>OY759245.1:19288276-24088276 GCA_963662185.1 Eilema griseolum
CTCCAATAAATGTTGAGCGATTGCAGATTTATGCAGTTCATTGTTTTTGACTGCCCTGATGTGTTCCTTGATTCGGCATGTAACCGTTCTTTTTGTTTGTCCTATATAAGAACTGCAGTTTATGTGACGAGGAACATTTACAAGAAGAATTGAAGCACATAAGCGGCGTTCTACAAAAGAATGGATACAATGGACGGATAAGACCACCAAAACTCACCACAAATAAACCCCGGAACTATAAGGTGGAAAGACAGCCAGCCTTTTTACCCTACATCAAAGGAGTGACAGATAAGATCGCTAACATCCTGAAGAAGGTATCTGTCAAAACTATTTTCACTCCTTTTAAAAAGCTGTCGCAATGCCTGCGCTCACCCAAAGATGGCTCCCCATTGGACAGACCGGGAGTGTACAAGATTGACTGTAGCTGTGGCAGTTCTTATATAGGACAAACAAAAAGAACGGTTACATGCCGAATCAAGGAACACATCAGGGCAGTCAAAAACAATGAACCGCATAAATCTGCAATCGCTCAACATTTATTGGAGTCCGGTACGAACCACTGGATCGAGCTACATAACCCTCAGATGCTTTCGACAGAACGCCACTATATACCAAGACTGGTAAGGGAAGCAATTGAAATAAAAAAGTATAAAAATTTCAATCGTGAGGATGGGTTTCAACTGCCGAACGTCTGGCATCCAGTGGTCCGTCTTTGCAAAAACAACCGGGAGCAAGCTAAAACAAAATCGCGAGTGGATACAGTGAGCATCGTATGTCGTGAACGTGATCGAGATCGGGTTCGAGTTTGTAGTGAGAGTGAAACCAATAGTAGTGCAGATACGCGTAGTAAAAGAACTCGAAAGAGGGTAGATCGATATAATTACTCCTAGAAGAAAAAACTTTTTCTTTGTTCACCGCCACTACTCCAGTTCCTCCGTGATCATGGTGCTTGCAACAGCGCCGAAATATCGGAAACTCAAAATAATGAAACATGGTGAATATCCCGTTTATTCTGATACTGATGTCAGTGACCATGATAGTTTAAATACCTATATTGCTAATACGTAATCCCCCGCATTTCCACTGAGTGAAGTCTTGAGTTCAATTCTCAGATTGAGTACAATATTATTGAAATTTATTTATTGAATTGTCATAGTAGTAGCATAGATTTATAGTGTCTGTAGGGTGTTTTTATCTAAGAGACGCCAATTTGACTTCACCTCGCTTGATGGTAAGCTAAAGGCAAAGTCTCAGGAAATAGGGTCACCATTACAGACAATAAGTAAGGTCACCATGGTGGCACTCAGCTTGGCGGCCCCATCAGATGTTTTTTCACACTCCGCTTAAAGGATCCGGGACTGTAGGAAGAAACACGTGAGCTGGTAATGATAAGTCTTGGTGGTGCGGCAAAGAAAAGAGTCTCCGAACCGCTTTGTTCTTGCTCGTAGATTTGTAGGTACAGCAGGTTGAAAACTGTATGTCTGTAGATTTGAGCGTGTGTCAATGTTTAACAAAATAAAATTATATATAGGGAAGGTTTTCAGTATCGGACATCTATCTTGCGATTTGATTTGTTCATATAATATGAAAATGTACATTTACTAAGTTATATAGATGGCCACCTTTTAATACCAAATTGTTGAAGAGGTTCGGTAATACTGAGTGTCGTTTATTTTGCAACAGCGGGGTTGGTCTCTCTTGAAATCCTGGTGAAACGAATTTTCTGATTACTTTAAAAAGAAACTGTTTCCTTACTGTAGATATTACACACACATACATAAATCGCGAAAGGAAAGAATTTTCCTAGGATGACTTTTTTCATAAGTCTTGTTGAACGGATGGGTGATCAGCACTTCTGTGTGAGCTATTTCACCCATTTTTCCTATATAATAACTGTTATAAATATGACAACTGGAACAGACGGCCTCTCTGAGTTACGGAAATACCCAGATCAACGCAAATAGACATGTTTATGCATACAAATATTTGCGCTGAGCGGGAATCGAACCAGCGCCTCCTGTACAGCAGCTGAGTGACTACCGCCACAACATAGAGGTTCATTGTCAGTCATATCGATGTGTCCCATAAAAAAGTCCATTAAATGTAATATTCGCGTAAACTTCCAACAGTATCAATCAAAATAATCTAAAAGTTTCACCATTTCTCATTACCAAGATAGAAGGTCAAACAAATCGCTCGGCATGTTTGCATTACCGACTTAATCACGCGCGCGTGTCTGTGATATAATGTCAAACACGCAATGAACACTATTTGTTTGTAATCTAACGTTATAACAAATTTCTAAGATTACATAAAACTATCGAATAACCCCAATTTCACTTACTTGATATTATCACTGCTCATCCAACTGCAATCAAACATACTGCAGATTTTAGTTGTAATCACTTTTTCTAATATAATTGATTGTGTCTGCTGCACTGACGGTACCAAAATTCTGTTCTTATAGGGTCGGCAGCACGGGTGTGACTCCCCTGGTGAAGCACACGTGCATAGGTCACGGTAACTACTTGCCATCAGGTGGGCCGTGTCTTTGTCTGCCACTTAAGTTATATAAAAGTCCGTTGAGTAATTTTGGCGTCCATCGCAAACAGACATGAATTCCAAAAAACTTTTTTTGGATACAGATTTCAAGCCTCTTTCCCAATGGGGTAAGCTGAAGCTATATGGAAATATACGAGTAAATAACCTACTTTGGGGTCTAAGTAGCCCCTTGCAAGTCCTTCACAATGACACCCAAATCAACGTCCAAACTAAACACATTTTCGTGACGTTGACAAAGGACTATGTTCTGTATCCATATGTCGTTCGTGCTAAAACTAATAGTGATGAACAATTACTTTGTGCATGTATATTACGTATCATCATGAAAACAATTTCATTTAAACTCGACTCAAATAAAATATTACAAAAAATAAAAATTAAAAAGAAAACGCCCAGAAAAAAATATCTCCAAAATGTAAAAAATGGGACGTTTTGGTTAACTCTTCAATTATGTTAACATTTTGATTTAAGCATTAGGCTAACTGATAAAGCACTTCCATATGTTATCGAAACGATGTGAGGTCCAACGTCTTAATCAAAATATGCAAATGATGCACTTTTATTTTTACCTTCTGTATTAAATATCAAAATATGTTAGCCAAGTTTTCATTTTTGCTATTCCCAGACCGCCGCATTTTTCCATTCCATTATTAACCCCCTACGCAAAAACGACGGGGTGGTATAAGTTTGAACTGTTTGTGTCTGAGGCATCGTAGCTCCTGAACAAATGAATCGATTTGGATTTAGTTTTTTTTTGCATGAAAGGTAAGTCTTAGCTATGTTTGAAAACAATCGGTCCAAGATGGCTGCCGCTGCAAAATAATGGAGTACCTCAAATGAAAGGACAGTTGAATTTGAAATTTATAAAATAAAAATGCTAATAAAAATTAAAAAAAATTCCTGTCACAAAAATCATTCTCCAAAATGTTGAAAATAAATTTGATAAGGTTTTTTTGATGTTCTATATCTTCTAAAAATTTTACACAAAATCGCATGCAAATATATTTCCTAACTTATATGAGAGACAATCAAAGAAGCAGTTACTTAGTTTCGAAAAATGCAAAACTTTCATCCATAAATATTCCACGTGAATTCCAACCTCCTACTCCTCTTCTTGTTCCAGTGGGAGGTTATAGTAATCATCAATCGCGCTGTCAGTAACGGACATCCGTAAACCTTGTCCCATCGTCATTACGACTCCTGTGGGATGTCCCATGGAAAAATCCATCTATAATGGACTCTGAAGGGATTCATTACGGTTCGTTTCGATTGATGGGATAAAAAGTATAAATATATTTTGGGTTTGGTATATTTCCGTGTTTACGTTAAATATATTCTCAATTTTGTTTATTATGATACACTAAAAGCCCGCGGTAGCCTAGTGGTATGGGTAATGGACTGCTGAGACGAGGTCTCGGGTTCGATCGCAGGGTTTACCATGGTACACACCAATGACTTTTCGATGGTTTTCGAAAATATGTGTGTATATATCGCAGGTTTATAAGAGCCCGGTTAATGGCAATAGGCTCGCCACCTATTACATTGGGACCTAAACACACAATGTGGGTGCTAGCACCTCTGCCTACCCCTTCGGGGATATAGGCGTGAGTTTATATGTATATGTTATGATATACTATGTTTCATTCAATCAAAGATTAGGTTGGAACGTTAGACAGCAGTCGCTCCCAATATATCCGAAAAAACTCAGTCACATCCGATGAAGTATTTATAAACTATTGAGACGTCACGCAGAAACATCGCAACTTTCGAAAATGGCGCAAACACAAGTAAAATAAAATATAGCTACTTGCGTGAAGAAATAATATATAATTCTAAATATTATTTCTTATTTTGTTAGGTAGGACACGTCAGTTAGACTTTGATTCGCCTGATGGTAAGCTGAAGGCAAAGTCTTAGAAAAGAGGGTCACCATTAAATACATATACCATGTTACAATGGTGACACTCAGCTTGACTCATTTTGCTTTTTGATTTATTTTGCTTTTTCACGCCCCGCTTAAAAGACCCAGGTCTGTAGGAATTTGAATTGGGAATTATATTATTCTTTATATTTATTTTTGCATAGCGCACTGTCTCATCTCTGATTGGTGCGTAAAATGATGACGTTCGTTATTTTTTTTTTCACCATTTTAGAGAATGGATAACATATCTATGGTTTATAACATATCACATTTGACAGCCTCTGTGGCGTAGGTTTCATCCCCGCTCAGTGCAAATATTTGTATTCATTCATTCATTTATTTATTTGCACAATACAGTCATAATAAGTTGGTCGCTAAAAATAAAATAAGTACAATTTATTATCACCAGTAATGGCATGCAAATAATATATTATTTTGATAGTCTTTTGTGATATTTTTTACACAATTCAAATCAAATATAATAATAAAACATCTGAAATTCATCGTCAAAAATATAGATACATTCGATATTTAATTAATCCAAAAGAAGTTACTAGTAGTAAATAATATAATCAATTGTCAACAAAAGTCAAATTCTAAATTAAAATGTCAAAAGAACAAGAAACAGGAAAACTACTTTTAAATTTTTTAGAGACTTGTCATTGAGAAATTCCACTACTGAGTAATAACCCTTTTGTATGAGCATTTCTTGTAGGCTCTTTTTGTATATGTGAATACTTGTCATATTTTTAATTTGTTTTGGCAACTTACTTTTATTCTTTAACGCTGTGCTACTGGGCACCAGACATAATTTATCAGCGTTACGAGCTCTTTGCCTTTTAGCAACGAATATGAGTATTGGTCTGGGTGTTTCTATGTATAGTAGTAGTATTCAAGTATGTTTAGTAGCATTCTAAATTCCATAATACCATGGGTCTAGATAGCGTTGTGTAGAATGTTGTAGAATATTTATTTATTTATTATCACTGATCACATCATATACGTGGGGCGCACTATAAGTTTCCGGAATGAATATGAAAAAATACTATTAAAGGTACAAAATTAATTTATTGTTTTTCAAAATAATCTCCCTTGGCGTCTATGCACTTTTTCATTCGATCAAACCAGTTTTGAAAACTTTTGTGCCACTCCTCTGTGGTGACCTCTGAAACGTGTTTTTCATACTCCTCGACAGCCTCTTCTGGTGATGAAAATCGTTGGCCGCGTAATTGGTTCTTAATTTTTGGGAACAGATAAAAGTCACAAGGTGCCAGGTCGGGACTGTATGCAGGATGACTCATGAGTTCTACATTTTTCGCCTTCAAAAAGTCGTTTGTCTGTCTGGCCGTGTGAGAACTAGCATTGTCGTGGTGCAGGATGATACGGCGTTTACGGTTATTTTTACGGAGTTCGTCCGTGTACCAGTCACTATTCACAGTACGACGATTTTCTAAAGCAACAGTAGCCACGTGTCCAGTTTTATTAAAAAAAGAAGCAATCATCCGCTTAGATGCACTTTTCACGCGCGCCACTTTGGTTGGTTTCGGCTCATCTTGAAAGACCTATACGTAGCAATAAATCCATGTTTCGTCACCTGTTACTATGTCCCACACCAAATTTGACGCACCTTCGTTGAATCTGGTAAGCATGGCACTGCACCAAGTGACGCGGTCCGTTTTCTGATCCTCGGTCAAGTTATGTGGGATCCACCGCGAGCACAGCTTTCTCACACCCAAATGTTTGTGTAGGATTGATTGTATTTGACTCATGCCTATTTCTAAGGATGCGCGAATTTCATGGTAGGTCACATGCCTGTCTGTTTCAATCATACGGCGCACAGCATCGATGTTTTTGTTGGTCACAGCGGTGGACGGCCGACCATCGCGAGATTCATCACTGAGATTGATACGACCACTCTTGAATTCTGCAAACCAGCTATAAACAGTCATCTTGCATGGAGCTTCATCGCCAAAAGCTGTTTCAAGCCGAGCGATGCTCTGTTGTGCCGTCAAATTACACTTAAAATCGTAGAAAATCATACTACGAAAATTTTCCCGAGTTAAATCCATGTTGATGCAGACACACAATTTTTTAAATGGCGCCACAAGGTAAAAACAAAAGACAGTCAGATGAAACAAACTGTATTCTACAGCCAAAGAGTTCTATTTTCAAATGTTGTAATAAATTTTTAAATATTGTTTATGTAAGTGGCCAGTTCCGGAAACTTTTAGTGTAACCTATGTATAAGCAGACCCCAGACTCCCAGGTAAAAGTTTCAGATGCGACTGGGATTAACGCTTGGATGAAAAGGTATTTCATTATCGTCCCACATACAACAACACAACTGTTTATAATAATACTCGTAGTTTATACTAAAATCTATATTTTCACGAGTGGTTACATCCAATTATTACTAATATAAGATTACCTTTAATTTGAACATATAACGTTTCGACCAGAGTTTAATCGCAGGCAAACTCCAATCAAGCAATTAACGGGCAAATAATGCATGATTGGGCTATTATTCGAATCATAGGGGGCAAATAAAATCGGCCGTCTATCACTAATATTACAGTGAAATTACTAGAAATATACCCTAAAGGAGGGTTATGATTTTGACAGGCTTTTTTTGTAATTTTTTTTTTACGTGCGCAAAATCCCCACGAATACCTCCCCACCGGAGCCGGTGGAGGAGGTTATGTCGGACTCGAACCGACTAAAACGCACGCCGCCTGTGGGTCGCTTTGGTTGCCGAAGGTGAGGTTGACAGGCATATCTCTCGCACCCTGGCCGACCCAGGGCCATCTCTCACGATCTGGCCCTCTTCTCGGGTGTGGGGACTACAGAGTCCCCAACTCGTCCCCGATTTTGACAGGCTATGTATGTATGTATATAGGTTCATCTGTTCCCTCATAGCTCCTTGACTACTTAATAGAACTGGACAAGTGAGTATTATTAGAAGCATCTTCGTCGTCTGCTAGTTATAGCATATATAACGTGTCACTGAATCTAATGTGGCGCACTCTAACGGTCATAAAGTACTGTGTTAAGGATTAAATTTGCGATAAATATATCGTGTTTGGTATCAACTGAAAAGGCTTAATTAATACATTTTACATAAATATATATGTATTATGGCTGTTGCTTGCCCACAAAATAATATAAATAAAAAGTGTACTTTAAATACTAAAACCCGACTACTGAAAAACATACATAAATACATATAATCACACCTTTATCCCCGGAGGGTTAGGCAGAGGTAAATTAACACCCACATTTCACCAATCATTAAATTCAGTCCCACGTAATAGGGGGTGAGCCTATTGCCGTCTTCTGGGCACTATTTGTTGACTCAAGCCTTGCATCTGAGGCTAATTCCGGGCTGTATATATCCGTCCGACGCCAAACAGCCCTATCCCTTAGTCGCCTTGTACGATACCGCGTGGGAAGAGATGGGGTGGTCCAAATTCTACTCTGCCGGGAACCACGCGGCTTACTGAAAAAAACAGGTTCTAAAATAGCCTAGAATATAATAGTTCTAGCTACCTAGGTGCGGTTGGCATTTAGATGGGTGACCGCTTAGCAGTAGCACTAATGTTAAAAGTCGCTCCCGACTGTCAATAGTTATTAGGTCTAAATGGAGGCCTATTTGAGTGACTTGACGACCTCGGTGGTTGGCCACTAACCACAACTTAGGCTGGCAGGTCAAATCACAGATAGCCGTGATCGTATGCCACTTACTCCAGCAAAACAATACTTGGTTGGCGAACAATTACACGGCCCACCTGATAGACAGTGGTTACCGTGGCCTATGGACGTGTGCAGCACCAAGGGAGTCACACTCGTGCTGCCAACCCTGAAAACACAAGAGTTTCTGTGCCGTCAGTGTACAAGACAAAGCAGGACAAGACTTTGGTCTTACCACTGACAGCCCCAAAACTCTGGCTCAGTGAGCTCTGGCTACCCTACTCACCGCCGGGAACCCAACGCGAGGTTATTATAGCCGCGGTATTCTTTAGGGCAGAGGTACTCCCCCAGTAGAACTGCTCAATTGGACGGAAATACCGTCGTGTCCTACGTCCTACAGTACACTTATTTTGTGATTAGTGGGTATTTATATTCATAGCGAGATACAGTATGGTACGAACAGTAAAGTTTTAGTAATAGAGTTCTGAATTTACCATAAAGTGGCCTTGAAGATCTTGGCAAAGCCTCATACACCCGTACATTCAAAGTACATCAGTCAAGTCCAAAAGTAAAAGTATATTCAGACGTAGGCTCCAACAAACTTATTCATTAACGCGAAGCTTTGGGCGCGCAGTTAAAATTCATATCTTATTAAGTTAGCTAAGCACCACTTACGAACTTACTTATAACTTAGTAAAGCTTAATTAGTAGATAAACCGCTACGCTTGTAAATGGATAATAATTTTGGGATTTTGCTATGGAAGTTTTTAACGGAAGTTTTAGGGGTTAATCGCGACTCTCCCCGTTTGAGACAACTCCGATCGATTTTAAAATTCGGAAGGAATCTACAACGGGGCGAATTACGACTAACCTGAGTTTTGATGAGTTTTCTGGTTTTTCGTAGCACAGTCAGATTTATTTCTATTCCAAATTTTATATTATTAGTTAAAATATTATAAAAAATGTATAAACTCCCGTCACAAAAAACAACACTCAAAAATTCGAAAATAAGTTGTGTTAGTTAGTCCTATAACTTCGAAATGCCAAGTAATACATATTTTGATTCAAGTCTTGTCATATCTGGGTACCTAACTGGTAGAGCACTCCGTCATACACACACACATACACAGGCACGTAAAACTTATAACACTCCGTCGTTTCTGTGTCGGGGGTTAAAAATAAGTGCGACAAGCCCACTGATCTCTTAAATTTGTCCTCGGCCTTATTATTTATTTATTATTTGCATTATTGGAATTATTTGCCCATAACTGGTATATAATTGAAATCAATTTATTTTACCAATAAAAATTCCTTAAAATTTATCCCCTCACAATATTTATTTAATGGGACGAACATCTCCCGGACTTTTTTCATAACTATACATAATACGTCAGCCTAATTAGAATACTGTTGCGTTAATACTTACTTAATGTAATATTTAATTTTATTTATTTATTCAATAAACAAAATTACATTGTGTTTGACATTTCATACAATTAATCACACACAAGGCGGTTTTCCCAAGCGCCTACAATATGGGGTTCTTCAAGAGGGGCATCAGAAGGTTTCTTCATGGTCGGCAGTGCGAGTGTGATACCCCTGGTGTTGCATACGTCCATCGGCCACGGTAACCGCTTCCCATCAGGTGGGCCGTGTGCTTGTCTGCCAACTAATTGGTATAAAAAAAATAAAAAAAAATAACAATAATAAAAATAACTAGCTAACCCTCTCCGGTTTCTTCCGTGACATACTTCGAACCCATACATATATTGTTATGATTTTATGGAACCAAATTAAATACATACAATACAATTTTGGTAAGCTATGGTTTCCCCAGAAAAAAATTCGGGTTTAATACAGCCCAAACAAAATATTTGGGAGGGAAATACGAGTAACTCAAAAAAAATATTGAGCAAAATGAATAAGACTTATAACAAAACTAGTTATGCAGAAGTAGATAATTAAAAAATCATGAGGGTCAAAGGAATTTCTGACTTCAGAGGGTTGCGTCGGGCAGAGCAGACGGCGCGTCACCCTAAACAGGCCTGTAATTGTACGTACCCTCCTGTATTGAAGAGGGCAATGACCTCGCACACCATGGTGAGGCCTTCTGTTGTGTGACTAGTGCTCAAGTAGATAATGTTAGGAAATTATTAACATTGCGACTTTATTTGGAAAATATATGAACTTTATAGAAAATATTTTGAAGACACTTAGTATTTAAGTAAGTATTTTATTGTTTACCTGACTACAATGAAGCCAAAAAGCCTGTATGAAGGCGATGGTGGTTTGGTACTTCGTAATTTTTAAATAACTAAACTGATTTCACTAAATATATTACTATTACACACCTTTTATTGGTTTAATTGAAATTACTACAAATGAAATGGCGGATTTTTTGGTAAACTACACAATTTCCAACTTTATATTTTCTGATACCTATTTCATGTTAGATTGAAAAATATTTCTTTGTAAATAACCCTTCATGGGTTGTATCAAAGGGTTTTAGAACCGGGCGGTTAGTAACAACGCCATTGATTTATTCAAATTTCGAACAAAGAACTCTTTGTGAAGCGGAGGATGAATATCTATTGTATCTATTTGTCATTTGTTTTACAGATTAGCGGAAATGTAAAATGTAAATTGTTCTCTCCGATTGAAAAGATGATTGAATCTTTAAACAAAAGGAGATTTTGTAAACATTGTGTTATGACTAATCTGTTCATTTTACTTTACCTATTAGTGTTAGTCAATGGAAAATAGCGAATAGTAATCAAAACAACAAAATGGTAAATCCTGTTCAAAGTGTCCATTGGCAAGCATTTTCTGCAGATTCTTGCAGAGTTTTACTCTATATTATACAAATGACTTGTCCGATGCAAGAAATCGTTGAAAATACTTGCCAGTGGAAAGTCTGCATAATACTGATTTTAATTACCATGATAGTTGAAATACTGGTTATAAATGAGTTATATTAAAAAATATTCAGCAGCAGTGTTCACTGTCCAATCAACCAGGCTTTTTGTTCGACATCACTCCTATGACATCTCATGAGCATGAGCTGGCAAACTGAGGATCACTGTGATATCAGTATGAGTGTGATGGTTGATTCTCATTCGCAAGTCTTCCTATATCCCTTCAACTTCCTATCAGGCACGGCGAAATCATTAGAATATATTTTTTATTCGCGTGGGGATGGAGAAAGAATACAAGTATCACCACCGCAGCTCATCCGAAGGGTGACGTAAGAGGCTACTAAAGGAAACATACGCAGACGATATCACTGCGGGAGAAGGAAAACTCGAAATGAAAAATCCTGTACCAACCCGTAGGCCAAAGCCTCCCAACTTTGGGAGAGGCCTGTGTACAGCAGTGAACTGTGATAGGCTAACCAATTTTGATTGAACCTGTTCTCTCTAATCTTGAAGATTCTCTAGTTACAGCTATCCAGAAACAAGATTCGGGCAGAGCATTCCACTCCTTGGCAGTGCGTTCTAAAATCATCAGTCGATTTGAATATGAAGATGTGATATAAAAAGGGGTCATCTTTCTTACAACACTGGCTTGGCACTTTGTGACTGCAATCTACTAACCAAACGTTTTACTCATAATTTTAAAGAAATACTGGCCTGTAAAATTGTCAGTCCGCATGAGTTTTATGAATAAAATATCCTTTAATTCAGTATTACTGCCGCCATGTGGGTCATTCATTACATTATAAAAGAATTTTCTATGTCGACTTCGAGGGAAAATAGGTGACAATAACACGCACGGTATGTACGAGTATGTGAATAGGAATCGATACGCCATTTTGTCCAAAAGGCTTTAGGTTTAGCTTATAATAAGGAAGGCTTGATACCTTGTACCAAACTAGCGGGAATATAAATAAGACTACAGACTAGACTAGACTGGACTGGACTGGACTGGACTGGACTCGACTGGACTGGACTTGGCTGAACTGGACTGAAACAATCGGACAGGACTGGACCAGACCAGACCAGACCGGACCAGACTAGACCAGACCAGACCAGAGTCCACCCGGAAACAATGCGCATTGTGCGGTATTGAAAGAAACTTTATTAAATGCACGCTCAAGCTGTGGAATGCCTCTGTGGCCTCTGTGGTATAGCGGTAGTGCACACGACTGCTACGCAGGAAGTACGGGTTCGATTCCCGCTCAGTGGAAATCTTTGTATGCACGAATATGTATATTTGCATTGGTCTGGATGTTTCTATGTATAATATTTAAGTATTTACAAAAAAATGGATCTCTGTATGTAGACACCTCTGCTTAATCCTTCGGGGATAAAGGCGTGATGATTCACCAATTACCACCCACATTTCACTAATCATTGTTTTCGGTCCCACGTAATAGGGGGTGAGCCTATTGCTGTCTTCCGGGCACTATTGTTGACTCGTGTCTTGTATCTGTGCCTGAGTCTGAGCTGTATATATCTGTCTGATGTAAACAGAACTTTCCCTTAATTGCCTTGTACGACACCACATGAAAAGAGATGGGGTGGCCTAAATTCTACTCTGCCGAGAACCACGCAAGAAATATAGAAGTCACAAAATTATTATATTAAATGCGAACACATTTTCCTTTCATATATTACTGTATATTCTTTCTAAGACTTTCAGTTGAATATCTTTTTTGTAATAGATTTTTTCTAACGTAGTCTATTTACCCGATAAACCTTAAAAGCACGTGACACAAACAAGAAATGGTTCAATTCTCTGTTAGGCGGGAAAATGCCTGACAGAATCGACCGAGCAAATAGTACGCGGGAATAAATCGTCCAAACCATAGCAAAATGGGACAGCTTAGGAACCGCATACATTAACCACCGCACAGTAATTTATTTAAGCTTAAAAATTTCAATGAAAATATTTTTAAAATATTCCATGTAGCTTTATTTAGTATTCAGTTCCTAGAATCATGGTATAGTTACATACATAATATCTTTAATTTGCCTGAAATTCCTGTTTTTTATACAACTTAGGTGGCAGACAAGCACAACGGCCCACCTGATGGAAAGTGGTTACCGTGATCTATGAACGTGTGTAACACCAGTGGAGTCATATCCGTGCTGCCGACCCTGTAAGAACAGAGATTTTCTGTGCCTTCAGTGCAGAACACAAAATCAGGATAAGTCTTTGGTCTTTCCACTTACAGCACAAATACTCTCCAGTTAGGTCTGGCTACCCTACTCACCGCCAGGAACACAACATCAGGTTATAATAGCCGTGGTATTCTGTAGGGTGGAGGTACTTCCCCAGTCGGACTGCTCAATTCGGACGGGAATACCGTCGTGTCCTACCTCCTATTGTTTTACACAAATCCGTGATCATGAAACTTGTAACGAAGCCGAAATATCAAAAACTTGACAGAACAATAACATGCCAAATTACCTGTATTCAGTTAAAGAATAATCTGAAAATATTTAAATTCAAATATTTTGTTGGCTGTTATCAGTACTAACCAACGATGAGAATAACTAACCACTAGTTGCTTATTTATCGGTGTTACCAACTGAAAACTTCATAATAGATGAACAAAATAATAATACTGTATGCCTGATTGAGGAATCGTATCTGGGATCTCATATACATCACTTGTTACCGATGCATCAAAAATGGGCAGTTTATATACAAAGGATTTGAAATAGCAAACAATTTTTAACGGTCTACAATATTTACTTTTATAGTTTATTATATTTTATTCAATCCGTCAATTGATTACATCTAGTAGGATGTGATATGATAAAAAGCTAGGGTACAATAAAAATTAAAGTTAAACTTCACACTAGCTTTTTAACGTCCAGTAGGATGTAATCAATTTACGGATTGTATAAAATAAAATAAACTACAAAAATTAATATCGTAGAACGTTAAAAACTGTTTAGATGTTTCAACGGCTAGGGTGAAGTTTAACTTTGTTTTTTATTGTATAAAGATCATCATCTTGAGATTTAACGTAATTTCAGCAAATCTGTTGGCTCCTTAACACCTATCACGGCAAGCGTTTTGTGTGAAACCCATGCATTAGCATTTGGTGACAGGTGCGAACCGTCGCCGCGTCACACAGACTTTTTTTATATAACTTATTTTAGTGTTGTTTTACAGCTTTTCTTTTTATAACTCTGATTTATAAGTGACCAATAAATGGCCTAATATGAGGTGTACATGCATTTTATTGTGTCAAAGACTTTTTTGGTGTAAGAGAATGCTATCGACACTAATGTTAAAGATCTTATGTTTTTTATTAGATAGAGTAACACGAGATACCGAATATATAGCTGTAGTAGTTTTATCACAGATAAGGTATCTGAAATTTCATCATAAATCATCAATTAGTCCACTGCAGTCCATTGCTAGACATAGGCCTTTCCCAATGTGCGTCATTTTATCCGATCCTCTGCCTTCCGCATTCAGTCTATCCCAGCGGCCTTTTTCAGGTCGTCCGTCCATCTGGCTAGGGGGCGTCCTACCTTCCATTTACCTGAACTTTAATAGATTTAAAGGCTTTTGTAAAAGTAATTATTTATTTGTTTTACTTTTACAAATATTTGTATACTTTAATAAAGAAGGAGGTCAAATTTATTGTATATTATTATCACATGGTTTCTGCCTGTATATGTGACTGGTGTATATAACTATTAATTTTTCGTCAGAAATGTGCTACCTATGGACAGCCAGAATGCCCATGCATAGCAGAGAATACTATCTAGCCATAGAGTTGGGTAGTATTCTCGGTAAAGTACTAGCACTCTAAAAATGGCCCACGAAAAAGCATCTTTGAGATGAGTATTGAGGACTTCTTTTTTACAAGTAGGGTAAAAAGCCATTAAAATTTGTTTTAATAACTTATTTTCTATCAAAATAACCATCAATATCTTTTACTTTGAAGTGATATTATAAATTTAATTTAATTTTTCATCTATAAAATATCCTATCCTATTAATATCATAAATAAATATGAAAGTTTGTGAATGCTTTGTTTGTTTGTAATACTTCACAGAAATTTGGTGAAGGGATATTTGGTAGGGGACTTTGTGTAATTACATATAATTATATTCAAATCATTTATTCAATAAAACGTAACATGATTATAACACATTGACGTCAATTTTATTCAACTTAAGCTCCCGTCCCAATTGAGCTGTCCGACTGGGGAAGTATCTCCACCTTACAGAATACCACGGCTATAATAACCTCGTGTTGTGCTCCCAGCGGTGAGTAGGGTAGCCAGAGCTCACTGGAGAATTATGTGCTGTCAGTGGGTAGACCAAAGGGTTGTCCTAATTGTTTCTTTTGCACTGGTGGTACTGAAACTCTGTTCTTACAGGGTCGGTAGCATGATTGTGACTCTCCTGGTGTAGCACATGTAAATAGGTTCGATAACTACTTTCCATCAGGTGGGCCGTGTATTGTCTGTCACCTAAGTTATATAAAAAAATATGCTGCGATGCAATGTCAGAGACGAAATAGAATAGTTTCAGATTGGTTGCGGAAACGGAATTAGAAATCAACAAGGCAGAGCCGTAGACTGCAGCTAGTCTTTTGCAAAATTCTTATTATACAGCTTACTCTTGTTCAAAGTAATAGTTAAGCATCTCGTCTTCTCTTTATTATTCACAACTTGAAAAGCATCGTAGTAATCAATTCGATTCAATAATGAACCCCAACAGAAACTTATAAGTAATTTTGATCTGTATTCTCTGAGAACAAAGTTGATATTCGGGTGTTCTTTACAGGTTGATGAGACGACTTAATGCTTTCATTATTACTAACTCAATTTCGAAATTGATAATTTACCGGTATTTAAGACGTAGAAATGTTACTCTTTATATAAAGTATAAAAGGGTATTTTACTGTATAATATTAAGGAGTTTCAAATTGAATTGCAAATTCAATAATAAAACACCGTAAAAAATTGTGTGTGAATTAAAATTAAGGTACCATTTAAGATCCGATGGGACCATCTCCAGCCATAAATGGCTCAGGATCAACCGAGTAGCGAGGACATAAGATGAAATCCAAGACGGTGTGTGATTTTAATTGGTTCAAGTAAGACTTTATCGCCTCCACGGGGCATTTCAGCATGAAAAATAAGCTATCCTTCACAGTTTGTACATACAATACATAATAATTATAATGAGGTATATTAAAAGGTAGGTATTCATACCAAAATACGTTAAATAGCTTGATTATTTAGGACTGAAAAATCTGAATTACTAATGAAATCAATTAAAGTCTCGCAAAACAGGTTCCCGGCAACATTTAAGTCACTCCGTCTTTTCCCATGCGGTGTCGTACAAGGCATATAGGATATACAGCCCAGACTCAGCCTCTGATGCGTGATTCGAGTTAACAATAGTGCCCGGAATATGACGATAGACTCACCCCCTATTACGCGGGACCGAATACATTTATTGGTGAAATGTGGGTGTTCACTCACCTCTTCTTAACCCTCCGAGGATAAAGGCGTGATTATATGTATGTATGTAAGTGAAACAGCTGCTGGTATGCGGTGTCACCGTGTCGCCAGCACACCGAAACAAACAATACGAACTCGAGCGAAGTGGATTGAAACTACATTTCTTAGTCGCATAGCATAGATATGCAATAATTTACCCGTACTCGTGTTTTTTCAAGCAGAGCGTAAAAAAACATCTGTCAAGGCCGTCAAGGTAGGCACATCGCGGAAGACTGGAAGTCTATTCACAGGCTATATCATCATCATATCCTCTGAGCCTTTTCCCAATTCAGTTGGGGTCGGCTTTCTAGTTTAACTTCGGTTGAACTTCGGTATTTTCCGTGAAACGCCTGCCATCACACCTGAGGGGTCTAACACACACACACATACAAATGTTCGTAACTGTGAAGGAACACCAGGAAACTATGAGAATATGCGGATAAGAAACTACGTAACAAAGTATGAAACTTTCTACCGATGTATGCAAATATATGCTCCGTGGGTGCTGTCAAAATACTGAACGGCGTTAACCACTCGTGTTTGGCGAATTTCTAATGAGGACCATGGAATGTGAATATGCTGGATGTGATTCCGTATATTTTTATAGTTCGTTTGCCACAACATATATTCAGTCCCACGTAATGAGTGGTGAGCCTTTTGCTTTATTGTTGACTCAATGCTGGATAGCGCTGCGTAATTTATCCTAGAATATTCTAATATCTTATTATTAGCCAATTCTACTCTGCCGCATGGTTTCCAGCAGAGTAGAATAAGGCCACCCTATCTCTTCCCATGCGGTGTCGTACAAGGCGAGTAAGAGATAGGGCTGTTTAACATCAGACAGATATATACAGCCTAGATTCAGCCTCAGATGCATTGCTCGAGTCAACAATAGTGCCCGGAATACGGTAATAGGCTCACCCCATATTACGTGGGACCGAATACAATTCATTGGTGAAATGTGGGTGTTAATTCACCTCTGCCTAACCCTCCAGGGATAAAGGCGTGATTATATGTATGTATCCCATTTTTAACTATTCACTCTTCTCTATAAAAATCTTAATTATATTAAATCTCCCAGTCTTGCGAGTGTGCTATATTCTTAAAGAGCTGTCAAATTCAAAATTATCGCATTACGTATAACCATTTAGATTATGTGGGTAAAGAAGATTACTTTATTAACCGAAAGTGATTAAATTCTATAATTAAAATTCTTTTTGTAGCAACTATGACACTGAGCTACAAAGAATATAAAATCTGGCCGGCTTGATCGACTCTGAAATCTGATCCCGACTTTTGAAATGTTAACTATTTTATATTGAAAAAACGTAATTACTTTGCGAGTGGAGTGGGCACTTATCTTGTCTTTTATCGAATAAATTTAGAAGTTTTTATTTAATGTTGTGCTTTAAATTGCTATGTTGGTAAGTTAGTATGGATATAATATAAAAAATAATGTTTTCAAATCAAATCAAATCATATCATATTTATTTGTTTAAATATGTGTTATACATACATATAACTTTTGAATTTTGAAATGACATAACTTTTATGGAATGAAGTATTAAAGTATTTAGTGTGTTAGCTATTCAAATCTATTAATATAGGAAAAATGGAATCGGTTCAGGCGGGAATTGAAATCGCGGTCTTTCCCTTATAGGGGAAATGCTCTGACCAATGAGCCACCAAACCACGCCTGAAGCCATCCAAATCTTCCTATATATCTGTTTTGCGGCGCGAGTTCTAGTTGGATTGTATTGTAGGAAGAAGGAATCTCGTGAGCTGGTAATGAATTTTTTTTTATACCACTTAGTTGGCAGACAAGCAT
This sequence comes from Eilema griseolum, assembly GCA_963662185.1. NCBI lineage: Eukaryota > Metazoa > Arthropoda > Insecta > Lepidoptera > Erebidae > Eilema > Eilema griseolum. The sequence goes on from OY759245.1 coordinate 19,306,754, forward strand.
ACGGCCCACCTGATGGAACGTAGTTACCGTGGCCTATGGACGTCTGTAACACCAGAGAGTCACAGTCGCGCTGCCAACCCTGTAAGTACAGAGTTTCTGTGCCGTCGGTAAAAGACAAAGCAGGACAAGCCTTTAGTCTTCCCACTGACAGCACAAATTCTCCAGTGAGCTCTGGCTACCCTACTCACCTCTGGGAACACAACACGAAGTTATTATAACCGCGGTATTCTGTAGGGCTGAGGTACTTCCCCAGTCGGACTGCTCAATCGGGCGGAAATACCGCCGTGTCCTACCTCCTCCAAAAATGAATTCCTGGCCTTTGAAGATTTCTTTTATTTTTATATTAGTATGATAAAATTCGTAAAGTCAAGAGGTCAAGGATGAGTAGGTGTTTTAACCCAACATAAATCTTCATAACAAAGAGAACTTGTCTAAAAGTAAAGGGGTAAAAATGTGGTTTTAAAATGCTAAGAGGCAGACTTCAGCTATCAAATTAGGTAAGTTTTAACTTTTGATTTACGGTTAATTACTGCGGGAAAATTAACGTGAAAATTGACGATCAGGCCAAATAATTCGTGTAGTTTTGAAAATTTGATACAGTTTAGATTTTTTATTTATTTATTTCTTACATACATAAGTAATTACAGGCAAACCCAATGTGTTACTTCTTAAGGTACCTAGATGATCATACTAAAAGTCCCTGAGGGTAGGACACGAACTAGCGATGGGGGAGGGGTAGAAAGGCCCCTATTCTGTAGCTTTTTGATTGTTTAATTTTATTATTAATAATAGATTCTTTAGTTACTTCCACATTCTTTATCACCATCTAATTTTCGATAAATTATATTATACATTTTTACTGTAGGATCACATAACATAACATAAACTCACGCATATATCCTCGAAGGGGCAGAGGTCCTAGCACCCACATTTCGCCAGTTTATGTTTAGGTCACAATGTAATAGGTGGCGAGCCTATTGCAGCAAAAGCATCGAAAAGTCATTGGTGTGTGCCATGGTAAAACCTGGGATCGAACCCGAGACCTCGTCTCAGCAGTCCATTACCCATACCACTAGGCTACCGCGGTTACACTGTAGGATCAATACTTCAATAAATCGACATTGCTGTGTAGTTATTATTCATTAACGATACAAAAGTTTATTCTAGACGTAGGTACTATTTTTGGGTTCCGTACCTCAAAAGGAAAAAGAAACACTTAAATTAAAGATCACTTCCATGTTAGCCTTTCTATCTGTCCCTCCGTCTGTCAATCTGTCTGTACAAACAATTTTTCTCAGAATTATGTGGAGATTACCGATTGAAATTAATATCAGCATAGGTCAGCTATTACTTGCGAGTTGTAATTTTTTTAAGTCAACGTGATAAAAGATACGACTGCTTATACAGCATTTTTTGACATGGTAAGGGAAACTTTGAGGTTTACTTCGGGACTTAACATGATCGTGGTTTAGGTATATACATAGGTATGACCACAGCCAAGTGTCATTTCATCGAAACGTCAAGCAATTCAAAGGTATGTATGTAGATATACGATCGCGTTAATTCCCGTTAACATTATTTTGTATTATTTTAAAGAATACACAGTTTTTGGATCTTGAAATATGACAATAAAGAATTTCTTTACTGTCAAATTTCAAGATCCTAAAACTGTAAATCTGAAGTCATTTTTCTTGCAATTATGTATTTATTTGCAGTCGGTAAACAGACTGCTAATATTTCTATGTAAGGGACTATAATAGTTTTCCTCGTTAAAGCAATCTTAGTTTCTTTTTTATAAAAAATATTGGAACCGAAAATGTTAATATTTCCTCTAACCCCTCCAGCTAAGCAAAATTCCTGTGTTAGAAGTGGGTTCACGTTGGTAGTGTACTAACCAGATTCGAACCCGGGACCTCTCGATTGTAAGACCGACTACTTAACCACTTAACTACCGATACTTATTATTTATTATACACATTAAAAAATTAGGGAACCCTCGATGTGTGATTTCGACTCGCACTAGAACAAAAAAGTTGAACAGGTGGTTTGAAGGTCCTTTGTGTAAAGTTTAATCAATTACTTAATCGTTTTGATAAATTTGGAGTCCAGTCTAACGACCGATTGATATATTAAACTACACAGTCACGCATTTTTCCTAGTGGGGCAAAGACCACATGTTTCCACTTGCTTCGATCATGGCATACTTCATTCGCTTCTTCTAATTTCATAATTGTTTTCATATGAGTTCACCGGTTTCGGGTATTCTTGACATGTTCTTTCTTTAAAATGCCTTGGATCTGATTATTAAAAAATAAAAAAAATAATTAGTCTACGTAATTTTCTATCTGAAAACTCGGATGCAATCCATAACATCACTGAGATGACTAATTGAATGGATTGTGAATTTGTCATTCATTACTATTCGACCTATATCGACCTATTATTTTGCTACTTCGTACGCAAAGGACACAACGGTATACCCATCCCAATTGAACAATCCAACTAGGGAAGTACTTAATACCACGGCCATAATAACCTTGTGTTGTGTTCCTGGTGAGTAGGGTAGCTAAAATTTACAGAAGAATTTTTGTGCGGTCAGTGGGTAGACCAAAGACTGTCCTGCTTTGTCTTCTGCACTGATGGCACAGAAAATCTCTGTTCTTACAGGGTCGACAGCACAAGTGTGACTCCCCTGGTATTTCACACGATCATAGGCCACGGTAACCACTTTCCCCTTGTCTGTCAAATAATTTGTTTTAAAAAAAGGGTTTGTACTATACTTAAAGACGAAGGATTTTTCTTTTCCAAATTGTTCCTCTGCTTGGGTTTGATATTTGTTTTTTTTGTTCCAGATTCTCAGATGACGACCAAGAAGTTCTCAGAAGAACCTGAGTTTGAGCGTCCTATCGGCAACCACACATTCTTCCTAGGAAGAGAAGCCGTACTAGGCTGTGCTGTTACCAATCTTGGTAGACACAAAGTAAGTGGTTTAGTATTCCAATTCACTTTCATACTTCTTGGCTTTTTATACCACCCAAAAAGAATCCTGGATGACTTTACATCGAAGTTTAAAGTGTTATGGTTAGAATTTGAACATTACGGAATGTTGATTTATCAAATGTTCAGTCTATACGTTCATTACACAATATTTATCAAGTTTTACGTGATATATGTACAAAAATCAAATTGGCTGTGCAAAGTTATATTTAAAAACGTGAAAGTAATTTGTATGAAATTCGTGTTCGGCGCGGCTTACACAAGCGAATAATGTAACAGTACTTATAAAATAACATAATTTTTAATTTTTGTTTGATCCATAAACTTGTGAACTATAAAACCCAAACTTTAATATTATCCATAGGCTTTAGATTATCCATAGAGCATCAATAGGTAGCTTTCTGATAGTTACCATTACATTTTACGTAACTAAAGTATCTATAATGCTTTTATGTGCCTTAATAGGTTTCATGATTAACTTACTGTATTTCAAGGTTAAGCTCCTTTGAAATACTTAAATAGCATCGTCTTTATTTCAAAACAGAATACATTTTATTGTACACTGGTAGGATACCAGTATACTAATATTATAAATAGTGAATAAATTTTTATTTAATCACGTTTTAACGGCTGAACGCATCTTGCTGAAATTTAGAACAAGGATAGATAATGTTCTAGAATAATGGATAACCAAATAGTAACACAAACAATTCATCATATAGTTCGGATATTTTGAGATAACTTACACTTTAAACTATGTGAAACTGCCAATTTAATTCACCCCACAATCATGCCTGCCGAAAAGTAGCTGAAACATGCGGTATCGTACAAGGCGACTAAGGTTTACGGCTGTTTAACATCAGACAGATATATACAGCCCAGACTGAGCCTTGCCAGGGCTTGAGTCAACAATAGTGATTAAAAGATGGCAATAGACACTTCCCCTATTACATGGGACCGAATTCAATGATTAGTGAAATGTGGGTGTTAAATTCACCTCTGCTTAACCCTCCGGAGATAAAGGCGTGATTGTATTTATCCATTTAAAAGTAGTTTTATTTCAATGAGTGATATTCGCGTTTTGGGACAGTATCGTTTATTGTGTTTGCAAAATAAATCTGATCTGTACAGCCGTTGCCGGTAGGGACCGTCCGGTACATTGAACATTACTTTGTTCTGGGTTTATTAATATGCAACAGAATAATGTGAATGTGGTTTTTCATTCCCGGCATGAGTTAAATGGTTCATACATACGTTTGAATAAACTAGATGTAGGGAAATTAATGTGTTGCGGTTATGTTGAGATAAACGGTAAGAAACTAATGTGCATAAGAATAGTTTCGTAATTCATTTTTATATGTTGCATTTTTTTAAGTTTTCGATTATGTACAATATTATACGTTTTGCAGAAACTTCGACACATGTATAGAAACGCTAGCTATATTGGAACACAAGGAATGCCCTTCTTTGGTGGTTCAGCAGTGAATTGATGCATCCAAGGTGTTAACCCACTTTAATAAATTATTGTTCCTGTATAATATTGAAAGGTACGATGAGGTTGGCAAATCCTTTATTGATTAAGACCCCCAAATAAAATTAGAATTAAAAAAAAAATAATGCCCTTGTTTTTCAATATAAAGGCTATTACAGCCTAGTTTGGAATTCGTGTCGGTGTTTTTGTACGGAAGCTACTGTTTTTGTACGGAATTGACATTGTATCTCAACCTGGTAAAACCCTATGTGTCAAATAAATGATTTATATTATTTGTTTATTATTTATACGAGTCGATTTTCGCGTTGCGGTGAGTCGTTTCAGTAATCGCCTCACCAAGCTGCATTGCTTGCATTCTTACACACTTGTGACTAAAATTGTACATGACTTGGTGAGGAATTATGTTTGTGTCGGGAAATCGCCTACAGTTGATCGTTTACACGGTCTATTTTAGTCACTAGCCGCATGCAGTCAAGTCGAATTTATGTTTATTTTTTGTATTTTTTTCTATTTGATTTGACTATACGTAGATTACAAACATAATGTATTTACATAATAATACACAATAACCACTGAATGGTAATGGTAATTTGAAGCTTGCAGGTTTAGTCACTTGCGGCTTAGCAAAATTCCCATTTACTTACATGGTCAATTTTCATCATGCTACAAAAATCGTGCGGCAATATCCGTCATCTTTTAGTTTTATTTTATTTTAATTAACAGTACATATATATAATTTAAATGAATGTCTTATAAAACATGTAACAAATTTAATTAATTTGACATTTAAGTTTGTTGTAAAACATTCTACATTGAGCTTTGCAAGAATATTACTCAAACAGTGTTATGAACCCATTCGCGTTACTCCATTACCGCTTGACATGCCAGTACATCATAGTAACTTTCAGCTCGGCACCGCCGCCGTCTAAGTTTCCCTCTAATAATATAATTAATTAATTTTAAATGAATGAAGGAGACACATATGAAAACATTTCCATTATAAGCTCACGTACAACGTAAAGAAAAATATAAACACCTCAACAAAGCCTAGGGAACTAGATGACCCCAAATATTTTTTTTCGTGTAAATCTTGTTTTGCAAATAACTGGCAGCAAATAAATAAAAATAGAATAAAGTAGATTACAGAGTTGTTCGAAATTTAAAAATAAATTTAAATAAGTAATGATTTTCGAATATGGAGGGAAAACTTTTAAAAGTGTTTGATTGTGCAGTTTCTCTGAGGCAAAAAAAAAAATTTTTTTTTGATTGTAAATAACGTTTATTATCAATAATACGTCTTTTACGTATGGTTTGTGCATTTTTGTGACTGTAGTCATCATGTCACGTCGTCATTTAAGTCGCGAAGACATGTTAAGGGCTGTTGGTATGCTGCAAGCTGGACGAACTCAACGCGACGTATCGGATGCTGTCAACACCCAACCAAGCGTAATTTGCAGATTATGGGCACGCTACAGGTCTACAGGGGATGTTGCCGAACGTCACAGGGGACGAAATAGGGTTACTACCCCGCGACAAGATCGTTTCTTGCAAAATTCCGCAAGGCGGCAACCCACGATTACTGCTCGTCAGTTGGTCGCAGGCCTCCAGTCTCAGCATCAAGTGGTTATTAGCGATCAAACTGTCAGAAGAAGACTACACGAAGCCAATCTTTATGCTCGCAGACCGCTTAGGATTCCAGCTCTTCGACGTGGAAATCGAGGTCGTCGCTTATTGTGGGCTAACGCATATTTACAGTGGACCGACCATCAATGGGCACGGGTTCTGTTTTCCGACGAATCTTGCTTCGGTTTTCATCCTGATTCGAGAAGAGTGCGTATATGGCGAGTTCCTGGACGTCGGAGTCGTCTCCAGAATCCGCAAGAAGTTCATCCTTACCAAGGTGAAACAATCATGGTATGGGCTGGAATTCGCCTTGGTGGAAGGACCGACCTCGTTTGGATACGGGGCAATTTGAATGCAAACCAATACATTCAGGAGGTTATACACCCCATGGTAATCCCTCACCGACAGCAGTTCGGTCAAGATTTTATGTTCATGCAAGATAATGCACGGTCACACACCGCGAGGGTAGTGGTCAATGCGTTAAGCGAGCACAATGTGACGACGTTGGAATGGCCTGCTCAGTCTGCCGACCTCAATCCCATAGAGCATGCCTGGGATTTGCTTGGAAGAAGAGCTTTCAGTGATTCTTTGGAAAATCTGAACACTGAAGAACAACTTTTTTTACACCTTCGCAGTGTATGGAGCCATATTCCACAGACGATGATTGACAATCTCATACTAAGTATGCCACGCCGTTATCGAGCTGTTGCTAATGCTTTAGGAGGTCCTACAGATTATTAAAAACGTTTAAAGTACGGTTAATTACAGTATTTCTTACTACCTCGTTATTTTTGTGCCTAATCATAGAAGGTTGTAATACTCAAAATTGGCACTATTCAATTCTTTCTTAAAAAAAAAAAAATTTGGTATGAAAATGTTTTTATTAAAATTAAAATTAATAACGGTATAAAAATACCCTTCTATTGATATAAAACACTCACTATTACAAGAAAGGGTTTTTAAATAAAAACTAGAAATGTCCTTGTTCCCTAAACTTTGTTGATGTGTGTATTTGAAAATAAGTCAAGAAAATCTTGTGGAATCTAGAAAATCTAGTTAAGCCATTTTCTGCTCGACTTTATCTTTTAGGCGTTTTTCAATTGCATCCAAAGTTAAAACTTATTTTTTAATTTGCACACCCCCACACGTTTGTAAGGGGGGTATCCCCCCTCACCAACTTCTCCTAAAACTAGACAGAACAAGTCTAAGAACAAAAATAGGGACAATAACGGGTCACTGCTCCCTCCACAAGCACCTATACACCATTGGTGTTACGGACAGTCCACTTTTTTTTTTTTTTTTTTACGTGCGCAAAATCCCCACGGATACCTCCCCACCGGAGCCGGTGGAGGAGGTTATGTCGGACTCGAACCGACTAAAACGCACGCCGCCTGTGGGTCGTTTTGGTTGCCGAAGGTGAGGTTGACAGGCATATCCCTCGCACCCCGGCCGACCCAGGGCCATCTCTCGCGATCTGGCCCTCGTCTCGGGTGTGGGGACTACAGAGTCCCCAACTCGACCCCGGAAACGGGGAGGCGCGCTAGGCGCGCCACCGCCGCGGCCTGCTTCTGCCAGGGTGACAGGCGGCTCCACCTGTCACCCCCAGGCCAGCGCTCATGGGGGGCGGAGGTCGTTCATCGACCTCCGACGCCCGAGTTGCCTTCGTACGCGGGCAGCTTGGCTTGCGATCCTTCGTCGCTCCCGCTGCCGCTCCCGCCCCACCTCCTCCTTCACGAGCATTACTTGCTCGCAGAAGGAGGCGCCGGCCGCCCACGCATCCGCGCAGCGGACCATCGCCGCGAGCAAGGTGGAGAGCGTGAGAACTCTCACTCCCAGGGCCGCCACAAGCTCCCGCCTCGGCGTCTCCCACGCCGGACACTCAGTGAGCGTGTGCGGACCTGAGTCCTCGCTCGCGTCGCAGTGATGGCACTCGGACGTTGGCTCTTTCTCCATCCGACGCAGATACTTTCCGAAGCACCTGTGCTCAGTGATCATCTGCGTCAGATGGTACGAGAGGCTGCCGTGTGGACTCTCTAGCCACTCCCCCATGATGGGTCTTACCGCCGCTACTACGGCGCGCCCTGCGCCTGGTCGCCATAGTCGTAGCTCCCATTCCGCCACCATTTCCCTGTGGAGCCGGGATCTCACGGCCCGAATTTCTTCGGGCTCGGGATCGTGACCCCGCTCCCGCGCCGCCTTTCGGAACCGGTATGGCGCCGAAAGGGATCTCGCTTCCAGGATCCATGGTGGCGATCCGGCGAGGAGACTCGCCGCGTTGAAGGATATCGTGCGGTACCCCCTTATGATGCGGCACGCCAACTTCTGCTGCGGACGCTGCAGCAGGGGCATGTGCCGATCATTCAGGGTGTCCGCCCACACGGGACACCCGTACAGGGCCATGGACCGCACGACACCCGCGTAGAGTCTCCTGCAGGAGTCCTCCGTGCCCACCAATTTGGGGCTTAGACTTCGGAAGTGCTTCCCGAAGTCCCACCGGAAGGACAGTCCCCTTTGCAGGGGGTGTTTTGTTACCAAGGAAACTGGAATGCGAGTAGCCCATTAACGATCACAAATCTTCGGTACAGTGAGGTAGCTTCGCGAAGTCTGTGAAGCCCCCAGTAAGCTTCTTCGTTTCTGGGCGGAGCTAGGCTAGCTACTCCAGCCATAACTCTACACGCACAATGGCCCAAAAAGGTGGCTAAGTGCGAACTAAAGAGGCCCTTTGCATTCCATTCCATTTCACCCCCTCACCAAAACCGGTGGGGGAGCTTATAACGGACTCGAGCCGACTAAAGCGCACGGCGTCTGTAGGTCGTTGTTGGTTGCCGGAGGTGAGGTTGCCATATCCCTCGATCCGGCCCTCCTCGGGAAGCTAACGCTTTTTAGTCCAAGGGCCTATTATTGATTTTAAATGATATGTCGACTTTTCTAGAAGTGACTGTTGTGTGTTGTGTGTGATCTAATATACATATATAATAAAGAAAGGAAAGCCTGCGTCTTATCCGTGCAGGTATTCCTTCTCCATGCAATTCATTCACCAATTTTGTCCTGAATAATATATGGAATATGTTTCTTTTTTAATTCAAGATTCGCTCAACACGTGTACCTATTATTTTTTCTTTTTCAATGATTGATAAAATTAGAAAATAAAATGACTAAAAAAGAAAACATTCGAAATGGAATCCTTTAAAGAGTGGTTTTATTTCAATGAGTGATATTTGCTTTAACTTCCGACACATATTTCCACAGTACATATTTAACAAAAACCAACAATAATATTTTAAAGTTTTATAATCATTAATCATAATCGAAATTGCTCGATCCACTGATGTGTGTCGTGATGAGGGAGTATTAAATCAAAGTATTCATATCAGAAAACTATTTAACTTTCATCGTTAGAATGATAGAGATTAATTGAAGTTCTCTGTGTGCCAATGTGGGAATATGACGGGTTGGTTGGTGATAGAGGTTGATTGTCTCGGAGAATTAATTGGCTTGCTGTATGTTGTGAGAAATGGATTGTAATTATGACTAAGTAAGTTGGATAGTATGAATAAAGGATAAATACAGGGTGGAAGATTTTGATCTTACCTGGAAGAAAAGTACTCTAAATGTAGATAGCGAATTTCATTCATTCATTCAATTTTCTTTTTTTTAAAGAACCAGAACTATATTCAAAGGTTATGTGAAATTTCGCTTGCCGCAACTGGTAGAACTTACTAAAATCTGAAAAACTAACATCCTGTATTTTTATAGCAAACAGTGTGTGGAAACAGTAGGTCAAAGCCTCTCGACATTAAGAGGTGCTTATGTCCAGCAGTGGACTACGAGGGGCTAATTGATTGATTGATTGATTGATTGAGATGCATGTTGCGACCACGGCCGGTGTGACCTGGTCGAAACGTCAGGCAAATCAAAGGTATGTATGTAACTATACCATGATCATGATTTTTGTGTATTATGGAGTGCGTGGAAAACTGTTTAACATTAGACAACATAACATAACATAACATAAACTCACGCCTATATCCCCGAAGGGGTAGGCAGAGGTGCTAGCACCCACATTTCGCCAGTTTATGTTTAGGTCCCAATGTAATAGGTGGCGAGCCTATTGCCATTAACCGGGCACTTATAAACCTGCGATAAATACACACATAACTTCGAAAAGCATCGAAAAGTCATTGGTGTGTGCCATGGTGAAACCTGGGATCGAACCCGAGACCTCGTCTCAGCAGTCCATTACCCAAACCACTTGGCTATCGCGGTTAGACATTAGACAGATTTATTTATTTATTTCATACATACACACTGGAGTGGACAATAAAACCTTAAACCTCACAGTTTGGTTTCATTTAGCTCACCACCGGAAGATTAAAAGTTTCCAATATCCGCTGATTATCCTAGGCATGTGTTTCTCCAAGGCGCCCGAACTTTTATGGTAATGTACTTACAAACCAATTTTGTTTTTATTTCTTTTAAATAGGAGATTACACACTTACTTCGTCACATTTAACTTGCTCCATTCAAGAGTAAACAAATAATAAAAACACAAATATGTAAAATATATATATTTTTTATTATTACAATTGGCCAAATACAGCCCAGACTCAGCCAGAGATGCATGGCTCGAGGCAACAATAGTGCCCGGAAAACGGCAATGCACCCCTTATTACATGGGAGCGAATACAATGATGGTAAAATGTGGGTATTAATTCACCTCTGCCTAACCCTCCGGAGATAAAGGCGTGATTATATGTTTGTATGTATGTATGAAACGCGATTGTTTAAAAGTTATCATTAGGAATCTAGCTTGATAACACCAGGCAGCACAGCAGTCATCACTAATGATTTATCAAATAATATGATTGATTGATACCATTCATACATCACATTACTTAACTGATTGTATGGTCGCGTCATGCATCACTCGAGTTCTATGTGTTGTGTTATTTGACCGCAGGCCTCACATGTTGAATTGGGATGGAGGCACTTAGTGTTAATACAGATCCTGACAGGTATCCTACTTGTAATATTTTTAATGTGATAGTTTGTGAAGATGTTTGGATATTTGTTATTCAATCACGCTCTAACAGCTGAACTAATCTATATGATTTGAGATTAACATGGTCATTAAAATTAATTCACATCAATAAAAACTATCTTCACACTGTTTGAAAAGCTGTCACAATACCTACGCAAGCCTAAAGACAGTTTTCCCCTAGAACATGTGGGTGTTTGTAAAATTGACTGCAACTTTGGAAGCGCCTACATTTATTACGATTATTGTCTCGTGCAGGATAAGTCAAAAACAACGAGCCACAGAAATCGGCTATCGTTCAGCATCTTCTGAAGGAAGGGTCAAATTACTAGATTGAGTTACACAACCCTATGATTCTCTCGACAGAACGCCACCATATACCCAGAATGGTGAAAGAAGCAATGGAAATGATGGATTTTAACTGACGAGTGTCTGGTATCCAGTGATCTGTATGTTCACAAGACCCAAGCAAATCAAATTTTCAAAACCTTTGCGAGTCGATTTAGTGAATGTTGTGTGTCGTGAATGTGATCGAGTACAGTGCGAGAACGCGGACAGTAATAATGGCGATTAAAAATAAGGACTCGAGCCGACTAAAGCGCACGGCGTCTGTAGGTCGTTGTTGGTTGCCGGAGGTGAGGTTGCCATATCCCTCGATCCGGCCCTCCTCGGGAAGCTAACGCTTTTTAGTCCAAGGGCCTATTATTGATTTTAAATGATATGTCGACTTTTCTAGAAGTGACTGTTGTGTGTTGTGTGTGATCTAATATACATATATAATAAAGAAAGGAAAGCCTGCGTCTTATCCGTGCAGGTATTCCTTCTCCATGCAATTCATTCACCAATTTTGTCCTGAATAATATATGGAATATGTTTCTTTTTTAATTCAAGATTCGCTCAACACGTGTACCTATTATTTTTTCTTTTTCAATGATTGATAAAATTAGAAAATAAAATGACTAAAAAAGAAAACATTCGAAATGGAATCCTTTAAAGAGTGGTTTTATTTCAATGAGTGATATTTGCTTTAACTTCCGACACATATTTCCACAGTACATATTTAACAAAAACCAACAATAATATTTTAAAGTTTTATAATCATTAATCATAATCGAAATTGCTCGATCCACTGATGTGTGTCGTGATGAGGGAGTATTAAATCAAAGTATTCATATCAGAAAACTATTTAACTTTCATCGTTAGAATGATAGAGATTAATTGAAGTTCTCTGTGTGCCAATGTGGGAATATGACGGGTTGGTTGGTGATAGAGGTTGATTGTCTCGGAGAATTAATTGGCTTGCTGTATGTTGTGAGAAATGGATTGTAATTATGACTAAGTAAGTTGGATAGTATGAATAAAGGATAAATACAGGGTGGAAGATTTTGATCTTACCTGGAAGAAAAGTACTCTAAATGTAGATAGCGAATTTCATTCATTCATTCAATTTTCTTTTTTTTAAAGAACCAGAACTATATTCAAAGGTTATGTGAAATTTCGCTTGCCGCAACTGGTAGAACTTACTAAAATCTGAAAAACTAACATCCTGTATTTTTATAGCAAACAGTGTGTGGAAACAGTAGGTCAAAGCCTCTCGACATTAAGAGGTGCTTATGTCCAGCAGTGGACTACGAGGGGCTAATTGATTGATTGATTGATTGATTGAGATGCATGTTGCGACCACGGCCGGTGTGACCTGGTCGAAACGTCAGGCAAATCAAAGGTATGTATGTAACTATACCATGATCATGATTTTTGTGTATTATGGAGTGCGTGGAAAACTGTTTAACATTAGACAACATAACATAACATAACATAAACTCACGCCTATATCCCCGAAGGGGTAGGCAGAGGTGCTAGCACCCACATTTCGCCAGTTTATGTTTAGGTCCCAATGTAATAGGTGGCGAGCCTATTGCCATTAACCGGGCACTTATAAACCTGCGATAAATACACACATAACTTCGAAAAGCATCGAAAAGTCATTGGTGTGTGCCATGGTGAAACCTGGGATCGAACCCGAGACCTCGTCTCAGCAGTCCATTACCCAAACCACTTGGCTATCGCGGTTAGACATTAGACAGATTTATTTATTTATTTCATACATACACACTGGAGTGGACAATAAAACCTTAAACCTCACAGTTTGGTTTCATTTAGCTCACCACCGGAAGATTAAAAGTTTCCAATATCCGCTGATTATCCTAGGCATGTGTTTCTCCAAGGCGCCCGAACTTTTATGGTAATGTACTTACAAACCAATTTTGTTTTTATTTCTTTTAAATAGGAGATTACACACTTACTTCGTCACATTTAACTTGCTCCATTCAAGAGTAAACAAATAATAAAAACACAAATATGTAAAATATATATATTTTTTATTATTACAATTGGCCAAATACAGCCCAGACTCAGCCAGAGATGCATGGCTCGAGGCAACAATAGTGCCCGGAAAACGGCAATGCACCCCTTATTACATGGGAGCGAATACAATGATGGTAAAATGTGGGTATTAATTCACCTCTGCCTAACCCTCCGGAGATAAAGGCGTGATTATATGTTTGTATGTATGTATGAAACGCGATTGTTTAAAAGTTATCATTAGGAATCTAGCTTGATAACACCAGGCAGCACAGCAGTCATCACTAATGATTTATCAAATAATATGATTGATTGATACCATTCATACATCACATTACTTAACTGATTGTATGGTCGCGTCATGCATCACTCGAGTTCTATGTGTTGTGTTATTTGACCGCAGGCCTCACATGTTGAATTGGGATGGAGGCACTTAGTGTTAATACAGATCCTGACAGGTATCCTACTTGTAATATTTTTAATGTGATAGTTTGTGAAGATGTTTGGATATTTGTTATTCAATCACGCTCTAACAGCTGAACTAATCTATATGATTTGAGATTAACATGGTCATTAAAATTAATTCACATCAATAAAAACTATCTTCACACTGTTTGAAAAGCTGTCACAATACCTACGCAAGCCTAAAGACAGTTTTCCCCTAGAACATGTGGGTGTTTGTAAAATTGACTGCAACTTTGGAAGCGCCTACATTTATTACGATTATTGTCTCGTGCAGGATAAGTCAAAAACAACGAGCCACAGAAATCGGCTATCGTTCAGCATCTTCTGAAGGAAGGGTCAAATTACTAGATTGAGTTACACAACCCTATGATTCTCTCGACAGAACGCCACCATATACCCAGAATGGTGAAAGAAGCAATGGAAATGATGGATTTTAACTGACGAGTGTCTGGTATCCAGTGATCTGTATGTTCACAAGACCCAAGCAAATCAAATTTTCAAAACCTTTGCGAGTCGATTTAGTGAATGTTGTGTGTCGTGAATGTGATCGAGTACAGTGCGAGAACGCGGACAGTAATAATGGCGATGCGCGAAACAAACGAGTGCGGAAGAGGGTAGACCGATATTTTCTGACCAATAACAACTAGCCTGGCGGTCATCAGTACTGAAATCATGGCGCTTGTAACAACGCTGAAATGTCGGTTACTCGAAAAAAAGCAATAAACATAAATATATGTAAATATATACGTAAATATGTTATTACTGTTAATTGATGGCATTTGGTGGAACCTGCTTCACATATTGAATAAGACACTGTACTTTTCCACTGAATTTTATTTTTCCCCGAACCTGTTTCGCTTGCTACACATATTGAAATGGGGTACTTATTCAATTAGTTGACTTTAATAGATTTTTAATTCTTGTATTAGATTACATCACACTAAAGAAAATTGCTTTTGTCTTTGAATCCAGAATATGATTTCAAATTTCAAATACCTATAACTCCGCAAAGTAAATTTATTTACATATTTGAGCCGTTTGGGGTCGAGACGCTGAGATCATGGGGTCCAAGTGTCCGGTTTTTGTTTGGAGACATTTCTAAACGTTTAGTTGACGCTACTCGTGACCAGAGGGCTCCTTTATTCATCGCGTAAAGGATTGTTATTGGATAGATGAGTAGATATTTCAGGTATTTGAATGAAATTAGGCACTATAAATAGTAACTACTATTAAAGGTGATCAACAGAATATGTGGCGTGGCGGTATTAAACGCAGCCGTTATACAGAATGTGTGGATTCGATCCCCGCTCAGTGCAAATATTTATAGGCATAATCTGGTTGTGCCTCGGCGAGCACGTTAAACTCCCGGTTGCAGTATGAACATCTATGACAGTCGTTACGGGTAGTTGGAGCTCCAAATAGACCAACAACAGATCTAACTGCATTTCGGCCTTTGGGATGTGGAGGTCAAATGGCAGTCGATTCACGGAAAATAAAGAAGTTCAGCCCAATCTGCAGTTAGATTGGTGAAGCGGACCCCAGATTCCGAGATGAAAGCTTTAGATACATAACATAAACTCACGCCTATATCCCCGAAGGGATATAGACAGAGGTGCTAACACCCACATTTCGCCAGTTTATGTTTAGGTCCAAATGTAAAAGGTGGCGAGCCTATTGCCATTAACCGGGCACTTAGAAACTTGCGATAAATACACACATAACTTCGAAAAGCATCGAAAAATCATTGGTGTGTGCCATGGTAAAACCTGGGATCGAACCCGAGACCTCGTCTCAGCAGTCCATTACCCATATCACTAAGCTGCCGCGGTTATAAGCTATAAATAAGCTTTAGATACGAATGGGATTAACACTATTATGTAGTAAAAGTACCTATTATTATAGGTGAAACCTAAGAAATTGCGCCCAGAACATTATTCGTAGTATTCAAACTTGCTACCGTTCTCCACCAAGATAGTCAGAATTTCTCCCCAAGATATTTTACTTTCACAACTTCCCAATGTATCGATACGCGAACATTCTGGGAACCCAACGGACTGGAACACACGTACTAACCGAGCAATACTTAAGCTTTCTTTAGCTCGTAAGCCTCACAGAACTTCCAACTTATAAACTTACTTTAATATACGGCCAATAAGCTAGTATACTACGATATAATGTTCGGAACTATGTCTGAGTACTGTCTGTAAGGCACTTGTCCCACTTCTCACCGGTAGCGGTAAGAAATCGCTCAAGACATGCATTTAAATATGAATGATAGCTACCTGTCCATACTGCTGGTGAGATTTTTTCTCTATTCGTTCTGTCAAAACAGCAACAACTGCCAAAGATAATAATCGCGATGCGAATATCGCTTTACAATCAAAATATATTCTACAAAAACATATTCTACAATATTCTACCGCCGCGTGGTTCCTGGCAGAGTTTTTTCGATGCTTTTCGAAGTTATGTGTGTATTTATCGCAGGTTTCTAAGTGCCCAGTTAATGGCAATAGGCTCGCCACCTATTACATTTGGACCTAAACATAAACTGGCGAAATGTGGGTGCTAGCACCTCTGTCTACCCCTTCTGGGATATAGGCGTGTGTAGGAAACACAGGACAACACGTGAAGGGCTAAGATGTCACCCGCACACGGTGCAGAATATTCGATTAAGCACCTAGTAGTTCGGTGAATCGTTCCTTTGTTGCACCATTAAGGCTTGGAACTAATTACTAGCTCACATGTTTCCTTCTCTACAGTCCCAGGTCCAGGGCGTGAAAAAGCATATGATGGAGCCGTCAAGCTGAGTATCACCATAGTCACATGGTATATGTAAGTAATGGTGACCCTAATTTCTGAGACTGCCTTCAGCTTACAGGCAAGGTGAAGTTTAATTAACGTGTCCTATTTAAAAAAAAACACTAACAATTCACTGCTCGCTACCTCGTTTTATATTAACTAGCTTTACTTGATTATCGCCGACGGTGTGACATGTGCCTTTACTATAGATGGTATCAGACTTGTTAGATACCTCAGTGAATAGGATTTGTTTTAACATGACTGAGCGAAATAGGTGCGTAATGTTTTCAGGGTTCATAGAAGTATATTAGTTTCTTAATTCCATCATCATATCATATCCTTATAATTATGTCGATTGACATTAGCTATAAGTAGTATATTATGAACATACATACATACATATATTATAATCACGCTTCTTTCTCCAAAAAAATTCGTTCCTACGTATTGACGGCAATAGGCTCATCCTCTAGATGAGCCTATTGCCGTCATTCGGTAACTATTGTTGACTCAAGCCATGCATCTAAGGCTGAGTCTGGGTATATATCTGTCTGATGTTAAATAGCCCTTAGTCGTCTTGTACGACACCGCGTGGGAAAAGATGGGGTGGTCCAAATTCATATCTGTCGGACACACGCGGTTATTCTGGAAAACGCAGATTTCGAGGTGAAAGCTTCATCATACGGCCAGGATTAATGAAAGATTCCAAATTTAGGAGGAATTAAAAAAAAAACGTGTTATATTCGCACGATAAATTACTTTCCATTACATAAAATATTCTTTATTTATTTACAAATAAAACACACTCAACAAATTGTAAAAAGATAAGCCCAAACATAAATCCAAACATTTCTACCATCTTTACTCGAACGTGCCAAAGAATAAGAAAAGAGAAACACAAAAATAGCCGTGTACATTTACGGGAAATGGGCACTGGTAACAAAATCTTTCCGCCTTTGTTCATTGCAACTAGAGCCACAAAAAAATACCGATTATCGGTCATTAACAGTAGTTACATCCCTAAGTCTATGCTTTGAATAACAATGCAGGAAACTAGTGCTGCAACTTTTCACAATGTGAATTTTAAAATTGGAACATACGATGACTGAATACTGGCTTCGGTCTTTGTTTTCTTTGCCTTTGTTGGTTTCTTTGTCTGAGCTGTGATTTGGTTTTGATGTTGTAGCAGTGACTGTTAAAAAGAAACATAAAATATAAATGCAATACGTTAATATAAGTTGCATAGTTTCAAACTAAGCGGCTTTCAGTAATGTTTTTGTTCATTGGTGTGTGTATGTTGTGTGCGTGTGTGTGTATGTGTGTCTTTGTGTATGTGTGTGCCCACGCGTACGCGTCTTGTCTTTTATGTTCGGTCTCACCATTTTTAATACCCTCAACCACACCAAGGTTTGACATCAAGTTTAAATGAAAAGTAACGCGTATTTTGTCTTTTGAAATTATTTTCTTATTTTTAATTTTTATTCTTTTCCTTATCAGCATCAATTGGGCATGTATTTAAGAAGTAAGAAAAATAATAAATCAACAGTGTCGGAAGTAGCATCCGTAAACGCAATATTTAATATTAAACATGATAATATTTACCGAAGGTCTAGACCCAGACTTATGAAATAAACATTGAGCAGCTGTTGTTTCGCGTCGTGCTTAAAAGACAAAGTCTTTGCCTAAAATATGAAATAAAATATTTATTCTACTCATTTAATGTGAGTTTATGAAATGTTTGCAAACGAATGACATTTTGATCGAAAGGTTCCTGCTTCGAATTCTTTCCATTGTACCACTGTCGTAAACCTACTCCTAAAACAAGCAATTTAGTTCAGCTGGAGGAGTTCATAACCCTTCCAGCTGATCTAGTAATTTCAGTCATTACAACTCTTTTTATTTATACCACTCATGCGGAACACGGTCCAGTTGATGGAATGTGGTTACCGTGGCCTACGGATGTGTGCAACACCAGGGGCACCACACATGCTGCCAACCCTGTAAGAACAGAGTTTCTATGTCGTCAGTACAAAAGACAACAGGAGAAGCGTTTGGTCTTCCCACTGACAGCACAAAAAGACTGCAGTGAGCTCTGGTTACCTTTCTCATCTAAACTTTAAATAAAAAGTAGACGTCACCCCTCCTGATGGCAAACTGAAGACAATGTTTCAGGTAAGAGGATCACCATTAGGGACACCTTTACACATATCTGTCAGGAAGTTTGATATTACCACTTCAATTATATTCCTGATAAAAACATTGAACTATAAAGATATATTTCCTTTAAGTAATGTCCTTGAGGAGGATTTTGATACCCAAGAAATGTATCTCGATGATAGCTGATAAGGGCAAAATGTAAAGGATCTCAAGGGTCCACGACTTAACTAGATCTCTGACCTAAAAAAGGATTGATTCGATAATATTATTTTTTTATTTTGCCGATACTAAAATAGGTAAAAGGTTGAGGTGTATTTTTTATAATAAGTTTTTTTTTTATAAATGATTACACCTTGCTTGATGGTAAGTTGAAGGTGAAGTTTCAGTTAAGAAGGTCACAGACATCAACAGTGTTACAATGGTGGCCCTCAGCTTGACAGCCTCATCGGATTGTTTAATAAGAAGCAGATCTAAGATATACCTACTACATGGCACCATTTATTTTGGATTGAAATCGTATTTAGATCCAAACTTGCATTATGAATTCTAGAATGCGAATAAACATACTAGAATTTGGACTATTGCAGCCGCTGACGGGGAGTGGATTGTGTGACTAAGGTGGCTGGCGGCTACAGTGTTGACACAAGATGCGTCCCATGACAGGCATTTGCCGTTCTTCCAGTACAATATAATAAAGTAAACATCATTGTACTTTGACGACTGCCATATACGTCAAATCCCATACATTTTTTGAAAGATAGCTAGATAATCTTTACAGCATACAGATACAGATAAAGAACACTACATGATTGATGATAGCTAGTTACACAATGAGCGGTCTTATCGCAGTCTGCAATTTCACCTTCTGTCTACTGTAAATAATCCCAAACTCCAGTTCTCATAGATTCGTTGTTACAGGTCGGCTGGCTAAGGGCGGAAGACCAGACAATATTGACGATGCACGAGCGAGCAGTTCTCGGCGCCAGGTATGCCGTCCACCTAGACGCGCCTAGGACTTGGCAGCTGAGGATCAGGCCGCTCCGAGCAGAAGACCGTGGATGCTACATGTGCCAGATAAATACACAGCCTAGCATGAAGTGGCAGATTGGCTGTATCGATGTTTACGGTAAGTGTTTGCATGGATAAATATTGTGATAGGGTTTGTTGTTCAACTTAATATCCATACACGCTTTCATCATCATTAGTAAAGACACAATGATCATACTACTATTAGAAACGCTAAAGTTGCAAATTACTCCAGAATGTAAGCACAGATATAGAGCCTGGCGCGCCTTCCCGTTTTCCGGGGACGAGTTGGGGACTCTGTAGTCCCCACACACCCTTAGGAGAGGGCCAGATCGTGAGAGATGGCCCTGGGTCGGCCGTGGTGCGAGGGATATGCCTGTCCACCTCACCTTCGGCAACCAAAACGTCCCACAGGCGGCGTGCGTTTTAGTCGGTTCGAGTCCGATATAACCTCTTCCACCGGCTACAGTGGGGAGGTACCCGTAGGGATTTCGCGCACGTAAAAAAAGCACAGATATAGATGAAATTTTACACAAAAGATAGATTTACAATATATTTTGTTTCGAAAAAATAGTTATGTTTTCCCGATATTAATAAAAATTAAACAATGTATGTAAGTAGTAAAGAATTCTACTCAGACCAATAACTCGAATTATCATATAATTGAAATATATTAGGGTAGCCAGAGCTCACTGGAGAATTCGTGCTGTCAGTGGGATGACTAAAGGCTTGTTCCTGCTTTGTCCTCTACACTGAGGGCACAGAAACTATGATCTTACAGGGTTGGCAGCGCGAGTGTGGCTTCTCTGGTATTACACACGTCCATAGGCCACGATAACCACTTTCCATCAGGTGGGCCGTGCTTTTGTCTGCCACCTAAGTGGTGTAAAAAAAATTTGTATGATCAACAACCAACTTATTGATTGGTAATTATATCAATTAACTCAATAGTTTTAAGAAAACACATCGAAAAGCATCAAATCTTATCAACGAACCAATCCTACCCAATTACTCTTTCAGAACCCCAATCAAGATTCTAACCGCCTCCAAAATTAGAACCCTCGGTCATAGATCAACTAATTAGGCCGAGCGTAACAACTTAAAACGTCTTTTTATCTTTCCTAAGTGACAGATAGCCAGCTTATCCAAGGTACACGAGCGCATGGTGTCCACCCATCGTGACTAGCCCGAGTTAATCCGACTTAGAATAGATTAGACGAACTTCTTTAAGATATGGGTCACTCAGTATAAGTGATAGGTGCGGCTTCTTAGATCGCGTGTGTTGTAGTTCTATACGGAATGAGTTTAGGCTAACTGGCTTTATTATTACCTTTGGATTGTAAATTTGTGGACATGATGAACATAAAAACGATTATACGGTTAAGATGACAGACAAGCATAAGGTTTATTTGGTGGTAAGTGATTACTAGGGACTAGATTATATTCATCTGTATATTTAAACCATTTTGAGCGATCTTTTTTTTGATGAAAGTAAGAGATCACGTCTGGCTCGTAGATGTTAGGATTGTAAGCATTCTATTAGTGATATTGCTCTGAAGTGAATTTGTTTTTTTATTCTATACTAGCTGACCCACCCCAGCTTCGCCCGGGGTATATTTTGAAGATTCATATCCCTTTGAGCCCGTATGTTTTAGTCTTCAAAATATGTATGAAAAATTGCCGGATTTGTTAACATTTATTATTAATGCTCCGTTCCCTTAAGTAGTAGCGTGATGATATATAGCTTAAAACCTTCCTCGATAAATGGACTACCCAACACTAAAAGAATCATTCAAATCGGACCAGTTGTTCCAGAGATTAGCGCGTTCAAACAAACAAACAAACAAACAAACTCTGCAGCTTTATAATATTAGTATAGATTAGGCCCTCAAGACAAGTAGCAATTCATTGGCCGGGGTATTGTAGAATAGAATGACAAATTTATAGGCTTTGATAATTATGACAATGAATCGCCATTTCTCTAGAGCGGCTGTGGAGCAAGTGAGACTTAGATGATAATTTGAGGAGGCAGTACACGGCGGTATTCCCGCCCAATTGAGCAGTCCGTCTGGGTAAGTACCTCCACCCTACAGAATACCACGGTTATAATAACTTCGTGTTGTGTTCCCGGCGGTGAGTAGGGTAGCCAGAGCTCACTGAAGTGTTTTGTGCTGTCAGTGGAACAACCAAAAGGCTTGTCTTGCTTTGTCCTCTACACTGACGGCACAAAATCTCTGTTCTTACAGGGTCGGCAGTACGGATGTGACTCCACTGGTGTTACACACGTTCATAGGTCATGGTAACCACTTTACATCAGGTGGGCCGTGTGCTTGTCTGCCACCTAAGTTGTATAAAAAAAAACGTTAATTATTTATTTAATATTTTGTTACATTTTTACAGATTTAAATGTATTATTAATCTCATAACGTGTACAGTGGTGTTAACTTTAATAGAATGTCAATTTTTGTAGATCGCACTTCTTGTTTCACTAAGAAAAAAGATGTAAAATTGATTGATACAAAACTTGTGGAAGACTTGTAGAAGACTAGTCAAAACACAATACATGTTTTATACATGTATTGAGACCGTCTCAGACACTTTTTCGTTCACAAAGTATGTATAGCTAACAAGTTGTAAACAAGTATAAAACACAAATTGCGTTCACACTGAAGCCTATGACATATTGCAACCTGTTAAATACATGTTTTACTTAGGTGAAAACGAGGGGTTAGGATGTCAAATGTCAGAGTTGCAGGCGTACATTGGCGTAGATAACCGCTTACCAATATGCGAACTACATGATTAATTTCCACCTTGACTGTGTAGACTCTGGATCGTAAATATATAAGGATATAATACCAAAAATACTATCTACTAACATTTCAATCCGAAACACCAATTTGCCTATGAATACAATCCACAAAAATAAGTAATACCGTTACAAATGAAAAATATTATATCCGATCCGACCTTTTTCAAATCTATACTGGTAGGTCGAAAGATATATTAAAAGTGTGGAGCTGCGGAAATCGGATGTCACCCGTGTGGACCGGCCCTCGGTGGCGATCGATCACGTGGTCTTACATGCCCCAGAAACTGGAATGGAAATAAAATGGGTGCGGTGACATGTTGGAAAATGTGATATGGAATTATACCTGGTGAAATGGAACTTCAGGTGTGGTTTACAAATAATAATGTCTCAATTGAAAATGTGTATTTTTAAAGTTAGAGCTATTGTTATAAAATACAAAAGTTTACTAAACTGTGTATGGATTTCTTATGTATTATAATGTGTATGTACTATTATTGAGTGG
This sequence comes from Eilema griseolum, assembly GCA_963662185.1. Lineage (NCBI taxonomy): Eukaryota > Metazoa > Arthropoda > Insecta > Lepidoptera > Erebidae > Eilema > Eilema griseolum. Next base: position 19,330,026 of record OY759245.1, read on the forward strand.
TTTCCGGCAGAGTAGAATTAGGGCTACCCCATCTCTTCACATGCGGTGTCGTACAAGGCGACTAAGGGATAGGGCTGTTTAACATCAGACGGATATGTACAGCCCAGACGCAGCCTCAGATGCATGAGCTCGAGTCTACAATAGTGCCCGGAATACGGCAATAGGCTCACCCCCTATTACGTGGGACCGAATTTTGGTGAAATATGGGTGTTAATTCACCTCTGCCTAACCCTCCAAAGATAAAGGCGTGATTATATGTATTTATGTATGTATGTATTATTGTGTACATAGATAATATATCACAAATAAGAACATCAGCAATGTAGTAAATGGATTATTATTTTGCCTGCACCTACCTCAATGTCTCTCTGCATCACACTAAGGTTAATTCCGTCTTTATACAAAGTTACTGTGCATAAAGTTGAATAAGTAAATAAGTATGTAAGTTTTGTACTTTCGCGTTCCATGATGTACAGTAATTTTTACGAGAATTAATGCGATCATGGTATAGGAGGAGGTAGCACACGGCGGTATTTCCGCCCAATTGAACAGTCCGACTGGGGAAGTACATCCGCCCTACAGAATACCGCGGCTATAATAACTTCGTGTTGTGTTCCCAGCGGTGAGTAGGGTAGCCAGAGCTCACTGGAGAATTAGTGCTGTCAGTGGGATGACTAAAGGCTTGTCCTGCTTTGTCCTCTACACTGACGGCTCTGTGCTTACAGGGTCGGCAGTGCGAGTGTGGCTTCTCTGGTGTTGCACACGTCCATAGACCACGGTAACCACTTTCCATCAGGTGGGCCGTGCGCTTGTCTGCCGCCTAAGTGGTATGAAAATAGAAAATAGGGACATACTTGCCTTTTATTTGCCTGACGTTTCGACCATGTTGTCACAGGCTGACTGTCAGGCAAATTAAAGGTACGTATGTACTTATACCATGATCATGTTAATTGCTGAAAACATTATAGTATATAAATGCTACTTTAGTTTGAATTTTGGATTTATACTCTCGATTGATTTATGCTATTATTTTAGAATTAAACAAAAAGGTTTTTTTTAAAAAGCTGGACCCAAAGAAGTCTTTTAAAGTGAAAAGTTCTTACGACAAAGTTTCATAGATATTTGATTTTGAAAATTCAATATCTAATATCTCGCACTGTCTGAAAACTCTCTATACAAAATCGTACCTGCAAGTGACGTCACACGCCAGTCGCGCGTAGCGCAAATGTATGAAGTGCAAGAGAATATCGTATTTATCTTGATCTATGTTGCGTATACGCATATTTGACCCATAATAGGTAAAAGTAATTTTAATAAGGAATCTAAAAAGTTAAAAATTGGACAGAATTTATTCGTTTCATTTCGACTTACTTTGGCAATTAAAAATATTGAAAAGTCATAGCTTGAGTTATTTAGGCAATATTTTATTTCGCAAAGCATATTAAAAAAAAAAAACTAATATACTAAACAGTATTGGAAAAATTAGACGACCTTGCCAAATAGCCTATTTACAAATTTTACCCCGAGTTCAAATTTATAAACAATTTTCACAAACACCTTATGTTTGCTTTTTATTTATTTTTTTACCTGGCCTAAATCCCCACGGATAACCCTACCCCCCACCCCCCAACGGAGCCGGTGGAAGGGGTTATGTCGGAATCGAACCGGCCAAAACGCACACCGCCTGTGGGTCGTTTTTTGTTGCCGAAGGTGAGGTTGACAGGCATATCCCTCGCACCCCGGCCGACCCAGAGCATCTCTCACGATCTGGTGTGGGGGCTACAGAGTCCTCAACTGTTCCCCGGAAACGGGAAGGCGCACCGCCAAGGCGGCCTGCTTCTGCCAGGGTGACAGGCGGCTCCACCAGTCACCCCCAGGCTACCTTATGTTTTCTTGTAGAAATCAATAAGATATTTGAAAATACTCATAATAATGGAAACATTTCAAAATATTCTTAAATTTTACAGTCAGTAAAGCTACAATACGTACTTACTTAAGAAATTCTACTTGACAAAACTCGGGTTTTAAGAATTTATTTCTTATAAGAACTTTGAGCCACTTACCGATCCACAATTCAAAAAAAAAACTCTCACAGAAACTTATTGAAATCATATTTCATTATAGGACTGTATAATTTATAGCTGAGTTTCAAAGAGTAAGGCGGAGTTTAGCAATTTTGTGTTCCCGGTATTTGCATGGTCGAAGCGGAGTTTTCTTTTTCAATTTCGTACTTGTTCGGGCTTTATTGGCGCTCGGTGTCACTTGGTCCGACAAGTCGGTAACGTATGGTAAGCGGCTTTCTTGTGTTATTGTTTGATTAAGTTTGGAAGGAATTAGGTTGGAATATTTGTTACTTTGGTTAATTTTTGTGTACGTATGTTATGTGTGAGGTTACGGGTCCCATTACTGGATAGGGTATTGCTTGGTTTTCGGTATAAAAATTTTAGTAAATATCACTGGTAGATATTCCACTTATACACACAAATAAAATAAATACTCTACAACATTCCACACAACGCTATCTAGACAAAGTAAGCATAGCTTAACTAGCTAATATTATGGAATTAGGAATGCGGGTAAACATACTTAGATACTTTTTTTTGTGAATACATACATATTATACACAGAAGTACAAATACAAACCAGATACAAATATACATAATCATGCATACAAATAATATTCCCACTGAGCGGGAATCGAATCTGCGCCCCCTGCATAGCAGTCGAATGTTCTACCGCTACGCCACAAAGGCCATAACCATAACCCAGGTCTTCAAGTTTTGAGTAAACAAGTTCCTTCTAAACAAACATAATTCATCTTAGACCACATTATCACTTACCATCAGGAGTAATTAAGGTCGCCGGCCGGGGTGCGAGGAATGTGTCTCAAATAATTTCACCTCCGGCAATCGGCAACACAGTTGACGTGCGTTTTTGGCGGTTCAAATTCGACACAAGTTACCTCCCCGGCACTGGTAGTGGGTTATCCGTGGCGATTTTGCACACAATAAAAAAAAGAGTGATTAGGGTCATATGTAAGCCTTTAACTTATTAAAAAAAATACCGTAGCATCTAAAAATGTGCCTGGTGTAGCAATAGGTTCAGTTTTTTCTTGTTACCTCCTTGTAGTGAGCAATCAAACACTTTTTGAAGACTGGTTCTGGTTGAAAAACTAGTCGGTTATAACTTGACGTATCCTTTTTTTTATGTACGCAAGATCCCCACGGATACCTCCGCCACACGCACGCCGCACGTCGACTGCATGGGCCGCAGGATGCCGGAGGTGAAATAATCTGAGACACATTCCTCGCACCCCGGCCGGCCCAGGACCGTCTCTTATGAGACGGCCCTCTTAGAGTGTGGGGACCACGGAGTCCCCATCGCATCCTCAGGAATAGGGAAGACGCATTGAGCACCGCCACTGCGGCCTGCTTCTGCTAGGGTGACAAGCGGCTCCACTAGTCACCCCCAGGCCCGTGATCATGGGGGACGGAGGTCATTTTGCGACCTCCAACACTCTAGACCTGACTTATCCTAGACAATCATCATAACCTTTCGAACACCATTCATAGTAATATAAAAATCTTGTACTTTAATCCCGACCCAGAACTCTCCAACCGCCATAATTTGGTCAAGCAACTATTGTATTACCCCCTAGCCTAGAGAGGAAAGTTTGTACCAGAACCTAGCAAAGTGAGGTTCATTTAGAAGCCGGTTAGTGGTGCCTCCAAACATTCAAGGTTCGTATTGATTCAACCAAGCACGCCTTTATCCCTGGAGGGTTAGGCAGAGGTGAATTAACACCTACATTTCATCAATCATTGAATTCGGTCCCACGTAATAGGGGGTGAGCCTATTGCTGTCTTCTGAGCACTATTGATGACTCAATTTGCCGGAAACCACCGGCTTATCATCATCTAAATATCTTGACAAACTTTCAAATCTATTCTAGTATTATAAAGTTGAAGAGTTTGTTTATTTGAACGCGCTAATCTCAGGAACTACTGATTAGAATTAAAAAAATAATTTTTATTCTATAGTCCGTTTATCGACCAAGGTTTTAAGCTATACATCATCACGCTACTACTTTACTACTTAAAGGAGCGAAGCAGTGATCATAAATATCAACAAATATGGAAGGTTTCAATACAATATTTGAAGATTAAGCAATTACAGCCTCTCATATCTCACATGAGACTTTAAAATATGCCTCAGGTGAAACCGGGGTAGGTTAGAAAGAAAGAAAGAAAGTTTATAATATATGTAGGAAGTAATATCAAAGTAAAACATAATCTTGAACAAAATAAAACCAAGAAACCTTTCAATGTAACTAGTTAACTTCTAATTCATCTTCACGTCCCTAAATATTTATAAGTTAAACATTCCATCAAACACAGCAACACATATTGCATTTTGAAATGAAAAATTCTTAAGTAAAACGGCACACGACGCTCGTCTCAAAGGGATAGAATAAAAATTCAACATTAAACATTCCCGAGAACTCGGTATAAATAAAGTTTGTGAAGAACTTCATCTGTGCACTTTCAAGTGGAGACAGAGAACGAGCATATATAGAAACATTATAGTGTGAAAACTTTAAGATTGCTTTCGCTCTGAACTGGTACAACATGATGAAAATCGAATAGACTGTTTTTGATAGACGTAAACTTAGTTGTTTCGAGATAAGGTTAGTGCAGAGCGAGGATTATCCGCAGTTTTTACTTTGTTACTGCTTGTTTTGTTTTGTGATTTTATATTGAAAACAATATGGAGTTCTTCAAATGGGGCATTAGAAGGTTTCTTCAGGGTCGACAGCGCTAGTGTGTAGTGCGGGTAGTGTAGATATGAATTGGAACCAAGAACCATCAAAAGTTTAAACGAAGGAAAATTATTTAGTGTACTGTCATAAACATTCTACGATTAATTACGTATATAAAAATAAGGTAACATCACAAAGAAAACTCTTCAAAGAGAATACTTTTGTATTTTTTTCCATTTTGCTATTCACGATTTGATATTTAACTTTGTATTGACTAAAGTAAATTTAATAAGTTTTTGACTTCCTCTTTTAATCTAAAATATAAAATTCTCGTGTCGCGGTGTTTGTGGTTAAACTCCTCCGAAACGGCTTGACCGATTCTCATGAAATTTTGTGAGCATATTTGGTAGGTCTGAGAATCGGACAACATCTATTTTTCATCCCCCTAAATGTTAAGGGTAGTCCACCCTTAACATTACATGGCAAAACAACGTTTGCCGGGACAGCTAGTAATATATAATTGTTGAACTAACTAGAAATGCCGTCCAAAATTTTCTTTCATTAGTGTTCCCTACCTTTAAAGGAAAAACAGGACCTTAATTCTGCTGAAGCAAAACCAATGTCATACCACGGACACTGCTAAAATTCCATATAATTTTATACTTTAAATCAGTACTGTTAAAGTCCAAAATTAAAAGTCTTTTTGCAGAGTGAATGTAAAATTGTAATGAAGCTCTTTCCATTTAATTTTGGTCTTTAAGCCTATAGAAATAATGTTTAAAATTTAATGCCATTTTTTGCAGTGTTAAAGATATGACAGTGGTTTTGCTTTGGTAGAATTGAGGACCAGTACGCTCATAGGATCACTTATTTTTTTTTTCGTGAATGCGTGGGAGGTATCATTTTGAAATTAATATCAAATACATTAATTACTTTTCTCCATTCAGTGTTGACGAAACCCTTAGTCCGACTCGCGCTTGACCGGTTTTGTGAATGCAGCGCTAGATCGATTTAGTATTAACTCAATGTTAATCAGAAAGTCTTGAACAATTTATCAAAGTTAGGTTTAATTGGAAATACTGAGAAATAAGAAAATCAATATGTTTAAAGTGTAACAGAGTCGAGTACAGAGAGTTAATCTGCGATTTTATCAATAGTTTTTTAATCCAGAACACTAACTATTCAGATGAAGAATCACCATCAATCCTGTTTCAGTGTACGGCAAATATGAAATGACAAGAATTGACAACTCTGCGCAATCGGTAGTCACTGCCATAAAAGTATAACCAACCAATATAACGAACCCTAGGTTTAAAAGTGCATTTCAAATCTACAATATTATTGTATGTAACGAAAAAAAAACAAAAATAGAACTGAACCGATATCAAATAATATTCGCCATTGATAAGCTACGTTATAACTGAATAAGCTATACATCATCACGCTAGTATCCAAGGGGACAGAGCAGTAATCATAAATGTCAATAAATGCGGTAGATGTGCATACATTATTTGCAATCTATTAAATTACGGACATATTGGTGCCGCGTAGTTTCCAGCAGTAGAATTTGGACGAAGAGATGGGGTCTCTTCCCATGCGATGTCGTACAAGGCGACTAAGGGTTAGGGCTGTTTAACATCAGAAAGATATATACAGACCAGACTCAGCCTCAGATGCATGCCTCGAGTCAATAATAGAGCCCAGAATACGGCAATAGGTTCACTCCCTATTACGTGGGACCGAATACAATGATTGGTGAAATGTGGGTGTTAATTCACCTCTACCTAAGCCTCCGGGGATAAAGGCGTGATTATGTATGTATTTATATTGGTTAAAGGGGTGCAACAGGGGTTTAAAATAGGTCACGAGCGAAACTGGGGAGAGTCAGCAAAACAGAAGATGAGACGGGATCAGAATCGCGGGGTAACTGCGAAACAGCTAGTCATTAATAAAATTATAGTTGTCATATTAAGGCACCATCCACACATTTTATGATAATTTTATTAACAAAAACTGTCAGAGGAGAAAAATAGCGAAGTCACTGTGTTAACACGTTTCAACAAAGAAAAGTGTGCGAACAAAAAGTTTTCTTGACGTGATAGTGATGGGACGACGATTTGTTACCCTCGAGTTGCTTTAACGTCTAGTTAGTTTAATAACGTTATTTATCTTTTCTGTTCGTTTGTACTTTAGCTCTTGATACAAGTGATGTGCTACAGAGAATTGAATAGATTTTTATAGATTGTACTTTGAGCAACTAATTATTATCTAAGTAATGTTTTATGCAGAGTGCTTGCAGTCTGACCTCCACAGCTCGAGAGGTATGCGTAAAGTAATAAATTTCATATACCTAAAATATTCATTGAAAACAATTTTCATTTAGGAATTTAAAAAATGAATAAACCTTCACCTTATTGAATAATAAAGTTCAATAATACTTCAACGTGAGATTAACGATTGACCGTCACTCTCGAGTGAACTCGAGTAACCTCAATCAAATCCCAGCAGTGCCCAGCACTACGCCTGACCGCAGTATACTTAAAGTTTAGCAATTTACTTTTATTCGCGCCCCCGCTTTGCATGACTCAAAAGGAAAACGTTGCTTTCCAATTTCCAACTTGTACCATATTGAAGCTACTCCGGTATATTCGATTAGTTTCTGCTCTTTTTCATTTATAATATCCTTAGATTTTTCGACACTAGGAAACGTTTTATATTTATTCAAATAGTTTTTTTTGTACAATAATATTGTAGAACACATTCTATCATCAAACCACACGCCACAGGTAGGGAGGGAATTCATCCTCACACGCTGTTACCGGAAATATGTGCATAGTGAGGTATAAAAGGATTTTCATTACGCGCACTGTCTGGAATGGTCTCCAAGCGACTACAATACAATACCATAAGGTTCTTCAATAAGGACATTAGAAGGTTTCCACAAGGTCGGTAGCACGAGTACGGCACCTTTGGGCCCCGATTTAGCTAAAGTAAAACCAGCATAGGACAGACACTGCTAAAAATCTATTTAATTTTGGACTAAAGCAATGCCGTTAAAAAATCCAAAATTTTGCAGAGACTTTTTGTAGAGTGAATGAAAAAGTGTAATTGTTATTTTTTTTTTTGAACTTTTAGCGAATAGAAATAAAGTTTAAAATTTAATGCTATTTTCTGCAGTGTCCATAGATCACGGGAAGCACTTCCTATCTAGTGAGTCTAAAAACATATTACACAAAGGTATTTAGACCCAAAACATGTATCACTTTACCAGGTTGTTGAGTTTAGAGGACTTTACCAATATCCTTAATGTCAAACCAACTTTACCTGTAGCTAGTCAGTGCACCTTTCTAACAACGAACGAAGCTCTGGTCTAGACGGGGACATCGCTATGATGGTGACTGTGGAGAGGAATCAGTAATCAGCAGATTCAGAACAGAACCTTTTCGTTTTGTGTAACCTGTTAAGGACGAGCACGGATGCGTGTAATTGCTTGCTTGTATACTACTAACTTGTTTTAAGTAGATGAAATTAATTATTACAAACTTGACAATTTGTATTTTTTTTTAAAGAATATTAGAACCGACAAAGGCGCGATTATATGTATGTTTTTTTTTTATATATAGTACACGTCAATTGAACTTCGCCTTGCCTGATGGTAAGCTGAAGGCAAAGTCCCAGAAAAGAGGGTCACCATTACTTACACATACCGTGTGACAATGGTGACACTCAGCTTGACGGCCTCATCATATGCTTTTCACCCCGCTTAAAGGATCCAGGACTGTAGGAAGAAGGAAACACGTGAGCTGGTAATGAATTCCAGGCCTTAATGGTGCGACAGAGGAAAGAGTCTCCGAATCGCTTGGTTCTTGATCGGATGAACCGAAATTAACCTTTAACCACTCCAGTGAAGCTAAATTGCTTGTGTTAGGAGTGGGTTCACGTCGGTAGTGTAATGGCCAGGATTCGAACCCTGGATCTCTCGATCTTAAGGCTGACTCCTTATACACTAAGCTACCGACGCAAATAAATACATTTCACATGAAACAAATACACGGATTTATCTTTCATGTATGCGAAATCAGGCTTTCAGAACTTTAAAAATATGCAAACTAAAAATTGTCCTGTCTCGTTTGCTGTCAATAAAGACTTAATTCTACTCTCTACAGTTAAATCCATAATGATTGATCGGCGAGTTCATTCAGGGACGCAAAATTTTGGGTATGTAGTATGACCAGAATACAGGGAAAAGAAAAGACTAAATATATTACAACAAAGTTTGGCAATTCATCATTTTGTTTTTGTAAAATTTAGTAATGGTCCCCAAGCCAGCGATAGGTCCGTATGACCAATCGCCTCCCAGATGTTACTTTGTACAATGGTTAGGTAAATTGTAAAATGTCAGCTGACAAACACGGTAATTCATAAATTTTCGTGTTTGTCAGCTGCCACTATATTGGTGGGGTAAGCAGGAATGGCCGCTCAAATATGCTAAAAATGCCTAAAATCAATCATTTTCTAGTCAGATTAAAGTTTACAAAAATTAAATAAAATACTGATTTTAAATTTTCATACAACTTTAAGTCACCAGCTGACGCATGTTCTACCGTGTATTGACTTTACTGCTATTTAGCCAATTTTCAGCTGGGAGGAAATGATTGATTTTTTTTGCATGTTTGAGCATTCACCGCTGCTTACCCCACCAACAAAGTCGCAGCTGACAAACACGAAAATTCATAATTCAAGTTCCTTAACCATTGTACCGGCCGGGAGAAAGTCATTGACCAATTTAAACGTGCGTCGGGAACTATAAGTGAAGGCGATAGTATATTTGTATCTGTAAGAGAACCTTCACTATTACGACCCTTTTTTCTTGATTGTAAAGTGCAATGCGTGTGATACAACCTAGTTAAGCTGCTTGATATGGCTCTAGATAGTGTTGTATATTTTTTTCTAAAATGTTCCAGTACAAATTTTCTGTTTGAAGACATTTACAGTCTTATATTGTCAATATTATTGTCATTTTCACATTATCTCTGAAGGATAGAATTATTAACGAGGTTATCCGACAGAGAACTAAAGTTACCGACATAGGCCACAGAATAAGCAAGGTGAAGTGGCAGTGGGCTGGCCACGTTTGCCGAAACACCGATGCCTGTTGGAACAAACGAGTCCTAGAGTGGAGACCGCGAGAAGGTAAACGAAAGGTAGGACGCCCCCTAGCCAGATGGGCGGACGACCTGAAAAAGGTGGCTGGGTCAGACTGGATGTGGAAGAAAATGGCGCACATTGGGAGAGGCCTATGTCCAGCAGTGGACTGTGGTGGGCTGATTGATTGATTTTGATTTTATTGTAATTTTATCAATATATGCAAATATAATCAAATGCGTGTAAAATGAAAATTATAACAAACTAAAAAATTCAATTTGTGTATAACACAGCGATCACAAGAATCTTCTCTCTTCAATACTTCATATTTTTATTTCACAAAATATCTAAAATACAGCGGAAAAATTGAAGTTTCACACGATATGAGCACGTGAGACGAGAATACATTATTTTAAAGCATCGCTGTATATATAACGCACATTGAAATAAGAAAGTCTCGTGGAAATTCGGATTTTTGGTAATAACACTGTCGAATGACACAAAATAAAACTTTAGAACACGGATCATTGATCAAACGGTGATCGATCCCCGTTGGTTTTTGACTGGCGGTTTACATTTTTTATAATTAGAACAATTTTGCTCTGGATTTTAGTCTTTTTATAACGTTAATTTTGTAGTCGACTGTATAGTGTATAGTCTTTTTTAACCCACTTTGGTGGCCACCTGATACAAAGTGGGTACCGTGGTGTTGGGACGTGTGCGAAATCAGGGGCGTTACACTCTAATGCCCCTCTTGAAGAACCCCATATTGTTGGCACTTGGGTCTTATTTTTTCAGATGCCCTTGGGCCTAACTGAGCTGATCTTATGCCAGTTAGTTGTGAGTATATTGGTTTCGAAACCATCCGAATTTCGTCACATCGATATGTGTGACCAGAGAATCTGGTGTGCCTTAAAATATATGTATATGTGTGTATGTGTATATTTGTGCCTACTGTCGGGGGTAAACACATTTTATACCTTCTTATATTAATTTTACACTTGTGCACTAGACTTAGCCTCTCGTATTGCAATTCCTCTGTACACTCCCGGGTTTGCTGGAAGAGAACTCAACTTTGAGTTAAGTTCGCCTTTGTACATTACATCTCATCTTTTTATATTAATGTAATATATGTGTGTACAATAAAATAAAAATAAATAAAGGATGTTCACGTTCACATCGGAGGCAAGTGTATGGTCCTTTTATGTGCAACCTAGAAACATCTAGCAAAATATTAGTACTACCTAGTAAAATACGTGCCCTTGGATCTTTCGAGTTCGGTGTGAGTCATCCTTTCCAAGGTTTAGTTCACTTGGTTTTCTGACAGGGACTCCAAAATTCAACCGATCCAAATCACGGAAAGCTTTAGTTATACTTTGAACGTCCTTACCACCCATTTGCTGATTCACAGTCCGCACTCTAGAACTATTCATCATCATCATCATCATCATCATCATCATCATCATCATCATCATCATCATCATCATCATCATCATCATCATCATCATCATCATCATCATCATCATCATCATCATCATTTATTTATTTAATTTAGTAGGACAGCCATTGGTTAATACATACAAAAACTTTGTCACTCGATACAACACATTATTCCCTGCATGATGTTTAACCTTTTAAGGCAGCCACAGCATTCACAATATTATTACTGATCACTGACACATCAAGTTAATTGTCATCTCTTATATTTTATATAAATATCAGTATTATATTATATATATTAAATATCAGTAAATTAAAAATAAGTCAATAAATTATAAATACATCAAAACAAAAACAAAAACAAAACATTATTTTTTATATGAATCAAGTCAAAATCAAATTAAAATCAGATTAGGTATGTAAAGCAAACAATAAGTTATAATTAGAAACACAGATTAAATAATAATTAAAATTAATTTATGAATAAATTAAAAGCTTTGTTACGAAATTAAAATTAAATTGTGAAGTCAAATTAAATTTATATTAAGATTAAATTATGAGTTAAAATAAAATAATGAATTAAATTTACATTATGAATTAAAATTAAATAATGAATTAAAATTAAATTATGAATTAAAATTAAATAATGAATTAAAATTAAATTATGAATTAAAATTAAATTGTGAAATTAATCGAATTATGAAATATCTAAAATTGGGAATTAAAACTAAATCACGAATTCAAATTAAATTAAAAATAAATCATGAATTAAAATCAAATTAAAATATGAATTAAAATCAAAATTAAATTCTCCTAAGTCAATTTTAGTTTTGCAATTCTTTTAAAGGCATATAAAGAATCATGGTGGATATCCATTGACGCACCGCAGCTATTAAGTAATCGACTCATTCGTGGAACAATTGATTTTTTACCAAATTCTGTTCTCCTGAAAGGGGCTGTAAGAGGAGCAACAGCTTTCCTTGGGTACCTTGAGGGTACAGTCAGCGAGAACCTACCCAGTAGCTGTGGGCAGTCCATTAGTCCCCTGAAGATTTTGTACAGAAACATTATGTCCAAGTAGTCTCTCCTCTTCTCAAGAGATTGTATACCAAAGTGTTTTAGCCTCTCGTTATACGAGCCCAAAGCATGGTTTAATTCAACACTATGGCACAAATGCCATAAGAACCGCTTTTGCACCCTCTCCAGCCTCAACGAGTGTACAGCATAGTGCGGCCTCCATATTTGACTACAATATTCTAAAATACTGCGTACTAAATTGTTGTACAACAAAATCTTTGTGGATGGCCTTCGAAATGCCCTTCCATTACGAATCACAAAACCCAGCATTCTCGAAGCACTCCTAATAGTTTGTTCTATATGTGGTACAAAAGTCAGTTTGCTGTCAAGGACCACACCCAGGTCCCTCACGGTCTTGACCTCCTCTACATTACTTTGCTGAATGCAATAGGACGATGCAATAGGAGACAGCTTCTTAGTAAACCGTACACAGCAGCATTTCTTGGGGTTCAGCTGCATGCCATTCACAGCGCACCATCTTATCACCTGATCTAAATCACTCTGCAATTCGGTTACATGGACAGGAGTGGCAATTTCTTTGGCAATTTTTAAATCATCGGCATACATATAAGGCACAGAGTAGTTCAAGCACGCAGGTAGATCATTTATGTAGATGTTGAAAAGAATAGGGCCCAAGTGAGACCCCTGCGGGACACCAGATGCTATCTCAAACGATTTAGATCTATAACCATTTACCACTACATAAAACCTCCGAAGACTCAGATACGACTTCAGCCACGACAAGAGATGGCCAGTGAAACCGTACCTAGATAACTTTTGCAGAAGTGATTCATGGGGGACTCTGTCGAAGGCTTTACTGAAATCTGTATAAATAACATCCATCTGCCCCCCACGGTCGAGAACACTGGTTACATCATCAACAAAAGTTGCCAAGTTAGTGCATGTTGAGCGAGAACTCACAAAACCGTGTTGGCAATCAGCAAGGAAAGACCTAAAATGTCTTAGTATAACCGGACACACCAGTGATTCGAAGATCTTGGCCATAGTAGACAATAGAGATATTGGCCGGTAGTTATCCACAGAATTGTCTTCATTACCCTTGTGTACGGGTACCACCTTAGCCTGTTTCCATTCCGTGGGAAATTGTCCCCGCCGCAGTGACGTGCCATAGATCAGCCATAGGGGAGCCGTCAGAGCCTTTGCACATTTTTTTATAAATATAGGCGCTATGTCATCTGGGCCAGCTCCTTTATTGATATTCAGCTCACGTAGCTTCCGATATATCGCTGACGGTTGCAAGTCGAAATCTGATAACACCTGAGAAGAGTCAGGGATGATTTCCAAGTACTCAATGGAAGTTATTGGCTGCGCATCTGCACTATATACCGATGCGAAATAATTCGCAAACATATCACAGATTTCTGTGCCATCTGTAGAGGTTTGAGGTCCACTTGTCATTGTTCCTGGGTAGGAACCCATATTACCTCGCCTACTCTTCACGTATGACCAGAAGCATTTTGAATTTTGTGCAATATTATTCTCAGCTAATGCAATATATTCATTATATGAGTCAACAGCCAGCCTCTTACACTGCCCATTGAGGATCTGCAAGTCGAGGTAATCCCTCGCATTGCCATATCTTTTAAATTTTCGATACAGTTTTTTCTTTTCTTTTAATACAGTTGTAAGTTTTTTGTTAAACCATGGAGGGTGTTTAGGCCTTCCAATAGTCACTTTCGGCACAAACTGCTCCATTGTAGTCTGCAAGATGGAGTATAGCTTCGCGACCAATGTGTCCACATCAGATTGAGAGTCCAATGTTGTTTTCCAATCAATTGAATTCAGGTGTTCATTTATTTGATCATAATTGGCCCTCGCAAAATTGTATCTCTTATTAGTTCGACACTGTTTAAGCTTTTCAGATATCGCAAGGGAAACACTAAAAGCTAGAGGGGGGTGAAGTGGGTCCACCTTGGTAAGTGCATGAGCTGCATGAAGCGAACATTCAATAGATTCATCCAACAGAACCAAATCTAAAATTTTTTTTTGACTGTTTAAGACATTATTATATTGTTGCAAGTTATTGACATGTATGAAATCTATTACATGTTGTATTTTTTGGGATCCTGAACTAAGTGCGGATGACCCATTTATTGTAGTCCAAACAATTTCCCTCATATTAAAGTCCCCCACGATACAAGGTAACACATTAGCTTGTTCAATAACACTATTACAATTGTTCACAAATACTTCCACCAATCTTTTATTGACAGGTGGGCTCAGATATATGGAACAGAAAGCCAGGGTGATGGACTTACTACCATCACTTTTTTCAATTATAACCCATAAGTCTTCACATTCAGTTTCCCACCGTTGAACACGCTGAGGATTATGTTCCTTAAGAACAGCCACCAAGACCCCACCACCTTCCTTTTTGTCCCAAGACTTAAGATCCCTATCTCTCCTAAATACAGTATATCTATCGTCAAAAAGTTCTGCATCAAATATATGATCCTGCAACCATGATTCCGTAAAGACAATAACATCATAATTATTACAACATAAATTTTGATAGAAATTTTGTGCTTTAGTTTTAAGTCCTCTTACATTTTGATAATATACAGTGAATGAAGTGAATCTTATTAGTATAAATCACATTAGCATTGTCTACCTTTTTAATATACATAATAAAAAAATACAAGTACACTACTTCAGCTTAGTTAAAGCTTCATTATTCCTAATTAATACTTGATCAGATCCCTCAGCCTTACGAACAAACACACGCCCATTTCGAACCCAGACGAATCTGTAGCCAAGTTCTTTTGCCTTGAGTCTTGCAGCCGCATGTAAGGCCTTATTTGTGGGTGACAGGTGTTCCGCCACAAAAATAGGATCCTTATTGCCAGTGATGCCCAGGTGACCGTGATTTAACTTTTCGTTCGGATTAGCGCGGTTGAATGTCATGACTGATGCCAAAAAGTTGTCCCGGAAATTCTGGGAGTTGAACTGTGCAACAACTCCTCTGGGTCTTGATGTTGAGTTATTTATTTTTGCAATGCGGGTGCAGTGTCTCAAGTTCTCAGCGCCTACAGTGCAACCAATAGCATCTCCGAGTTTCTTAACAATGGAGATAAGATTTTCTGTTTTAGATTCTTTCAGTCCCTGAACCTCGATGTTACACGCTCTGGAGTGTTGATCAAGTAAGTTGAGTTGATTCTTCAGCTCGTGAATAGATGATTGTAGGTTTTTGTTTTGTTCCTCAAGAAAGGTTAGTCGTTCCGAACTAGCATTATGACTTTTTATAATATCTTCATATTTAGCGTTGATGAAGGACATAGAATCCTTGACTTCCTGAAGGTCACTTTGAATGGATTGTAGTTTCTCTCCAATAGCCATGTTCAGGGAAGCCTTTATTTGCTTAACATGCAATGACATTTCCTCACGCAAGATTTCTCTTATTACTTCACGTAAATCATCTTTTGTTAGTTGTCGTTGCTGATGGCTGTCTGGAGACAACGATGAGGCAGGCCGTTTTTTTTTCGTTGGTTGACTGCCATGCGAGTCTGTAGTTGTAGGGCTCGCATTTATTGGCATCGTATCTCCTTTACGACATAACTGACATACCCAATCTCCAGAAGATATCGTTTTATCTAGCTTCATATCCATACATTTCAAATGAAATTTTCGCCTGCATTTTGAACACAACAGGTGCTCCTCATTATCTAATTCCTTTTTGCAACATTCAGGCAGTATAGTGACCCCTGATATAACGGCACCAAGAAATAAAGTGTTACTGTAGATTGATATTATTATTCTTGCAGGCGCTTACTAGAAAATTCGGAGCTCAATAATTAATTATTTTATGAATCAATATTTAAGTCAATAACTCTATAATATCTTCCAAAATTATCCATATATTGCTGCCAGATACAAAAAGTATTATTATTGACTTTTGGTATTGGGGTTCGAACTCGGTAGCCTTAAACAAGAATCAATTCTATAGATTTCAGTCGATATACTTATATATACAAGTCTTTTGTTTATCACTAATCGATTTCACACACAGTTTGAATAATAACGGTTTTTATTTTAAGTTTTTCGTTGATTATTCCCGTATACCACACCACTTATCTGAATTGTTTATGCAATCACATATAGTTTTGAATTCCACGTACGTTGATGTAAAGCACTAATGAAAAAACTAACTTTTAACCACGTTTTTGCACATAGATTGCAGAGGTAGAATTATAACGGGTCACCCTTATTCGCACACGATAGTCACTCGATCATCATCATCATCATCATCATAAAACGTCACTAATCCAAATGGCAACCATACCTAGATTAAGCTACCTAGGTATAGTTGCCATTTGGATGGGAAACCCACAAATCGTTTACTGAATATTAAGTGCATCTTTTTTTTAATATTAAGGGCAACTGGTCACGATTAAATATATTTCTAACAAAATCCTCCACATCTTAGCGTCGCATTCGAACCTTTCACCTCAAACACAGGGGTCCGCTTTTCCAGTCTAACTGCGGATTTGGCTAAACTTCGATATTTTCTGTGAACCGGTCCCATTTGACGTCCACAATCCAAAGGCAATATCTAAACGTTGCAGCAAGTTGCAACATTGCGACCTGAGACGGTGCGCACTGTGCGGTATGAAAGAAACTTCATCCCACGCACACTCAAGCTGTGGAATGACCTCCCTGCTGCGGTTTTCCCAAGCGCCTACAATATGGGGTTCTTCAAGAGGGGCATCAGAAGGTTTCTTCATGGTCGGCAGCGCGAGCGTGACACCCCTGGTGTTGCATACGTCCATAGGCCACGATAACCACTTCCCATCAGGTGGGCTGTGTGCTTGTCTGCCAACTAAGTGGTAAATAAAAAAAAAAAATTTTGTCAACCAGCCTCAATGCCCGTCTTTGCAACGAGTCGAAGGGGTCAAGCTGGTATGCAGGTGCTCCAGCAAAAAGGTGACAGCAGTACTCCATGTGAGGCCGGACCTGTGCTTTATAAAGAAGGAGTTGCTGCCCCGCAGTGAAATACTGCTTCGCCCTGTTGAGCACTCCGAGCTTTCTTGATGCCAACTTAACCTTGTCCTGCAAATGACTTCGCTATTGGACGTCACTGGAGATATCGACACCAAGGATCCCGATACTCGGGGTGTAACAAAAACGAACCAAGTACTACATATAATGCTATTCGAAAAAAAAGAAATCGAGCCTTGTAATGCGTCTAATTAATGACGCAGTTCAGCTAAAAAAATATTTACAAATATATGAAAGACATTTGAAATTATTTAGCTAATTAGATTTTAGATCGTTTGTTCAAAGAACACGCAATAGTAATATTATTCAGTCATCTAAACCAAAATAATTTTGAAAATACTTTTAGTGACATTAATTTAAACGATGTCAGCGTTGTGAAAATGATTTAAATTTATATTTGCAAACTAATTTGAATACTTTGTATAAAACTTAAGTAAAGATATCAAAACTTAATGTGAGTACTAACTTTAAAAAATAAAAACTATAATAATAAATATTCTACAACATTCTACACAACGCTTTCTCTAGACCCATGGTAAGCATAGCTTATTAAGTAGCTTGTGTTATAAAAACTTAAATACTTTTTTTTTGTAAATACATACATATTACACCTACATAGAAACACTCAGAACAATGCAAATATACATATTCATGTATACAAATATTTGCAATGAGCGGGGATCGAACCTGCGCCTCCTGCGTAGCGGTTGCGTTCACTACCGCTACGCCATAAAGGCACTTTTAAACTTTTGTCTTTTGCGTTTATATCCTTACTTAATATTATAAATGTGAAAGTAACTCTGTCTGTCTGTCTGTCTGCCTGTCTGTTACGCTTTCACGCCTAAACCACTGAACCGATTTTGCTGAAATTTGGTACAGGGGTAGATTAGATCTTGGGAAAGGACATAGGCTATGTTTTGTCGCGATAACCGACATCTACGCGGGCGGAGCCGCGGGCAAAAGTTAGTACTTTATAAATCATGATCGTGTTATTTCTAGGCGTTAGTATTGTTCATTATGTGAGTACCTACTGGTAACATAGAAAATACATACAATAATGTTAACCAACCAGGCTACACCAGCCGTGGTTACAGGCTGACTGGCTCAGTGGTGCCCGCATGCCGTCTTCGAGTCCGTGAGATAGACGGTTCTTCATCTACCTGCACATTCTCGATATTTTTAATATTCTTCACATACCACACAGTTTCCCTATTCTTTAAACATACTGTCGGGGTTTATCCGACTGAGCAGAAAAGCGAGGTTGTATGTTTAGAAGCGCTGGATCCCATGTTGCACACGGAACGCGAACGCGAAAATTTAAAAGTTAGCATAGAAAATACATGGTAAGATAATAGTGTATCTTTATTTTTTTAAGAATTTTTACTAAGAAATAAATCATATATCATCAGCATCATTATGATTATCATCATAATCACGTATGACTATGACGTGGATCACATTTATACGACGAAATGCTGCGAAAACTATTTACTCTCAAGAAAGCAGTAGATTAATAACTTTTAAACTAAGGCAAACCAAACCAAAGGTATGTATGCACCTATATCATGATCGCGTTAATTCCCGTCAAATTTAATGCAGTAGATTATTGTACATACATATATAGGTACATACACGCCTTTATCCCCGAAGGGTTAGGCAGAGGCAAATTAACTCCCACATGTCATTCGGTCCCACGTAACTAGGGGTGAGCCTATTGTCGTCTTCCGGGCACTATTGTTGACTCAAGCCCTGCATCTGAGGCTGAATCTGGGCTATATATATCTGTCTGATGTTAAACAGCCCTATCTCTTAGTCGCCTTGTACGACACCCCATAGAAAGATGGTCCAAATTCTACTCTGCCGTTAACCCTACTGCTTCAAAAAATATATCTATCTACATCACACAGTTATTAAATCTGCACTGTGATATTCAATCGAAATATTGGCAATTTAATTTGCAAAAAAAATGATGCTTATACTAACAGTAATTCGAATGAAAGCTGATGACAGGCGTCTGGTCAGTCAGCAATTTGCATTTTAATTAAGACAATGTCATAAAATCGTTCAGCTTCATAAAAGATGAGAAGAAATCGATAAATGTTTTTATTTCCAGGCGGTACATATTTTCTATAAAATTGTCGCTATGTCGGTTTCAAATTCCAACTCTTGAGCGTAAATCATGTGGTATGTTGTATCTTAAATTGGAACATAATATATATTCTTTTATATTATTAAAAGACAATAACATCAGTAGCTTTAGGAGTCAAGCTACGGGTTTGAATTTTGGCCCCTACACGATCGACATGAACCCACTCCTAATACAAACAAATATACTTGGCTATTACAATACTTACTCGTTATTTCAATTAGTAACAGAAATAACGATATTCTCTTTTTTTAACAGTAATTTTTGGTTCCCGGTATAGTAGAATTTAGGCCACCCTATCTCTTCCCATGCGATATTGTACAAGGCGACTACGGGATAGGGTTGTTTAGCATGAGACAGAAGATATATTCATCACCGACTCAGCCTAAGATGCATGGCTCGAGTCACGCAATAATCTCACCCCCTCTTTTTTTTTTTACGTGCGCAAAATCCCCACGGATACCTCCCCACCGGAGCCGGTGGAGGAGGTTATGTCGGACTCGAACCGACTAAAACGCACGCCGCCTGTGGGTCGTTTTGGTTGCCGAAGGTGAGGTTGACAGGCATATCCCTCGCAATCTCACCCCCTATTACGTGGGACCGAATTCAATGATTGGTGAAATGTGGGTGTTAGTTCATCTCTGCCTATCCCTCCAGGGATAAAGGCGTGACTATATGTATATATGTATGTAACTTCATTTATAAGAACCGACTAAATAAACGGAGATACATTTATTTCTAGGACTTGTTTGTCGAGTTGTCGGTTAACGCATATTTTGTGAACGTTTTAAAGTTCCAATTTATATGCATACAAAGTGTGTTGTGTGCGGCTGGGGTTGCATATGATATGGGTGCATATGATATGTGTCCCTCCAGGTATATACCCAACTCTGAAGTCTGAACTTAATGATATACCTGATGAATGACAAAAACTGACATTAACTTTTAATCTTACACAATTCATGATGTACAATAATGTTCACTGGAATTTACGCGATCGTGGTATATTTACATACATACCTACATATATATACCTTTGATTTGCCTGACGTTTCGACCAGCCGTGGTTATAGGATAACTGACCACAGACTGAAAATCTGTCATTCTCGTTGTAAGCTTTCTCCTCGACTTCCAACTCCTATCAATAATCCAGCTATCCAGCTATTACGATAAGTGATTTATAGTTTCTGCAGTGCGACACAACGGACACTATCGATAAAACGTATGAAGCAATCAAGTTGTAATCACAACTCATAGGTCAGTATGTGTTATAGTGGAGTTGTATGTGTGAGTAAATATAAATGGTTATTGCTGACAGCATTTAGGTTTAACTCATCGTCTACGTAAGCTCGAATATCTTTTTGTGATTCACCCGTTCATATTCTATTTTTTTTATACCACTAAAGTGGCAGACAAGCACACGGCCCACCTGATGGGAAGTGGTTACCGTGGTATGGACGTATGCTTCACCAGGGGTGCCACACACTCACGCTGCGGACTATGAAGAAACCTTCTGATACACCTCTTGAAGAACCCCTGACTGTGCGCACTGTGTGGTATGAAAGAAACTTCATCCCACGCACACTCAAACTGTGGAATGACCTCCCTGCTGCGGTTTTCCCAAGGCCAGTTTGATTGTGCGTGGGATGAAGTTTCTTTCATACCGCACAGTGCGCACCGTCTCAGTTCGCAATGTGTGAGGATGAATTCCCTGCCTATGGTGAGAATGTATATGTATATAATACATATAATGTATACATATAATTACACCTTTATCCCCAGAGGGTTAGGCAGAGGTGATTTAACACCCACATTTCACCAGTCATTGTATTCGGTCCCACGTAATATGGGGTGAGCCTACTGCCTTTTTCCGGGCACTATTTCTGACTCGAGCCATGCATCTGAAGCGGAGTCTGGACTGAATCTGTCTAGCTGTCTGATGTTAAGCTGCCCTATCCCTTAGGCGCCTTGTACGACACCGCATGGGAAGAAAGTATACTCTGCCGGCAACCACGGTGTCAACTTATTCTTGCAATTCCACAAATGCCTTCAATGATAGGGCCAACAGCACGAGTATAACGCTCCTTGTTTTGTACACGACTTTAGCCCACTGTAACCATTTACTATCAGGTGGGCCGCGAGCTTTCCTGCCACCTATGGTGTAAAAACTTCGAACCTTTGAAACTCCTCCTCGTTTAAATTCGTTTAATGTGGCTTCTAGGCGGGGGCATCTATAGTTTATCCGTTGCTATATCTGTCCGTGTCTTTTGTCTGTTGATAAAGGCTGTCTCAGGAAGTGAGGGTCTCTCCAGATTCCTAAGTCCCCTATTCCTAAGACTAATTTCGAGAAATGGATTTAATACGCTGCAAATATAAATTATACGATAATAACTAGTTATTGGTACAATTATCTGTATAAAAATCACTAAAAACTGTAACTAAAGAAATGACAAAGTTCACAAAACAAAAATTACTTTTCAAATATGCGGTGTCATTGACATTCACCCGGTAAGCTAAATCAGCTGGACGCAATTGTCACTAATTCATTGCACTTTTACACACACTTATTTACCTAAATACACTTTTATAATTATAAGACGTTGTTTTGTGATGAATTTTAGCCCTAATTATCGATGAAATTAATCATAAATTAAAATAGATACGGGATGAAATGCTATCAGCGTAGTGTTACCACACGCAAAAATCTAATATAAATAAATAAATAATATTCTACAACATTTTACACATAGCTATCTAGACTCATGGTAAACTACGCTTTAGTTTGACTTGCTTGTATTATAGAATCTTGAATGCGGATAAACATACTTAGATACTATTTTTTTGTAAATTCATACATATTATACATAAAAACACCCAGACCAATGCAAATATATTCACGCATACAAAAATTTGCACTGAGCGGGAATCAAACCCGCGCCTCCTGCGTAGCAGTCGAACGTTCAACCGCTACGCCACAGAGACTAACAAAATATATTCTATAAAAAAAACTATTCATAGGCTATTAAAATATCATACCGCTACGATTGTCATTCCTGAATGGCTTGTTTAATATTTACTGTTCACATTGCTGTCAGTGTACAAGTTGTGTAGACGGTATTTACTGATGCAACATTAATGCGCTGAGCTAAAATTAACCCTCTACCGTCCGTATGTTGAATTATTGTTGTAGTATTATCGTCGTTGTTATTTTAATTTTAGGAATGAAACCTCATTGACATAAAACCGCTTTTAACAGATTCTATCGTAATTTATTTAATTTTTAACCTGACGTTTTGGCTACTTTTCAGCAAACGTGGTTTTATTTTAATGAGTGATATTTGCGTAAACTCTAGACAATGTAATGAAGAATGAAAAAATCGTTAAGTATGTAAGGATCGAAGCACTTTGCCATTTTGCAGTTTTTTCTTAATTCATTTTGTATTTTTCAATTTATTTTGTATACTTAGTTACTAAAAATAATTTATTTTTGTTTCGAATATAATGTCGACTATGTAATTTGTGCAGGTATAATGGGTTATGGAGCACTAACCAATGATGTTTATATTTATATGAGATAACAAAAATAACAACAATGTAAAAAATTCGTATGCCTAATGCAGGCGAGATATGCTGTACTATCCACACTGGAAAAATTAACACCTTTATCTTCACCGTGTCTTTTACGAATAAATTTTCATTTCATTTCATTTCATTTACTGTTGTCTCTTCTTACTCCGAAGGGAAATAAGCGTGAACAAAGCACAAGCAAATGAATATTGAAAAGTCGATAATTCAAAATGGTATACAATTAGGTCATATAAACCAGACCATTCATGAAACGGTGACATAAAATCAAATAATAGGCCGATAGAAGTACTGGCCTAGGAATTTGTTTGTCAATTTATTAGTCTTTTTTTTATTTTGCGCAATAATCCCACGGACATCCCCACCACCGGAGGTGGAAGAGATTATGTTGGACTTGAACCGACTAAAACGCACGCCGACTGCGTGGAGTGAGTGTTTGCCGTAGGTGAGATTATCCAAGACATTATCACCGCGGCTGGCACAGGGCCGTCTCATCTGAGATGACCCTCTTCGGGTGTGGGGACCACGGAGTCCCCTTCTCGTGCCTGGGTATGGGGAGGCGTACATAACGAAATCACTCCACATTTAATCACTTGGCTTATTAATAGTCAACTTATTAGAGATAGCTTATCAAGGTTAAGCAAATTCAATGTTTTAAGAAGAAATTACTACAAATTTCTTTTGAAGTATTAGCAACTAATACTGTCAAGAGATTGATACGATCTTGTTTCTTGCGATGCGGATACAAAATCTTTTAGAATAATAATCAGAGGAGCTGGTAAATAGTGATATTTTATCCTTTAAAAATACAAAAGGATTTCCATCTGTATTTTTAAGGGATCCAATCGCTGACAGGATGACTTGTACTCCTAAATAGCTCTAGCTTCATTATTATATTCTGCATTAAATACTTGAATATTGTATTAATCTAAATCTATTTTGCTCCTATATATGATCGTGATCACATACGTAGGTTTGACGTAGGTATGTAGTATGTTCACTTTACGTATCAGTATCAATGTATCAATATCAGCTCTGGATGATGCTAGGTCCATCAGTTTTCTATTTATCATCTTCATGTCTTTTAGGGTGGTTGCCCTGCAGGTAGTTAATAGATGACCATATTTCCTTTAAGATGTTCAATTTCTATACGAATTTTATCATATTGTGCGCCAACTATTATTCTATCTTTAAAGCCTTTATTTTTATAACATGGAGTTCAAATGAGTGTTTATAAACAGTCTAATCTAAAATTATTATCCTTGTTATTTTTTTAATATTTTTAAACTAAAGCTTTGTGATTAAACATGTTATGTTAGCACAGTAATTGCTTTACAATTTCATTAAATAAGGATTCTCCTAAACAATCTTCTGTATTTCAAAGAAGAAGTGTAGGTAGATACTTAACATTTTAACAAATGCCGACAAAAGGAATCCAAAATATGAATAAGGCATATCTTAACAGAATTTGATTGAATACAAAATATCCGCATCAAACGATCGAAGCATAAAAAGCACTCTGCGTAGGTTGAAATAAGTGTATTGAAAACGGAAACACTCTTGTTAATCATATTAACGAAACCAAAATAATAATAATACGGTGTAGATTTGCCTTCATTACGCCTTGCAAAGTCATTTTTTGAATGTAAATCATTTTGTATGTATATTCATTACATTCAAGTGGTAAATGTTTATCAAAATTCATTGTTGACGTAACGAAGAAGTTGCCATGACTGAACTTGAAACCCAATGTTTGGCAGATAAATAAGGATAGAAACTGGCCTGGCATATAGTATGACAACAGGTTTAGCATGATTTTGTTCATTATTAACAGAAATAATATGCACGCCAGTGGCGGGATGTCCCTATAACCTGATCCTTACCGGCTTTCAGATTTTGTCATGCACCACGTGACCTGCACATGGCACAAAAATACCTTTTCTTCCTAAGTGAGAGCATTATTTTATAACCTGAATGACGTAAAGCTTTTATATCAATATTTTTAGAAAATTTTTTGCACAATACTCAATGGAATAAGTAAAACTGATGACAGGAAAATTGAGAAAACTTGGCAGTAAATTGAAACAGCAAGCGCCATGAACACGGATGTGCTGCGAGGTAGTTGTTTAGTTACAAATTGAAGCTGTCTACCCTTTCTTTTGGTAGTGTTTTACCCTGTTTCACTTACTATCATCCACGTTCTCGATTTGCACTCGATCACGTTTCTGAAGCACAAAAATAACAATTACAGGTTTTGTAGATATGACTGCTTTTAATCAGAAACTTAACATTTAGGAGTCACCCTTTAAGATGAATCAGTTTACCTTATTCTGGCAAAATCTAAAACTCGATCGAAAAGGAAATTAATTCACGAATCTTAAAAAGTTCATAGTCCTTTCGTGGACTAGCCTCGACGAAAGTGATCTAAGTGGACTATGCTCGACAGACAGCTCAATGTTAACATTAAATTATACTATTATTTGCGAAAAAAAGATGTATATTTTTTTTTTGTGCAGTGCCTCCTGACATCATCAGTGATGAGACTTCTGGAGACGTATCAGTTCAAGAGCTGGAGAACGCAACACTAACCTGTAAGGCTATTGGCCACCCTCCGCCAAAAATAACGTGGAGAAGAGAAGACCACGAGCCTGTTCTACTAAAGAAGCCATTGTCTAGAGACTTCGATAAAGGTAAGACGTTTTTTATAACACTTCTCAGAAATTAATTAAGGACGTGCTCTAGGACTGATCTTAATTCAAGGGGCTATCCATTTTGAGATCGTAGTTGAACTGAAGAGAGGTGAGCTAGCTGTTAACAGCGGGTTACATTCTTCCAGTCTTTTTTAAGCTCTAAAACTTAAATTGTTAACACACAACTCACTGGATAGTTAACTACATTTGATATTAAAATTATTTTTTGTACCTGCAAAATTAAAAAAAAAAGACACAAATTTTCTGAAAGTGGGCAGAAAAGTTTCCTATAACACGAAACGTAATGGGAACCACAACGATATGAATATAATATACTGCTACTAAACGTCGAAAATACGTGGAAGTTACCATCGAGGCGGTATTCATGCTAGTGAAAATAAACTATATCTTCCTCTAATTTGAACAGAAATTGCTCTGACCACAAACTTAACTATTCCTGGTTTCAAACATGTAACGTCTACCTGTCTTCATCAGTCGATTTCCAGTGGCACATAGTACCTAAATGCTTTTAGGCTAAACCGATTCACGTTGATTGAATGCTGAGATTGGCTGTCCTGACATCTGTCGAAGCGCTTTTTGCAGTATTTACACGTGATTGACGACTTTCAAATGTCTACGCGGCGAGCCGAGATCGGCTAAAATCGGATTCAGTGAAATGAAAAAAACAGTGTTTTTGTTTAGTACTTGGTGTTAGTAGTTTGATATTTGTATAGTTATAAACTAGACTGGTTTATTTATCTTTCAAATTTTCTTCGTGTTATTCATGCTATAAACTCCGATTAGGTCTTTAACGAAAAGACAAAAGTCTAATATTATAAATTATTAAAAAATAAAATAAACACGACTGCTGTATAAGGGATCGTAATAAGTTTGCTTTCAAATACATACATTGGTGGCGCTTGGCAGCGTGCGGTAATGGACTGTATTGCGGGAAGTAGCTAACTGTTCTATTGACGCTTTACACACAAAACAAGACAGGTGGCCGGGCTGCCGCGGATTCGATCCAGGCAGTGAATGCAGCCCGAGAAATTAGGAGAGGATGCACTAACCTTCACGACACACGTGTTTTCATCGCAGCCGGTACCCGGATCTTCTCTTCCTTGCTCAGGAGCTGCCGTCAGCATCACTAGATCGCTTGAGGAACACACGAGAGGCACAATCCGATCGGTAAAGGTCTATGAAGCGGTAAAAATGTAACAAATATTATACATTTCTGAGAGACGCGAGCGCGGTCCGTCCGTCTTTACGCTGGCTAGTTCAAAGCGAGACTGAGTGTCTATATTTCACAAATGGCGGACGGAAGCCATATCTATGGTTAGTGCGGGAGAGGAGACGGGTATAAAAGGAGTGTGTTTCCGTGTCAAAATACAGTTTCTACACCGGCGCAACCATTCCCCCCGGCTTGAAGGGTTACCTTCGAAACGACAAATGCGAAACAAATCTAAAGTCTAATCTAAATCTAGGTTTGGGAAATAACGACTAAAATATAAACCTAGATTGGAGCTCGTGCCTACCGCTGGCTAGGCAGAGGGCAGAGGCGAACAAACAACACAACGCAACAGTCTCGACCAAGACGAGACGCGATTAGCCAACAACAAAATAAGGGTCTCTTCACGTGGGACCGATACAACAAGCGAGTGCTTCTTCTCCTCGGGTGGTTCGGAAACCGTAGTGGGATTGAATTGACTAACTGGCCACTTATCTAACGCGGCATGAATCCAGGACGGTCCACTAAACCATAACGGGTGATCTAAAATTTGCGAAGGAAGCAATCCACGAGAGAGACACCCGGCTGGGTTGTCGGTGCCAGCAACGTGAAAGAGATTATGTGGCGCCAATTCAGATTGAATTTTTGCCACTCTATTAGCGACGAATGTGTCCCAACGATGGGGCGAAGAGTGGGCCCAACACAAAGCGACTGTTGAGTCCTAAAAGCTAAAATTCTACTAATATTAATGCGAAAATTTACAATTATGTCAAATAAATTACCTTAAAGATTCCGACCACAATACAAAATGTCATTAAGCGACACGGAAGTGCTAGTCTTAGCACTGCCATCCAAAACTACGCGGAGTTTTAGTAGTAAGCTTATCTTCTCTAATAACTCCGCGGTGCGGGATAATGTACGAAGGCTGGGTCCCGCCAGTGTCCGCAGGCGCAGGTGAGATGTAACCTTTATCTAAATATTCGTTAACAACCTCATCATAGGCCCGCTTCGACTTTGGGGACGCCTGCATCTTTCGTTCCAAACAAAGAAAGCGTTTTTCAGCGGATACACGGTAGCCACCGAGTGAAAACTTGCGGATGGTAGACTCCAGTGGCGGCTCGACGGTGCAACAGAACGAAGCAGTCGAGTGACTAAAACTATCTATAGAAGCGGGTGCGGAACCAATTATAACAAAACCAAGAACTGTTTCCAGTGCGTGCGGAGCGGGGTACGTCGGTCCCCCTTGAACCTTACGTGATAACTGGAGGTGCGGGAGAATCGAAGCGCCGATCAATATATCGACGACTCCAGGAACAGCGTAAGTCTCATCTGCTAAAGGCAAGTCTTTAAATTTCGTTAATAAAGACGTGTCAACCGGGACGGTAGGCAACTGTTCAGCTATTCTATCTATAACGAGCGAATCCATGTCAAACCAAATATTATTATTAAAACGAGATCTAAACCTTGTTTTAACGGTGCCACGAACAGCTGACTGTAAGCTTCCAAAACCCTTCACCACTGAGCGGGTTGAACGCTTATCAACATTGAAACCAAGACGCCGACAACAATCTTGAGTAATAAAATTACTTTGCGAAGCGCCATCTAACAGCGCTCGAACAATGCGCGGCTTACCTAATGCATCAACAATAACAACGCGAGCGGTCGCAAGACACACAGTAGTGAGTGCAGCACTAGCGGAGAACGAACACAAGGTGACGTCATCCGCGGCGGTCACCGGGCGGGCCGGAGCGCGCGCGAGCGCGGGCTGCGGCTGCGGCGCAGGCTGCCGTGTGTCACCGCTCGACGAGCCAACCGTGCTCACATTGGATGCGGCATTACTATTCTCAAAATGAAGCAAAGTGTGGTGTCTCGCTTGACATTTGCGACAACTATTTCTACTATTACATAAAACAACGCGGTGTTTAGTACCGAGACAATTAAAACAAAAATTATTAGCGCGAACAAATTTATAACGATCACTAGGCGACAATTTTAGAAAACCAGGACACCTGTACAGTTGCGAATGATGAGTGCTACACAAAGAGCAAACAGGTGACTGTACACGTGCTGGTGCGGTACTAACATAAGTATTAGTTGACCTCAGTGACTTCGATGACGCATCTACTTTGCGTGCAGAATCAACAACTATCTTCGCGCCCTCATGTTTCGATGAAGAGCGCTGCAATACCTTTATATGCTCGCGAACAAAACTTTCTAAGTCTTCGAACTTAGGAATTTTATTGCCGCGATGATCCGACTCAAACAAACGAATGGTTTCGGAATCTAATTTCCTTAAACCCATATACAAAAATACGAAGTCGCAGAGGTCATCAATCTTTAGGTTCTTTACGGCGCGAACAGCTGACGCGAAAGTATCTAGAAATTTCTCTAAGTTTTGATCGTTACATGCCGCAATAGATTTCAAATCAAACATCTGATCTAAATAGGCGTTAGCTACCGATCTTTTATCCTCATACCTAGCTTTCAAAGTATTTAAAATTAAATTATAATTCTCGGCACTAAACGTAATTCCAGCGCAAACGGTTATAGCTTTACCAGTCAATTTTTCAACGAGATAATGCAACTTTTCGTGATCTGTCAACGAATCGTTCTTATCTATTGTATTCTCAAAACTATCTATAAATAGACACCAATTGCGAATGTTACCATCAAACTCGGGTATTTGAATTGGTGGCAACTTAGGTCGGTCGCGAGTGGGGTTGGGTAGGTCAGCCGGCTTCTCCAAACTCCTAGCGACGCGTTTGATACGACAATACAAATCGTCAAACGACGACAAGGCTTGATAACTCACTGAGTAATCGGGATTCAAATTCAACTCTAAAACGTTGATGTCATGTACTAAGGTTTCGAAATCCGCGCGTAGACTATCTAAGTTTTCTATAGAACACAAGAACGAATCTCTGATGACCAAATCAGAGGTTTTAAGTGCATTATCATAAATCGATTGTACGCGAGAGTAAATCATTTCTTTTTTAGCGTATAAAAGTTTCAATTGAACCTTACCGGTCTTATCAACCTTTGGGGACATGTTTACAATTAAATCTCAAACTAAAGTGCGGTAAACAATAAATATGAAATGACTCAATCCTAGCGGTACAGAGCAGCGAGGCGGCGCGAGCGATAACCGTAGGTAGGTAGGTACTTATAACTGCCAGTGCAAGCTTGAACTAACGCGCATAGCAACAAGATCGTACCTACGCGATGGTCGCTGTCTAGGTTCAACTATTATTTCAGGGACTAAGTATTGCGTAATATCTATTCAAATTAAAATACTTTCGTATGAATTGGAATGAGATGCGAGCGAGGTAGGTACAACCACGTGTCTACCCACGCAGGTACTAGGCAAATACGACGCAATTGAAAAAAACAAAACAAAGCCAAATGCGTTAGGTATTACACTGTGCCTATGCACTAGGGTGTCTAGTATACCTAAGATCTAAGCCTAAATGTCTGGATGCGGGGTTTTCTACTAAAATAACCAGGCACTTAGGTGCGATGCGAAAATTGCGAACTACGATTAAGTGTTGATATGATACCTAACCTATGTATGTACCAGGTAGGTACTATGCGAGCCAGCGGCGAACGGACAACAAATCTAATCCTAAGTGTCTGGATGCGGGGTTTTCTACTAAAATAACCAGGCACTTAGGTGCGGCGCGCTTATTCCCATTAGAATAATAACAAAATACGAACTACGGCTAAGAATCCGGCTCGATCCGGACCAAAAATGGTGGCGCATGGCCGAGTGCGGTAATGGACTGTATTGCGGGAAGTAGCTAACTGTTCCATTGACGCTTTACACACAAGAGACAGGTGGTCGGGTTGCCGCGGGAGTGATCCAAGCAATGAATGCAACCCGAGAAATTAGGAGAGGATGCACTAACCTTCACGACACACGTGTTTTCATCGCAGCCGGTACCCGGATCTTCTCTTCCTTGCTCAGGAGCTGCCGTCAGCATCACTAGATCGCTTGAGGAACACACGAGAGGCACAATCCGATCGGTAAAGGTCTATGAAGCGGTAAAAATGTAACAAATATTATACATTTCTGAGAGACGCGAGCGCGGTCCGTCCGTCTTTACGCTGGCTAGTTCAAAGCGAGACTGAGTGTCTATATTTCACAAATGGCGGACGGAAGCCATATCTATGGTTAGTGCGGGAGAGGAGACGGGTATAAAAGGAGTGTGTTTCCGTGTCAAAATACAGTTTCTACACCGGCGCAACCATACATACACGTTACCCTCACTGGCGCGTCGGATAAAAATGCCTTTAAATATTAATACAGTAGCAGAAACACATTAAAAAAATTGAAATCCTAACCCATATTGAAATAGTTTTAAGATCAAAGAAGGCTATTTTAATTATATAATTAATTTGTTAAGTAGATTTAAATTAAATTTATTTTATGTAATTAATAATGATGATGATCTTAAAGCACAAGAAAAAATAAATAATGATTTTATAACACAGGAGAAAATAAATGACGATCTTAAAACACAAGACAAAATAAATGACGATCTTAAAACACAAGACAAAATGAAACAGGTTGAACATGTTATACTACTCTAGAACAAAAGTCTCAACTTCTTGAAACGTTTTCATAACGCAAACAATGTCGCAAACAACACTTTAAATCCAATTCAGAATAGGGAATGTTTGCACACGAGACAACCTTTGTTTACACTTATCTTAAAGTTTAATCTTAAGATTATACATGTATGGGATAACCGGCACAGGTGTTCCAACAAATTGGGAGCGCAAGCGAGTTGGTCTTATTACCCGCTTCGTCGACTGCCTAAAATACTAGAATAGTACAGATAGGGTGAAATAGCCTGTTTTGCTCTATTTGTGAAGTCCGGGATTTCTGCGGTGGTGTTCTTTTTTAAAACTGTGCGTAAGAATGTTTTCAGGTTTGTGTTTAGTCAACTGAAGCAAGATTTTTATATATTTTTTGTGAGCTCGATATTAGAGGGTAAAAGAAAAAATTAAGTAGGTACACAGTGTTTCAGGCTTGTTAATTTTTTTAGAATTTTGATTGAATTTATTATTTTATTGTTGCTATACCTTCACATACCTTTTTGAAAGCGTATGTTAAGGTGTTAGCGTATGTTACATTTACATTTTGCCAGTTGTATCTTTAAGAATAATTCAACCAGATAATTCAATACCTATTGTTAACTTAATATTAAATTCTATAAACATATCCACAAACGCCTACCATGGCACCGAAAATAAGTTAATAATCTCAATAAAAATAATAAAATTCATCAACAAGTCGTGTACAATATGTTAGTAAGTCTATGTTATCTCGCTTGCCCTTAATTCTAAGCAGGAAATGAGCGAGGTGGCTAAACCTGACATATTTATAATAACCCTTTCATGACGTGCTTATAGGTGTGTAGTTGTATACCACTTTCCTTTTCATGTTGTGTTGCAAACTTTGTGAAGGTAGACCAAAGAGAATGAGTAACGTGACGTTTTGATCTAATATTAACTAGAATCTGATCGGTTAGTAGATTATTTACAGTTTTTGGGCATTTTTATTCTAATAACACCTATTTACCAGGAGGTAGGACACGACACTATTACCATCCCAATTTCAGTCCGAATAGGAAAGTAGCTCCACCCTACAGAATACCACGGCTATAATAACCTCGTGTTGTGTTCCCGGCTGTGCGAACTCACTGGAGAGTTTTTATGCTGTCAGTGGGAAGACTAAATGCTTGTCCTGATTATTTCTACTGCACTGATGGCACAGAAATTCTCTGTTCTTACAGGGTTGGTAGCACGCATATAACTGCCCTAGTATTGCACACATTCATAGGTCACGGTAACCACTTTTCATCAGGTGGGCCACGGTTTTTTTTTGACAACTTAGTTTTTTTTGACAACTTTGCACACGTGCTTGTCAGCCAACTAAGTTGAC
Source organism: Eilema griseolum (assembly GCA_963662185.1). Lineage (NCBI taxonomy): Eukaryota > Metazoa > Arthropoda > Insecta > Lepidoptera > Erebidae > Eilema > Eilema griseolum. The sequence goes on from OY759245.1 coordinate 19,363,059, forward strand.
AAAAATAAGTGATTATCCTGTGTTTGCCACCTGAGCTATCACTATTTAGATGAAGTTTTATGAGTATACTCTAGTGGGTTTTAATGTGATTCGAAAGTATAGTTAAACCTATTTTGTTGATGATACTATCACCGGCTTGTCACCAAACACTTTACAACATCTGCTAAGTCTGCTAGTGAAACAACATAACACAACATTTTTCATACATATACAATTACAATACGTCTGTACAATAGTTCACATTCCACGTAGAGAAATGTTTCGAGACAAGCACGACATCTACAACAGTGTCTTGTGATCATTATTTATTGACCAAGCGTAGCATATCGGGGACTCGCTAGGGATAGCTTACCCTTATACTAGAGTATAGCGGGCATCGTTACCGTGTCCCTAAAGATTACGAACTTCATTCAGTTCAGTCGGATTATATTATGAGGCGAATTTAATAAACTCATACATGCACGAGAATCTATTTTATAATATTTAATATTCATTATTCTGGGTTTGTTACTTGTTGACAATATGTCAATTATTTTTTATATCATACTAGCCAATACGCCTGCCTTCGCCCGTGGCATATTTTGGCACCGTACTACCTCTTTGGCACCGTACTACCTCTTTGAACCCGTAATTTTTAGTCTCCAAATAATTTATGAAAATCCGCTTCTTTTAGTGGTAGCGCAATGATTAATAGCCTATAACTGTCACCGATAAACGGATTATTCAACACATACATGTTTTTTTAATTTAATCAACTATTACAACTATTAAATTAAATAAACAAACTCTTCAACTTTATAATATTAGTAGATATCTGTCAGTAATTTATACCATACTAGCAGTTGCCCACGACTTCCCATTGGAATTATGATTCTATTTCTTTAACCAATAGAAACCTATTCCCAGGATGTAAAGTGGGTATCTTACTGTATATACCCGTGTATATTTCGGCCAAATCCGTTGAGCCGTTAGAGAGTGATTGAGTAACAAACATCTGAACATGTTCACAAACTTCCAAATTACTAATATTAGTAGGGTAGTATGGCATGATGAAAGTTTAAGAATTTTTAGAAAGAAAGAAAAGAGAAAGAAAGAATAAAATTGGTGGTCACACGGTCACACGGTATGTGTAAGTAATGGTGACCCTCTTTTCTGGGACTTTGCCTTCAGCTTACCATCAGGCAAGGCGAAGTCCAATTGACGTGTCCTATATAAAAAAAAAAAAAAAAAATCATCGAAAAAATCATTGAAAAATGGAAAAAAATAGATACAAATAAGCAAAATAACAATACTTATAGCCGGATGAATAATGAAAGTTAGCCAATAGCCAATATCCACTTCAAAGTATCAGTTTTCATACCAAAATTAACCATAATAGAATCTACAAGGAAAATCTAGGTAACGCTACGAAGTGATCAGTTTGGGTTTCCTCTGGGAGAGTTGTAGTCAACGATAGTAAGCATGTTATAGTCCCAGTAAAGAGATTATGTCAAAGTTTTTAGGGGTTAAGGGAATACGGTATCAACAAGTTTAGAAGCTGTAAGATAATCGTAAACTACCCTCAGTCCGTTTCCCAGAGGTATTTAATTCTATCAAACCGTCATTATTATAGAATTGTTAGGGCTTGTAATCAAAATTCAAAGATAGTAACTTTTACTATGTTTAGCTTGTTTCCGTTTTGTAAAGCAATCACTCTGTTGCTTATCGAAGTGGTTGCACCTTTGCACCTTTGTGAAGCACACAGGCTCGCCGTCCACACCATCACTGTAAGCAAGGCGCTGAGAGAGAGAAATCTCTAGGAATCCTAGAATCTAGAGCACTGCGAGGGCTCACTTCGGCATCTACAACACCGGGCACTCGTCTAAAGTGTGCAGACCAGAGTCCTCACTCGCATCACAGTTGGCCCCTTCTTGATCCGAAACCGCTGGTCCCAGAAATACCTTTTCCCAGAGGTCATCTGCATCAGTCGATACAAGAAGCTCCCAAGTCGCTTCTCTAGCTAGTCCTTCATGATGGGTTTTACCATCGCTGGCACTACGTGCCCTAATGCCCCATGCACTTATAGAAATTTTCATACATAAACTCATAAACTCTCGCCTATATTCATAAAAAAGGTAGGTAGAGGTTGTAGCACCCACATTTCGCCAGTTTTTGTTTAGGTCCTAATGTAATTATGCGCGCGAGCCTATTGCCATTAACCGGGCACTTATAAATCTGCGATAAATACACACATAACTTCGAAAAGCATCGAAAAGTCATTGGTGTGTGCCATGGTAAAACCTGGAATCGAACCCGAGGCCTCGTCTCACCAGTAAATTACCCATACCACTAGGCTACAGCGGTCTTATATATATGTATATAGAAATATATATAATATATATTATATGTAATATATATTTGTATAGAATAGAAATTTTCACTTCAATAAAATCGATGGTGGTGGCGCGATTCTCACGCCACGTGAGCTAGTGGACTGTATTTTGCGGGGGGTGAAGCTAAATATTTCAGATGACACTTTACACAACAAACAAGATAGGTGATCGGGTTGCCGCGGAGGTGGTTTAGGCAGTGAATGCAACCCAAGAAAGTAGGAGAGGATGCACTAACCTTTATGACGCCACGTGCTGTCGGAGCCGGTGCACCGGTCTTCTCTTCCTGGCTCAGGAGCTGCTGCCCACTTCACTAAATCACTTGAGGGACACGAGAGGCACAATCCGATCGGTAAAAGTCTATGAAAGCGGTTAAAATCCAACAAATATTATTAATTTCTGAGAGTCGCGCGCGCCGCCGCCATTGATGTACTAGTTCGATGCGGAAGTGAAGATGCGGCCATTTCAACAATTGGGCGGGGCGAAAACTATTGCTATCTCACTTTAAAGGTAGTGCGGAAGGGAGAAGCGTGTGTTCAGTGTCAATCAATTGAGAGATGATTTGAATTATTCGATATACTACTACTATTGAGCGGGAAAATACAAATTTTACTATCGGCGCAACCAGATGGAAATCTTGATTAGTCGGATTCTTCTACTTTTGAAGACAAATCTGAAACCTTTGTCTTGCGCTTTACGTCGTTAGTGTTATTTTTATCACTTATCCAGTAATTTTACCATAATAATATACACCAGTATTAATTACTTAAACATAATCTAAGTCATCATGCGTTTCCTTCTCCCAGTAATTACTTTTAATAGGACAGGCCATCATTCACTAGTTATAATGAATTGAAACTTAACTGTAGGCACTAATGGCTATGTTTGATATGAAACGGTATATTTCAGTAAATTATGTGCCTCGGTCACGCTACCCGCCCGTGAGTGTGTTAACCCATTTCCTCAGCTTTGCCTAAAAGCAAACTTAGGTCTGAATAAATCTAAGAAAAGTTCTGCTGGTATATCAAAGTAATGACGTTAATTAATGTACCATGTGAAGCATTTCTACTTTTATGGGCATTAGAGCTATATTTTTCTCAGCATGAATGAAAATGCTCGAGTTAGGAGTGCTTTTGCGTATAGACGTTGTTTCTTTAGCATTATTTTACCGCCTTTATCTACTACGGCAAATGTTCTTACGAAATCTTTCAAATAATTCCATCCTCTTATTTAATAACGACTTCTACTTTTATAGATATTAGAGTTGCATAATGTTATTCACAGCATGACTACCCGACTGGGGAAACTTTCCAGTAGAACATAACTGTTGCTTGTGGATGATGTCTCTTTAGCACTATTTTAACTACTTTAGTGTGGAGACAATATAATAATTGAAAGGGCTCATCCCTTTCAATTATTTATATCTTCTTTTTTACTTAATACTTGTAAAATATCAACCCTATCTGGTATATCATCCACCATCGATGCTCACTGGAGAGTTTGGGTGCTGGGAAGACCAAAAGCTTGTCCTGCTTTATCTTTTACACTGACGGCACAGAAACTCTCTGTGGTAACAGGGTTGGCAGCGCGAGTGTGACTTCCTTGGTTTAGCACACGTCCGTAGTCCGCGGTAACCACTTTCCATCACGTGGGCCGTGTGCTTGTCTGTCAACTAAGTGGTATAAAAAAAAACTTCATGAAAAAACGAAGTACTTCAACATTCCTCATCGTCATCGTTGTCTTAATCTTGGTCGTATCAAAGACTTCCTCCTCAGTGTCCGGGGACCGCTTTCCAGCTTTTACTTCTCTTCTACTTACGGTCTAAGGAATCCATGCAAATAAGATGTGAGACCATTGATACACAGCCAGCACTACCAGGGCAGTTGTTACTCACATAGCCTGGCAATTGCCTCAGAACATGGCCGCATTACTGATTCCGACTATCATGCATTTTATCCGCGATGTCACGGATATGAAGACTGCTTCGGATGCGAGAGCTCTTTAAGATATCCTTACGCATCACTGTACATATCAATAGTATCATAATTTATCTCCGTAACACGCAGCTCCTACTTATGTCGCTCCAACAACTATATGTTAATAAGTCCTTTAGCACTATTTTCTGGCAAGTTACCACGTTTCAGCACCATAGGTTTTAACTGGCAGGATATACTGGTTAACACTGACAGTATACTTGTAGTTATTTCCCTAACTCAGATTAAAAAAGATCTATCTTAATTGAGTTACCAATTGTAAAGTTACAATCTTATTTATATTGCTAATGATAGTAAATCACGTATCGACTGCATCCATTATCGAAATAAACAAAAATAATTAATGTTGATATTATCGCTGAAATATTGATCAGGGATAGCCCTGGTTTATTAGAATAGATAAGTTCTGTTATTAAGATTTAGCGATTGACACGCGAAACAGAACATTATAATATTAAGTGCTGGCCTCTTGTTAGTATATCAACTGCCATTATTTTTCTACTAATGCTATTTTTATTAGTTCCTGGTCTAGTTTGTTAAGTGTTTTGGTTACTTCCATAGTGTTGAGAACATTTGAATCTACATAATAGGTTTATTCGGGCAGCATATAATTAAAAAATACAGATGAAGTTAGAAATGAACGTCCAAAAACAATTAAAATCGTTTCATCCGGTCGGAAGCTAAGATGCCACAGACAGCCACATAGATATGTCAAACTTAAAAACAACGTAATTTTTGCACTGAGTATTAAAAAGGGCATATAAAAATAGCCCTTGAGTTATAAAAATCAGCGAAACAGAGATCAATTCAGATTCTTAATACTCCACAGTGTATAGTTTATCAGCTATTCAGTTCTGTTTATCTATTTATAGATGCTGTGTAGTCCAGTTTAAGCACCCAGCCGAACAGCACCTGCGCGAATTACACCTAGCCTAGCCCATGAAGAGCATTTACCTAGCAAAAGGTGCTATTCAACTGGGTGCTCTACGTAGAATAGATCGATCTCATTAAAGATTTTTGATGTTCTGTTTAGTGGAAATCTACACGGGCAGTTCTCTGCCCCTCTGGCGGGTAGATCGCAGACAGATGGGCGCGTTCCTGTGCATCGCAGCGAATGACGTGCCCCCAGCTGTCAGCAAGCGGATTATACTTAACGTTAACTGTGAGTATCTGATTATCCCGGCAGAGTAGAATTTGTACCACCCCATCTCTTCCCACGCAGTGTCGTAAAAGGCGACTAAGGGCTGTTTCACATCAGAAAGAAATGTACAGCCCAGACTGTGCCTCAGATGCATTGCTCAAGCGACGCTTTCACCGGAACTTTGAGTGCGCTTACGAGGAGTAAATTTCTGCTCGTTGTGATTTGGTTTATTTGATTTTCATACGAGCGACACAACCCTGATAGGAAATCTGGACTCCGACTAATTGTAACGACTGCCATTGATGTTAGTGTGACAACCGGGACCAACGGCTTAACGTGTTCTCCAATACATGGAAATACTCACACCAGTGCATTTTTTCTATTCATCGGTAATCAAACCCGCCCCACTGAGCAGCAGTATTGAACTGCTGCTCACTACTACCACATTCACATTACCAGAGAGACTGTTTTAGGGTGAGTGTATTAACACTATTTGCAGCATCAGTCGTGAAGTCGTGAAAAAACTACGAATACCCTATTTTTACAAAAATGTACCCTTACTAACCTTAGCTATCAACGCTCCGAAAAAAAAACACAATATAAAATTCACCCCATCCGTTTGTTTGTCACTTTGAATAATATAATCCGTTCAGGGCCGCAGCCGTCACGAATTTGGATGCTATCCAAAATGATACAAGTTCATCTTTATGTAGGAGTAACCAAAGTTACGTGACTTCGCAAACGCTGGATGCAAGATTTATTTTTCTATTTTAGATTGTTGTGTGTACTTTTCTAGAGCCGCAAGTGTTTATGGGACATGACTGGAACGTTTTAGCTAGGAAAGGAATAAAAGCTTCGATGTTTGTGCCGAGCTTGGACTGCATTCAAATTTCGACTCGAAATTCGTATTTTAAAATGGATTTTTACAGAGACGGTACATTATTATGTACCTACACTGACTTCATATTGCTGACTTCTTCAACAACATTCAACTGCAACTCTGCATGCTTGTCTGCCACCTATGTAGTAATAAAATAATTTATTATATTTCAAGTAGTAAATATCCGTATCAAATATTCATAAAGCTTAAAACTTGCTATTAACAACTATGAAAAAGAAAATTAAGTGTGGCAAGAAAAAAAAGTAACAAATGAAAAGTTATTCCTGCTTCTTACTAATAGTCTCTTTATTTTTTTCAGTTCATTCTAAAGTCAACATTTAGTATAATCTATGAATTTAATTAAGAAATGGCGACAAACCGTTCAGAGTTAAACTAAAAATATATTTAATTTCAAGCCGTTTAAAATTTTACAACCTTTTTACTGATGACAAAGGCGCTAAGTCGTTCCTCTTCTTTGTATCTAAATTAAAAACTACTTTGTATTAAACTGTCTGACACTTTTGTTTATTATAATGTTCTTAAGATCTTTTAGTTCTAGTCCAGAACTATTTTGCCTCAACATTCTTAATGGGTAATATCGCTAACAGGGCAGTGAGATCTTTACGTTCTGATAATTATTTGTGTACTGTAATACCCATCCCGGATATCGAACCTAAAATCCAGTTATTAAACTTAAACCCAAACCACGGGAAATACTAGGCAATAAGCAATTTATATCCAATAGAAAAGAAAACGATAAAAAAACAAAATATTGACTAAAAAAGACCTTTCTTAAGGACGAAACATCTTCCTATTACCAACTGCTATCGCAATAAATTCCTTATTGTGGCTTAATAAAAAGTGCAGATTGACAAAACGTGGAAGTAACCATCCTATAAATATAAAGAAAATGAAAGATATTTTTTGTTGCCTGTTAAACTCACGTGGAGAATAAACAAGGGAACCTGGGAACGGTGTTATCTACAAATTATGTTGTAGATAACACCGTTCCCAGGTGTAAAAATCCTAAAAGGCTGTAAAATTTAGAGTTGAAAATTAATCTCCAATAATTTCTTGAGTTTAGTTTCCTGTAACTAATAGACTGGATCGCGCGAGAATGTACCTATTTCTCAGTTAATATCGATGTAAACTGTGATTTGGATGATGTATATGAGTTCTGGAGGTCCAACCTCTTCTTTCATGTATTTACTCCCTCCCATCCACTATCTGATTTTCTATGAAAACAATCATTCTTTTAAAATTGCTGATTCTTGCAATCACTTCATTACTTTTTTAAAAATAATAAAGAACATCGTCTGAATAAATTTAATTTAAAACCTAATCTCCTTTCTATCGTCAACAGTTGCACCAACAGTAAAAGTGCCAAACCAATTGCTGGGTGCGCCCCTTGGAACAGATGTCAAACTAAAATGCTACGTGGAAGCTCATCCCAATACCATCAACTACTGGATCAAGAACAGAGGGGAGATGCTTCTAGATGGGTAAGCCATAGTAATCCATTGGAACTTTCAACACTCAAACAAAAAAGAAATAGTGTAAATGCTGTTGCTGACACTTTTTAGGTCGATTAGGTTTCCTCCAAACCAAAACAATAACAAAAAAAGCGTCCACTAATGTTCAGAGAAGTCCATCGATATAATTACTCCAAAAAATGTAGAGACACTAACTAATTGAAAAATAAATAAAAAATTAATGTAAATTAAAAATAAAACGCTTGTCTTATCAATGCTCATTATATCATAATGACCAAAATCATAAAATGTATACAGCTCTAAAATCTAGCAGATTAGTGAACGACAATTTGTTTCAGGCCAAAATACACAATAACAGAAGAGAAAATCTCCTACCAAGTAACGATGTGGCTAACAATCAGACAATTCTCCAAAAGCGACATTGGGACATACAACTGTGTCAGTACAAATTCTCTTGGAAAGAGCGAGGGTACTCTTAGACTCTATGGTGAGTTCAATAACTAAACTTTTATTGTACTTCCATACACTCAATTCCTAGCATTCTTTTGATTAAAGAATAAATTAAAAAAGACTTTTTGTACTTTTAGTAAGTTATTGAATTAGATAATTTGTTCCAGAAATTAAACTCAACTCATACGCAGAAGATTTCGGCAATCAAATAAGCGTAGCTGGAGGTAAGATTATAAGAATAAATATTTTACCTAATACCTCTTATACATGATAAATCAATTTATCATTTCAATAGAAAGCATTATCATATTATTAAGCTTAGGCTTAGTCAGGGGACATTCTTTTAACAAACAATGCTATCTGACTAAATCTTCCTTTAATTTCACTGCAAAAATGTCAAATTATCAAATGTCATACAGTAATTCTTTTGAAAATGTTTACTTGTCGCAAGCATTCGAGACTTTTCGACGTAAATATGCGTGCCACTTGCACATCTACGTAATTTATGAAAATTGAGTAGCTATTATTACTACGCGTGATTTTTGTTCAAACATTTTGTGATAAATATCACCATTTTTATCTTGATTACGGGGCTCCAAACGAGTATTGGCGTGTAAAACTAAACGATATTGAAATGATGGTGCAAACTAATACTAAAAATAAATATCTATCGACTGGAACAAATCAGGCCAGGGTTAGTGGGTACAATAGTTATACCATACTAAACTTGAATCACTTAAAACAATACAAGCCTTGGAAGAAAATTCTCAGGAACGCAGGCAATAGCGACCTATAGTAAGCAGCCTTGTTGTGGAATGCGAAAGGAACTTCTTTCATTTCTTACATACTGTTGATTGACGTCACTTGGTGGAACTTGCAGAAAACTGTCATATAAGCTTTTGAGAATGCTGCGGGGTGAAAACGATCAGGTTAAAAAAAAATAGAGTGGAAATATACAAGTGTTTATTCAATATCTTAAAGGGAACACAAAACCTTTCGTTTAATGGAGTGCACTAGAAAATCATAACGTCTCATAGTCTAAGATCCGACCTAACATCGACCATCACCCATCTGTTTACCGGATGAGTAATATATTATAGTGAATGAAAGGTGTTGCTAAACACATACCTTTAGGGTTACCCAAAAATATTATCAAAAATGTATTATTTAAAATTTTGAAACCTTTTTATTCTAATTTTACTGACTCATATTTTGCACACGGCAATCAGGTAGTAGGGAGTGTGTAATATGCAGCAATGTATATTTTTCATTGAAGGTTAATTTTTTTGGCAAAACGATAGTAAAATTGGAAAAAATAATCACGTTAAATTATAAATTTTTTGCACATATTTTTTAGGCAACCCTATCGGTGTGTGTTCACAAACTCATTTTATTCGCTAAAATATATTATTCATTCGATAAATAGATGGGTGAAGGTCAATGTTACGTCGGATCCTATACTATCAGACCTACACCTATGAAATCAGAGATAGGCATTTCTATCTTTCACTCAGGAGGCTGAAGTACTTTGAACGTTTCCTTTTTCTTCTACACTGTATTAGAAAGGTTTCGTCTTTTACTTAAGATTCTAATGGTTACTATTCTTCCTCAGGTCTAACTGAAGCTGCGAAAGGTAGTTCATCAAACTTGCACCAAGAAATAAATGTATTGGTTATATTAATGTTATGTTGCGTTGCATACCTGTTTACGTAATCATTGTAACTGTAAATATTGTTATAAAGTTTTGTGGTGTGACGGAAGGTGACAATATTTTTATAGGCATTAATAAAACATCGCATGCAAATGAGTGGTTCGTGGAGTGTTCCGTAAGAGCGATTTAGGTGGAACATGCTGGAACAAAAGCAATTATATTAAAAGTCTCTCGCCATTAAAATAGAACCAACGATATCGTGGATAAATATTATGGATTCATAATAATTCATGTTCCGGATACGATTTCAAAACAATTGGATTTCGTTTGCAATTAATACGTTATATAAAACTTGTTTAATGAATTGTTACCAGATTGCAATACTAATGTTGATTTTAAGGTTTGTCAAATAGCTGCAAAAATACCACATACAATGTCTTTATCCCAAATAAAAAAGAAGAATAAACCAATGAATACAATAAATATGATTTCTTTATTATGAATGATGAGTATTTAATTACTGACTGAAAACTAATGAATCGAAATGATGTCATAGTTAAAAAAGTTGATATTCCATTTGCAGATAACTCTATTATTAGAACATAGATCTTGAAACGAACAGACGAGTATTTTAACAATAAAATAACATGACTGCACAGTTCTTGGGTATGCAGTAGCACGCTCACTGTGGTGCAATCTCACTCTAACTTTAGTACCATCTTTTATGAAATCTCGACCGAATGAGTTAAGCGCATATTTTTGTAACAAGATGAAAGACAGTAAAAATTCTGATCTAATACTTCATTATAATCGAATCTGACAACAAAATTTTATATGAAAACGAGAAACAGAATGTCATTGTGTGAAGATGTTCAGTATAATAAGCAAAGCGATTGTCAATCGCGTTTTAGCTGACACATGTTTCTAGGTGTACTTATATTTTTAGTTGAAAATAATGAATCATCCCTTCAGTGACATCTACAATGTATAACTCGAGAGTTTGGCGGCATTAGTTACATAAGTATACAATAATAGGGAGGATTATTCGGCTCTTACGAGGATATCGACGCGACCACATCATTCTATTTCTGGTTATATCTCCATTTTTAAGAAGTCTGACCAAGACCTAACTCACCAAAAAAAAAAGATCAATATCCGTTCAGTAATTTCTGCATCTGTCACGAACGAACAGACTAAAAGACAAAAATTCCAAAAATAAATTCTGTTTAACCCCTCTAGACAAGTGGCAATTAGTTATATCGTATTGAAGAATAGAATGACGAATGTATGGAATTTGACGTTTATGACATGCGTGGAAGAGGTGGAAGAGGTTATGTCGGACTCGAACCGACTAAAACGCATGCCGCCTGTGGGTCGCTTTGGTTGCCGAAGGTGAGGTTGACAGGCAAATCCCTCGCACTCCGGCCGACCCTCGGCTGTGGGGACTACAGAGTCCCCAACTCGTCCCCGGAAAAGGGGAGGCGCGCGAGTCGCGCCGCTGCCGGATGCGTTGACGACTGTCAAATACGTCAAATCCCATAAATTTGTCATTCTATTCTATCTGATATTATAATTATTGAACTAAAAACTATTTGCAACTGATTTCCTCATTCCACCATCGTCACACCCAAAACTCGATCGCTTCATACAAAACCGAAACGTAATTCAATTATATTTGTTTCAATTATTGTAAATATTAACGTTAAGGTGTAATGTTAATTGTAATATAAAGACAACGATAAACTTATTGTGAGATTAGATCGTGTATTCGCTTAGTAAACCCAGCCAAATTGAAATTATTGTTTACGTATAAATATATAAACTCGTCACTCGATTATAAGACTGTTTACAACAAATAAAAAAAGTATTAAAAATTTGTATTTTTTATTTCATGTAACAAATTCTACTGCACCTCCTGGGCCTTACCATAGCTTGTTACTTTCGAGATGAAAATATATTTGCCAGTCGTTCGATGCTTGATGGTTAAGAAGTTCACCTTACGATCGAATCGTTTCAGGTTCGAATCCTTTCTCTCTTCTCTCTCTCTCTCTCTCTCGTCTCTTCTGCGTTAGAAGGAATGTTATTAATATCCGTTAGGAACTAATTCGCGTTAAAAATAATTTTATAGTTTATATCCTGGATAAAAAAATCCAAATCTTTCATTTATTTGTTGCATGATAAATAACTAGAAACATGCACATGTGTGTTTCCTTCCTATTACAATCCCGGGTCCTTTAGCGAGTCGTGAAAAAGCATCCTCCATCAAAACCATAAGTTTAGACTGGTACTCGTGTAGCTCTGAAATGGTTGTATAGGAGGTAGGACACAATGTTATTTCTGTCAAATTTTGCAGTTCGACTGGGGATATACCTCCGCCCAACAAAATACTGCGGTCATAATAACCTCGTATTGTGTTCCCGAAGGTGAAAATGGTAGCCAGAGCTCGTTGGAGAGTTTTTTTATTATCAATAGGAATAACAAAAAAATTTCCTACTTTGTCTTTTATACTAAAGGCACAGAAACTCTCTGTGCTCATATGGTGACTCCCCTGGTGTTGTACAAGTCCGTAAGCCACGATAACCGCTTACAATCAAACCATGTGCTTGTCTACCACCTAAGTGATTAAAAAAACACCATATATCCTGGATTTTATCCCAGTTTCTTATGATTCACCGAGGTGCGGTCAATAGACAAACTGAATATCAAAATGTTTTCATCCTGAACAAATGGACTCCGAGCGAAACTTTAATAAATATACTTTGCGAGATACTTTGGTAAGTAAAGGAAATATTTAATGAAAGTGAACTGAAAGTCGGAGTGCTGTCTATGAACCTGTTGGTTATGGACTATGACCAAGTTTCACAGACTTAGACTTTAATGATAGCGTTTCCTTTGGCAAGCAAACTACACTGAAATGTAGTTTATAGATCTTGCACCTAATATGAGAGTATCCATGTTAATGCATGTTAGTAAAGCAAAGAAAAGAACCTCCATACACTTCTTCACGTCCATATACCTGGTACACTGCTTGAAAGACATAGTGTTGGTTCCGCCAGGGTGCGAAGGATACCTCCGGCAACTTCACGATTGGTAACACCTACGACCTTCAGATGGCGTGCGGTTTAGTCGGGTCAAGTCGGATATAACCGCCGGAGCCAGTTGGGTATCCATGGGTACTTGTGTAACGATCAAAAAAAGTATTCAAACTTCGATATCATCTTGAGTGATGTGAATGTCAGATGGCAGTCGCTTTACAGAAAATATTGAAATTCGGCCGTTTTACTTAAAGTCGACCCCAATTGAATTTATTACTCTATGGATTTGATTAGAAATACATAAAATAGTATAATTTGTATAACCACAATAATTGGAGGAAACCCAATTTTCAGTTCAATTTTTTTTGTGTATGAATGAGACAACATTAAGTTAACAAACACTTTTATTACATTTTTGAAAAGTGACAGCTGTAAAACAGTAATACGAAATTTATTTATCAAAATGGAAAGCATTTAAGAAGTACTGTATTTGAAGATCGGATTTAATCTATCAAGCGGCCAATAAAAACAAAATTTAATACAGAGTTGTAAAATCTTGAAATCAACTTTCAAACAACTTATAAGTAATGGAAATAGCTACTAAATTACAGGAATGGCGAACTCTATAATGTAATGTCATATAATTAAGTAAAAATATATTCAAACTTCATTTCATTAGGTTACAATAAGGCCAAAATACCCTTTCTTGTAAACAAGAGACCGTATTGAAGTCGTATCTTATTCAAGAACGGGCCTCCGACATTCCAATTTCAAATTCTAAAGGTAACAAGAGTATTTGTACACAACCTAATTAGGCATATCAAGTTATTTCACTTGAAATAAGTTACTTGATAAAGAGGTAAAATACAATTGGTAACAAAGGTCTAAGAATAATCCAAACAAATCAAAATAATCCAACGAGTATCTACAAAAAAATGTGCTTTTCGCAATTATGCAAAAATCTTGGACACTCATTAGTATTAAGGTTGGCGCTGTTACTCGACCATGATCACAGATTTGCAAGCACCATGATCATGGTGTTTGCAACAGCGCTGAAATATGGGAAACTCGGAACAATACAACATGGCAAATACGGGATATTTGCCATAGAGTTATGATAGCTTTAATACTAATGCAAAAATAGCTGAATACCACACGTTAAATTAGCTTAATAGCAATATTGCATAAACATATTTGCAATGGATGATATTTGTTCTATTTGGATTTCTTTGGGGTTATTTTATTTTAAATAGTATCGACATATAGATTGAAGAAAATGATTGATTGTTGTCTCTGCCATTTGCATTTATTGTGGAAGAAGAAGTTAAAAGTCTTAAATCATATAGGTAAAAGCGTGATTGAGTAAGGGTTAGAGCTGTTCTCCATCCAACAGTAAACATACAGACAAAATACTCACTTGACAGCAATAAATTCGACTCCTATTATGTGGTTGTATAGTTGTTGAAATGTGGGAGTTAACACATCTCTGCCGTGAATATATGTATAATATATGTTCACTAGTATAACAAAACACGTATAAGATACAATTAATAGACAACAATATTTGTTTCTCAAATTCATTACCAACCTGAGAAAACTTGAAGTTACAAAAGCACGCCGTGAAAAAAATAAAGCCATAGCAAGCAAAGGCGGACAAGCCGTCGAGCCTTCATTAAAAGACATAAAGAACCAAACGGTACGACAAGCACCAGTTGTGTAATAATTCTAAACGAAATATTCAAATACTTTATAATTTCAAAACGTGACCGCGTTCAGGAAACGTGTATTTCTTTGTTTTATAATGTTGCCAGTGTAAAAAATATTGTTGGCGCTGTTACGTTTTAGGGTGACTTATTGTTAGTAGTTTAATTAAAACCATACTAATTGTTACACTCTTGTAATTTGTAGCCTGTGATATCGGTCAATTTTTAAAATACCAAAATATTTTAGACTCTTTTCTTTGTAAACTTATACAGACCTATGGATTGCATTATTCAAAAATTATTATTTACCGAATAGATAAGACATTTTTTTTAATTATGGAGAAGGTAAGTGTCATTACTTCACAGCAGTTGTTTTTTTATCCTTCCACGTTCAGTCGGTAATAGGTGAAAGGGGCGGATTTTTGACTTGTACACTATGAAAATTTATTGTTTTCAATTTTATACCTGTTATTAGTTCCAGTGGAGAGTACATTACCAGTAGTCCAATCGCAAGATTTTTGGGGCCCAAGCAGACTTTACTATTGTCTAACAGCAGTCACTCCCGCAAAAGCCGAGATAAGCCCACCTCAAAGGAAAGAGTAGAAGAGTGAACCCCGGATTTAAAATTACAAGCATTGATGATGATGATTACTAACACTGTAACGGTGATGATCACTGTAATCTTTTCTGCACGCAGATAGCATTATATGGCAACTTTATAACCCCATTTTTACACTGGCATGACAGTGGCTAACAACTGTCAGTTCAGTAACCTTTATATTGATTTTTTAACTATTGATTTCTTTTTACTTTTACAAGCTACACATCCTAAGCATAATCGCGACGTTGTTCTATAAAATAACAACATCAAACAGTGGCCGGAGACGCGACAGTTGTAGTGCAAACGGAAGGAATGCAATTATTTATTTGATAAAATATTCAGTTGCCCAGTTTTGTTCCAAGCTAGCGTTGTAAAGCTATGCAGATGTGTCACTGTTGTTCTATTATTGTGCTCGCTTTAGACCCTAGGGAACACATTTCATTTTATACTAGCTGCAACCCCTTCGTCTGTGTGGATGAACTTCTGAAGGCGGGTTGTCCAATTTTCTATATCTACACTTCTATATTCAGGCATCCACAGGACAGGCCTAGGACTATGTGGGGCCGGGGGGGAGAAATGTAACTATACGTGTAAGTGTTTTTTTTTTGTAATAAAATATATTTATTATTTTTTTTATCTAGGACACGCCAACTTGGCTTCACCTCGCCTGATGGTAAGCTAAAGGCAGTCTCAGGAAAAAGGGTTACTATTACAGACACTAAGTAATGTTACAATGGTGGCACTCAGCTTGGCGGCCTCATCAGATGTTTTTTTACGCCCCGCTTAAAGGACCCGGGATTGTAGGAAGAAGGAAACACGTGTGCTGGTTATGAATTCCAGGTAAAAAAAAAGTCTCCTAACCGAATTTATGATATAATTTATAGTTCTGTGGGCACTCCCAGACTGATGTGTAAGTGTAATTGTTTTACTAAAATGACGGCCGTAGTTTAAGTTATGTGTTATAATATAGGCTATCTGACGGTGGAAATCACGTTGAAATCAGTACAGCCATTTTGGAGATTATCATAAACCGAAACACGTGCCGATTGACGGACGAACGGACAGGGTTGGGAAGGAAGTGTCAGAGAGCATTAGTTCTCTTAAAAATCAAGTGTGAACCAGGATAGCAGACGTTTTGTGCTGGTTTTTATACGACTGTGCTAGCGAAGGAAATGCGTTACGCGCGTATTGACTGGACTAATTTTGATGAATGAGATCTCAAATGAAAGGTAATTAATCAAATCAAATCAAATTTATTTATAATTGTTGTACAGTATTTTACATGGTTCTTAATCTATCGTGCGTTATTACATTGTGCATGGGTAGGTATATTAGGTATGTATAATATATATTTGTGCAGTTAATTGTCATACAGAGGTCTTTACTTAGGGATATTTATCTAATTAATATTTATCGAATTATCTCTCGAGTGTCATAGGGTACATGAAATATTATCAACAAAAATCATGCGGTGGATTTTTGGTACATAATATGATATAACAAAAAGTGTCATTCACTTCTCACTGAATCTCACATCGTCCCATAACTACTTTCTTTAAATATTTTTACAAACATACTTAAACGTTATGACCTTTCTGAAAATATATTGACTTCTTAAATGTCGTTAGGTTTAATAATACATCAGCTGCCTTGAGTATGACATTTAGTGACATATATGTAGGTTTAGGTGTAATTATGCAATATAAAGGTCACGTGGAATATGGTATGGGGCATTCTATAAGTTATGCGTAGTATATAAATGATTATGTTTATGGATAAATGGCTGGTCACATCTGACGAAGGACCGAAAACCGTCAGAGGACCGAACATGATTCTTAAAGTGGCGACGGCGAGAAACTTCAAGAACATAACTTCATGTTGTGTTCCCAGCGGTGAGTAGGAAAGCCAGAGCTCACTGGAGAATTTGTTCTGTCAGTGGGAATTCTAAAGGCTTGTCCTGCTTTGTCCTCTACACTGACGGCACAGAAACTCTGTGCTTACAGCGTCGGCAGCGCGAGTGTGGCTTCTCTGATGTTACACACGTCCATAGGCCACAGTTACCACTTTCCATCAGGTGGGCCGTGTGCTTGTCTGCCACCTAAGTGGTAAAAAAAAATTGAACACCGAAAGGGGAGGATTAGGAGTAATGCCACACATTAGTCTAGTGCTGCACTAGACTGATTGATTGAATTGATTGATGGATAAAGTAATACGTTCATGTGTACTCACATATTTTTTATATATATTTCAACAACTTAGATAAATGTACTATCAGTATTATTAGATAATTTTGATCCCTACAGCATCGACAGAAGATGAAGTTTTGAAAGACTTTGTGTAATCATTTCAATCCTGGCAATAGTGTGAAAGGGTTCCTATTTGTATGATTAGGTTCAATTGGTTTCAAATGTGATGGAGTCGATCATTAAAATAATGTGACACTTAAATTATTATAACTCCCAGAAAAACGTCAATGGTATTGAACACGTCAACATTAACGTAAATCAGGATGACATACGTCGATACGCGAGACGTTCCCAGGGGTGGCGAATGAAATATTACCGGTATATTACGCCCGCATTACATGAACATACAAAATGGTGTACACCAGTAACTAATCTGCGATAATGATTTTAGGCTTTGAAGTGCCGGCTCGAAGGACCCAATGTACGAGCTTTGCTAATCGCACAGAGGTATGATGAATAAAATACGAAGTTAAGATCAACTGTCTATTGACTCAACTTAATCCTAAATGATAATTATGATAATACTATGACTGATTATGATTGTGTTCACCCCAGAACCGTTCGATGATTGAAATGGTACTGATTGAATGAAATGGTGAAAAAGCACGAATTGTAAACCACTGACCAGGCGCAATGTCACGCAATGTACAATGATATTGTATATTTTTTTTTATATGCAAAGCCTTTTCTCCTTTCAAACCGTTTGGTAAGGAAAAACGGCTTGACTAAGCCAAAAAAGAAAATATTACAAAAGAAACTACACGCATGATAGTGACGAAGCTACTTAAGGAGTTTTAAAACTGCCCTGTCTTGCATTATTTTGTCTTGTAACTACACACACTAAGCTGTCACCATTGTCACACGGTCTGTGTAGGTAATGGTGACCCTCTTTTTTGAGACTTTGCCTTCAGCTTACCATCAGGCAAGGCGAAGTCTAATTGACGTGTTCAATATATAAAATAAAAAAAACATCTTTGATCTAATTGCTGTATGTAGGTAAATATGAAATCTAATCGCCTAAATCGAAATGTCATAAATATATTTCGTCATTTTTTCATTAATTCTCTCTACACGCACACTGGATAAATTTTATTTATAAACTATGGGGGTGTGAAACGCTGGCCAATGTAGTAAGTTCCATGATTTTATCGAGAAAAGTCCCGAACTTTTGTGTGAATAGTTAAATAAGTAAGCAAAAGAGGGTAACAAGAACAGTTAAAATGAAATTGAGAAAACGACTAGAAACATTTCTAGTACTCGTATTATGAGATGTGAAATAGCTACAGCTTTAAATCCTATTCATCAACATCATTTTCATCAACAAAGTCATCTCTGTTCAGTTTAAATTTCCTTAACCGACATTTATTGATACTAAAAGCAACAAAGCATTTATGTATTATCCCTAGTAAAGGTTAATGGGTGGAATATTTACCAATATTTTTGTAATCAATCACTTTTACAACATTCACAACTGTCATAAGCCCAGTGAGGCTGAAAGTAATTCTAAACATAATATTCAAATGTGTCAACCAGAAGACATATATAATGATACGTATACTTAGCCATTTTACGTTTGTTTATCTGTTTACCGCGGATAATTTTGGAATTATTATAAATGACCGAGTGAATGAAGTGAGCGAGTCTCCATTTCGACGAGGTGGTCGATTTTGCTTTTGTCCGCATGTCTGTTTGTTAGTTTCGGTCTAGAGGGCACATTTCTTAACCGATTTTCACCAAATTTGGTACGCATGATTTATAACACTAAAAAGCTCTTGACTAAAAGAGAGCTTTTTTCTATAGGAGGGGGGGAAATGGTGGAGAAAAGAGGGGTAGTTTGGTGTCGCGTTATTTATGAACGAACCTTAAGTTTTGGCTGAAACATCAAGGATATGATTTTTACAGATTTTTGCAAAAAAAATCATGCCTTATAAAGGTAAACTTCTTTACAAAATAATCTTATGAAAATATGGGAGAAGTTTTCTGTACCTAGCGTTTTTTGGATGAAACATCCAGGGCTGTTTAAGATAAGTATCGTTGTATTTATTTTTAAGGATACCAGATTTGATTAAAAATACACAAAAAATGCGGTAAAGGGTGCTCGCGAGATCTACTGTTCACAGAGCTCTACTAGCTCTATAATTATAACATGGTGTACTGTAGTAGGCCATATATTTATGGCCGACACGAAAATCTTTGCGGACAAAGTCAAACTTGCAACATTGATGATGATAACTGTACTGCTCTACCCTATAGCGAACAAAAATAATTAACTTTTTGTTAGCTATAGATCACAGCATGATAAGTAAACATTATCCCTATTAAATAAAATAAAAAATAAGATTAAAAATATATATTTCATGATTTTAAATAAACCAAACAATCATAAATACCTACAAACAAGAGTCAGATCGTTAATAACCAAAAATACAATAACAAGCATTTTTGTAACAACCATACCAAACAATGAAATTGAACATGAATCAGAGCAGCAATTATCCAAAAATGTACTATCAGCCACAAAATTGTTTCCACAAATCACTTTGGGCGGACTATCACTCAATTTCTTCGTACATTTATTAGTGTACTCGCTAATACCTCGAACGTTAATTGTACGAACGTGGGACACGATTGTGGAAGCTCTTCATCAATCTTGTCCAAGACAGATGGCGCAGGTATTGAAAGTGATGCAGGATTTTGGTGGATTGTCAATTATAGTAATGTTTGCTGAGATATTATTTCTGAGTAATATTTGTAAGCTGAGTATTTTGTATATCGCGGTCAGAAGTGATAGGTTTGACGTCCCCTCATTCCAAAATAAAAATGACTTTATGCATTAGATCCCTTTATTTTATTACAATAATTTTGATCTTTATATCGTAGTTTTAATACCTTATTTAGAAAACTTTCACGAGAGAAATAGATAAAGCCTGTGTGAGAAGAACTTAGTTAATTGACGATGCTACAACTAATTCCTACAAAAATAATAAGGGAATAACATCAAGTTCTAAATGTTGAAATAAATGGTTCCATTATCTATATCACCACGGACTTCTTAATAAACTTTTTGACTTAATAAATGTCAGTTTCTTCTGAATATAACTGTTCAAAAGAACGAACGATTCAAATCTAACCGCCAACACATAAAACCATTCTTAAAATCTCGGAAATGTCTCTTAAAAAATTTCTTTGCTGTCCATCTTTCTATAACACCCACTATTCCGTTTTTATCTTTTGGTATTTTTTTTTCTTAAGAATGACTAGTGTAGAGCAGTAAAAGATGCGGCGACAGCCACTTATCTCCGAGATTTATAATAATGTCATGACAGTTAGAATTTCTCATCGCCGTAACAAAGACAAGGGAGAAATTTCTCGAAGAATGAACGAGTTTTAGTAATTTTTTGCCGTCTTTTGTTGGGCAGGCGTTGGGTTGTGTAGTATTCCAAGAGTTTCTTCTGTGGTAAAATATCTTATGTTATTAAGAGCATGTGTGGACACTGCTAATAGTGGTAATTTTGTTGGACTGTTTTTTTATATAGGACACGCTAATTTGACTTCACCTCGCCTGATAGTAAGCTAAAGGCAAAGTCTCAGGAAAGAGGGTCACCATTACAGACACTAAGTGTGATCGGATGCTTTATCACTCCTCGCTTAAAGGCCTCGGGACTGTAGGAAGAAGGAAACACGTGTGCTGGTAATGAATTCCAGGTCTCGGTGGTGCGGCAAAGAAAAGAGTCTCCGAACCGCTTGGTTCTTGCTCGTATATTCTGCACAGCGTGAGGGTGATATATAAGGCCTGCACGTGTTGTCCTATGTAGAAATGGCGATGGTGGGATTAGTTGGAAGTTTTTGCTTAAGATTGATTAATATTTGAAACTTCGGAAGAATTAAGTGAATGAGGCATAATGAGTAACCCAAAATCATTGATTGTGTAACCAACTCAGTGATTCAAGAACAGCTGCAAAAGATGCAGAATAGCAGTAGTTGTAATAATAAAAAAAAAAAAAATACATATTGAATGTTTATATTTTTATTATTTGTTTACTCTTCAATGGAGCAAGTTAAATGTGACAAAGTAAGTGTGTAATCTCCTATTTAAAAGAATAAAAACAAAATTGGTTTGTAAGTACATTACCATAAAAGTTCGGGCGCCTTGGAGAAACACATGCCTAGGATAATCAGCGGATATTGGAAACTTTTAATCTTCCGGTGGTGAGCTAAATGAAACCAAACTGTGAGGTTTAAGGTTTTATTGTCCACTCCAGTGTGCATTAAGAAATAGATTTAAGGATACATACCTAATATGTAATTAGCCTTAAATTAAAATTAAAGTTTTAGAAACTGTCAATATGATCCTACATCACCAATGTATTTTAAGGTTATATTAAAGTTAAGTTTTAAAGTAAAATTAAAACAAGCTCACGGCATCCCTCGGCGAGTATATGAAGGTAAACCCAGCAGCGAGAAAGCTCGTAGCAGGCGAAGTTCTCAATTTAAGCCCATGTGGTACATTAATGCTTGAGGTGAAAAGCTCAAATTGTCCATAAGGAAATGCAGATGAAAAACCGAAGACAAAGAAAGGGCAAAAAGAAAAGGAAAGGAAAGGCGGTTCCAATTGGAAACCGCCTTAATTTGCTGGAACAACACTAGTACCAAACGAAATCATTATATTTTCAAGCTAATAGCAGAAATAAATTATAATCCTACATGAGGATCATTGTGAAGATACAATTTATTATCCTTCAGGCAAAAATATTCTCATATTGATGAGATTTATCAAAATTTAAGTTACGAGGTCATAAGATCGACCGTCCAACCAGATCGTTAGGAAGAAAGGTGCCTTGACAGCGTACGTCAAAATGTCATTCATTTCGCGTTTCGAAACCTTTCGTTCAAAAATTAGAATCAAAACCGGTGTGACGACGTTCGAAAAGTGCGTCGTTACAGAGTTTAATGAAATTTGGCATAAAGATATAATATGGTGCAGAGTTACATATAGATTACCTTTTAATCCTTAATTTAAAAACCTACCAGTTCCTCCCCGGATTGGAATAAGTGCTTTGCGTAAGTGAAACAACTGTATTTTAAAATGACTGTTAAATTGTTTAAAGTAGAATCTAAATTTAAACAACAGTATTTATATAATACACAAGAGGGAATATAAAGAACTTAGTATTACAAAGTATACTGTATTTCTTACCATTACTTCATTGCTCAAATCAAGCAGTTGATGTATAACATTTTCCTTTCGCTAAAAAAAGTAAACCCAAGTCTTGTTATTTCTGCAAAGTAATTTTAGTCGGATTTTTGTCTAGTCTTATGTAACCTATAACTTACAGATATATTGTTGAAAGGGCGACGGCTGTCCGACTTACATATACTTCTATTAGTGTAAGTAGCAAGTCCTGAAAAACGAAAACGTGTAAGGTCGTCGTAAGTTACTTACATTACTCTTAGGTCTAATGTATTTTTACGTCATTGTATCATTTAACAAATGTATTTGAAAGAATATAAAAGATTATATTAAATAAAAATCGAGCGTTATCTACTTAAATTCATACGATAGCATTTCAATTATATATAACGAGAATAATGTCGAAAATATGAAATAAACATTACTTGTCGGTATTTCCGTCCCAATTGAGCAGTTCGACTGGGAAAGTACCTTCAGCCTACAGAATATCACGGCTATAATAAGTTCGTGTTGTGTTCCCGGCGATGATGAATAAAAAATTTCGCAGAAAAGTGGGAGAACCTTATTAAAAGTAATAATAATAATAATAAATATTCCACGACATTCTACACAACGCTATCTAGACCCATGGTAAGCATAGCTTAACTAGCTTGTGTTATGGAATCTAGAATGCGGATAAACATACTTAGATACTTTTTTTTTGTAGATACATATATATTATACATAGAAACACCCAGACCAATGCAAATATACATATTCATGCATACAAATATTTGCACTAAGCGGGAATCGAACCCGACAGTATAGGTTAAACCTTCAAATCAAATCAAATCATTTATTGCTGATATCCAATAAAATATACATACAGCACGTAGCTTTGTAACAGGGGAAAAACAATATTATTCTCACTTAAATACACGATTATACACTTTAAATACTCAAATAAGTCAGATAATTTAATTTCAATCAAGCTTTATTTAACACAATAAAAATCTGTTCAAAAATCGAACTAAATTCTGTTTATTTCAAGAACCAAATAGTATAAAGACCCAATTGTATACGTTAATAAAAAGGCGTTCTATTCAACCCACGACTTTATATATCCAATGAATATCCTTTACAAAAAACCCAGTAGGTAATACAATTTGTAAAAGTTTTTCGAACCTCCTTCAGTTCAATATGAACGTAAAATGTTTTGAATAAACTTGTCACTTCACAGTCTTTTGAATTTTAAAACAATACATGAACATTGTATTTGTTTAATAATAAGGTATTTGTTGTTTTCAAAACTGAAGATAAATATTTTAACTGCCTTATTGGTCTGAAGAGTCTGGTAGAGCTATAAGGGTATTTGAGAATGTAATCAGATGTATCTTAATTCAAATATCAACGTCTGATCAATACAATTGATCAAGTGCATATCAAACAGTGTGTATTTTAACTGTGACAGACACTTGCGATTGTGCTATAAGTTGAATATTTTTGAGAACTCCAGTACACCGTCAAGGGACTGGCGTAGGTTCTTACGGTTGGAAAGTCAGATGGATCTCATAAAAACCATATGAACCGAAACAAAAGAAGAAAGAGTAAACAGATACCAAGCTCAGCGCCGAAAATCTGAAATGCAACACGATAAGATCATGTCGATTGAGAGAAATCTCAGCACAGGAATCAGGAAGTCTACTCCGTTAGTCTATACGTTACTGGTCGTTTATTGTTTACCCTAAAATTTGTCAGTTGAACTTGGTATTTGTCTTGTCACATCGTTATTACCTTTGGACGCAATTATTTTCACCAACATATGAACTCGAAGTGCGCTTTATCATAATTTGTTTTTTTCAGATGTGTTGCTTACATAATTTAGATTGGTGCAAGTCAGAAAAGAAAAACGATGGTGTCTTATTCTACTTGAAACTCCACGGAACTAGCCACAACTTAATGATTATCTTAGAGGTACTACTGCGTTAGAAGATAAGTATATGAGTATAGCCCACCTGACAGTAAATGGTGTCATATTCTAGGCATTTGCAACACCAAAAATGTCACTGGCACTTTATCATCTACTTTCTCGAGTGAAAAAAGAAAAATAAATAAAATGGAGATAAGGATGAAAAGTAACATAAGGACACCGTTATAAAAAACGCAAAATATTATAGACGTTAATGAGAAAGTGGGGTGATGCTTTTTCAGTAGTTTGGGCTGGGAAAAGTTCTTTGCATTGCTTGTAAATTCTGAAACCGCAGTCTTAATTATTGCTATCCTGCAATAGTCGATTTTAATTATTTAAATCGATAAATATACACTTAAAACTAACATTTTATCATCATTATTTTGATGATTTGTTTTTATAAAACTTAGGTGTCAGACACGCATACGGGCCCACCTGATGAAAAATGGTTACCTTGGCCTATGAACGTGTACAACATCAAGGGCATAAGAATTTCTGTGGCGTCAGCGCCGAAGACAAAACATGACAAGCCTTTGGTCTTCCCACTAACAGCACAACCACTCTCCAGTTGTTACCCTACTCACGGCCGGGAACACAACACGAGGTTATTGTAGCCGCGGTATTCTGTAGGGCGGAGGTACTTCCCCAGTCAAACTGCTCAATTAGACCGGGAATAACGCTCCTGCTTATGACTTGGACGTACCTTAACCCGTCAGTAGCAACCGTCGTCAGTTTAAATAATAACTTTTCTCGAGTTCATTCTCAGAGGAAATAGTGCATCATACCTGTATCTATAGGATTATCTAAATTTGTTACAACTAATGTCTCTGCAGGTCGGGAAGTGAAATTCTGCTTAGTATAAAGCAGTATTCCAAAACTATATGTTATAACTTGCTTTGCAGTTATTTAATCTATAACCTCTTTTTGAATAGGACACGTCAGTAAGACTTCGCCTCGCCTGTTCGTAAGCTGAAGGCAAAATCTCAGAAAAGAGGGTAACCATATACCATGTTACAATGGTGACACTCAGCTTGACGGACTCATCATATGCTTTAGGATCGGGGATTGTAGGAAGAAGGAAAAACGTGAGCTGGTAATGAATTCCAGACTTTAATGGTGAGACAAAGGAAAGAGTCTCCGAACCACTTGGTTTTTGATCGGATATTCTGCATCGTAGGCGGGTGACATCTAAACTCTGCACATGTTGTCCTATGTAGGGAAGGGGAAGAAGGGACTAACTGTACAGTCAACATCAGATCCATTTTAAGTAGCGAAGTGTCAAATACAGACAAGTCAAATTGTTTTATTGATTTAAATTGTATTGTCGTCCGAATTAAAAGTGTGTACCAAATATAATTATAATCAGTCAACATGAAGGGGGGATATTAATCTCCCCACTTTATGTTGATTGATTATGCCCTAAAATGATCTTACGTCCTTAAGGACTTAAGATCTTACATCCTTAAGGACTTAAGATCATTTTTGGGTACTTTGCTAGTCAAGAACAATCTGATGCTGATAGTACTAACTGCAAGGTATTTTAATTTCCATAGGTAAATTATATTAATTAAATAAATTAATGGTCATTTTACACAAATTTACGCGTATGTAACACTTAATTAAGTGGATTGGGTGAGGACTATAAAATCGGGCGTCGGAGGTCGCAAAATGATGAGCGCGAGTCTGGGGGTGACGGGTGGAGCCGCCTGTCACCCTAGCAGAAGCAGGCTGCGGCGGCGGTGCGCGAGGCACGCCTGCCCATTAGTAAGGATGCGATGGGGACTCAGTGGTCCTCACACCCGAAGAGGGCCGTCTCATATGACGGTCCTGGGCCGGTTTGCGAGGGATATGTCTCAGTTAATCTCACCTCCGGCAAACTGCGACCCACACGGACGGCGTGCGATTTAGTCGGTTCAACTCCGACATAACCACCTCCACCGGCGTCGTTGGTGGGGATATCTGTGGGGATTTTGAACACATTAAAAAAAAGAACAATAAAAGATCATAAAGTCCTTACAGTACATGCTATGCTGTCCTGATATTTATTACCTTTCCATACATAAGGCACCTTTTATTTCTATCACCTACGGTTGTCCCACACACGTGACTGTTAGAATGTTTACGTGACGAACCATTTTAGCGTGATATACTTAGATTTTTTACTATAACGTATTTGACTTCACCTCGCCTGATGGCAAGCTTAAGGCAAAGTCTCAGGAACGAGGGTCACCATTACAGACACTAAGTAATGTTACAATGGTGGTATTCGGCTTGGCGGCCTCATCAGATGCTTTTTCACGCCCCGCTTAAAGGACGTGAGCTGGTTATGAATTCCAGGTCTCAGTGGTGCGACAAAGAAAAGAGTGTCCGAACCGCTTGGTTAGTGTTCTCAATTTAATCCTACCTATAAACTACATACTACTATAAGGTACATAATTATTATAAACTCGCTGTGCACTGTGGCCTTTCCAAAAAATGACCTTAATACAAATCTTATCCTGATTTTTTTTATACATAGGACGTCAAATAGCTGCGCCTCCCTCGATGGTAAGCTGAAGGCAATGTCTCAGAAAAGAGGGTCACAATTACATACC
Organism: Eilema griseolum; assembly: GCA_963662185.1. Taxonomy (NCBI): domain Eukaryota; kingdom Metazoa; phylum Arthropoda; class Insecta; order Lepidoptera; family Erebidae; genus Eilema; species Eilema griseolum. Next base: position 19,390,355 of record OY759245.1, read on the forward strand.
CGCATATGCCGGGTGTTCCTTTAGGATCCCCTGTTTCGATCCCTTAGGGGATCCAAAAGGATTGAAAGAAGGCTATTCTACTTCAATCCCCTAACCCTCCTTTAGGGGATCGTATCAAACATTGCCAAAATTATAACATCCGCATGGATTACATATACCATATTACAATGGTGGCACTCAGTTTAGCGGCCTCGTCAGATGATTTTTCATGCCCCACTTAAAGGACCCGGGATTGTAGGAAGACGTGAGCTGGTAATAAATTCCAGGCCTTAATAGTGTGACAAAAGAAAGAGTCTGCGAACCGCTTGGTTTTTGATCGGATACTCTGCACCATATACGTGTGACATCTACATAAGCTCTACCTACCTACAATAATGAATTCAAAATAAAACCGACCAAGTGCGAGTCGGACTCTCACACGAGGGTTTCCATTCCATTTTTAGTATGTTTTTGTTGTAGCAGCAACAGAAATATATCGTCAGTGAAAATTTCAACTGTCTACTTTCATGGTTCATGAGATAGAGCAGGTCATAGACAGACAGACAGGCAGAAGGATATTGAAGTCTTTAGCAATATTGTTTCGCTACACGAAATAATTATACAATAGCCTAACTGGACGGGTTAAAGAGAAAACCAGATAATAATATCAATTACAAATAATCGGGGAGATGGGCCTCGTCAGCATTGGGCTGCAACCCGTCTAAGAGAAGGAAAACTCTGAAATCAAAACCGGGGAGATGGACCTCGTCAGTATTGGTCTGCAACCATCTAGGAGAAGGTCACTCCGAAATAAAACCAACTCTCAGGGAGCATACCCGAGAAAAAACCCCGATCCAAGGTGTTAGCCGACCCGTGCCGAGGATTCGTGACCAGAGAGCAAGACGGTGAAACGGAGGGTGTCTGTGTTGGCGGTCACAGGACACACTTGGGATTCCGCCTTACCTCCGTAAAGGGCTCTGCGGGGGTGGACCATATTTTCCCTTTGACTCGTGGGAACGCAATGGTGATTCCAAAAATTATTCATCCGCATGGCGGCGACGCGGTACGCCACCCGTCACGTCTCGTTTCCCGTGAGGGCGAAAAGTGGCTCACGGAGAGCCGTTTTGCTACGTTGAATGTTGGAGGAGGAATGGAAGAAAAAATGAATGATGTTTGTAAGATGATGGATGAAAGAAGGATAGATGTTCTTTGTGTGAATGAGACGAAGAGGAAAGGATGTGACACCACCAAGCACGGATCCTACACCGCGTACTGGTCGGGAGTACCCAGTACCGACAGAGCTTGCCAGGGAGTTGGTGTCATCCTATCTGCTAGAATGGCTGAGTGTGTGAATATATTCGAATGTGTGAATGCTAGACTGATGTGGATGATGGTGAAAGTGGGACTCACTCGTATTTTTGTCGTAGGGGTTTATGCTCCTATAGACTCCGGTTCGAATACGTCCCAGGAGGTACAAGAAGAAAGAGAGCAGTTTTGGGAGAGTTAAAGAGATGTATTAAGAGAATGTAAGGAAAATGAAAGAATAATAATGCTAGGTGATTTTAATGGATGGGTAGGACTGAAACGACATGGATTTGAAAGGCTTCTTGGCAAGTACGGAGATGAGAGAGTGAATGAAAATGGTAAAGGTTTGCTTGAAGTATGTTTGGAATGGAACCTTTGTGTGTCAAACACGATGTTTCGACACAAAAGGATTCATATGTATACAAGAGAAGCGAAGAATGTCAGGAAAAGTATGATTGATTTTGTAATGGTGGATGAAAGATTGAGAAAAAATATCCTAGACGCTAGGGTATATCGCGGTGTGGGCATCCATACAGACCACTTTTTGGTTATGTGCCGTATAAGAGATCTCTTTGAAGGATGGAGACGTAGAAGGCGTGAGCCCATAAGTGTTCTGAGTCCACCATGTCAAAGGCTTTACTTAGATCAAGAAAGCAAGCGTATACAGAAATGGATCTATCCGTGTAGTACTTGACGGTATGCTTGAGACACAAAATGGCTGATTCAGTAGATACACCCCTTCTGAATCCAAACTGTAAATCATGGAGCTTTATGTATCCTCCGAGTTGTGAGTCAAGCAGCCCGTCAAGGACCTTAGCTGTTATTGTTGCCAGTGATATGGGTCTGTAGTTCCCCTTATCCGATACATCCCCTATCCGGTTCTTAACTATCGGCACAACAACCGTTTTCAACATACTCTCTGGAAGGTAAGTGTGCCTAATACAAAACGTGTACAACATCGAGAGTACTCTCGGCAAGTGACACCCAGCCGCCTGAAAATGTTCGATGCTGAGACTGTCATGTCCAGGAGAGTTGCCTTTTTTCATGTTACGAATAATACTGCCTACCTCCTTGGCCGTGAATTTAATTATCGGGCACCTGTCAGTCTCAGCAGGGACACCACAGGCTGACTGCGATGGCCCCAGAGCTGAAATTATTTTAAAATGCTCTTTAAACGCATTTGCAATTTGTTTACAGACATTAATTCCATCTATACTTTCAGGAACACTGGGACCACCTTTTAAACTATTAGTGGCCCTCCAGAACCCACCGAAGTCACCCTTAGAGCGATGGAGTGCTAGTGTGTCCATCTTGATCTGATCTTGGTTATTAAGACACCATTTTAGTTTTCCTTTAAAGACCTTTCGGCTCTCAACCATATCTCTAAACACAGCTCCTTCAGTGGGCTTCCCTAAGGTTAACCACATTGAAAATTTAATTTTAGCCTCAGCATGTGCCTCCTGCTCATGTTTGTTCCACCCGGTCACATACCGTCTCCCTTTTCTGACCGCTTTACCGCTACTGCACACTGCAGCTTCCGATATTAAATCTACAATATTTTTATACATTCGGTCTATTACTATTTTATGTGAAGGATGATAGTCACATACTATTTTATGTCAATTGCTGTATTTGACATTTAATAAGGCATATAATGTGAATTTTGGTTAAATCTGTAGTACAACTTAAATACTTTTATTGAATTGATTGACATTTATATGTATTTGAAATTCACTATAATAATTACTTAAATTCGCTGAAAATTCTAAATTAGTTAATTAACTGTGTCAATCTGTACACCACATTATGGTAGAACATAGCGAACATAACATAGCCTGTAAGACCTTTATAATTAACCTATGTTTCACAGAATAAATGAATATGAATATTCAAAAAAAAAAAAAAAAAAGGATCACTACAGTAACGGTCACAACATTCCGACAGTTCTGATGGAAAATCGATATCTCTCAACCGTTCATTACAATAATCATTATCTCAGCCTGTGGTGTCCCTGCTGAGACAGCCTCCGTGGCGTGGCGGTAGTGAACGCGACTGCTACGCAGGAGGCGCGGGTTCGATCCCCGCTCAGTGCAAATATTTGTATGCATGAATATGGATATTTGCATTGGTCTGGGTGTTTCCATGTATAATATGTATGTATTTACAAAAAAAAAAGTATTTAAGTATGTTTATCCGTATTCTAGATTCCATAACACAAGCTAGTTAAACTATGCTTACCATGAGTCTAGGTAGCGTTGTGTAGAATGTTGTAGAAATATTTATTTAATATTATATATTTGAATTTGTTTCTGATCTCTGATTCCCCATATAATTTTATTACATAATTTATTACTTGCAGTCGGTTTTGACCTAATTACATCTAAGTTACATACTAGTTCTACAGGAAAATGGTCAGACCAATACACATCATATAGTATGTTTATATTGATAATAGATGGCCACGCAGCTTGCGTTACTAATATATGGTCCAACCAACTTTTAGTTCCGTGCGCTTCACTCACATATGTATAAGTGATAGAAGATGTAGTGATGAGAATTGAGAGAGGAATGTTGAGATGGTTTGGTCATGTTGAGAGAATGAATCAAAGATGACTAACGAAACAGGTGTATGAGGCGAGTGTGGATGGTACCATCGGAAGGGGAAGACCTAGGCGCACATACCTGGACCAAATCGGGGAAGTTTTAGAAAAGGGGCAGGTCAGGAGTGCTCTAAACCGACGAGCATGCATGAAGAAGGTAATGAGAGTGAATGAAGCGAGAGTAGTATGTCAGGATCGTAACAAGTGGAGATCCGTGATCTCTGCCTACCCCTATTGGAAACAGGCGTGATTTTATGTATGTATGTACAAATAATATTGGTTGGTTCGATCCCAGGTTTATTAATTATGTGTGTATTTATCGCAGGTTTATAAGTGCCCTGTTAATGGCAATAGGCTCGCCACCTATTACATTGGGACCTAAACAGCAACTGGCGAAATGTGGGTGCTAGCACCTCTGCCTACCCCTTCGGAGATATAGGCGTGAGTTTATGTTATGTTACAAATAATATTGTTCACAAAAAAACCAGAATTAATGGCGGCATTAAGAACTGTCCTAAAAACATTAACATAGATTTATTAAAGAGACAGATATGTTCGCAAATATCTAATAGAAAGCAAAGGCAGGAATAAAATGATCGATGGGATTGTTATGGCCTCCATGCACGGTAATGTTCCAGCTAAGAGAAAGGTAACATGCAACTGGCAAATCGGACGTAGCTGTTGGTCCCGGAGATGGATTACGGGAACTTTATGAAAATTATTTAATATAATCTGAACATATGTAAAACAATATTAATAAATAATAGATTATAATGCTATATTCTATACCTAAATATGTTGTTGTTTTACTTTTTCTTTATGTCAGTCAAAACTTCAAAAATATTTAGTAGAGTAGTAGTAAATATTTAGAGTTACAAACACAAATTCTTCTAAGATCGGGATCCTACTGTATTATGTATGTGCAATGGGATGCAGAAGCTTGTAGACTGCTTAATATCTATAATCATTTGAGCACCTAAGATTAATTTAATAGAATAAAATATATAATGTGACATTAGGTCTGTTAACAAAATTAAGAAGCACCTATTACACACAGAAGAGGTAGAAAGAAATGCATTTATTCACAATTAACATATTGGTGTTTACAAGAGTATTATTTACTTACGAAACGGCGATGAATAGATACATTTATTAACTTTTAAACTTTCGCGATATATTCATATATATAGGAAGATTTGAATGATTTAAGTTTTTTTTTTTTTTATATAGGACACGTCAATTGGACTTCACCTTGCCTGATGAAAGAAAGAAAGAAGAAAGAAAAACCTTTTTATTTTGGTACAGCATCGACTAAAAATACTTATAAGCTATACACATTAAAAAACAATAAACACAAACAAATAAACAAATTAGTCAAGTTGCACCAAAAAAGGAGCCAGTTCAGCATGGTGCCAGGCGCAAGTACCTGACGCTGGTTTTCAACTGGCTCCTATGTGGAGGACATGTTACATAATTAAATTTACAAAAATAAAAAGAGAAATTAACACAATACAAAAAAATAAAAAATAGAATAAAATAACAACACAATAACAGAAAAACAACAAACAACGGCCTTGTTGGGGCAGTCTGTGGCCCGGACTGGCCGTGCCGGCATCGGCTGCATAACGCAGTGCATCAGTGCATGCCCTAGCCCACGCCTATCCATAACTATATTATTAGTAGTCTGTGGTTCGGCATTCCTCATAGACAAGAGGAGGCTCACCCCCAATCACAGAGCACCAAGTTACGTGACGTTACGCAACCTCCATTATGCGAGCCAAAACAACAACACAACAAACATTAAGTATTTCATCATATTATCTTGCCTCAAATTATGCGTTTCAATACAAATATGGGTGGCAAGTAAAAAATACATCGTAAGGTTATATGACGTATATGATATGATGGTAAGCTGAAGGCAAAGTCCCAGAAAATGGGGTCACCATTACTTACACATACCGTGTGACAATGGTGACACTCAGCTTGACGGCCTCATCATATACTTTTTCACGCCCCGCTTAAAGGACCCGGGACTGTAGGAAGAAGGAAACACGTGAGCTGGTAATGAATTCCAGGCTTTAATGGTGCGACAGAGGAGAGAGTTCTTGATCGGATGTTTTGCACCGTGTGCGGATGACATCTAAGACCTGCACGTGTTGTCCTGTGTAGGAAAGGGGAGGGTGGGACTAATTGGAAGAGCTCATCAGAACACTACCCATGGTACAGACGGTAAAATACAGCCATTTACGCAACATCTCTATGCAGCTGTAAAGGTTCTAGAGTGTTCGTGATCTCGGAATTCCCAATGATGCTGACCGCACGTCGCTGCAACCTGTTGAGAGCATCTAGTAAGTACTTTGCTGAACCATCCCAGAGATGCGAGCAGTATTCCACACAGGAGCGAATTTGTGTCCTGTAAAGAAGACACAGCTGCTCCGGCGTGAAAATCGTCTCACTCTGTCCAGGACTCCGAGTTTTCGTGAGGCTGTTTGTGTATGTGGGTTCGAATCCCGCCTGAACTTGTTCAAATATTTTACTATCTTAATCGATTCTTGATCTGGTTTTTCCTTGCAGTATAAAGCTGTAAAAAACAATAAACCAAAACAAATAAACAAAGTTCTCTAAAGAAACAGTTAGATTGTTTTTCAGTTTTCGTTTTAGTTTTATAACAAGTTCGTCAACTTTCAGTTTTTAATCAATTGCTTAACATTTTTCAATCAAGAAAGGCCAAAAGTCAATATTAAAAACTTACACGAAAAACTAAAAGTAGTCTTAAGTACACGAAAACTAATAATTGTGAATTGCATGGAACAAGAGGTTCGCGATCGTGTGGCGTGGTAGAACTGTCAGCATAAGATCGGTCTTCAACCGGTTCTTGTAACAAAGTATTCAAAATTATAGGTATTTAAACTATCATGATCACTCACATCAGTATCAAAATAATCGGGATATTTAACATGTTGCATTGCTGATCATGGCGCTTGCAACAGCGCCGAAATATAGGAAACTCGAAACAATGCAACATACTCAAAATTATTTTAATGCCTAGATATTCCACCCTTCCTGTTGATTGATTGTTCTGATATTTGGTACACACCGTTAGTTCAGACGATAATACATTGAAAATTAATATTTTCATAAATTGAATTGAAAAAAATTACCTACTCTTAATTGATATTAAGAGCATATTGAGACTTTCTTGATAGATTTGATGCTCAATATACAATATTTGACTACATCGTCAGGTCTGTCGAACGTTGCTTAGTTAATAGTACCTGTTTTTTTGTATGATAATAATAATATGAAATTAATAATGTATAGATGAATGAATACATTTTAGTATTAAATATTTTATGCAAAAGATAGTGAATGCATCTCGGTGGAATTCAGCATGGCTGCTTTTTATCCCGAAAATAGGTTTCTGTGGTTCACAAAAACTGGATTAATGTTTCCAGTAGGCCCCTGCCGGACAAGTTCATAAGTGAATATTTTTCTATAAATTTGTACAGACAATGCATATCCATCAATAGAGACCAACTGAACATCAATTTCTCATAATTCAATTCAATTCAATTCATATTTATTTATTTGCTTGTTATGTGGTACAATGAAAGATGGAAATAAAAAATATAGTAATCAAGCACATTTCGCCATAAAGTTGGCATGCAAACACAGATTATTAGGTATACAAAGCAATGAGCGCGGGTCTGGGGGTGACGGGTAGCGCTGCCTGTCACCCTAGCGCCTCTCCATTCCCGAGGGTGCGTTGAGGACTCCGTGGTCCCCACATCCGAAGAGGGCCGTCTCATAAGAGATTGTCCTTGACCGGCCGAGGTGCGAGAGATATGTCTGAGATAATCTCACCTCCAGCAACCTGCGGTTCACGCAGACGACGTGCGTTTTAGTCGGTTCAAGTTCTCCCCCACCGGCGTCAGTGGTACCCATGGAGATTTTGCGCACATTACAAAAAAAAGGTATACGAAGCAATGTCTACTTAGCAACTACAATATTGAAGTCACAATAATAGCGTAGCAGCTACAACCGAATTACGCATTTCTGTAGTAGTAAATATGTTCAAAATCCAGTTTCAATCTAAAGTCAATCTCTCAAATATCTATAACTGTATTTCCATTACAATTTTTATAGAAATCGTGATCGTTTTTGACATGTGTGACATATAAGGTCGAAACTGAATTTTGAACAGATTTGTATTATGAATTAGCCTTCTGAACGTATTAATAGCTAAAACCAACATAGTAACATAATTTGAATTCCGATAATAGTTTGCTTGTTTCAGCGGTGACATGGGATTTGGAAACAAATGTTGTCTCACAAGGAACTGTATTCGGTCCTGTTCGTATCGCGAATCGCAAACTACAATTGGGATTAACATGGAGTAAACTATTAAAGGGACCGTATATGTTCAGAGGTTTTACGGGTATTAAAGCGGAATAGTGTATATAGCCCTACCAACGCCTTTGCGGTCCAGGTCAATGTCACCTGCTAAATAACACAGAGTTTAAGTTAAGTTTAAATCCTCAATCGCGCCGGCATTGACGTATAGCGGACATGATAAGAGATGGTTCCTAAGGCCCTCACCACATCCAGGTAGCCCTATGGTATGTGGTACCTGGATTGTCCTGTAGTAGCCAACTTAGAACCTTAATCTATTAAGAGACTTCCAGGTCATCCACTGCAGTTCAGGTATGAATGGAGCCTGGATGTGATCTAAAAGGGTATATTTTCTATTGCTAAGTGAACTTGTTTGATTAGTTCGCAATATTTATTTATATGTCCAGGTAATTGTACAATAAGGTTTATGTTGTATCGATGTATTTATTATAAGTGCTCTATTTATATACATTGCCCTATTCTATAATCTATATTTGTACTTACCCCTCGTGGTAATAGAAATAAAGAAAAATAAGCTAAGTAGGAAATGAATATAAAATTCATAGATTTATTTACAAGAGACGTAGAACAGCATCCGCCGTCTGAGAAGCAGCATCTTCTGTTCAGCATGAGAAAGTAAGTGAAAATTCCATTATTTTCTACTATAAGATTCGGCAATTGTTTAAGAACTCTCAGGCTTGCATCCTGTGTTCTTACCATGAAGCCTTAAAGCAGGTCAATCATTGAACGGTTCTCATTTTCTGACTTCATAAATAACCATGTAATCTTATATAAAAGTACAAGATTACAAAGTACCATGTGCAGTTTGTAGTATGACAGCAGTTCAATTATTTCTTGTTTATGGTGTAACGATTTTGTATGATGGTCATTTTTTATATTTCGTTATGGCATCTATTTCTTGTTTATATCCTTTCTTGTTGAAATCTATATAATAATAATAATAATAATAATATTGTACAACATTCTACACAACGCTATCTAGACCCATGGTAAGCATAGTTTAACTAGCTTGTGTTATGGAATCTAAAATACGGATAAACATACTTAAATACTTTTTTATTGTAAATACAAACATATTATACATAGGAACACCCAGACCAATGCAAATACCCATATTCATGCATACAAATATTTGCACCGAGCGGGGATCGAACCCGCGCCTCCTGCGCAGCAGTCGTGTTCACTACCACCACGCCACAGGCAGATTATTTATATATTTGTATTATAAAAAGCTGCAGAGTGTATTTGTGTAGTTGAACACGTTAGACTCAGTACAAAAACAGTAGGTTTTAGTTGAAAAAATGATTTAGATGTTACGTAATCCGTTTATAGTGATGATATATAAGATATACCATGATGAACAGACTATTTAAGATAAAAAAAATATCAGTTAATAACTACCGTTCTTGTACTGGCATTAGGACGTCAATCCAAACAAGCAAACAAATAAACAATTTAAATGCATAAAGTTAATATTCATAGTGGGTATGTATAGATTTCAAAAAAGAACAGAAATTAGCAAGACTGTTCCCCATGTAAACTCATTAACACACACCTTTCTAAGTTTAAACAAGCGCCGTACGTGGCGGCTCGCTGATGCCGGTAACCTGTTTCTTTATGTAAGCACCCTTACACAAGTAATTTGCGAGTAAGCTGGAGGGGATAGAAAAAATATTAGTAAATTCGGTTAATAATACCTTACCATTTAAAAAAACTAGGTTTTCGTTTGACCGCTCCAGCAGCATGTTAGGTCCAGGAGCAGGTTCATGTCGGTAGTGTAATGGTCAAGATTCAAACCCAAGACCTTTCGATTGTAAGACCGATGGAATCCCTAAGCTAGTGATGCTTATCTTCTAATCTGCGCTAGAAATACATTCAATTAAGAAGTTACTAGATAGGCAGACACACACGCAGCCGCTACGTAGGAGCATGTTTGATCCTCGCTCAGTGCAAAAATATTTGAATGCATCAATATGGGTATTTGCATTGGTCTGGTCGTGCCTCGGGCAATACGTTAAGGCGTCGGTCCCGGTTGCCATACAAACATCTATGATGACAGTCATTACGGGTAGTTAGTACCCTGAAAAAAGACCAACAACTGCTCTAGCTGCAATACTTCGATATCGCCTTTGAGTTGTGGATGTCACATCGCAATGGCTTCACGGAAAATATCGAAATTCAGCTAAATCCACAGTTGGACTGGTAAAGCGGACCCCAAACTCTAAGGTGAAAGCTTCGGATGCGACTAGACTTAACGCTAGGCTGGAGAAGGTACATAGTATTTAAAAATGCTCAAATGTGAGTCGGACTTGTGCACTGAGGGCATGACATGACATGACATGAGATGACATGACATGACATGACATGACATGACATGACATGACATGACATGACATGACATGACATAAACTCACGCCTATATCCACGCAGAGGTAGGTAGATGTGCTAGCACCCACATTTCGCCAATTTATGTTTAGGTCCCAATGTAATAGGTGCCGAGCCTATTGCCATTAACCGGGCACTTAGAAACCTGCGATAAGTACAGACATAACTTCGAAAAGCATCGAAAAGTCATTTGTGTGTGCCATGGTAAAACCTGGGATCGAACCCGAGTCCTCGTCTCAGCAGTCCATTACCCATACCACTAGGCTACCGCGGTTAATTACTGAGGGTTACGTAAATAACTAGGCTAAAGCAAAAACTTAACTTTGCGATTGACAAACTGTATTTAACAGTATAACCCGCTACAGACTGAAGTGTCAAAAGGATGATCTTATTTGCCTAGCAACTATACAGTTAATTAAGCTTTTGTTCTAACTATCTCAATTGATTGAAAATAGATCTCATCATAACTAGAATTGTTGTACAAATATTGATGTATTATGTGTGTCTACACAATTGAAATGTTCGACATGTTGGCTAATCACTCAATGAGGTCACGAGAGTATAAACAGCTATTATTGGACATAATAATAATTAATAACAAAAAGTTCATAAGGATATCCTCATTAGAAGGAACCATACAGAAACAGCAGAGTGAGTGACACACAGAAACGATACAGATGTATTCTAAAGTGAGGTACGAGTGATACGTTTAATTTTTAAATCTAGTCGTCATAAACTATTTAAAAATTGACAAGTGGTCGTGTCTGTAGATTGGAGATATTCAAAGAAGAACTTGGGTTATATGATATTAACGATACTGAACACAATTTTTTTTGGATTTCTTGTCTGGATCATCATGAATTTTATTTTCTTTTATTTTTTGGAAAATAAAAGTTATGATCAAATAAATGAAAAGAAAGGATGATAAGTCTTGTGATATATAGGTAAAGACTGATATATAGTATGCTAGTGAAATGTTATAAGGGCAAAACAATTGTGATAACTGGTTCCATACTCAATTAGAAACTGGGCCCTCTGAAGTAAATATTTGTGCAAGAATTTACGTGCTTTGCTCAATTAACGCTGCAATTTCGTTGAATAAATGTTGGAGTGCTTTTGAAGTCAGACAAGACCCATTTTCACCTAAATGCACTCAACAGATATAGTAAATAAAAGGAATCATCGGTCTATAATTATTTAACAATATGCAAAGTCTGAATGTACTTACATTACATTCTGACCGCTACACTACGTTGCGAGATTTTCCCTTGGATATGTGCTAAGGAGTTATTGGTATATTAACAAAATGTTTGTATCAGGTCAGACCTGCTGGGTATTCTCACTCTGGGAATACTCAAAGAGTTGATTTACGACTACTGCAATTCAACCTCTGCGCTAGAATTGAAGGTAAAGGTTCATAAGAAGAAAAAAAAGATATTAATCCTTGTACAATGTACCAGTGAGTTTATATAAATACGAATTTGAACTGAATTTGCACTAAAAGGTTGCATTAACATCTTGTTTTTGCACATATTCTATATCCATATCAAACACTCAATCAATCAATTAACCTATCGCAGTCGATTGCTGGATAAAAGCCTCTCCCAATGTCGCGAGGCTTCATACCATTTTCTCTTCAAAATAAACTAGAATAGCAAGAAACCTTTCTATATTGTGCATATAATACATATACCATCAATACAAAATTAAGAAATAACAACGGCCACCTCTCAGAGTACTGTAGTCCTCGTTGTAGTACAGGTGATTGTACTGGCTTTTATAGAAGACCGGATGGTGGGGTAGGCAGGGTAGTCGCTTTTTTGTCTGGAGACCATTAATTTACCGTCTATTTAATTATATGTCTAATAAACTATGTTTTTTCCACTAAATGATCGATCATGTATTTTTTTAATTGTAGCACACAAAGAAAACAATTGGTCATTATTGGATCAATTGTCGCATTAGCTGTAGTTGGATCCAATTTAGTGGATGATGAAGAAGATTTCATATTACTGCCTGGAACTAGCTGTGAAGACTCACCACCGTGTCCTGATGGAAGAAAATGTGATATGGTGGAGCCAATATGTTATTCAAGGATATGTGATTCTGAAAAAGTGCCTGCATGTGTCTTCTCAGGTAATTATGAATATTATCATCAAATTAGCATCTCTGTCACATTCAAGGCTCACGCCTCTGGGTCCAGATGTAATCTATACTTACTAATATTATAAAACTGCAGAGTTTGTTTCACTCATATACATAGACATAGAAATGAGGACTGTAGGTGGACTGTAACCGCTTTAATGCGTACTTGGTGCGCGTTGCAAAGCGGAGGATAAAGTAAAAAAGAGAAAGAAAAAGCATGAGTCGAAAGGAGAAGCGAGATACCACAGTGAGCAATGGCAGCGAACTGACCAAATCTAACATTCGATTGGTCAATACTCTACACCACACCGACCAAATTGTGGTAATGTTATTTTTAAACTATCACGGTGTGAATTCGTGGTGATACAAGGTTTCGGGATTTCTCGCGAATTAAATCATGGAACTTACTATTTCTGCCGACGTTTCGGTTGCGTTGCAGCACCCGTGGTCACGACTTGACTAGTCTTCGAGCGTCGAGAGGTATGCGGGGAACATTTTTCAAGCGCCCACCAACAATACACTTGATATGAACGGTCAGGCTGGCGACACACCACACTCACTATGTCAGTTTTTAACGGCACTGTGTTTTTGTGGTTAGTATCTTAATCACTGGATTCCACGTTCCGGATAGTTTGAATCCATCTTCCCCTATTGAAATGTTTATATTTTTTGATTTCAATGGCTTCATGCACAATCCGTGGATAGTAGTGGCGACACTCGAAGACTAGTCAAGTCGTGACCACGGGTGCTGCAACGCATCCGAAACATCGCGGGCAGAAATAGTAAGTTCCATGATTTAATTCGCGAGAAGTCCCGATACCTTGTATAATTACAAATTATGGTACACCGGTTACTAAAATTATAGGAAAATATACCTTTGGGCTCTAAAGTTTCAACCTTTTCTTCATTTAATTCCAGTGTTCGGACCACGGGAAGTAACGGAAGAAGACCAGTACATTCGTTTGCCTGGCAGAAACTGCAATGAAGCACCGCCATGTCCAGACGGCAGATTTTGTATTATGGAAGAACGAAAATGTTACTCCAGACAATGTGACTCTGAACCAGTTCCGATATGTAGCTATAATAGTAAATATTAGTACGAAATAAATTAAATATTTGTTAATGTAAATTTTAGTATTTTTTTACTCCATTTTGACTATTATCTTTCTTTCCTAGTTTGTTGAAAGTTAGACATACATGTTATTGAAATGAATATTACGTTACCAAAAAATTATCAAAGAATTAATAATTTCAATTATTCAGTTCGATTCTTTGATATACCACATAACTTACCCTGCCAGCTGCTGTTGCCCGCGGTTTCACCAAGGAGCTCATTTATCATCATCGTTTCCGAGAACGAATTGGGGACTCTGTGGTGCCCACGCCCGAGGAGGACCAGATTGAGAGAGATGGCTCTGCTCGGCTGTTACCCTCCCGGCTGAGCTACGTTGCTCTATATAGAAGTATGTAGTGTATACTTATTTCCTTGGCTGTGTTTAGCACACAGCCAAGGAAATAAGTATACACCTGTTCTTGTAAGTGTGTGTGGAACTTGTGCGCTGCCCTTCGACAATCTTCAGAGTCTCTTGGGCCACGCTAGCGCCTCTTCAGTGTTAATCATGGCTTTAATTTACTTCCTTTAGACTATACTCGCCTATTCCGCTACAAATTTATACATAATATTTTTACTTAACCTTTAAATTTTGTAAAAAAAAATAGATTCAATATTTTTAATGACGATTTTATTTCCATTGACCACTTGACTTCAGATTACACCGTAGTACAGTATTCTTTTGGAATATTTTATTTTTGATTGCAAAAATATTATGAAAAACATGCAGGAACGGGTGAAACATTACAAGGATCATGTTCACATTTAGGTGGTATCATTACACAAGGCATTCCATCTGGACATGCTGGTGCATCTTCGCAACTATTGCCAGGTAAGTAGATAGGTTTGTCGTTATCGTTGGTAATGTGCCGTTTTTCCACCACTGAAATACAATGGAAAATTGTTATCATTTTCTTCTTTTGTCAAGTTCATGGCATGGCATGGTTCAGGGCAAAAACCCATCATGGGGGGGGGGGGAGTGGCTAGAGAGGGAGTGAGAGTTCTCACGCTCGCCACTTTGCTCGCGGCGATGGTTCGCTGTGCGGATGGGTGCAAGGCCGCCGCCTCCTTCTGCAAATAAGTTATGCTCGTGAATGAGGAGGCGGGGCGGAAGTGGCAGCGGGAGCAGCAGCGGAAGCAGCAGTGGGAGCGGCAGCGGGAGCGGCAACGGGAGCGGCAGCGGGAGCGGCAACGGGAGCAGCAGCGGGAGCGGGAGCGGCAGCGGGAGCGGCAGCGGGAGTGGCAGCGGGAGCGGCAGCGGGAGCGGCAGTGGGAGCGGCAGCGGGAGAGGCAGCGGGAGAGGCAGCGGGAGCGGCAGCGGGAGCGGCAGCAGGAGCGACAGTGGGAGCGGCAGCGGGAGTGAAGGAGGATTGCAAGCCAAGCAGCCCGCTTACTGAGGCAAGCGTCGGAGGTCAATGAATGACCTCCGCACCCCATGAGCGCAGGCCTGGGGGTGCCGGTTGGAGCCGCCTGCCCCCCTGGCAGAAGCAGTCCGCGGTGGTGGTGCGCCTTGCGCGCCTACCCGTTTCCGAGGATGAGTTGGGGACCCTGGTCTCCACACCCGAGGAGAGGTGCGTGCGGATGCGTGGGCTGCCGCCGAATTCCTTCTGCGAGCAAGTAACGTCCGTGAAGAAGACGGCGAAGCGAGAACGGAGGTAACTTGCTAACCGCACAGCCCACGACACACGAAGGTCACTAGGGCGTAAGACGTCGCAGAATGACCTCCGTCCCCCAATAAGCGCGGGCCTGGGGTGGACGGGCGGCGCTACACACCGCGAAATCACTCTGAGGGCCACGACCGCAATCGCCCAATCATGGATCGGTTTCGGCGGCTGGGCCTAGAGGTGGCTCTGCATAAATCCGAGGCCATGTTTTCTCATGGACCTCGGCGCACGCCACCACCGACTACTAGCCTCACAGTGGGAGGCACTCTCATCGGCATCAAGCCCCAGATGAAATATCTAGGGCTCGTACTCGACAGTCGGTGCAACTTCGAGAAGCAAGGCTCGGGGCTGCACACGTTCACTGAGTGTCCGGCGTGGGAGACGTCGAGACGGTAGCTGGTGGCGGCCCAGGGAGGGAGAATTCTCACGCTCGTCACCTTGTTCGCGGCGACGGTTCGCTGTGCGGATGTGCGGGTGGCGGCGCCTCCTTCTGCGAGCAAGTTATGCTCGTAAAGAAGGAGGCGCGGCGGGAGAGGCAGCGGGAGCGAAGCGCAGGCCTAGGGGTCTCTCCAACCGGCTCCGGTAGTGGGAGTTTCCGTGGGAATTTTCCGCAAGTAAAACAAAAAAAGTGTACTTGGTAATGAACGTCATTAGCTTAGTACCAATTCGTTTTCATAATCTTACCTTTTGTTCCGTCTACACTGTCATAAACGGATCCAATCAATAATAAGGCATCTTTACCACCATTTTCCAAATGTAAACCAGTTACGGCCAATGCAATAGTTACTCCAATAATAATAAAATGTTTCATTGTAGTGCTGTAAAAAATATAAGATCAAATTAATTTATAATACTTACCTAGTACTGAATACATTAAAGTTTTCTAAATATAAAAATCATAATTTCGTCAGCGTTATCTAGCGGCTCCATCTGGAAACCAGCGCTGCACATACTGAATTTTTTTAGTGTGTGTAGCTTCCAATGCTGAGATGGGGCCCTATTTGGGTACACGCAATGTGTTATGTGCGTGTGCACCTATGTAACCTATTGTCACATTCAAATGTATTTATTGCATACACATTGTGGTTACCCTAAATTAAATATTTTTCTTTTTCTTTTCTTTACTTAATTTTGTTGACTACCAGCGTCCCGAGTCCTAGGTATACATAAATTAGATTAAAAAAAGAACATCCTTATATGCTTTTCGAATTTATGTGTGTATTTATCGCAGGTTTATAAGTGCCCGGTTAATGGCAATAGGCTCGCCACCTATTACATTGGGACCTAAACATAAGCTGGCGAAATGTGGGTGCTAGCACCTCTGCCTACCACTTCGGGGATATAGGCGTGAGTTTATTCATTCATTCATCCATTTTCCAACCTTGCGTTGCGTTCTGGATCAAGACTCTTGATTTTCGAAATTGTAATTGTAAATTGACGTCTCGAAAATGACGCAGTGCCGTTTGTTGCAATACCATCTCACTAGAATATTCAACCCCCTAAAATATTTGAAGCCCCTCATTTTGCAGTCACTAGGGAAAATTATAGCAGGAAAGTCGTTTCAGAATTTGAGTATCGTATTAGAATAAATTTCTATAGAACCGATCAATACGCAATCATTTCATATTTGAGGTGAACAATCTGTTGGTAGTAAAATAATTTAATGGAATGTAAATTACTATTGAAGACTTTGAATACACAAGAAAAGGCAGAATCTTGCCTTTTCGGCACTTATTGAAAAAACCCCTTTTTGTAAATACTAATGCTTCTGTACTAAGCTTCTAAACTTACTTTGCTGACATTAATTGCTACTTCTGCCTTTGCTTGTCTGAAATAAAAAAATCCTCTACTACTAGGAGTACATCTCTCAAATATCAGCCAGACCCATTCAGCCGTTTTAATTCAACAACTGGCACCATTTTTGGGTACATACTGGAGGTTAGCTGAAAACTTGTCACAAATCTTTCCTATTATATCCCAACACGAAACTACACCTGGCTGGTGACTATTGGGGCTAGACCAACTTGAACTTCGTGTCGGACTTGCGCTCCGATGGTTTCGTAAAGCTACATAAACCATAATATATGTTGAATGCGTTGACTTAGAACTTTTGATTTTTGCAAAGGTTCAAGAGGTTATAGACTTGAGTATGCGGTATGTGTTTCAAATTGAAACCTCCACGCATTCCACAGAAAAAGGTTGAAAAGAAAAAGAAAGAAGAAAGACAGATGAAAAGATGGACAACTAAGTGATCCTATAAAGGTTCCGTTTCCGGCGAGTATTACACTAGTAATGTGAATGACCATGTCAATCTCAAATCATCCAAGGTTCCGTTTTTTTTCTTTTTAAGTATGGAACCCTAAAAATAAATAACATTGGCAGCTCTCGGACTATTTAAGCGTGATTGAGTAACAATTAAAAATCCAAAAATATTCATTAAATTTCACATTAATATTAGCAGGATACTAGAGAATTTACGCGCAATATCGGGCTACAAATTAATTAAGCAGGTATATTTGGCGTTGTGTCAGTCCATTCTTACTTATTGTATAACGTCCTGGGGTGGGGTTGGACCCTCAATCTTACTTCCATTAGAGCGTGCTCAAAGAGCTATCTTAAAAGTAGCCACGTTTCGTCCTTTTAGGTTTCCTACAGAACAACTCTACAGGGCCTGTAAGTTGTTAACAGTTCGCAAATTATTTATTCTGAACATCATACTACTCCAACATACCAAACTCCCTACACCCGCAGTACCTTCAGATAAGAGAAGAAAAGATATAGTTTGTGAAAATCCACAAGCTAAGCATGAGTTCGTAAATAATTTTTATATGTTTTTAGGGCCTTTCCTGTATAACAAATTAAACAAAATACTAGCCATATATAATCTAAGTTATTGGAACTGTAAGGTTTTAACTACAAAATATTTAGAAAAACTAGATTACGCAGACACGGAGAAACTGTTAGAAATATTAAAATAGGTAGCGATAAGCTGTAAACATAGATACTTTTACATTATATTGTATAACTTTCGCAATAGGCACTTTAAATAATAGAACAGACATAACCTGAAGCACAGGTTTATAAAAACCTAGATCAGGTAGGTTGCAAAATGTAAATTTAGTAAGATTATTAATTTAAATTCTATTTTACCAATAAAAACTATTCTATGGCACATTTATAATATGCTACTTCTAATGTAGACATTATTATAGTACTTACTTATATGACTTAGCTATTAAGACCATAATTGTAAAACTAGTATTAGTACAATGTACAGCCCTCATTTTTGATAAATAAATTATTATTATTATTATTATTATTATTATAAAAAAAAAAAGAGATGAAAAGTTTGTAGTGAAGTTTTGGTTGCGCATTACTCAATCACATGTATTAAACTATCATGGTCACTCACATCAGTATCAAAATAATCGGGATGTTTACCATGTTGCATTGTTTTGAGTTTCCGATATTTCGGTGCTGTTGCATAATCCATGATAACGGAGGAACTGGAGTAGAGGCGGTGAACAGAGAAAAAGTTTTTTCTACGAGTAATTAAATCGATCTACCCTCTTTCGAGTTCTCTTACTACGCGTATTTGCACTACCACTGGTTTCAGTCTCACTACAAACTCGAACCCGATCTCGATCACGTTCACGACACACGACGCTTACTGCATCCACTTGCAATTCCGTTTTGGCTTGTTCCGGTTGTTTTTGCAAAGACGGAATACCAAAAACTCAAAACAATGCAACATGGTAAATATCCCGATTATTTTGATACAATCACATGCAAGCTATTGAATTGATTTGGTAGAAAATTTAAACATAAATAGACTGTTTCTTCATCTTAGCACTAATCCTAATCGCGTCCGAAGCCTTCACTTCGGAGTCTGGGCTCTGCTTTACAAGAATAACTGCAGATTTGGCTGAACTTCGATATTTCCCGTGAAGCGACAGCCATCTGACCTACACAACCCAAAGGTAATATCAAAGCATTGCAGTTAGACCAGCTGTTGGATTTTTAGGGCTCGAACTACCCGTAACGATTGCCATAAAAATTCGTATGGCAACCGGGATCATGGCTTAACGTGCTTTCCGAGGCACGTCCAGACCAATGCAAATTCAATACATGAATGTGGTCCTGCATTCAAAAATTTACACTGAGCGGGAATCAAACGCCTCTTGCGTAGTGGCCACGTTCACCGTCACGACACAGAGACTGTCATATTTATAGACTTTTTTCTGGATTAACACATTTGATGCTTTTCATCCCAGAACATATTTCTGTAGAGAACGAGAAAAACACCAATCGCGTGGAGCCGCAGGCATAATTCTGTTCATAATAAACGTTTATACTAGTTTATCTTCCACTTTCGAGAACTTATATTTACAATTATATAGTTATTAAGGCTGCCGCGTGGTTCCCGGCAGAGTAGAATTTGGGCTACCCCATCACTTCTCGTGCGGTATCGTGCAAGGCGACTAAGGGATAGGGTGGTTTAACACCAGACAGTTGTATACAGTCCAGACTCAGCTTTAGATGCATTGCTCGAGTCAACAATAGTGTCCGGAAGACGGCAATAGGTTCGGCTCACCTCCTATTACGTGGGACTGAATTCAATGATGGGTGAAATGTGGGTGTTAATTCACCTCTGCCTAACCCTCCGGGGATAAAGGCGTGATTATATGTATGTATGTATATTAAGGTACAATTGCACGGTAAAATAAACTATGGTATTAATTTACACATGAAAATTGATGTTAATTATATACACTCTAAATGTGGGTGTACTCTAGGCCATTTTAACATTTAATTCATTCATTTAAATGGATTTCACGCTGACAGACGATAGGTATAGGCTGGTTCGATATTCGTCTACAGTAATTTACGATTATGTTAACATGTTTCTCCAATTAAGTGTAAACCACAATTTGGCAACATGCTATTAATTTTGATGTATTTGTGTGTGTGTGTGTGTGTGTGTGTGTGTGTGTGTGTGTATGTGATGACGGAGAAAGAATACAAGTATCACCACCCCATCTCATTCGCGGGGTCTCGTATGAGGTGACTAACGGAAAAATACGCAGACGATATCACTGCCAGGGAAGGAAACCTTGAAATAAAATCCTGTACCTACCAGTCTGGCCAGCGTGGAAACTGTATGCTAAAGCCTCCCAACACTAGAAGAGGTCTATGTCCAGCAGCGGACAGTTTAATTGATTGATTAATTGATATTTAAATTCACAAACATTATATACTCTCACTTTTATCTTTTAAGGGCAAGCAGAGACAAAGTACTTTACGAGGTTCCTCTGCAGTTATGAAAATATTCATGTAAATTTAATTCAATTTCATGTAAATACAGTTGAAGTCTGATTTGCTTTTCTTCAAAACTTGTGAACACCTGTAATAATACTAAAGTTCTCTTCTTTTAAATTTTCGTTCAGTTTCTGAAGTGTGTAAGCGGACATGTCTGCCTGCCCCGCAGGGAATAAGTCACGAGTATAAATCCAAAATGTAGTCAGTCAGTCCCTAGCGGACCTGGCTAGAGAGGCCACACGTCAGCCTCTCGTACCGTCTGACGCAGATGATCACCGAGCACGGGTGCTTCGGAAAGTATCTGTGTCGGATGGAGAAAGAGCCAATGTCCGAGTGCCATCACTACGATGCTAGCGAGGACTCGGGGCCGCACACGCTCACCGAGTGTCCGGCGTAAGAGGCAGCGGGAGCGACAAAGGATCGCAAGCCAAGCTGCCCGCGTACGAAGGCAACTTCAGGCGTCGGAGGTCGGTGAACGACCTCCGTCCCCCATGAGCGCAGGCCTAGGGGTGACTGATGGAGCCGCCTGGCAGAAGCAGGCCGCGGCGGCGGCGTGCCTGGCGCACCTCCCCTTTTCCGGGGACGAATTGGGGAATCTGTAGTCCCCACACCCGAGAAGAGGGCCAGATCGTAAGAGATGGCTCTGGGTCGGCCGGGGTGCGAAGGATATGCCTGTCAACCTCACCTTCGGCAACCAAAGCGACCCACAGGCGACGTGCGTTTTAATCGGTTCGAGTCCGACATAACCTCTTCCACCGGCTCCGGTGGGGGGTATCCGCGGGGATTTTACGCACGTAAAAAAAAAATGTCCCTAGCGGACCGTATTCGAGGCATACATATATCGCTCCTCGGCTCGGTGACAGCCGAACCATTTGTTTTTTAAATGAAGTTAGTAGCATAAATTCCACAGCGCAGAAAATATGTCAGTTATACTATTACGATGATTTTAAAGAACGTTTAGTTGAAAATCGAACTTTACTTGCATATAGATAACTATATCATAAAGTGTCATTTTTCTCATTTGTGACGCTATCTGCACCGGCCTTTTTCTTCTTCTTATTTTATTTAAATGGCTTTTTGTATCGGTTATATAGATACCGATGATTCTGCCAACCTAAAGGTGAAGAGTAGGTTTAATCGTTTATAGAGGTCTCTAGGACCGGCCTTTTGGGGCGAGAGCGGCAGCGGGAGCAACGAAAGGCAACTCGGGCGTCGAAGGTCGATGAACGACCTCCGTCCCCCACGAGCGCAGGCCTGGGGGTGACTGGTGGAGCCGCCTGTCACTCTGGCAGAAGCAGGCCACGGTGGCGGCGCGCCTCGCGCGCCTCCTTTTTTCCGGGGACGAGCTGGGAACTCTGTAGTCCCCACACCCGAGAAGAGGGCCAGATCGTGAGAGCCAGATATGCCTGTCAACCTCACCTTCGGCAACCAAAAACGACCCACAGGTGGCATGCGTTTTGGTTGGTTCGAGGACGATATAACCTCTTCCACCGGATCCGGGGAGGGGGGGGGGGGAGGGGTTAGCCGTGAGTATTTCTAAAATCGGAACTACAGTTGTCACTGTCAATTGCCTAATGTTATTATACTTATGCCAATCAAGAACAATCTAACACGATTTGATATACAGAATTTATATTGACGAGATTTTTAAAAATATAGGAATTGCATTTATTTACAAAAGAAATATAACATTTTTATACGCACTTGTCGTGTAAACATATATACCTGCATTGCATAGATCCGTCGTATCTTGTAAAGATTCACACCTTACAGGTGTGTATCCCTGAAGGGATAGGGTATATGGTAAATTAATACCCACATTTTTATAGTCACCACTGAGAACCAATACGACAGCGTTGCAGCTGAGTTGTTTAAAATGGCAAAAAACACACATACAAACCTATATCTATACATATATTAATAACTAGTTTTTGCCGCACCCGCGTGAAAGTCGGTTATCGCGACCAAACTTACCCTTTGTCCTTTCTCAAGGTCTAATCTACCCCTATAGGCGTGAAAGCGTAACATACAGACGGACAGACAGACAAACATAGTTACTTTCGAATATTTTTTTTACTACCATGGATTGGTATAATGAATGGCCGCCCGTGACTTCGTACGTTTGGACCCGTTTCACCCACTTAGGGGAGGAGTATCATAAAATCCGTTCTCAGCGGATGTCCACACTCCATAAGTACACCCCTCGTAATGTGCGCAAAATTCTCACGGATCCTTACTATACCTAAAATACCCAAAGTTCTCGAATACTACCGCCTTAATACAATTTCATTTTTCTGACAAGTAAGAACTAAAACAAAATCAGGAAAAATGTAAAACATTAGCAAAAGAAATAAATACATAATTAAAATATATTTGCAAAGTTTTAAAAAGTTCATTTAAAAATAGATGTAAGCGGCTAACGCAAAAAGAAAATATATAAAATACTAGTTTTCTAAAAGTTAGGCTACCTTTAAAAACTAAATAGAACTGGGTCATTTTGAATACACTGCAAATGAACGACATGTTTGCGAACGAAAAGTCGACTTGGCAATAGTAAACACTGCAGTGCACAAAAATTGTACGCGAGTTAAAACAATTACGCGCACATCAGCAATAAGTTGCTTACGTGAACCAATTTTGTTGAATAGAAAGTGCTTAGAAATTAATTTTCTATTGAAAGATACACTGTAGTGCAGAAAAATTGTACGTGAATTAAAACAATATAATAATAATAACATAATTTTGTTAAAAAGAAAGTATTTAGAAATCTGTTTACTGTGGGAAAATGCACTGTAGTGCACAAAAATATTACGCGAGTTAAAATATATTAAACGGTAACCAATTTTCATGAACATAACACAACATAACATAAACTCACGCCTATAGCCTCGAAGGGGTAGGCAAAGGTGCTAGCACCCACATGAACTTAGAGTGTCTTAATTCTATGTTGAAAGATACAGTTAGTAATATAAGTTGTAACAACTTAAAACATTACACACGGTCTTTATAAGATCAATAAATAAATTGTTGAATTAGTATTTTTGTGGAGGCTATATATGTGTATATAGTTATGTTTATCTGTACCCACTTATTTACTTAACAAGAGTAATTGATTTATTTATCAACGCAGAATATAAACCACTGGGTCTAAACAGTTTTGGCTGGTAAGTTAGGGATTAAAGTTTATAAAAAATTATGGATTTCAACTTAGAGAAATTTCATGCGCGTATTTTAGTAGATACCTGAATGATTGAGATTAGCTAGTAGTAGCTGATGCTATAATAGGAATACAAAAGTTTAGCGTTGGCATAAAAATCTCGGAGTTCGGAAGTCAGATCACAGTCGCTCCTAGGAAAGCCAAAATATATTACGTGGACCTTGGGTTTTGAAGTGGAACATAGATTTTAAATATTTACTAACAAAACAAAGGATTTTAATTATCTGGCAAATAAATGAATTATTATTATAAGCACGTAACTCACTGAAAAATAACGGAAAAGTGCGAAAATTTGAAAAAAAAAGTTAACACATAATAAATCGCTATAAAATACATTTAAAATAGTTTCATTTAATCGTGTACAGTTTTGAAAATTACACAGCAGTTTATAATAGTAGTACACACAAGATAACGTAAACATGAGCTCAGAATAGTCTCCTAAATCCTTAGTAAACGTTTTCGTAGATAAATTAAATAGATACAGGAATATGAAGTCCAAGTACAGCATACAGCAAATTTATTTTATGTATAATTTAGAAGATAAAGTCCACGGGCTTGCCCGCGTTGAATAGTGGCTCTGTGCTCGCAACACTTATGAACTTGTTATTGGGATAAAACTGGCTTTTTTGCTCCGTCAGACTTATCTTTGTGTCAAATTTCATCCAGATCCGTTCAGCCATTTAGATATGAATAGGTAACAAATGATGAATGGATAATCTTAAAAACTTTCATTTTTAATATTATTTTTAAAATTAATAACTTTTGAACTATCACGTTTCATGAGTATGAAATAAATACTGTTACAATTAAAATAAGAAAGATATTACATTTGAATTTGGAATCTGTCATTTTTATACGATTGTTCATTGTGTTTTCTAATTTTGGCGCCAATACATTGTACAATATTTTGCTATATTAAAATGGAGTGGGGTGATAAAGAAAACCGAATCGCTGTGATTGCATTACACAAAGTTGGTATGGAGCCGAATGTAATTTTTAAAACTCTCCATACGCTTGGTACTAATCAAATGTTTGTGTACCGGACTATTAATAGGTACAGTGAGACCTCCTCTGTTTGTGACAGACAAAGATCTTGCCGTCCACGTAGTGTTCGTACGAAAAAGGTGGTCAAAGCAGTAAGGGAAAGAATTCGAAGAAATCCTGTCCGAAAGCAAAAGATTTTATCTCGGGAGATGAAGATAGCACCCAGAACCATGTCGCGCATTTTAAAAGATGACTTAGGACTTGCAGCCTATAAGAGACGCACTGGTCATTTTTTAACTGATAATTTAAAAAAGAATAGGGTGGTAAAATCGTTGTCTCCAATGCTTACGCGCCTGTACCGGCTATCCTACAGTTCGGGTACAGTGCCTTTGCCTTGGAAAGAGGCGAATGTTCAGCCGATTCCCAAGAAGGGGGATCGCTCGAAGCCAGCCAACTATCGACCCATAGCCGTCACCTCAGTGCTGTGCAAAGTGTTCGAGCACATAATTAACAAACAGCTCATGCGGCACCTAGAGGATCACTCCTTAATTAATGACCGGCAATATGGCTTCAGACCGAAACGGTCAACGGATGATCTTCCAGCATACGTTACCCATCTTTGGGGTGAGGCTATGGACAAGCACGGCGAGTCACTGACAATTAGTCTTGACATCGCCAAAGCTTTCGATAGAGTCTGGCACAAATCGCTTCTTTCCAAGCTACCTGCCTTTGGTCTGCCTTCTAGGCTGTGCAACTGGGTTGCTAGCTTCCTGCAGGGGCGCCGTATTCGCGTCCTTTGTGACGGACGAGCTTCGGAGTTTCTGCAGGTTAATGCTGGCGTGCCCCAGGGGTCCGTCCTATCACCCACTCTCTTTCTTCTGCATATGACATGCTGTCTACCAGCAATGTTCATTGTTATGCAGACGATAGCACTTTGCATGGGAGCTATCATGGACATCCTGCGGCCAAGCAGTCGGATATCGCAGAGAAAAGGCAGCTTCTTGTCACTGAGCTTGACGGGATCCTGAATCACATTTCTCAATGGGGCTCTGAGAACCTGGTTGAGTTCAATGCCAAGAAGACGCAGGCATGTGCGTTTACACCAAAAGTATCTTCTTTCCTTCCCCTCCCCACTCTTCAGAGCACGCCACTGCCACTGCAGGACAATCTCAATATCCTAGGTATGGATGTTCGCTGCAACCTGAATAACAAAAACTACATCGAAAGTATCATCAAAACAGCCTCACGAAAACTCGGAGTCCTGAACAGAGTGAGACGATTTTTCACGCCGGAGCAGCGGTGTCTTCTATACAAGACACAAATTCGCTCCTGTGTGGAGTACTGCTCGCATCTCTGGGATGGTTCAGCAAAGTACTTACTAGATGCTCTCGACAGGTTGCAGCGACGTGCGGTCCGCATCATTGGGAATCCCGAGATCACGAACACCCTAGAACCTTTACAGCTGCGTAGAGATGTTGCGTCCATGGCTGTATTTTACCGTTTGTACCATGGGGAGTGTTCTGATGAGCTCTTCCAATTAGTCCCACCCTCCCCTTTCCTACACAGGACAACGCGTGCAGGTCTTAGATGTCATCCGCACACGGTGCAAAACATCCGATCAAGAACCAAGCGGTTCGGAGACTCTTTCCTCTGTCGCACCATTAAGGCCTGGAATTCATTACCAGCTCACGTGTTTCCTTCTTCCTACAGTCCCGGGTCCTTTAAGCGGGGCGTGAAAAAGCATATGATGAGGCCATCAAGCTGAGTGTCACCATTGTCACACGGTATGTGTAAGTAATGGTGACCCTCTTTTCAGGCAAGGCGAAGTCCAATTGACGTGTCCTATATAAAAAAAAAAAAAAAAAAAAAGCAACTACTGAAGCGGTACGCAAAGGGAGGTCACAGAAAAATTTTGTTTACGGATGAGAAAATCTTTACAATTGAGCAATATTTTAACTAACAAAATGACCGTATTTATGCTTAAAGCTCTAAGGAAGCTTCCCAATTAGTCGTGTTTGTGTGTTTTGATACCTTTTGTGAAAAAGGTATCAAAACATCGGCACAAGTGTATCAAGATACCATTCTTGAGAAGGTAGTTAAACCCCTTAACAACACCATGTTCAATAACTAAGTATGGTCCTTCCAACAAGACTCAGCGCCGGGTCATAAAGCTCGGTCCACGCAGTCTTGGTTGGAAGTGACCGTTTCGGACTTCATCAGAGCTGAAGACTGGCCGTCGTCTAGTACCGATCTTAATCCGCGGGATTATGATTTATGGTCAGTTTTAGAGAGTATGGCTTGCTCTAAACGCCATGATAATTTGGAGTCCCAAAAACAATTCATACGATTGGCAGTGAAGAATTTTCCCATGGAAAGAGTGCGTGCTTCTATTGATAACTGGCCTCAACGTTTAAAGGACTGTGTTGCAGCCAATGGAGACCACTTCGAATAAGCTTTTTATATTTCAAATTGTTTTATATTTATGTATTAAACTAACACACTGTAAAAGTAATAAATATTATTTGCAATAAAAAAAAATGTTTTTTCTTCATAACAATATTTATGGCTAGACTAGGTATATATAGTGCCGCGTGGTTCCCGGCAGAGTAGAATTTGGACCACCCCTTCTCTTCCCATGCAGTGTAGTACAAGGCGACTAAGGGATAGGCTGTTTAACATCAGACAGTTAAATACAGCCCAGACTCAGATGCATGGCTCGAGTTAACAATAGTGCCTGGAAGACGACAATAGGCTAACCCCCTATAACGTGGGACCGAATTTAATGATTCGTGAAATGTAGGTTTTAATTCACCTCTGCCTAACCCTCCGGGGATAGATGCGTAATTGTATGCATGTATGTATATTACAAACATTATAATTCCTGATAACATTATTAGTAAGATTGTTCGAATTTAGATTGTGTTATAAAAACAAGCTTTCCTTATTTTTTTGTAAAACATATTTATGCTAGCGTTAATCCCAATCGCATCAGAAGCTCTCACCTCGGAGTCTGGGGTCCGCTTTACCAGTCTAACTGCGGATTTGGCTAAAATTCGATATAATCCGTGAAGCAACTGCACAAACATAGCAACTAGACCAGTTGTTGGACTTTTAGGGCTCCAACTACTCGTAACGACTGCCATAGATGTTCGTATGGCAACCGGGACCGACCACTTCACGTGTTCTTGGCACGACCAGACCATTGCAAATACCCAAATTGAATGCATACCAATATTTTTATTGAGCGGAGATCTTTCCTCCTGATTAGTGGCCGCGCCACAGAGACAGTTAAAGTAGAAAAGAATTTCAAAGAACTTTTAATTCAAACGTCGAATATAAGTTTCAACGGCGACTACACGAAAATATTTCTGCCAACATAATATAACGTTACGTTGTCCGGTAGTGTTGGCGAGCTGTGGCTCTCCGGATATTGCAAGCATGTCTATCCGGCCATGTAACGATGCTAAAGCATTTTCAACTCTATTGCCTTGATTGAGTAGCTTTCTTCGACTAAAGAGTTTTTAAGTTCCTTTGGACAACAGTGTGAGTCGTTATTGAGTTTCCAAGACTTTGTTTTGTGGTTCGGATATGAAGTATCTAACACAAGTGATATATCGTTTTACTATGACGTGTGCTGTAAAATATTAGATAGAGAGTACTAGAGAGATTACTTTTTACTTTACAATTACTTTTTGCAGTTTCTTTTAATTCTGGATCAGGAACAAAGTCGGAATTTTTAGGGACCGTAATTTATGGTGATTAGTAATATGAAATAATGTTTTTCAGATTAAAGAAGCTCAGATTAAAGAATCAGGACTATTCAATATTCTACTTGATGTTGAATTATTATTGTAATTGTTCATTGGCTTCTAACATTTATATACCTCTAGTGATCTATGGTTTACTATAAATGCATATAATACAAATAAAACAACTAATTTTTTGCTCCAGGATAGAAGAATTTAGTAAACTTAAGACGTGACTCACTAGCACAGGGATCAGAACATTCACCTGTAAGGAACTGGTCGCGTGTTCCCTTTGTGTCGATTCATTATTTCCTGTCTTAATTGAAACAATAAATCAATCATCGGTTAAAAAAATATTTCAATTGTGAATTCAGTAAACAAAAGAGTATTAATGCCGCAAACTAACATCTTGATCGCACAGGAACTAAATTCCATTTCGATTACGTTTAAAAGTTGCCAGTAAAAGAACACTAATTCAAACAAGCTTGAAGTGCTATTAACATAATATATTATTTTTCTTAGAAACCACTCCATGGAAGTTTCAACACAATCTGTTTCTTAACCCTCCGTTAAACTTTAGTTCTTCATTCCATTGTGGAACAGTGAATGATGCTTCAATGGAATAAAGTTTCAATATTTGGAATTCGATTCGTTCAAAGTGGAATTTGATTTCCCAAACAAATGAAAGTGAAATACAATCTTTTGAACAAGCATAGTTTGAGATACCTTGTGTGGAATGTTGTAGAATATTATTAAATTGGGTATCCACAAGGACAAGCACATCTGCCAATTCTCTGACAGTATACACGCACCTGCAAAGAGACAACTATACTTCCTGTTGGAGTTTCAAGGTTGATAATCAAACCCCAAATCGAAATTTTACTTGTACTTTATGTCCATAGACTTGAGTTATAGAAATTGGGAGCAGAGAGCTCGTCCTCAGAACATAGGTGTAAAAGAAGTGATAACTTTAGTGTTGTTACGAGTGATGACGGAGAAAGAATACAAGTATCACCACTCCATTTATACGAACGCTTTCTTTCTTTCGCAGTGATGTTGTCTGCGTATTGTTACATCAGTTGCCTCTCACGACACCCTTCAGTGTATCCGTGATCATGGCGCTTGTAACAGTGCCGAAACAATAAAACTGAAAAATAATAAACATGGTAAATATCCCGGTGAAACCATGTCCATCTCAAATCATGCAAGGAAAACTCGAAATTAAATTCTGTACCAACACGTCTGGTCAGCGGGAAAATAGTATTCCAAAGCCCCCAACATTGGGAGAGGCCTATGTCCCGCAGCGGACTGCAATGGGCTAATTGATTGATTCATAGAATTGGTACATTGAAATAAGATTAGATGAAGCCTAGTGAATTTTGCGTAGCCGCATATCACGGGTCCTTAACGCCCTTATAACAGCAGGCATAAACACTTCCCTTTGTTTTCGCGAAGGAACCGTCACCGATAAGAATGGGGAGCGCGCATAGTTGCACGTTTCAAGCCAAGAGTCTCACCTGTATAAGCTGCAAATATATTTGGCTCAAACCAAACGGCTTGATACCTCTTACCGCCCTTTCTTTGCCACACGACATGGAATTATTTACCAACACAGGTGTTTAACTCTTTGCGTGAAGAGGCGTTGTTACACATTTCAGAATTATTTGCAAAGAATAGTAGTATTTATTTTTGGAATCTTACTCAAGCTTTCTACAATTCGGGGTAAAGGTAACGTCACAAGTATAAAATAAAAATTCTTTTTGCCTACATTTCTGCGGTTCATTATTTTGTATATAAGATGTTTTACTTTTATATACAAAGCAAAATGACGTATTTAGAAATAATATGTGGGCGGGAAACACGTGCCGCAGAATATATGTATAGACTCAATAGGAACACCTACGAACTTTTTACAATCGTGTGTAGGGAATTTTCTTTTAATATTATAAATAGACATGAAATACATCTGTAATTTATGTGAATGTTATGTGTCATTGAAATAACTTTTCAGTAGGTTTGCCCTGTGAAAAAGGCTGCTGAAAAGTAGCATGAACATCCCCCTAAATGAAAATAGTATTAAATAAATCGTGAGTTAAAAAATAATTGATAAGATTATCATGGATTAAGATAGGAAAAAAATGAATCAGTTCAGGTGGGACTCAAACCCGCGATGTTTCCCTCACTAGAGAATGCTCTAGCCACTAAGCAACTGAACCTCGTCTGAAATCATCTAAATTCATTAGTTAATAAGTGGTCAGAACATTTCCTCTGTGAGGGAAAGATCACGTGTTTTAATCCCGCCTGAACTGATTAAAAAAAATTCCTATCATAAACGATTTGAACAGTTAGCAAAGTAATGGTTTAAAATTTCATTGAAACTAGATTATAATGTATGTTTAATTTGCCGATATGCTTAATGGTGGAGCAAAAGCTAAAAATCCAAATTCATAAATTATTGCATGTAAAGTTTGCATAAATGAATCAAGTTAATTCAAATACAATGAACTAGTGAGCGGTTAAAGCTGTCTCTTGTTCATTGAAGGCCATTTGTTCCAACTTTTAACGAGCACTAGCTCGTTCCGTTGGCCTGTCCGTCACGGCTGCCGACTTGGTTTCACTGCGCCACATAAATCTTGTGTTGGACGACTTGTGAGCTTTTAGTCTTGCATTACTTTTGAATCTTTTTCTGTTCCGTATTGAAGTTTCTTAGAAATTGGATGGAGAAAAGATTTTTGTATAATATTTTCTGATTTTAACATCAGACAGATATATACAGCCCAGACTCAGCATCAGATGCATGGCTTGAGTCAATAATAGTGCCCGGATGATGGCAATATTTTCACCCCCTGTTACGTCGGACCGAATTTAATGATTAGTGAAATGTGGGTGTCAATTCACCTCTGTCTAACCCTCCGGGGATAAAGACGTGAATATATGTTTGTATATGTATGTTTTTGATTTTCTGTGTAATTTGATTAGAAACTCAATTACTGACTGAATAGATGGCGTATTATGGGAAGAAAACGGGTACTGGAAAGTTCACATGGAACACCTAGGTGTTACAATCAATTGAAATAATTTCATCGTTCATACCTGCACAACAAAATTATAACTTATAATATTAAATGTTTATTACTTTTATTCTTTATTTTATTTTTATTCATTACTATTTTATACGTTATTTAATATTTTGGTTTTGATTATATTTGTATGTCGGTGATAGCCCCGAGTACCAAAGATTACTTTCTTCTTCGTAATTGCCTTCGAGTACTATAATAGCTACTTATGTTACGCATTCACAAAACAACATAATAGACCTTCGTACAACAAACTGCTACGAGGAAACAAAATAATAAAGTAATTCATCCAAATATTTCTCCACATACTTCACGGCATTACACAGTTTCCACGTACGAACAAAGGAAAAATGTTGAATGTGAAAGGTTGATAGCTTCCTTAATAGACAGGATGTCATCAAAGGAGCCAAACATCAGCCAAACGAGGTAAAACATTCGAAAAATAGCTCTGCCAAAGATGATAAGTTGCCGCATGAAATTGCGCAGGAGGGGTACTAAGGAGACGACGATTTCTTCTCGCGAATAACATTTTTGGTGAAAACAATGTGAATAAATGGTGAATATTTAAGTACAATGCATTTCGATATAACCATAGTGGCGGTTAGGCTTCATTTTACTTGTGCAAATACTAACTTGGTCTTCTGTCTTTGATCTTTTCTGGAATCTTGTTCCGGAAATATATTTTTTTTTTCATGTATTCGGGGTATGGTTTTGAGTTCTTTAAAACTTCCAAAGTTGTAATAGGAATAGTGTACACTGACCATTAATTGTAAGTTGTTATTGTTATCATGGCGTATAAAAACTTTCAATATCAGATGCATCATTTGGACGGTATTACCTTTCAAAGTAAAAGAGGAGTGCGGTACAATTTTTTTTTTATACTACTTAGGTGGCAGACAAGCGCACGGCCCACCTGATGTAAAGTGGTTACCGTGGTCTATGGACGTGTGTAATACCAGAGAAGCACAGTCGCGCTGCCGACCCTGTAACCACAGAGTCTCTGTGCCGTCAGTGTAGAAGACAAAGCAGGACAAGCCCTTAGTCATCCCACTGACAGCACAAATTCTCCAGTGAGCTCTGGCTACCCTACTCACCGCTGAGAACACAACACGAAGTTATTATAACCGCGGTATTCTGTAGGGCTTCCCCAGTCGGACTGCTCAATTGGGCGGAAATACCACCGTGTCCTACCTCCTATAAGTGACATTATTTAAAAACTGCGGGATATTTAATGTCCTACATAAAAAAAAAAAAAATCCAATTTTATACTTTATTGTAAAAATGTTAATTTGTACTATTTCCGTAAAATAGTACAATGGGCAGCCTCATCACTGTAAGTGATCTCTACGAGGCAACCTTTGGATGAAATTATGTTTGTAGAATTGAGTGGTAATTGTTTGGCGTACATACGTAGCATAGCCTCGCAAAATTAAGTATTGTACTTTAAAATCGTATAGAAACAATACCAAAGCAACCACAAGAATGACAAACAAAGCGACCAATCCATAGTAGCGGTCTTGCCACACGAAAATCGACCTTATGAATCAAGCAGGATACGCGTTCATACATCAAGTGGTTGAAAGCGCCACTTAATCCACTTCACGGCTAAGTGTATGTGTGAAATATGACATCGTTCGTCACACAACTCTGCACCATGTGATACTGGCTGTGACGATTCGCGTGTTACGTGTAATTTGACATGAAAGCCTTATTTTGTGGGATTACTCGTCCATATACGTGGCTATGTAAGCTATACATGTATTGTGATTGTGTATATCTTGGTACTTTCATATACTCTTTCAATATCCTGAATAATATCTAATGATACATTTATTTTAAATTCTTAAGCTCCATGATTTGTGGTGGAATTCAAAACGAATTTGAATCCAAGGAATAGTATTTGTTTTAGTTATAACCTGAGACTGCATACAAACTCTATAGACACAGCAAGTGGCACTACAACATGGCGTAATAAGTTTAAAACTACAATCCGAATATCTATTGAAAAACCACACTCTAAAAAGTATTAAACAAGAAAAATCTAGGATAGCCGCACTTTTCCCTAAAATGTATTGGTTTGCTATACAAAGTGGTATACGACCACGACTATCCTAGATTTTTTTTTATTTAATACTTTTTAGAGTGTGGTTTTTCAATAGGTAAATTAAGTTTAAAACTACTACCCGACGTAGTAGTTTTAAACTTAATTTTTATTTATATTATTTCGAGGCAATTTATACATATTTTAAATGTACTAATTAAGCTCTTTCAAATGATACCAAACACGATATGTTTATCTCAAATTTATTTTTGAACACAGTACTTCATGACCGCTAGAGAGAGCCACATTATATTCAGTGACACGTTATATAGCCACGTTATATAACCAGCGGATAACTAAGACGCTTTTAACGATACTACATTTGTCCTGTTCTAATAAGAGGTTGTGGAGCTATGTGGAGATATTAAGGAACAGATAAACCTACATACATAAATACATAGCCTTTCAAAATTATAACAAAAATAAAAATAGCTACTACTCTACTACAAGTTGACACATACAAACATCCCATAACGAGCATACATTGACCGCTGTCGTGAACACGAAGAATTTTATGCTTATATTCCATGCATCTCATAGACTTTGATATATTAATGAACTAAGAAAATCTAATTAAAGTTTGAGTATTCTAAACATAGAGTTGTACTTATATATTATGGTTCTAAAGCTATACGGGTAGATTGCGTTTTCGTATTTAATGTCTAATTTATTCGCCCTAACACGAAGAACTTAATTTGTTTACCGATTAAATGCTCGCGTGCCAAAAGCGAAGGCCTTGACGTTAACTATAGATAGAAATTGTTTTAAAACTGGTTCATGTACGACTATTATCTTTTTAGTTTTACTAGTTTTGTTTTAAACAACGTGTTTATAAAACAAAATTTTATCTAATTTGAATACTAATTAAGTACTAGTGTAAAGATTAGGTTTAAGGTAGGAAAGAATACGTCAGATTATAAAATTATGTATTTATTCCTCGGACCAAATAATTACAACAAAGGAGCGAGAGAAAATGTGATGGCCATTAATCGAGTACTAAAAAATATTCGTAAGTTATTGCCAACTAAGGTAAAAATGCTTAGTCAACAGACAGTATACGGTTGTATCGTACAACTAGTTTGTTGATAAATATTGAACTAATATGAGTTAGTCGCGATTCCCTCCATTCTCGATGCTCATTGAAATACTTTTGGTATAGGGTATTAATCACACAATATTTATTGTAAAGCAAAAGGTGTCATGGGAAACGACAATGGGGAGAATTGCAACTAACTCCAAAAATTTAACATGTCTAGACGAGTTTATCATTCAAGTTATTGTTGTATAAAATTATAATTTATAAGCAAGGGACTGTAAAACAGTTTGGGCCAGAAGAGATAAAAATAATGTTGAAATAGAAAGGTTTTGAGAAAAATAAGCGAATCGTGTTAAAGAGGCTGTGGTAGAAAAAAAAAATACTGAAGAAATGTTATCTGATAGAAATGAATACAAAGAAATGAAGTAGTGACGATGAAAGTTAAAATTTTATTGTAGTTAATTCCCATTACGATTTCGTGGACGTTAATTTGGATTTCAATGTAAAAGGCTTGAAAATAAACTTATATTATCATACTATTTCATTCAATTAAAATTTACAGACAGTACGACTACCAGAACGAAACTTGAATCCAAATGTCACTAAGGATAAATGTAAATTGATATTAATATGTAACTAAAAATATTTGTCCTATTCTTAGCCTGAAAAGTCCAGCACTGAATGAATTTAAGAGCTACGGTAGAATCGTAAATAGAATGGTGCATTGCCGCTTTATAAAATCTGTTGTTGTTCATTTGTTATTCAATCACGATTCCTAGATTTTATAACGAAATTGTAAAGTGATTGAACATGTAGCTCACGTACTCGTAGTTGGTATGAACAAGCTTAGCACGCAAGTCGATCTCTACCGCGTCCGCTACTGCAGATACAATGTTGGATGCGATAGTTTGAGCATACATAACATGTAATATTGTTGTTATTTGGTTTATTTTTTCAGATATCATACAGATAATTTTACAACTTTTTTAAATTTTGTAAATGTATACGTATTTAAATTAGAAGTTCTGTGATAGTAGTAATAGTAGATCTCAAGAGCGTCCTTTGCCATATGTTTCAGGTACCGTCAATAAAATCTGGTATCCTTAAAAGAACAATAAAAAACGATACGTATCTATTTGTATTAAGTAACTCTGGTAGTTTCACCAAAAAAATAATGACGATCAAGCCAAGGTTAGGCAGAAATAAATTAACACTCCCATTTCACCATCATTGTTTTCGGTCTTACGTAATAGGGGGCGAGCGAGCCAATTGCCGTTCTCTGGGCACTATATTGTTGACTCGAACCATGCATCTGAGGCTCAGTCTGAGCTGTATATACCTGTCTGATGTTAAACCCCGCATGGGAAGAGATGAAGTGGTACATATTCTACTTTGCCGGAAACCACGCGGCCGTTTCTAATTATGTATGCTATATGGTTTAAAAATACAGTTTATACAACAGTTGGGTAATAAAATTTGATTAACGGCATTGTCATGCAGAATTGACGAAATTAACGTGGCATAAAGCCACATCAGATTTGTCAGCAAATGTACTAATAGCCTATTAGTAAATCGTATTTAGTGGCAAAAGTCAGTAATTGAAATGAGTAATGATATGAGTTGCCCAGCATGGCACTAAATTGTGTTATCATGGGATAATCCAGTCAGTCGTACTGAATTATTGTCTAATATGTAAAATTAACTTTATTACCTGACTATTTTTGATATGTATGTACAGCCTACTGAATACCAAGGCTATAATAGTGATTGAAGCGGCAGTGGGCTGGCCACGTTTGTCGAAGGACCGATGGCCGTTGCAGCAAACGAGTTCTAGAGTGGAGACCGCGAGAAGGTAAACGAAAGGGAGGACGCACCCTAGCCAAATGGACGGACGACCTGAAAAAGGTGGCTGGGACAGACTGGATGCGGAAGGCGGAGGATCGGAGAAAATGGCGCACATTGGGAGAGGCCTATGTCCAGCAGTGGACTGCACTGATTGATTGATTGAATATTGTTAGGTACTCGTTGTAACTTAAAACTAATTGAATCTAAAATTGATAAAATTGATATGTTTATAAATTCGATCAAACCTGCTGAAATTTTAAAATTACCTTAATTTAATGTAATGATATATAAAAAGAGAAGAGATAGACAATCTGATTATTCGCTAGAAGTAATACAATTTTGTATTAAACTTAGTTCAGGTCTTCAACAATCTTGTAATGCATGCAATTTATAAAAGATACGTATGTAAGTTCAATTGAGTGATGTATACAAAAATGTACTTTAAGATTATGAATAAATAAATAATTATTAATAACCTCAGTCAGTGGGATGACTAAAGGCTTGTCCTGCTTTGTCCTCTACACTGACGGCACAGAAACTCTGTGCTTACAGGGTCGGAAACGTGAGTGTTGCTTCTCTGGTGTTACACGCGTCCATAGGTCACGGTAACCACTTTCCATCAGATGAGCCATGCGCTTGTCTGCCACCTAAGTGGTATAAAAAAAAATTCAAATAGTTTATTTGCTAGAATATGGTACAAGAGACTGCACAGAAACTGTCTATCCTCAAAGGTCAACAGCACGGGTGTGACTTTCCTGGTGTCACACACGTTCATAGGTCACGGTAACCACTTTACATCAGGTGGGTCGTATACCTGTCTGCCACCTAAGTTGTATGTATGTCCGTGCATATTTAATGTACCCTAGTAACTATAAAACTAAATCGATCATGAATGAACGCTACTGGTAAAATCGAAAAGCGTATTTGGACCATCAAAAATGAACAAATAGTACCGCATTTTAACAAAGATCCCAGAATCATTCATAGTTTATGGATTACAAACAAATCCATCTTTTTATTTTATAACATTAATACATTATTATACTTATAAAGAATTTAAACTAGTAACAAAAAAATTCTACTTACCTGTAGCAAAGATTCAACACAGACTTAACAATAACTTAGAATGAACTAAAATTATAATTAGTAATATTTTAGCACGTGTTAGCGTCGTAATGACAGAGCAGTCATTAACGTAGCTGCCCGCGTACGAAGGCAACTCGGGCGTCAGAGGTCGATGAACGACTTCCGCCCCCATGAGCGCAGGTCTGGGGGTGACAGGTGGAGCCGCCTGTCACCCTGGCAGAAGCAGGCCGCGGCAGTGGCGCGCCTCGCGCGCCTCCCCGTTTCCGGGGACGAGTTGGGGACTCTGTAGTCCCCACACCCGAGAAGAGGGCCAGATCGTGAGAGATGGTCCTGGATCGGCCGGGGTGCGAGGGATATGTCTGTCAACGTCACCTTCGGCAACCAAAACGACCCACAGGCGGCGTGCGTTTTAGTCGGTTCGATTCCGACATAACCTCCTCCACCGGCCCCGGTGGGGAGGTATCCGTGGGGATTTTGCACACGTAAAAAAACAAAGAGCAGTCATTAACGTTTCGCGTTAGGTGAAGTTAAAGTTGTATTATGTTCCTTCACTATCGATTGTGTCGTGGCATTTTCGTCTCCTGCGCAGTATATGGCTTCTAGAACATCACGATTTTTTTTTTTTGATAAGGACTATTCTAAATATTATATATGTACGCGCATAGTTTTCGAACGAATCTAATAAATTGGATTTTTTTTTGTTTACTATTTTCTTGACAATCAAGTTTCGTATAAAAGAACATAACAACTTATAATCACGCCTTTATGCAGAAAGGATTAGACAGAGGTGAATTAACACCCACATTTCACCAATCATTGGATTCAGTCCCGCGTAATAAGGGGTCTTTCGGGCACTATTGTTGACTCAAGCTATGCATCTGAGGCTGAGTCTGGGCTGTATATATCTGTCTGATGTTAAACAGCCCTATCTCTTAGTCGCCTTGTACGACACCGCATGGGAAGAGATGGGGTAGTCCAAATTCTAGTCTGCCGGTTCCTGACACGCGGTACGCGGCTATAAGGCATAAGTACATATTAAGTATAAACACATATATAGATATTCTAGATATACACATATATGCAATATACAAGATATACATACAGCAAGTGCATACCTACTCGAAACCACATGATAAAGTTACTAAGCACACAAATCGTGTTCTTTTATATTTTTTTTAAATGGCCAGTGATTGTGCACGTGTTATGGCATCGCATTCCAAAGCCGTACAGTATTTTGTCATCACCAATGTAATGACAAAAAAGTAGCATAAATTAACGCAAACAAAGGTTAAGGTACTAAAATAAAATATACATACGTATGTAGTATAAAGCCATGAAATTAGCATTACTTCATGACAACCGCATAACTTCACTGTGTTATATTCTGTTGTATTACGCGTTAGTAAAGTTCGCGTAGATGTCAATGGTGTATAATTATTGCAAACGTAGCATAAAGTAAACGATGGATTGCCATGAGTTGTTATGATAATAAATAAATATTCTTGGAAACTCAACATACATTCATACATACAAATAATCACGCCTTCATATAGACAGAGGTGAATTAACAACTGCATTTCACTAATCATTGAATTCGGTCCCATGTAATAGGGGGTGAGCCTATTGCCGTCTTTCGGGCAATATTGTTGACTCGAGCCATTTATCTGAAGCTGAGTCTCGGCTGCATATATCTGTCTGATGTTAAACAGCATTATCCCTTACACCGCATGGGAAGAGATGGGGTAGTCCAAATTCTACTCTCCCGGGATTCGTTAATGCGCCCAATAGGTTATGTTAAGATGGCTGGGTCCTTACTAGGTAGGGCCTATTGCGGGCGGTCAGGGCGTCCACCCATCCCGGTGCGCCATAAAGCGCTATTGACTGGACCACTCCGGTGTATAGCTGTCGACAGCCAACGCTTGGTTCGCTCAGGTTTGGCAAAAGGCCATCAAAACGGATGCAATGTTGACGAACATAAGGGAGAACATACGGAGGTACTCGTCGAAGTGCCACCTTGTAAAAAAGTTGATAAGACTCAGTATACCCAAAAATTTATAGAAATATTCGTGACAAAGCTATACCTACTATAATGGTTTCACATCAAAACCGACAGATGCCCATATTTATTTTATGTATAACAATCAGAATATTGAATGAAATTTTAAAGCATTTAGCACGCAAATTATTCAAATCGATTAAGATATAGCAAAAAAAATAATTGAAACCGTGGCCGTAAGACGAATACATACATACATACATAAAATCACGCCTGTCTCCCATAGGGGTAGGCAGAGATCACGGATCTCCATTTGCTACGATCCTGACATACTACTCTCGCTTCATTCACTCTCATTACATTCTTCATGCATGCTCGTCGGTTTAGAGTACTCCTGACCTGCCCCTTTTCTAGAACTTCCCCGATTTGGGTCCAGGTATGTGCGCCTAGGTCTTCCCCTTCCGACAGTGCCATCCACACTCGCCTCATACACCTGTTTCGTTAGTCTTCTTTCATTCATTCTCTCAACATGACCAAACCATCTCAACATTCCTCTCTCAATTCTCATCACTACATCTTCTATCACTCCACATCGTTCTCTTATCACGCTATTTCTCACTCTATCTTTCAAGGTCAAGCCACACATACTTCGCAACGCACGCATT
Source organism: Eilema griseolum (assembly GCA_963662185.1). NCBI lineage: Eukaryota > Metazoa > Arthropoda > Insecta > Lepidoptera > Erebidae > Eilema > Eilema griseolum. The sequence continues at coordinate 19,431,029 of OY759245.1, forward strand.
TCTACTGCATTCACTCTACTCTGATGCTTTTTCTGCCACACCCAACTTTCACTACCATACATAAGAGTCGGCACCAATACTCCTCCATGTACAGCCATTCGTGCCTTTTCGGACACTTTCCGGCTGCTCATAAAGTTGTGTAGTGCCCCATTCACTCTATTTCCAGCCATCACTCTCCTTTCAACATCTTCTTCATGCTTTCCATCTCTCGTAAACAATGTTCCCAAATAAATGAACTCATTCACTTGTTCCACTTTTTCTCCATCTATACAAATCCTACACTCTGTCACGCATTCATCTCTTTCAAAAACTATAACTTTTGTCTTACTAACATTCACTTTCATTCCTTTCCTCTCAAAAGCTATAATATACGTAGGTATAGAAGAATTTGGATGGTTTCGGGCGAAGGTTCTGTGGCTCCCCCTGTAAGGGAAAGATCGCGGGTTCTATATCTCAAACGAATCAAAATTTAGTAATGTCTATAGATTTAGATCGGAAAAATTGAACGTCTAAGGAACGACTTGACGGCGACCAGTAACCTATTGATTAACACTTATAGGGGAATGATCTGACCAAGAGAGCTACTCAGACACGTCCTGGACATTCCGAAGACAATCTTACAGTATGATATAACTAATTAATTTCAAAATAACTTTTAACGGAATCCAGGAAAATCCGGAACAAAATCACAGTCGTAATCCCAGCTACCGCAGTTTCCACAAACTCGTATATCGTAACCGCAAAGGGATAAGGGTATTCCCGGAGTAGCACCAAAACAATCCATAGATTACTGAGTCAAGTGACGTGTGTTTAAAGCAGTGGTCGTCAGGGGTCGCAGACTTATTGCTCCAGTTACCTACGATTTCTGAACTAACAATTCACGCTAAGTTTGGGTAGCACACAAGTTAGAATTGTTATTTCTTTAGGTGCTTTTCATTAAGAAATACCTCTATCAAGCTAGGAATTCTGTGACTAAATGAACTGTTACTGAGGTATATCTAAATAAACACGAATGTGAAATTAGAATTAGTATATTCAGATTCAAAAAAGTGAACTGAGACAGGCTGGACTTGAACCAGCGACTTCCTTACAAGCGGGAATAAATGCTCTGACTGTTTCAGCTACATCCAAGATCCACTTGGAAGATCGAAATTCTTCAGAAACTGGTTTTGGACTATCGAAGTCTTTAGGAAAAATTAACACATTAGTTGCTTAAATTTAATTAAATTAGAAATATTTCTGAATCATTGTAATTATCATAATGACGATATCTCTCGATTGTCAAGTGTCTGCCTTCCGCTTTTTCATCTGTGCTTTGAAAAGTCTTGGACGTCCATTGTGGTATGATCATAGACACGCATGACATCTTCTGCGATGTCATACCAGCATATCTTCGGTCTACCTCTCCTACCAGGACCCGGCGGGCGTGCCATTATCAGATATTTGTTACCCACGTAGCATGGATATTTCCAGAAAAAGGTGCCACACCAGCGAAAGAGGTTCTCTTGTATTTTATCTGACTTCCTCAAGTGATCTTTATGCCTACATACGGACATCCACCGTAGCATTTGCATCTCCATGACACGCAAATTTTAATATCTCCTCTATCTTCTCTGTCTATCATGGAGCATATGTGGAACTAAAATAATATCAATGAAGTTGTACAAAACTTCTAAACAGAAACGACAGTAATCTACTTTAACCAGCAAACAGTTTTCGTAGGTAACAGCGAAATTAATGCTATAAACACAGATATCAAGAGAAATAATTAATGTTTGTCCCGTTAATTTCGCTCAACAGCAATTTATCAAGGGTTGCAGAGATAGTGCTGGCTCTCACGTATCTCTAATAAACTTCCGAATGCTCTGATCAATGTTATACTATTGTTTGAATTAGTGACGCTCTGCTCAGATTCTTCGATAAGAGCTGGGGTCTACCATGATATAATCATTCGAAACTTCGGACCCGATTGAAACGCAAACGAAAGTACTAGAACTGAAATTTCGGTTGGCAACTGTGGATGTTTCATGATAGGTCTATTGATTTAAAAGCAGTCACGTGAAAGATATGGTAAGAAAAAAATTAACTGAGGAGATAACATCTGTAGTACGCAGTAACGTTAGTGTATGGAGGAAAATGACTTGAATTGCAGGCAGATGATGATATACAACTTAAAATATATTTAGCCAAACTTACCTACTTACTTTGCCTATACTAGAATATTCTCACTTCTATTCGTTTATCTACGCCTTATTTATTATTTGTACTAATATTGTACTGTCAGTATCAGCTGTACAATTATCAAAGCACACGGCATCGAGCACAGCACTGCGACTTCCTTGATACAGATTGTCATTGGTCGATTTCCAGTGACGTCACCCAATCTCTATTTAGGCTTTCGCAGCCTGAGCTCGACGCTATGTGCTTACAGAATTGCACAGCAGATCGATCTTGACGAACAAAGTACTCAAAATGATCTTAATGCAATCCCCCCTACTGTTGACTGACCGATCGTATATTTAGTACACACTTTTAGATCAGACAATAAAATAAAAAAATAATAAAGCCTTTATTGCTACTACTTTTAGTTAAAAGTGTACATGCATTGTTATAAATAGAATTATTAAAATGAAAAATTATTATTATAAATTATTCAAATTTATAACATATATACCTATATAAATTTATATATATATATATATAAATTTATAACAAGTTTATAAGTTCGGACAATAATACAATTGAAATCAACGAAACAGTTTGGTTTGCTCTTAATACCTTGGTATTATGATCATTTTGAGACTTTACAGTCAAGATCGTTCTGACGCTGACTGTACTCAGAAGATAACTGTATTTTACTACCCACTATCGGATAGGTTGGACAACAAAATTTGGTATACGACCATAGAATTCCCCAATACATCATATTGAATTTCCACAAAATATCAACATTCCAATGTAACGTAACATCGCCGACGCTTTACGATATCCTATATCTTTGAATATGGGGATGAAACGTATTTATGGGTGCATAAATTTTTGTATTGTGCAAAAGGCATTCGCTCCTAGACTGATGAAAAACTATTTCGGTTGTTCAAATTTTGTGGGTCACAATGGGATCACATAAAAATGCCTGTAACAGAAATGGAGGATTATATCTATAACCAGGTTTTCAGGGTACTTGTTTCTGGCAAAGTCAGAATTACCAATAAAAATGGGCTTCAAAGTGGAAACTTGGCACACAACTGGAAAATATCTATGAGAATGATGATGATGATAATGATCTGTAACCAGTTTCTACAATATTGTTTGATATTGTTGGACCTAAACACACCCATACACACACTACCCACTTCACATCAGGATTATCAGCAACTTAACAAAACAATGAGCATGATTTCAGGGATTCCCAAGGTAATGTAAACTGTAAAGAGTATTGTTCAAAATCATTATCTGCATTTAATTACAAAAGAACATAATAAAAAGAAAATCGGAACTCTACCGAAGGCGATAGCCGACATGCCACCAAAATAGCTCAGGTAAAAAGGTTGACCAATTCTGTACCTTATTAACTGAGTTATTTTTGGTTGACTGTATTGTGTTGTATTTATTTTTTGAACAATAAGTTTTACATTGTATTAAAATGTTTTGATTTTGAAAAGATATGATGGAGTTTTGTGGCACAACCTGAATTATATGTACTGTAGTTATACAGTCAAGAATGCCTAAAGTTCGCGTTTGTCTAGAGAGATAACTTTTTTTTATATACCACTTAGGTGGTAGACAAGCACACGGCCCACCTGATGGGAAGTGGTTATCGTGGCCTATGGACATATGCAACACCAGGGGTGTCGCACTCGCGCTGCCGACCATTAAGAAACCTTCTGATGCCCCTCTTGAAGAACCCCATATTGTAGGTACTTGGGAACACCGCAGCAGGGAGGTCATTCCACAGCTTGAGTGTGCGCGGGATGAAGTTTCTTTCATATTGTACTAAGTAATTGTTAATGGCAACCGGCCTCTTGCCTAGTAATGTGTTACTACTTATGTCATAGAAATGAACACTGCCTATTGCCTACGGTAGAATTGGGTCAAATTTGAGATCAGCGCGACTCTGGATGCATGGCTTATTGATGACTGACTGACGACTTAAATGTATTAAATTAATCTCCAAGAGTATGTTTAACCTATACATGCATTTTAGGGCTCTATCAAGATCCAAGACAACCACCTGACCTACATGTCAATACATCTGCGGATTGAAGAATGCAACTTTGGCACATACATTCCTCTCAGGGTTGCTTAGTCAGACGGCAAAAGGAATAGGCAGTCAATCAATCAAGGTTATTGCAGCCCACTGCTGGACATAGGCTTCACCCAATGCTGGGAGGCTTTGGCCTACTGTTACAATGCTGGCCAAACGGGTTGGTACAGGGTTTTATTTCAAGTTTTCTTTCGCACATTAGGAGTAAGTGCATCTATTACGCCAAATTTGAGATCGGTTTCCACGTCACGATTACCGGCAAAATGGATTATGTTGCTACCAGATGAAGTAAACAACATAATATGTAAATATTTAGACCAAAAAAAATCACAGCCAAAGAATCAACGACACTTTTACTCTTCAATTCCAATTTCCCAGTGTACTTCTAATCGTACCTGGATTGCGTATTTGGATGCGCTCATAAGATCCTCCGGTGTACATGTGAATGGACATGCAGCACACGTTGTGGTGGCGGGTTTCGCGCCTAAGATTCTCTCTGGCCGGGGAGGGATTGCTATCAGCAGGAGCAAAGCATGCCCAGATGCTAGCTTTTCAGCCTATTTGGTACGTGACGGTGGCCGTGCATGGACAGACACAGACACATTATGAGCTAGTCATAATTTATTGACGCTTTGTAACTACTGCTTTAAACGTTTAGACACAAACAGAATAAATACCTAAATAATTTTAAGCTTTGACCTGTCAGTTTCTCTTATGAGACTTGTTAGTTTCATTCATTCGTTTTGAAGATCATTTCTTAGCATGTGAAGTTATGTAATACCTGAAAGCGTGTTAAAAAAGCAAACCACTAAGATCCTTCAAACACCAACATCAAAGTTAATTATATCATATTTTGAAGTCACAATATGTCATGATTCCTTTAATTCGCTACCCTTTGTGTAATATTCCCTACATTTATTTGCTATAAATTATTAGGAACGTGTTGCTCCGAGCGTTGGCAACACAGACATAAAGAGACCCTATTCTGGAAGATTAAGAAATTACATGGCAAACTTTTCTTTTGAAATATTTTGTTACTTTATACAGTATTGATATAAGTATAGTATATTTTCCTTTGAGTTGTAATTTTTCTTATTACTAGGTAACATCATATTCACTTTTCAATTACCTAAATTAATTAAAATAAATATAGAGCTTAATCCGCTGAGATTGGTCGCCGTATCCATGAACAAGGCAGTGACTCCCGCTCCTGCTCGTTTCTGGGGCAGAGGATGGCCATCGCGATTCAGCGAGGCAACGCTGCCAGTGTCATGGGCCGGGAACGATACGGGGCGGGTTATTTGATTTGACATAACATGACAAAATCTATGATTGCAGATAATGATTTGAAATTTGTATTATAATTAATTAATAAACAAAATTATAACTGTTTTATTAATACAACTTGAATAAATAATGTTATGAAATACATATATCACAACTGCGACAACACTCGCGTAGATATTGACTCACGTCCAAACACAACTTTTTTCCAAGCTCTACTTATATGTGTATCAAATTTCATTATGATCTATACAGTAGCTTAGGTGTGAAAGTGTAACAGATAGACAGAGATACTCTCTGTACGTGTATGAAGTTTCTGGCCAGATGACTGTTCATCTGGCCGATTTCACTAGTGAAAATCTGAATAAATTTTATTTTTAAAAATTAAAAAATAATAAGTGTTTACTTTGTTTAAATTGAATTAAATTCGTATATATTCACTGGTGAACTTCAGCCTTAGATTTTAGCAAACAAATACCTACCAGAGATATCATCAGTATTCAAAAAGAAAGGAACAAATAAAGAATAACCCTTTTTCTTGAGAAACTGCTATCGATTCTACCATTAAAAAACCTACCTATATACTAAACTCAGAATCTAACAGTATCTCTCAACGTCTGCACCACTGAGCATAAGCAGAATAAAATTCTATTACTTTCAAAAGCAGAGTTCCATATCATTGTTCCCATACTTCTCAAACTTTTTCCACAGAAGTGTTCAACCTCGTACTCCTAGAAAACGATACATCGAGATACACTTTCCACTCCCTCCAATCTGAACTTAATATTGCTTCTGTCCAATAAAAATGTCGTAAGCGCAACAGCTTGGTATCATAAAGTGGAGTAAACATGATGCTTGGGCAACGATCCAAGTTTGGTCGGACTGAGAACAAGATGCAATAGTTCGTGTATTAATTTTGGCTAAATTATGATATTTAATATATTAAGTTTTGTTGATAATGTTTTTCTTTTATTCATCTACGGATGACTGATTTCATTAGGGGTAGGCAGAGAGATCTAGAAATACAAATCATGTGATGAAAAGGCGAGTGTCTACATACTGTCAACCAGAGAATTTTCACTCAGTATTGGTACTAAAATTTTTCAGAAGAACTTATTAGCATGGTTCGAATACGAGCATTGAACCAGGGTTCGCAGACATGAAGACAGCATTTTTTTTTCTATTACTTTATTTAGGAGAATAGCAATTTAACCCTATACGTAAGACTTCTACGTAGGCGTATACACTGAAGCACCTATAAAAATTTATTATTTTCTATTATATTAATATCCGCGGTACCCTAGTAGTATGGGTAATGGACTGCTGAGACGAGGTCTCGTGTTCGATCCCAGGTTTTACAATGGCTCACACCAATGACATTTCGATGCTTTTCGAAGTTATGTGTGTATTTATTGCAGGTTTAAAAGTGCCTGGCTAATGGCAATAGGCTCGCCCACCTATTACATTGGGACCTTTTTTTTTTTTATACCATTTAGTTGGCAGACAAGCACACGGCCCACCTGATGGGAAGCGGTTACCGTGGCCTATGGACGTATGCAACACCAGGGGTGTCACACTCGCGCTGCCGACCATGAAGAAACCTTCTGATGCCCCTCTTGAAGAACCCCATATTGTAGGCGCTTGGGAAAACCGCAGCAGGGAGGTCATTCCACAGCTTGAGTGTGCGTGGGATGAAGTTTCTTTCATACCGCACAGTGCGCACCGTCTCAGGTCGCAATGTGTGAGGACTACCTAAACATAAACTGGCGAAATGTGGGTGCTAACACCTCTGCCTACCCCTTCGGGTACATATAAACTCACACCTATAGTGTGAGTTTATATGTTATTTTCTAGGTCATGATCGAATCAGTTTTTCACCCTTCAAATGGCACTGAAACCTCATATTACTGTCTCGACTGCGTGTGATGTAAATATTTTAAATTGTGTTAAGTTGTGCATGGATCTCGAAGTCCTAACCGAAGACATAAACTTGATTTGTTAAGTATTTAGCTTACCTCCTTATTAACGTACTTTCATCAGAGCTCACTCTTGAGCTTTTAAGAGTGAGCTCTGATAAAGTGACCCGTTTTCGAGATAGGTAGGTCAGTAGTAATTGTTAAAATTAGGTGTACATCAACACTTAGTAATTTTTAATATTGATGAAATGGTATATATTAGAATTTGAGACAGGACATAGACTGTGTTTTGTCATGATTACCGATTTTCATGCGGGCAGAGCCACGAGCAAAACAGCTAATAGGAGATATATACAGCCCAGACTCAGCCTCAGATGCATGGCTCGAGTCAACAATAGGGCCCAGAATACGGCAATAGGCTCACCCCCTAGTACTTGGGACCGAATACAATGATTGGTGAAATGTGGGTGTTGATTCACCTCTGCCTAATCCTTTGGGGACTAAGGCATGATTAGAAATGGAGTTATGACCAATATTCAGCAATGACTGACATCTAAGCGAATGAGGACACGGTTTTCAACTAATAAAAAATAAACAGGTTTTACAAAAGGCTTCCTCAATTCAATAAGTACATCACCCCATTTCTGTGTTGCCCACCACATAAAAAGGTACTTCGAAGTCTGAACTCAAATATGTTACAGTTACTAACACAAACAAAACATCTCTGGCAACAAAAATCCCCCGAAAGTATGGGAGCAAAGGATCATGCTCATCAACGGTACTGGTTTTTCTCATGCATCAAGATAAAAATTATATTACAATTATTTTCTTTATTTTTGAAGTCATTCTGCAATTAGAATTACAATTTTGTATAGGGGTTTATTTTGTAAACTAAAAAGTTATGAATTACCTACTGCCGGCTATTCTTACGTTAAAGTGTTGCCATAATCAAAATAAGTAAATATATTGACAACTCTAATCGATTTTTTTTTTGTATACGATTAGAAAGGTAAATCGCGGGGTTTTATATAAATAATAAAGCGAGATGATACTACTGTGGTGTGAAATAATTAGTATTTCACACAGTAGTCGTATTATTTTGCTTTCAAAACTTTTTAAGGTAATTTCACTTTGTTGCTAACGATACATAATATGAATGATTGCATAGATTTTTTTTTAATTATCTTGCTTCGGTTTGATATAAATCGAACCTTTTTAATAAATGAATGATTATACAACTAAATCAGTCATTTGAAATAATTATGTATCGAATGTATTTATTCGAGTAATCAATTTTCATTTAAAATCTAAAATGGCAACATTGGTGTTGATGTCTCAAACATTCATTGCGAAATTGAAATTACGTTATAAATAAATATTACAGTTTTTTTGTGTTGATCGAGTCCTACTCTCCACAGTAATTGTGATATTCATTGTAACTATTTGTTTATTTCTTGTTTTCAATCACTGTCGCTAACTTTAATGTGAAATTGTGAATCTTACGCCAGGACGTTTTTACGCCAGGAAGTTTTCAGTTTGTTTGAAGTTTTCATAATTATACTAAGTATCGGGACTTCTCGCGAATTATATTTTGGAACTTACTATTTCTGCCGACGTTTCGGATGCGTTGCAGCACCCGTGGTCACGACTTGACTAGTCTTCGAGCGTCGAGATGTATGCGGGGAACATTTTTTGAGCGCCTACCCACCATTACACTTATTATGAATGGTTAGGCTGGCGACACACCACACTCACTATGTCAGTTTTTAACGGCACTGTGTTTTTTGGTTTTAGCATCTTAATAATGTTTGAAGTTTGTGTGTGATTCGTATTTTGTTGTACTGTACTGTACTACTTAGCGACTACTGAAAATGTCGACCACTTCGCGAGAGGTACCGACGACAAGAACAATCGACCGGCGAAACCGCTGTATCAACTGTTTTTTTGCAATCCTAAGAAACCAACGCAGGTATTCTTTGGAACAAGCTACTACTCAGATGATCAATGTGTTACAGTCATGGATAACTCCTACTCAGGTAAGCACATTCTATTGTATTGACGTTTTCATACCTATCAGTCTATTTCTTGATTTCTCAGACAGTTACTCAGACAACCTACCCAGTCATTCTCTCGTTTTTATATTTTAATTTTAACTTCTCATAAATCACATATTAAAAACTATAGACAAATGATAGCATAAAACCAATGTCACAATGCTGAAATTGGAAGCACTCCGTGCTGTAAGCACAAAATATAATTATGTTGTGCGGCCCCATTCAGTTGGGCTTGAAGTCAGTGATTTCGACATTCCTTTGCTCATTCTATTTATACTATATTCTAATGACCTTTTTTTATATTTCATTTCAAATATATTTTTTGATTGTAGCTGTCTCCAGGAAGTATTATTTGTTCCGAGTGTTTTGGACTGCTTCAAAATCGAGTTAACACAATGAGCGAAGGAAGTGCTATGCCTTTGTCTGCTCTTGGACATAGAAGAATCTGCTTTCCTTGTGGAAATTCTATTTATACGAGCACCAAGAACATACCCTGTGCGACATGATCGACAAGAAAGAAACATGTTAATGAGACTGGTTCCACTGCACTTGGTAAATATTTATTAGTATGTTATTGAGAATATGGAGCTCTACTTGGGCTAACAGAAAAAATATTTAAGCACCTTATTTTTTTTAGGTTTCCAGAATGGAAAGAGTATGTGCTGCATGTTGGAGATCAGCTACGAGAGAAGTACAGAGGCAACAGCAGCATGAATCAAATCGTCCTACTGTAGCACATGCTGTGTCAAGTGATGATTTCAATATTCCTGAGCCACCTCCTCTTCCATCTTCAAGACCAGTAGCAGTTCAATTAGTGGCACCAAAAATCACATCATCTTTATATAGACTTGCTGCAAACACATCTGGCCACTGCATATTCGTTAATTGTTTTGAAAATGAACGTCTACTTGTACCATGTGCTATAAAAGATTTATTATTGTATCATTATAAATTCTATGTACCATCTGGTGCACGTGTTTGTCGTCACCACTTGGATCATGGTTCTTGGAATGAATTAACCTCCCAATTGAGGGATTTTACTGGTAGTCAATTTGATAATATTATGACTATGATGCAGCGAGCAGCTAATAACAGATTTGATTTTTCAAATATTAGGATGATGCCTCCATATTTATGTCATTATTGGCTTGGATTCAATGCTGACCAGTTTTATGATTTACTTAACAGTATCCCAAATCTAACAGAACATGTACCAAATGCTTCTATAGCCTTGTGCATATATTTAGTTAAGGTAAGAACTGGTGACAGTAATGAAAGGTTGGCTACTCTTTTTAATAAACCTCGAACCACTTTAGAACGGTGGATGTCAAAAGCAAGAAATTGTTTAATGAGTGATTTTGTCCCCTTGCACTTAGGGTTTAATCATCTTACTGTACAAGATGTTGCTTCTCGAAATAAGATTATACCAGAAGGACTGTTTAGTAATCCTGATTTGCCACCAGATGTTAAACCTGCAATAGTTATATGTGATGCTACCTATGTTTTTGTGCAAAGTAGTTCAAATTATTTGTTTCAGAAACAAACCTACAGTTTACAAAAGCTAGACAACCTAGTTAAACCATTTTGGATTGTGTTTTGCGATGGCCACATTGTGGAATGTTTTGGTCCATACAAAGCCACTCTTAACGATGCTACAATAACAAGTTTAAACTTAAATAATGAGGGATCTTGTATAAGCTAATTTTTTAGAAGAGGTGATATTTTTCTTCTTGATAGAGGATTTCGAGATGTTATAAATGAACTCCAAGAACACGGTTTCGTCACCCACATGCCAGAGTCTCTCCTCGAAAAGGAACACCAATTAACAACCCAGCAGGCAAATCGGTCTCGTCTAGTAACCATGTGTCGCTGGGTTGTAGAAATAGTCAATGGTAGGATAAAAAGAGACTATAGACTATTCCGTCATGTATTCAATAATAGAGCTGCTATGCACCCCAATGATGATTTTAGGATTTGTTGTGCCTTATTAAATAAGTTTCATGTTGCCATAGATGACCCACCGGAGGCTTTGGAATATGTTACAATAGCTAAAAGTAGACTTTTTCTAGTAAACCATCTGGCAACAAATGTAGCACAAGAAAATCTTAACAGAAGGAGAGCTAGCTTCCAAACAATTGATGGCAATCATCCTCATTTGGATAGATTCCCACGACTCACAATTACTGACCTTAAGCGGTTTGCTCTAGGTACATATCAATTAAAACAGGCCAGATCTTACTTCGGGGAACATGTTCGTCAGTCTGGAATATATTCAGTGGAAGTGAATACTGAAATTGATGAGGATATTCCTCTGATTTTAGGCCTAAATAATTATTTGTTAAGAGGTAGGATTAAATCCAGGCATGTGAACAGTCGTACATATTACACGTATTTATTAATAAGCAGAGACGATGCTGTAGCAAATACATTACAAGCCATAGTAGGTTATTGTTGCAACTGCCTTGTTGGTAAGCGAACTGTTGGCTGCTGTGCTCACATAATGACAGTGGTGTGGTTTTTGAGTTGGGCTCGATACAATGATATCACTGCTCCAGCATCTTATTTAGATGATTTTTTTAATGTGGTAGCGCAATTCTCGCCACGTGAGCTAGTGGACTGTATTTCGCGGGGGGTGAAGTTAACTGTTCCATTGACGCTTTACACAACAAACAAGACAGGTGATCGGGTTGCCGCGGATGTGGTTTAGGCAATGAATGCAACCCGAGAAATTAGGAGAGGATGCACTAACCTTCACGGGGCCACGTGCCGTCGCAGCCGGTACACCGATCTTCTCTTCCTGGCTCAGGAGTTGCCGCCCACATCACTAAATCACTTGAGGGACACACGAGAGGCACAATCCGATCGGTAAAGGTCTATGAAAGCGGTTAAAATCCAACAAACATTATTAATTTCTGAGAGACGCGAGCGCCGCCGGCCATTGTTTATTAGTTCAAAGTGCGAAGTGAATATGCGTCTATTTTGACAATTGAGCGGTGCGGAAACTATTGCTATCTCACTTTAAAAGGTAGCGCGGGAGGGAGATGGGTACAGGAAGCGTGTGTTTCCGCGTCAATGACTTGAACTACTACTATTGAGCAAAAAAATACAAATTCTACCATCGGCGCAACCATTCCCCCCGGCTTGAAGGGTTACCTTCAAACGAAAAATGCGGAACAAATCTAAAGTCTAATCTAAATCTAGGTTTGGGAAATAACAACTAAAATATAAACCTAGGTTTGAACTCGTGCCTACTGCTGGTTAGGCAGAGGGCAGAGGCGAACAACCGGGCGCAGATACGATCCGGTTGCAGTTTTAACCCGTACAACACGAGTTATCCCGCGGGAATCGGGAAAAACTTCCTCTACTACTCCTAGAGGCCAATGTAAAGGAGGCGCATTCTCAGTCATAAGGACTACCACCGTACCTACAGTAATTGGGTTAGATGGAGTATTCCATTTTTGACGCGACTGCAGCGTGTGCAAATAATCGGTTCTCCAACGATTCCAAAACGATTGGACTAATTTATCTAAAAGAGCGTGACGAGTTAGAAGGTGCATTCTATCGTCATTAACATCTATTGCGGGCAAATATTTTGCGTACTTAAATCACCGGTCAACTCTATATGACCGCGCGTAGATAAAATTCTCAAAAATCGGCCTACATAAACAACACAACGCAACAGTCTCGACCAAGACGAGACGCGATTAGCCAACAACAAAATAAGGGACTCTTCACGCGGGACCGACACAACAAGCGAGTGCTTCTTCTCCTCGGGTGGTTCGGAAACCGTAGTGGGATTGAATTGACTAACTGGCCACTTATCTAACGCGGCATGAATCCAGGACGGTCCACTAAACCATAACGGGTGATCTAAAATTTGCGAAGGAAGCAATCCACGAGAGAGACAATCGGCTGTGCTGTCGGTGCCAGCAACGTGAAAGAGATTTTGTGGCGCTAATTCAGATTGAATTTTGCCACTCTATTAGCGAAGAATGTGTCCCAACGATGGGGCGAAGAGTGGGCCCAACACAAAGCGACTGTTGAGTCCGAAAAAGCTAAAATTCTACTAATATTAATGCGAAAATTTACAATTATGTCAAATAAATTACCTTAAAGATTTTGACCACAATACAAAATGTCATTAAGCGACACGGAAGTGCTAGTCTTAGCACTGCCATCCAAAACTACGCGGAGTTTAGTAGTAAGCTTATCTTCTCTAATAACTCCGTGATGCGGGATAATGTACGAAGGCTGGGTCTCGTCAGTGTCCGCAGGCGCAGGTGAGATGTAACCTTTATCTAAATATTCGTTAACAACCTCATCATAGGCTTGCTTTAACTTTGGAGACGCCTGCATCTTTCGTTCTAAACAAAGAAAGCGTTTTTCAGCGGATACACGGGAGTCACCGAGCGAAAAAATATCTCCCTTGAAAGGGAGCGCGACAACACAACGACCCTGCTCATCACGAGTAGTCGTGCGACAATAAATCTCCTCAGCCATCTTGTCATCAGGGCTTAGGATAGGTGGGACATTGACCTCTTCAATTTCCCAAAACTTGCGGATGGTAGACTCCAGTGGCGGCTCGACGGTGCAACAGAACGAAGCAGTCGAGTGACTAAAACTATCTATAGAAGCGGGTGCGGAACCAATTATAACAAAACCAAGAACTGTTTCCAGTGCGTGCGGAGCGGGGTACGTCGGTCCCCCTTGAACCTTACGTGATAACTGGAGGTGCGGGAGAATCGAAGCGCCGATCAATATATCGACGACTCCAGGAACAGCGTAAGTCTCATCAGCTAAAGGCAAGTCTTTAAATTTCGTTAATAAAGACGTGTCAACCGGGACGGTAGGCAACTGTTCAGTTATTTTATCTATAACGAGCGAATCCATGTCAAACCAAATATTATTATTAAAACGAGATCCAAACCTTGTTTTAACGGTGCCATGAACAGCTGACTGTAAACCTCCAAAACCCTTCACCACTGAGCGGGTTGAACGCTTATTAACATTGAAACCAAGACGTTGACAACAATCTTGCGTAATAAAATTACTTTGCGAAGCGCCATCTAATAGCGCTCGAACAATGCGCGGCTTACCCAATGCATCAACAATAACTACGCGAGCAGTCGCGAGACACACAGTAGTGAGCGCAGCACTAGCGGACAACGAACACAAGGCGACGCCATTCGCAGTGGTCCCCGCGCGGGCAGGAGCGCGCGCGAGCGCGGGCTGCTGCTGTGGCGCAGGCGCCACCGACACGGGCGACCTATGCGACGGTGTGCCACGGCTCGACGAACCAACTGTGCTCACATTGGATGCGGCGTTACTATTTTCAAAATGGAGCAAAGTGTGGTGTCTCGCTGAACATTTGCGACAACTATTTCTACTATTACATAAAACAACGCGGTGTTTAGTACCGAGACAATTAAAACAAAAATTATTAGCGCGAACAAATTTATAACGATCATTAGGCGATAATTTTAGGAAACCCGGACACTTGTACAATTGCGAATGATGAGCATTACACAAAGAGCAAACAGGTGATTGTACATGTGCTGGTGCGGTATTAACATAAGTATGAGTTGACCTCAGTGACCTCGATGACGCATCTATTTTGAGTTCCGAACTAACAACTTTCTTCGCGCCTTCATGTTTCGATGAAGAGCGTTGCAATACCTTTATATGCTCGCGAACAAAACTTTCTAGGTCTTCGAACTTAGGAATTTTATTGACGCGATGATCCGACTCAAATAAACGAATGGTTTCGGAATCTAATTTCTTTAAACCCATATACAAAAATAAGAAGTCGCAGAGGTCATCGATCTTTAGGTTCTTTACGGCACGAACAGATGATGCGAAAGTATCTAGAAACTTCTCTAAGTTTTGATCATTACATGCCGTAATAGATTTCAAGTCAAACATCTGATCCAAATATGCGTTAGCTACCGATCTTTTATCCTCATACTTAGCCTTCAAGGTACTTAAAATTAAATTATAATTTTCGGCACTAAACGTAATTCCAGCGCAAACGGTTATAGCTTTACCAGTCAATTTTTCAACGAGATAATGCAATTTTTCGTGATCTGTCAACGAAACGTTCTTATCTATTGTATTCTCAAAACTATCTATAAATAAACCCCAATTGCGAATGTTACCATCAAATTCGGGTATTTGAATTGGTGGCAACTTAGGTCGGTCGCGAGTGGGATTGGGTCGGTCAGACGGTTTCTCCAAACTCCTAGCGACGCGTTTGATACGACAATACAAATCGTCAAACGACGACAAGGCCTGATAACTCACTGAGTAATCGGGATTTAAATTTAACTTTAAAACGTTGATGTCATGTTGGTTGCGCCGATGTAGAAGCTGTATTTTTTGACGCGGAAACACACTCCTTCTATACCCGTCTCCCCTCCCGCACTAACCATAGTATAGTACTAGACATAGTTTCCGTCCGCCATTTGTGATATATAGACATTCAGTCCCGCTTTGAACTAGCCAGCGTAAAGGCGGACCGCGAGCGCGTCTCTCAGAAATGAATAATATTTGTTGCATTTTAACCGCTTCATAGACCTTTACCGATCGGATTGTGCCTCTCGTGTGTCCCTCAAGTGATTTAGTGATGTGGACGGCAGCTCCTGAGCAAGGAAGAGAAGATCCGTGTACCGCCTGCGATGAAAACACGTGGTGTCGTGAAGGTTAGTGTATCCTCTCCTAATTTCTCGGGCTGCATTCATTGCCTAGATCACATCCGCGGCAGCCCGGTCACCTGTCTTGTTTGTGTGTAAAGCGTCAATGGAACAGTTAGCTACTTCCCCGCAATACAGTCCACTAGCGCACGTGGCCAATCGCGCCACCATTTTTTGGTCCTGATCGAACCGGATTTTAGCCGTAGTTCGTAGTTTTGTTATTATTCTAATGGGAATAAGCGCACCGCACCTAAATGCCTGGTTATTTTAGTAGAAAACCCCGCATCCAGAAATTTAGGATTAGATTTGTTGTCCGTTCGCCGCTGGCTCGCATAGTACCTACCTAGTACATACATAGGTTAGGTATCGTATCAAAACTTAATCGTAGTTCGCAATTTTCGCACCGCGCCTAAATACCTAGTTATTTTAGTAGAAAACCCCGCATCTAGGCATTTAGGCTTAGATCTTAGGTATACTAGACACCCTAGTGCATAGGCACAGTGTAATACCTAACGCATTTGGCTTTGTTTTATTTTTTTCAATTACGTTGTTCGCTCGCCGCTAGCTCGCATCGTATTTACCTAATACCTACGTGGGTAGACACGTGGATGTACCTACCTCGCTCGCATCTCATTCCAATTCATACGAAAGTATTTTAATTTGAATAGATATTACGCAATACTTAATCTCTGAAATAATAGTTGAACCTAGACAGCGGTCTGGCTCGCGTAAGTACGACCTGGCTGTTGCTAGGCGCGTTTTGTTCAAGCGTGCATTCACAGTTGTAAATACCTACCTACCTGCCGAGTATCGCTCGCGCCGCGTCGCTGCTCTGTACCGCTAAGATTAAGTCATTTCATATTTGTTGTTTACCGCACTTTAGTTTGAGATTTAATTGTAAACATGTCCCCAAAGGTTGATAAGACCGGTAAGGTTCAATTGAAACTTTTATACGCTAAAAAAGAAATGATTTACTCTCGCGTACAATCGATTTATGATAATGCACTTAAAACCTCTGATTTGGCCATTAAAGATTCGTTCTTGTGTTCTATAGAAAACTTAGATAGTCTACGCGCGGATTTCGAAACCTTAGTACATGACATCAACGTTTTAGAGTTGAATTTGGATCCCGATTACTCAGTGAGTTATCAAGCCTTGTCGTCGTTTGACGATTTGTATTGTCGTATCAAGCGCGTCGCTAGGAGTTTGGAGAAACCGTCTGACCTACCCAACCCCACTCGCGACCGACCTAAGTTGCCACCAATTCAAATACCCGAATTTGATGGTAACATTCGCAATTGGTGTCTATTTATAGATAGTTTTGAGAATACAATAGATAAGAACGATTCGTTGACAGATCACGAAAAATTGCATTATCTCGTTGAAAAATTGACTGGTAAAGCTATAGCCGTTTGCGCTGGAATTACGTTTAGTGCCGAGAGTTATAATTTAATTTTAAATACTTTGAAAGCTAGGTATGAGGATAAAAGATCGGTAGCTAACGCCTATTTAGATCAGATGTTTGATTTGAAATCTATTACGGCATGTAACGATCAAAACTTAAAGAAATTTCTAGATACTTTCGCGTCAGCTGTTCGCGCCGTAAAGAACCTAAAGATCGATGACCTCTGCGACTTCGTATTTTTGTATATGGGTTTAAGGAAATTAGATTCCGAAACCATTCGTTTGTTTGAGTCGGATCATCGCGGCAATAAAATTCCTAAGTTCGAAGACTTAGAAAGTTTTGTTCGCGAGCATATAAAAGTATTACAACGCTCTTCATCGAAACATGAAGGCGCGAAGATAGTTGTTGATTCTGCACGCAAAGTAGATGCGTCATCGAAGTCACTGAGGTCAACTCATACTTATGTTAGTACCGCACCAGCACATGTACAATCACCTGTTTGCTCTTTGTGTAGTACTCATCATTCGCAACTGTACAGGTGTCCTGGTTTTCTAAAATTGTCGCCTAGTGATCGTTATAAATTTGTTCGCGCTAATAATTTTTGTTTTAATTGTCTCGGTACTAAACATCGCGTTGTTTTATGTAATAGTGGAAATAGTTGTCGCAAATGTCAAGCGAGACACCACACTTTGCTTCATTTTGAGAATAGTAATGCCGCATCCAATGTGAGCACGGTTGGCTCGTCGAGCGGTGACACACGGCAGCCTGCGCCGCAGCCGCAGCCCGCGCTCGCGCGCGCTCCGGCCCGCCCGGTGACCGCCGCGGATGACGTCACCTTGTGTTCGTTCTCCGCTAGTGCTGCACTCACTACTGTGTGTCTTGCGACCGCTCGCGTTGTTATTGTTGATGCATTAGGTAAGCCGCGCATTGTTCGAGCGCTGTTAGATGGCGCTTCGCAAAGTAATTTTATTACTCAAGATTGTTGTCGGCGTCTTGGTTTCAATGTTGATAAGCGTTCAACCCGCTCAGTGGTGAAGGGTTTTGGAAGCTTACAGTCAGCTGTTCGTGGCACCGTTAAAACAAGGTTTAGATCTCGTTTTAATAATAATATTTGGTATGACATGGATTCGCTCGTTATAAATAGAATAGCTGAACAGTTGCCTACCGTCCCGGTTGACACGTCTTTATTAACGAAATTTAAAGACTTGCCTTTAGCAGATGAGACTTACGCTGTTCCTGGAGTCGTCGATATATTGATCGGCGCTTCGATTCTCCCGCACCTCCAGTTATCGCGTAAGGTTCAAGGGGGACCGACGTACCCCGCTCCGCACGCACTGGAAACAGTTCTTGGTTTTGTTATAATTGGTTCCGCACCCGCTTCTATAGATAGTTTTAGTCACTCGACTGCTTCGTTCTGTTGCACCGTCGAGCCGCCACTGGAGTCTACCATCCGCAAGTTTTCGCTCGGTGGCTCCCGTGTATCCGCTGAAAAACGCTTTCTTTGTTTGGAACGAAAGATGCAGGCGTCCCCAAAGTCGAAGCGGGCCTATGATGAGGTTGTTAACGAATATTTAGATAAAGGTTACATCTCACCTGCGCCTGCGGACACTGGCGGGACCCAGCCTTCGTACATTATCCCGCACCGCGGAGTTATTAGAGAAGATAAGCTTACTACTAAAACTCCGCGTAGTTTTGGATGGCAGTGCTAAGACTAGCACTTCCGTGTCGCTTAATGACATTTTGTATTGTGGTCGGAATCTTTAAGGTAATTTATTTGACATAATTGTAAATTTTCGCATTAATATTAGTAGAATTTTAGCTTTTAGGACTCAACAGTCGCTTTGTGTTGGGCCCACTCTTCGCCCCATCGTTGGGACACATTCGTCGCTAATAGAGTGGCAAAAATTCAATCTGAATTAGCGCCACATAATCTCTTTCACGTTGCTGGCACCGACAACCCAGCCGATTGTCTCTCTCGTGGATTGCTTCCTTCGCAAATTTTAGATCACCCGTTATGGTTTAGTGGACCGTCCTGGATTCATGCCGCGTTAAATAAGTGGCCAGTTAGTCAATTCAATCCCACTACGGTTTCCGAACCACCCGAGGAGAAGAAGCACTCGCTTGTTGTATCGGTCCCACGTGAAGAGACCCTTATTTTGTTGTTGGCTAATCGCGTCTCGTGTTGGTCGAGACTGTTGCGTTGTGTTGTTTGTTCGCCTCTGCCCTCTGCCTAGCCAGCAGTAGGCACGAGCTCCAATCTAGGTTTATATTTTAGTTGTTATTTCCCAAACCTAGATTTAGATTAGACTTTAGATTTGTTTCGCATTTGTCGTTTCGAAGGTAACCCTTCAAGCCGGGGGGAATGGTTGCGCCGATGTAGAAGCTGTATTTTTTGACGCGGAAACACACTCCTTCTATACCCGTCTCCCCTCCCGCACTAACCATAGTATAGTACTAGACATAGTTTCCGTCCGCCATTTGTGATATATAGACATTCAGTCCCGCTTTGAACTAGCCAGCGTAAAGGCGGACCGCGAGCGCGTCTCTCAGAAATGAATAATATTTGTTGCATTTTAACCGCTTCATAGACCTTTACCGATCGGATTGTGCCTCTCGTGTGTCCCTCAAGTGATTTAGTGATGTGGACGGCAGCTCCTGAGCAAGGAAGAGAAGATCCGTGTACCGCCTGCGATGAAAACACGTGGTGTCGTGAAGGTTAGTGCATCCTCTCCTAATTTCTCGGGCTGCATTCATTGCCTAGATCACATCCGCGGCAGCCCGGTCACCTGTCTTGTTTGTGTGTAAAGCGTCAATGGAACAGTTAGCTACTTCCCCGCAATACAGTCCACTAGCGCACGTGGCCAATCGCGCCACCACATGTACTAAAGACTCGAAATCCGCGCGCAAACTATCCAAGTTTTCTATAGAACACAATAACGAATCTCTAATAGCCAAATCAGAGGTTTTAAGTGCATTATCACAAATCGATTGTGCACGAGAGTAAATCATTTCTCTTTTAGCGTATAAAAGTTTCAGTTGAATTTTACTATCGGTACTACCAACCTTTGGGGGCATGTTTACAATTAAATATCAAACTAAAGTGCGGTAAACAACAAAATATGAAATGACTTAATCTTAGCGGTACCTATAGAACAGCGACGCGGCGCGAGCGACATTCCGTAGGTAGGTAGGTACTTATAACTGCGAGTGCCGGCTTGAACAAACGCGCATAGCAACAGCCAGATCTTACCTACGCGATGGTCGCTGTCTAGGTTCAACTATTATTTCAGGGATTAAGTATTGCGTAATATCTATTCAAATTAAAATACTTTCGTATGAATTTGAATGAAATGCGAGCGAGGTACAACTGTGTACCTACCGTATTAGGTAAATACGATGCGAGCTAGCGGTGAACGGACAACTTAGAGATTGAAACATATAAAAACAAAAGCCAAATGCGTTAGGTATTACACTGTGCCTATGCACTAGGGTGTCTAGGATACCTAAGATCTAAACCTAAATGCCTAGATGCGGGGTTTTCTACTAAAATAACTAGGTATTTAGGTGCGGTGCGTTTATTCTCAATAGAATAATAACAAATGCGAAACTACGACCAAGGATTGATACGATAAGAGAAATGCGAGCGAGGTATAGCCACGTACCTAACCTATGTATGTATTAGGTAGATACGATGCGAGCCAGCGGCGAACGGACAACAAAAATCTAAACCTAAATGCCTAGATGCGGGGTTTTCTACTAAAATAACTAGGTATTTAGGTGCGGTGCGTTTATTCCCAATAGAATAATAACAAACTACGAACTACGGCTAAGGATCCGGTTCGATCAGGACCAAAAAGAATGGTAGCGCAATTCTCGCCACGTGAGCTAGTGGACTGTATTTCGCGGGGGGTGAAGTTAACTGTTCCATTGACGCTTTACACAACAAACAAGACAGGTGATCGGGTTGCCGCGGATGTGGTTTAGGCAATGAATGCAACCCGAGAAATTAGGAGAGGATGCACTAACCTTCACGGGGCCACGTGCCGTCGCAGCCGGTGCACCGATCTTCTCTTCCTGGCTCAGGAGTTGCCGCCCACATCACTAAATCACTTGAGGGACACACGAGAGGCACAATCCGATCGGTAAAGGTCTATGAAAGCGGTTAAAATCCAACAAACATTATTAATTTCTGAGAGACGCGAGCGCCGCCGGCCATTGTTTATTAGTTCAAAGTGCGAAGTGAATATGCGTCTATTTTGACAATTGAGCGGTGCGGAAACTATTGCTATCTCACTTTAAAAGGTAGCGCGGGAGGGAGATGGGTACAGGAAGCGTGTGTTTCCGCGTCAATGACTTGAACTACTACTATTGAGCAAAAAAATACAAATTCTACCATCGGCGCAACCATAATGAAAATGATGAATGAAGTCATTCGCTGTTTCTATATGTATAGGTACTTACCTACCTACTTACTGTAAGGGGTAAAAAACTATGATTGATTATATACCTATCTACATGTTTAAAGTGCTACCAGTGTCACTGGATTAAATTAAAGATCTCTTTGAATTCTGTTGTTTTTTTACAGCTCTCCTTTTTTTTGTATTTGTAACTGTTTTAACAGGAAATATAAAGGCAAAGTGCTGATTTATTTAAGTCTATCCCATCAGATATGCTAATTAATCTGCTACGACCTATAAACTTACACATTAAGTATCTCGATATCTATACACGACGAATATTTCTATTTTGAGGTTAAGTTACGTTTTCTAAAAAAACTTGGAAATGCGGGTTTTGATTCCAAAAGGGCAATTGTAGATGGTTATTTGGTTAATTTATAAACCATCTAAAACAACTTTGGAATTGACGCAACCCTGTACCGTGGTCCATATTGTCGTGGTCATTCTCCTTTAATACTTTAGTCTGGTTACAACATTAAATTAAAGTCCCTTTAATGATACCTGCCTATCTCCACAGCGATTTAAGGTCATTTACGCCGCTTATATTTAAAAGGATTTAAGATAGATTTGCTTCGTGATTTATGATATCCCACTAAATTTTATTATATAAATAAATGTATATTAGCAATTACTTATATTAATTTTTTTATTTTTTACGTGCGAAAAATCCCCATGAATAATGAATCCTGGCATACACATTTCACATATTCATCTTTCATAATTGGGTATTTTACTGACTACTCAAATTAGTTACTTTTCACTAAACGTCAAAACGGTAAGTTTTCTTTTAACTATAGAACGCGTCGATTAGACTTCGCCTTATCTGATGGTAAGCTGAAGGTAAAGTCTCAGAAAAGAGGGTTACCATTATTTACATATACCATGTGACAATGGTGACACTCAGCTTAACGGCCTCATTATAAGTTGTAGGGTAACTTGTATGAAATATTTTTATGACGTCATAATATTCAATAGTCAAATAAAATACTATTACGGGTTGGGCGAACGATCAAACATAAATAAAAACGATAAAATTAAAACAGACCAAACTATATAAGTTTGGTCTGTTTTAATTTTATTTTACCATTCTTTTACCATTCTTAATTTAATAAGCTCAGTTAAATACTTTATTTCACCTACAGCCAAATTCCTAATTGCTCAGTTAGGTATAAATATTTTACAAAATTACTGTGGAGGTCAGATGGCAGTCGATACACGAAATATATGGAAAATCGGTCAAACAGTTAGACTGGAAAAAGCGGACCCCAGGCTACGTGGTGAAAGCTTCGGATGCAATTGGGTTGATGCTAGGATGAAGAAAAATCTACACAGCACTTCCTAGACCCAAAGTAAGAGTAGTTTAAGTAGCTGGCGTCATTGTAAAACAATAAACTACAGACGCTTAAACTCCTACCAAAACTTATATCTACTTACTACACAACAATTCTGTAAACAAGTATCAAAACTTGTTAACTTAAATGTTAGTACTTTTGACTAGACAGTCTGCTTTGCATTTTTAATTTTTCTGCTGATTACTTTAGTTTCCGTATTGTATTTAGTTATTTTATTAATATCAAAACTATGAAAATTGTAACTTATAGACCAAACATGGCAACGTTTGGATAAAAACTAGGTTTATCAAAGTTAAAGGGAAAATAATATTTTAAACTTCTTGGACTTTGTTTTTTGTGATGGGGGCTTTTCAAGTTTTTAATTAAATGTTTACCACTTACGTAGCAGGCAAGCACACCTTATAGGATTTGCAACACCAGCTGAGCAACCATAGGCGGTGGAACTAGTGCAGCGAGAGAAAATCCCTACTAAGAGGTTCCACATTACCTGCGAGTATAGAATTGTCGACAAGCCTCATGCCTCAACGCCCTTCTTTGCACCGAAACGAAGGGGTCAAGCTTGTATGCAGGCACTCCGGCAAAAGGGTGACAGCAGTACTCCATTTAGAGCCTGATGAACTTCGATAAAGAGATAGATTTCATCTTACAAAAGGATAGACTATATTTTCTCGTGATATCTGACATTCACACATATGGAGCCACGACTCACAGTAAGTAGTTTATAAAACACATTTGTCACCTAAAAAACTCCCTCAATTGTCCTAAAAATATTTAAGTAACAACTTTATTCCGGCTGTCCCTACCCTCAGGGGTGAAGGCTCTCACCTTTTTCCAGAAAGTTCAATAACGCGTCGTAATGGCCCATGAATCATCAAAATTACCTGAATATTACAATACTTTTTGCACCATACCGTGTGAATAGAATTAAAATACGTGTAGAATGTAAAGTATGTTTTTTTTGCTGTTATTTATAAATAAATTGTTATTTAGTATATTTGTATTTACGGCCATTGTTGCTTTTTATTATCTATTAGCTGTTGCCCGCGGCTTCGCTTGTGTTTTTCCCGCAACCCATGGGTAATAAAACCGAGCGCAGTGATCCCTCAGCTTTGACGCTATAATAAAAAACTACTGAAGACAATTTGCTAACAAAATATTATATTTTTTCTTTGGCCGAAACTTTCAATTTTTTACCTAAATAAATGGATAAATCGCAACGATAAACTGTTTCGGTTTTATTTTTATTGCTTTTATTAACTTTTTTCCAATAAAGTACGATATTTTTAATTCTTTTTCAATAATTAGCTTTAATTAAAATGTATGTTTCCAAGATTTTTAAACTCTAATAAAACCGAGGGCAGTGGTCTCTCGACTATGACGTCACTAAAAGTTCTACGGAATATGGCATTTTTGTCTTTTACAGTTTATAATTTGACTAAAGTAGCTTTTCTTTTTTCACACCTTTAGTACCGTGTACCTGCCAAAGCCACCATGACCCAAACTTCTTAATGGGCCATCGTTCTTACCGGTGTTGGAAGCATGCGCTGATAAACTTTCAGTTTTTATAAAATGACGAAGTTCACAGGCTCTAAGTCAATGTTATTTTATATGTCTATTCCTGTACCAAATTCAACTAGATAAGTACAGTTGTTGGAATATGATGAAATAACAAACATTCACTCATCTAAACTTCAAAAACTTTCTCATTTGTAATAAAAAAAAGTAAAACCTGAATTATATAAAAATACAAATATGTAGGTAGTTCAGGTTTTACTATTGTAGTTCTTGGAGGTAGGACTCGGCGGTATTTCCATCCAATTGAGCAGTTCGACTGGGGAAGTACCTCCGCTCTACAGAATAGTGCGGCCATAATAATTTCGTGTTATGTTCCCAGCGATGAGTAGGGTGGCCAGAGCTCACTGGAGAATTTGTGCTGGCAGTAGGAAGACTAAAGGCTTTTCCTGCTTTGTCTTCTATACTGACGACACAGAAAGTCTGTACTTGCAGGGTCGGCAGCGCGAGTGTGGCTCCTCTGGTGTTACACACGTCCATAGGCCACGGTAACCACTTTCCATCAGGTGGGACGTGTGCCAGGAAACGTCAATCAGACTTCGCCTCGCCTGATGATAAGCTGAAGGCAAATTTCAGAAAAGAAGGTCACCATTATTTACATTTACCATGTTACACTGTTGACACTCTGCTTGACTGCCTCATTATATACTTTTTCACGCCCCACTTAAAGGACCTGGGACTGTAGGAAGAAGGAAACACGTGAGCTGCTAATGAATTCCAGGCCTTAATGGTGTGAACCGTTTATTATGTTATAAAACTAAATATAATTACTGTTGTAGATGGTTGCTTGATGTCACAGATTAGAGAGGATATAGTGGAGGAAGCAAAGATAATGCAAACTTTTTGGTATAGAGGAAGGCTGTTATTTGCTAACCACTGATTATAATAGTAATTATTTCAATAATTAGTAATAAGAATAGGTGGGATAATAGAAATAAACTTTGACCCTGGGTCCGTCGGCGTGAAGCACTGAGTCAATTCCTCTCATCATTATATATACATTTTTTTGTTATTAAGTCTGTTAATTCTGACTGCACTCAGCTGAATGGTAAGACGAGGGTAAAGTTAAAAAAATACGAGTCACCATTCCAAATGCTGAAGATCGCAAAATGGTGGTTTCTATTCTGACGACCTTGATAGATGCTGCTTAAACCTTATTTGAAGAAACCAAGATTGTTCGAATATTATTATCATAATAAAATAAATCTAAGCTTTTTGCACATCCCAAGCGTCGAAGCCAAGCCCTCACAATCTTACATAAACAATTGCAAACAAACATAAACACAAACTTATTCCATGATACCAATAAGGCACTTAATTATTTATGTTTCTTAATTAACGTACAATAAGCTCTTAAAGGACCCCATTAAAATTTATAATTCAAAACAATCAAACAAAGCCTAGTAATTATCAATGTATTTATGACTTTTCACTAACATTTTATAAATGGTAGGGAAGGGAAGTTAATCCCGGGAGCTTCGCGGGACTTACATTAAGTATTCGGAGTTATAAGATTCGCAACCCTAAAAAAGTGTAGTGAAAAGACTAATATGAAAATAATTGTTAACAGCTTAATTGATTAACAGAGCTCACTGGAGAATTTGTGCTGTCAGTGGTAAGACTAAAGGCTTGTCCTGTTTTGTCCTCTACACTGACGGCACAGAAACTCTGTGCTTACAGGGTCGGCAACGCGAGTGTGGCTTCTCTGATGTTACACACGGCCATGAACACTGTAACCACTTTCCATCAGGTGGGTCGTGAACTTGTCTGTCACCTAAGTGGTATAAAAAAATATTAACACAAACTATATGGCAAGGATGTATCAAAAATATACAACAATAAATTTAATGTAATTAGACAGATTAGTCTAGATCTAACATACACTGATCAAATCAGAAATGTCGTCTGAAAAAAAGAGTAGTTTAGTAATACTTTAAATCTGCGGGTATGCATAAAGATTTGATGATAGTTTTAGAAGCTCCTGAATTATGTAAAAACACCATATTGTTTACACGAAAGAAACGCACGTACATAAATGAAACAACAGACGACCTTACAGACTCAGTGCTGATAAGTAAAAAAACTATAACACGACCACTAAAAAATCACGCTTAGAAAGGGTTAAACAAGAAGATATTAAGGATAGCCGTGGTCATATGCCACTTTTCCCTAGAATGTATTGTTTTGTTAGACTAAGTGGCACACGAACACGAATATCTTTTTTTTTTATACCACTTAGTCGGCAGACAAGCACACGGCCCACCTGATGGAAAGTAGTTACCGTGGCCTATGGACGTCTGTAACACTAGAGGAGTCACAGTCGCGCTGCCAACCCTGTAATTACAGAGTTTCTGTGCCGTCAGTAGAAGACAAATCAGGACAAGCCTTTAGTCTTCCCACTGACGGCACAAAAGTGAGCTCTGGCTACCCTACTCACCGCTGGGAACACAACACGAAGTTATTATAACCGCGGTATTCTGTAGGGCGGAGGTACTTCCCCAGTCGGACTGCTCAATCGGGCGGATATACCGCCGTGTCTTACCTCCTATCTTTTATATTTTCTTGTTCACTTTTTAGAGCGTGATTTTTCAGTAGTCGGGTTATAGTTTTAATTATTTTTTTATATATTGATTTGTGGTAAGCAATAGGTACAATATATACATATTTGTAATGTGCTAATTAAGCTGCTGCTACTAAACAAGACATATTTATCTCAAAATTATTTTTTTATACTGTACTTTATGACCTCTAGAGGGCGCCACATTAGACTGAGATGACACGTTATATAGCCTATAACCAGCGAACGACTAAGACGCATAAAACGATACCTCATTTGTCTAATTCTACTAAGTGCTGAGGAGCTATGAGGGAACAGATGAACCTACATTAATAAATACATAGCCTGTCAAAATCATAACCCTCCTTCGCCGTAGTCAGGTAATTACCCAACTAATGTTCAATTTAACACTTTGTTTTATTTAGAAATGAAATCAATATTTTATTATTTGTATAGTAATCACATTCGCTACAAATACGTGTATTTCAGACTGCGTAATAATTACATCTGGAACATATCAATTCCAAAAAAATAGTTCCGTTGATTCAACCTGAACATATATAGGCAAGTTAAGTTATGAAAATACAGATTGTCGTCTATCTGCAGTCTTCAATCATTCCGGGATTTTGTCCCGACATCCCATTTCCGAATCCGTGACTCATAGCGCATCTCTACGTATTCCAAGTATAGCATCTGTAGGCATCTGTATTATTTAGGAGTGTAGGCTCTGAATATCTATTTCTGTCTCGTCGATAGGAAGCGGTTTGTTTTCCATCATTAGAAATTAATATCTCAATGATTAATAGATTCGTCAAATGATTATTGCGTTCTAATTTCAAATCGAAAGCTTATTATTTTTAACGATCATAATTATAATTTATTGAAGTATTTTTTTGCTTAGAGAATTTTACTGTAGAATTTTTGATTAGGACTATTTAAAAAAAACTATCGCGATTTGCATTGATTCTGATGTTTCGGTTACTTTTCAGTAGGATTAGGTAGAATTGAATAGATATTATAAATTAATAATTTTCTTTTAACCACGGTGAACATATTACCGATCACCGAGCATAAAAACATCATTGAAACTAAACTAACCTGTACGATTCAACTCCTGACGATAAGAAAGTTGTTATAATTCAGGTTCACAAACTAACATACATTGCAAATTTAAAATTAAACAAAGGTTCGTGAGTTTTCGCAATTAAATCATGGAACTTACTATTTCTGCCACAGGTGCTGCAACGCATCCGAAACATCAGCCGAAATAGTAAGTTTCCATTGTACGAATTCACACCGCGATAGTTTAAAAATAACATTGCAACTTCAATAATGCATAAAAGCTATAAAACTCACCTTAATAAAAAAATAGCAATGTAATATAACGTGGCATGATAGCAATATAACGAGCTACCCATCACCGATGCGTGAAAATTAAAAACACTCGTGAATAATGTATGCAGCTACTAGTAATGTGCCCTAATATAACGGCATATACAGAAGAATAAATTTGTGTATCCAAGAAAATGGAGCCCATTTGAGCAATTAATTAGTAAATTTACCATTTTTTGCAAATAATTAAAATAATTTAAGATATCATTGTTTTCCTTTCATTTAATTTATGAAGTTTGTTAGAGAGATATCATCCTCATAATTGACCCTAACGATCGCTGCAATAAAAGTACAGTGTGCGACTTTACAGATTTTAGTCGGCTCAGTTACCAGGTGGGGCAAGCGAGTTTTTAAAAATCATTGAAATCAGTTTTTTTTATTTCAAAAATAGAGGAATGTTTTCTTTGAGTAAAATTTTCTATCTATAGGATCAAGAGTACTTCGCCTTAAGGTGGCATTACAAAATTAAACTCTGTAAATGACATATATGCCATCATGTTATGGATCTGTGAATATTTTATGAGTTTACAAGTATGTTTGCTAACGTTTTTGATCATGTTGTGATTTTGGCAAGACTGTCTAAAAAAGAGCGTTATGTTTTCGGGTTTGACTATCGTTAAGTGCCTAACCAGCCATCTTAGGATGCGATGTAGGTACATGGAGTACACTTACGTCCACATCAACTATGTATTTCCGTTCAACTGGCCAGTTCGACTGAAGTAGTACCTCCGCCCTACAGAATACCGCGGCCATAATAACTTCGTGTTGTGTTCCCAAAGGTGAGTAGGGTAGCCAGAGCTCACTGGGGAGTTTTTGTGCTGTCAGTGGGAAAACCAAAGGCTTGCCCTGCTTTGTTTTATACACTGACGGCACAGAAGCTCTCTGTGCTTAAAAGATCGGTAGATCGTGACTCATCTGATGTTGCACATGTCCACAGGCCACGGTAACATGTGTAACAATAAATTCCACCATGTGCCACAGTATAAATAATATATATCACGCTACTACTTAAGGAAGCAAGATAGTGATTATAAATGTCAACAAATCCGGCAATTTTCCATACATTATTTAAAACTCCGCCCTACAGAATACCGCGGTTATAATAACTTCGTGTTGTGTTCCCGACGGTGAGTAGGGTAGCCAGAGCTTACTGGAGAATTTGTGCTGTCAGTGGGATGACCAAAAGGCTTGTCCTGCTTTGTCCTGTACACTGACGGCACAAAATCTTTGTTCTTACAGGGTCGGCAGCACGGATGTGACTCTATTGGTTTTACACACGTTCATAGGTCATGGTAACCACTTTCCATCAGGTGGGTCGTGTGCTTGTCTGCCACCTAAGTTGTATAAAAAAAAACTAAATAAACACGAGCTCAAAGGGGTATTTTAAGGGGATCTTTTAATCGTGGCGTGAAAAAGCATATGATAAGGCTATCAAGCTGAGTGTCACCATTGTGATTTGATACATGTAGATAATGGTGACACGCTTTTCTGGGACTTTACCTTTAGCTTACCACTAAGCGAGGTGAATTCTAACTGACGTTTCCTATATAAAACAATATGTTCTACAATAATAAATATGTCAAATAAATACATACATAATAAATACAACAATATGTCCTATATAAAACAGTTTCAAAATATGCCTCGTGGGCGGGTTAGCTAGTTATATATAATTGTCCTGTGACTTATTCCATAACAAGCATAGCTAGCTTTAGCAAATTAATTTTTAACTAGATAAAGCAATTACTTATTAAATGTATACAAAACTATGCTAATTATAGGTACAACATATACAAAAATGAAATGGAGATAAAGAGAGAGACTGCAACTATAATATAACATAACATAAACTCAGGTTTTACTGGCGTCATCGGCAGATGAGTTGCAGGAGATGGTAACAACTATGCATGAAGCTTTTGAGAGGAAAGGAATGAAAGTGAATGTTAGTAAGACAAAAGTTATGGTTTTTGAAAGAGATGAATGTGTGACAGAGTGTAGGATTTGTATAGATGGAGAAAAAGTGGAACAAGTGAATGAGTTCATATATTTGGGAACATTGTTTACGAGAGATGGAAAGCATGAAGAAGATGTTGAAAGGAGAGTGATGGCTGGAAATAGAGTGAATGGGGCACTACACAACTTTATGAGCAGCCGGAAAGTGTCCGAAAAGGCACGACTGGCTGTACATGGAGGAGTATTGGTGCCGACTCTTATGTATGGTAGTGAAAGTTGGGTGTGGCAGAAAAAGCATCAGAGTAGAGTAAATGCAGTAGAAATGCGTGCGTTGCGAAGTATGTGTGGCTTGACCTTGAAAGATAGAGTGAGAAATAGCGTGATAAGAGAACGATGTGGAGTGATAGAAGATGTAGTGATGAGAATTGAGAGAGGAATGTTGAGATGGTTTGGTCATGTTGAGAGAATGAATGAAAGAAGACTAACGAAACAGGTGTATGAGGCGAGTGTGGATGGTACCGTCGGAAGGGGAAGACCTAGGCGCACATACCTGGACCAAATCGGGGAAGTTTTAGAAAAGGGGCAGGTCAGGAGTACTCTAAACCGACGAGCATGCATGAAGAATGTAATGAGAGTGAATGAAGCGAGAGTAATATGTCAGGATCGTAGCAAATGGAGATCCGTGATCTCTGCCTACCCCTATGGGAGACAGGCGTGATTTTATGTATGTATGTATGTATGTACAGTAGAACTCAAAAGTGCAGTAGCAATCCTACGTAGTTATAGCGTCAACATTCTAGCGCTGCTTGTGACCTTTTTCTTTTAAGACAATTTACACACACACATAAATTGTTCTTCCGTAGAAATATTATCGATCATTTCGTTTATATAGCATAAGTAACCCGTGACCGAGTGGTTCTAGCATGAGGTTTATGGCCATTCAAAGGTTGATGGTTCAAATCCTACAATCTGTGTATAATTACACTTTTTGTGTTTCATTTATTTAAATTAATATCAGGTTGATGAGTAAACTATGTTTCTTAAGTAGAATTTATAATGATAAACTTTAGCAAAGATCAACATAAAATATAAAAAGTATGAAGGTAGATTTGAAATAAAATGTAATAATTACTGGCTTAGAGAAAATAAAATAACGTTGTTGGTTGGTGGACTTAGTTACGAGTCTTGCTATTCCCGTGATTCGATTCAATATTAATTTTAACATGTCTACAAGTAATATTAGTATGGAAGTCAAAGCTAATATTGTGGCTTAACATATAAATGGGTTAAATATAAGTGAAATAGTAAATGAAACTGGCTTATCCGTAAGTATATTATTGTGGCATTTCATTTTTATATTACACTAGCTGTTGCCCGTGGCCCCGCCCGCGTGGATATCGGTTATCGCGACCAAACATAGCCTATGTGTTATTCTGTAGTATAAGCTATATTATTGTAAAGTTTTATTAAAATTCTATTCAGTAGTTTTTGCGTGAAAGAGTAACAAACATCCAAACATCCATACTCACAAGCTTTCACATTCATAATATTAGTAGGATAATTATTCAAATAGGTCTGGTGTTTTAAATATGTTAATAATCATTAATGTGTAAAAACGTTCTTTTTAGAGGAATACTGTGAGCCGTTGGGTGAAGAGGTTTGAGGACGAGGGTAGCCTGAAGGTTCGTGCAAGAAGTGGAAGGCCGCCGTTGATTAACCACAACCAGCGGAGCTATATGGTGGCAGAGTATGAAACCTATGGTTTCATACCAACACGACGATGGGCCAATGAGTTTGACACTTCATTGATGACTGTTCGTCGCGTGCTCCATGCCGAAGGCCTGCATCACCGGACGCCAGCTATCAAACCGTTTTTAACGCAACGGCATAAAGACGAAAGGTTACATTTTGCCCGGGAATACCTTGATTTTAACTGGAAAACGACCATATTCTCGGACGGAAAAACTTTTAAGTCCTGTCAGAAGGGATGGATGCAGTTGTGGCGTAGGAACAATACACGCTGGTCTGACAGTAACATTGTTGCTAACACGGAGTCAGGTAGAATAAGTGTTAATATGTGGGGATGGATTAGCGCGCAAGGACCAGGCGAACTAGAGTTTATTCCACCGCGAGCAAACAGCAGCAGTTATGTGGACGTTTTAAATAGTGTGCAATGTTTTTCCCCGAGATGAATTAAATAACTTTAGTTTTGTGCACGACAATTGTCCTATGCACTGTGGCGTCATAGTTCGCGAATGGCTTAGGGAACATGCAGAGGTCAACGTTATTCCTTGGTCAGCACGATCCCCTGATTTAAACCCAATAGAAAATATATGGGGTATAATGGTCCAAAGATGGGACTCACGGGACGAGAGATGTCCTGAATTATTAAAGCAACATTGCATGCAAATATGGGAGAATTTACGTGGGACAGATATTTGCAAGAATGTTGTGGGATCCATGCGCCGACGTCTACTCAGCTGTATTGAGAACAACGGAGGACATACAAAATATTAATAATTGTTAGCACAAAAACTATTATTAATTATTAATATTTTGTCCGCCTACAATACTAATTATACTTAATTAGGTATTTGGAAAAAGGTAATCTTGTTGTTCTAAATATTAAATCTGTAAAGAAAGAATACTTTTGTTACATAACTTACAAGTAAGTAAACTTTACTTAATGATCTTTCCATTTATTACAAAAAATATATTCAATAGCCCAGTTAAGTTAGAAGTAGTTTTTGTGAATTTGGTGAAAAGGGGACGTGCTGGCTATAGGACAAGTTAGTTTAAGATTGTAAGATTGAGGTTAAGTTTCAATCCTCTTTTCCTTGAGAAAACGAATACTTAAGCTATAAACCTCAATAAAATTTACAATGAGCAGGTTGGTAGATAGTAAAAATGAAATATATTAATTTACGAATCAATCATTTTGTATCATTTCTTTGCATAACCCCATAATTAATCACATAAATAATAACTAATAATAATAACCAACTTCATGCAAAATTACTTTATCAATATATAAAATTATATTTTTGTCATAAATATAAAAAATCGTTATAGACTGGAATCGAACCACAAGTATCTCTAATCGCAGTGAATCAATAGTATCTTGCTTCTGCCACTTAGCTATCAGCTAATTTACTGAGGTTGGCGAATTACTGTTATACTATCTAATGACTCACAGCAGTTGTAAAGAATAATACAGTAATGAAAACATAAACACCTATAACACAAAAATATATCGTTATCTTTGTCTAGCACGAACTACTCATATTTTGTTGTCCTAGTCTACGCTACGACACGTCGCGTCGTATTGCATTGAGACATTACACACACACACATATGTAAACGCCCGGCGCGCGGCAGCCGCACGCCACACCATTTTGAGCCTTGTTGTGCTAATGCACTTATGAGCTCTGACTGTACATAAACTCACGCCTATATTCCCCGAAGGGGTAGGGGGTAGGGGCAGAGGTGCTAGCACTCACATTTCACCAGTTTATGTTTAGGTCCTTAGCCTATTGCCATTCAGCGGGCACTTATAAACCTGCGATAAATACACACATAGTTTCGAAAAGCATCGAAAAGTCATTGATGTGTGCCATGGTAAAACCTGGGATCAAACCCGAGACCTAGACTCAGCAGTCCATTACCCTTACCACTAGGATACCGCGGTATTTTACTGAAACTTTCGATATCGAAAAATTCCTCCCCATCGATCTCTACTGGTACCGTGACTTAATTAAAACATAAATACCTCCCAAAATATTGACCTATTTCCAAAATCAACGACCATTATATTTCGCCTACAATATCCTGTTTTACATGGCTCAAATCGTTTATTACTGGGTGAATTACAGTATGCAAATCCTTTCGGTATATCGAACGATAGCCGTATATCTGTCCCGTGCAAACTCATAAATTACAAAATTTTATAACCGTTTCCTATTCCATACTATTTTTAAAAGGTGTAAAAGTTTTATGTACTATTAAATACAAACTATGTACAGGTTGCATAGACTGTTACAAAATAATGAAGACTTTTTAAACTTGTTAGTACTGTGTTTAAATACCACCACTAGATGTGCCGTCTTTTTATTTATATTTTGGTCGTCAAATTGACTGCACTCCGCATGATAGTAAGCTGGATGGCAGTCCAAAGGACACCATAACAGATAATGCCCCTGAAATAGCGGTCCCTACCTAGACAGCCTTGCTTTTCCAAGCCCTTTTTTATAAAGGACAACTTGACTTCAACTCGCCTGATGGTAAGCTAAAGGCAAAGTCTCAGGGA
The DNA here is from genome assembly GCA_963662185.1 of Eilema griseolum. Taxonomy (NCBI): domain Eukaryota; kingdom Metazoa; phylum Arthropoda; class Insecta; order Lepidoptera; family Erebidae; genus Eilema; species Eilema griseolum. Next base: position 19,466,230 of record OY759245.1, read on the forward strand.
AGAGGGTCACCATTACAGACACTAAGTATCCTTCTTAAAGGACTGAAGGAAACATGTGTGCTGGTAAAGAATTACAAATCTTCATTGCATTGTTTGCACATTATGTGGGTAGCATCTAAGTCTTACATGTGTTGTCCTGTATAAAAAATAAGAGGATGCGACGGTTGATAGGGTTCATCGGGACATTCGTCCCGGTATTATAAGACAAGGAAAAGTGCTAAACCTCTCATGTTCCTTTTCATGAGTACTATTATGACCAGGGATGTTATACTAATTATAATTGATAAATCTAAGAGGAGATATAAAGTGTCCTCCGGGGAGCTTGTGCTCAGATGAATTGTTTGACATGATGCCCACAGCTACATTCTATCATCGCACCTCTCGCCATAGGCAGGGAATTCATCCTCACACATTGCGAACTGAGACGGTGCGCACTGTGCGGTATGAAAGAAACTTCATCCCACGCACACTCAAGCTGTGGAATGACCTCCCTGCTGCGGTTTTCCCAAGCACCTACAATATGGGGTTCTTCAAGAGGGGCATCAGAAGGATTCACCGTAGAAGTGTAACACCCCTGGTGTGGCATACGTCCATAGGCCACGGTAACCACTTCCCATCAGGTGGGCCGTGTGCTTTTCTGCCACCTAAGTGGTATAAAAAAAAGCTATTATAAAGCCGGATGTGACCCAGGCTCAGACGGAGTGCGAGAGAAATGCGTCATTGAGCCATTTTATCAGGGTTTTTTTTTTTTTTTACGTGCGCAAAATCCGCACCGGTACCTCCCCACCGGAGCCGGTGGAGGAGGTTATGTCGGACACGAACCGACTAAAACGCACGCCGCCTGTGGGTCGTTTTGGTTGCCGAAGGTGAGGTTGACAGGCATATCCCTCGCACCCCGGCCGACCCAGGGCCATCTCTCACGATCAGCCATTTTATCAGGGTATAAATATTAATGCAAACCATCTATAGTCTAGATTAATAATTGAGACTCTAGATGGTTTGCAGTTTCAGTCGGCTCGAGTCCCACAATCCTTGGGTATTGCCGTATGAAAAAAAAACATACATACGATAAAGTTACGCCTTTATCCCTGAAGGGTTAGGCAGAGGTAAATTAACAACCGCATTAAACCAATCATTGTTTTCGGCCCCACGTAATCGGGGTTGCGTATATTGTTGACTCGAGACATATCTGTGCCTGAGACTGAGCTGGCTATATCTGTCTGATGTTAAACGCATGGGAAGAGATGGGGTGGCCCAAATTCTATTCTGCCGAGAACTATGAGCCTAAATCGCGGAAAAAAAGGCAGTAATAGTTAGCAGTATTGGACTGTTCCAAAAAATCGAATCGCACCCTGCCTAACCCCTCGTTTTCACTAAGAAACAAGTTGTAAACTTATTTGATACAAAACTTGTTAAAGACTTGTAGAATCAAAGAATCAATCAAAGAATCAAAGAATCAATTTCATTTTTTCAGTTTAGGCACATAAAGAGCACATATGAACGTCAAAATTTTACAACATACATATTTGTAAAATAAAAATATTAATAATTTAAACATAAACCATTGGAAAATGATTCTTTCGCTGGTTCGGTAGATTAGTTCTACTGAGAAGATACCAGCAAGAAACTCAGCGAACTACATTAGAACTAGTTTATTTTTCTTTTATAAATTTGTTTTGTTTACAATTTATTTTGTGCAAGCAAGCAAGAGACTTATGTTGACCACGCATTAACATCATTAAGGTACTCATCCACTTTATAGTAACCTTTACTCATTAAAGTTTTTTTCACTTCGAAGACTAGTCAAAACACAATACATGTGTTTTATACATGTATTGAGACTGTCTCTTTTCGTTCACAAAGTATGTATAGCCTATAAGTTGTAAACAAGTATAAAACACAATCGCGTTCACACTGAAGCCTGTGACATATTGTAGCTTTTCAAATACATGTTTTTTCAGGTGAAAACGAGTTACAGAGACTATGAGTAACAACTTTTAATTAAATTAAATTTTAAAGCAATTAGTATGACGAATCTCCGTAACACGGATATATGTAGGTATAGAAGAATTTGGATGATTTCACGCGGAGGTTCGGTGGCTTAGTGGACCCCTTTAAGGGAAAGTTCACAGGTTCGAACCCCGCCGGGACTGTTTAAATTTTTTTCTATCTAAATCAAACTTCTAACAAGTATCCAGGAAATAGTTTTTTCTCAATTATAAGCTTAATTCGCTTATACGTTTTTATCTCTAAACAACATTTTAATTTTAATTAGGGAACTCCCCCACCGTCACATAACTTGTATGTAACATAATCTCAAAGCCATAAGTCCTCAACGTAGACATTCATGTCCTCAACTCGAGCATAAGTCGCACATAATGAAATAACTTTTAGTCTACAGTTCAAACTTGAGATTTTTAATGCTTTAATATCCTGTCGCTTACAAAGTTGGCGAAGTACTTACTTTATTACTATGATTGTTCGTGTTCTTTGAATGAAACTCTTCTGATTAAGTATCTTTATCTGAATTACTTTTCAAGCAATCCTCGGATATTCTTGTCTTATTTTCTTTTAATGTCGTTCGTGAAAAAATATGTTAAAAAAATTTGACGTGATGTTTTCACGATTATTGTGTCAAAGTTAAAATCTTTATTTACGTTCATGTGTTGTACAGATCTTATAGACATTTAGGTTTCAACATGAAGCCCTGTTGGGGCACCTCAAAAATATAATAATTATAATATTTATTAAGTTAAATGTATACATATATATATATTGGGTGGACATAAACTGGCGAAATGTGGGTGCTAGTACCTCTGCCTACCCCTTCGGGGATATAGGCGTGAGTTTATGTTATGTTTATGTTATATATATAGTACAGTCAGCATCAGATCGTGTTTATCATCAAAAAATTCCTGAAAATTGTAGTAGCATTTTTGTAATAGGTACTCTTGTAGTTTGAATTCATGCTCACTCTCTAAATTCTTTAATGGCTGCGGTTATTTGTTGTATTCTTTTATGGAGATTATATATGGGCTTGAGAGGCACATAGACTAGTCAGATGTTGGTGGTGCTACTCTGTGAGCTTAGCGACTGTTGAACTGGAAGGGTATACTTATCAAGGACTCTCGGGAATAAGCCAATCCCACCTACGAGCTAATACAACTACATTTGACGAAGATTTTAATGTTTGTCAGATGACAGTAATTCTTCAAAAGTCAAATCTTAAGAAGGACAAGCAGTAAATGGCCGGGCTTTGAGATGAAATCGGCGAATGCAACCGTAAACCACTACTGCGCTAAACTGGTGATGATGACAGATGCAATGGTGGAACATTTATCAAAATTTTAGATGTTTATTGATATATAGATATAGTTACAATTTGCTACAAGGGAATTGGTGAAACCGGGCTTAAATGAAATCGGGTCACTTGCCACAATAGAGGAGGCGACTGAGGCAAGTGATAGGACTGATAGAATTCCCAAAGATTAAATTGCACACAACTACAATCGGCCTTTCTACAAGGTCTAAGAATTAGAATACGATGTTAATTAATATGTGAGAACAGTAATCAAAACAGAAACAAACCCGGACAACATGCAAAAGAACTCAGAAGCTTTACTGCGAAAACTATCGCACTTAAATCCAATTATAATCATTTATTGCTACCAAGGATATTACAAAGATATTGATAAGTGTCTTTAAAAGCAGTTTCTTTTGCGGCCTACCTTGTTATGCCGAGTAATTTATACCGAAATGTGAGTTCACATGAGATCATTCTAAAAACTATTACCACATTTGGGATTCATGTTTATGTTAAGAGTTTCTAAATTACAACGTAAAACGTGAAATCTTGAAAAGATACTACGAAAAATACCAGTAAGCCATAACATTTCTACGAAATCATTATTACTCAAACGAGTGAATTAATGAGAAGAAGTGGGTGTCACTTCTGAATAAGTGCTCTGATATAAGCATAGCAATCAAATAAATACTATTAACAAGAAACATTTCCATTTCTTGATATTGTAATAAAGAACCAAAAGATTTTGGTTCAATTTGCGCTTACGCCTATCTTTTTTCTTTTGTGTGCTATTTACCTTTTTCATGTAAAATGTAATCATTTTATAAGTAATCCGCTCGCGTGTATCTCTTATGTCTAGTGCTACTCTATAGATTACAATTAAACAAACGTACAATTTTAAGTCTGATCAAGGCCTTTCTAACAAAAAAGACCGCATCTAAATCCGTTCAGTAGTTTGTGCTTCCATCGCGAGCAAACATTGCCAATTTACAATTATAGTTAGAATAGTACAATATATCAAAGAAAAGGACAACAAAATGAAAACTTAAAAAACCCTTTTTTTTACGTGCGCAAAATCCCCACGGATACCTCCCCACCGGAGCCGGTGGAGGAGGTTATGACAGACTCGAACCAACTAAAACGCACGCCGCCTGAGGGTCGCTTTGGTTGCCTAAGGTGAGTTTGACAGGCATATCCCTCGCACCCCGGCCGACCCAGGGCTATCTCTCACGATCTGGCCCTCTTCTCGGGTGCGGGGACTACAGAGTCCCCAACTCGTCCCCGGAAACGGGGAGGCGCGCCTGGCGAGAAAACGACCCAGAAGAAACCTTCTAATCCACTCTTTAAGAACCCTATATTGTAGGCGCTTGGGAAAACCACGGCAGGGAGTCCAGCTTGATTCTGCTACACTAAAGTAGTAAGTAGTACTGCTTCACTTAGTCTACGGGCCTAAAACACATATTTATCTGGCTAAAATGTCAAGTCTCTCTGACTCTGGCTGACAGTTTCCGTAAAAATCCAAAAAAGCAATCAAATTCTAGTAAAATGTAAACCAAACTAAAACATACTAAGTTTTATTCAATCTTACGCTTCAATATACTGGCCCGTAGATTTTATTGCTGCAATAAAAGTGTAAAGCTAATACTTTTTAAAGCATATTGCCAGGGCTTTTACACGGGGAGTTTATGGGCCAGTTACACTAAAAGGTCGCTGGACAAGCTGCGTATCCTGTACAATAATGTCTTTAGGGTGACGTTCAGACTACGACGTTACTGTAACGCGTCGGAGATGTTTGCGCAGAATAGGACTGACGGTTTCCACTCCGAAAGAACTCCATCGCAGAATACGGGACAGTGGCAACAGCATCCTGTAAACAGTGGCGGAGAGTATCGATTCTCCAATTATTAAATTCCTTGTGAGAAGGCCGATCCTTTAGGAGCACTGTACTCACACTGTAATTTGAAGATTCAAAAAAAATAATAAAAAAATTAATTAAAATATAATTAGAACACTAACCCTAATCTAATTCGTTACTAACACAATGGATCAATGTTACCTGAGAAATAAATGATTTGATTTGAATATTCTCGCTGCCTTGTTGGCTTTGTGGACACTAATAAAAAAAGTCGTCAGTGTCACCACATCGGTAAACGTTATTAAAACCAGTTTGCCAAAACATCAAGTCAATTTTTTATGAGTTATTCCCGACAGGCTGTAGTGATATTCTTTCCCGAACAAGGTTTTGTACCACTCAACGTAATGAAAATGTTATTCTCAATTGTCATGGGAGGATTACGTTTCGGCGATACGCCGAGATGTATCAATATTATGAAATTATTTTATGAAACTTTTAGTGAAACTCATCTTTCGAATATGATGTGACTTTTGAATTACTGAGACCAAAATGCTGTTTTTAAGGAATAGGATAATCCGTACTAATATTATAAAAGCGAAAGTAGCTCTGTCTGTCTGTCTGTATGTTATGTTTTTAAGTCTAAACCGCGAAACCGATTTTGATGAAATTATTAAATGGGTAGATTAGACCAGGCTATGATTTGTCGACATTATAAATATTTTATGACATTTTACATAGCGCTAAATACCTAGACCCGATGTAAGCAAAGTAACTAGTTAGCGAGGTGTACTAGTTAGTACCTAGCTAGTGAGTAACTAGTAACCACCTCACTAGCTTACACTAGCTTGTAGTTACCAATTCCCCGGGGTTCCATAAGTGGGCCGAACTGGTGGGACCACGAGTAAGCGCCTGATAATTTACTTTGATAGTTTTTCTAAATAAAAATTATTTATAGTCTAAAACTCACTTATTGTTTTGAGTAACCGAAATTTGTGTGAACGCAGACAGTAGTAATGGCGATACGCATAAAAAACGAGTGCGGAATAGGGTAGACCGATATGATCTGCCCAATAACAACTGGCTTGGCGGTCGTCAGTAGACCGCGATCATGGCGCTTGTAACAGCGCCTAAATAGCGGTTACTCAAGGAAAACAATAAACATGGTAAATATCTCGGTGAGTTTTATACTATTGATGTTAATGACCATGTCAATCTCAAATCATATAAAAAATATTATTGCACATTGAAACACACAAAGGAATCCAAATGTATATATTTGGATTCCTTTGTGTGTTTCAATGTTGATTGATATCGCAATGTTTGAGGATGCCGTAAAGTGAAACCAGTCAGGTCTAATAATAATAATAAATTCTATATCTACAACATTCTACATAAGGCTACTAGGACCCATGGTAAGCATAGCTTAACTACCTTGTGTTATGGAATCTAGGATGCGGTTATTAATCTTAAATACTTTTTTGTAAATACATAATGTAGTCGGGATGGAGCCAATAAGGAGCCAGGTGTAATTGTCACATTCCTTTTAATGATTAATTTCACAATTTTAGGAACAAATAAACTTAATTATTAAGACAATGATTATAATTCGTGTAGTACGTTGGCGTTCGTTTCTCCGACTCTCCGAGCCGGTCGCGCGGGCCTGTGATTGGCTAGCGCTATGGGCGCGTTCGTAAATTAGTAGACGGAGAATAACGTCTCGGCGCCCTACTGCGTGTATTACGGAGAGGGAGTTTAGGATTATCCGCTACATACTCCCCCTCGGGTTCGATAAAGCGTCCTCGCTCAAGAACCCGTTCGTTTGAGATAGAAACAGGCTCTGGAACCCGTTCAGGTGAAATGGAAACAGGCTTAATCTGACGAGGGCGGCCTCGGTTACGTTTGGGCATGACCGGTAGAGAAACCTCGTTCCTTTTAACAAATGACGTAAGTTGTGACGCGTGAAATTTACCTATGATGTCGTTAGGATTATCAAGTTTAGAAAGAATGTAAGTAGTAGGACTCGCTACCTTAATTATTGTATAAGGACCATCTCTTTTTGGTACAAATTTAGCTGAAATCCCTTTTGCAGCGTTACTTAATACGTGCGATTTAACTAACACTTGGTCATTGACATGAAACTCTTCAATTTTACGATTTTTATCCGCGTATTCTTTACGTCTATCCTGTTCCTTCTCTACTCTATCTCGAATTGAAATTAAAGAATTCAAGAAACTCTTTAAATAAGGAGTAATCTGGGGTACAAAATTATCTTTCTCTAGGACTGTCCTGATGTCAAGATTGACTTCGATAGGTGAACGGAGATCCCTAGCAAAGGTGAGAAATGCGGGCGAGACACCAGTTGTATTACACATAGCTGAGTTCATAGCGAAACGAACCGACGGTAGGTGTTTGGGCCATGAGTTATGCTTGGTGTCAACTATCTGAGCCAGCTGTACCTTAAGGTCTCTATTTTTACGTTCAGCCGGATTTGCTTCCGGGTGGTATAAGGGTAACAGATCCTGTTGAATCCCCAGGATAAACATGCATTGTTGCATAACAGATGAGACGAACTGTACTCCATTATCGGAGACGACACGACGCGGTAGGCCATATCTGAGGAAATATTCCTCTATCAGTGTTCGGGCACAGACTTCTGCCGTGGCGTCAACAAGAGCAAAGAGTTCGACCCACCGAGTAGCTGTGTCCTCAACCAACAATATGTATTTCTCCCCCTTTTCTCCAGATGGGAGCGGGCCAAATAAGTCAACTGCTATAACCTCACCTCTTTGTTGCAAAACTGGTGTTTGCAAGAGGCCTGATGGCTTTACATTTGACGACTTATACCGCTGGCATGTAGGGCAAGACTTAATAAAATCAGCCACAAGACGTACCAGTGAAAAAAAACCGTTGTGAAAGTCTATGTAACGTTCTATCGATGCCTTGATGACCAGCAATAGGAGTGTCATGGCATTCCTGCAGGACATCGAGTCTTAAACTCACAGGAAGTACGAGCTGTGGTTCTTCAACATCGACGTCAGGATTATACCTATAAAGAACTCCTTGTTGCATGAAGTAACCTCGCTCAGACCAGCGTTTGTCTTCAAGAGCATCATTACTTTCAAGACTACTAATAATTTTTCTCAGTTCCGAGTCATCTAACTGAGCTTGGCGAAGATCAGCAGGACTTCTCGAAGGTAAGTCTACAATGACTGAGCAAATCCCGCACTGATCCTTACTATCTTCTTCGCAGGTAGGACGACTCAAAGTGTCAGCGACAACATTGGCTTTACCAGGAGTGTATTCAAAGCGAATATTAAACTCTTGCAACTTTAAAGCCCATCGCACGAGTCTACCTGAAGGCGATTTTAAACTTAATAACCACTTAAGAGGTTGATGGTCACTACTAACAACAATTTCATGACCCTCAATGTAACCTCTGAAGCGTTCAACAGACCAGACTACTGCTAGAGCTTCTCTTTCAGTAGTACTGTAGTTGCGTTCGGCGGGGTTAAGGAGACGGCTCGCATACTCAATTGGCCGTTCATTGTTTCCTTCGCCCTGCAGCAAGACGGCACCTAAGGCGTAATTGCTAGCATCCGTACGTAATACAAATGGTTTGCTGTAATCAGCTTGGATTAAAATGGGAGCAGACGTTAAACTCTTTTTGAGCTCTTGAAACGACTGTTTCTGCTCATTACCCCATTTCCAAGGTTGATTCTTTTTCAGAAGACGTGTTAGTGGTTCAGCGACTTTCGAAAAGTTCAAAATGAACTTTCGGAACCACGAGCACGTTTGAAGAAAAGTTTTGAGATGGCGTACCGAACTTGGTTCTTTCATATCCACGATAGCGCGTACTTTACCAGGATCAGGGAGGATCCCTTCCTGTGTGATGACGTGGCCAAGATATTTAACCTCTTTGCGTGCGAAAACACATTTTTCGCGATTGGCGCGAAGATTGAATAGGCGTAGTCTATCAAAAACTATACGTAAATCTGCGATATGCTGGTCGAATCCATCTGATATAATTAGCAGGTCATCTTGGTATGCTAAAATGTTTATGTTTTTCAGTGATGTACCGGAGCGCAACCTGTCTATTAGCCTAGCAAACGTCATTGGCGAATTTTTAAGACCAAAAGGCATGCGTTTAAAACGAAACGTTCCTAAATGTGTCTGAAAGGCCGTTTTATCCCTATCACACTCGCGTACGCTTACATTCCAAAACCCACTTCTCATATCTAACGTAGTCATGATGCAATTGCGTTTTGTTGACTGTACAAGTTCGTCAATAAGCGGCATTGGATACGCGTCAGACTTAGTAATTGCGTTAAGCTTACGATAGTCGACACAAAAACGTACCTGACCATTTTTTTTTGGAACTAATAACGCCGGAGCGGCCCATGCCGACTCGCATTCCTCTATGATGTCCTCGGCTAACATCTTTTCTATTTCAGTCTGCATAACAGCCTTTTTCGCGGGCGTTAACCTATACGGAGGTACCGCGATAGGAGCGTGGTCACCGGTATCTATTACATGTTCCGCGAAACTAGTTGGTTCACCTGTCAACTTAAAAATGTCCTCATTTTCCGTGAGAACTTGAGCAAGAACCTCGCGTTGTTGATCGGTAAGACCTGATGCTTCATCATCCCTAAATATGCTGTTAACATAGACATGTTCATAAAATAAATCTTTTTCGAAAAGAAGATCAAACTTTTTATCATTATCGTTAAAGTACCATTTAGCGTTACCAAAATCCACACTGATATCAAAATTTATCAAAAAATCTATACCTAACAAAGTATGATTACTATCCGCGTCTGGAAAAATTAAAAAACTTATGAGCCTGGTTCTACCTTCAAGACATACATACACTTCCGTAGTAAGTACATTCATTAATCTAGTAACACCATCAGCTAAGCTTACATTTTTCACACAAGACAACATACGATGATTTCTCATTTTAAAAAGATTGTACAATGTATAGCCAGCCACACAACATTTGGCTGCTGAATCAATCATTGCTGTACCATTCTCACCTAAAATATTAATTTTTATTACTGGACGTAGAGAAGATTTATTTTCACAATTAACTTTAAAAAAACTTTGAGATTCATTAGCAAAACATGTTTGAGAATCATTAGCAAAACATGTTTGAGCACCATTTACCAAATATGTTTGAGCACCACTGACTTTCCCATGAAACTGTTTAGAGCTACTTGACATTTCCAATAAAGATTGTGAGCCACCAACTTTGTCAGATAATGGTACAGCAATACTGGTGTGCGGCCTAAAATCATTATTAACATGAGATTTTGATCCGACAAAATTACCAGAAACACATTGAAAACCATTTGACAACATAAAGCGGGGATTACAATTGTTACAAATACAAGTTGAAGTCTCAGTCTTTGAACTAAGGGAATAAAATGCAGTGTGCTCACCATATGAGCTTAATTTAGGGTTACAATTAGGACATTTAGATTTTATAACATTTTCTGTACCGCAACCATAACATTTAATATCTTTGTACTTTGAAGTATCACTATCACTAGACTTATTATCATTAGATTTATTAATATTAAGCTTTTCACACTTGTCTTTAGTGTGACCACTACGCTTGCAATACACACAGAACAACCTGGGTTTCCCACGTCTTGCATCTTGACCATCAACAGCTGTGCCAGTGGAATACGCAGGTGCTGCAGAGGCACGTGCGGGGACTGCAGTGGCACGCATAGGGTTAGAAGCGGGGCGCGCAGATTCCGAAGTCGTCGCGACGGATGTGTTGCAGCTCTCGGACTTGTGGTTTTCCTTTAACGAGTCCTCAATAGCGCGAGCTTTAATTAATAATTCGTCGAATGTACTGATAGCTGATCTATCTAATCTTTTCTTAATGCGGCGATCTAATAACCCATATACCATGTCCAACTCCACTCGTTCACACAGATCACCATGCGGAAGCTTTGCTAATAAAGCTCGAATTTTCGCAATAAAAAGATCTGTATTCTGCTGACCTTGAGTGGTTGAAAATATTTCGGAGTAAATCCTGAATGGCGGACGACGCTCGCCGAAGGCACTGCGCAATCTGTTTAGGGCCTCTTCCCAAGTTTTCGTTGAGTTTTTGACGCCTTGCCACCATGTTCCCGCCGATGAACCCAGTAACATAGAAAGTCCTAACATGGCGTTCTCGTCGCTTATGTTTAGGCACGCCTTGTATACTGAGATGGCATCAATAAAATTGTCAACAGACTCACCAGTATTTCCGTTGAAACGCGATGCACATTTCGCAAAATTATTTTTCATAATGGCGGAGACATTAACCTCGTTTGGTGTGGACGAACGTACCTCTCTCATTATTTGAGAATATAACTCAGCTTGAGACTGCTGCATACTCGTAATAAGCGTTGTAAGTGCTTCTTGTGTAAACACAACGTTATTATTTGTTGAGTTATTGCTATTTCCCTCCTGTACAGAACTATTTTGATCTAGCGATTGTCGTTTGCGCGGCATCTTGTTGGACGAACTTTATGCTCCTTATATACACGTTGGGCGTCAGTTGTAGTCGGGATGGAGCCAATAAGGAGCCAGGTGTAATTGTCACATTCCTTTTAATGATTAATTTCACAATTTTAGGAACAAATAAACTTAATTATTAAGACAATGATTATAATTCGTGTAGTACGTTGGCGTTCGTTTCTCCGACTCTCCGAGCCGGTCGCGCGGGCCTGTGATTGGCTAGCGCTATGGGCGCGTTCGTAAATTAGTAGACGGAGAATAACGTCTCGGCGCCCTACTGCGTGTATTACGGAGAGGGAGTTTAGGATTATCCGCTACAATAAATAATTTTGTAAATAATAAAAAAATACTGTGAAAAAAGTAAAAGTAATACAAATATACATATTATTTAATATACAATAATTGCGATGAGAGACAATCGAACCTACGACCTCTGCCATAGCAGTTGAACGCTCTACTGCTACACCACTGAGGACGACAGAGTAAAAAAAATACATTTCCACTGACTTTAATCCCATCCAAAATATACTTCAGTGCTCTTCGCTAAGTCACCCAACTTATTTATGTCTTAGAGTTTAATAACAGTACTTTAAATGACCAAAATTCCGTTTTAACGATTAAAACGGTAAAGTTTGCCGAGTGAAATTTATTGCTGGGACGCTCAGTTATTTTTCAATTTGGTAGATCGCGGCCTCGTGTAAGCGACAATTACGGCAGCGAACTTTCTAGAAAATATTGTAAGACTGAAATTGGTGTACGGAGCCGGATTATGATTTCCACTTTTGTTGGAGATAATACAATTTAACCTTCTTACAATCGCATCGAAAAGTGTAACAAGTGTACTAGCTCAGGGTTTGTACGACCAAAAGTACTGATGGAGATGGATAATTCCACTCGAAGTCTACCGAGTGTGCTATTGAAGTGAACTCATTCTTAAATACATTGGTTAAATCACATGTAACCAGCGCCATCAAGCTAAAGCTACTTGAACTTCTATGAAACGTCAGTATCACTGGCCCGTAACCCGTCAGGCGTAATCACTGTCAGGTTAAAGAATTCTCTCTTTGTGTCTGAGGAAAATTCTGATCGATTTCTCCTCATCGAAACCAGTTTCGCTTAGCTGGAAGGGTTAAACAGCAATATAAGAAATATGGAATCAATCAATCAATTAGCCTATCGCAATCCACTGCTGGACAAAGACATCTCCCAAGGGTTGGTACAGGGTTTTATTTCGAGTTTTCCTTCTCTTTCAGTGTTATCGGCAGCTTATTTTTCCGTTAGTCGCCTTACGACACTCTTCGGATGAGATGGGGTAGTGATACTTGTATTTTTTCTCTGTTACCACACAGATCATCTTAGATATAAAATTCTCGTGTCACAATGTTCGTTCCCGTACTCCTCCGAAACGGCTTGACCGATTCTCATGAAATTTTGTGAGCATATTGAGTAGGTCTGAGAATCGGCCAACATCTATTTTTCATACCCCTTAGTGATAAGGGTTGTCCACCCTGGGAACCGACATCCACGCGGGTGGAGCCGCGGGCAAAAGCTAGTAAGAAATAATAGAAATAAAGGACATAACAAACGCAACATTGATATGGCAATAAACTAGGCAGCTACTTTAGGCGCACTAAATACCCGCAGTTGCATTTAAAAATAAATGAAGTCGTATCTTGTCGGCCTCACAGACCCTGCACGTGCACACGAAGGTTAACTAGCATACAATGTCTTTCCTTGATGATTACTGTAGGCCCACATTCGGTAGCCGAGATTGTGCGCCGTTCGAGTCAGTTAGGCTTCTACAATGATGTCATTTTTGTTTCATGAATGTAAAAAACCTTTTGTACATGCAGGCTAGGGTATCACGTTGTTTTATCAAAGAAGGGTATTATTACAGGAGACCATGCCTCGTATATCCGGACAAGCTACGTTATCTGACGTAAATTATTCACCAGTGACATGATAGATGAAACTTCAGCCTGATGTTTACGGAATACTTGTTTTGTAATGTCTTCTGTGAATATTTCAGTTTTTTGTAGCATTATACTAATTAGCTGTTGACTAATAGCGCGTTGATCCTGATCCTGTTTCCTAACGGAACCTAATTCCTGTATAAAAAGAAGATGTGTTATTCCAGACTATAGTCTATCTTTCTCCCACATTTTAGCCAGATTCGATCAGCCATTAAAAACTTAATTAAATAACAAACATCCAAACATATTCACACATTTCCACATATATAATATTTATATATGTGGAAATACATACAATAGGAGTTGCTGATCATTCAAATTACTGAGTGTTATCGTTCTGAACTCACGAAACTCTTCCACGATTATTTTTCTGAAATGAACGCAGAGGTCTTTCCGGAGTGTTGACTCCGGAAAGACACAAAAGACACAAAATTACGAGATATTTATACTGAACCTACCATAATGATGACAATGACAAGTCACGAGAAGCACACAAATAAACAAACAAACAAACTCGATACTACAACACAATATAAAGCGAATACACTAATGATAAATTTAATAATCCAGTTTTATTAACGCTACACGCACAAAGAAATAACGAAATTAATTTCATCTCTTAACTACAAAAAAGATTTTGTACTAAAAGCTTTTCTGTATTAACAAATATTTAATTAGATTGAGAGTTATATGAATTATCTAAGTTTTTAGTAGTATTATGAAGGTATGAAGTTATATAACAGATACAGATAATCGAACAAAATAAACCAAAAGATGAAGATGCTACTTAGATGGCAATAAGCACACGACTCACCTGATGGGAAGTAGTTACCGTGGCAAATCTACGTAAGCAACACCAGTGGCGTTACACTCGCGTTGTCGACCCTGAAGATACCTCTTAATGCCTCTCTTTAAGAACCCCATATTGTAGGCGCTTGGGAAAACCGCAGCACGGAATATTAGGCGTTATAGAAATAAGGTCTGTGAATGGATTTAACGTGATCATGGTTTAGGTACACCATAAGAGGTAGGACACGATGGTATTTCTGTCTAATTGAGCAGTCAGAGCTCACTGGAGAGGTTTTGTCCTGTCAGTGGGAAGACCAAAGGCTTATACTGATTGTGTCTTCTGCACTGACGGCACAGAAACTTTTTGTTCTTACAGGGTCGGCAGCGCGAGTGTGATTCCTCTGGTGTTGCACACGTCCATAGGCCACGGTAACCATTTTCTATCAGATGGGCCGTGTGCTTATCTGCTACCTAAGTGGTATAATAAAAAATACCTTCCTACACATATTTCCGTTAATATTATTGTATATTATGGAACGCGAGAATTGAAAAGTCAGTAAGAACGTAAGCTATTTTATATTTCGCCAAAAGTTTCCACATCAGGGACGCGAGTAAAAGCTAGTTCGAAAATATTAGAAAACCGAAGATACCGTACGTACTTCCTCAGTATTGCTGTTTTCATATAATACGACAAATTCGCCGCACTACAAGTTATCCCATTTTATTTTCTTGCATAAACTTGAACATTTTAGTGCAATATTTCACGAACAGCAAGTGCACCTGGGCTTTTATATCTTGTTGCTAACATTTTAGAACAATGCTAACAGAAATGGGCTGTATATCATAGCTAACTGACTGGTTTTGGACTTGGAGAAATATTTTGGTACGTTTTTGGTGAAAATCTTTTACTATTTGGTGGTGAAAAAGTAATAGCAAACTGGGAATGAAATTCAGTATTATGTACGTATGTGTGTTCAGTATTGGGGTTTGAATAAAATGATGCAATCTACTTTATAGCCATACCTTTAGGGTCTCGTGGCTAACTAGAAATCGAATCTGTTAACACATTGAAAGGTGATGCAATAATGAACAAAACTCACCCAAACCACCCAACAAACCCATTATGGAATCACCTCCACATCCCCACAGCGAGGTGGGGCTGCCAACCCTGTGGTCGGCCGACTTGCCCTACGTGGTGCACCTGGGCCTCGATTTTGCTAAAACAAAATCATTGTCATATCACGAACACTGCTAAAAAATCCATTTAATTTTCGACTTTAAAGCTCAAAATTAAAAGGCTTTTTGAAGAGTGAATGATGAAGTGTAATGAAACTGAAAAAGGTGGCTGGGACAGACTGGATGCGGAAGGCAGAGGATCGGATAAAATGGCGCACATTGGGAGAGGCCTAAGTGACAATGAAAGTCTTTTTATTTAATTTTGAACTTTAAGCACATAAAATCTAAAATTTAATGCCATTTTTGTAGTGTCTGTGGTATGACAGTGGTCTAGTGGACTATTATTTTAATTAAGGACATTAAATTTTGTGTTAATTTTACATAAAATAATTAATTGATATAGATGTTTGCATTTTTTATTTATTTATTACACACCTCTTACACCATCATTACAGAAGTCCAATAAGATAGCGTAGACATAAAATTTAAAAAAAAATAACATGAGCACAAACAACCAATGTGTAAATATAAATCACACATATTAAAAAAAAAGAGAAATCGAATTGCATTTATCTTGTGTAGATACCGTTGTCGTTAATAAGGTTAAATTAAATTATGAAACAACCATTTTACTTACTAGAAGCCTTAATAATATTCTGGAACTGAAATCCACTAATTCACGTCTCAAATTCCAACCAAAATCACTTTTAATCATCACTATACTTTTAAACTGACTTTTGTATTGTTATCATTCTACGACCCTTCTTCAAACTCAATTTTTTATCATTCACAATAGGAGTGAAACGTTTTTTACATACTTAATATCAATATTCTCTGAAAACAAATTAAAAAAAGACGAAAAAACAACACTAATCTACATCAACCACATTTTCGTATAATATGCACGTATATTATGACGGCTAGTTTTTACCACAGCCGAGTCTGAAGTTTCAGCAATTAGTAATTCAAGTGATTAGCATAATGTAGACGCAGTGTGGGCAAAAAGACAAATGTATGTGGAAACTGCTAACGTTTGTCCAAAAGCGAGGAAGTTTGTTCCAATTTGGGAACACTAATCGTAAGCTTATTAGTAGACCGATCTCGTAGATTGAGAAGTTATTTGCTTTATTGTAGGCGCTTATCTCTTTGTTTTCCGGCATTTGTTTAGAATTTGTTGAATTAAAAAATATATGATCAGCCTCTTATTGCCGGGTTTCATTTGTTTCATATAAATGTTACATACATTTATGACAAAGCCGCGTGGTTCCCGGCAGAGTAGAATTTGGGTCACTCCAACTCTTCCCTTGCGGTGTCGGTGCGGTGTGAAGAGGGAAAACCAAGGCATTAAGATAATTTTGAGCACAATGTTAGTCGAGATCGATTTGGTGCTGGATGTACCAGCGTAGTTTACTTATTTGTTTGTTTTCAATCGCACGAAAATAGGCGGTTCTAAGCAAATGTTTTCCCTAACTGTTCCCGTGATTTATTATCACTAACCTTAATGACTCTTGGCTTTCTGCAGTCAGAGATTCGTGTTTTGAATTCTAATTCTCCTTAGAGAGATCTAAATACAATGCCATCGCTCTTCAATTGAAATCAAAATACAAGGAAAATGGACTAAACAACAACAGGAAATTAATAAGGTTTGTATATTTTTGGTTGTCACGTGGTTTCTGGCAGAGTAGAATTAGGACCACTCTATCTCTTTCCTTGAGGTGTCGTATAAGGCGACTGAGAGATAGGGCTGTTTTACATCATACAAATATATACAGCCCGGACTCAGCCTCAGATGCATGGCTTAAGTCAATAGTGCCCGGAAGACGGCAATAGGCTCACTCACTATTACGTGGGACCGAATTCAAGGATTGGTGAAGTGTGAAGATAAAGACGTGATTTTATGTATGCATTTTTGAAGTCGGGATATGGTCTAACATCGTCCTGAATTCATCTTAGCCCAAATCCTGAATGGCAACCAACAGTACTGGTGATTCTTTGCAGTTTGTGCTCACGTTTTTAACGGAACCCTTATAGGAACACTTCGTTGTCCGACTGTCCATCTGTCTGTCAAGACTTTTTTCCCAGGAACGATTGAAGATATCAAATTGAAATATATATAAACCCTATAAAATCTCAAAGCTGTGCTAAAATCAAACTTCCAAATCAACGAAATTCATAAATATTACGTGTTATCTACATTAACCGTTATATTTATTTGGATTGCCCCGAAATCCAATTTTGTACAGAATCTTCGGAACGCGAGTCCGACTCGCTCGTGACTAACTTTTTTTAAATGCTGTTTTAATTAGAATTTATAATTATTTATTTAATTTATGTACACATAAGAACAAATATAGAGAAACATAGGTGGAAATAGTAGTGCAGAGGCTTTAATGTTCTTTTTACGTAAAATGTAGTACAAAGTTATAAATTATAATAGTACAGGTTTATGTCTGGTGGTTAATGGTTTAATGGTCTATCTATACAGAATAAATATTCTTTTGGTGGTCAGGCAGCCACTTACAAAATTGTATTGTATTACATTTTTGGTTTAGTGTACAATACAGAGTATAAGGGTATAGCTTTATCTTTGTAAAAGAACAATGGAAAAATTCCACGTCTAAAGAGATGAACAATACATCCATAGAAAGAAACAAATAAAGGAACAAATCAGTCGCAAATTAACAAATTGAAACTCGTTCCGTCAATCTGTAGCACTAACATCTCGCCCAAAAGGCACGAGGCCCAAAATTGAGGTAAACAAAAAAAAGAAACAAAGCAAAAGTCAGTCATAATAAGGCCCGTTTATTCCCCGTTAAGGGTCAAGCCACACCTGGAGTAAATTGAATTCTATGAATAAATTTCCTCCCTGCGTAACTTTACGGTATAAGTTATAAGCGGATCCCGTTTTCACTAAAAAATCATACACGCGGTATATGAATACTTGGTTCAACTTGTTTAGGATAATCCAATACAAATAAAAATGTTGTATTACAAGTGGGATTCTTTACGAGTATTGGGTAGTTCTTCGAAGACAAAATTTTCTATTTCCGTGGGTGTATTTCTGTAACCAACTAACATAATTGCCTGTGAATTTTTGTTTTGGATACTTTAGCTTTGTCCCTAACTTGGTCAAATGATATTTTATAAATAGTTGCTGTCTAGGTACAAAATAAAAACATTTGAACTATGTTCTTCTGATTCATATAACGCGTCCGTTTGCCATTTTCCGGAAGAAAATGTTTGATGTGGCATTTTTCATTTGACAAATTCACATAAATAATATTTTTTAAGGAAAGGAAATGAATTTTCCTTTTATAAAATAATGCGTAGTAGTTAAAACTACTTATACTTTTTTTATAAATAAGCAAAACATAAGTGTCCGGCGTATAATACTGATTAATATGGTGCAAGCTGCGCTTGACCATAGTTGACCGGGTAATACTGCTAGGAGAGTGATTTTGCGCGAGAGAGGAATCAATCGTGCAACGAACAAGCTAGGAGGTGGACATGCGGCTGGCAGCCAGAAAACCTGGTGTTACGGAGGTAAATATATGATTCATCTGTGCTTGGTTCAGGTGACATTCTGATTACAATGCGTACTTTATCAGATTTATTTTATTGTTTTAAAACCTCAATTTGGGTTTGCCGTGATGCTTTTAGGTAATATTTTAATGTGGAAATTTTTTAATACTGAAGTCTGTATGAATATGGAGTTACGCATAATTATAGGCAAAATCCTGATTCCTCTGTGCCTGCTTCATATGGTCAAAACACCATATGGATTAGAAAGGAGCGGTTTTATAACGTCAATTTGCTTTTATTTGTAACATACATACGTGTTAAAGTATAGCTGCTACAAGTGTAGGTATAGCCGCTACACTTTCATTGGTACTTAGTTTAAATATTTTAATTAGCATTTTTGTTACATTGTACTATAACTATTACGCTATTGATAAAATGGCAATTTTAAGATTAATTTTCCCTAATAAAGACTTATTAAATTTATTAAAAAGTTATTTATCTTTAAATATCTGTATTATTTTTTTCTTTTAATATTGTAGTTTACAACAATGCCACGACCTGAAGGTAAAAAAAGGAGAAAAAGAGACTGGCAGAACGCATTATGGAAAACATGAGAAAGATCCAGACAAGTATACTCTGTGGAAATTTAAAATTAAAGAAACATATTTGAAAAGAAAGGGAGAAGGTTCTTGCAGAATTTAGCACCTAAACAACAAAAAATAGCTCGCTAATGAAGGGTTGATCATCAGAAAACCTTGGACCACTCAGATTCAGACGATCAGGGTATTTTTTTATATTTAAACGGACTCCATATAATAAACGGACAAAAGTGTCTGACACCATTGGGGAAAATACGATCACTCCATCTTGATCGAAAAATTCAGGATCTCGTCACCAATAAATTTTTTTGAGGATAAAATTGAAAGCAGCTCGCTCCCTTGCAGAAAGCCAAGAACATATTTCTTTTAGTAATGTTATAAACTTTTACTTGACTTACTTGTACATACACAAGTTGTTTGATAGTTGGACACACGATACATTACTAAGACTGATGTCAAGTGCCATTACTAGAATTAGTTTATACTGTGATTTTTTAATAGTAAAAGGTTTATCTAATTGATGATAGCTATTTATTTATCTATTTACATTTAATGTATTTTAAATCTAGGCTAATATTTACATTAATATAAAATAATAATAAAAAAAACAAAAGTTAAAATGCGTCGTGGAATTCCTCCGCATCGCATGCCTCTTGTGGTAGCGTTCCCAGAAGACTGGCTGACTGACTGTCACGTTGTATGGCAATGCTTATTCTCTGACCTAAGAAGAGGCCAGTCGTCTGGTCACGAGAAGCGTCGACCATACGCTTCACCCTCTCCCTGAAGAGATTGCGGGCGCTCGGACCCCACGGCTCAAACGTTTCTACTCCAAACGGCACAAACTCATAATCACCAATGAGATTAGAGTACTTGCGCCGCTTAAGAGTCTCTGCAGAAGCTGCAACAGCACCAGCACAGCCAGCCGTGCCAGGTATATGGGTCTAATTGATTAAGTATTAAAGTATTTTAATTTAATTTTTTGTTTCTGATTAATCTGTTACCAATTCTGATTCCTCTGGGCACAAAATATTTGAATGTCGATATCTTGAAAACTACTGTATCAAAATGAGTCCCTCATTCAAATATATGATCTTTGGAATCCATATTTTCTTATTAATATGTGTTACAAAGTTTATAATGTAATTTAATTTTGGCCAGATGAATCAGTTGAAGAATGAAATTTCGAAGAAATACCCTATTCAACTACTGAGTAATTCCACAAACCACAATAATTGAATGTTAAATTTTATGAGCTAATGTGATGATTATATTGTAGTAGCGCGTAATTGCCTCTTACGTACTATTATATATTAGTAAGAGACAATTACACACTACTCAAGGGAAAGAATAAAATGAAAATGCAAACAAAAAAGAAGGCAGGTAGGCTTTCGGTAAAATTAGTGTTATATTATAATTACACTATCAACATTCGTACGAAGGCAACTCGGGCGTCAGAGGTCGATGAATAACCACAGCCCCCTATGAGTGCGAGTCTGGGGGTAAGCGCGCCTCCCCATTTTCGGGGACGAGTTGGGGACTCTGTGGTCTCCACACCCGACGCCAGATCGAAAGAGATGGCCCTGGGTCGGCCGGGGTGCGAGGTATATGCCCGTTGACCTCACCTTCGGCAACCAAAAAGGACATAACATAACCTCTCCCACCGGCTCCAGTGGGGGGGTACCCGTGGGGATTTTCCGCACGTAATAAAAAAAACTATCAACATTAAGGGTTACATAATTTCTATTTTGGAATATATTTATTTAAGGTTGAAATCTGAAGTCGGTACCTACAAAATACATTTTACAGTTTCATAATTTACCTACAAAATTCACCTTTCTTTATCAAGAGCTGTGTCTATACTTCCCGCTTGTACCACACACAATTTCGGTCCTCAGGCAACATTTCATCGGAAACAAGAACTTATTGCCCCGCGGTCCGTAAATAACTTAATATTATTACATTACAAATCAAATGCGAATTCTGTAGCGATATTCATTTTTTACGTTTACTGCCTATCGAATATCCACTTTCAATTTTTGTAATAAAGAGTTTTAAATTATTTATTTTGTAGATATGATACTTTTGTTGATGCGGAACCTATTGATTTCATCAATGTCATCATTTTTATACTTTAATCACCACGGATAACGCCTTGCCGGTGGGTGGGGCGGAATCCGTTGTATCTGACTCAAACCGACTAAAACCGCACCCCATCTCGGGTTTCAAATTCCAGGCCCATAATATAGTCCAATAAGGCATTTTTCTCGCCCTACAGCTGAAACTGGGTCATCTCCGGTTCTGAGATGGCTCCCTCCTGTGAGTAACCACTGTGTCCCACCATCTTGACCTATGCAAGAAGGGGCGCACCACAGGCGGCTTCACCTATCTCTTCCACCTATATCCATTCACATATCAAGAATACACTTGTACTTTTTTCTCAGTATATTTTACAAGACCTGACCGGTTTCGCCTAACGGCATCCTCAAAGGTTCTCAATTACAGTTAACTGTTATTGTAAACTTTTATTTGTAACAACAAATTCCATCAAGTGCCATAAATCAACAGTATAAATATATTGAATTAAATTTCAAAGTATTTAGTAAGCTAGCTAGTCGATTAAGACAGGATCAGGCGAGATTCAAACCCGCGATCTTTCCGCTACAAGGGCATTCCCCTTGTGACCTCTGACCACGAAGCCACCAAACCTTGCCCAAAATCATCCAAATCTTCCTACATATATCCATCTTACAACGACGGTGAGAGCCATCTACCGATACTCATACGAACTATCGGCACCAATGAATGATAATATTACAATCATTTTTAAACATTGATTTTGATGACTCCGTCCACAGATATTACTCCGTCCAAACTATTGAATGAAATGTTAAAGCAGATATTCAAATCGATTAGTATAAATATCTTTTGGCAGAAGCAAGTAGCGCGCCTCGCGCACCTCCCCATTTACGGGGACGAGTTGGGGACTCTGTGGTCCCCACACCCGAGGAGAGGGCCAGATCGAGTGAGGTGCGAGGAATATGCCTGTTAACCTCATCTTCGGCAACCAAAAAGGACCCACAGGCGGCGTGCGTTTTCGAGTCCAACATAACCTCGTTCATCGGCTCCGGTTGAAGGGTATCCGTAGGGATTTTGCGCACGTAAAAAAAAGGTATAAATATATTCAATCAATTTCGCCAACAAAGTGTCTCATCTCTTATAGTCAAAATTTTGTCTTAAAATATATTTTATTAGAATTTTCATACCTTAAATGTTTACAAAAATA
Source organism: Eilema griseolum (assembly GCA_963662185.1). NCBI lineage: Eukaryota > Metazoa > Arthropoda > Insecta > Lepidoptera > Erebidae > Eilema > Eilema griseolum. The sequence continues at coordinate 19,489,244 of OY759245.1, forward strand.
TCTTCCCCCGACACAACCTGTTCAGCCAAAGACGTTTGTAAATGATCTACGTACTGTATAAATGAATGTGCGCATTATACAAATGTAGTGGAGCAGTTCACAGCAGACCTCTTAGGGAAACAACATACGGGGGATAAGTGGGAGTGAAAATGCGGCGTTTCCAGGTTATTGGGTGATTAATGGTGATTATTTACAGGTTAGATATCGTTATTAAGGGGAAGTGGGGATGAGGTATCAATCTGAGTTAGATGTGTTGTGGTATTTTTTGTTATGTTTTTATACATGAGTAAGAATAGCCGAGAACGGTTAAAAGTTTATTTTTAAATGTTTTACAAGCTCCGTGTCTTCGCCTGCGTGGAGTTTTGATACCGTTTCTGCACTCCAAGGGAATTCCCGGAATAAAAAGTGGCTTTACGTGTAACTACAGACTATCGTTTGTTCCTATCGACGAAACTAATTAGCATTTTTTTTAAAGTATTTCTTATGTTGAGAGTATTGCTCTCAACAACATGAACTTTCTATTATATGTAGGTGTTATTTTTTTTTCAAATAGTTTTACCAGAGTCAGGAATAATTACTGTATTATATAAATCCTCAGGATTTGGTTGACATGCCACTTAATAAGTTTAAAATAGAAGTGTAAAAGTGTTTAATGAAAAAAGATTAATATAAAGTAGAGGAATATCTTAATGATTAAAATGCATGGTCATCCGAATTTCTTGCTTACTCGAACAATATAAAATGTAAACAAGTCATATTTAAAAAAAAAAGATAATATATCTTTTCAGTAGAACCCCATTTTTTTTATACCACTAAATTGGCAGACAAGCACACAGCCCACCTGATGGGAACCGGTTACCGTGGCCTATGGACGTATGCAACACCAGGGGTGTCACACTCGTGCTGCCAACCATAAAGAAACCTTCTGATGCCTCTCTTGAAGAACCCCATATTGTAGGCGCTTGGGAAAACCGCAGCAGGGAGGTCATCTTCCGAACCAACAAAAGAATCATACTTCTTGACACAATTGTAAAATTTTGACGTTCATTATGTGCTCAATATGTGCCTAAACTGAATAAATGAAATTGATTCTTTGAATCTTTGACATAATTAACTGTTGCCCGTGACTCCGCTCGTGTAGAATTTGATACCATTCCCAATCTATGGGAACTTATTTCCGGAAATAAAAGTGGTAGTCTATGTGTAATTCTAGACTATAATGATATATGATAAATATTCCACAACATTCCACAACGCTATCTAGACCTATGGTAAGCATAGCTTAATGTATGTAATAATCAATCCCTGTACCCATTTTTTCGGCTTCATTCTTTTTAGTTTCGATATTTTAGTAGGTACTAGTCTACAACTTTTAAACTCTCGCGTTCCACGACATACATACATTAACATTATTGTCGTAGGCAAGCTCCAGTAGCTTTAGCGGTACATTAAGTTTAGTTTATTTAGTAACTCTTGCAGGCTGCGTGGTTTGCGGCAGAGTAGAATTTGGACCACCCGATCTCTTCCCATGTGGTGTACAAGGCGACTAAAGGATAGGGCAGTTTAACATCAGGCAGATATATACAGCCCAGACTCCATCTCAGATGTATGGCTTGAGTCAACAATAGTGCTCGTAAAACGGCAATCGACTCACCACTTAGGTATTACGTGGGTCAGAATACAATGATTGGTGAAATACATACATACATATAATCACGCCTTCATCCCCGGAGGGTTAGACAGAGGTGAATTAACACCCACATTTTACCAATCATTGAATTCGGTCCCACGTAATAGGGGGTAAGCCTATTGCCGTCTTCCGGGCACTTTTGTTGACTCAAGCCTGTGCCTGAGTCTGAGGTGTATATATCTGTCTGATGTTAAACAGCCCTATCCCTTAGTCGCCTTGCACGACACCGCATGGGAGGAGATGGAGTGACCCAAATTCTACTCTGTCGGGAACCACGCGACCTGCAAGAGTTACAAAATAGACTTAACTTAATATATCGCTAAAACTACTGGAGCTTGCTTACGACAATAATGTTAATGTATATCGTGGATTTTTTTTATATAGGGCACGAAAAATTGACCTCACCTTGCCTAACGGTAAGCTAAAGGCAAAGTCTCAGGAAAGAGGGTCACCATTACAGACACTAAGTGTTACAATGGTGGCACTCAGCTTGGCGGCCTCATCAGATGCTTTTTCACGCCCCGCTTAAAGGCCCCGGGACTGTAGGAAGAAGGAAACACGTGTGCTGGTAATGAATTCCAGGTCTTGGTGGTGCGGCAAAGAAAAGAGTCTCCGAACCGCTTGGTTCTTGCTCGTATATTCTGCACAGTGTGAGGGTGACATCTAAGGCCTGCACGTGTTGTCTTATGTAGGAAAAGAGATGGTGGGATTAGTTGGAAGAGCTCATCAGAACACTCACCGTGGTGGATGTGAGAGTTTAAAAGTTGTAGACTACTAACTACTAAAAAATCTAAACTAGAAGATATTTAAAAAAAAAGGTAGTTATGTACCTACACCATGATCAAGTTATTTTCCGTTAACATTTTTGCATAAGTTACCAGTTGTTGTCGCGTCGTTTCTTGATGATATTTTGAATGAAAGAATTTGTGGACTGTATTTAATACTCGTTTAATGACAAAAAAGGTGACGAGTACAAGTTTGTGTGTAGATGGTAATGGCGAATGAATACAAAGCAAATATAGCGCGCGGGTGCGATCGCGGCTCGGTGTTGCCAACGTAATAAATTATATATATTCGTTCCTTTCGACGTGTGGTACGGAACACCAGTCTAGTTGAGTCCAACATTTGCTCCCGTAAGTTTACAGACTTAAACTTCTTACTAGTGAACGTTTATATTCGGTGAGTGTGCTTTTAGTTTCTTGCTGAAAATGGCAAAGTGGTTACAACAGACGTCTAGAAAACTTATTATTACATTTACAATAAACGAAACAAGTTTCTATGTAAATATAAGAGCTTAGAATAAAGTTAAGAATAAGTCTTAAATGGGAATTTTCTATTTTTTTTACGATTGAGTGTAGGTTGGCAGCACGAGTGTGAGAATCGAAGCCATGCATCTGAGGCTGAGTCTGGGCTGAATATCATATCTGTCTGATGTAAAACAACCCTATCCCTTAGTCGTCTTATACGACACCGCATGGGAAGAGATGGGGTGGCCCTAATTCTACTCTGCCGGAAACCACACGGCAATCTACGAGCAACCTAAAAATAAACAAACCTTATTAATTTCCTCGTGTTGCTTAGTCCATTTTCCTTGTATTTTGATTGTAATTGAAGAGCGATGGCATTGTATTTAGATCTCTCTAAGGAGAATTAGAATTCAAAACACGAATCTCTGACTGCAGAAAGCCGAGGGTCATTAAGGTTAGTGATAATAAATCACGGGAACAGTTAGGGAAAACATTTGCTTAGAACCGCCTATTTTCGTGCGATTGAAAACAAACAAATAAGTAAAATACGCTGGTACAGTCAGCATCAGATTGATCTCGACTAACATAGTGCTTAAAAATCATCTTAATGGCTTGTTTTTCCCCCTTCCTGTTGACTGATTGTTCTGATATTCGGTACACACCTTTAGTTCGAACAATAATACAATTTAAATCATTTCGATTTTCAACACTTTGCAGGGAAGATCCTTCTGACGCTGACTGTACAATCAATCAATCAATGAGGCCATCGCAGTCCACTGCTTGACATAATCCTCTCCGACTGTTGGGAGGCTTTGGTTGACAGCCTCTGTGGCGTGGCGGTAGTGAACACGACTGCTACGCAGGAGGCGCGGGTTCGATCCCCGCTCAGTGTAAATATTTGTATGCATGAATATTGGTATTTGCACTGGTCTGGGTGTTTCTATGTATAATATGTATGTATTTACAAAAAAAAAGTATTTAAGTATGTTTATCCGTATTCTGGATTCCATAACACAAGCTAGTTAAACTATGCTTACCATGGGTCTAGATAGCGTTGTGTAGAATGTTGTTGTTGTTGTTGTTACTGTTTTCTCACTGGTCAGACGGGTAGGTACAGGGTTTTATTTCGAGTTTTCCTTCTCTCGCAGTAATATCGTCTGTGTAGTTTTCCGTTAGTCGCTGCTTACAACACTCGTATGACTGTACTATGAATAACAAATTGTTATACTAGGAATAATGGGAAAAATGTTATTAGAATAGATTAAGATAGAAAAGACGGGATTCAAACCCGCGATCTTTCTCTTACAGGGCGAATACTTTGACCACGGAACCACTGAATCTTGCCTCAAATCACCCAAATCTTCCTATTTAAATCCATATTACGGCGAAGGTGGGAGCATTACCCTTACAAGGGAAAGATCATGGGTTCGAACTGATTCATTTTTTTTCCTTTCTTAATTGATTTGAATAGTTAGCACACACTAAATGCTTTAAAATTTCATTCAATAGTTTGAGCGGAGTCATCAAAAATCAATGTTTAAAAATGATTGGAATATCGTTAATTGGTGCCGATGGTTCGTAGGAGTATTGGTAGATGGCACCCACCGTCGTCGTAAGACGGATATATAAATATAGGAAGATTAAGAATAGAAGAGTGTATGAAACACACACTCCTGTAGAATTTTATCGAAATATAAAGTACTAGCTGACCCACCCAGCTTCGCCCGGGGTATATTTTGAAGCTTCATATCCCTTTGAGCCCGTATGTTTTAGTCTTCAAAATACGTATGAAAAATTGCCGGATTTGTTAACATTTATTATCAATACTCCGCTCCCTTAAGTAGTAGCGTGATGATATAGAGCCTAAAACCTTGCTCGATAAATGGAATACCCAACACTGAAAGAATCATTCAAATCGGACCAGTAGTTCCAGAGATTAGCGCGTTCAAACAAACTAACAAACCAACTCTGCAGCTTTATAATATTAGTATAGATTAAAATTGAAGAACCTGTTTTATTAATTATTAAATAGGTAACGGATCTATACCTACCTCTCTTTTGTAGTTGAAGGAGTTGCATTTCCAGTTAATATTATACTGAAGCAGCAGTTTTACATTTAATATACTTGGTAACATACATGTTTCTCAGTACTGCCACAGAACAGAAAGCAAATATACTCTACAGAACATTCACTTACCTGAAACATTATTACTTAGTTAATTAATTCTCCTAACATAAGACGTACATTTCAAAATTATCTTTTCTATAATATTCTAGTGTCGTACCTATAGCAGTTTAACAGAATACCGGTTCTTCAAATTCTGAAAAGTCTTATTAGACTCCAGGTGGTTGCGCCGATGTGGAAACTGTATTTTTTGACATGGAAACACACTCCTTTTAGATCCGTCTCCCCCTCCGCACTAACCATAGAGTAGGGCTAGCTGTAGCTTCCGTCCGCCATTGTGTGAGATGTGGACGGGCACTCCCGCTTTGAACTAGCCAGCGTAGGGACGGATCGCGAGCGCGTCTCTCAGAAATGAATAATATTTGTTGTATTTTAACCGCCTCATAGACCTTTACCGATCGGATGGTGCCTCTAGTGTGTTCCTCAAGGGATCTAGTGACGCTGACGGCAGCTCCTGAGCAAGGAAGAGAAGATCCGTGTACCGGCTGCGATGAAAAACACGTGGGTCGTGAAGGTTAGTGCATCCTCTCCTAATTTCTCGGGCTGCATTCACTGCCTGGATCGAATCCGCGGCAGCCCGGCCACCTGTCTTGTTTTGTGTGTAAAGTGTCAATAGAACAGTTATCTGCTTCTCCGCAATACAGTCCATTCGCGCACGCTGGCCCATGCGCCACCATTTTTTTGGTCCGGATCGAGCCGGATTCTTAGCCGTAGTTCGTATTTTGTTATTATTCTAATGGGAATGAGCGCACCGCACCTAAGTGCCTGGTTATTTTAGTAGAAAACCCCGCATCCAGACACTTAGGCTTAGAATTTGTTGTCCGTTCGCCGCTGGCTCGCATTGTACCTACCTAATACATAAATAGGTTAGGTATCATATCAACACTTAATCGTAGTTCGCAATTTTCGCATCGCACCTAAGTGCCTGGTTATTTTAGTAGAAAACCCCGCATCCAGACATTTAGGCTTAGATCTTAGGTATACTCAGACACCCTAGTGCATAGGCACAGTGTAATACCTAACGCATTTGGCTTTGTTTTGTTTTTTTTTCAATTACGTTGTTCTCGGCTCACGTCGTATTTGCCTAGTACCTGCGTGGGTAGACACGTGGCTGTGCCTACCTCGCTCGCATCTCATCCCAATTCATACGAAAGTATTTTAATTTGAATAGATATTACGCAATACAGTCCACTCGCACACGTTGGCCCACGCGACACCACCAGGTTATATAATTTGGTAATTGACAAATTTCGGACACATGATTTGGATATTTATTATACCTGTTGCAATTCATCATTTTCCCTTAAAACCTTATTTAATAGAAAAAAACCCATTTTCACTTTGTTAGCTTAAAGTGTGAAAAAAAGTTCGGTCACGTGACATTCTGCGCGTGACGTCATTAAATAATATACGAAGAGATCAACCAACGAAAGTTTTCATTACGCTAAGTAAGTAAGTTTTTGTAGTTACGTCACGCGAACTGTCAATATTCTTTTTTGCGTTTTTATAGATAAAAAAACTCAATTTTATTTTCTAAAAATTAAATATTTTAAATTTATCTATTTTTGAAATACATTTTGACATAACATAACATAAACTGACGCCTACATCCCCGAAAGGGTAGGCAGAGATGCTAGCATCCACATTTCGCCAGTTTATGTTTAGGTCCCAATGTAATAGGTGGTGAGTTGCCTATTGCCATTAACCGGGCACTTATAAACCTGCGATAAATACACACATAACTTCGAAAAGCATCGAGAAGTCATCAGTAAAACCTGGGATCGATCACGAGACTTCGTCTCAGCAGTCCATTACCCATACCACTAGGCTACCGCGGTATTTTGGATTTTGATACATTTTGAATTGTTATTTTTTTATACCTTTATGGTGGCAGACAAGTACTCAGCCCACCTGATGGAAAACCGTGGCCTATGGACGTGGCAACACCAGCGGCGTCACACTCGCGCTGCCGACCCTGAAGGAACCTTCTAACGCCCTTTTTTAAAACTGCAGCAGGGAGTTCATTCTACAGCTTGAGTGTGTGTGGGATGTAGTTTCTTTCATACCGCACAGTGCGTACCGTCTCCGGTTGCAATGTGTTATTAATTAGTAGTTGTGTCGATAATGATGTTGTGTTGATGTATTATTGTTAATAGTAGTTAATAGGGAATTATTATTTACGTGCAAGCTATCATGACCATATTTTTTGTAATAGTTGTCATATACCCAGTTCGGTACTTGAATCTAGAATGAAGAAAAATATTTTAGAATATATTTTTTGGATACCTAAACAACCGAATATTTAAGATTCACCCTAGGGCCCTACCCCCTCTGATATTGGATGGCGTCAAATATGAATTATTTGTTTATCACCTTTCATTAATTTTGATAAGACCAGGGGAAAGGAAACACTTTCTATTTTTGACCCATTTTTCACACGGTTCTCGTAATAACGTGTCATTTTTATTTACAAAAGATGGAAATGACCCTCTTTCCTGAGACAATGCCTTCAGCTTACCATCAGGCGAAGTGAAGTCATATTAACTTGTATTATGTTAAAAATGTGATCAATTTTTTTCTTTATTACACTTATACGACAGACAAGTACGCGGCTCACCTGATGGAAAGTGATTACCTTGGCCTATTGGCGTGTCCAACAACATTCAATCACACTCGTAGGTACTGCCAACCTAGTAAGAACCTTCGGAAACCCTTCTTGAATCGGATCTTCTTCTATAATACAGTAAAATTCCTTCTTAATTGAGATTTAAATTACTATCTAACCAGGTCCGACCTGTAGGGAGGAAATTATCACTAGCAAAGCCAGTCACTGCACTATGAACAATGAAAATAAATTTATTCAGTCAACTATAACGGACTAAAAGTGCTTATTCTCGAATATTCAACAAAAACTTCAAGAAAACAGTGCCCGCTCTGCACCCAAGTACTAAAATCTACTTATATTTGAATAATTCCGTGTTGAAAGTCATGGGAACTTTGCCAGAAAATGCTTATTTATGAAAATTATTTCACACTTAATATACTTCACTTATTGAATTAGAGCTCGACTGTTGTCCGTTATAGCCATATGTTTTCGGAAACAAGTTGTTAATAATTCTTTTTTTTTAATACCTGTTTGGTGGCAGACAAGCATACGGCCCACCTGATGGAAAATGGTTACCCTGGCCTGTGGACGTGTGTAACACCAGTGAAGTGACACTGGCGCGTCCCGTCTCTGTAAGCACAGAAAGTTTCTTTGCCATCACTCTCATACTCCGCGAGACAGGTCCCGGCCTCGTGGAAGACCGCATTCGTGCACCCTGTACCTAAGAAAGGTGACAGGATAGATCCGACCAATTACAGGCCTATCGCTGTAACCATCCTTCTCTCGAAGGTTATGGAGCGTGTTATTAATAAACAGCTCCTGAGATACCTTGAAGGAAACAATCTACTGAGCGACCGACAGTACGGCTTTCGCCACCGTCGCTCTACCGGTGACCTTCTTGTGTATCTCACAAACCGGTGGGCGCAGGCCATCGAGAGTCGGGGTGAGGCACTAGCGGTCAGCCTCGATATAGCGAAGGCCTTCTGGTATAAAGGTCTTCTTATGAAATTGCCATATTAAGGACTCCGCGAGGGATTGTGCGAATGGATCTCCAGCTTTTTGTCCAACAGAAGCATCCAAGCCGTCGTCGACGGCAGCTGCTCGGACCGCATGAACATAAACGCTGGTGTCCCACAAGGCTCCGTGTTGTCTCCGACGCTGTTTCTGCTGCATATCAATGACATGCTGTCTGATGGCTCCATTCATTGTTATGCGGACGACAGTACCGGGGACACGTGTTACACGGGCCGTGCAAATATCCCTCAGTCCGAGGTAGAAAAGAGTCGCGAACAACTTGTGTCTAAAATCGAGACTACTCTCTCTGGAGTATCCGATTGGGGACGACTAAACCTAGTCCAATTCAACCCCACTAAGACACAAGTATGTGTATTCACCGCTAAGAAAACCCCATTCGTTGTGGCGCCGCAATTCCTGGGCACACCGCTTACCATCTCCTCGAGTATCGGGATCCTTGGTGTCGATATCTCCAGCGACGTCCAATACCGAAGTCATTTGCAGGACAAGGTTAAGTTGGCATCAAGAAAACTCGGAGTGCTCAACAGGGCGAAGCAGTACTTCACTGCAGGGCAGCAACTCCTTCTTTATAAAGCACAGGTCCGGCCTCACATGGAATACTGCTGTCACCTTTTTGCTGGAGCACCTGCATACGGGGGGTCAACCTTTCGACTCGTTGCAAAGACGGGCATTGAGGCTGGTTGACAATCCCATACTCACAGGTAGAGTGGAACCTCTTAGCTTAGCCTTAGGAGGGACTTTGCCTCACTGTGTGTATTCTACCGCCTATACAATGGTTTGTGCTCAGATGAATTGTTTGACATGATGCCTTTAGCTACATTCTATCATCGCACCTCTCGCCATATTGCGACCTGAGACGGTGCGCACTGTGCGGTATGAAAGAAACTTCATTCCACACACACTCAGGCTGTGGAATGACCTCCCTGCTGCAGTTTTCCCAAGCGCCTACAATATGGGGTTCTTCAGGAGGGGCATCATAAAGTTTCTTCATGGTCAGCTGCGCGAGTGGGACACCCCTGGTATTGCATACGTCCATAGGTCACAGTAACCGCTTCCCATCATGTGGGCCGTGTGCTTGTCTGCGAACTAAGTGGTAAAAAAAAACAGTGTAGAAGACAAAGCAGAACAAGCCTTAAGTCTTCCTACTGACAGCACTCTCAACTCTCCAGTGACCTCTGGCTACCCTACTCACCGCTGGGCACACAACATTCTTACTCATAGTGACGCAAGTTGGAATATTTTTATATATTATATTTAGTCCGTCTATAAATTTGCATCCGCTGGTTGGTAAAAAAGGTGGAGTGCAGTTGAGAAGATACAGGCCACCATCATTCCAGACGCTGTGGATCTCAAAATGGTGGTCCCTAACTTGACTGCTTCGACAGATAATTTTTCACGACCCGCTTGAAGAACCCAGGATCATAAGGAGAGAAAAAATTATGCGTGGACAGAGCATTTCTTGTGAATTGTGCGCCAAAAAAATTTAGTGTAAAACTAAAACCTGACTACTGAAAAAAGTGATATACGCCCACGGCTATCCTTAATATTTTCTTGTTTAATATTTTTAGAGCGTAATTTTTTCAGTGGTCGGATTTTGGTTTTACACTTAATTTTTTATTTATATTATTTTGTGACAAGTAACATATTCTCAATAATTTATACATAATATAAAAAATGTGCTAATTAAGCCCTTTCAGTTAATACCAAACATAACCTAGTACTTTATGACCACTAGAGAATGCTAGAAGACAAATGTGTTACTGATTCTATTGTGGTGCCCTCTATCGGTATATTATGATATTTATAGCCTATAACCAGCGGACGACTAAGACGCTTCTACCGATGCCTCATTTGTCTAGTTCTAATAAGTGGTCGAGGAGCTATGAGGGAACAGTAGACCTACCATGCATACATACATACTTGTGTTCTGAATTAAAATGACCTGAGATGAAAATATCGAACCTAATTATACTAATAAGCTATTTCTATTTTAAACACTACAAGCTGTATCATCACTCCAACCTGAATAAGTAACTAACGCTAACTCCCACGACGGTATTCCCATCCGAAAGTAGGAGGTAGGATACGACGGTATTCCCGTCCGAATTGAGCAGTCCGATTCCCCAGTCTGACTGCTCAATTCAGTACCTCATAGTACCTCCACCCTACTGAATACACGGATTTAATAACCTCGTTTTGTGTTCCCAGTGGTGAGTAGGGTAGCCAGAGCTCAATAGAGAGTTTTTATGCTGTCAGTGGGAAGACCAAAGGCTTGTCCTGATTTTGTGTTCTGCACTGAGGGCACATAAAATCTCTGTTCTTACAAGGTCGGCAGTACGGACGTGACTCCACTTTTGCCACACACGTTCATAGGTCACGGTAACCACTTTCCATCAGGTGGGTCGTGTGCTTGTCTGCCACCTAAGTTGTATAATAAAATAACTGGCATTTGTATTGTTTGTAGGATTCAGTCTAACATCACTCCTTTGACAGTTTATGTGAGGTAAATAGTAAAACTGTACGCCACGTAACATTTACTTGCACAGTTTAGTACTGTATTACGTCGAAACCTGTCAGTAAATGGTCTTTGTTTTAAAGCAAACCATTTTATTCACCGACAGAGTGTAAAAACTTTATTTCTTTGAATTTGTTCTATCTACTCTTTGTGTCGTTTTCACTAAGTTTAGTATCTGAAGGTAACTAATTGTAGTCACTTTTTACAAAGTATAGGTACCAGTATTTATCTTGGCACCAATGACGTCACAAATATATACTCTATATGTGAAAAAAAATTAGGTATTAAGAAAAAAGGTGGAGGCGCCACTGTGCCACTGTTGACATCTACTCTGTATAAAAATTTACCTAATAAATAATCTACGGCATATAAAGTGATCCAGTTTGTAAATAAACACACTACAAGCAAAAAAACATTCAGAAAGTGTAAAGTTTTAGTGAAAAACAAACTAATAGTGCCAAAAATCTATCAAAATACAACGGACACTGTGTAACAAAACAACCAATTTCTACTTAGTTTTGAGCAATAAAAAGTGATATTAAAAGCGAAGCGATTCAATATCTACCTGTTACGTGTTCTACCAGGTACGTCCTGTTCATATATGCGAAACTACGATCTACTTAACCTAAAAAACACACAAAAATATCCAAGTCATCACGGATTTATACGATAAAACAGATAACTCAGAAAGGTGCCATCTAGCGGCAAATGTTTGTAATACATAGATAAAGACCAAACACAAAATCATTATTATTTAACATCACACTGATACTACCTAGCTAAGAGCTTCCGTCAATAACTACAAGAGGGCGCTACGCGTAACTTTAAAATAATGGACGAGGTTTTGAAAGCGCTTGAGGCAATAAAAAAGGACTTAGATAATCAAAGACAAGAAATCCGTGAAATGGGAAATAATGTTACTGAGAAAGTTACACAGAATATAAGCAGGATGTTTGAAGAAAAATTTTTAGCATTGGAAACAAATCATAAAAATTTGAAAGAAATAGTGGAAAACCAGGAGAAAAGAATACACGCTATAGAAAAACAGGCAAGGAAAAATAATTTGGTATTTTTCGGCATAGAAGAAAGTGAAAAATCATACGATAATCTAGAAAGAAACTTCATTATATGGACGGAACAATATCTTTCTCTAAAAATATGCCACAACGACATCCAAGAAATAAAAAGAATAGGAAAGAAAGGCGAAAAATTACGCCCAATAGTAGTGACCTTCACAACTCTAGGCACAAAGATAAAAATCTTGAAACACAAAAGAACACTAAAAGATTTACATTATTACATTAAAGAAGACTATCCTAAATATCGATACCTCCCACGTAAGTTGTTGTAACTACAAAACCGTAATTTTACAGTAGAGCATTCTAAAGATATAAATTGAAATAAAATCGTCATTTTTTAATACATGTTTATAAAATTCGGTATGTATATATAAATTTAGGTACTTGTAACTACAGCGAAAGATACTTTATAAAAATAGCCACCGTTTTTGAGATTTTGTTCATACGACATTTTACAGCGTTGTGTGACTTAGAAAAATATTGTATGTGATACTTTCAACAACTTACACTGGAAAACAAATGTTGCATTCAATTGTATGTGCTAATTACTATAGTATACGTTGATCATAACTAAATATATTAAGGTAGTATGTGTGATAGGTAACATTAATTGGACATAGAAAATAGAAAGTAAGTATATAAAAAATATTAGTTTTATTATCAATTAAGTTAAAAATTAGAAAAATATTAAAACTGAGTATTATACATATTACAACAGTAGATGTTTTCATTATAGGAACTTAATTATTATATTGCAACATTGTCATTACACAATAACATTACAAATAATAATGAAATAGATCAAAAATCACAGTGATTGTTTATTAAAATAAACAGTCAAAATTAAAAATAAACAAAAAATCTAAGTATTGTCGGAGGGTTGCCTTTAAGCAATAAATTAATAAACTACTCTTAGGCAGTTTCTAAGTAAACATTAATAACTAAAAATAAATCACTTTTTTTATACCACTTAGTTGGCAGACAAGCACACGGTCCACCTGATGGAAAGTGGTTACCGTGGCCTATGGAAGTTTGTAACGTGATCCATACGTCCCCAAAGAGTTGACAGGTCCCTGTCTTCAAGACCTTGAAGAGGCGGCAGCAAATACATCCCGGACGTACAAGCATACCCCGGCGCGACTCCGGAAGTTACTCTCGAGTTTGTACCCGGGGTATATTAAGAAAAAGCAAGGTGGGCTGCGCAGTGTCTAAATGGAGATGGACCGCGTTGAGGTTAGTGTGTAGGCCCCTGATGTTACAGAAATCCACATGTACTGTGTACGATGGTGCCGCTGTGGTAACGTTTTTCTTGTTTTTATTTCTTTTCATGATCTACGTGGGGAGTGGAGGAAGGTAAAGAGAGTTTCTGTGCTCTCAGTGCAGAAGACAAAGCTAGGCTTCGTACCACCATAGACAAGCTGTGTGAATGGCTGGCGCAGCGGGCGGAAGGGCCCCCGGTCCCCTCCTAAATACTGTAGCCGAGTCCACTCCGGTTTCCTCCTTCGGCACGACTACAGCATCGGGCACTTTACACAGGCTGCTGATTCAGCCTCCTAGGGCGGAGATTAAGTAATCCCCAGGTTCGGGAACCGTACAACCGTTTCATCGGGTCTCCCTGACCGCCACGCCAACTTTTCACGCCCCTACAAGTCAGTGGTGTCAATTTAGGCCTACGGTCTTTCCATAGACAGCACAAAACCTCTCCAGTGAGCTCTGGCTACCCTACTCACTACCGGGAACACAACACAACGTTATTATAACCGCGGTATTCTGTAGGGCGGAGGTACTTGTACTTTGAGACAGGAGATACCGTCGTGTCCTACCTCCTTACAAAAGTACCTGGGATTAGCCTACTGTTACAAAGGTTCATTAAGTCGTCAAATTTTTGGCTTTGATATAGAAATTAGACCCACGCGATTTCTTTGACGCCTCCGGGTATTGGTGTTAATAGCAATTGTCATGGCATTGGGGTCTGCTAAATCGTATCGATATTCGATTTTAAATGGGTCTTCTGAATTTACACGAACTTCCTCCCAGCAACATCAGCAACTGGTAACGAATATTTCAAAACGTATTTACGTCTTGAAACTGTGTCTGTATAGACTCTACGTTTATTTTGTTTCTTTACCAAATTAGCCACATAAATCCACTGTTTCTCACGATCCTCAAAACTTTCGAAAATCTTCCTCCGATTTTCTTCGCTTAATTTATCGAAACATTTTGACCGACACTGACAAGGTGGACCCATTTTTCTTTCTGGCTGAATTTCACCTTTCCTAGCAACATACTCCTTGCCCAAATTTCGTAGAGCTTTTCTTTTAACATCTATCCATTCTTTTACGTGCCTTTGCCTTATATTACTTTTATCTCTCCTTGCACGGTGCAGACGGTTTATTGAAGTAGTTGGACTGTTTTATATTACTGATAGTGGGCTATTTACTTGTGGAGTGGAAGAGCTAAATTCATCTGGTGATGGCTGGGGTTGAAATATCTAGTGTTGGTAAATTCTCTTTTTGAATGTAATACAGGCAGAAATTATTGTCACAATCATAGTCCAAATGATTGAAACTACACATGGATGTGGTGTGTTAATATAGGCCGAATTAGAAACGTTTTCAGTATCTATAGTTTCCATATTATTGTCAAAAATGTCATCTAAGATATTAGCTAACTCATTCATCTTAGATTCGTTAAAAGTTATTGGCAAGGGAGACTCTGAAACAGCACAATATCGGTAGTATTAATTTTATATTTATGGCCAATTATATGATAAGAAATGCACCAAAGGCCAATCAGATGACTTGTGCAAGTAGGTAATATGAAAAAGTCAAAGGATTTTACGCAGCTGAAGAAAGAATTGAAAGCTTTTTAGGCAAATCATGTTGTATGTAAGTAAAAAAAAAATTCATAGCCACGTAAAATATACTATGTCAACATAAAATATAATTTTGAGTAACTTATTTCAACGTAAAATGTTTTACGTATTACTTAACACATAACTTGTCATAATTCCACAACGTAAATTGTTGTATGTCTTTTATACCACATTGTTTTAGGTATACTTCACGACGTAAGTTGTTGTAGGTAATCTATACAACAGTTTAGGCAGGTTCATCGTAATATAATTAGTAAAACAACAAGATAGAATAGGATATTGGAAATTAAATAACACCTGTGACATTACGGGGGCTTGAGTTACATAAACTTTCGAGTACTATTTGATTAACGAGAATATTATGATTTTCCATTGCTTTTTCTGAGTAATTTTCGACGGATTTCCCTCCATAGTTTACCATTTCACAAAGTTTTCGGCCCCTACTTTTTATTCTTAGTATACCTTCCATATTATTATTCAATAGCTAAATAATTATACTGAGAAAACATTAATTTCGTACTAAATTTTATCACAATCAGCGTGAAGTCCACTGTGAACGCGAGCCCGCGCTAACTTGTTGTATGTGACACATGCACGGCGCGACCGCTCGGCGCGCTCTCGCTTTAAACGTTGCAAAGGTCAATACAACGGTTTACGCTGTTGTCTTAATGACGATACAACTTTATACGTCTTGTAAGTACCTGAAATATAACTATTTTTCAACTTTTTAAATGTTGAACACGTAAATTTATGAATAAAAAGGTGATTAGATAAAAAAAAGTAAAATACCAATTTTGTGGGTTACCACACAATACGTGGGAAGTATCGATATGTACTAGAGAAAAGAAGGGAACTACAACAACAATTACAACAGGAAAGAGAAAAGGGAAACTTAGCTAAAATTATATATGATAAACTAATAATTACAAAAAATAACACTAAAAGGAAGCTGCCTACGTCACCCGAGAATGCCACTGGAACTGTAGAGAAAAATACGCAATTAAACAAGAAGAACAAAACCAAACAAATTGTCACTTCGGTCAGGAGGTCTAGCAGCTTCTCTGAAGGAATAATTAAAAAAGGAATACTAAACTACGTAATGAAAAATGCAGCGAATAAGAACAATAATCAGAACAATCAAGAATAGCAATTACACGCCTCCTCCTCCAGCACAGAACAAACAAACACACAATTAAAAACAAGAAACAAAAATAATAATCTTCCAACCCGGCTGGTCACCGTGGAAGAATACGACCATAACCCTCCAAAAATAGATACCACAAAAGTTAGGAGCAGAAAAAAAGAAAAAACACAATATTTACACATAGCAACTTACAATGTTAGATCCTTATCGTCATACGAACGCCTATTAGAACTAGAAGAAGCAATACAAGAAACAAAATTCGACGTTATAGGAATCTCAGAAACAAGACGGCTAGGTACCAACATACAAGAGCATAAAAACTTTATATTTTGTTACGTGGGTCACACGCCCGGCCTGCATGGAGTAGGCTTTATAGTAAACAAAATACACAAAAGCAATATAGAGAGCTTTACGGGCCTGACGGAAAGAATCGCTGTACTAAACATGAACATTCAAGGCTCCTTAATCTCTATTATACAGGTGTATGCTCCAACGGAATCTGCGAGTGAAGAAGAAATCGAAGAGTTCTACAAAACGATTGATAAAGCTCTGGACACTACACACAATAAGGTCATACTTATGGGAGACTTCAATGCGAAGATCGGGCTTCCCAAGAAAGAAGAACATGTAGTAACAAAGCCATTTGGGAGCGGGACGAGGAACGAAAGAGGACAGAGGTTGATGGATTTCGCATTGGAGCACAAACTAACTATAATAAATACATGTTTTAAAAAGAAATTAAGCAGAAGATGGACATGGCGGTCTCCGGATGGAAAAACTAGAAACGAGATAGATTATATATTATCAAACCAACCGAGACTGTAACAAGATATGGGTACTATGAACTTAAACTACCCCTCAGACCATAGGTTAATCAGATCAAAAGTAAAACTAACTAAACTAAAGAAAAGTAGAGTTAATTACAGTATTAGGCATGCAAACCAACTGAAATCTGAAGTAGAAATAGCAAATTACAGGGAAACCTTATCAGGAATGTTAAGGCAATGTGATGGCCACGGAAACACCTCAGTACAAATCCATTACGATAACATCACAAATGCAATAACTACGAGCTTAAAATCAGCCCAAACAATGAGAAAGGAGCACAGACGACAGAAGATACTATCGGAACGTACATCATCTCTTTTACAAAGAAGGAAGGAACTTCAAAAAACTAAAAACAAATCGAGACCTACGAAAAATGAACTCTCCGCACTCTACAAGCTAGTCAACAAATATATAAGAAAGGACTATTCAACGTATAGACAAAGTACATTAGAAAGGCATCTAAACCTCACAGGCAGCACAAAAAAGGCTTACAAGGAACTCAGAACAAGCAAAACCTGGATAGAAGGTCTAAAAGAGTTTGGAAAAGACCTAAACAACCGAAAAGACATCATTAACACAGCAACTAATTTTTATAAAAACCTGTATAGCAATAAAAAACAAATAAGTACACCCAAAAATAAAATCACTATAACCATAAAGGAAAGCCACATTGAACAAGAAACCGAAGATTACATAAAAACAATTGACGAAATTGAAATCATAGATGCAATAAAAAGGCTCAAACTAGAAAAATCCCCTGGGTCAGATAACATAACAAACGAAGCTTTAAAAACAGCTTATCATTTACTGGCAACACCACTCGCTGAACTATTCAGTCTGATTTTGCAAAGCTCTGAAACGCCTGCACAATGGTCCGAATCCAACATTATTTTAATATATAAGAAGGGAAACCCAAAAGATATAGGCAACTATAGACCGATAAGCCTGCTACCAACTCTGTACAAGCTTTTCTCGGCGATCATGAACTCGAGAATCAGCCCCGCAATCGAAGCAAGACAGCCTGTAGAGCAGGCCGGTTTCCGAAAAGGTTTCTCTACGATGGACCATATACATACCTTAGAGTTAAT
Source organism: Eilema griseolum (assembly GCA_963662185.1). Taxonomy (NCBI): domain Eukaryota; kingdom Metazoa; phylum Arthropoda; class Insecta; order Lepidoptera; family Erebidae; genus Eilema; species Eilema griseolum. The sequence goes on from OY759245.1 coordinate 19,507,535, forward strand.
TATAGAGAAATATCGGGAACAACAGAGGCCACTCTATCTCGGATTTATTGACTACCAAAAAGCTTTCGACACGGTTGCTCACGATAGCGTTTGGCAAAGCTTGAGAGAACAGGAGGTAAGTGAAGTGTATATAAAAGTAATCCAGAATATATATGACAACAACATGGGCCGAATAAAGCTAGACATACTGGGCCCGAGCTTTGAAATAAAGAGAGGTGTAAGGCAGGGCGATCCCTTGTCGCCAAAAATATTCATAGCCATACTCGAAAGCATCATCAACAAACTGAACTGGAGCGAACGAGGAATCTACATACAAAGAACCTTTCTGAGTCACTTGCGTTTCGCCGATGATATAGTAATATTATCCGAGACTTTCTCAGAACTACAGATCATGATCAATGATTTACAATCAGCTAGCGCAGACGTAGGACTCAAAATCAATCTCACTAAGACCATGATAATGACTAATAACCTCAAAAAACAGATAAACGTCAACGGATATCCACTAGATTATACAGACAAATATACTTACCTAGGAAAAACAATCAGTTTTGAAAAAGAAAACAACGAACTAGAGATTGAAAGAAGAGTACAGCGAACATGGAATAAATTCTGGAGTCTGAAAGAAATTTTCAAAAGTAACATGCCAATAACACTGAAAACTAAGACATGGAACTCCAACCTCTTACCATGCTTGACATATGGATGTCAAACATGGAAATTTACATCAAAAGCTAAGCAAAAAATATCATCCTGTCAGCGCGGAATAGAGAGAAGCATGCTAAAAATAAAGAAACTAGATACGATTAGACACGTAAAAATAAGAGAAATAACAAAAGCCACTAATGCCTTAAACTACGCACAAAAGTTAAAGTGGAAATGGGCCGGTCACATAGCCAGGCTTAGAGACAAAAGATGGACCCACAGCACCACCATATGGAGAGGACCCCAAGGAAAAAGAAAGAGAGGCAGGCCCTCATCACGCTGGGAGGATGAAATAAAAAAAATCGCTGGTCCAAAGTGGTGGCAAACAGCTCAGGATAGAGAGAAGTGGACATCGTTGGAGGAGGCCTTTACCCAATCTGGGGACCTTGCTAACATAAATAATGTTATATTATAAAATAGCATAACCTAAATTAAGAATCTATGTAGCAGGATCAAATAAAGGCTTTTTTTTTTTTATTTTTTTTATTTAATTTTTTTATTTATTATTATGTGAAAAAAGCATTTTTTGAGAATAGCACGGGGTGCTTGGCGGCCGTGGGACTTAAAATATGTGCGCACCAGGATTATAATATTAATTTGGAAATGTTTGTTCGCAATGGACGCGAAAACTGCTGAACAGATTTTCATGTAGTTTTTGTTAGAAAAGCCTGGGTGATATATAAAATCCTATTTTTGTTTGATTGCATTCATTTGAGTATAGAGATAAGGTTAATAATATAATGTAATTGTAATTTGGAAATGATTGTTTGCGATGGACGCAAAAACTACTGAACGGATATTGATGCGATTTTTTTATTAGAAAGATCTTGGCCAGACTTAAAATTTTACGTTTGTTAGATTGCAATCGGCTGAGTAGAACAGGAGATAAGAAATCCACGTTGTAGGAGCTGCGAGCGAAAGGCTAATATAACTATAATTATACTGAACTCGTGTCGCGTGGTTTCTGGCAGAGTAGAATTTGGACCACCCCATCTCTTCCCATGCGGTGTCGTACAAGGCGACTAAGAGATAGGGCTGTGTGTGTAGTTTGAGGACCAACGCAACAGTCGTTTTAAACCTGCAGAGGATACAATGGACAAAAACAAAGATCCACAAGAATCCATCATGAGCCTCATGAAAAACATGTATGAAACTGGAGATGATGAAATGAAGAGAATGATTTCCAAGGCCTGGTATGAGGGACAGCATAAGAAGAAAACTGATACACTAGATCTTTAATATGTATTAGAATAATGAAGATGTCGTAATTTAAGGATAATAAAAATATTTTTTTAATATCAGACAGATATATACAGCCCTGCCCTGACCCAGCCTCAGATGCATGACTTGAGTCAACAATAGTGCCCGGAAAACGGCAATAGGCTCACCCCTAATTATGTAGGACCAAATACAGTGACTGGTGAAATATGAGAGTTAATCCACCTCTGTCTAACCCTCCGGGGATAAAGGCATAATTATATGTAGGTATATATACTGAACTCGATAAAATATTTCCATCCTAGAGCTGTATCCTAGGCATATCCCAAGACAACGCTCAGTTGTAAATCGACTCTCACAATGACATCTAGAATTCAACCTGTCCTCAGATGTAGGTGTTAATAGAGATTCAGAACTTGGGCCCTAAACCACGACTCTACCTTTTTGTAAATGATAAAAATAATTACTGTTATATTACTTTACACACACAACTTGTATGTGGAAAAGAGGAAACATTTCTCGGCAAGTTCAGTAAAACTCATTAAAATTTCAATTGTGGAGGTAGTAGAATAGGTCCCACCTGCATCGCTGCTCTCGTATATGTACTACAAATGCAGATCTATTAGTACTAGTTCTGAGGCAAGAAGGTAACAAACATCTTAGGCGAAACGAAGATTAGATAACAAAGAAACAGAAGAACACATAAAACAGTATAAAAGGAGCTTAAACTGTAGAATAAAGAGAAAAAAAAAGTTTAAAACTAAAACCCGACTACTGAAAAATCACGCTCTTAAAAGTGTTAAACTAGAAAATACTAAGAATAGCCGTGGTCCTATGTTGTGTATTTCGTGGTCCCAAGGTTCCCTGGTTGCCGCTCCAAGGGTCCTCTCTTTATGTCACTTTCAGAAGGACATCACACCCCGTTCCTTCACAAGTAAACTTATAACAAGGATCTCTCCATCTCTATCCATGGTTCGAATCGTCTTGGACTTTTTTATATTTAGAGCCCCTCATGGGTCCCTAAAACAGTAACTACCCAGAATTAGGCGGATTAGGAGGTAGGGCACGGCGGTATTTTCGCCCAATTGAGCAGTCCGGCTGGGGAAGTACCTCCATCCTACAGAATACTGCGGCTATAATAACTTCGTGTTGTGTTCCCAGCGGTGAGCAGGGTAGCCAGAGCTCACTTGAGAATTTGTGCTGTCAGTGGGATGACTAAAGGCTGGTCCTGCTTTGTCCTCTATACTGACGGCACAGAAACTCTGTACTTACTGGGTTGGCAGTGCCACTGTGACTCCTCTGGTGTTACAAACGTCCATAGGCCACGGTAATTACTTTCCATCAGGTGGGCCGTGTGCTTGTCTGCCACCTAAGTGGTATAAAAAAAATAATTATACCGGGCCGTGACTGCCTATCATAATACTCGGTGAGTACCAGCATCATCATTAGCAGCAATTAGCAGACCCGGACGCCTCAGCAGCTAATGTTCCATGACAGGACTTACTACCTCAATTGTGTCGCGCACTCCTAAGCCCAGATCTAGTCAGTATTATAAAAATTCTGATTCCAGAGTTAGTTAAATGATTCAGTGCTATGTACAACTGCCACCAGTGTAATACAGTGTCACAATACAATTTCTGTTTCTACGCCGGTCGGGGTCATTAAATGACAGTTGGAAAACTTTTCTAATTAGGCGAGCGCATTAATCTTGTTGACGTTTCGCGATTCGTTGTGACTGGCACAACTTGGCAAATTATAGAAATAATTACATTGAATTGTATTGATTGGTGTGTTGGTGTGTTGGTGGTGGGGCATGACATAGATAGACAGACAGATTGATAATTCTTTATTGTAAATTAACAGACATATTGGGTACGTTTTATTAATTTTATTACTGACATATATTGGTGCTATAGTTGCTAAAAGTAGGTACAGACTCGACTAAGATCTCCGTTATGATCGGGTTCAATCCAACCCAACTGTAAGCTAGTCCCTTACAGTTGATTAACGGAAAAGGCTCTAGTACAGGTTTTTCTCTTCGGGGTTTGTTGGGGTTTGATGACAGTTATTTCAAAACCAAAATAAATCAAACCGTGGAAGGTAGGAGTGGAAGATCTAAACGTTGGATGCAATCGACCCTATATGGTAAAACACTCCGTCATATTATCGGAACGATACAAGGTCTCCCCACACACACATACACACACACACACAGAGAGAGAGAGAGAGAGAGAGAGAGAGAGTGACACGTCAAACTTATATCTCCGCACCGTTTTTGCGTCGGGGGGTTATAAAAAGCTTTGATACTTGAGTCGAGTAAGAAGTCCATGAATTTTCTGTTTTCCAAAATAAAAAGTTCTTTTAGTTTTTGACGATCTCTATGTTAAAAACAAAATTAGTTACTACGTATAAAGGTTCCAAAAGATAATAGGAGCACAGTAACAGTACGATTCCAAAGGTGAACGCGTATATACTTGAATATGATCATTTTGTATATATTTTTAATATATTGTGACTTCTCAATGATGCTGAATATCCGTATCTAAGTTTAACAAGTAATTTACGTGGAAATATGTAAATGTATGATTCCTATGGAAAATTTTTGTGCGTTCGGATGACTTCTCTTCTCATAAGTACATTACTTTTTAAACTTCGATTAAGGTAAACGGTACTATTGAGAAGCCGGAATGTGTTAACACCATAAACAAAATTATCATATCAAGTGTATTTCACGGTACGCTCTGCGTCTGCAGTTGTCGTATGCGGTCGCTTTCGGAATCATAACTTCACTTATATTTTCGTGCTTATAACGATAGTACGGATAGTGTTTAAATATTAGAACTAATTCTACAATACTATACATCTCCAGCTAAATCGAACACACATTATACAGACCCACATCTAATTGTATAAGCGTCAATATTGTCGGGTATCAAACGGCCCCAAGGCGCTCTAAACAACTACCTGTTGTCTGTTTTAACTCGTAGGCTGTTTAACGCACTATTGATAAGATATACTTGATGTCTGATCGACAGCCTCTGGGACGTGGCGATAGTGAAAGCGGCCACTACACAGGAGGTACGGGTTCGACCCCTGGTTTGTGCAAATATTTGTATCCATCAATATAGGTATTTGCATTGGTCTGGTCGTGCCTCGGAGAGTACGTTAAGATGTCAATCCCGGTTGCTATACGAACATCTATGGCAGTCGTTAAAAAGTTCAACAACTGGTCTAACTACAATGCTTCAATATCGCCTTTAGATTGTGAAAGTCAAATGCTTCACGGAAAATATCGAAGTTTAGCCAAATCCGAAGTTAGTTCGAGTTTTCCTTCTCTCGCAGTGATATCGTATGTGTAGTTTTTCGTTAGTCGCCTCTCACGACACCCTACAGATGAAATTTTAGGTGGTGATACTTTTATTCCTTCTCCGTAACCACACGGTTTCTCAATTGAACATTATCTTTGTGCAATCCTTTCCTCGTGCGACTTTTATAAACGTGACTGCCAAATGATCTCCCAACTATGAGACAAAATACTACGCTAGAACCTCATCTGTTATCCAGATGCTGGTGTAAAGATCTTAGTGGAGCCCCAAAGACACCCAAAAACAACCTTAACAACAACAAAAAATCTGTTGTCAGTGGGATGACCAAAGGCTTGTCCTGCTTTGTCCTCTACACTGACGGCACAAAATCTCTGTTCTTACAGGGTCGGCAGCACGGATGTGACTCCACTGGTGTTACACACGTTCATAGGTCATGGTAACCACTTTCTATCAGATGGGCCGTGTGCTTGCCTGCCACCTAAGTTGTATGAAAAAAAAATGCAATCAAACTGTTCAATGTAGCTTAACTTTAACTTTAGGGGTAAAATATCAGATAACTAGAATATTGAACTCCTTATTGAAAGTCTAAAGGACAATTTTATCTTCAATGGAGTAATAGGATAGCCTTCTATATGGTAGTTAGCTATTATTATAACAGGTATGTTCACGCCTACTCCCTGTATCATAATATCCTTGTTTCTGGAATAGATACTTGTATCAGGTACATTCTCTCTTCAGTCGAGTACAAAATCGATTTCGATGTCTTGAGCACAGAATGTCCGAGTTAGATACAAGACTTAACAGCAAAGCGGTTTGCTAAACTAACTTTTAAACTTTCACGTTCCATGATTTACAATAACATTTATGGGAATTAACGCGATCATGACCTCACTCAGGAACATAACTTATGATCTATGTGACCCTGAACATCTGGAGCGACAGCTATATCATGTTCAGGAGGTACAGATATAAAGTGAACGGATGACAGAAGCAACAGTCATTAAGGCGTAGACTTTCAAAACTGAGCGGAGAGTCAGCCTCTATGCCCTACGTCAAGCGAGTAATAGATAAAGTCAGCTCCATGTTGAAAACGTACTCCATGCTGTCAGTTTACACCCCAGGCTTAAAAGTAAACAACATCGTGGGCAGACCGAAGAATGTCTTACTGTTACAGTGCCCAGGTGTTTTTATGATAGATTTTCGCTGCGGTAGTTCCTATATAGGCCAAGCGAAGCGAACTATTGCTGAACGAATCAAAGAACATATTGGAGCTGTAAAAAATTGCTAGGCGATGCGAGCAGATGTTCTGCGATTGCAGAACATCTGCTAGAAGCAGGCACCAATCGCTAGATTGAATCCCACCATACACAAGTCCTCTCCACCGAACGTCACTTTTATTCAAGAGCTCTACGAGAAGCGATTGAAATCAAGAAATACAAAAATTTCAATCGGGAAGATGGGTTTAAATTATGTGCTATATGGAATCCAGTGATTCAAAACATGCAACCTCGCTTTTCTGCGCAGTTGTATATATAAACACTGGACAGTTTGCTTACCGAATAGGGGCGCTGTCAGTATAGTATGTGCGAAATGAAAATATTAAAAATATCGAGAATATGCGGGTACATGAAGAACCTACTACCGCACGGACTCGAAGACGGCGGGCCTGCACCATTGAGCTAGTCAGCTTGTGAGCACGGCCGGTGTAACCTGGTCGAAACGTCATGCAAATCAAAGTGTGTATGTCCATACCTACACCATGATCGCGTTAATTCCTATAACACTATTGAATAGCAAAGCGTTTTGTTATTGTGCATTAATGACGTCATTATTTCGGCGTCATATGTTACAAGAGTGTTTAATTTATCAGTTAAATAAATTAAGGAACATTTTATTTACTCGAGTTCGAATCGTGGTCACTTAAGAGTTAACAGCGCTAATGTAACGGCCCTGCTGTTGCATACACCCATAGGCTACGATTACCATTAGGCGAGCCGTGTGTTTGTCTGCCACCTAAATGGTATAAAATAAAACCAATGTTACTAAAGTGATCAATCAATCAATCAATTAGCCCACTGCACTCCACTGCTGGAGATAAGCCTCTCCCTAATGTATAATATCCTCCTAAAATGTGTGCCGCCGATCTCAAATTATTTATATTAGGTGTGGTTTATGATGTATGTTTAATACAGTAGTTGTGTTTGACCACAATTTTACTTATATTATTAAACTATTTCATCAAGATTTGCGTAGTATTTATAAAAAATCTAATCAAAATAAAGTGTCACTATTATAGAGGCACACACGCCACGAGAAATCACGGTAGGTAGGTACCTTTCGAATTGAACCAATAAGTCCATACATATTATAAAATCTAAAACTGTACAGTTTTTATTACACACTTACCTCAATTAATTGGTTTAGTTTGAACAGTTCACGGAGCCGGTGGAAGAGGTTATGTCGGACTCGAACCGACTAAAACGCACGGCGCCTGTGGGTCGTTTTGGTTGCCGAAGTTGAGGTTGACAGGCATATCCCTTGCACCCTGGCCGACCCAGGGCCATCTCTTACGATCTAGCCCGGAAACAGGGAGGCGTGCGAGGCACCTTCTGCCAGGGTGACAGGCGGCTCCACCTGTCACCCCCAGGCCTGCGCTCATGTTTCATCAATATGACTATGTGGTGGCGCATGGCCGAGTGCGGTAATGGACTGTATTGCGGGAAGTAGCTAACTGTTCCATTGACGCTTTACACACAAAAGACAGGTGGTCGGGTTGCCGCGGGAGTGATCCAAGCAATGAATGCAACCCGAGAAATTAGGAGAGGATGCACTAACCTTCACGACACACGTGTTTTCATCGCAGCCGGTACACGGATCTTCTCTTCCTTGCTCAGGAGCTGCCGTCAGCATCACTAGATCACTTGAGGAACACACGAGAGGCACAATCCGATCGGTAAAGGTCTATGAAGCGGTAAAATGTAACAAATATTAATCATTTTTGAGAGACGCGAGCGCGGTCCGTCATCACGCTGGCTAGTTCAAAGCGAGACTGAGTGTCTATATTTCACAAATGGCGGACGGAAGCCACATCTATGGTTAGTGCGGAAGGGGGGACGGGTATAAAAGGAGTGTGTTTCCGTGTCAAAAATACAGTTTCTACTTCGGCGCAACCATTCCCCCCGGCTTGAAGGGTTACCTTCGAAACGACAAATGCGAAACAAATCTAAAGTCTAATCTAAATCTAGGTTTGGGAAATAACAACTAAAATATAAACCTAGATTGGAGCTCGTGCCTACTGCTGGCTAGGCAGCGGGCAGAGGCGAACAAACAACACAACGCAACAGTCTCGACCAAGACGAGACGCGATTAGCCAACAACAAAATAAGGGTCTCTTCACGTGGGACCGATACAACAAGCGAGTGCTTCTTCTCCTCGGGTGGTTCGGAAACCGTAGTGGGATTGAATTGACTAACTGGCCACCCATCTAACGCGGCATGAATCCAGGACGGTCCACTAAACCATAACGGGTGATCTAAAATTTGCGAAGGAAGCAATCCACGAGAGAGACAATCGGCTGGGTTGTCGGTGCCAGCAACGTGAAAGAGATTATGTGGCGCCAATTCAGATTGAATTTTTGCCACTCTATTAGCGACGAATGTGTCCCAACGATGGGGCGAAGAGTGGGCCCAACACAAAGCGACTGTTGAGTCCTAAAAGCTAAAAATTACTAATATTAATGCGAAAATTTACAATTATGTCATTAAGCGACACGGAAGTGCTAGTCTTAGCACTGCCATCCAAAACTACACGGAGTTTTAGTAGTAAGCTTATCTTCTCTAATAACTCCGCGGTGCGGGATAATGTACGAAGGCTGGGTCCCGCCAGTGTCCGCAGGCGCAGGTGAGATGTAACCTTTATCTAAATATTCGTTAACAACCTCATCATAGGCCCGCTTCGACTTTGGGGACGCCTGCATCTTTCGTTCCAAACAAAGAAAGCGTTTTTCAGCGGATACACGGGAGCCACCGAGCGAAAACTTGCGGATGGTAGACTCCAGTGGCGGCTCGACGGTGCAACAGAACGAAGCAGTCGAGTGACTAAAACTATCCATAGAAGCGGGTGCGGAACCAATTATAACAAAACCAAGAACTGTTTCCAGTGCGTGCGGAGCGGGGTACGTCGGTCCCCCTTGAACCTTACGTGATAACTGGAGGTGCGGGAGAATCGAAGCGCCGATCAATATATCGACGACTCCAGGAACAGCGTAAGTCTCATCTGCTAAAGGCAAGTCTTTAAATTTCGTTAATAAAGACGTGTCAACCGGGACGGTAGGCAACTGTTCAGCTATTCTATCTATAACGAGCGAATCCATGTCAAACCAAATATTATTATTAAAACGAGATCTAAACCTTGTTTTAACGGTGCCACGAACAGCTGACTGTAAGCTTCCAAAACCCTTCACCACTGAGCGGGTTGAACGCTTATCAACATTGAAACCAAGACGCCGACAACAATCTTGAGTAATAAAATTACTTTGCGAAGCGCCATCTAACAGCGCTCGAACAATGCGCGGCTTACCTAATGCATCAACAATAACAACGCGGGCGGTCGCAAGACACACAGTAGTGAGTGCAGCACTAGCGGAGAACGAACACAAGGTGACGTCATCCGCGGCGGTCACCGGGCGGGCCGGAGCGCGCGCGAGCGCGGGCTGCGGCTGCGGCGCAGGCTGCCGTGTGTCACCGCTCGACGAGCCAACCGTGTTCACATTGGATGCGGCATTACTATTCTCAAAATGAAGCAAAGTGTGGTGTCTCGCTTGACATTTGCGACAACTATTTCTACTATTACATAAAACAACGCGGTGTTTAGTACCGAGACAATTAAAACAAAAATTATTAGCGCGAACAAATTTATAACGATCACTAGGCGACAATTTTAGAAAACCAGGACACCTGTACAGTTGCGAATGATGAGTGCTACACAAAGAGCAAACAGGTGACTGTACACGTGCTGGTGCGGTACTAACATAAGTATGAGTTGACCTCAGTGACTTCGATGACGCATCTACTTTGCGTGCAGAATCAACAACTATCTTCGCGCCCTCATGTTTCGATGAAGAGCGCTGCAATACTTTTATATGCTCGCGAACAAAACTTTCTAAGTCTTCGAACTTAGGAATTTTATTGCCGCGATGATCCGACTCAAACAAACGAATGGTTTCGGAATCTAATTTCCTTAAACCCATATACAAAAATACGAAGTCGCAGAGGTCATCAATCTTTAGGTTCCTTACGGCGCGAACAGCTGACGCGAAAGTATCTAGAAATTTCTCTAAGTTTTGATCGTTACATGCCGCAATAGATTTCAAATCAAACATCTGATCTAAATAGGCGTTAGCTACCGATCTTTTATCCTCATACCTAGCTTTCAAAGTATTTAAAATTAAATTATAATTCTCGGCACTAAACGTAATTCCAGCGCAAGCGGTTATAGCTTTACCAGTCAATTTTTCAACGAAATAATGCAATTTTTCGTGATCTGTCAACGAATCGTTCTTATCTATCGTATTCTCAAAACTATCTATAAATAGACACCAATTGCGAATGTTACCATCAAATTCGGGTATTTGAATTGGTGGCAACTTAGGTCGGTCGCGAGTGGGGTTGGGTAGGTCAGCCGGTTTCTCCAAACTCCTAGCGACGCGTTTGATACGACAATACAAATCGTCAAACGACGACAAGGCTTGATAACTCACCGAGTAATCGGGATCCAAATTCAACTCTAAAACATTGATGTCATGTACTAAGGTTTCGAAATCCGCGCGTAGACTATCTAAGTTTTCTATAGAACACAAGAACGAATCTCTGATGACCAAATCAGAGGTTTTAAGTGCATTATCATAGATCGATTGTACGCGAGAGTAAATCATTTCTTTTTTAGCGTATAAAAGTTTCAATTGAACCTTACCGGTCTTATCAACCTTTGGGGACATGTTTACAATTAAATCTCAAACTAAAGTGCGGTAAATAACAAATATGAAATGACTTAATCTTAGCGGTACAGAGCAGCGAGGCGGCGCGAGCGATAACCGTAGGTAGGTAGGTACTTATAACTGCCAGTGCTAGCTTGAACTAACGCGCATAGCAACAAGATCGTACCTACGCGATGGTCGCTGTCTAGGTTCAACTATTATTTCAGAGATTAAGTATTGCGTAATATCTATTCAAATTAAAATACTTTCGTATGAATTGGGATGAGATGCGAGCGAGGTAGGTACAGCCACGTGTCTACCCACGCAGGTACTAGGCAAATACGACGCGAGCCGAGAACAACGTAATTGAAAAAAACAAAACAAAGCCAAATGCGTTAGGTATTACACTGTGCCTATGCACTAGGGTGTCTGAGTATACCTAAGATCTAAGCCTAAATGTCTGGATGCGGGGTTTTCTACTAAAATAACCAGGCACTTAGGTGCGATGCGAAAATTGCGAACTACGATTAAGTGTTGATATGATACCTAACCTATTTATGTATTAGGTAGGTACAATGCGAGCCAGCGGCGAACGGACAACAAATCTAATCCTAAGTGTCTGGATGCGGGGTTTTCTACTAAAATAACCAGGCACTTAGGTGCGGTGCGCTCATTCCCATTAGAATAATAACAAAATACGAACTACGGCTAAGAATCCGGCTCGATCCGGACCAAAAATGGTGGCGCATGGCCGAGTGCGGTAATGGACTGTATTGCGGGAAGTAGCTAACTGTTCCATTGACGCTTTACACACAAAAGACAGGTGGTCGGGTTGCCGCGGGAGTGATCCAAGCAATGAATGCAACCCGAGAAATTAGGAGAGGATGCACTAACCTTCACGACACACGTGTTTTCATCGCAGCCGGTACACGGATCTTCTCTTCCTTGCTCAGGAGCTGCCGTCAGCATCACTAGATCACTTGAGGAACACACGAGAGGCACAATCCGATCGGTAAAGGTCTATGAAGCGGTAAAATGTAACAAATATTAATCATTTTTGAGAGACGCGAGCGCGGTCCGTCATCACGCTGGCTAGTTCAAAGCGAGACTGAGTGTCTATATTTCACAAATGGCGGACGGAAGCCACATCTATGGTTAGTGCGGAAGGGGGGACGGGTATAAAAGGAGTGTGTTTCCGTGTCAAAAATACAGTTTCTACTTCGGCGCAACCACTATGCATTAATCCCGATCGAAACGTGGCATGACCAGATCACTTGGTTCCACTTTGTACTCAATAATTCATTAATATATTACTAATTAAGTTTAATGTTTACTACGAAATTTCATTGACGTGTTGGTTTATATTTTGGTTAATAATTCATAAAGTTGAACTACCGCTCAACACTCGGAACACACTTCAACAGTAACATAATACTTAAGTATTCACGTTGGAAAGCAACATACATTGCTCGAGGCACAGGTACAAATAACAATCGCTGGAGCATTTTGTTTGCTAAACGTTAATGTGTTGTGTAATAGTATATTTTGTTTGCAAAACATACCTTGATACGTTCAAGGAAGTGATGTGATGAGAACATTTTTATACTGACTATTATTTTATACTGATTAATTACCTACTACCTATCCCTACCTACGTTCTCATAATATATTCACAACAGAAAAATGTTTTCAAAAAATCTATGGATACTATTTTTTATATTACTTAAGAGGCAGACAAATTATCTAATGTAGTTACTGTGGCCTATGGAGATGTGGCAACACCAAAAAGTGTTGCCGTACCTATAGGAGCCATTAAAAGCACTTCTTCAAGAGTCTTCAGAATCAGAGAAATCATTCCACAGCTTGAGCGAGCGGGTAATGAAGCATTTTTATACCTCGCTGTGTAGACCGTTATCAGTTGTAACGTTGTAACGTGTGGAGGTGAATTTCCAATCTGTGGGGAGTGGTGCGGTGATAGAATGTAGCCATGGTCATCATGTCCAACAAAATTCGTAAAACGTGTTGTGGAGGATGTGGAAGACGTCAAGACACATGCCGCCTCGTGGTTTCAGTGGCAGCAACTAAGCGATATGTTATTAAACTATACTTAACTACGAACGGAAATCAATATTAACCATCATAGATGTATTCCATAAATGTTAATATTCCTCTCCTTAGTATTTAATGTAAATATTGCCAAAGATAATAATACTAGAAGCTCGTATATTATATCTTCTGTTGATGCAGTCGTGCAACTTGCTGCAGGATGTTGAGTCGTAACTTATCATAATAGTATGTATGTATTTGCTTTGCAGATGTTGAGTGTTATGGATTTATATGGTAGGACAGGTGAGCTATCAGTAGGTTTGTGTATTGAGATATTTTGTTTGCAATACATAATTCTATTTTTTATTGATAAAATGCTACTAAAAATGACGTTTTAGGAATTCGATAACCGGAAGAATCGGGAGTAACCCAAGTCACCCCATTATAAGTCAAGAAAGATTTGATTATATTAAAAGTTAATCAAAAATATAAAAAATTGAATCACGTAAAAATATTTTTACTACTGAAATTGATAATTTGCTTTCACTCAGTTTTCACAGAATGACAATTTAATCATGGTGATTGCTTTTGCAGACAATAAGTTTAAAATATTACCGAAAATGAATATTGAAAAATCCAACAGTATAATCATCGACAGAAAAAATTATGCGGGCATTTTTCAATGGGGAGGCATAGGAAAAATTAATCTAAGATTGTGTCACCTTCACTGGTGCTTGTCTTAGCGTTTATACTCCTATGTTTCTTACGTCAGAGGTGCTTGTCAATGTTGTCGTTGACATTTGCATTGAGAGTTAATAACTCTGTTCGTGAATTTATCAAAAAAAATGTGCTCCTGCATAACAGTGGCGAATTCCTAAGAAGAGATGAAATAAAGAAATACTTTGTTACACAAAAATCAGCAGGTTTGAAATGGTCATTTCATTTTCAAACAGATACATTTTGGTATCCAGTTTTTGATGCGCAGAGCTTTAATTTACAGTATCCGTCTTTATTATCAGCAGGGAAACGATGAGAACCTTTCTTTTTACTCTGAAATGCCATCACGCAGGGGGTAATGTAGGCTTTGGCATATCCCTCGCGCACCCTGACTGAACCAGTGTATATAGCTGGCATATTTTTATGTGGATTGAGTCTGTATCATGATTTCAAATTTACATCTCGGAGCATTTACATCTCTGTGGCACAGCTTCTTATTAATGCAAATAAAACATTTTTAATTACGAACATTTAACTTAGTCCCTAATTCTCTTTTATATACGACACACAAAGAAATATTTGTAAATTATTCCGTGAAAAGGCATTAAATACAACCAGACTTATCTCGTATAAAAATGACGCTTTGTCCTTTTAAACGGACCCTTCCCATGTCAAGGGTTTGTATATTTTTTAGCCCTTCGCGCCTATTGTGGCGAGACTCGTTACTTTTTCAAATGTATGTGCCACTGACAGGTGCAATAAACCAACGGTTGCTTGCCGGCAACCGAAGTAGTGATATTTTACTACCAATGTTTTTTTGTACATTTTCGTGAGATAGAAATTATTCTTATCCTGTACAGAAATAGATATTTCGGCTGAATATATCCTAGATATATTCCGTGTCTATCTTAAGCCTTCTCAATTATTCCACATACGGTTATGAAAGTATATTTTCACACGTGAGGCTCTCAGGTAGGCTTTACTTTATACTTATTTTATACCACTTAGGCAAGCACACGGCCCACCTGATGGAAAGTGGCTACCGCGGCCCATGGATGTGTGCAACACCAAGGGAGTCACACTTATGCTGCCAACCCTGTAAACACAAGAGTTTCTGTGCCGTCAGTGTAAAAGACAAAGATGGACACAAGCACACGGCCCACCTGATGGAAAATGGCTACCGCGGCCCATGGATGTGTGCAACACCAAGGGAGTCACACTTGTGCTGCCAACCCTGTAAACACAAGAGTTTCTGTGCCGTCAGTGTAAAAGACAAAGATGGACAAGCTTTTGGTCTTTCCCTTGATAGTACAAAAACTCTCCAGTGAGCTGTTGCTACCCTACTCACCGTCGTAATTTTTTCTCTCGCTCTCTCTCTGTCTCTCTCTCTCTCTCTCTATCACTCTCTCTCACTTTACAGTAATAAAATGTTAACACATTACCTTGCAGATTACATAATAAAAATAAAAACATAAATAAAGTTATAATTTACATTAGCAAAATAGCTTAAACATACACATCGCTGCAAGTAAATCCTCCCATGTTCCATATTCAAATAAAACGGAATAAAATTTTACAAGCTCTAGTTTAAAATCATGAAAAAGAAACAGCGACTCACTCGCGGGAGCCATTTTATTTTCACCTGGAAAAATATATTTCTCCGAGAAATTTCTTCAAGAGAACTTGGGAAGAACTATAATAACAAGAATTTATATAAAGGTTTTCTAGTTGGGAACATACACCATCAAGCGTCTCGTCCAAATGGATATCATTTCGTACTAGAGTATAAAGGAGTGGTGTATTAATACTGGCCCATTACTCTGAGTGACAAACCGTAACTACGCACTTTCGTAAAAGCCGACATATTTAAGTTAGTCTAGTTTTCCGCCAGTTTTATCATTTATATTACCAATGTAAATCTACCGTCTTCTCATATCACGACTGCGTTTGATGCTCGATGTCACACAGAGTAATGCCCATGGTTGATAAATTACTCGTCAGATTATGGATGTTTGTTGAGTCTTAACCTTTTTGTTTTCCTTGTATAAGTATATTTTAGGTAACCAAAAAGAGGTTTATAATTCTTTTGTACGAATTTCGAAGAGGCATTTTCAGAAAGAATTATTATAAAACACAAACGTAAACATTAATTTCAAGATTCATTTTTGTATATTTTTATGGGGTAGACCACGAAATATTAAATATCAAAAACGTACTACTGTTTCTCGTTTTCTTGAGTTTTTACACAAGACTGTTCTATATTTCATTGGAAATGAAATTTGAAATTCACGAGCTTCACGATTTTTTCAGGATCAAAAGTCACTAACAAATCTATGCTGAATACTAAATATATTTTTTTATAGATAACACATCCAAATTATAAGCATTATCGGTAAAATAAGAAAATAAATTTAGATTAATTTCGGCGTATCTTGACTTTAGCGGGAGTGATTGCCTTCTGACCTCTCAAATCTCATGAAAAAGTCTGTGATCAATCCAGTAGGTTTACCAGCTCGCAGGTAAGATTGTCTTTAGCCTGGAAGCCCCTATGCTACAGGTAAAACCTAGTAAATCTAATTAATGCAACTGCTCACAATAAATTTAACCAATCGTATATTTATTGCAAATTAGTTTCACAGAAGATTGTAATCAGTGCTTGTATTGATGGCTGTCCTGAACACATAATCCCCTATCGCCTTTACGACGCTCTTGACATGTGATTGTCTGTCCATAATTATATGTAGGTGTAGTGACTTCTATGTATGTAACACTACAAGAGGAGCTGTTTAGAATAAAAACTGTCACAATTCTTGGATAAAGCGGGCATTTTAAATTTAGAACGAACCATATAGACATAAATGGAGTGTTTCCATTCTACGCACTACTAAGTACTACTACTATAACAGTTAAAAATAGAATAAATCATAAACGGAAAGAAAATTAAAGCGGACCGCCTGCTCTCAAAGTTCGGGTTCAGCAGTCGGGTTTTTAATCTTAATTTTATTTTAACCTTCCTAGTTATGATATGACATATGAATATATTTGTAATTGCCTTCTTTCCCTTCGTTTTGATACTCTTCACAATACATTTCAATCTTTTTTTTTTAGGAATACGCATTTGGATGCCAAATATCCTACACATACATTTTGTTGTCATATTATGTACCCTAAGACACTTGGGAGATGAACACCTTTCAATTGAGACCTCATTTATTGAAATCTGACCAGCCGTTAGGCCTGTAGAGGGGAATAAAGAAAACTACATACATACATATATGCGCATAACACATTACCCTTGCTGGCGTAGTCGGGTAAAAAGTGGCGCGGTCGATTAGGGCCTTTGTGTAGGCTTTTTCTTAGGGTTGAGGGGTCATACAGCTGTTGTTTTTATAACAACTAACCCTGGGATCCGAGGGAAAAGCTTCAGATGCAACCAGTAACAACGCAAATAATGAATTAAAAAGTTACAGTTTTTAATTGAGTCTGTGGCGATGCCACATGTACCCAGCGCCGCGTACGTACGTAACTACGAATCCTACATCGCGCATGTAAAGTTCTCGCGCTGGGAGAACATATGTACATCGTCCCAACGACAATCGTTGGGCCGCGGCCCGCCAGGCGTGATCACCTTGCCTGGTCGGAGGATCCTTCCTTTGTGTTGGAGGAACATCCCACCTCGTTCCTCCACAGTGGTGACCCCGACGTGATCTGATCACGTAACCTTCGCTGAGCATATCATCAGCATTCTCATCGTCACATCACATTCACTTCTCCCGCATGAGCGGTAATCAAGTCTTCGCCATCCAGCACTTTCGGCCCTTACAAGGATACCATAGCATGCAGCGATCGCTGCAGCCTGGTTACCCTTCGGCCTCACCTGCATCTAAGGCATACAGTGCACGTACATACGGTCCACGTAAGAAGAGGACATCTCTCCCGTCTACGTAGCACTCAGCCATTACGCAGCATTCGCCCCAATACACGGGGGACTTACCTCGCTTCATCGAGGATTCGCCCCGTCACTGCCGAGGACTCACCTCGCCCCACTGGCGGCTCGCCGAGGATTCATCTCGACGCACCGAGCCCCAACTCAAGGCGTTTCACTGCAGGACCGCAGCACCGCATCACCGCACTTGTCCCGCGTCTTCGGGACCAGCGGTAGTCCCGACTCACTGGGACTAGCGAGGAAGACTGTTCCACTAACGGAATAAGCGGCGTCCAGTTCTGACGAAACGGAACTACTCAAGACTGGAAATGGCATGCTCATCAAGAGAGCTTAGACAGCCGACTCATCGCGAATCAACCTCCGGTCTGGAGGGGAGTGATGTGGCGATGCCACATGTACCCAGCGCCGCGTACGTACGTAACTACGAATCCTACATCGCGCATGTAAAGTTCTCACGCTGGGAGAACATATGTACATCGTCCCAACGACAATCGTTGGGCCGCGGCCCGCCAGGCGTGATCACCTTGCCTGGTCGGAGGATCCTCCCTTTGTGTTGGAGGAACATCCCACCTCGTTCCTCCACAAGTCCAATCTCAGTTTACGTGTGTTCCTTATTATTTGATTACATTCAAATGGCTGAAAATATCCAGCAGAAAGTTTATTCACCATTGGGTCAGATTAGTGGCAAGGGGCCTATAACCTAATACCTGTCGGCTTTCCAATTTTTCCACCAGTTTCCTTTTCAAAACTTCTACTTTTCAGTACTAATAAAATATACATGTAAATACATACTATATGTGATAGATTTAAAAACAAATATGAAATTTCATGGATGTTCCCGTAGGTAACAGGAACAGGCTCAGGCAACAGCTAGTCGCTTAAAAAGAACAAACTTAAACACACGACAGCTGTAAACAACTTGTATGACAAAAATGTAACCAGCGCTCACCGCATCAGTAATCCGATTGTTGAACGTATCAAATTTTAAATTCCTCTCCAAAGCTGTTTGTGAACGTAATTCGACGTTAGCGGTGTTTAATTATGTTTCGTAATTAATTTTGTTTTTGAGTGCATATCGTATTATCATGTAGCGAAGTTTAAGCCGATTTTGATGACAGAGTGATTACTTTGTGATCCAATATTCGTTGTGTGGAAAGGTGTTGAGTGAGGCTTTCTTTTTTTTTACGTGCGAAAAATACCCACGTATACCTCCACCACTAGAGCCGGTTGGAGAGGTTATGTCGGACTCGAACCGACCTAAACCCACGACGCCTGTGGGTCGTTTTTGGTTTTTTATTTTTTATACCACTTAGTTGGCAGACAAGCACACGGCCCACCTCATGGGAAGCGATTACCGTGATCTATAGACGTATGCAACACCAGGGGTGTCACACTCGTGCTGCCGACCATGAAGAAACCTTCTGATGCCCCTCTTGAAAAACCCCATATTGTAGGCGCTTGGGAAAACCGCAGCAGGGAGGTCATTCCACAGCTTGACTGTGCGTGGGATGAAGTTACTTTCATACCGCACAGTGCGCACCGTCTCAGGTCGCAAAGTGTGAGGATTTTTTTTTTATACCACTTAGGTGGCAGACAAGCACACGGCCCATCTGATGGGAAGTGGTTACCGTGGCCTATGGACTCGTGCAACACCAGGAACGTCACACTCGCGCTGCCGACCCTGAAGAAACCTCCTAAAGCCCCTTGTTGTAGGCGCATGGGAAGACCGCAGCAGGGAGTTCATTCCACAACTTGAGTGTGCGTGGGATGAAGTTTCTTTCATACCGCACAGTGCGTACCGTCTCAGGTTGCAATGTGTGAGGATGAACTCCCTGCCTACGGCGAGCGATGCGATGATAGAATGTTGCTGTGGGCATCATGTCAAACAATTCATCTGAGCACAAACCGTTGTACAGGCGGTAGAACACACACAGCGAAGAAAAGTCCCTCCTAAAGCGGAGAGATTCCACATCACCTGCGAGTATGGGATTGTCAACCAGCCTCAACGCCCGTCTTTGCACCGAGTCGAATGGGTCAGGCTGGTAAGCAGGCGCTCCAGCAAAAAGGCTTTTTTTTTTTTCTTTATTTTCATATAAAATTACAGTTCAATAACACAAACTTCTCGCCAAACTGTGAAGTTTGATGGCGAGACGCGCTCTGTTTTGCACACCTTAATGTTACTTATATTCTTACTTATTACTTATCACACTTATATAAGAATTCAATTATATATTAATATTCTCCGCATCTACTTAAAATTTTAATTACAATAATTTAGTTGACGTTACTTCTAAAATGTCTGTCTGTCTGTCTGTTAGTGTACTATTAAATTTTATTAATTATCACAGTATTTTATGTTAAGGTTGCTCCTCACCGACCGCTGCCACCGCAGTGCCTTCTCCGGCAGCAGGGCCGTGGAGGAGCAAGTTCCTTAACTTGGCCCTCAAAACACCTTTACTCATCTCAGGGCTCTGTCGTAACAATTCATATTTATTAAATGTCTTCGGTACTATATATTTTGACAATCTTTCCCCATAATAGTTGTTAACCCTTGGTTGGACTATTCTATTTTTTCTAAAACTTCTTGTACTATATTTGCTGGTTACAATTTCTTTATATTCATTAGTATAGTAATACTCTAGTCCTATCAAATATTCCACTTTTTTATCTGACGGCAAAATCTTACAAATAGGCAACAACCTTTCATATTCCTTATTACAGCAGTCCCTGTCTTTCTTGCTTACTAAGAATTTGACTAGCCTTATTTGTAAATCCTTTATGTTGTTCAAATATGTTTTAAAAGTTCTGCCATAAACTAACAGCCCATAATTAACCAATGAGTTAGCCAGTGCGTAATATACTATGAAGAGTGTGTGTCTATTTAGTACTCTCTTTAGTTGATAAAACTTTCCTATAATTGATCTCAGCCTATTACATACATCGACTACATGTGTTTTCCAGTTAAAGTTAATATCAATATTTAAGCCCAGGTATTTAAATGTTTCAACGTATTCTATCTTATTACATATACAATGGTTTTTGTTATCATGCAAGCATTCGTATGTATGTCCTATCACAACAAGGCTCTCCCCACCCAGTGTCCCGGCCCGCCGGTTATATGGCGAGTGTATATGCATACATTTTGTTTTTGAATAGTTTAGAATTATTCCATTGTCATGTGCCCACTTGGTAATATTTTCGAAGTCATCTTGTATATATCTTTGTGTTTCACTTATGTCTTTAGCTCCATATACTAGACACATGTCATCCGCGTACATATACACCCGACATTTGTTCACAACATTTGACACGCTGTTGACGTGCATCACATAACCAACGGGCCCAAACACCGAGCCGGTCGGCACCCCTAAGTTCACGTCCACTTCGGCCCCTGCTACTCCGCATATAACGGCGCGCATTTTCCTATTTGTTAGGTAGTTTTCGAACCATTTATTTTCCGGACCGCGTATTCCGCACTCCTTCATGGCCTGTAAAAGTATAGTATGATCTAATGTGTCAAATGCTTTTTTGTAGTCGATATATAGTGCTATAAGTTGTTTTCCGGCATCCAAACATTCATTCACATAGTCTGTGAACCGCGCAATAGCAGTGGTAGTACTTCGACCCTTACGAAACCCGTGCTGTGAATCTGACAGTATGTTATGACTCTCTAAGAATGTACTTATCTGAGTAACAATATTTTTTTCAATTATCTTATCAATAACCGATAGTATGGCTATTGGCCTGTAGTTTGCATATTCTAAATGGTTACCATTCTTGTATATCGGGCGTATAATTGCACTTTTTAATTGATCGGGATAGATACACTGTGATAAACACATATTCATGAGTGAAGCTATTATAGGACTTAATCGTTTTTTTAAATACTTTACCTCGATAACCCTGATTCCATCTAAACCTGGTGTTTTTTCACAGGATAACGAATTTATCACTTTTTCAATATCGGAAGGGTTCACGGGTATGTACCTATAACTGACGTTACTCGGTATCACATACTTCTTCCTATCTAGAAATTGCATATTACAATTATGTTTAATTGCCTTTATTTCTTCAGTAAATGTTTTACCAAAGTTTGTACATATTTGATATACAGCTTCACTTTTACCCAAATATTTCATTATTACATCATCAGGACTATTTTTTCTTTGACCCAGCCATGCGTTAATGTGAGCCCATATTTTTCTATAATCCCCGTTACAATTTTTTATTTCTATCTGTTTATATCTATTCTTCGCCTGGTTTACCAGTTTATTTACTCTATTTCTAAATTTAGTATATTCTAATCGTTTACTCATATTTTTTGGCTCTGCTTTCCTTACTCTAAATAAATAATTCCTTTTTAATAGCATAGTATGCAAAGATTTATCAACCCATGGCTGCGTTACTCTTTTATTGCTTAATTTAACTGTAACAGTACTTCCTTTATATATCGTATCGAACGCTATACATAACTTTTGATATAACAATAACGGACAAGTTATTGTTAATAACTGTTCGCAGTCATACGCATCAATCTTTTGTCTAACTACTTTATCACTAATAATTTCACGAACCTTGACCGACGAGACAGTATCACTAAAGTTATTGCACCTGCTTAGATCCATAGTTAGACCTATCGCATGATGATCTGAGATCTTAGTTTCTAATACGAATGACGTCAAGCTGCATTCACTCCGTCCCGCTCGCACCCAAGCATGGTCCAAGCACGACACGACGAGCCGCCCCTCCACCACCTCCTCGCGCGTAGTCTCAGCGCTAGGTATTACACACCGGAGGTCGCGTTCACACAGGGTGTTTTTGTATCTAGTAACGGTTGAGTTTACTACGTCATTCAGTATGTTTATATTCATGTCTCCTATCACTATAATGTTGTCCGCTGGTGGGATGGATTCAATTATACTTTCCAAATGGCCAATAAAGCGCAACTTGTTATTTCTAGGAGCATTATACACGGCAATTATATGAGTTATGTATTTACCTATTTTCAGCTGACTATGGAGTGTCTCTACGGCTTCAGTATTCACTCTTTTAGTTTCAAAGTTTAGCTCCTCTTTTGCGTATATTAGGATCCCTCCTCCTCTTCTTGTTTCTCTTGTTCTTATGTATGTATTATATCCCGCAATTCGATAGTATGGCAGTTCTTCTTCTCTAATGTTTATTTCACTTAAAATTATTACATCTAATCTATATTTGTTTTCTTCCAGTATTACTAGTAACTGATTGAAGTGTTTTCGAAGCGATCCAATATTGAGATGAAAAATATGTGTGTGCCATTTATGTTGGCTTAAGTCCTTGCTCAGTACTTTCATATCATATCGTGAGAGATGGCCCTGGGTCGGCCGGGGTGCGAGGGATATGCCTGTCAACCTCACCTTCGGCAACCAAAACGACCCAAAGGCGGCGTGCGTTTTAGTCGGTTCGAGTCCGACATAACCTCCTCCACCGGCTCCGGTGGGGAGGTATCCGTGGGGATTTTGCGCACGGAAAAAAAAAAAAAAAAAAAGTACCTTTTGTATGTATATTCGGTTGATATGCTTTCCAAGTGATCGAATTTTAGGCCAAAACTCACCTAGTGTGTATGCACTGTGCTAATCGCATTCTTTTAATTGTATTCTTCATCAAATTTTTTCAAGTCGTGTTCCGTTTTTATGTTAAATATTTTTTTATCCTCGCTATTTTTCTTTACTAGAATGCTACCATGCTGCACCCAAATATATTTCTAGTTCTTTGGCTTCAGTTTAGTTTTAGTAGCCCATAACAGCTGGCGCTTGAATCTTGGCAAGTCTTCGTTGATGTACACTCGAGAGCAATGAATCCGGGTCACTTAAAGAATGTTAAAAATCTCGGAAACTAAAAATGATAGGTTAATGCAATAAATTGTATTTAATAGACAATGTAATACTCCTTAAATGAAAGTAAAAAAAATATGAGTCACCATACATTTTATTAACACAAAATTACATAAAGAAAAAAACTGCTGATCTCTCCTTAAAACAAAAATAGGAAACATGAAATTTTTGAACTTTATTACGATTTTCTTGAATTTTAATACTTCGTATTGCCTCCTCGTGCTTCCATTACTGCGTTTACGCGGTTTGGCATGCTGTACACCAAGTTCCTTATACGATTTTGGGGAATATTCTCCCATTCCTCTGTGAGAGCAATTTTGAGCTCACGAAGCGTGATTGGGGGAGGGTTTCGTTGTTTTACGCATCTGCCTAGCTCGTCCCAAGCATGCTCGATCGGGTTGATATCCGGGCTGCGCGCTGGCCACTCCATACGAGTAATGTTCATCTCTTGAAGGTAGTCATTCACAATCCTATCTGTATGAGGTCTGGCATTGTCATGCATAAATATAGCATCCTCACCTAAATTGACCATAAATGGACCAACGTGATCATTGAGGATTTCTTCCACATATCTTACGCTAGTTAAAGAGCCGTTTTCTATGATCACCAGCTCTGTGCGACTTTCAGAAGAAATTCCGGCCCACACAAGTACAGACCCACCACCGTAGGCTACTTTTTCTTCGATGCATGCTTGCTTGAATCTTTCCCCTGGTCTTCGATACACTCTGTGTCTTCCATCGTGCTTGTAGAGCATAAATTTTGATTCGTCGGAGAACATAACTTTTGACCAATCTTCAATACTCCAATTTACGTGGCTCTGGGCATAACTTAGTCTCGAAATACGATGCCCACGCTCCAGTTTAGGGCCGTTTGCAGGTCTAAGGGGTTTTAAGTTAGATTCAGCAAGCCGACGTCTTACTGTCCATGCACTTGGGTTACTTCCTCCGAGGCGTCGAAACTGATTGGTGAGTTCAGTTCCTGTGAGAAAGCGATTTCGAAGCATGGTGTTCACCAAGTATCGGTCTTCTCGTGCTGTGGTACACCTGGTTCTGCCCGTTCCTGGTCTGCGTAGGTTAGAACCAGTTTCTTCGTAACGTCGGAGAACTCTTTGTACTGTTGACAGCGACACACCGACAGTCCTGGCTGTATCGCGCTGACTCCGGCCGGTTTCCAGCATTGTAAGTATTCTGGTGCATTCTTCAGGCGTAAGCGACATAATTTCAGCTTGATTAATGAATATAGAGCACTATCAACATGGTTTATGTACCCACATAAATGACAGATTACAAACAAAAGCAACACCAAATGCTGTAATTTCGTAGTTCCATCTTCGAAAGTGGCCCTTTTTCAAATTTGATTTTTTTATGATATAACTTTACAATAACTAAGAAGTTTTAATACCTTCATTTAAGGAGTATTACATTGTCTATTAAATACAATTTATTGCATTAACCTATCATTTTTAGTTTCCGAGATTTTTAGGATTCTTTAAGTGACCCGGATTCATTGCTCTCGAGTGTAGATGGGCGCGTTACTACCATTCTCATGCACGGTTTTGTTGGTGATTTTATTCTCTTTTTTTAGCGATAACCACTGTTGGCGGGCATTTTTTGTACGAAGTGTGACCAGTACAACCCTTGGTTTAGTTTTATCTGGGTTTTCTTGCCCCACACGTGTGGCGTCATCGACGTCATTTGGGTTCAGATGCAGCTTCTGAGCCAGATTTTGTATCACATTTTTGGTGTCTTCGGCGTCACAGGACTCTAGTCCGTGGATTTCGAACTTTTTTTCTCTCGACTGCACCTCTAGGTCCTGCACCCTTTCTTCGAGTGCTTTATTGCACTTTTCTAGGAAAACATTCCTTTGTTCCAGCGCCTTGATTTTTTTCTGTGATTCTTCCTTGTAGTCATTTAGTTTTTGATACATATCGGCATAAAATTCTAAGCTCGTAGTGAGATCTTCAATTTTTTTTCCATTTTAAAGAGTACCGTCAGTTTCATGTTTATCTCGGCTAGTACTTTTTCGGCTGATGCTTCTTTCACCTCAACGGTTTGCTTTTGCTGCTCGCCGGCCGACTGTGGTGAACTACTCATGGTTTTCTGGCAGTTCTCACAAGTCACCTTTTGCATGAATCGGTCGCTATGTTGCACACATTTCTTGTGGTACACAGCTCCACAGGCACCACTACATTTATCTACCTCGTCCTCATTCGTAGACACAAGCCGCTTACACTTTTTACACTTCACCATTATGATTAAAGTTTACATGCGATTACGAACGCGTAGGTACTCTGCTGCACGCACGATTGGTACGTCCGTTCGCCGAGCGCGCGCGACCTCGATTTTTGGTGACAGCAGTACTCCATGTGGGGCCGGACCTGTGCCTTATAAAGAAGGAGTCTCTGCCCCGCAGTGAAGTACTGCCTCGCCCTGTTGAGCACACCAAGTTTCTTTGATGCCAACTTAACCTTGTCCTCCAAATGACTGCGAAACTGGACATCGCTGGATGCATTCCATGCCTATGGCGAGAGGTGCGATGATAGAATGTAGCTACGGGCATCATGTTAAACAATTCATCTGAGCACAAACCATTGTATAGGCGGTAGAACACACACAGTGACGCAAAATCCCTCCTAAGGCTAAGAGGTTCCACTCTACCTGTGAGTATGGGATTGTCAACCAGCCTCAATGCCCGTCTTTGCAACGAGTCGAAAGGGTCAAGCTGGTATGCAGGTGCTCCAGCAAAAAGGTGACAGCAGTACTCCATGTGAGGCCGGACCTGTGCTTTATAAAGAAGGAGTTGCTGCCCCGCAGTGAAGTACTGCTTCGCCCTGTTGAGCACTCCGAGTTTTCTTGATGCCAACTTAACCTTGTCCTGCAAAAAAATGACTTCGGTATTGGACGTCGCTGGAGATATCGACACCAAGGATCGCGATACTCGAGGAGATGGTAAGCGGTATGCCCAGGAATTGCGGTGCTACAATGAATGGGGTTTTCTTAGCGGTGAATACACATACTTGTGTCTTAGTGGGGTTGAATTGGACTAGGTTTAGTCGTCCCCAATCGGATACTCCAGAGAGAGTAGTCTTGATTTCAGACACAAGTGGTTCGCGACTCTTCTCCACCTCGGACTGAGGGATATTTGCACGGCCCGTGTAACACGTGGCTGCCGAAGGTAAGGTTACCAGGCATATATAGCTTGGCTTGCGATCCTTCTTCGCTCCCGCTGCCGCCCTCGCCCCGCCTATAACCATATTTTAGAAGAAAAATAAATATTTAATACAAACATTATTGCTACCGTCTCCTCAGAACTACCATCTAATGAATTAGCAATTAAGGCCCTTTCACAAATTATTGTATGAAACCACAATGTTGTAACGTATTCATTCCCTCAATCACCATAAGAAAACTCAGCTCAAAGACTGTGAATTACTGAATGACAACTCTTGAATTCGATTCAAATGAATCGATTTATGGTTATATAGGCACTCTTAATTGAACCACAGGCACCGCATTCACTCCGACCACAATCCGACCACAGTGCTGTGAAGAGCTACCGACGACCCGCTTAATTGGTGGTGAATCGATTTGTAATTCGACAAGTTTGTGTTCTGAGTTCACACGAAATCGATTTTAAGTTCGGTTACATTTTGAGAAGTTAAAGTTTTAGAATTTGGTAACTTAATATTGTTCTGGAAATTCAAACGTTGAAGAGAATGTCACAGTACGATATGATCTCGCAAGATGAGTTTCAATGAATGCGGAGCTTGCTTGCTAAAATTCTAACTCTAATATAATAATTCTACTATCTAAAATCTAAGCAAGAATGAGAATTACAACCCTCAAAAGAGCATGTGAAAAGTTACGAATAACATTTTATATTAAAGTTGTATATTTAACAATACAATAGTAAAAGCAAAAAAATAAATTATGTTAGTCTATGTAATCAATACTGAGTTGCTGAATGTAGTGTAACCTGTAAAGGACCGAAGAAAGAACCCTGCAAAACCCGCATTTTGAAACAGTTTCCGCAAATAAGGTTTTTTTAAATATACATTTCATTTTTTTTGCAGACAAGCACACGCGCCCATCCGAAGAAAAGTGGTTACCGTGCCCTATGGACATGTGCAACACCAGGGATGTCACACTCGCGCCACCAACCCTTCTTGAAGAACCCCATAATGTAATCGCTTGGGAAAACCACGGCAGGGCGTTCATACCACAGCTTAAGCGTGCCCGGTATGAAATTCCTATCATACCCAACTGTGCGTACTGTTTCAAGTCGCAATGTGTGGGGGTGGATACCCCGCCTGTGGCGAATGGTACGATGATAGAATGTAGTCATGGGCATCAAATCGAACAATTCTGAACACACACCATTGTACAGGCGGTAAAATACACATAGCGAAGCAAAGTCCCTTCATAAGCTGAGCGGTTCCACTCCGCTAGTGAGTACGGGACAGTCAACGATCCTTAGCGCCCGCCTTTGCACCGAGTCGAAAGGCTCAAGCTCATTACTGCCATAAGGCATAAGAACCACTGTACATCTATAATCATGGAGAAATTAGTAAAGTAGTATCGTTTTTGGTCAGAATCTTTATTTTCGGGTAGCTTGTCCACGTTTACAAGACTTTGCTCGCAATCATATTTATATTTTTATACTTTTTTACTCTCTGCACCACCTAAAAGGTTTAATGGTAGAGAATGGCTACGGCATTAACTTTGTCTATGTAAATATGTATAATTTATATGAACATTTAATTTAAATATTTTGTCAAATGTAAGTGTACCTACCTATCTTAAGCCTTAAATTTTGTTTATCTACACCACTGCCATTTGCAAAGGTATGCGGTTCCGTGATTTGAAGCCCTTTTATGAAAGAAGGTAATTTATTCGCCACATACACAAGAAGTGGTCTTGTAGCTTCGTATTTACACGAATGAATCTCGTTAAAACTTCTAGAACAAGTTTATTAACAATATTCACGCGAGCATCGCCTGCCTTTTGCGTGCCTAAATGTTATGATAAGTCTGCAAAAACTTTGTTGTATCCTGTACCTAGATATAAACTAACATCGGCATTATGTTCTTTAAATTTTAACGCAGAGAACTGGGCCCCTTTGGAACAATATAAAACAAGATTTTTATTTTATTTATTTATTTAATTCTTTATTGCACACACAGTACAGAGATCATACACAAAACACATCAAAGAAGATGTACAAAGGCGAGCTTAACTCAAAATGAGTTCTCTCCCAGCAAACCTTTGAGTAGCAGAGAAGCATAAAATAATGAAAGGAGATGTGAAGTGTACATTACAGAAAAAAAAAGAAACAAAAAGAAAAGATAAACAAAGAAAGAAAAGAAAATAAAAATAAAAAAGATAATAAGCGTACCTACCTGAACAGGTAGGTACATGTATTTACACAAACATAGCATACATAGTATTATATTAATACATACTTACACCTACACATAATACATAATATACCTACATACATATACATATATACATAAATATATATACATATATAATATAAATATATATAAATATACAAAGCATACATAGATAAATATACAGACTTCATTATATAATAAACAATAATAAAATCGTAATAAATTATCGTCACTTTCTTCGAAAGTGAAATTACTATTTCTATAATTCATCTTCTCCTTCAGTTGGACTGCTGTTATTGAAATAAATAAACAAATTTGAACTTTCTCAAAGTTACCCAGTTGTCACAAAGTAACCCCCCCAGTTTACGATATTTAATATTTGGTAGCTATTTTAAGGTTTAACACTAAACAAAAGTAG
Source organism: Eilema griseolum (assembly GCA_963662185.1). Lineage (NCBI taxonomy): Eukaryota > Metazoa > Arthropoda > Insecta > Lepidoptera > Erebidae > Eilema > Eilema griseolum. The sequence goes on from OY759245.1 coordinate 19,537,150, forward strand.
AAAATAATGTGTTTTTATTTCTGTACAGAAGTCCGCTTCCAGGTGTTTTCAAGAAAATAAATATGTCCTCAGCTCGCGAACATTAGGTTTCAAGTGCACAGCTGTACAGAACTACTGTCTGGTTAAAGTGAGAATTTATATGTAGCACCGTTATATACCACAGTTGCCTTCACTTGCAACATATGAAATAACATCTTCATAACACAATTTTCAAGTTATCCAAAGCTTATGGGAACTTTCCTTGAAAAAAGTTTGTATAATATACATACTTTTTATATATATACGTATTTATACGTGCATGTGTATATTTACTTAGGTATATACGAGTATTACTATTGTACACTTTATAATGTTAAACTTGTATGTTTTAACCTGAGCGTTTTTCTCTTATCATATACATTTACATCAGTTTGGTGGTTTTTCACGATCTCCTCTCATCGGTCTGCTGGTAGAAAATAAACTTGATTTTGTCATGAATTATAAGAGTTACATTTTGCGCGTGGTAGCCTAGTGGTATGGGTAATGGACTGCTGAGACGAGGTCTCGGGTTCGATCCCAGGTTTTACTATGGCACACACCTATGACTGTTCGATGCTTTTCGAAGTTATGTGTGTATTTATCGCAGGTTCAAAAAAGTGCCCAGTTAATGGCAATAGGCTCGCCATCTATTACATTGGGACTTAAACATAAACGGGCGAAATGTGGATTTGAACAATTTAACATAGGCTACATTTCATTTTGAAAAAAATTAGGGATCCTTGGTAAAATTTGAACAATGTAACCGAAGGTGTAGAAAAATGAGTCTTAAAATGTCTTTCGTCGAATGCGCTGCCGAAACTATTAGCGATAGAACAAAATAATGTACAACAATATTGAAGAACATCATAATGTCTACAAAAAACTCCACGGTAGCATATGTCCAACTATTGTAGTTATGTCACTACAACAACTTTTTTCATTTTAAACATTAATGAAAATGCTAACCAAATTCAAACCATGCTATTTATGTGTTTATATTAATCCTTATCCAAATAAATTATTTTATGGTCAAGACCATTTATCTACCTATAAAATAGTTTTTAAATTATTTAAATTGGACTTTCCATTCAAAAGATATTACGAATTAAAAAATTTAAACAGTAAACAAAACCGCCATAGCGCCGTGGCCGTTGTTCGCGATGCAGTCTGAAAAGCGCGCCGGGCATCCCGGCGGGCGGGGTGGAGGGGGCACTGAAATACAGGAGTGGGGTGTCTACCCCGTGCGAAGCCGGGACGGGCTGCTAGTGTTCAATATATAAGCGAAAAAAAAAAAAAAAATTCGGGCTCGTGTCTTAACCTCGGGGACTTTTAGTATATTCATCTGAGTACTTTAGGAAATAACTGTTCCAATTTTCAAAACTACATTAATTATTTGGTCTGATCGTCAATTTACACGTTAATTGTGTATATTATTCCACAGCAACCTTTTATATCGAGCACATTACAAATATATAACAATGAAAACCTATCTACTATTTAGTTTTGTATTTAGATCTACGAAATCCTTCAGAAAGATTACTGTTTATATTTTATACACTTGTTAGAAGCATTTTGTAGCTCTGCCGTCCAAAATGGTCAGGTCACCAATGTTACCATACTACAGGGTGCATATAAATGCAATTGAAGGCGTTCAAAGTAAATGCTTACGAATATTATGCTACCGTCAATAGTTAAGTTGCACAAATTTTAATTACGAAAGTAGGCTCATAAAATATAATATTTAAAAGTTGGAAACCCATCGCATATATATCTTAATTCAGTTAATATTTATAAAATAATTCACTCGAAACTGGATACCCCTTACTTGCTCTCTCAAATAACTTTCAACACCAGATACAGCGTACGCAGATTTAATCATACAAATCTTTTTGCCTTACAGGTTTATAAAAACAACATATCGCTTGTTGTAGGATGACCCGTCAGTATGACGATTTGGCAAAAAATAGCTCGGAATTTGATATATTTGCTAAAATCGCAACTTTTATTGGTTCACTCAAGGGTGCGTCCTGTATTCCACACCTAAGACCAACTATGTAACTAATACTAAGTCCTTAGTAAATATTCAAAGGAATACATATTTATAGTACTACTAGAAATATGTATTCCTTTGAATAGTTATTAAGGACTTAGTGTTAATTAATGCTTCTTGGTTTTCCTATTACACAAGTTTTTTGATTGCAATTCAGACTTTGACTGTATAATCTTTTGTATAATTTTTCTCAAGCTTTGTACTTTCAAACCCTATCGATATCCAACTAAGCTTTTGCACGAGTACAGTGAGGTGTTAACCGTGCGTCAGCTATTTTTATTGAGGTTGACATTGAAGCAGCACTCCTTAATTAGTTATACCCAATAACAATCGTCTCAGCGAAGATCTTATGCGGTGTGTGAGCGTACTATTAGACCTAAAATATGTTTTATCCGCAGGTTCTTTCCATTTCAAGGACCCTACACCTAGAACAAATTTAATAAGGCCACTAATATATACCCGTTAACCAATACAGGTGTTAAAGGGACGGTGTCCAACAATCTGAGCAAATTATCATACGACGAGACTGAGCTCACTATAACGATAATTGAGTAGTGTAGTTTATTCAATTATATACTAATGTTTGCTCTTCTGTTAACTTTATTTTTGGTCAAGCAAACAAGTTTTACGGAGAAGTATCATTTTCACACCATCTTACTCTTCTTTCATACTACACACACACACACCCTCTCTCTCTTGCGCATACAAACACACACACACACACACACGCACGCACGCACGCACTGAGTAACCATGCTAATGACGCAATTATTTTATACTACAGTAATTATAGAGGAAAGGGAAGCAAAGGATATGGGTCAAATACAAGTAGGTGTATGCCGAGAGGGAAATTACGTTCGTGAAACGCATCCGGTTCTCACCTGCTGCACTAGAGTCAATGTCCTCTATTGCGTAGTAAAATATTTTTTGCACATTTTAGTTAAGTTTTAATAATATTTATTAAAACTAATCTAAAATAGTGAAAATATAAATCATTTCTATAAAAATGTATATATTAATAACATATTTAAATTTAAATATTTGATTATAATGTGGAGGAGTTCTATATAAGCTTAGGCTTTAGGCTGGTTAACCTCAGACAGATAGGTATCTATAGTCTAGACTCAGCCTCAAACGCATGGCTCGAGTCAACAATAGTGCCCCGTGCCTCTATTACGTGGGAGTGAATACAATTATAGGTGAAATGTGGGTGTTAATTCACCTCTGCCGAACCCTCCAGGGATAAAGGCGTGATTATATGTATGTATGTATGTTCTATATAAAAACTTTCCTAGCAGTAAAACTCAATAACATTTTTCTCGACCGAGGAATTCTACCCAGGTATTCGTAACCGTGGATTATTGCATTCCTGTTTGTGAAATGAAGCTGCATTTAAAAATGTGACGATGTATGAAGAGTTAGAATATTTTAAAACAGATTTTTACATGAATCAGGACGATAAAGAGCATATATTAGTGAGCAGAGTCTGACACAACGTCCCAAAACCCTACTCACTAGCAGCACATTAAGTTATAATTAAAGAAAAGATTGATATTTCAATTAAAATATGGATATTTTTGAATCAGTTCAGACGTGATTCGAACCCACGTTCTATCTCTTACAGGCGGAATGCTCTTTATAAACAAAGCCACCGAAATTCGTCTGAAAAAATCCAAAACTTTCTTTATTATTCGTGTTACGGCGACGGTTTTCTATCTTAATCGTTTTGAATAGTTAGAATACTAAATGCTTTAAAATTTCATTCTATAGTATAGGTATTTAAACTATCATGGTCACTGACATCAGTATCAGAATAAACGGGATATTTACCATGTTTCATTATTTTGAGTGTCCGATATTTCTTTTAGACTGGTATTTCACCATCCATCAGCCAAACACAGCGAAATGGCACTTACCTTTTAACTTCTATTGACTGATAGACCAACCAATGCTGTGTGAGATTCCAATTATGAATAGTTATTCTCAAATACTTATCATCAAGTTAAACGTTCTGTTTTATACCTCAGTAGCTCGTAGAATATAACTCGTGTAAGGTTCAATGGATCTAAAATGAATTGTGAATAGTTTAACCAAGCGACAGTCCTATCAACACAAGATAAATAGAAAAGGTTTACATAAATAACGATTTCTATTTAAAAACTATCCCCGGTGGGCTAAATGAAATGGCTTTAGCTTCAATTCAAACACAATAATCAACTGCACTAAATAGTTAAGTAGTTCATTTATCAAGTTAATTGGAAAGACTTAAATAAACGGGGCAGCTAAAGTAAAACGGTCCAAAAGCTTTGCAAATTTGTTTTTTGTTAATCTAACCTTATTCGGGAAGTATCTTTGAGAATTACTAAACGAAACAAACTTCATCTAAGACTAGGTTGTGTTGTCGGAGACAGAATAGTAGCACTGTGCCTGAAAAAGCAATTTAAACTGTTTCTAGACGTGTGAGCGGGTATTTCATAAGCAGAGAGCGTTTAAATTTATAAAATTTACTCGCTCTGTAAGCTTAAGAGCCTCGCTCTTGTCGCTAGAGAAATCGCTAATCTTCTCTTTCTTTTTGTTACATCACTAATATTTATTTGGTCATGTATGTTTTTGTGTAAGATGCGCAAGATTTCTTTTAGAAACAACAAATGTCTCTGAAAAATGCCTGAAAAAATTCAACTTGTACATTAAAGAAAAGACATCACGTGCATTTTTTTTTACTAAGGGAACCCTGTCCTCTTGCTGTTAATTTAATTAGTTTAACTAGTAACTATATTAGTAAGTTATTATATTAAAGCTGGACAGATTAACAGTTTAAAGCGTAGAACAGTGCTTAGACAAAATTAATAAAATCGCTATTTTTAAGAATTAATCTGTCAAAGTGTGGGTGCAAGCATTAGCATAATATATATTAGATAATATTTTCGCGTTCAGTAAAAATACTGATTGTGCATCTAATTAAGTTCAGAATGATCACCACCCACCCCGAAATGGATAGGTTAGGTTAGGTTAGGTTAGGTTATGTTAGACATTATGTTGAATAAAGTAAGCTATTATTTCTCGACTATACATCTGACAGGAAGGTATGGAGGACAATGACATGTTGCGCCGACTCCAAATAATTGGGACAATGGCAGGTAGATAATGATGAATCTTCCTCGACATTGTATCTAAATTCAGAGTTTCAGTTATAAAAATAAATAGTAAATAAACTATAAAAGAAACGGTCATATCGCCTATACCTTGAATTCATGGATTTAAGGAATTCAGTGTGACACAGGGAAGGAAAACTCACACAAGTTTGCCTTATAAATCCAGTGAACTCAGGGGAATAAATAAGTTTTACCTGCATTTTGACTTAGTCTGTAGTAATTAAAGTGATTCAAATTTAACTCAGGTAAATAAATTTGAATTCGATAAAATAGAAGCTTTAACAAAAGTTTTAGCTCCGTCAACAGTATTGTTCGTTGTATAACATTTTACGTGGAAACGTAATTAATCAGTTTTACAGTCAATTACTGTTTGTTCAAAATGCATGTTAAGCATTAAAATGTACATTATAACAATAATACATGCATACATATTTACATATAATCACGACTTTATCCCCGGAGGGTTAGACAGAGGTTCGGTCCCACTTAATAGGGGTTTACCAATAAAAACTCGTATTGAATTAATAGAAAATTTAATGAAAAATCTACAGTGAATATCTTGAATAGCTTTCCACGAGGCAGCGACAAAATCAGCTTTTTATTACTAGACTATACGGCAACGAAAAACCACAACTTTGCATTTTATTGGTATAACAAAGTTTGAAAGTATTTCGCTATCTAGCATGACTGAATTACCATAGTTTTAATTAATATACATTGTCTTTGTCTGGTGTTATTTACATACTTTTGATTACTTTGTTTTCAATTTATTTTATACCGTATTTACTGTTATAAATGCGAAAGTTTGATACCCCAAAACTGGTGGTCGAATCTAGGACCCGACTCAGATTCAGGAAAATATTTTAAAATTTCAAAATATAAAATTACAATTGCAAAATCGGCTTGATATCGAATGAAACGAGTGACTATGATTAGGAAGGAATTATTGGAATTACCGGAAGCTATTATCTTCACAAACACGTAAACAAAACAATAAAATAGATTTTGTTTACACAATGCGTTTTTTTTTCTTGTAATCGAAAAAAAATCATGTGGTGTGGCGTAACGAAACCGAGGCTCGGAATGAAACATAATAATATGAAACTAGTAAGCTAGTAAAAGTGTTTTACTACGTGGTTCCCGGCAAAGTAGAATTTGGACCACCCCATCTCTTCCCATGCGGTGTCGTAAAAGGGATAGGTCTGTTTAACATCGAACAAATATATACAGCCCAGACTCAGCCTCAGATGTATGGCTTGAATCAAGAATAGTACTCGGAATACGGCAATAGCCACACGCCCTATTACGTGGTACTGAATACACTGATTCGTGAAATGTGAGTGTTAATTCACCTCTGCCTAACTCTCCACATGATTAAATGTATGTATGTACGTATTATCATAGTCCTTGATAAATGTTTAAATCATTCAATTAATCCAACATTTAGAAGCTCCAAAATCGAGTTTGAAGATTCTAGTAGATAAAAACCTATGAACATTCGAACACACTACACTGCTAAAAGTCAAAAGTGTACTCCACAATTATCAAATGTCATATAGGTGCAGTGGTATATAGTATGAATGAGTGTCGTTAAATTCAGGATTCAACGACCCAGTCCGGAAATTAACAGCCTTTTCCTCTCAGATTCTTAGTGGCATCATGGAGGTTGCATTGGCACTCACTCGTTAACGGAAGTTCATTTCAAGCCCCGTATGGTGGGGCTTAATAGCCATGATGCAATATGCTTGTGTTAACTGTGTTTCCATGATATACTTTGTATACTTATTCAAAAAGATTTCTCAAATGTTGAATTACATATCAGAGCTATTATATTGTATGTTACTTTTGCAGTGTTACTTGCTTTTTGGGATTTCTGTCTCTGCAACATAATGGAACGGCACCCGTATGGTGAATGTATGGAAAGCTAACAATTTTGTCTCTATATGTACAGTAAGCCGCGTGGTTCCCAGCAGAGTAGAATTTGGACCATCCCATCTCTTCCCATGCGGTGTCGTACAAGGCGACTAAGGGATAGGGCTGTTCAACATCAGACAGATATATACAGCCCAGACTCAGCCTCAAATGCATAGCTTGAGTGAATTATAGTGCCTGGAATACGGCAATAGGCTCACCTCCTATTACCTGGGACCGAATACAAAGATTGCTTTTTTGCTTAGGGTTTCTGTCTCTCCAACATAATGGGCGGGCACCCGCTTGGTGGATCCACAGAAAGCTAACAATTTCGTCTCTGTATGTACAGTTTTAGAGCGTATGAGGTCCTATTCATCATCAGAGCTCAGGTCAACTTGACATTCGTTTTCATTTATCTTTCATTTCAGTTTCCTTTCTTTTCTTTTTTTTTATATTACTTAGGTGGCAGCCAAGCACATGGCCCACATAATGGAAAGTACTTACCGTGGCCTATGGTCAAGGTCATTTTGGGTCAGGACGACCGAATGTATTATGTCTGTTAGAAATATTGGGTTTTTACTTATTTAACTTAAAATAGAATAATCGCGTCATAAGATCGACACATGCTCGTTTAAATGAGTTAATATTGTTGAAGAAGACAGTAATATTGTTTTGTTTGGTTAAGACAACATTCCCAGATACTATATTAAACTAATAACATAAAAAGAACTAAGCCTGCTATACTATTCTATAATAATAAGCGCTTCACATTGGACTTAATAAAAACTCTATAAAAGTTAACGACTGTTTGGGTTCTTGATAAGTACGGGCGGGAATGTGCACTTTGATCGTTTTCGTTGATTATACTTTGTCGCTTGCATATTGTTCTGATTTTACTTGCATATTGTTTTTTCGGTACAAATAAATTTCAATGCGGGCGCCAGACATGTATACATTTGAAAAAAATACATGTTTGCTCAGTATTCAAATAACGGGGCTTTGATTTTTTTCCTGTAAAATGTAATATTAGATTTGCATTTTAAAGAAGGTAGTTTTTAGTGATTTGAACAGGTTCCCTATTGAAGATATTATAGAAAATACGCACAGGTTAACTTGTGTGTTGAGCACAAGTCTTTTAATAGTTGTGCTATGTATGGTAACGGCATTTGATGAAAAAGTTGATTATTTTTTTTTAAGGAAACATATTAGCAACCGAAATTACTAATATTCTTTCTAATTGCTCCAGTGAAGCTAAATTGCTTGTGTTGGGAAAGGATTCACGTCGGAAGTGTAATGGCCATCCAAATTTAGAGCGATAATATAATTATGTGGGTGTAACTAATTATTTTAGAGTAGTAGTAACACTTTCCGATTCTTTATCATAATCATCATCTACCAGCCCTTCATCATTTTCAACTCAATAACAATAATTGTTCTCGGTTACAATCGAGGTGTTTACTTCGCTGGTATCTATTACTTTAGCAGTTTTAAAATTAGTAATTTACATAGTAAAGCAGAGATATAACTATAGTTGCGGCACGCTATGACGACCGTTTTGATACGACTGGTTTTGCCCGTTTTCTCTTCGTTGGTGCGTTTATTAATCGACAACGAACTGTTAGACAATGATAAATATGGCAAGACTGGTACAGAAGAAAATACACTTCACATAAAAAAACGAGCAAAATAAATATAAAATACAATATTGTGCCGCAACTATAAAAATAAGAAACAATTTCAAATCATTTACGATATAAACTTATCTGCAAAATTAGAATTTCCTTTTTTTTTGTTTTAAAACAAGCTTGTCCTCACCATGTTTTATTTCAGACTACTTAGAACTTTTTACTTTTGGAAGTGTTCCCACTGAGTGCTAAGGGCTGGGTCTACCGAAATTTGTCTGTGGCGACATTTACAATATCCGTATAACATAAACGTTTTCATCGTTACTGAAACACACCACAAGATTCTCGATACACGTGGTTTTCTTTTAAATTTTAAACCGAAAAATAACTAAAGAACCCAGCGACGCCCAACGACTGGCGAAGTACCTCCGCCCTACAGAATTCCGCGGCCTGTACAGCTTGCATAAAGTTTATTATAATCCTTTTAAAGTAGGTAACTGTAGATATCACATCCTATTTTGTCCAGAATGGTCATTCATTTGACATTCGCGTAATCAAATTACTGATTGTCGCTATTTGTTCACGCTAATCGTATTGGGTGTGCAAATTCGATTTCAATTCCGAATAAGTAGAACTATCTGTTAAAATTTGTTCATAATAACCTCGTGTTGTGTTCCCAGCGGTGATTAGGGTAGCCAAAACTCACTGGAGAGTTTTTTTGCTGTTAGTGGGAATACCAAAAGCTTGACCTGCTTTATGTTTTACACTGACGGCACAGAAATTGTCTGTGCTTACAGGGTTGGCAGCGCAAGTGTGACTCATTTGATGTTGCACACGTCCATAGGCCATGGTAAACCACTTTCATTCAGGTGGGCCGTATGCTTGTCTGCCACCCAGGTGGTATTAAAAAAAAAATAGATTCGTTCAAATCGATCGCTAAATACAGCTTGCATAAAGTTTATTATAATCCTTTTAAAGTAGGTAACTGTAGATATCACATCCTATTTTGTCCAGAATGGTCATTCATTTGATCGCGTAATCAAATTACTGATTGTCGCTATTTGTTCTCATTAATCGTATTGGGTGTGCAAATTCGATTTCAATTCCGAATTAGTAGGACTATTTGTTAAAATTTGTTCAATGCGACTTATATATTATTTACTAGCAGCCGCCTGCAACTTCGTATACGTGTACCCGTTTTACCCCCTTAGGGGTGGAGTTTCGTAAAATCCGTTTTAAGCGGATGTCTACACATTATAAGGAACCTACATGTCAAATTTCAATTTTGTAGGTGTTATAGTTACATAGATTTCGGGAATAATCAATAAGTGGTATTTCGCTTTTATATGTACTCGTATAGATCCCATTTTAATATTATATATAAGCATATTATTATTATTTTTATTTATACCACTTAGGTGGCACGGCCCACCTGATGGAAAGTAGTTACCGTGGCCTATGGACGTGTGTAACACCAGAGAAGCCACATTCGCGGTGCCGACCCTGTAAGCACAGAGTTTCTGTGCCGTCAATGTAGAGGACAAAGCAGGACAAGCCTTTAATCATCCCACTGACAGCACAAATTCTCCAGTGAGCTCTACTCATTATAGGCATCGTCATGTAGACGTATTTTTCTAATTGCATCCGAGGTCACGGTGAACTCGAAGCTCAGGATCCGCCTTCCAGCTTAAGTCATGATTATAGCAGATTAACAAATAGATTTCAATATATAAGGGTGAATGGGTGACCCGGTGAAGATTGACTTAGAAGTGATTTTGGCAATCAGATCGAGGACGTTTCAATGAAGGTCAAGTCAAGCCTTCAAGAGTTCAATAAACAATCATTAATTCATTTCTTCAGTACCCGCAACCAGTGAGTAGGTATAAAAGTAATTATGAATGTAAAAGGCGTATGCCAGACTTGTAGCAAGTGGAAAAATGTTGTGACTGCATACCCCTATGGAAAAGAGGCGTGATTGTATTAACTATTAAATTATGAAAGTAGAACAAGCGTAAAACCTAGTAATTGGAATTATCTTGCCTGTGCATACCCTAATGGATAATAAGCGTGATTGTATGTACTCCTCTTGGATACAGTATTGAACTGTGTAATCTATCCAAAAATTTTAAATTATTTATATCCCAACTCCCGAAATAGATAGAGTATTACTTTTTCAATATCAAATTTCATTATCATTGTAAGTGACTCGAACTTCCCTCCCAATTACATGCTACATGACATTCAGATTATAAAAGAATTCCGTATAATACGTGAGCTTAAGGTAAGAACAAAGAGAGGTTCTGGTAGGGGAGCTCGATACAGTTACACACGAGCGGGGTGAAATGGCACAGATAATTGTATCCTACCACAATGTACCTATTCAATTTGTTACACCTTGGAGTAGTTCTATGCAAAATTACAGATAGCTGCAGTCTGTGTAAAAGTAGCTGTTCTGACATATTATAAATCATTAAAAGTAAAATATTTTTACTCTACTACTTAGGTGGCAGGACAAGCACACATAATATCATAAAATGTGATAGTAAATAAAAAAACATACAACCTCGCTTTTCTGCGCAGTCGGATAGACACCGGACAGTTTGCTTACAGAACAAGACTCTGTGAGTATGGTATGTGACGGTACATGGCGAAAACAAAATATAAAAAATATCGAGAATGTGCGGGTAGAGAAAGAACTTTCTACATCACGAGCTCGAAGACGGCGGGTGTGCACCGCTGAGCCAGTCAGCCTGTGACCACAGTCGGTGTAACGTGGTCGAAACATCAGGCAAATCAAAGGTATGTGTGTACCTATACCATGATCGCATTAGTTCCCGTTAACATTATTGTATATATGAAAGTTTGTGAAGAAGTTTGTTATTCAATCACTCTTTAGCGGCTGAATGTATCTGTTCTAATAGATTAATTATTTAATTAATTGAAGCGTCGCCGTCGGTAGCTTAATGGTTAAGGAATCTGCCTTACGATCGAGAGGTTCCCGGTTCGAATCGTGGCCATTACACTAGCGACGTGAACCCACTCCTAACACAAGCAACTTAGCTTAGCTGGAGGGGTTAGAGGGAATATTAGAATTTCGGTTCTAATATTGTTAAAAAAAAAAGAAATAAAAGAAAAAGAAAGAAAGAAAGAATTAACCTGATTACTACCTAAAGGGAAAATAAAGTCCGAAACAATTTAGACAGCAGGCGGTACCCATTAATGTTTCTTTTGTTTTATGATTGGCAATAGAGTATAACCTGGTGTCAAACAAATATCGACCTTTTTTCTTTAGGCAACAGTTGGGTGCAATAATTCTTGTGATATTGTTTGGAGTATAATGTTTTACTTTGGTTGCAATACTGAGATGTTTGAATTGCTGCAGCTATCTCACAACTGTATCCCATACATTTACAGGAGGAAGGACACGACTGTATTTCTGTCAAATTGAGTAGTCCGATTGGGGAAGTACCTTCGTCCTACCGAATACCGCGGCCATAATAACCTCGTGTTGTGTTCCAGGTGGTTAGTAGCCACCGCTCACTAGAGAGTTTTTGTGGTTTCAGTAGGAAAGTCTTGTCACGCTTCTTCTACACTGACGGCACAGACACTTTCTGTGCTTAGAGGGTCGCAGCGTGGGTGACTCCCCTGGTGAAGGACCGTTCTCACAGGCATTAATTTGAGTGCAATTTTCTTTTATACAACTTAGGTGGCAGACGGCCCACCTGATGGAAAGTGGTTACCGTGACCTATGAACGTGTGAAGCACCAGTGGAGTCACATCCTTGCTGCCGACCTTGTAAGAACAGAGATTTTGATCCCCTCTTTGATTTTAGCTTCTGCGTCGTAGTGGCAATGAATGCGACTGCTACGCAGGAGGTGCATGTTCGATTACTGCCCAGGGCAATTACTTTTATGCAAGAATATGGCTACTTGCGTTGGTCTGCAAATTTTTATTTCATCCTAAATATTTTTAATGACTAGTCGATTCGAATGATTTAAATCACTAAAATTCCAAAAAGATGCCCGAGCAGATACGGCACTTCTTACATCTTGAACAAATCGAGCGGGAAACGCAAACTGTCTTGCATCTATCTACCCAGGTATTTGCGTGGGACGGTGCTCACGACACCCGCTATCTCGCTACCCGCCCTACGCACACTGTGCGCGCCTTCCTAAACTATGTGTTTGTGTTACCCGCGAGCTTATTCCGCTGCCCACTCCGCCGCCACTGTATTTTCACACTTAGTCTACAAAACTGCACCCAATAGATTTGGGAAAAGGCTCAGAAAATGATAATTTTGTATTTTGTGTGGTTTCTTTTATTCAAAACATTTTTCTACTAACTATTATGCTTAGTATTTTCCATTAAACAATTTTATGTGTGCAGTAGAGTAAGCTACACTCATTCCTCGCTTAGCTCATATTTTTGCCTAAGCCCAACCGCTTACAGAATTGCCAAGCACATTCGGTGAAATTGAAATATAAATTGGTTTGGGAAAATATCAAACGCAAATACTTTTATGTTAATAAATTACCTGTCATTGTCAATGCTTCTTAACGTTATATGCATCTAGATTATTTTATGTTTATTTTAATTATTTTTCATTCAAATGATAAAACAGATCTCACTAAAATATGGTACAGCGATAGAACATAGTCTGGAATAATAATAATAATATATCTCTTTATTGTATGTACACAGAGAATGGTTACAGAAAAACAAAATTTGGTACAGTTTTGTGGCATAACAAAAGGCGACCTTATTGCACAAGGCAATCTCTACCAGGTAACCATGGGATGGAGTGAGTTAGATAAATAGATAGATATAGTGGTCGGCTTACGGTGTACATATATTATTTATTTTATATTATTATTTATGCTTTGATTTATTATATAGTTATAGATATAATACGTACTACTATACTAACGTATATACTTACTACAAACATAATTTATAATGAAACGGTACCTACAACTAGGCACCTACATATTATACTTATACTAAACACACCCACACATATAATATACCAAAAACAGCGTAGACATGAGTAAAGGAGATATACAAAGAGGAGAAGAAAGAAAATGGTTTTCATCATTCCCGCAAATAGTAGTCTGTAAACAGTTTTTTGAAGACGGGTTGAGATTGCGTACATCTATCGGTTACAGGTAAGGCATTCCACAATCGGACAGCTTGGACAGTAAAGGACTTTTCCATGAACCGCGTAGAATGCGTTGGCATTCTCAGCTTCAGATTCGAAGCGTTCTTTTAGGTAGATAGGAGTAAGAGGATGAAATAAAATATTATGCAATAGATAAAGAAAGTGAGCATTCCGGCGAAGGCGTATGGGTAACCACTTGAGCTTTGCACGAAATTCTGAGATATGATCATATTTGCGAAGTCCAAATATAAATCGTATGCAAAGATTTTGAAGTCTCTCAAGTTTATTTAGTTGGTCTTCAGTGAGATCTAGAAAACTGGCATTAGCATAATCAAGGATGGGAAAGAGAAGAGTTTGTGCAAGCGCAGTTTTCGTGGCAATGGGTAGAAAATTTTGAAGCCTACGTAGGGACGCTGCGGAGGCAAACATTATGCGGTTAATCTCCTGAAGCTGAGGACTCCAAGACAAGCTGCTGTCCATATATATCCTCAGATTTTTCATCTTATCGCTATATTGTATCACTGCACCATCGCTGGAGACCAGAGGTTGCAGTGACCAGACCAATTTAGATATATAGCTTGAGCTACCAATTATAATAACCTGGGTCTTAGATGGATTTACTTTAAGACCATACGACTTACTCCAGTTACATATATGAACCATATCTTTGTTAATGATGTCGACAGCATCCGCCAGTTTATCTGGAGTAGCTCTGGAGTAAATCTGTAGATCATCTGCGTATAGATGGTAGGAAGAAGTGAGATGGTTTGAAATGAAGTTTATAAAAACAGTGAAAAGTAGGAGAGATAAAACGACACCCTGAGGGACGCCAGTAGTCGTTAAACACCAAGAGGAAACAGTGTCATCTACACGGGTACGCTGCCGATGACCATACAGGTAGCTTCGAAACCAACCAATCACAGCTGAAGATATGTTAAGGGAATTATACGTGGTGTGTTTGTTTCTGAAATAAGTTCCTATGAGTTCCGGGAACAAAATCAGAGTTCCACGCGGACGGAGCTGCTGGCAACAGCTAGCTTTAAATAAACATAGGTACTCAAACTAGTATTTTATATACGTGCAACTCCCATACGGTCGCAAATTAATCATTCGGTACGAGGTTTATTTATGGAACACGTGCCGTGTATACACAATTCAAGAGTGCCAGTACACAATAGCGCGATTGTTTTCCAATGGGAATTTTCATTTCCCGTCGAGTGTTAACTAACCTATGCAGCGAGGCACCACGTAAATTTCCTAACACGTGGATGTTATATTAAAGGCGTGCGCTGGTGTAAACGTTGCCTTAGATTTATATATAAAATATCACGATGTAACATAATATACAGAAATATAGGCCACAGAGGAATTTTCTTTGTATTAGATACTATAAAGTTCCCTGTCTGTTATAATATAGGAAGAGAATGGATTCATGCTGGGAAGAAAAATACAGAAACATACAACAACAGAAAATCCTATTAACCCTTTGCACTATTCTGGAAACAAATCTATTTGCTTCCACAGTGATGTTCTGGTTATCGCATGATAATTATAATATAAATAATTATTAACCAGTAAATGCATTAACTTATGGATAACCACGGGACCGAAAAAAAATCGAGTTTGATGTTATTTTTATACCACATAGGTGGCAGACAAGCGCACGGCCCACCTGATGGAAAGTAGTTACGGTGGCCTATGGACGTGTGTATCACCAGAGAAGCCACACTCGCGCTGCCGACCCTGTAAGCACAATCAACCAATTAACTCATCGCAGTCCGCTGCTGGACACACACACTGCTCTCCTAATGTTGGGAGACTTTAGCCTACTGTTTCCGCGCTGGCCATATGGGTTGGTACAGGGTTTTATACCGAATTGTCGCCTCTTACGATACCCATCAAATGAGATGGGGTGGTGACTTTTGTATGTTTTTTTCGTTACCACAAGGCTATGTATTGACACAGTGGAACGAATAGTGAGTGCGACTACCATCTGACCTCCTAGCCTGAGTTGTGGTTAATAACTAACCACTGACGAAATTTTAAGGTTACCCATATCAGGGTAACCTACTTAACTTCTTGACATAGATGGGACCCACTTCTAACGTACCTTCCGAAGCACGAAAGCACTCAGGTAAAATACCACTTAGCTGCTTAGTCACCCATCCAAATAAATATTGCATTCATGCATACAAATATTTGTATTGAGCGGAAATTGAAACCGCGCCCCCTGCGTACCAGTTGCGTTTAATTCCACCACACCACAGAGGATGTCGGGTACACCATGTCTAATATAAAATTAAACAACCAAATTTCATTTTATATTGAATTAATAAAAGTATTCTTTATCCATTTTACACAACAATTATTACCATAACACTGAGTATGCACAGCGCGTGGAATCTAATTTTCTTCGGAGCTATTTTAGGGTACCGTCCACGTAGCTTTACAATAAATTTTAGCTCTTATATTTACAGTACAAAAGATAAAATTGAATTATCAGCTGAATTATTAACAGTTCGTAACAGTTAAGCCTGATCTTCTTCACAACGAGTGTTGCAAGCTGAAACTGCATGTCATGGATATATTATGAATATGCTACGACGAAGTCCACGCTTACAGATCGCGGCTCGGTGACAGGTTTGACATTCGTGACATCGTAAACAACACAGTAAACTCCTAAATTTTGTTAATGTTGTTACGGATATGAAGGAGGTTACCCTACGCTGGGCGGTCACGTTTTGCAGGGACTGTTGCGAGGTGAAAGCCTTGGATACTAACGGGGACAACGCGAAGATCTTCTTGATTTGAAACCCAAATGATTTGTATGATCCACATATTGAGAACTCTGTCACTGAATGACATTTCATTGTAAACCTTTGAGGATGCCATAAGGTCAAACTGGTCATATCTAATAACAATTTAAAATAATGTGGAAAAGTACAAGTGACCTTACGGCATCATCAAAGGTTTACAATGGAATGTCATTGTAAACCTTTGAGGATGCCTTAAGACGAAACCGGTCAGGTCTAATAACAATTAAAAATAATGTGGAAAAGTACAAGTGAGTTCTCAATATGTGTAACAACAAATTCCAACAAGTGCCATCAATCACCAGTATTAAAAAATATAATAATATATTATCATTTTAACGGGAATTGACGCAACATGTTCAAAGTTAGCCTGTCAACCTGTGATCACAGCCGGTGTAAGTTGGTCGAAACATCAACCTATACCATATATGTGTTATATAAGGGAACACGAAAGTTTAAAATTCCCCCAAATAATATGTTATGAAATACCAACACCAAATATTAACATTAAATGAATATTTTTGGTAATTTGTGCAATGAAACTTTTTTTTTTTTTTTCTGTGCGCAAAATCCCCACGGAGCCGGAGCCGGTGGAGGAGGTTATGTCGGACTCGAACCGACTAAAACGCACGCCGCCTGTGGGTCGTTTCGGTTGCCGAAGGTGAGGTTGACAGGCATATCCCTCGCACCCCGGCCGACCCAGGGCCATCTCTCACGATCTGGCCCTCTTCTCGGGTTTGGGGACCACAGAGTCCCCAACTCGTCCCCGGAAACGGGGAGGCGCGCCACGCGCGCCGCCGCCGCGGCCTGCTTCTGCAAGGGTGACAGGTGGCTTCACCTGTCACCCCCAGGCCGGCGCTCATGGGGGGCGGAGGTCGTTCATCGACCTCCGACGCCCGAGTTGCCTTCGTGCGCGGGCAGCTTGTCTAGCGATCCTTCGTCGCTCCCGCTGCCGCTCCCGCCCCGCCTCCTCCTTCACGAGCATTACTTGCTCGCAGAAGGAGGCGCCGGCCGCCCACGCATCCGCGCAGCGAACCATCGCCGCGAGCAAGGTGGAGAGCGTGAGAACCCTTGTGCAATGAAACTGATATAACAGTGACAGATAATTATTTGGTTGAAATTTGCGCGCGGGGGAATGTTCGATTTGTATTCAATTGAATAATAATTCGGTTTACTATTATGTTAGCTTGTTCAGATAATGTTACACATATTTTTAGAATCTCTAATTTTAACATAGAGATGTGATGTGTATCTGTTAATCGAACTAATAGTGTAAGACTGTGTGTATGAATAGTGTGTGTACAAATACTTTTTATTCTGAGCTGAAAACAGCAGGTCTAAAAAGGTAATTTTACTGGAATTGTATCAGGATAATATTATGTCAGGATCAAAAGAATTGTATCAAGATGATATTTGTTATCTTTAAACTACCTAAAATTTTGCACAATTCCCGCTCTTATTGAGCAGTCTGACTGGCCTCTGCCTTATAGAATACCGAGGCCATAATATCCTCGTGTTGTGTTCCCGGCTGTGAGTAGAGTACCCAGAGCTCACTGTAGAATTTTTGTGAGAGTAATGTCTTGTCCTGTTTTGTCTTCTGCACTGAAACTCTTTTCTCACAGGGTCAGCAGCACGTGTGAGACTCTCTTGGTGTTGCACACGTCAATAGGCCAAGGTAACCACTTTCCATCAGATGGGCCGTGAGCTTGTCTGCCACCTAAGTGAAATAAAATAAAACATATTTATATAGTCTGAAATACCTTAGAGGTCACTTTTAATTCCGAGAATAGATCTAATCCGTAGGCTGGAGTAGGGCATCAGTGTTCCGCGTGGGCGTAGCCGCAGGTAACAGGATCCATAATGTTCCTTAAAGTAAGTGAGAGGGTGGAACTTCCTCGATTCATGTTGGGACAAGGATTCTGTCATTCTGTTATGTTCTTTGCAAAGAATAATATTTAGCAATGAAGCAACGCCCAGCTTTACCGTCTCTAAGGAGATTTATAGGAGCAAGAACTCTTTCATTTCCATCATGGACAAACATTCTCCAAGTATTAATTTGTGGTTTTGATTTTATTAGAAGATGTGATTATAATATATTTTTAACTTTTGAGGACATATTCCAGATATAAATAATTGCCTACGTATTATTCATCTATCTTTGTATGAAATCATAGTCATATTCTTACAGCCGTTTGAGCGTGATTGAGTAGCAAAAATCTAAACATAACCGTAAACTTTCTTTTTAAATTAATAATATTAGATTAAAAATTATTACCTTCTATCTCCATCTACTAAGCGAAATTGCTTGTGTTAAGAGTGGATTCTCGTCGATAGTGTAATAGCCATGATTTAAACCTGGGACCTTTCAATCGTAAAGCCGACTCATTAACCACTAAGCTACCGAAGCTTCCGATACTTTCACATTGTTATTAGAAGGTAGTAGATATATATATATATATATATATATATATATATATATATATATATATATATATTATAATGTCAATCCTTACATTATATTATTAATGTTTTGTCACAAAGCAATAATCTCAAAAATATAAAAATATAGCGGAATTAAGTTGCTCATCACAATAAATTAAATGAAATCAAGAAAAGATCCGTACTGAAACCGTCATTATCCTTGAAATAAAAACGCCCGACATATAATTCCACAATAAACTTACGGAACCCTCAATCCCAGCGCTCCACTCGCCATTTTTTATTTTCACGTGATGCAGCAGTCGTGAAAAGGTTTTTACAATGGCATTGTGGGCATGTCTGTTGTTCTATACAAAGATTGCATTCAGCACAACGTTTATAAAAGCTAACACGAAAAAGCGCCTTTTACGGTCGACATACGCGGTTTTTAGTGTCGTACGTAATTCTTTTACTGTTAATCGTTGGATGTTTGCTTTTGTTTGATGGGAAAGGTTTTAGAGTGTTTGTTAGAAAATAAACGAAAACAATATCGCGCAAAGTAATTTTGTTAATGTGAACAAAGGCACAAAGAATTTTAAATGTTTCAGTTTCGCTTCTCGTATTAAAATCATGCATTATAACAGACAATATAATTTATTAATACTTTATACTGTTAAACTTTGCAAAGCTGAACTGTTAAGAGATAGATATAATAAAATGAGATAAGATAAAAAAAACTTGGTTTTGAGAGGTTAAACGGTAGTGAATAAGTCGTATAAACCAATTCTTAAGAAGGAGAATGTATAAACGAATCGAGCTCCAAAGTGAAAATCTCAGATGTAACCGAGCATTGAAAGAATCATTTTGCAATCAATCAAATCAAATCAGTTTATTGTGAAAATGGGTACAATGGTTTATTTATATTACTTATTATTTTTGTAATATTTTTTGTCATAATTTTAATATTTGGATGTTCATATGTGCTCTATATGCACCTATACTGAATAAATTAAATTTATTCTTATTTGATTTGTCAGACGATGATGAATTAGCGGCTTGACGAGGTTGATTGGATCCCAAAGATCATGATTGGGCACCGAACATAAAAATATAGCTGTTTATAAAAAAAAAAAATACAAATATTTGTGGTTTGCGTTTTATACTTGGAAAAGCTCTAGTTGGAGTACATTTATTTCAATGAATCAGAATAAAAAGTCACATATGAGCTGAAGCGAATTTTTATCCAAACTCCAGACTATCTTATTAAATCTCGTCCGAAGTCTCGTGCAGTCGTACACTGTATGACACAGTCTTCCCTTCTGTTTACAAATGTCGTGAATCACTGAACACTGTCATAATTAAATTTATTCGGCGCGCATAAACGCCATGCTCTGTTATTTACGGCTTTTCATTTCCTATTCGCTTTTCAGTTTTCTGTTGCGTGTCTTTTGTAATGTGTTTGTTTTTATGTTGTTGTCCTTCTTTATTATTATTATCTGTTGCGTTATTTGTTTTATTTGTCGTGTCATAACTTGTATTTGGATTTACCCTAACCTTTTCTTTATTAGGTACCTATATTGTATTATTGTATTTACTTGGAACATTGATTTTTTAATCTGTATGGTAAAGAAATAGCTTTAAGGAAATGAAGTAACGAAGATAGTTGAGAAGATTACATTCACTAAATCATATATAGCATATTGCTTTCAACACATTTATACGAATCAACTGGTGGCCGAAATTAAGTCACAATAATATTATCCATATCTTCTCATTTTAACGACCGTATCTCGCATTCTACTGCACATATTGCGATAAAACAAGACACTGACTTGTATTCCACCGCTGGACATAGGTTTCCTGAAACATTCAACAAAACACCCCATCCTACATTTTCCACATTCTGTATTATCATGTTTACTTTTTTCAAGTCATAGTCATTTGCTTTTTAGTATGAGTAAATAGAAATGAGTGGAAAAGTAAAATCTCAGTTCAGATCAAATTTAAAAACCTATCTCAGTGGTATAATCTTATATCCCCATTGCAGACAGCAATACAGACGACAACCCAGGTGTCTTAAGTGTTCATATATCTTGATAACTTTACTATCAGGTCAGTCACTAAAAAGAAACGAGCAATAACATGACCAAATAAAACTAAATAAAAAACGTAGCACAAAACGTCAAAGTGCGCAATCAGCTCTCAACCAGTTATTACCTTTCCGATAACTTCCGATAGCGCAACGTAATACGATTTCATTAATGAATTTAACACCTACAGAACCGTTCGTAGTAATGATTCGACGATTTTTCCCCTACCAAACAAAGGTAGCAAACGAAAAGGGAGAAAAGAAAAACGAATTGAAAACAATTACTGTGGGGCAAGTTTCACTTGATAACGACTCTGTCCGTAAGAAGTTTTGTCAAGTGAAACATTTTAAGCGTTTCCCCGGCAATTGCGGTGGGTCAAATAGGTGGACACAAATCTAAACACCCCCTGTATAAGTGGCAATTCGTTTGTAGAATAGAATGTTCAATATATGGCATTGATACTTATTTTGAAGCTTATGACAGGCAACAAAATTCAGAGGAGGTAGGACACGGCGGTATTTCCGCCCAATTGAGCAGTCCGACTGGGGAAATACCTCCACCCTACAGAATATCGCGTATTCCTAGCTATGAATAGGGTAGCCAGAGCTCACTGGAGAATTTGTGCTGTCAGTGGGATGACTAAAGGCTTGTCCTCTACACTGACTGCACAGAAACTCTGTACTTACAGGGTCGGCAGCGCGAATGTGGCTTCTCTGGTGTTACACACGTCCATAGGCCACGGTAACCACTTTCCATCAGGTGAGCCGTACGCTTGTCTGCCACCTAAGTGGTATAAAAAAAAAGACAATAATCATTATAATTCTATTCTAAAAACGTAATGCCACTTGTCTAGAGATGCAGAGTTGTAATCAGTATCTGAAGCGAGCTAAGTAAATTAAATTTGTGCAAAAATATTTCACAGATATGGCCGTTGTTATTTTTTGAATGGACAGTTAATATTGTTGAACAGGGTTGTTGAATTTTGTAATGGCGGGTGACAGCTCGTATAACCCTGTCCGGCATTTTTGTTTCTTTTTGGGTCAAATAAAGTGCGATGGTTTTTGCTGTTGAGATTTATTACAATGGTGTTTTCGTTTCCATGGACTTTTTTGTGTACCTCTACGACCGGAGTGAATGATAAGGTGGGTCCGGATTCAAAATCGTCAGAAAGTGCATGGTGTTTCATCTCAATGGTCTGTGTGACCGAGGAACTTCTTATACTTAAGGTATATTCTAGAAACGAGCCACTAGCATAGTTGAGTCCGAGTCCGAGTCTTCCGAGTGTTATCCCAACTGAATTGGGATCAGCTTTCCAATCTAAATGTGATGCGGCTTAACTTCAGTATTCTCCGTGTAACGACTGCCATTTGACCTCTACAGCCAATTGGACATAGCCGTAGTTACCCAATTTGGTTACATTGGGTAACTATGTCTATGTTTCTTTGGAGGTTTCCTTGGAGGTTTCCTTTAAAACAAGTCGCGTGGAAAAACGATGTGCCACCAATAGGTCTGCTAAGGCGATGGTTACATTACCATTACAGGTACGTATATTAATGCAAAACCTGTAAGACCTGAACGAAAATAATTACAACATGCAGCAACAGAAACCGTATCAGGAAATTAAACACAAGTAAAGTCACAACCACGCATAATAATACTGTTTATTATAATGTTCTTAGAAGACTGACAGCATTTCCACGTTGAATGACGCTATGATATATTAGCATTGTGATAAGATCACATGGTAATAACAATATGGCTTATGTTTACACACTTATGAGAAATGCAACTATTTAACTTCATTTTTTTACGTGCGAAAAATATTACCCCCTCGTCGGAGCCGGTAGGAGAGATTATGTCAGACTCGAACTGACGTGGGTCGTTTTTGATTGCCGAAGGTGAAGTTGACACTTGGACGTTGGCTCTTTCTCCATCCGACGCAGATATTGCCCGAAGCACCCGTGCACAGTGATCACCTACCTCACACGATACGAAAGGCTTCCGTGTGTATACCCTACTAATAACTAATCTGTACCTGTCTGTGTTGATAGTACTTTTTTTTTTGTTTTACGTGCGCAAAATCCCCGCGGATACCTCCCCACCGGAGCCGGTGAAGTAGGTTATGTTGGACTCGAACCGACTAAAACGCACGCCACCTGTGGGTCGTTTTGGTTGCCGAAGGTGAGATTGACAGGCATATCCCTCGCACCCTGGCCAACCCAGGGCCATCTCTCACGATCTGGCCCTCTTCTCGGGTGTGGGGACTACAGAGTCCCCAACTCGTCCCCGGAAACGGGGAGGCGCGTCAGGCGCATCACCGCCGCGGCCTGCTTCTGCCAGGGTGACAGGCGGCTCCACCTGTTACCCCCAAGCCTACTAATAACTAATCTGTCCCTAGAATGGGATAATTGGTTGATAGTACATAAGTTTGTTCATGACGGGTCAAAGATTTATTTATGCCACTTAGCTAGCAGACAAACACACGGCTTACCTGATGAAAAGTGATTACCGTATCCCATGGACGTGTGCAACACCAGGGGAGGTACACTCACGCCCTGTAAGCACAGATAGTTTCTGTGCCGTCATTGTAGAAAACAAAGCAGGACAATCTTTTGGACGTCACATTGACAGGACAAAAACTCTCCAGTCAGCTCTGGCTACCCTACTCACCGTTGGGAACATGCCAGGTCTATCAGCATACGGGTCCTGTTTCGGACATGCTATTATGGGAATACTGACCTTCAATCATCAGCAGATGCTTCACATCAATCGGTGAAAATTTCCCACTTCCAAAATCTAATGTTTCTATCACAATAATTTTGTGTGAAAATCTGTTCCATCCACACATTTACAAACTGCCCTTCTAATATTATTAACACCTGAGGCTTTTACCGATATTAAATGACGTCACTCGATAAACGCTTTTAAGCTGACGCGTAATTCGTTTTACTTCGTTACGGCAAAGCATTTGCGAACGCGGTATGAAAATGGACGCGTAAAACAATTTTCGTCTTAAAGCTTCGTATTTATTATAAATTGTATGCTTTTGAAAATCCATTAAATTTATTTTCATATAAAAATGCCATACTTTCTATACTTAGGTACGTTAATACTTTAATGCTTCGTTTTTAAACTTTTCTACAATGTTACATACATACATATAACCACGCCTTTATCCCTAAAGGGTTAAACATAGATGAATTAACACTCATATTTCACCAATCATTGAATTCGGTCCCACGTAATAGGGGGTAAGTCTATTGCCGTCTTCCGGGCACTGTTGTTGACTCGAGCCATGTATTTGAGCCTGAGTCTGAGCTATATATATCTGTCTGATGTTAAACAGCTCTATCCCTTAGTCGCCTTGTACGACACCGCATGGGAAGAGATGGGGTGGCCCAAGTTCTACTCTTGTCTTGTGTCTTTTTTTGTTGTAGTGCAAAAAATCTCCACGCACAGTAAGCTACGTTCATCACTAAGATTTTCATATTACCTAAACAACTTCAGGTCCATTGGATCTAATTTTTTTCAGGGCGAATATTAATAATAATTTTCTTACTATTGAACTTGGCTGCCATTTTCACTTAAATTATAGGATTATAATATACACACTGACACTGCTCAATTAAGTAGAATACAACAACGTATCATAATAATTATAATCATAATATTTAATCTATGGATCATAGGTTAGTTATAAAGGTCTTGTAAGCTATGTTACGTACGCTATGTCCTACCATATGTGGTTTACAGATACTAAATACCCCACATGCAGGTCCTATTATATCAACGGCATTATTCGAAAATCAGTCAAGTACTATTTAAGTATGTCAGTAGGTATATAATATCATTAAGAAAATAATTTCCTTTAGTAGTTATAGTAGTTGTCAAAGTTAGTTTAACAAATGGACCACCGTGCGTTGCGGTTCAAAATGCGGCCCGGATCTGAGAAGACTCCGGCAAGTAACTCAGCGGGGGTTCCTGTTTGGTCTAATTACAACCACCATAGCGACGGTGGTCTTTATCTGTGTATATTAGGGTGCATAGTATACATACAGTACAAACACAAACTTCGTGTTGTGTTCCCAGCGGTGAGTAGGGTAGATAGAGCTCACTGGAGAATTTGTGCTGTCAGTGGAAGACTAAAGGCTTGTCCTGCTTTGTCTTCTACTGACGGCACAGAAACTGTATTTACAGGGTTGGCAGCGGGACTGTGACTCCTCTGGTGTTACAAACGACTATAGGCCACGGTAACCACTTTCCATCAGGTGTGCCGTGTGCTTGTCTGCCATCTAAGTGGTATAAAAAAAACACATTTTTTTTGTCAATTGGACTTCGCCTTGCCTGATGGTAAGCTGAAGGCAAAGTCCCAGAAAAGAGGGTCACCATTACTTACACATACCGTGTGACAATGGTGACACTCAGCTTGACGGCCTCATCATATGCTTTTTCACGCCCCGCTTAAAGGACCCGGGACTGTAGGAAGAAGGAAACACGTGAGCTGGTAATGAATTCCAGGCCTTAATGGTGCGACAGAGGAAAGAGTCTCCGAACCGCTTGGTTTTTGATCGGATGTTTTGCACCGTGTGCGGATGACATCTAAGACCTGCACGCGTTGTCCTGTGTAGGAAAGGGGAGGGTGGGACTAATTGGAAGAGCTCATCAGAACACTCCCCATGGTACAGACGGTAAAATACAGCCATGGACGCAACATCTCTACGCAGCTGTAAAGGTTCTAGGGTGTTCGTGATCTCGGGATTCCCGATGATGCGGACCGCACGTCGCTGCAACCTGTCGAGAGCATCTAGTAAGTACTTTGCTGAACCATCCCAGAGATGCGAGCAGTACTCCACACAGGAGCGAATTTGTGTCTTGTATAGAAGACACCGCTGCTCCGGCGTGAAAAATCGTCTCACTCTGTTCAGGACTCCGAGTTTTCGTGAGGCTGTTTTGATGATACTTTCGATGTAGTTTTTGTTATTCAGGTTGCAGTGAACATCCATACCTAGGATATTGAGATTGTCCTGCTTTTTTGACTTCTTCAGAGTCGAGTAACAAGTAGGTAGTCTATGTATTAAATCTAGCTTCAAATTAAGCCTTGGTTTTCTCTAGTTACTGGATTTTCCACGTAATTTTTTGCACATTAAAGAACATTTAATTTTCTCGTCATCTGACTGATAATATCATTTTCAAGTTTAAATTTATTTTTAAAGTTCCGTATCTCAAAAGATAAAATGAAATCCTTATGCGGTCACTTCGTTGTTCGTCTGTTTGTCTGTCAAGATCTTTTGTATTAGCCAATTAATTACCTTATCAATAATTAACCTATTGCAGTCCACTGCTGGACACAACCCTCTATCAATGTGCGATATTTCTGCCGATTCTTCACCTCCAACAGCCACCTTTTTCTGGTCGTCAGGTAATATGGCTAAGGGGCGTCCTACCTTCCCTTTACTTTCTCGTGGTCAGCACTCTATGACTCGTTTGCTAAAATGGCCATCGGTCTTTGGACAGATGTGGCCAGTCCACTGACACCTCAGCTTGCTTTTTCTGCAACAGAACCCTCGGTGCGCGAGTCTGACTCGCACTTGACCGGTGTTATACTATATTGTTTGAGTCAGCAATGCTGATTGCTTTGTAAATTGTATAAAAGAAAAATATTTTTATCAGTAAGTTATTCCCTTAATACCTGCAGCTAAGCTACCCAAATCCTCTTGATAATGAGGCCGACATTTTCTGTACTTCGAGGTTTTCTGATATCGTTTTCATAAATTTTATAAATAATATAAGCTAACGTTTGACCTCAATCTCACCTGATGGTATGTGATGACGTGCTCTAAAATGAAGCACATTTACCTAAAAGGAATCTATTCACTCGCGACTAGAAGACTCTCTAGTTAGGGAACACAGACTCAGGCACTCACTCCGTGGCTGTAAGTACAAAGTCTTTGGTGTCTTTTGGTGCCTTTGGTGTCATTAGGCACCATGCATCCCACAAAGGCAGTGGCTTCATCAACAACTACCTTTTCGTGTTCTTCATTCTTTGTCATCACCTTCAAACCCATTCATGCTAACGTAGTTTTTACTCTTTCGTTCAATGAAAATATTCTATTTTACTAGCTATAAAAGTTTAAAGACAAAGTTCACAAACAATAAGTGATCTAAACTACAAAAAAGCAACTTTAACTGTCTGAAATTGAAAAAGTAATAATATAATAAAAGAGTTTCAGAACTTTGATAGTGTTTTTGCTAAGATTTACAGTATAATTATAATTTAAATATATTTTAGAGGGCAGAGACACATTGTTGTGTAACACACAGATTATCACAGAATCGACTAGATTGCATTTAATATTATAACTAGCCGACTTGCGCCGGTTTCACCCGTGGCACGCAATTTATCAATTTACAAATAACGTATGGGAATCAGCCGGATTTGTTGACTTTTATGATTATTCCACCGGTCGTAAAGTAATGATAATAGCCCGTCCCAATCCTCGATAAACGGACTATACAACAAAAATATAAATTTTAAATTCTAAATAGTAGTTCCAGAGATCAGCGTGTCAGAGATCAAACAAACAAACAAACAAATTCATCGGCTTTATAACATTAGTATAGATTGTAAAGTGGGTGCTCGATGTGTATATGATGATGTATGATGTGTACTGTATCACGGTACTACAAAATATCACTAAATATTTCGTTGTAAAATAAGTGTAACATAGTTTTATTTCAAAAATATTATGTAATTCCATTGTTTTTGAATTAACCCATTTTCTGTTGTTATACGAAACATTCTATATATAAAACGACGCCTGTGGATATTGAGGTATTTATTTTAATCACCCCTTCCGCAATCTACCGCCATTTACTGGCCGTTCTGTTACAGGTCAGTGTGACCTTACCTTTATCTAACATAGGGCAGCGATAACGATCCAAGGACTTTCTATTGTTCTCAGTCCCTAAATCTTTTACCTTTACATTTTGTGATATATTGTAGGTTAAAAGTGTTTTAGTAAGGTACATTTAAGTAATTATTTATTACCAGGAAAATTGCGAATATCAATCATATTTGTGTACCCATTCGTTAAGGGATTTTCACGAAGGTATTCCCGTCCCAATTGAGTGGTCCCACTGGGGAAGTACCTCCACCCTACAGAATACCCTACACCCTGCGGCTATAACAACCTCGTGTTGTATACCCGGCGGCGAGTAGGGTAGCCAGAGCTCATTGGAGAATTGTTGTACTTTCAGTGGGAAGACTAAAGGCTTGTCCTGATTGTTTCTTCTGCACTGACGGCACAGAAACTTTCCGTTCTTACAGGGTCGGTAACATGGGTGTGAATCCTCTGGTGTTGCATACGTTCATAGGTCGCGGTAACTGATTATGAATAAGTAAGTTGAGGAGTGGACACAGGGTTCTAAATAGTAATCTTTAGTTGCAATCAGGATTATAATCACTGGGTGTATCTGGAATAATCTTATCTCCCTATTTCTTGCATGTGAATATAGTAGGTACAGTAATAATTATTAAAACTGTACCTACTATATTGACAGATTATTAAATTGAAAGATTATTAATTATAAATAATAATCTCCTTATTTTCGTAGCAGATATTTTTATACCACTTACGTGACAGACAAGCACAAAATTCACGTAATGGTAAGTTGCTGTCGTGAGCTATGTACCTACGTATGCGACACTAGAAGCGACAGACGTGTGCTCATGACTCTGTAAATAAGCTTAATTGAGTATTATCTAAATATAGAAAGAAGTTGGTCTTGTGCCAACACTCCTAACATATATGACGCTTTAATAAGCTGCCTGCATAGAATGTTGCCAGCTAATATTTCTTCCGACACAATTTACTAGGAAGCTCACTATAATACCTCGAATACCTTCTGCGCGTAATATGACAGCTTATACCTTAAATATGAACACTAGGCTCTTTTACTCTCTTTTATATGTGGCATATTTTACGTGGAACTTATCTTGATAAATTTATCATCGTACAGTATATTTAATTTAGTTAAATTTCGTGAAAACGTGGTTATAACCAATTAAGTGACATTTACGCTCCCTGATGCTGGAGTGCCATTTACTCAGTATTTTAACAGAGATAAGATGACTATTATGCTTACGACTTCATCCACATGTTGAAGTTAGTTTACATAAACGTAAAAGTACTTATTTTACATAAGATCATCCTCATAGCGAATCCAGTTACGAGAGCGTATCATATGGTAGTTTTATCTCTCAGTCCCGATAGGAAAGCCTGCGCCATAACCAGAGAACTTTGATTTTGTTGTTCGTTGCAGGTGAGGATGATTTAGGCCCGATGGTGTAATTAGGGTTTGTTGACTCAAAGTTGTACAGTCGACAAAGGAGGTATAGATAGATAGATAATTATTTATTGTACACCAATAGATTACAGTAGTAATACCATATTATAACCTACTTTGTCGACTGTACATTGAATATGCAAAACTATCAACAGTCTATTAGTCAGTATACTACTACTCATATATATCAACTAATAAAGGTAAAAAAACAGAACACATTGAAGACGACAGTGATAATATCAAAACAATTTCAAAGTTGACGGTTGACAAAGTAAAACAAACACTAACCAATTAAGAAACTATTAAATACATTTCATAACAATTTTGATAGGTTGAAAGTGAATCGACCCTTTTAGTAATAATAACAAATACGTCACTACGTGGTTGGTAGGTTTTGTGAATTGTGAACTATTTCACGCTAAAACGACAGTTTATAGTTTAATAGAGGAGAGTCTATTATGTTATTTATAACTAATAGTTAAAGTATAATATCTATATTATATAATTGTAAAGAGGTCTGGTCTATCCATTGGAGACATTATAAAAAATACTAAGGTCATGTCAACCTCTAGGAGGTAGGACACGGCGGTATATCCGTCCAATTGAGCAGTCCGACTGAGGAATTACCTCCGCCCTTCAGAATACCGCGGCCATAATAACCTTGTGTTTTGTTTCCGGCGGTGAGTAGGGTAGCCAGAGCTCACTGGAGAGATTTTGTACTGTCAGTGGGAAGACCAAAAGACCTTGTCCTGCTTTGTCTTTTACACTGACGGCACAGAAACTCTTGTGTTTACAGGGTTAGCAGCGCGGGTGTGACTACCTTGGTGTTGCACACGTTCATAGGCCACGGTAACCAATTTCCATCAGGTGGACCGTGTGCTTGTCTGCCAACCAAGTGGTATAAACTTAAAAAAAAAAAAGATTCTGAATTCAATTTCCTTTTTTATTCGTTCACACACAGTGATACTTTGAGGTCTGTTCTCCTACACTTTTTTTTCTTTTAAAGGTATAAGAAATTTGTAAGTAAGGTATATGAGTCATCAATTTGAGGTTAGACTGACCCCGAACATCTCAAAAATGCATCATTGTTCAAGATTGCATTTAGAACTAGAACTACAATTCTTAAGATATTCATTAAAAATGCTCCTAAAGGCATTAAACAACTTAATTCTATTCTAAGAACTATTTCCAAGTAAAATGTATGGCTTTATGTATCTAGGAAACAGACAAGCGAGATATTACACCCACTTATTAATGAATGCGAATACTACATGAGCCGTAGCAGAACAATTCATTTTCTAAGCTGAATAGTGTTCCAAAGTACGATTTATTGCTTCATGTATAACCTAAGCAACAGCCAGACAGGATGTTGTTCTAGACGACAAGACTATTTGGCAAACAGAATACAGACTAGAATTCCTTTTATTGTACGCCAAATTGCCCACTGTGTATATATTATCAGATCCAGACTCCTTACAAGTTATTTATGTACTTGAGACAAATAAAATCGTACAAAATGTAACTAATGCACCAGACGAGATTTCGCAAGATATCGCATTTACAATTTTGTACGTACCACGCCTTTTTTCGTCAAGGAACTCAATGAACCTGCTCATTCTTATAAGCAGGTCCACTGAATTCCTTAGTCCTTCATTATCACAACATGGATAACTAAATACTGCTTAGCAACAATTTTTGTACGGAGTAGGGGTTAGTGGTATGTAATTAATGTAAGTAGATGAGTATTAAATAACTTGAAATCGAGAATCGTTTTAATTGATACAGTTTCAAGATTTTTTTTTATAGCATGTCATATTTTAGCGAAACATTCAGTAAAACAATTTAAAATTAAATAAAAGTGAAATACATTTTTTTTTAATAGAGGAGTACATTTACTTATGGAAAAGGTTATAGTTATAGTATATGTACGTGACTTCAGTTAAATATACATACTACAAAGAATCAAATAATTAAAGTATCAATTTCATTTATTCAGTTTAGGCACATAAAGAGCACATATGAACGTCAAAATTTTACAATATGTCAAGAAATAATATAAAAATATTAAATAATGTAGAAATAAACTACTGGAAAATGATTCTTTTGCTGGTTCGGTAGGTTAGTTCTACTGACAAGATACCAGCAAGAAACTCAGAGAACTATATTAGAACTAGATTATCTTTTATTAAATTTGTTTTAGTTTACAAATTATTTTGTGCGAGCAAGCAAGAGACTTATTGACCACGCATTTACATGATCAAGATATTTATCTACCTTTATTATTTAAAGTTTTATTCACTTCTATTTTATATTTATTTGTTGGCATGTTAATCAATTCTTGAGGAATTTCATGAAATGTTTTTATACAGCTGCCTACAAACGAACTACCAACTTTGTGAAGCCTAAGTTTTGGTACAACTAGTTTATTCTTGTTTCTCGTATTAAGATTATGTAAGTCAGATTTTTTTTAAAAGATTTAGGATGCAACATCTCATAGCTTCAAATAAATAATATACAATAACGTTAACCTCTGGTTTGCTGACGTTTCTGATTGTATACCATGGTAAGCGATAGTTTAAAAGTTCAAATTAATCATTTTTGCATGTTAATCAATTAGATTCTGCTCTAATAGGAATAAACTTGTTGTACCAAAACTCAGGCTTGATAAAGTTGGTGATTCGTTTATAGGCAGCTGTATAAAAATATTTAATAAAATTCCTCAGGATTTGACATACCACTAAATAAATTTAAAATAGCAGTGAAAAAAACTTTCACGAATAAAGTTATTATAAAGTAGATGAGTATCTTAATGATGTAAATGCATGGTCAACCTAAGTCTCTTACTTGCTCGCACAATATATAAATAATTGTAAGCAAAATATTAAAAAACAAAATAATAATCTTGTTCTAATTTAGTTCTCTGAGTTTCTTGCTGGTATCTTCTCAACACAAGTAGCCTATCAAACCAGTGAAATAATAATTTTCTAATGGTTTATTTATGTTATTATAATAATATTTCTTGACATAATTGTAAGTCTTTGACGTTCGTATGTTCATATGTGTCTAAACTGAAGAAATAAAATTGATTCTTTAATTCTTCGAATAGTTCAATGCGCGTGAAGTTCGTTATGATTCTAAGAAATATAATCAGAACGTTAAAGTTGTGTGGATGCTTCTTGAACTGAGTCAATCTCACCTACTGATTATTGAACGAGACTGTGCCGTGTTAGGTGACATTCTATCCTATAAAAATTACATAAGCTAAATCTAAGAGAGAAGAAAGAGTAAAGGGAGCACAGGCCTGAGGTGGATTCGTCAGATACAGCCGGGAAACATGTTGAAATAATGACGATGAAACCTTTTACCCTTTGTTCTCATATTTTAGGCATTATACTGTATAAGGTGTCAGCAATATCAACACAAACTGTACACCTATGCCGTCTATTCATTGCTACTATATCCAAAACCTTAGAGCGAATATTCAAGCCCGTTGTAATTTATGAATCCTTTTGTTATATATTTTGAATCGTAATACGTTGTAAAAGCTTGCGATCTTTTTGTAAAGCTGGGGTTTTACTTTGGCACCTCTGTTGTTAAGCCGCTTGTTGACTTTTAAACTGTACAATGTTTTTATTCGATCTACTTTCACAAAGGACGGTTTTCTCATCTGATTATTCACAGGTTTCATTTTATTAAGTGTCTGAATGTTATCGTTAGATCTATGAGTTGAAAAACGAAGGGATCTTTGTATAATTGTTGAAATCACTTACGTAGATACTTTATTTTGAGTTGTGACCTGTCCAGCTATCAACTCAAAATTTTTGATGGCGAGATTTTTGCTTTTCCCAGCATTAACAATAGCGTTAGTGTGGGACGAGGTTCTGGCAGGTCATCTTGACTCCTTGGTGTTCTGGCGTCCTGGCGTCTTGATGCTAGTGTAGTCTATATCTACCAGGATTTTAGAATACAACGTAGACTTGGAATAACTGTAATGGTGCAGCACATGGACATCAAACTGAAACTTTTAAGATAGCGTCATTTATCGAGGTAACTACTTCGGCCATCGCACTCTTTATACAATTCCAAGGACGGACTCCTCTAAACAAAATTGAAGTACTTACACAATAAATGTTCTTATCAAATATTTATAGAAGTCAAACTGTCCTCTCAGATCAAGATATATCTGAAAAAAAAAGTTGAAGAATATTGTCAGTTGAAAAGGATCTCGGGTCAAAGTAACTCACGCTTAGAAAGTTTATTTTTATCCGGGCAAAGCTGGACCCTCCAAAACAAATTTCATGAATAAATTTTTCCTTTGTAAACAAATCGAGCAGGCCATATTAAATTAAGGCTCTCTTGTGACCGGGAATGCAATAAAAAAGGCGAAATTTCAGAGACTGTACATCTTTACACGGCGCCGTTATACAAGCGCATGCCAGATTTATGGATAATTTGTAAGTTTTTTGTGAACCTAGATTAAATAAAACATGATATATTGGGTGCTTTGATTAACACTGTATCTTTGGGCAAAATTTGGCTTTCTTGATACTTTTTTAAGGTTGTTCATATAAACGGTAATAAAGAAATAGGTACAGAAATAGTCTCGCTAAACTTAAAATGTAGGTGTCAACACATCTTCCCATCCCGAGGTAAATTTTATTCTGAGACATTTCAATGGAGCCTATGTTTTTAAATAACTAAGGTGTGTATTAAACCGTCTACTTAATAAAGGCGGACCTTAGTGACTGCTAGCTTTCATAAAGTTGCATAAGCGTTGCTATCTTCTCTATATCCAGTATCCCTGGTGACGATATTCAATAGCATAACAATATCTATAGCTACCGTATGAATAGTAATTGCATCGTAAGCGTTGAACTCTGAACGCAAAACACATACGTAACACAGACAATTGCCCCTCGGTCCACGCGACTGGAGCGGCGAAGTGTCGTAACATAATAAACTTTGTGCATTGAGCTAGTTATAGATTTTTTAAACAAATGTATATGTGAAAGCAACTTTCGTCAGAGGAAATAAAGTTTTATTTAATCAATCGGGTCACAATGGCTAGATTTTACGTGTATGTGTGAAGGTTCGTTAGTGTTGGCTCGTTTAGCAGTTCTTGATTTTAGAAATCAGATAAAGTCAGAAACTGTACAGAACGCAAAATATTGAAATAATAACAAAAAATGTAAAGAGCATCTACATCTGAAAGAGAAACTTCAGTTGTGAACCAAATCATCAAATGGTGCTCTAATTCAGAGCACCTACCCGACTGAAATATCTAAGTTGTTATACATGCTAAAGGAATTTTTTAAAGACGTACTAAAATATTATTTTATCAATTTATATAGTAGTAACGGGTACGTATTTGAATACCTAAAATTATAATACCTAAAGTTAAATAACCTAAGTTCAAAATACCTAAAATCTAAATAGCAAATGTTTTAAAATACCTAAACCACTAATACCTAAGTACTTAATACCTAAATTTGAAATACCTATTAGACTAATTACCTAATGTTTAAAATGCCTAAAGTTAAAACAACAAAGGTTGACATACCAAAATTTAATATACCAAATGGTCAAAATACCTAAAACGGCTTAAAGAAAAAGGGACACTGCCCACCCCCCCCTTTTTTTTATAACCACACATACTAGGATTTGGAACTGCAGGATTGGAGCAGACAATCCCTGTATGAGTGGTTATAAAAAAAAAATAACCACGAAGGCTAAGGCGGGAGCTCCGCTCCGCTCCCGCCTTAGCCTTCTAACCTAAACTATCCGAGTCGGGGTGAGCAGTGTCCCTTTTTCTTTAAGCCGTACCACATATTATTTCTTAAATTGTCGGTATTTTAATTTTCGGTATTTAGAACTTTCGATCATATAAACATTCGGGATTTTAATATTCGGCCTTCCGTTCGTAGGGCTTATGAAATTCGATAATTTCAATTATTATTAGTATTGTAATACGTACTCACTATAATATCAATTTGTCATTTAAAGCTTTGGGTATTTAAAAGTAAGTCAAACAACCATTAGGTATTTAGATTTTAGGTATTTTGAACTTAGGTTATTTAACTTTAGGTATTATAATTTTAGGTATTCAAATACGTACCCAGTAGTAACATGTACGCAGTTTGTTAGGTAATTTTCTCGATTTTAATTTAGGTATATTTTTAAACTTTCTAAAATCTAGACCTTCTAATCTAGATAATATAGTGTCGCGTTGTTTCTGGCAGAGTAGAATTAAGGCCACCCCATCTCTTACCATGCGGTGTCGTACAAGGCGACTAAGGGATAGGGCTGTTTAACATCACATAGATATATACAGCCCAGACTGTATCAGCAGGCATCCCTGGAGGGTTAGGCAGAGATGAATTAACACCCACATTTCACCAATAGTTGTATTCGGTCTCACATAATAGGGGGTGAACCTATTGCCGTATTCCGGGCGCTATTGTTGACTCGAGCCATGCATCTGAGGCTGAGTCTGGGCCTTGCACATCTGTTAAACAGCCCTATCCCTTAGTCGCCTTGTACGACACTGTATAGGAAGAGATGGGGTGCTCCAAATTCTACTCTACCGGAAACCAGCTACATGAATACAAGGAAAAAAAAAATATTATTATTATTTTTTACTAAATTTCAGATAAAACCTCTTTGTGCGGAAGGCGTATTAAGTCTATTTTGTTATTAAACTTTTTACAGCTAAAACGGGTTAGGTTTTACAAGGTCGTTAAATGTTTAGATGGGCACTTAAGAATTATCTCCACAGATAAAGAACTTACAGGCATTGTCCACTTTATGGCGATTCTAAAGCTGTATACACAATTACAAACATTTATCTTCATTCTGTCGAATGTTTTTGTCGCAGCTTTTTATTTATTAGGCTGTATAACGTAGAGAGTAAGTATGTGAATGATATAACATAACATATACTCACACCTATATCCCCGTAGGGGTAGGCAGAGGTGCTAGCACCCACATTTCGCTAGTTTATATTTAGGTCCCAATGTAATAGGTGGCGAGCATATTGCAATTAACCGGGCACTTATAAACCTGTGATAAATACACACATAAAATCATCGAAAAGTCATTGGTGTGTGCCATGGTAAAACCTGGGATCAAACCCGAGACCTCGTCTCATCAGTCCATTACCCACACTACTAGGCTACCGTGGTTTGAACTATATAACGATAAATATTTACCACTACTTGTTGCCCGCGGCTTTACCTGGAATATTGATGCCGGAACCTGTCCTTGGAATAAAACTACCCTACCTATATGTTATTCCAGACAGTCATAGATTACAATCTATGTTTGTACTTATAAATTTTGTATGTTAAAAACCAGATCCTTTCAGCCGTTAGAGCATGATTTAATAACAATTTTTTTTAATATACCACTTAGGCGGCAGACAAGCACACGGCCCACCTGATGGAAAGTGGTTACCGTTGCCTATGGACGTGTGTAACAGGAGAGAAGCCACATTCGCGCTGCCGACCCTGTAAGCACGGAGTTTCTGTGCTGTCAGTGTAGAAGACATAGGAGGACAAGCCTTTAGTCATCCCATTGACAGCACAAATTCTCCAGTTAGCTACTCCCGCTACCAAACATCTTCACAAACTTTCAGATTTATAATATTAGTAGGATAGGATAGGAAGAAGGATTTTCTCCGAACTGTGTTTGCCCGCGTACACTCAAGCTGTAGAATAATCTCACTACTATGTTTTTTCTAAGAGACTACAGTTTAGGATACCTAAAAAAGCGCGTTAGAAGGTTTCTACAGAGTCGGCAGCATAAGTATTACGCCTCTGGAGTTGCATACATCCATAGGCCAAGAACCAAGCGGTTCGGAGACTGTTTTCTTTGCCGCACCACCAAGACCAAGAATTCATTACCAGCACACGTGTTTTCTTCTTCCTACAGTCCCGGGTCCTTTAAGCGGGTCGTGAAAAAGCATCTGATGAGGCCGCCAAGCTGAGTGCCGCCATTGTAACATTACTTAGTGTCTGTAATGGTGACCCTCTTTTCTAATGGTCTTGCCTTTAGCTTACCATCAGGCGAGGTGAAGTCAAGTTGGCGTGTCCTAGATAAAAGAAAATGGTAACCACTTTCCATCAGATGGGCCCGTAAGTCTGTCTGTCCCCTAAGTGGTATAAAATAATCTAACAGTTCACTGTTTGTTACAATTTTCCAGATATTTATATTCTTGTTAAACATCCTTTCAAGATCAATGCCGGAACCTCGACGTCATAAAATCGACTTGTTTGATTTGGTAATCGCCGGGTCCAAAGGGTCCTTCCCCTAAACCATTATTTTTACAATAGCCTTCCTGAAGTGACCCTTGTTGCTATAAATTATACCTTCCTGTATATTAGTACCGTTTAAATAGCACATACATCAATTTAAGTAGCCAATAACGATAATCTTAATATTGTAATGTTAATTGATGATGGAAATAAGATGATCTTAATTTATTAGCTATTATAGCAGAAAGACTTACTTATGAATGAATTATGAACGTTATCTGTTTATAATAAATCAGGAGGTCTTTATCCAAATGTTGATAGATCCGTGAAGGATATCTCAGAGGCAACCTCAC
Organism: Eilema griseolum; assembly: GCA_963662185.1. Taxonomy (NCBI): domain Eukaryota; kingdom Metazoa; phylum Arthropoda; class Insecta; order Lepidoptera; family Erebidae; genus Eilema; species Eilema griseolum. Next base: position 19,575,336 of record OY759245.1, read on the forward strand.
CCTCAGCAATTGATAAACAAAATGGCGTACAATTTTAGTCAGCTCGAGTCTAATATAACCACTCCCACTGTCTCCGGCGCAGTATAAAAAAACCGACCAAGTGCGACTAGGTCTCGCGCTTCTAGGAGTTCCACATCATTTCATTCAGGGGTTCAATTGAATTCAGAAATTAACTAATAAATTAACTTAGAAGTTTAATTTTTGCACAGTTTTAAAATGTTACAGACTTATTATGTGGTGACTTATTATGAGAGAGTATTATGAGTTCCAACATTATCTGAGGAGCCCAAATCTACCTTATATGTAAGCTGATGTACGTACTGATTGATGGGTAAATTTGGCGATGGGTGGGTTTGGCGTTGATTTTTTTAATATTTTTTTTATTTATTTATTTTACAACAATATTTTACAATGATAACAATCACAGCAAACCATAAACCACTGGGGTTTGTGTGGAGTGCCGTACATTCTATATTGTGATATTATAAGTTAGGACGTCAGCTAGTAATCGCTTCCATAATATCATATGAGCTAAACGAATATCAACTTTTATACCCAACAGTTCTTTTCTGTCAACTTCCATCCCCAATCCCAGGATTTTCGGCCGTCAAAGTGAAAACCATCATTTTAGGATTGAGAGCATATTAAGTAGCGACTCATAATTATCTTCTAGATTTCATCCTAGCTTTTTACCTCTGTAGAAGGTTTCAGAAGGGTACAGTTGATTAACGGACTGAATGTTAAAAATAACTGATTCAGGTAACGGAAGTTTATACAAGTTACAAATGCAGATGAAAAATATAAAATCCTTATTATACTCATTTTATTATTTTATATCCACTTTCCAAAAAGGAAGAAAGAAGAAATGAATAAAAAAGGAAGGAAAGAAAGAAAGAAAGAAAGAAAGAAAGAAAGAAAGAAAGAAAGAAAGAAAGAAAGAAAGAAAGCAAGAAAGGTAAAAATATGAAAAGAAAGAAGATTAAAGGAAAATCATTTTAGTTGAGAATCGCCCAACAAAATAGATACTTACTTGCGATTATATTCTCATGTACCCCAATAAAACATCCTCAACCAGAACTCATTTCCGTTGTAAGGTGGGCAATACATTAAGCAAGTTAAACCTCTCTTATTGGGTTTCATTACACACTAACAATTTACAGATGGGAGGTGGCAGTAACTCAAACACTTTATTGGGTTGAAGAGGTCAATATTGATCTTGAAGAGGAAAATATATTGGAGTTTAGTAGCCTCGTGATGGGATGTATTTTAATTGAAATTGCTGAGAGGACAAAAAATTTGGAATCGGTTTTCGCCGAAAATTTATTTTTATGTGTATTTTTAATTTGTGGATTTTTATACAGAATAGGATATGTACACAAAACGTTTTTGCTGTATTCGATATCACGAGTTACGTTATTCTTTTTTTTTAGGATTGTTCGTTGTTCATTTTTTAATATTGTAATAGTATTGCTACACCAGATATACCTAGAGATCTAAAATTATTTTCTATCTTAGCGTTAATTACAGACACATCCGAAGCTTTCAGATGGGCTGAACTTCTATATTTTCCGTGAAGCGTTTGCTGTCTGATCTCTACGACCTAATGACGATATCGATACTTTGCAGCTAGACCAGGGTTGTTGGACTTTTTACGACTCCAACTACCTTTAATGACTGCCATAGATGTTCGCATGGCAATCGGGGCCGACGACTTAACGTACTCTCACGACCAGACACCACGACCAGACCAACGCAAATACCTATTTTTATGCACATAAATATTTACACTGACCCAAATTCATGGATATAAATAGAACACAGAGGCTGCCGGAGAGCTGAAGAGATCTAGACTATCATGTCCTAAGTACAGTCGACACAAGAGATAGAGATAAACAGTATCACAGAATAAAATAATACTACGTACACAGTACATTCAGCGCATCAGGACACCTCACTCCACATACATAATCTAAATAATAATTTCAAATTAGTTCAATCAGCACTTTATGCATATCAGATAAAAACTTCATATTTTTTATAAACAACTTCGGTGGCAAACAAGTGCACCCTATGGTAAGTGTTTACCGTAACCTATGGACGTGAGTAATACCAGGGGAGTCACACCCGTGATGCTGACATCATAAAAACTTTCCCCTCCCTAGTCACCGCTGGGAACATAAGACAAGGAAACCAAAACAAACAATAGCAACAAATTACTAATCAACTGAAATACCTCGCGGCGATGGTTCGCTGCGCGGATGCGTGGGCGGCCGGCGCCTCCTTCTGCGAGCAAGTAATGCTCGTGAAGGAGGAGGCGGGGCGGGAGCGGGGGCGGGATCGCAAGACAAGCTGCCCGCGTACGAAGGCAACTCGGGCGTCGGAGGTCGATGAACGACCTCCGCCCCCCATGAGCGCCGGCCTGGGGGTGACAGGTGAAGCCGCCTGTCACCCTGGCAGAAGCAGGCCGCGGCGGTGGCGCGCGTGGCGCGCCTCCCCGTTTCCGGGGACGAGTTGGGGACTCTGTAGTCCCCACACCCAAGAAGAGGGCCAGATCGTGAGAGATGGCCCTGGGTCGGCCGGGGTGCGAGGGATATGCCTGTCAACCTCACCTTCGGCAACCAAAACGACCCACAGGCGACGTGCGTTTTAGTCGGTTCGAGTCCGACATAACCTCCTCCACCGGCTCCGGTGGGGAGGTATCCGTGGGGATTTTGCGCACGTAGAAAAAAAAAAAAAAAAAAATTACTGAAATACTCTATTTGGCTAAACCACTAAAATACGCCCCCCATGAGCGCCGGCCTGGGGGTGACAGGTGGACCTCACCCTGGCAGAAGCAGGCCGCGGCGGTGGCGCGCCTCCCTGTTTCCGGGGACGAGTTGGGGACTCTGTAGTCCCCACACCCGAGAAGAGGGCCAGATCGTGAGAGATGGCCCTGGGTCGGCCGGGGTGCGAGGGATATGCCTGTCAACCTCACCTTCGGCAACCAAAGCGACCCACAGGCGGTGTGCGTTTTAGTCGGTTCGAGTCTGACATAACCTCCTCCTCCACTGGCTCCGGTGGGGAGGTATACGTGGGGATTTTGCGCACGTAAAAAAAAAAAAAGAAAACCACTAAAATACGAGATCACAAATCATTAATATCTATTTTGTACATATTTAGTACCAGCAGATGTCTAGCTGATACCCGAGGTTCCGCCTAAAATTATGATGATTTTCCCGCTACCAATGGAAACCTATTCCCGATATAAAAAGCCTATATGTTATTCCAGACAATGAACTATCCTTATACCAAATGTCAGCCAAACCCGTTCAACCGCTGGAGCGTGCTTGATTAATTAACAAGCACAAGCTATAGCTTAGTGGAGAGTTTTTGTGCTGTTAGTTTAAAGACCAAACGCTTGTCCTGCGTTGTCATCTGCACTGACGGCACAGAAACACTCTGTTCTTACAGGTTAGGAAGCACGAGTGTGACGGCCCTGGTGTTGCACACGTCCATACGCCACAATAACCACTTTTCATCAGATGAGTCGTGTGCTTGTCCGCCACCTACATTGTATCAACAAACCTATGAAGATTGGCTGTATTTTACCGGCTCTACCATGATGAGCTCTTCCAACAAATTTCACCACTCTCCTTTCCTACACAGAACAACAAGTGCAGGGGTTAGATGTCACCCTCACACTGTGCAGAATATACGAGCAACAAGCAAGCGGTTCAGAGACTCTTTTCTTTGCCGCACCACCAAGACCTGGAATTCATTACAAGCTCATTTGTTTCCTGCTATCTACAGTCCTGGGTCTTTTAAGCGGAGCGTGAAAAAGCATCTGATGAGGGCCACCATTGTAACATAAATTAGTGTCTGGAATGGTGACCCTCTTTCCTGAGACTTTGCCTTTGGCTTACCATCAGGCGAGGTGAGTCCAATTGGCGTGTCCTAGATAAAAAAAAATACGTTGACAAAAATTTACAATATTAGGAGGAGTAAAAATGAGGAAGGCATTGAAAAAGTCATTTGAAAAGCCTTGGAACGGAATCAGGAGCCTATCTGAAACAAATTAGTTATCACAATGTTATGAGACAATGGCAGGACGTCATCTGTTCTTTGTAGCCGCGTTTTATAACACTTTAAGCCATAGGAGTTAAACAGAGGTGTAAAATTCTGCCCTTCAGCAATTTCATTAGCCTCAGCTAAATTATAAAAAGAACGAAAGAAGGTAAGCAATGCGTAATGAAATTATATTATATCCTGATCAATCATTAATTAGTTAACTCCGGCATTTTTTTTTTAATATGAGACACGGTCACGTTTTTAACGGCATCTGTGCCGTAGTTGTAAAACGGTTGACTGCTACGCAGGGGGCGCGAGTTCGATTCCCGCTCAGTGCAAATAAGTGTATTGCATGAATATGTATATTTGCATTGGTCTGGGTGTTTCTATGTATAATATGTATGTATTTGCAAAAAACAGTATCGAAGTATGTTTATCCGCATTCTAGATTCCATAACACAAGCGAGTTAAGTTATGCTTACCATCAAGATAACATTGTGTAGAATATTGTAGAATATTTATTATTTATTTATTAAACTTATTTATCAATATAATATCACCTCACCTTTTTATTTTGCCGAGGGTAAAGAATATCATTGAAATAAAACTCAAAATGTAAGATACACATTATTATATTATCAGGTTTGGGTTATGTTTTCTACATAAGAATACAAGGATTACTGTTAAATCTAACCTTTACCATATTACAGAAAAAATTGCCAACAAAAACATTTTGATATCTTCTCTAAAGAATACCGATATTAAAGAAATATTTACATAACATGCTAATGCTCAAATTACACGGTAACTTCCAAGCAAAAAGATTAAGTCAAGTCAACCCGTCTGGTTAGCGTGGAGACAGTACTGTAGGCCAAAGCCTCCCAACAATTGGGAGAGGCCTAATCCAGCAGTGAACTGCAATGGGCTAGTTTGATTTTGTTGATTGGTTGAAGTCAAGTCAATGTATAGAGGGGTGCGGGTTGGGTAACCTCCACGTTGGCTTACCTGTTTCTTTTCCCTCTGGACCGCGGTCCTGGGGAACGGAAGCGGGGAGGCTGGTGCACCCTGGACGACGGTTAGTAGACTCTGACTCCAAGGAGAAGGAGCTCTGCTAGCCGTCGACCAATAACCCGACAAGCCCTTTTTAGGGCTAGCTGACCCTGAGGGGGTCGTGGTATGGCGGACCTGCAAGGCCCGCGGGAAGGGATTCGTAGAATCCCTTCCATCCCAAACAGCCCTTTTTAGGGCTAGCCTGTCGCTCCCGGTAACCCTCTGCTTTCAGAGGGGACATGGGGGCGACACAAGGATCCATGGGATCCAGGGACGGGCCGGCCTACTGCTCGCGCAGAGGCTGGCAGGCATTCGTGCCACCGTCGGTGCTGGGAGAGTTGGCTGCTCTCCCGCGTCGCGTAACCTCCAGGATATCGACAACGACCTGAGTGCTAGCCACACTTGGGAAGCCGATATTCTGAAGGCCGCGGGGCTTGCCTTAATTGGCCGGCCCGCGACAAGGAAAAGTCTGAAAAAAAACCCGACAGCGAAGTCGCTTAAAACCTACGGATACCAGGGGACCTCCGTAGTATGTACCCCGCTTCCCGGAATGGCCGTCACCCGGGGAGTGTAATTTTATCGGTTCTACTCGTGGGATTTACATGGAAAATTCATTATTGACATTAAAACCCAAACCAAGCAGAACAGTCTGCGCGGAGGTCGCGCAGCACCACGACGCGGAGGTCGCGTCCCAAACCGCGGTGTCGGAGGAATTCGACACCGCCACGGAGAAGAGTAGGGCGAACAGCCCGGTGGGCCTACAGACCCGGAAATCTGTACGGCGGAAGAGGAGATTCAGGAAGAAGTCTCTTCCTCCTCCTTCCCCTCCACCACAGAAGACGGAGTCGGACTTGGAGCTCACCTTGACCGACTCCTCTTCCACCAGCAGCAGTCACGACGGTGACGAGACGCTGTATCCACCACCGCCGAAGCTGCTAGCGGTCAGCCGCACGCAGCTGCAGCGTGGTGATAGCCTCAGGGCCCCGGAGGATGTGGAAGCGCCGCCGAGTTCCTCCACCTCGGCGGCGTCCTTACCCTTGCCTCGCGCCGACAGTATATCCAAGGAGGTGATAGAAGCCCTAGAAGGTTGGGCCGGGGCCCGCACCGATTCTCCGACGCCGGAGGAGCACCGGGTCACGCAGGCGACGACGCGGCTTGTCGAGCTGTTCGACCTCCTGAAGGCGGAGTTAGCCGAGTTGCAGCTCGACAGGGCTCATTTGGGCAGGAGGCACCTGGAGCTCCTGGAGAGCAATGAGCGGATGGCGGCCGATTACCGCAAGGAGATGGGGAGGATGGCGGCCGATCTGGCGAGCCTCCAAGCGGTCGTCGCTGGGCTGCCGGCGGAGCGCGTTACGCGGTCGGCGCGGCGGCGACTGGTGGCGCAGCCGACGCCGCCAGCGCATCCGCTGTTGCCCGTGCGATCAAGGTCGCCACTGCGGCCGGAGCCGCTGTTGCAGCCGACGCCGTCGGGACGGCCGGCGCGGCCGCTGTTGCCCGTGCGGTCGAGGTCACCGCTGCGGCCGGAGCCTCTAGCGTCGTCGGAGTCGCCGCGGCCGGAGCCGCCGAAGTCGCCGGCCCGACCAGCTCGGCAGGAGTCGCCGGTGCTGCGGCCGGCTCGGCCTGCGGACCCGTTGGCGCTCTGCATGGCGGCAATAGCTGCCATGGAGAAGCGCCAGGAGGAGGCGCTGGCGGAGCAGCGGGCGTGGCGGGTGGCGCAGGAGGAGCGCACCCGGAGCTGGCTGGAGTCCATAATGGACTCCAGCCGCCGACCGCCCCTGGCGGCTCCGGCCGGATATGCCGGGGCGGTTAAGAGGGGCCCCACCTGTCCGGTAGTGGCGGGGTCCCCGCAGGGGTCGGCCAGCAGCCCGTCCGCTGCGTTTGCCGCCCCTGCCGCTCCACCCGCTCGGGCGGCTCTCGCTGCGGGGGCTGGGAGCCCCCCCCAGGATGCGCAAGTTGCCCGGCCCAGGGGATGGGGGAAGGGGAAGGGCAAGGGGAAGAAGTCCCCAGCCCTAGCCCCGGCCCCAGCTCTGGCCCGAACTTCGGCGGGTATAGCCGCCACGAGCTCCTCGCCGGAGGGGGGCTGGGAGGTTGCCGGCGCCTCCAAAAAGCGGCGCAAGGCGAACCGAAAGGCAGCCAAAAAGGCCAGGAGGGCCGAGGATGCTGCGAGGGGAGTGCCGGGGAGGCTGCGCGTCCCCCGCTCAACCGCCGTCGTCCTTACGATGACGGCGGAGGCGGCGGATAGGGGCGTGCAGTACGCCCAAATTGTCACGCAGGCGAGAGCCTGCGTCGACATGAGGGCACTCGATATGCCGGGCCCCATCCGGGTGAAACCCACTCGGACGGGTGCTCGGTTATTCGAGATCCCCGGCGCGTCAAGCGGTCCCCAGGCCGATGCCCTAGCGGCTAGGCTTCGGGAAACGCTGGACGCAGCCGACGTCCGGGTGTCCAGGCCCAACAAGTGCGCAGAAATGCGCATTTCGGACCTGGACGACTCCATCACGGCGGAGCAAATCCGCCTCACCGTGGCGGAGGCCGGGGGCTGCCCCCTAGAGGCGGTGAAGGTCGGAGCAATCCGCTTCGGCCGCCGCGGACTGGGGGCGGCAGTTGTCGGCTGCCCCATCGCAGCAGCCAAAAAGGCTGCCGACCGAGGGTTCCTCGCCGTGGGAGGCGTGGTGCGGGTGCAGGTCCGGCTCCTGCAGGCTCGACCGACTAGGTGTTTTAGGTGCCTGTCGGTCGGCCACGTGGGGGTGCAGTGCACGGCGGCGGTGACGGTCGGTGACCGCTGCTTCCGCTGTGGCCAACCCGGTCATACGGCCGGTGGTTGCGAAGCTCCGCTGCACTGCTTCAGGTGTGCAGCGGGGGGCAAACCGGCCGACCATAGGGTTGGTAGCAAGGCCTGCACCGGGGGGGAGCCGAAGCCGCAAGGCGGGAGCTCCACCCAAAGTTCGCGGCGGGATGCGGAGATGGTTCCATAATGGATCCTCAGCTCCGCATCCTGCAGGCGAACGTGGGCCACGGTGCCGATGCTCAGGGTCTTCTGCTCCAGAGCATGGCACAGTGGTCCGTACACGTCGCCGCTGTCGCCGATCCGTACACCCACCGGCACCTGGGGCCTGCCTGGGTGGTCGACCTGGACGGGTCGGCGGCACTGGTGTATAACGCCGCTATGGGTGCCCCCCCCCCTGTTGTCGTGGCAAGGGAGCATGGCATCGTAGCGGCGCGTGTGGGGGAGATTGCGGTCGTGGCCGTCTATTTCACGCCGAGCCTACACCGACGCATAGGGGAGTACCGGCAGTCGCTGGAGCGACTGACCGACGTCGTCAACGCCTGTCATCCTCATCCGGTTCTTGTGCTCGGGGACTTCAACGCCTGGTCAGTGACCTGGGGGTCCCGGCACACGAACCCACGAGGTAGGGCTCTGGAGAGCTGGGCTGCTAATCACGGTCTAGTTCTCCAGAATCGCGGGGCCGAAGCCACGTTCGTGACCGCGGAGCGCAGTTCGATTATCGACCTATCGTTCGCAGGCGCTTCGCTGTCGCACCGTGTGCGGGACTGGCGTGTTGTTGTGGGGGTGGAGACACTGGCGGATCACCGATACGTTCGGTTTGATGTCTCCCCCCCCGCGGGTGATGCGCCGGTCATACCGGCCCCACGCGAGCCACGCTGGGTGCTTGGGAGACTGAATCGGGAGGTCCTCCTGGAGGCCGCCATCGTACAGGCCTGGGCCATTGCGCCGGACAGGCCTGTCGATATCGACGATGAGGCGGTGTGGTTCCGGGAGGCCATGACTCGTGTCTGCGATGCGGGTATGCCTAGGGCACCACCCTACAGTCCGAGGCGTCGGGTCTACTGGTGGTCTGCGGAGATCGCGAGGCTACGGCAAGCCTGCGTGATCGCGCACCGCCGGTGGACCAGACTCCGTAGGAGGCGTAGCCGAACCGCAGATACGGAGCCCCGAGTGGCGGAGCTTCATGTGGGATACAGGGAGGCCAGAGATGCCCTCCGAGCGGAGATTAAGCGGGCGAAAGCCGCGGCTTATAAGGAGCTCATGGAGACGCTGGAGCGGGACCCATGGGGGCGGCCTTACCTTATGGTAAGAGGAAAGCTGCGCCCCCGGGCCCCGCCGTTGACACGGGTTCTCCAGCCAGCTCTGCTCGGTGGAGTGGTCGAGTCCCTGTTCCCGGCGCGAGCGGAACACGTTCCGCCGCAGATGACTCCGCCACCTCGGTCGCCTGTAGCGCCCAGTGTGGTAGTTGACGACGAAGTCCCCGAGGTCACTTGGGTAGAACTGGAGCTGGCGGTGCGAAGGCTTAGAGCCAAGAAGAGCACCGCCCCGGGACCCGACGGCATTCCAGGCCGCGCGTGGGTCCTAGCTCTGGGAGAAGACGGTCTCGAACCCCGACTTAGAGGGTTCCTCAGCGCATGCTTGGAGCGGGGCCAGTTTCCGAAGATGTGGAAGACGGGGAAACTGGTCCTCATCCGAAAGGAGGGTCGCCCGGCGGACGAACCGTCCGGCTACCGGCCCATTGTGTTGCTCGACGAGGTGGGCAAGCTCTTTGAAAGAGTTATTGCGAAGCGCCTCGTCGAGCACCTCTCTGGTAGGGGGCCGGACCTGGCGGATGCCCAATATGGCTTCCGCCGGTGGCGGTCCACCGTGGATGCCATCATGCGCGTGAGGACTTTGGCGGAGGAGGCAGTTGCCCGGGGCGAGGTGACGTTGGCGGTGTCCTTGGACATCTCCAACGCGTTCAACACCTTGCCCTGGAGTTGCATCAGAGAGGCACTCGTGTACCACGGTGTGCCTCTCTACCTCCGCCGCATAGTCGGGGCGTACCTGACGGAGAGAGCCGTCATCTACCCAAGTGCGACCGGCGTCGGTCGGCGTGAGATGTCGTGCGGTGTTCCACAGGGATCGGTTCTCGGGCCGCTACTGTGGAACATTGGATACGACTGGGTGCTTCGCGGTGAGCTTGCGGACGGCGCCGCCGTCACGTGCTATGCGGACGACACGCTAGTGACGGCGAGCGGGGCTACACACCGCGAAGCGATCCTGAGGGCCACGACCGCGGTTGCTCAAGTCGTGGAACGGATCCGGCGGCTGGGCCTTGAGGTGGCTTTGCATAAATCCGAGGCCATGTTCTTTCATGGACCTCGGCGCACGCCACCACCTGGTTCCAGTCTGACAGTGGGAGGCACTCTCATCGGCATCAAGCCCCAGATGAAATATCTGGGGCTCGTGCTCGACGGCCGGTGGGACTTCGGGAAGTACTTCCGAAGTCTGGGCCCCAAATTGGCGGGCACAGCCAACGCTCTGGCGCGGCTACTGCCCAACCTGAGGGGCCCGGAGGACTCCTGCAGGAGACTCTACGCGGGTGTCGTGCGGTCCATGGCCCTGTACGGGTGTCCCGTGTGGGCGGACACCCTGAGTGATCGGCACATGCTCCTGCTGCAGCGTCCGCAGCGGAAGTTGGCGTGCCGCATCATAAGGGGGTACCGCACGATATCCTTCAACGCGGCGAGTCTCCTCGCCGGATCCCCACCATGGATCCTGGAAGCGAGATGCCTTTCGGCGCTATACCGGTTCCGAAGGGCGGCGCGGGAGCGGGGTCACGATCCCGAGCCCGAAGAAATTCGGGCCGTGAGATCCCGGCTCCACAGGGAAATGGTGGCGGAATGGGAGAGACGACTTGGGCAACCAAGCGCAGGGCACGCCGTAGTAACGGCGGTAAGACCCATCATGGGGGAGTGGCTAGAGAGGCCACACGGCAGCCTCTCGTACCGTCTGACGCAGATGATCACCGAGCACGGATGCTTCGGAAAGTATCTGCGTCGGATGCAGAAAGAGCCAACGTCCGAGTGCCATCACTGCGACGCGAGCGAGGACTCAGGTCCGCACACGCTCACCGAGTGTCCGGCGTGGGAGACGCCGAGGCGGGAACTTGTGGCGGCCCTGGGAGTGAGGGTTCTCACGCTCTCCACCTTGCTCGCGGCGATGGTTCGCTGCGCGGATGCGTGGGCGGCCGGCGCCTCCTTCTGCGAGCAAGTAATGCTCGTGAAGGAGGAGGCGGGGCGAGAGCGGCAGCGGGAGCGACGAAGGATCGCTAGACAAGCTGCCCGCGCACGAAGGCAACTCGGGCGTCGGAGGTCGATGAACGACCTCCGCCCCCCATGAGCGCCGGCCTGGGGGTGACAGGTGAAGCCGCCTGTCACCCTGGCAGAAGCAGGCCACGGCGGCGGCGCGCGTGGCGCGCCTCCCCGTTTCCGGGGACGAGTTGGGGACTCTGTGGTCCCCACACCCGAGAAGAGGGCCAGATCGTGAGAGATGGCCCTGGGTCGGCCGGGGTGCGAGGGATATGCCTGTCAACCTCACCTTCGGCAACCGAAACGACCCACAGGCGGCGTGCGTTTTAGTCGGTTCGAGTCCGACATAACCTCCTCCACCGGCTCCGGTGGGGAGGTATCCGTGGGGATTTTGCGCACGTAAAAAAAAAAAAAAAAAAAAAAAAAAGTCAATGTATAGAAATTCACAAATTCCCGCAGCGGTTTACCAGTTGCGTTCAAAGTGTGCACAATGAAGCCTAGAATTCGCTTGTTGATTTCTCTAACCTCCTAACACAGAGAAGAAAGCCTGCGCAAGAAAGTCAGATAAGGACAGATTGCCCTAGCTCCCATATTTTTCATAAAATATTAATCGCAACCAGAATTCATTTCATTTCAGTTCAGCCAATTATTAGTTGTAAGATGTGACATACAGATATACTTACATATAAGTCAAACATATAACACTCTTTTCTTCACAGTTGAGTAAACAATATCGCACAATATAACCGAGAACTTGAGCTTAAATTTTACTATACCACATTAATATGAAATAATATTAACATACATTAAATACATATATATTATGTACATATTTACAGAGAATATTGGTGACAAATGAATGTTTAGCAAAATATTATTATGCATAATATTAACGCTGTAAATATATCAACTGTCCTTGAAGAAGGCTTGCTCTTACTGGAGTTGCTGAAAGGAGATTTTTGTTTTACTGCTCCTTCGGTAAGACCTGCAAAATACAATCTGATTAATATCTATTTGCGGTGTTGGTTCTTGGAGATTAGAAGAAACCTCATCTCTTTCTATGAGTATAGAATGCAATTAAGGGATAGGGCTGTTCCCCTTTCGATAGTAAACATACGCTTGACGGATAGGCTCGCCTCTTATTACGGGACCGAAAATAAGTTGACGAAATGTGGGTGTTGATACACCTCTGCCTACCCCATCAGGAATTCACAGGCGTGAATTTATGTATGTATTTTAACTATCTAGAATGGTGAAATGGTTATGGATTTTGATTTGAAAAAGTCAATCCGTGTATCTAGACTGAAAAGCTGCCAGTCCTTCATTCGTACGTGACGAACCCTCTCTAGCCAGAATTAATCTCTAGAGAACTGAGACACCCACAGCTTTTGACCCGCTGTCGGAGAATATTCCCCGTTTTTTAAATGTGCGCATAATCCCCCATCCCGGGGCTGTGGCTGTTCTTCTCTGGTTCACTAGGCAGTCCTTAAACAGACTTCGGACTTAAGTCGCCCAAAGTAATAAAAACCAGTGCATGTGGGGCTTTTCAGATGAAACAAGTCCATGTTGTGAATGTGGAGCTATTTTACAGACTATGGTACACGTACTATGTCTATGCTGGAGAAAGTTATAAACGCCTTTGAGAACTCAATTAAGGTAACAACACAAAGGGCAAATAAAATTTGACAAATAATATGCCGTCGACAGAAGAAGAAGTGTAAGACAATCCTTTGAAAGCATTACTTTTTTTACAAAATTTTATGATTAGTTGTAAGACATGCAGAGAACAAACGCTGACGGGGACAACCGATAAACGTCAGAAAATCCAATTTGGATGCGGATATAACAATAACATATTCGAGACCTTTACGCCAGGCAACGTTTTTGCCCCTAAGCCCAACAACTATGTCTTATTTGCCTATAAGGGTTCGAAATTTATGCCCTTCGATTTTCTACATTCTCGTTTGTCAGATATCTGTGCGTGGAAATATACGTTTATTTCGAGTCAGCATTTTACAAGATATTGGTGTGAGTTCCGTTGTAGATTTTCACTAATCTAGAATCTGTAAATTTACATTTTGATTTTATATGGTAAAAATTACATTTAGATTTTGTTTAAACTTTTCAATATCGTTACGGTAGTAGATGACATTTTGTCAATTTTCAACAAAACTATAAAACTGCCTTTCGTTATCATTAAGTTTATTAATTAATATTACAATTAAAGGGACAGTTATCATTGTTTTTGAGAATTCTACATTTCAACAGTTGCAATCTCCATATTGACAACAGTGGGCCTGAAATACTAGTACTACACGGTGAAAGTGATTTAAGAGTTGGACATATTAAAACAACACTTGGTAAATATCTCAGCGACTAATATTTTAAAGACTGATTTTTATTTTTACCGACAGAATCTACACCAATAATGAACATAACATTACCTTCTTTCTAAGAATTTGCTACTCACAAAAAACATGAAAAGGAAACTATTACAAACGATGTCTTCAACATTAAACACGTTATCGAGCACAGCTGATATTGACTTACTTGAAAATAACCTTTAAAAGTTCAAAGCTTTTTGTTGGAGCAAAGGAGCAGTTCATGTAACTAATTGATTTATGTTTCATCTTTATACGTACAATAATGTTCTTGACTTTTCACTAATAGAGAATATCGCCATTTCAGTTCATGGAAATATATTTTGTATAATCGCCCTTGGAAGTAGCTTAACAAAATTTTACAAATTTAACAATGACTTTAGGCTGTTCTGTACAGATGAGGGAACAACAACAATAACATAAGGTGAGCTTAAAACCTAATATACACTAAGTGAAATTGTTGCGTGTATTTTACATGCTCAATTGTAGAATAATCAACAAAACATGCGTCATATTCTGGGTTAGTTGCCGATCTTTTTGCGCATTCAATGGCTTTAAGCATGCTTAAGGCGTGGCACTGATGTCTGCGCCTCAAAACGTTTACATGAAAATATTTGAAAATTACACTACGTACTCAGCTCCATGTACTTTGTTAACCTGTTCTGGGTAGCCAGCAAGTAAGACAAGAATGACATGCAAGAAGCGCACTAGATCTAGGCACAAGATATGCTATCGCAAAAATGTCGATCTATGTCGCCTTTGTTGTATAACACTCCCCTAGGTTCGAGAACCTTTCATAAAACAATAACGAAAACATGAATCACCTGTTCGAGAGGGTTGATGTCAATAGTCGCTTTAGTGAAAGAGATCCCACTAAACTGGTCATTAAGAGATGTCAGACATCGCTATGCTATAAAAATGCATACAACATGTGTGTAAAAATATATAATAAAATACCGCAGACGTTGCGCGAACTACCACAGCGTCTGTTCATTAGTAAGTTGAAGAATTGGCTTATCCAAATAGGGACCGCCGTTAATTATAATTATATAAATAAATAGATACCCAATATTTGTATTATAGATAAGTTTAATTTGTTCTATTATATAAATTTGAATGCCACATGTTGCGGTTAAACATGTTGTGCTATTACGTAATTTTAATATCTCTATGTTTATGACCAAATAAATTATCTCTTTCTTTCTTTCTAAAATACTTTTACTAATATTTACTCTCTCGTTAGATGATATACAACAATGTTACCAGAAATTAACGCGATCACGGTATTTTTAGTTATTTCAATCACAAAATCGTTCGTAAATTTGTTAGTCTTCAACAAATTTTGAGGGTAATATCCTAAAATATAAATATGTAAGTATGTTATCAGTGTGATCTGGATATGAAAATAAAAAGGAAATAATTCGGTTTTCTAAAACCATTCCCTTGACGGAGCATCCCTTCACCAGACGTGTTTCAATTTTTCCCTCTAACACATTACTTATACCTGTTCACTATTTATTCATATTGGTATACACCCAAAGGAGTAAAATCATATTTACTTACCGCCTATGTTGACTTCAGCTGACTGAGAGCTGGGATACAGCTTTATTTCTAGAAAAAAAAAACGCCGTGTAAGTTTTATAAATTAGTTCATACAACACCTGCTTACTTCTACTTTTTACTAATTATTAGAAATGTGAAGGTTTGTGAATATGTTTGGATATTTTGTAACTCAATCACACTCAAACGGCTTAACGTATTTGGGGGATATTTGATACAGCGATAGATTTTTCATATCACTTAAGCGACAGATGAGCATACCGCCCGCCTAATTGAAAGTGTTTATCGTGGCCTATGGACGTTTGCAACATCAGGGGAGTCACACTCGTGTTGCCAACTGTGTAAGAACAGAGAGTTTATGTGTCGTCAGTGAAGAAGATAAAAGAGGACCAACCTTTGATCTTTCCACTGATAGTACAAAAACTCTCCAGTCTCCGAAATAACTCATAGACAAGTTTTATTTCTGGCATAGGTTTTGGACGGGATCAGAATCCCACGTAATTAAGGAACAAACATCAAAAATGTTCACATACTTTCGTATTTACATAGTTGGATTAGTTACTATAATATTAGTAGGATTTGTAGGAAGTTTGGTAGAAAGTACGATAATTTGAAAATTGCTTACCATAAAGTCTCAAAGTACCCTCGCTCTTGCCAAGCGAGTTGGTACTAACGCAGTTGTAGGTACCGATGTCTATTTTGGAGAAGTACCTGATGATCAATTTCATCATGGCTCGATATGATGAACGCTCTTCGCCTATGGTATACTTTGGCCTGTGAACAAATCAATTACATAAGTATTTTTAGAAAGAGTACTATAGTTGTGGCATGCTATGATTGCCATTTAGACACGACTTGTTTTTATTCATTTTCTCTTTTTTGGTGTGTGAAGTTCATTTTCTTCTGTGCCAGACTCACGATATATATTTTCTTTAGTTATTCGTCTAACAGTTTGTTGTTCAATATTAAGCACACCAAAAAAGAGAAAACAAGTAAAACCAGTTGTGTCAAAACATCCATCATAACGTGCTGCAACTATATAATAGTGGGCATACTAAATTACTAATATTCTCACTAACTCCTCCAGCTAAGGTGAACATTAACTCCTAAGCTATCGATACTTGGGCGACTATCATTTTAAAGGGATAGTAATATTTTTTTAGCTAATTACAACCCAAACAAAGAATAATTTGGGGGAATGCACATGTATATGAAGATGGACAAGTTTACAAATTTTTTAAGCACATTTACAAGTAACCTATGAAAATAGTAATTATGCATGAGTTAAAGTATTTACACTGTCCGGGACTCAAATCGAGTAGAAAAACATCTAATACTTTTTATTTTGGAAAACATTAATTTTTCACGATAAAAAGGCATTCCGCGTGGACAGTTCCACGGGCAGTAGCTATTAATGATGACAATAAAAACTCCATTAATTTGTCCTATTTAGCCGACCCAACAATGGAAGTACCTCTTATCATAATCAGGGTATTTCACAATAGTAAGAGCTTGTGAATCATTCTCTATGAACTCTTTATTGCTGAGTATTTAATATAATGGACATGGAAATCTTACTCTTGAGTTGGGGCCACGAAAACATATATATATTGAAACTATTGACAGATCATATTTCTGAATTTAGAAGGTCAAAATCGTGATGAACTGAAACGCTCAAGTATGGAATCGCAAATAACATAAAGGTGGGTACGTATTTTACAATTCTAATTTCAAATTTAAATGATCTTCAATTAAAGTGAGATAGGTATCATTAATATTTTCATAGCGATTCTCAAGCTACATTTAAAGATTGCACTTTGGAGCCCGAGGTTTGATTATTGTGTTTTGATTAGTATGGCGACTTTTCTGGGAGTGATTGCCGTCTAATTTCCAATCTACTAAGAGAAAAACCTATACCAACGCTTCGTGTACCATTCAGCAGGCAATTTACCAGGTTGCAGGTGCATTAAACTTAACTTAGAAGGCCCCATTTAGATAATATTAATTTACTTTCTAATTCCCTCTGCAACTACCTGTTTGTAGTGTGATCTTCTAAAATGTACACACAAAGATGTCACGTCACATTAATCCAGACATTTTCCATAAAATAATGAATCACACGTAAATAAACTTTTGATACGTCATACAAAAAAAATAAAAAAATATCGTAATTCGTTACCAACAACATCAGAACCTGAACTCGTAGTTTTCATGGCCACACCGTTTCAGTTATTGGTACTTAAACTCCGTGTTGTACAGTTAAGTGGACCCTCTTGTTAGCATAAGTACGTATGAGGGCCTCATCGTATAGGCTTATTGATGGACAAAAACATATGTAGATATATAACCCCACAGTCCTTATTATGAAATATGCCGTTTTATATCTTTAGTTCGAGGAATAAAGACTTAACGACCTTCTTTCTATTTGCTGTCCGACTATTGTTGATGTCAATACTCTTAAGCTGCGTTGAGAACTTTTTGGATGAATAAAAATCATGGAACTCGCACCATCGTCATCGTCTGTTACGCTCTCGTCAGAATAGGCGGAGTCTAGACCGCTAGACGTCATGACGATACAACTTTTTAGATACGGTGAGAACTCTTTGGGGGGACAAAAAGTTTCTTATTCTATACATAGAGTATACAATTTGAAACTTTTTTATCTCTTTTCTCTTCTATAGGCAAACCGCAAAGGACCGCCCCGTATGTTTTTTTTTTCATGTTGGTCTGGTATAGCAGCAGAGCGTTCGCCTACTTCGCGTGTTCGATTTATTCACAGTGCAATATTTGTATGAATGCATTATGTCTATTTGTATTAGTCAGGGTACTTCTACTTTCTTCGAATAATACGTAGATATTATGTATTTACAAAAAAAAAAAATGTGTATCTACAATGTTGCGTTTGGGTCAGATAGCATGCCTCTTCCCCATTGGGATAGGCAGAGAAAACGTCGTTCCGCTTGCTACAACTCTGTTATTCAGTTCTTCGACTTTCATAACTATCTTCTTATAAGATGGCCCACCTGATGGAAAGTGGTTACCGTGGCTTATAGATGTGTGCAACATCAGGGGAGTCAAACTCGTGCTGCCGACACTGTAAGAATAGAGAGTTTTTGTGCGATCAGTGTAGAAGAAAGCAGAATAAGGTTTTGGTCTTTACACTGACAACACTAAAACTCTGCAGTAAGCTCCGGCTATCCTACTCACCGTCGGAAACACTACACTAAGTTATTATGGCCACGATATTCTGTAGGGCGGTGCTACTTCTTCAGTCGTACTGCTCAATTGGGACAGAAATACTGTCGTGTTCTACCTCCTCTACACTTATGCTACTTTATACTTATGCTACTGCATATTTTCTTACCCGTCTAGAAGCATCTCCCCTCTGTTCTTGAGCCAATAGTTGATGGTGTTTGGGTAGGCTTCTATGGTACACTCCAGAATGACATCAGTGCCGAGCGGCGCACCCAGCAGCTGGTTTGGCACTATCACTGTCGGTGGGACTGTAGGAAAAAAAAAGGTAATATTATGCATATTGCAAGGTTGAGTAACACGAGACAGGTCAGTTTAGAATGAGTGAGCGTGCTTAGCATATTTACTACTCCATATCTTGGAGAGCATATTAAGTGACTCCGGTTTCCGTAGTTCCAGTATTCATCACGGGTACTTGGAGTGCTAAAATACAGAAGTTGAGGAGATCAGATGAAAGTCACTTCACGGAAAATATTGAAGTTAAGCCCTTTTGTAGTTAGACTGAGAGTTGATTCCATCTGCGTTAGGAAAAAGTCAAAGATGAATTTGAGTTGGAAATAAACTTGAAAGAGGATTTTAAATAATCTTTTTAAGCTCCAGCTCCGGTTGCATCCAGAGCTTTCACTTTTTCTTTCACTTTCAACTTCACCTTAAAGCCCGGGGACTCCTTTCCTACTTCCCCAATTTCATCTGACCTCTTCCCAATCTGAAGAGTATAGGCAACATTTAAGCCTCGTGCATCAATCATAGGATGTACCGGCTTGCTGGTGAAGTTAACTTGGACCTCTAAAACATTAGTTAAACTCACTCGTACTTTTTTAAACCACCAATGTTTAGTTAATTTTATACTAGAGTAGCCGTTGCCTGCGGCGCCGCACGCGTGGTTGTTGATTATCGCAACAAAACATACCCTTTGTCCTTTCTCAAGGTCTAATCTACCCCTATACTAATTTCATCAAAATCGGTTCCGCAGCTTAGGCGTTAAAGCATAATGTACAGACAGACAGACTGACAGAATTGTTTTTCCTTCCCGGAACCTCTCCACTAACACTTCATGGTCTGGTATTTAAGTTCAAATTAACTTTTAAGTATTATTACGAATCTTTTGTATGGGAGTACATAAAAGTGTTGTTTTTAGACGTTTCAGGCAATTTTGAAAAAATTTCTTACCATACAAATCACCCTCGTACTTCAAGGAATATTCTAAAAAAATTATTAGCAAAATCGGTTCAGCTCCTCCCGAGATTTGCGCTTAGCAACACATTCAATTGATTCATTTTTATTACAGAAATACTACTTTCTTTCTTCAGTTTAGGTACATAAAATATGCTATTATAATATACAATTACATACAAATTTATATAAAACTATGCTAACTATACAATATATACAAAAATGGAATAGAGAAAAAGAGGGAGACGGTAATTTTAGGCATCGGAAATTCCTCCCCATCGATCTCTACTGGTACCGTGCCCAAGAGGCTGGCGGCATTACCACACTGAATGGCGATGCCAATTATTTCTTAAAATTTTTACTTTCCTATAATAAATAACTCTACTAAGATTATTAATTAGGTACACGTATTCCTTAAAGCTGTTATATATCAGCACTTTCCTAATCATGTTAGGTATATTCTATTGGACTAGTATAATTACTCTAATTATATTACATACGAAATATAGACATGCGAGTAATTTAACGCCAATTATTTGTAATTGCTGTTAATTTACTTCGTAATTGGTTAATATTCAATCAATACTAACTATAAAACTTAGGTACATGATATATAATATAGTGGTCACAGGCCATGGCTGGTGTAACACTGTCTAAATGTCATTTTTAACCTATCACGGCGTGAATTAATAATTATTTAACAGTTCGGGAATTTTCGCGATTAAACAACCGCGGTAGCCTAGTGGTTTGGGTAATGGACTGCTGAGACGAGGTCTCGGGTTCGATCCCAGGTTTCACCATGGCACACACCAATGACTTTTCGATGCTTTTCGAAGTTATGTGTGTATTTATTGCAGGTTTATGAGTGCCCGGTTAATGGCAATACGCCACCTATTACATTGGGACCTAAACATAAACTGGCGAAATGTGGGTGCTAGCACCTCTGCCTACCCCTTCGGGGATATAGGCGTGATTTTATGTTATGTTATGTTATGTAAATCATGTAACTTACTATTTCTTGTTGCCGCGTGGTTTCCGGCAGACTAGAATTAGGGCCACTCCATCTCTCCCCATGCAGTGTCGTACAAGGCGACTAAGGGATAAGGGCTGTTTATTTATTTATTTTATACAACTTAGGTGGCAGACAAGCACACGGCCCACCTGATGGAAAGTGGTTACCATGACCTATGAACGTGTGTAACACCAGTGGAGTCACATCCGTGCTGCCGACCCTGTAAGAACAGAGATTTTGTGCCGTCGTGTAGAGGACAAAGCAGAACAAGCCTTTGGTCATCCCACTGACAGCACAAAAAGTTTAGGTGTTTAACATCAGACAGACATTTACAGTCCAGATGCATGGCTCGAGTCAACAATAGTGCCCGGAATACGGCAATAGGCTCACCCCTCTATTACGTGGGACCGAATACATTCATTGGTGAAATGTGGGTGTTAATGTACACAGAGATAATAGGCATACTTACAAAAGCTGCTGTGTGTACACATAAGTTAGTTCATGGTAGAAGAAGGCGCCAGTTGACGGGCTGGAATAGACATGTTGCAGAGTCACACGGGGAGGCCAGGCTTAGATATCAGTCGTGGCTTCTTCACAATAAACCTATCACAGGTGAGATTTATGAGGCTATGCGGGCAAGTCAGAAAGTATTCAGAGGGAAGCTTAAATGGTGTCAAAACCATCAAGAGCAGATCCGGATGGACATTATAGCAACTCATCATGCTTCTAATAACTTCAATAGTTTCTGGAAGTCCACAACAAGTCTGGACTCTGGGCCGGGCAAACCTGTGTCTGTTGGGGGGTGTTCACAGCCTAAGGATATAGCTGACTTGTTTCAGCAACACTTTAAAGTGGAATCTCCTCTGGGACCGTCGCGTGTGATGATCGAGGCTGAGACCAACTGTGAACTGGGTGGCATACGATTTTCTTCTAAAGATGTTGCAGCCGTAATTAAGAAAATGAAGCGTGGGAAGTCCCCGGGTCACGACGGTCTCAGCATCGAGCATCTCAAGCATGCGGGACCTCACCTACCTAGAGTGTTATCGATGTTTTATTCATTGTGTCTAGTTCACTCCTATCTACCTCATGATCTCATGAGGACCATTGTAGTGCCCATAGTTAAAAATAAAACTGGTGATATTGCTGATAAAAACAACTATCGCCCTATCTCGCTGGCGACAGTACTGGCTAAAGTGTTAGACAGCTTATTAGACTCAGGCTTAAATGAATATTTAGTTTTACACGATGCGCAGTTCGGCTTTCGGTCGGGTCTATCGACTGAAAGTGCTATTCTAAGCTTGAAACACACAGTACAGTATTACACAGACAGGA
This sequence comes from Eilema griseolum, assembly GCA_963662185.1. Classification (NCBI taxonomy): domain Eukaryota; kingdom Metazoa; phylum Arthropoda; class Insecta; order Lepidoptera; family Erebidae; genus Eilema; species Eilema griseolum. The sequence continues at coordinate 19,597,224 of OY759245.1, forward strand.
GAACACCTATAATGGCTTGTTTCCTGGACCTATCAAAGGCTTTTGATCTTGTATCGTACGATAAGTTATGGACCAAGATGCGAGAGGCGTTTATGCCAGATGACATGGTCAGACTATTTCAATACTGGTATATGAACCAGCTTAACAGCGTTCGATGGGGTGATGGTATGTCAGAGGAGTATAGGTTGGAGTGCGGGGTTAGGCAGGGCGGACTGACGTCACCAAAACTGTTTAATCTGTACATCAATGAATTGATTGTTGGTCTCAGCGGTCAGCGTACAGGATGCCATATTGACAACGTGTGTGTAAACAACTTAAGTTACGCAGACGACATGGTGCTGCTGGCGCCGACTGTTGGTTCATTGAGAAAGCTGCTGCAAACCTGTCAGTTGTATGCGCAAAGTCATGGTTTGTTATATAATGTAAGCAAGAGTGAATGCATGGTCTTTGGGGTGCCCGGTGAAAAAGTTACTCATGTCCCACCCATAACTTTATATGGTGCTACATTGAAAAGAGTGAGTGTCTTCAAATATCTTGGTCACTATATTACCGAGGATCTCAGAGATCATGTAGACATAGATAGGGAACGCAGGGCGTTGGCGGTGAGGTGTAACATGCTAGCCCACAGGTTTGCTCGCTGTAGCAAAGAGGTTAAAATCACCTTATTTAAGGCATACTGCCAGAACCTCTATACGGGCAGTCTATGGGTGAACTTTGCACTTAAGTCGCTGAACGCCTTGCGAGTTCAATATAACAATGCCTTTAGGGTGCTGTTGGGGTTGCCGCGCTATTGCAGTGCGTCAGCGATGTTCACTGAGGCGAGAGTAGACGGGTTTCATGCCATCTGGCGCAAAAGATCGGCGTCATTGTTGAGCCGTGTCCGCGGCAGCTCCAACAGTATTCTGAGAGTAATAGCTGCGCGGTACGACTCACCCATAATGAAGCATATCACCAGTAGAGTGAAACCCTACATGGTCACTTTAATTAATTGACTTAATATATTTGATTTGATTTATGTCGATTATTTGACTTATATTTGAGTTATATTTTATTATGAATTGACATCTTATTGACTATTGCATTTAGTATTAACCTGTGATACGTAATTTATTAATAATTGATATATTTTAATTTTGTGAATTATAATTTTTAACTGACATCAAATTTAATGCAATAATATAATATCAATTGATAATAATTTCCTGATTTGATTTTAAACTGTTGACATTTTGTATGCTAAATTGCTAACCATATATGTAAGACAAATATTGTTACTAACAAATTGGGCCCTGTTGCCATCAATAAAATGATATTATTATTATTATTATAATTCACCTTTGCCTTACCCTTCGGGGATAAAGGCGTGATTATATGTATGTGTATGTATATACCTATACCATGATCGTAAACATCTCTGAGCCTTTGCCCAACTCAGTTGGGGTCGGTTTTCTAGTCTAACTAAGATGCGACTGAACTTCGAAAGTTTCCGTGATGAAGTGATTGCCATCACACCTTCCTAACCAATTGGCGATATCTAAGTTCTGTAGTTTTTTTTTTTATATAGGACACGTCAATTGGACTTCACCTTGCCTGATGGTAAGCTGAAGGCAAAGTCCCAGAAAAGAGGGTCACCATTACTTACACATACCGTGTGACAATGGTGACACTCAGCTTGACGGTCTCATCATATGCGCATCATTTTCACGCCCCGCTTAAAGGACCCGGGACTGTAGGAAGATGGAAACACGTGAGCTGGTAATGAATTCCGTAGTTAGACTAGTCAGACTTTTGAGGGCTCCTGCTCCACATAGAGACGGCCATAGATGTTCGTATGACAACCGGGAGCAACGGCTTAACGTACTCTCAGAGGCACGACCAGTACGCAATATTTTCACTGAGCGGGGAGTGAACCTGTGCCTCCTGCGTAGCGGTTGCATATAATACCGCCACGCCACAGTAGATCAACTGAAAATAAATGAATTTCTTTCTTTTTCTTTTTTTAATTTTGTGTAATAAGTATTTTTTTGGATTTGTTAACAGAGGTAACGCCATCCACTTTGATTATGTTCAATTAGACTTAGGTGCTCAAAGGATTACAGATTTTAAGCCAACATCTGCAGCCTACTGTACGTATGCATTCTGCAGCCCACTGATATTATATTCCTAGAATGTATTTTAATAATTCAATTCTAATAGGTTTCTGTGACGCTCAAGTAACTACATATGGTCTCCCCAACTAATATTTATCAATATGTACACTATTGTGGAATTTTAAAGTTTCGTTCATTTTTTTTTTGACTTGTTTTGTGGTTACACTACACTCTCAGTGCTGATGTTCGAAACGAGAATTTACAGTGTCAGGCTAGCATTGTATACGCCGCAGTGCGGAAACTTCGGTCGTTGTTTGGACTTATTTTTCTTTCGTATGTAGTGTCTTTATCTATCTCTAAACCGCATTCGTTATTATTGAATGGGAAAAGATAAAGAATTACCAAACTTAGATACCACATTGTGATTCATAACGAATCTTGCATTCTCAAAGATATGAGTCGCTAAGAATATACATAAGCATAAAAAAATATCTAGGAAGTAGGACACGATGGTATTTCCGTCCAATTGAGCAGTCCGACTGGGGAAGTACCTCCACCCTACAGAATACCGCGGCCATAATAACCTCGTGTTGTGTTCCCGGCGGTGAGTAGGGTAGCCAGAGCTTACTGAAGGGCTTTTGTGCTGTCAGTGGAAATAAGAAAAGCTTGTCCTGCTTTGTCTTTTACACTGATGGCACAGAAACTCTCAATGCTTGCAGGGTTGGCAGCGCGAGTATGACTCCTCTGATGTTACACACGTCCATAGGCCACGGTAACCACTTTCCATCAGGGTGGGCCGTGTGTTTTTCTGCCACCTAAGTGGTGTAAAGAATAAAAAAAACAAAATTATTTATATACGTCATGTGGAACGAAGGGCAATAGTTACCAATAAACGAACCTTGATGCAAATTTATACAATACATAATTTTAACGTGAATTGACACGATCATGGTATAATAGGTACATACATTTGATTAGCCTGACATTTAGTCAAGTTGTGACCAAGGGTGCTGCAACGCATCCGAAACGTCGGCAGAAATAGTAAGTACATACATACATACTATCAAGTTAGCCTATGACCACGGCCGGTATCAAAGGTATGTATGTGAGGGCCAGATCGTGAGAGATGGCCCTGAGTCGGCCGGGGTGCGAGGGATATGCCTGCCAACCTCACCTTCGGCAACCAAAACGACCCACAGGCGGCGTGCGTTTTAGTGGGTTCGAGTCCGACCTAATCCGTGGGGATTTTGCGCACGAAAAAACAAATATGTATGTACCTATATCATGATCGCGTTATCCCCGTAAATATTATTGTATATTTATTTATTTATTATATACTTTATTGTACACCATTAATACATAACATTACTAAAGTCTATATAACAAGGGATCAGCACAATGGGATTTCTGCCAGGCAACCTTTGGATGGTGATTAAAGTTGTAAGAATGAGTGGTAGTTGTTTGGCTTACTTTTACAATATTAATATAATAAGTAATTACATAGGTATATTATATAACTATATAGTGACAAATAAACATATAATAAAGGAATCAAATACATAAATAAATATAATACATATATTTATTTATAAATATAATACAATACATAAATATAATACATATACAGTATATCATGGAAAGCGAGAGTTTAAAAGTTATTTAATACATTGGTGGTAACCAGTGTATTACTTACTGACTAAATGACGTATGACGTCACTTCATACAATGTTAGTTTCGTTTTGTAGCCAACTGTACAAAGAATCAAAGAATCAATTTCATTTATTCAGTTTAGGCACATAAAGTGCACATATGAACGTCAAAATTTTACAAATATGTATGTCAAGAAATAATATAAAAATATTAAATAATTTAAAAATAAACCATTGGAAAATGATTCTTTCGCTGGTTCGGTAGATTAGTTCTACTGAGAAGATACCAGCAAGAAACTCAGCGAACTACATTAGAACTAGTTTATTTTTCTTTTATAAATTTGTTTTGTTTACAATTTATTTTGTGCGAGCAAGCAAGAGACTTATGTTGACCACGCATTAACATCATTAAGGTACTCATCCACTTTATAGTAACCTTTACTCATTAAAGTTTTTACAGTCACCTTCACAAGTAGCTAAACACATTCAAAGTTCGATTAAGATAGGAGAATAGTTTTGGCGGAGTCATCAATGCTTAAAAATGATTGTAATATCATTCATTGGTGCTGATAGTTCGTACTAATATCGGTAAATGGCTCCCACCGTCGCCGTAAGACGTAGATATATAGGAAGATTTGGATGGCTTCAGGTGTGGTTGACCGAGCATTCCCTCTGTAAATGAACGATCGCGGGTTTGAATCCCGCCTGAACAGATTCAATATTTTTCCTATATGTGTATTTAATCGATTTGAATAGTTAACATACTAAATGCTTTAAAATATAATTTAATAACATTCGAAGTTATCAAGTTTTTTGGGGTTCTGTAAAAATTCTCTCATCCGACGTCAAATTTGAAGTTAAATTGTAACACAAACATCATAATTTCTATACAGCGATCCCGTGAGAGCCATTAATAAGTCTAGACCGGTAAATTAAAGCCTACGTCCTTTGATATTGTAATTATTCTTCAATTTTGTAAAACAAATGTATTTTTACAGTTATGGTATATTCAGATATTATGGACTCTATGAGGAGTGGACCAGATGGAGAAAGGTGACTCTGGGTCGGCCGGGGTGCGAGAGATATGCCTGTTAACCTCACCTTCGGCAAACAAACCACCCACAGGTGTCGTGCGTTTTAGTCTGTTCAAGTCCGACATAACCTCTCCCAGCGACGTTCGTATTGTGTTCCCAGCGCTGTTGTCAGTGGGAAGACTAAAGACTTGTCCTGTATTGTATTCTACACTAACAGCACAGAAGCTCTGTGCTTACAGGATTGGCAGCGCGAGTATGGCTCCTCTGATGTTACACACGTCCATAGGCCACGGAAACCACTTTCCATCAAGTGAGCCGTGTGCTTTTCTGCCACCTAAGTGGTATAAAAAAAACTAGTCTATTGAAGGAGCAGTACCTCATCATTGTCTTCAGAGTCTTCTCCCAACTCAGTTAGGGTTACTATAAAGTTCAACACCTTGTATAATGATGAATGAAAATGAAACGAAAATGAAAAATATTTTGATGTGTCAAAAAACATGGTATTTCAAGACTCCTTTGAGCAAGAAATGCCTGTGTTAGGAGACTCTGTTCCTCTATTTTATAGATTGTAACTATTAACACAATACAATGTTTAGTTAACCAATAAACTTTTAAAATTGATTTTTGCTTGCTTTTTTATAATAATATTCCTATTCCACTTCGTCTACGTCTAAGAAACTAGGGCTCTAACTACCCGTAATGTACTAATCTCTCCTTTCCTACATAGGACAACACGTGCAGGGCTTAGATGTCACCAGCATATGGAGCAGGATACCCAATCAAGAACCAAGCGATATTCTACATAATAAAAAATATTCCACTTAACTAGCTTGTGTTATGGAATCTAGAATGCGGGTAAACATACTCTGATACTTTTTTTTGTAATATATACATCTCATACATAGCTTGGAATTAATTACCAGCTCACGTGTTTCCTTCTTCCTACAGTCCCGGGTCCTTTAAACGGTACGTGAAAAAGCAAATGCTCTTCATTTCGTCAAGCTGAGTGTCACCACTGTAAGATGGTATATGTATGTAATAGTGACTCTCTTTTGTTTACAGTCAGCTTACCATCAGGCGAGATGAAGTCTAATTGATGTGTCCTATAAAAGAAACCTACTCTGTTACCATTAAGCTACGAGCCCCTCTGGCTGACCCTGCGCTAATATATTTATTTGAACAAAATCAAACACAAAACGTTTTTTATTTACCTACCAAGGTTGTTAAAACGAACCGTAATGGCTCAATGAATAAGTCTAAACGACAAACCATTGACTTTTAAACATGCTGTTGTATCGGTACATTCATATGAAAGCTATGAAAACGGCAATTCATAGGAAACATTCTCGTGTTAACAAGATATTAGCAGCCATTTTCATGCAAATTGCCGTAAAACAAAATGAATAAATAGGTAATATGGGTCCTTTATGATGGCAATCTTAATATGTAGTTGCGTTAAAAAGTTTTATTGTGAATACATTGTGTGCTGCAAATCCCTGTATCGTATATATTTAACAAAAGTAACCTATGTAGGTATATAAGTGTATGTGTGTTTCGAACTCGTGATTTTTCCCTTACAGGTGGAATGCTTAGACCACAGAGCCACCGAACCACGCCTGCAGCCATTCAAATCCTCTTATATATTCGTCTTGGGGCGACGGTGGGAACCATCTTACTGACATTCATACAAATATTGCCTGAACCAATAATTTGTTTGCTATCTTATCCGATTCCAATAGACTAATTAATTGTTTAATGTGTATCCAAGTCTCTGAGTGATGATGGAAAAAGAATACAAGTATCAACACCCCATCTTATCCGACGGGTGTCGTAGGAGGCGATCGAGGAAAAATATGCAGATGATATCACCGCGACAGAAGGAAAACTCGAAATTAATCCTGTACCAACCCGTCTGCCAACGTGGTAACAGTAGGACAAACCCTCCCAATATTAAGAGAGGTGTCAATTCAAGTCAAGTCAAAAATCATTTATTCTGTATAGACCATTATATGGGCACTTACAAAACGTCAACAGAAAAGGAACATGAATATCAGTTTAGTAAATAGACCACCGGTTCGAAACGCGGCCCCGACCTGAGAAGACTCCGGCAAGAAACTCAGCGAGTATTTCTTTTTTTTGGTCTACTTACAAACATACACTTAGTCTACTTAGTGTATGTCAAGCAGAGGACTGCAATGGGCTAATTGTACCCAAGTCTAACTGCCGTAAAATATCCGCAAATTTGACTTAATGGGCCATCCTATAATATTGAAACAGTATAATAGTATTATATGAATACCATTTTGATAAAAATTCAAGCATTACTCGCTCGGTAAGTAGCTGGGATTTTCTTAGCGGTTGGCACACAAGGCATTGTTCAGATAAAGCGAAAACTGATCCCAGCTTGAATCTGAGACTCGGGATTTGGCATCGATGGTCCGTGAAATTCACTTTACATCCGAGCAATGATATCGATTAAGCTCAATCGGTCTGTGATTGTCGACGTGTTTACTTAGGTTACCTTGCCATTTTCGTTTTGAGGTCAAGATGTGAAGTGAATTCAATAGAGATTTAAAAAAGATTGAGTGCTACGCTGTTGTTGTTTAATTTTGTCTTTCATTTTTCATATATCATTCAAAGTGATACATCTGAATATCAAATGAATTCATTGATGCCGATTGATCACACTAATGAAAAGATTCAACAGTGTTTGATCGGTTCACTTTTGGCATTTAGTGTCTTTCACTTTCGCTCCGATTGAATTGAAATGGAAGGTCTGCACAATAATTGAACATTTTCGGGGTTGTCATTTTGTCTCGAGTCATGCAGACGACAGATGTCATGTCACTTTGATTTTTCTCTGTGTTGAGTTTAAACTGATTCCATGACGCATATTGATAACTCACTTGTACTTTTCCACATTACTTTATTGCTTATTACACCTGACCGGTTTCGCCTTACGGCATCCTCAAAGGTTTATAATGACATTTAAGAGCATTCCTATTAGAAACATTGCGACACTCAAACATATTACACATGTGGGTAGTTGTAAAATTATGTATACCAGTATAACAGTATAAATAGTCTGATTCCATGACGATTCACGACCTTTTTCGACGATATGTTATACAAATGAAAAATGAATGTTGAATTCTATCTGATATGAGCTTAACCCGTGTGAATATAGATTTATCCGAGTGAATCAAACGAGTGAACCGTCAGATATCTGCTTTATCAGAACAATTGAATGAAAGATGCTCTAGAACAATGTAACAAAATTTAATACATTGGGCATGCACTAAATGATGTACATGTAATATCAGCAGGACTACTATAACGTACTATAATATATACGAATATTTATTTATTGAACTTTATGCTAAAGTCGGAATAGGCAATTTAGCAAATTTTTTTTACTGTCATAAATTGATCACTGTAGTATAATATAATGTACTGCTAAAGAGACATTTACTTACGACAAATAGTTTTAAAGATATTTGATTTTGAAAATTCAATTTCTTAAGCCAGCCGAAAGCGCACCATACAAAATCCTACTTGCGAGTGACGTCACGCGCCAGTTGTGCGCAAATGTATGGAGTGGAAGAGAAAATTGCATTTATCTCGGTCCACATTACGTTTATATGTGTGTAGTTTATAACAAAAGTAATTTGTAGCGTAATGAGAAATCTAAAAAGTTATAAATAAGGACTGAATTTGATGTTTTATATTTTCATTTACTTTGGGAATTAATAATAATGAAAAGTCATAGTTTCATATGAATTAGCAATATCTTATTTTGCTAGGCAATTTTATTCAGCAAAAACTAAGATACTAAGCAGTATTGGGTAGAATCGGACGACCTTATGAAATAGCCTATATGTTTTGGGGCAGCAATCCAAACATGAAGCTCTACACCTTATATAGCTCCTTTTCGCTCTGGATCGTGTCCTAAACTTTAACCCATCATAGTGAGGCATTTAACGTAAAAAATATGTAATTATTAAATTAACGACAGGTAAACTTTTTTTATGTATAGGTATATAGGACACGCCAATTTACTTAACCTCGCTTGATGGTAAGCTCAAAGCAAAGTCTCAGGTAAGAGGATCATTATTATAGACACGTAATGTGTTATAATGGTGGCGCTCAAGTTGGCGGCTTCATCGGTTGCTTTTCATTTCCCGCTTAAAGGACCCGGGACTGTAGAAGAAAGAAACACGTGAGCTTGTAAAGATTTCTAAGAAACTTAATGTTTTTACTGTGATATACACAATGACTACGAGAATTACTTGTGATCAACAATATTTTTTATTCGACATTTTAGGTAGTGTAAATGCAAATTCTTTTTAGCCAGGCAGTTCAGTTTGTAAAAAATTTACGTAAAATTTCGTGAAAATAATGTTAGGTATACGTGCAGTAGGTATTTTGTTCTGCAGCAGAATACTCCCCAGGGAGCTCTAACGACCCTTAAGTTATTAGAGTTACATGAGATGGGATGAAGTGGACATGATAGCGCGCCACTAACTCTTTAGTCGCAAGAGTTCATTAACATACTACTTCGGAGAATTTTCTAACAAAAATTCTTGTTAAAACCAAGTTTAGTGTTATTGTGTGTACATAAATAAATAAATCGATCAATCTGGGAATCAAAACAGAGACACAAACAATTTTTAATGCACGTCAAAGCGTCCTTCAGTCTTCAATCTTTCTATGTACCTTAGTAGTCGCGTGGTCCCTGACAGAGTAGAATTTGGGCCACCCCATCTCTTCCCATGCGATGTCGTATAAGACGACTAAGGGATAGGGCTGTTTAATATCAGACAGATATATACAGCTCAGACTCAGGCACAGATACAAGGCTGGAGTCAAACATAGTGGGCTCACGTGGGGTCGAAAACAATGATTGGTGAAATGTTGGTGTTAATTCACCTCTGCCTAACCCTTCGGGAATAAAGGCGTGATTATGTATGTATGTTGTATGTACCTTATTCAGACCGTCAGTCCATCTAGGTGTGAAATATTTACCTAGTATAATACAACCTATGGTCGTTAGCGTGGTCTAAGGACTCCCCAGGTGTACAACACCTGGGGTGTGGAGAACCTCACTCCGGCTACCGACCCTGCAATAATCTTCTTGAAGAACCCCATATTGCAGTCGCTTCGAAAAGCAAAGAGCATCGGCAGTATTAAAAGTTAAATTGAATAAGTCTACTACTATGGTACCACAAGGAAAATCTAATACAAAATAACTCTTTTATTTATAAGCTACTGCCGTTGACTCTAAACAACCTACACTTTAGGACTCTTTTTATAGCGTCGGAGCCTATTAAGTTGGGGATAAATTTTTAACGAACCTATTTCTTTGTGACGAGCCGTAATAAGGCTTTAAGGGTGTAATTTTGTCGCCTGTAATCGACATCGTGTATGGCTTGAATAGATATAGTTAATAAGATTGGCTTTGATCGAGATATAGTAGGGATTATCGATTTCATTAGAAGAGGTTGATTAAATCTATCTGTGTATAAAAGCACACTTGTTGCTCCAACCCTAAATAAATAGGTATGGGTTAAGGGCAGGAGGATAACGATTATAAAACTTTCTTGCTGAATTATTTGATTATTTATATAGCCGTGTAGTTTCCGGCAGAGTAAAATTTCTGGCACCCCATCTTTTCCCATGCGTTGTCGTATAATGTGACTAAGGTAATAGGGCTGTTTAACATCAGACAGATATATATAGCTAAGACTTAGCCTCAGATGCATGGCTCAGAACAATATTGCCAGTAATACGACAATAGCCTCACCACCGATGACATGGGACCGAGTACAATTATTGATTAATTCATGATGTATTTAGGCATGATTTTATGTATGTATGTTTGTATGATTGTATGTATGTATGTTTGTATGTATATTTGTATGTATGTATGTATGTTCGTATGTATGTTTGTATGTATGTTTGTATATATGTTTGTATGTATGTTTGTATGCATGTATGTATTTTTGTATGTATTCTAATCCCAACAGATTAGGTTTTAAGGATTATCATCAATAATTGCTTTAGGTTGTATATCAATCAACAATATAAATCAAAATCTGGCAACATCCTAGATAGATTATAAGAAGGCTTATGACTCTAAACTTTATACATATCTGAGGGTGTTCAAGTTATATATAATATGTAGATACAACTTTAGCATCCTTGGCGTATGGGGTAATGGAAGACGGTTCTACGCTATTCGGGATGTTGCTAGACAATCGCCAGGCTTGTCCTGATTGTGTCTTTTTACAGGATGTTGGATACGACAGTATTGCCATCCCAATTGAGCAGCCCTACTGGGGAAGAATCTCCACCCGGTGTTCCAAGGGGTGAGTAGGGTAGCCAGAGTACCCATAAGAATTGAGAAAGTTATACTCCAGGGTGACAGTCGGAATCCCCTATAGTTCTGTCTAGTACTGAATCCTCTGAGTATCATACTGGGGCATTCAGGGCTAGACGAAAAAAGTATCCAAGTATGTTTATCTGCATTCTAGCTAACACAATCTAGTTAGGATTTAGATTATTTACAAAAAAAATGTATCTAAGTATGTTTATTTGCATTTTAAAAAACATACCACAAATAAGTTAAGCTATGCTTACTACAGGTCTAAATAGCACTGCGTACAGTGTCTTAAAATATTTATTTCTTTATCCTATAATTGCCCAGAAAAGAAAGACATCCTTGTGACTCTTTTTATAGTATTTAGCTCGTTTCCTGTTTATTGCAATTCGTAGAGGTTTATAACTACCATAGGGACTGACGAACTAACGGTTTATAGCGAATTCCCCTCTTCAGTGATTATGTTACATAAATCATAACATCAGGATGGGTTCGCTTCCTTTCCTTTATGGTGAGGAGTCAATAGTTGGTTTGTTCGTCATGCTTGTGAATAGATGCCATTTGTAGTTTCCAGACTAGCAGTCTGGAATTCCCCTCCAATACAATAGCGTTGAAAATCTGGCGGTAAATATAAAAATAGAATCAACAAATAATAATCTGATCAAATACCACTAATAAATCTAATTGTACTAAGAAAAATTTAGGACACGGGTAAAGGAATCAAAGAATCAATTTCATTTATTCAGTAAAATGCATAATCATATATAGTCATAATTTTGCAATAATGTAAAGCAATATTATGAAAATATTTAGTAATGTATAAATAAACCATTGGAAAATGATTATTTCGCATCATATTCGCATTCGGGTCATAACCTGATCAAATATGGCATTTTAATAACATCCTTATGCATTTTAATAACAAATTATTCTTTGTTGTGTGCTTTATATAACATAAATATTTTGTATTTATTTTGTCCTTATTTAGTACTTATTACACCTTTTTGTGATTGTGTTGATAAGTGAATAAACATTGTTCCACAAGCGTTGTGTTTGCTTTTGGACTATGGAGACTGTTCTTTGATTTGACTTCTAATCTATCTTGACTTTTATAAGTGGGATTTCTTTTTTATATCAGATGTGGCAGGCAACCACACGATCCACCCAATGGATAGTGGTTACCGTGACCAATGGACGTGTGCAACACCAGGGTAGTTACATTCGCGCTGCAGTGTAGAAAAAAAGTAAGACAAGCCTTTGTTCTTCTCACTGACAGCACAAATCTCTCCAGTTACCCTGCTCACCGCCGGAAACACAACGCGAGGTTATTATGGCCGCTATTATCTGAACTAGCGGCGAAGGTACTTCCCCTGTTGGACTACTCAATTGGACGACAATACCGTCGTGTACTACCTCCATTACTCAACATTATAGTATAGACCACTATCTTACTACCCAGATCTATGTGAAATTCGACTTCGACACCATTACCGCATTGACATTCACAATTGGTAACTCCTAAATTTACATCACACCGTAATATTGCCGACCGTAATATGTACTGTATTGAATAAAACTCCTCATAGTTATTACCGATATTCGTCATCTTACATAATCTTCTCCATTTCGATTAGCCTCCAAAATTACTTCCATTAATATGAAAATAAAAAATATAGGTCGATTACCTGTCCAGTAAAGCCACTAAATATTTCAAATATATGATCTGTATATCAGCTTAGGAGAGCCTGGCAGCCAATGACAGGGAAGAGTCAATTATACGCAAGGACGGCTTACAAGAGAGAGATCAATTCGGCTTTATCATGACTGGAAATGAGAACGAAGCTATAAGAGAGAAGCGGTCTGTAATAATGAACTTTTTTTTAACGTGCGAAAATCTACTCATATACCGCCGAGGCCAGCAGGGTAGTTATGTCGGTCTCGAACCGACTAAAACCGCACAGCCATCTTGGACCATCTGTTGCCGTGGGTGAGGTAGCCTGTGGCATATCCTCCATGTACTTATTTATTGTGAGTATTTTGTTAGTTGACAGTCATTTACGATGCATTACATCTAAATAGTGCGAAGTTAAGACTCCAGGCTTCAGTGTCGCGTTAGTCTTAGAATCCTAAAATGTCACAAATACCTAGTTAAAGTGTTTCCCAAGATATAGGTTTTGCCTAGTTTGGAAACCAGTACTAACATAATTTGTATAAATATGTTAGCACAGTATTGGTCGTAAAAACATTGGTAATTACCATTTCAGTCAAATAAACATTTTATTTATTTATTATTATCCAACACAACATACAATATGAGAGGGGACAGCACTAAATCTAGTTCCATTAGGTTACCGGATGATATTTTGTATATCATTAGATGTGTCTTTAATTGGAGAACACGAAATGATTATGCTGCAAGACTGAAATCATGGTGGCGGATGAACCAAAATTATTGGTATCTAATATGATAAGATTATCAAAATAACCAGGCTCATTTGAAAGATCATCAAATACTGTGTATGAAAATCCACTGCTGTAATTCACAAGGACACAGAAAGTACCTGTTTATTTAAGCTCCACATCTGTAGCCAATTTATGTCCCATAATCACATGTTTGTAAAACCTCCACGAACCAGAAAAATGTTACAGGTCTGATATTTGAAAAAAAAAAAAATTCGCTCACGTCTTTGAATTGCACCATCAGGTTAGTTATACGGAGGTAGGCAAGAGGAATAATCGTCTAATTGTATTGGAAGCAAAGGTGAGGAGCCGCTCGATTTGTTTCATTCCTACCTTATTTTCAGACAAATGCCAAGCAGTTCTTGTTAAATCTCTCATCATTGCGACTTGTTATTCAATATTTTAATAAACAGACAATATTTGCTTTTTCGGTTCCAATATTACTTACCCAATTATTTTCTAAATTTGTTTGATAAATATTGATTTTATATCTACTGGTTTTCAATGTCATTTGTCTTATTAATTTTGATTTTGTTTTTTTTAACGGATCTGCGTTATAATAAGAAGTTCGAGTCAATTTGATGTATTTAGATTTATCGGTATTTTTGTGTGCCTATCTTTAACTTATTTAAATTCTGGGTTCCCGTATCATTGTTTATTGTTAATAAATATTTTAATAAATAGAAGATTTTTGTTCTTTGATTCTAAAGTAACCATGAATTGAAAATTATATTATGCCGTTTGCGATATTATCTTTTCTTATACAATAACTTAGATTTTGTTATATTCCATGTAATTAGAAGTTGTGTTTCTTGACATTTGTTTATTATATGAGTACTTTCTAACTATTTTAATATCTCTATTCCTGTTTCTTACATGTTTCCTAAAGTAAACAAGTCTGAACTACTTTTGAATAACATTTAATCACGTTTAAGTTCGTTCAAAGTCAGATTTACATCAGAATGTATCTTAATTATTTGTTTCGTACCATTATCATTATTGAAACACATTGTTTTTTTTCTTTGGAGACATTAGGACGCAGAAAAATAAATTGAAATGCAATTTTATTGTATAAAAGCAAATAATATGAAAATTTAGTTATGTTATGTTTTGTTTTAAATTTCAGAGTAAGGGAGAAAAAATACTTTATACTTACAGTTTACGTTGAGAATGATTCGCTTGCTGACAGCTGGTGGTACATCATTGGCCGCGATACACAGGAACGCTCCCATCTGCCTGCGATCCACGCGCCACAGTAGTAGGGAACTGCCCGTGTAGCTATCCACTATTATAGGAAGACAACATACATATAAAATATGGTATAATACTGTATGCTGTATTTTGAACAGTTTTTGATGATGAAGATGACTTTTTTTTATACAACTTCGGTGACAGACAAGAACACGGCCCACCTGATAGAAAGTGGTTACCATGAGCTATAAACGTTTGTAACACCAGTGGAGTCACATGCGTGCTGCCGACCCTGTAAGAACAGAGATTTTGTGCCGTCAGTGTAGAGGACAAAGCAGGATAAGCCTTTGGTCATCCCACTGACAGCACAAAAACTCTCCAGTGACCTCTGGCTACCCTACTCACCGTCGGGAACACAACACGAAGTTACTATAACCGTGGTATTCTGTATTTCTTTTTTCATTCTTTATTATACATATACAAGTGTACAGTAGTAAGATGTACCAACGCTAGTTTAACTCAACGTTGAGTTCTCATCCAGCAAACCTGGAAGTGCACAGAGGAATTGTAATACAATGAGAGGGAAAGTCTATTCCTTTAATTGCTTTATTCATTCAAATAACAAATACATTTGTGATTAGCGTACACGTTCTCTGAAATCACTCATCAATTCAAAATCAAAATCACTAGTTTAGTTGATATTTCTCAATAGTAGGTTCAATGAAAACTCCTGTCTTGAAAAGCTTATAGACATCAGTTGATATTTTAAAAAAGATTATCTTACTAAGCGGAAAATAAAATTTTGGAACAAAAGCGTCAATGTGATCAATTGCATTCCGTATCTACAAAATTCTTCAATAGTATTGTAACAAATGATTCTTTTTGTTTTCCATTTCTGGTTACTTGAATGAACCTCAAGTATGCAATGTTCCGGACCATTGACTTTCGAGATTTTCCTCTTACAATTCATACAACGTACTTTTTCTAAATAGCCTTTTATAACTCCATTGAATACATTAGGCAAGATGTACGATTTCCAAAGAATTTTTGCATTAACTGTAAGAACCTACGCAGTTAGCTTTTAACACATAATTCTACTTAGTGGAACGTTATGTACAGAACGATGTATTGAAATGAATATACCTTTATAAAAGTCTCTATTGCCGATTTTCTTCAGCAATATTGGCTCGTGGTCTTCTCGTCTCCATGTTATCTTTGGAGGAGGGTGTCCTGAAGCTCTGCAAATTAGTGTTACATTATCCGACTCCTGGGCTGATACATCTGCTGAAGTTTCTTCATTAATGATGTCCGGAGGGACTATAATGAAAAATAAAATTATTAAAATTTATCGCATAGCGTTTACGAGGAATACATTAATAGTAAGTTTGACCCATTGCACAGACTGAAAGTAAACCCAATAAAGTTAGGAAAACGCGTGGAGTAGGATGATGTCAAGGTGACGGAGAAATAATACAAGTATCACCATCCCACCTTATCGTCAACATCGTATGAGGTGTCGTAAGAGGTGACTAACGGAAAAATACACAGACAAATTCAGATATCATTGCGAGACTCGAATTAAAACCCTATAGCAACCCGCCTGGCCAGCTTAGGAACAGTGGGCCAAAGCCTGCCAACATTGGAAGACGCCTAAATCCACAAGTGATTTATTTGAGAATGATGACGATAATAATGAAATCAAATTATTTTCAAATCATATTTTGGGAAGAAGACATACCTACAGTAATTCAAAATTAGCTGTCAAACTATATTTCATATTTTTTACATTGAATTACAATAAATTAAAAATAAATAATGACGTTAGAAACAAAATGAAAAAAAAATACAGTTCCGATGAGTTTTAATAGTTATTATAAACCATTTTATTGCAAAAACATTTTTAAAGAAAATAGGTGCCACACTGAAAATGTTGCACAAAATCCATTCGTTCAATGAAGCATAAAAAAGCTAAACTAAAACATGTCTGACTGCATGGAATAAACTCGAAAATGTTATCATAAAAATGTCAATAGAGAATGCAACGCGAATGGAAGCAATTTCATACAAGTGTCTATATTTTTCGCATTTACAGAATTTGACTGAGTCAGGACAGTCAGGAGTTGTACGTATTTTTATGGGCCCTCTAGAGTATCGCTTGGGTCGTTTGCGCGAATCACTTGCCTATTTACATAAACGTAGGTACGTAGTGTTCAGATCTAACTGAAGTACGCGACTGTTTTATTGATATTTAACTTTCTCTTTGCGTGATGTCCCTTTTATAGAGATGTTTGACAATAAATTGAGTCCACTTGATTTAGCACTGGTTATTTGAGGTGAATCGAACAATCATAGTGTAATGGTCAGTATTGTAACCGGGACCCTATGGCTGACTTCTCAATATAATTATTTAAAATGTATGTGCAAAATAAGAAATCATTATCAACGTAAGCTCAAATTCAAATTCAAAACTTTATTGCGAAACATATACCGTAATGGTTTTTTTAAATTAATATATGTAGGTATCACTGCATTGTTCACAACATTTACTATATTAATTCACGAATAATGAATTAGTAACTCGTGAAATGAGTCACAACAGTATTAAATAACGGGTTATTGTTTTTCTACATGCATTCATACAATATATGCATACATACATTCTTGGAGAGCAAAAGACGTGAGTATGTGTACATTTATGTAAAATCTAAACAAATAAATAAATAAATAAATACTCCACGACATTCTACACAACGCTATCTAGACCCATGGTAAGCATAGCTTAACTAGCTTGTGTTATGGGATCTAGAATGCGGATAAACATACTTAGATACTTTTTTTTTTGTAAATGCATACATATTATACATAGAAACACCCAGACCAATGCAAATATACATATTCATGCATACAAATATTTGCACTGAGCGGGAATCGAACCCGCCCCCCTGCATAACAGTCGAATGTTCTACCGCTACTTCTTAATATTTTGTAAACAAGGTTTATAAAATATTAAGAAGTCTAGAAATCAACTTTTGATTTATCCGAACATAAAATATTCAGAATTATTTTTAAAGACCGTAAGTTTTCCTCAAGACATAACAAGTTGATTTGACGGAGATATATCTGCTGGGACTATCTAAAATAAAATAATCAGCGTAAGTGATTGAGTTTTATAAAAACTTATAGCAACCAAGTTTTATTGAATTTGAATGAAAGTTAAGTTCCTTGTATATCTCAATTTCACTTTATACTTAGTTAATTAAATATGAGTTTAAAAAAAAAATCTCACGACTACTTCGCAGATTTTAATATATTAAATTCGTTGACTTGCCAGAAAGTTGCGCCTCCGGCACCTCAGAGACATAGTAAAAATTCAATATTGAAATCCATACTTCAAAACTTGAAAATTGAAAAAAAGAATAAACTCCCAGAACTAATTTGAGCTGCGACGATAAAACTTGGCGCCCACCTTCAATGGCGCGGAGAAATAACGTTAACTTCTCTAAGGTGATTTATTTTTGTGAAGAAAATACTTTTCCAACGTTCATTCGAGACGTTTCATTGATATTGAGTTTTGTTCTAAGTTCTACGTAAGTACTTTGAAATGTTTTGAAGCTTCAGATCCGTTCCCTATCCTTAATAAGCTTAAGACCTTCCTCTCTTTTTATTTTACCGATTACACGTTTAAAGGAATCGTTCGTCCCGAGATTTTTATTAAAAAAAATGTCTTCTCGCTCGAATTCTTGTTTGTAAAGTTTCCGAGTCCGTTTGCTGTTGTGTAATTTACTTAAGTTCTTTATGGCTACACCTTTTCAATATTGCTTCAACGAGTGGGGCACAATTTTCTCTCTTTATTTACGCTTTGTACCATAATAAATGCCAAAACATTTTTAATTAAAAATGTCGTTTGTTGATAGCCACTTGGTAATTGTTAATAAATAAAAGTGTTAGAAAGGCTGGTAAAACATATTTTTGCCTGGTTATTTTCATTTGTTCAGGTTTTTAAAAGTAAAATAGTATGGATTTTTAAATCAATTTAGATTTTTAATGGGTAACAGCCGCCGCAGCTTTCACCTCTAAGCCTCTTCTCAGGGATCTTCTCACTCATTCTTCTCCTTTAGATTTAACTAATGTGGTTTTTATGTGTATGACGTCATCTATTCACAAAATTTTCAGAAGCAAAGTAAACTCACCATAAACATCAATGCAGCCTATCTGCCATTTCATACTAGGTTGCGTGTTAATCTGGCACATGTAGCAGCCACGGTCATCGGCGCGTAGGGGTCTTATTCTTAACTGCCAAGTGCTGGGAGTATCCAAATTTACTGAATACCGAGGACTGAGGACCACTCGATCATTGAGAGACAGGACAGTTTGATCTTCTGCACGAAGCCAGCCCACCTGAGGAAAAATAAATAGGATTGTAAAGGCATACTAACTTAATTACATTTATATTATACATCTTTTTAGCTAGTTGTACATAGACGTGCCGTACGGTAGTCTGTAGATACTAGTAGAACCATATCCGCGTTTCTAGAAGGAAATAGGCAGAAAGGATAACACATTGTTGCAGAGTAAGAAAATAAGGCAAGGTTGCCGGTACTCTAACAAATAGCACTAGTTGAAATTTAATTTAAATAAACCACCCCATTCCTCACCAATCTGCCAATTCAAACCCCATCCGGCATTTTAAAATGCGCAAATTAGTTTTTGCTCGAACACGATAGTTGCAACAGTACAGAATTTACATCTCATCCCGCCAAGTCACCGGGTCTTCTATTTAATTTAGTTTTCTCGAGACTGCAGTGAGGCCGCAAGCTCTTTGAATTTTAAACAGGGATTAATGTGAACGTACATCGACGAAAGGTAATATAGAGATACCTTTTAGTATATCCTTTCGAGATACGGTAGACATGCATGTATACTGTCTACATAACGTTTTTTAATCTATCATTATTTGAAATGTTAAGTCAAAATTTTTACGATTAAGATTGGAAATTTGAACTATTTCGTATTTAAATCGATTTGAATAGTTAGTAAACAATGGCTTTAAAATTTTACTGAATTAAAAACGACAGTTTCGTTATTACATTACATAGTGTAAGATATTCTTGAAATAGGGTTCCTTCAGGATTATTCAGAATCACGGAGGCCTCTTAACATCAAGCGCTTATAAACTGCCTTACTGGCAAATTAAATGCTATTGAATTGCTAACAAAAACAGAAACAAAATCCAAACCTTTTAAATTTCACCAGATCTTTACGAAAACAAAACGAGTATTTTCAATCTTTCTGCCACTATAACACAAACCAAGGAAAAGATTGTACGCCGAAGCAAACATGTAATAATCTGAACCATTAGGGCGCCCTTTGTGTTTATTCCAAATTAATCCTGATGTAGCATCATTATCTGTTATAATGTTGCCTCAGTAATACATGGCATTTTTATTACCAACAACTGCATTTATTTCTAATGTACCCTCCATTGGTTTCTGTGCATTTGTTTTTATTCACTCACATTTCCTTTCTTATGCTTGAGTTATTATTTGAGTATAGAATGGTCTAATATTAATCCGGTAATGCATGGCGTTTTTATTAATAACAACTGCATTTATTTCTAATGTTTTGTCTATTCTGTTGTTGTGTATTTGTTTTTATTCATCCACATTTCCCTTCTTATATTTGAGTTATTATTTGAGTACAGAATACTTTGATTTTGGTATATTTGATGTTGGCACTATTCCCGCATTGCTTTGTGGATTGAGCTAGAATTCTCAATAGGGGAGTCAATCAATATTGCGATTGTTTAACTTGGAAATATTTGAGTAGTTATTTAGTTCACAATGTTACGTTATAACCAAGCTGATGATTTCTATCGGTTGTTGAATCAATCAATTAATTAAAAATGTTGAGTGAATGTTGAAAACTAAATGATATCGCACCCCCAGTGGAAAATAGGCATAAGTGATTTTATTTTGATTCATCGATTTTATCAAATTTGAAAGGTATGTTTAAAGATACATATGCTAAATTTTTTCCATATTTTTCTTGTTAAATTTGACGAGTTAAAACAAGAAATTCGTTTTGAGAATTTTTGTTCCATTACATTTTTTCTTACGGATTAGTAGATTATGTGATTTAACGCAAAGAATAAATTGAGAAATATGACGTATTACTTATTATTACGTTTATCCCTAATATTTTATGTAGAAAATTAATAGTAACAATTATTATGATTTAATTGCGTTTGTTTTTTTACATCGCTAGTCTTGTATACACGATTATCTTTTTATTCGTTATAATAACTAGCTAAGGAAATTATCTTAAATGCGCTTACTTAGCCAAAAAGATAAACTTAGAAAATAATAACAGCTGTATGACTTTTTACTTTTTATGAACTTAAAATAAATCAGAATAAGAATAACTACTGCTTTCTTCCACTCAAAACTTTTCTATACGTCGAAACATAAGACTACATACTGCGGCGCGGCTGTAAAATAAGAACGATTACTTCTTTCTTTCACTAGAATATTTTCATTTCACCGAGACGTAAGATTAGATACTGCGGCGCGGGAGTAGACAGCGGGAACATAAGTGTGAATACATCGATGGAGGGGACAGGGCGGGTGAGTATCCACGAGCTTCACAGTCAGTGCCCGTATCTAGGTCAAGGTAATAGCTGCGTTAACGCATTTGCGTAAACAAAAAAACAACAATTGAGTGGATTTTCTTCTTGTTTTAAAGTAAAGTGACCTGAAAATGTATAACCGGACGTAGCACTGCAGGGCGAGAAGAATTTTGTCCACCATGTCATGTTACTTAGATTTGTATTGAGAAATAATAATATTTTGTTTTAAATCCTTCATTACCAAACATTCTAGGCTAGGAATTCTTAGAACGAATATAACGTAGAAGAAAAACAGGAAATTTTTGATCTCATTATTGTTTAAAGAAGACATTTTATTTGTATTTTTATTCGTTGATTATTTTAATACCAAAAGGTACTGGCAATGTGTGAAGAAGTACCTTGATTTGTTATTTATTTTTGCTTGTTATAAGTTTAGTTTTAACAAATTATCTACTGATTATTTAAGAATTTATAAAAAAAACAATAGTGGTAGTAATCTTTTTTTATTTTGTTTTTATACCACGTAGTTGGCAGACAAGCACACGGCCCACCTGATGGGAAGCGGTTACCGTGACCTATGGATGTACACACTCGCGCTGCCGACCATGAAAAAACCTTCTTAGGCCCCTCTTGAAGAACTCCATATTGTAGGCGCTTGGGAAAACCGCAGCAAGGAGGTCATTCCACAGCTTGAGTGTGCGTGGGATGAAGTTTCTTTCATACCACACAGTGCGTACCATCTCGAGTCGCAATGTGTGAGGATGGATTCCCTGCCTATGGCGAGAAGTGCGATGATAAAATGTAGCTACGGGCATCATGTCAAACAATTCATCTGAGCACAAACCATTGTATAGGCGGTAGAACACACACAGTGAGGCAAAATCCCTCATAAGGCTAAGAGGTTCCACACTACCTGTGAGTATGGGATTGTCAACCAGCCTCAATGCCCGTCTTTGCACTGAGTCGAAGGAGTCAAGCTGGTATGCAGGTGCTCCATCAAAAAGGTGAGAGCAGTATTCCATGTGAGACCGGACCTGTGCTTTATAAAGAAGGAGTTGCTGTCCCGCAGCGAAGTACTGCTTCGCCCTGTTGAGCACTCCGAGATTTCTTGATGCCAACTTAACCTTGTCCTGCAAATGACTAAGGTATTGGACGTCGCTGGAGATATCGACACCAAGGATACTCGAGGAGATGGTATGCGGTGTGCCCAGGAATTGCGGCGCTACAATGAATGTGGTTTTCTTAGCGGTGAATACATATACTTGTGTCTTAGTGGGGTTGAATTGGACTAGGTTTAGTCGTCCCCAATCGGATACTCCAGAGACAGTAGTCTCGATTTCAGACACAAGAAGTTGTTCGCGACTCTTCTCCACCTTGGACTGAGGGACATTTGCACGGCCCGTGTAACACGTGTCTCCGGTACTGTCGTCCGCATAACAATGAATGGATCCATCAGACAGCATGTCATTGATATACAGCAGAAACAGCGTTGGAGACAACACGGAGCCTTGTGGGAAACTAGCGTTTATGTTCATGTGGTCCGAGCAGATGCCGTCGACGACGGCTTGGATGCTTCTGTGGGACAAAAAGCTGGAGATCCATTCGCATAGTCCCTCGGGGAGTCCATAATATGGCAACTTCGCAAGAAGACCTTTGTGCCAGACCCAATCGAAGGCCTTCGCTATATCGAGACTGACCGCTAGTGCCTCACCCCAACTCTCGATGGCCTGCGCCCACCGGTTTGTGAGATACACAAGAAGGTCACCGATAGAGCTACGGTGGCGAAAGCCGTACTGTCGATCGCTCAGTAGATCGTTTCCCTCAAGGTATCTCAGGAGCTGTGTATTAATAATACGCTCCATTACCTTCAAGAGAAGGGAGGTGTGATAGGCCTGTAATTGGTCGGATCTGTCCTTTGTTTTGTCCATTTTTTGTTAGTTTGTCCACCTTTCTTAGGCACAAGGTGCACGAGTGCGGTCTTCCACGAGGTCGGGACCCACCTTGCGGAGTATGAGAGTGCGAAAAGACGTGTAAGTACAGAGCACAGGTACATCACACACATACATACAGCACATCGCCGGTATACCGTCCGGCCCACTCGACTGCCGAACATCTAGGGCCTAGGGACTTAAGCTCGCGCCGAACCCCCCGTTGCGTGATTTTAACTTCAGTCATGGAAGCACCACAGCTGGGGATTATGGGTGGTTCGGCGTTCCCGTCGTTTATAGTCGAGTTTGAAGCAAAGAGATTACCCAACAGATCGGTCTTTTCCTTAGCGCCATGTGTTCATATTCACTAATTCATTACTGCTTTAATATAACATACTTGGTGGCGCTTGGCAGCGTGCGGTAATGGACTGTATTGCGGGAAGTAGCTAACTGTTCCATTGACGCTTTACACACAAGAGACAGGTGGTCGGGTTGCCGCGGGAGTGATCCAAGCAATGAATGCAACCCGAGAAATTAGGAGAGGATGCACTAACCTTCACGACACACGTGTTTTCATCGCAGCCGGTACACGGATCTTCTCTTCCTTGCTCAGGAGCTGCCGTCAGCATCACTAGATCACTTGAGGAACACACGAGAGGCACAATCCGATCGGTAAAGGTCTATGAAGCGGTAAAATGTAACAAATATTAATCATTTTTGAGAGACGCGAGCGCGGTCCGTCATCACGCTGGCTAGTTCAAAGCGAGACTGAGTGTCTATATCACAAATGGCGGACGGAAGCTATATCTACTACTATTCTATGGTTAGTGCGGAAGGGGAGCTGGGTATAGAAGGAGTGTGTTTTCCGCGTCAAGAAATACAGCTTCTACATCGGCGCAACCATTCCCCCCGGCTTGAAGGGTTACCTTCGAAACGACAAATGCGAAACAAATCTAAAGTCTAATCTAAATCTAGGTTTGGGAAATAACAACTAAAATATAAACCTAGATTGGAGCTCGTGCCTACTGCTGGCTAGGCAGCGGGCAGAGGCGAACAAACAACACAACGCAACAGTCTCGACCAAGACGAGACGCGATTAGCCAACAACAAAATAAGGGTCTCTTCACGTGGGACCGATACAACAAGCGAGTGCTTCTTCTCCTCGGGTGGTTCGGAAACCGTAGTGGGATTGAATTGACTAACTGGCCACCCATCTAACGCGGCATGAATCCAGGACGGTCCACCAAACCACAACGGGTGATCCAAAATTTGCGAAGAAAGCAATCCACGAGAGAGACAATCGGCTGGGTTGTCGGTGCCAGCAACGTGAAAGAGATTATGTGGCGCCAATTCAGATTGAATTTTGCCACTCTACTAGCGACGAATGTGTCCCAACGATGGGGCGAAGAGTGGGCCCAACACAAAGCGACTGTTGAGTCCTAAAAGCTAAAAATTACTAATATTAATGCGAAAATTTACAATTATGTCATTAAGCGACACGGAAGTGCTAGTCTTAGCACTGCCATCCAAAACTACACGGAGTTTTAGTAGTAAGCTTATCTTCTCCAATAACTCCGCGGTGCGGGACAATGTACGAAGGCTGGGTCCCGCCAGTGTCCGCAGGCGCAGGTGAGATGTAACCTTTATCTAAATATTCGTTAACAACCTCATCATAGGCCCGCTTCGACTTTGGGGACGCCTGCATCTTTCGTTCCAAACAAAGAAAGCGTTTTTCAGCGGATACACGGGAGCCACCGAGCGAAAACTTGCGGATGGTAGACTCCAGTGGCGGCTCGACGGTGCAACAGAACGAAGCAGTCGAGTGACTAAAACTATCTATAGAAGCGGGTGCGGAACCAATTATAACAAAACCAAGAACTGTTTCCAGTGCGTGCGGAGCGGGGTACGTCGGTCCCCCTTGAACCCTACGTGATAACTGGAGGTGCGGGAGAATCGAAGCGCCGATCAATATATCGACGACTCCAGGAACAGCGTAAGTCTCATCTGCTAAAGGCAAGTCTTTAAATTTCGTTAATAAAGACGTGTCAACCGGGACGGTAGGCAACTGTTCAGCTATTCTATCTATAACGAGCGAATCCATGTCAAACCAAATATTATTATTAAAACGAGATCTAAACCTTGTTTTAACGGTGCCACGAACAGCTGACTGTAAGCTTCCAAAACCCTTCACCACTGAGCGGGTTGAACGCTTATCAACATTGAAACCAAGACGCCGACAACAATCTTGAGTAATAAAATTACTTTGCGAAGCGCCATCTAACAGCGCTCGAACAATGCGCGGCTTACCTAATGCATCAACAATAACAACGCGAGCGGTCGCAAGACACACAGTAGTGAGTGCAGCACTAGCGGAGAACGAACACAAGGTGACGTCATCCGCGGCGGTCACCGGGCGGGCCGGAGCGCGCGCGAGCGCGGGCTGCGGCTGCGGCGCAGGCTGCCGTGTGTCACCGCTCGACGAGCCAACCGTGCTCACATTGGATGCGGCATTACTATTCTCAAAATGAAGCAAAGTGTGGTGTCTCGCTTGGCATTTGCGACAACTATTTCTACTATTACATAAAACAACGCGGTGTTTAGTACCGAGACAATTAAAACAAAAATTATTAGCGCGAACAAATTTATAACGATCACTAGGCGACAATTTTAGAAAACCAGGACACCTGTACAGTTGCGAATGATGAGTGCTACACAAAGAGCAAACAGGTGACTGTACACGTGCTGGTGCGGTACTAACATAAGTATGAGTTGACCTCAGTGACTTCGATGACGCATCTACTTTGCGTGCAGAATCAACAACTATCTTCGCGCCTTCATGTTTCGATGAAGAGCGCTGCAATACTTTTATATGCTCGCGAACAAAACTTTCTAAGTCTTCGAACTTAGGAATTTTATTGCCGCGATGATCCGACTCAAACAAACGAATGGTTTCGGAATCTAATTTCCTTAAACCCATATACAAAAATACGAAGTCGCAGAGGTCATCGATCTTTAGGTTCTTTACGGCGCTAACAGCTGACGCGAAAGTATCTAGAAATTTCTCTAAGTTTTGATCGTTACATGCCGTAATAGATTTCAAATCAAACATCTGATCTAAATAGGCGTTAGCTACCGATCTTTTATCCTCATACCTAGCTTTCAAAGTATTTAAAATTAAATTATAATTCTCGGCACTAAACGTAATTCCAGCGCAAACGGTTATAGCTTTACCAGTCAATTTTTCAACGAGATAATGCAACTTTTCGTGATCTGTCAACGAATCGTTCTTATCTATTGTATTCTCAAAACTATCTATAAATAGACACCAATTGCGAATGTTACCATCAAACTCGGGTATTTGAATTGGTGGCAACTTAGGTCGGTCGCGAGTGGGGTTGGGTAGGTCAGCCGGCTTCTCCAAACTCCTAGCGACGCGTTTGATACGACAATACAAATCGTCAAACGACGACAAGGCTTGATAACTCACTGAGTAATCGGGATTCAAATTCAACTCTAAAACGTTGATGTCATGTACTAAGGTTTCGAAATCCGCGCGTAGACTATCTAAGTTTTCTATAGAACACAAGAACGAATCTCTGATGACCAAATCAGAGGTTTTAAGTGCATTATCATAAATCGATTGTACGCGAGAGTAAATCATTTCTTTTTTAGCGTATAAAAGTTTCAATTGAACCTTACCGGTCTTATCAACCTTTGGGGACATGTTTACAATTAAATCTCAAACTAAAGTGCGGTAAACAATAAATATGAAATGACTCAATCCTAGCGGTACAGAGCAGCGAGGCGGCGCGAGCGATAACCGTAGGTAGGTAGGTACCTACAACTGTGAATGCACGCTTGAACAAACGCGCATAGCAACAAGGTCGTACCTACGCGATGGTCGCTGTCTAGGTTCAACTATTATTTCCGAGATTAAGTATTGCGTAATATCTATTCAAATTAAAATACTTTCGTATGAATTGGGATGAGATGCGAGCGAGGTAGGTACAGCCACGTGTCTACCCACGCAGGTACTAGGCAAATACGACGCGAGCCGAGAACAACGTAATTGAAAAAAAACAAAACAAAGCCAAATGCGTTAGGTATTACACTGTGCCTATGCACTAGGGTGTCTAGTATACCTAAGATCTAAGCCTAAATGTCTGGATGCGGGGTTTTCTACTAAAATAACCAGGCACTTAGGTGCGATGCGAAAATTGTGAACTACGATTAAGTGTTGATATGATACCTAACCTATTTATGTATTAGGTAGGTACAATGCGAGCCAGCGGCGAACGGACAACAAATCTAATCCTAAGTGTCTGGATGCGGGGTTTTCTACTAAAATAACCAGGCACTTAGGTGCGGTGCGCTCATTCCCATTAGAATAATAACAAAATACGAACTACGGCTAAGAATCCGGCTCGATCCGGACCAAAAATGGTGGCGCTTGGCAGCGTGCGGTAATGGACTGTATTGCGGGAAGTAGCTAACTGTTCCATTGACGCTTTACACACAAGAGACAGGTGGTCGGGTTGCCGCGGGAGTGATCCAAGCAATGAATGCAACCCGAGAAATTAGGAGAGGATGCACTAACCTTCACGACACACGTGTTTTCATCGCAGCCGGTACACGGATCTTCTCTTCCTTGCTCAGGAGCTGCCGTCAGCATCACTAGATCACTTGAGGAACACACGAGAGGCACAATCCGATCGGTAAAGGTCTATGAAGCGGTAAAATGTAACAAATATTAATCATTTTTGAGAGACGCGAGCGCGGTCCGTCATCACGCTGGCTAGTTCAAAGCGAGACTGAGTGTCTATATCACAAATGGCGGACGGAAGCTATATCTACTACTATTCTATGGTTAGTGCGGAAGGGGAGCTGGGTATAGAAGGAGTGTGTTTTCCGCGTCAAGAAATACAGCTTCTACATCGGCGCAACCAATACTTTTGAAATATATTTTACTTTTCTGGCAAAGTCTGGCATAAATTTTGATACTCAGAATCCTTTATTTTATTGTATTCTGAAAAATAGCATAATAATTTATTTTTACAATTCCTAATAAACTATAAACATTAGCACTAACTTAAATACAACACGAAATGCAATTTTTTTTTTTCCTTTTTTTGATATAAGACTAATTCTTCTACGTTTGGAAATAAAGCAGCATTTTCGTCTTATGCCTTTTTTCCCCTGAGGGTACGATATGACAGCTTAATATGTTATCTTCGTACTTTGTAAATTTAAATTAGAAAAAATATTGACGTCCTTTGTTCCCAAGTTACCTTTTTTGAGTTTTGAGGACCAGCAGTCACTGATGCTGATTCATTCATAATGTTATTTTTTTATACCACTCAGGTGGCAGACAAGCTCACACACCTGGCCTAAAGGGGTTACCGTGGTCTATAAACGTGCATCACTAGGGGCGTTACATACATGCTGCCGATCAGGTACAAACAAATTTTGTCTGCCGTCAGTGCAGAAAACTCTCTGATGGGCGCTGGCCACCCAACTTACTGCCAGGAACACAACACGAGGTTATTATGACCGCGGTATTCTGTAGGCTGGTGGTACTTCCCCAGTCGGACTGCTAAATTCGGACGGGAATAGGTTCACTTGATTATTACAAAAGCTACTTTTGTCTGACCCTCAATGCCGAGAGGAAAGCCTTATATTTCAATCAGCAGGTATGTCGGTTTAGATGAGGTTTTTTTAAGCCCCAGTAATCTTGATGGGTACCATATATTGATAATAATAATAAATAATCATATAAAATTTTAACTAGGCAATTTTTGCTCAATATTCTGTTTTACTACAAATATACTACTGGTTTATTGCCAATAAGGCTATAAAATTAATAATCGTTGACCTTTTATTTGCCAAAATTGATATAACGACGTCTAGTACCCAATTTCAGGGTGGAAGTGTTACTTTGTAACAAAATTAATGGATATACCAAATTAATTTTGTTTGAGCAAGGGGCATATCCGTTACAAATAATAATTTAAGTTTAATTAATGTTTGGTTTCATTACTTTAATTTCATAAAACACTTTATGTTTGAAGAGGTAGCATTAAAATGAAATTCAATGCCTGGACCTACTCCATTATTTACGCAATTAAGACTTCATTAATTGTCCATTATAAACCTTAATTTTAGCGAGTAAAAGCATTATTTATCCATGTTAAATTTTAATTTGTAAAGATTTTATTAGATCAATAAAAGTTCTGCAAAATCTGAAATCAAAGTCCAAGTTTTTTGATTTCCATATTTTTGCAGAACTCATACATTTTTACTTGAACAATTATTATAGTATTTTCATTTTGGTTTTCATTTTTTCAATGCTAGTTATGATTATCTTTATAAACATTGTTTTGTTCTCAACAGTAGGTACCTATGCTCACCAAGAAAAATAGCCATAGTACCTATTTCATCCTACATGCCTATATCATCCTATATATCAATATCATACGTTAAATCATTATCATCTTATATTAGGTATATAAAATGAAAATGATTTAATAAGATGATTAATCTTAATCTTTCCTTTAGAAATCAGTAAATTTTACTCCTAAATCTGCGTAGATGTCCTAACTCAAAAGGATTCTTCTAAATTTTTTGGCTGAAAAAGCATTCCACTGACACTAAAACCATCGTCATTACTATGAGCACACATTCAAGAGCTCTTTATTCGAGCTCACTTTATCATATGATGCAGCACCGTGATGGGAGGGGGAATTAATGGCGGCTGTCAAATGACACTTGAAAAGGATATGATGAAGGATTGTAAAGGCGATGAAATTACTCATTTTGCACAGTACAATGAGTTTGGTACATTTGATGCGATGGTAAGATCATATTTTTTTAGGTCCCAATGTACTAGGTGGCGAGCCTATTGCCATTAACCGGGCACTTATGAACCTGCGATAAATACACACATAACTTCGAAAAGCATCGAAAAGTCATTGGTGTGTGCCATGGTAAAATCTGGGATCGAACCCGAGACCTCGACTCAGCAGTCCATTACCCATACCACTAGGCTACCGCGGTAATTGCTAAATGTTTCTAATAACTATTAAATTTTCCGTTCCATCACATAATAATAATGTTAACGGGAATTAACACGACACGTCAGGTGTTTCAAAGGTATGTACATACCTGTACTGCGGTTGCGTTAAATCCTGTGAACATTATTGTACACAAAATTGTAATATTCGATGGAATCAAAGGAACAACCAAAATTATTATATCGTGTATTTAATATTATCTACTGATCCTGTTCCCGTGGCTATTAGAAACCTATGTTAGAGATATAAACTAACTTTTCTTTTTTAATCATTATTTTAATTGAGGGGTTTTAAAGTTTTAAGGTACCTCAAATTTTATACAAGAACAATAATTTATTAAAGTAAGTAAACACATTAAATTACAAGCTTGTGTGCTATTTCAAACTAGAAAAGTACAAACTTACTCTTACACTTAAACGATAATAATTTTATGTATTGCTATATATCGTTTGTTAGATTGTAATAATGTCTTAATTATCAACATAGCTTGCACTTTTCATTTATAAATTTTATACGAGGAATTAGTACCCTAATTCCTCGTATAAAATTTATAGCCACATATTTGTCGCGCTGCTCAACTGCAATTCAAACATATGATTGCTTTCAGGCTAATCCAATGTTTATTTGCTTAACTAGTCTTTAAATGTTTTTTATGTTGACGTGTTTTAGTTGCCGTTTTAAACTTTGACCATCGCGTTATCGAAACTTCTAGCGTTGTTTCCACATAAATAATAAAAGGTGTTTCATACTGTCTACAAGTATTTAAAATTCTCTTACATCCAGAATAAACATGGACTCTCACAACAAAAAGAATCTCCGTCCAAACGTATATAATATATATCAAAACAGTTATCAAACGTCGCACATTTGCTGTCTACACTTCCTTTCGTTCTTGTATATTTTATTGGCCCATTGTTACTACGAGAGTGATGGCCCTCTCTGCCGCTCCTTTGTATTTCTCGAGGAGCGTTTTCCAACGAATTCTGACAGGTACCATTAATTTAATGCGAGATGGTGATGGTCCAATTACTTTAAATACTGCTGGAAAATCTTTAGGCTTCGTTACACTGATATTCTTGTCAGTTTTGATGGAAGGTGGGCATAAGATTTGGACTGTAAATTTTGAATTACGTATAGGTGTGTAACCGGTGAATTTTAACCAGTTGGTTTAGTTAAATTTTACTTGAAGTATCTTCCAAAATACTTAAAGCTTGTGTAGGAACTATATTAAACATTATTTTAACCAAACATAATTTGGTTGTTGTATCAAACGAGTCCTAGAGAGACCAAACAGAACAGGCAAACGGAAGGTGGGAGCCTAGCCAAATGGACTAGCAACCTTAAAAAGGTAGCTGGGATGGACTGGATACGAATGCGGAGGATTGTGAGCAATAACGCACATTTGTCGGAGATCTATCCAGCAGTACACTTCAATAGGCTAGTTGATTGATCCAGACCCAAAGTAAACAAAGCTCACTTATATTGCAATTGGAGTCCTAGAACGAAATTCTTCTAAGGATTTGCTACTGATGTAACTGAACTATCAATATAATCACACGATTCATAAGTCATATAGAATAAAAATATTAACATAATAAAACACGTTACAAATATCGATGAACATATAAAACACTCCTGAATTGGGGCGACGACGTTACATTCACGATGACTCCTGTTATTCGCTGCAACAGAACTTGCCTCGTCACCGGGTGATTATACAAATATTGCAGACTTTACATCGCAGTAGCAATTTATTACGACGATTAGTAATCAGATTTCAAGGATAATAATAATAACTGATTAATGAATTGGATTACTGAATTCCTTCTGCTATTAATCTTTATGTTTTATGAGTTTAGGGAAATATCGAGGACCCTTCTTAACTCGAAAGGAGATATAATATCTATTTTATGTTGCAGTGCAGCTGATGTAAAAAATCTTTTTACAATCACGTTCCTATTACTTGTATTAGCTGTTCTAAATCAAAGTTATAACATAATTATTTCTATAACTCTTTTTTTTATACCACTTAGTTCGCAGACAAGCACACAGCCCACCTGATGGGAAGCGGTTACCGTGTCATTCCACAGCTTGAGTGTGCGTGGGATGAAGTTTCTTTCATACCGCACAGTGCGCACCGTCTCAGGTCGCAATGTGTGAGGATGAATTCCCTGCCTATGGCGAGAGGTGCGATGATAGAATGTAGCTACGGGCATCGTGTCAAACAATTCATCTGAGCACAAACCATTGTATAGGCGGTAGAACACACACAGTGAGGCAAAGTCCCTCCTACGGCGAAGAGGTTCCACACTACCTGTAAGTATGGGATTGTCAACCAGCCTCAATGCCCGTCTTTGCACTGAGTCGAAGGGGTCAAGTATGGTAAGTATGGTATGCAGGTGCTCCAGCAAAAAGGTTTTACTGAATAAATATTTGTACTATTAACATAACCATTTTCAAAACCATCATTTGACCTTTAAGAATGCCGTGAGGCGAAACCGCTCAGGTTAAAATTAAAATACTGTGGAAAAGTACAAGTATTTATTCAATACGTGTAGTAAGTTCCATCAAGTGCCACCGATCTTTAAGAATGACGTAAGGTGAAACGGTCAAGTTAAAAAAATAAATATTGTGGAAAAGTGCAAGTGTATTTTTAATATTTGTAGATAGTTCCACCAATTGCCAGTGCCATCGATCAACAGTACCTAGGTATAAACATCTCTTATCACATCTTTACCTACCAATCTAGATTTAATAAATATTAAGCAAGACGTTTTTACGTTACCAAAACTCAATTATTATGACTCAGGTATACTAGATGGGCTTAAATTAATTTTGTCTCTTATTCCGCTGTTGGAATTAATGTTCCTAATTATATCTGCATTTAATAAAGAAAGTCCCGAACAAACGTATAAAATTAACGAGTACGTAGTGTTGGGCTTTGACGGTTACATTTACTCGATTATAACACTCGTTTATTCGATTTAACTTTCGAATGATTTAACAATTCGAAAAACTGCGGTAGCCTAGTGGTATGCGTAATGGACTGCTGAGACGAGGTGTAAGGTTCGATCCCAGGTTTTACCATGGCACACACCAAGGACTTTTCGATGCTTTTCGAAGTTATGTGTGTATTTATCGCAGGTTTATAAGTATACATTGGGACCTAAACATAAACTGGCGAAATGTGGGTGCTAGGACCTCTGCCTACCCCTTCGGGGATATAGGTGTGAGTTTATGTTATGTTATTCGATTTACTAAATTTTGAACTTTCGCTATTCATAATCCTATATAATACAATAATGTTAATAGGAATTAAATCGCTTAAACGGCTTGACGTTTCGACCTGGGCCCCGATTCTAATAAGTTCTTGTCATAGTAAAACCACTTTCATACCACCGATACTGTAAAAGGTTATTGTAGACTTTATTGCTATAATCTCAAGGTCTAAATTTAAATGGAACAGTGTTTATTAAATTTTTCGTTTTGCTCTACAAGACGCCATATAATTTTTTTTAGACTTCAACAATATAACAATTTCTGCACACAACAAAAAGCAATATATGTTCGCTCCCTTTGCGGTCGAGACAATGGGTTGTTGGGTACCGATGCCAAGAATCTGGTGAGCGAATTAGGGCGCAGGTTGAAGGACAAAACCGGTGACTCCCGCTCCGGCTCGTACCTGGGGCAACGGTTGGCCATAGCTGTTCAACGGGGCAATGCCGCCAGGGTCATGGCCACCTTTGCACTAGGTATGATGAGGAGCGGGTTAATAGATTAGACTGTCATTTTGACTTTACAAAAATGTAGACAATGTTATAATTGTATCATGTTGATTTATTTAACAAAGATATAAAAAAATGAAGTCTAAAATTGAACGTAATTTTTTTCAGTGTCAGTGGTATGAAAGTGGATTATTTTATGACATAAATTTAACAGAATCTGGGACCTGGTAATACATTATACCTACACTTAGATAGTGTTAGAATACTTTTGATTATTTAGATTACTTAATGATTGTTTTAGATTATTATTAATTAATGTTCATTGGGAATATTATTTGAATTTTGATTGCTTGATTATTGATTGTTGTATCTATTATAAACACCTCAACAAAGTCTAGGGAATAAGATGACTCCAATTATTTTTTTTCGTGTAAATCTTGTTTTGCAAATAACTGGCAGCAAATAAATAAAAATAGAATAAAGTAGATTACAGAGTTGTTCGAAATTTAAAAATAAATTTAAATAAGTAATGATTTTCGAATATGGAGGGAAAACTTTTAAAAGTGTTTGATTGTGCAGTTTCTCTGAGGCAAAATAAAATATATTTTCTTTGATTGTAAATAACGTTTAATATCAATAATACGTCTTTTACGTATGGTTTGTGCATTTTTGTGACTGTAGTCATCATGTCACGTCGTCATTTAAGTCGCGAAGAGATGTTAAGGGCTGTTGGTATGCTGCAAGCTGGACGAACTCAACGCGACGTAGCGGATGCTGTCAACACCCAACCAAGCGTAATTTGCAGATTATGAGCACGCTACAGGTCTACAGGGGATGTTGCCGAACGTCACAGGGGACGAAATAGGGTTACTACCCCGCGACAAGATCGTTTCTTGCAAAATTCCGCAAGGCGGCAACCCACGATTACTGCTCGTCAGTTGGTCGCAGGCCTCCAGTCTCAGCATCAAGTGGTTATTAGCGATCAAACTGTCAGAAGAAGACTACACGAAGCCAATCTTTATGCTCGCAGACCGCTTAGGGTTCCAGCTCTTCGACGTGGAAATCGAGGTCGTCGCTTATTGTGGGCTAACGCACATTTACAGTGGACCGACCATCAATGGGCACGGGTTCTGTTTTCCGACGAATCTTGCTTCGGTTTTCATCCTGATTCTAGAAGAGTGCGTATATGGCGAGTTCCTGGACGTCGGAGTCGTCTCCAGAATCCGCAAGAAGTTCATCCTTACCAAGGTGGAACAATCATGGTATGGGCTGGAATTCGCCTTGGTGGAAGGACCGACCTCGTTTGGATACGGGGCAATTTGAATGCAAACCAATACATTCAGGAGGTTATACACCCCATGGTAATCCCTCATCGACAGCAGTTCGGTCAAGATTTTATGTTCATGCAAGATAATGCACGGTCACACACCGCGAGGGTAGTGGTCAATGCGTTAAGTGAGCACAATATGACGACGTTGGAATGGCCTGCTCAGTCTGCCGACCTCAATCCCATAGAGCATGCCTGGGATTTGCTTGGGAGAAGAGCTTTCAGTGATTCTTTGGAAAATCTGAACACTGAAGAACAACTTTTTTTACACCTTCGCAGTGTATGGAGCCATATTCCACAGACGATGATTGACAATCTCATACTAAGTATGCCACGCCGTTGTCGAGCTGTTGCTAATGCTTTAGGAGGTCCTACAGATTATTAAAAACGTTTAAAGTACGGTTAATTACTGTATTTCTTACTACCTCGTTATTTTTGTGCCTAATCATAGAAGGTTGTAATACTCAATATTGGCACTATTCAATTCTTTCTTAAAAAAAAAAAAATTTGGTATGAAAATGTTTTTAATAAAATTAAAATTAAAAACGGTATAAAAATACCCTTCTATTGATATAAAACACTCACTATTACAAGAAAGGGTTTTTAAATAAAAACTAGAAATGTCCTTGTTCCCTAGACTTTGTTGATGTGTGTATATTGTAATGAATAGCTCATTATTTTCAAATTGAATACTGTAATTATTTGTAATTGTAATATTAACTATTCTAATTTTTTGTTATTTTAATATTTGTATTTGACAATTGAATTGCATTGTATTAGTTAAATATTAATTAGTGTAACATTATATCCCCCTGCTGCAGCGCCCGCAGCAGAAGTTGGCGTGCCGCATCATAAGGGGGTACCGCACGATATCCTTCAACGCGGCGAGTCTCCTCGCCGGATCGCCACCATGGATCCTGGAAGCGAGATCCCTTTCGGCGCTATACCGGTTCCGAAAGGCGGCGCGGGAGCGTCTGCGTCGGATGGAGAAAGAGCCAACGTCCGAGTGCCATCACTACGACGCGAGCGAGGACTCAGGTCCGCACACGCTCACCGAGTGTCCGGCGTGGGAGACGCCGAGGCGGGAGCTTGTGGCGGCCCTGGGAGTGAGAGTTCTCACGCTCACCACCTTGCTCGCGGCGATGGTCCGCTGCGCGGATGCGTGGGCGGCCGGCGCCTCCTTCTGCGAGCAAGTAATGCTCGTGAAGAAGGAGGCGGGGCGAGAGCGGCAGCGGGAGCGACGAAGGATCGCAAGCCAAGCTGCCCGCGTACGAAGGCAACTCGGGCGTCGGAGGTCGATGAACGACCTCCGCCCCCCATGAGCGCCGGCCTGGGGGTGACAGGTGGAGCCGCCTGTCACCCTGGCAGAAGCAGGCCGCGGCGGTGGTGCACCTGGCGCGCCTCCCCGTTTCCGGGGTCGAGTTGGGGACTGTAGTCCCCACAACCCGAGAAGAGGGCCAGATCGTGAGAGATGGCCCTGGGTCGGCCGGGGTGCGAGGGATATGCCTGTCAACCTCACCTTCGGCAACCAAAACGACCCACAGGCGGCGTGCGTTTTAGTCGGTTCGAGTCCGACATAACCTCCTCCACCGGCTCCGGTGGGGAGGTATCCGTGGGGATTTTGGGCAAGTAAAAAAAAAAAAAAAGTGTAACATTATAAGCGCTTTGGTGCTATTTCACTGTAAGCTTGTATTGTCTGTGGAAATAAATAAATAAATAAATAAAATATCACTATTTGGTTGTGTAGGTCAGATGGCAGTCACTCCACGGAAATATCAAAGGCCAGCCGCTCATGTGGCCTCAAAACTCACCCCAACTGAGTTATGAAAAGGTTTAGAGAATGATGACTACGAGTATGATAGTTTTAGGTACTTAATTAACCAAATTAGGTATTAGAACTCGAGAAATTACCGAATGGCGTCAGATGCATCTTAGTAGTCCGCTGGTATCTAAATACCTAAGTATATAAAACTCAAAGGTGACTGACTGACTGATATAGTGATCTATCAACGCACAGCCCAAACCACTGGACGGATCGAGCTGAAATTTGGCATGCAGGTAGATGTTATGACGTAGGCATCCGCTAAGAAAGGATTTTAATTAATTCTATCCCCAAGGGGTTAAAATAGGGGATGAAAGTTTGTATGAAACTTTGTCAATTTTAAACCGATCGGGCTGAGACTTTGCATGCATCAAACTACTATGACGTAGGCATCCCCTCAGAAAAGATTTTGAGATGCAGGCTATATAAGATTAGTAACTTTTGAGTTTAAAATATACGAATTTCTGTATGCTAGCGCCATCTACAGGTTTGCCTTATCATAAAATGTTGCGTAATTTAAAACCACTATAACTGTTTTTTACTACATGCACATGAATATAATACGGGTGCATACACCAAAATAACATTTTTTTATATTTTTTGTCTATCTGTCTGTTTGTTCCAGCTAATGTTCTGAAATGACTGGACCGATTTTGACGGGACTTTTATTGGCAGGTAGCTGAAGTAATAAGGAGTAACGTAGACTACTTTTATTTTAGAAATGTTTTATGCTCAATAGCGTTGACTCAACACTAAGCGATAACCGACATCCACGCGGGCGGAGCCGCGGGCAACAGCTAGTAATCTATATAAGGTGTCACTGAATCTAATATGGTGCCCTCTAGAGGTCATAAAGTACCGTGTTAAAAAATCAATTTGAGATAAATGTATTGAATTTGGTTTCAAGTGAAAAGGCTTAATTAGCACATTTCAAATATGTATAAATTACTTGCCCCTAAACAATGTAAATAAAAAAATAATTAACAACTAAAGCCCGACTATTGAAAAATGACGCTCTAAAAGTATTAAAAAAGAAAATATCAAGAATAGCCGTGTATGTGTGCCACTTACTCTAACAAAACAATACATTCTAGGGAAAAGAAAATATCAAGGATAGCCGTGGTCGTATGCCACATACGACCACGGCTATCCTTGATATTTTCTTTTTTAATAATTTTTAGAGCGTGATTTTTCAGTAGTTATTTTTATTATATTAGTTTAGTTAGTAGTGGGAAAAACAACTCATCAAAAATACAACGTTCTTATTCGATTCGATAACAATCGAAAACAGACAAACACGTCCCAACCCGAGCCTATATTGGGTCGCGTACAATAACGCCGTGTTTGTATGAGATGATAATCACATTTCCGGCTGCATATTAAAGATTATATGAACCCATAAAGATATATTAGGTGCTGCGAAAATGGCGGCTATACTTTATTAGATAATATTTACGTTTCATTAAAACATTTTATGTGTTGTTTATGATGGGATAAAAGGGTTATTAATTAGAGAATCTCTGATATCACGAGTGACAATAATGTGGTTATGTTGGTGGGATTGGTAGTTTTATATTATTAAGTAATTATATCTGAGTACAAGCTACCTCGAAACAAAGACTCCAAAGTGTTTAAGAGGAATGCGTCCGTTGGACGAAACCGGTTGACGAAGCTAAAAACGGAGGATGGTGGCATGGCAACGACAACGGTAGAGGTACTTAGGGAGGTCGAAAGGTTTTATGGACAGCTATATACATCTGCTGAACAGCCCGTTGACATGGTTAGAGATCCAAGAGCCAAGCTTACCCGACATCATACCGAAGACATCCCGGACATCAGCCTGTACGAGATTAGGATGGCCCTCAAACAGCTGAAGAATAACAAAGCGGCGGGTGAGGACGGAATTACAGCAGAACTTCTGAAGGCAGGCGGAACGCCGGTACTAAAGGTCCTTCAGAGACTCTTTAATTCCGTCCTTCATGAGGGCACAACGCCGGAAGCGTAGAACGGGGGCGTGGTGGTCCTCTTCTTCAAGAAAGGCGATAATACTTTGTTGAAGAATTATAATATAACCGATCCCTCTGCTTAGGATTCGTGGACTATGAAAAAGCCTTCGATTTGATCGAAATATGGGCCGTGTTACAGTCTCTCCAGCGATGCCGGATAGATCACCGGTATATTGAAGTGTTGAAGTACTTATACCAGAACGCCACTATGTCGGTCCGAGTACAGGAACAGAGTACGAAGCCAATCCCAATGAAAAGGGGTGTTAGACAGGGAGACGTTATCTCTCCGAAACTGTTTACCGCCGCCTTAGAAGACGTCTTCAAGCTTCTGAACTGGAAGGACGTGGCATCAACATAAACGGCGAGTATATCACTCACCTTCGGTTTCCCGATGATATTGTTATTATGGCAGAGTCGCTGGAAGATTTAAACACTATGCTCGAAGACCTCAATAGAGTATCCCAACAGGTGGGCCTTAAGACAAAGGTTATGTCAAATTTAATGTCCATGTTGCGCCTATACCGGTGCATGTTGGGAACTCAGTCCTAGAGGCTGTTGACGAGTAAGTCTACTTGGGTCAACTGATCCAGGTAGGAAATTCCAGTTTCGAGGACGAGGTACATCGACGAATCCGACTCGGCTGGGCAGCGTTCGGGGGGCTACGAGATATCTTCTCGTCCGACATACCTCAGTGCCTGAAGACGAAAGTCTTTAACCAACGTGGTCTGAAACGTGGTCCCTCACTATAGGTCTCCTGAAAAAGCTCAAAGTCGCTCAACGAGCTATGGAGAGGGCTATGCTCGGCTCGGAGAACAAAAGTAACCGACGCAGCC
This sequence comes from Eilema griseolum, assembly GCA_963662185.1. Taxonomy (NCBI): domain Eukaryota; kingdom Metazoa; phylum Arthropoda; class Insecta; order Lepidoptera; family Erebidae; genus Eilema; species Eilema griseolum. The sequence continues at coordinate 19,637,363 of OY759245.1, forward strand.
CAGCGGATTAGCTCATTGAAGTGGCAATGGGCGGGACACATAGCGCGCAGAACAGATGGCCGATGGAGCAAAAAATTTCTGGAATGGCGACCGCGTACGGGCAAACGTAGCGTAGGACGCCCAACGGCCAGGTGCATGACGGTATGGGACACACCCCAGCGAAAGTGAATTTTGGTCGAGAGTTTAGGCTACCAGTGAATGCAATAACCGGTACGCCACTTGATAGTCCTAAACCCGCGACGGATTACGTGAGTGAACTTCGAAGCCGACTGGACGAGGTGCACAGAATAATACGGGAAAACAATCTGAAGACAGGTGAAAGGATGAAAACCCGGTACGATAGAAATGCAAACACCAACGGTTTAAACTAATAATCGAATCTTCAAGAAATAAAAACGAATCGTTAGTGACGAGGTACTCTACTGATTGGCATAGAAAAATCTAGAATCGTCAACACAAAGTCACAACCTATCTACGAGTACCTACTCTTTTGAATAAAAACAAACAATAGGTAAATATCGAGAATGTACTCGAAAGGTCAGCGACGGCGGCGAACTTCAAAGAGTATAGGTATTTATCGCTCGCGAACTTTCTAGATAATTCGACCCTCCTAATTGAGAGGTATAAAAACACGCTCGCATAGCCACATGATTCATTCTGTCTTTGAAATCGATAACGAACACAGCTAACTTAAGCGACCGAAGAAGATTCTACCTGCGACCTGAGCAACGACTGTGGACCACTGGAGACGTGCAACACTCACCTAACCGATATAGACGTATTCGCAAACTAATAATTAAAATTGAAAGAAATGGCAACTGAGGTTCTAAGGTCCTCACAGTAATCTACAGTATAACAGTAATACTGCTACTTTGATATTTGACACATTCAGTTATGTAAACTAACAAAGTAAGTACGTATGCTTGTGTTGTAGATTCAATAGATTGATTTAAGTCTCGTTGCCAGATTCCGTAGTAAAAAACGTTAATAAATAAGCAGGTATACAGTAGCCGCGTGGATCCCAGCAGAGTAGAATTTGGGCCACCCCATCGCTTCCCATGCGGTGTTGTACTAGGCGGCTAATGGATAGGACTGTTTAACATCAGACAGATATAAATAGATACAAGGCTCGAGTCAACCATTAGTGCCCGGAAGACGGCAACAGGCTCACCCCCTATTACGTGGCACCGAAAACAATGAATGGTGAAATGTGGGTGTTAATGGCGGACATTGGTATGGGTTGTACGGTTAGCTAACAGAAATATGTATTATGAACTTCTAATATCAGTGTATAACGCATAACTGTTGATTGTTCCAATAAATAAATAAATAACGAGCTGTAAAGTACTAAAGACGGTGGATAAATAAATATCTATAAAATAGTTTTCGAGGCGAAACAGGAATATAATATGCGGCGAATGAGGATTTTTTTAACGAGATATAGCATTGCTGGCTGATTCGGAAATATTTCGAGATAAGACATCAAGGAAACTGTAATGAGGAAACGGTATCAAAACAATACTACACAATAATGATGTTTATACTGTTCAACTAAATAAGATAATGCGATTTGGAGATCAAAAAGGACAAACAGTAATGAAGGTCAGAATATGATCAAAAGCGTTTTAGGAAATACCTGATACACTTAATAAGAAACAATGTCAAATATATTTTAATGAGGTGGGCATTAAACATATTATTTATACGGGTATATCAATGACATAATCCGTCAGGCTCTTGTCACCGCTGGCGTTCCAGCCATATTAGAACCCACTGGCTTGGCGCGCGACGATGGCAAGAGGCCAGATGGAATATCATTGGTGCCTTGGAAGATGGGAAGGCATTTGGTGTGGGATGCAACATGTGCTGACACCCTTGCGCCTTCACACCTTCCAGGGACTGCAAACTGCGCCTGCGCTGCGTCGGCAGAGACCCTCAAACGGCGCAAGTATAGTAATATAAGTGGTAATTACATATTTGAGCCGTTCGGGGTCGAGACGCTGGGATCATGGGGTCCAAGTGCCCGTCTTTTGTTTAGAGACATTTCTAAACGTTTGATTGACGCTACCCGTGATCAGAGGGCTGGTTTATTCTTTGCGCAAAAAATTGGTATTGCCTTTCAACGTGGCAATGCCGCTAGCCTTCTGGCCACCTTCCCGGTTGACATCGATGGCGAGGAATTCTTTGACGCCTGAACCTGCAGGATTATTTAGATATATATTCTTTTTTATATATTTTTTTATTTCTATAATTTCCGTGTATATTATGTAAATATTCTTAATGCAATAAAAAGATTACCACCATTTAAAAAAAAAAGATATTTACTATTATAATAATTCATTTATGGCTTATTACAAAAAGCACCAAAATTTTACAACCGCATGAGATGATGAAGATATACAAGACATAGATGAAGACAACATTTTTATTTAATTTTTAATACTTATAATGAGTTAGTATGTTAATTGAGAATATGTTTTACGGTTAGAACATTTTTTATTTAAAACTTTTCAAATGTGTGATATATGAATAACAATACACTCCTTTGATACTTAAAAGTTGGCAATACCTATAGGAAATTAACTCTTATGTGCATACAGGAACCATTCAATATCTAGTAGTGAACCCTTCGAATTGAGGTTTTATGTTATGTTTTAAATTATCTCACACATTACATTTTGTTAGTTTAGTTTCGTTAAAACAATTATAATTACTAGCTGATCTGTCCCAATTTTTGCAAACAATTAAAAAAAAATACAATAAGTTTGCAATGGCACCAGTGCAAGTGTGTGGTATAAGTTTGTAAAATCGGTTCAACTGCCTTGAATGAAATACATTTTTTATTTCGGACGTAAAATGTTTTTTTAGATACGCTGCTGAAACTTTTACCACACAAAGTTGCAATTTTCCTAAAATAAGTAAGAAAATAGACGAACAGCGTAGAAAATGACATTTATTCTATATTTTTCAGTAAGAACTTTCAAACCTTATTTACATCAAAATTAACTTATTCAACATAGCCAAACAAACTTCTACAGAAGCCATAACGCAAAATATGCGCGGGTAACGCAGTTGTACATTCTGCTAAGGCTCTATAGAATACATACATTCACGGGTTTAGACAGGGTCGGCAATTTTCAAGAATTACATAACGTTACGTTACCCGGGGAGATTACTATTCGCGCCGGGCCATTGTAACTTTTGGCTCACAATAAACCACTACGTGACCAAGGATTTAAATGCGGTTGTTGACGAGCACCAAATCAATTTGGGAGGCTGTGCGTGATTCAAATTCTTCATTTAGCAGTTTGCGCTGATATTTATAACGTTCATACAGGGCTTATAACATTTGGGAGCAGCAAATGTAGGTTATGGTGACATGATATTTATTAAATAGTTAGAAGTTGTAAATACAGATTATGGTTCTTATTGTTTCTTTGACATAAACAGTTTCATATATGGAGCTATATTTTCTCCACTTTGTTACTTCTTGTTGTATATATTGTAATGCGAGGAAAGCGTAGGAGTATAGAGTATCTCATAACAAATGATATGATTATAAATAGCAGCGAGGAAACAAAAAACACGTTTTAATTGAAAACCAAACCAAAATGAGAAATAATCGTATAATAAGATTTGTTGAAAAAAGCGCGGTGTGCTACGATCATTTTCTTTGTACACAACAAAATTCCCAAAGAAGTAGACATGGGTGTTTTTTTTTTACGTGCGCAAAATCCCCACGGATACCTCCCCACCGGAGCCGGTGGAGAAGGTTATGTCGAACTCGAACCGACCAAAACGCACGCTGCCTGTGGGTCGTTTTGGTTGCCGATGGTGAGGTGATATAGTTGTATTAACACCCACATTTCACTAACTATGATATTTGGTAACACGTAATAGGGGGCGAGTCTATTGCCACTAAGCGGGCTTATTTTCATGAGCTGTATATTTAACTACCGGACGGATGACTGGAGAATGTCCTCAAATCTAATTGAAATATGACTGTTTTAAATTAGATTCTCACACATGTTGAAATACACTTGTACTTTATCCACAGTATTTAGCATTATTACTGTTACGTACACGGGGTACAATTAAATGCCGTTTACTCAACGAAGAGATTTATTAGCTCACCACAAACTAGACAATTAAGTCACTAGTACACACAGTACTCTTCAACAGGTCCAGTCGCTCAGTAGTCCACAGTAGTTGCTCAGGTCGCAGGTAGAATCTTCTTCGGCCGCTTAAGCTCGCTGGATTCATTATCGATCTCAAAGTCAGAATCAGTGATGTCGCTATACGAGCGTGTTTTTATACCTCTCTAATTAGGAGGGTCGAATCATCTAGAAAATACGCGAGCGATAACTACCTACTCTCTTTTGAAGTTTGCCGCCGTCGCTAACCTTCGAGTTCAATCTCGATATTTACCTATTGTTTGTTTTTATTCAAAAGAGTACTGTAGGTACTCGTAGGTAGGTTGTGACTTTGTGTTGACGATTCTAGATTTTTATATGCTAATCGGTAGAGTACCTCGTCACTAACAATACGTTTTTATTTCTTGAGGATTCGATTATTAGTTTTCGAGATATCGACGTCAGTCGTAACATTACATTTGACCGGTTTTGCCTTACGGCATCCTGCAAAAAAACCTTTGAGGAAGCCGATAGGCGAAACCAGTCAGGTGTAATAATAAAAAATATTGTGAGTGAAGTACAAACGTATTTCGTTATGTGTAACAACATATTCCCCCGAGTGCCATAAATCAACGCTATAAATAGGCTTAATTTTTTCTCAGTAAAAAAATCTCTTTCAAGAGAAAGAGTCAGCCAACAAACGAATGAATATTACCGAGCTAATTTGCCATGAGAATTGCAGTACTCAAGCTAAGTACTGTAACGTACCGTAAGGTAAGAATTATTAATAAGGGTGTTGACCCTCTACAGGTTTATAATAACATTAAATAATTAGGAATATGTTTCAGAAAAACAAAAATGTTTTAATATTAAATGTGTGTAATTGATTTAACATTTTGGATCCCGCCTTATGGAAAGTGGTTACCGTGACCTATGAACGAGTGTAACACCAGGGGAGTCACACCCGTGCTGCCGACCCTGTAAGAACAGAGCGTTTCTGTGGCGTCAGTGCAGAACACAAAATCAGGACTAGCCTTTAGTCTTTCCACATATAGCACCAAAACTCTACACTGAGCTCTGGCTACCCTGCTCACTGCCGGGAGCACAACACGAGGTTATTATTGCCATATAATTCCGTAGAAGTTCTCCAAACTTCCCCATTCGGACTGCTCAATTGGGATAGAAATACCGTCGTGTCTTAGCTTAAATTTTGATTATGTAACAAGTGAACAGTCAAGCTTTTAATATTTGTAAGTTCGTTTTATTTGCAGACTGTACAAACAACTCAATCTCCTGCACGTTGCGTTATGTCTCATTTGAGTCGGTTTATATTAAACGCGTTGAAAAATCTTTAAATCCGTGACGTATTTAAGTAATTAAAGTGTTATTGTGAACTGTTTGAACGTGCAACGCCAAGGTGTTACACTGCCGTTCATTTAGTAAATGCTCCTGGGGGGGTACCCCGAAACATACGAAATTTCAAACCCGAACGAAGTTTGGATGGGGAAGTATCTCCGCCCTACAGCATACCGCAGGCGTAATAACCAGACGGGAGATTTTTGGTGCTGTCAGTGGGAAGACCAAAAGCTTGTCCTGCTTTGTCTTTTACACTGACGGCACAGGAACTCTCTGTGCTCACCGGGTTGGTAGCGCGAGTGTGACTCCCTAGGTTTTGCACACGTCCATAGGCAAATATGACCATTTTCATCAGTTGGGTCATGTGTTTGTCTGCCAAAAGTGGTATAAAAAATTGCATTTAGACGTGAAGTTACCATGAAGTCACTTCGGTTCGGCTGAAACCCTACCAGATAATTTAAACCGAACCAGAGTGGGTACAACCCATACTCTTTCACCGTATATTATATAGACATAGCGTGCTTATAAAATGCGTTGCAAAAATGGCTTGAAGACAAGCTGTGTGTGTAAGCTAATATCAATATTGTTCTTTAAACTATCAATGTGGGCATGTTATGAGATGTATAATGATATAATGATATATTTATGTATAATGTTTAGTGATAAATAAATAAATATTCTACAACATTCCACACAACGCTATCTACACCCATAGTAAGTATAGCTTACCTAGCTTGTGTTATGGAATCTAGAATGCGGATAAACATACTTAGATCTTGTTTTGTTTGTAAATAAATACATATTATACATATAAGACGCATGTCAATATACATAGACCCTCTTTTCTGGGACTTTGCCTTCAGCTTACCATCAGGCAAGGCGAAGTCCAATTGACGTGTCCTATATTAAAAAAAAAAAAAAAAAAATCATACACACAAATATTTGCACTGAGCTGCGCGGGAATCGAACCCACGCCATCTGTGTAGTAGTCAAACGTTACACGTTACACAAGGACCTATGTAATGATGTATATGAAATTTCTTAGTTAACTCTAATTTAACTATTTATTATTAAATTCACTTATGTATACATATAATTCTATGTATACATGTGAATTTGTACCAAAATATTATACATAAATACATACATACATACAGTCATGCCTTTTTCCCAGTGGGGTATTCAGAGACTAAAGTTTTCCACTTGCCACGATCCTGGCATACCTCATTCGCTTCTTCTACTTTCATAATTGGTTTCATACATGCTCGCAGGTTTCGGGTACTCTTGACATGTCCTATCTTCAAAAGTCTTCATTTGATTGACATACGTATGTCTACGTCGACCCCTACCGGGTTGTCCATTCACCCTCGCTTCATAAATTTGTTTCGTTAGTCTTCTTTTGTCCATCCTCTCCACATATTCGAACCATTTAAGCATCCTGGTATGTACGCATTCTGCAACTATTTACTATCCCGCTGTGCAAAAATAATGTTTCACAGAATAATGAGCTCCATAGAATGTGTAGACTATATAATACACTGGATATTTTCTTTGATTAGCTTCATTCAGTACTTTTAAAAACATATTTTTAATGTAAGCATTTTGTTTTGTTTATTAATTTTAGATTTATGTATGTCAATGTACCAACCTATGGTACGATTTGATTGTGAGAATGTTTACATATGTATACCAGTGTCTTTTTTTATACCACTTAGGTGGCAGACAAGCGCACGGTCCACCTGATGGAAAGTTATCGTTACCGTGGCCTATGGACGTGTGTAACACCAGAGAATCCACACTCGCGCTGCCGACCCTGTAAGTACAGATTTTCTGTGCCGTCAGTGTAGAGAACAAAGCAAGACAAGCCTTTAGTCATCCCACTGACAGCACAAATTCTCCACTGATCTCTGGCTACCCTACTCACCGCTGGGAACACAACACGAAGTTATTATAGCCGCGGTATCCTGTAGGGCGGAGGTACTTCCCCAGTCGGACTGTTCAATTGGGCAGAAATACCGCCGTGTTCTACCTCCTAGAAAAACGTCTTAACGAAGTTGTTTAACATTTGAACGTTGTGTACAAATATAATTGGATTTCAGGTTAAAAAGTGTACTTGAATATCTTAAATTGTATTATGTAATCGGTTATCTTTTTTTGTACCTTATAAAAAGAACCCTTTCTCTATCTTAGTCAAAATATTTTAGTATAGATTAAACACTTACATATTATTCTTGGAGCTAATTTCGAGATGAATATGTTTGTTTGTCAGTGTAGGTAGTGAGAAATGTTAATTTTATTTTGCAAAATGCAAACTCATACCTACGGTAATTTTATGAAAATATACAACGAGAGAAATTATACTAGAACATTACGTTAGAACTTTTAGTCTTACTAATTCGTTTTAGATAATCATAATAGTTTTGCTGGGGCTGAGAAAATTTCTTATTAATTAACTAAATACTACTACTAATAATTGAAATTGTTAAACATTTTTATTAAAGAATATAACAGCCAAAATTACTATTATTCCCTCTAACCCCTCCAGCTAAGCTAAACTGTTGCCTGGAAAAAATCACTTTTAGTGATAAGGCCGCCCATTGTGCATTTAACTGTAACTTTAATTATGTCTGTAAATCTTTTATAATATTGGTGTGCTATAAAGAATTATCTATTTATCTAAATTGCTTGTGTTAGGAGTGGATTCACGTCGGTGGTATAATGACCAGGATTCGAACCCAGAATCCAAGCGATTCGGAGACTCTTTCCTTTGTCGCACCATTAAGGCCTAGAATTCATTATAAACTCACTTGTTTCCTTCTTCCTACAGTCTCGGGTCCTTTAAGCGGGGCGTGAATAAGCTTATGACGCGGCCGTCAAGATGAGTGTCACCATTGTAACATGGTATATGTGTGTAATGGTGACCCTCTTTTCTGAGCCTCTGCCTTCAGCCTAGCAGAAGCAGACCGCAGTGGCGGTGCTTCCCATTCCCGAGGATGCGATGGGGACTCCGCGGTCCCCACACCCGAAGAGGGCCGTATCATAAGAGACGGTCCTGGGCCGGAGGGGTGCGAGGGATATGTCTCAGATAATCTCACCTCCGGCAACCTGCGGCCGTTGGCGTGCGTTTAAGTCGGTTCAAGTCCGACATGACCTTCCCCACCGGCGTCTGTGGTGGGAGTATCCGTGGCGATTTTGCGCAAATTAAAAAGAACAAGCTATATATGACGACCTCCGTGGCGTAGCGGTAGAGCATTCGACTGCTATGCAGGGGGCGCGGGTTCGATTCCGGCTCAGTGCAAATATTTGTATGCATGAATATGTATATTTGCATTGGTCTGGGTGTTTATTTGTATAATATGTATGTATTTACAAAAAAAAAAGTATCTAAGTATGTTTATCCGTATTCTAGATTCCATAACACAAGCTAGTTAAGCTATGCTTACCATGGGTGGTGGCGCGATTCTCATGCCACCTGAGCTAGTGGACTGTATTTCGCGGGGATGAAGCTAACTGTTTCATATGACACTTTACACAACAAACAAGATCGGGTTGCCGCGGAGGTGGTTTAGGCATTGAATGCAACCCGAGAAATTAGGAGAGGATGCACTAACCTTTACTACGCCACGTGCTGGCTGGGCCGGTGCACCGGTCTTCTCTTCCTGGCTCAGGAGCTGCTGCCCACATCACTAAATCACTTGAGGGACACACGAGAGGCACAATCCGATCGGTAAAGGTCTATGAAAGCGGTTAAAATCCAACAAACATTATTAATTTCTGAGAGTCGCGCGCGCCGCCGGCCATTGTTGCTTGCTAGTTCAAAGCGGAAGTCAATATGCGTCTATTTTGACAATTGAGCGGTGCGAAAACTATTGCTATCTCACTTTAAAGGTAGTGCGGGAGGGAGATGGGTACAGGAAGCGTGTGTTCAGTGTCAATGATTTGAAATACTACCATTGAGCGAAAAAAAATACAAATTCTACTATCGGCGCAACCATTCCCCCCGGCTTGAAGGGTTACCTTCAAAACGAAAAATGCGGAACAAATCTAAAGTCTAATCTAAATCTAGGTTTGTGAAATAACAACTAAAATATAAACCTAGGTTTGAACTCGTGCCTACTGCTGGTTAGGCAGAGGGCAGAGGCGAACAACCGGGCGCAGATACGATCCGGTTGCGGTTTTAACCCGTACAACACGAGTTATCCCGCGGGAATCGGGAAAAACTTCCTCTACTACTCCTAGAGGCCAATGCAAAGGAGGCGCATTCCCAGTCATAAGGACTACCACCGTACCTACAGTAATTGGGTTAGATGGAGTATTCCATTTTTGACGCGACTGCAGCGTGTGCAAACAATCGGTTCTCCAACGATTCCAAAACGATTGGACTAATCTATCTAAAAGAGCGTGACGAGTTAGAAGGTGCATTCTATCGTCATCAACATCTATTGCGGGCAAATATTTTAGCGTACTTAAATCACCGATACAACAAGCGAGTGCTTCTTCCCCTCGGGTGGTTCGGAAACCGTAGTGGGATTGAATTGACCAACTGGCCACTTATCTAACGCGGCATGAATCCAGGACGGTCCACTAAACCATAACGGGTGATCTAAAATTTGCGAAGGAAGCAATACACGAGAGAGACAATCGGCTGGGTTGTCGGTGCCAGCAACGTGAAAGAGATTTTGTGGCGCTAATTCAGATTGAATTTTTGCCACTCTATTAGCGACGAATGTGTCCCAACGATGGGGCGAAGAGTGGGCCCAACACAAAGCGACTGTTGAGTCCGAAAAAGCTAAAATTCTACTAATATTAATGCGAAAATTTACAATTATGTCAAATAAATTACCTTAAAAAAAGATTTTGACCACAATAAAAAATGTCATTAAGCGACACGGAAGTGCTAGTCTTAGCACTGCCATCCAAAACTACGCGGAGTTTAGTAGTAAGCTTATCTTCTCTAATAACTCCGTGGTGCGGGATAATGTACGAAGGCTGGGTCTCGTCAGTGTCCGCAGGCGCAGGTGAGATGTAACCTTTATCTAAATATTCGTTAACAACCTCATCATAGGCTTGCTTTGACTTTGGAGACGCCTGCATCTTTCGTTTTAAACAAAGAAAGCGTTTTTCAGCGGATACACGGGAGTCACCGAGCGAAAAAATATCTCCCTTGAAAGGGAGCGCGACAACATAACGACCCTGCTCATCACGAGTAGTCGTGCGACAATAAATCTCCTCAGCCATCTTGTCATCAGGGCTTAGGATAGGTGGGACATTGACCTCTTCAATTTCCCAAAACTTGCGGATGGTAGACTCCAGTGGCGGCTCGACGGTGCAACAGAACGAAGCAGTCGAGTGACTAAAACTATCTATAGAAGCGGGTGCGGAACCAATTATAACAAAACCAAGAACTGTTTCCAGTGCGTGCGGAGCGGGGTACGTCGGTCCCCCTTGAACCTTACGTGATAACTGGAGGTGCGGGAGAATCGAAGCGCCGATCAATATATCGACGACTCCAGGAACAGCGTAAGTCTCATCAGCTAAAGGCAAGTCTTTAAATTTCGTTAATAAAGACGTGTCAACCGGGACGGTAGGCAACTGTTCAGTTATTTTATCTATAACGAGCGAATCCATGTCAAACCAAATATTATTATTAAAACGAGATCCAAACCTTGTTTTAACGGTGCCATGAACAGCTGACTGTAAACCTCCAAAACCCTTCACCACTGAGCGGGTTGAACGCTTATTAACATTGAAACCAAGACGTTGACAACAATCTTGAGTAATAAAATTACTTTGCGAAGCGCCATCTAATAGCGCTCGAACAATGTGCGGCTTACCTAATGCATCGACAACAATAACGCGAGCAGTCGCGAGGACAACAGTAGTGAGCGCAGCACTAGCGGACAACGAACACAAGGCGACGCCATTCGCAGCGGTCCCCGCGCGGGCAGGAGCGCGCGCGAGCGCGGGCTGCGGCTGTGGCGCAGGCGCCACCGACACGGGCGACCTATGCGACGGTGTGCCACCGCTCGACGAACCAACTGTGCTCACATTGGATGCGGCGTTACTATTTTCAAAATGGAGCAAAGTGTGGTGTCTCGCTGAACATTTGCGACAACTATTTCTACTATTACATAAAACAACGCGGTGTTTAGTACCGAGACAATTAAAACAAAAATTATTAGCGCGAACAAATTTATAACGATCATTAGGCGATAATTTTAGGAAACCCGGACACTTCTACAATTGCGAATGATGAGCAAACAGGTGATTGTACATGTGCTGGTGCGGTATTAACATAAGTATGAGTTGACCTCAGTGACCTCGATGACGCATCTATTTTGCGTTCCGAACTAACAACTTTCTTCGCGCCTTCATGTTTCGATGAAGAGCGTTGCAATATTTTTATATGCTCGCGAACAAAACTTTCTAAGTCTTCGAACTTAGGAATTTTATTGCCGCGGTGATCCGACTCAAATAATCGAATGGTTTCGGAATCTAATTTCTTTAAACCCATATACAAAAATAAGAAGTCGCAGAGGTCATCGATCTTTAGGTTCTTTACGGCGCGAACAGATGATGCGAAAGTATCTAGAAACTTCTCTAAGTTTTGATCGTTACATGCCGTAATGGATTTCAGATCAAACATCTGATCCAAATATGCGTTAGCTACCGATCTTTTATCCTCATACTTAGCTTTCAAAGTATTTAAAATTAAATTATAATTTTCGGCACTAAACGTAATTCCAGCGCAAACGGTTATAGCTTTACCAGTTAATTTTTCAACGAGATAATGCAATTTTTCGTGATCTGTCAACGAATCGTTCTTATCTATTGTATTCTCAAAACTATCTATAAATAAACACCAATTGCGAATGTTACCATCAAATTCGGGTATTTGAATTGGTGGCAACTTAGGTCGGTCGCGAGTGGGATTGGGTCGGTCAGACGGTTTCTCCAAACTCCTAGCGACGCGTTTGATACGACAATACAAATCGTCAAACGACGACAAGGCCTGATAACTCACTGAGTAATCGGGATTTAAATTTAACTCTAAAACGTTGATGTCATGTACTAAGGATTCGAAATCCGCACGTAAACTATCCAAGTTTTCTATAGAACACAAGAACGAATCTCTAATAGCCAAATCAGAGGTTTTAAGTGCATTATCACAAATCGATTGTACACGAGAGTAAATCATTTCTCTTTTAGCGTATAAAAGTTTCAGTTGAACTTTACTATCGGTACTACCACCCTTTGGGGGCATTTTTACAACTAATATCAAACTAAAGTGCGGTAAACAACAAATGAAATGACTTAATCTTAGCGGTACCTACAGTACAGCGATGCGGCGCGAACGATATCCGTAGGTAGGTAGGTACTTATAACTGCGAGTGCCAGCTTGAACAAAACGCGCATAGCAACAAGATCGTACCTACGCGAGCTAGATCGCTGTCTAGGTTCAACTATTATTTCAGGGATTAAGTATTGCGTAATATCTATTCAAATTAAAATACTTTCGTATGAATTTGAATGAAATGCGAGCGAGGTATAACCACGTATCTACCCACGTAGGTATTAGGTAAATATAGATGCGAGCTAGCGGCGAACGGACAACTTAATTGAAACAAATAAAAACAAAGCCAAATGCGTTAGGTATTACACTGTGCCTATGCACTAGGGTGTCAGGATACCTAAGATCTAAACCTAAATGCCTAGATGCGGGGTTTTCTACTAAAATAACTAGGTATTTAGGTGCGGTGCGTTTATTCCCTGTGGAATAAATAACAAAAGCGAGCTACGACTAAGGATCGATACGATAAGAGAAATGCGAGCGAGGTATAACCACGTACCTAACCTATGTAGGTATCAGGTAAACACGATGCGAGCCAGCGGCGAACGGACAACCCAGAAATTGAAATAGCCAAATGCGTTAGGTATTACACTGTGCCTATGCACTAGGGTGTCTAGTATACCTAAGATCTAAACCTAAATGCCTAGATGCGGGGTTTTCTACTAAAATAACTAGGTATTTAGGTGCGGTGCGTTTATTCCCAATAGAATAATAACAAAATGCGAAACTACGACTAAGGATCCGGCTCGACCAGGACCAAAAAGAATGGTGGCGCGATTCTCATGCCACCTGAGCTAGTGGACTGTATTTTGCGGGGGGTGAAGTTAACATGTTTCATATGACACTTTACACAACAAACAAGATAGGTGATCGGGTTGCCGCGGAGGTGGTTTAGGCATTGAATGCAACCCGAGAAATTAGGAGAGGATGCACTAACCTTTACTACGCCAGGTGCTGGCTGGGCCGGTGCACCGGTCTTCTCTTCCTGGCTCAGGAGCTGCTGCCCACATCACTAAATCACTTGAGGGACACACGAGAGGCACAATCCGATCGGTAAAGGTCTATGAAAGCGGTTAAAATCCAACAAACATTATTAATTTCTGAGAGTCGCGCGCGCCGCCGGCCATTGTTGCTTGCTAGTTCAAAGCGGAAGTCAATATGCGTCTATTTTGACAATTGAGCGGTGCGAAAACTATTGCTATCTCACTTTAAAGGTAGTGCGGGAGGGAGATGGGTACAGGAAGCGTGTGTTCAGTGTCAATGATTTGAAATACTACCATTGAGCGAAAAAAAATACAAATTCTACTATCGGCGCAACCAATGGGTCTAGATAGCGTTGTGTAGAAAGTCGTGGAATATTTATTTATTTATTTATTTCGCTACTACTTAAGGGAGCGGAGCAGTGATCATAAATGTCGAAAAATCCAGCAGACTACCATACATTGTTCGAAAATTAAAATTTTTCAAACAATGTTTGGTATGATATGGTAAATATGACAAGAGCGAAGCTGGAGGTTATTCGTGTCCCAATTGAACAGTTCCAATGGGGAAGTACCTCCGCCCTACAGAATACAAAAGGTTATCTCCCTTTTGTGTTCCGACGGTGAATAGGGTAGCCAGAGCTCACTGGAAAGATTTTGTGCTGTCAGTGGGAAGACTAAAGGCTTGTCCTGAAGAAACTCTCGGTAGCACGGGTGTGACTCCTTTGGTGTTGCACACCTTCATAGGTCACGGTAACCACTTTCCATCAGGTGGGCTGTGTGCTTGTCTGCCACTTAAGTTGTATAAAAAGCAAGCTGGGGCGGATCAGCTAGTAATTCATAATAGCATAATGGGTGAACAGATTATGCTACAATTTCCCGCTAAAGGTTAAATCCAGAAGATTTATAAATTGTGACCCTAAGTAATAACAAAAATAGCAGTGAAGACTACAAAATGGAGTTGCAAAAGGCGATCGATTCAATAACAACATGGCTAAAAGTAAATAACCTCAATGTAAACTTAAAAAAAAACTAATATTGTGCAATTTAAAAATTATAATAATAACGTTAACAATCTGAAAATTAACTTCTGTGGTTATGATATAGCAGAGGCAAGCGAAACAAAATTTCTGGGTATTACACTCGACAGCCATTGCAACTGGAAGGCCCAAATAAATAACGTATCTAATCGCATAAACCGATTCGTATTCGCACTCAGAAAGACGAGGAGACTAACAGATGAAAAAACGGCGCTAATGGCATATCATGGATATGTAGGTTCCATGCTGAGATATGGAATACTATTATGGGGTAATTCTACAGACATAAATAAAGTGTTTATATCGCAGAAGAAATGTGTTAGGGCGATTTGTGGGGCCGCACCTCTAGATTCCTGTAAGCCACTCTTCAAAAAGCTCAAATTATTGACCCTCACATCAATCTACGTTCACGAGATTGGCGTGTTCGTAAAAAAAAACCCACAACTATTTGAAAAAGCCTGTGAGACTAAAAAGTTTATATCTAGAGACCCAAGTAAACTCTTGATACCCATGATGTCGACTAGTTTATATAAAAAGAATAGTTTCTGTATGTGTGTCCAAGTTTTTAATAAAATACCAAAAGATATAAGAGAGTTACCAGTTTCACGCTTTACACAATCCTTAAAAAAATGGTTAATAGATAGATGTTTTTACACAATGAAAGAGTTTATGACATATAAAAATTAAATAGAATAAATTAATGCCTGAGTAACAAGTAAAACTAGATAGTAGTAGGGTATAATAAGTAGTCATGGGTATAATAATTATATTGTTGACATTACTGTTACTTTGTAGTTACCAAATTCTATGGGATAAGCTCAATCGGTAATGTAGTTGTGATAATAGATAAGTATACCTAATATTAATTATACCTATTGTATTGTGATAATATGAATATTAGTAGATAATTTATAATGTTACAACTTATTCCATAATTTAATATAATTTTATAATAAATGTAATGTAAGTGCAATGATTGATGACTGTGATGTTTAGTATTATAATATAATAATTGTTCGATTTGTGAAGACTGAAAAATTTGCATGCTGCAGATTGCGGCTAGACATGCTGTACTCATACATATTGTAAGACCTATGTGACCATGTTTAAAGGCAAATAAATTATTCTTATTCTTATTCTTATAACGAAGAACTATTACACTAGCCCATATTTACGCACATCGTTCCTCCGAAAGAAAAATACCTGAAAGTTGAACCAAATCCCTTGCAATTTATATTTATTTGATTCCTAAGGCAATGGAACTTACGCAATTAAAGGGCTTTCATTAATCTCAATTGCTTGTCTAAATGCACAAGGTTTATAATACGTGGAGTCGTAAGTGGGTAGTTAATAATAAATTTTGTTCTAGTCTCATCTGGGGAAACAAACGTTCCTCCATGTTATGTTCTTAATTCAAATACCGGAATCAAGATAATGGAATTTTGGATATGTTGTAATTAAAAGAATGGAATTGTAGAATTGTTTATGTTCTGTAAATATAGTGCGGAGTGAAATTCATTACTCTGGCGGAGTTAGTTAAATAATGATTTTAGTGATTAGAATTTTGGTTTGCTTTGTGTCAGACGCGTACGAATAAATGAGAGAAACCGCGAGTTAATTGTTGACATTATAATATGGAATGTTTCGGTTTAGTCTGATGAAATGAATAATATAACTTTTGTAAGCTTACTGCTTGAGCCAACATTTTAATATGGTTTCACCGGCTCCAATTCATTTTTATTTATTAATGTTTGTCAGGATGAAGTTAATTTGAAAAACAATTATGAAAAATTCACGGAAAATGTTGGAATCAAGTGCCGCCGGGCATGAAATAGCACAATTTGAATTAAACTAGATAATTTTTTCACCAAAGTATTGTATTCTCAACAAAATTTTTAATTCTACTTTAGTAGTATCCTGTCCTACTATATCCAGTTCATTATACTATTGTATTTTAGACAGATGGAAATAGTGATTCAATAAAAATAAAATATCGATTCAGTTAAAATTCTCGATTGTAAAAATCATCGTCATCGTAGTGATAGATCATAGTCTGATTTAACAAAAAAAATATTGTCAGGAGGTAGGACACGGCGGTATTTCCGCCCAATTGAGCAGTCTGACTAGGAAAGTACCTCCGCCCTACAGAATACCGCGGTAATAATAACTTCGTGTTATGTTCCCAGCGGTGAGTAGGGTAGACAGAACTCACTGGAGAATTTGTGCTGTCAGTGGGATGACTAAATGCTTGTCCTACTTTATCCTCTACACTGACAGCACAGAAACTCTGTGCTTACAGGGTCAGCAGCGCGAATGTGGCTTCTCTGGTGTTACACACGTCCATAAGCCACGGTAACCACTTTTCATCAGGTGCGCTTGTCTGCCACCTATAAAGTGATATAAAGAAAAATGGTTTTGTGTATCAGGATGCGCGATTTTCGTTGTTTGGAATCTCGCCCACCTTGACATTAGCTCCGGCTACTGAGAACCCAGTGGTAAACTTGTAGGAAAAATTGTTACGTACTTTTATCACTTTGATTCCAACGTGGTTACTTCCTACAGTCCCGGGGCCTTTAAGCGGGGCGTGAAAAAGCATCTGATGAGGCCGCCAAGCTGAGTGCCAACATTGTAGCACTTAGTGTCTGTAATGGTGACCCTCTTTCTTGAGACTTTGCCTTTAGCTTACCATCAGGCGAGGCGAGGTCAAGTTGGCGTGTCTTGTATAAAAAAAAATAGACTAAAGGAAACTAGCGTCAAAGATTACCTTCACTATATAATGATGCAACAATGGTCATAGTATTACCACAGTATAACAAGTCATCTCACATACATATGAAGTATGAGTTGTTAGACTATGATATAATTAAGTACACTTAAAAAAAAGAAAACATACGCACATATATATTCACGCCTATAAATCCCGAAGGGGTAAGCACAGGTGCATTTATACCCACTTTTCGCCAACTATAATTTTTAATCCCACGTAATAAGAGATTAGCCTATTGCCTTCAAGCGGGCACTTTATCACAGGTTATATATTTCAGAATGGAGAACAGAAAAAAAAGAACAGAGAAAATGATGGGGTGGCCCTATTCCATTCCACTGGAAACCAACACAGCAACAAAAAGAGAAAATTAATTCATTTGTAACTAAGAAATATTTCGCACCCCCAGTGGAAAATAGGCCTAAGTGATTTTATTTTGATTCATCGATTTTATCAAATTTGAAAGGTACTGTTATCCGGGGTTTAGAGATTCGCTTTTTAAAAAAGAAAGAAAAGCACTTAATCTGGAAACTACTTTTATTGAAAGGAGAATAGATAAACACGGGATCGATCTTTAGGCAACCGCGCGGAAAGGAGGATCGAAACAGACTAAGGAGCCCCTATGTCACTGGTCAGAGCCAGTGACTGATAGATGCAAGTCAGCAAGAAATACAGTAAGACAGCATTATCGCTATCATAGTATGGATATAACACCTCCCCGTTCAAGAAGAGACTTTGGGGTTGAGTTTGATCAAAGTCTCTGTTAGATTCTAATCCTGAGTGGAGCAACGGGTGTAACTGTAGCTTCATCAGGGTCTTGTCTGTCAGTCATGGTTATTATTTCTGGAGTAGGTTGGGTTGGTGCTTTACTAAGGTTGAGTTTAAATTGGAAGGAACGGTTGCCGCCGGATTTACAAAATCTCTTAAAAATTAAGTAACTTACAAATACAAATATTAGAACTACCATAATCATTATTGTAATCGAGTAATGTGTCCCGTATTCAACAATATGGGGAAGTTGAATATTTTTTAAATCATTAAAAAGGGATTGCAATTTTATTTTATTTCCTTCATTAAGATCATCTAAGTCTATCCCATTTAGATGTATAGGAGGCACATCATTCACTATAGTATTAAGTTTTACCGTATTACAACAAGAGTCATTGATTAAATTGAAGTCTGGCATGTGATTAATAGGTGAAGTTACATTTAAAACGTTATATTTTGGTATTAATGTAGTACTTTTACAATATCCAATACAACCATTTGGGATGTGCAATATACCAGTACCAAGTATGGTAGTCTCATACAGATTAGAGTTTAAACAATCAATAGAAATTTTGATAGTGTCTGATTGTATATAAATCCACTGGTTATTCATTAATGGCTTCCAGATGTCCAGTTTCCCGAAAAGAGTTTTCGTTTGACACTGTGGTGGTTTTTGATTAATCACTTTAGCTAATAATTCACTTTCACATGTAAGTTTTGCTTCGGTAGAGTACACATTCTCTATATCACAAATGTAATTTCCGGTTCCTATTGCCTTGCACTGCTCTAAATCATTTAAAACGCAATAGCGAGATTTGTCTTTGGTCATTGCTATATATTTAGAATCGGGAATAATTAAGCTGAAGGAGTTTGATTTCTTGACATTATGTGGAGTTGGGAGAGCAATACTGTGGAACAATACATATTCTTTGTTGTTAACCAGTGGTACTTGAAGAACAAACATTAACTTATGACTAATATAATAACATGCTAACTTAGAGATACTTAAAATAAAGTGTACAGAATTAATATCTAGCGTTACAGGAAGCTCGAGGTCGCTCGACAGGTGCCTATAGTTGTTGACAAGCTCTCTGTGAAGTTGTGCTGGCGTTATGATCGAGGGGTGCAATAAATTTTGACCGCTGAATAGGGCGTTGACAATATCCTCTAATTGAAAAGATAAAGTAAGTATAGAGGTCTCTAGAGCGTTTAAAATTTCGTTGACGTTAGCCTGTACTTGAAGTCCATTTGTAACTTCAGAGATGTTCTTTATAGTAACAGAGAGGTTGTCAACTGCTTCGTTTAATTTAGCTTCGTTGTCCATAATTTTAAACAATGTGTTGTTAAAACATGTTATCACCGAGCTTGTGATCAGGATGTTTTCTTTCATTAGTGAAGTCAACCGTTCTTCGTTATATTGTATAGAATTAAGAGCTTCGTCATATCTAATCGCGTCATTCTCATCTAAGGTTCCAAAGATTTGTTTTAAAACCGTTCCTATACCTCCAATCCAAGCGCCACGTTTGACTCTACTATCTACCAGGTGTGAAATGGATTCGAATTCTTTGTTCATGTCTTCGAAGCGAGCTATCAATGGCTGCAGCACATTGTAACATTCTGCATTAATTTGTATGATACGCGTTTGTTCACATAAGTGCCTTGTGGTGTTGATAGCAAACTCAATGTTCTTTATGTGTGGTTCGAAGTGTGAAATATCGACAGGTATCAAGACGTTCAATTGTACGTTGTTAATTTTAAGTTTACCTAAGTAGTCAAAATAGAGCCCAGGACTGGTGGTGATCGGCTGGACGAAATCTTGCGGGGATTGACCTCGAACTGGACTGTAATTTAATAACTAGTGTTAACGTTAAGGTAAGCTTTAGCTTAAGTAGCTTCCTATCCTACATCTTACAACTATTTTGTTTGTTAGGTTCCTAACTCAATGTTATATATAATTCTTTTACAACCCTGCACTGACGTCAGCGGGTTTCACTTGGTCGAAGTGGTGCGTGACGTGACGTCGGTTGATAAGTAAGGTAAGTGTATTATTACCATTTATTTTTAGTATCTTGTAAGGCCCTTTCCAGACGGGGGAGAGTGCCTTACGTAGTCTAAGATGGTTTTTAATGTAGACATAATCACCCACTTTGTAGTTAGTAGGACGGGTGCGAGCATCGTAGTATCTTTTAGACGATTCTTTGGAATTCCTTATGAATTCGAGAGCTTTTTCTTTTGAGTGTCTTAGTCTGTTTTGCAGCATTCGGACATAATCGGGATATGTTACACCGGGAGGTTCGTTATACACAGAGTTTGGGATGAATGGTTTGGTTCCAAACGTTAATTCGTATGGTGTATAATGAGTGGTAGAGTGTGTGGTTGTATTGTAGACGAGCATGGCTGTATAAACGTATCGGGGCCAGTTCGTCTGTTCGTCGTTAATATAGGATTTAAGGTATTCTTTGAGCGTCGAATGACTCCTCTCTAAAGCTCCTTGCGTTTGCGGGTGGTATGGAGAAGACCAGAGGTTTTTTATTTTCAGAAACTCACAGGTCTTTTTAAAGAGGTCTGCTGTGAAGTTGGTGCCTTGGTCTGTGAGAATTGTTTTAGGGATTCCGAAGATGGATATGTAATGGAGTAGGCACTCGGATGTTTCTTCCGCAGTTGTACTGCGTATGGGATATGCAGAAGAGAATTTAGTGAGGTCATCTTGAATGGTTAGAATATATTTTAGCTTCGCAGGCCCTGCTTCGGGAAGGGGACCTACTATATCAATGAATATCCTTTGAAAGGGTTCTGTTGATGTGCTAGTAATTTGCATTGGTGCACGATTTATTTTCCTAAGTGCTTTGTTCTCTTGACATGGTTTACATTGTTTTACATAAGATTCTATATCACCACGCATGCCTTTCCAATAGTATAGTTCTTTAATTCTATTATACATGCGATTGGAACCCAGGTGACCTGCGATAGGGAGGTCGTGATTATCGGCAAGTATTTTCTTGATTTCGGTTGGAGTTGGGTATAGGATGTTGTTATGATAGATGTTAATTTTAATGTTGGTATTGTGAAAAAGGTATGAAAGAATGTTGTGAATTCTAACAAAAGAATGTTTTTCGAAAGGGTTCTTTAAGTCTGATATACCTATTTCGTTAATGTTCTCAAGAAGCAATTGGTTCTTAACCGTCCGTAATGTGACAAAGATTTCAGGATATGATGCTTCGTCGAAATGGTGCACTCTGGTAAACAGAAGGTAGATTATTTTGTTATTTCTTTCTATCTTCTGGTAGGAGAACAATTCCTTCTCGGAGTTGAGTGCCTGGGTATTTAATTCGGGATCGGCCAGAACGTCCTGAATATATGGATTGGATTCGTCTAAGTCAATAGAGGTAGGCACCAAAATGATTTTTATAGAGGTTTTCATAAGACTTCCATTATGTTCCTCTATAGGAGTGTTAAAGTGTTGATTTTTATCTGCTATTGCCTTCAAGAACGAACTATAGTCGTCATTGGTTGGATTTGAATGTGAGCTTGTCGACGGTTGAGAAAGTGGTTCAGGTTGGGTATTGATTGTTTGTGGTTGTTCGAGTCGGGTTTCAGGGCTTTGGAGCAACTCGTCAATGTTAACGTTCCTTTGTGCGTCTAGGACATCAGGCGACAAATTTAATTCGGGTAGTGGTATGAGATCTTCTACATCGATATCGATGTTTTCCGGATCAGAATGAGTTAGAGGTAGGTCGTCTAGGTTAAAAGAGGGTGGAGAAAGCATTAGGTCCTCTAGGTCACTATCCAGCTCTAGAGTAGGTTCAGCGGATTCAGGTTGAACCGGGTTAACGGGAAATCTGGATAGAGCGTCGGCATTGGCGTTAATTTTACCTTTCTTATACTGGATGTCGTATTCGAACTCTTCCAGTTTTAAACGCCAACGAATAAGTCGGGATCCGGGATCCTTACAGTTGAATAGCCATTGTAGCGGTTTGTGGTCTGTTAGGATTTTGAAACGATAACCGTAAAGGTAAGGTCTGAACGTTTTCGTGCCAAAAATTATAGCAAGGCATTCCTTTTCAGTGACACTGTAATTGCATTCTGCTTTATTAAGTGTTCGTGAAGCATACGCGATTGGTCGGTCTTGCCCGACAATACCTTGGGATAGTATTGCCGATATGGCGTAGTTAGAGGCATCACAGGTTAAGAGAAATGGCTGGGTAAAATCTGGGTAGGCCAGGATTGGGGCAGTGACGAGTTTAGTTTTTAGGGACTCGAAAGCAAGTTGTTGCTCGTTTCGCCATTCAAATGGGGTATCTTTCTTCAGTAAAGATGTAAGAGGTTTAGCCAATTTGGCGAAGTCAGAAATGAATCTTCTATAATAGGAGACGAGGCCCAAGAACGACTTGACGTCTTTAGGTGATCTTGGCGTAGGGAAGTTGGTTACGGCTTTGGTTTTGTCGGGATTGGGTTTAACTCCGTTTTCACTAATGATGTGTCCAAGGTAAGCGACTTCCTTACGGAGAAACTCACACTTCTCCGGCTGCAGTTTCAGGTTAAATTGGCGGAGTCTCTCGAAGACAGCCTTTAAATTGGTTATATGGGAAATTAAGTCTGGGGAATATATGACGATGTCATCCAGGTAGACGAAACACCGTGTTCCCTGAAGGCCAGAAAGGCAATTATTCATTAATTTTTGGAACGTGCTCGGGGCATTTTTGAGCCCAAAGGGCATCCTATTGAACTGAAAATGACCTTGGGGAACAGAGAATGCCGTTTTAGGGGCGTCTTCTGATGATATCAAGATCTGGTGGAACCCAGAAGTGAGATCTAATGTAGAGAAATATTTACTTTTCCCTAATTGGTCAAGGATTTCTGATATTTGGGGAATAGGGTAGGTTTCTCCTATGGTAATATCGTTCAGTTTGCGGTAATCGATTACTATGCGCCATTTACGGTTCCCTTCCGAATCTGCTTTCTTGGGAACTATCCATATTGGTGAGCTCCAGGGTGAAAGTGAAGGTTCTATGATGTTTTGGTCGAGCATTTTACTGATTTGCGTCTCAACTTCCTTTTTGTGACACTCGGGGAACCTATATGATTTGGTGTGGATGGGAGTGTCAGTTGTGGTTTTGATTTGGTGATTAATAGCAGGGGTGTACGTTAGTTGATCGTTGGGCAAATAGAAGATATCTGAATATTGGCAACAAAGGTCTAAAAGGATGTCAGATTCCTCTTGATTTAAATGGTCTAATCTTAACATTTCTATCACTTCATTAGTTCGCGAGAGTGCGGTTTTGGGGTCATTAACCAGTCTATGGGCATTAGAGTATAAGGGAGTGATATTCAGGTTTAAATTGGATTTAATAGTAGCTGGAAATTCGGATATGTTAGCAACAGTGAGGTTAACGCGGTTGTTATCTTTAACCTTTACGATGCAATTGGATATTAGTAGGTTATCTGAAAGACGCTGGTCTGTGATGACCCCTTCTTTGAGGTTAGTCTTCTGGATTGAACATTCAATAACGGTTTCTGTTCGAGGTGGAATAATGTAGAAAGGCTCAGCGAAATTTAGTTTAATTTCGAGGTCTTGTATTTTTAGAATATCGTGGGTGTAGTCGATTTTACAACGGAACTGGGTTAAGAAATCTGTACCTATTATTCCATCGTAAGGTAAGCTAATATTTCTGACAACGTGGAATTTGTATGCGGCGAATTTATTTCCGCCCAAGTTCAACTTGAGTTGGAAGTGGCCTTCCGTTGACGTCGGTACGTCACCGGGGTCTATACCTTTAGTTTGATCGATTCTTTGATCAGTTTTGGAGTTTTTAGGATACTGGATTCTTTTAGAAGGCATATGGCGGAACCGGAGTCCACTAATAGAGATAGGGGGCTGTCTGTAACTTGAGTTTGCAATAATACGTGGGGT
Organism: Eilema griseolum; assembly: GCA_963662185.1. Taxonomy (NCBI): domain Eukaryota; kingdom Metazoa; phylum Arthropoda; class Insecta; order Lepidoptera; family Erebidae; genus Eilema; species Eilema griseolum. The sequence goes on from OY759245.1 coordinate 19,661,666, forward strand.
AACAACCTTTTCGTTGTGTCGAGGTTGACCTCGTAGATTATCCTAGCCCTAGTGCAAATAGAGGGATTGGAATTAGAAGCGGGTGTGGAATTGTAAGTGGAATTGGAATTGGATTTGGAAGTCGAAGTGGAAGTGGAAGTGATATGGGCGCTTCTTAGGGGCTGGTTACCCATGTGGTCCCAAGAATTTGAAGTAGAATGGGCGCTTCTTTGGGGCTGGTTACCCGTGTGGTCCCTGGAATTGGAAATGGCAAGGGCTCTTCTTTGGGGCTGGTTACCCGTGTGGTCCCTGGAATTGATAATGGAATGGGCGCTTCTTTGGGGCTGGTTACCCGTGTGGTCCCTGGAATTGAAAACGGAATGGGCGCTTCTTTGGGGCTGGTTACCCGTGTGGTCCCTAGAATTGAAAATGGAATGGGCGTCGGCTTCAGGGGCTGGTCTCGTGCGACACCGAGTCGAGACTTTCCTTAGTTTAAATTATCGGGTGTCGATTCGGCAGAGTCAGGTTCAATGGGTTCAACCGGTTCTTCTACGAGGTTTACCCGGTTAAACGGTCTTGTTGAAGTTGGGTTAGTGACTGTGTGTTGTTGAACTTTATATCGGTTATTGTTATACTCTCGTTTCTTACACACAGAGATATCGTGTCCTGGCGTTTTACAGTAGCGACAGGTAATAGTGGAAGAACTTTGAGAAGCAGTGTTTGGGTTTTGAGGGGAATTTGATGTTGCATCGGGTTTGTGTGTGACAGGTTTGGGTTTAAAAGATTTTGGGTCCACTTGTGGACGTCTGTATAGTGTTTGTTGTATGCGTTCTTCGGAGACAGCTAAGTTGATGGCTTCGTTTAAGTTTTTAGGCGATCTACATCTTACGATATTTGAGATTCGAGGTTGCAACCCCATTAGGAAATGGTGGAGGGCGAGGTCCTCCATAGCAGCAGTACGACCGGCTAGTTCTTTCACTTTAGTGTTAGATAGTGAGATTTCGGTGAGGAGTTGCGAGAGGTAAGTTTCTACGCGTAACGCATACTGACTGACGTTTTCTTGCGGACCTTGTTTGCTTTCTTGAAGGTCCGTTAGAAGGTGTGAATAGTGTTTTCGTTCACTGAATTGAGTTTTTAGAAACTCTTTTAACTGGTCCCAAGTTGAGAATTCTTTTATCGAGCAAGCAACTTCAGCTCTTCCATTTAGTTGGCTGAGTATATATTTAAACAAGATTGGTTTCTGAATTTCGGACGCGAGATTGAACGCGTTATCGCAGTTCACTAAAAATGAGTTTAAGGTTTCTCGTTTGCCATCGTAGGCTTTGATAAATTTAAACAATATAGTTAAATCAATGTCGGCCATTGGAGTGAGTTGAATTTTCCTGGTAGAGCGAGTAGGAAGGGGTGACTTCACCGTTGCCCGATCACTAGTAGTGGCGGTTACAGGAGTATTTATTTGCAATATACCAGCCTCCTCTTTGGGTAAATCTGGCATAATAGGTGTTGGATACAATGAGCAAAATACAAAATATTGATATAGCAGTAAAATAAAATAATACAAGTTTGAGAACCAGTGATATTTGTAGACTAAACAATGACCAAAGACTCACTGCAGTGTGTGGGCGGCGGAAACAAATGCGACGAGCACGAGGAGCATTCCGATTGATAAGATGCTATGCACGCTGGGAAGAGACGAAATAATATCGCGTAGTTCTGGATGCCGTGTAGATATTTGCTGGATGTAATGGTAGGCGAGGTATTCGTATAATTACACTCGGGATACACTCTGGTCGCCAGGTAAATAAATCTTCGTTGGACGTAGTAGTTGTACTCGGGATACACTCGGGGTACACTCAGGTTACCAGGTAAATGTTCGTAGGACGTAGTATTTGTACTCGGGGTACACAGGATGTGCGTACAGCTGTTGGATTTATTTTATGAGGACACACGCGAACACAAACAACAATTTTCGGGTTTCTTATATGAGGATTCACCTTGTCACTTTTTCACACAAAAATGGTTTTGAAACGGATGCGGTGCGAGTCTGTTAGCGGTTGCCGGCACTGGGGATTTTCGATCCCACCGCTGCCACCAAAATGTTATCCGGGGTTTAGAGATTCGCTTTTTAAAAAAGAAAGAAAAGCACTTAATCTGGAAACTACTTTTATTGAAAGGAGAATAGATAAACACGGGATCGATCTTTAGGCAACCGCGCGGAAAGGAGGATCGAAACAGACTAAGGAGCCCCTATGTCACTGGTCAGAGCCAGTGACTGATAGATGCAAGTCAGCAAGAAATACAGTAAGACAGCATTATCGCTATCATAGTATGGATATAACAGTACGTTTAAAGATACATATGCTAAATTTTTTTCATATTTTTCTTGTTAAATTTGACGAGTTAAAACAAGAAATTCGTTTTGAGAATTTTTGTTCCATTAAATTTTTTCTTACGGATTAGTAGATTATGTGATATAACGCAAAGATTAAATTGAGAAATATGACGTATTACTTATTATTACGTTTATCCCTAATATTTTATGTAGAAAATGAATAGTAACAATTATTATGATTTAAATGCGTTAGTTTTTTTACATCGCTAGTCTTGTATACACGATTATCTTTTTATTCGTTATAATAACTAGCTAAGGAAATTATCTTAAATGCGCTTACTTAGCCAAAAAAATAAACTTAGAAAATAATAACAGCTTTTTTTTTTTTTTTATATCACTTAGTTGGCAGACAAGCACACGGCCCACCTGATGGAAAGTAGTTACCGTGGCCTATGGACGTCTGTAACACCAGAGGAGTCACAGTCGCGCTGCCAAGCCTGTAAGTACAGAGTTTCTGTGCTGTCAGTAGAAGACAAATCAGGACAAGCCTTTAGTCTTCCCACTGACGGCACAAATTCTCCAGTGAGCTCTGGCTACCCTACTCACCGCTGGGAACACAACACGAAGTTATTATAACCGCGGTATTCTGTAGGGCGGAGGTACTTCCCCAGTCGGACTGCTCAATCGGGCGGATATACCGCCGTGTCCTACCTCCTTTAACAGCTGTATGACTGTTTACTTTTTATGAACTTAAAATAAATTAGAATAAGAATAACTACTGCTTTCTTCCACTCAAAACTTTTCTATACGCCGAAACATAAGACTACATACTGCGGCACGGCTGTAGATTAAGAACGATTACTTCTTTTTTTCACTAGAATATTTTCACTTCACCGAGACGTAAGATTAGATACTGCGGCGCGGGAGTAGACAGCGGGAACATAAGTGTGAATACATCGATGGAGGGGACGGGTCGGGTGCGTATCCACGAGCTTGACGGTCAGTGCCCGTTTCTAGGTAAGGTCATAGCTGCGTTAACGCATTTGCGAAAACAAAACAACAACAATTGAGTGGTTTTTCTTCTTGTTTTAAAGTAAAGTGACCTGAAAATGTATAACTGGACGCAGCACAGTAGGGCGAGTAGAATTTTGTCCACCATGTCATGTTACTTAGATTTGTATTGAGAAATAATAATATTTTGTTTTAAATCCTTCATTACCAAACATTCTAGGCTAGGAATTCTTAGAACGAATATAACGTAGAAGAAAAACAGGAAATTTTTGATCTCATTATTGTTTAAAGAAGACATTTTATTGGTATTTTTATTCGTTGATTATTTTAATACAAAAGGTACTGGCAATGTGTGAAGAAGTACCTTGATTTGTTATTAATTTTTGCTTGTTACCTTAGATTTTTATTGAGAGAACATAAATATTTTGTAGAGAAAAGAAACCTTCTGAGGCCCCTCTTGAAGAACCCCATATTGTAGGCGCTTGGGAAAACCGCAGCAGGGAGGTCATTCCACAGCTTGAGTGTGCGTGGGATGAAGTTTCTTTCATACCGCACAGTGCGCACCGTCTAGAGTCGCAATGTGTGAGGATGAATTCCCTGCCTATGGCGAGAGGTGCGATGATAGAATGTAGCTACGGGCATCATGTCAAACAATTCATCTGAGCACAAACCATTGTACAGGCGGTAGAACACACACAGTGAGGCAAAATCCCTCCTAAGGCTAAGGGGTTCCACACTACCTGTGAGTATGGGATTGTCAACCAGCCTCAATGCCCCTCTTTGTACTGAGTCGAAGCGGTCAAGCTAGTATGCAGGTGCTCCAGCAAAAAGGTGACAGCAGTACTCCATGTGAGGCCGGACCTGTGCTTTATAAAGAAGGAGTTGCTGCCCCGCAGTCAAGTACTGCTTCGCCCTTTTGAGAACTCCGAGTTTTCTTGATGCCAACTTAACCTTGTCCTGCAAATGACTTCGGTATTGGACGTCGCTGGAGATATCGACACCAAGGATCCCGATACTCGAGGAGATGGTAAGCGGTGTGCCTGGGTATTGCGGCGCTACAATGAATGGGGTTTTCTTAGCGGTGAGTACACATACTTGTGTCTTAGTGGGGTTGAATTGGACTAGGTTTAGTCGTCCCCAATCGGATAATCCAGAGAGAGTAGTCTCGATTTCAGACACAAGTTGTTCGCGACTCTTCTCCTCCTCGGACTGAGGGACATTTGCACGGCCTGAGTAACACGTGTCTCCGGTACTGTCGTCCGCATAACAATGAATGAAGCTAGACTACCATCGGCTTTTTCAGCAGTGGAAGGAAAGACTGGCAGAAGTTTCCCTCGGCAGCTTTGGCGAGCGACCAAAATGCACGACTGCCAGATGGGAAGCGCGCAAGCCGCTCGCCAATTCTGCCGATGAACTCAAACTTAGCCCTGGCCGTAGCTTTTTTACTGGACCTCGAGGCGGCATTCAACTTTCGCTTCACATCAGCGATATTGGGATCTTTATGGCAAGAGCCGTGGTCCAAGCCCTGTATGCAGATTGCTTATGATGGGCTTCTCTGCAGGGCCTATTAAATCAAGGGCGTTTGCTCTCTCCTGTTGCAATCCAGTGGTTCGGAATATAGTATTCCATACCCGCTAGGATCGCATCAGCTAATGCTGTTGCTCAGGAGCTGGGATCATTTGAAGTGAAGCAAAGCCGCCTCCACGGGTACGACGCGAAGAATTCTCGTAGTCCATCCCAGTCTGCCGATTTGTAGTGCCAGAAGTGCCGCCATTGAGGTGGCTGCGGTGGTTCAGGCCGCGTGAGAGTCACTTGCACCCGATCGACGCTGCGGTCCGAAGTACCAAGTGGTGCTTCCACAGTTACTGAGTATTCGTCCGGGCGCGAAGTCAGCAGAAGGTCCAGTATAGAGCTTATGTGGGTCTCTATTTTTGGTGTTCTAGTAATAGAATGCACCAGTTGAGAGAATCCGTAGGTCAGTGCAAAGTCATGAGCAGCCCTTCCCGCAAAATCAGTGCTAGGAGACCCCAGCCACTCTACGTGGTGAGCGTGGAAGTCCCCCAAGAATACTAACACCGCGGTAGGGTATTGCTCAATTACATTGTCTGCAGACCGCTGCAGATGCTCAAACAATTGAGCCTGTACCCAGGTCACCGCTATGAGACCTGTAGAGGCACGCAAAGATACGGGTGTGGCCACCGTGATCCGTACGTACTCAAAGAGTTGACAGGTCCCTGTCTTCAAGGCCATGAAGACCGCGGCAGCAATTATCATCCCGGATGTACAAGCATACCCCGGCGCGACTCAGGAAGTTAAGTTCGAGTTTGTACCCGGGGTACATTAAGTAGGCTGTATCGGCCGGGCATGATATTTGCGTCTCTGTCAGAAAAAACAAGGTGGGCTGCGCGGTCTCTAAATGTAGATGAACCGCGTTGAGGTTGGTGTGTAGACTCCTGATGTTACAGAAATCCACATGTACTGTGGACGATGGTGCCGCTGTGGTAACGTTTATCTTGCTTTTTTTTTCTTTTCATGACTTATGTGGGGGGTGGGGGGAGGACGGTAAAGAGAGGACCACCATAGACAAGCTGGGGTTGTGTGACTGGCTGGCGCGGCGGGCGGAAAGGCCCCCGGTCCCCTCCCAAATACTGTAGCCGAGTCCACTCCGGTTTCCTCCTCCGGCACGACTACAGCATCGGGCACTTTATACAGGCTGCTGGTTCAGCCTCCTGGGGCGGAGATTAAGTAATCCTCAGGTTCGGGAACCGTACAACCTGCGGACGGCCAGCGGATAACCGTTTCACCGGGTCTCCCTGACCGCCGTGCCAACATTTCACGCCCCTACAAGTCAGTGGTGTCAATTTAAGCCTACGGTCTTTCCACTGACAGCACAAAACCTCTCTAGTGAGCTCTGGCTACCCTACTCACCACCGGGAACACAACACAAGGTTATTATAACCGCGGTATTCTGTAGGGATGAGGTATTTCCGCAGACGGACTGCTCAATTTGAGACGGGAGATACCGTCGTGTCCTCTACATTTCTGAATATTATTGTGCAATTTTATTGTTGATAGTACGAACTTTAATTGTTACCAAAACTATAATTAGTATTTTGCTTGAAATAAAAAATAGTGAATAAAAAATGCATTTCCTTTTTCCCTGTAGTCATAAATAATAACTCTAAGTAATATGTGTTAATATGCAGCTAACTTTTCTATAAGATATAATGGAATAAGTAATTATTATTGTTTACTTAAGTTATCTTAACAAGCCCCTAATTTAAAAAAGGGGTAAGTATTGCTTGTGCATTTCAAACATAATTTTTATAAAGGAAATAATGCAGTAATCTTACTTATACTACCATAAAAGTTCATATTCACTAATTCATTACTGCTTTAATATAATATACTTTTTGAAATATATTTTACTTTTCTGGCAAAGTCTGGCATAAATTTTGATACTCAGAATCCTTTATTTTATTGTATTCTGAAAAATAGCATAATAATTTATTTTTACAATTCCTAATAAACTATAAACATTAGCACTAACTTAAATACAACATGAAGTGCAATATTTTTCTCTCCTTTTTTATATAATACAAAAATATACCCATAAATTCAGTTTTTTCACCATACTGAAAAATCAACATTTTCGTCTTATGCCTATTTTCCCTGAGGGTACGATTTACGTTCGTGAAAGAATAAAACCAAGTAGGTACACAACTCTATGTGTATTATTTATTAATTAATAAACTCTTAACATGATTCTCATCTTTGCTCTTGTTTTTAAACCGCATTACACTCGTGCAACGAGTAATACAATAAAACTGCAATGGCGAATACAAATATTGACTTTACTAAAACGAATAGTACGCTTTAAACAAATGCAAATGAAGTCTGGGATAAATTTAATGATCTTCATCGTATCAATGGCAACAATTAAAACAATAGAAGCTAAATGCGCCCAGCCCAAAAATCGGCGACATTGATCGCACCTTCCGTCGCTTCAAACAGGTCAGCAATTGTGCAGGAGTAGGAGCGCAGTGGGCACGACAGGAGGTGGTCCATCGACTGCAGAGGTGCACCACAGTCACAGCCAGCACCCCCGGAGTCTAGGTAACCCCATTTTACGCGGTTGACCCTACAGCAGTGGACCTGAGTCCTTAAACTATTTAGGGACTTCCAGGTGGACCATTTAAAGAATGGTGGTAAGAAATGATAATGCTAACTTTATAATAGCTTTTAAATAGCTTTATAAATCATCAAGGTCCAGGAAAATCAATTACTAGCCTTTTTTTAATGTGCGCAAAATCCCCACTGAAACCCCCAGCACCGACGCCGGTGGGGGAGGTTATGTCGGACTTGAACCGACTAAGACGCACGTCGTCTGTGTGGGCGCAGGTTGCTGGAGATGAGATTATCTGAGACATATCCCTCAGACCCCGGCCGGCCCAGGACAGTCTTTTATGAGACGGCCCTCTTCGAGTGTGGGGACCACAGAGACCCCATCGCATCTTCGGGAATGGGGAAGTGCGCATCGCGCTCATAGGGTGACAGGTGGCTCCACCCGCAACCCCTGATCAATTTATTACTAGCCCTCCACCAACGTGGATCACTCATCTCCGGTTCTATTCAACCCATTGCAGTCAAACAAACGTAACATTTTAAGTTGGACTAACATTTCTATCAAAAAAAAACCGCATTAAAATCTGTTCAGTAGTTTTTGCGTCCATCACGAACATACATTTCCCAATTTTCAATTATACAATTATGTAGATTTAGAATAAACTATTAAATTGGCTTTAGACAATTCCTCGTTTCGAAGAATCAAAAAGTTATATAAATTTTAGAGTAATATTTAGATACGCACGTAAAAATGGGCGAAGGTCGATGTTAGCTCGGATCTTAGACCATAAAAATAGTATATTTACAACACTAGAAAACGCTATCCAGAAATGCAATAATGCATTTTAATTAATTCTTAATACTGTAGCCAACACGCCAAGCCATCGAGGCCGGAGTGTAGCAAACTTTAGTAAAATAGAACAGTCAAATGCAGTGCTACAAAAGCCGCATCAAAGCTTTAGATGATTATGGCCAGAGAAACTGCAAAATGTATTGTAAAAAGGAAAGAGTTGTTTGTGTGTTCTAGCTGTTATTTGTATGTTGAGCAGCAGCAGCGAGTAGCTGGTTGTACAGTGTACTACTTCTAAATAACCTCGAATCTTAAACCAACCTCACAAGGTACTTTTTAAAAAATAGATGAAGCTCTGGTGCAGGTTTTGCTATCAAGGTTAGACCGAAGTCACTTCCGATTAATCCGATATACCAAATGAGAACAAAAAGTGGATTCCACTACAATGCAAACTTTGTGGCTACTTTGAGTCCGATATGAGGGTGTTAAGTGTTGATATGTTCATTCATTCATTCATCTAAAGATGGGAAGATGAACCAGAAACGTGAATCAAAAAAAAAAACAAAATGTGCAGTTTAAAGCCTGGTTCACTTCACCAAGCTTTAAACTGCAAATTTGAAATCTCTTTAACATGTTGATATGTTCATTCATTCAATTCATTCATTTCCCATTTTTATACTACTTAGGTGGCAGACAAGCACGCGGCCCACCTGATGGAAAGTGGTTACCGTGGCCTATGGACGTGTGCAAAATCAGGGCAATTACACTCGCGCTGCCGACCCTGTAATCACAGTGAGTTTCTATGCCATCAGTCTAGAAGACAAAGCAGGACATGCCTTTGGTATTCCTACTGATAGTACAAAAGCTCTCCAATGAGTTGTGGCTACCATTCTTACCATTGAGAACACAACAGAAGGATACTATGGGCGCGGGATTCTGTAGGACGGAGGTACTTCCCCAGTCGGACTGCTCAATTGGACGAAAATATCGTCGTGTCCTACCTCCTACTCACAAAACACACAATATAGTAAAAATCTGTCTCCTCTAAATTAAAACTCTAACACAATTTAGATTCTACTTTTGAATAATTAAGTAGTATTTTAGCTTAACAAGGAAATGGAAGACAAAAGAAACAAATGCAAAGGTAATCTCTTAGTTGGCTTGTTACTTGCTTAAACAGAGTATGGTCTACTTTTATTTTTGCAGAAATTACAGACTTGACTCCGAGTTACTTGGAAACACTTTGTAATGTGATTGGACAACCAATTGTTATCTTTTTTCGGTTAGTATAGTACTTATCAATTAAGAAGAAAATTCGGGCGGAATTCGAAATTCAGCGGAATTTTTTACGTGCGCAAAATTTTTATGTCGGACTCGAACGGACTAAAACGCACGCCGCCTGTGGGTTGCTTTGGTTGCCGAAGGTGAAGTTGACAGGCATATCCCTCGCACCCCGGCCGACACAGGGCCATCTCTCACGATCTGGCCCTCTCCTCGGGTGTGTGGGGACTACAGAGTCCCCAACTCGTTCCCGGAAAACGGGGAGGCGCGCCAGGCGCGCGATCTTTGCCTTACATAATTCGGAAGAATGTCGGCAGATGGCTCTCAACCATTGCGGCAAGATGAAGGTTCGGTGGCTTAGTGGTCAGAGCGTTTCCTTTGTAAGGGAAAGATCACGGGTTCAAAACCCGCCTGAACCAATTCATTTTTTTCTATCTTAATAGATTTGAATAGTTAGCATGCTTACGGTATCTAAATGAATAAATATCAAAACACTAAAGGTCTCGGGTTTAAAATAATCCAATTTGAACCATCCTATCGTTCGTCACCCTTTTAGGAGTGAAATTTGTAAAGACGCTGTTACAATGTTCATTTGTAACCAGACCAAGGTGTATTAAATTTTGTGCTGTGCAGTATAAAGATGACAGACTTCTATACAAACGGTCACCTCTTATTTTACCCCCTTAGCAGGAAAATTTCACAAAATTATTTCTTAGTGGGTGCTTGATGATCACCTGCCTATATTTCAAGTTTGGAGGTCCAGCGGTTTAGGCTCTGCGTTCGTGAATGCCCAGGGTGCATCGCATGGAGATTCCAGATCACGTATTCAGAGTTCCCATTGCATTTTTCGTTCAGCAGACCCTCCTACTTCAGCTAACATACTTCGAACCTCCGCTGCACCCCTTTAACCCATGCCTTGCGGGCAAATTTTCAAATAAAATATGGGAATCTATTGGATTTATTGACATTTATAATGTGGTAATATCTTTTGAATAGAACGTTCAATTTCAATAATTCAAAAAGTAATCAACAAACAGGCAAATATCGAAAACGATACCCATATTGATTTTTTAGACAAATTTCAGTCTTTGATTTCAGTCTATCGTAATCAGTAATCAGGAAAACCTCGGTAACTAAATAAACTATATATATCAATATAACCTATATTAACTTTTTTGACAGTTTTCAGTCCGTTATCTTTGATCGCTAGATTAATAATAAATTCGTAATCAGCAACCTCGAAAACCTCGAAAATGACACCCATATTGATGTTGTTTTAAATTTTGAGTCCGACATCTTTAATCACTAAATAGATAATGTGTTCGTAATCAGCAACCCCGAAATCTCCGAAATCGTGTCCACCATCTTTGACCGCTAAATAGATAATGTACTCATAATCGAAATCATAAAACAAACAATTTTAATAAACAAAACCAGTCAATAAAGAGCGTTTTGGTGCCAACACGAAGAAGAGCGCACCGCGGTATTATATCATTTTCCGAAATTGGTGTGAATTCGAACTTTTATAGATAGATAGATAATTCTTTATTGCACACCAATATTATAAAAAAAATACAGACATAATTAAAGTTACAGTTAAATGCACAATGGGCGGCCTTATCACTCAAAGTGATTTCTTCCAGGCAACCTTAGGATGGACAGGAATTAAAGTATATAAGTGAGTGTTGGTGTAATTTGTCAACATTTATAAAATAGTGTGTTACATGAATAATTACATAGTATACAAATATGAAATATAGATAAATAAAATAATAAGTGAATATGAGAAGACTTCAACGACTACGCTGTAGAGAGATAATGTCTCTTTACCATTGTTTTAAAAATATTGATGGATTGTGCCTCTTTAATAGTTACTGGCAATGCATTCCATAGGCCAATGGCCTTCACCGTAAAAGATTTGCCATAGTAAACAGTAGAATGCGCTGGCAATCCCAGCGTCAGGTTCCTAGACGGTCTCAAGGATCTCGTTTGTATGTCATGGAGAAATGTAAAACGTTCTTTAAGATAAGTGGGAGTAATTGGATTAAAGAGAACGTTATATAATAATGCTAAAATATGAGCATTCCTGCGAAGACGAATTGGGAGCCACTTGAGTCTGTTACGGAATTCAGAAACGTGATCATATTTACGTAAGCCGAATATGAATCTAATGCAAAAATTTTGAAGACGCTCAAGCTTATCAAGTTGCTCCTCAGTCAGATCAGGATAGCTGACATCGGCGTAATCTAGTACAGGAAGAAGAAGAGATTCAGCAAGCAAAATTTTTGTAGAAGTTGGAAGGAAATTTCGTAACCGACGCAAATCCCCTGCTGATGCAAAGAGTTTCCGACTTGTTTGTTGTAGTTGATGTCTCCAGGAGAGGGTACTGTCAATATAGATACCCAGATTTTTTACATTAGTGTTAATTGGTAAAATAGCGCCTGCAAATTGAACTTGCGGCACTTGTGACCAGTTGATTCTAGAGATCAGCTGCTGACCACCTACTACAATTATTTGAGTTTTTGTTGGATTCACCGTCAGTCCATAATTTTTACTCCATTCGGAAATATGCTTCAGATCCATGTTGATCGTACAAATAGCTCTAGTTAAGTCACTTGAGGGAGCTTGCGTATAGATTTGCAGATCATCGGCGTAAAGGTGGTAGGATGAAACAAGTTTTTCAGAGATGGTATTTATAAAAATTGCGAAGAGTAAGGGAGATAAAACGCCACCCTGCGGTACGCCAGCTGTAGTACTGCACCAAGAAGAATAAGATTCTTTGATGCGTATACGTTGCCGGCGACCGAACAAGTAACTACGAAACCATTCAATAGCCGTTGGAGATATGTTAATAGAGCTGAGTATACCAAGCAGGATGTGGAAATCTACAGTATTAAAAGCATTACTGAAATCAAGTAAAGATAATAAAGTAAGTCTACCACTATCCATGCCCTTTCTTATATCATCATTTATCTTAACCAATGCTGTGGTCGTACTGTGTCCGCGTCGGAAACCAGATTGAAATGGGTTGAGAAGTTCATTTTTATTCAGAAAAGAACTAAGTTGAGTATGGACGAGTCGCTCAAAGACTTTTTTTTTTTTTTTTTTTTTTATATAGGACACGTCAATTGGACTTCGCCTTGCCTGATGGTAAGCTGAAGGCAAAATCCCAGAAAAGAGGGTCACCATTACATACACATACCGTGTGACAATGGTGACACTCAGCTTGACGGCCTTATCATATGCTTTTTCACGCCCCGCTTAAAGGACCCGGGACTGTAGGAAGAAGGAAACACGTGAGCTGGTAATGAATTCCAGGCCTTAATGGTGCGACAGAGGAAAGAGTCTCCGAACCGCTTGGTTCTTGATCGGATGTTTTGCACCGTGTGCGGATGACATCTAAGACCTGCACGCGTTGTCCTGTGTAGGAAAGGGGAGGGTGGGACTAATTGGAAGAGCTCATCAGAACACTCCCCATGGTACAGACAGTAAAATACAGCCATGGACGCAACATCTCTACGCAGCTGTAAAGGTTCTAGGGTGTTCGTGATCTCGGGATTCCCAATGATGCGGATCGCACGTCGCTGCAACCTGTCGAGAGCATCTAGTAAGTACTTTGCTGAACCATCCCAGAGATGCGAGCAGTACTCCACACAGGAGCGAATTTGTGTCTTGTATAGAAGACACCGCTGCTCCGGCGTGAAAAATCGTCTCACTCTGTTCAGGACTCTGAGTTTTCGTGAGGCTGTTTTGATGATGCTTTCGATGTAGTTTTTGTTATTCAGGTTGCAGCGAACATCCATACCTAGGATATTGAGATTGTCCTGCAGCGGCAGTGGCGTGCTCTGAAGAGTGGGGAGGGGAAGGAAAGAATATACTTTTGCTGTAAACGCACATGCCTGCGTCTTCTTGGCATTGCACTCAACCAGGTTCTCAGAGCCCCATTGAGAAATGTGATTCAGGACCCCGTCAAGCTCAGTGACAAGAAGCTGCCTTTTCTCTGCGATATCTGACTTTGGAAAGGAATGGAAGGATGGATATCGGACGGTAATCAGTAAACGAGCATGGTTTGGATTTTTTTGGTAAAGGAATTATTTGAGCATCTTTCCACGCAGACGGAAAAATGCCGCAGGATAATGAGTGATTAAAGATATGGCAGAGAATGTCCACGATCTCATCAAGAATAGGTAAGATCATATTCCTGCTGACACAATCGTTGCCCACAGCATTGGATGAAATTGCTACTATGCTCTTTTTAACATCACACGCGGTTAATTGATCGAAGCTAAAAGGTGGGTATTTAGGAGATGGAATAGATGAAAAATGTTGTAATGTATTTGTTTTTATAGGCCCATCAAAGTTGGGCGAAGCAGAAAAGTGTACGTTGAGTGAATTTATATCGAAGTCTTTAGGAATAGAATCTGACCGTGATTTTCCAACTCCTAATGTATTGAGAAACTTCCAGATTTTAGCTGGATCTCCACTCTCAACCGAGGTATGAATGTGTTGGCGTTGCGCATTCCTACACACCTTGTTGCAGTGATTTCTAATGGTCACATATTTATCCCAATTCACTTGCGTGGAACGAAACTTATACCTGGTCTGCTGCTTTTTTAGATAGAAGATCTTTAATATCCTGGGTAAGCCAGGGTGCAGGCAAATGTTTTAACTTAATGACTCGCATGGGTGCGTGTATGTCATAAAGCTGTGATATATTAGACGTTAAGATCTTCACTTTAGTGTCGACACAATTTGACATTAAAAGAGTGCCCCAGTCTATCTTGACAACATCCTCATGGAGATTTTTTAAATTAATGGCGTTGAAATTGCGTTGTAATATAATTTTAGGTTTTGGTTTGGGCGGTCGGATTCGGTAAGAAAGATAGATTAAGTCATGATAAGAGAAGGCGTCAGCATTGCACTGGCCATGTTTAGCTACATGGTTGGGTGAAAAAAACTAAGACCAGATCGAGAAGAGACGGGGTACAGTTAGGAAAATGGTGAGTGGCATTCAGAGGAAGAATGGATAGATTACATGATTCTGCAATGCGCCGTAGGGAGGAAGAACGTGAGTCATTAAGTAGAAGGCAGGTATTAAAATCTCCCATTAAGATGACATGCTCGTAAGAAGGTACAAATGTTTCTAGCATATCTTCAAAAGCCTCAAAATAGTTCAGGCGTTTTGATGGAGAATAGAATGCACCAAGTAAAACTTTTGTATGATTGAGTTTCAGCTCTAGGAGTAAATATTCACCGGAGTTGGATGGCGGTGGTTGTGGTGAGGCACCAACAACAACAAAAGGAATTTGAGACCGCAGGTATATGGCCACACCACCGTAACCATCACCGGTGTTACTCGTACGATCATTCCTGATAAGCTGAAAACCTGGGAGAGAGTAAGAAATAGTTGGAAGACAGGGTTTTAACCAAGACTCAGTGACCACAATAGCGTGAACATTTTCACAGTCAAAGGTCGCCAGCATATCCGGGAAATGAGCAGGAATGCTTTGAGCATTTATGTACACTACATTGAAATTCCTCGGGACATCCAAAAATTGAGACCGAAGAGTGTCTGCGAGTGACGGTGACCGGTGGCTTACAGTGCTATCGTTTAAGCTTCCGGTAGATAATAAGCTATCATCATTTAAATCAACCATTAATAGTGTTTGTGTGTGTGTGTGCGTGTGAGTGTGCGTGTGTGTGTGTGTGTGCGTGTGTGTGTGCGTGTGTATGTGTGTCAATACAGTAAGTACAATAAAAATAAATTACAATAATACTTGTATATATGTACATATATATACACAAGAATACCTGCAGTCTGTCCACCCGCTAGTTGCGTGTTACAATAATGGAAAGCATTTATAACAACAACTGAAACACAATTAGAAAGAGAAACATGTTTGATCGAATACTTCTATGGATAGTTATTAAAAGGATACTGATAAATAAAGCAGTAAGGAACTAACAGAATTCATGCCGGGCAACAAAATATTCGTATAAATGTTCCAAGTATGTGGTATCAAAATAGCATTAACAGTAGAAGCATGAACTACTAAATAGGCTAATACTTACAAAAAAAAAAAAACAAACAAAAGCTTCACTTCTTGTTACATTTAGACCTCGTACATGGAACGCGATATTCCTCTGTGACAACTTTGACCTACAAAACAGATCAAGGGCAGTACATTGTTATTGTTGTCTAAAAGTTGATCTCTTTTCCCATTTTAATCAGAGTAGATGCAATTCAATTGTTATTGTAATTGATTTGCAATTACTTAAATACATTCAGTGTCCCAGATCGAAGAGTTGTGAGAAATAATTGTTGAAAATTTATGTTACATAGTGGAATAAGAAAACAAAAAAGAAAAAAAAAATTATAATAAGGACATTTACAGATTCCCTCGGCGATCAACAAAAAAATAAAATAAAAATAAAGTAAAAACAGCTATCCAAAAACAAATCACGACAGAATCTGTTACATCTCTCACTATGGCCAAGAAACGTTTAAATCTATAGTAGACATCTACGAAAGACAAGTTACCCGACAATAGATCCCAATATAGCTATAACTATCCGTGAAGCCCTTATTTTTTCGCTACTGCCCGTCGTGTCTTTACAGTGGTAATTTTAACAGCAGTACTTTCACTATCGGAACACTTTATTTTCTCAAGATCACGGAGCGTATGGATTCGATGCCGGTTCCCATCCGGGCCAAGTACATATACGGAGCCTTCTCTGGTCCAGCATTTATTAACACCGAACTTATCACGAGCAGCCATAAATGCACTATGCCGCGACCTGGTTAAGAATTCGGAAAAAGTGATTCCTGTACCTTTTAATTTAGAACCATATACTACACAACCACTAACAAACAAACACTACCACATACTACAAAACCATATACTGTCCCTCACTGCGACGTTCTGTAGCTCAACCAGTATAGCCCTGGGCTTCTCACTGGTAGTTTGTCGTCCCATCCTATGGCTCCGCGTGACGTCATTAGAAGAAAAAGAATCTAGGCGTATGTGTTCTTTAATAGTGTCACTGACCACTACGGATGTGTCTTCTCCTCTTCTCTCTGCGATGCCATGTAAGAGAAGCATTTTTCGACGGCTCCGTGTCTCCAAATTGTCTACCTCCCGAGCCAAAGTGTCAAGCCGCTGGGAAAGTGACTTAAGACTTTGTAACACGAAACTTTTAAATGCTGCAAACTCTTCCGCCAGGCTGTCTGTAGTGGTTGAAGGCTTGTCTTGCAATTTAGCCTCGAACTTAGCCATCCTTTCTTCAAAATTTTTTTTTTTTTTTTTTTTTATATAGGACACGTTAATTGGACTTCGCCTTGCCTGATGGTAAGCTGAAGGCAATGTCCCAGAAAAGAGGGTCACCATTACTTACACATACCGTGTGACAATGGTGACACTCAGCTTGACGGCCTTATCATATGCTTTTTCACGCCCCGCTTAAAGGACCCGGGACTGTAGGAAGAAGGAAACACGTGAGCTGGTAATGAATTCCAGGCCTTAATGGTGCGACAGAGGAAAGAGTCTCCGAACCGCTTGGTTCTTGATCGGATGTTTTGCACCGTGTGCGGATGACATCTAAGACCTGCACGCGTTGTCCTGTGTAGGAAAGGGGAGGGTGGGACTAATTGGAAGAGCTCATCAGAACACTCCCCATGGTACAAACGGTAAAATACAGCCATGGACGCAACATATGACTGCATGTCCAGTAAGGAAACCTCCATTGTGGGTTTGTGTTATTATTGCGTGAACCAATTGGGGAGATAACACTTAACCAGCAGGTGTGCACGGTTATCTATCACATTCACTCATCAAAGCACTGAAAATACTGTTTACTTTTTGTCTTTCGATTTTAAATGTAACAACAAAAATTATAGTGTTACCGCCACCATTTTTTTTTTTTTTTTTTTTTTTTTTTTTTTTTTTTTTTTTTTGATGGTGGATTTTTAGACATAACGTCTTTGACAACGCACACAAGTGTAGGGAAATGGCATATTACAGTGAATTGTGACTTTTCGTGTTGGTTCCAAACCTCCCTAGGGAGGTTCTTGTACAGTCCCCACAACTTTACTGATGCAGCAATCATCTCAATGATCGTCATTATCATCATCATCATTATCATCATCAACAATCATTCTAAAGGACCGCAACTTGAAAAAATTAACATTACGTCTCGTCATTAAAAAATTTAAAGACATCTATTTGACAATTGCAAAATTGCGGTGATTCGCTGCAGAAGGCAACAAATGTCGTTAACAAAATAGTCGGAAGTTAATAAAAAATAAATATTAAAATAAAAATGTGATTACAAATGAGACAGCCCTGAATTCTAAGTACATATTAGTACTGAGTAAAATGTATGGCTACTTGGTACGGCCCCCCCATCCCCCACCATCCCGCTCACCCCGCACGATTGCTCTGTCTAGGCGACTTCCTCGACAGACTGTAGAAGTTAGACTGAGATATTAGTATAGATTCAATCCATAGGTACACCTGATACACACTATAAAACTACAACACTATAACAGAACAAGTAGTTTAATTTCAAAAGGTAACAACATCTCAAAAAAAAAGATAAGAGTTACATTTTTACATTCCCGTTAAAATTCAAGTCTTTACTTCTAAAGCAACTGAAAACTTCCTACGGCGAGACAGTCTACCGCCTTAATTATAATAAAATTGACTTAATGAATTGACTTAATGAAATTGAATTAATGACTTTGACTTTGACTTTGACTTGAAATTGAATTAATGAATTGACTTAATGAAAGAGACTGTAGAAGTTAGACTGAGATATTAGTATAGATTCAATCCATAGGTACACCTGATACACACTATAAAACTACAACACTATAACAGAACAAGTAGTTTAATTTCAAAAGGTAACAACATCTCAAAAAAAAAGATAAGAGTTACATTTTTACATTCCCGTTAAAATTCAAGTCTTTACTTCTAAAGCAACTGAAAACTTCCTACGGCGAGACAGTCTACCGCCTTAATTATAATAAAAATAATTAACACCGAGAGCTATTTTCCTTAATTATACACTGTGGTTTTATAATTTAATTAATTGTATTTTCCTAGAAAAAACAACTCGAGAGGTATCTTGTTTGCATGATTTTTTCGGGACCTCGCCAAACTGTTAAAAGGCTCTATAATAAATTCATTACACTGTGGTTGCTCAGTTGAGTCGTTTTTGAAAATTATTATGCAAACTAATATCGTTGTTATCTTTGTTACTCAATCACGCTCGAAAGGCTGAATGCTTGTCTAGTCTACTATGGGCTGTGTACTTGTCTACTACCGAAGTAGTAAATAAAAAGATGTTTACAGTCAATATTATTGAGTGGCACGGTAACCATTGAAAACTCTTTACAGCCTAACTATTTTTTGTTCGACATATTTATCTTATTTAATATAATGTGCATTTATTATAAGGAGTATTTATATATCGCATCAAAAGCAAAACACCCTGTATAACTCTTTAAATGAGTGCCACCAGAAACTAATGCCGTAACACAAGTGAGACCATAAACAACCTGTAATTACTTTTAACGAATTAATGTCGTCCGGCTAGGGGCACTTAAAGTTTAGCTATTGTTTATGGTATAGGAAAATAGGTTAGATTCTATTTTATATTATAACTAGCTGTGGCCGGTGTTGCCATCGGCTACGAACTCCAATACAAATATAACCTTTATTAGTTATTAATAAGTAAACTGAATATTCAAAGGAAGGTTTTCTCAGCACTTATGGGAACGTCCGGTTAAGGCGATTCTTTTTTTAAAAACATGATTGTTTTCAGATTTATTCTGTGCATATTTTATTATGAATGTAGTCTTGCAAAATATACTCAGATTATATTATGGTACAGTCAGCGTCAAAAATCCATAAAATTTTTAAATACTTAAATCATGAAGCTTAATAACTGTTGCAACTAGAGAACAAGACTATCTTGCCATTGTTAACTTGTAAAAATCACCTATCACTACTTTCTCATTAACTGCTTAATATTAGTATCACGTAGAATATCGAACACACCCATCAAGAATTAACCCTAAGATGATTCTTAGGGTTGATTCTTGATTCGGTTGGATCTAAAGCTTTCATATTGCGTAAGAAGGCCTCTGTAGCGTGTTGGTAGTGAATACGACCGCTATGCTGGAGGCGCGGGTCCCCGCTCAGTGCAAATATTTGTAAGCATGAATATGGGTATTCGATTTGTGCTGTCAGTGGGATGACTAAAGGCTTGTCCTGCTTTGTCCTCTACACTGACGGCACAGAAACTCTGTGCTTACAGGGTCGGCAGCGCGAGTGTAGCTTCTCTGGTGAGTTACACACGTCCATAGGCCACGGTAACCACTTTCCATCAGGTGGGCGGTGTGCTGGTCTGCCACAAAAGTGGTATAAAAAAAAGTCACATTGGTCTGGATGTGCCTCGATCCCGGTTGCCATACGAATTTCTATGGCAATCGTTACGAGTAGTTGGTATCCTAAAAAGTTCAACAATTGATCTAACTGCAATGCTTTGATATCGCCTTTGGGTTGTGGCAGTAGCTTCACGAAAAATATCGAAGTTCAGTCAAATCCGCAAATGGACTGGTAAAGCGGACCCCAGACTTCGATGTTAAAGCTTCGGATACGACTGGGATTAACGCTAAGATTAAGAAGATTGCGGTAAGATAAATACTTTGGTAAACAGTATAATTATTATTTACATACCTTATGTTTTCCCAAATTGATCACCGAACATCCTAAAACAGCTTCCTTCCCGATGTGGAAGGTGTGGTTCCCGATCGGCCGCTCGAACTGTGGCACGTTGATCAGCTTGCGATTCACAATATGGGAGTCTGTTGACAATAAGGAAAGAAACGTGTTAATTATTGAAGTAAATCAATCCATCAATCAATTAGCCCACCGCAGTCCACTGCTGGACATAGCCCTCTCCCAATGTGCGCCATTTTCTCCGATCCTAAGCCTTCCGCATCCAGTCTGTCCCAGCCACCTTTTTCAGGTCGTCCGTCCATCTGGCTAGGGGGCGTCCTACTTTTCGTTTACCTTCTCGCGATCTGCACTCTAGGAGTAAATATTAAATTTGTTGAAGTAAATATATTTATAGTTGAAGTAAATATTAAGAAGATATTAATGGACAATATTCTGAGTCAGGCTCTTTCCTCGCGGGGTCTGGTCGCTTCCACAATAGCTAATACGTTAAATCCAGAGAAAGAGCAGTAGAACGGAATCTGGACTCCTAAGTACAATGTTTGGGTACAACTAGGATGTACGGATGATGAGAATTGATTCAGAAGCTGTAGACAGACAGATCAGTATTGTATAAGATTTTACACAGTGCTATCTAGACCACAACAAAGTAAAAATAGCTTAACTAGCTGGTGTTACTTATTGGTACTAGAAAACTTACATACATTCATAATTATAGCATAACATAACGTAACTTAAACTCACGATATCCCCTAAGGAGTAGGCAGAGGTGCTAGCACCTACATTTCGCCAGTTTATAGGTTCCAATGTAATAGGTGGCTAGCCTATTGCCATTAACCGGGCACTTATCAACCTGCGATAAATACACACATAACTTCGAAAAGCATCGAAAAGTCATTGATGTGTGCCATGGTAAAACCTGGGATCGAACCCGAGATCTCGTCTCAGCAGTCCATTACCCATACCACTAGGCTACCGCGGTTATAGGTATAAATAATAACCAATGTTCATAATTATTAGAAATAATAGAAAGCTTTAAAAAAATTATGACGCCTCAAAAAATCACTGTTCACCTGTAAAATCTAATTCCTCAGTTTTTTGGCCAATACATTCTTAAACATAGACTTCACCTACGTGTGTTCAAGTGTGATAATGTGAATACCATTCAAGTTTACAGTAACACATTCAGAATACCACGACACAGATGTTTAACAAGTACACACCTTATTTAGAATTATATTTCCGTGAAACACCTCAAACGACAAAGCCATTACTGGAGTTCACATCAACGCGAATAGCAACTCGGTACAGTTATAATACGTAATATATGCGTCTTATTGTTAACTTAGTTTACTTAAATTGCTCGACGTAAGGCTTCACGGCTTAAAGTAAGGGAAAATTACTTTGCTTCGGTTAATTTGCCACCACCGGTAGGAGGGGAAATCCCGAGAAATGTTGACGTGGTTAAAGGTGGGTAGTTAAAGGTGATATGTCAATGGTGTGATATGTTACTGCTAGGGAAGCCGAAAACTGTATGAAGGGGAAGAGAAAAATCTATTTTTTTTTATACCACTTAGGTGGCATACAAGCGCACGGTCCACCCGATGGAAAGCGGCCACCGCGGCCCATGGACGTGTGCAACACCAGAGATGTCACACTCGCGGTGCCGACCCTGTAAGCACAGAGTTTCTGTGCTGTCAGTGTAGAGGACAAAGCAGGACAAGCCTTTAGTCACCCCACTGACAGCATAAATTCTCCAGTGAGCTCCGGCCATCCCACTCACCGCTGGGAACTCAACATGAAGTTATTTTAACCGCGGTAATCTGTAGTGCGGAGGTACTTCCTCAGTCGGACTGCTCAATTGGGCGGAAACACCGCCGTGTCCTACCTCCTCACATGAATTACGCTAGACACTGCGTGTTAAGGAGTCGGTCTTACGTTTGAGAGGTTCCTCTATATATATTCGAGACACAATTTTTTGTATCAAGAGTAAACTGACTAGATATTTTACAAAGCTTGCATTATCAATTATTTACGTAAACTAGACCACAGCTTATGATTCTTTCAGACATGCAGAGATATAAACTCTGTATATCTTAGTAAAATGTGTAAGCTAATAAAACTTTCAGTATCAAAATAAACGGGATATTTACTTGACGACCTCCGTGGCGTAGCGGTAGAACATTCGACTGCTATGCAGGGGGCGCGGGTTCGATTCCCGCTCAGTGCAAATATTTATATGCATGAATATGTTTATTTGCATTGGTCTGGGTGTTTCTATGTATAATATGTATGTATTTACAAAAAAAAAGTATCTAAGTATGTTTATCCGCATTCTAGATCCCATAACACAAGCTAGTTAAACTATGCTTACCATGGGTTTAGATAGCGTTGTGTAGAATGTCGTGGAATATTATTATATAATTATTATTATTATTATTTACCATGTTTCATTGTTCACCGCCACTACTCCAGTTCCTCCGTGATCATGGTACTTGCAACAGCGCCGAAATATCGGAAACTCAAAACAATGAAACATGGTAAATATCCCGTTTATTTTGATACTGATGTGAGTGACCATGATACTTTAAATACCTATATAATAAAACATTTTTATTATTTTATATTAATCTAACAGAACAAATTCATTTTTTTCTATCTTAATCGATTTGATTAATTAGCATGCTAAATGTTTTAAAATTTCATTCAATAGTATGTTTGTTTCTGTTTTGTTATATAAATCTCATAAAACGGAATATTTTTTATCACTTGTATTAATCAAACTGAAAGTCTAATAAAATGGAACAGACCGTTTTGTTTCAATAAGAAGGGAGGGTAGATAAAATCTCTGAAACCATCATACTGTCATAAATGAATCTTTTGAACTCACTTTCACTCCACAATGAGTATATAAACCCAAAATCAACACATTCTAACCCAACATAATCCACTGTACAACCCAAATTATATACAGCAGTCCTACAGAGGCACATTCAACAAAGTTTTTACAGCTATACGGTCGAATCAGAACAAACTTTATCACTTTAGACCGCACTGTGTCATTTCGGGGACCAACTCAACCATTTTGTGTATGTTCTGCAGTCAAATAGAAATAGAATTATAACATGTGGCCTAAATTCTATACAAAACTGCGATGCGTTAACTAGTTAAGTATTTAAAATGTTATTTATGACTTTATAAGCAAATTATATTCAAATTTTTTTGAAGTGAAATTTTGTCATTTTTCACAGAACATTTTTTGAGATGGGGAATAATTAAACTGCATTTACCGACACTACTATTGACAAGTAATAATTACTAGTGATCTTGCTAATTTTATCTTGGTAACCTAAATTGTTGGTATTTAAACTATCATAGTCTTCACATCAGTATCAAAATAATCGGGATATTTACCATGTTGCAAATTGCAAATATTGTTTGTTTTTTTTTTATATCACTTAGTTGGCAGACAAGCACACGGCCCACCTGATGGGAAGCGGTTACCGTGGCCTATGGACGTATGCAACACCAGGGGTGTCACACTCGCGCCGCCGACCATGAAGAAACCTTCTGATGCCCCTCTTGAAGAACCCTATTTGTGTTTGGAGTGGGTTCATATCGGTAGTGTAAAAACTGAATTTGAACCCAGTAAGCTGCAATAAATTAAAATAATAAACAAAATTATCATATTCATGGTACGTTCTGCGTATGGTGCTACTATCTGCGATCGGTCTCGAAATCAAATCGTAAGGTTTGCACTGCACAGTTTTCAGAATCAAATTACAAAACATACTGAGACGGACATGTCCTGTATTAATATCAATATTCTCTATATTTATTCAGAGTTTTATATTATATTCTTAACAAGTTAAAATACCTTAGGGTAACTTTAACAATTCCATATTCAATACTGTCCCATTCTAAACGCAAACTAGTCAATAGACTGGCTGAATGTAGCAAAAAAATTAGCATCAGTTTAAGACTACAACCAAATCTTTAACTTTGTGCAGCTATCACAAAAAGTGTGCTATGCTTATACAGATAGGTGTCAAAATTAATTAGCTCATTCACCTAATTTCCGCGCCCTGTTCGATATTCGAAATTCAAAATTCATTATCGCCACGTTACATAATTTTGTTCTAAGCAGATTTTTTTTTTATACCACTTAGTTGGCAGACAAGCATACGGCCCACCTGATGGAAAGTAGTTACCGTGGCCTATGGACGTCTGTAACACCAGAGGAGTCACAGTCGCGCTGCCAACCCTGTAAGTACAGAGTTTCTGTGCCGTCAGTAGAAGACAAATCAGGACAACCTTTAGTGTTCCCACTGACGGACGGCACAAATTCTCCAGTGAGCTCTGGCTACCCTACTCACCGCTGGGAACACAACACGAAGTTATTATAACCGCGGTATTCTGTAGGGCGGAGGTACTTCCCCAGTCGGACTGCTCAATCGGGCGGATATACCGCCGTGTCCTACCTCCTTCTAATTCTAAGATTGTCTCCATTCCAATAATTATACAGCAGAAAGATTTGTTTATTCATAAACAATAAACTTTAAAACTATTGAACCGATTTTAATAATTATTTCGTCATTACAAAGGTATTTTATTCAGTAATAATATAGGTTACTTTTTATCCCGATATTCCAACGGTATTAGTAGTTACGTAGGTGAAACCGTAGGTGCTAATTGTCTAGTAAATGTTTCCGCAGAAATTATTACAATTAGTCTACTTATTTCTAAACTCGATTCCTGAACCACCAAACTTAATCACATTCTTTATACGTACAAGTATATTACTAGGTACTTATCTATAATCTACAAGTTCTCGAACAAATGAGGAACTGCCCATACATCGAGTTTGGGGTCCAATCTGTGTTTAACTTTCACTAATTGTTTACCCTCGGGTCGGCTTCAATCACCAACATAACTAGACCTATAATCTTCAACAGATACCACCCGCTATCTCGTAAATTTGCCTCATTCGGAGAGGGGAGGAAGGTCTGTTTAGTTTGGACATACCGACAATGCAATCTCCTGAAAACCGATGTAGCATGAGAAACTTTTAATATGATTAATATTTAATTCGTTTATTGGTTGTTACAAAGGTTAACATAAATAGTAGCCTAAGTATAAATTGGTACTACACAATATTATAGGTAATTCTACGCAGTGCATGTTATGGGTTCTAAAATGCAGATAAACGTAAATAGATATATTTTAGAAATATATACACTAACTACAAAAGTCATTTATTCAACATATTATAAATAAATACGAATATCTCATCATTATTGGCATTCACAAATTTTGTCATATTATGTCATGTCAAATAACCCGCCCCAACATACCTTATATTGCATTTATATAAACTATTATAGAATGAATTCGGTCCCACGTAATAGGGGGTGAGCATCTGAGGCTGAGTCTGGGCTGTTTATATCTGTATCATGTCTTCATGCCTCCAAATATATGCACTAAGGGCTAATTCTTGAATAAAAAAAAATGACTTTACCTAAATTGAATCCCCCAAATGTCAAAGTGGATATTCTATCAAATTTTCATTGCCAGCATCATCGTCTTTGACATTTTGTAGCTAGAGATTGAATGTTGAACAGGTTTTTATTGCGAGAATTGGACTTCTCAGCAACAATCGAACCCACGACTTCCGACATGATACTGGATAAGTTAAACTAAA
The DNA here is from genome assembly GCA_963662185.1 of Eilema griseolum. Taxonomy (NCBI): domain Eukaryota; kingdom Metazoa; phylum Arthropoda; class Insecta; order Lepidoptera; family Erebidae; genus Eilema; species Eilema griseolum. The sequence goes on from OY759245.1 coordinate 19,687,627, forward strand.
TTACTTAATACTCAAAATCATCAAACTCCAATATTCATAGTCTTGCCGATAGCGAAGTTTTCTTTAAGGTAAATAACCAAACGAGGTCACCGCATGACCTCGAGTATAAAGCCGATCGATGTTAAAAGTAGGTAGGCAGTGCAGACTGTCTTTTAAAATATTCATTAACAGGACAGTTGGAGAAAGGTGACTTAAATTTTTACTGTAAAATCTTTCTTGAACATCGCAATGTCTGAACAGTCCAAATCAAATGGACCGCGGGCCGTTCGGCTGTAAACAAAAAGCGTACCCAGTCTGAACACAGAATCTATTTAAGGGCTTTATCATACTAGATTTCGGGGCCGAGCGGTCGAGAAGCGGAGACGCCGCGGGTGCGCTGCGTCTTCGCCGCGGTTGCACCACGGAAACGTCGCGGATTTGTAGTGAGTTTACGATATACAGACAATACAGTCAGTAACAAAATGGATTCTGACGAGGAAATATTGTTGTTGGCTTTGTTAGTGGGAAGACGCCGAAGACGGAAATGAAAGCATCGACGAATTTGGGAAGATCCATTCATCCATAATTCGAATGGAAGAGAGCGATTACTTTGTGTTATATTGCTAATGAATAAACGAATCCATTTTGTTACTGAGTGTATTGTCAGTTTATCGTAAACTCACTACAAATCCGCGACGTTTCCGCAGCGCAACCACAGCGGAGACGCAGCGCAATCGCCGCGGAGGCGACCACTCCGCCTTGAAACTACTCGTATGATAAGGTCCAAGCTGTATAGTCTTAAAAAAGCACATAAATGGGACATGGGGAACAGCACAATACATGGGCAAAGCCGCATGCAACAACTAGTCAACAATAACCGTATTACCATATAATTAGTACGCAAGAAGCCATACTATGGTTTCAATGCGTACGTACTTCTTAATTCATTCGGATCGAAATAAAATTTGAGTGGGTTTTAAAAGCCAGTATTGAATTTATTGTATGGAGGGTTTCTCAATTAAATGATATAAACGTTAATATAATCAGTTATAGGGATGCGTGCAACTGTTATATTTATATTCGAACAGTTATTTACTCGATCATTAAACGTAATAAGTGCGAGTAGGACACAACACTAACTTCATGAACTATGACTTTTAAAGTTACTGGCATATTAGCGGGGCGAGGTGAAATTAAATTGGTGTAGAGGAAAAAAAAGTAATCTTGAACCAAAAACCAGACCTTAGCACATCTTTGGTTTGATATAATCTATGATTTTATTGGATTTGAGCTCTTCCACCGCCGTAGTGCCCGGTGCTCCGCCATCCTCAAAAAACGTAAACCTACTATTCATAGCATAGTAGTCTTTTTTGATGTGTTGGTGTCAAAATTTATTATTCTGACGGTAATTATACAATACTATCCGTAATCACCACTATTGTCATGGTGCGTTTCCCGAAATATAAACAATAAAACGGGTTCTAAGCAAAAAGTTACAACCACAGAGGATAGAATATGATTAAGTAATTTCTTCTCCGTGGTTACAAACTAAATCTAAATTCCCACGGATACGAGTAAAAACACATACACAACTAATATTATTTTATGAATGGGATTAAGTACTTCAATAATAGCTTTATTAAACCTAATATCGACTATCCCTTTAACGTTTTCCAACAATTATGAAAATTCATGAGCGTGCACAAATCTCATTCAATGAATAATATCGGATTGGTGAGTTACTGCACTGCGTTCCACTTTTGATTTACACAAATATCCGAAAGATATATCGGTCCACGTTGCGTTTACACGTATATAGTTCATAATAAAAAATATTTAAAATTAACTAAGGAGTCTAAAAAGTTATAATTTGAGACTGATTTTGATTATTTATATTTTAACTTACTTTGGGAATTAAAAATAATGAAAAGTCATAGTTGCAGTTTAGCTAGGCAATATTTTATTTTGCAAAGCAAATTTTACGATAACAAACTAACATACTAAGCAATATTGGGAAGACTCGGATGACCTTGTCAAATAGCCTATTGGGCATAATATATTTTTAAATCTATATAAATAACTAGTAACTTGACCCGGTCCAGGTGCAATGTAGACTGCTACTTATATTGGTAAAAGATATTTTCTTACTCTTACTATTTTTACACCCGTCGTAACTTCTAAATGAAAGGTGTTATTGGAATAATTTTAAGAGATAACTTACTCGTGGCTCATGGCTGAGCGGTGAACGAGCATATTGCAAGGCTATATTGGTTGTGTTATATAAAAGGAGAGGGTTTTCGTCAGTAGTGTATTGACTACGATTCGAACTCGGAAACATTCTAACGCTTTTTATAGATTAAGATTCGATCTAGTAAATTCAAATTCTAGTTAATGCTAATTTATTGAAAGGGAATCGGTACTGATAATGTCAGCAATACAGTTGTAGACATGAGTATTCAGTCTGGTTTAAATGGAACCACCATTATTATTTCTATTGCTCACCTATTACGTGGGACCGAATTCAATGATTGGTGAAATGTGGGGATAGAGGCGTGATTATATGTATGTGTATATTTCTATAGCACTAGTTAGTGAAACCTCATACATACGTCATAACACACGAGCCAATGTAGTTAATTTATAATGCAAATCATTAGAAAAGGCAGTAGAAATTAAAATGGCAGCATAATTGGGTCCGAACTTTCCTCGCATTGTATCGCTCTTTCAAAAGTCACGCTACGTATATATAAAGTGCGTTTCCGTTGTGTTGCGATAAATATTAGGATATTATTCAAGAATACGAGCCTGTACGTCGTTATTCTGTATGATATGTACCTATATGATAATGTTGATATGTATGGGCTAGAATAAATATTTTTTCTTTCTTTTTTTCTTTCTAATTACATCCAAAACGTGTACTTTGGATATTGTGGTGTAGAAAAGGCCTACAACTTCAGTATTATATTTCGACTTTTATGAGAGCTACTCTTGTAAAACAATTGATATTATATCATGCGCCTAAGATTTAGTAAATTGGCATGTCCTCATAGTTTTATTTTAAGCTGTCTCTTATTACAGGTGTTCACATGTTCTACAGGTTCATTTAAAAAAAAATGAAAACTTTATGCACTAACATTTCATTTTTTAATATTTTATTTAAACTATATGCTCAAATATAAAAAATGTACAAAGAGCGGACTTACTGCCACGAGTATTTTCTGCCTTCATTCTATTTAACTTTAGAGCTAATCACCATATCTAAGTATACTTAACAGACTCAAGTATACTTAGATACATGCTATTTTATTATTAGTCATAAAAGTATAAAGGTATATAAAAACTATATCTTTTTCACTCGACCAACTTGTTTGAATCGCACAAATATAAATATTTTTCCAAACTGACTCTCCGGTATTTCTTACACGACATGATGCAATTTCATTGTAAACGGAAACACACCCCGCTGAGCCGTAACTGCCACTACCTGTCACCACGCCACCTGTATTAAAACCTTGCACAAATAATTGTTGTAGTAAACGCTAAACATCCAACTTTTATGTTTTGGTAAATTAAAATTCACTACGAATCGGCAAGGTTTCGCTAAAATTTTGTACTCATTGGTACTTTTGTGCTCTTTGATTAATGACACTTGACTTGTTTATCAGCTTTTCATCATTATTCTAGAATTGAATATCAGACTTTGCTTTTGTTTGTGCTGTCGTAATTTTGTAAAATTAATAACAGACATACATATATAAATATACTACTGCCTTTGTTCCTCCGGGTTAGGCCACCTGCTTCTATCGTTACACACCTCACGAGCTTTCTATAAAAAACCTTACATGCAAGTCTGCGGCTTTCAAATACTTCTGATCTGCTCTTTTACACGGGAATAGAACACGACGGTAGAACATGGTGATATTTCTGCCCCAATTGAGCAGTCCGACTGGAGGAAGTACCTCATCCCTACAGAATACCGTGGCTATAATAACCTCGTTTTGTGTTCCCGGTAGCGAAAAGGATAGCCAGAGCTCACTGGAGAGTTTTTGGGACAGTGGGAAGACCAAAGACTTGTAATGTTATGTCTTCTGCACTGACGGCACAGAAACTCTCTGTTCTTATAGAGTTGGCAGCACGAGCGTGACTTCCCTGGTGTTGCGTACGTCCCTATGTCTCAGTAAACACTTTCCATCAGGTAGGCTGTACTTGTCTGCTAACTTAGTGGTATACAATATTTGATAACATAACATAACATAACATCTAAAATTAACAATATATATTTTTATATCATGAACCTAATAGTGAAGTTTTGTAGTCAAATAAAGCGACCTGATTACGCGGCAGTATAATAAGTACCTACTTCAAACTAAACAAAATACAAAAACAACTTTCTTCATAAGCGATCTGATATCAATCACCATCAATCATTTTCACCCTTTTAAAACAAGCGCTCACTGACTTCATTGACTATAATAAAAAATAATGGAATTATTCTTGCTGAAATCTTGAGGTTAAGAAATATAAAATTAATATTTGCATTATGTCCATTTTCATTATCACTATCATTTTAATAATCTGCCAAAGTATTTCAATTTGGAACTTCGCTTTCACAAGACTGATTTTGTCTAAGAGATGATGCTTATGACAGGCCTATGATTGATTTCAACTTCGAGACTAACTTTCTGTCAGTACATGCATTAGATTTCAAAGGCGTAATTAATTGATAGAAGAGTTTTTTGACATTCTCGAGCGGAATTTGCAATATCACCAAATTCGATGTTTTGTTTATCCGTATGGAAACTCACTAAACTAAATAATAACCAATATAATAATTTAGATAGCTTACATAAAATATTAAGATTTTTGTCCAAATTTTCTCAAAAATGTACAATGTGTAAATGTAACCTACTAGACGAATCCAGTCAAGGTTAAAAGACTTAGAGTTATATGAGTCACTAGGTCACAATTCTGTTCAAGAAAATGATAAATGACGTATAAGTCTAGATGGTGGCGCGTGGGCCAACGTGTGCGAGTGGACTGTATTGCGGGGAAGCAGATAACTGTTCTATTGACACTTTACACACAAAACAAGACAGGTGGCCGGGCTGCCGCGGATTCGATCCAGGCAGTGAATGCAGCCCGAGAAATTAGGAGAGGATGCACTAACCTTCACGACCCACGTGTTTTTCATCGCAGCCGGTACACGGATCTTCTCTTCCTTGCTCAGGAGCTGCCGTCAGCGTCACTAGATCCCTTGAGGAACACACGAGAGGCACCATCCGATCGGTAAAGGTCTATGAGGCGGTTAAAATACAACAAATATTATTCATTTCTGAGAGACGCGCGCGCGCGATCGCCTTTACGCTGGCTAGTTCAAAGCGAGACTGAGTGTCTATATTTCACAAATGGCGGACGGAAGCCATATCTATGATTAGTGCGGGAGAGGAGACGGGTATAAAAGGAGTGGGTTTCCGTGTCAAAAATACAGTTTCCACTTCGGCGCAACCATTCCCCCCGGCTTGAAGGGTTACCTTCGAAACGACAAATGCGAAACAAATCTAAAGTCTAATCTAAATCTAGGTTTGGGAAATAACAACTAAAATATAAACCTAGATTGGAGCTCGTGCCTACTGCTGGCTAGGCAGCGGGCAGAGGCGAACAAACAACACAACGCAACAGTCTCGACCAAGACGAGACGCGATTAGCCAACAACAAAATAAGGGTCTCTTCACGTGGGACCGATACAACAAGCGAGTGCTTCTTCTCCTCGGGTGGTTCGGAAACCGTAGTGGGATTGAATTGACTAACTGGCCACCCATCTAACGCGGCATGAATCCAGGACGGTCCACCAAACCACAACGGGTGATCCAAAATTCGCGAAGGAAGCAATCCACGAGAGAGACAATCGGCTGGGTTGTCGGTGCCAGCAACGTGAAAGAGATTATGTGGCGCCAATTCAGATTGAATTTTGCCACTCTATTAGCGACGAATGTGTCCCAACGATGGGGCGAAGAGTGGGCCCAACACAAAGCGACTGTTGAGTCCTAAAAGCTAAAATTCTACTAATATTAATGCGAAAATTTACAATTATGTCAAATAAATTACCTTAAAGATTCCGACCACAATACAAAATGTCATTAAGCGACACGGAAGTGCTAGTCTTAGCACTGCCATCCAAAACTACGCGGAGTTTTAGTAGTAAGCTTATCTTCTCTAATAACTCCGCGGTGCGGGATAATGTACGAAGGCTGGGTCCCGCCAGTGTCCGCAGGCGCAGGTGAGATGTAACCTTTATCTAAATATTCGTTAACAACCTCATCATAGGCCCGCTTCGACTTTGGGGACGCCTGCATCTTTCGTTCCAAACAAAGAAAGCGTTTTCCAGCGGATACACGGGAGCCACCGAGTGAAAACTTGCGGATGGTAGACTCCAGTGGCGGCTCGACGGTGCAACAGAACGAAGCAGTCGAGTGACTAAAACTATCTATAGAAGCGGGTGCGGAACCAATTATAACAAAACCCAGAACTGTTTCCAGGGCGTGCGGAGCGGGGTACGTCGGTCCCCCTTGAACCTTACGTGATAGCTGGAGGTGCGGGAGAATCGAAGCGCCGATCAATATATCGACGACTCCAGGAACAGCGTAAGTCTCATCTGCTAAAGGCAAATCTCTAAATTTCGTTAATAAAGACGTGTCAACCGGGACGGCAGGCAACTGCTCAGCCATTCCATCTATAACGAGCGAATCCATGTCAAACCAAACATTATTATTAAAACGAGATCTAAACCTTGTTTTAACGGTGCCACGAACAGCTGACTGTAAGCTTCCAAAACCCTTCACCACTGAGCGGGTTGAACGCTTATCAACATTGAAACCAAGACGCCGACAACAATCTTGAGTAATAAAATTACTTTGCGAAGCGCCATCTAACAGCGCTCGAACAATGCGCGGCTTACCTAATGCATCAACAATAACAACGCGAGCGGTCGCAAGACACACAGTAGTGAGTGCAGCACTAGCGGAGAACGAACACAAGGTGACGTCATCCGCGGCGGTCACCGGGCGGGCTGGAGCGCGCGCGAGCGCGGGCTGCGGCTGCGGCGCAGGCTGCCGTGTGTCACCGCTCGACGAGCCAACCGTGCTCACATTGGATGCGGCATTACTATTCTCAAAATGAAGTAAAGTGTGGTGTCTCGCTTGACATTTGCGACAACTATTTCTACTATTACATAAAACAACGCGGTGTTTAGTACCGAGACAATTAAAACAAAAATTATTAGCGCGAACAAATTTATAACGATCACTAGGCGACAATTTTAGAAAACCAGGACACCTGTACAGTTGCGAATGATGAGTGCTACACAAAGAGCAAACAGGTGACTGTACACGTGCTGGTGCGGTACTAACATAAGTATGAGTTGACCTCAGTGACTTCGATGACGCATCTACTTTGCGTGCAGAATCAACAACTGTCTTCGCGCCTTCATGTTTCGATGAAGAGCGTTGCAATACCTTTATATGCTCGCGAACAAAACTTTCTAAGTCTTCGAACTTAGGAATCCTATTGCCGCGATGATCCGACTCAAACAAACGAATGGTTTCGGAATCTAATTTCCTTAAACCTATATACAAAAATACGAAGTCGCAGAGGTCATCGACCTTTAGGTTCTTTACGGCGCGAACAGCTGACGCGAAAGTATCTAGAAATTTCTCTAAGTTTTGATCGTTACATGCCGTAATAGATTTCAAATCAAACATCTGATCTAAATAGGCGTTAGCTACCGATCTTTTATCCTCATACCTAGCTTTCAAAGTATTTAAAATTAAATTATAATTCTCGGCACTAAACGTAATTCCAGCGCAAACGGTTATAGCTTTACCAGTCAATTTTTCAACGAGATAATGCAATTTTTCGTGATCTGTCAACGAATCGTTCTTATCTATTGTATTCTCAAAACTATCTATAAATAGACACCAATTGCGAATGTTACCATCAAATTCGGGTATTTGAATTGGTGGCAACTTAGGTCGGTCGCGAGTGGGGTTGGGTAGGTCAGCCGGTTTCTCCAAACTCCTAGCGACGCGTTTGATACGACAATACAAATCGTCAAACGACGACAAGGCTTGATAACTCACTGAGTAATCGGGATTCAAATTCAACTCTAAAACGTTGATGTCATGTACTAAGGTTTCGAAATCCGCGCGTAGACTATCTAAGTTTTCTATAGAACACAAGAACGAATCTCTGATGACCAAATCAGAGGTTTTAAGTGCATTATCATAAATCGATTGTACGCGAGAGTAAATCATTTCTTTTTTAGCGTTTAAAAGTTTCAATTGAACCTTACCGGTCCTATCAACCTTTGGGGACATGTTTACAATTAAATCTCAACTAAAGTGAGGTAAACAACGAATATGAAATGACTTAATCTTAGCGGCACAGAGCAGCGAGGCGGCGCGAGCGACACTCGGCAGATAGGTAGGTACCTACAACTGTGAATGCACGCTTGAACAAACGCGCATAGCAACAAGGTCGTACCTCCGCGATGGTCGCTGTCTAGGTTCAACTATTATTTCCGAGATTAAGTATTGCGTAATATCTATTCAAATTAAAATACTTTCGTATGAATTGGGATGAGATGCGAGCGAGGTAGGCACAGCCACGTGTCTACCCACGCAGGTACTAGGCAAATACGACGCGAGCCGAGAACAACGTAATTGAAAAAAACAAAACAAAGCCAAATGCGTTAGGTATTACACTGTGCCTATGCACTAGGGTGTCTGAGTATACCTAAGATCTAAGCCTAAATGTCTGGATGCGGGGTTTTCTACTAAAATAACCAGGCACTTAGGTGCGATGCGCTCATTCCCATTAGAATAATAACAAAATACGAACTACGGCCAAGAATCCGGCTCGAAGGACCAAAAATGGTGGCGCGTGGGCCAACGTGTGCGAGTGGACTGTATTGCGGGGAAGCAGATAACTGTTCTATTGACACTTTACACACAAAACAAGACAGGTGGCCGGGCTGCCGCGGATTCGATCCAGGCAGTGAATGCAGCCCGAGAAATTAGGAGAGGATGCACTAACCTTCACGACCCACGTGTTTTTCATCGCAGCCGGTACACGGATCTTCTCTTCCTTGCTCAGGAGCTGCCGTCAGCGTCACTAGATCCCTTGAGGAACACACGAGAGGCACCATCCGATCGGTAAAGGTCTATGAGGCGGTTAAAATACAACAAATATTATTCATTTCTGAGAGACGCGCGCGCGCGATCGCCTTTACGCTGGCTAGTTCAAAGCGAGACTGAGTGTCTATATTTCACAAATGGCGGACGGAAGCCATATCTATGATTAGTGCGGGAGAGGAGACGGGTATAAAAGGAGTGGGTTTCCGTGTCAAAAATACAGTTTCCACTTCGGCGCAACCACTAGAGTATAACAAAAATAAGTAACTGTAATAAGGAACACAGTTGACTTAGAATAAATTGGACGTTCAAGTCCACTAAATACTATTAGCCCTAAATCTTCACACTCACAAATAACTAAACTACATCCCAAATACAAGAAATCATCACAAACTATTCCTAATTGTTTAATCAACCCCTTTCATTTGCCATGAGTGGAGGAAATGAGCTTTGGATCTTCACATCATACGTGATCAGGATCCAAATGGAGCACTTACGAGATCAAACGTTCTCCTAATTGAAAAATCGTTTTGGATGTTTGAGAAAACGTGTTCGTATCTGATTTTACGTCGCGCAATTTTCCATATCGTGACGAAAATATCGTATGTATTTTTGAAGATGAAATGCTGTATTTTTGTTTGTTAAATTTCCTAGCACGAACTTGTAATGAGTGTTTTATACAGCCAATCTGTGAGTTCATTAATATCGTTTTGGGAATTGATTTATGTAACAAGCTGTATTTCATGTTTCTCAGTGTAATCTTTTTCTTTTATTAACTTTACATTTTAAGCCGCAACTAATTTGGATATTTTTTGCTGATTTTTAAGGACATTATATTTGGTTTAGGGCAGACACTATATTAGTTAAAATGGCGACAATATTGTTAGCTTTGATTATAATTATATTAAACTTCAATCAATTAATCAATTAGTCCACTGCAGGTTGGACATAGGCGTCGCCCAAAATGTGCCATTTTAACCTATCCTCTGCCTTCCGCATTCAGTCTGTTCCAGGCACCTTTTTCAGATCTTCCATCCAATCTTCATATTTAACAATATGAGAATTTAGTCCAACATCGAAGGTTGATTTTAAATTAAAATAGGATTAGGATTGGAAGCATTGTGAATAGTTTGAGCAATCTCTCATCAGTTTCACCAACGAATAATTGGAATAGAGTTCATTGAAATGGTGATCAAATGTCCGCGATAAGACCGCCCATTTGTACCTACTATTGTGAACTTTGTTGATATTTATTTTGTGTTGATTATCGGTGTACAGGAAAGTTATATTCATTCATTCATTCGTCAAATGACTATCCAACGTATTATAGGTGTAGCCCTCTTTTTTTTATGAGCGCTAAGTCGCTACAGATACCCTCCCTCCCACCGGAGCCGGTGAAAAAGGTTATGTCGGACTTGAACCGACCAAAACGCACACTGCCTGTGGGTCGTTTTTGGTTGTTGAAAGTGAGGTTGACAGTCATATCCCTCGCACCCCGGCCGACCCAAGGAGGTGTAGCTCTCTAACCAGCTGTGTAATTCTGTAAGCATACGGCGTCGAGCACAACTCTGGGACAGCCTTGTTGAAGATTATCATTGGTCGAGCTGGGTGACGTCACTGAAGAACGACCAATGAAAATGTATATGAAGGCTGTCGCAGCGCTGCGCTCGACGCTGAATGCTTAGAGAATTTCACAGTAGCTAATTAGGTCAAACTAGTGCTGAGAGATTTATTGATACTCTAGGCACTTTATTTCCCTCTAGCTAATAATGCAGTTAGCATCGAAACTTACTAACTCTCTGAGGTATGAGAACTACAGCGTCGTAACGACATTTAATTTCCCACCAGAGTGCAGATTGTGCACTCTTGTGTTATTTTTCTATAAAATAACTGAAGATATAACCAAATATTTTTAAAACAAAGTTTGATTATTTACACAGTGCAATTTTTTTAATGGTCCTATTTGTAAAGTTAAATGGAATAAACTAAAGATTTAAGGTTAAATAAGACTAAAATAGAACGGACTGGTTGCACTTAAAGCTTAACTACCTTAATTAGCTCAAAATGAACTATTTAACTGTTCGTGGAAGAGCCCCGTGAAGATAAACAGCAAGCTTTTTCGGAATTATATACTAACTTAATGGATAAGCGACAATTTTGTACAAACAAAGTGTGTGTCTGAAAACTTTTACGGCAACACAAATGTCCAACAAACGTTAAAGTAAAGTAAACCTTATAAAATTGTTGCATGTACTTTTTAATGAAGTTTTTTTCATTTTATATTTATGTCAACTTTACGTCATTTTTATGATACCAATTAGGTGGCAGACAAGCACACGGCCCACCTGATGGGAAGTGGTTACCGTGGCCTATGGACTTGTGCAACACCAGGGGCGACACACTCGCGCTGCCGACTCTGAAGAAACCTCCTAATGCCCCTTTTGTAGAACCCCATATTGTAGGCGCATGTGAAGATCGCAGCAGGGAGTTCATTCCATAGCTTGAGTATGCGTGGGATGAAGTTTCTTTCATACTGCACAGTCCGTCTCAAATTGCAATGTGTGGGGATGGATTCCCTGCCTACGGTAAGCGGTGCGATGATAGAATGTTGCTGTGGGCATCAAGTCAAACAATTCATCTGAGCACAAACCGTTGTATAGGCGGTAGAACACATACAGCGAAGCAAAGTCTCTCCTAAAGCTGAGAGGTTCCACATCACCTGCAAGTATGGGATTGTCAAACAGCGCCGAGTCGAATGGGTCAGCAGTACTCCATGTGGGGCCAGACCTGTGCCTTATAAAGAAGGAGTCCCTGCCCCGTAGTGAAGTACTGCTTCGTCCTGTTGAGCATACCAAGTTTCTTTGATGATACTTAATATTGTCCTCCAAAGGACTGCGGTACTGGTCATCGCTGGAGATATTGACACCAAGGATCCCGATGCTCGAGGCAATGGTAAGCGGTGTGCCCAGGAATTGCGGCGCTACGATGAATGGGATTTTCTTTGCGGTGAATACACAAAATTGTGTCTTAGTGGGGTTGAATTGGACTAGGTTTAGCCGTCCCCAATCGGATACTCCAGAGAGAGAGAGAGAGTAGTCTCGATTGCGGATACAATTTGTTCGCGACACTCTAACACCTCGGACCGAGGGATATTTGCATGGCCCGTATAATACGTGTCCCCGGTACTGTCGTCCGCATAACAATGAATGGAGCCATCAGACAGCATGTCATTAATATGCAGCAGAAACAGGGTCGGAAACAACACGGAGCCTTGTGGAACACCAGCGTTTATGTTCATGCAGTCCGAGCAGCTGCCGTCGACGACGGCTTGGATACTTCTGTTGGACAAAAAGCTATATATAGAGATTTCCTTTATACCAAGCCGTCCCCGATATTTGGTGTACCTTCTCTTGTATATATAGGATTTCAAGACTTTGTTGATAGCTTGGAGTCCTAAACAGTTCAAGAACTGGTCTAATTGCAATACTAGGACATCGCCTTTAGCTTGTGCAAGTCAGATGGCAGTCGTTTCACGGAAAATTTTGAAGTTCAGCCAAATCCGCAGTTAGACTGGTAAAGCGAACCCCAGACTCGGAGATGAAAGCTTCGGATGCGACTGGGATTAACACTAGGATGAAGAAGAAAATCAGATTTCATCTAACCTTCAAACAGAAAAGGTGTAATCTGGCTCATCTAGATGTCCTATACTCTCGTTCCGTTCTCTGTTCATTCAATAGATATTATTGTCTGCTGTCTGTGTATACGATTTATGTGCGGTGTTTAACACGCTTTATTGGGCTTTGTCTCGAAGCCAACTTTACGTTTGATTGCTTTGTCCAGTACCTACCTACTAGTCTGTACTTATAGAGAGCGTTTGACGTCATAGTTTCGATTTAGGGATGGAACTGCATTCGATGCACTTCTGAAGTCAACTTATTGTATGTGACTACGATTACAAGTGTTTGTAGTTCGTACGAATATCGGTAGATGGCTCCCACTGTCGCCGTAAGACGGATATATGTGTAGAAGAATTTGGATGATTTAGGGTGGTGGCTTAGTGATCAGAGCGTTCCCCCTGTAAGGGAATGGTTGCGGATTCGAATCCCGCCTGAACCGTTTCCATTTTTCTATCTTAATCGATTTACAAGTGTTTAGTTTAAAAGTCTATATGGCCATAAATCCAGACTTTTATATTAAACACTATAATACTCCCGGCGTGGCTAGGGACGTTATAAAGAAAGCTGGAGTGGGAGCTGGACTCCAGCGCTCACGGCGGTATCTCGCTCGCTCTCAGCTAATAATATGCGTCTTTACAACGTCCCTAAGCACGCTGTGAATGTCATAGCTTGCGGTCACGCTGTAGTAGGTACTTTTTCTTCTTCTTCTTGTGTCAATAATTCACTGCTGGTGCTAAATTGTTCTCGAATAAAATTGTAGCATCTCACTCGCGTTAACAATGACTTTTATCAAGTAGCTATATTACTACCTATAGTGCATTATTACCAGGACGTACCGAAAATACTTACCTACGTACAAAAATGTTCATGATAATGTATCACCAAAAATACCAATATTATCGACAAAAATATTTAACCGTAACGTAATCTTCTTTTGCATTAAGCTATTTCCTTAAACTCTCCAGACATTATCAGATATCTAATTTTCTCTTAAACGATACATTTTAGAAACTTTCTCCACTCAGGTAATCTCTGCGTCAACTTTCAAATTGAGTTTAAAGATAACAAAGCCTAATGGGTAAGTGCAAAATACATCATTTTCGAGGGACAATGTACCACTTATTTCCTTACTGGCTCCCGCAGTTTGTTATCCAGGTTTAACTAGATTACTAGCTTTAGGTAGCTCTTGGTTTAACTAGATTATTAGCTTGTACGATAGTTTTTTTTTACCATTAAAATGTTTGGAAAAGTGTTTCTCGTGAAGATCACTGGGTTCAACAATAAATTTTATTACAAGTGTGAAATTTAGAATGTGTAACCTGTGATGAAACTTGAGTGGATATTTAGCTTCATGATTGTTTAGTTGAAATAACTGAACTGTATCAAGTCCCTGGTATGTGTTCATAGGGAGTGTATCTTAATTCATTCAGATACATAGTTTTTTTTTCCTCTGGAGTAGACAGACACTACTTCCCATCGTCTGCTTCTTCCATCCGTCCTTACATACTTTATGAGCTTTGTCCACTAACTTTAAAACTTTCATGCATGCCCTCTACCTGCATGAGTAACTTACGAATGTAAAAAAACTAAATAGCAAACGAAACGTCGGGATCAGTGTAAGCAATAAATTAACTCCAAATAAATCTTGATGGAATTAATTAAAAATGTTTATTATGAAGCCCATTATTTTCATTGGTGAATGACTTTCCCTAAAAAAATTTAAATAAAACTCTAGAACGATGATATCAACCGTTTAACAGTTAATTCGGATATCAAAATTTACAGCTCCAAAGACTGATTAATGGCCACTGAAGCTTTTAAACGAATTTAAATAACATTTTTATAGTCCAAGAATTATTTATTGCTATCATGTCCAAAAGCACTTGTATAAATGTTTCAAAGTTAATTTTGAGGAGACCTCGTTGAACAGAGTTCAATTTTCTTGAAGGAGAACTATAATGTAATAATAATACAGTAACTAGAAGCAGCTGTATGCTGAGGTAGTAAATATATATTTTTAATCACATAACATCATCTAGCGAGAAGATAGCGTGGAAAGTAAACCCTGATGTTATTGATACTTTAACATCGTGGAGCATAATTCAATTCGCATCGTGTTACAACAATGCTCAATATCATTGAATAACATAAGATATTATAATGTTTTGCTGCATTTTTGTGTTTTGGGAGAATGGCGGCGTCTTTACCTTTTATCTATCTCCCATCTAATTGGATTTCCGTATGTAAATGATAACAATTTTGATGTTAAAAGCATTACTAGAAAGTTCAAAAGCACATAGAGTGTGCAAAAGCAAGAACAATAAAATCCAAAAATATCATCTCATTTATGCCATCATTTTGCTTTATAAAATGCTTACATAGTAAAAATATTTAAATTCTATAACAAAAACCTTTTCTCTACGCCAAAAAGTCTACGAACCTCCATACATAACAATAATTTTACCGGACAGCGAAAGGGGTAATTATCGAAGTTAAACAACCAAGGGCTGTACCCTCAGTAATTTGTCTGTGACCGGTAATTACTTAGAGTCCGTAAGAGTACGGAAGCGGACTAAATTCGCTTGTAAATTTGAAACTTTAAACGTATGGTGTAACGTGCTGGCTGGCTAGACTGAATCTTATGTTAATTGCTGTTTGTTCAGACTGTTTTAAATCTGAGGCCAACTTTAAATCTGGATATAGTTTTAGTAGAAGATTTATAAACTACCCAACTATATCGGGAACTGACGTTTATTTAAAATAATGGTTTTTTGTCTGGTTTATGAAGTTAGAAACTAAAGAATCTACATTTAAAGTACGTTAGTTACTGTATGTGCTTTGAATACTGTGTGAGCATTTTTCATCATACAAAGGCAAATATATTACATAGTGATATGCTGGACGGATTACTTATAATATCAATCATACTTTATATTTATGGGACCAACCTGTATTGTAAAAGGAACTCTTTATATTCTTTGCTTTTACTTATATGAATTATAAAATATGGAAACTTCAATGGCTTTGATTTTAATTCATTTAAAAGTTTTGTCCAAAATTTTACTAAAAAATATTCATATTAAAATCTTGCTTCTTTAGGTACCACGTCATACCTGAAATAAGTTTAATAAAAGCACATCCTCAAAACCTGACATAAATGTCCCTTGAAAATAATTATCCAACTTAAACAATAAAAGGACCCGTACTTGCTTCAGGACTAATTTGGTCCGAGATTGTTTCACTGAAATTCTCACCCGGACTCTCAGATGAATATTTTCACCCCATTTTACTTCCTTTTTTTGAAGGTTGGCACTTGGAACCCTCCGTGTAGACGCTCGAACGAATTTCTTAAAACCACAAAAGAAATTACGTGTCAAAACGTGTTTGGAACTTTTATAAGGCTGATTTGCATTCTGAAGAATAAAATAAGGAATCTATGAACAAGTAAAAATGTAATTTTTTGTAAACTATTATTAGTAAGGTTACTGAAGTGTTCTAGCAAAGCTTGTTTCTATAGAGACTTTGCAATCCTAAAGTATCATAAAGATTTTGGGCTCCAATAATGAACTCCCTTTCCACAACAACAATTTGAAATGTTTATATGGAGTCAACGACAAAAGTACTCGTAGCTACTTCGGTACTTTCTTACCTTTTCATTTGATGAAGAACTAGAATACTTAACCTATTTCCTTCTTCCTACAATCTCGGGTTATTTAAGTATTTAAAAGATTCTCTCGATTCGAGTGATCCAGTACTTCCTTTCCATGTGGTCCTATAAAGGAGTGGTACTCTCTACCTACAACCTGTTTAATTTCCCTTACAATGCTAGATTATGATCTTTAATTATTGGGGTAAATTTTTAAGGTAAATTATTCTGTCGAGCTCATCAACGTAGGGATTACCATTTTAACGTCAACTGCATCTCGAATAGTAGCCCAAATCTTCTGAACTTCATCCGAACATTTAATCATCTATCATCATTCGCAATCAGTAGACTGGTACTATAATCGGATGTGTGTATAGTTAATGGCGTGCGAGTATGGCCTCCACCGAGACCACAACTCTTGCAAGGGAAGTCACAAGAGTAACCTCATAATAATGTTTAGTTGGAGTGTATCTTGTCCAGCTCCAAGATATGTGCCCGTTTTAAACGTGTAGGTATCTCACTCTGTAGTAACTTTTGAGCAAGCTCGTTTGGATGGTTTTTGAGGCGAGCTTTGTATCTTGTGTAGTGTTTTACTATCTCCTCTCTTACAGTGGGCAGATTTGAGAATTCATAAACCTCAGCATTGGTAATGAACTTAGTATAGTATAATATAGTTTTCAATATTCTGAGATTGTTAAAGAATTTCAATATTTGGATGGCTTTCAGTTAAATGCCATATGTCCAGATTGGTTTGATGGCTATAAAGGTGTATAAAGACACTAGTAGTTTATTTTCGATAGTTAGGTTTGACGACCTATCAGCAGCCAGTCTAAGTGCCGAAATTCTAGGTTCATGGCGTCTCTCTTAGCTTTGAGGTGATTCCTCCCGTAAAGTACTGAATATTTAAAAAAATCTGTCGAGATAGCATAGATTTACATCACTCTCTTACTTGTATCGATCACCGTGTCTATAATACCCTGAAGCATCATATTACCCACGAATTTGATTTAGTGGTCGATAAATTGGGTGCCGCAATCGTGAAGCGATCGGTTCCAAGTAAATACCGCAAAATACAGGTTAGGTTAACCAAGCAGAACTGTCAATATTATGATTTGAAAGTGTTTGAAGGTATCTACTTGTGTCCGTTTATTATTATGAGAAATTTTGCTTTTGTCGACAAATTAGTGCAAAGGTTGATAAAATTACATTTAATTTATAATTTTGTTCGAAATTGCAATAATATGTTTTTTATTCACGTTGACTGATGCATATCGACTAATATAATAAGCTATAAAATGTAATGTTATAGTGCGCGGCTGGGTATAATGTTCGCTGAAATATGTGTTGAAAGCTGTCTACAGTATAATTCAATTAGCTTTTGGCAGCGACTATATTTGGATGCTGGTTACCGTAGATGCGCGATTTACAATAGATATTGGTTTAAATTTCAATCACCTTCAAAATATGCTGATCACAACGATACATTTCTTATAAGTGTTCAACTTCAATTTATTTTTCACAAACTTTCCTACTGGCGCGTAAGGAAGGCATTAATTTGTGAAAGTGCACGGCGACAAGGAGAGAGGGAGATCTAAACAAAATGAAAGGACTGTGTGAAAGAAGATAGTGCTAGGAATGGAGTGAATGTTGAGATGACTATAACCAGAGATGAACGAGAAAAGAATACATATTGCACAAGCCCTAAATAAATATGAGTTATGGGTATAAGTTTACTATCGATATTCTACAGTTTCGATAAAATAGAGTTAACTACGAATAAAATTTCCGATTGACAAGAAATATTGCACGAGTAATATTTGAATTCATTTCACAAACCGAATGAAATAAAATAACTGAAACGGAATGCACGTCGCTGTAACTAATAGAAAACGAGTTATTCGTCGTTTTGGGGAATACCCGCCGTATAATCCGTACAGAATAAATCGAAGTAACAGTGCAACGATTTTGAAAAATCTGCGTCAGCTCTAAACTCAGACAAAAACACGTCATGTTAATACTTAAAAGAGTGGACTGTGGACTGTACATCACCATTAAGAGGTGTTCTAATTATAATGTACACTTCTGTCTACTTTTCTAAATCATTGCATTGCAAAAAACCGCAGTAGCCTAGTGGTATGGGTCCCAGGTTTTACCATGGCACACTAATGACTGTTCGATACTTTTTGAAGTTATGTGTGTATTTATCTCAGGTTTATAAGTGCCCGGTTAATGGCAATAGGCTCAATTGGGATCTGAACATAAACTGGCGAAATGTGGGTGCTAGCACTTCTGCCTATCCCTTCGGGGATATAGGCGTGTGTTTATATTATGTTATGTATTTTGCTATATTAACGTAAGCTTCTCGAAATTAAGCCACTGAGATTTTATTTGTTCACACGTAGCCCTGCCTGACTATTTTATTATGTATCGGTAAGGCAATAGATTTACTAGTAGGTATTTATTTTTCTTTAATTAGAGAACCATTCAAGTCTTCATTTTGTAATCCGGGGTCTGCTGTCCTACACGTTCATTGCATGATTTGAATTCTTTTGATTTTATCAGAAGATACAGTCATCAGATCACTTAGTTGTGAATTGCATTTTCATATCATATGAAACGAAATAAATGAACTATTTACGGAAAATGTTACTAGGCAAATCACTCGCAGTCAATTTTGAAAAACTAAAGTGATGCTATGACAAAAGAACAAAATAGATTTATCTGATATGGATACATCTAATGAAAAGTTTCATCACAGTAATAAAAGAATCACTGTGAACAGTTGTATCTATTTACCCGAAGAGAGAAAGGCGTGACGTATGTAGATATATAAGTATCATTATATACGAACATACCCTTAAGTACAACACGGTTTATTAAGATCATATTGCAAAGATGTCCCAAGAGACTACTGTTGCGTAAATACAAAGGAGCGATAAACATAGAATATTTGATACGACCTAATTAACAAAAATATACCCTGAAGCGCCATAACCGTACATAAAGTCATAATGTATTATATTTTATTAACAGCTATCTTAGGGGTATTTTTTTTCATAATTCTAATGAGGCCCTGAAGTATAAGCATAGTAATTTATTTTAGTATAATTTAATTAAAATTGTAGTGTAATATAACGTGTGTAAACATATTAATAAAGTAATTACCTAGATACAATGAAATACTGTGAACTATAGATACATTGTCTGTTCTAAAAATGGCACCAAAAATGAGGTCGATAGTCCTCATTTTACACCAATCAGAGATGCGACTGTGTAACTACGCAAAAAGAAATACGTCATTAGTAGAAAAATAATTTATTACATATACATATAATCACGCCTCTATCCCCGGAGGTTTAGGCAGAGGTGAATTATCACCCACATTTCACCAATATTTGTATTCGGTCCCACGTAATAGGGGGTGGGCCTATTGCCGTATTTCGGGCACTATTGTTGACTCCAACCATGCATCTGAGGCTGAATCTGGAATTTATTAATCATATAAATTAATAATATTAACGTATTATTTCTTCACGCGCGTAAGTAGCTATTTTTTTGTAATTAGTGTTTGCTAACAAAACACCAAATAACCTCTGTTAAAAAAACACCAAATACAAATTTGTTTAAATATTTTATTCCGATGTCACAAATTGTAACTTGCCTATGTTTAATTAAGATGTTGTACACAAAAATGTGTAAAAAAAATCCAACTTTATTTTTGTCAACATAAATTTGATGTATCGTTGTTAAGCAAAGCAAAACTAAAGATTAATTACTACAGTACTGCCAACTTTTTAAAATAATTACATGTACCTACTGTCCAAATTATTTGGTACTTATTTCATTTTAGTCACAAATAAACGCAAGAGTCTTTAGTGCTAGGTTCATCAACTGCACTAAATCTTTAGTTTGCTATGCTCGGAAAGTTTTTCTCATATAAATATATGAGAAAAACTTTATATAGTAAAGTGTTACTTTAGTTTGTGGTCAAATGGGCAAATTTCACTTAGATTTCACTGTAATTTTTGCATTTAAATGAAGAGTTTCGTTTACCTAGCAATATAAAGTCTACGTGTAGTCCATCAATATCATCCATACGGTTTCTGCAATTATTTACGAACATATTTGCAAAACAATAGATAAAGCATGACCGTAAAGTAGCTAGTAAGTAGTAATTAAAACCCAGCTACTTCGAACACCAGTATTATCATGATTGTTTTCACTATAAAGAACCAAAATGCCGTAAATAATATAGCTTAGCCTAGTTGTTCATTGTAAAAAGCTCATTAACATCCTTGTGCGGTCGCATTAGAGGCCTTAAACTGGAGTCCGGCGTCCGCTATTTCCAGTCTAACAGTCTAACTGCAACACAACAACTAATTTCAATATTTTACGTGAAACGTCTGCCATATATCCTTCACAACCTATTGACGATACCAAAGTTCTGTAGTTAGACCAGTTATTAGACTTTTAGCTTTACAACTATTCGTAACGACTGCCATACATATGTTTGTATGGCTACTAGGACCGACGGCTCAATGTGCTTCTCCAAAACGCGGAATTCGTTTCATGCAAAAACTTTGACAAGATTTTACAATCGATATATTTTTTTCCAGAATTATTTCTGGAGATTTAGAAATATGTGAAAACCGCTGTAGTCTAGTGGTATGGGTAATGGACTGCTGAGACGAGGTCTCGGGTTTGATCCCAGGTATTACCATGGCACACACCAATGACTTTTCTATGCTTTTCGAAGTTATGTGTGTATTTATAGCAGGTTTATAAGTACCCAGTTAATGGCAATAGACTCGCCACCTATTACATTGGGACCTAAACATAAACTGGCGAAATGTGGGTGCTAGCATCTCTGCCTACCCCTTCGGGGATATAGGCGTGAGTTTATGTTATGTTATGTAGAAATGTGTTCCTGAAAAAGTAACATTCCAATGATAAGCATAACATATATCCAAAACTTAATACAAACGTTCTTTCCCGAAACGTTTTTTTGACGCCATTAAAAGTATAAAATTATATCCCAAGTGACTCGTTCAAAATATTTTCATTCGAGCCAAAAATATTTAAGCAGGCCACCCGGAATTGAACTCCGAAAAAGGTATCATATTTCACACCTCGAGGCTACTGCGACAGTTCCTAATTGATGTAAATTTTAAACAAAACACTGAGTATTAAAAACATAAGACCCTTCACATCTCCAGGGAGGAAGGAGGAGGCGGTGAACAGGGTGGCATGCTAAGGGAGGTAGTCTTCATAAGAGGATTAAACACGGTAATAAGGTTTGCATCCAACACACTTGGCCGGGTCAAGTAGGGTTTACCGTTTCTATACTAACTATAGGTTTTTGAAGTCTTTTCATACGTCTTGTGGTATTATATTGGGGGAAGGAAAACGTCTGTGACAATCCGATGGGTGAATGACCTTACAAGGGTCTCGGTTTTCCTTTTCGTGTGTTCGTATCACCGTAATAAGAATCAGTTTACCATAACTAAGGGTATCACTGAAATTTATTGACTTTACGCTTCAGATGGCGTTTGTATGAATTGGTTTGATGTTTTGATTGAAAGTTAGAATAATATGCAAAAGTTTTGTATACTAAAAATCTGTACTATTATAAAGTAACAACTAATTTACTTTAAGGTGGAGGTAGGACTAGATGGTATTTCCGTCCAATTGAGCAGTCCGACTGGGGAATTACCTCCGCCCTACAGAATACCGCGGCCGTAATAACCTCGTGTTGTGTTCCCGGCAGGGAGTAGGGTAGCCAGCTGTTGCCCGCGGGTTGTTCCCATTCCAGACTATCTGGCATCTTAATAATGTAATGTGTGATCAACGATATCAGTAATAAATTGAGATCCCTCGCCTCGATGTATTTTCACATCAATAAATTTCTCTTCACTTAATGTAATGAAACCTCCCAACTGAAGCAGTTTATAAGATCTAGTATGTACAATACAATATACGGTACGGTAAAAATACAATATATATAGGAATATAGTACTGTACATCTTGAATGTCTTGACAAAGGTAGACTCAGTACTCTGGACACACTAACGAGTTGACCGCTAGCCAAACCGCGGCAGTAAGGCAAGCTCTCCATTACACAGAATAAGACTATTCTGTTTAATATCGTGTTTACGGAGTTGTGTATTTTAATTGTTTAACGGGTTGACGGGGTGCGAACCTGCGATCTTTCCTTTACTATGGCGAATGTTTTAACCGCTGAGCTACCGAACCTCGCCTGAATCCATCCAAATTTTCCTATATATACACACATCAACAAAGTCTAGGGAACAAGGACATTTCTAGTTTTTATTTAAAAACCCTTTCTTGTAATAGTGAGTGTTTTATATCAATAGAAGGGTATTTTTATACCGTTTTTAATTATAATTTTAATAAAAAACATTTTCATACCAATTTTTTTTTTTTTTTAAGAAAGAATTGAATAGTGCCAATATTGAGTATTACAACCTTCTATGATTGGGCACAAAAATAACGAGGTAGTAAGAAATACAGTAATTAACCGTACTTTAAACGTTTTTAATAATCTGTAGGACCTCCTAAAGCATTAGCAACAGCTCGACAACGGCGTGGCATACTTAGTATGAGATTGTCAATCATCGTCTGTGGAATATGGCTCCATACACTGCGAAGGTGTAAAAAAAGTTGTTCTTCAGTGTTCAGATTTTCCAAAGAATCACTGAAAGCTCTTCTCCCAAGCAAATCCCAGGCATGCTCTATGGGATTGAGGTCGGCAGACTGAGCAGGCCATTCCAACGTCGTCATATTGTGCTCGCTTAACGCATTGACCACTACCCTCGCGGTGTGTGACCGTGCATTATCTTGCATGAATATAAAATCTTGACCGAACTGCTGTCGATGAGGGATTACCATGGGGTGTATAACCTCCTGAATGTATTGGTTTGCATTCAAATTGCCCCGTATCCAAACGAGGTCGGTCCTTCCACCAAGGCGAATTCCAGCCCATACCATGATTGTTTCACCTTGGTAAGGATGAACTTCTTGCGGATTCTGGAGACGACTCCGACGTCCAGGAACTCGCCATATACGCACTCTTCTCGAATCAGGATGAAAACCGAAGCAAGATTCGTCGGAAAACAGAACCCGTGCCCATTGATGGTCGGTCCACTGTAAATGTGCGTTAGCCCACAATAAGCGACGACCTCGATTTCCACGTCGAAGAGCTGGAACCTTAAGCGGTCTGCGAGCATAAAGATTGGCTTCGTGTAGTCTTCTTCTGACAGTTTGATCGCTAATAACCACTTGATGCTGAGACTGGAGGCCTGCGACCAACTGACGAGCAGTAATCGTGGGTTGCCGCCTTGCGGAATTTTGCAAGAAACGATCTTGTCGCGGGGTAGTAACCCTATTTCGTCCCCTGTGACGTTCGGCAACATCCCCTGTAGACCTGTAGCGTGCCCATAATCTGCAAATTACGCTTGGTTGGGTGTTGACAGCATCCGCTACGTCGCGTTGAGTTCGTCCAGCTTGCAGCATACCAACAGCCCTTAACATCTCTTCGCGACTTAAATGACGACGTGACATGATGACTACAGTCACAAAACTGCACAAACCATACGTAAAAGACGTATTATTGATAATAAACGTTATTTACAATCAAAGAAAATAATTTTTATTTTGCCTCAGAGAAACTGCACAATCAAACACTTTTAAAAGTTTTCCCTCCATATTCGAAAATCATTACTTATTTAAATTTATTTTTAAATTTCGAACAACTCTGTAATCTACTTTATTCTATTTTTATTTATTTGCTGCCAGTTATTTGCAAAACAAGATTTACACGAAAAAAATAATTGGGGTCATCTTGTTCCCTAGACTTTGTTGAGGTGTTTATATCCGTCTTGCGTCGACGGATTTACATAGTTAGCGTACTAAATTATTCAATCATACAATTAGTATGAACTATTAACTTTACATATCTATTTGTATATGTATATGTTTAGGATATGTATATGATGATATTAATATTAAAATGAATAACGAATCTGTTCAAATAGTCAATACCACAGTTTTTCTTGGAATAACTCTAGATAGTAAACTGCAATGGGGTTTTCATATCACAGCCTTGGCAGGAAGACTTAGCTAAGCTGCCTATGCGGTTAGAAAGATAAGGTCACTGACTGATGAGGAAACTGCACGACTAGTTTATTTTAGCTACTTTCATAGCGTTATGTCATACAGTCTGCTGCTGTGGGGCTCAGCTGCCGATATTGAAACTATATTTGTACTACAGAAACGAGCGATATGAGCGATCTATAGCCTCAGACCCCGTTGACTCGCTGAAAGAAGTTTTCAAAGAAATTAATATTTTAACAGTTGCTTCTCAATACATTTATGAAAATATCTTATATGTACGAAAAAACCTAAATATTTTCGAAAAACTATCTGATCTACACAATTTTAATACGGGAAATAAAGATAAACTAGTTGTACCAAAACTTAGGCTTCACAAGGTTGGTGATTCATTTGTAGGCAGCTGCATAAAAATATTTAATAAAATTCCTCAAGACTTGATTAATATGCCAATAAATAAATTAAAAAAAAGAAGTGAAAAAAACTTTAATGAGTAAAGGTTACTATAAAGTGGATGAGTTACCTCAATGATGTTAATGGGTGGTCAACATAAGTCTCTTGCTTGCGCGCACAAAATAAATTGTAAACTAAAGCAAATTTAAAAAAGAAAAATAATCTAGTTCTAATGTAGTTCGCTGAGTTTCTTGCTGGTATCTTCTCAGTAGAACTAATCTACCGAACCAGCGAAAGAATCATTTTCCAACGGTTTATTTTTACATTATTTACTTAATATTTTTATATTATTTCTTGACATACATAATTGTAAAATTTTGACGTTCATATGTGCTCTTTGTGTGCCTAAACTGAATAAATGAAATTGATTCTTTGATTCTTTGATTCTTTGATTCTTTGATTCTTTGATTCTTTGATTCTTTGATTCTTTGATTCTTTGATTCTTTGATTCTTTGATTCTTTGATTCTTTGATTCTTTGATTCTTTGATTCTTTGATTCTTTGATTCTTTGATTCTTTGATTCTTTGATTCTTTGATTCTTTGATTCTTTGATTCTTTGATTCTTTGATTCTTTGATTCTTTGATTCTTTGATTCTTTGATTCTTTGATTCTTTGATTCTTTGATTCTTTGATTCTTTGATTCTTTGATTCTTTGATTCTTTGATTCTTTGATTCTTTGATTCTTTGATTCTTTGATTCTTTGATTCTTTGATTCTTTGATTCTTTGATTCTTTGATTCTTTGATTCTTTGATTCTTTGATTCTTTGATTCTTTGATTCTTTGATTCTTTGATTCTTTGATTCTTTGATTCTTTGATTCTTTGATTCTTTGATTCTTTGATTCTTTGATTCTTTGATTCTTTGATTCTTTGATTCTTTGATTCTTTGATTCTTTGATTCTTTGATTCTTTGATTCTTTGATTCTTTGATTCTTTGATTCTTTGATTCTTTGATTCTTTGATTCTTTGATTCTTTGATTCTTTGATTCTTTGATTCTTTGATTCTTTGATTCTTTGATTCTTTGATTCTTTGATTCTTTGATTCTTTGATTCTTTGATTCTTTGATTCTTTGATTCTTTGATTCTTTGATTCTTTGATTCTTTGATTCTTTGATTCTTTGATTCTTTGATTCTTTGATTCTTTGATTCTTTGATTCTTTGATTCTTTGATTCTTTGATTCTTTGATTCTTTGATTCTTTGATTCTTTGATTCTTTGATTCTTTGATTCTTTGATTCTTTGATTCTTTGATTCTTTGATTCTTTGATTCTTTGATTCTTTGATTCTTTGATTCTTTGATTCTTTGATTCTTTGATTCTTTGATTCTTTGATTCTTTGATTCTTTGATTCTTTGATTCTTTGATTCTTTGATTCTTTGATTCTTTGATTCTTTGATTCTTTGATTCTTTGATTCTTTGATTCTTTGATTCTTTGATTCTTTGATTCTTTGATTCTTTGATTCTTTGATTCTTTGATGATAATGCTTTATCTAAAGTAGTATATTGATCTTATAAAACTTATACATCTCTCTAACCGACGAGCATGCATAAAGAATGTAATGAGAGTGAATGAAGCGAGAGTAGTATGTCATGATCGTAGCAAGTGGAGATCCGTGATCTCTGCCTACCCCTATGGGAAACAGGCGTGATTTTAAGTATGAATGTATTTTTAATATAAAATACATCTCTCTATTTTTCTTCTATTTAATACACATTCTATTTAGTTTAGCCGATAACTACACCATATCTTTTGTTTTTAAAACATTGCTGTTCATCCCAAGGTTGCCTGAAAGAAATCGCTTCAGCGATAAGGCCACCCATTGTACATTGAACTGTATCCATGCTACCTTGTCCTACTTATACTTGTCCTACTATAAATCTATTGGTCTACAACAAAGAATTATCTATCTATCTATCTAAATACTTTAAAATTTCATTCAATGTGTGTTTTCATTTATTTCAAAATCCTCTTTGATAAAAATATCTAGGATCTACCTATCTATGACCAATGTTAATAAGTTTTAAGTCCTTAAGTTAATCCCTGCTACATCCGAAGCTTTCACCTCAGTGTCCGGGATACACTTTTTCCTGTCTAACTATGACACAGCTGAACTTCGATATTTTCATGAAGCGACTGCATCAGACTTCCACAACCCGTTGGTGATATCGAACCATCTTCCGAAACTGTCATAGATGTTCGTATGGCAACCGGGACAAACAGTATCTATTGCAATATTTTAGAAGTCATGAGAGAAGCCTCTGTGGCGTGGCGGTAGTGAACGCGACCGCTACGCAGGAGGCGCGGGTTCGATCCCCGCTCACTGCAAATATTTATATGCATGAATATAGGTATTTGCATTGTTCTGGGTGTTTCTATGTATTTACAAAAAAAAATGTATTAAATGTTTATCCGTATTCTAGATTTCATAACACAAGCTAGTTAAACTATGCTTAAAATAGGTCTAGATATCGTTCTGTAGAATGTTGCAGAATATTTATTATTTTATTATTTATTTATAAGTGAAGTCGCTTTTGAAAAAATCCTTCATGCCTTTTCTTCTCAAGTCCAAAATGACATCGCTTAGTTACCTCAAGTGAAATAATTTACGTGTACTTATTACATTACGATCACAAGATTGTGGTCAATGGTGGTCGTAATTACGAACTGAAATATCCAAGCTTATTTCAATAGACTCAAAGATGAGGTTTCCGATGAAATTGAACCAAAAAGGGTAACGTCAGTTGTATTATCCATTGAGATAGGCAGGTACCATAATATGTCCCTTCATGCTACGATTCAGTAGGATTATTTAAGTTTTATAATGTTAGTATTTATTTACAGGTAAATCAAGTATGATTGAAGGAAAAAGTGAGAAAAAAAGGCTAAAGAGGTAGGACGCGAGGGTAATTGCGTCGAATTGAGCAGTCCGACTGGGGAAGTACCGCCGCCCTACAGAATACCGCGGCCATAATAACCTCGAATTGTGTTCCTGGCGGTGAGTAGGGTAGTCAGAGCTCACTGGAGAGTTTTTGTGCTGTCAGTGGGAAGACCAAAAGCTTGTCCTGCTATGTCTGCGTACAGGGTTGGCAGCGCGAGTGCGACTCCTTTGGTGTTACAGACGTCCATGGGCCACGGTAACCACTTTCTATCAGGTGAGACGTATGCTTGTCTGTCAACCAAGTGGTATAAAAAACATATTTTTCTTTTTTTCTTCTTCATTATTCATGTCGATGGCGTTTTGACGCTCAAAATATGTATAACCTCTTTTTCTCTCTCAATTAATCAAAAAACAAAATGTATGCCATAACTAACATCTATGTCCATGTAAAACAAAAACAAATAATTCATGTCACCAAGTATTACATTCTCGTAACTGAGAATTACACCGCTATTAAGGTGAGTGCTCACTACACTGCTCGGACATCATTACTCAAAATCCAGACCCTTAGGGATCGTGTTAGGCCGTCCTTCTAATGACAGCACTTTGGAGACTGTATACTCTATTTGTCATGCACGAAATATAATTATTTATTGCTATATAAGCTTATACGAATATGTATAAAACTGCCAAAAGTATTCTTATATTTATTCTTCAAGTATTATGTGAATAATTTCTTCCTATGCAGACGCGTTTCATTATAGATCAATGTGATAGTTTCTGTAGATGTGTGGATGTTTGTTATTAATTCACGCTCTAACGGTTGGACATATCTAGCTGAAATTTGAAACAAGGATAGCTTATAGTCTTAAATAACTATTCTTTTTATTCTCAGAATAGGATCTAATGGGCTGTGGGAACGCGACCAAAGTTCCAAGCGCAAGGAGCCGCGTAACACGGAGAACAGTTGAACACGACGGTATTGCCATACAATTGAGCAGTCCGACTGGGGAAGTATAGTAGTAGAATACCCCGGACATAATAACCTCGTGTTGTGTTCCCGGCTGTAAATAGGGTAGCCACAGCTCACTGCAGAGTTTTTGTGCTGTCAGTGGGAAGACCAAAAGCTTGTCTTGCTTTGTCTTCTACAATGACAGCTCAGAAACTCTCTGTGCTTACAGGGTTGGCAGCACTTGTGTGACTTCATTGACTTATTGCACACGTCCTTTGGCCTTTGCAACCACTTTCCATCAGGTGGGCGTTATGCTTGTCTGCAACCTAAATGGTATAAAAAAAGAAACCTGGAATCAATTATTTAGAGTGTGAAATACATATATAGGTATACTCCTTGTTTTCTGCTCATCATCAATCAATCAATTAGCTATTGCAGTCTACTGCTGGACAAAGACCTCTCCAAATTTCGAGTGATTTTGGCCTACTATTTGCACGTTGACCAGATGGGTTGGTTCAGGGTTTTATTTCGAGTTTTCCTTCTATTACAGTGATATACTCTTTGTATTTTTCCGTTAGTCGTTCGATACCCTTCGAATGAGATTGGGTGATGATTCTTGTATTCTTTCTCCTTTACCACACGGGTAGCCCATCATCATCTGAGTCCCAATGCCGTATACATCCAAATTTTACACATTGGACTGACATTCACTCTTCCATTCTTCTGTTTTGGCTTTTGAACGAGTACCTTCTGCCCTCCTAATCCTGAGAGAAACGTCTATGCTAGTCTACTCCGGCATTCAGCAGGTGTACCAACTTGCTAGAGATTAGCTAGATTCTGAGTGTCTTGGTGTGAGTTGAGCCCTATACATTATCATACAATAAGAACTAGATGATTATTGTAGAATAATACATTCTCAAGAAAAACCGATACAATTTTTCCAATAGTCTTTGTATCATTAAAGTTTATTGTATATTCCGTTCGGTACGATAATAATAAATCTAATAAATATAATCAGGCTTTGACTGTGCACCAGAATGTGGTGGGTAGATAATATCATTTTACTGTAATTTAATAACTAAGTCATTAATTTGAATTCTTCTAAATATAAGGTGCCTCTCAAAAGAAGGTGGCAGCGTTCTACATACTTCTGCTGCCGACCATACGACACCGCTTTATCCACCCTGGGCACTATCTGTGTAAAGCGTTGCGTCAATGGAGCAGCACTGGTAGAGGAGGCCATTGACTCATGATGTTTAAGATCCAGGATCTCATAGAAATACCACGTATTACAATACATGAATTACTGCCACAATCATAGTATAACTAAATCACTTTACATTTATTATCTAAAACTAATAATGTGTATGTCAATCACATTCAAATTATGCTTGGTCAAGCTGAAGGGACTAATATCATCATCATTACACCTCAAATTATGACCATTATAACTAACAATAATTCTATTTAACTCATTCAATACATAAAAAAATATCTGACGAAAGATTAAACTGTACTGATATATTAACAAAAGTTCCATTAACATCTAATTCCAAAGTGTATTGAAAGTTAAGAGTCGAAACATCAAGGTAAGAACCATTTTGTATAGGTAAAAAACTGTTCGTCCACTCCCCAATTAGTGATGTAAATACAAAACGTTCATTGTTAGAAAATCGTGCGCTGTTTCCAAAGTAATTAAATGAAAATTTAAAGCTTGTTTTCCTTAAATCTGTTTTAAATTACGTGACTGAGAAGGTCAGATAAGAATAATAAAAAATGTTGATTATTTCTAATGGGAAATGTCCCTAAGCTTGTTGACTTTGAGATTGGACAGCTTTATCTGAGAGGATGATGAAACTATATGAACTATAAAATGTTTTATTTTGTATTTTCTGGATATTTATTTCTGTGTATTTCGTATTTAAAAAATGTTTATAAGTAAGTTTATCTTTGTTCTAGAACGTAGGTTATGCGTACTGTGTATCTAGAATCTAGATGATAAAGTGGATATTTATAATAATAATAATAATACACGCTTTTATTTTATATACCTTTGTATCATATTACAGTATGAGATACAAGTTTTGTGGTAAGTACAGATGGCGGCCTTATCGCTCTATGGCAATTTCTTTCTGATTTGTGTTGTTGCACTAATTTTACCCATATCGAATACCTATTTCTACTTTTCCACAATATTTTTTATATACTCACGACAAGTGCGTGTTCAATATGAATAACAAGTTTCACCAAGTGTCATCGATCAACAGTATACATAGGATGTGCCTAGGTATAAAAAATGTAGCTAGCGAAATATATCTGCATATTTCCTCTTTGTACTTCTGATTACCTTTTCAACTATATATAGTCCTATCCACCACAAAGAACATTAAAATACATGACTATGTAGTGAATATAGCGTTTGCCGTTAGTTCAGCGAGACGGACGATGTACAGGTTGCCTTTATATCTAATTTCTTCGAATCACGCGAACTGACACTGATATAGACGGACCACCGCACTACAGCGAGTAAATAAATAGTAATAATATTATGCAACATAGGGCACGCCATAATAGCGGCAGTAAGACCCATCATGGGGAATGGCTAGAGAGGCCACATGGCAGCCTCTCGTACCGGCTGATGCAGATTATCACCGGGCATGGGTGCTTCAGGCGTCTTCTTATCTGTATCGCATCGGATCGGGAAAGAGTCAACGTCCGAGTGCCGCCACTGCGACGCAAGCGAGTGCCCGGTGTGGGAGGCGGGAGTTGGTGGTGGCCCTGGGAGAGAGAGTTCTCACTCTAGCCACCTTGCTCGCGGCGATCGTCCGCTGTGGGGATCTGTGGGCTGCCACCACCTCCTTCTGCGAGCAAACAATGCTCGTGAAGGTAATGGCGGAGCAGAAGCTCGTGGTCGCGCGGCCTTCGAGTGAAAGCAACTCGGGTGTCGGTTGTCGCAAAATGACCTCCGAACATGAGCCCAGGCCTGGGGGTGACGGGTGGAGCCGCCTATCACCCTAGCAGAACCAGGCTGCGGCGGCGCGCGATGCTCACCTCCACATATTCGATAACTAGATACGGACTCCGTGGTACCCACAGTCAAAGAGGGCCATCTCAAAGGAGACGGTCCTGAGCCGGCCGGGGTGCGAGGTATATGTCTCAGATAATCTCACCTCCGGTAACCTGCGGCCCACACAGTCGGCGTGCGTTTTAGTCGGTTCAAGTAGAAATAACCTCTCCGACCGGCTCCGGTGGTTTTTTTTTACGTGCGCTAAATCCCTACGGATACCTCCCCACCGGAGCTGGTGGATGAGGTTATGTCGGACTCGAACCGACTAAAACGCACGCCGCCTGTGGGTCGTTTTAGTTGCCGAAGGTGAGGTTGACAGGCATATCCCTCGCACCCCGGGCGACTCAGGGCCATCTCTCACGATCTGGCCCTCTTCTCGGGTGTGGGGACTACATGGCAGAGTCCCCAACTCGTCCCCGGAAACGGGGAAGCGCGCCAGGCGCGCCAACGCCGCGGCCTGCTTCTGCCAGGGTGACAGGCGGTTCCACCTGTCACCCCTAGGCCTGCGCTCATGGGGAAGAAGGTCGTTCATCGACCTCCAACCTACTCCCGCTGCCGCTACCGCCCCACCTCCTCCTTCACGAGCATTACTTGCTCGCAGAAGGAGGCGCAGGCCACCCACGCATCCGCGCAGCGGACCATCGCCGCGAGCAAGGTGGAGAGCGTGAGAACCCTCACTCCCAGGGCCGCCACAAGCTCCCATCTCGGCGTCTCCCACGCCGGACACTCGGTGAGCGTGTGCGGCCCTGAGTCCTCGCTCGCGTCGCAGTGATACCGGCTCCGGTGGTGAGGATATCCGTAGGGATTTATGCAACATTGCTATTTTATTTAGTTTTAATTTTAGTATTATTTGTGTTAATACAGTGTAAAGCTGCAGATGTTGCGGCTGAATACTGTATTACCACATCAGTTTGAAAAAGGCCGTTGGAAAAAGGCTCAAAGAATTAAATGATTTGTTATAGTAAGCAAATTGCAAATTCATTAAGTAATTTTCACAGCTATATCCGTGAAATTCTGATCGTTTTTCAGGACCCCAACCTATTCCTTTTTTATGTATACAACACGTTTATTAGATTGCATCTTGCCTGATAAGTAACTGAAGGCAAAGTCTAAGGAGAGAGGGTCACCATTATTTACACAAGAATAAAAGTACATAGTACATAGATACAAATAATCACGCCTTTATCCCTGGCGGGTTAGGCAGAGGTGAATTAACACCCACATTTCACCAATCATTGAATTCGGTCCCACGTAATACGGCCCGGAATACGGCAATCCGTATTTCGGGCACTATTGTTGACTCGAACCATGCATCTGAGGCTGAGTCTGGTCTGTATATATCTGTCTGATGTTAAAAAGCCCTATCCCTTAGTCGCCTTGTACGACACAGCGTGGGAAGAGATAGGGTGGCCCAAATTCTACTCTGCTGGGAGCCACGCGACTCCCAGCAGAGTAATAAAAGTACATAGTCAATGTGCTAAACACTGACGACATAGAAACTCTTTATGCTTACAGAGTTGGCAGCGCGAGTGTCACGTGTCCATAGACTACGGTAACCACTTTCCATCATTGGGCCGTGTGCTCTGCCACCTAAGTGGTATAAAATATATAGCATATTTTAGCCAGATCCCAAACTTTCATATAAAATTTAATAGGTAAACCTGCCAATAAGGCTGAAAGCACGCTTCCAGTAAACAATTCGCTTTAATATGTAATTTATAGTATGAATAATGGATTACTTATTATGTTTCAAATATTGTTGACACAAGAAATGCAGCATACTAGTACGATGCCGAACCTACCTGGCCGAAAGTACATCATCGAAGAAAATACATCCAGCGAATTGTATCTTTAGAGTGGATATACTTATTTCGTTTTTAAAATAAGTGTTGACACATAACACAAGAAATGTACCACATCTACGAGTAGTACGGTGGCGAATCTGCCAGTAGGGCCGACAGAACGCTTAAATCCAGTGAATTCTATCTGTAGTGCGCATATACTAGTTTTATTTTTAAATAGTGTGGCAACGTTGGCTGTTTCGTGTTGTTTACTGGATCGACAATTTCGGATGAGCATCAATTGTAAAATGTTTGTTTCCAACTGAATAACGCGTGCTACTGTCACTGCACATATTTTTTTTTTTTTTTTTTTTTTTTATATAGGACACGTCAATTGGACTTCGCCTTGCCTGATGGTAAGCTGAAGGCAAAATCCCAGAAAAGAGGGTCACCATTACTTACACATACCGTGTGACAATGGTGACACTCAGCTTGACGGCCTTATCATATGCTTTTTCACGCCCCGCTTAAAGGACCCGGGACTGTAGGAAGAAGGAAACACGTGAGCTGGTAATGAATTCCAGGCCTTAATGGTGCGACAGAGGAAAGAGTCTCCGAACCGCTTGGTTCTTGATCGGATGTTTTGCACCGTGTGCGGATGACATCTAAGACCTGCACGCGTTGTCCTGTGTAGGAAAGGGGAGGGTGGGACTAATTGGAAGAGCTCATCAGAACACTCCCCATGGTACAGACGGTAAAATACAGCCATGGACGCAACATCTCTACGCAGCTGTAAAGGTTCTAGGGTGTTCGTGATCTCGGGATTCCCAATGATGCGGATCGCACGTCGCTGCAACCTGTCGAGAGCATCTAGTAAGTACTTTGCTGAACCATCCCAGAGATGCGAGCAGTACTCCACACAGGAGCGAATTTGTGTCTTGTATAGAAGACACCGCTGCTCCGGCGTGAAAAATCGTCTCACTCTGTTCAGGACTCCGAGTTTTCGTGAGGCTGTTTTGATGATGCTTTCGATGTAGTTTTTGTTATTCAGGTTGCAGCGAACATCCATACCTAGGATATTGAGATTGTCCTGCAGTGGCAGTGGCGTGCTCTGAAGAGTGGGGAGGGGAAGGAAAGAAGATACTTTTGCTGTAAACGCACATGCCTGCGTCTTCTTGGCATTGAACTCAACCAGGTTCTCAGAGCCCCATTGAGAAATGTGATTCAGGACCCCGTCAAGCTCAGTGACAAGAAGCTGCCTTTTCTCTGCGATATCTGACTGCTTGGCCGCTGGATGTCCATGATAACTCCCATGTAAAGTGCTATCGTCTGCATAACAATGAACATTGCCGGTAGACAGCATGTCGTTGATATGCAGAAGAAAGAGAGTGGGTGATAAGACGGACCCCTGGGGCACGCCAGCATTAACCTGCAGAAACTCTGAAGCTCGTCCGTCACAAAGGACGCGAATACGGCGCCCCTGCAGGAAGCTAGCAACCCAGTTGCACAGCCTAGAAGGCAGACCAAAGGCAGGTAGCTTAGAAAGAAGCGATTTGTGCCAGACTCTATCGAAAGCTTTGGCGATGTCAAGACTAATTGCCAGTGACTCGCCGTGCTTGTCCATAGCCTCACCCCAAAGATGGGTAACGTATGCTAGAAGATCACCCGTTGACCGTTTCGGTCTGAAGCCATATTGCCGGTCATTAATTAAGGAGTGATCCTCTAGGTGCCGCATGAGCTGTTTGTTAATTATGTGCTCAAACACTTTGCACAGCACTGAGGTGACGGCTATGGGTCGATAGTTGGCTGGCTCCGAGCGATCCCCCTTCTTGGGAATCGGCTGAACATTCGCCTCTTTCCAAGGCAAAGGCACTGTACCCGAACTGTAGGATAGCCGGTAAAGGCGCGTAAGCATTGGAGACAACTCCGCTGCACATTTTTTCAAAACTACCGCTGGAATACCATCCGGACCACTGGCTTTCCGGACATCGAGTGATTGCAGCACTGCACGGACATCGCGTTGCCTGATATGGATATCAGGCATCGCGTGGTCACTGTCGGGTAGTGTTGGTGGCTGCGTACCACAATCATCGATTCGGGAGTTGGCCGCAAAGAGATTAGCCAGCAGATTTGCCTTCTCTTGCGACTCATGGGCCAGGGATCCATCAGGGTTACGCAGCGGAGGCAGCGAAGGCTGACAGAAGTTGGCTTGCACGGCTTTAGCCAGTCGCCAGTAGCCACGGCTTCCCGTGGGATGCATCACTAGCTCTTGACCAAGCCGCGCTATGCGCAGGGCATCCGCTCTGACATAGGCCCTTCTACAGACCTTTGTGGCTCTGTTGTACGCTGCCTTGAAGTGGCCCAGATTGGGATGGCGCGTGGCGCGCGCCCTTACCCAAGCGCGGTACGCAGACTGTTTTTGTTCAACAGCTTCCGCTTATAGTATTCCATACCCAGACCGATCTCACCGGCGACAGCAGTAGCACAATCCGATGGGTTCTTACCTTCAAAGCAGCGCTCAACCCACGGGATGGACGCAAAATAGTCACGAAGTCCATCCCAGTCCGCTGACGAGTAGTGCCAGAGACGCCGCTTCCCCTGCACGGGTCGTGGGGGCGCCATAATAGGCACCGTGGAACAGACCAGGCAGTGGTCAGAGTTGCCTAACGCGGCTCGCACCGATACACTGTACCGGTCCGGATCACTCGTCAGCAGAAGGTCTAGCAGAGAAGGTGCTTGGCCCGACCTTCTTGGTATCCTAGTGACCTCGTGCACCAATTGGGTCAGGCCGTGCGCCAGAGCAAATGCGTGGGCGGCTCTTCCCGCATGGTCTGTTTTGGAGGAGCCCAACCAGATCTCGTGGTGGGCGTTAAAATCCCCCAAAAATACCATTTCGGCATTCGGAAATCGCTCCTGCGCATCATCTGCCGCCTGACTCAGATATTCAAAGAGTCGAGTTGTCTCAGCATCTCCTGTATGGGAACGGTAGAGGCACACATAGATCTGACTCGTAGGGCCATGGTTTACGTGTACCCAAAGGACGGAGAAGGATGGGTCCTCTAGGCAGCGCAAACGGCGACAGCAAACATCCGCCCTAACAAACACGCACACCCCGGCTTTTGCACGAAAACTTTCCTCAAGAACATAGCCAGGGTAGAGCAAGTAGGTCGTGTCGTCAGGGCGGTGTATTTGCGTCTCCGTTAGAAAAAACATGGCAGGTTTCGCCGTCTCTAGGTGTTGGTGGACGGCGTTGAGGTTTGCATGGAGCCCACAGATGTTAGTGGACTCCACCTCAAATAGCAAGCTTTTGGGAGTGTGACGAGCCGCTGTGTTGCCTTTTTCTATAAATTGCGCTGCCATGAGTTTGGGTGGGAGAAGGCGTGAAAAAAAGAAGTTTTTATTTGTCTAATATGCAATGGGAATAACATTTTATCGTTATTTCGGATTTTTAACTTGTCTATTCATTGTATCATGGATTTATTTAAAATACAATTTAACTTGAGATATAAAAAAATACCCTATTAACAATATAATTTATAATTAAAATAAATACAAGTGTTTAATTATAAGAAATTAAAAAAATTATATGTAGGTACAACAATAAAATACAAAAGGAAAGAGACTGCAACTTTAGGCATCAAAAAATTTCTTCCCATCGGTATCTATTGGTAAGGCTTACCACGCTGAATGGCGATACCAATTTTTTGAGCGAGGTAGCTGCCAGCAATATTCACTTATCATATCTAACAATATTGTCAAAGCCAAAAAAAAAAGGCCTGGATAACACAAAAAAGGCAAGAGACATGAGGCGAGCTAACGGCGTAAAACAAAGAGACGTTGTAACTAGTGATCTCGTGTAATAATCAACATGTATTTTGTGTGCCTCTTGTACGTCTCACTTGTCTCTATTTATTATACCACTTAGGTGGCAGACACGCACGTAGCCCATCTGATGAAAAGTGGTTACCGTAGCCTATGTGCGCGAGTGTGTCTCCAGGAGAGACAAACTCACGCTGTCAACTCTGTAAGCATAGAGAGATTCTGTGCTAAGAGTACCGTCAGTTTTTGTGTTGTCAGTGTAGAAGACAAAGCTTTTGGTCTTCCCACTGACAACACAAAATTTCTCCCGTGAGCTCTGACTACCCTTTGCACCGTCGGGAACACAACACTACTTATTATGCCCACGGTATTTTGTAGGGTGGAGGTGCTTCCCCAGTCGGACTGCTCAATTGGACGTAAATGCCGTCGTGTCCTACCTCCATCAAGCATGTACATATATGAACAAGTTCATTCTAACTAGGTTAATTTAGAAAAAAATGAAACTGTCCTGGCGGGAATTGAACCTGTGATCTTTCCCTTACCCCATCCCCCTGTAAGGGAAAGATCACGCTTTCAAATACCGCCTGAACCGCCGGCCTGGGGGTGACAGGTGAAGCCGCCTGTCACCCTTGCAGAAGCAGGACGCGGCGGCGGCGCGCGTGGCGCGCCTCCCCGTTTCCGGGGACGAGTTGGGGACTCTGTGGTCCCCACACCCGAGAAGAGGGCCAGATCGTGAGAGATGGCCCTGGGTCGGCCGGGGTGCGAGGGATATGCCTGTCAACCTCACCTTCGGCAACCGAAACGACCCACAGGCGGCGTGCGTTTTAGTCGGTTCGTGTCCGACATAACCTCCTCCACCGGCTCCGGTGGGGAGGTATCCGTGGGGATTTTGCGCACGTAAAAAAAAAAAAAAAAAAAATACCGCCTGAACCATTTCATTTTTTTTATCTTAATTGATTTTAAATAATTAGCACACTAAATGCTTAAAATTTCATTCAAAAGTTCATTCTAGTTGCAAATAGCATGGCACCTTAAGATTAATTCTAAACTAGCTACATGTCCCCTGTGTTACCCCGGGTACAGACCCTTTCTAAGGCTTAATAAAAATTGCTTTCATACAAACCTTGTCCTAAAAAAAGACATCCAAATTCATCAAACCATTCCCAAATTTATTTTTATTTGTGGAAATATAGTTCCTAAATGTACCCGGACCTGTACACAATCTAAAGCAATAAAACAAAGAGCAGAATACAAGGGATGAATTAAAATTGTGTAATGCCCTTAAACCATATTTGCTGAAGCGGAACACTTTTACGGGGGATATTTTAATTTTAAATACATTCTAGCAAACATGCCTGCGGCTGCGGAATGTTGTGAGAATAATTTATAAGCCTTCTATTTCATTTTCATCTGATATAGAACCTTCTTTTTTAAGTTAATAAGTCTCAAAACTACCTATATTTGTGTTAAATAATTATGTATGTTTTGTTATATGCTTTCGGCATATATTGCAAAGAGAGAAGTTAAGAAAAAATAAGATAATCTTTATTGAATAATAAACAATATTTGTATGTTATGCTCAAGTAACTAAAATCAGTTCAAGAAACAGGCATTTATAGATGTCGAGGTACTAGACGGATCCAGAACCATGCTCCAGTCTCATGCTATGAACTAATCTGTGTTACGGTAGCAGGAAAACGGCTCCGTCTCCGTGAAGGAGGTTATAACAATGGTACCTAAGCCTGCAAACAATGTACCATATTCCCAAACAAGGCATGCCTGTATATTGGGTAACTGGTGTTATATAAATAGAAATGTATCCTAGTAGAATACCCGAATGTAACCACTGGGGACGAATATATAATAATCGATCATCGTTCCAGGCATAACCTAGTGGTTATGCCTAAAATTCACAGCAGAGGCAACCAGGCATTCCATATGTAAGTGTTGTGAAATGATGTGTGTGTGATAATGTGTAGACAGTCATGTTGCGTGTATATGTTTGTGAATAAATGTTTGTTTATATGTGAGTATAGTTGAATGTATGTGATGTGAGGCTGAATTGGAAAGTGTAGTGCTCATTTATAATTTATGTGGAAGATCCTCAGTTGCGTAATAATCGAGTTCTTGTAGCCATTTTTTAAATACTATACTAAAATCATGATTTTTTAGGCTGTAAAGGTTTAGGATTCTATTGATTTTATGGTAGCCTAGTGGTATGAGATGAGGTCTCGGGTTCGATCCCAGGTTTTACCATGGCACACACCAATGGCTTTTCGATGTTTTTCGAAGTTATGTGTGTATTTATCACAGGTTTATAAGTGCCGGGTTAATGGCAATAGGTTCACCACCTATTACATTGGGACCTAAACATAAACTGGCGAAATGTGGGTGCTAGCACCTCTGCCTACCCCTTCGGAGATATAGGCGTGAGTTTATGTTATGTTTTATTATACAGGAAGGCGCTTCACTTTATAATATATTTTTGCCATTTCTGTCTTATGTCGTACAGGAGGGCAAACTTTATCTGACCGGCGTTTCATGGCATAAATATTGGGCTCATAAGTAAGTGTTCTGTGTTTCTTGAAAAATGTTTGATATACCTACTAATAACTGTCTCACTGTTAGGACCCCTGTATCCTTATAAAGATTGACTGTCGGGTATCTAAAGTTTCATTTTAGTCATAACCTTGAGAATAGCTCGTTGGGCCCTTACTGTATGATATATGAGGTGCTGCAATAAGACAAGAATGATTATCAAAGTGAACCGATATACCGGGGCATTCGTCCTAAGGGGCTTCGTAGCAAAATGATACAGTCCTAGAGTCCCGGTTCCTTCAAGCGGGGCGTGAAAAAGCATATGATAAGGCCGTCGAGCAGAGTGTCACCATTGTAACATGGTATATGTATGAAATGGCTTACCATCAGGTTAGGTGGAGTTTAATTGATGTGTCCTATATACATATAAAAAAAAGAAAAATAATCTTGTTGCTTAATATTAGCTAGGTCAGCTATAGGACGGGTAGTACCTAATATATTGAGACCCTTTTTTATCTCTGGGAGCATGTTAAGCTGTCGGTCTAAGTGACTATAATGTATTTTTGTATATAATTAATACAAACCACACACACCCAAATACAAACAAGACACATACACGCACGTATATATAACACACACACACATACATACACGTATTTTCATACATACTGGCCACGGGTGGAGGGTTGGCAACCTGAGACACAGTATTCTCCTAGTTCAGGTACCAACCCGTCATAATTCTGATTGATTCCAGTACTAATTTTAAAATGTGTATGTAACATGTATGGTGAGAAATAAAC
This sequence comes from Eilema griseolum, assembly GCA_963662185.1. Taxonomy (NCBI): domain Eukaryota; kingdom Metazoa; phylum Arthropoda; class Insecta; order Lepidoptera; family Erebidae; genus Eilema; species Eilema griseolum. Next base: position 19,728,532 of record OY759245.1, read on the forward strand.
GTTTTTATTATTATTATAACATTACTATTGAAACTTTTAAATGTATTTATGTATTCACTGTGATTTTTGTATTATAAATTTTGTTTGTTTGGCGCACAACTTGTCTTGCTGACTCTCACGTTAAGCGATTATTTTCTTGGTTGTGCACTACTAGAAGGGTTGTAATTAAATTAAACCACGTCTGTAGACTGATCTTAATCGACCCTTATTCCAATTCATCGTTTGCTTTTATAGTATGCTCGGTAACAAACCATATCGCGATTTACAACAGAACAACGCCATCTATCGTTGTCGGACAAACTATGAATATAGTGTTAGACATCCTATTAAGTGTATCGCATTAAACAGTGACTTTTGGAATAAATAACAGAATTATTTCTTAAAAGTGGGTCTATTTTTTCAAAACTACTAAAAAGCTGTATCTTATAAGCACGTTTATTAAATATCATAAAGTAAGAAGTATTATTAGGTAGACAAACTACATCAACTGAAGTAAACAATATTTACTTACTTATCTAACTCGTACATGAGAAAAACAGACAGGCACTACGTTCCTGCTCTTCAATTATTCACTATAAAATTAGGAGTAATTGGCCAGTCCAGTGAGGCAATCTAGATAAAAGCTCCAGATGAATATAGCCCATGAACGTTTTAGGACGAGTTTGCGTTTACTGCCTACCCTGAAATATGATAGAGAGGGAGGTAATCTTTGTAAGTATGTTCAAGATTTATTTTACGACCTGGAATGTTCCAATGATGGTTGCTGTTTTAAGGTTCTTTTAGTGGTAGGTAGCCGTACTCTTTATTTTAATTGAAATTATTTATTTTATGCTAGTAATGCTTTTTTGCTATAAAGGGCGTCGATATAAGTATACCGAACTTCGCCTTCGATTCTGTTTTTTACATACCACATAGGTGGCAGACAAGCGCACGGCCCACCTGATGGAAAGTGGTTACCGTAGCCTATGGACGTATGTAACACCAGAGAAGCCACACTCGCACAGAGTTTCTGTGCAGTCAGTGTAGAGGACAAAGCAGGACAAGCCTTTAGTCTTCCCACTGACAGCACAGAATTCTCCAGTGAGCTCTGGCTACCCTACTCACCGCTGGGAACACAACACGAAGTTATTATAACCGTGGTATTCTGTAGGGCGGAGGTACTTCCCCAGTAGGACTGCTCAATTGGGCGGAAATACCGCCGTGTCCTACCTCCTATAATTTATTGTTAAAGCAAAACCACTGTCATACCACGTACACTGCTAAAAAATCCATTTAATTTTAGACTTTAAAGCAATGAGCATAAATTCCAAAATTAAAAGACTTTTTGCTGAGTGAGTAGAAAAGTGTAATTAAACTCTTTTTTATTTAATTTTGGACTTTGAACGCTTAGAAATAAAGTCTTAAATATCTTCTTTAGTTTAAACTGTGTCTGTAGTATGACAGAGGTTTTGTTTTAGTAGAATCGAGGATCTGATGGTTAGATGTAACACATAAATACAGACATACATACAATCATGCCTTTTTCCCAGTGGGGTAGGTAGAGACTACAGTTTTCTACTTGCCACGAACCTAGCATAACTCTTTCGCTTTTTCTACTTTCATAATTGTTTTCATAGATGTAAGATGATTAACTCATCTTAATAAAGGCCACCATAGCTAACAGTAGCATCGTAAATAAGCGTGTTGCTACGTTAAGCGATATTAATTAGGGCAGTTTTTTTTTAGGACACGACCATTGAACTTTGCCTCACCTGATGGTAAGCTGAAGGCAAAGACTCAAAAAAGCGGGACATTACATACATATACCATGTTACAATGGTGACACTCAGCTTACCGGCCTCATCATATGCTTTTTCACGTCCCAAGGGCTTCGGAGGTCTTAGGATGGATAAACACTTTTAGATCCCTACTTGCATCGGAGAGCACATTCAACCATCGGACCGTAGAGTAAGGATACAAGTGAAGGTGGTTACAGTACTAAGAGGTCCCACAACAATAGAATTTCGATATCAGTATTGGGTTGCGCAGCGATACAGTAAGTAAATATGTATTTTATAAACTAAAAGTAAGGGTAATAACAGGTTTTCTTTTACTAGAACACAAAGTTTAACTCAGTATGTGAACGGACAGATATTTATAAATACATACACTTTAGGCTAAAACTCAGTTGGGCTCTACAACTGGATTCAAACTCCAGCTAGCTATTCTTTTTCTTCTATCATGATGATGGCGCATTGACTCCCAGACTGCGTTCTCCCAGTGTGATGTTACCTGGATGGCGTTCTCAGAGGCGCACATTGGTTCCTCCAGCGTATATGTGTATGGGCATGTAGCACACGTCAATAGGGCAACCTTTGTCTGTGGAGTAATTCCAAATTCACATCGCAGGTCCATGCCACCCGAGACCGGTTTTCTTTGCTTCGACTGACCTGTGTCCAAAGTCTGGACAAGTATTTCCATGTGATCTATTGTGAGCTATTAAGAATTTCCAAACAAATACCCTCAAAAATAAAATTAACTAAACACATAATATAAAAACAATAACACCGAACCTTTTAAAACTTTTCCATATGTAATTTCCCCCATATGTATCTTCCCCCAAATGTAATTTCCCCCATTCATCAGGCTAAATAATCTCGTACCGTCGTCGTCCCGTATTTAAATAACACAGGATGCGGGACGTGTCCTCCGCCCCACGGGACAGATCAATCTTCACATTTAAGCATTAGTTCCCCGACGCGTCAAGCGCACATCCATCACCGATTCTTGAAAATATATCATGAAAACATAACGCGGGAAAAGAATGCAGGGGTAGAGGTTGGGTTCCGGATAGAAAGAATGTATTAGTTTTGAACCCCCGACGCAAAAAAACGACGGGGCGTTATAAGTGTGTGACAGAGTACATATATTTTCATAACTCTCTCAATATGGATATCAAAGGAAAGGGCTTGACTAGTAAAATACCATGCACTATATATAATAAATTTCAAATCCAAGATAGCCACCACCAAAAAAAATATGGCGAATTACATTTTCTTTTCACAACTCTCTCAATATGTTTATCAAATCAAAGAGCTTGACTAGTATATCAATTTAAAAAGTGTAAAATACAAATTAAATTAAAAATTTAAATAACCCCTATCACACAAAGCAACCTCCAAAAAGTTGAAAATAAATTGTACTCTTTAACTTTGATAAACCTAGTAATATTTTTATTCAAGCGTTGCTATTTCTTGGATCGTTCTGATAATATGACGGAGTGTTTTACCAACTCCCCCTTACCAGATCCCCCTGACATTGCAAAACTTGAATAAAAATATTACTAGGTTTATTAAAGTGAAGAGGTACAATTTATTTTCAACTTTACGGAAGATGTTTTTGTGACGGGGGTTTTTAAATTCTCAATTTATATTAACAAGAGTTTACAATTAGCTTACTGGTTTAAGAGTCGGTGTCTTTTTACGAACTTACATTTACTCAAATCTTATAATATTTACTGCATTCTCCTACCCCACATCATGATTTTTATTCTCATTGTTCAGTTCATAAGTGACGTATCGTGATAATAATATGGTCTAAAACCTTCCCCAAGAATAGACCTATCAAAATATTAAAAAGTATTTTTCGAATCACACGTAAATAGTTCCGGAGATTAGCGCGCTCAAAATATCAAACGTATCCTTTAGCTTTATGATTAGTCTAAATACGACTAGGTGATGTTGAATTTATGATTGACATTTGTAGTTGAAGTATCCACATATGCAATTTGCTACAAACGCTGGATGGCCATGCGAAATAGATAGTAGACATTTCAAAGGCCTGTTTGATATAGCTATCAACCAATTGATTGCAACGTTGACTGCAATTTGATATAACAGCTTCCATTAGTCTGTGTCTTTGCTCAATATAAACGTAGTTCATTATCCGCGTTTCAGAACCTAAAGGACAAGCAACTTGGATTTATATAGCGCTGTCCTTTTGCATCATATAGATCTTCTTCTTAGACATAATTAATTGATTTAGATTTCTTCAAATGTCATATTTTGAAAAGAGAAAACTTCTATGGTCAAGGTTTAGAAATTCTTATTTTAATCAATCTACCAATCAATCAATCAATAGGCAATTTCTCCCAATCCTCCACCTTTCGCATTCAGTCAATACCAACCACCTTTTTCAAGTCTTTAGTCCGTCTATCTTGGGGCGTCTCACCTGCCGTTTAGAACTCGTTTGCTCTTATATCCTTCGATAGACGTGGCCAGTCTACTACCACTTCAGCTAGCTTATTCTGCGAGCTATGTTAATAGCTTTATTTCTTTGTAGGTATTATACTCATTAATAGAAGTTAATATTAAGTAATACTAAAAGTGTGCTTGCCATACGGCTCTTAAATAAATATACTCTTGACAGTTAAGATAAATTTGAATACTGTAATATTTACACGTCGCAAAACGACAAAGTACACATTTGACATTGTTTGTTAAGCCTGTCTTATGTCTATATTTAACGAACCTAATATTTGAGCAAAGAAGGCTTTTCTATTCTAGTCTAAAATAATTATATACATACATGCTCTGTCATTGAAATTGTATTGCTGTTTGATTTATTTTGCTTTTACGAACTTTTTAGAAATTTTTACTGCAATCCGAAGCAAAAACTTTCATCTCATATTCCATGCCTATTCTATACCTATCAATTTTATATATTATATGTATGTATGTATATATCTTCTATGGTTAAAACTAAATGATGCTCTTTTCTATTACATATATCACACCTTTCACCGTAATGCAAGCATCTTTAGCATATTCTACTTTCATAAAATGTCTTCTTCACTCGAGACCTCCCTCGTTGTAAAAATCTTTTCGATCTGGTCAAAACCAGTATGGCAAGTTCTAATAGTAATTCTTCTCTAGTTTGTCTATTCACACACCTTCTTCTTCTTTTATTTTTTCTTAGAACTGCGTATTTCTACACAAAGATAAAATCAGAAACGACAATTTTTTTAAATTATCCAACACAATATTTCCCAAGGAACTCCAAATAATAAAATCGTACAGTACACGATGACAGCTAGAATAGGTAATTTGTCGCCCCACAGATGTCGGGAATATCCATTTACTGAGCGATATTGAGACGAGAACAAACACGTCTCGAACGATCTATTCAATAGTTAAACGTTTCTCGAATGGGAGATTTTATCGATATTTGGAAATGGGGTAGTCATGATTCGTGTGATACAAATCTTTTTTTTATTTGTGTTTATTGAGCTCGTGATCAGAAGATTGGTCTGATTGATCATATTGACCACTAAAGTACTCAAAAAAATCTAAATGCCTTGGTATTAAGATCTTTTCGAACACCCTGCCTATCAAGATCAATCTGTTGCTGACTGTACTGTCTGACACAGATAGAGACTCTGATTGTTGTACCCGTTGCGTTGTTGGCTTGACATTACTTCGGCAGTTGGATAAAAAAGTAATCACTGCGTTGAGTCAATGAAATGGAACAAGCATTGACAAAATAATTAATTTAAAATAATACACATTATGTATCAAAATACAGCTTTTACTTAAAATGCTATGATAGGCTATTTGACTATTGGTTTATTACTTTCAAAAATGAACATTTTGTATTAATATAATGAATTGTTAATGTGAAATATTCATACGACAAATAGTTTTACAGGTATTTGATTTTGAAATTAAACGTTTCATACAAAATCATCCATGCTTGTGACGCCACACGCCCGTTGTGCATTATGCAAATGTATGGAGTTCAATCTGTTCAACAGAATATCGCATTTATCTCGGTTTACGTAGCCTTTACACGCATATAGTTCATAATAAAAGTAACTTGAAATTTAATGAGGAATTCATGTTCATATTCTTCATTGTACCAAAAAACACATTTTTATAACAAAAGTAGAAAGATGGCTACAAAGGCGAACTTAACTCAATGTTGAGTTTTCTTCCAACAAACCATACAGTGATAGAGGGAAAATAGAAGATATTGATAGAGAGCAGAGCTAAGTGGTCAGCAAATTGGATATGGCAGACTAGGATAGAGAACGGAATCTAAAAAAATATAAATTTGAACTGATTTTCATTATTTATATTTTTACTTATTTGGGGATTAAAAATAAAAAATGTCATAGTTTCAGTTAAGTTAAGCAATATTTTATTTTGCAAGGCATATTTTTTCAGAACAAGCTAAAATATTAAGCATTTTGGGAAGAATCGATCCTCAACCATCTTTTTTTTATTCTGCCATTCCTCTAAACACGCCAAAGTTAATAAACTCAATAAAATATAACCTAAAAATAGACGTAAAATATTCAGCAACCTCATTTTCTTGAAATAATAGTGTAATAACTAGCAAATTGTAACTCAAGACGTAACTTATGTTCATCATTTATATCGGCGAAGGACTATTACTTAAAATGTCGTCTGACATCGACATTTTAATGACATTATCCGTAGGGATTCTCCGCACGTAAAAAAAACGGTCTAAATGGCTTGATTAAAGTAGGAGATTTTTAATTTGAAGCTATATTTTTGGGCATGTACCGAAAAGTAGTTTTACTATGTTGTACAATTAGTATCTGTTGTACTATAGTACAACTAGTATCTATGTTTGAATTTGAACTGAGTTATTACTCGGTTCAAATTGATGGCGGCAGAGAAATCCGTACGATTGCTACACAGCACCAGTTCAGGCCAATTGGTTTTTGACTCGCTCTCTTCTCTACAACTCCAAGTGACCAGAACCTGTGCAGTGTTACACTCGTTCGAACTTCGAAGCCGGCATTAGGTTTGAACCGACTGTATCTTACTGTGTGATTGGTAGTATGTAAAGGATGATTGTATTCAGGATTAGAATGTTCATGGTGTAGGGATAATAAAACATATAACAATAACAGTATCACAATAAACGGGACATTTACCATGTTTCATTGTTTTGAGTTTCCGATATTTCGGCGCTGTTGCAAACACCATGATCACGGAGGAACTGGAGTAGTGGCGTTGAACAAAGAAAAAGTTTTTCCGAGGAGTAATTATATCGATCTACCCTCTTTCGAGTTCTTTTACTACGCGTATCTGCACTACTATTGGTTTCACTCTCACTACAAACTCGAACCCGATCTCAATCACGTTCACGACACACGATGCTTACTGTATCCACTCGCGATTTTGTTTTGGCTTGTTCCCGGTTGTTTTTGAGAAGACGGACCACTGGATGCCAGACGTTCGGCAGTTGAAACCCATCCTCACGATTTAAATTTTTATACTTTTTAATTTCAATCGCTTCCCTAACCAGTCTTGGTTGGTATATAGTGGCGTTCTGTCGAGAGCATCTGAGGGTTATGTAGCTCGATCCATGGTAAATATCCCGTTTATTGTGATACTGATGTGCGTGACTGTGATAGTTCAAATAAACATATAACAATACTTTGTGGCATAAGATAACTCTGATAAAAAGCATTTTTAAGTCTCTCCTCGCGTGTTTCACACTGTCCGACCCGATATCGGGTATAGGAGCTCTCACTGCTGTTTTAATCAGATATCGTATATCAATGTCAATCAATCACCACCACAGCAAAAAAATACATGTCATATCATATTCAATGGTAGAGATGTCTAAGGAGTCTGGTTGAGCTTATGGTTAAATGTTTTTGAGTCTGTGCTATCGAACAAATGAATGTATCATTGACGTGTCGGACCTATTTTATTGGATATATGTGAAAACAGCACGTGGTGCTATTGAATTTTGGCTATCGTCGCACGACACCGATATCGGACCGGATAGTATAAACGGCTGTACAGTCTTACTCTTACCGAAATATAAAGTCAATAAACATACAAACACATAAAAAGTCAATTCTAATTCAATCCAGGAACTCACGATTTCATGATAAACCGAACTACCATTACCGTTGCCCATTCCAATCTTAGTAATGGGATTGCAACGCCATTGAATGTTACATGTTGCTTCCGAGATATTTGGTTAATCTAATGTACAGTCAGCGACGTAGATAAACACTTAAGAATATACGAGTGAACTTTAGATTGAAACATATTTTAAAATGTTTAAGTCACGGGATAATGTTAATATTATAATAATATATTTCATTTCATGCTTTGTTTATTATTTTATGAAAGACTAGTCGATGTCGGTTTTCACGATTTTTTGTCATATCTTCAGTTCTATGCAACCAATCGCGGTCAAATAAGTTTGCGTAATCATAACAACACAAAATCAAATTATCGCATTGATTTGTGATGGGGCTTTTTCAATTTTCAATTTATATTAGCGGTAGCCTAATGGTATGGGTAATGGACTGCTGAGACGAGGTCTCGGGTTCGATCCCAGGTTTTACCATGACACACACCAATGACTTTTCGATGCTCTTCGAAGTTGTGTGTGTATTTATCGCAGGTTTCTAAGTGCCCGGTAAATGGCAATAGTTCGCCACCTATTACGTTGGGACCTGAACATAAACTGGCGAAATGTGGGTGCTAGCACCTCTGCCTACTCCTTTGGGGATATAGGCGTGAGTTTATGTTATGTTATGTTAATCATTATATCGGTGGCGGCCGTACGTTTTTGGAACAATCTACCTCACATACTTACTAATGTTATAACTATTATAATATATAGTTTTACTATATTTATTTATGTATGTATTCGGATGTATTAAGGTATCTTTCTATTTGTATATATTTAGTTTTGTAGTTATGTATGTAGGTATCTATTCTTGTGTGCCGTCAGTGTAGAAGACAAAGCAGGACAAGCCTTTGGTTTTCCCACTGACATCACAAAAAAGTATGTATTCGGATGTATTAAGGTATCTATCTATTTGTATATATTTAGGTATGTAGTTATGTACGTAGGTATCTATTCTTCTGTGCCGTCAGTGTAGAAGACAAAGCAGGACAAGCCTTTGGTTTTCCCACTGACATCACAAAAAAGTATGTATTCGGATGTATTAAGGTATCTATCTATTTGTATATATTTAGGTATGTAGTTATGTATGTAGGTATCTATTCTTCTGTGCCGTCAGTGTAGAAGACAAAGCAGGACAAGCCTTTGGTTTTCCCACTGACATCACAAAAAAGTATGTATTCGGATGTATTAAGGTATCTATCTATTTGTATATATTTAAGTATGTAGTTATGTATGTAGGTATCTATTCTTCTGTGCCGTCAGTGTAGAAGACAAAGCAGGACAAGCCTTTGGTTTTCCCACTGACATCACAATAACTCATCAGTGAGCTCTGACTACCCTACTCACCCACGGAAACACGTGGTTCTTATCACTGTGGTATACTGTAGGATGAAGGTACTTCCTTAGTCAGTAATTAATCGTTGAATTTTGGCATGAAGAACTAATCTTGATTAGAATGATCATTAGTATATCTATATATATGTTATACTGTCTAAACTATTAAAGAAGCATTCTGCGGTAATTACAAGTTAGTAATTACTAACTTTACTGTTTAATTGTTCAACTTCCAACATGACCGTAACTCTTATACTGACATTATTACTGTCGTTGACTGTACAGTCCACAAAGAAGACCCGATGAGGGCCAGATCGAGAGAGATGACCCTGGGTCGGTGGGGGTGCGAGGGATATGTCTGTCAACCTCACCTTGGGCAACCAACAACAACCCACAGACGACGTGCGTTATAGTCGCTTCGTGTCCGACATAAGCTCTCCCATCGGCTCCGACGTGGGGTTTCTGTGGAGATTTTTCGTAAAAAATGACCACAAAGAAGATAATAATGGTTGCACGATAAAATACAATTTTGAATAATAAAATATCTTTACATACCTACACACAAGTATGTATGTACTTATACTTACTATTATACTTAGATACGTATACACCTTCATATGAGAAACTGTACCTACACTTAGTAAATAAACACTTTCTTATATGAAGTTCTTTGTAAAGGTGTAACCGTATCTTTTTTATAGACTGTACATACCGTACTTTTGATGTTGCACATAAAGAAATACGAGGCAGAACTTCATTTGATTTACTAGAAGAAATAGATTCACTCTTTAGAGTATATACAGGCTGGCCTCTTAATAACATTGCCATACAACGTGGCAATGCTGACAGTCTTCTAGGATCGCGACCACAAGAAGCATGCTATGCGGAGGAATTCCACGACGCATTTCAATTATTGTTAGCCATTAGTTGTAAAATAGTTCTTTTAGTTTTATTGAATCTAATTCATGAAGAGGTAAATGGTAAATTATCCGTGCATTGACAGAGAAAGAATACAAGTATCACCACCCCATCTCATCTGATGGGTGTCGTAAGAGGCGACTGACGGAAAAATACGCAGACAAAATTGGGTCTGCCACGCAAGTGGTATTAAACCCCATTAATGACAATCACAATGTCTATTTTATAGATTTGCATATAATATATTGATAGTATTCTATCAGCAGATACATCTTAAACTATGGCAAATTAAGTTTCACATCGACTTGACAGTCAACTAAATAAATTGCAAATGTTCCAAGTAAATTACAAGTAGCACCTTCACACTCTAAATAAGACAATACGGTGGAATAATCACTGGAGCTTACCCTTTCATCGGTTTTAACTAAACACCGCTTAATCCAATTCTGGCGCAATATTCGTAGGTACTTGAATTGCCATTGGCGTAAGTTGAAGAAGGAGCGTTGAACACATATCAGAAAAGGTGTGTAATACCTTTCATATTACAATACATTGTAATGACGACATTATCATGATTTTTTTTTTACATGTGATAAATCCCCACGGATACCCCCCCGCGCCGGAGCCGGTGGGAGAGATTTTGTTGAAATGACTAAAATGTACGGCGTCTGTGGGTCGTTTTTGGTTGTCGAATGTGAGGTTGACAGGCATATCTCTCGCACCCCGGCTGACCCAGGGCCATCTCTGTCGATCTGGCCTTCCTCGGGTGTGGAAACCACAGAGTACCCAACACGTCCCCGGAAACCCGCTGCAGCCTGATTCTGCCAGGGTAACAGGTGGCTCCATCCATCACCCCAGGCCTGCGCCCATGGGGAGCGGAGGTCGTACAGCACCCTCCGACTCTCGAGTTACCTCAGTGCGTATTATGATGAGTACTTATGGAAGCACACACGCCTCTCGAGAAGCACATATAAGAACTGATATGATAGTGAAATCAAAATCATTACTCTCTTTTGGCTCTGCCGTAGTCGGATAATAATGCATAATACCACCATTCTAAGGCATCAAGCTGCGTTGTATTTGTTACAGAAATTTCATTTGATAGCTAACATAATCACTAGCGACAAAGCCTGTCAAATATAGAAAAAAGAAATGTTTTTACTTCTCTCCCTAAGAGCCCTTGTTCCTGTCTGAACCAGTCAGAGTTACATATTGGTGAAATAGAATTCTCTTGTACATTAGAATGTACAAATTGAGATTGTGTGTTACATGTCATCTATGTTGCTCATAGTTTTTACTTCAGTTTGCTCTCGTATTTTCTTTATATGCCATTGGATGTAGATTTTCGAGGAGGTAGGACACGACGGTATTTCCGTCCAATTGAGCATTCCGATTGGGGAAGTACCTCCGCCCTACAGAATGCCGAGGCCATAATAACCTCGTGTTGTGTTCCCGACGGTGAGCAGAGTAGCCAGAGCTCACTGGTGTGTCAGTGGAAAGACCAAAAGCTTGTCCTGCTTTGCCTTTTACACTGACGGCACAGAAACTCTCAATGCTTGCAGGGTTGGCAGTGCGAGTGTGACTCTTAGTTTCGCACGCGTCCATAAGCCACGGTGACCACTTTCCATCAGGTGGGCCGTGTGCTCGTCTGCCACCTAAGTGGTATAAAAAAATGCCAATACAAATTGCTTTCGAAATTCAAATTCGCCGTACTCTCTTGTTTGGGACATGAAAGCAACAAATTATTTACATTCTCTTAATCAAGTGGTTGTTGCTTACGTTCTAAAGGCACTTCCTTAATTGAGTTCAGGTGCCTACATCTCTATTTAGTATTCATTTTTAAATAGGTGAGGAAAACTGTGTTCTTAAGACAATGTTATACAAATTAAACTTGAGGACACGATTCAAATTATAAACAAGTGTTCTTTATTCGATTATTTGGGCATTGTCCAAGAACAGATAATATTACTAGCGTAGCGTTGTCGAGCAAAACCACTTTCTGTATCTTGACCGCTACCAAATTTCTACTAATTCTAAGCTTCCCAAACTGAACTGAGGTATTTGTGATCACGAAATGGGAGAAAAATGTTAAAGACTTGCTGTTGCCAGCTTCTTCCCCCTCAATACACTTTTTTATCTCGTGCACGCAATCCAAGACGTCTTCTTCCAGGAATATGAAATAGCCTATGTGTTATTTCAAACTATCATCAATATATCTATAATTTCAGATATATCCGTTCCAGTGTTAGTGCGTGATTGGATAACAAACATTCATTAGAGATATAGTTTTTTTTTCTATATCTTATCGATTTGAATAGTTAGTATACTAAATGCTTTAAAATTCCATTCATTAGTTTGAGTATTTGAGTCATCAAAAATCAATGTTTAAAAGTGATTTTATTTCCAATTGGTTCCGATAATTCGTACGAATGTCGGTAGATGGCTTTTAACCGTCGCCGTAAGGGAAAGATCGCGAGTTCGAATCCCACCTGAACCGATTATTTTTTTTCTATATCTTAAACGATTTGAATAGCTAACATACTAAATGCTTTAAAATGTCATTCAATAATACACATACTTATCATAAAATATTATATATGTATTATAGTAGAATAAAGACGGTAAATACGCCAAGATATAAGTTCATAATAGTCTTTTCTTTTCGTCGTAAAATATTCATGTATCAGTGAATCGTCTAAGCTCAGATGTATATAAATCCTACTACTTTCTCCCAAAGGTGTCGTAAGAGAGTTGTATATTAGATTTTCTTAGAAGCAACTGCATCTATTCGCGCCTTGGTAGCTTGTAAGGAAATTTATACTTAAACCTGCCCGGTGCTTTTTTAATACGTTAAAAGAAAGAAGCCTAATATTTCACTGCAATCAGTTACAATTAGGTTTTTAACTGACTAGAGAAAATGGTAGGTTATAAAGAAACTTGTATGAAACAATTTATTGTGACGTCATAATATCTAACAGTCAAATAATTACCTATTATTAGTTGGTTGGATGATTAAAAATAAATAAAAACGATACAATAAGAACCAACATAACTTTTACCGTTACCGACACAGGCCACGGTAACCCCTTTCTCATGTTTTTCAACTTTATAAATGTGATAATAGACAAAATCACGGTCAGAAACTGATGAAGCATTTGGGAATCAATCTGATCATACTATGGGGTCTACACAGGATATAATACAACTCACATCAGAAAAAGCAATCTAGCGGCACTCGGATACTGGCGTCTACTTCAGTTAGGTCGTTTGCCTATTCATGCTTTACGATGCTATGTTTTCCTGGCCATTGTCACTTTCTTCCCCAGTATTTAATTCCAAAAAACATTATTCTCATCACTCTAACACATAGTAATATACACATCACAGTAGTACACTTGTATATCACAATCAAACAACAATCAGTCAACTAGCCCATCGCAGTCCACTGCTGGACTAGGCCTCTCTGGGAGACTTTGGCCTACTGTTTCCACGCTGGCCAGACGGGTTGGTACAGGGTTTTATTTCGAGTTTTCCTTCTCTCGCAGTGATATGGTTTGCGTATGTTTCCATTAGTCGCCTCTTACGACACCCTTCGGATGAGATGGGGTGGTGATACTTGTATTCTTTCTCCGTCACGTATATAACTAAAATAATATATTGTATATCACAATTACTTATATATTAAGCTTGACCCTTACATCCCCACATCCCCAAAGTCTGATCCTTTAATCTACACAAACACAAAGTTTGACTGAGACAAATTATTTGCAAGCAAAAATGTCTAAATTCGCCGTACCTATATTTTGATCCGGGACGGCGATTAATTTAAATAAGTGATGGTCTTGCCCCCGGCCCGGTGAGGATAATGTCTGATGACAAATAGTCGTGGAAACAGTAAGAAGGGTTGCCTAAATCGTCTTAAGACGTAACATTTCAGTGTCAAAGTATCTATACTTCATGTTTTATTTGTTGTAAGTACAATTTTTTTCACTTGAGATTTACTACGAGAGCGGTGACTTGGTAAATACTGGTTGCCGTTGGAGAGTACGGCTATCCACATCAAGATTATATCATCCAATCAGTCTAGTGATCACCCAACTAAGTAGATTGGGTGATAGAATCACGTCTGATTGAATCAGCTCAGAACAGACCATGATTACAATCTGTTATAAATATAGTTTAATTTCAATTTGTAATATCACTGGCATTAAATTAATTATAGTAGTTACTCAATAATTTTAATGATCTTTAATTAATAAAATATTTATATTTGCTTCGTATATTAATTCTCAATTGCACGCCGGTACGCAATTTATTTATTTCTCTAGGGGGAGATGTGGAGACAGTTTTACAAGATTTGGTATTTATTAAAAATGAATTTAGATTAATTGGTTTAGAACTAAATGACAGCAAATGCGAGATTTTTTTAAACGACGTTTCGGACAAAATTTCTACTATTTCTAAATTCAATTCCGTAGCTCCCACCATCAAAATTTTAGAAAAAGACTCTTTACGTCTCCTCGGGTCCCCAATCCTAGAAGATGCCTACACCTCATTTATAGAGGAAAAAATTCAAAATTTTAGTGACATTTCGGATCGCCTACTCAAAATAAATATACACTCGGCTTTCCCTATTCTTCGGTATTGCCTATTCGTTCCAAAATTTACCCATGCCCTACGATCGACGCCATTTTTTAAACATATAACAATTTTGAAAAAAATGGATGAAATTATAGAAAATACCCTCACCAAAATTTTAAATGTGGCCTTGGATGACCGAGCTTTACTACAAGCGACTCTACCGATTCGCTTGGGTGGGCTCGGTATTCGCAAAATTTCAGATGTCAGCTTACCAGCGTTCCTGTCTTCAGTCCACAGTACGGAAGAATTAACTAGGAAAATCCTTGCACCTACACTAGTTAATTCTGAAGTATTGTGTAAGACTGATGCAGTGAACGCTTGGAAAATTGCATGTCCAAACACCGATCTCCCAAGGAACCTTTTCTCACAGCGTCAGTAGGACGGGCCGCTCTGCAGCTTAGTTGGAAAAAAATTACTAAATACATGTTCCAATGCTGCTGAGCGTGCCCGTTTACTGGCGGTTGGAGTGTGGGAATCGGGTCTTTGGCTACAAGCTCTTCCGTCATCTAACGTAGGGACTATGTTAGATGACACTACCTTCCGCATCGCAACTTGTCTCCGTTTAGGTGCGCCGTGTGTTTCTCCGCATCAATGCCGTTGTGGAGAAGCCGTTGACAGACTCGGACACCATGGTCTGTCGTGCTGCAGGAGCGCTGGGCGAATTCCACGGCACGCCAGCCTCAACGACATAGTCCGCCGTGCTCTTGTCACCGCCGGTGTACCAGCTATACTAGAACCAAACGGTTTGGCGCGTGACGATGGCAAGAGACCGGATGGCATGTCGTTAATGCCATGGAAGATGGGTAGGACTCTGGTGTGGGACGCCACATGCGTTGATACCATGGCTCCTACCCATATAACTAGTACGGCTGGCTGTGCTGGTGCTGCTGCTGCTTCTGCAGAGGCTCTCAAGCGGCGCAAATACTCCAATCTCATCGGAGATTATGAATTTGTGCCGTTTGGAGTCGAGACTTTGGGGTCATGGGGTCCGAGCGCTCGCAACCTCTTCCGTGAGATTGCGAAGCGAATGGTCGACGCTTCTCGTGACCAGAAGGCTGGCCTCTTTTTAGGTCAGAGAATAAGCATTGCCATACAACGTGGCAATGCTGCCAGTCTTCTGGGAACGCTACCACAAGAGGCATGCGATGCGGAGGAATTCTACGACGCATTTTAATTGTTCTTAGCTATAAGTTGTATAATAGTTATTTTATTTTTATCGTATTTAATATTTATAAATTGTACCTCATATATTGTTTTAAATATATTATGGACTTAGTATTTATTCAATGATGTAAATATGCAGTTAATGTGGATTCAATCAATCAATCAATTAACCCATCGCAGTCCACTGCTGGACATAGGCCACAATTTAGATTATGCAATATTAAAAAATGAGTCAAACTAATGTATTGCCTGGATGTCACAATGCATATTCTTATTTGGTTTCTAACAGAGAAATGAAAAAAGCCCGACAGTTGAAAAATCACCCTTTAAAAAGTATTGAACAAGAAAATATCAAGGGTAACCGTAGTAGGATCGCAAGACAAGCTGCCCGCGTACGAAGGCAACTCGGGCGTCGGAGGTCGATGAACGACCTCCGCCCCCCATAAGCGCCGGCCTGGGTGTGACAGGTGCAGCCACCTGTCACCCTGGCAGAAAAGCAGGCCGCGGCGGTGGCGCGCCTGGCGCGCTTCCCCGTTTCCGGGGACGAGTTGGGGACTCTGTAGTCCCCACACCCGAGAAGAGGGACAGATCGTGAGAGATGGCCCTGGGTCGGCCGGGGTGCAAGGGATATGCCTGTCAACCTCACCTTCGGCAACCAAAGCGGGCGGCGTGCGTTTTAGTCGGTTCGAGTCCGACATAACCTCCTCCACCGGTTCCGGTGGGGAGGTATCCGTGGGGAGTTTGCTTACGTAAAAAAAAAGAAAAAGATAGGGTAACCGTAGTCGTATGTCACTTTTTCCTAGAATGTTTTGTTTTGTTAGACTAAGTGGCATACGACCACGGTTTTCCTTGATATTTTCTTGTTTAACACTTATTAAAGTGTGATCTTTCAGTAGTCGGGTTTTAGTTTTAAATTTATTTTTTTAATTATATTTTGGGGCTAGCAACACTTATAATTTATACACATATTAATAATGTACTAATTAAATCCTTTCAGATGATACCAAACACAGTATATTTATCTCAAGTTAATTTTTTAACACAGTACTTTATGACCACTAGAGGGCGCTACGTTACATTCTATGATACGTCAAATAGCCTATAACCAGCGGACAACCAAGACGCATCTAATGATATCTCATTTGTTCAGTTCTAATACGTAATTTAAGAGCTATAAGGGACCAGATGAACCTACATACATTCATAGCCTGTCAAATTCATAACCCTTCTTTGGCTTCGCTGTAGTCGGGTAAAAATATCGAAGTTACTAAATATATCTACCATTCTATAAACATATTTCACATATATAGTTAAACATGAAGTCGTTAGAAAACAATAGTAATCTCAACTAGAACAACTCTATTCCAATCACGTTAAAAGTTGCAACAACGCACAGGCGCACCGCAAAACAATGAGACATTACTAGAGCATGGAACAAAAAATGAACTCTTATACCCAGAGGAAAACTGCAAACAGTACAGCGCCAAGTTCCGGATCGGAACTCACGAGATCACGTACACGGAAATGGAATTTTAAATACTGTACATGTTGTAGTTAATGTCGGAGTAGGTTAGTGGTACAATGAGAGATGTGGAATAATGTGCTATAGTTTTAAGTAGGTCTACAGCTGAACAGTGAGTTATAAAATATATTATCACGGAAAAAACCACGGTAGCCTAGTGGTATGGGTAATGGACTGCTGAGACGAGGTCTCGGGTTCGATCCCAGGTTTCACCATATCACAAACCAATGACTTATCGATGCTTTTCGAAGTTATGTGTGTATTTATCGCAGGTTTATAGGTGCCCGGTTAATAGCAATAGGCTCGCCACCTATTACATTGGCACCTAAACATAAACTGGCGAAATGTGGGTGCAAGCACCTCTGCCTACCTAAGCCTAAGTAACATAAGCTAGTAAAGCTATGCTTCATCTCAGAGTCTGCATTTCAGTTTTTTCTCCTCCACTTTGCACAATCTTGAGCATCTATGGTGATGGCACGCATGTCATTCTCTACGAAATCAAACCAATACTTCTTAGTCCTTCCTCTCTTACTGAGACCCGGTGAGGCCGCCAGATTATTTGTTACCCACGCAGCTAAGCGGTGATTACGTTCTTGTATTTTATCTGTGATGTCACGGATATGAAGGCTAACGTTGCTGGAGCCCTTCACGCAATCTTTCCACACATCTGCCACAATTATTTCATCTCCACAAAGCTGGCTGCTGCTGATATTGTTTCAATAGCTGCCACACTTGCGTTTTATAAACCTGTCCCTTCAACCTGACTGACATTTTGACATCATCTCGTTATTTCTACATCTTTAAGTACTAATTTCCAACACAAGCACAGCGTACTTTTGAACTTTTAATTATTATTTTAACCCCTTCCACTACAACAGACTTCGGAGAACTTAAGACACACATACACACTTAAATTTAATCACCGTCTCTAAGGTTATGGTACACTTATGTACAATTTATGTCGTCATATCCGAAGGTAACCAGGTGCGGCTGCCATTCATGAGGTAGAGGCCCATTTGCGGCGACCCACTATCGATTACACATGTGAGTTTGGAACTAAAGACATTAGGGTAATTTGTTTTGTTCTAATCCGTTGCAACAACAATTTAGTTTAGTGTCTTGTATTATTAAAGTGTCATGGTGTATGATGTGTTTAAGAATCAAAAATGTGTGGTGAGATGTTGAAACTTCTTTTTAATACCACTTTGGTAGCAGACAAACACACTCAGACATAGTGGCTCGATTGGGACATCGTGCGTTCCAAACGGCAGGGGGACGGAGCCTGTCATAAAACGATTAACCTCCCAATGTCTATCGAGGTTCGAGGGAAATACCTTCTTCTTCTACATCTTAGCGATAGTCCCAGTCGAATCCGAAGTTTTCACCTCGAAATCTGGGGTCCGCTTTTCGAGTCTACTTTACATTTTCCGTGAAGCAACTACAGTTTGATCATCACAACCCAATAGTGATATCGAAATATTGCAACAAGACCAGTTGTTGAACTTTTTAGAGGCTCCAACTACCCGTAAGGACAGCCTTAGATGTTACTATGGCAACCGGTACCGACGGCTTAACGTGCTCTCTGAGGCACGACCAAACCAATGCAAATATTCGTGCATGGCAAATGAATGAAATACAAAGGAATCCGAGCCTCCTGGGTAGCGGCCACATTCACTACCGCCACGAATCAGAGGCTGCGCGAGAGAAATACCTAAACGATACAAATAGATCACAGCATAGAATCATGTATCATCAATAGGAGGTAGGACACGGCGGTATTTCCGCCCAATTGAGCAGTCCGACTGGGGTAGTACCTCCGCCCTACAGAATACCGCGGCTATAATAACTTCGTGTTGTGTTCCCAGCGGTGAGTAGGGTAGCCAGAGCTCACTGGAGAATTTGTGCTGTCATTGGGAAGACTAAAGGCTTGTCCTGCTTTGTCTTCTACTGACGGTACAGAAACTCTGTACTTACAGGGTTGGCAGCGCGACTGTGACTCCTCTGGTGTTACAGACGTCCATAGGTCACGGTAACCACTTTCCATCAGGTGGGCCGTGTGCTTGTCTGCCAACTAAGTGGTATAAAAAAAAAATGTTTTATAAACCCTGTGTATTTTTCACCAGGCAGTAAACTGTAGCTAATCGAGAATCGGAAAACCATTCAAACAAGTACTTTACGCATCCTACAACGACATTTGAAATCGGTTCTTTGTGAGCAAGGAAGGTAAATCACAGCGGAATTCTTGATCTAATCGAAACAACTTGATTGAGGAAGTAGGTACTTCGGCTGAGAATACCGCAGTCAACTTTATGTTCTGTCCTTGAGGCAGTACCTTAAAGACTCCCTAGAGATCCTTGAGGACTCATTGTGCTCTCATGTATAATAATTTCTATAGAACTTTATTCATTTATTATAGGGTTGAAAACGTTGAAAAATTTATAGGAACTCCTTAAGTTAGAAGCCTCTGTAGTATAGGTGATGATCTTAAAACTCGTTTATTTCGGTTAATTTCGTAATTCCGGTCGCATTCGAGGCCTTCATCTAGTCCAAGGTCCACTTTTCCAGTTTGATACAAGCCCGGATTTCTACAGCAGATAGTCCTTGCCCACGGAGGACAGAATATGATTAATTCCATCTCCATAGACCTGTCAATGATTGTCCGAAGGTGTGTCACTATTATGACTTTGGTAATCATTGTAATCATGGTTTTGAAAATTCATACCATTGAATAATTTTCGTAGAATGTTTATTCGCAATCTAAATTTCATAACACAACCCAGTTAAGCATTGTGCCTAGATAAGGCGCTGTGGAATATCGTAGAATATTGGTCTATTATTTTTATTTACTTAGTGTTTAAATATATTAGTTTATTGGTTAAGGAGTCGGCCTCACGATCAAGAGGTCCCGGGTTTGAAACCTAGCCATTAGACTACCAACGTAAACCCACTACTAGAACAAGCAAGTTATTAGGAATATTAATAATTGCCGCTGCTAATATTCAAAATAAAGATTAAAAAATAAACTTAAAATGGACATTGCTAATATAAATCATTGAATTAGTCTTTGATCACATCCAGTTCCACTATTTCGAAACGTCAGACATATCCATGATTTGATTGAACTCATGTCTTGTTAACAAAAATGTATGACCATGGGACTCCGCAATCCGAAAATCCAATAAAAATAAAAAATGGACACAGAATATCAGCAAAAAAGTAAACAAAATAAAGAAATTTTCAAACAGAACATAATCGCAAAAATACATTGTAGTCTGTCGTAAAACAGAATGCACAATGGCAACGCTAACGATTCATCTTGACGTCTGAAAATATTCATACGCATGTTCGTGTATGAAACGGTGAGCTTACACATGAAAGAAATGTCGGAGATACGGTTAAAATTACTGTGAAGAAAATATTGCTTCAGTAAAGATGTATTATTTATATCATGCACATTTCTACGAAACGTTACGTGTTCCCTTTCATTTTGACTGAGTGACAGCATTCTGTGTAATCTTATACTTTTTTATACCACTTCGGTGGCAGACCTAGTTGCACACGTCCATAGGCCACGGTAACCATTTCCCATCAGGTGGGCCGTGTGCTTGTCTGCCACCTAAGTGGTATAAAAAAAGACCTGATGGAAAGCTGTTACCGTGACCTGTGGGCATACCAGTGGGCTGGCCACGTTTGTCGATGGACCGATGACCGTTGAAGCAAACGAGTCCTAGAATGAAGACCGCGAGAAGCTAAACGAAAGGTAGAACGCCCCCTAGCCAGATGGACGGACGACCTGAAAAAGGTGGCTGGCACAGACTGGATGCGGAAGGCGGAGGATCGGAGAAAATGGCGCACATTGGGAGAGGCTTATGTCTAGCAGTGGATTGCGGTGGGCTAATTGATGATGATGATGATGATGAAGAATAAGAAGTGGGGGGACTGGTAAAAATTAAATAATATTATAATTTTACTTCATCTGCCTTTATTATTTTATCCATTAACTATACCACGCAAAAATACATCGTCATCGCTAAATACATCCTCACTACAGTTAATCCTCACCCTAAAGAGTCCGCGATTTTCTACGAACGACCCTTCACAATACAAGATACCCTAAGGGAATTTCAGTTGAATTCAATATATCTTTCCTATGTTTCCTTGAAGCGTTGAATGGGGACGGAACCTCGAAAGCTCCTGTTTTCATAACAAAGTTGAAAAGGATAAAATGGTGTATTTCCGCATGTCGTTACGTGCCCGCCTCGTAACTAAACAGTGTTATATTCAACATGTGATTTTTTCCCTTTGTTTGCGTATGTGTTTTGATGAATTTTTGAGTTTTATTGCCAATGTAATGGGATTGTTTCTTTGTTGGCGGGTCGTTTGTTTACTTTATTTATTATGTTTTAAAAAACTGTTTTGTGTGTATTATGTCAATTTGGTGGTGCTTCGGTATGACGTCACTATATTGTAATATCGGTGTAAGCGCTAAAGCGGGCGCAAATAGGTGGAGAGTATGTGAAAGTTTCAAGGACGTTTGCAATAATGTCCACGACTACCTTTCAAAAATCACGCGAGATCGAAGGAATTTTACCCTTGCTTTGAATCTAATACATACATACATACAATCACGTCTTTATCCCCGTAGGGTTAGGCAGAGGTGAATTAACACCGACATCTCACCAATCCTTGAATTCGGTCCCAAGTAATAGAGGGTGAGCCTATTGCCGTCTTCCGGGCACTATTTTCGACTCGAGCCATGCATCTGAGGCTTAGTCTAGGCTGTATATTTTTTTTTTATACCACTTAGTTGGCAGACAAGCACACGGCCCACCTGATGGAAAGTAGTTACCGTGGCCTATGGACGTCTGTAACACCAGAGGAGTCACAGTCGCGCTGCCAACCCTGTAAGTACAGAGTTTCTGTGCCGTCAGTAGAAGACAAATCAGGACAAGCCTTTAGTCTTCCCACTGACGGCACAAATTCTCCAGTGAGCTCTGGCTACCCTACTCACCGCTGGGAACACAACACGAAGTTATTATAACCGCGGTATTCTGTAGGGCGGAGGTACTTCCCCAGTCGAACTGCTCAATCGGGCGGAAATACCGCCGTGTCCTACCTCCTTAATATATCTATCTGATGATAAACAGCCCTATCCCTTAGTCGCCTTGTACAACACCGCATGGGAAGAGATGGGGTGGCCCAAATTCTACTCTGCCGAGAACCACGCGGCTATCTAATACAGCATCGTTTGGAAAAATTGCCCACCACAACCCATCTATGAAAATAATGTGAAATAATCAAATGGTAAATGAGCTCCCAATTATGTCATTTCGGGACTTTTCGAAATTAAATCATGGAATTTACATACTATTTATATCGACGCTTCGTCGTACTAAGTCCCGAACCGTTTTATAATTATAAATTCACACCGCGATAGTTTAAAAATAACATTCCCAATATGTCTTATAAAAGACTATTGCTCAAAATGGTATAAAAATAATATCAGGACTGTATTTCTGTATTTATATCGCTATGGTACTCGGGTGATGTGCTCATTATTTTTATTACTTTCATACGCTTCAATAAGTAAGTACTTAACATTTATGCCGATACAAAAACTCTATCCTTTTCGTTTGTATAAAGGGCCTTATACCGCAGTGGAGTTTGTTTTGCTGTTTCTTCTAAAACCAGCAGTGCTAAACTAAAACGTGGAATTTATATTAACGTCAATAAGAAACAATAGTATTGTTCCACATTGAAAATAAAAAACTTTGATTCACACAGTAACACTAAAACATAAAAAAAAACCATGAATAAATAACGAGAAAAAATCACCCTTCTAGAATTTCCGCTGTGATTATCTGGAATAGATGTCATTAATTTGGCCCGCCTGGCCGTTAATTACAACTTGGACAAAATTAAGACGCTCGTAGAAATTATTTGAGACATCTTTCTGTCTGCCAGCAAGACATGTTTGTTGGGCATTTAATCAGAAGAGAGATGAAAATGTTTAATCGTTTTTTTATATACCGTATGCTTGCCTGCCATTAAAATTAAATGGCAGGCAAGCATACGGCCCACCTGATGGAAATGGTTACCGTGACCTATGAACATGTGCAACACAAGGGGAGTCACATTCGTGCTGCCGACCTTGTAAGAACAGAGAGCTTCTGTGCCGTCAGAGCAGAAGGTATACTTTGGACAGCATGTTAAGTCAATCCTGGTTGCCATACGAATATCAGTGGGATTCGGTGTGGGTAGTTGGAGTCACAAAAAATAAAACAAGCTGATCTATCTATATAGTTTCAATATAATCAGAGTGTTGTAAAGGTCAGATAACAATCGCTTCACAGGAAATATCGAAGTTCAGATGTTTCGTAGTAAGACTGAAATCCAAACCCAAATGAAATAGAAACACGCTCGAAGGAGGAATTAAAAGCACTGAGAGAAAAAGAAAACGCCTGGAAGGAAAGCTGTAAGGAGATTAGGTAAAAATCCAATACTGGAAAGCTTTGGATGTTTTTTCTCAGTACAAATCAAACTTGATTCTGCCCGCGACTTCGCCAGCGTTTTTGTATTTGTTGTGAAGTCCCTTACCTAGTACATTTGTGTCTCTCGGAGACGTTTTTAGTCGTTATATTATATCCGTTCTGCATGCGTTTTGCTCAGATAAACATTGCTTGATAAAGTTCCTTGAAGTTTTTGTGAACGTGGTACTCCATGCAAACAATACCAGGCTCACAAAAATATTTACTTACGATCCACAAGAACCTTTTCGCGACAAAAAGCTTGTGTCATTCCAGACCCTAATCTGCATTTGCGCACAAATTTCATCGAGATCTTTTCGGTAGTTTCTGCGTGAAAGATTAATAAATATCCATACATCCAAATAAACTTAGATACATATAATTTTGGAAAATCCTTCGGAAAAACCACAGAGTATAAGTATGTCAAATGAGGTTACAGCCACATTTAAAAAAGTTCCGGTTACGCGGTTTTACTGCATCTGGCAACATACCGAAGTTGTACTTATATTAAACCTGTATACCTGGACCACTCTCTAACTTTGATTCTACATGAATTTTCAGGAACGCTCGATGATATGTAGTAAATTCCATTAAAGGTTCCACGTAGCGGTATGTGACAGTATTTCGATATACGTGCAAAATGCCCCATCCAAATGTTAGGTCTATTTTGATGGAGCGTGATTCACATGCCTGAGGTCACAGACTCCCACAGTACGCACTAATCGGTTTAACCGAGGTTAAGCTCACACTATTGCCCTCATTTAAACTGACAACAACTCATCCAGGGGATAGTACTTCCTAAAGAAATTCCTAGGATTTTTCCTAGTAGTTTAGAGGTTAAGGAGTCGGCCTCAATTAGTGGATGAATGAATGAATTGATAAATGAATGACGGAATGAACAAAATTAGTGAATAATTTATTCCCACGTAATATATACATTGTAGTTACAGGGGCATTCATTTATTACAACAGGTAGATTAGCGGTTTTCACCAAAATTGACATTTAAATTCTTGCAATCCATTCTTGAAATCCAATGGAGAATGAATGGTGAATCCATTACTAATACAAGCAATTAGTTTAGTTGAAGGGGTAGACAGAAATACTAGAAATTTTGGTTACTAATCCTCATTACAAAAAAAAAACTTAGACATCAATTATTTTAATTGATGTCAATGTAAAGGTCATTCAGTAATTAATTCATATATAGTAACTTTTCACTGCGACTGTACATGACAGTATGAATCAACACGTCTTTTAATGATGTTGTTGTAACCTAAATAGAGAGGACCATCCGTATTGACCTCAGAAACGAAACTTTGTGCCAAAACAATAACACAAAACTTTTCACTAGTAAAAAGGTGCGAGTCATTTAACAATAACCAAATTTGAACATTAAATCTGTCCGTAGTTATAATTTATGGGGACACCAGCCATAATGACCGAGGTTTTGTCCATTATCCCGGCGTTAATGGAGGCCTGTTCACTGCAACGTTACAAAGTTCAACTGTGTTTTACTGCTAATCAAAATTCAAGTATGCTAATTTCAGAACACTATTAAGCTGAAGCGATGAACGCTTTTCGCAATTCCGCGACGTATTTTCAGTTATTTCATTATGCGACATCTGTTTATTATGTGTGTGTTGTTTTTGTTCCTGATAATGTTTTGATTGTTGTGATTATTAAATAGCTGTTGCTAATTAATATTAACGAGTTCAACTTTTAACGATAACGGACTAGACTAAAAAGTTTAGCACAACACTATAGTGTTGCGTAACAATGTGTGTGGTCACAAAGACATGGC
This sequence comes from Eilema griseolum, assembly GCA_963662185.1. NCBI lineage: Eukaryota > Metazoa > Arthropoda > Insecta > Lepidoptera > Erebidae > Eilema > Eilema griseolum. Next base: position 19,754,385 of record OY759245.1, read on the forward strand.
AGATATATGCATTATGTGTTCAGTAGTGCAGTCATATTGTGCATTTGGAGGGTTTGTGTTTAAATTTAGAAGTAATTAATCTTCAAAAAGTTGTAATTTAATTTAATTGAAATTTATGTTTTTTTTTATTTTTTTATATAGGACATGTCAATTGGACTTCGCCTTGCCTGATGGTAAGCTGAAGGCAAAGTCCCAGAAAAGAGGGTCACCATTACTTACACTTACCGTGTGACAATGGTGACACTCAGCTTGACGGCCTTATCATATGCTTTTTCACGCCCCGCTTAAAGGACCCGGGACTGTAGGAAGAAGGAAACACGTCTATTTACCTGGCCGGTGAGACGATGAGATATAAAAAATTGATTAACAATTAATAACAATTATAATCATGAATACTCTTACAGTAGGTCGTAGGACGCACGCAAATAGTAAGTACAGTAACAGTAAGAATAAGAACAGTAAGAATAACAGCAACAGTAAGAACAGCCCCCAGAGAAGTGTAGAAGACGGGCACTTAGCTTGCTGTTCCCTGACAGGTGCCGCGCCGACTTTCACCGCCGGTTGGCTCGTTCAGTGTCACCTAAACCTCGTGTGTAACCGCAGGGTGCAAGGTCTGCACAGTATTGGAGCCGACGGTGAAAGGCTGATCTGACGGTGAAAGGATCAACCTCGAGGGAAGTGAATACTACATCTGTTCCGCTTCCAATACTGAAGCACACCGAAAGATTCCTTGCGGCTACATATTTTAGTGACTGTTATCCTAACAAGAATATTGATTGGCCATTACTTAGATCTCTAAAGTTGGTAGATGCACACAACCAGAGACAATCAGTAGATTTGCCTAGACCAACAGATAAATTTAGATATTTTTAGTCGATATGAATATCACTCGACTAAAAATTCTATAATTAAATAAAATTACAATACGACGATTTGCATCGTTACAATATTATACAGCAACTGCCTGAATGACGTCATTCCCTCCAAACCCTGGTTAGAAGGGTATACCCAAGAAGTGCTGACTTGGTGTCGTAAAGAGGACATTCCTGCCAATATGGTACTATGGTTGCACAACACACACATACATACCTACATATATACATATAGTTACGCCTTTATCCCTGGAGGATTACGCATAGTTGAATTAACACTCACATTTCACCAATCCACGTAATAGAGGGTGAGCCTATTGCCGTATTCCAGGCACTATTGTTGACTTGAGCCATGCATGTAATGTATCTGTCTCATATTCCTTAGCCGCTTTGTACTACAGCGCATAGGAAGAGATAGGGTGGTCCAAATTCTATTCTGACGAGAACCACGCGGCCTCTGCCAGCCTGCACCTGACCGTGCAAAGTAAAAGGCAAAAATCGGATCCCGGACTTGGAGTTGAAAGATTCGGATGCGACTTGACGCGAAGATGATTATAAAATGACGAGAATTGCTGGGATTTTTGATTTTTGATACTGCCAGAATGAAAAAAATGTTTCCTGTGACTCTCAAAACATTTTTTTTTATCAGTCTAGTCTCAGGAGCTGTCCATAAGAATAGTACTTGGTATTTACTGCCGGTCTGTTTGTACATTTCCATAATCCATCCTAAGAGATGGGGTGGTCCAAATTCAACCCTGCCGGGAACCACGCGCCTTGAAACATTTTGATACATTTTTATGTTTTCTCCGTTGAAGAATAAGTGTAATTATAACTTATATTTAACGTGGGAAATGTTAATTTAGTGAAATGGGTCGCAAACGTTTGTTTGACTTTCAAAATGTAGTTTTAAAAACTGTGTAAAATTCATGATGGTAAAATTGAACTTTCTATTACCATTGCATGAAATAATATACCTAATTGTATTTCACTCTAATTTAAACTTTGACACGTTGTCTTTGCTATAGCAATGTAATTAAGGAAAGTTATACGTTTTAGTGTAATTGCTTATAAGACCTAATTGAACCATTTAATTACTTTGTATAAAGACAGACTGATGTGCAGGATGCCCCATTTTTGTACAATGTCGAGGCAAACCCCCTCTGAACCCACCACACAAATAGTCCAACAGAGCAGCAACAGCACCCAACTACTGAGTTATTGGACTAATTCTCAGGAAAATACCAGTAGCAGCACGGAGTATAGGACATGTAAAACCCCCTTGAATATAAAGCTCCATTTCTCTATCTCATTCAAATACATGCCACTACTTCGTACACAAGGTCCAACAACAACCCACAGGCATCGTGTGTTTTAGTCGATTCAAGTCCAATATAACCTCTCCAGTCCACTCTACACAGTGGCGAAGGGTGAAAATTTTCCAAAGAGGAACTGGTGGAAACTAACCCAGTTCTTGTGTGCCATGCACAACGCAGCCCATTGGGCAATTGGAAATCGTGTTATAGGCATCCTTTACCACTGGTTCTACTAGACTGTAGACAGACACACACACACATCTCAGCACACAGTGGCACTTAAACTACTTCCAACTCACACTGAATAAAACTTAAGAATTTTAATTCCATTTCAGTTCAGAACGGACAAAAATACAGAAAAAAAAGTATCCATACCAAAAACTTTTGAATTAAATCGCTTTTGCAAAAGGTGGCCGGGCCAAGTTCCAAGGATTGTTTCAAAAGTGGGTGGCGGACTCTCAGTTCATTTAGCTAAATGAGTTGCGACCACATTACGAGAACATTCGCTCTATTTTGAACCTTATTCCAATGTAATAACAATCGTTGGTAAAGTCAAAATATTCTAAAGGTGCTTAAGAATGTTCCCGCTATGTTACTATGCTAGTAAGTTTTGATAAGAGTGATGTTTATTCCTTTTCTAGACTAAGTAATTACGTGTTTTTCTTGTATATCATTATTTCGGGATTTAGTTCGCTATAATATTTAAAATTAATTATGAACGTCAACCACTACTAGGTGACAAGGAACTGTAGAATATAATTTTATTTTTATACCACTTAGGTGGCAGAGAAGCACACGGCCCTAACGTGTTTACCGTGGCCTATGGAAGTGTGTAACACCAGACGAGTCACACTCGCGCTGCCGATCCGTAAGCACTGAGTTACTGCGCTTCAATGTAAAAGACAAAGCAGGGCAAGTTTTTATTATTCCCATTGACATCACATACTCTTCAGTGAGCTCTGGCAACTACTCACCGCTGGAAACACAACACGAAGTTATTATGGCCAGGGTATTCTATAGGGCGGAGGTACTTCCTCAGTCGGACTGCTCAATTCGACGAAAATACCGCCATGCCCTGAGAAATGGTGTAAAATGTATATTTATTGTCTTTTCTTAATGTAGCTGTGTCTGAAGAATTTGTCTGACTACTATACTACCACTATATTACTAACATTCGCTTACTTCTTCCCATCCTCCTTTAGATTTGACTTATATAAATTTAATGAGAGCGATGCCTTCATATACCAAGAGATTAGCTCATACTTACGCCTTAAGTTATTGAGGTTGATGTCAAACTTCAACAAATATACTTACACCACCGATATTACATAAACTAACCATAGTTTTAGTGACTGGTACTAACAAGAGTACAGGCGGTTTAACTAGCAACGACTTATGCTGGTTTTATTTTGCCGTTACAGTATAGATAGCAGTGTTCAATCTTATCAGATTAGCCTCCACCGACCTCAACACACCTGGGAAAAGGTTTCCTCATGGCCAAGATAATGACAAGGCCACTACCCCTACTCCTAACGTAATTTTCTGCTAATACAAATATAATTAGTCCCTAGCTGTATATAACGACACTTTTCGTCGTCGAGATTATATAAAGTTGATACGGTAAACATTTTACAAAATATTTACTGAACTTTAAATTTTGTATATGAAGGGGTGGAGTTAGTAAACTGTTTGTTTCGGAAATAAGGATGATTGAAGGTGATCCATTTCCATTCTAAAGAACTTTCAAAAAAATATATTTACGGGACGTTATTCTGTACATTGATTCCTGTTGTGGAGTGTGTAACAGTTTGGAGACAAAGGAAAGATAACCGGAAGGCAATGTAAATACATATATTGTATCGTTAAGGTAACAGTAGTACATGTGTGGCTAATCTTTCCTTGATAATTGTACTAGGTAAAGGTTGTACACTGATGGTCTCCAAGTTTTAGTTCTTGTATTTTATATGAATAGCATTGGTACGAAATAAATGATGACGCTCATTGCTGGTTCGGACTGTGCTGCAGTGTCAGCAACCGGCTCCGGTGGGGAGGTATCCGAGGGGATTTTGCGCACGTAAAAAAAAAAAAAAGGCACTATAAACAGTCGTGAGACTGTACAATATAATATATGAGGTTTACGTTCTATATTTGAATTCTACAAATAATTGTGCATCATATTTCAGTAAATACATATACTCACGACTGTAAATCCCCGAAGGGGTGAGCAGAGGTGTATTAACACCCATATTAAACCAACTTTTCAATCCCATGTACTAGAGGATGAGCCTATTGCCGTCAAGCGGGCGCTTAGTTATTCGAGCACATACTAGATTTTGTGTAGCAAAAGAGCAGAGAGACACTGGAGAGTTTTTGCTGTCAGTGGGAAGATCAAAAGCTTGTCCTGTTTTGTATTCTGCACTGGCAGCACAGAAGCTCTCTGTGCTTATAGTGTTGGCAGCGCGAATGTGACTCCCTTGGTTTTGTACACTTCCATAGGCCACGGTAACCACTTTCCATCATGTGGGCAGTGGTCTTGTCTGCCACGTAAATGGTATAAAAAATCATATCCGAATTCAAATGGCTTCCAATCTGACTATGAAATAGCAGAACATTGATATAATGTTATTTATATTACAATATTTTATATTGTAAAATATTACGGTTTTATTATTCAAAGCTAGCTATCATCCATGGCTCGGCACTAGTGTTTTTTTAATTTCGTTCAAGCAACCCATGAGAACCTAACGGTATAGGTATAAAATTAACCTATATCTATTCTTGTACCAAATTTCAACCAAAAATTGGTTCAGTCGTTTTGAGTATTCTCCGGTCTCTGAGGTGTAAGACCTGGGATAAAACCGGAAACACTGTTACAATGATGTTGATTAATACTAGTATTACTACTACTAATAATAATAGATAGATAAATAGAGATTTCATCCTAGCTACTGTATCTTACGTTCAGCGAATCCAATCAAATTTGCATAAGATAATTGACATGTTTTGTATCAACTCATTCCATATAATTTTATCATCGCATAACAAAGAAACGACGAATACACTCAAATGAACAGACGATTAAATTTCATTGTTCATATTAAAACTGGGTCTTTTTACTTTGAAATTTCATATATTGCGAATTGGTATGAGTAACGAAGTTGTTCAACGAGCATATAAATTAACCAGTTGGCACAATATATACAAACTGGACAGTCAGTTATTTAAAGTAATATTAAAAAGTTACTAATTGGAAATGAGTTATGTATGCGTAATTTGGTTGAATTATTCTCCAAAGAAATGAACATTAACCTAAATGAGAAATATTGTAAAAGTATGGAGCGACAATATTATATTGTGACCATTGCGGTAGAGACTATGGGCAGTTGGGGCTCGGAGGCATAGGCCTTAATTGCTGAAATTGGTCGCCGTATCCACGAACAAGGCACTGACACCCGCTCCGCCTCGTTTCTGGGGCAAAGGATGGCAATCGCGATTCAGCGAGTCAACACCGCCAGTGTCATGGGCACCTTTGTGCAAGGAATAATATGGGGTGGGTTATTTGACTTGACATAATATGACAAAATATGTGATTGCAAATAATTATGTTGCATTTGTATTGTTTATATGCTGAATAAAATTATTATTTAGGTAAATCAAAATTCAAATTGGAATATTCATAATGGCACCTTATTCTATACCTTTCATTGATTACGTGGTTTTTATCATAAAGATACTGTTTACAGCAGAGGACAAGTGTAATCTATATGTGACCTTCTTTCATATCATCCACATGCATGAATTCTATTACAATATTTCAATGAATCACAACATTGCCTCTTCAATATTTATCGAATGCAATTTCTGAGAAGCATCGTACTGACATAATATCGAAAACATGAGTACTACCGAGTTACAAGCTAGTGGCAATGGGCCAAAGGTTTCTCGCAGCCGGTTCGCAGTATTATATATTTATTATATCTATTCATTAATAATACATACATTTTGTGTTGAATGGTATTGGTTTATTTTATTTTGTTTTACAATTGAGCTAAAAATTGTTTGACCGAAAAGAAATTGCAAATGGTCACTTCCCAAAAAAATTCCGCATAATTTCATTTGCCAAATTATCACTTAGCAAAAAATATCGTCATAAATAATTGTAACTTTTAAACAATAACTTGTTTACCGAGTAATAACTTTTACCAAATGTTTCAGTTGGAATAAAACATTTTACGCAAAATATAAAATGACTTCGAATCGTTCCGGCGTTACACCATCAAAACTGATATTGGTGTTGGATGGTTTTAAAAAAAATAACCACGAAGGCTAATACGAGAGCTCCACTCCGCTTCCCCATTAGCCTTCTAACCTAACCTATCCAAGTTGTGGTACGCAGTATTCGACTTGGAACCGTTTCGGAGTAACATCATCGAAATTAGTAATTAAATTGGAGCCAAGAAGAAATGATTATATTAAAATAAAATTGCATCATTCAATAACATAATTTCCAAAAATTCTTACTGTTTTCTCATAGCAAATTGTTTGACCAAACTTTTATGTCTAAAGATTGTTTGCCGTAATAAATCATTTGATGAAAGATCAAAAAAATGCCATAACGATATTATACTTGGTATTATTCTGCCAAAAAAAATATATCAAAATGAAAAAGTGCGTACTAAAATGATTCCAAACATTGCATTGGTATAAAAAAAGTGTCCAAACTTTGTCACAATGATAAATCTTTTCGGCAAACGGCAAACTCCCGCTAAAATTCCCCTGAATTCAATATTTTACTTATTCGTTATATTGGATACAACAGTTTTGCAAAAAGTCAAAGTCCTCCACATATGTTATACCTAAAGAAACCATATCAGAATCTTTTTATTACTGCTCTATTTCCATTTTAAATAACTTCTCTGTTTCAGTTTTAAATTTCAGTTTTAAATGATGAAGATTATTGAAGAATTCATTCATACTGTTGGCTATATTCTTACAAAGCCTCGAATTTACCAAATATTATCAACCCTTACAGTTGTGGTGTTCGAACGAAACATACTCAACATCAAATTCCAATCAACAAAACTATAGTTAACAATTTAATTTTAAGCATACAAACCTTCTTGTCTTTCACATTGATATAATGTATTACAATTTCTTCAAATACGTAGCTGGTTGTAATTACTGTCAATTCAATATCAATTATAATAACGTCCTTGACCCATATCACCATGACATCGTTTTCCAATTAAGCAACATTTTGAACAACGTTCAAACCCTTGATATCGATAGTTAAATAATCCATTTCTCTGTCAATTTATTACTGCTACGTCGACATGAAATTTTAATTGACATTTTATTTTTATTTTACTTCCCTTTTTTCTTCTCGTGAAAGGACAGTATCTAGAAAGATTATGAAAATGTTCGAAGCGATGTTTGGTTCTGTGCTTGGTTTAGTTGAATACTCGATGTTTGTTACAAGTGAATATTCAAGTCTATCAGTAGTGCTTTGGCGTGGCGATAATAAACATGAAACACACACTAGTTCGAATTTGATCGAGATAAAGTTTTAATTTCTAAAACAATTGCAATAGCAATTTAAATAAATTGTAGAGTTTCCATTGCTTGAAATATTTTGAACATACGTTTTGCTATTTTTATCTGTACATTTATTCTGTTCTACAATTTTTTATCGAACCAGTCGTATATCACTTCACTATTCTGTCTCCCGGGATATTTTTTAAAATACATTCATGGAACTGACACAGTCAGTTCAAACTCATGTTTGGAGACTATATATTTTAATAAACCTTTAAATTCGGATATAAATCCACTTAAATAATACATGAACACTGAGTATGAGTATGTTAATATGAAGAAACGCGTGGTTCTACTCTGCCGATAACCGCGTGGTTGCCGTCAGAGTAGAATTTGGGCCACCCCATTTCTTCCCATACGATGTCGTACAAGGCGACTAAGGGATAGGGCTGTTAACATCAAACAGATACAGCCAAGACTCAGCCTCAGATGCATGGGTCGAGTCAACAATAGTGTCTAGAATACGGCAATAGACTCACCCCCTGTTACGTGGGACCGAATACAATTATTGGTGAAATGTGGGTGTCAATTAATCTCTGCCTAAACCTCTGGGGATGAAGGTGTGATTATATGTATGTAAGAAATGTTTAGCTTTGGAACTCACTTGAGAACAGGAATAGATAGAGTCAATATTGGTTAAGTGTCTAAAAAGAAATCTAGAAAACAATAATACATACATACATACATACATACATACATACATACATACATAAATATATACATACATACACACATACATATAATCACTCCTTTATCCCCGGAGAGTTAGGCAGAGGTGAATTAACACCTACATTTCTCTAATCATTGTATTCGGTCCCTCGTAGTAGGGGGTGAGCCCATTGCCGTATTCCGGACACCATTGTTGATTCTACCCATGTATCTGAGGCTAATTCTGGGCTGTATATTTCTGTTTGATGCTAAACAGCCCTTTTCCTTAGTCGCCTTGTACAACACCACATGGGAAGAGATGGGATCTACTGTGCTGAGAACTACGCGTTTGTAAAACAATAATATTCTGAATAAATATTGAGAGACGATAACATAGGCACAAAAACGATAGCGTTTTATTGCTCCAAGAATGAGTTTTGTATACACAATCTCGCAAAAGACATTGATTTTATTGTTATTTGGCTTATATTCTTTAGAAGCTTAGGTACAGCGTAACGGGTGAGTTGAAATGTCGCAAGCTCTTGTATCATCATAACTCTAATAGTTTTTCTTTATACAACTTAGGTAGCAGAAAGGCACACGGCCCACCTGTTGATAAGTGGTTACTGTGACCTATGAACATGTGCAACACCAGAGGACTCACACCCTTTCTACTGACCCTGTAAGGTTGGAGAGTTAGTGTGTCGTCAGTGCAGAAGACACAATCAGGACAAGCCTTTAATCTTTCTATTGACAGCACTAAAATACTCCAGTAAGCTCTGACTACCCTATTCACACAACACAACACGAGGTTATTATAGCCGTGGGTTGTAGTGTGCAGGTACTTCCTCAGTCGGACTGCTCAATTGGAATGGGAATACCGTTGTGTCCAACCTCCTCCAAAGTGAAATCCTCCGAAGTTAGTAATAGTACTATAAATAGTATTAGTAATACTCGTAGAATTAAGTACTTATAGTATTAGAAATGGTATCCAAGCAGGATATTTGTTACTCAATTACGGCAGAACAGCTAGAGAGATCTGGATAAGGTGCAAGAACAATTATAGTCTGAAATAATATATAGACTAACAATTAGAATAGTGTGTATCAGCAAACGAAATTTCAAAATGCTAAGCAAACTGGTAGGGGTCGACGTAGACATACGTATGTCAATCAGATCGAAGGCATTTTGAAGAAAAGACATGTCAAGAGTACCCGAAACCGGCGAGCATGTATGAAAACAATTACAAAAGTAGAAGAAGCGAAAAAGGTATACCAGGATCGTGGCAAGTGAAAAACTGTAGTCTCTGCCTACCCCACTGGGAAAAAGGCGTGACTCTATGTATGTATGTATTTAAGAAAATTGAATTGTATTAGTAGTTTATTCATGTCTTATGTCATCTAAAAACCAAAATTCGGACTCAAAACTTCTTGACCTTTAAGCCAGAATATTTTTTCTTCTTAATTTGTGAATCCGTAAAACTATATATACCATTTCTTTATTCCCAGAAATCTGCAAGAAATATATTAAACGAAGAAAAGTTTGTTTTTAATTTCCTTACGAGTAAAGACTTACGTCTTTAATTAATTAAGAAAGGGCCTTTTTAAACACAATCAAATGTCTAATGAGTGTTTGTTTTTTCTCTCTCACCTCCCTCTCTCTTTCTCTCTCTTCCTTTGTTCGTTAACTGGAAGTACGTCTCAAACGTGATAGAATTCTAATTAATTAGAATCTATCGATTGTTAGGAGAAGCTCAGATATTTGATCTGTTCGTAGTATTTAGGAAGGTAACTGTTTGATAAGAGTATCTTTGTTATATATTGTTAACAGACTTGAAAAATATTACACTGGTTAAAAAATAAATGTAAAATCTTAGAACCCAAATGCAGCATCATTAGGTTTAGTTTTTTTTTAAATCTAAAACACATAGGGGAATAAAAATAAAGTGTCGATCGCTAAGTGACTAAGGAGTCTACCTTGTGATCGAGACGCTTTAGGTTGGAATCCTAACCATTACCCTTGAACGTGCTGGTCACACACAAACACACAAGTAAAAGCGATTGGTGTGTATAGCCAAATCAGTTTTGACTCACCAAACAGATTTTTAGTACACATTTTATTTATTTATTTTCAACTTTATGCACAAGTACATAGGCGGACTTAATGCCACAGGCATTCTCTACCAGTTAACCAAAGGTGGTCCAGAGAAAGACTCGGTAGGTGCATTATTGAGTGTAATTATTATAGCATTATAGAGAGAATTCACCGTATACGTATTTATCATACTATACATACTTACCATAAGGTAGAAATGTATAGTATGATAAAGTAGGTAAATTGTGATATAGGTTTTAATTTCAATTCGTCAAATCTGTGAAAAGTTTTGACTGGTCAAGTCTGTTGGTAGTAAAAATTACTAATTTAGTGCCCAGGGTACCTACTCCAACTGAATAGACTACGGCAGGCCCCTCTTCCCCACTGGGCACTATGGGCACGTACCCAGGGCCCCGCGATCGAATGGGGCCCCCTAGTTCCTGCCAGATTACCAAATGATAACCGATATTTAGGTATTACCGAAAAACATTAATTTTGAAAAATCTGATGACAATGACTTACTACAATACCTACGCTTATTATATTAGCTTTAGTTTGCCGCATGCGGATAGCTATACCTTGTACAACATAGCTTGAACTTTTTGACAGATGGGTCAGTGATGGGAAACAGAAAATATCTATTGGTGTAAAAAATGTGTTGGCTAAATATGTGGCTGTATGTATGTTTTAAACTATTCAAAATAAATATATTCATTCGTCAATCAATTTTATTGCACTAGACATAAAAACATTGGGTAGGTACCATTGTTTTCAGTTTTTCTATTTAAATTTTACTTCGAAGCAATAAAAACCACTTAAGACTTTCGGAAAATGCTTGAGTCCTTAACAGGTACTCTTATGTTGTGTGTCTATTCTTATGATTATTATCAATTTTTAATATTATTAAAATAAGAAAATATTGTTCGTCGTTGCAAAGTTATATCGATTTCAGATTTGACATCCGTCAAAAAGAAAGATCAAACTAATAAATAAACAGGGTATAAGTACTCCACTCTCTCTCAAAAATGAGTTTTTCCGATATTAGTATATTTAGGTTAATTTAAATACCTATATGTAAGTATAAGAATACAATTAAAAGAAAAATTATTAAATTAAAAAAAGAAGAATTATTTGATGCGGTGTGGTTTATGTCTTTAAGAAACCTATTCGAACGTCATTCGTAATACCAAAGACAAAAAAGGGGAATTCCCGACTCCCGATCGTCGTTTGACTTGACGAACGGGAATTCCCTTCAAGTATTTGTCTGCGATGTTGTGGCGTTTGTTTTGTTTGTAGTTGTTAGTTTGTTACCGACTGTGCTTGAGCTCTGACAAAAAAATAGTATTGTTTGATTAAATCGTCGTTTGTCTGTTTTGTGTTAGCGAATATTTTCGTTATAAAATTAATTAAATACTGAATTATAATATAAAATGTCGAAACCTAAATCCTAGTGGATCTGAAAAAAGGAAAAAAGCTCTACATCAGAAAGAAGTAATTGAAAAGTTACCAAAATTAACATCATATTTTACTACTACTACTGGAGAAACTTCTGTAAGTAGCAATCAACTCATAAATGTTCCACATGATGACTCAGCTCAATTACAAATTGCGGGAATTTCTAAACCTTCATGTTCCAATTTTGAAAAAGAGATTGAATCAGAAAGCGACTATTCCTACGACGAAAGTGCAACGACTTCAGTAACTTCACTAAAACCGACAACTCCAACTGTGTCAATTGAACAGCAGTTTTCCAACACAGAAGAATTAATATCGCACGATCCCGCCGATTATTTTCACGAAAAGTTTGTTGAAATAAATCGCGAAATTTTAATTCGTAAGGGACCAGTATATTTTCAAAATAAAGATTCTGACTTTTCCGAGGCATCCAGAACCTACAAAGATGGTAATAAATTAGTGACGAGATATTTCAACAAAGCATTATTTATTCGCAAATTAAAGAACAATGAAAGCGTCGAAAGAAAATGGTTGCTGTATTCGCCTTCCAAATGCTCTGTATTTTGTTTTTCATGCTGCTTATTTAACCCAACTGATGTTAATCTTTGCTCTCGGAATGGATGTAATGATTGGAAGCATATTAATCACATAATTTTAACACATGAAAATAGCCCAGCGCATAAGCAATCTATGATGACTTATCTGGCACGAAGTAAAGCGGTTGGTAGAGTAGATATAGAGTTATTATCTCAACATCAAAAGGAAGTGGATTACTGGAGAAACGTACTTAAACGGATTGTAGCTGTTGTAAAATTTTTGGCATCGAGAGGGCTTCCATTTCGCGGCGACAATGAAATCCTAGGTTCTCCAAACAATGGAAATTATTTGGGTTGTGTGGAATTATTGAGTGAATTTGATCCATTTCTTGCAGATCACTTAAAAAAATTTGGGAATCCTGGAAAGGGTAACATTTCTTATTTATCAGCAAATATCTGTAATGAGTTTGTTGAAGTAATGGGAAAACAGGTTCTAAAAAAAATTATAAATGAAGTTAAATCAGCAAAATATTTTTCCATAAGCGTTGACAGTACGCCCGATCTGTCTCATATTGACCAGCTAACTTTCATCATTCGATACGTAAAAGACTGTGTTCCTGTTGAAAGGTTTTTGAAATTTATACCTATTAAAGAGCATAAATCTAAGTATTTAGCGGAGACCATCTTAAATTTTTTAGAGATACATGATATTCCCATAAAAGATTGCAGAGGACAAAGCTACGACAATGCTTCAAATATGTCGGGAAAGTATAGTGGTCTACAAACAAGAATCAAGGAAAAATGTGAATTTGCCACCTTTATACCATGTGCAGGACATTCACTAAACTTGGTAGGTGTCCATGCTGCTGGGTGTGTACCGGAGGCATCACAGTTTTTTGAAATAGTTCAGAAAGTGTACAACTTTTTTTCGGGCTCTACCCACAGATGGAATATAAACACCTCAACAAAGTCTAGGGAACAAGATGACCCCAATTTTTTTTTCGTGTAAATCTTGTTTTGCAAATAACTGGCAGCAAATAAATAAAAATAGAATGAAGTAGATTACAGAGTTGTTCGAAATTTAAAAATAAATTTAAATAAGTAATGATTTTCGAATATGGAGGGAAAACTTTTAAAAGTGTTTGATTGTGCAGTTTCTCTGAGGCAAAATAAAAATTATTTTTTTTGATTGTAAATAACGTTTATTATCAATAATACGTCTTTTACGTATGGTTTGTGCATTTTTGTGACTGTAGTCATCATGTCACGTCGTCATTTAAGTCGCGAAGAGATGTTAAGGGCTCTTGGTATGCTGCAAGCTGGACGAACTCAACGCGACGTAGCGGATGCTGTCAACACCCAACCAAGTGTAATTAGCAGATTATGGGCACGCTACAGGTCTACAGGGGATGTTGCCGAACGTCACAGGGGACGAAATAGGGTTACTACCCCGCGACAAGATCGTTTCTTGCAAAATTCCGCAAGGCGGCAACCCACGATTACTGCTCGTCAGTTGGTCGCAGGCCTCCAGTCTCAGCATCAAGTGGTTATTAGCGATCAAACTGTCAGAACAAGACTACACGAAGCCAATCTTTATGCTCGCAGACCGCTTAGGGTTCCAGTTCTTCGACGTGGAAATCGAGGTCGTCGCTTATTGTGGGCTAACGCACATTTACAGTGGACCGACCATCAATGGGCACGGGTTCTGTTTTCCGACGAATCTTGCTTCGGTTTTCATCCTGATTCGAGAAGAGTGCGTATATGGCGAGTTCCTGGACGTCGGAGTCGTCTCCAGAATCCACAAGAAGTTCATCCTTACCAAGGCTCGCCTTGGTGGAAGGACCGACCTCGTTTGGATACGGGGCAATTTGAATGCAAACCAATACATTCAGGAGGTTATACACCCCATGGTAATCCCTCATCGACAGCAGTTCGGTCAAGATTTTATGTTCATGCAAGATAATGCACGGTCACACACCGCGAGGGTAGTGGTCAATGCGTTAAGCGAGCACAATATGACGACGTTGGAATGGCCTGCTCAGTCTGCCGACCTCAATCCCATAGAGCATGCCTGGGATTTGCTTGGGAGAAGAGCTTTCAGTGATTCTTTGGAAAATCTGAACACTGAAGAACAACTTTTTTTACACCTTCGCAGTGTATGGAACCATATTCCACAGACGATGATTGACAATCTCATACTAAGTATGCCACGCCGTTGTCGAGCTGTTGCTAATGCTTTAGGAGGTCCTACAGATTATTAAAAACGTTTAAAGTACGGTTAATTACTGTATTTCTTACTACCTCGTTATTTTTATGCCTAATCATAGAAGGTTGTAATACTCAATATTGGCACTATTCAATTCTTTCTTAAAAAAAAAAAAATTGGTATGAAAATGTTTTTATTAAAATTAAAATTAAAAACGGTATAAAAATACCCTTCTATTGATATAAAACACTCACTATTACAAGAAAGGGTTTTTAAATAAAAACTAGAAATGTCCTTGTTCCCTAGACTTTGTTGATGTGTGTATTAACAGAACATTTAGGTTCAAAAAAAGTTGTTAAGAGTCTTTCACAAACCAGATGGTCAGCCCGAGCTGATGCAGTAAGTGCTTTGCATGGGGGTTATAAAAGAATATTAGAAGCTTTAATCACCATCGCAAACGATACTGAAAAGGCACGAGAAACAACAGACGAAGCCCTTAGTCTGTCTAGAAAAATGGGAAATCTAGAATTTATTATACTGACGGAAATCTGGAGCACCATATTGGAAAGAATAGACAAAACAAATAATTATCTTCAGAAAGAAACAATAACACTGGACGTTGCAACCAATTTGTTGACTTCACTTTATGATTTTATTACTAACCTCAGGGATAAATTTGATAACTTCGAATCATCTGCCAAAGAAAATAACCCAGAATCTGACTACAAAGATCTATCTCAAAGAACAAGACGTAGAAGCTCACGGCTGATTTTTTTTGATGGCTCTGCGCCATCAGTCCAATTGAATGGAAAAGAGCGATTCAACGTAGAAACCTTTCTCCCAATAATCGATACCTTGAGTGTTCATCTAAAACAGCGACAAAGTTCATATGAGACCGTCAGTCAACGTTTTAGTTTATTTTTTCACTTAAAAACTCTGAATTCCGAAGAGATACGACAAGGATGCAAAGAATTTTCTCAAATCTATCACGAAGATGTAAATGAAAAAGAGTTAGAAATAGAATGTCAACATTTAAAAGAATACTTAAAAAATGTTCAGAGTGAAAATGAAGCATCTAACAGTGTACAGGAAGTATATAATCTATTAAAGCAAAACAAAATTGAAGACACATTTCCTAACGTAGAAATTGCATTGAGAATATTTTTAAGTATGATGGTAACTAACTGCAGCGGAGAACGCTCCTTCTCCAAATTGAAACGAATAAAAAATGAATTAAGAAGTACAATGCTTCAAGAGAGATTAACTA
This sequence comes from Eilema griseolum, assembly GCA_963662185.1. Taxonomy (NCBI): domain Eukaryota; kingdom Metazoa; phylum Arthropoda; class Insecta; order Lepidoptera; family Erebidae; genus Eilema; species Eilema griseolum. Next base: position 19,770,371 of record OY759245.1, read on the forward strand.
GTTTGTCGCTGATGTCCATAGAATGTGATATTCTCAATACCATAGATTTTGAAGATGTGATTAACGATTTTGCTCATCTTAAATCTAGAAGGGTACCTTTGCAATCAACATAGAATTAATCTAAGGATTTTATGTTAAGCAAGTTACTTTTGTAGATTATTTTTTATATTTCCTATTTTTTTATAGTTAGTAACTAAATAAAAATAAATTTAGAACCTTGTTTGTCTTTCTTTATCTATTGTAACTAAATAGTGTTTTCTCAAGGTCCTAGGGGCCCCATGATCCTAATGTGCCCAGGGCCTCAAATAGTTTAAAGACGGCCCTGGACTACGGCAAAAATATTGTATAAAACTCTTTTTTCATACTACCGCATTCTTTATCGCTTAATAAGTCAAATAGTAAGTAAAAGTATTCTGAAACGAAACTTTAGAAGATTTTATTGAAGTACGGAGTATTATCAAAGGTTAATGTTCAAAACTCTGGGCTTTATAAGCCACTAAGGACAATAAGATTAAACAGAAATTTCCGTTTGAATTTGGAACCCTACGACTGTGAAAGATCTTTCCTTCCACTCCATAGAAAACCGCAATGGTAGGTTTGTTTGTATTTTTGCGGCTGAGTAGGGTTGACAATACAAAAAGTCGACGACAAATAATAAAGGAATTTCTATACATATAATTTATGTGCTCTTATTTGTATCTGAATGTTTAAACAAGGAGATTTTAGGCAATTATATTATGTAAGGTAAATTTATAATGAGACTGATACCTTTATAATAGGAATATTCTTAATTAGGTAATATTCTCTTTATGGGCGGTATTATACTTACAATACTAAAAAAAAATCTAAATCTACAGGTTACATATATACATATAATCACGCCCTTATCACCGGAGGATTAGGCAGAGGTGAATTAACACCCACATTTCACCAATCATTGAATAGGGGCTGAGCCTATTGCTGTTTTCCGGGCACTATTGTTGACTCAAGCCTTGTATCTACTACAGGTTATTCTCGCTATTATATTCTAATAAGCTGTAAAGAGCCCAACAACGATCCCCAAGTAGGTAGGCAAGTATGCAAGTATCTGCTAATAATGTAATAAAGAACGAAGTAAAAATAATGGTCTGTACAAAGTGGCATAAAATTATGAACAGAATATACCATGGTATTTTATCGATTACGCAACCTTCTATCTATCTACACCAAAGCAATGCTTGTGCACGCATTGCTATTCCCTGTAATTGATTATGGGATGTTTGTTACTTTGACCTGAATGCATTATATCTCAACAGATTTGACCGTCTTCTAAACCACTGTATCAGATTCGTCTTCAACCTCTGCAGGTATGACCACGTATCTGCTTGTCGGTTTCAACTAAATTGGTTACCGATTCATCAGCGTCAGAACCAACGTGCTCTTACCACTCTCTATGCTATATTAACTTCTCCTAATTCTCCCTCTAACTTATCCCCCTATTTCCATATCTTGGCAATATCGACCAATCACTGATGGACCAATCGACCATCCAATATCGACAGAAACGCGCTCAACAAACAACCTCGTCTTGCGCTGTCCTACTCATCGTTCCAATTTCATCCACTCTTCTTTTCCTGTACAATCTATATTTCTTTGGAACGAGCTACCTCTCGGGATCAGAAGGGCTACAATCCGTTATACGTTTAAAATCAAAATTCAGAAGCTCATGCTGTATAAATTGGAAGAAACTTCATTGTAATTATATTTAAATATGTATGGTTAGAAATTATTATGTGTATGTATACTTTATTTATATATTTATGTATACATGTATGTATTACTATATATATTTTATTTATGTATGCGTATATAAGTATCTGCTATAATGTAGGTATGAATACCTTTTAGCTTATTTATTATGTAGTTCTAATAGTGATCACCTCGTTATCTTTCATAATGCACCTACTTTGTTATTCTCTGCACCATCTATAAGGTTGACTGGTAGAGAACGCCTATGGCATTAAGTCTGCCTGTGTACATATGTGCATGAACTTTAAATCAATAAAAAATATGAAATAAAAATATTACGACTTTATAAATTTCGAAATGTTTTAGGGGAATGAATTCGGAATAATCCAAAAATACGTATTCACAATCGAGAATGCATGTTTAAGCAATATTAATAAATTATAAATATACCATTAAAGTCACCATAAAAGCCACGGTAATATTTATGTAGCATAAAGATAAACGGTAAAATTCAATCCATAAAAGCGTAAACTATTCGTCGACATACGTTACCATTCACCTATATTTAGGTTATTTTATTCTCAAATTACGCTATGAATACAAAAATCCTATTTGCCATAATATCTGGAAATGCAAATCGACAAAGAAAATCAGCAGCCAATATTTGCTTAGTAGAAAAGTCTTTAATGAAAGCTGAGATGTTTTTTAAAATTCTTATTATCAACGTTGCTTCATCGCGGGAAAAACAAGACTTCAAAAAATTCTCGTCAATTTTTTAATTCTTTGAGAAAACTTTATTTTATGAGACAACGCAGATATAAGAATTATTGCCCCATTCCACAGTCATCAATATACGATGTCGATGATTTCATTAGCAATGAACCCTGTGCCCAGAAGCCCGGGTCCCGTTTTCTTACTTTTGTATGGATTGGGCAGTATAGGAAGTGACTGTCATATGACCCCCAATTCTGAAAAAAAAGCTTGTGCCAGAGCCTCGTACTGTAATCGACAGGTGTACAGTTTAACAGAACCTCGGATATATCCAATTGCCATATTTAACAGCCAGAATTATTATTACTATATTATATATTTTATAGTGGATTCTTTTTTTATTCTATTTTGTAAATTATCCGGGAGTTACGGGACTGATTGGATAGTAGTATAGCTTAAAAATATATAACCAAAGATTCATACTAGCAGTTGACGCTAATATCACTCATTGAAGTAAAACCACTGTTTAACTGATTTACACTTAACCCAAAAATTAAATAATAAGTAAAAAAACAAAGAAATAAATAAATAACGAAACAGCCTGCGTAGTAGCGGTAGAATGTTCGACTGCTACACAGGAGGCGCGGATTCCCTCTGAGTGCAAATATTAGTTTGCATGAATATGTTTATCCGCATTCTTGATTCCATAACACAAGCTAGTTAAGCTATGCTTACCATGGCTCTAAATAGCGCTCTGTAGAAAGTTGTGGAATATTATTTCATTTATTTGTTTATTTAATTCGCAATAAAATTCATTAAAAAATATTTTATTTCAATAACCTACACCTAAACGTATCTATTGTCTATTAAAAATCAGCTGCCTCATTTCTGGTAATTGACCCTTTTTTTAACGTGCGCAAAATCCCCACGGAAATGTCCCCCCGCCGGAGCCGGTGGGACAGGTTATGTCCGACTCGAACCAACTAAAACGCACGCCGCCTGTGAGTCGTTTTAGGTTGCCGAAGGTGAGGTTGACAGGCATATCCCTCGCACCCCGGCCGACCTAGGGCCATCTCTCACGATCTGGTCCTCTCCTCGGGTGTGGGGACTACAGAGTCCTCAACTCGTCCCCGGAAACGGGGAGGCACGCAAGGCGTGCCGCCGCTGCGGCCTGCTTCTGCCAGGGTGACAGGCGGCTCCACCAGTTACCCCCAGGCCTGCGCTCATAGGGGGCGGAGGTCATTCATCGACCTGGTAATTGACCCTTTATAATTACTAATATGCCACTTAACCAAACTAATTTGTGAAAAATATCCTCAAATATTTCAAGTACGTTTTATTTGCTATTTCTGAATATTTTGTACACTTTTTACACGAGTTAACAAAGTCTTTGTGAACGTATATAAAATATCTTGTCATTTCTCTAAAACGACGGCTGAACAGTACACAAGCACAATGTGAATGACGTTTTGACAGTATGGATTGAGGAGTACAAATTCGTTTAACACAAGATATTTTGTTATGTAGATGAAAGCTGAACAAGATGGGATCTAGGGGGCTACTACGAATCATCTGATACTTCGGGCCCGCACGAAACACGACCTAAAGACGTAATATTTAGCCAAGTAGGTACCATGAAGTTACTTCTGTTTTCTTTAAGACGAACCGAAGTCATGTACCGTCTTTGGATCCAATTTCGGGATGAATGTGTTCCATGGATCCGATTGCCCATAACTTAGATCCGCAACTACATGGTGCTACGCTATATATACAAGAATCCTATTTGAGAAAATGCCTTAAAATGCTTCGACAAAGAAAATCAGCTGCCAATATTTGCTTATAGTAATCACAAAACAGTTGTAGTCTAAGGTTAGAGTGACTCAAATCAATTGTGTCAATAATCGATTTAGGTAACAAACGATTAATCGTTTTAACATTTCTTATATTGATATTAGGATTAGAATATAGGAGGAGGTAGGACACGGCGGTATTTCCGCCCAATTGAGCAGTCCGACTGGGGAAGTACCTCCGCCCTACAGAATACCGCGGTTATAATAACTTCGTGTTGTGTTCCCGGCGGTGAGTAGGGTAGCCAGTGCTCACTGGAGAGTTTTTGTGCTGTCAGTGGGATGACCAAAGGCTTGTCCTGCTTTATACTCTACACTGACGGCACAAAATCTCTGTTCTTACAGGGTCGGCAGCACGGATGTGACTCCACTGGTGTTACACACGTTCATAGGTCATGGTAACCACTTTCCATCAGGTGGATCGTGTGCTTGTCTGCCACCTAAGTTGTAAAAAAAAAAAAAGGATATGTGTCAATTTTAATGAAAACCTAAAATGGATATAAATAATATTTATTTATTCACTATCCAATATCACTTTCACTTTCATTATCTTCAATATCAGTGGCAAGGGGTCGCTATTACACGATTCCTGTCGACTTCCCAAAGGGTCGTACAGTGCAAGAGAAGCCAGACCGATATATGATTTTTTTCCCCAACGGTTTCCCTTCGGAACGTTTTCGCTCATCGCCACTGTTGACGATGATAAACTAAGCAATAAACCTTACTAAGCAACATAATCTGAAATCGATTAAGAAATAGAAAAATGGATTGGTTCAGGCGTGATTCGAATCCATCCATCGATCTTTACCTTACAGGGGGAATGCTCTGACCACTAAGCCATAGAACCTTCGCCCGAAACCATCCAAATTCTTCTATACATATATCCGTCTTAACCGATCCAATTTTTTATATTTCTTCATCGATTTGAATAATTAGCATACTGAATGCTTTAAAATTTCATTCCATAATCAGAAATATTTTCTATATTGTCTATAGTAGCATTCGAGCATTATGCTTCAGATAAGGCCAGAAACGGCGACAAAAGCGATAAGTAAATATTTATCTACTTTTATGACGGCAAAGGAGTGCACGTAACCTCAGCGTACAAAAAAATATATTTTAAAGCAATCGATTCTTACTGCAGATTTGGTATGCTTCTTAAAATATATCTCACTTTTTATGGAGAAAAAACGTCATCTGGCGTAAGGAACATCGTCGGAAGTTAACGTTTTTAATAAAAGTTTACGTTCGTGATATACGCAGCACAATGCCAAGCCAAATTTTATGAAAGCCTATAAATGGTGACGTACTTTGTCGCAACTCTCCCTTTAAGTGAAGAAACATAAACGTCTTATTATAGATGCATCAGTATCGATGATTTTCTGTGTGGTGACGAAGAAAGAATACAAGTATCACCACCCCATCTCATCCGAAGAGTGTCGTAAGAGGCGACTAATGGAAACATATGCAAACCATGTGAGAGAAGGAATACTCGAAATAAAACCCTGTACCAACCCGTCTGACCAGCATTGAAACAGTAGGCCCAAAACCTCCCAACATTAAGAGAGGCCTAGTCCAGCAGTGGACTGCGATGGGCTAGTTTTGATTGATTTTGAATATCAATGATTTGAATAGATCGATAGGTATAAAATAAAATAGGTATAGGTGTAACAAAACTGAATTTTTGGTCTTTAAATCTATTTGTTATAAGAATATTTCACTATTGATTTTAGAGAATTTATCGAGAGAAAAATTTGTCAACATCCCTAAATAATATATAGGTATGTCTACTGCTATGTATGAAAAAAAAAATTAAAATGAATAAGTTTCATATTTAATAAGACACTTTGCACTTTTCCACTGTATTTTAGTTTTCACCTGACTGGTTTCGCCTCACGGCATTCTCAAAGATTTGTATTGGCGGTTATAAAGTCATATTTCAAAATACCACAGTTTTAAAATTGTTTTTATAAGCTTAATAAAATGAAACTATCCAATTTCCCCAGTATTGCACTTTACAAATTTTTATTTCTCATAAGATTATGTTAGACCCATAAAAACAAATTTTAGGTGAAGGTTTATTTTAAATATAAGACACGTAAATTAGAATTTGCCTAGTCTAATGGTAAGCTGAACACAAAGTCTCAGAAAAGAGGGTCACCCTTACATACATATACCATGTTACAATATTGACACTCAGCTTGACGGCCTCATCATAATTGCTTTTTCACGCCCTGCTTAAAGGACCCAGGACTATGGGAAGAAGTAAACGCGTGAGCTGGTAATGAATTCCAGGCCTTAATGGCGCGACAAAGGAAAGAGTTTCCGAACCACTTGGTTTTGATCGGATATTCTGCACCGTATGCGAGTGTCATCTAAGCTCTGCACTTGTTGTCCTGTGTGGGTAAGAGGAGGGTGGGACTAATTAGTATCAGGAGGTAGCAGTGAAGAATTAGAAAGAAGACGAAGAAAAATGGTTATAAGTAATATGATAATCAGAGAAAATTATGAAAAAGAAGGGCTAGTATGGATCTGCAACAACACCAACAGGTTCAAGTCAATCTTACGTACTTGCTGATTGACGTACAAAGACTCTGGCGCAGGCTTTCTGGGGGTGGAAAAACCGTATTAGTCAAATTCAAAAGGACGATAATGCATAACCGGACCCAGGCTTCTAGTCTAAATCCTTGAATGCAACCGGGATCATTCCGTCGTTTCATAGGCATTAAAACTGGAGCTATTTCAAAAGCATCACTGTATAAATCAGTTGATTTCAAATAAGACCTGCAAGCTTTTTATTGGCTAAATAGATTGAGTGCAAAACAAACTCGCCACTTCATGTGCTATTTATAAATGCTCAGTCACGGAACCACATCGATCTGTGCTGTGACCAGGCATACTCAAAGTTGGAATGAAACAATGCTCAATGTTGTCACGAATGTGAATTGGTAATTTTACGAATAGTAATATGGGACTTTTGTTCTGAACTTTATTGAAAACTAGCTGACCCACCCCAGCTTCGCTTCGCTTCGGGGTATATTTTGAAGCTTCATATCCCTTTACACACACACACATATGTATGAAAAATTGCTGGATTTGTTAACATTTATTATCAATGCTCCGCTCCCTTAAGTAGTAGCGTGACGATATATAGCCTAAAACCTTCCTCGATAAATGGACTACCCAACACTGAAAGAATCATTCAAATCGGACCAGTAGTTCCAGAGATTAGCGCGTTCAAACAAACAAACAAACAAACTCTGCAGCTTTATAATAGTAGTAAAGATATAATATTATATTGTTACCTATTCAAATCGATTAAGATAGAAAAATTTGATCGATTCAGGCGGGATTCGAACCCACGATCTTTCCCTAACAGGGAGTTAGAATAGTCCTCCTGTAAGGGCAAGATCAAGGGTTCGAATCCCGACTAAACCAATTATATTTTTCTACCTTACTTGATTTGAATAGTTAGCATACTAAATGCTTTAAAATTTCATTCAATTGTTTGGGCGGAATAGACAAAAATAAATGTTTCAATTGATTGTTCGATTGATTGCGGGTTCGATTCTACCGCAACTCCTGTTAGTATCCACAGCTTTTAAAGCCGTTCCTCGTCTCCTTATGAATTGGTTTAGCTTGGCTTTTGAGATAGCAACTATAGCCAGACGACCTCCGTGGCGTAGCGGTAGAGCATTCGACTGCTATGCAGGGGGCGCGGGTTCGATTCCCGCTCAGTGCAAATATTTGTATGCATGAATATGTATATTTGCATTGGTCTGGGTGTTTCTATGTATAATATGTATGTATTTACAAAAAAAAAAGTATCTAAGTATGTTTACCCGCATTCTAGATCCCATAACACAAGCTAGTTAAGCTATGCTTACCATGGAATATTTATTTATTTATTATTATTATTTATTGTAACGTCATTCATTGGTTTCTATAGTTCGTATGAGTATCGGTAGATGGCTCCCACAGTCGCCGCAAGACGGGTTTGTATATAAAAAAATTGTATGAATTCAGGCGAGGTACGGTGGCACGCCTGTAAGGGAAGATCTCAGGATCAAATTCCACCTGAACTGATACGATATGTTGTTACCGATGTATTGGGTGCTATGAAGACCCCCCAAGCTCACTATTTAGAGCTTACACCTACTGTGCCTCACCAGGTGCATGGGATACAAGAAAGACCTAAGCCAATCTCTGTGGTAAGTCAATACACTATCTGTTGATGTGGGTTTCCTATCGGAGTAATAGTTTCATAATCTATTGCTATCTTTTATACTTAATGCATACTTTATACATAAACTTTACAACATTTGTCAAATCAATCTTACACTATAGTTATTAAGCTGTGCCACATAGATTGTGCCTGAACTAGGTAATCCTGTTTTTCAGGCTTGTAGTGCAATTTTTACATTTAAAATAAACAAATAAATAATTCATATGTCTAAAAGTTATTTACAAAGTGAATAGGTTATTAAATCTAAACTTACATATCTTAGTTACTAAACTACTTAACAAATATTCATTTCACCACACCGTTATCAACTTCTCTGTCTCATCGTGTGTCAATTTTTGTAGGAAATTCTTTAGGACATTCTTACACTGGTTGAAGTTCAGAGGATATATGTCTGCTATAGCATTCACTCTATTAGTTAATAGTCAAACGTCAGTAATTCCTAGCCCCTAGAGCAAAGCCTGCACCGGGGTCTTGCCCACTAAACAGCAGTGTGTATCGGTTAGCAGGTGATGTTGGCTAGGGTCCCGAAAATTTTGATGCCAAAATATGTAACGTTAATTGCAATAATGTATGTAGTGGTGTAATAATCTATAATAATATAATATGTATTATATATAACTAGCTGTCTCAGAAAACGTTGTTTTGCCATGTTAAAAAAATTTGGGTGGACTACCCTTAACATGTAAGGGGGATGAAAAATAGATGTTGGCCGATTCTCAGACCTACTCAATATGCTCACAAAATTTCATGAGAATCGGTCAAGCCGTTTCGGAGGAGTACGGGAACGAACATTGTGGCACTAGAATTTTATATATAAGATATATAAGATATTATAAAGAGGAAAGATTTGTATTTTTGTATGTAACGAATAAACTCAAAAAGTACTGGACCGATTTTAATAATTATTTTTTCATTAGAAAGCTACATTCTTCGTAAGTAACATAGGCTACTTTTTATCCTGATATTCCCATGGGATCAGGAATTACGCAGGTGAAACCGCGGCGCGGTGCTATAAAAAATATTTTCTGTCTTTGTACGATCCATATCTAATATCTTATATAATAAAGCTAAAGATTTTGTTTGTTCGTTCTTTCATTTCTTCGTTAGTGTGTTTGTTTGAACGCGCTTCGCAGGAACTACTAGTTCTAATTGAAAAAATTGTTTTGAATAGTACATTTATCGACAAAGGTATTAGGGTATATATCATCACGCTACTATATAAGCTAACGGAGCAGTGATCATAAATGTCAACAAATCCGGCAGATTCCCATACATTATTAGAAAACTAAAGAAATATTGAAATAGGTGATATGAGGCGGGTCAGCTAGTGTATAAAATCATTTTTTTTAATACCAATTAGGTGGCAGACAAGCACACGATCCACCTGATGGAAAGTGGTTACGGTGGCCTATGGACATGTGCAACGCCAAAAGAGCCTACCCTTAAAGCATAGAGTTTTTCAGTGCCGTCAGTGTAGGACACAATGCAGGACAAGCCTTCTTCCAACTGAGATACCTAAAATGTAATTAGAATTTATGTTACAGTACCCAAACAGCCCAGTGCCCAGTTGTAGGAAAAAGCCTCCACGCTGCGCACCTAGAAACAGCAAGACTCGGTAACGCAGAGTCTAGACTGACCAATACTTTTACCAGAATGACCCAAAAATTTTCTGACAGTGGTCACCTCAGCGCCCAGCCCGTGTTCATTGTTTTGATCTACACCATAACGATGTCAGTTCTAAAATATATCTTCTAATTAAAACAGTCAATAAAATCTTATAAGTGACGAGATTTTTATTTGCCTGACAACCCTTTTCCAAACAAGAGAAATCTTCTTATTTCACAAACTAGACTGAAACTTCGTTATAATCATGACATTAAATATAAGCGGTACCTCCAGATAAAGTTAAATTGCTATTCCTATTATTTCTAATATTCTTATTTCGCCATTTTAATGAGACTGCCGTTTTGCGACGTTTTTTCATCCCTTCGTATTTTTATTTCTTTGCCCTTGTTAGAGATACGATTGTTAAAATATATATTGCTTTTGTGTTTTTTGATTGTTCTTTCTTATAGCCGCGGTAGCCGAGTGGTATGGGTAATAGACTGCGGAGACGAGGTCTCGGGTTCGATCCCAAGTTTTACCATGGCACACACCAATGATTTTTCGATGCTTTTCGAAGTTATGTGTGTATTTATCGCAGGTTTATAAGTGCCCGGTTAAAGGCAGTAGGCTCGCCTCGGTGAAATGTGGGGGCTAGCACCTCTGACCTACCCCTTCGGCAATATAGGCGTGAGTTTATGTTGTTATGTTTTTTCTTATAATAATTTTAGGTATTTCATTTGTCGTTGTAATGTCACCAAGACCAATTGTTAGCTGGTATTGCTAATTATCGACGGACGAGGTTTCTAGTGCAGGTTTCCTTCTTAGAATTGTAAAAATAAGATGGCAGTCGCTTCCACTAAAACCATTGCCAAGCCATGACCCAACTAAAAGGAAGATAAGAAGCAGATACCAGGCTCCGAAGTATTCTTTAACGTGTCTGTGGCAATAATTTTAAATAACTAGATGCGAACAGCCCAAAACTCGGTGACTTTGAAGGCACCATTCGTTGTTTCATTCAAGTCGGTATTTGTACAGGCGTGGGCGCAAAACTGGCGCGATAGAAGGTGGAAGTGCAAAAATCACAATCACTATCACAGCCAATATTACAAGTACATGGTGAAACACTCGTATGCAACTGGGATCTGATAATGGTGAATATGAAGCCAGCTTGCATAGGTCGTCTCAATCTTATATTCAGTAGGCAATATATCGACAAAACATGACCGATTGTGCCAATATCGGAACTGAAACACTTCATTGAGTAGCACAAATTGAAATACACGAGCTGTTTTGATCGAATTGTTGGCAATGTCAAACATTTGCTATACAATAACTAGAATACCTCTTCGGTGATAATAAAACGTATTGTATTTTGAGAAACGCTCTATTAGAGAGGATTCTGTGAAATATACTAATTTTTGATTACGATTACTATATAAGTATAGTAAAAATTATTAACGTAATATATATGTAACAATTTACAATCTTAAAGCAATAATAATTTGCTTCTTAAGAAAATGCCTTTATTAGCCGGCAACATACATAATACCGTTTTCAGCTTTATCAAAATGGAATAAACTTTAAAAACAGAAATTCTCTGTTCTTCTAGGGTGGGCAGCACGGATGTGTCTCCCTGGTGTTGCACATGTTCATAGATCGCGGTAACCACTTTGCATCAGGTGGGCCGTATGCTTGTCTGCCACCTAAGTTGTATAGAAATAGTTGACATGCAATGAACACCAAAGAAGTGCTCGAGCATTTTTCTACCTGGTCCGAACTAACCCTCAGCGTGCAACTGCTTCTATAGCTATAGTTAACTGTTTCTTTTTTTTAATCTATATAATTTTGGGATTTTGATCCAGTAAGGATATATGCCAACCCCATCGTACCTTAATTCATAGTGGATACAGTTTTACACTAATTGCAACAATTTAGGTACATTTATTATAATTAATCATTGCTGAACTATTATAATCAGTACCCCTAGCACAAAAAACCATGAAGAGGTAGGACACGGCGGTATTTCCGCCCAATTGAGCAGTCCGACTGGGGAAGTATCTCCGCCCTACAGAATACCGCGGTTATAATAACTTCGTGCTGTGTTCCCAGCGGTGAGTAGGGTAACCAGAGCTCACTGGAGAATTTGTGCTGTCAGTGGGATGACTGAAGGCTTGTCCTGCTTTGTCCTCTACACTGACGGCACAGAAACACGTTACACACGTCCATATGCCACGGTAACCACTTTCCATCAGGTGGGCCGTGCGCTTGTCTGCCATCAAGTGGTATTTAAAAAAACCATCGTAAACGTAACGACAGAACGGACCATTGCGATTGGCCGCCTGCCCACTGTGAACCTGCATGTGTGTGAAGTCGGCCAATCGCAATGCTCCGTTCTCTCGATAGGTTTACAATGCGATAGCGATAGTTTTTCGTATTTGGGGCACAGGTAACATAATTTTTGGGCTGCCTCGGATCTTGGATAACTCATGATACTTTGCATTAGACCCACATCAATTATTCCGGTTACAATCTATCAGCAAATACAGGATAGTTAGGAGATTCAGCTTTCTTTACCCAACTACGGCGAAGCTAAAGGAGGGTTATCATTTTGACAGGCTATGTATGTATGTATGCTGGTTCATCTGTTACCCCATAGCTCCTGAACCTACTTATTTACTTAGTCTAACAAAACAATACATTCTAGGGAAAAGTGGCATACGACCACGGCTATCCTTGATATTTTCTTGTATAATACTTTTTATAGCGTCATTTTTCAGCAGTGGGATTTTAGTTTTAAACTTTATCATCAGATATGCAAGTTAAATGTTTCAAATACAAATAATTATACATGGATAATGGATACAACAGAATAAATTGATAATAACTACATATTACTACTAATACAATTCATCACAGTAATTAACTACCAACAATCGTTATTAAGTTTATGCATTGCCACAATGACAATTCTAACTACTGATGAATTCATTCCATTTAATAACGTGGGAGATATGGTTTCTATTTTTAAACTGTGGGATATCCAATCAAAATAGTTTTAAATACCTACACAAAATATATTGGCCAATATGGCCGCATGTTTCCCGGCAGAGTAGAATTTGGACCACCACATCTCTTCCCATGCGGTATCGTACAAGGCGACTAAGGGATAGGGCTGCATTACATCAAACAGATATATATACTTGATGCTTGACTCGTGTTAACAATGGTGCCCGGAGGACGACAATAGGCTCACTTACTATAACGTGGGACTGACTACATAATTTGGTGAAATGTGGGTTTCACCTTGGCATAACCCTCCGGAGATTAAGGTGTGATGTATGTATGTATGTATGTATGTATGTATGTAAAATATTTGTATTGGGCGTATGGGAACTAACTATATTTAGAGTCCAAACCGACCTGAAGCCTGTTCAATTACTGATTGAAGAATAAAGCAGTGGTGCAGGTTGCCCATTTCTACGCAGGAGTTTGAGTTCAGACTATAAATAAATAAATAAATATTCCACGACATTCTACACAACGCTATCTACTTATAGACCCATGGTAAGCATAGCTTAACTAGTTTGTGTTATGGGATCTAGAATGCGGATAAACATACTTAGATACTTTTTTTTGTAAATACATAAATATTATACATAGAAACACCCAGACCAATGCAAATATACATATTCATGCATACAAATATTTGCACTGAGCGGGAATCAAACCCGCGCCCCCTGCATAGCAGTCGAATGCTCTACCGCTACGCCATTGAGGTCGTCTGGCTATAGTTGCTATCTCAAAAGCCAAGCTAAACCAATTCATAAGGAGACGAGGAACGGCTTTAAAAGCTGTGGATACTAACAGGAGTTGCGGTAGTATGATAATGACATTAAATATTTACACTTAAACCAGCTCATCCGTTTTGTAACTTCAAATTCACAACAGACTTGGGCATCAAACTTAAAATGCCTATTTTTGAACGTCAGATATAAAAAATATGTTATTTTCAAAACATAATTTAGATACTTAAGTAAAACCAAGCATTATCAATCTTTGTTTTTACATTTTTTAAATCTAAAATTGTAATCTGTTAGATCTACTAAAAGCTTTACAAACAAACCGTATAGTTAATTAAGACTAAGGCTTTCATATTTGATACAAATTTTAGGCCTACACGCTCACTTTGAGAACATTATTTGTCCATACTACATTTATAATACATTCACACCTGTAAATACTCGAAGGGGTAGGCAGAGGTGTGACAATGCCCGCTACTCCTAATAAAAATGTTCACGCTTAGACCGCTAAGCTGATTTTGTTAATACTTCTGAAAGGAGCTAAGCGCGTATTTCGGAGCTCTCTTTGTTTAAGTTTTCATTTACTTCTGTCTTTTTTTTCTTCATTTTTGCATTAATCCTAGTCGCATACGAAGCTTTCACCTCGCAGTCTTTTTTTTTTTTTTTTTTTTTACGTGCGCAAAATCCCCACGGATACCTCCCCACCGAAGCCGGTGGAGGAGGTTATGTCGGACTCGAACCGACTAAAACGCACGCCGCCTGTGGGTCGTTTTGGTTGCCGAAGGTGAGGTTGACAGGCATATCCCTCGCACCCCGGCCGACCCAGGGCCATCTCTCACGATATGGCCCTCTTCTCGGGTGTGGGGACTACAGAGTCCCCAACTCGTCCCCGGAAACGGGGAGGCGCGCCACGCGCGCCACCGCCGCGGCCTGCTTCTGCCAGGGTGACAGGCGGCTTCACCTGTCACCCCCAGGCCGGCGCTCATGGGGGGCGGAGGTCATTCATCGACCTCCGACGCCCGAGTTGCCTTCGTGCGCGGGCAGCTTGTCTTGCGATCCTTCGTCGCTCCCGCTGCCGCTCCCGCCCCGCCTCCTCCTTCACGAGCATTACTTGCTCGCAGAAGGAGGCGCCGGCCGCCCACGCATCCGCGCAGCGAACCATCGCCGCGAGCAATCACCTCGCAGTCTGTGGTCCACTTTACCAGTCTAAACGAGGATTTGTCTGAATTTCGATATTTTTCGTGAAGCGACTGCCATATGACCTCTACAACTCATCTCAGTTGCTGTAATTTTAAGGCTCCAACTACCCGTGACAACTGCCATAAATGTTTGTATAGCAACCAGGACTGACGGCTCATTGAGCTCTCCGAGACACGAACATACTCATATTCATGCAGACAAAAATTGGCACAGGACGGGGATCGAACCCGCAGCACCTGCGTAGCGACCACATTCTCTGCCTATCTGCGTACTTCTGCCTATCTTATCATTAAAGGTCGAGACTCTAAAGGGAATTGACATCCCAACCCTGGGAGGAAAGCATCTCATCTGGAGCTAGAGTCTGCTCTGTTCATTAACAGGTGAAGTTACCTTAGTCTCAAGAATCTTGATCAAACCTCACAACGACATATAGGAGATTATTAACCTCTCCTATCTTCTTTCTCAGCTTCTTAGGCATAACAATTAAAATTAAGAAGCTAGAATAACCTAACCTACACCTTATTAATTACATACATAACATACATTCATCTCTACCATCTCTTCTGATGAGCTTTTCCAACTAATCCCACCCTCTCCTTTCCTACATAGGACAACACGTGCAGGGCTTAGATGTCACCCTCACACTGTGCAGAATATACGAGCAAGAACCAAGCGGTTCGGAGACTCTTTCCATTGCCGCACCACCAAGACCTGGAGTTCATTACCAGCACACCTGTTTCCTTCTTCCTATAGTCCCGGATCTTTTAAGCGGGGCGTGAAAAAGCATCTGATGAGGCCGCCAAGCTTAGTGCCACCATTGTAACATTACTTAGTGTCTGTAATGGTGACCCTCTTTCCTGAGACTTTGCCTTTAGCTTACCATCAGGCGAGGTGAAGTCAAGTTGGCGTGTCCTAGATAAAAAAATCTAAATTATCTTATCAATACAGATATCACTTCAAACCTGGTGCTCGTATTTTTGTAGTCGCAAATTTTATTTTCAAATTTAAGCTAAGTCTAAAATATGCAAATATTTATTCGCAGCTACAATTTTCTGTGGAGTCAGTTGCAATTTCACTTGACAGTGTACGATAACGTGAAAGGTGAATTGACGTTTAACCGTGCTTCACAACGGCTTAAGTGTGCCTGTAAAAACTTCGATTACGTAATCCTGTTATATCCTACGTGTGTGTGTGTGTGTGTGTGAGAGAGAGAGAGAGAGAGAAAGAGAGAGGGAGTATGATCATGTCTTGATGTGAATTATTTTGCTCAGTGTAAATATTATGCGTATAAAGCGTAAATATATATTTTTACAAAGGTAGGGGTGTATCAAAAGAAAATGTATCTAATATGTATTATATCCTCATTATAGAATTCATTACGCAAGGTAATTAAACTACAAAAGTTGCCTGAAACTGAAAGGTTGGCTGGGAAGAAATTGTGTAAAGCGATAAGGCCGCCCTTTGTACTGCTCTTGTCTTCTCAATTTCTGTAACATGAATATTGTAATTGGCGTACAATAAAGAATATAATAAATTAATTTCTTAATTAAACTTTGCTTACACAGCTTATTTTGAGCATAGGTGGAAGATTTTGACCTTACCTGGAGGGGAAGCAGGTACTTTAAATACTGGAGATTTCAAATTTCACTCAAAGAAACATCCTTTAAAAATTTATGAACTTCCTTTTATTTAATTTACCATGTTTGTTAGACTGATTTGATCCTTATGATTGACAGTGTCGATTTATGCCATGAAATACAGAATGTTACTTTTTACTTTTAGTCGGATCGATTACCAGGTCTGGCAAGCGAGTTTTCGTAAAACTTTGAATGCAGTTTTGTTTTTTTTTAATAATAAGGGAATGTTTCATTTGAGTGAACTTCGCTCTCAGTATTTAGAGTACCTACTTCACTTGCAGGTAAGGCCAAAATCTTCCATCCTGTATAAAGCGTTGTGTGCTAATGTCTTAGAATATTTTATATCCTTTTTATAAAGATAGATACACAGACAGCCCAGCCTCAGCCTCAGATGCATGGCTCGAGTCAACAATAGTGTCTAGAATACGACAATAGGCTCACCACCTACAATTATTGATGAAATGTGGGTGTTAATTCACTTCTGCCTAACCTTCCGCAGACAAAGGCGTGATTATATGTATGTATGTATGTATTTTATAAAGAGCCGCATGCTGGGGAAGCATAAAGCTCCGTAAAAATGATCGACTCAGTAGCAATGGATCTCTTGAATTGAAACGATCCAGCAAATACGGACTTTCCATGTGAACGAACTGCAATTCGAATAATCTTATAGAATCCAACAAACAAAGTTCAAAAGTATTCTAGTATCTTTTAAAATTTTATTTCAAACAACAGAATTCATGAATAAGCTTATAGAAATATGAAACATGTTTGAAACACACATTGTGTACGCCATTTGGTTCCTCTGTGTTCCTTTCCTATGGAGAAAAGTGATTTATCATATTTCCCAATTTCCGACTTTAGTTCTTATTATTGAATCAAGTGGGTCCTAATTCGGCTACTTTTGCTTGGAACTCGTACATAGTTGGTAGGTTTTAAAGTTCTGTACACAGATAACGAAACCCTTATATAATCACATAGCGATCTGTCAGGAACGCGTGGACCAAACCCTTGCAGCTGTGATGAACTCAAAAGATACAGACGTTTATGCAGCATATTGAGACTTCTTTCTCATCCTAGTGTTATTTCCAGTCGCATCCGAAACTCACCTCGGCGTATGGGGTCCACTTTTATAGTCTAGAGTTTGGTTGAACTTCAATTCATTTCATGAAGAGACTCATATCTGACCTCCACAACCCATTGGCAATATCAAAGTATTTCAGTTAGACCAGTTGTTGTACTTTTTATTTATTTATTTATTTATTTATTTAATTTAGTAGGACAGCCATTGGTTAATACATACAAAAACTTTGTCACTCGATATAACACATTATTCCCTGCATGATGTTTAACCTTTTAAGGCAGCCACAGCATTCACAATATTATTACTGATCACTGACACATTAAATTAATTGTCAACTCTTATATAGGGCTCCAACTAACCGTAACGACTGCCTTAAACGTTCGTATGGCAACCTGGACCGGCTTAACGTGCTCTCTGAGGTACTAGCGGTTTGTGCTCAGATGAATAGTTTGACATTATATCCACAGCAACTTTCTATCAACGCACCTAGCGCCATAGGCAGGTAATTCATCCCCACACATTGCAACCTGAGACGGTACGCACTGTGCGGTATGAAAGAAACTTTATCTCACGCACACTCAAGCCGTGGAATTAACTCCTTGTTGCGATTTTCCCATGCGCCTACAATATGGGGTTTTTCAAAAGGTGCATTCGAAGGTTTCTTCAGGGTCGGCAGCGCAAGTGTGACGCCCTTAGTGTTGCACACGTCCATAGGTCAGGGTAACCACTTCCCATCAGGTGGGTCGTGTGCTTGTCTGCCACCTAAGTACTATAAAAAAAATAACTACCAGACCAATGAGAACACCAATATTTATGAGTACAAATATTTTGCTGTGAGCGGGAATCAAACTCGCGTTTCCTGCGTAGCGGTCACGTTCTCCATTGCCACTCTACAGAGGCTTGAGATTAACAAAAGGGAATTGACACTCTGTAGGGTACTACACGTACACTTAAGCTGTGGAACGAACTCCCTGCTGCGGTTTTCCCAGGCGCCTACAATATGGGGTTCTTCAAGAGGGGCATTAGAAGGTTTCTTCAGGGTTGGCAGCGCAAGTATATCTTCCTTAGTGTTGCACACGTCCATCGGTCACGATAACCACTAAATAGTAAAAAAAATAATTAAAACTTCCCGTTGACATGGATCATGATTCCCTTAATTTGAGCTCATTCAAAAAACGAAACGTCGAAATGTCTAAACGTCTATCTTTATTATACGTACAATAAATCGTATCTTTTTAGACGTAAAATAAATCGAGCAGCCTTGCCAGCTTTCACATGCTGTTAACTTAAATTGTAGTAAGTGATACTGATTGACATTAAGTGGTCACTAGCCCACTAGTGCCCGACTCCAGGCCTGGACACACGCCAAACTGTCGGCGATCTGCGAGATTTACATAATATAGATTTATTATTCAAATTATTGAATCGCCGATGGTAAAGTCGTTATCCGTTTGGCTAAATAATATTTATAAATATAGGTAAGTGGCAGACACCTGGGTCTCGATTCAGTTAAAGCAAAACCACTGTCATACCACGGAGACTTAAATTCATACATACATACAATCATGCCTCTATCACCGGAAGGGTAGGCAAAGGTGATATAACACCCACATTTCACCAATCATTGAAGCCGCGTGGTTCCCGGCAGAGTAGAATTTGGACCACCCCATCTCTTCCCATATGGTGTCGTACAAGGCGACTAAGGGATAGGGCTGTTTTTCATCAAACAGATATACAGGCCAGACTGGGACTGGGACGTGGGAGACTTAAATATTCCTATGTATTACTCGGACCTTGTGGGCACACCCCAAAACTTCGGACAGCTGCGAAACTTTGCGCGTATTTGGCACGAGAGGTGCAAAGCTAGTGAGGTCGTTAACAGCGACGAAGCCCGTTAGTGTGGCGTGCTATCCCTGAAGGGGAGAGAGCGAAAATGGTGGGGCACCTAAAATAATTTGTAGAGAGTCAAGAAAATGGTTGGTAGGGCCATGGGAAGGACGTGGGGATAGATGTTAAATTATCCATGCAAAAAGTTTTTTGCAGAAGGAATGAAAAAGTGTAATGAAAATCTTTTCATTTAATTTTACACTTTAACGATGAAGGAATAAAGTCTAAAATGGAATGTAGTTTTTTGCAGTGTCTGTAGTATGACAGTAGTTTTGCTTTAGTAGAATCGAAACTGATATGAAGCGATTAATAATAATAATAAATACTCTTTATTGCAGACCAAACATACATACGATGGATACATACATATTAGATTGTTATTACGTTCTAGATATGTGTGCATCACCAGAGGCATCACATCACACTCTCGCTGCCAAACTTGTAAAACCTTGTAATATTGTTCTTGAAGAACTCCATATTGTTGTAGCGTAAAGTACACAAGAAAACCACTAACCAGAGTAAAAATATCGTTCACCAGCCTGAGCGTGTTTCATCCCTCACAGTGCACATCGATCCCAGTTGCAACAACACTTTATAACTTAGTAGTTACAAAGAATTGTTGCAACTGGGATCTAGTGAAGATGTCCGGTCCGGGACCGGGTCCGGGTCCTTTAAGCGGGGCGTGAAAAAGCATCTGATGAGGCCGCCAAGCTGAGTGCCACCTTTGTAACAATACTTAGTGTCTGTAATGGTGACCCTCTTTTTTGAGACTTTGCCTTTAGCTTACCATCAGGCGAGGTAAAGTCAAGTTGACGTGTCCTAGATTAAAAAAAAAGAACTAGGGTCGCAAACTGAATAATAGCAAGATTTAATACAAACTGGTCTAGATTTATGAATTCTACTAAAGTTATCAATATAATACTAATAAACTTCACGAATTTTTACATTCTGAAATATCATCAGCAAGTGCCCTTCTCAAGATTAGGAGATTGTATTCACCGGAATATAAAAGACGATTATATAACAAGCTTCAACCGAAATAAAAGAACTACCCAGTCGAGTTGTATTTAAATTTGTTGTGGAATTTTCCTGTGGCATTGATGATTTACGTCTAGGTACTTATTTATAATATTTCAATTATATAAATGTTATCTGAAAAATCTTTGTGATATTATCAAATTGCAGTATTTAATTGGGTTTTCTCCAACAAATTGTGGCGATACTATATTATATTCTGTACCATCTAGAAACAGTGTGATTCAAAGCTCACTTCATTCCACCATGAATATGTATGTTTGTGTGTATATGTGTATGCCTATTGTCTGGGATATACATATTGTTATACCTTTTTATATTAAATCTACACTTTCATGTACACTAAATATTGCCTCTCCTATTGCTATTCCTCTGTGCATTCCCGGGTTTGCTGAAAGAAAACTGGCTTTTGTACATTACATATCGTCTTTTTGTATAAATGTAATATATGTGTACAATAAACTATAAATTAATTAATTAATTAATAATAATAAAAGAGGTTGATCACGGAAATTGGCCGCCGCATCCACGACCAAAGCGGTGACTTCCAATCCAGCTGGTTCCTGGGGCAAAGGTTGGCTATTGCGATTCAGCGGGGCAACGCAGCCAGCATCATGGGCACCGGGAACGATGCGGAATGGGTTGTTTGACGCGACATAATCGCGAATTTGTTTTGTGTATTTATGTTTAAATTATTTTGTATATATTATATTAATTAATTAAATAAACGATTATATTAATAATTATTTAATTAAAAATCTATGTAGATTAGCTACATTTGCAACCAATTTATTGCATCTATTAATATTTTATACCCAAAGGGAAATAATACAATTATTATTTGATATTATAATCCGATTTTTATTACCAAATCGCAAATAAGTCTTAATTCTCACAAAAACAGTACCAACAGCGAAACGATCAAGAGAGTCAGGAGTCACAAACTCACCAACGAAAGCAATTAATTAGCTGCAAACTATTTGTGGGGTACCTATTACAAAGGGCAAATGTATATTCAGTATTCAAATTAGTTAATAGGAAAATTTAAAGGGCCTTTGAGTCGCATTAATATATATTAAGTCCGTATGATTGAAGCTGGTGCAATATAAATGAAGCAGAGACTTGATAGGTTAAGATTATTACAAGTTTAACTGGCTCCTACTGAATCAAAGACGAATATATAACTAAATTTGCATGTCTGAAAAAGCTTGTTTGGATTTGAATTAGTTTACCAGATTGATTTTGGAAATACAGATGTGAAGGTTTAATGTGAGATTTCAATTAGAATTAAGTTTGAAAGAGAAATTATTTTAGTTGAAGTATTGGTTCAAATGGAATTGAAGAATATAACATATTGCCAGATAGTGGACGGAGATCGTTAGACTGCGATGTTATACAGAGTTTTCAACGTCAATAAGTTAGCTAAAGATGAAGCTCAGACAAGCTACACGCAGCAGTTAGATAATTATTTATCTGTGTGTTGATTAGGTATACAAAGAAATGATTGCGTTTATATGTGCATTCTTAAATAATTCATCTGATAAAAATGCAACTTTAGCAAGTAGCCTTTTGTGCACATAAACATGTCTAATGTCCCGGCCCGGCATTAATTTAGTCCCCAGACTTCGATGTGAATACTTCAGATGCGACTGGGGTTAACGCTAAGATAAAGAAGAAGATATAATAACTACGTGACCTCAACCGTTGGTCTAACATATATTAAAAGTAATGTGGAAAAGTACAAGTGAGTTATATTGATAACAAATTCCACCAAGTGCCATCAATCAACAGTATAAATAGTGATTTATATATTTCTTTAAAACTTTATGCACAAGTACATAGGCGGACTTAATGGCACATTTTTAGTCAACCAAAGGTGGTGCAGAGAAAGATTCAGTAGGTACATTAGCGAGTGTAACATTATAGAGAGAATGAACCGCTGAGGCGACTCAGGCGTCAGAAGTCGCAAAATGACCTCTGTCGCCCATGAGC
This sequence comes from Eilema griseolum, assembly GCA_963662185.1. Lineage (NCBI taxonomy): Eukaryota > Metazoa > Arthropoda > Insecta > Lepidoptera > Erebidae > Eilema > Eilema griseolum. The sequence continues at coordinate 19,793,143 of OY759245.1, forward strand.
GCAGGCTTGGGGGTGACGGGTGAAGCCGTCCATCTCCCCAGCAAAAGCAGACCGCGACGGCGGTGCGCGATGCGCGCCTCGCTATACCCGGAGACGAGATGAGGACTCCGTGGTCCCAAAACCCGAAAGAGACGATAAGAGATGATCTTGGATCGGCTGGGGTGCGAGTCTGTTTATTAGTTGGTCTGACATAACCTCCTCTACCGGCTACTATGATGGGGGTATCCGTGGGGAGTTTGCGCACAATAAAAAAGAGAGAATGAACCGTATAGTTGAGCAACAATTATGTACATACAACACAACATACACAACATACAATATAATGATGCATGTGAACTATGATATATGTACTTACATATTATTATAAAAACACAATAATATCAAATTAATCATAAAAAATGTTACTTACCCCTGATAGCTATGGTAGGCAGCAGCGCGAAGCCATGTAATAAGGTCCAAAACAACTTTTTATACATCTTCATATTTGTAATGTTAGCTATTTACCACACATAACACATTCGATTTTCAAAACTTAACTTCATCTGACCCATATCTGACCACACTTAACTTTTTCACTGGATGAGAAACAGTTACTATCTGAAACAAAAAAACAGTAAATTTGATTAAAATATCCAAAGTTTATAAATTACTATGAAGTTTCAAACTAGTATATAACTTATGTAATTCGTAATATTTTCGGTAGATGGCTAGTTTTTTAAACTCCATATATACATTACAATCACGCCTTTATCCCCAAAGGGTTAGGCACATTTCACCAATCATAGTTTTCGGCCCCACGTAATAGGGGGTGAGCTATTGTTGACTCGAGCCTTGTATCTGTGCCTGATTCTGAGCTGTATATATCTGTTTGATGTTATAACAACCCTTAGTCGCCTTGTACGATACCGCATGGGAAGAGATGGGGTGGCCCAAATTCTACTCTGCCAGGAACCACGCGCCTGTTATATTTCATAGGTTTATACTCCATAGGTGGTAGACAAGAACATGGCGTCCCACCTGATAGGAAGTAGATACCGTGGCCTATGGACGTGTGCAATGAGAGGGGCGTCATACTTATGCGGTTGATCCTGTAGGGATCGAATGCTGCCTCGAATATTTTGCTCCTACCTTACCCTATAACGTATGTATATGTACTATCAAAGACAAAGGTTTAGTTTTCGGTATCCCGAGACAGCCCTTACTTAGATTGAAGTCTCATCCTGAATCTGTATTTTAATTTATTTAATTTTTATGAATAAAATCAATTTGAAATCTCTAAATACGACGTCTACGAGAAGGGTAGCCAGTACCTTTGTTTTATACTTAGCTGGGAATCGCACAGCTGATAATTTTATGTAGATATTTTTGTCATATTATTTAAATTAGGCAGGGAAAACCTTTATAATTTTCCCCATTTCCAACCAGTAGACTAAGCCGTCGTTTGTGGCTCATGATCCAAAAATACACATCTTTTTTATATTTTACACAAAACAGCAACATATTGAATTAACTTTTTCCATGCGTTAAACCGCGACATATAAAATTCTGAAACGTTTTTCCTCAAATAAAACGACGTGTTTTCCCCGCACGTTCCACGCATTCGCCACGTCAAGGTCCCGCTTCACTGTTCACACAAACTCCGAGGATAACTTTCACTGCCTATGAGTAATGGAATAAAAATTCATAACTTTTTCGTATTGGCGTAAGTTAAAAATACGAAATAAACTTTTCCCGTTTAGGAAGTGTAGCTTTGTGTGTAATTTTTGATACAGTACAGTACCTTACTTATATACATATAATCACGCCTTTATCCCCGGAGGGTTAGGCAGAGGTGAATTAGCACCCACGTTTCACCAATCATTGAATTCGGTCCCACGTAATTGTTAACTCAAGCCATCTGAGGCAGAGTCTGGGCTGTATATACTTATCTGTCTGATGCTAAACAGCCCTATCCCTTAGTCGTCTTGTACGACACCGTATGGGAAGCGATGGGGTGGTCCAATTCTACTCTACCGGGAACCACGCAGCTAAGTATCTTACTTTATTCATATATATTATAATCTAGATTCATCAATATCCTAAAAGACTTTTTCCAGCTTAGTTGGAGTGAGTTTTTCAGTGTAACTACGCAGCGGCTGAACTTCGATCAATTCCGGGAAGCTTAACATCCGATAAATCATTTGACCTCCACCACACCTAATCGTGATATCAAAGTTCTGTAGATAGATGTCTAACTTTTTAGGGCTTCAACTATATGTAAAGATGTTTGTGCTTTTATTAACGTCCTCATCGAGGTATGGAGGAACGTCGATGTTAATGTTAAGAATGTTCCTAAGTCCGGCTAGCTAATATCGCTTAAGTTTTCAGTGTTAATCTAGTCGGTTAACACTTAGCCATAAGCCCCAATTCAGCTTTCATTATATACTCTTAGTAACCCAGCTTAAAACTATAAAATCTTCACCAAAATTCCCAACTTGAATAAAAATAATATCGGCTCAGATCTCGTCCCGTTACCGCGTCGTCCCCGCCTCGTTCCCGTTCGCGAGTCGCACAAACTGCGGGTTAACCGCGTTCACGGCCTATGATTAATCTCTTTATTCCGAAGTGTTGAGGCCAACACGCCTTTGTGTTGTGCACTGTACATTTGTTGTACACGTAATTGTGTGGACTTGTTGTACACCATATGATGTGTTAAACTTGTGGGAAATATACGCTACAGGGATACAAAAGTTATAATTTGAATACCATTGTGCTTACATAAAATATGAATAAGCACAATAATGCACACTTAGAGTTACTACACATATACTCACTAATAGTTCTGTGAACAATAGACCTCTTTGTAACATTTTTCTAGTAGTAGAAATTAGGTATCCTTAAATAAAAACATAAGATAAACATATAGGTTATTTTAAAAATCTCTGTATGTTTTACCAAAAATAATGACAATCCGTTCTTAAGAAAACGCTACATCAAATTTTTCCCCTTTTTTCTCATCAGTTTTTTAGTAACTAAGGTTATCTTTACAAGGCATGATTTTTTTACAACTACCCGTGAGGAATCATTTACTGATGTTTCGGTCAAAATCATCAAGATTAGAAGAAAAGAACTTCCCCAATGCTCTCATCAAAAGTTGAGTTTTAAATCAAAGAACATGTGTACCAAGTATGGTGAAGATCGGTTTAAAAATGCGCCCTGTTGAGAGAAACTGGCAAACAAACAAAAAACAAAAGCAAAATCGGCCACCTTGTCGAAATGGAGACGTTCGCTGGATCAATTAAGATATATATTGCTGCTGCGCAATTCAGTAGAGTTGGTCTAAGCCCAAATGACACCTACCTTACACACACAAGCAAATTATTGACGAAGGTTTGTGTTTTTGGATTTGTTGGTCATCATAAAGTGTCAGTCATAAAGTGACAACACAACGCACGAACTGATATCCTGTAATATACAATATATTCAGAGCTAATCCATACACACAGCGTATTCGGATTTATCGCGCGACGAGTCGACCGCAAGGTTCGTATGCATGTTTGTATACATGAAGCAATCTACGTTTGTACACAGATGAAATGAATGTGTAGGCGGTATCAGTTTAGTTTAGATAAGTTACAACACTTATGCCCAACTCGGGCATCTAACCCAGTACTTCATACATAGCAAAGTCAATGTCAAAAAAGCAAATGATTCCGAAAACTACTTTAATACAATATGAGTTTTATCACACCTCTGCCTATCTATTTTAATAACGGCGTAATTTATTAAGCAACCTAAGCAACCGCGGTAGCCTAGTGGTATGGGTAATGGATTGCTGAGATGAGGTCTCGGGTTTGATCCCAGGTTTTACCATGGCACACACCAATGACTTTTCTATGCTTTCGTAGTTCTGTGTGTATTCATCGCAGGTTTATTAGTGCCACCTATTACATTGGGACCTAAACATAAACTGGCGAAATGTGGGTGCTAGCACCTCTGCCTACCCTTTCGGGGATATAGGCGTGGTTTTATTTTATGTTATGTAATTTAACAAAGAAAACACTACAAACGACTAGGTAATTTATTTCTCCTTTAACATTGTAACAAATAAAAACAAAACCAAAATTCGACTACGAACAATTATTCAATGTTTTGGTAACTACGAAAGCAAACCAAGAACAGACGAATTTATTCCTCGGTCAGAATTGCTTGACACTACAAATCACGCCCCGGAAAACACTCGCGTGATGTTAACAATCTTATTAACATCCTTACAAAGAATTCTCTACTCAATCTTTTAAGACTTAAGATTGGGAATTCAATGATAGCTTCGTGTAAGTTAGTTACGATTCGTATCAAGGTAGGTTTTGTTCCGAAAGCAGGATGTTTACTAACGATTACAAGTAGGCACGGGTACGTACTGACAAGATAATTTATACAGTTGAGCTTGATAGAAATGCTATCAACTTGTTTAATGTTAATTTTGATTTAGTAATTTGGATGGATGAATGGGTGGGCAAACCGCTATTCGTGGCCATTGGACTGACATTGCTGTTGCCAATATCGCGTGTTTTTCATCAGTTTAAATCCTTGACAACCACTTCGGTGTGTGTATTATTACACTATTAACTGGTATTCGGAAATATCTGACAAAATGTTCTACATACATACACTCATGCCTCTGATTTATTAATAATCTTGGTAGGTTTACAAAGACTTGTTTCCACGGGCAAGACATCGGTGATGTACAGAATGATGAAGAGTATATACATAGAGTAAGATAAGATATTCTTTATGGTACACCATAAAAGTATTATAAGATTACAATTTTATAATGCACAAGGGGCAGCCTTACCGCTAATATCGATTTCTTTCAGGCAAGCTTTGGATGGATAGAAGCAAAAGAAATGATTGGGCATAGTAAAATTATTTTTAAAAGAAGAAGGAAAATGTCCTGTATTGTATGGCATCAATCGATAGTGTAAATGATAAGGAACAAATCTCTCTAACAAATATGGTGAATTAAATTACTTTTTTTTTTGCGCAAAATCCCCACGGATACCTCCCCACCGGAGCCGGTGGAGGAGGTTATGTCGGACTCGAACCGACTAAAACGCACGCCGCCTGTGGGTCGTTTTGGTTGCCGAAGGTGAGGTTGACAGGCATATCCCTCGCACCCCGGCCGACCCAGGGCCATCTCTCACGATCTGGCCTTCGTCTCGGGTGTGGGGACTAAAGAGTCCCCAACTGGACCCCGGAAACGGGGAGGCGCGCTGGACGCGCCACCGCCGCGGCCTACTTCTGCTAGGGTGACAGGCGGCTCCACCTGTCACCCCCAGGCCGGCGCTCATGGGGGGCGAATTAAATTAAATTACTTAAAATTTAAAAACTTTATATTTAAATCTAGAATTTAAGTAATTTAAGACCATCTTGGATTAAATTGCTGGTTTAACTATTCCAAATGAAACGCATCGATCAGTTCTATCTCTTAAATTAATGAAGGACATAAACTTTTTAATTTAAAACAAGAAAAAGAGCCAGACTGAATAAAAAAGACTTTTCTTAAAAATGAAATTAATGGCACTATTTCATTAGGGTCACTTTTAATTACGTAAATATATTTCTCAAAATAATTAGACTTTCATCTTTTTTGTTCGCAAAAAATCGCTTTGTTTCTCTTGAATATATTTGACTTTATAAATAGCAGGGTTAAACTGTGTTTCTACCATTTATAACCAAGAGATTTGACCAATGATAACAGTTTAGAAACTTCAAATACCTACTACTCGTAATATTATATGAGTCAGGTTGCCAGCCAATTTCAACAAAAATAAAAAATATATATATTCCATATTCAAAAAGATACTAATTGGTGGACATGAAATATCAAGGTATTCAATTACACGAGCAATTAAAACGCAACAGGCGTCGCAAATAAAATACACCAATAACATAAAAAGAATTTAGAGTGACAGGAAGGCCGCAAAAAATCCGCCATTAGCCTTTAGCAAAAAGGTTAATCACATGGATTAACGCAAATGGGGAGTCGCGTGCCTGTAATTGGCTCGCGTACGCAGTATAAATAATACAGACGGACAATTAATAGAGTATTTTTGTTCGCAACTTCGCGAAACATCTTTCATTAAAAAATCTATTTATATTAATAAAGCTATAGTCGTCGTTTGATTTGCAAATTTCTTAAAAATTTGCATTGATATGTGTCAAATTATTGAAAGAAAGAAAAAATATGCATTAATTACACACACATTACACAGATAGATAGACAACACGTCACAATATGAACCCCGCAAATGTCAACATCAGGCGACTGTATTTATCACATTGATTTTAGTCCAATAGTGTCCACAATCAAAGTAAGATTAATAAAGGCCTGGAATTCATTACCAGCTCACGTGTTTCCTTCTTCTTATAGTCCCGGCTCCTTTAAGCGGGGTGTGAAAAATCATATGATGAGGCCGTCAAGCTGAGTGTCACCATTGTGACATGGTATATGTAAGTAACGGTTATTAGTTGTATATCAAAACTGTAACTCATTATAAAACTAGTAGCGACATCTAGTGTAAGATATGTCAGTTGTATTCTTGATGATATGTCATTCTAATAAAATAGTCTTTTGTCTGCTATTGGAACGGAACCATATTGTTTTATTTCAACAGGTTATGGGCCCAGATTTTACAGCTAAAATAGTGAAAGTAATTGTGTTTTGTGTAAAACAATTACAGTTCGATAGACTATCGATTTTTTCATTATTAGTTTGGCAAGTTTCCGCGTATCAACAGTGAACTTATTGTGAAACGCTGGTGCCGATTAGTTGTAATGGCGGCTAACTATATAGTGAACGTTCCAAAGTTGCGTGGTCGAGAAAACTATGATGAGTGGGTGTTCGCGGCAGAAAACTTTCTAATACTTGAAGGTATGATGAAGTGCATCAAGACCGAACAAGATGGAAGTGGTACAGCAGTAATTGTATCGGCTGCAGATGACGCGAAGACGAAAGTGTAGCATATACCACCATACCATTACCATTTAAAATAAAGGAGACTGGTATATTGATTCCGGTGCTAGCGTTCATTTAACGGCGAATTCAAATTGGATCACTAGCAGATATCATAAAGTTCATCAAGAAATATTGGTAGCAAATCAGGAAACTGTTTCAGTTACGTGTGCTGGCGATGTTCAGATTACAACCTCCGTCAATGGTTGTGAATATGAAATAAACATCGAGAATGTGTACTGTGTACCAAACTTGACAACTAACCTCATATCAGTGAGCAGATTAATACAAAACGGTAACAAAGTGGATTTTACCGATAATAGTTGTCAGATTTACAATAGAAATCATGAGTTGGTTGCCACTGCGACATTGACTAATGGTGTCTATAAATTAAATGTACAAGAATGTTTGGTTGCTGCAGCTACAACCTCGGGCTTTACTTGGCATCGCAGGTTAGGCCACTTGAACAGTGATAGCTTAAGAAAAACTAAAAATGCAGTAAAAGGTATGAATTATGATGAAAATTTCACTGTTAGTAAATCAACATGTAAGACTTGTTGTGTAGGTAAGCAATGCAGATTACCTTTTACAAATAGTGGTACAAGGAGTACTGAATTACTAAATGTTATACATAGTGACCTTTGTGGACCTATGGAGGAATATTCATTAGGAGGAGCATCCTACTTTCTATTGTTTGTTGATGATTTCAGCCGGATGTCTTTCATTTACTTTCTAAAACATAAAAATGAAGCATTGAAGTATTTTAAAGAATTCCAAGTAATGGCAGAGAACCAAACTAATGGAAAAGTGAAAATATTCAGAACAGACAACGGTAAAGAATTTTGTAATGCTGCATTTGATGATTATTTAAAGGAATTTGGGGTTATACATCAAAAATCTAACCCTTACACACCTCAACAAAACGGATTGTGTGAAAGAATGAATAGAACAATTATTGAAAAGGCTAAGTGCATGTTATATGATGCTGAACTAAACAAGAAGTTTTGGGCCGAGGCTTGCAATACGGCTGTGCACTTACATAATCGAACTGTTTCATCAGTTTTAAATGGTAAAACACCATATGAACTATGGATGGGTGTTATGCCAGATCTGAGTGATCTAAGGATTTTTGGATCGCCTGTCATGGTCCATGTCAATAAAGAAAAAAGGTCCAAATGGGACAAAAAGTCCATTGAATGTATATTACTGGGCTATCCTGATAATATTAAAGGCTATAGATTGTATGATCCAATAAAGAAGGTAATTTTCACAAGCAGAGATGTGATCATTATGGAAAAACAGTTAGTCATGATGGATATTACTTCTGAAGAGAATGAAAAAGAATCTGAGATGAATGAAATTGTGAAAGAAACTGAGGTTTTGCAGGATTCAGTGGAGGAAACAGATACAACATTGATGGAAGAGTCAATGGAGGATTCGTCTTCAGATTACTTACCAAGTGATTATGAAGATAGTTCAGATAATCTGGTTAAGTTAGATAGACCTGTGCGAGAACGTCGTGCACCAAACTGGTATGGTGGTATATGCTACACAGAAAACAGTATAGATAGTGGAATAGATCTCACACTCAAACAAGCGCTGAAAGGGCCTGAAAGAGATCAATGGCTACAGGCAGTACAGGAAGAATTAAAGTGTTTTGAGGAAAATGATGCTTGGGAGATAGTAAATGTTCCTAATAATTCTACAATTGTACAGTGTAAGTGGGTGCTCAAGAAAAAGATTGACCCTAATGATAAAGTTCGTTTTCGTGCAAGGTTAGTAGCAAAAGGTTTTTCTCAACAGCCTGGTGTGGACTATACAGAGACCTTTTCACCTGTGGTAAGACATACTACTCTCAGATTATTGTTTGCCATTTCTGTGAAACTTGGACTTGATATAATACATTTAGATATATGTACCGCATTCTTGAATGGTAATCTAAATGAAAATATTTATATGCAAATACCTGAAGGGTTTAATTGTCCAGACTCATCAAAGGTTTTAAAGTTGAAAAAGGCTATCTATGGATTGAAACAATCATCAAGAATGTGGTATAACAAGGTAGATGCGTGTTTAACTAAAAGTGGATATTTAAAATCTAAATATGAACCTTGTTTGTATACTAAAAATGATGGTAAAAATATGACTATAATTACTCTGTATGTTGATGATTTTTTTGTATTTTCAAACAATAGTGATGAGACTGATAAGCTAAAATCTGCATTAGAATCTCAATTTAAAATTAAAGACCTAGGCCAAATAAGGCAGTGTCTTGGTATGTCAGTTTGTTATGATAAAAGACATAAGATTTTAACATTAAATCAGAGTGATTATATTGAACAGTTGTTATTGAAATTTAATTTGGTAGATTGTAAATCACTGAATACACCAATGGAATGTGGTTTAAAATTAACTAAAGCTATGAGTTCTGATAAAAATTTACCTTATCAGCAACTGATTGGATGTTTGATGTATATTGCCATACTCACCAGGCCTGATATAGCATTCTCTGTTAGTTACTTAAGTCAGTTCAATAACTGTTACAATAAGGAGCATTGGGCTCATGCTAAGCGTATATTAAGATATCTAAAGGGAACCAAAGATTATTGTATTAAATATACTGGTACAGATAACAAAGAGATTGTGGGCTATGTGGATGCAGATTGGGGTAGTGATATAACAGACAGAAAATCTTATACAGGTTACTGCTTTACTCTCTCTGGGGGTTTGATATCTTGGGGAAGTAGAAAACAGAAGAATGTCACCTTATCTAGTACTGAAGCAGAATATGTAGGTATATCTGAGTGCTGTAAAGAGGCAATTTACCTCAGAAATTTACTAAGTGAAATTATAAGTCAAAAACCTTGTATGTTGATTTTAAATGATAACCAGAGTGCACATAAGTTGTTGCATAATCCTATATTTCATAATAGGACAAAACATATTGATATTAGGTTTCATTTTAGTCGAGAATGTGTTAAAAATAATTTAGTTAAGGTAGAATATTTACAGACAGCTCATATGCCAGCTGATATACTCACAAAATCGTTGAATTCTGTGAAGCACTATAAATTGTTGGAAATGTTGGGAGTTAGACGAATATAATAATTATATTTTTATTTTGATATAGTGGGTGTATTAGTTGTATATCAAAACTGTAACTCATTATAAAACTAGTAGCGACATCTAGTGTAAGATATGTCAGTTGTATTCTTGATGATATGTCATTCTAATAAAATAGTCTTTTGTCTGCTATTGGAACGGAACCATATTGTTTTATTTCAACAACGGTGAACCTCTTTTCTGAGACTTTAGGTGAAGTAGAGAGGTGAAGTCTATACAGTCGACATAGACTAGACACTAAATTGAAAAGACCTGAAAAAGAGCTAATATTTTTTTGAAAATAACAAATTCTATCGGAATTTAAAAAGTAATATAGCAAAGACCAGCAGAGATAGTGAAGAACTTGGGCATTTACTTTGACCGAACCATGTCATGGGACCATCAATTACAAAACGTGAGCAGAAAAATCTATGCATCTGCGTCGTACTTAAGGAGGTTACGTAACTTTCTCCCCACTGACACTAAGACTGCGCTCGTGGAATCTATCCTACTCCCGGTCCTTGATTATGCCGATGTGAGTTACCTTGATCTCAATCAGAATCAGCTTGACAAACTTGAGCGACTGCAAAACTTCTGTATCCGATTTATATTTGGTTTGCGCAAGTTTGATCATGTCTCTGAATTCCGTAGTAGGCTCAAATGGCTGCCAATCCGCCTTCGACGGGATGCTCACATTCTTTCTCTTCTGTATAGCATTCTTTACAATCCCTCTGCTCCTAACTATCTCAAAAAACGCTTCTCATACTTGCATGACACGCATACGAGGTACTTGAGATCATCGGAGAATCTGAAGTTCAGTATGCCTAGACATTCCACAAACTTCCTAGGTAAATCCTTCATCATTGAAGCAGTGCGCCTGTGGAACGCGCTGCCTGAAACAATAAGACGTGCACAAACTCCCCAGACGTTTAAGAATCTTGTCAAAGAACACTTCTTAACACTGTAACACCCATCACGTTCAAGATATTATATCTTATATGAGATTGATATGTATGTATGTATGTATGTATGTATGTATGTATGTATGTATGTATGCCGGTATGTGTATATATGATTGTATATGTATGGATATATTTATGTATTTATTAGAGTATCTATATCATAGATCATCAGACTTATTTCAATAAGTTGTTTAGTATAGACATTTTCTGTAGAGGAATGGATATAGCGTGTAACATTGGCTGAACATATTTTAAGTGCATACATATTTTAATGTAGTAAGTGCACCATTTCTAGCCTGCTATTCCAAAAATACCAGTCCATCTAAAGGTTGTCTGGAAGAGATCGCAGTCCGCGATAAGACCGCCCATTTGTACATACTACTATGAACTTTGTTAATATTTATTTTGTGTTGATTATCGGTGTACAATAAAGTTTTATTCATTCATTCATTCATTCATTCATAGATAAATAAATAGATAATTCTTTATTATACACCAACAGAGTTACAGTAGAACAAGTAGGTAGCATGTATACAGTTCAATGTACAATAGGCGGCCTTATCGCTGAAGTGATTTCTTTCAGAAACCTCGGGATGTGTAGTAAGAGTAAGAGCTGTACCATGACTACTTCCGCGTGTTGAAATAATAAGTTTAGGACAGGTAATTTAAAATTATCCGCATGTTGAAATAATAAGTTTAGGACAGGTAATTTAAAATTATCATAATTTTTGCATAGTTCGAAACATCCACCTAGGAGCTCGAGGTCTACTTGTATTTTCACCTCCTATTTATTAGCTTATACAACTTTTATGAAAGCTACTGCTGAGTTCAGATAAACTCCTTTTAAAGGATAGCCAGCAAAGCGTCGTCCGCTTAGCAGATGTTTTACCTTATTGATGAGGTTTTTTGGTTCCAAAGGGCCAAACATCCCTCTCACATAGATTATACATTGAGTCCTGTTAGTTTTTCAACCTTCATAACTTTTATCATTTATTATACTGATAATTTGTATACTGTGGCGCATGCAACGCCCAGGCTTACTAGTAAATTCAGCCATGTCATCGGAGTCATGTGGACTTAAATTGAACTTTCCGATTAATCGATCCTATTTTTGGCGTTTTGTAACGATTTCCTTCAAATACAATTTTATTAGCCAACTGTGGCGAAGCCAAAGAAGAAAGGTTATATGTTTGACCTGTATTTATGTATGTTTTTATGTCCTGCTGTTTGTAGTCTTACACCGTAGATAACTGCTAAATGGCTAAATTGATATGGATTTTTTTTTTAATTTTTTACAACATTCTACAATCTATACCCATGGTAAGCATAGCTTATCTAGCTTGTGTTATTGAGACCAATGCTCAGATACAAGAACTGTTAAATTTGGTGTTCCACAGGGCAGTGGGCTTGGGCCTTTGCTTTTATAGCCTATATTAATGACCTACCTAACACTATGACATACAATATGACCTTATTTGCTGACGATACCACGATTTTATATTCTAATAAAGATATGACATCACTCCAAACTGACATCAATAATTCTATAAATTCGATAATAATAATAATTCAAACATTAATATTGAAAAAACAAAAATATTAAATATCAAACAACGAAAGACTGACTTAAATATAACTATTAATCGTAAAGGTGAACCCATCCAAGAAGACATATGTTATAAAATTCTTAGGACTAAAAATTGATAGCCAAGTAAATTGGAGAGCCCACATAGATTATGTCTGCAACAAAGTCTACCAGTATGCTTTTGGTCTTTACAGGTTAAAAAATATTGCTACTTCTCGTCCACTCTGAGATATGGCGTCATATTTTGGGGGAATTCCACTGACTGGCTCCGTGTATTCATAGAGCAGAAGCGCTGTATACGAACCATATTCAATATTTTAACTCTTGACAATGTATCTTCAAATATAAAATTTACACACCTATCGAGGTAATAAGCAGAACACTTGCATATTATTGTAAATGAAACCACCTTAATATACATGTCTTATGCAAATAAACTGATTTAATTTGATTTGAGCGGGAATCGAATCAGCGCCTTCTGCGTAGCGAAGAACGTTCTGTGATGTGTATGTATGAGATATAATAATTTAGGTTCTCTATTTTTATTCTTACGATTTTATGTCATAATTTAACATTGTATAATGTATGTAACATTATGCAATGTTAAATTATCACATAAAATCCTAATATTATTTACGCATAATACTCATTTGCCATAACTTTTTTATCATGACTTTTTAATCCTATTTACTATAAGCATAATATTTTATAAGCATACTATACCAAAGCTTAAGTTTACTTAAGCATAACGACGCGTAACCATAATTATTATAAAATACTGTTACTACCAAGAACAGTATGAAATTATATTTTTTTAATTCAGAATGTTCATTTGACTAAATAAAGTTCTACATGGTTATAAAAAATAATAACCACGACGGCCTAATGCGGGAGCTTCGCTCCGCTCCACTCCCGCATTAGCCTTCTAACCTAATCTATACAAGTAGGAATCAGGGGCTTGCTCAATAAATCTATCACTGAACTATTAGACAAATAAACAATATGCTTTACTAATTTATGCATATATCAAAGTTATTAATAAAAACATTAGGATGTGTAATATTTATGCTTAATAAAATAACAGAGTATGCTAAAAACCAATTATGGCACACTATTATTATGACAAAGAAAATTATGCCTAACTTATTATGACAATTTAAATTAGGACAAAAACCATTATGAGAAAAAATGGGATCCCAATAATTTATTTATTATGTCGTTAGATTTGTCTTAATATTGCAAACTATAAATAATCAATATGACCGATGTTTAGTGCCACGGAAAATATCGAAGTTCAGCCAAATCCGAAGTTAAACTGGTAAAGCGAAGCGAAGAAGCGGCCTCTGAAGTGAAAGCTTCGGATGCGCCTGGAATTAACGCTAGGATGATGAAGTAGATATATTTTCAAAAGTACCTACCATAGAGGCAGATGTTCAAAATGTTGAGTGTTAACCACCCAACATAATACCACGGCCATAAAAACTCATGCTGTTCCCGGCGATGAGTAGGGTAGCCAGAGATCACTGGAGAGTTTTGTGCTGTCAGTGGAAAGACTAAAGGCTTGTCCTGATTGTTTCTTCTGCACTGAAGGCACAGAAACTCTCTGTTCTTACAGGGTTGGTAGCACGAGTGTAACTGCCCTGGTGTTGCACACGTTCATAGGTCACGGTAACCACTTTCCATCAGGTGGGCCGTGTGCTTATACGCCACCTAAGTTGTATAAAAAAAGGAAAATACTCCGTTGATGAGAGTGACAGATATTCATTCTGTACATGAAAAAATAAACTTTTAAATTTAAAAACCCGCCGTCACCAAAAGCTTTAAAATATAATGTGTTGGTTAGCTCTTTTAATTTGATATACCTAGTAATATTATGATTCAAATATTGTGATATTGGGGGACCCAAACGGGTAAAGCACTCCGTCATATTATCGGAATGATCTAAGGTCATTATATTATGACGTCACAGTTATTTATTTCATACAAATTTCCTTATAGTAAGTAATATATTGCGTTGAGGTTTTTTTTTTTTATACCACTTAGTTGGCAGACAAGCACACGGCCCACCTGATGGGAAGCGGTTACCGTGGCCTATGGACGTATGCAACGCCAGGGGTGTCACACTCGTGCTGCCGACCATGAAGAAACCTTCTGATGTCCCTCTTGAAGAACCCCATATTGTAGGCGCTTGGGAAAACCGTTTTTTTTTATACCACTAAGGTGGCAGACAAGCGCTCGGCCCATCAGATGGAAAGTGGTTACTGTGGCCTATGGACGTGTGTAACACCAGAGAAACCACATTCGCGCTGCCGATCCTGTAAGCACAGAGTATCTGTGCCGTCAGTGCAGAGGTCAAAGCAGGACAAGCCTTTAGTCATCCTATTGACAGCACAAATTCTCCAGTGAGCTCTGGCTATCCTACTCACCGCTGGGAACACAACACGAAGTAAAAAGTAACTAATTTAACTAGTCAGTCATTTACCCAATTAATAGAACTACAATAATTTAACAGAAAAATCTGTAAGAAAAGTAAAGAAATCAGATATGTTTTAATACAAAACATAAGAAAAGTTATAAAACTTAACTTTTATGCCTATTAGCTTTTACGAGAGCGTTATTACAGTACGTGACTTCAAAACGCACCCCTTCAACTGTGATCATACTTCTAAAGACGTGCTTAGTTTGTTGATCTTAAAAAGCACGTGTGTTTTATTTTTATTTCATTACTTCGTTACATATATTCACGCTTGTATATCCCTCTAGGGATTGGCAAAGATGTAATAGCATCCATATTTCAGCAAAAATAATTTTCGGTCCCACGTAATAGAGGGTGAGCCTATTGCCGTCAAGCAGGTAGTGTCATGAGCTAAATAAATAAATAAATATTCCACTATTCCACAGCTTAACTAGCTTGTGTTATGGAATCTGGAATGCGGATAAACATACTTAGATACTTTTATTTTTTGTAAATACACACATATTATACATAGAAACACCCAGACCAATGCAAATATACATATTATTCATACAAATATTTGCACTGAACGGGAATCGAACCCGCGCCCCCTGCATAGCAGTCGAATGCTCTACCGCTACGCCACGGAGGTCGTCAAAAAAATAAATGATTACTGTCGGATGGAGAAGAGACCTATCCATTTGTCACGACGACCATGGGTATTACAACACCCATGGGAAGAAATGGGATGGCCCTGTTCTACTCTACCGAGCACTACCTTGGTAATTAGTGCGATTAATGTATTTACTGTAAATGCGATTTACTACCATTAGATACTCAAATTATGTCTGATACAGCCTTCGAAATAGCTTGACGTTACAGGCTTTCTAAATTTTATTGTATTTTTATTTGTGAATATGACTTACATACAATAGAGAAGTGTACTGAGTCATTTAATTCTTACCAATACTACTTAATGTCTTAGTATTTTATCTAAAAATATGCTTAGTAAACTAAAATAATGCCTAACTAAACTGAAACTATGACTTTTCACCAGTATCAGAATAAACGGGATATTTACCATGTTTCATTATTTTGAGTTTCCGATATTTCGGCGCTGTTGCTAGCACCATGATCACGGAGGAACTGGAGTAGTGGCGGTGAACAAAGAAAAAGATTTTTCCTAGGAGTAATTATATCGATCTACCCTCTTTCGAGTTCTTTTACTACGCGTATCTGCACTACTATTGGTTTCACTCTCACTACAAACTCGAACCCGATCTCGATCACGTTCACGACATACGATGCTCACTGTATCCACTCGCGATTTTGTTTTAGCTTGTTCCCGGTTGTTTTTGCAAAGACGGACCACTGGATGCCAGACGTTCGGCAGTTGAAACCCATCCTCACGATTGAAATTTTTATACTTTTTTATTTCAATTGCTTCCCTAACCAGTCTTGGTATATAGTGGCGTTCTGTCGAAAGCATCTGAGGGTTATGTAGCTCGATCCAGTGGTTCGTACCGGACTCCAATAAATGTTGAGCGATTGCAGATTTATGCGGTTCATTGTTTTTGACTGCCCTGATGTGTTCCTTGATTCGGCATGTAACCGTTCTTTTTGTTTGTCCTATATAAGAACTGCCACAACTACAGTCAATCTTGTACACTCCCGGTCTGTCCAATGGGGAGCCATCTTTGGGTGAGCGCAGGCATCGCGACAGCTTTTTAAAAGGTGAAAATAGTTTTGACAGATACCTTCTTCAGGATGTTAGCGATCTTATCTGTCACTCCTTTGATGTAGGGTAAAAAGGATGGCTGTCTTTCCACCTTATAGTTCTGGGGTTTATTTGCGGTGAGTCTGGGTGGTCTTATCCGTCCATTGTATCCATTCTTTTGTAGAACGCCGCTTATGTGCTTCAATTCTTCCTGTAAATGTTCCTCGTCACATAAACTATATGCGCGGTCAGTAAGCGACGTCACTACCGAATTCAGATGGCGCGGATGATGATGTGAGTCGGCATGCAGGTAGCGGTCAGTGTGAGTGGGTTTCCTGTACACGGAGTGGCTACACGACCCATCCTCACGAACACCGATCCTCACGTCAAGGAAGGCAAGGGTTCTTTCCTTTTCCATTTCGTACGTAAAGCTCATTTTGCCATGGATGTTGTTGAACTGGGCCACGTATTGTTGTACAACATTCTCACTCCCCTCCAGTATACAGAAAATGTCATCAACATACCGTTTCCAGATTTTGATGCTTGGGGCGGTGGGTATGGCTATGGCTTCGAAATGTTCCATCCACAAGTTTGCCACAACTGGAGCCACCGGACTGCCCATCGCTACTCCATCTATCTGTAGGTAGTAGGGCTGTATACGAAATAGTTTGTGGTCACACAATGTTGCACAAGGTCGGCATATTCTTTAGCGACTCCGTTCTCTGCGATTTTTCGTCTTATGATCTCCAAGCAGTCTGTGATGGGAACATTTGTGAATAGGGACTCCACGTCGAAGCTCACCATCACTTCTTGATCATTGACCGAAGTTTGACACAAAATCTGAACGAAGTGTCTCGAGTCCTTCACGTACGACATGGTCCTACCCACCAATGGCTGCAAGATATTCGCCACATGTTTGGCCAGTTCATAGGTCGGCGAGTCAATCTGACTCACTATGGGCCGCAAGGGAGTGTTTGGCTTGTGTATCTTAGGCAGACCATATAGTTTGGGGGCTGGAGGTTCCTGGGTCGCAGCAGGTGTGCCACTACCTCTTCACCGATTACCTGTTGATGTTCCTTGATCATTCGAACCGTGCTTCGGTTGGTCCTTGCAGTCGGGTTGTAGTTGACCTTCTTATACGTTTTTTCGTCACTCAACAAGTTCCGCATTTTGTCGTCGTATTCCGTGACGTTCATAACTACCGTGGCGTTTCCCTTGTCGGCCCTCAAGACTAGTATCCTGTCATCGTCTCATAGGTCGCGAAGTGTACAACGTTCATCGGCAGTCATGTTCTGTCATGTCATGTTCTGATACTGATGTCAGTGACCAGGATAGTTTAAATACCTATATGACTTTTCATTATTTTTATTTCCCAAAATAGGTCAACATGTAAACAATCGAAATAAAAACAAAATTTACAACTTTATAGATCCTTGATAAATTTCAAATCAAGCTTATTATGTACTATATACGTGTAAACGCAACGTAGACTGAGATAAATGCAATATTCTCTAACACTTCATACATTTTCACCACGCGCCAGCGCACTGTGAGGTCACCACGTGCCAGATTTTGTATGGAGCGTTATCGAGCAGCTCAGGAAGTTGAATTTTTAGAATATATATCTTTAAAACTAATTGTCATAAGAAAGCTTCACTCTTACATTTCATTACATTTTTGTAAAATGTAAAGTTTACGATAATAATAAAAAATATGACACATCCCTACTGAGTGAACATTTACAATATTAGTAGACAACATTTCTAACGTAAATATTTATCTGTCTAGCTACCCATCCGTTAGATACCTTGAAAAGGGGCAGATACAACCACGAAATTGGCTGTCCTATCTTTGCAAATAGATCTGCACATTTACAATGTAATAAAACATCCAACCCGTCCTTTATTGCTACAGTGATAAAGTTCAATTTCGTATGTTCGCGTGACCAAGATAAACTTGCCAAACTATTCATATAATGGTTTTCAATACAAGACGAGTCCTTGGAACAGGTATCCATGTCAAGTTATCTTATAAAGAGCTATTCATTGTTGATTGTCTTGAATATCTTATACAGTAGTAGGAAATAAAGTAAGATTTTTTATACAACTTAGGTGGCATACAAGCACACGTCAACACCAGAGGTCACCTCTGTGCTGGCGACTCTACAAGATAATAGTGTTTCTGTGCCAACACAATCGGGACAAGCCTTTGGTCTTTGGGTCCACTGTCAGCGCAAAAACTCTCCAGTGAGCTCTGTATACAATGTATACAATACAACACGAGGCTATTATAGCCACGGCACGGTATTCTGTAGGGCGGAGGTACTTTTCCAGTCGGAGTGCTCAATTGGGACGGGAATACCGTCGGTTCCTACCTCCTTCAGTATATAAGTCTTTCGGAAGCGATGCTAGTTGTGATGACTGGTGGAAAAAAACTAGAGTGATCGAAAAATTTGGTGAATCGCGATGAAGTGCATTATTCCGTTTTTTGGGGGTACGCGCGGGGTTCGACGGGTGGGGGCTATTATGATTTAAAGTTACAGTTGAACTAGCTGTTTCCCGTAGCTTCGACTGCGTGATATTTGATCCCATTCCCGTTACCCATGGGCACCTGTTCCCGGGATATAGTAACCTGTGTTAATCTAGACTATAATCTATATGTTTCAAAGTTCAGCCAGAATTGTTCAGTTATAAGAGCGTGATTGTATAACAAATACTGGAATGGAACCCGCAAGGAAAACGTAAGCGTGGCCGTCCCAAACAGACCTGGAGGCGGACTATCGTTGCAGTAGCGGCGAGCCTCGGAATGACTTGGAGCGAAATGAAGTGTGAAGCTCAAGACCGACAGGAATGGCGACGCACTGTGGACGCCCTCTGCCCCATCTAGGGGCCATAGGACCTTAAGTCAAGTCAAGTAAAACAAATATTCAAACATCTTCACAAACTTTCACATTTTGAAGAAAATGCGTTTATTAAACACACACACACACACACAAACGCACACAAATGCAGTATACGAAATAAAACCCATAAAAATAGAAATTAAGCAGACATAATAAAATAATAATTATTGATAGGTAAGTAAAACAAACAAAAAAAACAACAAACAAACGCTATAGTTCGCTACGCAACTGTAGCGAACTGCCCGCGGCTCCACTCGCGAGGATGTCAGCTATCGCAACCAAACATATCCTATATCCTTTCTCAAAGTCTAATCTACCCCTAAATCAAATTTCATCAAAGACAGACAGACAGACAGAGTATATTTTGCATTTATACTATTAGGATGGATAGTATATTATATTAGAATCATAAAGTAGGGTCAGATCGGGAGAGATGGCCCTGGGTCAGCCGAGGTGAGAGGGATATGCCTGTCAACCTCACCTTCGGCAACCAACAACGATCCTCAGACGCTGTGCGTTTTAGTCCGACATATGGGGATTTTCTGAACGTAAAAAGAAGGTAGGAGGAATATTTTTTTATTATGAAACATTTGGTATTTAATATTTGAACGATATAAACATAAGTATATATTATCATTACTATTTATAATATACCAACCTGGTATTGCCCTGCTTACCCTAACTACTAATAGGACTCTATGTACGCTCATCTTCACTCAACTCTCACTTTTTCTCATTTTCACGCTATTTCTCATTCTGTAATACTCATTTATTATTCTATTTATAATATTTCTACTATTTACATATTCTATTAAACCAGAATAATGGACGTGTCTTTTATGGCAAGTCCACTTTGCAAAATGTAAACACTTTACTAGCTTAAAGTATCTTTAGTCAGCCAGACGCGTTTAGGTATTAAATAATGTCTTTCTCTTTATCTAGAACTTTCTAAACTTAGTACTTACTCACCTCTTTATCACATATTCAAGAAAGCTCCAAAGTTTAAAGTATCATTAAAATAACAAGACTTATTACAATTTTGCTGTTATTTTGCGAAAGTTACGACACTTTAAAATTTTAAGCTTGACACCCACTTCGTTTAACACCCACGTTTCGTCAACAGGATACTTTTTCGTCTACTGTATTTATGTTTATACTGTTTTAATTGATAGCACTTAGCAAAACTTGCTTCACATATTGAATAAAACATTTGCAATTATACTGTGGAAAAGTATAAGTGTCTTCAATATACTGTGCTTATATTATCTAATAAATAAATAAGCCGCGTAGTTCCTGGCAGAGTAGACTTTAGACCACCCCATCTCTTCACATGCGGTGTCGTACAAGGCGACTAAGGGATAGGGCTGTTTAACATCAGACAAATATATACCGCCCAGACAGCCTCAGATGCATGCCTCGAGTCAACAATAGCGCCTAAATGACGGTAATAAGCTCACCCCCAATTAAGTGGGACCAAATTTAATAATTGGTGAAATGTGGGTGTTAATTCACTTCTGCCTAACCCTTCGGAGATAGAATCGTGAATATATGTATATTATTTAATAAAGAACAACACGGTTCTTCAATGGTATCGTATAAAGATCAAAACCATTATTAACAAAAACAAATCAACAAAGAAATATCAGATAGTTCTGAAAGCAAAAATAGAAATTCTTATTTTTCATTCAAAATGAATCTCAGCAAAATATCTAAATCACTTTACTATCAACCACAAATCTCTAGAGTAATAAAACGACTATAAAAAAGTTACTTTTAAAACAATCGAGTAAAAAAAATTATACCGATACCCATTCAGGTCAGCCAATTATTTCCCATGGCTCATCTCTCTTTTTCCTGACAAAAAGTCAGGCATCGCGAACAGGGTAGATCGAGACGAAGATAATTGGACTGTCAAACCACTCTCAGTATTGTTACATTGTTTTAGTTTACATCAATACTAGACTTTTCAATTGTTTTTACTATTTG
This sequence comes from Eilema griseolum, assembly GCA_963662185.1. Lineage (NCBI taxonomy): Eukaryota > Metazoa > Arthropoda > Insecta > Lepidoptera > Erebidae > Eilema > Eilema griseolum. Next base: position 19,814,846 of record OY759245.1, read on the forward strand.
TTTTGTTGTTTGTTTTAGAGTTCTTGTTTTGAGTTTTGAATTGCTATTTATTTGTTTTTTGAGATTTATCTAATTGAAAATTGATACTATTATATTCATTTTAGAAGGAAAGTAGTAGTCGCAATTAGGACCAAATTACTAAGGGTCATTTGGTCCTAATAGGTCCAGAAGTGAAATGGGGACAGAGCTACAAGACTATCCTAATCTATTCTTGTTTTTCGATTGTCATCAACATAGATGCTATAACTTGATGAAATAAGGTTTGAAGTAAATATCGATGTCTTTACACAGGGTCTCTAAAATACCAATTTTAGCTAAATTAGAAATTTATCTAAAAATGGGATTTTAGCTTTAAGTTTAGTTAAATTTTTAGGGCCCCCTAAAAACACAAAAGTTATTCTACTGTTCAAACGAAAAGATTTATAAGCTGTGTGAACTTTTATTATGAATAAATTCACCAGGAAATATCTCCTACAAATGCTTTCATAGAAAAAATATATCTTTATTTTTTCAGTAGCATGCGCCATTTGGTTCGTTCATCTGAGTCCGTTGAACTGATAAATCATTCACCATACGAGGGAGTGACTGAAAGAGGGTGAGAATGATGAATACAGCTAACGTGAGGGCAATATAGAATTATTAGGTAGTGGAATTAGAAACTATTATATGGAATGTTGTAGAAGTATTTGGTAGCGGATATTCAATGGTCAAAATGCATGCCTAAATATCCCCGATGGGGTAGGTAGAGGTGTACAAACACCCAAGTAAAATATTTTATCATTTTATAACATACTAACTGGATGGATGGATGAAGGATGGATGGAGGATCAAGCCTGATTTTTGGTACCTAAACTATTAATCAATTATAAACTAAGAATAATGATCATTATAATCAGATTAAAATAAATCTACTCATTTAAAACGTAATGTTACTTATGAAAAGAAGTCAAAACTCCAATGAGTAGGCAACCCTAGCTTGTCGCTCGACAAATATGAATATTTTAGACAAGGACTTTTGAAAACATTCAGTCGTTCAGGAGACATTCATTTGAACGTCGGTTCGTTTGTCTCGTCGGCCTTTCACTCAATGTAACCTCACACGTACCTTTTACTTTAATATGTTTGAAATATGACACCATTATCCAAAATAAAAAAATCATTAATAAATATTCTACGAGATTACATACGATGCTATCTAGATCCAAAGTGAGCATAGCATACACATATACAGAACTATCCAGACCAATGCAAATCTATATAGTATACAAATATTTGCACTTAGCGGGAAACGAACCACCACTGCTACTCTATTGCTACGCCATAAAAGTTGATAATTTGTGTTAATATTTGTAAGGTGAGTTGCCTTTGATACTAAAATACACACCATTTAATTGATCGCATTAAATTATTTTAGTGTGGGTAGTTATCAAGAAAAATATAATTACAACGTACCTTTATCAAAACTGTAAATTGAATTCTTAATTATTTTTGTGTAAGAATTTATCAAGATCTGAAGGTATATGATTTTAGATGTTTATGTTTAGAACTTATAATATTCATGTCTACGATTGTCACTATTGCTGTAATCTTAGCATCCAGCGGAGAATTATTTGACCAACCCAATTTATATATTTCCTAAGCTCATACATGTGAATGGTTTAGAATCCAGAATCAATTACCTATTTCGATGCCTCGCGATTAATTTGCAAAGGCTGACCGACCACCTTCATTAGAATATTAAAATTCTAATCATGGATGTTAATTATTTAGTCAATTCAAATAATATTGAGACTACTATTTTCATTAAATGTGTGTATTATTTGTAATGTTGGTATTTTATTATATTATATTTTAGTTGTTATTCTTACTTTTTTATGCCTAATTAGTATTTTTTTCCTTTGTGCCTAATCTTTTTGTGTGCTCTTTCTCATTGCCCTTCTGCAAGTAACAATACACAAATGATACAGAATACCGCGGTTATAATAACTTTGTGTTGTGTTCCCAGTGGTGAGTAGGGTAGCCAGAGCTCACTGGAGAATTTGTGCTGTCAGTGGGATGACTAAAGGCTTGTCCTGCTTTGTCCTCTACACTGACGGCACAGAAACAGTGTGCTTACAGGGTCGGTAGCGCGAGTGTGGCTTCTCTGGTGTTACCCACGTCCATAGGCCACGGTAACCACTTTCCATCAGGTGGGCTGAGCGCTTGTCTGCTGCCTAAGTGGTATAAAAAAAGTGATAGGTATTTCTTTTGTTCCAAGTAACGATAACCGTTTACTATTCGAAACGTGTTCTTTTATTAACGGTTTACGTTAATAGTATTAAAAAATCAAATTGCAATTTCAGTAGATTAAACTTAGAGACTCATAATCTAAAATTGCAAAAACGATCAATGACAAATGGTGTCAAAAGTGAAATGCAAGAGATAAAACTAAACTGTTTTATGATTAAAACTCAAATTCACGAACTAAAGAAGATTCATTATACCAAACTTACGGGTTGAATACAGATTTAGTTGGAATTATCAAGGCAATTGAACATGAGCGAGCACACTTTATACCATCTTTATACTAGTAAATTGATGGATTATGAAAATTCCTTTAATATTCTTAGTTCGAATATCCGAAGTTTGTACTCGGCTATCGCTCGAGGAAATGAATTTCACTTTAGTCTAATGAAAATACTTTGATACGAGGATAAGCGTCAAAATTTTCTCCTTTGGAATATTTAAAAAGTCCAAGCCTATATTTATTAGGCTTTAACTTGCTAAAAGGTTGAAGTAGAGAAGTTTGTTTAGTTTTTTTTTAGGATTGTGGTTTTATGTTTTAAACGAGTTTATTTTCAAAGAACTGAGGTTTTCTTAAAAGTATACCTAATACGAATTTATGTTTAGGATTTTTATTAAGATTCTGGTTTTAAGTTTTAAAAGAATTTACTTTCGAAGAATTGAAGTTCTTTCAAAAAAAATTCAGAATTTTTATTTATATTGCTTGTATCAGAGATTGTACTATGAATAACTTCATTGTCTGATTCTTGTATTTTGGTAGTTATATCCAACTAAGGGTATTGTTTTAAAAGTTTCTGTAGTACGAAGTGCCCACGTACTCAGAGTTACTTCAGCTTATAATGCCTTAGCTAGCTGGTTTATTTTGGCTTCGCCCGTGACATAGGTACTTTAATCTCCTGTTGCACCCATTTAATAATGTTTTCCTGTATTCTATATTAGTTTTTAAATAATGTATGGGAATCTTGATCCAACCGATTGAATCGACTACTCTTTTACAATTATTGATATTATGTGAAGTGATGAAATTTACTGACCGTTTATACTGTTGATTGAAGGCACTTGATGGAATTTGTTGTTACACATATTGAGAAACTCACTTGTACTTTTGCACATTATTTTTAATATATATTAGACCTGACCGATTTCGCCTTACGGCATCCTCAGAGGTTTACAATGAGATGTCAGTAAGTAATTCGCCGTAAGGCCAAACCGGTCAGCTCTAATATATATTAAAAATAATGTGGCAAAGTACAATTGAGTTTCTCAATATGTCTAACCACAAATTCTAAAAATAAATGAAATTTCCTTTTTGAAAATTACCTCAGACATTAACAGAACTCAACGGGTGAACTATCGTTTATCAAACTAAATCCAATAATCCTAAGCCAGCAACCTTCTTTAATAAACGATAAATCACACAAACCATCGTTTCACCACACAATAAATATTGGTTTTCCCACAAATATTCAGGAACTTCTGTTCCTATTTATAAGACAATACATTTACATGTAACACTACCACATTTTCGATAAACGCGAGGACATCGTACGAGCATATTCCGAATCACGTCATATTGTTCACGCAATGCATAAAATTCAACGAATTACGTTTGTTAAGCCTGCAACGGTTTCAGCTGTCGTGCGTACAAACGACATCAATGTAATGTATGGCCGCGACATATGATTTATACCGCACGGCATTGGCCAAACAAATTGATTCTAATATTATGTATTGAACAGTTATTGGTAGTTCTGTTACTATTGTGTGGTGAACGTTTCCGTATTTACATTTTATTTTCCGAAGAAAGTAATGTATGTAAAATTGCTATCGTCTCATGTGTATAGAGTGCAAGATTATTGCCGTCAATGTAGCTATTTATGGTAAACGAGTGGAAAAAAGTTTGATGTTATTTTAAAAAAAGGTATTTCTGGGGCTCCTTTGAGATAAAAGGAGCTCAAGTCAACACCAGCTGTAAAAGGATACACCAGCTTATTAACAGACTAGACTGACGCTGTCTTTAGTCAGTCCAAAACGAAAAGGAGGAGAAAAAGGAAGAAGACCAGTGACGGTACAATGCTAAAATGATGATTTTGGATAAATAGGTTTGGGAAGATAGGATTTTGAAGCTAGTGCTAGTTGAGCTTAAACTTGGAAAAAGGATTTCTAAATGTAAAATCCATGAAGTTTGAATGCTTATGAAACATTGTGAATAGCATTTTTATTGGTATAAGTCCTATTAAACTGACGACTGGAATTAACACTAAGAGGGAGAAGAAACATCTGAATTGTAGATCTCCTCGTTTTTAGAATACGGTCAAAAATACTTTCGATACTATTTCAACCGCAAATTGTATAGTTAAATAAATAGTCCAGTTAAATGTCTACCGATACCCATACGAAAAGCACATCTGGTAATATGCGTTTTAATCAGAAAATATAGGATTCAACTCGAACGAACACAATCCAATATAGAACTCCAGTTACTGGCCATCGTTATAATACAAATTCTCGATTTTCTTTGGAATAATCGGAACTGAAAGAATATTGGATAACTGGATGCGTCTTGTTTTTAGTCTAAATTTTTTCATAACAATTTATTTTTCGATTCTTGACTTTGATTATGATAATGGCCGGGTATAACTTTATTTAGGTACCCTCGTTCTAGAGCAGTGCCCTCGGCTTACCTTCAGGCGTAGTGAAGTCACATTGACGTGTCCTATATAAAGAAGTAAGTATACAATATGGTGGACGCTGCAATCAGGTTAAAGGTTTTGAAGTGAGTTTTGAGTTGAAATTTCTTTTGGCGCGTGGGACATATTTCGTGGTATATTTTTTATCATTATCTTCACCTCTTTTGACAAAGAGGAGACAACAACAAGACTACTTGTTTATCCCAATAGGTGGCGCATAATCGCTGGTATTGTATTGCTGTCAAATTTCATAAATTTTTTGGTAAATAATGAAAAAGTATTAATGACAAAAACAATGACGCTGTGTAGTGCATTTCTATGTAACAGTAAAAGTCCTCGTCGTTTCCCTACTAATAAGAAAAGCCAAATGCTTTAGATTAGCCCTACTTATCAAATTTGAAAGATAAATTTTGATAAATACTCTCAATGATGTCAACGTCAAGATTGACAAGCACCTCTGACAGTCTAATATAGGAAACATATGATTGACATACAAACATATGACAATCACCAGCAAAGGTGACGCCTTCTGAGATTAGTTTTGCCTGTGCCTCCCCATTCACATATGACACATCTGTATAGCAGTGTTTTCACTTTTAAGCCAGAGAAAATAAAGATTAGAGCTTGCAAAAATTCGCATAGAGCGGAAAATTGGTAGAGATCTATATAGGAGATATAGATGTATATCTACATAGGAGGGAATATTAGTAATTTCGGTTCTAATAACTACGGTTATAACTTAAAAAAAAAAAAAACAATAATATTCTGTTGGTATTCACAGAGAAGACGCTGCTTTTTTTACTAATTTATTCCTGGATAAAATCGGAACCTTGGCTGCTAGCAGTTCTTCTATTTCCATAAGCTCTCTGTCTGCTTGAATGGGGGAGAAGCTTGACTGTATATATGTATGTATGTTCCTCATAGCAACAGAAAATAACACAGAATAACAATATCTCATCCAGTATTGCTGAAGCCACGCCGTTCAAAGTGGAACTCTAACGAGGTTGGATGTATGCGCATATATTTGCGAGCGCGATTGAATGGAACAGCGTTCAGATGCGGTTCAGATTTGTACCTTGTTTATGGGTACTGATATATTCGATGTTGATTGTATGATAATGTTCAAGTGAATTTGTGCTAAAAATCATGATTTTAGAGTACTGTAAGATAGTGAAAAACGTAAACCCTATACACTGTTAAATTTTATTGTCTTATTATAACAGTAACTCTGTTAATGTAACCAAGTGGCTGGTGTTCATTCGAAAAAAGATGTCAAATAGTCGGTGCCGTGTTCTTTTCCCGGCGTTGCGTAGGGTAGCCAGAGCTCACTGAAGAGTTTTTGTGCTATCAATGGAAAGACCAAAGCCCTTGGCCTTGGGTCGGCCGGGGTGCGAGGGATATACCTGTTAACCTCACCTTCGGCAACCAAAATCGACCCACAGGCGGCGTGCGTTTTAGTTGGTTCGAGTCCGACATAACCTCCTCCACCCTCCGTGGGGATTTTACGCACGTAAAAAAAAAGACCAAAGCCTTGTCCTGCTTTGTCTTCTACACTTGTGTTATTCCATTACGCTCTATCTAATGGATCTTGAAATTTAGTGCAGTAGTATTTTTATTTCTTTTTTTTTAAGTATATTACAACCGAAATTACTAATATTCCCACTTACCCCTCCATCTAAGCTAAATTGCTTGTGTTAGGAGAGGTACCCGGATATATTAGTACCCAAACAGTCTTGAATAATACTTAGGCTTTTATCCAGGATACAATTATTGTAGTACAGCGGTTCCCATAAGTTGCGGCTACAGAATCAAAATTTAATGCAGGCGAAGCCGTAGACAACAGCTAGTGGTAGATAAATCTTCAGGATATAACGTTTGTTGGAGATTTTTTCTTTTTTTCGAGTCTATTTTCTTGATAGAGATTAAACTATTTAGATCCAGAAATATTATAACATCACGATTTATATCATCAATCAATTGGGCGAATACAAAATTGTTTCTAATGATAAATTACAGGCCATGAACCTAATAACAGGGGCCACTATTGTAAGACAATCCAAATGTCACAGTGTCAGTGTCAGTGAGTAAACCTAAACTATTGATTTTTAATATTCAATGATTGTTTATTACTAGTTTTAATGGTTAAGACTATAAAACTAGACACATTTTTATTAACACATGTATTTATATCATACGGTTTCGTTATGTTATTTCTTTCTTTAATTCTTTATTGTACACAAGAAAATGATGCATCAACAGGTAATCACAAATACATCTTGGTGTACAAAGGTGTCAATATTTTGGCGGGCTTTTTAGTTGTGTTTGCAATTTACCTCCTGTTCAGTTTATACACTGCTGTATAGTTTATACACTCCACTGCTGAACATACTCCTCTCCAACGAGAATCTTTTCTAGGCCTATATCCAGAAATGGACTGCAATTGGACAATTGATTGAAAACTTTGCCTCTAAAGATTAAAGCGTGCAGGGCTTAGGAGTATGAGGGCTGATACGATGCAACAAATTGCTTCGAAGACCGATCGGAACGACAAGTGTATTCTTTTTGGCATCATTAAGACTTGCAAGTTTCTTGAAGTTATTACATTATATACTACATTAGGTAATTTCTGTGAGATGACCCACACATTAATAGCGAAGGGTCCCTGTAATACTATTCCTGCCGGCTTTGATATAGGGTACTAAATCGAGGTAAGTTCTTTCCATCGGCTATCCTTTTGAAAATATTCGCCCCTCACCACTGCCACACCTTTTTCTAAACACAAGTAGATAGGTACTCATCATCCGTCTCTGAGTCTTTATTTTTCAAATTAATTTGCTCAACTTTGTATCTAGCCTAACTAAGATGCGGCTGATCTTCGATATTTTCCGTGAAGCGACCTTTTCTTTTTTTTAATACAACTTAGGTGGCAGACAAGCACACGCCCCATCTGTTGGAAAGTGGTTACCGTGACCTATGAACGTCTACAACACCAGGTGAGTCACACCCATGCTGCCAACCCTATAAGAACAGAGATTTTCTGTGCTGTCATTGCAGAAGACACAATCAAGACAAGCTAAAAGCTTCTTCCCACTGACAGCACAAAAACTCTCCAGTGAACTCTGGCAACCCTACTCACCGCCGGGAACACAACAAGAGGTTATTATAGCTGTGGTATTCTGTAGGGTGGAGGTACTTCCCCAGTCGGACTGCTCAATTGGGACGGGAATACCGTCGTGTCCTACCTCTGACCACTGACCTCCACAACCAATTGGCGATATCGAAGATCAGTAATAATACTAGTCGGACTTTTGAGGGCTCAACATGCTCTCCGAGACAAAAGAAAATTAAAGTCCCCATATTCCTGGGGTTTAAAAAGCTCCTCCATCGAATCGAATCGAATTAAAAAAGTATTTTAGGTTTTCTTATTGCTATACGCTATGATCACCTCAATTCCTCGATCATTTAACAAATAATAAATGAAGATACCCAACAATCCATATGCCATTTTATTTTGATCTCACACGCCCAAAGCCTGATATAATCAAATTCAATAAAAAAATTGCACCTAAAAAGTGAATGGTCTAAAATATTGATAAGCAATACGTGCTTACACATATTATGGTTAGGAAAACCCATACGCTGAGCATTTTCATGAAACTTTTATCAAGGGAGTCAGGAGGAAACGTTCAGACCCCATAAATTATTTATTACCGGAACGTTTTAATACCTACGTTTTTTATGGTTGTACTCTTTTTTATATTCGAGTTTGGTGGTTTTTTATTCACATCCGAATCGTTCCATCAAACGGTCGTTTCTTTGAAGGCTGTATTTTTGATGGGAAGCTTTTTAAATCATGTGTGTCGTAATTTCTTGGTTGATGTCTTGAAATTGAAATGGGAGGATACTTGATTTTTATGGTGTATAAATTTTCAGATTGCGGTCCTTTAGATTGTATGGGAGGTGGGGCATTGAAATAGGCTGTTACAAATATCAGATGTTAGAATATCCGATCAAGAACTCTTTCCTTTGTCGCACCATTAAGGCCTGGAATTCATTACCAGCTCACGAGTTTCCTTCTTCCTACAGTCCCGGGTCTTTTAAGCGGGGCGTGAAAAAGCATATGTTAGGCCATCAAGCTGAGTGTAATATTTGTAACATGATATATGTGTATAATGGTGACCCTCTTCTCTGAGACTTCTTCAGCTTACCACCAGGAAAGGTAAAGTCCTAAGGTAAACGCTACGCAGCGTGTTAACATCATATGGTCCACCTGATGGAAAACGGTAGCAGTGGTCGAATACAAAATATTAAACTCTAACTCCTCTTATTCTAATGACATGGTACACATACACACACTAATATACCCCCTCTAATACACGCACACACCTACACGCATTGTTATATTAATGTCTATGTGTGACGACAGACGTACGCGCCTGTGAGTATTCGTAATTGTCAGAGAGAATGCTCTTCAAAACCGTTACGAACCGCTCATAGTCAGACTCTCACTGTACTTTACCAAAGCATGCCAAATCAAAAATCGAACACTGTATGTAAGTAGTACATTCCACAAAGGATATAAGTGTACACCTTTTCACACATCTTCATAAATGACAAAGTCTAGATTTATATTCTATGTCAAATGTAGTTAAACACATTATACGTCACCCAAAAAGAAATTTAAATTAAGAACACCTTCAGATACACATGAAAGTAACCCTCCATTCATCATATTTAGTCCTTCGATATTGAGTTAGAACTTTTTTTTAATATAACGAGTCTTTCTCACTGGTGTGAATACTTTTTGCACAATTTTCATGACTGAATATTCCGGAAGAGATAAATCGTTCGTACGTGATGCGGCGGAAGCGGAACCGAGTGGTGACATATGAAAAATTGTGACGTCATAAATTGAAATTATTTAGTTCAGATACTTTAGGTTATGTGTTGGGTAAATATATGTGAGCATTCACTGATATAGATTTTTGTAAATGTTTCATTTTTTATATTTTAGGGCATATTAGAAAGAGTTATCTACTAAAGTTAATTTAATTATTAAGAGGATCCCGGGTTCGAATCCTGGCCATTACACTACCGACGTGAACTCACTCCTAACACAAGATAGCTTAGCTGGAGGGGTTAGAGGGAATATTAGTCGGTTATAATATTCTTTAAAAAAAGCTTACCTATAGAATAAACGTAATAAAAATGCCCAATAGAAAGTAGCCTCTATGATTTTAATAATATTTATTTACCCAATGTACAAAATATTGTATAATAAATAAATGTAATGGGTAGTCATATATTATGTAAAAATAAGCAGGTTCAAAGGCACTGGGAACTAGCTAGCTGGCTGAATAGGTTAAATGACAGAGTAGAGGAATCCTGTAAAGTGCGTTAAAACAGAACCAGAGGATAATGAAAAAACTTTACTTTGAAATATTCAATCTGCATGCTCGGGGACTTTCTGAAAACTTGTGTGCAACTAAAAATTGCACTTCAATCGACACGATAATCTATATTAATGTTCAAATGAAATCAAAACATCTACTTAATGTTGCTCAAGTGTTCATAGATCTTACAAACTTAAAAACTTAGCGCTTTCTCCAGGCATTGCAACATTTAGGTCACATATTTTATTTATTGAGGTAGGTAGGTAAGGTAGGAAATTTAATCGAATAAAATAATAAATTAGATATTGTATACATTACGTATTAAAGTTGTATTATCAAAGCTCACTGTTTTCATACGATTTATAAAACGTGTTAAAACCAAAAATGATTTTATTGCAAAAGGTTGTTCAAAAAAATGAATGTTTTATAAGTAGAACGTTTATCTAAGTGTCGAAGCCGCGTTGTTACCGGCTGAGTAGAATTTAGACCACCCCATGTGACTTGTGTGACATAGACTTAGGGATAGGGCTGTTTAACATCAGACAGATAAATACAGCCCAGACCCGGCCTCAGATGCATGACTTGTGTCAACATTAGTGCTCGAAAGGCGGCAATAGGCTCACCTCCTATTACGTGAGACCGAATTCAATGATTGGTGAAATTTGAGTGTTAATTCACCTCTGCCTAACCTTCCTCTCCTATATGTATGTATGTTTATCTAAGCTCAAGTAAAACAGTCAACATGAAACAAAGCTACAATCACAATTATAAATAACACGACCGTATACTATAGAACTGAGCTAGCACTTATTCCCTTATTCCCAATTCTCATATGTGCACAGCTCTACACGACTAAATTTACTTACACATTCTTGTACAGCTAGTTCTGTCTAGTTATTCTATCTTAATACTTGTTACTATTGTGTGCGTAGAAAAATATTGCTACTTATTTAGACTTAGAAGTACTCTTTTGGGAACATGGACGTAAATATATAACACTCAAGAGCCTAAAGGATTACTTTTGTTGTAAGAATTAACAAAAAGTATAATTCTCGGGCGTTCAAGACCGTGTGAAGTGAAGGAGAAATTTATTTATTTATTTAAGTAGGCACCATCAACAGATAAAACAGCAACATTGATGAGTCTGGCCAGAGAGGCCACACGGCAGCCTCTCGTACCGTCCGACCCATTTCCGGGGACGAGTCGGGGAGTCGGTGGTTCCCACACCCGAGAATAGGGCCAGATTGAGAGAGATGGCCCTGTGTCGGCCGGGGTGCGAGGGATATGCCTGTCAACCTCACTTTCGGCAACCAAAAACGACTCACTGGCGGCGTGTGTTTTGGTCGTTTCAAGTCCGACATAACCTCTTCCATTGGCTCCGGTGGGGGGTATCCGTGATGAGTCATAATGACAAGATAACTAGATATGTGGTACATAAATTACAGATATGCACAGAATTGACTAATTGTCGTACAAAAACGATTATACTTCTTACATTTTTTTTTATACCACTTGGTGAACAGACAAGCACACAAGCCACCTAATGGAAAGTGGTTACCGTGGCCTATGGACGTGTGCAACACCAAGAAGTCGAACTCGCGCTGCCAACCCTGTAAGCACACAGTTTCTGTGCCGTCAGTGTAAAAGATAAAGCAGGACAATCTTTTGGTCTTCCCACTGACAGCAAAAAAACTCTTCGGTGAGCTCTGGCTACCCTACTCACCGCCGGGAATACAGCACGGGGTTATTATGGCAGGAATCAATTGGACGGAAATACCGTCGTATCTATCTCCTCCAATTTATATTACACACCTACTACCGAAAACATGTCAACAAATTGGTCAATCAATTAATAATTATACAATACAAAAACTAACATATTTCGAATTTCAATTGACTTATAGGACATGTGCTGAACTAATGTTATTTAATGATTGTATTCGTAATGATGTGTAATTAAATGTTTGCATGCCATAAAATGGTAGATGTGCCGTACAAAACTATTGGACCTGACATCTTTGTAACCACATTTAAGCAAATAAATGAATTTGAATTTGAACAGTGTAAGACATGAAGCGTTACAGGTCGAGCTTAATGTCAAGATTATAAATGAGAAAATTGGTAATAACAATAAATTTAAAAACTAATAACTATTATTAAAATAAAATGAAGAAATGACTGGAATATAAACCCCAGGCTTTGAGGTGAAGACCTCGGATGTAATCGAAACACAATGTGAGTGATGATGATGATTCAAACAATCAAGAAAAACTTGCGAAATAAAATCACCTTGTGCTTGTTAACCAGTGATGAAGTTAACATGGGCAGTTAAGATCGTGGTATGGGTCCTTCCTATGCCCGACAATATTGAATAACTTACTTTATTCAGTACTTTCGGACAGTAGGCAGTAGTATATAAAAATTAAATCCTACTAATATTATAAATGTGAAAGTTTGTGAGAATGGATGTGTGGATGTGTGGATGTTTGTTACTCTTTCACGCATAAACGGCTGGACCGATTTAGTTGAAATTTGGTATGTATATAGGTTATACCCTGGATTAACACATAGGCTACTTTTTATCCCGGTCAACAGGGATGAAAGCGTTTAAGTAACGATAATTCTTGACAATGACGGAAAAAAATAAGTTGTCTGGGAGCTTTCATCGAAAACGCTGCCTAAACCCTTTAAGATATAACAAAATAATGTAAAGTGTAATTGTCTATCTTATATAGATCTACAGAAAAGTCCGCAATACCATATGTCCAGCTCTTAAGGATAACATACTATATCCATTTAAATACTTAAAAAATAGGCAATTATAATGTGCTAACTTGGAAAGCTATTTATACAAATACGTTATTAATCCTTATAATTTTAAATAGATTGGTTGGCTTGAGCATTTCATGCAGATTATTTTTTCCTTTTACACTATGCAAATTAAATAAATACTTTAGGAGTTATAGCAAAATCAAATAACGCGCAAAAAAATAATTTCATGTCGCTGACTGACTAGACTGGCTCGCGCTTGATCAAGTCGCTCATCGCTGAGTGCGCGAGCCAAACGCGGGCAGACGTCGTTGACGGTTGTGTCCGTTACGTGAATTTTCAAGGCACTAGCAATTAGTTAAAAACGCACTGTAGGGTACCTATTATTGTATTGATGGGCCTTTTTTTTGTAAAACAGCAGTTTAATAATATAATAAACTTAATAATTAAATAATATAAGTTTTTATTTATGAGAATAAAGGTAATATAATAATAATAATTGAATTACTTTGTGTTTATTATTACGTAGGTTAATATTTACTTTTTTTTTGTATTGATAATAATAAAATTAAAGCGTCATTTGTCTGTTAGTTAGCAGTTATTTATAAGAATTTCTTCAGTTATATTTTTAATTATTACGTAGGTTTTTTTTTGGTATTGATAATAATAAAATTAAAGCGTCATTTGTCTGTGGTTTGCAGTTAATTATAAGAATTTCTTCAGTTATATTTTTCATTCATTTTAATTGAATAGGCAATATTGTATTTTTTGGAAGTGTAGAAAAGTAGGTACCTACTAAGAATTATGCCGCGAAAGCGTAAGTCTAATCTTTCCCAAAGCTCTAATCGAGCTCGAGTTATGAAAGTAGCTAGACGTAACGAGACGTTTGCACAAGCTGAACTGCGAAGGCTTAAACAGGCGGTGCGTGGGGCAGCTCACAGAGCTGCTGAAACACCAGATCAGTCTCTAGATCGGCGTCGCCAGCATGCTGAATATCTGGCATCACAAACGCGCCATTGAGGCGCTAGATCGCTGCCTACAAGACATACACAGCACACGAAAATTGATGGGTGGTGTAGTAGTATTATTGGCAGGGGATTTCAGACAGACTTTACCTGTTATTGAGAGAGACACTGCAGCAGACGAGATTAATGCGTGTCTAAAGGCATCATATCTGTGGACTAAAGTTGAAAAGCTTTATCTTACCACCAATATGCGAGTCCAGTTATTTAGCGATACCGAGTCAGGAGCATATGCTGAAAAACTCCTAGAAATTGGTAAAGGCCACCTACACACCGACCAGAAAGGTATGGTACTTTCACACATGAATTTTGCCATGTCGTGGAGTCGGAAGACGAGCTCATTGATCAAGTTTTTCCGAATCTGCAACAAAATATTCTTGACGAAAATTGGTTGTGTGAAAGAACCATACTGGCACCAAAAAATGACACTGTTGCAAAAATAAATAAAAAAATCTTGGACAAACTAACGTGCGACACATCAGTGTACAACTCCGTCGACACAGTTATGTCATCCGATGACAGTACGAGCTACCCCGTGAAGTTCCTAAACTCTTTGGAGTTATCTGGGGTGCCATCGCATTAGTTAGAATTAAAAGTAGGTGTACCCGTTTTGTTAATGCGTAACTTGGATGCGCCAAGATTATGCAACGGTACTCGGTTACGAGTGACTGAATTAGGAAGGCATATTGTGAAGGCAACCATCTTAACTGGAGAAGCCAAGGGAATCAATGTTCTTATACCGCGTATCCCAATAATACCCAACAATTTACCATTTAATTTTAAACGCCTGCAGTTCCCTTTAAAAGTTGCGTTTTCAATGACCATCAACAAATCGCAGCCTTAAAGGTAGCAGGCTTACATTTAGGCTCAACATGTTTTTCCCACGGCCAGCTCTATGTGGCTTGCTCCTGCGTTTCTAAATCTTAAAATCTACATGTCTTTGCTGAACGAAATAAGTCTTTTAATGTAGTTTATAGGAGTATATTGCAGTAGCTTTAACTTTTGTATTACCATCACCATCAATCATTATATCCGTACCTATCTATCCTTCTCAAAAATTTTCAAATTCTTCAAATTCAAATCCTTTAGGGTCCCGTTCTTACATTGGAGACACAACCTTAAAAAAAGACGTATCTAATCAAATCAAATTCATTTATTTGCTAGATAAGCTTATTTATTCTTCGATTTTGTTATTTTTGCAATAGGCTGCTTTTTATCAACACACCACGCGGGCGAAGCCGCGGGCGGAAGCTAGTCAACTATAATTTATAAAAATGCTACAACTACTTTCTGAAACATTTCAACTCTCGGACTGATATCTAATATTAAACTTAAAAAAATATCCCATAACATTAACATAACATGTACTCATGCCTATATCCCCGAAGAGGAAGGCAGAGGTGCGAGCACTCACATTTCGCCAGTTTATGTTTAGGTCCCAATGTAATATGTGGCGATTCTATTCCCATTAAGCGGGCACTTATAAACCTGCGATAAATACACACATAACATCGAAAAGCATCGAAAAGCCATTGGTGTGCGCCATGGCAAAACCTAGGCTCGAACCCGAGATCTCGTCTCAGCAGTCCATTACCCATACCATTAGACTACCGCGGTACCTTAAAAAATATCATTCTGACGAATGTCTTCATCAACATAAATTGTCTTACAATTTTTCTTTTTATTTCGTACTAAAATCACCTTAGTTGTAAACAAATTAGGTTAATAATACAAATCTAAAGTCACTACACGCATTCGGTATATCAGAAAATAGAATCTAAGATTATATCTTACTCCTAAAAAATAAACCCGCGGAATTACGTACCCCATATCCAATATTCAATGAAATTTAACATATTCCACACACGTTACTACACTCTATGAGCCTTTCAGTGTATCCTGGGGGCCTAAAAGGGAGCCTTTTCATGCAGTCGAATAGAGTAATTACATTTCGAGGGTACCTTGTGAAAAACCCTAATTTCGACCAATGAAAAATACTTAGCAAAAGCCCCCAGCATCCATTTGTTGCTCCTAAGTAAACATTTTTAATCAAATTGCTGTATTTTTTATGCGTTACCTTAAATATTTGAATGGAGGGAGCACTCGAATGAGCGTATCCAAATATTTTGTGAACAATAAAAATGTTTTTGGTACAAGATAATTATGTACTTACTTGCGTAATCAGTTCAGTCCTCTTATATTGTAAGAATATCTTTCAATAGTTTGCCGACAAAAGCAAAGGTGTGGCCGTGATAATATAATATTACACGATACTTGCCGGTGGATACACGCAGCACCGCCCGCGTGGGTGTCAGTTTTCTCAATATCTCTGGATTAACTCAACCGAATGCGATCATATATGCATGAGATCTTAAGTCTAAACAAGGCCTTTCTAATAAAAATATCGTATTAATATCCGATTGGTAGTTTTGCGTTGATCGCGGACAAACAGACAAGAAAATATTTTTACATTCACTATCTGTAGTAACCCATTTTTTTTTAATATCCAATGTAAAATTATTATAATCGTACATTCACATCATCGGATATAATTGCGTGGTTACCGGCAGAGTAGAATTAGGGCCACCCCATGTCTTCCCATACTGTGTCGTACAAGGGATAGGGCTGTTTAACATCAAACAGATAGATATATACATCCTAGACTCAGCCTCAGATGCATGGCTCGAGGCAACAATAGTGCCCGAAATACAGCAATAGGCTCACCTCCTGTTAGGTGGGACTGAATACAATTATTGGTGAAATGTGGGTGCTAATTCACATCTACCTAACCCTCAAGGGATAAAGGCTTGATTATATGTATCTATATAATATATCTTTTACATTCCTGTTCTGTAAGAGCGATAACTGGTACGACGTACAGTAGATTCAAACTCATAATTTTACAAATGATATAGTGGTAGTATCACCTGGTGGTCATTTATATTAATTCGTTCATGGACTTTTAACCCTGGATACCTTAAGAAACAAAAATAGGAAGGAAACAAATAAATCATGACGTTCTTAAAAGTTACTTTAACCTAAATGAATAAAGCAAATTGAATTCCGCAATGCATGAGATAACTACGTAAATACGTACATATTACACATACAAACACCCAGACCAATTCATGCATACAAATATTTGCACTGAGCAGGAATCGAACCCGCGCCCCAGCGTACCACTAGAATGTTCTACCGCTACGCCACAGAGAGACCGTCAATATGTAATAAAGTACAAACAAATTAAGAGTACATTATTATTAAAAGTTGATATTATTCCTTGAACTAAAATAAAATGAGCGGTACCTGGCAAAAGACTTACAACCTAATTAGATTTCCTTCATAATTTTTCTACGAAGTGAAATCAGATTTTCCCGAAGCTACAGTAAATATCTAAAACCTACATGGAACTTATGAAATATTATGAAAGAATATAAGTTAGCAAATTGTACTTGTTCTCTTTGTGAAAAGAAATAAATAAAAAATAGATATTTATTGACTAAGTGAGAGTAGAGAACAAGAGTCTCCGTGTCGACTAGGGGGCTGATTTGGTTTTAGTTCGTATGTCTGTTTGTTTTTTTTATACAACTTAGGTGGCAGACAAGCACACGGCCTACTTGACGGAAAATGGTTACCGTCACCAATGAACGTATATACGTATACGTAACGTACGTGACCCTGTAAGAACAGAGATTTTATGTGCCTCCAGTGCTGAACACAAAATCAGGACAAGCCTTTGGTCTTCCCACTGACAGCACAAAAACTCTCCAGTGAGCTCTGGCTACCCTACTTACCGGGAACACAACACGAGGTTATCATAGCCGTGGTATTCTGTAGGGTGGAGGTACTTACCCAGTCGGACTGTTCAATTCGGACGGGAATACCGTCGTGTCCTACCTACTCCTTTGTTTGTCAGTTCCGGTCTAGAAGGCGCAATTCTTAACAGATTTTCACCAAACTTCGCACACATATTTACCTGACTACGGTGAAGGGACAGGAGGGTTATGATTTTAACAGGCTATGTGGGTTCATCTGTTCCATTATAGCTCCTCAACAACTTATTAGAACTTGACAAATGAAATATTGTTTGAAGCGTCTTGGGTACATACATACATACATTTAATCATGCCTTTATCCCCGGAGGGTTAGGCAGAGGTGAATTTACACCCACATTTCACCAATAATTGAATTGGGTCCCACGTAATAGGGGGTGAGCTTATTGCCGTCTTCCGAGCACTATTGTTGACCCAAGCCAGTTGTATCTGTGCCTGAGACTGAGCTGTATATATCTGTCTGATGTTAAACAGCCCTATCCCTTAGTCGCCTTGTACGACACCGCATGGGAGGTGATGGGGTGGCCCAAATTCTACTCTCTTGGTTGTCCGCTGATTATAGGCTATGTGATGTGTCACAGAGTCTAATGTGGCGCCCTCTGGCCCATCTCAGCTTACCATCAAGTAGAGTGCAGGCAAGTTGACGGATCGTACACAAAAAGACATTTATGCTAAAAATGTTCTAAATTTGTACTATATAGGTATTTAAACGATTAGTGGCGACGATAGTATTTAAACGAAACTCATAACAATACAACATGGTAAATATCCCGATTACTTTGATACTGATAAATTTGTACTATTCCACAATAGTAATTTATTAAACTTATGAGGCGAAAATGGCCACATTCCTTTATTAATCCACTTTTTTTTATTACTAACCGCGGTAGCCTAGTGGTATGGGTAATGGACTGCTGAGACGAGGTCTCGGGTTCCATCCCAGGTTTTACCATGGCACACACCAATGACTTTTCGATGCTTTTCGAAGTTATGTGTGTATTTATCGCAGGTTTATAAGTGCCCGGTTAATGGCAATAGGCTCGCCACATACTACTTCGGGACCTAAATATAAACTGGCGAAATGTAGGTGCTACCACCTATGCGTATACCTTCGGGGATATAGGCGTGAGTTTATGTTACGTTATGTGATGTTTTATTTTTCTAATTTGACTTCACCTCGAGTAATAGTAAGCAAAAGGCAAAGTTCATAGTACAAATATTAATAGTACAAGTATGATTCATTCTGCATGCGTAGCAAATTCTTCCAGGTGCCATCAGTGAACAGTTTATATATTATGTTAAAACAAATGTTGAAAGAGAAATTTATACGACCTTCAGGAACTTCAGGAAATAGTGGCAAACTATACTATATATGTTACTGTTCCAACTGTGAAACTAACTCTGTACGAGTAATTCACTTAAGATCTATCTAGAGTGGTTAGCAGAAGTTAAGCTTTCAAGATAATTCACTGAACTACTCTATCAATGTACTGTGTATTAAGGAAGGTAGTCTCTTTTGAAGGGCACAAGCACTCACACCTAATAAACTTTCATATACATACATATAATCACGACTTGATCCCCGAAGGGTTAAGCAGAGGTGAATTAACACCCACATTTCACAATCACTGTTTTTGGCCCCACGTAATAGGGGGTGAGCCTATTGCCGCTTACTTTTACCTATTAAATTAACTATAGTTTAAAAAGTTAAAAAATACTGATCAATAAAGTTAATGTATGGTACATGTTACAACAATTTTTAACGGATTCTATTGCAATTTACATACATACATACATATATTAAATCACGCCTATTTCCCATAGGGGTAGGCAGAGATCACGGATCTCCAATTGCTAGGATCCTGACATCATTATCATCAACATTATGTCAGCCACACATAGTCCACTGCTGAACATAGGCCTCTCCCACAGACTTCCAGAATGACCGATCTAAAGCAGCCCACATCCAGCGCTTCCCGGTGACCTTCATGAGGTCGTCCTTCCACCTGACCGTTGGGTGTCCTACGCTACATTTGCACGTACGCGGTCGCCATTCCAAAACTTTTTTGCTCCATCGGCTATTTAATTTTTTTTCCTGATCCCTACGTTAAGGTTGTTTTTCAGCAACCATGGGTTAACAGACTAAAGACAGAAAGAATGAGCTATTTCAAAGTACCTAAACTACTTAGTTACTGGTGTTACTTCTTTGTCATCTTAACGTTAATCCTTTCACCTCGGACTCACGGGTCCGCTTTACCAGTCCAACTGCAGATTTGGTTGAACTTAGGCTTCGAAAGAATAATTTTCCAATGGTTTATTTCCTACATTATTTAATATTTTTATATTATTCTTTTCTTTTTATATTTTTATTTCATATTTGCTCTTTGTGTGCCTGTACTGAATAAATAAAATTGATTCTTTGATTCTCTAATTCTTCGATATGTACCCTGAAACAACTGCCAATGACCTCCACAACCCAAATGCTATTTCAAAATATTGCGTTTAGACCAGTTGTTAGACTGTTTAGGGTTCCTACTACGCGTAATTACTGCCATATATGTTCGTATGGCAACTGGGACCGGGGTTTTAACGTGCTCTCCGAGACACGACCAAACGAATGCAAATACCCATATTCACGCATACAAATATTTTCACTGAGCGGGAATCGAACCCACGCCTCCTGCGTAGCGGCCGCGTTCACTACCACTCCACCACAATCGCTGGTGTTACTATTGTTATCCACAATAAATAACTATCCCACGTCGTGGTACTACGTAATAACGTGGTACAATATGACATCGTGTTACAATATGACATTGTGCTACAATATGACATTGTGGTACAATATGACATCGTGGTACAATATAACATTGTGGTACAACATGACATCTTAGTACAACGCGACATCGCATTGTATTTACGAGCTTATAGGCTACTATAAATTGTTTTTTTTTTATACCACTTAGGTAGCAGACAAGCACACGGCCCACCTGATCGAAAGTGGCCTATGGACGTTTGTAACACCAGAGGAGTTACAGTCGCGCCTGTAAGTACAGGCCAACCCTGTAAGTACAGAGTTTCTGTGCCGCAAGTAGAAGACAAAGCAGGACAGGCCTTTAGTCTTCCACTGACAGCACAGATTCTCCAGTGAGCTCTGGCTACCCTACTCACCGCCGGGAACACAACACGAAGTTATTATAACCGCGGTATTCTGTAGGGCGGAGGTACTTCCCCAGTCAGACTGCTCAATTGGGCGGAAATACCGCCGTGTCCTACCTCCTTTCAACCTACCCTAACACAGATGTGAGTATTTGAAGTAATGGGTAATGGGAGCTGTTTTCTTTCAGTCTACGCACACACAAGAGTACTCTCATATAAACAACTTCACTAACAATGTTTTCAAAGTGTTAAAGGAAGTGTTTGCTCTTCGAATATAAGATCGATGGTCTCTCACTAAATATATCCTTGTCCTTCGTATATTACGCTAAAAGGCTCTTGTAACCGATACTCAATACTTTACTTTAGAGCTCACATAAAGTACAGACTAAATATCTGCAATAAGTACGTGAGTGGGATGAAAGGTTTCTTCTTCAAAGATTTTTTATTTAGACAACACTTTGTTTTATTATTCCTTTGTTTATACTCGAATAATGTTGGGTTGTAAATTGTTTTAAACTTTAAAATAATATCGTTAAGGTTCTTTTTACCATTTTATGTTATAAAAAACCCCCGTCACAAAAAAACCACCTATCAAAGTCGAAAATAAGTTATGTTAGTTAGCCCTATAACTTTGATATACCTAGTAATATATATTTTTATTCACACGAACACTCCCGACTAACATACTTTTCAAACAAAAAAAAACTGAATTCGAATTGGTTCATCCGTTCAAGAGCTACGATGCCACAGACAGACACACACACATATACACAAATACGAAATAGGCAAAGACGATAGCTAATCATTTTTGTTTATATAGGTACCTCAGGAGTTCATAAGAATATCAGTCGATCAATTAACAGGCCACTCAAATGAGGGAGACTACGCTGGTCAAACGGATTGCTACTGGTTTTTATTTCAAGTTTTCCTTCTCTCGCAGTGATATTATCTTTGTGTTTTTCCGTTAGTTGCCTCTTACGACACACTTCGGATGAGATAATGATATAATACTTGTATTCTTTTTACCACACGAATATATGATGTACCTAATAGCTAAGAATAGTAGGTATATCCTAACTTGAGACATGAGTAACCATCTTGAAATATATTAGAATGGAAGTGTAGGATGCTTAGTAGTCAAGGAGCCTTTTTTTTTACGTGCGCAAAATCACCACGGATACCTCCCCACCGGAGCCGATGGAAACGCACGCCGCCTGTAGGTCGTTTTGGTTGCAGACTGCGTCGTACTGCGTCTATACAGTGTATAGTCAAGTTGCCGAAGGTGAGGTTGTCAGGCATATCCCTCGCACCCCGGCCGACCCAGGGCCATCTCTCACGATCTGGCTACTGACTACAGAGTGCCCAACTCGTCCCCGGAGGTGGGGTGGCGCCGCCGCCGCGGCCTGCTTCTGCCAGGGTGACAGGCGGCTCCAACAGTCACCCCCAGGCCTGAGTTAAGGAGCCTTACGATCGAGAGATCCCGGTTTCGAATCATGGCTATAACACTACTGACGTTAACCCACACCTAGCATAAGTAATTTAGTTTAGTTGGAGGGGTTAGAGGGAATATTAGTAATTGCGATTGCTAATATTCTTGCCGCGTGGTTCCCGGCAGAGTAGAATTTTACCACCCCATCTCTTACCATGTGGTGTCGCGCAAGGCGACTAAAGGATAGGGCTGTTTAACATCGGACAGATATATATAGCCCAGGCTCAGCCTCAGATGCATGCCTCGAGTCAACAATAGTGCCCGAAATACGGCAATAGGCTCAGGGGGTGAGCCTATTGCGTGGGACCGAATACAATTATTGGTGAAATGTGTAATATTCACCTCTGCCTAACCCTCCGGGGATAAAGGCGTGATTATATGTTTGTATGTTATATTCTTTTAAAAAATAAATAGTTATAGGTGCTGAGCTATGGGCCTTATTCAACTAACCTTTTTTTTTTTTTTTTTTTTTTTTATATAGGACACGTCAATTTTACTTCGCCTTGCCTGATGGTAAGCTGAAGGCAAAATCCCAGAAAAGAGGGTCACCATTACTTACACATACCGTGTGACAATGGTGACACTCAGCTTGACGGCCTTATCATATGCTTTTTCACGCCCCGCTTAAAGGACCCGGGACTGTAGGAAGAAGGAAACGCGTGAGCTGGTAATGAATTCCAGGCCTTAATGGTGCGACAGAGGAAAGAGTCTCCGAACCGCTTGGTTCTTGATCGGATGTTTTGCACCGTGTGCGAATGACATCTAAGACCTGCACGCGTTGTCCTGTGTAGGAAAGGGGAGGGTGGGACTAATTGGAAGAGCTCATCAGAACACTCCCCATGGTACAGACGGTAAAATACAGCCATTGACACAACATCTCTACGCAGCTGTAAAGGTTCTAGGGTGTTCGTGATCTCGGGATTCCCAATGATGCGGATCGCACGTCGCTGCAACCTGTCGAGAGCATCTAGTAAGTACTTTGCTGAACCATCCCAGAGATGCGAGCAGTACTCCACACAGGAGCGAATTTGTGTCTTGTATAGAAGACACCGCTGCTCCGGCGTGAAAAATCGTCTCACTCTGTTCAGGACTCCGAGTTTTCGTGAGGCTGTTTTGATGATGCTTTCGATGTAGTTTTTGTTATTCAGGTTGCAGCGAACATCCATACCTAGGATATTGAGATTGTCCTGCAGCGGCAGTGGCGTGCTCTGAAGAGTGGGGAGGGGAAGGAAAGAAGATACTTTTGCTGTAAACGCACATGCCTGCGTCTTCTTGGCATTGAACTCAACCAGGTTCTCAGAGCCCCATTGAGAAATGTGATTCAGGACCCCGTCAAGCTCAGTGACAAGAAGCTGCCTTTTCTCTGCGATATCTGACTGCTTGGCCGCTGGATGTCCATGATAACTCCCATGTAAAGTGCTATCGTCTGCATAACAATGAACATTGCCGGTAGACAGCATGTCGTTGATATGCAGAAGAAAGAGAGTGGGTGATAAGACGGACCCCTGGGGCACGCCAGCATTAACCTGCAGAAACTCTGAAGCTCGTCCGTCACATAGGACACGAATACGGCGCCCCTGCAGGAAGCTAGCAACCCAGTTGCACAGCCTAGAAGGCAGACCAAAGGCAGGTAGCTTAGAACCTAATATTCTTTTAAAAAATAAATAGTTATAGGTGCTGAGCTATGGGCCTTATTCAACTAACCCGTATTGACTCATATGATTACGAAATACCAGTAGGTTAAACGTACACTCTGTACCTATATAACGTAGGTACATTTTGTGTGTAAATCGATCGTTCAGAATGTTTAGGCACTTACAAAGGGACTTAACGTCATCCATTAAGTAAAAATATCTAAACTATCTTTAAGTTGTTAAGAAATATAGGCTCAACAAATTTATCCAAGAAATTGTTTTCTATAATTTAGTAGTAACATACCTGTGTGTGTTATTATCTAACTACGCTAACCCCTGTGGCGTGGTGATAGTAAACGCCACAGCTACGCAGGAGGCGCGAGTTTGATCCCTCTCAGTGCAAATATACATGAACGGGTCTTGCTTTTTGGTTTTTTTTTTTTTTTTTATACCACTTAGTTGGCAGACAAGCACACGGCCCACCTGATGGGAAGCGGTTACCGTGCCCTATGGACGTATGCAACACCAGGGATGTCACACTCGCGCTGCCGACCATGAAGAAACCTTCTGATGCCCCTCTTGAAGAACCCCATATTGTAGGCGCTTGGGAAAACCGCAGCAGGGAGGTCATTCAACAGCTTGAGTGTGCGTGGGATGAAGTTTCTTTCATACCGCACAGTGCGTATTATGGTATTAGTCTGTTTGTACCTCGAAAAGCACGTTAAGCCGTCGGTTCCGATTGCAATATGAATATTTAAGGCAGTCATTACGGGAAGTTGAAGCCTTGAAAAGTTCTAAAACTGGTCAAGCTACAATACTTCGATGTCGTCTATGAGTTGTGTAGGTCAGATGACAGCCGCTTCACGGAAAATATCGAAATGCAGCCAAACTCGCAGTTGGACTGATAAAGAGGACGCCAGACTTCGAGATGATAGCTTCAGATATGACTGGAATTAACGCAAAGATGAAGAAAAGGATATACAATAGAGGGACAACGTGGGTATAAAGGGCGTTACTACGATCTCCGGACCTGCAATAAGCCACACCATGTGCTTAACGGGCTAACCTTGACAGCAAAACCAGCACCAGAGCCTTGTCTTAACTTGGATACTAAAGATTCTTAACGTGTTTTTTAGAATTTTACCCAAAGTTTAAAAATGAAATCGGATACTAAGATTCCACTGTCTTTCTTCCTATCTCTCACCAGGAGTCTCGTGAACTGTGATAACTAGACAGTGGATGTTCTCATAAATGATATATTTCTATTACTATTACCACTACAGCAACAAATACTAAAAACAGATAATGATATGAAACCTTTAGCCAGTTTGTTTCACGTTGGGTCCGTGGGAGTCCAAGCGCTCGCGCGCTGTTCAAAGAAATAGCGAAGCGACTAATCGATGCTTCCCATGACCATAGGACTGGTCTTTACCTCGCTCAAAGAATTGGCATCGTCATTCAGCGTGGTAATGCCGCCAGCCTTTTGGGCACGGTACCAGTAGAAATCGATGGGGAGGAATTTTTCAATGCCTAAAGTTGCAATCTCCTTCTTTTTCTCTATTTCATTTTTGTATATATTGTATAGTTAGCATAGTTTTGTATACATTTTATAAGTAATTGCAATGTAATATAATATATAAATCTCTCTTTTATCAAAACTCATTATCTCGACACGATACGTGGAAATCATAAGAACAAAGCGATCGATTTCTTTCGTTACAGACGAAGTCTAATTATTGGATAATTACAAATTAATTGCTGTACTAATTATCTCTTGTACTTAATACAATTTATGTAAGTATATACCAAATACATAACAGTATTTTAACGCTGTACTTAATATTATGTAGCAGTACTCATTGAAGTTATGTACATTGAAGTATCAGGTTAATCTGTGTTTATACTATTAGACGAGGTATATCTAACGATCAAAGGCAGAGGGGTTTATAATCCGGTGTCGAGTTGATGTTTGAGTTTCGATTTCATCCGGTTAACCGTTTGGTAATGAGTTAATGGGAAATTCTTAACTAATGTATACGGTCCACCATCGTAACAAGGTACGTATCTGTATTGGTGACCCTCTTTTTAAAGACTTTGCCTTCAACGTGTATAAATATATTATTCCGAACATAACATACATAAACTCACGCCTATATCCCCGAAGGGGTAGGCAGAGGTGCTAGCACCCACATTTCGCCAGTTTATGTTTAGGTCCCAATGTAATGGGTGGCGAGCCTATTGCCATTAACAGGGCACTTATAAACCTGCGATAAATACACACATAACTTTGAAAAGCATCGAAAAATCATTGGTGTGTGCCATGGTAAAGCCTGGGATCAAATCCGAGACCTCGTCTCAGCAGTCCATTACCCATACCACTAGGCTACCGCGGTAGATTATTAATAATTAATAATATTATTCTGATGATCTAAAAAAATATTTCGGATAGATTGGTTGCAGAAGGTGGAGAATTAGGTACGGCGAGAAGTTGGGAGAGGCCAATGTTTGTAGCGAATAATCCTAAATTCCCGCTCCGGAATACACGCGGTAAGGCGCCGAGACGTTATTCACCGTCTACTAATTTACTAAAGCGCCCATAGCGCTAGCCAATCACAGACCCTCGCGACCTGCTCTGGGAGTCGAAGAAACGATCGCCAACAGTTATACACGCTTACAATCATTGTCTCAATAATTAAGTTTATTTGTTCACAACTTGTTAAATTGGTAATTAAAACGGATACAACAATTACACCTGGCTCCTGGCTAGTCGGGATGGAGCCAATGCTGCATCTACCGGCAAGCAGGCTGTTAACGTGCTCTTCAAAGCACGGAGGAGTCTCAATAAATTTTACTTAGTAAAAAATAATCTTGTTGTGCGCATAACTTGTAAAAGATACGACAGTTGCTATTTAGTTTTTCCTATGTTTCTAGAGTTTCATGTAAGGTTTTAAAAAAAGAAACAATAAAAAGTTGGATCACGGGAATGAAACAGAATAGCACGCAAGTAGAACTGCGCACCTAAGCTAGTTAAGTATGGTCATGTTTAAATTTTTTAAACTGAATAACGCTCCCTGTAATCTCAGTATTTGCTGATCGATATTCTCTTTAAGTACTCACGTTGTAAAACCGTAGTTAATTTAATGGAGGATTTTAATTATTTTTTTGAGATAACTCCCTTTATGTTACAGGTTACGCATAAAGGGTCTAACACAAAGGGATAAATACACCTAAGATAATTAATGGATTTAGGTACCAACATATACTGGCGTTACGCGGTCTTTGTAACCGACTTCAAAAAAGGAAAAGGAATCCTATAAATATTATAAATGTAAAACTTTACAAAGATATTAGGATGTTTGTTATCCAATTATACTTTTACGGCTGATCTGATTTGGCTGAAATTTGGCACATGAGTAGATTATATTAGGTATAGATTATATATTCGAGAGTAGTATATCAGGATCGTAGCAAATGGAGATTTTTTTTTTTTTGTAATGGTGACCCTCTTTTCTGGGACTTTGCCTTCAGCTTACCATCAGGCAAGGCGAAGTCCAATTGACGTGACCTATATAAAAAAAAAAAAAAAAAACGTTCTTAAAAGACCTTCCCTAACTTTTTGGTACATTTTGAACTGCATTCACAGATTTTGTAAAAAACTTACAGTTAGCAAAAAAAATGCAAAAAGTTCAAACATTTTTTTTTTATGCCAATCGATTCTATTTCATGTGGGGATCAAAAAACTCTATGGAACCATTTTAGCTTTCAGTACTAGAAAAGACAGAAATCGCCAAAAACGTTTCTTTAATAGTGAAATTCAATCAATTAGCCTATCGCAATCCACTGCTGGACATAGGCAGACGTGTTCAAGACGCTTGAAACGGTTCCGAAATATCGGAAACTCTAAAATGTTCATGGTAAATATCTCGACATCTATAATAGTAAAAATCAATCAACTAATCTATCGCAGTTCCACTGCTGGACATTGGCAGACTTTGGTCTACTATTTATCACGTGTTCAAGACGCTTAAAACAGTTCTGAAATATCGGAAACTCCAAAATGAGCATGATAAATATCTCGATATCTATAATAGTAAAAATCAATACTCTATTGCAGTCTACTGCTGGATATTAGGAGTCTTTGGCCTACTGTTCACCACGCTGGCCAGACTGGTTGGTACAATAACAGTAAACGTAAATAAAACAAACTGCACCGCGCCATAGTTAACCTCGTAAAATCAAATATATTACACGATCATTGTTCAATGTTCAATAATTATTGCTTCTAATTATTTTTGTACAGCCAGCATGAGATAGATATTGACTAGCAATGTACTCAAAATAAATTGAATGCTTTGGTTATCCCCCTTCCTGCAGATTGATTGTTGTGATATTTGGTACACACCTTTAAATCAATAAAACAGTTTGGTATTAATATCATTATAGATGCGGCACGCTATGATGGCCGTCTTGACATGACTCATTTTCTCTTTTTTGGTGTGTAAAATTTATTTTCTTCTGTGCCAGTGTCGCATATTTTTCTTTAGTTATTCGTTTAACAGTTGGTTGTCCAATATAAAGCGCATCAAAAAAGAGAAAACAAAAACTGTCTTGTCAAAACAGCCATTATAGCGTGCCGCAACTATGGTAGGAATTAAGATCATTTTGAGTACTATGCTAGTTAAGATCGATCTGATGTTGGCTGTATTGTCATTCGATGATTTGTCACGAGATATTAGCGTAAATTATTTATATACATATACATACTTCATTACAGATTATAAAGGTTAAGTATCAAAATCCTGAATCAAAAATCAAATATTAATATATATATCAAATATTATTAATATATAGAATCCTGAAAGTTCAAAATCAAATTTCGAAACAGTTGTTATTAATTTTTGTAAAAAAATAACTATGTGAAATAAAAATATTGGTTCATCCATATTTTTAACTGTAATAAAAAAAATAACTTTATTATATTTGTTACCAAAAAAAACTACCCAAAAAATTTTTACAACTGTGAAGAATGTTTTTGTGTACTATAGGTATACCTACTGAATGACGGATGCTCTGGCGCAGACTCCGATTACACACACACACACACACACACTAACACAGAGAGAGAGAGAGAGAATGTCAGAGATTATTCACGGTCTTGGTCAGGCGGCGGTCGCTCTTAACCTAGCACTGGATTCAAATTTTTTAAGTGATAACTTCATTAGACGTGTATGTTTTTTTTTTAATAAAACACAATTGATTTCTCGACACTGTAATCATTACCGACACTTCTGTATATATGTATCAATACAACGGACGATAAAGGAATATACATTAGTACCCAGTAAAACCATGTGAAACCATAACGCAGTCTGCAATTTCTTCCGTAAATATCTTAAAATATTTGAGCTTATGAAGTAATTAAGAAAAGCTTAAGAGAAGATTGTAAAACAAAAATTAATTGAAGATCAGTGAGTCCTTCAATTCGATAACAGAACTCCTTGCTCCGAACTTTGTTATGGAAGTAGGAAAAAAATTAATTGATTTTTTTTCCCTTTCTAACTTCAAAACTAATTTTAATTATAGATTTTTAAGAGATTCTACAAATTCTACAACATAAATTATATAAGAAAATCAACTATTAACTGTCAATAATTACATCAAAAATTGATCTTACCAGATTTTCAGTCGAAATATTAAGTCAACAGTACTCAAATCGCAACAAAATCACTGTTTCTCACAAAATTTCACAAAATTCAAATAATGTATTACCAGAACTGTTCAAAAATACTAAAATCTAGTTAAATACGTATTTGAAAACACACATCTTCTGTTTACCGGCATTGCCATATTGTCTCAGTTTATATAACCGCGGCGTAGACGTGCCCGAGATCCGTAGCGACGCTACGACGGCTCGTAGCGGACTGGGTGCTACGAGTATGACGGGAAACAACACTGTCTTTTATGTATACTACGGCAGTGATGGATGTTAAACTTTTTTGTGCAAAGTTTTGTTGAATAAAATTATTTGAACATTTTGTTTGCTATTGATAAGAATTGTTTTTGATAACTGCTACCGCCATCTATCGGTGAAGGTGTTAAAGTACGTGTGTTGTCTAAAAGTAGGTTTCGCAGTAGCTATGTGTGTTATAAGGAGGATTTAGTTTAGATTGCTTTCAGTGTACGGAACTTTTGTTCAAATATTAGTTTTTGAACGTGATAAAGTATTTTCTGTGTGCTTTCTGATATCGGAAGTTATATTTCGTAGAGTTTACGTTTTGGTATTCTGGTTATAGGTTGCACTGATAATAAAAATGTCAATCTTCGTAATTTCATATTATGTATGAACCGAGCACTATTATTGACTCGAGCCATGCATCTGAGGCTGAGAGTCTGGGCTATATATATAGATATATATATATATATATATATATATATATATATATATATATATCTGTCTGATGTTAAACAACCCTATCCCTTAGTCCACGCGGTTGCGGAAAGGAAAGTGATTACCGTGACCTATATATAATATACTATAAGTATGCATAGATATGCATTTCATAGATATGAAATCACATCCCTTTTGTGATGTGACAACCGTTCTCAACCTAAACTATCCCTAAAATCGCAATGGAGGACGGCACCATTCATATAAATTAGAATACATCTATACGAATACATTGATTCGAGATTACATATCGACAGGGCCCTTTGGGAGCCCACCTTATCCCTAACTTTTGGCATTATGTCTATCTACCCGTGCCATCTGCTAACTTTTAAACTTTCTAAAGGAGAATTCCATATCAGTTTGTAGATTCTGTGAATCTTAGAAAGTATTTGAGTTTAATTTAGATAGGCTATTCAGTGACAATGAAAGGTTTTAGATCCTTTTTTTTATAATTTTCTTTGATATTTTTTTATACAACTTAGGTGGCAGACAAGCATACGGCCCACCTGATGGAAAATGGTTACTGTGTCCTATGAACGTATGCATCACCAGAGACGCTGTAAGAGCAGAGAGTTCCTGTGCCGTCAGTGCAGAAGAAATAACAGGACAAATCTTTATCTAAAACTCTCCAGTGAGAGCTCTGGCTACTCTACTCACCGCTGGGAACACAACTCGAGGCTATTATAGCCATGGTAATTTGTAGGGTGGAGGTACTTCCCCAGTCGGACTGCTCAATTGGCAATATTGTTGTGTCCAATATTTAAGAGGTTAATTTAATATTTTGAAATAATCTGATGTAATTTGAGTGGAGAGAGTTTTATTAGATCACTAAGGTCCGTATTCAAGAAAGATACTCAGTTCTAAACCTTAGTTTATCTAAGGATAGATTGTAAAGACATATTGTTTATAAAATATGTTGAATCTCTCAATTTGTCCTCAGATAAATCAAGATATAAATCAAGGTTCAGGGCTGGGTGTCGTTGTTGAATACGTACCTTATTGTTTAGCAGTTATTTTATACCATTTAGGTGGCAGACAAGCATACACGGTCCACTTGATGGGAAGTTGTTACCGTGGCTTATGGACGTATGCAACACCAAGGGCGTTACACTCACGCTGCTGACTTTGAAGAAACCTTCTAATGCCTCTCTTGAAGAACCCCATATTGTAGGCACTTGGGAAAACTACAGCTTGAGCGTGCGTGGGATGAAGTTTCTTTCATGCCTCACATTGCGCACCGTTTCAGGTCACAATGTATGAGGATGAATTTCCTGCCTATGACGAGAGGTGCGATAATAGAATGTAGCTGTGGGCATCATGTCAAACAATTCATCTGAGCACAAACCATTGTGTATTGTTGGTTACTACTGCCAGTAGGCAACGCCGTTGACCGGAGGAGTGATCAGCCAGTATGATGACTGGGACGAACGACTTAACGTGCTTTCTGAGCCAGACAGGAATCAAAGGATCATCCATTGTAAGGCCAAGCTGACTAATGTTGGTTTACCTTGCAACGTATTAACTTACATCGCATTTAAGAAATTGCTTTTACTGACATTTTTATGCAACTTAAGTGACAAACAAGCACACGGGCCATCTGATGGAAAGTGGTTACCGTGACCTATGAACGAGTGCAACACCAGGAGAGACAGAACAGAACAGAGAGCTTCTATGCCGTCAGTGCAGAAGACACAATCAGGAAAAGCCTTAAGTCTTCCCACTGACAGCACAAAAACTCTCCAGTAAGCTCTGGCTACCCTACTTACCGCCGGGAACACAACACGATATTATTATAGCCGTGGTATTCTGTATGGTGGAGGCACTTTCCACAGTCGGACTGCTCAATTGGGACGGGAATACGGTCATGTCCTACCTCTTCCGAAATGTAACCTGTGTATTCAATATTTTGATTGATGTGCGGTAAACTTAATTTCTATTCTATTACATATTATTATCAAAGTAAATAGTTTATCTGTTTTGATTTATGCTTTTGGTTCATTGAATGAGTGAAATTATAATTGCCTTATTAATATGCAAATTTTGACAGGTGCTGGCTTCCCACGAGTAAGTATTATAATATAATATTATTTAAAATACTAGCCTATGCCTGCCGCTTCGCCCGCGTGCATTTCGATTTTGGTCTAACGGTTGTTATCAACAAAAAAATCGCATCAAAATCCGTTCAGTACTTCTTGTGTCTATCGTAGGCAAATAGAAAAAAGACCAGAATTAAAAAAATAAAAACATTATTTTTGCTTGTAATTGCTTGTATTGTGTAACTTTAATTTATAAAGAAACGATCTTACAAGAATGATTGCGCAAGGAGGCAGGGCACGGCGGTATTTCCGTCCAATTGAGCAGTCCGACTGGGGAACTACCTCCACCCTACAGAATACCGCGGCCATAATTACTTCGTGTTGTGTTCCCAGCGGTGAGTAGGGTAGCCAGAGCTCACTGGAGAGTTTGTGCTGTCAGTGGGAAGACTAAAGGCTTGCCCTGCTTTGTCTTCTACGCTGACGACACAGAACCTCTGTACTTACAGGGTCAGCAGCGCGAGTGTGACTCCTCTGGTGTTACACACGTCATAGGCCACGATAACCACTTCCTGTCAGGTGGGCCCTGTGCTTGTCTGCCACCTAAGTGGTATAAAAAAATCTAAAAAGTATTTACTTGAAAGTTCTTTCTCAAAATATCTTCTGACATATACAGACTAGTTAAGAATTGAAAATATCTTTACAATACATTAAACAAATACTATAATATTGAAAGTATATTACAAACTGCGACAAAATGAAATTCAATTTGTATTTGTCGAACACACGTCTGTTAGTACGAAGTTGAGATATTGCAATAAAATCTATACTATGTAAGTATATAAATATTATAAAGCTGAAGAATTTGTTTGTTTACTTGAATGCGCTAATCTCACGAACTTACTAGTTGGAATTGAAAAAACCTTTTTGTATCGAATAGTCCATTTACCGATAAAACTGCAGCGACTAACCACGGTAGCCTAGTGGTATGGATCATGGACTGCTGAGACGAGGTCTCGTTTTCGATCCCAGGTTTTACCATGGCACACACCAATGGCCTTTCGATGCTTTTCGAAGTTTTATAAGGGTCTGGTTAATGGCAATAGGCTCGCCACCTATAACATTGGGACCTAAGCATAAACTGGCAAAATGTAGGTGCTAGCACCTCTGCCCATCCCTTCGGGGATATAGGCGTGAGCTTATGTTATGTTAGGTTCTGCAGCGAATCACAGCAATATTGCCAATGTCAAGTAAATTGTAAATGTTTATAAAATTATTAATGATGAAACGCTAATGTTAAGTTTTTAAGAAATTCTACCAGAGCCACGTTAGCCACGCCTATAAATTTGTTTCCGTGTGTCCACCCCCCACGAGATTCAGGTGGACACTCACTTAAAGTGCAGGTTATTAGTATATAGGATCGCAAGCCAAGCTGCCCGCGTACGAAGGCAACTCGAGCGTCATGAACGACCTCCGCCCCCCATGAGCGCAGACCTGGCGGTTCGAGTTCGACATAACCTCTTCCACCGGCTCCGGTGGGGGGGGGGGGGATATCCGTGGAGATTTTGCGCACGTAAAAAAAAGGTTATTAGTATATGACTCCACCGTAGCGTCGCCTCAGTACAAATATACAGTACCCAATCCTCCGCCTTTGCATCCAGTTTTTCTGTCACCGCTTACAGATCTAAACTCCTTATTTATTTTATTTTTTATTCAACATTCCACACAACGCTATCTAGACCCTTGGCAAGCATAGCTTAACTAGCTTGTGTTATAGAATCTAGAATGCGGATAAACATGCTTAAATATTTTTTTTTGTTAATACGTACATATTATACGTAGAAACACCCAGACCAGGAATCGAACCCGCGCCTCCTGCGTAGCAGTCGAACGTTCTACATCAAGATAAGACTGCCGCGTGGTTCCCGGCAGAGTAGAATTTGGGCCACCCCATCTCTTCCCATGTAGGGTCGTACAAGGCAATATGGCTTTTTAACATCAGCCAGATATATACAGCCCTGACCCGAGTATTACGTGGGACAGAACTCAATGATTGGTGAAATGTGGGTGTTAATTCACCTCTGCCTAACCCTCCTGGAATAAAGGCGATTTTATGTATGTATATGTGTAAGATATTCTTATTATACACCATAAAAGCATTATAAGATAACAATTTAACAATAATTATAATGCACAATGGGCCTTATCGTTAACAACAACCCAGCAACATTTGAATGGATAGAAGCAAAAGAAATGATAGGGTATTGTACATAGTACATATATATATTCAATTATATACAGGAATAAATTACGTCCTTTACAAAATAATCCTTCTATTGACTGACATGTAATAAATATGTTGCTCCAAACACTTTGCCTATATATTAAAGCAGTCAAGTGAAATGTTGCAATTGAAAGAAATAGCACAAGATATAGGCGATTAGCGATATCATAGTATTTTTTTATACCCCTAAGGTGGCAGAGAAACACAGGGCTCACCTGATGGCTAGTGGTCACCGTGGTCTAAGGACGCATGCAAAACCAAGAGAGTTACACTCGCGCTGCCAACCATGCGCATTGAGAGTTTCTGTGCCGTCAGTGTAAAAGACAAAGCAGGACAAGCTTTTGGCATTTCCACTGACAGCACACAAACCCTCCACTGAGCTCTGGGTACCCTATTCACCACCGGGAACACAATGCGAGGTTATTATGTTACTTTATTTCTTAACATGTTATAGGAGGTAGGACACGACTTTATTTCCGTCCAATTGAGCAGTCGGACTGGGGAAGTACCTCCGATCTACAGAATATCGCGGCCATAATAACCTCGTATTGTGTTCCCGGCGGTGAGTAGGGTAAAATATACAATTGTAAATACTGCGATGTACTGCTTATATTAATTAATAATAAAAATATTTTGCATTACAGTTTTTTGTAGCAGAGTAACCTTTTAGTGAATCTAGGTAAGTAGTGCGATGGTACGGTCAGCAAAGTCTAAAATAATTGTCTCGTTTGTACTCTGGGCATTTAACCCCCTGATACACAAAATTATGGAGGTGACTATTTCTTTTTACACTGACTATTTCGGTTTAAAGAACTTTATTTCTCATAAGAACAACAATAGTTCGCTTAAAATGAGATTCATAGTGATATTACTTAAAAATAGTAAAAATTTCTTTTTACATACATACATACATATAATCACGCCTCTGTCCCTGGAGGCTGAGCCTGGGCTGTATATTTATGTCTGATGATAAACAGTTCTATCCCTTAGTCGCCTTGTACGACACCGAATGGGGAGAGATGGGGTGGGCCAAATTCTTTTAACACTGACTATTTCTTACTACCTCATCAAGCTGGGTATGCAGGGCTGTACCATTGGGCCGAATCCAGCTATATCTACGATACCCCATCCCAGCCGGAAACCTCACACGTTAATCTCCAAAACATATATTCACATTGTGGAATATTTCTATTTTTGGTTTTTTGATGTAAAAGACAACAACGCATCATCGATAAATCCTTTTATAATGCCCGCGCGACAAATAGTGAATCTTAAATTAATTAAATGTTAGTAATAAACCTCCAATAATGTAATATTTAAAAAAAATACATGTTTGCTTTCGATTGTTCAAGTTATTATAATAAAAACCCCTTAAATGACTTTCTGGATGACGTGACCTTATTAATGAAATTTGACGTAATGGCGCCTAATTTTTTTTCTGACTTTGACGTTGACGCTAAAATAAAGTTATATCGACCACTGGTTGTGTGCTGTCTAAAATACAATAATATAGTTGATAAACTACAGCCAGTGGAAGAGAAAGGATGTCCCAGAGCATCGTTTGCTATTCACTCTCGTCAACAAACTAATCAAAATTATTAACAAGCATACCTCAGGCTTCAGAGTGCATACTTTGGATGCATGCATTATTTTTTGCATCCCTTATTTCTAGGTAATTTTACTTAGGTTTCTTTCTTTCTTTCTAAAAATATGACTGCACCAAATTGAGTAATTATTTTTTGTTGTATTCGTTATTATTTGGACTATGTTTTTTTGGTCACCACACTGGTAAGGTGCCATATGCAACAGGGCGAAACCAGGGCACGTAGTTAGTGATCTATTAAAAATAAAACTATTACTAACTAAAGAACGTCGCTCCCCTTCTATGTTCTCGGTCCAACAGGTACAAAGAGATTCGTTAGCATTGGATCAGCCGCCATTTTTGACACCACATCGAAAAAATCCGAATAGCGCCTGCACCAGCGTTTTATTGGTGAATTGTCCTAATTGTTTTATTAGTGACATAAAAACTACTATAATCACTTTGCTTTCATGACATAGTGGATATGTCAAGTTAATTTATGTTCACTCAACAAGTCCCCGAACCCTTCCAGCTAAGCTAACTTGCTTTTGTTAGGAGTTGCTTCATAGTGTAATAGTTAGGATTCGAGTCCTGGAGTTACACATATTGTGAACTCACTTGTACTTTTCCACATTATTTTTAATAGTTATTAAAACTGACCGGTTTCGTATTCACCAAATATACCATTATTCACCAAAAACCTGCTAAAATATCAATAGAACACAAAATACTACACTTTACACTTTGACTAAATACAAACTCTATAGACACAGTGATGGCGACCACAAAGCAGCGTAAAAATAGCTAATACTTTGGTACAGCATTGATTACACTATACATCTTAGATAATGACAGTTCAAAACAATATCAACATCAGCTAACGCGTAATTTGAGCCGTCATAATTACGAAGAGTTTTGTTAGAAACACTGCATCTATACAGTGTATAGTCAAAGAACTCTGTATCGCAACATCGACATAGATGGCACCGCGAAAACTTTTTCTATAATTAATGTACATATTTTAGAAATGTTTCGAGATTGACGTAAGTCTTCTTTGAGAACTTGTAATTAATTACCCGAAAGCGTCTAAAAAGAGCAAAAGATTATTGCAAAGTACCTACAGAACAAATAACAAAGTAATTAGTATTTTAATAAACGGGAGTTATGTATAGGCACAATAAGAGGCCGTCATTTCGCACATAAATTTATATTTAACATCGGACAGAAATATACAACCCAGACTCAGCCTCAGATGCATGGTTCGAGTCAACAATAGTGCCCGAAATACGGCAAAAGCCTCACCCCCCATTACTTTGGACCGAATACAATTATTGGTGAAATGTGGGTGATAATTCACCTCTGCGTAACCCTCTGGGGATAAAGGCGTGATTATATGTATGTATGTACGTAATATTTATATTAATCTGGGTGTTTCTATGTATAATATGTAAAATATTTACTAAAAAAAAGTATCTGAGTATGCTTATCCGCAGTCTAGATTCCATGACACAAGCTGGTTAAACTATGCTAACTATGTGTCTAGATAGCGTTGTATAGAATATTGTAGAATATTTATTTATTATTTAAATATAAATAAGTGTTATAAATAACATAAATACATCCGTGCCGTAGCGGTAGAACATTCGACTGATATGCAAGGGGCGCGGGTTCGATTCCCGCTCAGTGCAAATATTTGTATGCATGAATATGTATATTTGCATTGGTCTGGGTGTTTCTATGTATAACATGTATGTATTTACAAAAAAAAAGTATCTAAGTATGTTTATCCGCATTCTAGATCCCATAATACAAGCTAGTTAATTATGCTTACCACGGATCTAGATAGCGTTGTGTAGAATGTCGTGGAATATTTATTATTATTACATACATATAATCCCTCCTTTATCCTCGGAGGGTTAGGCAGAGGTGAATAAAGACCCACATTTCACCAATCATTGAATTCGGTCCCACGTAATAGAAGGAGAGCCTATTGACGTCCTCCGGGCACTCTGATTTAAGTCATATAACTGAGGCTAAGTAATAAATAACGTAATGTAAACAACACAACGTAAATAAATAACAGACATAAATAACACAATATAAGTAATTCTACATATCACTTCTACTAGTCTAGACCTCTTTATTCGAAAAATTTACCTCACAATTTTACTTCGTGACATGAAAAAGCTGCGACAGCTATGTGAAGCTTCAATACACTGCCTAAAGTGAATAAACCCTGCCTTTTTGAAATGCATTGATGGCTAACTCAGGCAATGCTGCGAGGTGGCGAGCGAGATTATATCTTTTTTTATCATTGATAGCCTCTCGTGTGGCCTGTCTCGCTTTTTGCTTACTAGGTAACATTTTTTTATACCACACGGTAGACAAGCACACGGCCCACCTGATGGAAAGTGGTTACCGTGGCCTATGGACGTGTGGGAGTCACACTCGCGCTGCCAAGAGTTTCTGTGCCGTCAGTATAAAAGGCAGGACAAGCTTTTAGTCTTCACAATCACAACGTCCATAGGCCACGGTATCCGCTTCCCATCAGTTGGGCCGTGTGCTTGTCTGCCAACAAAGTGGTA
Organism: Eilema griseolum; assembly: GCA_963662185.1. Classification (NCBI taxonomy): domain Eukaryota; kingdom Metazoa; phylum Arthropoda; class Insecta; order Lepidoptera; family Erebidae; genus Eilema; species Eilema griseolum. Next base: position 19,854,050 of record OY759245.1, read on the forward strand.
TAAAAAAAATACAACACATACAACACCTCTCCAGTGAGCTCTGGCTACCTTACTCACGTACACACACATTTAGACAAACATGGATATCATATATTAGGAGATCGCTCTTCTTAAGTTAGAGTTCAAATTCTCAACGTATGAGGCAGCAGAAGGTGCTGTTCAATTTCCAGATGGTGCATTGCATTCTTAAAAACATGTATCGCATCCGCGACCTCCTTTCAAAAAATGTCGTCTGGAGATTATGTTGGACTCGAACCGATTAAAACGTACCGGCACCTGTGTGTCGCACGGAGCGTGCGGGTACAGAGATTGTATCTTAAAACTAGTAAGTACAGCATATTCTGCTCATTAGAGCAAATATTATATCGGTTGCTGCAGCGAGACTAAGCCAGGGTGCCCGCCATTTCGTGGCCTGTAGCGGTATTGCAGGGGTGATGACAAAGCCTGGCAACGGCGACAGGCCACGGCGCTCCGGCGTGTGACGTCGACCGCCACCTGCTAGAATAGCATCCGGTCCTGTGGTGCCAAGAGACGAGGCATATCACAAACTCAGCACTTTTCCGTTACTCATTGTGGGAGTTACTTTAGTTTATCATTTTCATGTACATACAAATAAGTTTTACAAATATAATACGAATATTTTTTTTCATCCAAAGTCAGTACCGTCCATTTAGTTACCAAGTTTCTTTTTTCTAAGAGTATTCTTTATTAGTACTAAGACGTTATGTTATTTGTGCTCGCAAGCTTTAATGCAAACATTTGACATGTTGTTATAGATTTAAAAAATAAAAAATGAAAATTTATCATTAATACAATACATACATAAATACATATATAATCACGTCTTTTTCCCTGGAGGGTTAAGCAGAGATGAATTAACACCCACATTTCACCAATCATTGTATTCTGTCCCACGTAATGGAGGGTGAGCCTATTGCCGTATTGCGGGTACTATCATTGACTGGAGCCATGTATTTGAGACAGTCTGGGCTGTATATATCTGTCTGATGTTAAACAGCTCTATCTCTTAGTCGCCTTGTACGACACCGCATGGGAAGCATTGGGGTGGCCCAAATTCTACTCTGCCGGGAACCACGCGGCACTACAGTAAAGGCTTATTTATTTATATATGTTCCCTATTTCATTCCCGAAAGTGACAGAATGTTCCTCTCCCGCTGTAACAACATCAATCGACGCAAATAACACGTAATCGAGATCTTAAGCATTTAAACGCGTCACGTCCAAAGATCGCGAATCGTCTTCGAACTGCCGGTACCTTGACATGGCCGCTACTATTGATACTCACTCTCACTTAATTCTCACGTACTTCATATTTTTGAATCATAAATGTAAAAGTTTGAATGACATCTTTTTATGTAGGATACGTTAATCACCTCGCCTGACGATAAGTCAAACGGGAAATCTTAGGAAAAAGATCCATTGTAAATACAAATAATGTTACAAAGGTAGGTTTCACAGGATCTTCATGCAGTACGCAGTAGTAAAAATATGAATAGTTTTTTTTTGTATATCACTTAGGTGGCAGACAGGCACACGACCCACGCCCACTTGATGGGAATTGGTTACTGTGGCTTAAGGACGTTTGCAACACCAGGGGCGTTACATTCGTGCTGCCGACCATGAAGAAACCTTCTAATGCCCCTCTTGAACAACCCCATATTGTAGGCGCTTGGGAAAATTGCAGCAGGATGTTTAATACTTTAACTATTGTAGGTGATAGGTAGTCTTAAATAATCCGATCATACTCCCTAATAATAATTGCAGGGATTTCCCTTAATTTTATTTTACTATGTTTGTTAGAGAGATTTTTGAATTATCGCAGGTTTATAAGTGCCCGATTAATGGCAATAGGCTCACCATCTATTACATTTGGACCTAAACATAAACTAGCGAAATGTGGGTGCTAGCACCTCTGTTTACCCCTTCGGGATATAGGCGTGTGGAAAAACATAATTTACACTATCGATTGATCCTATAAAAATACAGGATATTATGTTTACAGATTTTAGTCAGTTCGATTACCGGGTATGACAATCGTGTTTTCAAAAAATTTTAATTCAAATATGTTTCTTTTTAAAAATAATCTTTCGTATTTAGAATACTTTTCCTCTGGGTAGGTCGAAATTTTCCACCCCATATTTGTAGGCTTTTTATCACTAGTATAGGTTCTCACAGGTTGCATAAAGACGCGGGCAGTAGCTAGTTATATAATATACTTCCAGGTGACAACAGATATCGTGGTGACAAGCCGTAATCTAAAGGAAAATAACCATGAAGAAGAAATGGAGCATCGTAAAAGATACGCTCCATGATTTTTCCAAGTGCCATCGTGTTACATACCATTAAGTCGCACAGTCGGCTTACAAAATTTACTAACTTTCTAAGTAAGTAGCGTGTATTACTGCGGTATTTGAGACCATAGGGTAGATTCTTAAATTTGGAAAAAAACTATTGAGTTTTTGTATTCAGAATTACTCTTGGCATCATCAAATCCTTACTTCCTTACTAATATTATAAATGTGAAAGTAACTCTGTCTGTCTGTCTGTCTGTCTGTTACGCTTTCACGCCTAAACCACTGAACCGATTTTGCTGAAATTTGGTACAGGGGTAGATTAGATCTTGGGAAAGGACATAGGCTATGTTTTGTCGCCATAACCGACATCTACGCGGGCGGAGCCGCGGGCACAAGCTAGTAAGAAATAAAGTGTTCAGTTTACGGTCGAATACAAATATTTTGTTTTATTTTTTATTTATTTATTTCATATTTAAAGACAAAAACATGATAATAGAACATTCCTACATTACCAGATCACGTGTTTCCTTCACAGTCCCGGGTCCTTTAAGCGGGGCGTGAAAAACCATCTGATAAGGCCGCCAAACTGAGTGCCACCATTGTAACATTACTTAGTGTAATGGTGACCCTCTTTCCTGAGACTTTGCCTTTAGCTTACCATCAGGCGACGTGAAGTCAAGTGTGGTGTGTCCTAGATAGAAAAAAAAACATTTCTTAAACCACGAAGGTTTGTAATGGATGCTGTAGGTAAGTCCTTAAAACTAAATTGACATAATTTGATTACTTAAGTGGAATGACCTTAACTTATGTTTGATATTGTTTGACACTGTTTGGGGCAAGCCGTTTATGTACCTTTTTTTTTTTTACGTGCGCAAAATCGCCACGGATACCTCCCCACCGGAGCCGGTGGAGGAGGTTATGTCGGACTCGAACCGACTAAAACGCACGCCGCCTGTGGGTCGTTTTGGTTGCCGAAGGTGAGGTTGACAGGCATGTCCCTCGCACCCCGGCCGACCCAGGGCCATCTCTAACGATCTGGCCCTCTTCTCGGGTGTGGGGACTACAGAGTCCCCAACTCGTCCCCGGAACCCAACTCGTCCCCGGAAGCCAACTCGTCCCCGGAAAGCCGTTTATGTATCTAGGAACCAAGTAGTCAGTGGTATTTTAGATTTGTCTACCTAGGTTTGAATAATATCTTACCTGCTTATAAGCACCGGTAGCTTAGTGGTTAAGGGGTCGACCTTACGATCGAGAGGTCCCAGGTTCCAATTCTGACTATTACACTACCGACGTGAACCCCTAACGCGAGCAATTTAGCTTATTTGGAGAGTTTAGATGGAATATTAGTAATTGCGGTTGCTAATATTCTTTTTCAAAAAAAAATAATGTGATTGTAGAATTATAGATTACAATTGGCTTTATGTGGGTTTTATTTAATCTTATAATATAGAATCGAATTTACAGGCTCGAGTCGATTTCATCTACTAGTCGATGCACTTCTCCGGTATTCCTCTCAGGACTGGGATGTCATAATAATATGGTAGTAAAACCAATAAACGGACTCCAAAGTGTAATCAAGAACTCGCTAAGAGGATAATAAACCTCATAAATAAAAATTAATATCAATAACATTCCAGTAGTAGGGCCCACTGATAAACTTCCAAACTCGTTCCGAAACTAACTTTGCCGAATAAATGTACCAGAAACCTTTGAAGCTTTAATAGAAACTCGCGACTGACGGGCTTGCTAAGATAAAACGAAATTATACAACAACCGAAGTGAATGCGATTATGTTCAGGAATTTCCGAGAGAGTACCGATTATTTATGTTTCTCGAAAGATTACTGGCTGTTCCACTTTGAAATCTTTAAGCGGAGTACAAATTGAATTTGAAATTTAAAAATAAAACAGATTGAATGCGAGAGTGATTATTTAACTTTCATCCAGGATAAATCACAAAGGGCATGGTAACAATTATTTACTTTCGCATCTATCAAAAGAATAGGTTGTAATTGTATATTATTGCGACCAATTCTTTTTATTGTTATTATAAGCCGTTTCTGATTAGTATGATATTAGGAGGAGGTAGGTCCCAATTGAGAAGTCCAACTGGGGAAGTACCTCCATCCTACAGAATACCACGGCTATAATAACCTCATATTGTGTTCCGGGCGGTGAGCAGGGTAGCCAGAGCTCACTGGAGAGTTTTTATGCTGTCAGTGGGAAGACTAAAGGCTTGGGTCCACTAAGTGGGGCGTGAAAAAGCATCTGATGAGACCGTCGAGCTCTTTTCTAAGACCTTGCCTTAGCTTAGCTTCACCCTCTCATCACCATGAATGCCCATAACCGTGCGGAATGGAAGAGAAAAATTCGGAAAGTGTACTCTGGGTTCAGGATGAAATAGGGAAAATACGTCTTTATGAATATAAATGCAAATCATCACCATCATCCATAGACTATTTTAGTATTAGATTATTTTAGCATTACTTACAGTAACTACTAAAAGAACCAACATTGCAACTTTACAATCCCAACCACATTATCGGTTTGCCATATATCTCTACAAAAACTCCCAGTGAAATAGATTGCAGATACAATTTACATTCGCCACAACTTTTTTCTTTCTTTCTCCTATCTTTTCCATCGATTTCCATTACGGAGGGCTGTCTCTCTAGCCGCTAGTGTAGTCGAGCATTAAATTCAACTTCGCTGACGTAGCTCCCACCATCACCGGTTCACTTGTTACTGCGTCTGCTGCATTTAGAAACAATTTCAAATACTGTTTGAATATCGTTCATTGAAATAAAACTATTTTTAAATAATTCTATAGTGATTTTGATCTGGTTACCGAAGTCTACATCATACATAAAATTACTCCTTTATCCTCGGAGAGTTAAGCACAGGTGAATTAACACCCACATTTCACCAATCATTGAATTCGGTTCCACGTAATACGGGGTGAGCCTATTGCCGTCTTCCAGGCACTATTGTTGACTTAAGCCCAAATTCTACTCTGCCGGGAACCACGAAGCTTGACCTAACCGAAAATATGTTCAGAATGAAAGAGATAGTTTAGTTACCATCCATTACTATGCCATTATTATAATAGGAAGGAGTAAACTATAAACAACTAATGTAATCGTTTTTTTTTATACATAACACGTAAATTAGACTTCGCCTTGCCTGATGGTAAGCTGAAGGCAGAGTCTCAGAAAAGAGGGTCACCATTACTTACACATACCGTGTGACAATGGTGACACTCAGCTTGACGGCTTCATCATATGCTTTTCACGCCCCGCTTAAAGGACCCGGGACTGTAGGAAGAAGGAAACACGTGAGCTGGTAATGAATTCCAGGCCTTAATGGTGCGAAAGAGGATTACAGTAGTAATACATTAACACAGGTTGCTAAAGATTGTAATGGAAAGTTTAAGTCCCTATCATTAATTTGGGTGTGATTTAAGCTGTCACCAAAATATTAGGGTTTATCTGCAAAACCAAGAATCAATTTCATTAAATAGTAAATCCGCCACTAAAATTTCAGGTCCCTGTCATTAATTTACGTGTGATTTAAGCTGTCACCAAAATAATACGGTTTATCTGCAAATTAGTAAGTCGGCTACCAAAATTTCAAGTCCCTATCAATAATTTAGGTGTGATTTAAGTTGTCATCAAAATAATAGGATTTATCCACAAAATAGTACATCTGCCAGCAAACATTTTTGGCGATATACTATTTTGCTGATACACCAAATGTAGCTCTGAGCAATGCCGATGAATATTAGGAACTTAAAAATCTATTCCTGTACAGAATTTCAGCAAAATTCGTTCAACTATTAGAGCGTGATTGAATAACAAACATTCAAAATGCAACCATTTCCACAAACTTTTTTTCAAAGCAATTATCCTAACTTATTTCTTATTATCTGTAATGCTTCGCTAAGAATAACAAACATTGGAATCATCAATATATTAGGGGCAGAAGAATTTGGAAGGGGACGCAATAAAACAAATTGTGCGTAAAATTAAGCTTAGCATCTGGTGAAATATTGCTTCGCAAAGAGAACAGGAGCCCGGGCAAGTAATGTTATTGCTATTAATTTTATTTATTAAAGAGATTTATACTGTTTTGTGGTATATCAGGATTTTATTTTAAATGACCAATTACAAGAGCTGACGTAAAGAGTAAATGGATAATAGAAAAAAAATTGGTCAGATCCACATTATTGAGAAAATAAAAAATATTTAAGAGTACGCGTACGAAGGCAACTCGGGTGTCAGAGGTCGATGAATGACCTCCATCCCCATGAGCGCAGGCCTGGGGGTGACGAGTGGAGCCGCCTGTCACCCTGGCAGAAACAGGCGGCGCGCCTCGCGCGCCTCCCCATTTCCGGGGACGAGTTGGGCACTCTGTGGTGCCCATACCCGAGGAGAGGGCCAGATCGAGAGAGATGGCCCAGGGCCGGCCGGGACGCGAGGGATAAGCCTGTTAACCTCACCTTCAGCAACCAAAAACGACTCACAGGAGAGGTGCGTTTTGGTCGGTTCGAGTCCGACATAACCTCATCCACCGGCTCCGGTGTGGGTGTTTTCGTGGGGATTTTGCACAAATAAAAAATATAATACCGTGGCCATAATAACTTCATGTTGTGTTCCCAGTGAGTAAGGTAGCCAGAGTTCACTGGATAATTTGTGCTGACCGTATAAAGACTAAAGCCTTGTCCTGCTTTGTCTTCTACACTGACGGTACAGAAACTCTGTGCTCACAGGGTCGGCAGCGCGAGTGTAGCTCCTCTGGTGTTATACACGTCCATAGGCCACGGTAACCGCTTCTTATCAGGTGGGCCATGTGCTTGTCTGCCACCTAAGTGGAATAAAAGAAAAAGAATTAGCTATTGCCTGTGGCTTCGTCCGCGTTGAATTTCGATCCCGTTGACATAAGCCTATGCGGAATAGGAACACAATAACACGTGCGTAATAACGCACCTGTGTGGATGAGACTTCAGACTGCAATCACTGTTCTATCGTACCCATTTACGTATTCTATGTAAATACATAACAATGATAGAATTCCAACGGCCTCATCAATGGGTGTGTCGCAGACAATAGGTGTATGGTTCAACGATCATCTTCAGTAGTGACCGAGGCGAGAACGGAACTTGCATTGACACTATTGAATATGAAATCTTGTAACGCAAATCTAGATTATGACTGCAACTTTACCACATGAAGACTCCGAAATATTCTAATAATGTAAATAGATGGGCTATAATTTGTACAATCTAACTGTGGAATTTAATTTAACATTAAATAATTAACTAAATACATACATACATATAATCACTCCTTTATCCCCGGAGGGTTAGGCAGAGGTGAATTAACACCCACATTTCACCAATCATTGAATTCGGTCTGTAATAGAGGGTGAGCCTATAGCCGTCTTCCGGGCACTATTGTTGACTCAAGCCATGCATCTGAGGCTGAGTGTAGGTTGTATATATCTGTCTGTTATTAAACAGCCCTGTCCTTTAGTCGCCTTGTACGACACCGCGCGGGAAGAGATGGGGTGGCCCAACTTAACTAGTAGCAAGCATACGCACACGCACACGCACACGCACACGCACACGCACACGCACACGCATACGCACACGCACACGCACACGCACACGCACACGCACACGCACACGCACACGCACACGCACACGCACACGCACACGCACACGCACACGCACACGCACACGCACACGCACACGCACACGCACACGCACACGCACACGCACACGCACACGCACACGCACACGCACACGCAAACGCACACGCACACGCACACGCACACGGACACGCACACGCACACGCACACGCACACGGACACGCACACGCACACGCACACGCACACGCACACGCACACGCACACGCACACGCACACGCACACGCACACGCACACGCACACGCACACGCACACGCACACGCACACGCACACATAGTAATTTTATGATCTGACCTGATAACATAACTACAGTCTAATGAAAGCTCGTTATACTGTGACATAACTATTTGCATAAACTAAATTATTAGTTCCATGGCTAAAAGTGCCACTACGAGACGAGATCCACTTGTTGAGTATCATCGATCGAATAGGTATATTAATCTGAAATCGAGGACATCCAATCCAATACATACTATCGTTCTCAGAATAATGTACCTTGTGCCTTAATTCCATCATCCAATGGTTTTCCGAAACACAATAAACACATAAACCCAGAACTAACGGGTATCGAGTCCGTATTCTATTATATGTGTATGATGTTACATGCAAATTTTTTAACCGGTCAAAAGTATTTTTGACTGTGAAAATGGTAAGAAATCGAACTGAATAGGCTATTGAAAGAGTCAAAAAAAGAAGAATCATTAATCAAAAATTAGAATATTTCTTAAAGGAGTATTTTAGAAATGATTGTCGGGTTAGCAATGAAAATAAAACAATAAATCACGATGTAATCCATTAATCAACACGCATACTTCAATAATATTAAAGTATTAATAATAGTAAATAATACTAAAGTAAAGTAGGACACGGCGGTATTTCCACCCAATTGAGAAGTCCGACTGGGGAAGTACCTCCGCCCTACAGAATACCGCGGTTATAATAGCTTCGTGTTGTGTTCCCGGCGGTGAGTAGGGTAGCCAGAGCTCACTGCAGAGTTTTTGTGCTGTCGGTGGGATGACCAAAGGCTTCTCCTGCTTTGTCCTCTACACTGACGGCTCTCAAATCTCTGTTCTTACAAGGTCGGCAGCACGGATGTGACTCCACTGGTGTTACACACGTTCATAGGTCAAGGTAACCACTTTCCATCAGGTGGGCTGTGTGCTTGTCTGCCACCTAAGTTGTATAAAAAAAAAAGTATGTACAGTACGTTTACTGCCACATTATACATATTGTGCAAAATATTTTGTTGGAAATCTGGATGCATGTGCCCCACCAAAAGTTTCGTATGTCAACTTTTCTTGTTGCAATATAAATGTGCCTTTAGTGCCTTTGTCTTGTAGGTTATGTATAATAGTAATGTAAGTTATGTATAACAAATAATGTAAGTTATGTATAATAAAGTTATAAAAAATAACAGCACCGTCAACATTCAACATCGGTGTCTGTCACATTTGTCAATGACAGGTGTGACGGATGTCATTGTCATTGGTGTTGGGTGTTGACGATTGTCTTTGGCTGCGTTCCATTTCTCCTTTACTTATATTATTTTGACTTCCAAATCGTGCTTTCCTTTTACTTATCGCTATTAACATCTACCTCCAAAGACAGTTCAAATGCCTGGACCCATAGATTTTTTTTTCTCTTTATTCTGGTTCTTTGTTTTTGTTTTACTTTTGCATTACTTCGTTTTTTTTTTATTTATGTTTTCGCTTTATCAACAAACCGGCAGATGGAACTTAAACGTTTAGTTTTTGCACTAACCAAATTAAGCTACTGTTCCTTTTACATAATTGCCTTTTTTCCAAATTTATTGTAATATAATTAAAAAGTTTCATTTAAATCTATTTATATTGTTATATTGTACATATATACTTATATCTGTTTATTATATTTCATTTGAACCATCATACTTATATATATTATACACTTTTAAGTTACATAAAAGTAATTTTTTTGGGGTCTGGGAATGCCTTTTGCAGACTATAGCAGTGACTCTGTTAGTGGTAGTGCTAGCCACCAGAGGAAGCCTTCACTTGCTGAATCTCTCTCATCTCAATTCTCCGATGTTCCCAATAACTTTAACGTTGTTCATATAAATACACAAAGCATTCGGGCTCATTTCCCTGATATGCTGGCAAGCTTTGACTGTAAGCATATACATGCAATTCTTGTTTCGGAATCATGGCTAAAGCCATGTTTACCCACTTTACAATATACCTTACCAGGATTCAACCTCATCAGAAACGATCGTGTGGAGCGGCGGGCGGGTGGTGTAGCAATCTATCTGCGCGTGCACATAGCTTTCACTATTCTGAGCATGTGGCCACAGCCACCGCACGCTGGTGAGCATATCTTTCTGGAGGTTGAACTTCTGCACACTAAACTTCTACTTGGCGTTTTCTATTGTCCTTCTTCCAATATAAACTACTTTTCTTCATTTAAACTTCTCCTTGATACATTTGTACCGACATATGGTCAAAGTATAATCATGGGCGACTTTAACACCTGCCTTATCAAGAACGACTCTCGTTCATCAACTCTTCAATCTATTATCCAATCTTGCAATCTGTCAATTCTTCCTACCGATACAATTCATCATGCTCCTCACCTTGCTCCTTCTCTGCTCGACCTGATCATCGTTTCCTCTCTTCAGCATGTAGCAAAGCATGGTAAGTATACTGCTGATCAGTTCTCCTACCATGACTTGCTATTTTTATCACCTTCGTCCACCTAAACTTAAATCTAAATTTCTTATGCATCGCAACTTTGGTGGTATGAACCTGGAAAACTTGCGCAGGGATGCCGATGTCTTGGACTGGAGTCCACTTTATAACTCTAGATGTGTTGATGAGCAAGTTGGAATATTTACTACTAATATTATTAAGTTATATGATGTACATGCTCCGGTTCGCAGGATAAGGGTGAAACATCTTCCAGCGCCTTGGCTAACACGTGAGATCAAAATACTTATAAATAAAAAAGCGACAGCCAAGTCGAAATATAAAAGGCGTCCGTCCGAAGTGAACCGGGAAAACTATGTTGCTATTAGAAATCACTGCAATCGGGTTTGTAGGAATGCGCAACGCCGTTATATTCATAACTCAGTAGAAAACGAGGATCCAGCAAAAGTCTGGAAATTTCTAAGGACATTGGGAGTAGGCAAATCTCGTCAAGAGTCGATCCCTAACAACGTAAACTTAGATTCACTTAATGAACATTTCTCCTCTTCGTCAAAATTTGATAAAATGACAAAACAAAATACATTACAGCGTCTTTCATCTGTCTCAACTCCCAACTGCTCTCCTTACTTATTTAATCAATTCTCGGCTTGTGATGTTAGGAGGAGCATAACGTCAATCACGTCTAATGCTGTGGGTACGGACTGTATCAGCCGTAATATGATCCACCCTATCATTGATGAAATCCTTCCTGTCATCTGTCATATCCTGAATTTCTCAATAACTAACAACGTGTTTCCAAAAACGTGAAAAGAGGCTCAGATAATCCCTATTCCTAAAAAGAAAAATCCTTCCTCTTTTTCTGATTATCGCCCTATTTCTATCTTGCCCTTTCTTTCTAAAGTCCTTGAACGTCTCATTAACACTCAACTTTCTAATTTCCTCTCAAAAAACGCACTACTGAATCCTCTCCAGTCTGGATTTCGTCCTGGTCAAAGTACTACTACTACTTTGGTTCATATTACGGAAGATATCAGATCAGGTATGGAAAGCGGTGAGCTGACAGTACTAACTTTGTTGGACTTCAGTAACGCATTTAATACCGTGGATTTCGACGTGTTACTTGGCATATTGAGCACTCTTAACATATCTCCAACGGTGATTGACTGGTTTCGTAGTTACCTGTTTGGTCGCCGGCAGCGTGTATGTGTCAAAAAATTCATCTCCTCTTGGTGTACAACAACCGCTGGTGTACCACAGGGCGGCGTTTTATCTCCCTTACTGTTTGCAGTTTTTATAAACTCTATCACCGACGAACTATCTTCTTCCTACCACCTGTATGCTGATGATCTGCAGATATACTCTCGGGCCCCGCTGGACAAACTGGCGGCAGCTGTCAATACAGTAAATACTGACCTAACATCGATATGCTGCTGGAGTGCCTCGTACGGTCTAAAAGTTAATCCATGCAAGACACAAGTCATTATTGTCGGGAGCTCCAGGTTGATTGATAAAATAGATTGGTTAACCCTACCTCAAGTGACTTGCAATGGAACAATAGTCCCATATAGCAATAAAGTAAAAAATCTGGGGATCGTTATTGATAGTCGCTTGTCCTGGGGGTCGCATCTCCTGGAACTAAGGCGTAAAGTATTTGCAGCGGCAGGGTCCCTGCGTAGGCTTCAAAATTTTCTACCCACTGCCACTAAGACTGCGCTTGCACAATCTCTTATTTTTCCTATTCTCGACTATGCTGATGCCAGCTATCTAGATCTCACTGAAGACCAACTTAACAAGCTTGAGAGACTCCAAAATCTTTGTATACGATTCGTATTTGGATTACGTAAATATGATCATGTTTCAGATCTTCGAAAAAACCTCAAGTGGTTACCTATACGCCTTCGCCGGAATGCGCATATTCTCTCCTTACTATACAACATTTTATTTAACCCACTAACTCCTTCTTACCTGAAACAGCGATTTGAGTTCTTACACGACACTCACTCAAAGGTTTTGAGATCATCGGAGAATCTAAGGTTGAAAATACCGAGCCATTCCATCAACTTTGCTGACAAATCCTTTTCGGTTCAGGCGGCTCGGTTGTGGAATGCTTTGCCAGTGAATGTCAGGCGAGCTCAGTCCTTGCCTGTGTTCAAAAGACTCGTCAAGGAATACTACCTGTCTCTATGAAAGAGTGGAATGACAAGGTAGAATGAAGTATATCTATGTTTGTGTTAATGTATTGTGACTTTTTCTAAGATATATATAGTGTGTATGCTTATATATGTATAATTGTATTTACCTATGGCTATTGTGTTTTCTTTTTCATTATTATTATTTTATTTTCTTTATATATTCTCTATGTACACCTAACTGCCCTAAAATATTCTTTTCCTATTTTCTTATCTCCTCCATCCTACGGTTGCCTGTAAGAAATTGCTGCAGAGCGATAAGGCCGCCATCTGTACGTGCCACGGAACTTGTATCACTTATTCTAGTGTAATGTGTAATTGGTGTACAATAAAGACGTCATTATTATTATTATTATGTGTGTTTTTTATACTACTTAGGTGGCAGATATGCACACGGCCCACCTGATGGAAAGTGGTTACCGTGGCCTATGGTCGTGTGTAATACCAGAGAAGTCAAACTCGCGCTGCCGACCCTGTAAGCACAGAGTTTCTGTGCCGTCAGTGTAGAAGACAAAGCAGGACAAGTCTTTAGTCTTCCCACTGATAGCACAAACTATCCAGTGAGCTCTGGCTACCCTACTTACCGGTGGGACCACAACACGAGGTTATTATGGCTGCGGTAGTTTGTAGGGCGGAGGTAGTTCCCCAGTCGGACTGCTGAATTGGACGGAAATACCGCCGTGTCCTACCTTCTTTAAAGTGTCGCACCTCCTTGTTTATGTTGCACTAAAAATAATTTTCTTTTATTTCTAACCTCATCTGAAGGCCAGTGTAGCCTCTCCTACAATCCTACCTCCTTTAAAGTGTCCCACCTCCTTGTTTATGTTGCACTAAAAATAATTTTCTTTTATTTCTAACCTCATCTGAAGGCCAGTGTAGCCTCTCCTACAATAGCCTAAATCAGTCAATCGAGAATGTGGACCTAGGGCTCTAAAGTAGTTTTGAAACATAACATAACATAAACTCACGCCTATGTCCCCGAATGGGTAGGCAGACGTGCTAGCACCCACATTTCGCCAGTTTATGTTTAGGTCGCAATGTAATTTGGCGAGCCTATTGCCATTAACCGGGCACCTATAAACCTGCGATAAATACACACATAACTTCGAAAGGCATCAAAAAGGTTATTGGTGTGTGCTATGGTAAAATCTGGGATAAAACCCGAGACCTCATCTCAGCAGTCCATTACCCATAACACTAGGCTACTGCGGTTTTGAAACAATCGAGACTATAATAATAAAGACAAATTGAAAAATAAATACTATTCACTGGTTTTTTTTTCAGTCAAAAGTACTTCTGTCCGATAAAATATTTTGACTGTAACGATAGCCGTTCCTCACTTTTCATTTCGATATATTCTATCGTTATTTAATTCAACCAGTGAATTATATATTCGTATAGACATGTAATATGTGTTGTACTACAAACTGAACAACGAACGGTCAGATGGATTACTATATAAAATTGGAATCATGTTTCGGTGGGTTTATTGACATGAAGATTCTTTTGAACTCGAATCTATTATAAAGCTGAAGAGTTTGTTTGTTTGAACGCGCTTTTCTCAGAAACTGCTGTTTCGAATTGAATTTTTTTGTGTTTATTAGCCCTTTTATTGACGAAGATTTAAGGCTATAAATCATCACGCTAATAATCAAAGGAGCGGAGCAGTGAGCATAAATGTCAACGATAAATTCCTATATAATTAATGAGACTAAACAATTGCGGGCTTAGTGAGGTGATATAAAGGTGGTTAGGTGGTTTTAAAATATACCACAGTCGAGGTTATTAGTCAGTCAGTCGACCTTATGGAGTAGAATAGATATGTTCCCTTTTTTTGCCCATTGGTATTGCAGGAACTGTTTTCTATCAGATAGTAAATATACAGTTCATATTAAAGAGCCATTATTGAACCAATACTTAACGGCAATAGGCTCGCCCTCTATGGTGCCTCTGTGGTGTGGCGGTAGTGAACGCGACTGCTACGCAGGAGGCGCGGGTTCGGTCCCCACTCAGTGCAAATATTTGTATGCATGAATATGGGTATTTGCATTGGTCTGGGTGTTTCTATGTATAATATATATGTATTGTTACGGCAGACGTCGATATCTCGAAAACTAATAATCGAATCTTCAAGAAATAAAAACGCATTGTTAGCGACGAGGTATTCTACCGAGTGGCATAGAAAAATCCATAATCGTCAACACAAAGTCACAACCTACCTACGAGTACCTACTCTTTCGAATAAAAATAAACAATAGGTAAATATCGAAAATGTACTCGAAAGGTCAGCGACGGCAGCGAACTTCAAAGAATAAGTATTTATCGCTCGCGGATTTTCTAGATAATTCGATCCTCCTAATTGAGAGGTATAAAAACACGCTCGCATAGCGACACGATTCATTCTGTCTTTGAGATCGATAACGAACACAGTGAACTTAAGCGACCGAAGAAGATTCTACCTGCGACCTGAGCTACGACTGTGGACTACTGTGAACTACTGAGCGACTGGAACTGTTGAAGAGTACTGTGTGTACTAGTGATTAAATTGTCTAGTTTGTGGTGAGCTAATAAATCTCTTCGTTGAGTAAACGGCATTTACTTGTACCCCGTGCACGTAACAGTATTTACAAAAAAAAAAGTATTTAAGTATGTTTATCCGTATTCTAGATTCCATAACACAAGCTAATTAAACTATGCTTACCATGGGTCTAGATAGCGTTGTGTAGAATGTCGTAGAATATTTATTGTTAATATTTATTACCTAGGACCGAAAATAGTTGGTGAAATGTGAGTGTTAAGTCACCTCTGCCTCCCCCTCAGGGATTTACAAGGTTCGCGACAGAGTAGAGTTTGGGCCAATCCATATCTTCCCATGCGGTGTCGTACAAGGCGACTAAGGGATAAGGATGTTTAACATCAGACAGATATATACAGCTCAGACTCAGGCACAGATACAAGGCTCGAGTCAACATTAGCGCGAAGACGGCAATAAGCTGCAGCACACCCCCTATTACATGGAGCCGAAAACAATGATTGGCGCAATGTGGGTGTTAATTCACCTCTGCCTAACTCTTCGGGGATAAAGTCGTGATTACATATATGTATGCATGTATGATACATAACTATTTACATAAATATTATGTGATGTATGTATATAAATACATACAAAATTTTGCACCAACCTGGAATGAAAGCCACGCCCTCTGTATTAACACTTACTAGTCGATGGCTCTGCCACTACCGCACACTGCTCGTCGTAAATGTTTTTAATGTAAGTACATATAAAATTAATCTCCGAAATGTAGTAAAGAAAGAAAAAAAGATAGAACCATTTATTTTAAACACACACCAAAAAAAATAAAAAAAAGCAAGTACATAAAACATAAACAATAAGATGCAAAAAATAACTTTTAAATAACACAGCAATTAATACAGTAAGTACGCGTATAAATGTCTAAAGACTGCACGATATATTAGTATTATTTTTGTTTTGAACAAACATCGGTAGCTTAGTGGTTAAAGAGTCAGCCTTACGATCGAAAGGTCTTGAGTTCAAATCCTCGCTATTACACTACCGACATGAACCCACTCCTAACACATGCAATTTAGCTTAGCTGGGAAGGATTAGAGGGAATGTTAGTAATTTCGGTTCTAATATTCTTTCTTACAAAAAAAAACATAACAGAAACGCACGCTTATATCCCCGAAGGGGTAGGCAGAGGTGCTAGTGCCCATATTCCGCCAGTTTATGTTTAAGTCCCAATGTAATAGGTGGCGAGCCTTTTGCCATTAACCGGGCAATTATAAACCTGCGATAAATACACACATAACTTCGAAAAGCATCGAAAAGTCATTAATGTGTGGTAAAACCTGGGATCGAACTCGAGACCTAGTCTCAGCAGTCCATTACCCATACCACTAGGCTTACGCGGTTAATTTAAAACAAGGTTTGTAAGAAAAATTCGATAAAATAGGTTTTTATAACACCTATTATATCGGTCGGTCGGAAGCCGGACGCACAGTTATCTAGTAGTAAATAAAACAAAAAAATGTAAAACCGGTTCTGAGAATTAAGGAAAAGTATAACATTTATGTACTGGTAAACACTTTATACCAGTTTACTGAACCGGTTAACCTTTGAGTTACCAGGTTAATTACCGGCAGCTTATGCTATAATTAATATCTGAATACAAACAGGATAGATATGTATTCAACTGCGTGCTTAGATATAAGGCTCTGGCACACGAGAGGGATTATTATCAGCCTGATTATAGATAATAAATCCTCTTAAAGATGGAATTAGTAGTGATTATATCGTGATAGTCGTTTGCCTATTCCCTTGTAGTTGTACTACTACTGAGTGTGTTCGATGTACGGGCGAGGAAAGTAAAAAGATAGTGAATTTAAGAATAGCAGAATATAATGTTTGAAAGAAGGTACACAGTAACACTAAGTACAGAAGAATAGAAAGCACAGTTACACGAAGGAATAGTTACAGTTTATAGTTAGAATAGCTTGCGAAGAAAGAATAAGGAAATATTCGTAAGCTAACGAAATAAACTTGCGCGGTGCTAATACGTATATACTAATTATAATCCGCAAAGTGGTACAGCGTCCGTGTCGGACGGCGGCGAACAAAAGACTGACTGGAGGGAGTAGCCTCAGTACGAGCGACGCGCGCGCGGCCCGAGCGCATCCGAAGATCGCCGAGTGCCGTCGCAGCTGATCCGCTACAGTACTCCCCCTCGAGACCGTTACTAAGGTCGATAAAAATCAGTAAAATGCACTCTTCTCCCACTCCGTGTATGTTTCTCTTTTGCAGCTGGTGGTGGTGACGGAGACGTCCTCATCTCAGCTGGGGTGACGTCTTCCGTTATGAATGCGGGCTTTAAGCGATCCACAGAAATGTTGGTTTCTTTGCCTCGCATACGAATCTTGAGGTACTTCGGCGTCCGCTCCAGCACCTTGTATGGCCCCGCATATGGCGGCTCCAACGTTCTACGAACGTGGTCTTGCCTCACAAAAACGTGCGACGAGTGTTGTAGGCTCTTGGGGATGTAGAAAATTCCCTTTCTGTGCCAAGATGCAGGTGTTGGTGCGAGGTTGGCCATATGTCTTGCGAGGCGGGTGGCAAAGCTCGTGACGTCCTGCAGCGTGTGGTCATCCGTAGGTGACAGGAACTGGCTCGGCAAGCGTAGTGGCTCGCCATACACCAACTCAGCTGAGGAAGCTTGCACATCTTCTTTCCATGCACTGCGGATGCCCAGAAGAACCAATGGTAAGACCTCCGTCCATTGCGTGGTATTATGACACATAATCGAACTTTTGATTTGCCGATGGGTGCGTTCGATCATGCCGTTTGAGGAAGGATGAAAGGCGGTGGTGCGTAGATGTTGCGCGCCGACCAATGATGAAATAGCCTTGAACAGGCCGGACTCGAACTGGCGTCCTCGATCTGTTGTAATCTGCGTAGGACAGCCGAACCTCGATATCCAACCGGATACCAAGGCGGCCGCGCAGGTTTCAGCTGTGATGTCCTTCATTGGAACTGCCTCACACCATCGTGTGAACCTGTCAACGATGGTGAGACAGTACCTGAAATCAGCAGACGGAGTTAATGGGCCGACGATGTCGAGATGGATATGGGCAAATCTCGACGAGGTAATAGGGAAAGGGGAAAAAGGGGCAGATGTATGGCGGATAATTTTGCTCCGCTGACACTCTAGACAGCACCTAGACCACTCTCTACAGTCCTTACGAATCCCTGGCCACACGAACCTTTGTGTTACCAGTCGCACGGTAGCGGTACGTCCGGGATGACTCAGACTGTGCAGCGCGTCGAAGACTTGTTGACGTAAATCAGGCGTTACGTATGGTCTTGGCGATAGACCGGATACATCGCAATATACTTGTGAGTCTGAGCCTGCCGGAGTAATAGGTCGTAACTTCAATGATGATCCGTTTGTAAGGAGTGCTTGTAACTCCGGATCCGATTGCTGTGATTTGGCAAGTACCGTGAAGTCGATAGCCTTGGTAACCTCTTCAATCCGGGATAAACTGTCCGCGACGACATTTTCCGCTCCTGGTATGTAACGTATATCAGTGGTAAATTGGGATATGTAGTCGAAATACCGGAACTGTCGAGGCGAACAGCTTTCCTTTGGCGAAGTATATGCATAGGTAAGCGGGCGATGGTCGGTAAAAACAATAAACGGTCTAGCTTCGACCATGTGCCGAAAATGTTTAATGGCTTCGTAAATAGCTAGTAACTCCCTGTCGTAGGGGCTGTACTTTTTCTGCGCCCGGTTCAGCTTCTTAGAGAAGAAAGATAGCGGTTCCCACTCCTTACCGTTACGCTGCTGAAGCACAGCGCCGATAGACACGTCGGAAGCATCGGTGAGGATGGAAAGCTCAGCGTGAAGTTGAGGATGAACAAGAAGGGTGGCGTCAGAGAGGGTTTTCTTGCATTCTTCAAACGCTGCTAACTCCTTCTGCGTCATATGTATTGGGTCTGAACCTTTAGTAGTTGCACCTGCCAGCATGGCGTTCAGTGATGCTTGAGTTTTAGCCGCACCTGGGATAAATCTGCGGTAGAAATTGAGCATCCCGAGAAACCGTCGTAACTCCTTCACTGTCTTGGGTACTGGAAACTCCTGGATAGCCTGGACTTTGGTGCTCAAAGGTTGAACACCAGAAGCAGAAACTTGATATCCAAGAAAAGTTACCTCAGGCTGTCCCCAAACGCACTTGCTGGCGTTAATTAACACGCCGTAGTCCGCCAGTCGTGTCAACAGCTGCTTTAGATGAACCTCATGAAGTCCAGGTGGAGAAAACACCAAAATGTCGTCAATATACCCGTAGCAAAAGTCTAGACCTGTAAGCACTTCGTCTATAAACCTCTGGAAAGTCTGGGCCGCGCAGCGAAGCCCGAAATTCATATAGGGGAACTCCCAGAGCCCGAAGGGTGTAGTAATTGCAGTCTTAGGCACATCAGCTGGAAAAACAGGTATCTGGTTATACGCTTTCACCAAGTCTATCTTCGAAAATATAGTACAACCATGGAGCTGCTGTGAAAAATCCTGGATGTGACGAACTGGGTACCTGTCGGGTATTGTGCGGGCATTGAGAGCGCGGTAGTCACCGCATGGCCGCCATCCGTCGTCCTTCTTCTTCACCAGGTGCAGAGCCGAAGACCATGGGCTGTCCGAACGCCTAGCGGTACCGTTAGCGACCATCTCGTCAAACTCCTTCTTGGCTATCCTAAGACGCTCTGGGTCCAAACGCCTTGGCCTACAGGTTACAGGCGGTCCAGGTGTTGTCCTAATATAGTGCACCGTCGAATGCTTAATAGGTCTAGCCTGATTCAAGGTACCTGCAGGTCGTGTTAGCTCCGGAAACTCACGCAGCAGTCGGTGGAACTGTGTGTCACCTGTCACAGTTTTAATCGAAGCGACGTCGTCTGGGACTCGTTGTGGCGCGGCTGACACGGTGAGTGCTGTGGTGCCATCAATGAGCCTGTGGTTACGGCAATCTATAAGCAGATTATAAAAGCTTAAAAAATCTATGCCTATGATTGGTTTCGAGACGTCAGCTATGGTGAATTTCCATCCAAATGCTCGGCGAAGCCCTAGGTCTAGGTTGAGTTGAATGGGACCATAGGTATGAATCACACTACCATTAGCAGCTGTTAGGTCATATTTCGCCTTGTAGTACGGAGTCTTAACCGCTGACCGGGGAAACACACACAAATCGGAGCCAGTATCTACAAGGAACAACATTTTAGACCTCCTATCAGGTATAAACAGACGGCCAGTACCATATGGGCAGTCAGAGGCCGCTAATTCCGGCTGCCCTTTGCGTTTTCCGCCCGCCACTGACACGGTTGAATACATTTATGGGCCCGCGAGCCAAACCTATAATGGTAAAAACAGTGTGGGTGATCAGGGGGTGGCTGTCGGGGCCGTGATCGGGATCGGGAACCCTTACGATCTCTGTATGCACGGGAATGCGAGCGGCTACGTACCTGGCTCCTATCATTCAAGTGAGTTACCAGTGAGCTTACCTGTTTAGTGAGCTCACTTATCTGAGAGGCTATCACTTCTATCAGCCCCGGCTTGTCCGATGCAGAAGTACTTGCTACTTGTTGCGGTGTGACAGGTGCGATATCGTGAACCATATCCGCCAACCCTGCTAATTTGTCCAACGCAAGCTCGGGTTGGGACGCCAACACTGTTTGCAAATTATTTGGGAGACGGCTCGACCACAACGTCTTCAAAAACTCGTCCGGCATGGACGGACCAGCCAGGCTTTGCAGGTGTCGTAGAAATTGCGACGGCTTCCTATCGCCCAACTCCTCATACCGTAACAGCTGCTGGACTTTGCGCTCCCTCGATGCTGACAATCGCTTAATCAGTTCGGATTTCAACTTGCCGTATTTGTTAGTAGTCGGTGGTTTGGTCAGAATATCCTTGACCTCCATCGCGTAGCGGGGTTCCAAAGCGCAGACGATATGCTGGAACTTGGTGGAGTCTACCGTTACGTTGGCTATCGCAAATTGGCACTCCATCTGCGCAAACCACATTTCCGGGTCATCTGGCCAAAATGGGGGTGGACGTACACTCACACGAGACGTTTCTAGAATGTTGAATTCGGCTACTTTCTCGTCCGTCATGACGTCGGTAATCACGTCGGGGTCACCAATGTAGTTGTACTACTACTGAGTGTGTTCGATGTACGGGCGAGGAAAGTAAAAAGATAGTGAATTTAAGAATAGCAGAATATAATGTTTGAAAGAAGGTACACAGTAACACTAAGTACAGAAGAATAGAAAGCACAGTTACACGAAGGAATAGTTACAGTTTATAGTTAGAATAGCTTGCGAAGAAAGAATAAGGAAATATTCGTAAGCTAACGAAATAAACTTGCGCGGTGCTAATACGTATATACTAATTATAATCCGCAAAGTGGTACAGCGTCCGTGTCGGACGGCGGCGAACAAAAGACTGACTGGAGGGAGTAGCCTCAGTACGAGCGACGCGCGCGCGGCCCGAGCGCATCCGAAGATCGCCGAGTGCCGTCGCAGCTGATCCGCTACACCCTTTCAACTATCAATGTATGACGGCCTCTGTGGCGAAGCGGTAGAACATTCGACTGCCACGCAAGAGGCGCGGGTTCAATTCCTGCTCAGTGCAAATATTTGTATGTACGAATATGTATATTTGCATTGATTTGGGTGTTTCTATGTATTATACATATGTATTTACAAAATAGAAGTATCTAAGTATGTTTATCCGCATTCCAGATTCCATAACACAAGCTAGTGAAGCTATGCTTACCATGGGTCTAGTTAGCGTTGTGTAGAATATTGAATAATATTTATTATTATTTTTATTATTAGTGTTTTAGTTTAATTTTGAAAAACTACTGTGGGTAAAATTATATCAAACTATCCATAAAATAATTGTTTTATTCTAATCAAAAAAAACAAAAAACTACCTACTTACTAAGTTATTACATATATAAATACATACATACATACATATAGTCACGCCTTTATCCCCGGATGGTTAGGCAGAGGTGAATTAACACTCACATTTTCACTAATAATGGTATTTATTCCCACGTAATGAAGGTAATAGGGCCTATTGCCGTACTCTGGGCACTATTCTTGACTCGAGCCATGCATCTTAGGCTGAGTCTGGGCTGTATATATCTGTCAGATGTTAAACAGTCCAATCCTTTAGCAGCCTTGTACGACACCGCATGGGAAGAGATGGGGTGGCCCAAATTCTACTCTACCGGGAACCACGCGGCTTAAGGTATATCGAAGCTGAGATATATAGGGGGAAAGATTTCGACCTTACCCGGAGGGAAAGTACTCTTAGTACTAGAAATAGCAAATTCAACTTGAAGGAAACTTACGAGCATCATCATCAGTACCATAACATAACATAAACTCACGCCTATATCCCCAAAGTGGTAGGCAGAGGTGCTAGCACCCACATTTCGCCAATTTATGTTTAGGTCCCAATGTAATAGGTGGCGAGTCTATTGCCACGAACCGCGTACTTATAAACCTGCGATAAATACACACAACTAAAACTAACTAAAAAGCATCGAAAAGTCTTTGGTGTGTGCCATGGTAAAATCTGGGATCGAACCCGAGACCTCGTCTCAGCAGTCCATTACCCATACCACTAGGCTACCGTGGTACTTCCGTATATATTAAAATGTTTTAAAAATCATTATGTGCATACCTGTAAATTTTTTCCTGAAGCAAAAATTACTCAACGCGCTTTTAGAAGATTTCCCTTCAATAAATTAAAACTAAATCTGTTAAGGGACTTGTGCCATGGGGGATCCTTACACTATTGAGTCGTAAGTTACGACGCACCTGTGTGTACCATGCAATAACACCACCCCTTATAATTTATAACTTACCCTTATAAGTGGTCAGTTGCTACTGAAGCCACGCACCTGATGGTTCATAATGATGTGCTGGGCCTAATTTTTATCCAACTACGGCGAAGCAAAAGAAGGGTTACGAGTTTGATAGGCAATGTGTTTGTGTATGTATGTAAATATATATGTAGGTTCATCTGTTTCCTCATAGCTCCTCAAATACTTATTATAACTGAACAAATGAGGTATCGTTAGAAGCGTCTTAGTTGTCCGCTGGTTATAGGTTATATAGTGTGTAACTGAATCTAATATGGCGCCCTCAAGCGGCCATAAAGTACTGAGTCAAAAAAAAAATTGAGTTTTATATGTCGTGTTGGGTATCAACCAAAAGACTTAATTAGAACATTTCAAATATTTATAAATTATACCTATTGCTTGCCCCAAATAATTTAAATAAAAAAGATAGGAGACCTTATTTTTCGTGTTAGGTTACTTGTGAAATATTACGAAGAAATAGGGCAGCAAAGCACGTCCCTCACCGCTCACCGATGCTATCCTTAATTGAAGATTTTCTGTAGAATTTATGGTACAGTTTTCAAAATAATCTTTTATAATAAATACAAACTTATTAATTTGATAGTAATATTAACAATATAATATAATCCTAATGATTTTATATGATTTGTTACATTACCTACGAGTATTATTCCCGGTTTTTACCCTCGGTCCCGGCCACATAATGTTCTGAAGAGCTCTTCCAATTAGTTCCACCGTCTCCTTTCCTACACAGAACAACACGTGCAGGGCTTGGATGTCACCCGCATACGGTGCAGAATATTCGATCAAGAAACAAGCGGTTCGGAGACTCGTTTTTTGTCGCACCATTAAGACCTGGAATTTATTACTAGCTCACGTTCCCACTTCTTAAAGTCCCGGTTCCTTTAAACATATGATGAGGCCGTAAAGCTGTGTGTCACCTTTGTAACATGACCCTCTTTTCTGAGACCTTGCCTTCAGCTTACCATCAGGCGAGGTGAAGTATAGTTGACGTGGCCTATATAAAAGAAACCAGCATGATTACGACCACTGGTAGGACCACATCATTTGACGACTAAATTTTGGCTGACAAATCTATTGTTTATAGACAAATCATTATTTACGAAATCCATTACCAATTGCTGCATGAATTTGTGTCCCATTAAATACCAGCTCATAAGTCTTACCAGATATTTCAGAGGTTAATTCACCATATGTTCCCCATAACAGCACAAATAGGTGTATAATCCATCAGTTTATAATTGGGAGGCGTACTAAATTATACAAGGCCGTTATCTGCCCGGGACACGCGTGTCGATAGCGTACGTTATTAGTACTATATGTTCATGACTTTGATTAATAGGAGCTGGCAGATTATCTGGTGTCGTGATTCTATTCAACGTTATTAGTAAGCAATAAGTTTGGCAGTTTCAACTGGATTATACGTATTTAAAATATACATATACTCACCACTGTTAATCAGGGGTAGGCAGAGGTGTTTTAACACCCACATTTCGTCAACTATGATCTTCATTTTTGGCTTTGGCGATGGAAAATAGTCCTATCCCCTAATCGCCTTTAACAGCACCCACGGCAATAGGGTTGGCCGTATTCCACTTCCCCGGGCACGGCAATTCGAAATATGGACAATATAGACAAATTAAAGAAATTGTGATGACTTTGTTGAAATTAATTATATCTCTATAAGGTATACCAGACCAGGTATTGCTGGTAAATTCGTTCACAATGAAATTTTGATGTGAACTCTCCCGCACATTATCCTGGGTAAAAAATCACTAGAATATGTTACTAGGATAGATAACCTATCTGCTTTTCCAGAATATCAACCCATCATTCATATAATATGGACAAAACAGCGGACAAAATCTAAACAACCGGTCAATTATGAGTCGGTCTCGCGTACCGAGGGTTCCGTAACTTAAGCTACATAAACCGTAATATATTTTGAATGCGTTGACTTAGAAGTATGATTTTTACACAGTTTCAAGACGTTATAGACCTGAGTATATGGTATGAATTTCAACTTAATATCTCCACACACTCCTAAGAAAAAGATCTTGACAGACAAACAGACAGACGGACAATGAAGTAATCCTAAAAGGGTTCTGTTTTCTTCTCCTTTTGACGGAACCCTAAAAGACATAATAATATATTAAGAATCAAAGATGATTTGTCTCAAATTACGACGTAAACTGAACTTAGTGTCTTTCTTCGTCTCAATTGTGTGGTTTGTGGGTGTTATCGTAAAACTGGAGATTTGTGCCACTATAAAATATAGATCACTCATTATCGTGCCTTCCCAGTAACAAGCTAGAGGTGGGAAATGACGTATCGATAAATAATTCGAAAATAATTTGTACTTTTTTGTTTCAGATTAGATAGGTAATGCATGTCAGTATTTTAATAGATGGGACTAGATGGGAATTAACAGCAATGAATTTGGATCTAATTGCAGTTTATCCATAAGTTATTACTTGAACAAACAAACATGTTATAATTACGCCTTTAATCCCGAAGGGCTAGGCAGAAGTGAATTAACACACACACACACATTTTTTTTTAATTCTAAGCTACGTAATAGGGGGTGAGCTTATTGCCGTTTTGGCTCGTCGCCTTGTACGATACCGCATGGGAAGAGATGGGGTGGTCCAAATTCTACTCTGCCGGGTACCACGCGCTACTTGAAATAAAAAAAATATTATAGTTAACCGGTCTTATCATAGTGATACCCTTCAGTGCCTCTGAGAGCATCTTAAGCCGGCACCGAAAAAACCATGATCACAGCGGATAAAACTACCATGATCACGAAGGATCATGGTGCTTGCAACAGCGCCGAAATATCGGAAACTCGAAACAATATATGGTAAATGTCCCGATAGCTTTAATACTAACACTGTACCTTTCTGGATATTAAGTGGATCTCTATTATAGATGCTTTTTCGTTCATGAGTCACTTATAGAAATGTAAGCAAATCCAGTTGCATTTGCACCTCACTACAAAGTCCTAACAAGCACATAAGATCCACCAGAGCGATCATAAAATTCATCGCATTACTTTCTCCACTATATTACTGCCACCATGCGTTGTCTTTGAAAAGAGGTCCTTCATTATTTTTTATTTCTTCTATTCGTGAGATACAACTCCAGTTTTTAAAAATTAAACAGTTGTACACATATATCTATAATATAACTAATAGAGGATATTTTCCTGTTGACAATATTACTTCATATGTGTTTTTGATACCAATGTATTTTATTAATAAAAAACGTAGGTATAATATTTTATTTGTTATTCACAACAGAACATTTTCTCTTGTTTGTTATGTATAACGTAAATGTCCGAAGGACTAGGCAGAGGTGTATTGTTTATTACAGTAAACACATGGCTTAACTAGCTTGTGTTATGGGATCTAAAAGACAGATAAACGTACTTAGAATTTTTTTTGTAAATGTTCATGTTCATGCATACAAATATTTACATTGAACGGGAATCGAGCCGGCGTCCCTGCGTAGCAGTCGATATTCGACATTCTACCGCTACTTCACAGAGGCAGCCGATATTCTGTACTGTCAGCCACAGAATGATCTTCACCACAATGTCACAAAATGATATTAATACTAAGGTAGTGACAGCAAATCAAATTATTTTATCGATTTAAATTGTACGATTGTCCGAACTAGAAGTGTATACCAAAACATACAATAATTAGTTAACATGAAAGAGGAATATCAAAGTATTATGGTCATATTGATAACATTGTTTATCAAGCTCGCATGCTGTCTGTATATGGTAAAGTATAAATATGGTACCAAATTTAGACCTTCACAGGCCAAGCCAACCTCACCTACAGAATACCTATAATAACCTCGTGTTGTGTTTCTGGCGGTGAGTAGGGTAGCCAGAGCTCACTGGAGAGTTTTTGTGCTGTCAGTGGGAAGACCAAAGGCTTGTCCTGATTTTGTGTTCTGCACTGAGGGCACATAAAATCTCTGTTCTTACAGGGTCGGCAGCACGGATGTGACTCCACACGTTCATGGGTCACGGTAACCACTTTTCATCAGGTGGGCCGTCTGCTTGTCTGCCACCTAAGTTGTATAAAAAAAACCTGCTAGATAAACGAACCAGACTCTGACGTTGGAAGGTCATCTGGCAGGCAAAATCAAATCAAAGTCATTTGCTAACCAAAATGTATTACAATTGTTCGAGTGGTCACTCCATGATAAACTGACATCAAAAGACCCCAGGCTCCAAAGAGCAAAATTAAAACGCTACAAATTACCTATTCTGTGATACTTATGAAAAATCGCTGTGAGGATGATAATGATGATTAACTCTGGTACTAGGTACACCGGCTTCGGTTGGTCCGTATGGAAATCTACCGAATTTATTGACATTCATGATTACTGCTCTGTTCCCTTGAGTAGTAGTGTAATGATATGTACCCTACAAACATCCTTGATAAACGAGCTATTCAAAACAAAAATAATTTTTCAATTCGGACCAGTGGTTTCTGAGATTAGCTGTTCAACCAAACAAACTATTCCGCTTTATAATATTAATACAAATTACATCGGTATAGAACGTATCTAAACTAAGCAAATCAATTCCACTTTACCTACAAAACCCTGTTGTCTTGCTTGAGTAAACTAAAACAGTAGATATCTGACACGGAATCAGAGGCTCACAATGGGCCGAGCTACCTAGATTATCACACAATGGCGGCGTCTACCACGTGGAATAGATAACGGCCTTGGTTACAGTTTCTCATTAATAAATTCAAGTGAAATCATTATATAGAGAATAATCGTAATTCAACTATTGGCCGTTTAATTTTTGGAATTAATAAAGATTCGAATTCGTAACCATTTACTATCGAAGTTATTTTCGACTTCGAGCGTAACTGGTTACGAAGCCAATTACGATCGAATCGAACTATCGATATGTTACAAGTTACGATGGCAATCGAAACGATTTGGAAGCCATCATAACTTTTTTTCGTAAGCATTTACTATCGCAGTCTTTTTCGACTTCGATCGTAACTGGTTACGAAACCAGTCATAAAACTAATTATGATGTGACTATCGATATGTTACAAGTTACGATGCCGATCCGATCTAAACTATTCGGCCGCCATCGTATGTCAGTCATTTTCGACTTCGATCGTAACTGGATACGAAAAGTTGCGATGGCGGCCGAATAGTTTTAATGTATTACTGTTACAATCGCAATTGGTTGAATGGAACTGGATAGTGACCAAGAGTAGAGATGCTATAACCAATGATCAGCAGTACGAGTAACCACTTTCTATAAGGTGGACCGTGAGCTTATCTACCACTCAAGTGGTATAAAACCCCACAATCAAAGCCTCGGCTATCAGTTAGTAAGTACAAAATAATGATGTCAATTTTTATACGTATCTAAGGATTTTGCTTCTATCCTCATACATATCCTCTTTGTTCATTATAATCCTTAACCTAGAGGCAAACAGTGAATAAACTAATAGAGCCAAACTGAGTTAACAGAAGCAAATTGAATGATTACATCTTCCTTAATTCTGGAATAACCTACTTCAATTATTATCATACCCTCTGCCAGCATTTCTAGATATGAATTCAAACAGATATTTATATTACGAACTATTATTTGCAAGAAAGCGAGGGAAAAAAATTGAAGTGTCATCAAAAAATAGGTATTTTATACCACTTAGGTGACAGACTAGCACTCGGCCTTCCTGACAGGAAGCAGTAACCTATGGACATATGCGACTAGAGGTGTCATACTCATGCTGTCGACGCTGTAAGTAAATTCTAATGACCTTCTTGAAGAACCCCATATTGTTATCGCTTGTAAAACCCACAGCAGAGAGTTCAATCACAGCTTAAGCATATAGTGTCTAGTAGACACATGTTGTGCAAAAAAGGTGTCATAGTTCCAGGATGTGGCGGGAATATATTTTGAATTTCGAAAATGCAAAGGGACGCAAAACTAGAAGAATAGATTAATTTCGACATACTACTCTGTCAAGAAAGTACCAGGAAAAAATCAATAATACACAAAAAATTTGTTATTCATCCAAATTTATTTTATCACCTCCAAAGTATGCTCCTTCAGAAACGATACACTTACGCCAACGAATAATCCAATCATCAAAACATTTTTTAAACGCTGTTTCCTGAATTGAGTTCAGTTCTCACCGCGAATTCTCCTTTATGTCTTCTGCTGATTGAAAACGGGTGCCACGAAGTGGTAATTTTATTTTATTTTTTTATCAGGCACATCAACAGATTATATCTATTACATTTCAAACTTAAATAACAGGTTTTGTGGACTTATATCTAGTACATAACCCAATTACAGATATGCACAGCGTTCGTAAGCCTAAGTACATAGCACTATATAAGAAAAGTTAACATACTACATAGTAATGAATTTAAAATTAAGCTAATCTTACATTATCACCCGTATCTTTATTAGATTTGAAATTTCTCATTATTCTCCATTTGAGTGTAGGAAAAAGAAAGAAGTCGGCTGGAGCCATATCTGGTGAATATGGTGGTTGCTCGATGGTATTTGTTGAGTGTTTGGACAAAAATTCATTCACAATGATGGCCTTGTGCGAAGGCGCATTATCGTGGTGCAAAATCCAAGAATTTTCTTTCCACAAATCTGACCTTTTTCGTCGAATTTGTTCTCTTAAACGGCGCATAACGCTCAAATAATATTCTTTATTTACCGTTTGACCTTCCGGCAAAAATTCCGAGTGCACAACACCGCGATAGTCAAAGAAAACAGTCAACATGACTTTGACTTTTGATCGACTTTGACGTGATTTTTTCGGATTTGGTTCAGGTGGAAGGCGCCATTCCGAAGCTTGTTGACTAGTATGCATGTCAAACTCGTAAACCCACGTCTCGTCACCAGTAACAACGCGTTTCATGAATGTTGGGTCGGTATTGACCCGTTCTAGCATGTCCTCAGCGACTCTCATGCGATTTAGTTTTTGAAGAAAATTCAGGTCTTTTGGGACTAGCCGGGCAGCAACACGTTTCAAACCCAAATTATTAGTTAAAATGGTACGGATCGACTCGTGAGGTACAGAAAGTTCGGCGGCCATCTCTCTCAAACTTGAATGAGGATTTTCAGTCACTATTTCCTTCACTTTTGCGATGTTAACTTCAGTTGCAGACGTTGATGGCCTACCAGAACGAGGCAAATCTTCCATCATATCTCGACCGACCGCTTTTTAGCGCTTTGTACCACTCATAAGCACGTGTTTTTGATAAAGTCGATTCACCGTAAGCCTTCTGTAACATTTTCAGTGTCTCCGAACATGAAATTCCATTGGCGATACAAAATTTAAGACAAACTCTTTGTTCGATGTTTTTGTCCATTATGAAATTCGCAATACACACTAAATATTATAAAACTCAAAACAGCACTGTTTTTAATATAAATGACAGATGCAACTCAAACTCCGCGCCAAAATGGAAAGCAGTTGTGCCAATCAAACAACAACAAAAAAAACAAAAATTTGAATTTGGAACCATAAACAAAACATTCATTCCCGATACTTTGTTGACTGAATGTATATTATGTAGGTACAGATATCTTTTTGCTGTATTGATTCCCATTGAAATAGAATAGGGTTACTTCATTTCTTCCCATGGGTGTCATAGAAGGTGACTAAAGGATAGGGCTGTTCTGCTGCTCCATCCGACAGTAAACATATAGCCCTTGACAAAGTGCCCGTTTGACGGTGATAGGCTCGCCCCATATAATGTGGGATATAAAATCATAGTAGACTAAAATATGGGTGTTACATCTCTGCCTACCTCTCCCAGGATTTACAAACGTGAATATATACGGGTGCAGAGCGCCTATTTTTAATGCAAAAGTGGCCTAAAATAACCCAATGTCATTTTATAATTAGAACGCTAAAAATGCATTGCACTACAGATGATAAAGAATCCACGCTAAATAACTAATCAGTAAAACATTATTACAACGAATTACAGCACTACCAGTTGCAACGTACTCAATGAAATGTAGTAGAACAACTGTAAATATATCTGTCCCGCTTGCTCCCACTAGATAAAGTACCTTGCTTTCTCATTTCCTAAAATCACTGTGATATCTATTTGTGTAATGCTCTTTAGTCGGTTATTGTGGTTTATTTTTGATTCATACGCACACAAGTCTTCAGACATCTGCAGTGGTCGCTCGTCCGAAAAAAATACATTAAAACTTTTTTTTATAATGACGCTCACGGAGTTTGTAGTGCGCTTGCGTGCGTAGCTGTCAAAATTATACGCCAAATCGTGAACCGGCTTTCGGGAGCGTGTTCTAATTTTTATTTTTATAAATTAAAATATCAATAATATTTTCTTAAGTGTTATTAATAGTGTTCTATACAAGGCTGATTATAAGTTTATAGTGAAAATGGCGAAAGATAAGTCATCGATCAGTTTAGATGTGATCCTGAAGGAATTGGGACCATTTGGGACTTATAACATTGTAAATTATGCACTATTATTGTTCCCATGCTTTTTGGCGGGACTGTATGGATCTGTGTTTGTGTTCGAAGCATTGGATATTGATTACAGGTGAGTTTTAAGTTTTTAATTTATTATATTTACACCATATCTTACACTAACATTTACTCTTAACACGTGTATTGAAAAACTACACAATTAATTAGAGTTTCACATGGTTTTTTGGTGTCATGTAACTGACAGTTAATATGATATTCATAATTAAAATATCTTCAACATCGTTTGCATTTTGGGGTTATTTATAGTTGACAACCACGCCACCCTCGTGCGATATTCCCGCGCATGCGTATTGGGTGTACAAAATAGGGTAGGTACCTACGCATGGGGACCATCGAGTCAACTAACAGAAAATGAATTAGTTTTTTTTTATTAACCATTTAGCCCTTGGAGCGTAATTGAATGACAAACATGCAAACATCTTCAAATACTTTCACATTAATAATTTTACGAGGATTAATATTATTCATCAGGTGATAGAAATTGTGTTCTACTTACATGGTGTTAGCATTACAAATTACATAAAAACCTGTTTTGCATTAGGGTCAGCGCACATATAACATCAATTTATAAATATCATACCATGTTATACTGTACTAGAGTATAATGCATGCTACATACATAATAGAAGCATTTTACATTAAAGCTGGCGAAATCTAATACCTAATAAACCTCTGCCTACACCTTCGGGGATTCCTTGCTTTCGGTATGTACATGTACAGTACAGGCGTATATATGTTAATAGCGTGTATATTTATAATAATATTACATTACTTCTTCTATTACAAACATAGATATACAATCTCAAAAGTACAGTATGTGACAGCCCTATGTCAATAGAAGACCGTACCCCTGATCCTTATTATAATAGATGATCTCGTCTGCTTCGGACCCTAAAAATACTTTTATGCGTTTCACTGACCTAATAACAAGATGCTCCTATTATTATTATTTCTGGTATACATTTAGATTGGTATTTAAATAACTTTCGTAAGTAAAAATACATTACGACTACCGGGTGTGGCAAGCGAGATTTCGAATTTTTTAGATTGCAGTTTTGTTTCTTTTTAAAAATAAAAGAACGTCTCTCTTAAGTAAAATGGGCCAACTTAAGGATTGTTGGTTTCCAGGGCTCAATTTATTTTACCAACCTGTATATATACGCAATACCAATATTATATTCTTTATTGACAGATAATGATAAATTTAATCTTGTTAAGAATTGAGTTGTCAAATAACTAAAAATTATGTAATTAATAAAGGATCATTATGGAATATTATATTTGTTCATGAAGTTCACGAATACTCATATTTGTACGTCTACATTGACAGAACGTGTTGAAACTCGCAATGCATTGTAATATACTTTGTAACATCATATGTACACACGTTTCTACAAATAAATTTATCCATATCTTTATCTGCATCAATCAACCCGGCTAGTGGTATGGTGGCACGGACCTGCCATATTAATGTAGAGTTACTCCACAGACAATAGCCCACCTATTGGCGTGTGGTACATGTCCATACACATGTCTTGACTTATGGTCCTGTGGCCCCTAGATGGAGCAGAGGGCGTCCACAGTGCGTTGCCATCCCTGTCGGTCTTGAGCTTCACACTTCATTTCGCTCCAAGTCATTCTGAGACTCGCCGCTTCTGCATCAATAGTCCACCTCCAGGTCCGCTTGGGACCATCACGCTTACGCTTTCCTTGCGGGTTCCAGTTTAGCGCTTGCTTCGGTATATGAATAAAGTCCCTATGGAGCGTGTGGCCAATCCAGCTCCATTTTCGACATTAGGGAATAGGGGACTCATTGTAGTGATCCCATTCCATCCCGAATTTATTTATTTAAGACAAATTCATATTATTAAATAAAGTTGTAATTTTATGTAATTTTCAAACTTCCGCGGTGTGAATTCATAATTATACAAGATATCGGGACTTATCCGGGATCCGAAACGTCGGCAGAAATAGTAAGTTCCAAGATATAATTCGCGAGAAGTCCCGATATCTTGTATAAGTTGTAATTTTAATTCGGTCGAAAAAAAATTTTAATGCGTTCAAAAAGGCCGACAAATGCTGAAGAACCGAACGTCAGTGTGGCATGCCAACTGCATATTTTTATCACTGGCGGGCGGAGTGCATTGCCCGTGCTAAACATATGAGAATATATCAACTAGCCCATCACAGTCCACTGCTGGACTAGGCCTCTCCCAATGTTGGGAGGCTTTGGCCTACTGTTTCCACGCTGGCCAGACGGGTTGGTACAGGGTTTTATTTCGAGTTTTCCTTCTCTCGCAGTGATATGGTTTGCGTATGTTTCCATTAGTCGCTTCTTACGACACCCTTCGGATGAGATGGGGTGGTGATACTTGTATTCTTTCTCCGTCACCACACGGAAACTTATAAAGAACTTATAAAGAATCAACAATTTAAAATGTTATCAATCAAATGTATAATACGTATGTATTTAAAAAATACATTATATTTAAGTATATTTATCCGCATTTTAAATTCCATAACACGAGTTAGTTAAGCTTACTTTGCATCTATATAGCGCTCTGTAGAATTTTGTATGGTAAATAAGGGATAAATACTTTAACAAGGTAACT
The DNA here is from genome assembly GCA_963662185.1 of Eilema griseolum. NCBI lineage: Eukaryota > Metazoa > Arthropoda > Insecta > Lepidoptera > Erebidae > Eilema > Eilema griseolum. The sequence continues at coordinate 19,888,562 of OY759245.1, forward strand.
TCCAAACTTTAAAAACATTGACTAAAATAATTGAATGTGTTCAATGGAAAAGTTCGCCAACTATTGTTCGAGGAACTGGCTGAACCATCCGAATAATATCAAATCAATGAAATTTGGGGTATATGTATGTATATAAAAAAAAAACTTTATTTCATAAAAACGTAATACAAGGTGTCGAGCATCGGAGGTCGATGAACGACCTCCGCCCCCCATGAGCGCAGGCCTGTGGGTGACTGGTGGAGCCGACTGTCACCCTGGCAGAAGCAGGCCGCGGCGGCGACGCGCCTGGCGCGCCTCCCCGTTGCCGGGGACGAGTTGGGGACTCTGTCCACCACACCCGAGGAGAGGGCCAGATCGTGAGAGATGGCCCTGGGTCAGCCGGGGTGCGAGGGATATGCCTGTCAACCTCACCTTCGGCAACCAAAACGACCCACAGGCGGCGTGCGTTTTGGTCGGTTCGAGTCTGACAAAACCTCTTTCACTGGCTCCGGTGGGGAGGTATCCGTGGGGATTTTGCGCACGTAAAAAAAAAGTATTAAACTGTGTTACAGGCGCTGGCGCCTACCCCTTACAAGTTAGAACCAATTCGATAGATGCTATTTCGGGTACTAGGTAAATCATTTACTTAAAGTAACTCTATTTAATACAGATAAATTAAATAGAGTTACTTTAAGTAAATGATTTCGTTTTGGCAAAGTTTATGTATTTAAATTGTACATTATCCGAATAAAAGGACATAAAATGTAGAATAACTAGAAAAAATCAGATGCCATGTACCTACCTAATTTTTATTATGCCATGAATTTGTATTAAATAAGTTGAATGCGTGTTTTCTGTACACTGTGTATATTTATATACACATATTTACTTATATTATGAATGTAAGTACCTTTATCATAATTTACCTACTTTATCATACTATACATATCTACCTCATGGTAGGTGGTAGGTATGTACCTATATTATTACTTAACAGAATTCTTGTTCCTGTATACGGTACATTCTCTCTATAACATTACACTCAATAATGCACCTACAGAGTCTTTCTCTGCACCACCTTTGTTTGATTGGTAGAGAATGCCTGTGGCATTAAGTCCGCCTATGTATTTGTGCATAAAGTTTAAAATAAATAAATATCGTCATAAGATGTGAACAAACTTGTAGGAAGTAGGACACGACGGTATTTCCGTCCAATTGAGCAGTCCGACTGGGGAAGCACCTCCGCCCTCCAGTATATCGCGGCCATAATAACCTCATGTTGTGTTCCCGGCGGTAAGTACGGTAGCCAGAGCTCACTGGAGGGTATTTGTGGTGTTAATGGAAAGACAAAAAACGTTGTCCTGCTTTGTCTTTTACACTGACGGCACAGAAACTCTCAATGCTTGAAGGGTTGGCAGTGCGTGTGTGACTCTCTTGGTTTTGCACGCGTCCATAGGCCACGGTGACCACTTTCCATCAGGTGGGCCGAGTGCTTGTCTGCCACTTAAGTGGTACAAAAAGAACTTGAAATGTCAAATGATTATCACACAGATAATAATACTTAGTTAAAGGGCTGATGACAGATGGAAGAACATTAGACACAACACGATATGAAGAAAAAATATTGACTTTACTAGTAAAACTTTCAAATACTTTCACATTAATAACAATTCACATTAAAAACACAAAACGATAGCCAAACTATTCATTTTGAGATAAGCGTCCATGGTAAAAAGATAGCTTGGATTTTTTTAGACAAGCATTCGTAATAAAAGATAAGCTTTTTTTATATAAGCACAACAATATCCTGATTTTTTTTATATAAAGATAACATAACATTGATAAGTATTCTATCGTAAAATATTCAGTATCAACATACGAACGTCAAACCCGATCAGATCCAAAGTTTGCATTTTGTAGCTCAGGATTCAGTCTGCCATTCCTCTTCTCCACCATTTGGTGCTTTTAATTTTTCTGAAGACGACCTCATGTGACGTCAGATGACGGTTTTAGTTTACTGATGCCAGGAAAGCCTGCACCAGAGCCTCGTAAGCTAATCAGCAGGGAAGACCGGCTTGCAGGAAAAGTTGGACCGGGCCCCTGGCAAATCTATACCTAGGATAGCTTGTTATTACCTTGGTTCCCGGTAGAGTAGAATTTGAGCGACCCCATCTCTTCCCATGCGGTGTCGTACAAGGCGACAAAAGGATAGGGTTGTTTAACATCAGACAGATATATACAGCCCAGACTCACATTTATATGCATGCGTGTCAACAATAGTGCCCCAAATTCGGCAATAGGCTCACACCTATTATGTCGGACTGAATACAGTGATTGGTGAAATATGGGTGTTAATTCTCCTCTCATTATATGTATGTATGTACTTATTATTTACACTTTTCAATTTAAAAGAAATACATGTTTTTAAATTAACCTTTAATTCATGATATTCGTCACACTTTATTGATTCAGCGAAACCGATTTTCACTTCAACTACATCATTTTTGTATTTTAGTCACGATGATAACAATCAATACCAGCGACCTCCCGCGACTTCGTACGCGTGGACTCGTTTTACTCCCTCTAAAGGTATGATTCTGAAGGTGACCACTAAGACAACTGTGAAATACACTTTTTTTTATTGTGGGAAAAATCCCTCCAGATTTTTCTTATACCACTTTGGTGGCAGATTAGCACACGGCCCACCTTATGGAAAGTGGTTACCGTGGCCTATGGACGTATGCAACACCAGGTATGTTACACTCGCGCTACCGACCATGAAGAAACCTTCTGATGCCCCTCTTGAAGAACCGCATATTGTAGGTGCTTGGGAAAACAAAAGGCGGTAGAACACACACAGTGAGGCAAAATCCCTCCTAAGGCTAAGAGGTTCCACTCTACCTGTGAGTATGGGATTGTCAACCAGCCTCAATGCCCGTCTTTGCAACGAGTCGAAGGGGTCAAGCTGGTATGCAGGTCTGAGGGTCGTAAGTTGCTGGAGATTGCCGGAGGCATATCCCTCGCACCCGGCCGACCCAGAGTATGTGGGGTCTTTGAGTGTGGGGTCTTTGGGTGTGGGAACCACGGAATCCTCACCCAATCCCCGGGTATTGGAAGGCGCACAACTCGCGCCGCCGCCGTGGCCTGCTTCTGCTAGGGTGACAGGCAGCTCCACCCATCACCCCTAGACCTGCATTAATGTGAATGACCATGTCAATTACAAATTATAAATTACAAACTGTGAAATACACTTGAATATGCTAATTTTGTTTATTGTTTTAGAAGTAACGGATGCAATGTATCCAATCAAAATCGGATCATTAGTTTTGCGTCCATCGCGGACAATCAAACAAATAGACAAGAATTCCAAAATATATATTTGTTTTCAGTATCGTGGATTCATCCACTTTCGTAAGTGATCTTTCATAACCGATTGCGAGGGTGGCATTTTTTTTTTAATCACAACCGTACAGCCACGGCCACTTTACAATTATATAATTCCCGCGTGGTTTTTGGCAGAGCAGAATTCGGACCACCCCATCTGTTCTTATGCAGTATAGGCGACCAAGAGATTAGGCTGTTTAACATCAGACAGATATATACAGCCCAGACTCAGTCTCAGATGCATGCCTCGAGTCAACAATAGTGCCCGGAAGATGGCAATACACTCACCCCCTATTACGTGGGATCGAATTCAATGATTGGTGTAATGTAGATGTTAATTCACCTCTGCCTAACCCTCCGGAAATAAAGGCGTAATTATGTATGTATGTATTAATAGTGTAAATCTCGCCGGAATATTTACTAAGTTTATTATTTTCGGGCTGTTTATCATCAGACAAATATATACAGCCCAGACTCAGCCTCAGATGCATGGCTTGAATCAACAATAGTGCCTGGAATACGGAAATAGGCTCACCCCCTATTATGTGTGACCGAATTCAATGATTGGTGAAATGTGGGTGTTAATTCACCTCTGCCTAACTCTCCGGGGATAAAGGCGAGAATATGTATGTATGTTATTATTTTCTCTGAGAAACCGGTATAGCTATTTTATACTGAGCAGACCATATCGGTCTTCCAATAACAACTAGCTCGGCGGTCGTCAGTATATCGTAATCATGGCGCTTGTAACAGCGCAGCGTCGAAATATTGGTTACTCATAGAAAATAATAAACATGGTGAATATCCCGGGAAGTTTTACTATATTAATGTGAAAGACCATGTCAATCTCTAATCATAAATTACATCATATAACATAAACTCACGTCTATATCCCCGAAGGGGTAGGCAGAGGTGCTAGCACCCACATTTCGCCAGTTTATGTTTAGGTCCCAATAGGTCCCTTATAAACCCTAACACTATAAACCTGCGATAAATACACACATAACTTCGAAAAGTCATTGGTGTATGCCATGGTAAAACCTGGGATCGAACCCGAGATCTCGTCTCAGCAGTCCATTACCCATACCACTAGGCTAACGCGGTAATGGTATAGATAGATATATATAAGGTAATATTTTATTATTTGTTCTGTGATATAAGTTCTACAATTGGCAGCCTTATCGTTATTTTATAACACGTTAAATGCTATTTATTATGAACCTTTGCTCCACTGAATACGACTCACACATTTACGATTAATTAATTAAATAATTGCTTACCAGGCACCGCTTTATGGCGCAACAAACATACTTACTTACACACGTTCCCGCTGATAGTGGAGTTCATTGACACTGACTTCTTATTTAATTGAGCCGACCTCTGTGGTGGTAGGCGACTGCTACGTCAGAGGTCACGAGTTCGATTCCCGCTCAATTTAAATGTTTTATGTTCCCGGCGGCGACTAGAGTAGCCAGAACTCACCGGAAAGTTTTTGTGTTGTCAGTGGGAAGACCAAAAGCTTGTCCTGCTTTGTCTTCTGCACTGTTAGCTTAGAAACTCTCTGTTCTTACAGGTTTGGCAGCGCGAGTGTGACTCCCTGGTGTTGCACACGTCCATAGGCCACGGTAACCAATTTCATGAGCACCTCAGGCCTTACATAACCGGGGTGAGGAAGCATTTGACATACTGCTCGCGCTCCCCGACTGACTCGGGGCCCCTAGTTCGAAAAACTATTGTAATGTTTACGTGTCGAAAGTAGCGGGAGCGGCAAAGGATCGCAAGCCAAGCTGCCCGCGTACGAAGGCAACTCGGGCGTCAGAGGTCGATGAATGACCTCCATCCCCTCATAAGCGCAGGCCTGGGGGTGACTGGTGGAGCCGCCTGTCACCCTGGCAGAAGCAGGCCGCGGGGAGAGGGCCAGATCGTGAGAAATGGCCCTGCGTCGGCTGGGGTGGAAGGGATACGCCTGTTAACCTCACCTTCGGCAACCAAAAACGACCTGTGGCGTGCGTTTTGGTCGGTCCGAGTCCGACATAACCTCTTCCACCGGCTCCGGTGGGGGGGTACCCGTGGGGATTTTGCGCACGCATCCGACGCAGATACTTTCCGAAGCATCCGTGCTCGGTGATCATCTGCGTCAGACGGTACGAGAGGCTGCCGTGTGGCCTCTCTAGCCACTCCCCCATGATGTGTCTTACCGCCGCTACTACGGCGCGCCCTGCGCCTGGTCGCCCAAGTCGTATCTCCCATTCCGCCACTATTCCCTGTGGAGCCGGGATTTCACGGCCCGAATTTCTTCGGGCTCGGGATCGTGACCCCGCTCCCGCGCCGCCTTTCGGAACCGGAATAGCGCCGAAAGGGATCTCACTTCCAGGATCCATAGTGGCGATCCGGCGAGGAGACTCGCCGCGTTGAAAGATATCGTGCGGTACCCCCTTATGATGCGGCACGCCAACTTCTGCTGCGGACGCTGCAGCACGGGCATGTGCCGATCACTCAGGGTGTCCGCCCACACGGGACACCCGTACAGGGCCATGGACCGCAGGACACCCGCGTAGAGTCTCCTGCAGGAGTCCTCCGGGCCCCTCAGGTTGGGCAGTAGCCGCGCCAGAGCGTTGGCTGTGCTCACCAATTTGGGGCCCAGACTTCGGACGTGCTTCCCGAAGTCCTGCATTTTCCCTTTACATATCTTGCAAACTTTTACTGTCCTATGCCCTTGCCGACCTGCCACAAATTTGGACGTGGAGACGCCACCAATCATCGGACGGCCGCACCGGGCTGCCCTGCGCGGAAATATGCGGAAAACCGAACCATATCCATGACCAACTATGGATAATCAACTGGTCATCAAGTGTGGGCAGATTAACCTAGGCAAGTCCATACGGTCCTCAAGGGAGCTCCCAGCGATTGCAGAGGATCACCACCTCGACATCTTACTAATACAGGAGCAACACCCAGGTTCACTAGGTGTTATCGAACATGGCACAACCCCGATGGCAGGCGTATACCTACACAGCAATACCCGAGCCTGTACGGTGTTAACACACCTTAGCAATGATCACTGCCTCGCGGTCACACTCGGCCCACAAAATATAACAATGGTTTCGGCCTATTTTCAATACAGTCAGGATGTAGGACCTCACTTGCACCAGCTCGACAACAACATGAGTGCTGCACCCGGGAAACCAATTGTGATTGGAGCGGACTGTAACGCACACTCGCCACAATGGCACAGCTTCCCTCGACATTACGTCGGCCGAGGAAGAGAAACGGCACAACGCCGCAACTTGGTTGAGGCCTTCATTGCCGCCCACGGCCTGCAGATTGCGAACGTGGAGGGCCAGTTGTCCACTTTCAATGGACCAGGGGGGGAGTCCAACATTGACATTACGCTGCACACCCGGAACGTCAAAATCATTAACTGGGCGGTGAGGGACTGTCAGAGCTCTAGCGATCACAGACTGATCACCTTTGACATAGTGACCGCCAATCATAGCCGGCCTCTCAACGATCGAACCACGCTGAGTCCTGAACCGGTGCACTACAGGGACAGGGGGGTGCATTGGCCCGGCTTCCGATCTGCCATAGCCGCGCGCATGGGACGACTTCGTACCGACACACCAGCCGGGGCTCTGGCTGAGGGCTATACCAACATACTAATCCGAACTGCAGACGAGTACCTCGGCCGAAAAAAACCAGCCAAGAATAACCGATATGAGTGGTGGAGCCCCCAGTTGGACAACCTAAGAAGTAAGCATAATCGTGCCCGCCGTAGGTGGCAGGATTCTAGACATGCAGGGGGTCGTAAGGAAGCAGCATTAAGAACGGAATTTCATAGACTGAGAGCAGAGTATAGAAGAAGAATGGGAGAAGCAGAACTCGCCTTCTTTCGCACAACAGTGGAGACAGGCAACCAAGACCCCTGGGGGCTGGCATACCGAGCCGCGAGCGGCAGGGTCAGGCCACCCAGCAACATACTCAGCGGGATTCAATTAACGTCAGGACACACTGGGACGGTGGCCGAGGCTATGAACGGCTTGCTGCGGGCGCTGTGTCCTGATGACAACAGCTCTCGGGATTCTGCGCACCACCAGCGGATCCGTATCCTGGCCTCGATCACCCCCACTGGAATCGATGTGTCTCCCCCAACACTTGGAGAGTTGGGGCAGATCATACGACGGCTCCCAAACACTGCTCCGGGATTGGATGGCATCAGCGCCTCCATAATAAAGCAGGCGTGGAGAGCGGCCCCCATGGAGGCCGCACACGTCTTTGCCAGGTGCATAATCGAGGGGATCTTTCCCACTACGTGGAAAACTGGCAGGCTACTGATCCTGCCCAAATGCAATGGTAAGCCCCCCACTGATCCAAAGGCATACCGCCCGATCACACTCTTGTCTGTGTTCGGCAAAATCTTAGAACGCGCACTTCTACAATGCGCCCCTTCAATCAGCAGTCAAATCTCCCCGAGCCAGCACGGATTTTCTTTAGGTAAGTCAACTGTCACGGCGCTGATGACAATCCTGCGCACTGTAAGAGATAGTCCAGCTAAGTATGTCCAGGCTATTTTCCTAGATATAGCAGGCGCCTTCGACAATGCCTGGTGGCCAATGATACTAATCAAACTAAAGGGACGGGGCTGTGCCCCAAATGTGTTTAACGTGGTGAGATCATATTTCATCAACCGTCGGGTGGGTCTATTCCTTGGTGACCGGGTGGTGTGGAAGGACCTGACGATGGGCTGCCCTCAGGGATCGGTGCTGGGCCCCACACTGTGGAATATTCTAATGGATGATAGTATGCGCTTGCCACTACCGCTGGGGGTCAGCATCGTTGCATATGCCGACGATATCACGGTCCTTGTCGAGGCGACATCGCGAGCCGAAATTGAGCGTAAAAGCGCCGTTTCAATGGGCTTGCTCAGTGATTGGGGTTCGCGAAATCGATTGTCCTTCTCGCCCAGCAAGTCATCAACGATGACACTGGGTGGCAGGCTCCAGCGGCCTCCCATTATCAAGATGGATGGCACCACGATTGGGTCCGTGAAATCCACAAAGGTTCTGGGGGTGGTACTGGACTCTGGCCTGTCCTTTGCGCAACATGCCCTTGATATTAGCGAACAAGCAGCCAAATGCTTCGGCAAAATGAGTAGGGTATCGGCATCATCATGGGGTGTTAAATATAGGGGTCTGTTCACGGTGTATAGGGGCACCTATGTCCCCACGGTCACATATGCTGCGGCCGTTTGGTACGAATGAGCCCTTTTGCATGCTGTTCGCAGCCCCTTGTTACGAACGCAGCGGTCCAGTTTAATGCTGCTCACAAAGGCCTATAGGACGACTAGCACGAACGCGCTAGCGGTACTTGCGGGAGTGCTGCCGGCTGACCTGGAGGTAATCCGTGCTGGTTCGCTGGAGAAAACTAGGCTGAGTCTTCTGGCTGAGCATGGGGAATCGAGTAGGCAGCTGCAGGAGGAGCTTAAACAGTGGAGGGAGACCACTAGGGCTGACGCATTACGAACCTGGCAGAGACGCTGGGATACAGAGGAGAAGGGAAGAACAACGTACCTTTTCTTCCCTTTGGTAGAACAGCGGCTTGCATGGCATTGGGTCGAGCCGGACTATGAGCTGTCCCAGCTCCTCACTGGACATGGATGTTTTCGAAAGAGATTGTATGACCTTGGCCTTGGTAGCGAAAGTGTATGTTTCTGTGGATTGGAAGATGAAGACCTACACCATGTGCTGTGGGTCTGCCCCCTGTATGATGACATCCGCGACAACATGATGGGAGGTGTGGTAAGATCGGAGGCTGGGCCTATGTATTACTCGGACCTTGTAGGTACACCCCAAAACTTCGGACGGCTGCGGAGCTTTGCGCGAGTTTGGCACGAGAGGCGCAAAGCTCGTGAGGTCTCTAACGGCGACGAAGCCTGTTAGTGTGGCGTGCTGCCCCAGAAAGGGGAGAGAGCGAAAATGGTGAGGCACATAAAATAATTTGTAGGGAGTCAAGAAATGCGCGCCTGAAAGAGAGCAGACGCCAGTAGGGTGCGCATCTCCCAAGATTCGGCCCGTTATAACCAAGATGGTTGGTAGGGCCATGGGAAGGAGGTGGGAATAGTGTCCTATGCCCTTGCAACAAGTCGGTATGACATTCAAAATCGGCCCTGACCAACTAACAACCTACTAACATTTGCCATAACTAATCTTATTATGACAAGTATATTGTTGTCAATCACGAACATTATTTATTAAATAGTAAACTGATTAAGAATTGTTTAGAGCAATATAATCTTTATCAATAGAATTATTATCTATTCTGTGCCTTCTTGTACATGCCAAACAGGGTCTCGATTTTGCTAAAGCCATAGCACTGTCACACCACAAACACTGCTAAAAATCCATTTAATTTTAGATTTTAAAGCAATGCCCGTAAAGTGTAAAGGTGTAAGAGTGAATGATAAAGTGTAATAAAACTTTTCATTTAAGTTTGAACTTTAAGCTAACAGAAAGAAAGTCTAAAATTGAATGCCATTGTTTGCACTGTTTGTGGTATGACAGTGTTTTTCTTTAGTAGAATTGAGGGCCTGTCCTACTACTACAACTCTCGCAAAACACCATTCAAAATCAAACATCGAAATCTTGTGAAGTGAGTTATTAGATATGTTTTATAGACGATCACACTTTTGTTATTACATACATACATACATACATATAATAACGTCACTATCCCGAGAGGGTTAGGCAGATGTGAATTAACACCCACATTTCACCATCCACATTTTGTTATTAATTCATACAAAATAAAGATTTGAACTTGCATAAATTCGCATAAAGCTGAAAATTGGTGGGTCTTAAACACACCATAATACAAGAAATATCGAAAGTCCCCATCGATTGAAAATGTGCATTTTTTAATTCAAGGTCAAAGGTCAAATATATTCGATTCACGCAATTTTCTCGTAATCAATACGTGTTATCACAAAAGTAAGTTAGACAAAGTGTGACATGTAATTACCTACAAAATTGTTCTAAAACTTTTTTATACGGATTACCAGTTCAGAGGTATCGCGATTTCAAATTTGGAATCATTTTATTTCGTCTATTTTGAATTATATTCTAATTTATGTAAACAACACACTAGCATCATTAATATATTATTATTTATTTCAATTTAGACCTATTGTTTTAATTGACAGTGGTCTGTTACAAAGAAAGTGGCCTAAATTGGGTTTAAATGCGTGAGAATATAAGGGCGACATTATTGAGCTATTGAATGATGAATTACGGTTTTTAAATTTAATGTGACTGTATGTGAATTACTGGGCGGCTTTGTGTCACTGTTATATTGAAATCTGACTTGTTTGTACTTATAAAAACATTACACATGATACATTTAGATTGGAAAAAGTGACTAGTACAAATGGGGTTCAGATCCCATCTACGAAAATACCGAATTTAGATAAGATCCAAATTGAATATGAACATATTTTAGTAGAGAGTTTTATATAAATATTTTTTTCTTTTTTTAGGTTTTTATTTCCAAATTACAAAGATGGTACATTTTGACTATCGTACATACCACACAAACCATCTGAAGTTTACCAGTGGTATGTTGACACTTGTCTCGCTACAAATTACATAAAGAGGGCAATGACTTGGTAAGAGGCTGATAATATTTCTTTAAGATAGCTTTACAATTTTTTTATTTAATACGTATTACTTTCCCAGTGAAGATGATTCTCGTAAAAGAAAAAGTGTGAGATACACTTTGTCACATCACACATCATCTATAATCATTACCTTAGCATTATTCCCGGTTTCAATTTGGTTTGGTTTATAGAGCTTTAGTTTTAAAGTTATTGGGATATTTACCACGTTGCATTGTACTGAATTTTTGCAAAAACAATCGGGAACAAGCCTAAACAAGATTACGAGTAGATACAGTAAGCATCGTGAATCGTGAACGTGATCGAGATCCGGTTCGAGTTTGTAGTGAGAGTGAAAACAGTGTGCAGATACGCGTAAAAGAACTCGAAAGAGGTTAGATCGATATATTTACTCCTAAAAACTTTTTCACTGTTTACCGCCAATACTCAATACTGCAGTTCCTCCGTGATCCTGGAAACTTAGAACCTCCATGTGCTAGCAACCCAAGAACACACTTCTTGCCATATCGAGTGATGAACTTGTGGAACTCTCTCCCGGAAACTGTAATAAGTGCTCCAACAGTGAAATTGCCTTGTGAAGGTTGCCTGGCAGAAATCGCTTAAAGCGATAAGGCCGCCCATTGTACTGATTCCTTGTTATAGACTTTGTAATGATATTTATTAATGGTGTACAATAAAGTATATAATAAATAAATAAATAAACTGTTTCAAAAATAGACTCGACAAACATTTAAATAATTAAGGACACAAGTGCAGTGATATACACGTATCAGCTCGTAGAGCTGCTAGTGTATAAAATAATAATAATAAATAATACAATAGGTAAATATCTTCTACTTTAATACTAATGTGAGAGACCACGATAGTTTAAATACCTATATTATACAGCTTTTGTGGGAAGACTGCTGACTGACCACCAAACTGCCTAAAGCCTGCATCAGAGCCTCAGCAAGTCTCTCAATCAGTATAGGTATCAGCCAACAAGCTACGTTGTCTCGGTCCTGTAGGTTTTAATAGGCCCCTATACACCTCTAGGAAAAGTATGTCCCCGCTGACTAATACTGGAAGATTTAATAACAATATACCTAAGTAATTTCTTTATAGCATTAATCCTAGGACACGGATGACGGCTGGTCACATCCGAATCTTTCACCTCAGTCAATGGTCATCGCCTATTCCAGTTTAAGTGTGGGTTTTAGCTAATCTTCGATATTTTCCGTGAAGCAACTACAATTATTTAGTTTTGCTTTGTAATAGTCATTATTATCTGTCTGTTTGCGTGTGATTTAAGTTGTCTTGCTTCGCTAGATTATTATCTGTCACGAAAGTGATATAGTTCATTCACAGACTGAATAGAATACACACATTTTGTTTGTCTAAATTATCTTTGTATTACATGCTGCTGTTGATTGACAGGCAAGTATGTAGCAAACGTTTGTAGTTTTATGTTCATTTTTGGGGTTTAGCAAAGTATTATCTATTGTGCTTTCCTGTTAGAAAATTCTCTGCAGATGTCGCAATTTATTTCAACAGGAAAATATAAGAAATTAAAGAACCTAATTATGTTTTACTATACATAGTTAGCACTAACACAGCTAATTAAAACGTGTTTAGAATTAATTTGGTAAATGCTTAGCCAAGTTTGAAAACATCACATTATGTTAATGAAGATGATGGAACCCAAACCAGAGAGATTTATCAGCCTTTCCTTCACGCTATCGAGGGTGATTCATATTAAAAAAATGGTTTCATAATGATAGTTACATAATAGCCGATCAATCAAATGATGGAAAGCGGTTACCAGCTGTCGCCTATTAGATATGTGGAACATCAGTGGCGTCATCCTGTAAGAACTTTCCTATGTTCTTGTTGTGTTGTTTTAATTTTAGCGCCATACATCCAAATATGTTCAGACATTTACAAGTTGTTGAATAAAAAAGTTCATATACATACCTATATATACATTACTATGTGCTTCTCTGCTACTCAAAGGTTTGTTGGATATGTTTTATTTATGATCTCTGTACTGTGTGTGTGCAATAAAGAATTAAATAAAAAAATGAAAAATATGAAGCCTGAAAAATTTACAGTTCTTTTAAGCAGTTCTGTAAAAATTCTAATCGCTTATTTTTGTTATAACCCCCTCCACACTAGTTTATTCGCATTAATTTACTGTTCCTTGTCTGTACATGTGCTGCATTGATGTGTGGCGAAAATAGGTATATTGTATTATTAATCTACTAGAGCATAACCGCGTGGTTCCCGGCAGAACCAACCAACCCATCGCTTCCCATGCGGTGTCGTACAAGGCGACTAAGGAATAGGGCTGTTTAACATCTGACAGATATATACAACCCAGACTCAGCCTCAGATGCATGGCTTGAGTCAACAATAGTGCCCAAAAGACGTCAATAGGCTCACCCCCTATCACGTGGGACCGAATTCAATGATTGGTGAAATGTGGGTGTTAATTCCTCTACCTAACCCTCCGGGGATAAAGGCGTGAATATATGAATGTATGTAATTTTCCATCCACCGTTTGCTCGTTTGATATGTACCCGATATGAGCACGCTTGTAAATCACGTGCCAACCTTGTTATGTTGAACCTAACCTCGTACTCTGGCTAATAAATAATAAAACATAGCTATAAATATTAATTGTTTAATTTATATTGTAGTCTTGTCAACAACCAAATAATGAACTATCAATGTTGCCATAAAACCAGTTCAGATATTCTAGACGTTTTCAACGTTAGGTACTCTATTTAAGGTTGGTACCTAATTAGTACCTATTGATTGTGACACCTACATGGTGTTCTGGGCACAGGCAGCAAAAAAGGTTACAAAAGTAAATTAACAAATTGTGTTTAAACCTTCACCCACAACCCTTCTTTTTTCTTGCGATAAAGAACAACTGGAATGCTTTTTATCTACCTGTTGCGCTTTCATATCTTAAACACTGAACTGATTTTGATTAAAAGTGGTAAAGAGACAGGCTTGAGCTTGGGAACATGTTTCTTTGTTTTTATTTTTGAAGCGCCGTTCATACAGAAAAATTATATTTGATTGACGAAACGTTTTCCGTCAACAACAAGTCACTTTCAGTGTATAATTATAATAACTGTAACTAGTTACTATGCTATACACGCTTAATTGTCCCTCGTCTGCACAGGCCCTAAGATGAATCAATCTTTTTAGTCTAAATCCTTACATTCTCAGCGATAATTTTACTATCTACAATGACAGATTTCCCTGTCTACAATACTACTTATAGACAATAGTATACTAATGTGTACAGATAGATACGTCCACACAACTCCATTATCGGATGCAAGTAATCCTTCAAGCCTATCTGACGATAAGAACAGATCAGACTTTCTAGATGTGTCAGACCTTAGTAACGTCTTAGAAAGCCCATTGCAATTGCATTGGTCATCAAGGAGCTTATCATGCAATAAGCTCCAGTGGAGCTAATAAGTAATTTTAGCAATACCCATGGCACCATTGACAAGATAACTTAATTGTAAAGTAGTCTGTACATTAGAGATATTTAAATAACTTGTGTTATGTTATATTAAAGATACTGAGTATAATTTTAATTAAATAATAGTCGTATAGTCTATTTATCTGTACGTAACAATTACTGAACAGATTTTAGTGCGTATTTTTTTGTTTTAAATATCTTAGTTATATGCATCTCCACAAACTTAGATTTAACTTAAAACTGATCCTCCTTGAAACTCATATAATAAATTTGCGTTCTTTGACAAAGGTATTTTTTTGATTGACTACTTTCGTAATTCGACCGAAAACTGACTACAATTGAATTAGGAAGAGGCTTAAATAACAAAATTGTAGACAAATTCCAGCAGTGGATTGTGGTGGACTGAATGAAACAAAAAAATATAGGAGGTAGGACACGGCGGTATGTCCACCCAATTGAGCAGTCCGAATGGGGAAGTACCTCCGCCCTACAGAATACCGCGCCCATAATAACTTTGTGCTGTAAGTGGGAAGACTAAAGGCTTGTCTTGCTTTGTCTTCTACACTGACGACACAGAAACTCTGTGCTTACAGGGTCGGCAGCGCGAGGGTGGCTCCTGTGGTGTTACGAGTACACACATTCAAATTAAAATTATTCTTCAATTAAAAATTTAAGTTCACCTTCAATCAAATGCTTTCTACGTTCAAACTTAACCAAAAACATTCATATTTAAAATGAATACATACAGGTAAATGTTTTATTTGAAGTAATTTACATTTGAACTGCTGTACACATTTGATATCAATGTCTGCATACATTATTCATGTTCAGAGTTAGCGTAGTTCCGTAATCTTGGAGGCAAATCGTCAAGGCACGTATACAGAAAGCACAGGGTGATTTCTAGATGCACATTTCAAACATCCGATGCGAGTATTTGCATATATTTGCATGACTGGCAAGTGACATCATTCCTGTAGCCTGCCAAGGGTTTCAGTGATATTCATACTGTTCATTTAGCTTATACTCATTTGAAATTATGCGTAGGCTATGCTTTTACATATTAAATAGTTTTTAGTGAGAGTATCGTAGTCAGCATATTTTCGGGTCTGGGGGTGACAGGTGGAGCTGCCTGTCACCCCACCAGAAGAAGATCAAGGTGGTGGTGCGATTCGCATGCCTTCTCTGGGACAAAGTAGGGCCAATCTCGATGGCCCTGGGTCAGCCGGAACGTGAGGGATATGCCATTGGCAATCTAACCCAAGGCAACTTATGAGACACTACAAGAAAGACGGCATCGGTTCGAATTTCACATAACCATCCCCACTGGCTCCGACTTTGGAGGGTGGTGTATCTGTGAGTCTTTTCGCACTATAAAATTGCGTACCTTTTCCGTTTCATAATACTGTAGATTCAATCAATCAATTAACCTACTGCAGTCTATTGTTGGACATCGGTCTATGCCAATGTGCGCCATAACACCTCATCCTCCACCTTGCGCATATTATATATTGCAGTTTGCACGCACATATTTCAGGACAGCGAAATCCTCATCTTTACATGAATATGTATCATCGCTCTTGGGTTCAGCTTTTTTAATTTTTTCTATATCTTAATTGACTTGAATAGTTACCATACTAAATGTTTTAAAATTTCATTACACATGTATTTCATTACATTTTAAAAAGATTACAACATGATTTTCTATAATTCGAACGAATGTCGGTAGAGTAAGTATGTATAGAAGAATTTGAATGGTTTCTGGCGAAGGTTCTGTGGCTTAGTGGTCAGAGCGTCCCCCCCTCCTCCCTCTGTAAGGGAAAGATCGCCCCCCCCCTCCCCCTGTAAGGGAAAGATCGCAGGTTCGAATCTCGCCTGAACCGATTAAATTTTTCTATATCCAAATCGATTATGTATGCTCTTTGGAAATTTTTAACATTGACATGACATTTTCATTTTGAGATGGCTAAATCACTGAATACGCAATACTATTACTAATACCACTACTGTTACCGACACCCCCATATCTAATTATTATCTGCATAATGGGCCCCGTTTACACAAGAGTGGAGTCTTTCACTTCTGTCGTCACTTCCGTCACTCTTTTGTTTTGTTTTAGTGAGTGAATCTACTCACTAAACTGACTATTAGCTGACCTGCCCCAGCTTCACTCGTGGCATATTTTGAAACCTCATTATCATCTATCATCTATATTCATTTAGTTTTAAATTTAATATCAGCTTATTGTTCCCACTTACCTGACGGGCCTTTGTTCTGAACAACGTTCATTAAATTGTAAATAAATAATGGTCTATCGACCTACCAAAGAGTGCAGTAACTAGGTAAGGACAAAGCCGTCGATATAGGTAGTTGGTCAGACAAAGAATATGATGTTATTTTTAAACTTTCGCGGTGTGAACTTCTCGCGAATTATATCTTAGAACTTACTATTTCTGCCGACGTTTCGGGTGCGTTGCAGCACCCGTGGTCACGACTTGACTGATCATCTGGCAGAAATAGTAAGTTCTAAGATATAATTCACGAGAAGTCCCGATACCTAGTATAATAAAGAATATGATGTAGGAAATAAGTAATGAAAGTGAAAATTATTTATTTCTGGTTTTTTTCAGATCATTTATTATCATGCTGATCTATATTTCCATGCCTGCTGAAAAGCAATAAAATAAATCGATTTATTTTAAATAAAAATAAATTACAAAATTTTTACTTCTATTTTTCATTGAAACACCTTTATTAAGCATCATCACATTACTTCTTTTTTATAATTAATTAAGTTCATTTACCTACATTATATTTAATTTACATGGCAAATCAAGTTCAAGCATCAAAGAATTCCTCCCCATCGATGTCAATCCACCCGCCCGGTGGCCAGAAGGCTGGCGGCGTTGCCTCGTTCAATGGCAATACCAATCCTTAGCGCAAGAAATAAACCAGCCCTAAACCAACCAGGCACAGGTAACTTCTATCAAACGTTTAGAAATGTCTTTGAACAAAAAACGGGCACTTGGACCCATGAAACTAGCGTCTTGACCCTAAACGACTCAAATGTGACGGCGCAAAGGTGTCAGCACATGTTGCATCCCACATGAAATATTTTCCCATCTTCCAAAGCACCAATGACATCCCATCTGGTCTCTTGCCATCGTCACGCGCCGAACTATTAAGTTCTAATTCGGCTGGAACGCCAGCGGTGACAAGAGTCCGATGAATTATATCACTGATATGCCCGTGCCACGACAGCCGTACTGCGCTCCTGCTGCATGAGATGCCGTGGTGTCCAAGACTTCTTCTCCACAGCGACATCGATGCGAAGAAACGCAAGTAGCACCTAAAAGAAAGCAAGTAGTGATACGGAAGGTGTTACCTATCATCCAACATGATACCAATGTAGGGTGATGGTATTGGTATTGGTAATTGGCGATGGTAGAATTTTGCATAAGTAGTGTGTTTTGAACCACTCTATCCATTTTTACCTAAAAGAGCCAAATACTAACAGTTGTCTTGAATGGAGAACATGTGTAAACGAACAAAAATACAATACCGAATTATAGTGAAAGCAGAATGGATGTTAATTTGGTGCAATTGGTCCGAAACTTCAGAGAAAAATTGAATCTTTTCTTCTACGAAAGAGTCATATGCTTACTCTTGGATTGGAGACTCAAGTAAGCGGAGAGAATCTTTTTGAACAATTTTTAAATTTGGATCCATATCGTTGAATTTTGGTAATGTTGAAATGATGTCAATGTTATCATTGCTATAAAATACATTTATAGTAAAACCAATAATTCCGTGAACAGAAGGAAACCGCTACTTTCCCTTCAATAATTTCAAATTGTGCTAAATTGTGTGCAATAAAACAGTACTTATGCATTTGACTGTGATAACTGTAATTCCTATTTTCTACATTTCATAGAATCGAGCAAAAGTCACTAATCTCTTTGCACTAAAAATGTTTAAAAACAACACTTCGTATTTTAATCCAATTGTAAGAATTGCTCAGCAGCATAATGAATTATTAAAGAATAATCTCGACATTGACATTTTTGAATGAAATCACATGTGAAAAATGAAAGAATAGTTACATTAGAGTCATAAAGGGTATCCCGTAACCTAAACAGGTTGATTAGGACATAGAAGACACACTGTGTCCTACAAAAAACTGTGTACACAATCCCACTGTTTCTTGTACCACTATCAATTTAGTACCATTAAATGTTTGCATATTGTAATTTTTTACTCGTTTTGGTAACGCTTTCTGGTTTTTTTGTAAACACTGTACCGAGTTACAATCCAGTTCAAAATATTTGCTGGCTACTAATGTATCGTTAATGTTATGATTGATTGTAATTTGTTGTGTATCTAAAAAAAAATTAAAAAATACATTTTACTTTCGACCTATATTTTTGACCCTAAATTCTCGAGGTTTCGAAAAAATTCTGTTTATCACTATGTAGAATCCAAATTAAGGGAAGGTGACATAAGGGGTGCATCGAGACTTTTGTTTAGCAGCGATGTGGTGGCTGCTTGCTCGCCAGATACTCTTGCAGAACTGAAGAGCAAGCATCCAGCACCAGCCGCTGACCTTTCCTTCCCTGATCCTCCAAATAAAGACGATGATTTTCTCACTGTTTCAGCTAAGGACGTTCTAGCTGCCGTTGGTTCCTTCAAGAGCGGATCTGCTGGCGGTCTAGATGGTTTAACCCCGCAACACCTCAAAGACTTGCTGAGCCCTGGGGAAGCCGGCGATGCACTTTTGAAGGAGCTAACGGCCTTAATCAACCTAATGCTCTCCGGCAATGTGTGCGATGCCATCGTTGATTTGCATTACGGCGCAAATCTATGCGCCTTACGTAAGAAAGACGGTGGTATTCGTCCCATTGCCGTAGGGTGCACGTACAGGCGTATGGCGGCCAAATTATGCTGTAAAGCACACACATTACCCAACCAGTTCCAGCCCCTGCAACTTGGCTTTGGCTCTAAAGGGGGCTGCGAGGCTGCCGTACATGCCCTGTCAACGTACCTTGGCTGCAATAGAGGAGAAGTCATTCTTAAAGTTGACTTGAAGAATGCCTTCAACTCAGTGAATAGGGACACATTGTTGACGCAAGTGAAATTGGAAACCCCTAAAATTTTTTAATTTCTTTGGCAATGTTATAGGTACCCCTCAAAATTACTGTACACGGACAACGTTTTAGAATCATCAGTTGGGTGTCAACAAGGTGACCCTCTTGTGCCACTCATTTTTAGCCTTGCTATACATCCCGTGGTACGGCAGCTAAATTCTAAATTTAACGTGTGGTATCTAGACGACGGCGACGGGACCCTAGGAGGAGACGTTAAAACAGTTTTAGAAGATTTGGCTTTTTTAAAAGATGAATTTAGATCCATTGGTTTACATTTAAATGCAACTAAATGTGAAATTTTTCTTGATGATAACATAGACATCCTTTCAACATTATCAAAATTCAACGATTTGGCTCCAGATTTAAAAATTGTTCAAAAAGATTCTCTCCGCCTCCTTGGGTCCCCAATTCTAGAGGAAGCATATGACTCCTTCGTAGAAGAAAAGATTCGAAATTTCTGTGAAGTTTCGGACCGATTACAACAAATTAACATCCATTCTGCTTTCACTATAATTTTGTCTTTTTGTTCCTAAATTTACACATGTTCTCCGCTCAACTCAACTGTTCAAATATTCGACTCTTTTAGGTAAAATGGATAGTGTGATTCGAAACACACTATGCAAAATTCTAAATGTGGATATGAACGACCGAGTCTGGCTTCAGGCATCCATGCCTGTGCGTCTAGGCGGGCTCGGCGTTCGCAAAATTACTGACGTAACTCTGCCAGCATTTTTATCTTCGGTGCATGGCACGGATGAACTAGTTAAAAAAATCTTAACCCCTAGCCTAACTAATTCAGAAGTGCCAGGCATGGCCGAAGCTTTTAATGCTTGGAAAATGTTTTGCCCAAACGCTGATTTGCCAGTCAACCCAGCTTTCCAGAGACAATGGGACGTGCCGCTCTGCAACATGGTAAGAAAACATCTAATTTCTAGTTCTACCAATGTTGCGGAGCGTGCTCGCCTTTTGGCTATGGGGGAATGGGAATCCGGTGTTTGGCTTCAGGCCCTACCGTCGCCTTACATTGGTACCATGTTGGACGATAGCACCTTCCGTA
Organism: Eilema griseolum; assembly: GCA_963662185.1. Lineage (NCBI taxonomy): Eukaryota > Metazoa > Arthropoda > Insecta > Lepidoptera > Erebidae > Eilema > Eilema griseolum. The sequence continues at coordinate 19,909,273 of OY759245.1, forward strand.
TCGCTGCTTGCCTTCGTTTAGGTGCTCCTTGCGTTTCTCCGCATCGATGTCGCTGTGGGGAAGAAGTTGTACATCATGGTCTCTCTTGCAGCAGGAGCGCAGGACGGCTGTCGCGGCACGGGTATATCAATGACATAATCCGTCGGGCTCTTGTCACCGCTGGCGTTCCAGCCATATACCCACTGGCTTGGCGCGCGACGATGTCAAGAGGCCAGATGGAATGTCATTGGTGCCTTGGAAGATGGGAAGGCATTTGGTGTGGGATGCAACATGTGCTGACACCCTTGCGCCTTCACACCTTCCAGGGACTGCAAACTGCGCCTGCGCTGCTGCTGCGTCGGCAAAGACCCTCAAACGGCGCAAGTATAGTAATATAAGTGGTAATTACATATTTGAGCCGTTCGGGGTCGAGAAGCTGGGATCATGGGGTCCAAGTGCCCGTCTTTTGTTTAGAGACATTTCTAAAAGTTTAATTGACGCTACCCGTGATCAGAGGGCTGGTTTATTCTTTGCGCAAAGAATTGGTATTGCCATTCAACGTGGCAATGCCGCTAGCCTTCTGGCCACCTTCCCGGTTGACTTCGATGGCGAGGAATTCTTTGACGCCTGAACCTGCAGGATTATTTAGATATATATTCTTTTTTATATATATATATTTTTATTTCTATAATTTCCGTGTATATTATGTAAATAATTGTTTATGAATAAATGATATATTTTTACTTTCCTAGATATTTACGTAAGATAGAACAAAACAATTAGATGAAATATTATAGTTACATAATATCTACAATATCGTATCACGGAACTAGTAATTCACAATATATAGGTCAGTGAACGGTTATCAGAGGCGTGGACATCACGCCAGGTCGCGCGATACCAAAACTTGTTATGTCATGATATACAAGTTGAGGCAATATGGCCTTGACTTTTTGTAATATAAACATTATCATTTAATTAAAAATAATACCGTCACATTTGACGTGCAATGATTTCATTCACTTTTATATTGTGTTTTCCGAATAGGTCAGCATGCCAATGCACCTGAATTTTCTGACTATCCGTGTTCAGCTTAACTTTGTTTGCCGTGCCCCACCTTGATACTTGGACTTGGACTTTGATGACTTGGTTTTGATTTGACTATTCTAACCGCTATGAGGGTACCACGAAAGGTAACTGCACAGCACTAATGCCGGCTTTCTAAAGTAGGTCAATCAGTAGGTGTATCAGCTTATTCCATTCTTCTTTTTCTTTTTTTTTATACCACTAAGTTATTCTTCTTCGTTTTCTAAAATAGAACTTAAAAAATGTCATAGGCCGATTCAAACTATGGTGGAACGAATAACCCGTGGTATGAACCACCCATACACTACCAATAAAAAGTGTTCAGCTTATTCAAATGAATTAGCGAAATGTTTTCTTTTTCTAAGTTTAAATTGAATATACGCAAGCACTAGTTACATGATACCCATGTATAGGGAGTACTTGATCAACTAACTAATCTCAGCTCAAGGTGGTTTTCTTAAATTTGCGTTTCCGTACAAGTCAGGTAACATACCTTATGAAAGAGTATATAGGTAAACATTAAAAATATTTGAGAAAAAGTTTTCATCCAGTATTTAAAAAATTGTATACCCAAGAAATATGAATCCATCAGACCATCCAATCCCGAGTTACTTAACTGGTTCTGGAACTGGAGATTTTTCATTCATTTGTATGGAACTGGTTCCGAACGAGCCTTTTAAATTGCTTGCCCTGTCGATGGGCTGAATGCCCATTACTATTTTATTATTTGGAGGCAGCTCTAATATGTAATTACCATTAATTTTTCGACGATATTCCCGTCCTAATTGAGCAATCCGACTGGGGAAGTATCTCTTACTCTACATAATACCATAATAACTTCGTGTTGTGTTCCCGGCGGCGGTGAGTGGTGTAGCCAGAGAGTGAGGGCGTCTGCTTTTGCTTGAGTGACAGGCGACTTCAACTTGGTAGTAATTTACCCAGTCTATAGAGACATACAGGCGTATATCTACGTAATTATCGATTCTATAATATTATCAAAAGTACCTGAATCCACAATAAGTTAAGTTTCATGATTATCTTGCATCAATAATAATATAATCAATAATGAAGCATAAAGTACACATGTCGATGTGTTGATAGACGTAATAATAATTAATATACGTCGGTCACAGTGATCGATTGCTAGAATTACCGCCTGCTTGTGCCGGCAGCTCACAAGTGGTGTGACTTGTAAGACTTGATAAGTGATATACATAAATACTAGCTGTGAAATACAGACCCCGATACTGCGGACCCAGATACAGTTCCTTGAAGGCTCGCAGAAATACTTTTCTTCATCTTAGCGTTACGGGTTACCACTAAAACCTTCGGGGCGCAAGTAAACTTGTACAAAACGATACACTTTCTGATTAATGAACGAGGTTTAATTGCAAGTTTCCCTCTTGAGGATGGAGGATAATACGGCCGTCGCTCTCATAAAAGTAACTCTCCTGAGAGGATGCCTAGCTTCAAAGCAACTGGTACCAAAGCTATGATGGTGCAGACAATGATTACGATTACCTGGCATTATTTTATTATATATATATACATATATTATATTACAGTATCAGTTATATTATTATCAATTCTATCATACCAAGGACCTTGATATTGAGGATTTTGAAATTTGTTATTTAAGTTTTGTATATATAAATGTTGATTAAACAGAACACTTGTCTACTTTTATTGTGTAACCACTCCGAATTTATCAATGGTTTATTAAAATTTACAATAGTTTGTCATTTTGTTACGTAATGCTGCCTATTGAAATAAAATTGTATCAACCGAATAAATAAAAGTATTCAGAGCTGACAGCCCATAATTTATAATTGTGACGTAAAGAAGTAGTCATGATTGATCATACATGACTAATCAACTAGACAGTATTAATATACCTAAGCCCGAAGAAATTCAGGCCATGAGATTCCAGCTCCATAGGGATATGGTGGTGAAGTGGGAGTCTAGTTCTAATATAATAGTTAATAATCAAGTTCTAATATAGTTCGCTGAGTTTCTTGCTGGTATCTTCTCAGTAGAACTAACCTACCGAACCAGCGAAAGAATCATTTTCCAATGATTTATTTTTAAATTATTTAATATTTTTATATTATTTCTTGACATATCCAATTGTAGAATTTTGACGTTCATATGTGCTATTTGTGTGCCTAAACTGAATAAATGAAATTGATTCTTTGATTCTTGATTCTTTGATTGAGTGACAACTTGGACAACCAAACGCAGTGGAGTGGCTAGAGGCCACACGGCAGCCTTTTGTACCGGCTGACGCAGGTTATCACCACCGAGTGCCCAGCGTGGAAAACGCCGAAACGGGAGCTATTGGTGGCCCTGGGTATGAGAGTTCTCTCGCTCGCCGTTTAACTCACGGCGATGGTACGAAGTGGCGGAGCGGGAATGGGAGAAACTCGCTAACCGCACGTCGTGCGACGAGCGGAGGCTACTCGGGCGTCGGCGGTCGTAACATGATCGTCATCCCCCATGAGTGCGGGCCTGGGGGTGACGGGTCGAGACATCTGTCACTCTAGCAGAAGCAGGCCGCGGCGGTATGGAGATGTTTCCGGGGACTAGATGGGACACCTGAAGAGAGCCACCTTGAAAGATACGGCCCTGGGCTAGCCGTGGTACGAGAACATGCCACCGGCAACTTCACCTACAGCAACTTACGACCCTCAGACGACGTGCGTTCTAGTCGGTTCAAGTCCGTTATAGCCTCCCCCACCGGCTCTGGTGACTTTGTATCCGCGGGAATTTTTCTCTTGTTAAAAAAAAAGTACTAATTTAGTAATAAGTGCTAATCATAATTTTCGTAATACTAGCGTTACTAAGATAAAATTAAGGATAGCAAATACAGGATGTTTAAACACCGAGATCTGTGGGGCCCAAGCCTTCACCTACAGGTGGAGCCGCCTGTCACCCTGGCAGAAGCAGGCCGCGGCGGTAGCGCGCGTGGCGCGCCTCCCCGTTTCCGGGGACGAGTTGGGGACTCTGTAGTCCCCACACCCGAGAAGAGGGCCAGATCGTGTGAGATGGCCCTGGGTCGGCCGGGGTGCGAGGGATATGCCTGTCAACCTCACCTTCGGCAACCAAAGCGACCCACAGGCGGCGTGCGTTTTAGTCGGCTCCGGTGGGGAGGTATCCGTGGGGATTTTGCGCACGTAAAAAAAAAAAAAAAAAAAAAGCCTCACCTACAAATCTGTATTGAAATCTGCTGATTGACCGACGTAACTTTGGGGCAGGTTTTTCTGAAAGCCACCGCACCAGTGAATCATGAAATTCTTTACCAGCACACATGTTTCGTTCTTCCTATAGTCCTGGGTCTTTTAAACGAGGCGTGAAATAACATCTGATGAGACCGTCAAGCTGAGTGCCACTATTATACTATAAAAAAAATTTAATGTCAATTTTTTTTTCGAATTTAAATTCATTTATTGGTTCATAAAACTCATTGTAGGTGTTTTTAATGGTAACCCTCTTTCCTGAGACTGCCTTCAGCTCACCCAAGTCTCATTCATAAATTGAAATAAGGTTTATTTTGTTTCAGGTGTAAAATCAACCAATGTGAAGGAGTCAATGAAACACTATGGCCACAGTACGCCATACCGAAAGAAAATAATCGTATCTCAAAGTGCTGGAGATATTCATTTAATGACAATTTTAAAAATAATAATAGTAATACGTGTGACGCTCGAAGTTTTAATTCGTCTGTACAAGAGATGTGTACATCGTATGTTTATAATGGTAACTCAGTGGTTAATGATGTGAGTATACTAATTTTAATCTAGGTATGTTAAGATCGCAGCGCGTTGCCCTTCCCCCCTTCTCTCTTATGAGGGTAAGATGGGGACACCGCGACCCACACGCGAAGGGGCCATCATCGAAGATTTTTAAACTTAATAGTTGGTTTGAGCAGAAGTCAAACTAGAGACAAAGTCATCAGTTGGCTACAACAACTCGACTATAGTTCGACTGAAGAACTCGTATCTTACCAATCATAAGGTACCTACTGCAAACCACATATACTCATAAACGTAAACCGACACCGCCCACTCACAAACACAATCAAACACACACACACCCACACACACACACACACACACACACACACACACACACACACACACACACACACACACACACACACACACACACACCCACCCACCCACACACACACCCCCCACATTGTTTTAGGTAGGTAGTGTGTTTTAGGGTAGATCGATATAATTACTCCTAGGAAAAAACTTTTTCTCTGTTTACCGCCACTACCCTAGTTCCTCCGTGATCATGGTGCTTGCAACAGAGCGCGGAAATATCGGAAACTCAAAACAATGAAACATGGTAAATATCCCGTTTATTTTGATACTGATCATCGAAGATGTCTATCTTAAAACCCCGCATCTGAAAATCCCCCATGTGGCTTAAGTTAGTTTCAGTCCGATACAATCACCCCCAGACTCAGCTTCAGATGCATAGCTTGAGCCAACAATAGTGCCCGGAAGACGGCTATAGGCTCGCCCCCTATTACGTGGGACCGAATCCAATGATTGGTGAAATGTGGGTGTTAACTCATCTCTGCCTAACCCTCCGGTGATAAAAGCGTGATTATATGCATGTATGTACAACCACCCCCGCCGGGCGGCAGTGTACCACCCCGGGAATTCTGCACTTTAAAAAATAAAAAGTATGTTAAGATTAGCTTTTGCCTGCGCTACGCTTTGACGTACCCATGATCTGCAGTAAGCTATTCCTGATATAAAAAGTGGCACATGTAGGTATTCAATCCCTTTCATTCTTTGTCCATATGCAAAATTTCTGCCAAACCCATCCAAACTCTTTGCTAGGGGGATTAAATTCCCAATATTGAGACCGATGACGTTGCAATGACCTGAAAAAGATAGCTGGAATGACCTAGATGTGGAAAGCAAAATTTGATGCTATAGTGTACATTTGGCAGACATTTGTGGCATGGCGGTAGTAAACGCGGCTGCTTCGTTGTCCGCTAATAGCAAATATTTGTATACAGGAATATGTATATTGGCATAACATTGATCTGGGTATTTACATTCCCCGTTGGTCTCAGTTGCCATCCAAACTTTTATGGCAGTCGTTACGGATAGTTGGAGTCTTATAAAGTCTAACATCTGGTCTAAATGCAATTTTTTTTATACCACGTAGGTGCAGACAAGCACACGGCCCACCTGATGGAAAGTGGTTACCGTGGCCTATGAACGTGTGCAAAACCAAGGGAGTCACACTCGCGCTGCCAACCCTGTAGGAAAGTTTCTGTGCCGTCAGAGTAAAAGACAAAGCAGGACAAGCTTTTGGCCTTCTCACTGACAGTACCAAAACTCGCCTGTGAGCTCGTGAGCTCTGGCTACCCTACTCACCGCCGGGAACACAACACAAGGTTATTATGGCCATGGTATTCTATAGGGCGGAAGTACTTCACCAGTCGGACTGCTCAATTGGACGGAAATACCGTTGTACCTACAAACATTTACCTCCAAAAAAATATCTCGATGGCAGTCACTTTACCAAAAACAACGAAGTTCAGCCAAACATCATACATAACAAATGTCTTCTACACTGACGGCACAGAAACTCTGTACTTACAGGGTTGGCAGCGCGACTGTGACTACTTTCCATCAGGTGGGCCGTGTGGTTGTCTGCCACCTAAGTGGTATAAAAAACATACTGTTGAACTGGAAAAAGCGTATCCCAGACTCCAAAGTTAATGCTTCAGATGCGACCGGGACTAACGCAAGGATGAATAAGAAGTGCACATTAGGAGAAGACTCAAGTAGCAATTAATAGGTTTACTCCCGAATAGCTCAATATCAGACATTATCTTACACTTCGAGAATTTGGTATTTAACTGACTAGTTACAAGGAAACTTGGATGAAATAATTTATTATGACATCATAACATTTAATAGTCAAATCATTTTCACATATTGAGAGTTTCTCTTGTACTTTTCTACAATAATTTGGAAAAGTACAAGTGAGTTTTTCAATATGTGTTACAACAAATTCCACCAGTTGATTGATGGCATATCAATCAACAGTATAATTATGTAGTCAAATCATTTACTATTATAGATTTGATGGACGATTAAAAATAAATAAAAACGATAAAATAAGAACTGCAACTTTTACCGCTCTTGTACCATTCTTAATTTAATGGCAATAAAAATAATTTATTTTAACTACAGGTAAATACCCAATCCCAAAAGAATTTTCAACCTGTCGATGCTCAAGACAGTACTCATGACACAACAAATACAACACAAACGTGTTTAAAGACTTGGCTGTACACCTGACAGGCACTTACCTTGTCAGTTGACCGATAATGTCAGCCGCTACGGTTCGATGGTTATCGTAATTTTATTTACTTTACACTTTACACGCACTACACGTGCCAAGTTATAACTAAAGTAAATGCACTGAAATAGCGATGATAATGAGTTTGATGTATATTTTATTATACTTATTGATGAATATTGATATACGCTGCACAATGTCTCTTTTATGCACAACTGTCCAAAAAATGCGTGTAATGTTTTACCGCGTGGTTTCCAGCAGAGCAAAATTAGGGCCACCGCATCACTTCCCATGCGGTGTCGTACAAGGCGACTAAGTTATAGGTCTGTTTATCATCAGACAGATATATACAGACCAGACTCAGCCTCAGCTGCATGGCTCGAGTCAACAATAGTGCCTGGAATACGGCAATAGGCTCACCTCCTATTACGTGGGACCGAATACAACTATTGGTGAAATGTGGGTGTTAATTCACCTCTGCCTAACCCTCCAGGGATAAAGGCGTGACTATATATGTATGTTTTCACGGTCACTTTACATGAGTGTTTTTTTACTCCCCTATAACCTGAAAATATTTTAGATATCGATGTATGCGGTACTGTTAGAATTCTTAAATTACCTTTAGTGCAGATTTACATAAAATAGGTACTAATAATATTATATTGTTTCAGTTTAATCTGGGATGTGTAAATTGGAAAAGAACTCTCATTGGATCGATCCACAATGCAGGTCTCTTCGTTTCGCTCCCTCTAACGGGTATCATTTCAGATAGGTATGGGAGAAAGAAAGCTTTAGCAGTAGCTGCTCTAATGAATAGTATATTCGGGTTTCTGAGGTCTTTTTCGGTAAATTACTACATGCTAGTTACTTTAGAGTTCTTGGAGGCCGCATTTGGAGCTGGGGCTTATACCACTGCATTTGTTTTAGGTAAGAAATATTTTAATTATCTGCAATATTTAATTAAAAAGATAATTGATTGTAGACATTTAGACCCTTTTTCTAGAAAGATACTCAGAGGATAGATTGCACTTTAGATGACTGTTATTGTGAGAGTTGATTCACAACTGAGCGTTATTCTAGAATACGGGCCTGAGAGAAATTTGCACAGAATAAATGCTGATAGTATACTGATAAAGCCATGTTAACTGTCGTGACGTCTGGATCTAGTTCAGAATCACTGTACATTTACTTGGGCCTCCCTCTAAGTGTATATAATCTGTGCGTTAATCAATATAAATATAATACCCTTTGTAATGAGTAGTTACTAAGGCCTATGATACTCAGAAAAGATGAAGGAGAATGAGGATAAGGATATTGAATAAGACAGTTTGTACTTTTCACTGTACTTTTTTTATATATATAACTTTATAACCGCCAATACAAACCTTTGAGAATGCCGTGAGGCAAAACCGGCCAGGTAAAAAATAAAATACAGTGGAAAAGTACAAAGTTTCTTATTCAATATGTGTAGCAGGTTCCACCAAATGCCATCAATCAACAGTATTAACAGTCTGAATTTTTGAGAGTGCGTCAATTCAATTTGAATAAGAAACTAAGTGATATATGTTACCTTTTACATTTTAGCATTAAACAGAAAGAATTTTAAATTATAAGAAATAATCTCTTTTTTAGGAATGATGAACTTACTAAAATCATCTTTACTTTTTAGCTATGGAGCTTGTGAGTCCCAAGGGCCGAGTCTTTGGAAACACACTGATAAATACAGTGTTCGTATTCGGACTAATGACACTAGCAGGTCTGTCTTGGATACTCAACGACTGGCGAACACTCCTCAGGATCATATACGCCCCATCTTGCCTCATCTTCTCATATCTGTGGATTCTAAATGAAAGCACACGATGGCTACTTAGTAAAGGAAAAAATGAGGAAGCGTTGAAAATTTTGAAAAAGGCAGCCAAAATGAATAAAGTAGAATTAACTGATAATGCTTTAGCCTTACTTAATACTTCAGAAAAGGAGAATTCTGAAAATAGTAGTAAAAATGAGAATGAAACAGGACAAAAAAGGGTAGAACAAAAAACGTCTATATTAAAGAAAGTAATAAAGTCTAGTATCATTAGACGAAGAGTGGTGACATGTTCCTTTTTATGGATAACCTGCACATTCGTTTACTATGGACTAAGCATAAATTCAGTTTCGTTAGCTGGAAATATTTATATGAATTTCATGCTTGTATCGTTTATTGAGATTCCAGCTAACTTCTGTTGTCTGTTCGTTTTAGACAGATACGGAAGGAAGAAGGTGTTAATTCTCACCTATATATTAAGTGCTATTCTATGTATCAGCTTGTCATTTGTACCTAAAGGTGAGTGATATTATACTCTATTTTCTATTAATATTATACAAGTAAACTACTAGTATATATTTACAGATGATTCTAGAAATAATATCATCAATTCAGGTATGGGTTTGTGATTTTAAAAGAACAGCTTTTATTTTAAAAAAATAGTGTATGCCTGTCTTTCAACAATTACTCGGAAGTCGCTGTGCCAATTTTGAATTGATTTCCTGAATTAAAAAAAAATACAAAAGGCGAAAACAATATTTAAAAAGATAATGTCATAAAAGATATTCGTTCTCATTGTAATTTATGTATGCCCATATGTTAATATGAATAAACTGTTTATTTCTTTTTAAAATATCTTTATTAACAGAACTTAACAAATAAAAAGTAATCGTGTAGTAACATCCTTTTCATTTATAATTTATATACATACGTTTTACAGATTTTAAGATCCTTTGAGATAAAAGAAATCATCAAAATAGATACAAAATAGATACATTTACATCCTTACACGTTTAGTACAAAACAAAATTAATGAAATAAAATTATTAAAATATATATTTAATTCACTTTAAATTTAGTTGTGGCATCAAAATTTTGATAATAACAATGGGTAGCCAGACCGAGAGATGCTTGTGCTTTGTACGCTGATGGTACAGAAACTGTCTATTCTTACAGCGTAGGCTGCCGAGTGATGCCACGGGAACTACTTTCCATCATGTGGGCCGTGTGCTTGTCTACCACCTAAGTGGTATAAAAGAAATGTAAAAAATAAATTAATTTAAATATGTGTAGCACCAGTACTGGATTGGTATCTAGCGTTGATTTTCAAACAAGCCCTTTGTTACTTCATAAGTCTGATTTCGAAGTGATTTTGTATGCTTGCATTTCGTGTTTTACCTGACTATATAATTTTTATTTCACTGAGGTAATTTTTCTGGTTTTCGACTGTCTAAAGAATGCAGATGTTGGTATAATCAGCCGTGTAGCGGTAAAAGCTTTTTGGGTACAAATTTTATAATGTAGCCAGTTTACAAAATTGATGAGGCCGTGATTAAGTTTTTTGACTCTGGTATAATTTATGATGATTGCATGCTGTTGCATATTCGCAATATTTGAGTTGAGAAGTAATAAAACTTGTCAAAAAGATTGCAAAATGAAATATCATTTAGATGGAAAAAATCACTATGCATTAAAACCACAAACAATAAACTACATGAATATTGACAAACCCTCTAAAAATTATTTATTTTTCTAAGAAAGCTCTATGACAGTATTTTGAATGAAAAAAATTGATTACTGTCACTAACAAAGTGAAATAGATATACTTCTATTATTACTGTTGTCTATATCTAGAGATACAAATCTGAGTCTGTAGTTCAGGTCGCAGAATGACCTCCCCGCCCCCCCATGAGCGCAGACCTGGGAGTGACGGGTAGAGCCGCCTGTCACCCTGGCCGCAATCCGCCGCGGTACACATTGCGTGTCTCCCCATTTCCAGGGACGAGTTGAGGAATCCGTGGTCCCCAAACCCGAGAAGAGCCAGCTCGAGAGATATGGCTTTTCTATGATATACCTGTCAACCTCACCTCCAGCAACCTACAACGCCCACAGACGCCAGAGTAGTTTTAATTGGTTCGAGTCCGACATAGCCTCTCCCACCAGCTCGGGCTTGGTATCCGTGGGGATTTTTCGTACGCTAAAAATGCGTTGGTAGTTTAAACGAGATAGTCTTACGATCGAGTGTCAGTCTACGTGAACCCACTCCTATAACCCTAAGTAAGGTGGAGGGGTTAACTGGATATTAGTAATTTCTGTTACTTGTTCGTAAGGAGACGTTATATCAAGAGCACAGAACATACGTGATACGACATTCCGATGTCAAAAGTAATGCGAACAAGCGCTAACTCAAGTTCTGCGCAAACTACGCCCCAGTACTGTTTATTTAGTAATCACTGTTTAAATAACAGATTAAATTAATGGAATATTCGAGTTAAACCGATTTCAAAGCTTTCGTATTCAGCAATAGTAAAACATAAATAATTTTCGTGGTTTTAACAAACTTGGCGTTTCCCAAATCGTTTGTTTTGTCAACACTCTGATGAATAAATGAATTTCGATTTTGGAAGATTGAGAGTACTTGTCGTGATTATCTTTGGACTGTGGCTCCGGAGTTTAATATTTTGTATTGATTTTAGAAATTTCGTTTAAACTTTGCCGTTTTATTGGTACGAAATTTTATTTGTTTTGTTAAATTTGAGGACTTGGTTTTGATCAGTCAATAGTGTAGCACTGGATGTACAGGACCGTACCAACATCTTCGGGTCAAGAGTTAACATCACTTGCAAGTCCATGCACCTGCTAAACAATGGACAAGCCTCTGGTAGAGGCTTTCCTTTAAGTGTTGGTAGACCAGATGGTAATCGCTCCTAGTAAAGCCAATATATACTATCAAAAATAATATCGAATAATGAAACGTCAAATAACAGCAAAGAAATTGCGATAGAATCACAAAAAGAAAGAGTAAAAGAGTTATATTCCAAGAGACAGAAATATAAAATAAATATATTTTTATACCTAGTTAAGTATCTGTTAATAGTTCTTTTTCTTACATTACGAACAGACTTTCAACTTTTTTATTGTGTGCAAAATGCCCACGGATACCCCCACAACCAGAGTCAGTGGGAGAGGTTATGTCGAACTCGAACCGACTAAAACGCACGCTGACCGTCTAGGCCACAGGTCGCCGGAGAGAGGAGATTATCTGAAATATATCCCTCGCACCCCGGCCGGCCCATACTATCAGACATTTGAATTTTAATTAATTGCTTAGCTTATTATTATTATTATTTATATATATTAATCATCTCGCCTATAAATTCCCATAGGGGAAGGCAGATAGTTATTTATTTGTATCGATTGAGCTACAAAAGTAATATAGATATATTTAATTCAAGCTTTCGTTTACAGATTTAGGCTGGTTGCCTCTTGTCATCTACTTGGCCGGCAAGTTCTCCATCACCATCGCTTACAGCTCTGTCTACATCTACGTGTCTGAGGTCTTCCCGACGAACGTTAGACAGTCTTTACTGGCGATATGTTCGTCTACTGGCAGAATTGGTTCTACATTGGCACCCCTCACTCCATTATTGGTAACTTACTACTACCTGCTAGTGAATTCTTACTAGTTATTATCCGACTATGGCGAGGCCAAGGAAAGGTTATGATTTTGACAGGCTATGTAAATATATTTATGTATGTATGTAGCTTCATCTGTTCCCTTATAGCTCCTTAACTGCTTATTAGAATTGGACTAATGAAGTATTGTCAGAAGCGTCTTGGTCATCTGCTTGTTATAGACTACCTAACGTATCGTTCAATCTAATGTGGCGCACACTAGCGGTCATGAACACTGTGTTAAAAAATAACTTTGTGTTAAACTGTGTTTGGTATCAACTGGAAGGGGCTTAATTAGCACATTTCAAATATGTATAAATTATGGCTGCTCCAAAATAATATAAATAAAAAATGAAGCTTACAAACTAAAACCCGACTACTGAAAAATCATGTTCTGAATAGTATTAAACAAGATAATATCAAGGATAACCGTATGCCACTTACTCTAATAAAACAATACATCCTAGGGAAAAGTGGCATACGACCACGGCTATCCTTGATATTTTCTTTTTTAATACTTTTTAGAACATGATTTTTCAGTAGTCGTGTTTTAGCTTTTGAACTTTTTTTATAAATACTTTTCTGTTTGTCTGTTTATCTCTCCGTTCGCTATGGACGCAAAGAGTACTGAACGAATTTTGGGGCTTTTTTTTTGAAAGAGCTCGATAAGCAGTCGCCACAATGACTGCTCATTAACTAATATAGGAAGAATGTTAGTAATATTTCTAATATCTTTCCTCAGGCCTTTTACTATGAGAACCTGCCTTCAATATTCTTCGGCACCTTAGCCATCATAGCAGGACTCTGCGTCTTTACTTTGCCAGAAACCTTAAACCAGCCTCTACCGGACACCATAGAAGAAGCCGAGAGGTTAAGTAAAGAGAAGAACCACCGCCAACTTATTATGTAAAATTTATGTGAAAATTATGTTGTCTTACTTTCATCAATGCATTTTTTAATGCTGTGAAAGAGATGCTTATATTTTTGTTAATTATTTTGTGCTATTTTTGGCAAAAGCGTTAGATTTATATGTTACGGATTATGCTGGAATATGGGGTAAATTTAGGCTTACCTGGTTTACATAGTATGGCAAATATCTGAATCACCTAAGTATAGCCTAATGCTAGTTAAATAATATTTGAATAAATAGTCAATGTAAAACCTAAATGCAGTGATGGACGTCCGCGGGGCTCCTATTTCTTTATATATTCACCAGTAACATGACACTAAAGAGATAAAGAGAGAGACCTAAAGCTTCCACCACACCCTTCTAACCTAATCTATCGGATCGAGGTCTTCGATATCCCTCTCCATCCAAAAAGTTTTGTTAGTACTAAGTTCTGATTCCATTTAACTGTTTACACCTATAATAGACCTGGTGTACAGTAAATAAATATACTATTACTTGGGTAAACCTAGATTTACTTCATAGAACAGCATTATCCGGATCTTTTGACCATATTTTTGTATAGGCACAACATTTCGAACAAAATGTATCGAAAAATCGGCTAATAAAATATATCATTTTGTGAGGTGTGAGTAATACCTCGGTCAATTTACAAATCCGAAGTTACAATAATTCGCACCCTACTGAAAGTTGGTAGGACTGTTTAAAATACCATCATCAATGAGTGAGAGAGTAAATTGCCGTTTACGTAGCACTCAATTCAGTTTCGTACGGAATCCTTAGTGCACAAGTTCGACTCGCATTTACCGATTTTAATACAAAATTGTATGATCTTCAACTTTGTCTCAGACATTTGTAAGATAAAACTTACCGTTTTGCTGAAGATTACGAAATACCCGCATTTATAACCTTTGACCACTTATAAAAAATCCAGGAATTGGCTCGATTAGGGTTTTTTATATTTCATTGATGATGGGCACGACGATATTCCCATCCCAATTGAGCAGTCCGATTGGGGAAGCACCTCCAGCCTACAGAATACCACGGCTATAATAACTTCGTGTGGGTGAGTAGGGTAGCCAGAGCTCACTGGAGAGTTTTTGTGCTGTCAGTGGCTTGTCCTGATTGTTTCTTCTTTACTGACAGCACATGAACTCTGTTCTTACAGGGTTAGTAGCACGGGATCATAGGTCACGGTAACCACTTTCCATCAGGTGGGCCGTGTGCTTGTCTGCCACATAAGTTGTATTTAAAAAAAACAATATCCTACCAACTTACTGCTGAGTGCGAATTACCCTCACTTCTACAATTTCGTTTCTATTGACATCGGATTATGAACTAATGTCAATATTTTTCTTTAAGCTGTCAATGTGTCCATATTATAGAATTTATTCACTGTGTTTATAAAATATAATCTCGGATCATACATTATTATATAGAAATTAAGTGATTTGTAATCATGTGACTTATTTTATATAACTTTAAGGTGTAAATAAGCTACTTTCTCGCCAGATATTTTGCATCATTCGTCATGATCGCACAAAATAAAAAAATAAATATCTGTATACTGTCTTTTATTTTTGACGTGACAACGTCTTATAAATTGGTTTGCCGGGTGACACTTCAAGAAACTGCGTTACGCTCCGCTCACGTTATGCGCTCACAATGAGAGCGAGTGAGAGGCACGCGTCCCTTCCACTCGGGCATGGTTAGCCCGCCTAAGAGCGAGAGAGACAGACATAAAAAGTGAAAGGCACGCGTCCCTTCCACTCGAGCACAGTTAGCCCGCCTAAGAGCGAGAGAGACAGAGCGAGAGAGAGAGAGTGAGAGAGATAGGCATACACACCGGTTCATGTCTTGCGCTTCTATTTCGCTTAGGCGCCTGCATACAAGTTTACACGTTGCCAGTTAATTGTAAAACGATTGTGTAGTGATATTTCATCCTTCTTCCTACTATACGAATGAATATTCACATTAAAATTATTTTACCACTCAAAGTCGTTGTCACGTAAAACTTTCGCCCGTATACCGACTTTACAGGCAACCAATTTTTATACTAGTTGCTCACCTAGACCTAAATCCGCCCGCGTGATTTACTGATTCCGGCCTGGATTAACACATACCTAGGTAATTTTAATCCTTGAAATAGGTTCCCTTGGGTCGTGGTAATGGAATGAGACTTCCATGTGGGCCGAACCATGCAAACAGTAAGAATTTTCGAAATATAAACGCTCGTTCGCATAACTTAATTATGTAAAATATCTATTTTTAAATTTTTTAATTTTTTTTTTCCTTGTTAATACTGTCCCTTTATACGGAGTAGAAGATTTCGACCTTACCTGGAGGGTAAGTACTCAAAATACTAGAGATAGAGAATTTCACACAAAGGAAAATCCTTATTTACATGCTTCTGAGGCTGAGTCTGGGCTGTAGAGTAGATGGGTTGGTCCAAATGCTGCTCTGCCGGGAACCATTTCATTAAAATACTCGTACTATTTACTAACGGGTCCTATGGCTGCTGAAAAGCAGCGGAAACGTCGGGCTAAATGTAAGTAATAACAAATAAATAACGATAAATAAAAATAGTTTTATGACAATTAGTGATTTAACATCACAAAATGACTTAAAACTTTAGACAAAAGGTATCACAAAAAAGAAATTTAGGGATTGTGATATATTTTTCTGTTTGTTCGTGATGGATACAAAAAACACTGAATATTTTAATGCGGTTTTTTTGTCTTGATTAGGTTTAAAATCTTGCGTTTGTTTATTCGCAATTGGTTTACTAAAACCAGATATATAGTCGCATATATACCTACTAATTATGTTAATACTAAACAATTTTGTATATCTAAATTGTATTATAGTCCAAACTACAGGTTTGCACTACATAACTGAACTATCAGTCAACAGTAAGGGGAAAAAAATAAAGTATTAAGATCATTTTGAGTAGGTACTTTGGTAGTCAAGATTGATCTGATGCTGACGGTACATCAGCTAGTATTTATATATAATAATTACATTTGATTATATATAATTAATTGTAATTTTATTATAATTATATAATAATAATCACCGCGGTAGCCTAGTGGTATGGGCAATGGACTGCTGCGACGAGGTCTCGGGATCGATCCCAGGTTTTACCATGGCACACACCAATGACTTTTCGATGCTTTTCGAAGTTATGTGTGTATTTATCGCAGGTTTATAAGTGCCCGGTTAATGGCAATAGGCTCGCCACCTATTACATTGGGACCTAAACATAAACTGGCGAAATGTGGGTGCTAGCACCTCTGCCTACCCCTTCGGGGATATAGGCGTGCGTTTATGTTTTATGTTTTAATTACATTTGAAATCGCCATTGTTTTTTGAAGAAATTGGAGGAATTTTCAGTACTAACATTTTTGCATTTTTTTAGGAATGACAAATCCAATTTTTTTGTGTACGAATGAGACAACATTAAGCATACAGACACTTTTATTACATTTTTGAAGAGTGACTGTTGTAAAAAAGTAATACGAAATTATATTATTAGGTATAAATTAATGGTATTGATATTTTATGAACCCGAGGTACCGCTGTTGTCACCACGGCACAGGCGTGCCCTTAAGGACTCAACGAACCGTTAACATTATAACAACTTGCTGAATACAGGTTCGAAGGTTATCTACTTCACACATGGAAGAGCAGAACTTCTAATAGGAGGACAAATGAAATTCAACGTAATGTTATAAATTTCACCAAACCAAACATTAAACTATTATAATATACAGAAAAAATATATACAATTACTTATAAAATTTATACAAAACTATTCTAACTATGCAATATATACAAAAATGAAATAAAGAAAAAGAGGGAGACTGCAATTTCAGGCATCGAAAAATTCCTCCACATCGATCTCTACTGATACCACGCCCGAAAGGCTGCCAGCTTTACCACGCTGAATAGCGATGCCAATTCTTTGAACGAGGCAAAGGCCGGCCCTATGGTCACGGGAAGCGTCGATAATTTATTACAAAATAGTTATGTAGAAAAGAAAAACGTAATGTTTCATTATTGATTATACTATGAGTATGGATAAGATCATGGTAAAAATACCTATCAAACAATTAGCCTATTGCAATTCACTGCTGGACATAGGCCTCTCCCAATGTGGTAAGGCTTTGGCCTATTATTTCCACGCAGGCTAGACGGGTTGGTACAGGGACTCGAGGGCCAGGGTATTTCGAGTTTTCTTTTCTCACAGTGATATCATCTACGTATTTTTCTGTTAGTTGCCTCTTAAGACATCCTTCGGATGAGATGTGGTGCCTACATTTTTTTTAAGGTGCGGAAATCCACTCGGATATCCCCCGCCGCGGCCAGCGAGGTAGTTATGTCGGACTCGAACCGACTAAAACCTCCGATCTTGGGCCATCTGTTGCCGAGGGTGATGCCTCTGGCATATTCCTCGCGCACCCGACTGACCCAGGGCCCCATCTGGTCTCTACGGCGTCCCCATCGTTCCCCAGAAAAAGGTGGAGAGGCACTAATCGCGTCACCGTCTCGTCCTGCTTCTGCTAGAGTGACAGGTGGCTCCACCTGATGGGGTACTGATACTTGCATTCTTTCTCTGTCACCACACGGATGTACCTACATATATACCTTTGATTTACTTGACGTTTCGAATAAGTTACACCAACCATTATCACAGGCTGATTGGCTCAGTGGTGCACGCCTTCCGAAGCTCGCCCGTACCATGATCCCAACATTACATATTGTATACCTTTTTATATTAAATCTAGACTTTCATGTACACAAGACCTTGCCCCTCGTATTGCAATGCCTCTGTGCACTCCCGAGTTTGGTGGAAGAGAACTCAACTTTGAGTTAAGCTCGCCTTTATACATTACATCTCAACTTTTTGTATAAATGTCATTTATGTGTACAATAAAGTATAAATAAATAAAATAAACATTATTGTATTTATGGAAAGAAAGAATAAGCAGGGTCAACATCGCCTGCTAAACAATTGATGAGGCTCTGGTGTAAGGTGACCAGCAAATTCGAAAACGCCGATATACCTCCTAAAAACAATCCACACAATAAAAACCTTGGACGTAACTGCTAAGACGCTAGAAAAATAATGACAACAGTTATAATTGAAAATATACCTTCTCCAATGCTTGCACCTAATCTTAAAAACCACGAGAATAGTCGGCACTCGAACGGCGTCGGAGTGAAAAGTTAATAGCCTATAGGCAGTTGTCCTTTAAAGGAAACAACAACTGTAGATAAAATAAAAACAAAATTGGACATGTTAGGAGATAATAAAGCAAAATGTCAAACAAAATATTGCCATAACTTGTGTGACAGGCGCTTTTAGATAAACGCCTGAAAGTAATATTATAGCAATGTTGCACTAAATATAATCTACGTTTACAGTTTACTTGATGAATGATGGGATACACCGAAAATCACAACGGTTAAGCAATACTACCCTGATCAGTTTGTGAATAGGTGATGAGATTCTTAACATATTGCCAAGGAATAAATTTTACTAAATCGCAACCGACCTCGTCATGCCTCGGAGAGCACATTACCATCGTTGGTTTGACAAGCCATATAAACATCTACGGCAGTCGTTATGCGTCGTTGAAGACCTAAAATATCCGACAATCTGGTCTAACTATAGAACTTAAATATCGTCTGTGGGCTATGGAAGTCAAATGGCAATCGCTTCAAATAAAATGGTTTACTGAGTTTTATCACATCTGATGATATGGCAGCGCATCAACAAAGAAGCAAATGATTATTGAAGGGAAAACTTCAAAAATTTTGGATGAATAAAAATCATGAAACTGATGGAACTCGTGCCTGTCACTACAACACAACGATATAGATTTTAAATTCTATATGGACAGTAGTACCCATTTCACAAATCTTATCTAATTGTGACCCACTGATGACAGAATATGATTCCTTTTCCATGTTGAGACTATTCACCGATTGGCAATTTATGTGTGGACACATCTTTGAAGTGAAATCTTCTTTCGACGGGATGAAAACTTTTACTGACTTTTGATACAGACGGTTTTCACTTCATCACTTTAAAGACTGCCCCGCATGTTATTAGATAGGTAGTTATACAAAATATCATACATTTAAGTAAGTGGCGACTAACGGCAAAATACGCAGACGATATCACTGCGAGAGAAGAAAAACTCGAAATATGACCCTCTTTTCTGGGATTTTGCCTTCAGCTTACCATCAGACAAGGCGAAGTCCAATTGACGTGTCCTATATAAAAAAAAAAAAAAAAAAAAAAAAAAACCTTAAATTAAATCTAAAATCATATATCTTAGTTACTAAACTACTTAGCAAATATTCATTTCACTACCGTTATCAACTTCTCTGTTTCATCGTGTGTCAATTTTTGTAGGAAATTCTTTAGGACATTCTTACACTGGTTGAAGTTCAGAGGATATATGTCTGCTATAGCATTCACTCTATTATACAGCAGTGGTCCCAGAAACATATAGAATTTGGCTGTATATTCGTGCTTTATCGCAATTCGCTGGGTACATACAATACCTTTCCGTCTTTTATTTACAATATCAGTGCTGAATGGGAGTGCTGCGTGCTGTTTTAGTACTGTGCTCATTATAAATATTATAAATATGATGGATAACTATCTATTAAATATTATAAGGCTACAGCAACTTATCATAATTTATTCTCCTACGTTGTGAACATCTGGTATGTACCTACAACAAGTTTATTTTTATCACAGCTTCTGTTCAAGTCTTGTTCACTACACAAGTTGAGCAATAATATGGCCCTGGATACCATATTCAACAGCTAATAAGTAAAACGTTCTAAGCGACATCTATGGTTTACAGTTAATAATATAAGACAGTACTAAAGTACTATTTCTTTATGATTATTTTTCCGTGAAGCGCTGATGCTTCTTAGGCGTTTTGGTTTTTTACTGTCGTAATTTATAAGGTTTGAATATATATTTGTATACATAATGCAACGGTTTATGTACCTATTGTCACTGATATTGTTTTTTCTGCATATCAATCATCTGCCTATAGATTATACGATGCAAATGATCTTTGAACTACAATTGCGTAGGATATTTATTGCGTTACTTAAGATACGAAATCTCCTACGTGTATTCACTATAGAAAAAGTAAATGTAGATTTTTTATAACAGATAAAGATGCTAGAATGTTCATATTATTTTTATACAACTTAGGTGGTAGACAAGCACGCGGCCCACCCGATAGAAAGTGGTTATCGAAGCCTATGGGCGTGTGCAACATCAGGGGAGTCACTCTCGTGCTCCCGCCGACCCTTTAAAAACAAAGAGTTTTTGTGCCACTGCAGAAGACAAAGCAGTGCAATTTTTCGGCCTTACCACTGACAGCACAAAAACTCTCCAGTGAGCACTCGCTACCCTACTCACCACCGAGAACACCACACGAGCTTATTATTATAGCCGCGGTATTCTGTGGGGTACTTCCCCAGGCGAACTGCTCAATAAGTTCCTAAGGGTCGGCAGCACGAGTATGACGCCCTAATATTGTACACATCCATGGGCCAGAATAAGTTCCGGGAACGAGTTGGAGACTATGTAGTCCCCACACCCGAGGGGAGGGCCAGATCGTGAGAGATGGCCCTGGGTCGGCCGGGGTGCGAAGGATATGCCTGTCAACCTCACCTTCGGCAATCAAAATCAACCCACAGGCGGCGTGCGTTTATGTCGGTTCAAGTCCGACATAACCCATTCCACCGGCTCCGGTGGGGGGGTATCCGTGGGGATTTTGCGCACGTAAAAAAAAAAGTACATTCCATCAACTTCTTCTTCAGCCTACGTCTGCTTCTAAAACCACCCACATTCATACTTTGAATCTTTCCAACAAAAGTATTATCCACAGTCTCAATTCAACGTAGATATGCCATGTCGGAGTTGTATTAACGCCTCTCCTTGACCGCCATACTACCGAGACAGCTGAGACGAGACGGTTCAGACGCCACGATAACTCACCTACCTACCAAGTGACCGTAGCACAACTACACTCGACAGTAGGTATAATGACGGTACACGGTGACGATACTAGTATATTGGAGGAAGTTTGATAGTTTCACCAGTGAATGAAAAATTAAGAAACATGCGACTGTCGTGGTTTGGACATACTATAAGAAGAAATGAAAGTACTTTATTTCTTTTTATACCACTTTGGTGGCAGACAAACACACGTCCCAAATGATGGAAAGTGGTTACCGTGGCCTATGGACGTGTGTAAGATCAGAAGAGCCACACTCGTGTGCCGACCCTGAAAGTACAGAGTTTCTGTGCCGAAGAAGAAGAAGGAAAACTCGAAATAAAACTCTGTACCAACTTGTCTGGACACCGTGGAAACAGTAGGCCAAAGTCTCCCAATTGGAAGATGCCTATGTCCAGCAGTGGACTGCCATGGGCTAATTAATTTGATTGATTTTAATGTTATTCCCACAGGAAGTACTAGTAGTACTATTTTTCTTAAACATTAATAAAATACCGTGGCCATAATAACCTTATGTTGGGTTCCCGGCGGTGATTAGGGTAGCCAGAGCTCACTAGAGAGTTTTTGTGTTGTCAGTGGGAAGACCAAAAGCTTGTCCTGCTTCGTCTTTTACACTGACGGCACCGAAACTCTCTGTACTTACAGGGTTAGCAGCGCGGGTGTGACTCCCTTGGTTTTGCACACGTCCATAGGCCACGATAGCCACTTTCCATTAGGTGGGCCGTGTGCTTGTATGCCAGCTAAATGGTATAAAAAAATAGTACAGATAAAGGTAGTTAAGTTATGAAAATCTTGTCTCATATACACGTGTCGGTTGATAAGGTCACTCGCTATAGTACCTATCTGCAAATGAATGACTCAACTTATCAGTAAGTCTGTCTGGTACAAACTTTAGTTGGACAATGAAACAATTTATTGTGCAGTTATTAATCTTATTTCATAGTAGACAGAGATATTATTTTATCACGTACATTACATTCACAATATAGAATTTTAGACATAGTTTTATCGTCGTCCGTGCGTCAGTCCCGACCACATCCGATGCTTAATATAATGACTTAATTTTAATTAAAAAGCTTTAATAAATAAATAATAAATAAAATATCTCTTTCTTGTATAGTATACAAAATAAAGAGCACATTACACAATAAATTATAAAGTATAAGTACATACAATTGGCGGCCTTTTCGCACAAGGTAATCTCTTCCAGGCAACCATGGGATGGAGTGACTCAAAGAGAGTATAAACCTCTACCAAAATAGACTTGAGACAGATTAGCGAAATGAAGGGGGTAGTTTTTTTATTGTAGTCCACACTTAGATATATATAATAGATATTTATATGGCTATAGATACATGACTTACTATATAATATATACTGTATAGATAATTCATTGAAAAACAGTACCTAACCTCAGGTACCCGATACTTACATGAAATATAAAATATTGAAAACAGCGAAGACATGAATGAGGGAGATATAGAAATAGAAGATTTTGCAACCACTGCTTTAATTTACATCTTGATTACAGTTTATTACTTCCAATTTTAGCAATGCAATGGTCTGTACTAATTTATGAAAATAACTATATATACAAAAGATATTTATGAATATTAATATTATGAACTCCGATGATTAGGAATCGGGCTAATTTTGGAGAAAACTGGCAACATTGATGTGTATAAACATCACAATCTGCAGAGATGCAGTCATAAACAATTGTCTACCCACTAAATAATATAAACGAAATATTTACCATATTAGTAGAAAAACTACTCCAATATTATCAAACCAAAATGATTCTTACAGTATCAGCTTAGAAAACCTTTTCCTGTACCGGCCACAACTGATTCTCATCCAGCAATATGACCGTGATATCGAAACTGAAGGTTGTTGTTGGGTACCATTGTGTTACGTCATCGACCGTTACAGATAGTAACACGCATGACTTGCTATTCGTCCATGGGATTGCACACGAACAATGTGATGCTGAATTGAGGGATTATTCTTCTTGACAATGAGTTTAATAGCAGTCGTATATGAGTCGTCTTCATCTTTGCGAGTCCCTGTTACATCCGATGACATCACCTTGGAGTCTGAAGTTCACTTTCTGGCTTTTACTTAACCACCTCGCACAGTCTTGAACATCCCTGGATGTGAGGCAATTTAGTAAGTACTTTTTGGATCAATCGGGGCCTGTCGGAGGCGGTATAGCACATGAAGACTGCTCTGGCTTCGCTTCCGCTTACTGACTTTCTCTCGCGATCCTTACGGGTGACTCACCACTGATCTCACACCACTTGGCCGATAGTCTTTAGATAACCGTAAACACTGCTTGGTAATGGCGTGTAGTACTATTATTTATTCAGTGATGGCGTTCTCGCCGAGCCGGCCCAAGTCCAAAGGTAACATGCGTGTCAATGAATACCCATAACCGTGCGAAATGAAGGAGGAAAAGACAGAAAGCGGTGTCTAGGCTCTGAGTTCTTTGAATGCATTCAGGAAAATACAGATTTATAATGATTATAAGAGAATCAAATGGTAATCGTAAGATGTTTTGAGGTGACATAAACAGTAATTTATAGTAAGGTGCGTCTATTTACAATTACTTTATGATGAAAATGCTTTATGATATATGCGAGGATAAGATAAATGGTAGTACACTATCATTTAAGTTAACAACAATTTTTATAATAGATTGTGTACCAAAGACTCATATTCGCTAGAAATTAGTGCTAAAAGGCTAGATGTGTAATTGTGACGAATGATTAAATTCGGACGGAATGATTAAATTGTCACAGTACGAATCGTTTTACCTACCTTTTTTATATAGGACACGCCAATTTGACTTCACCTCCCTTGACGGTAAGCTAAAGGCAAAGTCTCAGAAAAGAGAGTCACCATTACAGACACATAGCATGTTACAATGATGGCATTCATCTTGGCAGCCTCATCAGATGCTTTTTCACGCCTCGCTTAAAGAACCCAGGACTGTAGATGGAATGAACACGTAAGCTGGTAAAGGATTCCGGGTCTTAGTGGTGCGGTAAAGGAAAGAGTCTCCGAACAGCATGGATCTCGATCAGGTACTCTACACCCATCTAAATCTATAACATCTAAGTTGTGTTATCTGTTTAGGAAAGGAGAGGGTGGGACTAATTGGAAGAGTTTATCAGAACACTGACCATGGTAGAGACGGTACGCTGGCCAGGCGGGCTTTCCTTCTCTCGCCTTTCGGATGAGATAGGGTGGTCCCCGTACCTTGGTGATACTTGTATTCTTTCTCCGCCACCATGGCTTATTATAAATATGTTTCGGTCGAGTAAGAAGAATGAAGCTATAGTGTACCTATTAGTAGAGTTATTGGACATATAAGCAATAAAAGGTGCGTGACATTACCTTTACTGGCAATTATGCATAACTTGTTAGTAACCACGACATAACCCGCATAAAAAAATCAGGAAACCCGAGAAAAAAATTATTTAGCAAGAAAAAATAAAATAAAATCCACACACATATCTATTCTCACAAACTTTCACTTATTTTATAATAGTAGGATTCTTATAAAACCTATACCTTTTACTATTTCTTTATATGAAAGCATTCTCACCTCTACTCATACTCACCTCATCCCATTCATAGATAAAAATATTACGTCCAATTCAAAAGAATAATTCAAAATTCGAAGATTTTGACATAATAAACGTAGTGATGCTACACGCAACAATACGTTTATTAACAATAGCTCTTACAAAAATATCGATAACGCTTAATATTGAGAAAAGATTGTGGATTTGTCATTTATGATTTGCAATGACGCTCACAGGAACAATACGAAATTCAAAGACCCGGGACATAAGATTTACCAGCACAAAGTTCCTTTTACCATATCTTATTTAATTATGTACATAAATACATAAGTACAACTAGTAATAAAATCTCGGCGATAATTACAATAAATCATAGAGTCAATCACACGCTATTTCAATAACTTAAGTCTTTATCGAAAATTTATATAATTTTGCTTAAATGCCGCTTCTAAAACTTTTAAATGTTTTAGGTAAGGAATTAGCTAATCTGATTGGTGCATGCGACTTACATCTAAGAGATGGTAAGTAATGTAGGTTATTTAACGTTTTAATATTTCGTGTTGAATATAATATTTATCGATTTTTGAGATTTGAGTTTTGTCGAAATTAATTCATAAGCTTATCGGTTACAAAATCAGTAATCATTTCTTTACAAGGACGATATCCTTGTAAAGAAATAATTACTGATTTTGTAACTGTTTAATGTTCTAAAACCTGTATAATTATGCTGTTATTATAAATTAAGTCAATAGACATTTCTCGGCGTCTTGTGATTCTGTGACATGAATTTCAAAATTCAGTTCAGTTCATAACAGCTGATTTGAAATTACGTTTATAGCATATTAAAGTTTAACGCAACGTGTTAACGATCATAGCAGTCTGGACGACAAACACGTGGTTTTCGGCATAGGTCTACTACTATCACGTGACTATCATACTGCTACACACACCTCACCTAAAAAATATTGGGTCATTGGCTCACTTTCATTGATTACCGTAAAACAGAAATTCGATAATGTTTACTATTAGTAGATTATTATTTGTAATCGCATATTTACACTTTAATCTCAAGTTCCTTGAACGTTCATTTGCATTACATACCTATTATTCGCGGCGCTACAAATATTTTAAGAACATTTTACTAAAATTACAAATGGTTATGAATTCACTGTCGATTGCTGCTTTAGTGAGGGGACGTAGATATCGGTTCCTATAAATAGCGAGATTGTAAACGGTACTTACGATATAGACAAGTTGTAAACGAAGCAGCGTAAGCGCGTCGTGCGATATCATGACGTTTTGTGACGAACCCACTCGTTCGGAATCGTTCGGTACCGATGCAGCTGCTATAAGTTTCGCTCAGTCCGACGCGTACGCTTCGCCGGCCGGCCATTCTTACTTATATATCGTAATAAAAATTGTTTAATTTACAATACCGGTATTGTAAGACTAACTCCTGCATTCCCGTGTATAAAACAGGTGTGTTATAGTGTCCACATCGTTCAATTGTTTTAAGGTTATAATAAACTGTACATTCCAACGTGGTCTTTCTGTGAATTGGGTCATTCATAGTGATCATTTGCACCAGCCTTTGTAAGTATTCTTTATATTATAATAAATCTAACATATTTAGTTGCATCTCTGGATTTTAATTGCGCATCCAATTTTTTTTTCAGTTTATAAATGATGATGTTATGTTATGATATGTACTTATATAGTATTATAAACTTAATTTAAAATCATCATACGAAATTTGATTTGGCTTTCATATTTTTATACTTAAGTAAGTAGTGTAAGTAAGTTCACTTATGCAGTTCCAAAATTATTTACTTTTCGATTTCGATAAAATGTTGCAACAGTTGAATAACGAATAGACCAGTTTCCGTTATTGATATGTAATTCATTGTTTTTTCGACTTTGGCTTCTGCATATACAAAATAATAAAATTCCACATTTAATAAATTACTTAACTATTTATTGTTCTGCGTGTGCACTCTTCTTCATTGTCCTCGAGAAAGCGATTCGTAGTATTATTAAAATTTACCCGACACGTATTACTAACGGGTTCAATAACACAACTCACTGTGAGAACTCAGTTACATTATGAACAGACGTATTTATGACATTTGATTTACTATATGAATAAAATGAACTATATTAGTCAATATCAATAATAACGTTTATTTCTAAACTATTTAAATCATTTTACCACTTTCTTTTTTGCACATCACTATTCTATTCATAGATAGGTATTTGCTGTTGGCATTATTCTCACTA
This sequence comes from Eilema griseolum, assembly GCA_963662185.1. Lineage (NCBI taxonomy): Eukaryota > Metazoa > Arthropoda > Insecta > Lepidoptera > Erebidae > Eilema > Eilema griseolum. Next base: position 19,936,987 of record OY759245.1, read on the forward strand.
AAATATATTTCAAATAATAAATATAATTATCATTGTGTTATCTTGTTCATAGTTTGAAAAAAATATGCTCTCTCTTTTCAAGTTCATCGCACATATTATTTTATCTATGCCCTTGCATATCAGATAGCACTTAATAAAAATAATAAATTTGGTACATATAATAAAAATAATATTTATGGATGGTTTATGGTAATAGAGACAAAAAAATGGTTGCAATTTCAAGATAGGTTGACCGTCCGACATTCCTCTTCGTAACAATGTAAGTACACACACACACACACACACACACACACACACACACTCATAACCCAATAGCAAATCGCAAATCATAAATCAAATAAAGTTCTATTCATGTTTTTAGAAACACAAAAAAAAAACTCTGACCACAAAGAGCCTTTCCCCGAAATCGCCGTAAGACGTATACAATTTGTATAGAAGAATTTGGATGGTTTCGGGCGAAGATTATGTGTTTAGTGGTCAGAGCGTTCTCGCTGTAAGGGAAAGATCGCGGGTTCGAATCCCGCCTAAAGAGAATTTTTTTTTATATCTTGATCAAAAATAATCACTTATTTAAAAAAACGCGTAAAAGCATTTTTCCATTATCCAATCCGATATCGGTGTTGACTAGGATATCCGACATCCGATAGCCGATAGGAAGTTGTTTGAAATATGTAGGTCTTTCACATTATCCGGCCCGATATCTGATATCGGAGCTGACACCGCTGTGTTCACCCGATATCAATGTCAAAAGCAAAATAATAATAAAAAACAAATGTCATGACTTATTTAATGGTGCAGACTTCTAAAGAGTCTCAAACAGTTCAATCAACTTATAGTTAAATTTTTTTGAGTCTGTGCTTTCGAGCAAATGGACGTATCAGACCGATTTTATCAGATATATGTGCACATGGTGCACATGGAGCACATTGTGTCAGCTATCGGATATCGAATATCGTCATACGACACTGATATCGGACCGGACAATGTGAAAACGACCTTAGACTTTTCTGTTGAATTTGTTTCCAACAGATCTCATGCTGTTATTAATTCTTTCTCATAATATAAATCTGCACTGTCCCCTAAACAAGTAGCTTAATCTTTAGTAAAGATTAAACGTCAAACGAAAAAGAAAAGATAAAGATCTAACATCTTTAAAATATACGTGTCAATACATTAACTATTCTATTATTATTTATATTATTCAAATTTTTATAATCAATGTATATGATTTTTATGTATTTTGAGGTTTATGACAATCATATATTACTCGATAATATTACTTTATTTGTCAAAACTAGGTATATAGGCATGGTTTAATACACTTCATTGCAACTAATTAAGGGTGCTAACGAAACAAATTGATATTCAATTTTACTGATTCACACGACAAATCGATTTAAATATCTGAGTGTGACTTTGAAATCAATCTAATGCAAAATTGATTGATTGAAAACATTATTTAGGTACACATTGCAATTCAGATTTTGATAATTGCAACTTAACAATTTTGCTATTTCAGGTAAGTACCTACTATTGTTATTGACGGTTAACAACGTCTACAGCTCTGAATATACTTAGAATTCTTGAGTGAAATAAATAAAATAAAAATACTGCTTTTTTATACCACTTAGTTGGCAGACAAGCACACGGCCCACCTGATGGAAAGTGGTTACCGTGGCCTATGGACGTTTGTAACACCAGAGGAGTCACAGTCGCGCTGCCAACCCTGTAAGTACAGAGTTTCTGTGCCGTCAGTAGAAGACAAAGCAGGACAAGCCCATAGTCTTCCACTGACAGCACAAATTCTCCAGTGAGCTCTGGCTACCCTACTCACCGCTGGGAACACAACACGAAGTTATTATAGCCGCGGTATTCTGTAGGACGGAGGTACTTCCCCAGTCAGACTGCTCAATTTTGTGGAAATACCACCATGTCCTACCTCCTTGTCAAGCGTATGTGCTTCTTCCGATATTTTTGGTTTATCGGAAGAGAAGATATCTCTCTTCTCCTCTCCCTCTCTCTCTTTAAATGATGTTCAGACATAGGAGGTTTTGTGAGTAACACTTTATCCAAAAGTATGATAATGTTAAACTTTCAATGAAAAGTGCAATTTTTAAGACATCACACACGATAAACATCCTGGAAGAATATAAGAAATTAAAATATGAAATGTGATTCGAATGTAAATAATGCACAATTTGCTCTAAATATTTCTATCTTAATTAATCAAACACCAGTTATTTCAAATGATAAGGAATGGTGATACAGACTTTAAAGCAACGGTATTGCAGCAGTTGAAATTATAAGAGCTAGTTAAGTACACCTAAGTCTACACTGAATCTAAAAATACTTAACGCGTACCATATTCTAAGAAACGAATTTACTATTCAATTCGAAGTCAAGATAATTTTATTTAATGCTGCAGTAATAACGATGGTTGATGAGAATAAACCAACAGATATAAATATGAGGCAGATCAATTGACATTCGAACATTGACACCAATTATAAGGAAACCGCAGGCTAGATGCTATATGCAATGCAATTGTAATGAACTAATTTAACATAACATACATAAAGTCATGCCTATATCCTCGAAGGGGTAGGCAGAGGTGCTAGTACCCACATTTCGCCAGTTTATGTTTAGGTCCCAATGTAATACCTATTGCCATTAACCAGGCACTTATAAACCTGCGATAAATACACACATAACTTCGAAAAGCATCGAAAAGTCATTGGTGTGTGCGATAGTAAATCCTACCTAGGAGGTAGGACACGACGGTACTCCCGTCCGAATTGAGCAGTCCGACTGGGGAAGCACCTCCGCCCTACAGAATACAACGGTTATAATAACCTCGTGTTGTGTTCCCCGCGGTGAGTAGGGTAGCCAGAGCTCACTGGAGAGATTTTGTGCTGTCAGTGGGAAGACCAAAGGCTTGTCTTGATTTTGTGTTCTGCACTGAAGACACAGAAAATCTCTGTTCTTACAGGGTTGGCAGCACGGATGTGACTCCACTGGTGTTACATACGATCATAGGTCACGCTAACCACTTTCCATCAGGTGGGCCGTGTGATTGTCTGATACCTAAGTTGTATAAAATAAAAAGAAGAACCCGAGACCTCGTCTCAGCAGTCCATTACCCATACCACTAGGCAACCGCAGACTATTAACTTAAGCTCAAGCTAAAGCACCGTGCTAAACTTACGTTAACTTCTTACTCCTGAATTATTATTATTTATTTGTGGCATATTAAGACTTTACTATTAATTAAGTTCTATAGTTTATTTTATCTGTGAGTGGTGAACATATCATCACCCAACATAAATAATAACGGGCTCTTTAAATAATTTATTCTTTGTGAAATATCTGAAAAGTGAAGCATACCACATAACTGTTACCTGCTTCTATTTTAAGTAGCTTTTTCAGATTTTGGGTTTCTTTACGCAATACGTCACAATTACTGTAACTAAAAATAAAAATCCAAGTAAACCAACATTAGCCAACATTATTCATTATGATATTCATTCATTTTATCTAAAGATATGATTCCAAAGTTATCGTATGCGGTCGTAATTCTACCATAAAGGAATTTAATTAACATTTCTGCAGCTTCTGCAGAGACTCTTAAGCGGTTCAAGTATTCTAATCTCATTGGTGATTATGAGTTTGTGCCGTTTGGAGTAGAAACGTTTGGGCGGTGGGGTCCGAGCGCCCGCTATCTCTTCAGGGAGATTGCGAAGTGTATGGTCGACGCTTCTTGTGACCAGAGGGCTGGCCTCTACTTAGGTCAGATAGTAAGTATTACCATACAACGTGACAATGCCGCTAGTCTTCTGGGAACACTACCACAAGAGGCATGCAATGCGGTGAAATTCCACGACTCATTTTAACTTTTGTTTTATTTAATTATTATATTTATTAATGTAAATATTAGCATAGATTTAAAATACATTAAGTGTAAATAGAAAAATAAACAATTGAACTAATAAATCAACTTAATTTAAATTGTAAAAATAATTATACAATGTATACAAAACTATGCTAACTATACAATATATACAAAAATGAAATTGAGAAAAAGAAACTGCAACTTTAGGCATTGAAAAATTCCTCCCCATCGATCTCTACTGGTACCGTGCCCAAAAGCCTGGCGGCATTAACACAAGTACATCATCATATTTTATTATCCTCCGAGTCCTTGCCGACTCAGTTGGAGTCAATTTCCATTCTAAGTACAATCGTCGGCACTTCGACATTTTCCGTTAAGTAAGTCATTATCATTTGAACTCTATAACCCACACAAAACGGTGGAGTATTTTAAATTCAAACTTACAATTAACATGCTCCAGATATCCTGCTTTCTTATTTTTTATAAGAAACACTTAAAATATTATATAAAAATAACATTGTACGTTTTATTTCGTTGATATCATCCAAAGTATTACTCTATCGTCGCTCTTATAAAGCTGTCGATCCGTTTTGTACATATACAGCACACACTGTTATCCACATTTCTTATTAGTTCCTACCTGCAAGAGAGGTCTCATGACAGCAGTAGCGTTCTTTGGCTGAGATTACGATGAGACCATTACGTCCTTTATGACGACTACAAATTAATCTTATTATAAAAGTTTCTTTCAGCGTTCTAATCAGAAATAGTAATGTCGTTTAAAATTTTATTGAGTCATAAAAGTATACAATGAAGCCAAAATGTAGCGAGAACAGTGCCGGTTTAGTTTGTAACAGTTTTAAAAGCAACCATTGTTTAAAACTTGAAATATATTTGAAGTTGTCCAAGCAACTGTCAAGCTTGTTGCAATTTTGTTATGAACAAATTCTGTTCATTATAGCTGTGTTGCAGGTAACCACTGTTAATTTTGCACTTTGAAAATAAATGAATGTAAGTTAGAGTCATAATTAGTGCATTGGAAAACTTGAAAATGCAACATTGGGTCTAGTTGAAATGGAAAATAGTAATAGGAAATAGTAATAGGAATAGGACCGGATGCCCGATAAACAAATCAGAGTTTAAATATATGGACTTAAATATTGGCACGTATTGAGTAAGGGCACTATTTAAGTAAGGGATTTTACGCCAAAATATGAAAACTCAAACCACTATCTATGTATCACTATAGACTCAAACATTATTTATTTATTGATTTACAAACTATAAATAAATATAGCTATTTATTGTTAGGGTGTCTCACAAATTACTAAATTTATTCTCTTATAATAGTACATTTTCTTGTTATTACTCAACCTTTGAGTTACCATCCTCATTGATATGTTTAGAGTAATTGTGATCGAACCATTGTTCGTGTTTTTTTTTGTATTTAAAGCACGTCTGTTTCTAAGCGTGTATCGGTTGTAGATTATCATAATAGTAACCAATCCGAAGCCTTTGGATGATTAAATTAGCTTCGATATATATCGTAGTAGCCACGAAGGGCTTATTAATGTTGCCGTTGACGTTGCGGCAGGTTATGGTAACTACAAGTAACTTGCGTATCCCTCTTGAATGTAAGGAGAAAATTTACAAGAGCATCATTTAGCTTGCTACATTCCGATCCATACAAGGCAGCAGTTGATGGTGATGTAGGTACATAAATAATTTAGGACATATTACACATAAGGTTAAAAGATGATGAACTTATTATATTCCAAATGAAAGCTTGTAAACTTCTAGAATCGATTTTTTTTATCATTGCCTGATAAAATTTGTTGCTTAAAAAGTGATTCAATACATTCATGCTTCTGTGATAAGAATCGATAACAGCCAACTGTTTTTGTAATCTGTTCCTCTATAGCTCACGAGCTTTTTATATAAATTTTCTGATACGGACCCATACTCCATAGTGCGAGTGTTACCACCCAATTTTTTTTTTTAGAGCCTCAACCAATTTTTCGATGTTTATCTTTGGAGGCCAGCCACGATCGTACTCACATATTGGTTTAGGTATGAATCTATAATTGATTTGTCATTAATTCTATACCCATTCGTTTCATGTATCCAAAGTTCTAAATCACGTGAACAAACCTGTTTCAATTCTAGTCACTTTAAGTCACGATGTACAAAAAATGTAACTAAGTGACTTAAATTAGGCATTTATAACGGAACTAGCTATCAAACGAGACACCACCACTCTCGTGGTGAATATTGACTTCGCCTAAACGAACCTGTTCTAAGGATATAAGTAGCTTATGTTCTATTTCTGGTGGTACTGTACCTACAAAGTTTTCAGCTAAAGCCTTTTGGTTTTTTTTGAAGAGTTGTAAAAAGCTGACAAATGGTTCACTATTGTATAAATGACAATAAGTGAACGATTTGTTAGTTAGGATTATCTATAATTATAAATCAAGTTCATCTATAAACACATGTTCCGTGTTTACATTTAATTATATAAACAATTGATTAGATAAATCTGATATATTTATAGCAGTAATACACGTACGACCGAATCGTCCTGTCTTTATGTATGTTGGACTTAGGTTAATCACAATATTGTTGTTTGTTTTGCCGATAGCAGTTATGAAATGTTAGACGTGACAGTATATTTCCTTTATAATATCCGATGTTTTATTAATAAATAACAAGTACATAATTCAAGTCCTATTTTTGTATCTTACTAGTTGTTGCACCGTGGTTCCACCGGTGAGGAATTATAATCCTTGCCCACAGTAATAAAATAATATTTAGATGAAATTTTATGTTATAAACTATCCCTGTACAAAATATCGGCTAGATATGTTCAGCCTTCTGAGCGTTTTTGAGTAAGAAGTTTCTTAACACCGACTCCAACTTTCACACTTATAATATCAGTAGCATAGAGGTTAAAGTTACAGTTTAAAATTAAAACCATACTACTACATATCCGAAAACCGAAAACTTTACTTTGTACAAAATAATATCGATTCTTTTGTCGTCGTAAACTTTAACTGAAGACGTTTGACAGAAATAAAATATATCATCATCTGTTTCATCTGTCTTACCTTTGTTGAAACGAGATGGGACACACATTAGCTTTTTTAATTCATCTAAGCCTATCACGATGATTAATTTCATGTTCAGTTAAAACTCAGCTGTGAATGCAATGAAACCCAATAACTGATATTGATTCAACCACCCCTGTGGTATTTCCGAAGAGGGTGAGTAATAAACGAATCATTTTTGTTAAATATAACTTCCACAAGGGTGCGTACAGCAACATAAGGTATTCCAGACAGGGAAGATATTTATAGATTAGCGACTACTGATAGGGTATGCCGCAAGGTGACACTTCAGGTCCCCTTTTGTAGTGAGCTACGCTTTTGATTAATATTTATAAAAGAGTCTTGTACTATACTGTACTGTACTATGTAGTTATTTGTGAAAGAACGTTGCCCGTTTTGTTAGCAATGACTTTCAGATGAACCCGTTGTCGAAAATCAAATATGTATTGTGATTATGTTATTTGCCATAAGTGTAAACACAAAAAATGTTGTTATTGTGTTCAAAGAATGTAGCACAAACATCAACCATATTTTAAATGACAGCTACAAAGGAGATTTCTGTTTGTCTAAAGAGATATGATTGTGATCAATGATATTACATATCAAAAGGAGTAGATGTGTTATTGCGCGAGAAACGTGAAGATCCGAAAACGAGTCAATTGGAACGTTTTGACTCTAGTCCGCAATACCGACCGGCGCCGGTCGAACGTAGAGCGAGAACTTCAATGATTTGAAACAAAACCGTTTAAAATTACAAAAATGCCATCGTGGGTGTATAGACATTGCAAAAACTGTCACTCTAAAATTAATAAATCACAAGGGATTTCATATCACATGTAAGTATTACTTATTTCAACTTATTAAGATTATATTTCTCACTTGCTTGTTATTCAAATTAAAAATGTCAGCACGAAAATAAAAGGATACAGCATGATATAATTTGGTACGTGAGCGACAAGGACGCGTGTACTCCGAACATAGATTAAAGTACAGATGAGAATATCGTAGGCAGTAAACTCACTACACTACCTCGCAATTCTAAATTGTTATTTTTTGTAAGTGTGTACTAAAACTATGTGGTTCAAATAAGTTAATGAGTGCGAACTTCACTTCACTGGCAAGTACCTACCTAGGTACTTGTTAAAGTTGTACTATTGGCAGTATAAAAAAAATACATACATATGCTCACGCCTTTTTCCCTCCGGGGGAGGGAGAGACGGCAGCCCGCCAACTGCTTCTGTCCTTGCATACTTCACGCGCTTCCTCTACTGTCATAATATAGCTTTTTTTATAATACAACTGGGCTACGCCCGCGGCTCCGCCCGCGCGGATGTCGGTCTGCACGTCTTTTGACTATATCTCTGGGTCTACTCGCCCGATTGTGATAAAACATGCGTATGATTTTAAGTGTGACCAAGACCTTACAAACGAAAAATACAATCAAAAATTGTCCAGTAGTTTTTGCGTCCATCGCGCACAAACAGACAAACAGACAAGACCTAAAAAAATATATCGTCGTGTTCAGTTTCGTTCATATTATATTTCCCACGTATTTTTTTTTAAATATCTCCAATTTACAATTTTATAATATTACAATTTTATAATATTATAGATTACAAAGTGTATCTATACTATTATATAATTGTAAACTTGTGTAACTGTTTTTTGGAATTCTTGTCTGTTTGTCTGTTTGTGCGCGATGAACACAAAAACTATTGAATGGATTTCGATGCGGTTTTTTTTTAAAGGTATTGGTCATACTTAAAATCTTACGCATGTTTCATCACCATCGGTCGAGTAGGACCGGAAATATATTCAAAAAACCTGCAAATCGACATACGCGCGGGCGGAGCCGCGGGCGTAAGCTAGTTAAACCATATAAGTATTTGAATTTAATAAAAATGTTTTTTTTATTTAGACAGCGAGTCAACAGTAATTTAAATTACACTTGCATTACAATTTTTTTTGTTTTAGTTTTTTTACTTAATAATACATAGAAACCTATCTCGGTAAAAAAATTATAGGTCATAAATAATAAACGAACTACATTCTAGCAGACCAATACCTATGTGTATACACATCTTAGTAATTTCCTGACCGTACGAACTGTACTGATATTGCGGTGGAACGCGAAGTACAATTGTGGTCTAACGTTTATCAACTTATTTGAACAGTATAGCATTTTATAAGTTATAACTTACGTGCTAGCACTTGATAATTTTGCCTGAATGACGTGTTTGTTCCGTTTTAAGGTTTCCAACCTATGAAGTCCGACTTCAAGAGTGGATCGCAATTGTTCGTGAACAACGGAATGAATTAAGCTCAATTTTTTAAAAAGGCAGTAGAATCTGTAGCAACTTCTTCAAATCTACTGATAAATATATATCAAACAAAGGTCGAACACTACTTAAAAAAATGCTGTTCCTCTTATAAAGGTAATTAATAAACCTTCCTTTATTATATAATTACAAAAAAAACTGTGTATGTTTAGCTATTCCTCATACGATGTACATGTAATAAAATTGCTTTTACATGGTAAGCGAATTGTCTTCAGTAGATACATATAATATAACTATGGTGCCATATTTAGGGGTCAAATAGATTATATTTTTTATTTTTCAGGAATGCGTAAATCAAAATATTATACAAATGTCCCCGTCGAGTCTTGACAACGTCAGTATACCAGATATGGAAGAAATTTTAGAAACACCCAGAAAGGCAGCACTCAATAAATGCGTTCGAGAATTAACTTTCAAACAAAATCTTTTGCGGAACAATAATAAATAATATATTATCTATCTATATTATCTATTATCAATAGAATAAGATATTATCTGCAAAAGTCAATTTCTACATGATTCTGTAATAGTGAAAGAGGATGTCACGACCATTCTTCAATAAATATATATATTTAATTTTGTAGAGTGAAGTTTGATTTCTCCATAATTTGTTTTCAAATAAAAACATATCTGTCTAAAAATAGGCAATTACCTCAATTTAGAGAGCTTTGTACCTTCTTTCTCAGTAATTTTGTTAGTCTATGTACACCGATGTAGCAACCGCAATGATTGGTGCGTTGAGTGTAGTTTGTTATCATTAAATCGAAGTGACAAACACTAGCTTTCTTCTTTTTTTAAATGGTTTTTTTCATGTCATCTCTTTTCAATCGATTGGTTTGGCAGTGAAATGTAGATGAATGAAAAATGTGTTCGGAACATTTTTTTAGCTTGATTTGTGAGCATATGACATATCTATGTTATGAAATATCATTGATTGTGATCGTTTACGTGTAATATTTTGAAATTGAGTACGTCTATTTATTCTATTTATACTTTGTTAGTTATGCACTCGTATGAAATACTCGATCTTGGAAAGAGGATTTCTCTGTCTCTTTTTCTCTCTCTCCATCTCTCTCTCTGTATCACTTTTCATCACTGTTCTTGTTTTTCCCAACCTTCACCCTTATGTAAATACAGTTAGTACTTTTTTCAGCACACAATTAATAAGTATCTATCTTCATCTGCCTACTATCATGCATGCCAAACTTATTTGAAACATTCGCATTGTATGCTTGTTTGATATTACATAGAAATTATGTTGTTCAATGCTAATTTTATCAATATTTAACAAGCGGACAATAATTAATTAGCTGACAAAATTATTATCTATGTTCCCCTGTCAGATAAAATTATTGTTTTATGAATGAAATAGAAATATAGGTCAATAATTAGTTAAAACTCGAACTCAAGACCACTTGTCGTTAATATATTTTGTTATGTTGTATTCGTAACATGTTTTCCATAACAGGTTCTTTGTTTATATAGAAAGTTTTTTTAGGATTGTTTGTACTAGTATACTTTAGTATAGTATTGAATAGTCATTCTAATCTTGTAAATAAGGAATGATAATATGTTTGTAGGTATTTTGTAACGTTACTTAACGATCTTGAGTACTTACAATAAAAATATACTCGTATTTCTATACTCTATTAATTCATAACAATAGAACAGATCAGTATCAATGAAGCATTCTAGAAATACTGTATTTAATCACGCCTTTATACCCGGAGGGTTAGGCACATTTCACCAATCATTGAATTCAGTCCCACGTAATAGGGGGTGAGCCTCTTGCCGTTTTTCGGGCATTATTGTTATCTCAAGCCACGCATCAGAATTAGAAAGAAGCCGACTGTAGTTTTCAAATATCTGTCTGATTTTAAACAGCCATATTCTTTAGTCGCCTTCTATGACACCACATGGGAAGAGATGGGGTGGTCCAAATTCTACTCTGCTCGGAACCACGCTGTACTGTATTCCTTTTGTTAATTGATATCTTAGGTCTATATTTATCCTTTAAGATTATCTGTTGACTCTTCGGCAGTGCGTGCACTATTTAATGATTTTTATCACCGTGACTGTTACGTTACTGTCACCGCGCACATCATCACATCGTCAATTGTCACGTATTCAAGTGTGCGCACGTTCTTATGGGATGATCTCGAAGCACAGAATATGATTAGGTAACGAAGATGCCCCAGTGTATGCAACAGTCTATCTGTATATTTATCTGTTACACTTCCACAACGAAACCACTGAACCGATTTGGTGAAATTTGACACAGATGTAGACGTACATTAGACCTTGGGAAAAAGCAGGCTGTTTGATAACCAACATTCACGCGAGTGGAGACACGGGAACAGCTAGTATGTAACATAGCGTCGGTAGCTTAGTGGTTAAGGAGTCGGCCTTACGATCGTGAGGTCCCGGGTTCTAATCCTGGCCATTAACACTACTGAATCCACCCGTAGAACAAGCAAAATATAGCTTAGTTGGAGAGGTTAGAGAGTATATTAGTAATTGCGGTTGCTAATATCTTTAAAAAAATATATCAGTGGTATTTATCAATGATAAATCCATTGACATACATTAGATTCTAATGCGGATTAGCCTTTGGTTTTACGATTGTATCGTTCTGTGTAAACAATAGAAACATGTGCGTTTATTTTCTTATTATCTTTATGATAATAATAATCGCTCATTGCCTCGATGGCTCTGTATATGAGGCCCAGTAAGCTTAAGCGGAATCGACCCATGGGCACAATACTTGGGCCGTTTTAGATAGTACTTAAAAACATGTTAACTTATCAGTATCAAAATAATCGGGATATTTACCATATTGCATTGTTTTGAGTTTTTGATATTTTGGCGCTGTTGCAAGCACCCGATGGTAAATATCCCGATTATTTTGATACAGATGTGAGTCACCATGATAGTTTAAATAACTTTAATGTTAACTTATGTTCTTTCTATTTTAATCCCAGTCGCATCCGAGGCCTGGTTGATCTGCTCCTCTAGACAAATGGTAAATCTTTGGCGTGTTGTAGAATAGAATGTTGAATGTATGGGCTTTGATATTTATGGCATACATTGACGACTGTCTTATACGTTAAATCTCATACATTTGTCATTCTATGCGATAGATAGATTTTTTATTGCACACCAATATTATTAAAGTTATACAGACATAATTAAAGTTACAGTTAAATGCACAATGGGCGGCCTTATCACTAAAAGTGATTTCTTCCAGGCCACCTTAGGATGGACAGGATTTAAAAGTATATAAGTGAGTATTGGTGTGATTTGTCAACATTTATAAAATAGTATGGGACATGAATAATTACATAGTATACAAATATAAAATATAGATAAATAAATAATATGTGAATATGAGAAGATTTCAACGACCACGCTTTAGAGAGATAATGGCTTTTTACCTTTTTTTTAAATATTTATGGATTATGTTAATAATTTTTGATTGCTTTAATATTTACTGGCAATACATTCCATAGGCCTTCACCGTAAAAGATTTACCATATTAAGCAGAAGAATGCGTTGGCAATCCCAGCGTCAAGTTCCTAAACGCCCTCAAGGATCTCGTGTGTGTGTGTCATAGAGAAATGTAAAACATTCTTTGAGATAAGTGGAAGTAGTTAGATTAAAGAGAACGTTATATGATAATGCCAAAATATGAGCAGTCCTGTGAAGACAAAGACGAAGATGGGGGCTGGAGCCTGCAGCCCGATTTTGATTTCCTATTCACGTACCTCCATTTACTCTTCCTCTGAGATAGGTACCTAAAACAGCCTACCATTTGCCGCCATTCGCGTCTTTGCGGTGAACTTGCATGAAAGGTTTTATGACTGTAGAGGAACTTTGTGAAGTATGTGTACTTAGTCGCCTTGTACGACACCGCATGGGAAGAGATGGAGTGGCCCAAATTCTACTCTGCCGGAAACCACGCGGTAAAAATTAATATACTTCAAAATGTGGCTTCATTTCGAAGTTTATTAATTTTTATAAAACGTATGGAAATCTGCTGGGTTTGTAGATTTATGATCCACTACCTTGAGGAGAAGCGTAATGATACAAATAAATAGCCTAAAACCTTCCTCTATAAAAGGACTATTTGAACACTAAAATAATAGTTCCTAAGATTCTTTATAAATTATAATATTATAGTATACATAGGATCTACACTGTGAATTCATCACATCCAGTGATACTTCAATGAAACAGTATACATTTCGTGTGATTTTTCATACCGTGTACTGCGTGTGCTGAAATATTGAAATGTGCTAGCTCTCATAGGAAATAGAATATGTTAACGCTTGAATAAGCGAATTGTGGACTGGCTTCGTAATTTATTTATCCTCAGGAATATGTGGAAAAGTTTTTATCATTGCGTTTTGTTTCATAGTTTTGATACATATAATCACGCATTTATGCCCGGAGGGTAATTAAAACCCACTTTTCACCAATCATTGAATTCAGTCCCACGTAATAGGCGGTGAGCCTATTGCCGACTTCTGGGCACAATTGTTGACTCAAGCATCTGAGGCTGAGTTTGAGCAGTATACATCTGTCTGATGTTAAACAATTCTATCCCTAAGTCGCCTTCTATGACACCGCATGGGAAATGATGGGGTGGTCCAAATTCTACTCTACCGGTAACCACGCGGCTCTCTCTCTCTGTCAATCATCAATCAATTAGCTGGACATAAGCCTCTCCCATTGGGCGTGATTACTTCTAGTCCTTCACCACCTTATTCAGGGTTGTCTCTCTCTGTAGTCTCATCTATCATCAAACAGATACTGCACCTTTAATGGTTCATTAACTTGTGCAACATAGATAACTGAGATAAAAATAGATAATATACTATCACAAACAGACAGATAACACGTTATTTGAAAGTGATAATATTTGTCCATCGATAACTTAGGTTTTATTGAGGCACGGCAAAATGTTTCGACATTTTAATTGATGTGTGATCTTAAATCAGAAATTGATATATCATTATTATATCATAGATCAGATAATATTCAATTCTTAGTATTTCGAACAAAAATAAAACTTTTCAAAGTTGATTTGTATTTTTTTATACCACTTAGGTAGCAGACAAGCACACGGTCCACCTGATGAAAAGTGGTTACCGTGGCCTATGGACGTGTGTAACACCAGAGAAGCCACACTCGCGCTGCCGACCCTGTAAGCACAGAGTTTCTGTGCCGTCAGTGTAGAGGACAAAGCAGTGAAAAAATGTATTAATCGCGTATCTTAACCAAGTCCGGAGCTCTAAAAGACATTCATAAAATACTAAAATCTATCCAATATTATATCATATACGGAAGATGCGTTCCCGTTTCCCATGGGAACGTTTTCCCAGGATCAAAAGTAGCCTATATATTTGTTCAGCTGTTAGAACATGACTGAATAACAAACATCCAAACATCTGGGCACTCGTGGTACAGGGTTTACCTAGTACGAATGCCTTTTTTTTTCTTTTTTTTTTTTCGTCGTCGTGAGAGATGTCTCTGGGTCGGCCAGGGTGCGAGGGATATGCCTGTTAACCTCACCTTCGGCAACCAAAGAGACCCACAGGCGGTGTGCGTTTTGGTCGGTTCGAGTCCAACATAACCTCTTCCACCGGCTCCGGTGTGGGGGTATCCGTGGGGTTTTTGCGCACGTAAAAAAAATAACTCTTATAAGGAGAAATTTGTAGTCTACCTATTGAAATAAATTATTCTTATTCTTCTTATTCTTATCTTTACAAATTTTGACATCTGTAGGAAGTAGAACTAATAGGATTATTAGGTGTATATGTACACTGACGGACTCATAAACTGCATCAAAGTTCAGGTTTACTCTAAAAGGATTTTTTATAATAAGTATGCAAACTTTTTAGATTAAATTATATAAATATGGAAAGACTGGCTCTTAATCTTAAAAAAAAATTAAATTTAAAAATAGAACTGCAGTAAAACAAATGAATATAGCCGGGAAAGAAAATTTACTTGTAGTATCAGATTTGCGTGTTATTTATAGCAAAGTTTTAAATTGATTCTCATTAATTTTTTTTGTTTTGTCAATTGAATTATTGTTACCAGCATAATTGTTGGGTTAGTTTTTTAACACATCGAGAGTTTTTGAACCATAATATGGATACTTCGTCCGAACAAGCGGCACAAATTGTAGCATTGGTGCGGGAGGGCTTGGATCAACGAACGATTGGTAGAAATTTAAATTTAAACCAGTCTACGGTTTCTAGAATATACAGAAGGTTTGTAGAGACAGGTTCTTACAGGAGGAGACGTGGTACAGGCAGAACTCGAGCAACCACAGGTCGTGATGACCGATTTATTGTTATAACTTCCCTGCGAAATCGTTTCCTCACGTCAGTTAACATCAAAACCGAGCTTAATGAAGTGCGTGGAGTAAACGTGTGTGCACGAACAATAAGAAGAAGGTTAAAGGAAGCGGATATCACCCCTTTTAGACCAGCAAATGGTCCAAAGTTGTCTACAGCTCACAGACAAGCTCGCTTAAGATTTGCGCGTCATCACCTGAATTGGACAGAAGAGCAGTGGGCCTCTGTATTGTTCACGGACGAGTGTAGGACATGTTTATATGGTGCAGATGGTCGCAGAAGAGTCTATCGTCGACGTGGGGAGCGATATGCTCAAAGTTGCATTGAGGAGCGTGTTCCTTTTGGAGGCGGTTCATGTATGGTCTGGGGTGGCATATCGATGAACGGGCGAACCGAACTTGTGTTCATAGACATGGTCCGTCAAAACGGTAATAGAGGGGGTTTGACAGCACATCGCTACATAACAGAGATATTAGAAGATCACGTGGTGCCTTACATGGGATTCATAGGCGAAAATTTTACTTTAATGCAGGATAATGCCCGGCCGCATGCAGCTGCACAAGTTCAACATTATTGCGAAGAGGTTGGGATACGTACAATGAATTGGCCAGCACGCAGCCCGGATCTTAATCCCATCGAGCATGTTTGGGACAATTTAAAAAGAGCTGTATATGCGAGAAACCCTTCGCCCACGACAGTGGCAGCACTAAGAACAGCACTTTCAGAAGAATGGGACAATATTCCGCAAGATCTTTTAAAAACCCTTATAAAATCTATGCGGAACCGATTAGAATCCGTAATAAGGGCACGTGGGGGTAATACACCTTATTAAAACACAAATAAACCCTTGCATAAAGTTTGTGTCTATTGTTAAAACCAATTTTTTAATTAAACCAATTTTTCTTAAATTTCTGTTTTTTCTTCAATAAAAGTCTTAAGGTCCTTTCCAGTACATAAACTTAAACTTAAAGATATGACCCTACGCTGTTTTAAAGTTCACGAACCAATCTAGAGGTTTCAATTTAAATCTGCATAGAAAGTATGCATACTTGGTTAAAATATTTATTTCAAAGTCGTCTATTACTTTGATGCAGTTTATGAGTCCGTCAGTGTATATCTATTTCTAACTACCTATACTCTGTTTTATGTTCTAGTAGATTAATAATACAATATATCTACTTTCGCCACACATCAATTCAGCACATCATCATAGACAAGGAACACTAAATTTAGTTCGGTCCATGTCAATGTGCTTACCTGTATCAGAGTCTATTTCGGTACGTTCCACTTTAGGCACAGAATTTCTGATTAGTATCATGTCTTTATTTATTTTGGTTTTAGAATATCGGTGTCATTGACTTTTATCTATACTATTAATTAGTAATACTGATAATGGTCATCGCTACTTTTGGTCATATCTCCGTTTCAAATAATTGCAATCAAATATACGAAAGTTTTCAAAGCTGACCAAGACCTTTCTAATCAAAAAAACGTATAAAAATACAAATAAAATAAAGTAATTATTTATATAACACACTATTTTATAAATATGGACAAATTACACCAATACTCACTTGTATACTTTTATTTCCTGTCCATGCTAAGGTTGCCTGGAATAAATCACTTTTAGTGGTAATGGCCGCCAATTGTGCATTTAACTGTAACTTAAATTATGTCTGTATATCTTTAATAATATTGGTGTGCAATAAAGAATTATCTATCTATCTAAAACAAACAAGAATTCCAAAAGAAATATTTTACGGTTCAAAATCGGATATTCGGGAATTCGTAACCCAAGTATTTTTTACCCGCCTGCACCACCGATGGTAATGTACTACAGGGCGTATGTCTGTATATAGTTTTCTTTGTACCGCTCAATAGACCTAACAGCTGCACGTATTTCCATAATGGGGTCTGAAATCAAAGGTATCTTCTGAGTGTCATAAGGTACATAACAAAAGCCATGCCGTGCTAAAAAAAATTGACAATACCAATTTATTTTTATTCTTTTCTTTCAAATTTATCAAGTAGGGTGTCACAATGAAGTGAATTAAAAGGAGATTATAACTGAAAAGGTTCAAATATATTCAATTATTAAAAATCCGACTGCTTTACCATCAATTTTCTTTCGGTTTATGGTAGGCAAGTATATACCTTCTGCTATCAAACTTGCTTTGATCTTTAAGACAGCAGTCGGATTTTTTACTTTTTTATTTGTTTTGTAATAATATCTTCATTGTACAGACACAACTCATTTACAATTATTTAATAGTATAGATTATGAAAATAAGAGTCATGATTTTTATGTGATTCCGGAAAGGGTCATCTTATTTTTTTAACATTCAGTTCGTCTGTGGACTGCGTGTCTCTGGATTTTAAGAAACCACCAAGCCACCATTTCAGTTGCTGATGATTCTAAAATAATTATAAGATCAATCAATCAATTAGCCTATAGCAGTCCTCTGCTGGACATAGGCCTCTCAAGCAAAGTTGGGTACCTTTGGCCTGCTGTTCCACACTAATCTCTACTGGTCAGGGCTTTGTTTTGAGTTTTCCTTGTCTCTGCGATATCGTCTCCGTATTTTATTTTATTTTTATTTATACTTTATTGTACACATAAATTACTTTTATACAAAACGATGAGATTTAATGTACAAAGGCGAGCTTAACTCAAAGTTGAGTTCTCTTACAGCAAACCCGGGAGTGTACAGAGGAATTGCAATACGAGAGGCAAAGTCAAGTATACCGCCTTACACTTAGAATACATAAAAAAAAATACACACAGTTGCAAAAAAAATACTAAGTGCTATCTGCAATATGCCGAGTAAAATGACACCAACCGCCAAGCACATGTAGTCGTACTCATTATACTCGTTAAACAATGTAAGTACTGACTGACAGTTCAAGTACAAAGCTATGACGTCACAACCGCAAATGGATGTACTATTTGGATGGGTGCTACTACATTGTATGTGGTAGGTAATGGTTATCATACATTGCACTCGATAGACTACTGGTAGCTCTAGAGAATCAAAAATGTATCATTAGTACTACCAGTGAAACTACTCAGTACTCTACTGCCAAAATAAAAAGTCCACCCTATTCCATTTTTCCTTTCCTTTTCCTTTCATTGGTACTGGTACCAGTTAAACTACACAGTAGTAACTACTGACCCGAAACCTAATAATTATCTGGTTTGACGTCATAGAAGTAATAACGTAAACATGCGTGCCAAGTAGATTTAGACAGGAGAAAGTCCAGGCCTGGGGGTGATAGGTGAAGCCGCCTATCACCCTGGCAGAAGTAGGCCGTGGAGGTGAGAGATCGATAGAAGCCTTGGGTCGGCCGGGGTGCGAGGGATATGCCTGTCAACCTCACCTTCGGCAACCAAAAACTGCCTCCCTCCCTTGTACCCCGGCCGACCCAGAGGGGTAATGCTCTGACCACTGAGCTTTTTAACTACATACTTTACACGAAGAAAAGTAATTCGACGTGGGGAAAGAAAGAAGTTGAATGAAATTTTAAAGCATTTAGCATGTTAACTATTCAAATTGATTAAGATAGGCAAAATTGAATCGGTTCAAGCGGGATTCGAACCTGCGATCTTTTCCTTACAGGGACAACGCTCTGACCATTGAGCCACCGAACCTTCACCCGAAACCATCCACATTCTTCTACACATTTATCCGTCTTGCGGAGACGGTTAAGAGCCATCTACCGAAATTCGAACGAATTATCGGAACTGCACGGACCCGGGACTGTAGGAAGAAAAAATCTGGCCAATTTTTTAAAATTCAAAGTCAAATCAATTTATTGTGAAAATGGGTGGTTACAATGTGATGTAGTAATAATTATATTAAGTCTCTCCATTCTCTACCTCAAGGCATACAATAGACAACATTAGATATTAAATGCAATGTACTTAAATAACTAAACAAAATGTCAGAATTATATTAAACAAATGAGGTACATGTCTATATATAATCAAATTAAATCAAATTTTGATTTGTTAAATTAAATTAAATTTAGTTTGCTAAATTAAATCAAATTATACAATACAATAAATTAAAAGTTCTTGTCTTTGTCTTCCAGAAAGTCAGTCACACTATAGTACGTTTTGTTCAACAGAAATAATTTCATCTCATGCTTAAATTTATTTAAAACTCTAATATCTAAGATAGCCTTAGGTAGGTTATTGTAAATCCTCGGTGCCATACAGAGAACGCTATTGTCCATTAATGCACTTTTATGTTGAGGACATCATTCATCTTCATTTGATAGTAAGTTCGTTGTACTTCACCTGTACACCAGATCAGATAATAATTACATATCTGTAGTTAGTACCTATGTTGTAATTTGTATTATCTTTTATATCCTAGAGGTAATGTACACAATGTAGATACAATGAACAAACGTACTTGAAGTTCAGCTTATAACATGACAGTTGTTCAAACTACAAACACTTGCCAAGGTTTATAACATAGTATTTAATACTAGTTGTTGCCACGGCTTCGCCTGCGAGAAACTCCACGATCTATAAGAACCTCTTTCCGGAATAAAAAGTAGGCAATAATTTATTATTTTTTTTGGTTTATGATTTACTAGCCCACCCCAGCTTCGCCCGGGGTATATTTTGAAGCTTCATATCCCTTTGAGCCCTATGTTTTAGTCTTCAAAATATGTATGAAAAATTGCCGGATTTGTTAACATTTATTATCAATGCTCCACTCCCTTAAATAGTAGCGTGATGATATATAGCTTAAAACCTTCCTCAATAAATGGACTACCCAACACTGAAAGAATCATTCAAATCGGACCAGTAATTCCAGAGATTAGCGCGTTCAAACAAACAAACAAACAAACTCTGCAGCTTTATAATATTAGTATAGATTATTATTGCATATAGATCTTAAGTATACAACATTTATATTATTGAATGAAATTTTAAAGCATTTAGTATCCTAACTATTCAAATCGATTAAGACAGAAAAAAGTGAATCGGTTCAGGCGAGACTCGAAACCGCAATTACAGGAGAGATCGTTCGTTCGAGGTATGAAATGAGTTAGTACCAGTCTTTATACGTCGATTTCTTTTTTTTTTAATATTAGACACGTCAATTGGACTTTGCCTTGCCTGATGGTAAGCTGAAGGCAAAGTCCCAGAAAAGAGGGTCACCATTATTTACACATACCGTGTGACAATGGTGACACTCAGCTTGACGGCCTCACCATATGCTTTTTCACGCCCCGCTTAAAGGACCCAGGACTGTAGGAAGAAGGAAACACGTGAGCTGGTAATGAATTCCAGGCCTTAATGGTGCGCCAGAGGAAAGAGTCTCCGAACCGCTTGGTTCTTGATCGGATGTTTTGCACCGTGTGCGGATGACATCTAAGACCTGCACGTGTTGTCCTGTATAGGAAAGGAAGAATTGGCGCTTACATGATAGGCAACTGTACAAGAACTCATTAGAACGACAAACATATACCTACTCAGGCCCACAAATCCCCAAAGGAATAGGCAGAATTGTATTAACAGACACATTTCGTCAACTATGAATTTCTGAAGTAAAAATGGAAAAAGTCATCACAAATTCATATTATTATTATGAAATTGAAAGTGATTCTGTCTGTATGTAACGTTTTCACGCCTAGACTGGATAATTATCGATTTCGGTACAATTTGAAAAATAGATAGCTAACTTAGCGGGCAATAAAAATTTATACTTACATTGTAAAGCTGAAGAGTTTGCTTGTATGTTTGTTTGAACGGGCTTATCTTAGGAACTACCGATTTTAATTGAAAAATTGTTTTTGTATTGTAATAGTTCGTTTATCAGCGAACGTTTTAGGCTATATATCATCACGCTACTACTAAAGGGAAGCATTGTGTTATGGTTTCACCTAGGCGGTTCATTTTTCCTACGGTCATCCCTCCCATCTGAGCTGGTGTTGATATAATAACCGAATCGGGCGATTTAAATACAACTATCGGACGCAGAAAGTTGCCAAAACGTAATGAGCGTTTTGGCTACGTTCGTTTTTGATCTTTAATCGCCGCTAAAACATCAATGTTTGAACCATAATAAATATTTTCAGTCAGTAAAACAATGCACACATAAATCAGAAGTTCCGCCATAAAATCTACATTTATTAGATGCTTCTAATGCAAAAGCGATTCATAAAATAGCACGTGACTTTAGAGCTGTGTGCGCTCTAGTTATTGGGTTGAAATATGTTCATGCTCTTTATTTTAATAGCTTATAATGACACGTGTCTCTCGTTTATCATATTGTGAACTATATCAGTGCGCAATTGTAGAAAATTATTTTAATAAACGGTAAACATGGCCAAATTACGTACTTGGATTTTATAAAGAAGCCAAAAATGTATACCTACCTAGGGCATTATTTTGAGTGACATCAAGTTTCAAACGCAGTTGTAATGTGAGAAGACGATCGATTTAAATTGACTAATAGTGAAGAGAGAAATGCCATAAAACTAGACCAGCATAAATATTTTGGCTTTTACAAACTCGCTTAGTTACGAAACGAATTGTCACACAGAATAAGGGTCAAAGTACGTAGAAAGCAGAAAGAAGTAGATGATAATAACACAAATACATTTTTTATACTGATAGAAGAGATCACGACATTGAAAGTCGGTAAACCTGATGATTGACGAATGACACTCTGGCGCAGTTTTCTCTCGGGGTAGGGGATCATATGATAGTCGTTCTCGTAATAAGCCGTATAAAGGAAACCCAGTGAAGGTTAACGAGTAAGCGAAAGCTGGCCACCGAGGTGAAAGCTTCAGACGTAACATATTCTGCCTCCATCTATTATTATATTATTCAGTTGAATTTATTTATAAACATGGTTGGAAACAATATCTCAATTCTAAGTAATCTATACAGAAATAATATTAAATAATTTATAAATATTAAATACAATAAAAATAAAATAACTATTATACAACTTATAGCTAAGAACAATTAAAATGCGTCGTAGAATTCCTCCGCATCGCATGCCTCTTGTGGCAGCGTTCCCAGAAGACTGGCAGCATTGCCACGTTGTATGGCAATGCTTATTCTCTGACCTAAAAAGAGGCCAGCCTTCTGGTCACGAGAAGCGTCGACCATACGCTTCGCAATCTCACGGAAGAGGTTGCGAGCGCTCGGACCCCATGACCCCAAAGTCTCGACTCCAAACGGCACAAATTCATAATCTCCGATGAGATTGGAGTATTTGCGCCGCTTGAGAGCCTCTGCAGAAGCAGCAGCAGCTCCAGCACAGCCAGCCGTGCTAGTTATATGGGTAGGAGCCATGGTATCAACGCATGTGGCGTCCCACACCAGAGTCCTACCCATCTTCCATGGCATTAACGACATGCCATCCGGTCTCTTGCCATCGTCACGCGCCAAACCGTTTGGTTCTAGTACAGCTGGTACACCGGCGGTGACAAGAGCACGGCGGATTATGTCATTGAGGCTGGCGTGCCGTGGAATTCGCCCTGCGCTCCTGCAGCACGACAGACCATGGTGTCCGAGTCTGTCAACGGCTTCTCCACAGCGGCATTGATGCGGAGAAACACACGGCGCGCCTAAACGGAGACAAGTTGCGATGCGGAAGGTAGTGTCATCTAACATAGTCCCTACGTTAGATGACGGAAGAGCTTGTAGCCAAAGACCCGATTCCCACACTCCAACCGCCAGTAAACGGGCACGCTCAGCAGCATTGGAACATGTATTTAGTAATTTTTTTCCAACTAAGCTGCAGAGCGGCCCGTCCCACTGACGCTGTGAGAAGAGGTTCCTTGGGAGATCGGTGTTTGGACATGCAATTTTCCAAGCGTTCACTGCATCAGTCTTACACAATACTTCAGAATTGACTAGTGTAGGTGCAAGGATTTTCCTAGTTAATTCTTCGGTACTGTGGACTGAAGACAGGAACGCTGGTAAGCTGACATCTGAAATTTTGCGAATACCGAGCCCACCCAAGCGAATCGGTAGAGTCGCTTGTAGTAAAGCTCGGTCATCCAAGGCCACATTTAAAATTTTGGTGAGGGTATTTTCTATAATTTCGTCAATTTTTTTCAAAATCGTTAAATGTTTAAAAAATGGCGTTGATCGTAGGGCATGGGTGAATTTTGGAACGAATAGGCAATACCGAAGAATAGTGAAAGCCGAGTGTATATTAATTTTGAGTAGGCGATCCGAAATGTCACTAAAATTTTGAATTTTTTCCTCTATAAATGGGGTATAGGCATCTTCTAGGATTGGGGACCCGAGGAGACGTAAAGAGTCTTTTTCTAAAATTTTGATGGTGGGAGCTATGGAATTGAATTTAGAGATAGTAGAAATTTTGTCCGAAACGTCGTTTAAAAAAATCTCGCATTTGCTGTCATTTAGTTCTAAACCAATTAATCTAAATTCATTTTTAATAAATGCCAAATCTTGTAAAACTGTCTCCACATCTCCCCCTAGAGTCCCATCGTCTAGGTACCATACATTAAATTTAGAATTTAACCGCCGAATAATGGGCTGAATAGCTAAACTGAAAATTACCGGTCCAAGAGGGTCTCCTTGTTGACATCCAACAGCTGATTTCAAAAGGTTGTCCTTGTATAATAATTTGGAGGGGTATCTGTAACATTGCCAAAGAAAATTATAAATTTTGGGTGTTTCTAATTTAGCTTGGTTCAACAAGGTGTCTCTGTTCACCGAGTTGAAAGCATTCTTCACATCGACCTTGAGAATGACCTCACCTTTACTGGAGCCAAGGTAGGTTGATAAAGCATGTATGGCAGCCTCACAGCCCCCCTTTGAACCAAAACCAATTTGGAGGGGCTGGAACTTCAAAGATAACTCGGTTTTGTAATATTTACAACATAGTTTGGCTGCCATACGTCGGTACGTACATCCCACGGCAATAGGACGAATGCCACCATCTGTCTTGCGTAGGGCACACAAATTAGCCCCATACAAAATGTCTGTGATGGCATCATCCACACTACCGGAGAGCATCAAATTCATGAGAGCCGTTAGCTCCTTCAGAAGTGCCTCACCAGCCTCCCCGGTGCTTGGCCCTAAAAGATCTTTTAAATGTTGTGGGGTTAATGCGTCAAGACCTCCGGCAGAGCCACTTCGGAAGGAGACAACGGCTGCCAACACTTCCTTGGCCGTTACGCACAGGCAATCAGGGTCGGGGACAGGTGCCTCAGGAAAGGAAAGGCCACCCGCAGGCGCTGGATGCTTGCTCCGCAGACCAGTAAGGGTCTCAGGAGAGCAGGGCGCCACTACATCGCTACTAAAAAGCAATCTCGATGCCCCACTTATGTCACCATCCCTCAATTTTGATTCAACCAAGTTAAAAATATTGCTTTTCCGAAACGAAGAGTATGTTGGGTTTATATTTTCCGTTATGACGCTACAATTATTTTTAATTTGAGACGTCAATGAATTTGTTGTTGTTCGGTGGGCTGTCCGGTCTGTCCTGTCTGTTCTAATATGTAAAATTTTGTATGGGAAGGTGAGCAGTTGCTCCCAAGCCGTTTTACTATTTTCTCGAAGTACAAGACCTATGCAGTTTGACAAACTTTTCGCAACAATTGGTCTTGCACCGCGAGGAATTCTCTTTAGGATCGAAACAGAGTTTTTTAAGTGAGATATTCTTTGCCAAAAGGGAATTTCAATAATGTTTTCAGAAACTGTACTTGTAGAGGGTTGAATAACCAGAGGGGGGTTCGGAGATACATGTCGGGGTTTGTGTACTTTTCCGATATGTATCTTCAAACCTCGCTCACTCTTAAAAATACGGGCTTGGGAGCAGTGAGGGCATCGTATCACATTCAATAGCGAAGCAGTAGGTTGACTTACCTCCGCATCACTATCGTGCAACATAAAAATGCTATGAAAATGGAGCACTTAAAATTCTTAAAACTAACACATAGTTCCTTAAACACTATATATACAAAAAAAACACTTTATAAATTAACTGTCACAATAAAATAGTACTGAGAAATTGACTGAGAATGTTTTTTGTGGCAGCTGGTTGCCAAGGAGCCCGTTGCCTTGGGAGCGGCGTCCGTGGCGTCCCGTCACAGAAACCAGCACCTTACTTCTCCTTGCCCTCTAAAATCCAACCACACGTCCTGATCGACCACCTGAATCTCGTGGAGGGTGGACACACGGCAACAAATTTACTGGCGTGGCTCACGTGGCTCTGGTGAAATTTCTTGAAAAACTTGACATTGGCGTCTCGCCATTAATAATTTTATGAACATTTACAATTTACTTGATATTGGCAAAATTACAGCGCTTTGCTGAAGAGACCATTAATAAAATCGAGGTCTTAAAATAAAAAACTGCAATATAATCATCATAGTAATTGAATTTTATTTTTGAAAGTAGAAAAAAATGTTTTAACTGCAACACACAAAACATTAAATAAACTTCAGTAACTATGGTGAAATACAGTTAATGTACGGCATCACTGCTCAAAACTTTTCTTTCTTTTATCGTTGATTGTAGTGTTGAGCATTGCAGATAGTACTTACTGTGCTGAACCGTCTTCACTCAGCTTCAACACGCACTTGTCAGTATTGTATAGGTATAAGGCAGTAAACATCATTTCAAGTCTCAACTTTAATTATTATTTATTTACCATCACAGTACGCCGTAGCTGCCTGCTGCAAAGTTTGTCAAAAGCTTAATGAATGCTTTATTTGCTTTCAATCAAATTACATCAAGTTAAATTTACACAAATGTAATGTTTGTGTGAATCTCATTTCGTTTATATCTGTTGATTTTCGTAAATACTTGATCTCGGAACATAATGATGTTTACACTGATTACACTGCTTTTGCTGTTAATGGATTAATTAGAACTTGAAGATTTCAAGGAACATATGCCGTTTATACAAGATATCGGGACTTCTCGCGAATCGTTACATCGTTACTAAAACCAAAAAACACAGTGCCGTTAAAAACTGACATAGTGAGTGTGGTGTGTCGCCAGCCTAACCGTTCATAATAAGTGTAATGGTGGGTAGGCCCTCATAAAATGTTCACCGCATACCTCTCGACGCTCGAAGACTAGTCAAGTCGTGACCACGGGTGCTACAACGCATCCGAAACGTCGGCAGAAATAGTAAGTTCCAAGTTATAATTCGCGAGAAGTCCCGATATCTTGTATAATTATGAATTCACACCGCGAAAGTTAAAAATAACATGTGACAGTTTGCAATTAAATGAATCTTATATATCATTTTTCTCTCTTGAGAAAATTATATTATTCTATATTTTAGTATAGGACTTAATACCTTTTGAATTTATGATGGTTGAGGATTTCTATTGCGAAAAATCGCAACTTATTCTGAAGTGTGCTGATTGCAGCGTGATAAAGAGAACGAGAAGAATAATGTGAAGAACTTCTTAACTGCAAAACAAATTATAGATACATTATTTAATTACATATCTCAATATTACAAAGATGACTATTTCTTAAATAAAACTCAAACACACTGAACGATAATTATAATTAATATATACATGCTTGAAAAAAGAATACAATGGAATGCCGCCATCATTTTGAAGGCACATGTTGCAAAGCAGATGGTACTGTTAAATCTTACGACAGAAACGTACACACAATTTAATTAATGAAACTCGACAAGTTTCACACCATTTGATCAGAGGCCAGCAGCATCATCCGACCAGCTGAAACATTCATACGCAGTAATTATAAAAATTATTGTGGGATGACTATAGCTATCAGAATGTACAAGGAACAAATGAATTGGTCACGAGTATGAGAATGTGTGACTTCTTTCTGAGGGCTAACACGTTGCATGATGTTTAATTTTTTCATGAGCTATAGATACGAAATCTGTGTCACAATATTGATAAAACTTTGACTACAATTATCACAGTTTCTCGGACTATTCCTAAGTGAGTTTTAGCCTGTTTATTGTTTATCGGTTTTTTGTTCGCGTGATTGTTTCATTAGCAGATTATACGGTACCTCAGACCAGAAACTTTCTAGTCTGTATGTTAAATCAAACTATCCCAAGGTAACATACCACTCAGTATTAAGAGAAATTTCATCATATTATGTGTGTACTAATGATTGTATAATGATCCATGTAAGCAATGAATTATTCGGCAATTTCTGCCTAGCAACCATGATGATAATGATCCATGTAAGCAACGATTATATTCACGAATATGTACATGTCAAACAGCATACGGAAAGCTAATGCATAGTATAGCAAATAATCCCATACCTGAGGAGAGCCAGATCTAGAGTGATGGCCCGGTTTCGGCCGGGATATGCCTGTCAATCTTACCTTCGGCAACTAAAAACGACCCACATGCGCCGTACGTTTTAGTCGGTTCGAGTCCTCTCCCACTGGCTCCGGCGAGGGGGGGAGGTATCCGTAGGTATAGCAAATAACCTACAGTCGACTTTATCTTTTGTTCAAGGTGCTTATTTATCTTTGAATCTGTCTCCGTCTGAGAGGATTAAGATAAAAAATTATATTACCACAGTCATATTAGTGTTATTCAGTTAAGTTTATCCTAGTGGTATAAAACAGCCAGGTCGGTTTTTACGTTTGTTTGTTAACCTTTTAAAAGGCCATTGGGTTGTTAGTCAATATGAGTACTAGTCTGAAAGTATAGGCTGTAAGAACTAATTCGAATTTGAGTTATGGAAAGGACCTTGGGCGCCAAGAGTATAAAACTGTAGTCATTTTCTGCAGTCAGGATTAATTAGAAATGTATCTGTTCTGTTCTAAAAGTACACCTTTAGTATTTTTGTATTGACTACAGCAAAGCTAAAAGGAGGGTAATGATTTTGACAGCTATATACGTATGTGGGTAAGTATCTATGTATGCATGAACTTTTATGTGTTCCTTCATTACTTCAAAACTACTTACATTAGAAGTAAATTTGTTAAAATTATGAAATCTCTGAACAATATTTTATACAAACTAAACAATATACAAAAGTAGAATTTGGCTACCCCATCTTTTCATATGCGATGTCGTACAAGGCGACTAAGGGATAGGGCTGTTTAACATCAGACAGATATATACAGCCCAGACTCAGCCTCAGATGCATGGCTTAAGTCAACAATAGTGCCTAGAAAACGGCAATTGGCTCACGCCCTATTACGTGGGACCGAAGTCAATGATTAGTGAAATGAGGGTGTTAATTCACCTCTGGCTAACCCTCCGGGGATAAAGGTTAGTTTAAAAATAGTAAAAAAAAAAAAAAACGTCTTAATTGTCACTCTAGTTACAGGTTTTAAGATGTAACGTTTTATGTAATACGACACCCTCTAGATGTCATAAAGACTTAAACCTTTTTTTTTTCAATAATATTGATATATCAAGATCATACATTCACTTCATTCAATGTAATAAGTAAGAGGCGAGAGCTCACCACTAAAAGCAATCCGTTGTCGAAAAAGGCAATTACATTTGTTCTCAATGGTAGTAGATCCACCCGCATATCCGACATTATCAGTCTTTTACAAGCACAATTCTCACAAGCATTCTGCAGTGCTAACCAGAATGGTAATAAATTTGTACGAACTTTTTATTTCCAATGAATCCTTTTAGATTGCACTCCGCGATCCCGTTAGCTTGGCTTCCTGCCACCAATTTCTAATTAGGCTTTGTTTTAATTATTTCATTCTGTTGTAAATAGAACGTCGATAGGAATTATGTGTGACCTTTTTAGAGTAAAAAATGAACCCTATTACTTAGATTTATCTGTATGTTTGTCATCAGGCTGTCTCATATGAACCATGATGAATGAGCAGTTGAAATTTTCACAGATGATGTATTTTTACTGGCGGTATAACAGTAAATATTAAAAGCAGAATAGTACGGAACAATTTGTTCGTAAGTCCGACACGAACTTGGCCGATTGTTTTATTTATTTATTTATTTATACTTTATTGTACACACATATAATACATTAATATAAAAAGATGAGATGTAATGTACAAAGGCGAGCTTAACTCAAAGTTGAGTTCTCTTCCAGCAAACCCGGGAGTGCACAGAGGAATTGCAACACGAGAGGCTAAGTCTAGTGCACAAGTGTAAAATTAATATAAGAAGGTATAAAATGTGTATACCCCCGACAATAGGCACAAATATACACATACACATATACATACTCACGTACATACATACATACATACATACCTACATACATACATAAATACATAAATAAACATACGTACATACATACAAATACATATTATGTATGTCTGCTATAGTTGCGAGAGAAAGTAATCTCTTATACGTCTTTTAAAAATATACAGAGAAGGACTATCGCGTATGGAGTGAGGAAGAGAATTCCACAGTCGTACTGCGGAAACTGTGAAGGAATTGTCGTAGCAAGTCGAACTATGCGAGGGAGTTCGAAGTAAAAGAGAAGACGAAGTGCGACAGGGCTTACCCCTGGGGACAAGGAACTCAAAACGCTCACGAAGATATGAAGGAGAATGAGGGTTGTGAAGAATAGAAAAGAGAAGGGAAAGAATGTGAACATCTCGACGCCGCCGAATTGGTAACCATTTCAGTTGCCTTCGGAACTCCGAAACATGGTCGTACTTACGTAGGCCGAAAATAAAACGAATACATATATTTTGCAGTCGCTCCATCTTGTTCCAGAGTTCTTCAGTTGCATCCAGAAAGGTGACATCAGCATAGTCTAGGAGAGGAAGGAGAAGAGATTGAGCGAGACAGACTCTGGTTTTAAAAGGAAGGAAATTCTAAAGACGCCTAAGGGAGTGGAAAGTACCAATAACTCTCCGGCTTACCTCGTTGATATGACTGGTCCATGACAAATTGCAATCGAAGAGAACCCCCAGATTTTTGGCGACCGTGGAAAATGGTATCAGAGTATTGTTGTAAAAAACAGGAGTTAGAGAGGCATGGTCAAGATTACTATAAATGTGTCTGCCACCTATAATGACTGCCTGAGATTTAGCAGGATTGACAAGCAGTCCGAAAGATTTTACCCAAGCACTAATGTTTTTAAGGTCATTATTGATGGCAGTAATGGCCCCACCCACATCATCAGACCTAAAATGACGATACAACTGCAAATCGTCTGCGTAGAGATGATAACTGGAAGAAATAACTTTGGTGATAGCATTAATAAAAATTGAGAAAAGTAGAGGAGAGAGGACAGCACCTTGCGGTACACCCGCAGTAAGGTTACGCCAGTCAGAGGACGCCTCATCAGAGCGAACCCGCTGCGAGCGACCCCGAAGATAAGAGTTAAACCAAGCGATTACGGAGGACGATATATTTAATGAAGACAGGATGCCCAAGATGATGTCGAAGTCAACAGAATTGAAGGCACTACTGAAGTCCAGTAGAACCAATACCGTCAGGAGTTTATTCTCCATGGCCAGTTTTATATCATCGGATATTTTGACTAGTGCCGTGACTGTACTATGGCCAGAAAGAAAACCAGATTGTAATGGACTCAGTAGACCATTAGATGAAAGGTAACAAGATAATTGAATACGCACCGTGTTCTCAAGCACTTTGGAAAGAATCGGAAGGATTGAAATAGGCCTAAACTGGGATAATAAGGACGGATTAGAGGTTTTGGGCAAAGGAATGACTAGTCCTTTCTTCCAGGCCAAAGGAAAAGAGCTAAGCTCAAGCGAAAAATTTACTATGTGGGTAATGGCTGGAAGGAGTTCATTTAGAATAGGCAGTAACATTTGCAGTTGAATACTATCATTACCCATTGCTTTGGTCGATATTCTTACAATTTGCTTCCGTACATCGCTCTCCGCAACCGGGTTGAATATAAAAGAGGCACATTCAGGCAGGGGAAGACTGGAGAGATAACATAGAGTAGATACTTTATCCACATCATCTATCACAGTTGGTGGCGTGGAGAAATGTATATTTAACGTATTGAGGTCAGAATTCAGCGTGATGTCTCTGGTAGTCTTACCGATACCAAGAGACCTTAGAAATTGCCATATCTGAGATGTGTTAGAATTATTAATGGAGTCGTGAATGTGGCGCTTTTTCGCATCTCTACAGAGACGACTGCAGCGATTCCGAATAATTTTATAAGAAGACCAATTATCATCAGATGGATTTCGATTGTAACGTCTTTTGGCTTTGTCCCGTTGAGACATAACACGCTTAATATCGTCTGAGAGCCAAGGGGCGGGTAAATGCTTCACCCTAATCTTTTTCAGTGGGGCATGTTTATTATAAAGACACATAAGAATATTATTAAGGCTGTCCACTTTAGTGTCAATATCCCCAGAATTGTATACAAGAGAAAAGTCAGCTCCTCTTACATCGGCCCTCAAAATCTAAAGGTCGATATTTTTGAAAGAAGAATTTAGGTTTAGGTTTAGGCGTGCGAATTTTATAGGAGAGATAAATGAGATCATGATAAGAGAAAGGAGCAGGAAGTTGACCATGAGTAACAACTTTGTCACGGTCCGAAACAATTATGAGGTCTAAGAGAGAAGGAGTACAGTGGGGGGTGCGATGTGT
Source organism: Eilema griseolum (assembly GCA_963662185.1). NCBI lineage: Eukaryota > Metazoa > Arthropoda > Insecta > Lepidoptera > Erebidae > Eilema > Eilema griseolum. The sequence continues at coordinate 19,969,235 of OY759245.1, forward strand.
CGCATTTAATGGAAGAATGTGCATGTTTACAGAAGAAACCAGAGACTGGAGTCTCCGACTGCGTGCATCATCCTTTAGTAGACACGTATTGAAGTCACCTAAGATAATCGAGTACTGGTATAAAGCGGATAGGTTTTCTAACTTAGACTCGAAAGAAGAGAAATAGTCAATTTTCAGGGAAGGACTGTAATAAACCCCCAGAAGACATTTAACGTGATAAAAGTCAACTTCGATAAAAACATGTTTTGTTAGTGTCATGTAATGTAATGATAATTAGTGAAACAAATTCTAATTTTAAGAATTGAAACTTTATATGTATGTAATATAAGGTTGATAATACGTTAATTTGATATTATCTAGTGAGTATTATAGTAAGGACGTTAATAGCGAGACGCTACGACGTAGGTACTACTGGTACCTACCATAACTTGCTTTCACCATGACACCCACTCAAATTTATTGGCTTCCATTCGATAGTCGTAATCCTCTTGGTGTGTACCCAGCATTGTTATGAATATAATAATCTATTAAAAGGTAAGTAGAACGCAATTCACAAGAAGATTGAAAACCATGAAATCGCCGGATGTTCGCTCAATTGACACACAAATAGTATTTGCATGCCATTATTTATAAATGACGATGTACTGTGCAGTAAAGCGCGTCGCCTCTATCGTTACAGACTTACATATTGTCCTTTCCTTGCCCAGCGGGGTAGGTAGAGAACACATGTTTCCACCTTCTACGAGCCTGGCATACATCTTTCGCTTCTTCGACTATCACAGCTGCTTTCATATATGCTCAGTGTTTTCGGATACTCTTGACGTGTTCTTTCTTTAAAACGTATTCCTTCGGGATTTACTTCATAGAAATATCCAAGTTTGGCCACATCGCATTTTGATTGGCAAAAGTGAACTCCGGAATTCGACGTGAACGTCTTTGTTGCAACCGAGATTAACGCAAGGAAGATGATGATATTATATTTGGTATTTAGACTCAGACCGTAAACGCCATTAAAATAGTTACCTCAGAACTCTTTGGTCGTTTGTGTCCAGGAAAACCACAGACATGCAATAATGTATTACAAATTACAAGACATTTTACAGAAAAGTGCAAATGAACATATTCATGCATACAAATAAATAAACCGAGTGGGAATCGAACTCTCGATCTCCGACGTAGTAGTCGAACACTCTAATGCCATAGAGGTCACCAGTGAGCTATAAATAGCAGATAATGATTCACCAGAACTGCTGATGACATAATAACTTTGAAACATGTTATGTTAATCTTCTATACGTAAACAAATAAAATTCGAGTAACTGTTTTATAAAGATAAAATAACGATTAGGTATTTATGAATATGGATGCACGATATCTAAAACAAAAAAAGGCAATTTTAAAATATTTGTCTTTCTGTTTATAACGCGTAATCTCCAACGTGGTTGGGCTGACAGATTGACTGTTTGACAGATTTTTACTGTTTTTTAAGGCTATGAAAATATAAAAACAGATCTACGATCACGCAGAAGAAGTTGCGGGCACAACTAGTCATAATATAATACGAATCTTCATATGATTTTTAAAATGGACATCATTGACTCTTCTTCGATTTTTGATCCACAATTGAAAGTGCCAACAGCCAAAGAACAAAATACGTTATTCTGTTAAAGCTTGTATTCACCAGTATTTCTTTTTATAGCATCAACGCTGAGAGACCACATCGTTCGATTCTTGATCTTGACACTGATCTTGGAAACATACACTTATTGAAACGAATCATTGAAAATGATTGATGTAGTTTATAACTCACATGTGCAGTAGAGGTCTCAAAACCCTGTTATTCATAAATTAAAAGGTCAATTGGAGATACCGACCTATTAACCGTCTTAACGACCAATTGAATGTTCAATTCAAGATTAGATCAGATTAGATCTACGCTAGTGTCACTTACCAGTAGTCAGACCAAGAAAAACATGTATCTCACATAACATAACATAAACTCACGCCTATGTCCCCGAAGGCGTAGGCAGAGATGCCAGCACCCACATTTCGCCAGTTTATGTTCAGGTCCCAATGTAATATGTGGCGAGCCTATTGCCATTAAACGGGCACTTATAAACCTGCGATAAATACATACATAACTTCGAAAAGCATCGAAATATTATTGGTATGTGCCATGGTAAAACCTGAGATCGAACTCGAGACCTCGTCTCAGCAGTCCATTACCCATACCATTAGGCTACCGCGGTTCATCGTCTATACTAATGAATGAGACATGTATCTATACTAATATTATAATGTGGAAGAGTTTGTTTGTTCGTTTGCTAAGGAACTACTGGTTTGAATTAAACAATGTGAAATTGAATGGTCCGTTTATCGAGAAAGGTTATAAGCTATATATAATCACGCTACTACTGAACGGCGTAGAGCAGTGATCATAAATGTCACCAAATCTGACAGATTCCCGTACAATCTTTGAATATTAATAAATCCCACCCTCTCCTTTCCTACATAGGACAACACATACATACACACATAAAATCACGCCTGTGTCCCATAGAGGTAGGCAGAGATCACGGATCTCCATTTGCTACGATCCTGACATACTACTCTCGCTTCATTCACACTCATTACATTCTTCATGCTTGCTCGTCGCTTTAGGACAACACGTGGAGGGTTTAGATGTCACTCTCACACTGGCAGAACATACGAGCAAGAACCAAGCGGTTTGGAGGCTGTTTTCTTTGCCGCACCACCAAGACCTGGAATTCATTATCAGCTCACGTGTTTCCTTCTTCCTACAGATCTGGGTCCTTTAAGCGGGGCATGAAAAAGCATCTGATGAGGCCGCCAACTTGTAAACTTACTTAGTGTCTGTAATGGTGACCCTCTTTCCTGAGCTTACCTGGCTTTAGCCTACCATCAGGCAACGTGAAGTCAAGTTGGCGTGTCCTAGATAAAAAAAAAGATAAAAACATAGTTTTGGCTTAAATGGGTGATAAGCCACGGGCGAAGCCATGTGGGTAGGCTATTATTAATATAACTCCTTACTATAATAACAGAACTATAAAGAATTGTCTCATTTCATTTACATTTCCTTATCAGTGTGAATAATTTGTTGTTTCAAGCTGAAGAGTAGTGTAATAAAATAAGGTAATAACAAATGCATAATGATATTAGTCAGTAATACAGTATTATTTTACAGCACTGAATGCAACCGCCATATTATCGCAACACTTCTATTTATAACACTGTATTAGCAGATTAACATTACAAACGAGACTAGTGTATATTATATGTATTTTTAATACCACTTAAGTGGCAGACAAGCACACGGCCCACCTGATGGAAAATGGTTACCGTGGCATATGGACGTTTGTAAAACCAGAGAAGTCACAGTCGCACTGGCAACCCTGTAAGTACAGAGTTTCTGTGCCGTCAGTGTAGAAGACAAAGCAGGACAAGCCTTTTAGTCTTCCCACTGACAGCACAAATTCTCCAGTGAGCTCTGGCTACCTTACTCACCGCTGGGAACACAACACGAAGTTATTATAGCCACGGTATTCTGTAGGGCGGAGGTACTTCCCCAGTCGGACTGCTAAATTGGGCGAAAATACCGCCGTGTCCTACGTATTTGATTTGATATTAAAATCTTCCTCTGCCGTATATCCACAGTGTAGGTATAATTCTACTTTTCTTTGCTTAAAGTGTAGTCAAGATGATTGTCCTCTCGGAGACGATTATGAATTTCTCTGATGTACATGCGTGTAAGCAAGCAACACATGTAAGCAGTTGAATCATAGTCTATGACCATGGGGTACTAACACGAATAAAATAGCTTTAGTAGCCGCGTGAAGCCCTATCACATGAGGGCAAAAACAATGATTGGTGAAATGTGGGTATTAATTCACCTCTGCCTAGTCCTTCGGGGATAAAGGCGTGATTGTATATATGTATGTAGTAAAACTAAAAGATCAATAGATGATACTACCAGTCTCATTTTAAGAAATAAAATAGTTAAAAGTCTTAATTCCCAATTTACAATCACGTAAATTATTGTAGATCTTATAAACAGGGTAATTTAAGCATGTTAGCATATGAACCCTTTTGTAATGTAATAAATAAAGATTTCGTGACACTAATGCTGCTAGGATACTGCCATCTAGCGGCACTAATTTTGTCTTTTACTTTAACAATTACTGCAGCATTAATATAGATTAGAATATTTATTGTTTTATTCAGTCATATTCAATAATGTATTTAGTGTTTTTCTTATTTTTAATATGTTCATTTTTAATAGCAGAATTTAGAAAAGTTTGCCAATACATTGTCGCCATCTAGTAATGAAGGAAGAGGACAAAATGCTGTTACAAGGAAAACTGTTTTTTTGTTTCTGATTGTGCATCTACATATATAAGTACACCTCATCTAAGAAATCCCACCTTAATACTTAAAATGAAAAAATAATAACAACAAAGATTCTGAAGGAAATTCTGAAAATACAGGAATAGCCCAATTCAGTTTTCACATGACTATAGTTCAATTAAAAAGATAAACGTAGAAAGAACTTTGATATTCTGTATGATTTGCCAAATCATAAAGTTATAAAACCTTCCTATTTCCTCACAGTTAGATTTGTTTACAGTTCATGTCAGCCACACATAGTCCACTGCTGAACATATGCCTCTCGCACAGACTCCCAGAATGACCGATCTAAAGCAGCCCGCATCCAGCGCTTTCCGGCGATATTCATAAGGTCATCCTTCCACCTGGCCGTTGGGCGTCCTACGCTACGTTTGCCCGTACGCGGTCGCCATTCCAGAACTTTTGTGCTCCATCGGCCATCTGTTCTGCGCGCTATGTGTCCCGCCCATTGCCACTTCAACGAGCTAATCCGCTGGGCTACGTCGGTTACTTTTGTTCTCCTGTGGATATCATCATTTCTGACGTGATCACGTAAGGAAATACCGAGCATAGCCCTCTCCATAGCTCGTTGAGCGACTTTGAGCTTTTTCAGGAGACCTATAGTGAGGGACCACGTTTCAGATCCGTAAGTCATCACTGGTAACACACATTGGTTAAAGACTTTCGTCTTCAGGCACTGAGGTATATCGGACGAAAAGACATCTCGTAGCCTCCCGAACGCTGCCCAGCTGAGTCGGATTCGTCGATGTACCTCGTCCTCGAAGCTGGAATCTCCTACCTTGATCAGTTGACCCAAGTAGACGTACGTTTACAGTTAGGTTTAAAAAAATTCAAGTAACAGTACTTGAAAATTTTAATATAAATTAGTAAAATTAATGTAAATTTAATTTTCGAGTATTACTCCTTTAAAAATAAAATTTCTTTGAATAGACCCGATTCAGTGAATTTATTTTATGTGGTCCAAAGCACCCGATTCGGGTGAATCTCAACATGGAATAATAAAGAGTAAAGCTAAATGATGTCACATGACCAGCTAAGACAATGATCAGTGTATTTTTACCCAAGGTTGGGCTCAAGTTAAGTTCAATACTGTTTTTGTCCCATTGTTTGGTAATTTTGATTTCCTTGAGTTTTTTATACTTCAAAATACTTTGATTGCTGACATTTTTGTTTGTCATTGTTGTTTTGCCGTAAATCATGGGCGTTTCTTGAGAAATAAGACTTCACTTTCCTCTAAAAGGGTGAATCTAGAAATTTTTGCCAAAACCAACATCTATTGAGGACTAGTTAACTGAAATCTCAACAGAGAAACATATAATGTGCCTTTTTTAAAAACCTATAGCGCAGTATAGTTGACGGCCTGTAGGTAAACAGTTTGTTTTGTAAGCATAACATTAGCATCGGCGCAGCATCATGCGTTTTAGTTTACAATATCACAAAAGAAATAAATATTATAAGGATACCGTTTTTATCGTGCGAGAAATCCCTACAAATACCCCCACGCCAGAGCCGGTGGGGGAGGTTATGTTCCGCTTGAACCGTAGGTCGTAGGTTGTCGGAGGTGAAGCAGCCGGAGACATATCTTAACTCAGGGCTATCTCCTTCGGGCTGGCCCTCTTCGGGTGTAGAACCACTGAGTCCCCAATTAGTACCCGGGTGTGGGGAGCCAGCTTTTGCTAGGGAGACGAGCGGCTCCATCCGTCACCCTCAGGCCCGCACTCATGGGGGCTAGAAGTCATTCTGTGACCTATGACACCCGAGTAAATATTAGAAGCATATTGAAGTCATTAAGATCATCATCATTATTTTCAGTATCAATTCCAGTTGCATCCATAGTTTGAACATGACTCTGAAAGGAAAGTTATTGCTTGAGCCTTCCTTTTTAATCAGAAGTGTATAGGCTAGCAGGGAGGTCGACACAGGTTCCAAGGATCTTAACCATCCAGCATCCATCTAAATTGAAGATATTTTGTCGAATCCATTTAAAAGATGAACGTAAATTAATGATTAAATTGAATGTTATTAAGAAACAAGTAAGACCATTGAAAAATGTAGGTCGTACGGTCATACGAAATTGTATTCAAACTTATTCATATGTTTCAAGTATTTACATAAACCGATACGTGTAATGATTCATTGTGACTCTGATGCCTCTCTTTAAATAATTATATTTTAAGAACGTTTTAAGACAGAATACTTATATATCAATATTCTTCTGTATCTTAATAATTAATCCTAATTTTACTTACGCACATGGGGTCACATTTGTCTTTTTGTCATGGTGGTGTTTCAATTCCTACATGTCCCAGTACAGGAAATGATCCTGTTATCGACGACTATATTAACTAAAGGTCTATATAGTCGAATGAAGAACAGTGAGCCCACTTAGATGTGCTATAGATAAATGATTTCTTAATGTCTCCCTAAACAGTTAAGATACAACTCTATTCCTCTTCTTCTTCTAGATCACAACACAAAACACGAAAATCTACACTAAAATATAATAAAGCTGAACAGTTTATTCGTTTGTTTGCTTCAACGCGCTAATATCAAGAACTATTGGTTCAAATTGAAAAAATCTTGTTGTCTTGAATAGGTAATTTATCGAGGACGTCGTTTATGTCACCATGCTACTGTTCAAGGGAGCGGCAGTAACTATAAATTTCCACAGATCTGGCAAAACGACAAGTCAATAACTTTTTTTTTCATCTTTACAGGTAATCGAGTGGAGCTTTAAAACCATGGAAGAAGTCAAAAAGGAAATCAATTTAGAATCAATTTTGGAGAGTTTAGGTCCATACGGGAGATTTAATCTGCTGAACTATGTGCTACTTCTTTTTCCTGTCCTCCTCAGCAGTTTCTTCGAGTGCGGGTTCATCTTTGAAGCTCAGGAACAGATGTATAGGTGAGTTGTATATTTCTTCTATATTATAAAGAAATAGTAAAGCAGTCGCGTCTGTAGAACACAAAAATAGTTATTTAAATTCTTGCCTGATTATCTGTGTAACAAAACTTAAAACATTCTGAACGGATTTTTAAAATTTGTATGAAAGCTCTTGGTCTATGTTTCATCTATAAAATAGTCTTCGAGTCAATGACCAGGTCTGGCATATAATGGTCTGGTATTTAAATTTTATTGACCCAAAACTTAGCCACAGCAACGGCTGTTGCTATAAAATAGAGTAGAACAGGAGATATGACCAAAAGTCACGATAACCGACATCCACGCGGATGGAGTATCAGCTATAAGTAATAAAGATTGAGTTATTTTCATGTCATCATTCTTTTAGTCCGAGCTTAAGTTGGTGTCGAGTTTTAGTCCAATGACAAAATTGCCAAACATCTACGCTATGTGTCTAATGATTGTTCTCTGCCTCTTTAGTATTCACTTGAGACTAATGCCAATCTAAAATAATTATTCTTGAAGAGTACTCTCCAGTGGTTAAATGACTGAAACTTTCCAAGGAATCCAAATATAGATTGACATCCACGGTCATTCACTTCGCAGTGAAGACAATTGCATTCGCATTGACTGAATTGTGATCTTTATTAATATTAGAAATTAGTTCTGTCCCGTGGTTTTCTTCTTTCTATATATGTTGCTAAGCAAGAACAGCTAAAATGTCATGATGGTCGGGTGAGTGTTTAAGTTGTAAAAAATATTTTTCCTTATTTTTCTTTTACCTTTATTTCATAAAATAGGATGCAAAAGTAATACTACTACTGCTGATGCCAGTGATGACACCATTGACCAGACGAGTGATCAGTTCTATGTGCCTCTTTCACCCATTTCTCCTAAGGATGCAAAAGTAACTGCAAAAGTAATTCTGTGTGTTTGCTACTTTCTAACAATTAACTATGTAGCAGATCCACCACTTTGTACTTTTGCTCAGGAATTTGGGTCAATTTCAAAAGAATTAGTTCATCATTACCTTAGTGGTGATCCTCAACTTTTAGCTTTATCCATTTTGTTTTACATTATTTTTGCTATTACGGGTGCTACTACCCTCTGATTACTTGGATGACATGCATGCACATAAGATTGACCTGGAATTCAAAGATCATAGTGGTGCGTACTTAACAAAATCTAACCTATAATAAATTATTTCTCAACTTATACTTTTAAAACCTGTAGATGTAAAATAATGAAATCATCAAAAGCTTACTACAGATTCTAAATTTAGATGCAAGCTCATGGTCATTGACATCTGTGCTGCAAAGACAATTAATTATTCCCTGACGGCTAAGCTGTTACTATATTAGTAGGTACTCGAAGTTTTACTTTATTGACTTTCAGTCAAATAATTTTTAGGGATTTGGTTTATTGATGCATATTATATTATTAAAATAACCAACTGGGGAGACATTAAGGAATTTATCTAAGGAAGACGACTGCTTATTGTCGATATGATTGGTTATTTAAGTAAAGACCTCTGTAAGACAATTAACTGCACCCATGCACAATGTAATAACGCACGATAGATTAAGAACCATGTAAAATACTGTACAACGATTATAAAATAAATTTTGATTTTATTGATTTGATTTGATTTGATTTGACCTTGAAGCAATAATTTATTTGACTTTGTTTGTTTTATAAATTCACCATCAACGGTTTTTTCCAAGATTAACAAAGAAACTCACTCTCAGAGTTGTAATAGGATGTCAATTAAACCTTGTTATTGCAAATAAATTATATTCAAAAATTAATAATACCTAAAGTTACATCTATGGCAAATCTTAACAAAAATGCTTCAGCGGTCGATGGACAAATGAAAACGGACAGAGTAACTTTTGAATTCCCAATATTAGTATGAAAGTATGGATTAGTACACACATCAACAAAGTCTAGGGAACAAGGACATTTCTAGTTTTTATATAAAAACCCTTTCTTGTAATAGTGAGTGTTTTGTATCAATAGAAGGGTATTTTTATACCGTTTTTAATTTTAATTTTAATAAAAACATTTTCATACCAATTTTTTTTTTTTTAAGAAAGAATTGAATAGTGCCAATATTGAGTATTACAACCTTCTATGATTAGGCACAAAAATAACGAGGTAGTAAGAAATACAGTAATTAACCGTACTTTAAACGTTTTTAATAATCTGTAGGACCTCCTAAAGCATTAGCAACAGCTCGACAACGGCGTGGCATACTTAGTATGAGATTGTCAATCATCGTCTGTGGAATATGGCTCCATACACTGCGAAGGTGTAAAAAAAGTTGTTCTTCAGTGTTCAGATTTTCCAAAGAATCACTGAAAGCTCTTCTCCCAAGCAAATCCCAGGCATGCTCTATGGGATTGAGGTCGGCAGACTGAGCAGGCCATTCCAACGTCGTCATATTGTGCTCGCTTAACGCATTGACCACTACCCTCGCAGTGTGTGACCGTGCATTATCTTGCATGAACATAAAATCTTGACCGAACTGCTGTCGATGAGGGATTACCATGGGGTGTATAACCTCCTGAATGTATTGGTTTGCATTCAAATTGCCCCGTATCCAAACGAGGTCGGTCCTTCCACCAAGGCGAATTCCAGCCCATACCATGATTGTTCCACCTTGGTAAGGATGAACTTCTTGCGGATTCTGGAGACGACTCCGACGTCCAGGAACTCGCCATATACGCACTCTTCTCGAATCAGGATGAAAACCGAAGCAAGATTCGTCGGAAAACAGAACCCGTGCCCATTGATGGTCGGTCCACTGTAAATGTGCGTTAGCCCACAACAAGCGACGACCTCGATTTCCACGTCGAAGAGCTGGAACCCTAAGCGGTCTGCGAGCATAAAGATTGGCTTCATGTAGTCTTCTTCTGACAGTTTGATCGCTAATAACCACTTGATGCTGAGTCTGGAGGCCTGCGACCAACTGACGAGCAGTAATCGTGGGTTGCCGCCTTGCGGAATTTTGCAAGAAACGATCTTGTCGCGGGGTAGTAACCCTATTTCGTCCCCTGTGACGTTCGGCAACATCCCCTGTAGACCTGTAGCGTGCCCATAATCTGCAAATTACGCTTGGTTGGGTGTTGACAGCATCCGCTACGTCGCGTTGAGTTCGTCCAGCTTGCAGCATACCAACAGCCCTTAACATCTCTTCGCGACTTAAATGACGACGTGACATGATGACTAAAGTCACAAAAATGCACAAGCCATACGTAAAAGACGTATTATTGATAATAAACGTTATTTACAATCAAAAAAAATAATTTTTATTTTGCCTCAGAGAAACTGCACAATCAAACACTTTTAAAAGTTTTCCCTCCATATTCGAATATCATTACTTATTTAAATTTATTTTTAAATTTCGAACAACTCTGTAATCTACTTTATTCTATTTTTATTTATTTGCTGCCAGTTATTTGCAAAACAAGATTTACACGAAAAAAAATAATTGGGGTCATCTTGTTCCCTAGACTTTGTTGAGGTGTTTATTAGGTAATATTTATTAAGTTTTCCCCGTATTCTCCAACAGATGCGAAGTGAATGGATGTGAACAATTCAGCGACACATCATGGCAGAACTACGCCATACCTACCAATGACAAATTGGGCAGATTAGAATCTTGTAAGATGTACAAGCCGCAGAACAGTAGTGACTTCCAGTGCCTGAGGGAGAACTTCTCCAACGAAACAATTTTCTGTGATACTTACGTGTATGAAGATAATAATTCACTTGTTAAGGAGGTAAGTGAGACTTCCACCATCTTTTCTTTCTTTTCATTTCTGCAGGCGCCAATATAGAAAGTGAAATCTTTGTTTTTGCCAAGGTGCCGCTTAATCTGGAACCCGATGATACTAATTGTCAATCACTGTCATACCACTGACATTGCAAAAAATCCATTAAATTTTAAACTTTATTCATATTATGATCTTTAAATTTAAAATAAAAAAGTTCATTACATTTTGTCATTTCATTTCATTTTAGTCTTTAACATCATAATACATAAAGTTTAAAATTATTTGATATTTTTATAATAATCTATAATATGACAGTGTTTGACAAATGATAGGTTCGTATCTTTCTTGGTACTTTAGTGGTAGTGTTTCTACTGCTAGCATAATCATCCCACAAGCTATACTTTCTAAAAATAAGTTTTGATAATCTTCAAAATCACAAGTCATTGATGCAGATCATCGTCCTTGCATCTGACGACAGCAACGATACGTGGTACAAACAATATGAAATTTCGCAAATATGAAAGTTTGTTTGTTTATTAGTCTCTCACGCGTCGAGTTCTCAACAATGGAGTAAAGTAAATTGCTTTCGATGTTGACGTGATTTCATTACCAACTGATGCACTTAGTGCAATCTTTTACTACAAGATTCACACTCACATAAAGGAATTTCATTTTCGAATTTTATAAAGTTCTTTTTTAATCGAAAACTTCAAAACATTTTTTAGGGCTACAGGGGTGACATTAAAATTGTGTGATGTTGTAATTAAGATTTTATTAAATTAACTGAGGTTTAAAAAATCAGACCAATATTTGACTTTCTTTGGATAGTCCACTCTTTCATTCGAAAATTACGTAATAATTACTGATTATAGTAATTATCTCGTAGAATTTCAATTGGATGACGTGACATATTGTTGTGAACTTTCGTCAACCTAGATCAAATAACTATTTGTATGTATAACTAAAAAGGTCACTTAGTTTCTTATTCTTGTCGATAATTAATTGATGCTGAAGATAGAGAAGGAAATAAAATTATCCACAAAGTCGTGAATTCATGAGATATTTCGTAGAAAAATGGTTCAGCGGGCATTAGTTTAGTTTACTTTACAAGGCAGAAAAAATTCAATCATCTAACAAGTACCCGTCTTTCAGTTCAATCTAGGTTGCCAGGATTGGAAAAGAGCCTTGGTTGGCACCATCCACAATTGTGGCATGTTCATAGCCATGTTGTTCACTGGAGCGATTTCAGATCGCTTCGGAAGGAAGGTGGCAGTTGGCTTCGCAGCGGGAGCCAGCCTGATATTTGGCTTCTCAAGAGCATTCTCGCCAAATTATCTGACGTATGTGGCGCTGCATTTCTTGGAAGCTGGCTTTGGAGGAGGACTTTATCCTTCGGCATATGTATTCAGTAAGTTTTTATTCTTCCTTTCTTTTTTATACATTATTCTTCTAAAAAGTTCTTACTTATAAATACTTCAACATGTATTTCAAAGTTCTTACCGAGAATAGTAAAGTACTTAAGCCTGTTTATAAGATCAAATTTTAATTCAAACTTTACCCATTATTATAGTTAAAGTCATAAATCATAGGATATTATAATTTGAAATTAAAAACCTTATAATTACAAAAAAGTTAGTCAACTCTCAAAGGTATTCACACTTAGTTTGAGACTGAAGAACTTTGCAACTTAAACAAACTTGCCTTGATATATTTCGTGCCTTATGTCTCAAAAAGTTTTCTATACCTAATATTCTAAGTTTCTTAAGCTGAAGTGAATGCTTGTTCTTCGTAACATTTTGAAGAGATTTTTTCCTTAAGATTTTGAAACACTCTTACATATTAAAAGTAAGGAAGTTCTTAAGATGACTTAGCATCTTTCTGTGTTCAACTATACCATAAGTATAATTTACCATTATATTTGTCATATAAATACTATTCTTTACAGTTGTTGAACTGGTTGGCATCAAGCAGCGTGTTATCGTCTCAGCTATGTGCAACATGACCTTCGTGATCGGCGTAGTTCTCATCGCACTTCTCGCCTGGTGCATAGACAGCTGGCGTACCTACATAATGGTCATCTACAGCCCCGCTATTATCGTTGTCATTTACATTTGGTTCACTAATGAAAGCGCGAGATGGCTCCTCAGCAAGGGCAAAAGAGAGAAGGCAATATCAGTTCTTAAAAAGGCAGCTAAAATCAATAATATGGATCCGAGGAAACTTGAACTGGAATGTTTAGGAGATCCATTACTGAAAGTTGAGAATCAAACCACAGATAAAAAGTCTCAGTTCTATAAAGCAGTAAGATCTAGTATAATATGGAAGAGATTAATAGTCTGCTCGTTTTTGTGGATGACTTGCTCTCTAGTGTACTATGGGCTGTCGATAAATTCTGTGTCTTTGAGCAGTAACAGATATGTGAGTTTTATGCTTGTGACTTTGGTGGAGATCCCGGCGTACATCGTGGTTGTGATAGTTCTGGACAAGTATGGGAGGAAGAAGACATTGATGGCCACGTATATAACATGTGCTGTCACAATGACACTATTCTCATTCTTGCCGAGATGTGAGTATTATTTTACATTGATCTATTTTTATCTTCTAGTACGTTTCACAAAGTGAAAGCTTATTTTTCAGCTGATGTATTGAAGACTACCTAGTCTGCTTATAATCTAAGATAACCCGCTCAGGGTTTTGCGGATATTTATGTAACTAATTCCTTACATACTAAAGATTTTTATTCTCGCCTTCATTCTTGTTCCCTAGTAACATGCAAGTTCTCGCCCATAGATATATTTTGTTAATAGGAGTCACAAGTTAACACTTACGAAATCGCTACTATTTTAATGTATAATGTGGGTTTGCATTATAATAGATCTGAAACAATAAGCTTATTACGGCTGGCGCGCCCATTAAAGTCGTATGAGCTAAATCAAAAACCGCAGGAAACGGATCCCTGTCTTCATTCAGTGAAAGCCTCATATGGAACCAGGAATAACGCTAAAATGATGAAGAGGCACTTGGTCATTGAAATCTGTTGCTAATTTATAACACATGTAAATTAATTTTATAAAGCTGTTTGCTTGTTATACGCGTTAATCTTAGGAACTACCGGTTCGAATTGAATAATTATATTTGTGTTGAATAGTTCAAACGAACTAAATAGACATCTAAAAAGGTTTTAGGCTATATATCATCACCTCGCGTGGTTCCCGGCAGAGTAGAATTTGGACCACCCCTTCTCTTCCCATGTAGAGTCGTACAAGGCGATTAAGGGATAGGGCTGTTTAACATCGGACAGATATATACAGCCCAGACTCAGCCTCAGTTGCATGGCTCGAGTCAACAATAGTGCCCGAAATACGGCAATAGGCTCACCCCCCATTACGTGGGACCGAATACAATTATTAGTGAAATGTGGGTGATAATTCACCTCTGCCTAACCCTCTGGGGATAAAGGCGTGATTTTATGTATGCATCATCACGCTACTACTTAAGGGAGCAGATTAGTGACATTATTTGAAAACTGAAGAAAGGTTTCTAAATATGTAACAAGCGAAGCTGGATGGGTCAGCTTGTATATTATAATGATTGGTGAAAAGTGGGTGTTAATTCACCTCTGTCTAACCCTCCGGGGATAAAGGCGTGATTATATGATGTGACCGTCGCCATAAGACAGAAATATATACAGAAGAATTTGGATGGTTTCGGGCGGAGATTCTTTGTCTTAGTGGTCATAGCGTTCCCGCCAGAACCGATTCAATTTTTTCTGTATCTAAATCAATATAATGATTCCATGTATGTACCTTGGGGAAAAGATTGATAGGTTATTTCCTCATTCATATTATTCGAAAAGCGATAAATTATGATAAGTACGACCTTAAAGCTACCGTCATTGACCTAAACCTACATTCTATGTGTGCTTGCCCTTCCTTATATATTTACAGCAATGTTGTATGAATTTATCATAAACAACTTAACTTCTGTTGACTTATAATTATTATTCTTATTTATTTTAGATAAATGTTTAGGCTTTGTTCGGACTATTTAGTAGATGGTTTATGTGAAGTTTGCACAAAATCGGTCGAGCGGTTCTTCATTTATTACTGTGATCTATTGTGTAGTTTTTCTATTTTTTTCTTCCATAAGGTTTGTGCAATGCGTGTTTTTGTTTACAATGCTTTACCTACGCAACGACTATAAGTGAAAACTTGTTATTGGCTTTCTATTACCTAATCCAACGCTATTCATGTTTTTATGTTGTAAGTTTTCCATGTACTAAATAAATAAATAAATCACATTTTTGTAAGAAATGAATTCAATAAATGGCGGATCATTTTGTTAACGGAGGTTTTGCTGTACAAAACGTAATTTTGTGTATGGTTAAGCATAGGTGTTATAAGATGAACAAATCCGCTTTTACGAAACTCCACCCTAAAGGTTGGGGGTAAAACAGATCCATGCTTACGAAGTCGCGGGCGGCCGCTAGTTATGTATAAATGGTGACACTCAGCTTGACGGCCTCATCATATCATTCTACATAACGCTATCTAGACCCATGGTAAGCATAGTTTAACTAGCTTGTATTATGGAATCTAGAATACGGATAAACATACTTAAATACTTTTTTTTTGTTAATGCATACATATTATACATAGAAACCCCCAGACCAACACAAATACCCATATTCATGCATACAAATGTTGGCACTGAGTGGGGATCGAACCCGCGTCTCCTGCATAGCAGTCGCGTTCACTACCGCCACGCCACAGAGGCTGTATGAAGAAGGAAACACGAGATGAATTTCCATATCTTAATGGTGCGACAAAGAAAAGAATCTCTGAACAGCTTCTATTTAGACTCAATGGGACTAACTGTTCTCTGACTTCGGAAATAAACATTGTGATTTCAATGTACCTTACTACTGTATAAATATTACTCAGACAAATACAATATATCGTATCACATTCGATATTAGATCGCGAACATTCGGATGTTTACGCAGCAAAACAAAGACAGTTCTATTGTTTCATAACATTTGCAAGGTCGACGAACCATGTTGATTTAGATTAGGATTGCTACAAACGTGCGGCTAATTATACAACTAATAATAATGATTAACTAATCACTTGTATCAGTTCACGGATTGATTTAACGGACGGCTCAGAGAACGATGAAAATTAAAGCCATCATTACTGGTTATGATAGTAATTTCTTAGGCCCCTCGCCCAGGACGACTTTTTGTAGCGACAGCATCGCTACTAACGCGTGTTAGTCGCATTTGCAACGCGCTACAATAGCGATGCCAACGTGCTACTGAATCGCCACTGTATCGATGCAAACGCGCGACCGTGTCGTATGATATCGGGGTAAGAATAAGGGAAGGTGGCACGTGAGTGGAAGACCGAGTATCAGTGCAACACAGACAGGTCTAGAGTGCTGTTGTCTGTCACATGCGCAAAATGGAGTCATTCGACACTTAAACATTTTCGTGCAGTTACATCGAGACAGTATCGCGTTTGCATCGCGACTGCATCGAAGTCCATGTGCGAGGGTACACAGCTAGCGACCGCTTCGCGACTGTATCGATACGGATGCACGACAGCATCGCTAAAAAAGTCGCCGTGGGCGAGGGGCCTTAGGAAAAATACTTCTACGTGCAACTTTCAATCAATTTGGTCAATTTGGGTATTTGACTGACTAGTCAAATTAGTTACTTTTGCTAAACGTTAAAACAGTAAGTTATCAGGACACGTATAAAATAAATTATTGTGACGTCATAATATTTAATAGTCAAATCAATTACTATTATAGGTGGATGATTAAAAATAAATCAATACGACAAAATAAGAACAGACGCAACTTTTACCGCACTTTTGCAATTTTTAAACTAATAAGAACCAATCAGTTCGGAGGCTCTTTTCTCTGTCGCACCATTAAGGCCTGGAATTAATTACCAGCCCATGTGTTTCCTTCTTCCTTCAGACATGGTATATATATTAAATGGTACCCCTCTTTCCTGAGTCTCTGCCTTTAGCTTGCCTTATGAGGCAAGGTGAAGAAAAATAAGTTAAAAATATATTTTAGCTAAAGGAAAAGATAACACATGATTTAAAAAAACTAAAGGAAAATACCCAATTCTAGACATTGCTTCTAATTTAATGAAATTTTAAAGCATTTAGTATGCTAAATATTCAAATCGTTTGTTTTCTATTTCTTAATCGATTTGAATAGCTTCTAATATTAGAAACCGTTGAGTAATAAAACCACACACAATAATCAGATACTGAGTTGAATCAACCGCATAACCGAGATTTATATGATTAATCACTGGATTGGGCTGTATCCGAAAAGATAAAAGGGTAGTTAGCAAACTAAAAAGTCTGATTTCGGTCTAACTACAGAATTTCGAAATTGCCAATAATTTGTGAAGGATCGAACTTTGGCTGTTTCGTAGTTAAATTCTCTGCCGTGGTTTTCCCAAGTGACTACAATATTGGATTCTTCAAGAAGGTTCTTACAGGGTCGGCAGCGCGATTGTAACGCCCCTGACGGTTGCACACATCCATACTAACCACTTTCCGGTAGCCACCTAACTGGTACATATTTATTTCTTAACGTACGGAAATCCACTCGGTTACCTCCGCCAAAGGTGGTTATGTCGGGCTAGAACCGACTAAAACCGCACGGCCGTCTTGGGCCATCTGTTGCCGAGGGCGAGGTAGCCTCTGGCATATCCCTCGCGCACTCCGACTGACCCAGGGCTATAGAAGGCCCTATCGGATATAAAAAAAGACTGATAAAGCTCGAAGCTGATAAGGCTGAGTTTCGTCTGTATCGAAACGTAGTTCACGAGTATTGGTTTTTAATTACAGATGTACTGATACATAAATCGACTTCAACCGACAGGGTTGTAATCGATTAGTTACGGATTGTTGATTTGTTCTGCGCCTTCGCAAGTATAATACGTACGGTATGTGCCGGAAATGAGACGGTTAACAATAGTATGTCATGTAATCATAGATGGATCATTGAGAATGTATTGAGTACATTGAATCATATTGTTGGAACATTATTATTGATGATATTGCTAAATAGAGTTTTTAAGCATTTGAATTGCCACACTATCTCTTCCTGTGGGTGTAGTAGAAGGCGATTGAGGTTCTTCATCTGACAGTAAACGTACAGCCCATGACAAAGTGATACTCCCCCCCTTTGAGCAGGACCAAAAATCATTGTTAACTTTGTTAGTTAGTTAGAATGTTAATATGCCTCTGCGTACCCCTTTGGGGATTCACAGGCTTGAAATTATGGATTTTAAATAAAATAACAAAAATACATATACACATACATTCACGACTTCATCCCCGGAGGGTTAGGCAGAGGTGAATTAACACAAACACATTTCACCAATCATTAAATTCAGTCCCACGTGATAGGCGGTGAGCCTATTGCGGTCTTCCGGGCACTATTGTTGATTCAGGCCATTCATATGAGACTTCTAGGCTGTATATATCTGTTTGATGTTAAACAGCCCTATCTCTTAGTTGCCTTGTACGACACCGCAAGGGAAGAGATGGGGTCCAAATTCTACTATGCCGGGAAACAAAAAATATAGTTTCCTGTAATCCAATTTTAAGAAAGAAATTTTAGTTTTTAACATTAAATCAAAGCAAAAATTAATGGAAAAATTAAAAATCAGCCCATTTTTGACATTTAGGAGTACGAGGTGGAATCGAAACTGAATTTTAATCACCTTATGAATTAATAGAATCAGGCCCCTGGTATCAGTAAGATTAGGAAGAAAAAGTAAATATACGAAAGAGCTAAGTTTTAAAAGAACCATTATAACTTTGACCTACTTTCTTAAACCTACTCTGGGGACCAATAAGTATTTATACAGAACATCTCTCTGTGTTGCTATATGGAGAAATAATTTGAAGGCAAGATTAAATAAAATAGTAGGCAGTATTTAAGGATATTTTTCTGACTCCGCCGAGACGCCTTTGTACATGTTTTTTTATAAAAAATATATATATGATCACTATACTGTTTGAGCCCAAGCCCTCCAAGTTTTCAGTCTCCTCCATACACTTTTATTTTAGTCTCCTCCTTTTTTTTATACCACTTAGGTGGCAGTTAAGCACACGGTGCACCTAATGGAATGTTATTATCGTGGCCTATGGACGTGTACAAAACCAAGGGAGTCACACTCACGCTGCCAGCTTCGTAAGCACAGAGAGTTTCTGTGCCGTCAGTGTAAAAGACAAAGCTTTTGGTCTTCCCACTGATAGCACAAAAACTCTCCAGTCAGTTCTGGCTACTCTACTCCCTACCGGGAACACAACACAAGGTTTTTAGTGCTGCTATATTCTTTAGAGCGGAGGTACTTCCCCAGTTGGACTGCTCAATTCAACGGCAAAACCGTCGTGTCCAACCTCCTCGAACTCCTTCCTACTACCTCCTCGTTGCCTGTCTCTTCATATCTGCTCATTCCTAGAGTACCATTCTGTCACGGTATTTTAAACTGAACTAAGTATATTGCTACCCAGATACTACCTGGATATGAGCTTTGACCTTCATAAACGACACTTTGTGAACCCCACTAACATCATAAATGATAGTTTTTGAGAATGTTAATTAGGTACTTAATCACACTTAATTTTGTACAGGGATAGACAATCTGGAATAACAAACACAACATTGCTCTGATAATGCCTTCCTATGACTACTTGTACTAATTTTCTATTTCATTGCAGCGGACTACTGGTCCATTCCTCTGTACCTGCTCGCCAAGTGGGCAGTGACCCTCGCCTATAGCTCCGTCTACATATACGTGTCAGAAGTCTTCCCAACCAACATGAGGCAGACTCTAATCAGCTTCTGTTCCACAGCTGGAAGGATTGGCTCACTTGTGGCACCGTTGACGCCGCTATTGGTAAGAATATAAGGTTCTTTTTTGTTTGATATGTATCACACGGCTGTGTAATTTCGAGACCTAGTCACGGACAACGTTGGAAAACCTGATTTTTACTTTTCACTCGAAGAGGGCCGTCTCACAAGAGAGAGAGTGCGAGGAATATGTCACAGATAATCTTACCTCCGGCAACCTGCAGCCCACACAGTCGGGGTACGTTTTAGTCGGTTCGAGTCCGACATAACCTCTCCCACTGACTCTGGTGGTGGGGGTATACGTGGGGATTTTGTGCACACTAAAAAAAGACCATAAAGAACCACTAATGTAAAGTCATTGCAAATTATGTGGCACATCTTTTCAGTATTGTGGTACACAAGCTATTACTGCAAGGCTCTAAATTTCAATTTTAGTCAATAATTATTTTATTGTCTCATTAAGATGTCCGTTAAATTGTTTCTTAGATCCCAACTAAGTTTTGATAGATAGATAGATAATTCTTTATTGTACACCAACAGATTTACAGTATGACAAGTAGGTGGCATGTTACAGTTCAATGTACAATCTTCGTCCTCTTATCGTTGAAGCGATTTCTTTCAGGCAACCTTGGGAAGGACAATAATGTTATAAAAACAAAAAAATTGGTATGTTTTGGCACATGATATATCAGTAATGGCTCCAATGTTTGGAAGTTATGAAGGGTAGCAGTCTTACTACGCTGTTCTACACTGCCAGTCTCTACCCTAATCGCCTCAAAGTAGGCGCGTATGACTTACCATTCTGAAATGTTTTCATGCGCCACCCTCCACCGGGGTTCAGGTTCCTATTGCTGTACTTTTACATGTTCTACAGATACCAAGTGGCGGTGGCGATGATGATGGAGGTTAAAAAAATTGGAAAGGAAGATATTAAATCTGTGATTTTGTTTGCAGTCGCTCTATCACAAGTGCATGCCAACAGTCATCTTTGCCGCCATGGCAACAATATCCAGTATGTTGGTCCTCATGTTACCAGAAACCAGGAACCTGAGACTACCAGACACGATCGAGGAAGCAGAAGCACTATCCAAACGAAGATCTAAAGTTTGAGGCTGAACTTTTTATAAACTAAAGACATTTTAATTAATGAATAGTTGTTATCAGACTAATACTCAGTTTCTGAATTGAGAATTTGAATTTGAGTATTATCAACGACTAGCTGACCCACCCCAGCTTCGCTTGTGGTAGATTTTGAAACCTAATATCACCTTTTTAAACCCGTAATTTTTTTAGTCTTGAAATAATGTATGAACATGTACCGGAATTGTTGACATTTTATGATCAATACTCCGCTCCCTTAAGTAATACCGTGATGGTATATAGCTTAAAACCTTCGTCGATAAACGAAACATTCAATACAAAAAAAAAATCGAACCAGTAGTTCCTGAGATGAACGCATTCAAACAAACAAACAAACTCTTCAGCTTGTTTGTTTGTTTGAACGCGAATACTAGTAAAGATTACTTACGCATAGTAGGTACGAGACTGTACGTGAGAAGGTTTTGAAAGGACTCAATTTAAATTTCTCAAATCAGAAACTGGTTATAAATAGTACTTAGTTAAAAATGAACCAGGATTTAGTTTAAACATGGTATTGTGTTGTCTGAAACGTGATCAAAGTGAGGTGATCAAAATATAAGTTACAGGTTACTTTATGACAGCATCAAATACCTAACATTTAAAATTATGTTGACGAGAATTTCAGCTGTCCTAGACTGGTCCAGGTACCTCAGTTTATCAGCGTATTTCCCATAGAAAGTCACGAGTTCAAGTTCCATCTAGGGACCCAATTCAGTAATGCCACGTTTACAAAAAATATGATTTGAATGCTATTGCCCAGAAAAATTAAAATATTGGTATTCTGTATGATCTGTCCAAAATTGAACTTCAGGTTATCTCATTTATCACTTATCACACAGTTATCAGTTAGAATTTGACTAGTTTACGGCTAGAAATAAAAAAAAAATATTTTTTTAATTTTCATAAATTTTTTAATCACTCGTTTTAAAATCGTAAATTTACTGAATCGAGCCCATGGATGGTTGTGTTTATCAGTTTTGAAATTATAGAAACCTTACATTTCTTTATCTTGTGGTTTCAAATAGGAATGGCAAAATAACGATCACCCTACTATCGATAGATTTTCTTGTCAAGCATATTGTTTGCTATCTCCTAGAAAATTTCAACAATGAATAACCGTTATTCAACATTCCACAAACAAACAGAATAATACCCCTTATCTGGTAATCGTTAGTTAAGGTACAATTTTGCAGTATAGATATGGTACAAGGTTTGAACCGTGGACTATTCAATGGATTGAAATATTGATAAGATTATCAACAGACAGAAGAAGTTATTGTATTTACATATTTAGACGTAAATTCATTAATGTTGCAACCATTATCATTGGAGTAATCCCTGTTGCGTCCAGAGCTTATATTTTGAATTTGGAGCTCAGAGTTTTACTGCTATTTCTTTTGGTCTTGCTTATTTGATCGATTACCTTCAGACTTCTCAACCAGGAGAAGAAAGCCTGCTCCAGATCCGTCAGTCAAAATCTGACTCCCAGATGAAGTATGGGCCTCAAGATCTTAGTGGTGATCCAAAAACAACTTATGTTGTAATTTTTGTAATTATAGTTCTCATTCATTGATAATGTCGAATAATAAACATACCATTAATTATTATTATTTATTATGGTAGTATTATAATTAGCCAGTTATAGAAACTATTACCATGTTTTATTTGTTGGTAGTATTTTTATTTACTAGTGTTGTTCCATCGACTATATTATTATCGATATTCTTTCAATGTACACTATGTCGGCAATATTATTAAATTTTAATACACAATTAACTACATAAATGAAGAAATGTTAAGTTTTCTAACATTAATAGTTAATGAGATACTTATTCGAAATTAATGTACTTTATAATTGTACTATATGTACATCAATTTATGCCAATCATTTTTTTATAAGTGTTGCGTACTCAACTCTTACATAAAACTTATATTCTTCATGCACGCAAAGTGCCTTTTTAGACCTACTTCAAAAAAGGAGGAGGTTCTCAATTTGGTTGTGTTATTCATATTTATGAAAATATTTGGAAAAATCTTAGTTTATTAATTTAGCGTGCCGTGAAAGCGGATTAGCATTCTAAGCCACTAATACCATTTGGTATATAATAGTCGATTATTTTCAGTTGACCGTTAAATATTTGTAACTTTAATTGTTATCAGTTCAGAAATCAGAAACATCAATATATGGTCTGACACCTACCTAACCTTATCTGATCTGACTGAAGCAAGGTTTTATGCATTTACCTAGCAAGCGTACAGTACACTGGCACAATTAGTCATACAACAAATCCACAAAAACAAAAAACGAAACAACACCAATAGTATGTGGGTGGATATTACGCATCTACCTACATACGTATTCTGCTGCTAACTGACCAGTATTTTCCTTATAAAGCTTCTAAATAATATAAAAAATGATGTATTCAATGAACCGAACTTTCAATAATCCAGATGACTCACGACAGCATTATATGTCCGAGTAATCGAGTCGTCCGAGCGTATTCCCAACTCAGTTTTGTTGACTTCAGTCTATACAGCTACAAAATGGCGGCAATTCGATATTTTCGAGGCAGCATTAATCATAGTCGGCATCTGACCTCTGCAACCAACGGATGATATTGAAGTTCTGTAGACCTCTCTGACTTATCAAAGCTCCAACTACTCGTAAGAAATGCCACAGATGTTGGTATGGCTGAGGTGCGATCCGGTTAATGGAGTGTTCACTGCATATATAGCATATTCGATGGTCTAGAAGAAGACAAAAAAAAACTAAGTTAAATTTTTGCACATTCGCTTATGAACCCTATATTGATGATGAAGAAGACATTTTTTTATACAACTTAGGTAGCAGACAAGCACACGGCCCACCTGATGGAAAGTGGTTACCGCGACCAATGAACGTGTGCAACACCAGAGGAGTCACACCCGTGCTGCCAACCCTGTAAGAACGGAGAGTTTCGGTGCCGTTAGTGCAGAAGACACAATCAGGATAAGCCTTTAGTCTTCCCATCAACAGCACAAAAACTCTCCAGTGAGCTGTGGCTACCCTATTCACCGCCGGGAACACAACACGAAATTATTATAGCCGTATTGTATTATGTAGGGTGGAGGTACTTACTCAGTCAGACTACTCAATTGGGACGGGAATACCGACGTGTCCTATGTGCTAAGTGTAAATTTTTTAACTTAGTTGTCTTCTAGATAAGATCATCAATATTTAGACTACAGAACTAGAGGCCACTTCACTAGTTAGTTTTGAGTGTACAGTGTGCTAACTTAACCATATTTTATTGGAATCCCATCTTTCCATAAGCCTATACATTGTAATATTTATTTGATTTCCATTAGTTTTTAATATAATCTTACAATATTTAGTACTTAATGATGTGTAGCACTTTGCAATTTTATATACTTAAATATACTTATCTAATGTTAAGCAATGTGTGTCGAATGTTAAGATTATGTTGTAAAGTATGTATGAGAGAGTTATGTGTGATTTATAAATGATACGATATAATTTTACCTACTTAATAAATATATAATCTCAATCAGGTTTACCTTGGTAACCTAAGTACTTATCACTACTAGCATATCCAAAAAAATGTCATTGGTGCCGATTCTATTAAGGCCTATACCGCACTCGTAGGATTTTTTTAAATAGATACTTCATGAAATATACTTCTATGAGGAAAATCCTTGTATCTTGACCCAAATTGGTTTGATAGGTAGAATCTCCGCGGTCGTAACACCCTGTATTATACTAAAAATACACCCAAAAACGCTTACTGCTCACAATAGAGTACATTTTGTGGCGTGCTGTTTTACCTGCGAAAAACTACCCACGTTTACCTCCCCGCCGGAGCTGGTGGGAGAGGTTATGTCGTACTTGAACCGACTAAAACGCACAACGCTTGTGGGTCATTGTCGATGGCCGAAGTTGAGGTTGACAGGCATATCCCTCGCACCCTGGCTGACCCAAGACCATCTCTCTCGATCTGGCTCTTCTTGGGGACCACAGGATCCCCAACTCGTCGCCGGTACCGGGGAGACACGCGATGCGCACCACTCCCGCGGCCTGCAACTGGGCCGTGGCTTGCTTTTGATGTGGCGTGTTATACATACCGGTTACCAGACCAATACATATTATGTGGTGGTAATTCCGTCAAGTGTAGCGCTAGCTTCACAAAAATCTCTAAAAAAAACAAAAAAGAGGTTAATTCACAAATTGAATTTGAAAAATTTAAAGAATTAAGTTGGTTTTAGATCCAGTTTATTGACATAGGCATTAGAATCGGGCCCCTAATTTTTTTAAGGATTATAATAATAGTGAAAACTGAAGAATATGTATGTGTATGTGATTATTATTATAATAATTTCTGTGAAGCAATTGACATTTACTTAAACATAAACCTTACCAATATTATAATAATTATTTAATAGTAAACTTTTTTTGTATACTTTTTAGTAGCTAAATAAATAATTTTTTTTTGCATGTTTCTTTTGTGACCAATTTTGTGATGCACTTTCCGGATGTAAACAAAATATTTTGAATATGTATGTGTGTGTATAGTAAAATGAATAACTGTCAAAAAGCTTTTTATTTACATTTACTCCTAATTATAATTTCAAATAATAAGTTTCATCAAATAGTATTATGCGACTACTACAATATGGGGTTTTTCAGGAAGCACAGAAGGTTCTAGTAGAGATATAGGACACGTCAATTAGACTTCGCCTCGCCTGATGGTAAAAGTAAAGTCTCAGAAAAGAGGGTCACCATTACATACATATACCATGTTACAATGGTGACACTCAGCTTGACGGCCGCATCATATGCTTTTTCACGCCCGCTTAAAGGAACCGGGACTGTAGGAAGAAGGAAACACGTGAACAGGTAATGAATTCTAGGCCTTAATGGTGCGACATAGAAAAGAGTCTCTGAACTGCTTAGTTCTTGATGTATAATAACCATTACGTAAGTATTATTGCACATAACACAAACAGTTACACTTTTTTTTTTTTTTTTACGTGCGCAAAATCCCCACGGATACCTCCCCACCGGAGCCGGTGGAGGAGGTTATGTCGGACTCGAACCGACTAAAACGCACGCCGCCTGTGGGTCGTTTTGGTTGCCGAAGGTGAGGTTGACAGGCATATCCCTCGCACCCCGGCCGACCCAGGGCCATCTCTCACGATATGGCCCTCTTCTCGGGTGTGGGGACTACAGAGTCCCCAACTCGTCCCCGGAAACGGGGAGGCGCGCCACGCGCGCCACCGCCGCGGCCTGCTTCTGCCAGGGTGACAGGCGGCTTCACCTGTCACCCCCAGGCCGGCGCTCATGGGGGGCGGAGGTCGTTCATCGACCTCCGACGCCCGAGTTGCCTTCGTGCGCGGGCAGCTTGTCTTGCGATCCTTCGTCGCTCCCGCTGCCGCTCCCGCCCCGCCTCCTCCTTCAACAAACAGTTACACTCAGATAATCACTTAAAACTCAATAACCTGTCTAAGTGTAGTGTAGGTAAATGAAGTCTACAGAATGAAGATTATAGATGCCACAATACCATCATAAATTCCATCATACATACATATAATCACGCCTTTATCCCCGGGCGGTTAGGCAAAGGTGAATTAACTCTCACATTTCACCAATCATTGAATTCGGTCCCACGTAATTGAGTGAGCCTATTGCCGTCTTCCGGGCACTATTGTTGACTCAAGCCATGCATCTGAGACTGAGATTTGGGCTGTATATTTCTGTCTGATCATCATACATAGCATGATAGATTTGACGCCCCTTTTATAGAACCCGGGTCTGTACGAATACTAAACCACATGCGTTCATCACGAATCTTTTTCTTCATTTTAGCGTTAATCCCAGTCGCATCCGAGGACTTTCACCTCGGAGTCTGGGGTCTGCTTTACTTCGACTTAACTTCGATATTTTCCGAGAAGCGACTGCCATTGATGTCCACAACCCAAAGGCCATATAGAAGCATTGCAGCTAAACTAGTTATTGGACTTTTTAGGTTTCAACTACCCGAATGAACACCAATGACTTTTCGATGCTTTTCGAAGTTATGTGTGTATTTATCGCAGGTTATAAGTGCCCGGTTAATGGCAATAGGCTCGCCACCTATAACATTGGTACCTAAACATAAACTGGCGAAATGTGGGTGCTAGCACCTCTGCCTACCCCTTCAGGATATAGACGTGAGTTTATGTTATGTTATGTTCAACTACCCGTAACGATTGCCATAGATGTTTGTATGGCAAACGGGACCGACGCTCTCCAAGCCACGTCCAGAACAATGCAAATATCCATATTCATGTATACAAATATTTGCACCGAGCGGGGATCGAACCCACGTTTCTTGAATAGCAACCGCGTTTATTACCGCCACGCCACAGAGGCTGTCATTGACCGAATCGCAAATAACCAACGCGAATATCTAAGGCAGATAGTAAAATGCGCTTCATGGAAAAATTTAGGTTCAACAGTGTCACAGTCTAGAAAAAATCAGACACTGGTTAAGAATGGAAAAAGTAAAACGCTCAGACGAGACTTGAACCCGAGAGCAGTCCTTTATAGAGGGAATGCTCTTACCACTGAACTACTGAGCCACGACTTAATTCAAAACACGACTTGGCTCGTCTTCATTCCAAATTCTCCTATACAACCATCTTGGGGCCTGTCTCTATAAGGCACTGGATGCAGATTCAATGAATAATTATTAGTATGTTCACTAATTAAATAAAATTTTAAAGCATTTAGTATGCAAGCTTCGGTCTTTCGTATGGGAAAGACCGAAGCTTCGAAGAATCGATTTGAATAGTAAGCATACTAAATGCTTTAAAATTTATGCCCAGACTTCTGAGCTAGCCTGAATCTGTTAATTTTTTTTATATGTCTATCTTGCTACAACTGTGGGAGCCATTTACCTATAGGTACTCGTACGAACTATCGATTTAAAAATAATGCAAATTGTTTTAATTTTTTTTAAATCGGACACTGGACTCAGTGGTGAAAACCTCGGATGCGACCGGGGCTAACGCACAATTGATGATGAACCACACAGCGCACTGTGGGTATAATAGGCCCTTAAACAAAATTGGTTTGCGAAACGAATTTGTAATAAAATGAAGATATTCGAAAACAATATTATGTCGATGCAAATAATATTGATAGAATAAATCAAACGAATTTGTTCCATAGATCGCTGCCTATACCTAATAAAAATAGTTCAGTGCATAACAAATCAACAATTTCAAGTGTTTATTAGGTATTTACGATGCCATTATACTCATAGTATTTTATAACATAACATAAACTCACACCCATATCCACGAAGGGATAGGCAGAGGTGCTA
The DNA here is from genome assembly GCA_963662185.1 of Eilema griseolum. NCBI lineage: Eukaryota > Metazoa > Arthropoda > Insecta > Lepidoptera > Erebidae > Eilema > Eilema griseolum. The sequence goes on from OY759245.1 coordinate 19,997,737, forward strand.
GCACCCACATTTCGCCAGTTTATGTTTAGGTCGGGCATATAATAACTACAGCAAAGATCCTACCATACTATTCACAAGTAACATGGTAACCGAGTTTCACGGGGTCGATCAACACCATCTCTTAGAGCTTTGTGGTACTAATATGCTAACATCGATACCACTACCTTAAGAGGCACAACCTAACCTAAATATAAATCACTAAGCACAAGTAGGGGAAGCTCTTGCAGTGGGTAAAGACAGAACCAGATTACAAACTGTTGTCTCTGCCTATCCTGAAGGGAGAAAGGTATGAGAATACAGATATTCATGAAAACATAAAGTTCAAAGTTCTTTATTTGTTGAATTATGATACAAAAGCTATAAATAATAAACACATAAGAAATAATGTAGCCACAGAAAACTGACATATTTTAGCCATTTGCCATTTGTTTCTTTGTAATCGAAAAACTTTGAAACTACTGAACCGATTTTAAAAATTCTTTCACAATTAGAAATTATTTTATGTTTAAATTATCGCTGTGTAAATGCATAATTAGACGTGATCACAGGTGCTGCAACACATCCGAAACGTCGGCAAAAAGTCCGGAACCGTTAACCTGAAAATTATTTTGTTCAGAAGTAACGTAGGCTATGTTTTGCCATAGAATATTACCAGGAGAGTGCATTTCATTGCAAAACCGAAACCCCCTTTTTTAAAATGTGCGCAAAATCCTCATGGATACCCCCACCATCAGAACCAGTGGAGGAGCCACAGGTTGCCGGAGGTAAGATTAACTGAGACATATACCTCGCAACCCTATGAGACGGACCTCTTTAGGTGTGGGGACCCTGGAGTCCCTATCTCATCCCCGGGTATAGGGAGGCGCGCATCGCGCTCCGCTAAGCCGAAACTCCTGAGCCGCTAGTATGTATATTACAATAGTAATGCCTATAAAAACATATCAATACATTTCATTTCATGATTACCATATTACAATAACGCGTAGGCATTCATAATTACCATATTACAATAACGCGTATAAGGCAGAGGTATATTAACCCCCACAATTCGCCAATTATAATTTTCAGTCCCACGTAATAGGTGCCGAGCCTATTGCTATCAAGAATTTACAGGCGTGGGTATATTTATAAGTGCCCGCAATAATTACGCTAAGTTATGCAGTCCTGGAGCAGAATAGTTTATTTGCATATACATGTGTATAAAACTCATTTACCTAATTTAATTTTCTCAAATGTTCATAAATTATATACAATAAAACTAAAATAACTATTATACAACTTATAGCTAAAAATAATTTAAATGTGTCGTTGAATTCCTCCGGATCGCATGCCTCTTGTGGTATAGATAGTGTATTGTACCAGCTCAAAAAATTTACAGTAAAGACATGTAGTACCTACATAAACGTACATTATGCGTGTGGTGACGGCGAAAGAATACAAGCATCACCACCCCATCTAATTCGAAGGGGCCCATGTCACAAGAGGCAAGTAACGGAAAAATACGCAGACTATATCACTGCGAGAGAGAAGAAACTTGCAATAAAACCCCGTACCAATCCATCTGAACAACGTGAAAACACTATGCTAGAGCCTCCAAAAATTGGGAGAGGCCTATGTCCAGCAGTGGATTGGGATGGGCTAATTGATTGATTGGTTGACCTGCGTAAACACTGAATTCAGTCCCACGTAATAGGGGGTAAGCCTATTGACTTATTCCGGGCACTATTGTTGACTCAAGCCATACATCTGAGGCTTAGTTTGGACTGTATATATCTGTCTGATGTTAAACAGCCCTATCCCTTAGTCGCCTTGTACGACACCGTATGGGAAGAGATGGAGTAGTCCAAATTCTACTCTGCCGGGAACCACGCGGCCTTAAATTTTGTCCAATTCCATAGTCCAAATTTATTGATCCATAGTGACCAATAAAAGCAATAACGATCGAATTGCTAATTTATATTTAGGTCAGTAAAAAAGACCAGTTGACAATACTTTAGTAATAACCGACAAATGGCGTAAAAATTTCTGATTTCCTACGCATAAACATACGCACGTGCTTATAATGCGTTACAAGAATGCAAGGTTGCAATATGTCTTGCCTGTGATAATTTGAATCATTTTGTTCAATTCGATAAGGTGTAACCAGCCTTATTTATTTAATTTTACATGGTCTACTTTACTTTTACCTGCGTGTCCTCTCAACATCGTATAAAAAGAGCAAACGGCAGAAACGTCAGTAACTGAATGGTTAAAGAGTCGGCCTAACGATCGAGAGGTCCTAGGTTCGAAGCAATTTGGGTTAGTTGGAGGGCTAAGAGAAAAACAAGCTTACACTGCAGGTATATAAGCTTCCAGGTGAGTTTAATTTGACTTCAAAGATCTTGGAGGGGTCATATCTCTGCACTTACTTTTTTTTTATACCACTTAGGTGGCAGACAAGCGCAAGGCCCACCTGATGGAAAGTGGTTACCGTGGCCTATGGACGTGTGTAACACCAGAGAAGCCACACTCGCGCTGTCGACCCTGTAAGCACAGAATTTCTGTGCCGTCAGTATAGAGGACAAAGCAGGACTAGCCTTTAGTCATTCTACTGACAGCACAAATTCTCCAGTGAGCTCTGGCTACCCTACTCACCGCTGGGAACACAACATTAAGTTAATATAAATGCGGTATTCTGTAGGGCGGAGGTACTTCCCCAGTCGGCCTGCTCAATTGGGCGGAAATACCGCCGTGTCCTACCTCCTTACTATTTCTTGTCACCGGCGAAAGTTATATATGTTTTTGTTGATATGTAATTATAATTATTGTTGTTTATGTAAATTAAAATTAATGTACACTCACACCCAAGATAAACTTATACAGGCTTTATGGGCGCTTCTATGATATAATAACTATTAATAAAATATAAAATAAAAAGATAATAAATATATAAAATCTTTGGATTCTACTGATGGTATAATTATTGTTATATCTTTATTTCTTTATACCACTTGGTTGGCAGACAAGCACATAGCCCACTTGATGGAAAGTGGTTGCCGTGGCCTATGGACGTGTGCAACACAAAGGGAGTCACACTCGCGCTGCCAATTCTGTAAGCACAAGAGTTTAAAAGACAATGCAGGCCAAGAAGGCGGCACGCGGTGACCGGTGCGCGGGGCTAGATGGACTAGACGAGGACTCCGTGGTCCGCACACCCGAAGAGGACCAGCTCGAAAAAGATGGCTCTGGGTCAGCGGAGGTGCGAGAGATATGTGTCAGCCAATCTCCCCTCTGGTAATCTACTACCCACCGATAGCGTGCGTTTCAGTCGTTTCAAGTCCGACATAACTTCCCACACCAGCTCCGGTAGGGGATACATCGGGATTTTGGAAACGATTACGAAAAAGTTAGGTAGAGTACGAGAAGCCGCATGGTTCCCGGCTGAGTAGAATTTGGACCACCCCATCTCTTCCCATGCGGTGTCGTACAAAGCGACTAAGGGATAGGGCTGTTCAACGTGAGACAGATACATACAGCCCAGACTAAACCTCAGGTGCATGGCTTGAGGCAACAATGGTGCCCGGAAGACGGCAATAGGCTCACTCCCTATAACGTGGAACCGAATACAATGATTGGTGAAATGTGGATGTTAATTTACCTCTACTTAACCCTCCAGTGATAAAGGCGTGATTATATGTATGTATGTATAGTGGCAGTATGTATGGTCGATTTCTATGCTTATTAGTTAATACTTAATATTCACTTACATGTTAGGCATTCTACAACCTATATTTAAATTCAGGTAATTTCTAGAAACCACGTTATCGCATCCTCGTCACGGTCAGATTAAAATTAAAATTAAGTTTATTATTATTTATATCTATTAAATAATATAACAGGTAGGTACTTAATACAGGAACTAAACGACTTCCAATCCTTGTTATCTTACCTGTAACTCCACTATTAACAAATTGTCATTTACTATTATGTAATTGCTATTTACTATTATACTATTTCCATTTACTATTATCACATTGTCATCACTTGCGATAAGGATGAGCTAACTAAAATAGATAATCACATATTGCATTACGTACCTTGATAAACTATTATTTCATTTATTTTCTGTCATTATTTCATCATTGTAATGATAAAATAATTTATACATTTGTTGGTAAAAAAATTAGACGTAATTTTCGATTCACAATATTTTTTTAAATAATAATATCAGTTATTATTCATTGTATCTAATATGGAAATCTAATGTGTATATAATTGCTTTTATTGCCATAGCAATTGTTACAATCATTACTGTTAGTGTATAAACTTAGATTAGCAAAAGTACTTTTTTCATACCACTTACGTGGCAGACAAGCTCACGGCCCATCTGATGGAATGTGGTTACCGTAGCCTATGGACGTGTGTAACACCAGAGATGCCACACTCGCGCTGCCGATCCTTTAAGCACAGCGTTTCTGTGCCGTCAGTGTAGAGGACAAAGCAAGACAAGCCTTTAGTCATCCCAATGACAGCACAAACTCTCCAGTGAGTTCTGGCTACCCTACTCACCGCTGGGAACACAACATGCTGGGCACTTTATGTTCAATATGGACAAATTGTACATACAATACATTACATTTGACCAATTGCCAATTGACGTTCAGTATTGGGATTAGAGTAGCCCTATTATATATTTTTTTATACCATTTAGGTGACAGAGAAGCACATGACCCCTCTGATGGGAAGTAGTTACCGTGGCCTATGGACATGTGCAATACCAGTGGCGTTACACTCACGCTGCCGACCCTGAAGAAACCTTCTAATGCCCCTCTTGAAGAACCCGATATTGTAGGCGCTTGGGAAAACCGCAGCAGGAGTTCATTCCACAGCGTGAATTTGCGGGGGATGAAGTTTATTTATACTTTATTTTGTCTACTGATACGCGCGGCTCCGCCCCCGTCGATGTCGACTTTAGGTTTAGGCCATATCTCTGGTTATATTTAGTCAATTGCTATCAAACATATGTAAGTTTTAAGTCTGATCCTAAACTTTCAAACAAAAATCCACATCAAAATCCGTTTAGTGGTTTTAGCGTCCATCGCGAACAAATCGTTAGGCATTTCCGAATCTGGTATTAAACAATCATTGTAGGAGCGTTTCTTTAGCAGCTTGAAATAGTTCTTAAAGGTCTTTTGTCAGGCGGTAATAAGGTCCGCGCCTGTAATGGTTGGGTCCTGCTAGTTTTAATGTACTCCTTATAGAAAGTATCATCAAAACAGCCTTACGAAAACTCGAAGTCCTGAACAGAGTGAGACGATTTTTCACGCCGGAGCAGCGGTGTCTTCTATACAAGACACAAATTCGCTCCTGTGTGGAATACTGCTCGCATCTCTGGGATGGTTCAGCAAAGTACTTACTAGATGCTCTCTACAGGTTGCTGCCACGTGCGGTCCGCATCATTGGGAATCCCGAGGTCACGAACACCCTAGAACCTTTACAGATGCATAGAGATGTTGCGTCCATAGCTGTATGTTACCGTCTGTACCATGGTGAGTGTTCTGATGAGCTCTTCCAATTAGTCCCACCCTCCCGATTCCTACACAGGACAACACGTGCAGGTCTTAGATGTCATCCGCACACGGTGCAGAACATCCGATCAAGAACCAAGCGGTTCGGTGACCCTTTCCTCTGTCGCACCATTAAGGCCTGGAATTCATTACCAGCTCACGTGTTTCCTTATTCCTACAGTCCCGGATCCTTTAAGCGGGGCGTGAAAAAGCATATGGTGAGGCCGTCAAGCTGAGTGTCACCATTGTCACACGGTATGTGTAAGTAATGGTGACCCTCTTTTCTGAGACTCTGCCTTCAGCTTACCATCAGGCAAGGCGAAGTCGAATTTACGTGTTCTATATTAAAAAAAAGGCCGTATGCTTCTCACTGCATATGAAGTTGTTATGACGAATTATTATTCGAAAGTATATGCAAAAAAATGGTACGGTTGACATCTATCGGGCGCGTCACCATACCGGAGAATCCCTTAGACATATAATTTCTGATCGTTCTCGTCTTGCCAACGGCGTGTATTTGCACAGGCATAACAAAGTAGCCAGGATAATCCATCAACAACTTGCTTTGGAGTATAACCTTATGGAATCAGAGGTGCCGTACTACAGGTATGTGCCCGACCCAGTTCTCGAAAAGGGGCATATCACGTTGTACTGGGATCGATCTATTATCACTGATAGGACTATTGTAGCCAATAAGCCTGATATAGTGATAATAGATCGATTAGAGCGCCGTGCAGTAAAAGTTGATATTACTATTCCTCATGACGAGAATCTCGTGAAGGCAGAAAAATAAAAACAAATTAAATATCAGGACTTAGCCCATGAGATTGTCAACATGTGGGATGTAGATTCGGTTATTATCATACCGAAAGTCGTTACAGCCCACGGACTTATCGGCAAGAACCTTGATCAATATCTTATGAAGCTCTCGTTGGACAGCTGACTCAAGGGCTAGATGCAGAAGCCAGTTCTGCTAATCACGGCACGCATAGTGAGGAACTTCCCTCTCTGGAGCCCTAACCACTGGTAGCATGCTCCCTGTACCCGATGCCGCTGGGGCACTGTTTTTTATATTTTTAAATACAATTAATTTTTATCTGCATTTAAAAATGTCATTTGTATGTACCTTAATTAATTATTAACTTATATAATAATAAACTTTCTTTCACAGAAATTGGTACACGATTATGCACAGAATGGTTTGCCACTATTTTAGAGTTTACATAAAAATTGGGGTACTCTGAATTCCATACTAAGTATTGACCTGTATTCTACTATGGCAGCTCATAAAATACGAACAAACAAACATTATTTTCATTATATAGTTTATGCTTGAATATCATTCGAAGTGTAAATTAATACGAAATATCTTTAGAACACTCCACCTGCTCCCTGCTCCCACAGGTGAGTGATCGACGTCATAAGCTTATTATTTTGCTGACGGCACTTTATACGGGGATCGAGATCGTGTGCAGGTGTTGAGCGTAGAAACCGCTTTCAGTGCAAATTAACTAGGTATATAATTAGTTTCATATCACAATGTTCACAGAAAACATAGAACTAACGTGTGAAGCTGCCGAAAGTAATATTAAGGCCTGGAATTCATTACCAGCTCACGTGTTTCCTTCTTCCTACAGTCCCGGGTCCTTTAAGCGGGGCGTGAAAAAGCATATGATGAGGCCGTCAAGCTGAGTGTCACCATTGTCACACGGTATGTGTAAGTAATGGTGACCCTCTTTTTGGGACTTTGCCTTCAGCTTACCATCAGGCAAGGCGAAGTTTAATTGACGTGTCCTGTATATAAAAAAAAAAGTATAGTACCAAAATCGGATAGGATAGAAAAAAATAAACGGTCCAGGCGGGATTTAAACCCGTGATCTTTCCCTTACAGGAGGAACGCTCTGACCACGAAGGCGGCGAACCATTAGTTTATTCATTTACTAAAAAATACAAAATAATCGCTCTCATCCATTCGACTAATTGATAATGGATCTTCCCAATTTCTTCGATGCTTTCGTTTCCGTCTCCAGCGTCTTTGTTATTTTGTTACTGAGTGTATTATCAGTACATCGTAAACTCACTACAAATCCGTGAAGTATTAGATCTGAATTATATGTCAATACTTCACACCGTTACACAAAAGAAACCAAATTACCAAGAAACCAGAGCGGGTCCCGGACTCCAAAGTGTGAGCTTTTGATGCAACCGATTGGCATTCGGATGAAGAGTTATCGATCCTGTTAATTTCACTCAATATCATCTCAGTCTTGTGCCCAATAGCATTTAATGCCTCCACCTCGAAGCCTGGGATTCGCTAACTCCTACTCTGGGGAACTGCTTATCTGACTCTCTGACATCCCACCTCTCACGAGAAAACATACTCTACAATCACCTCTTACAATCAGCAGAAGATGCAATGGCAATCTGCTGGCTCAAGCTTGGACCACAAAGATTTTAACAAATTCCATACTCCAGCTTCTTAATTTCTTAATCGTTTTCATTCTTAAGTATAATATTACTTAAGTTTATAAATAAATTATTGGAAAACTGAAACACACACACATACAAAACCAAGACAATTCATTTTAAAATATTCCATTACCACAGAATATTATAGGAACCATTCGCTACACATTAAACGTCAAACATAGTAGATGATAATAGATTGAGAATTAGTACCCGGAGCTACAGCCACAGCCTCCAGCAATTAATCATAGTCGTCTCCGTCAAGACGTTATCTCACCCCTTGCATACTTAAGTAATTACTTAAGCTTAGTTAAATATTTAAAGTAAGTTCCGACGGAGAGAACTTAAATGAACCACGAGACAGGTACGTTGTAGTTAGGCTATAAGTTTTGCGCTTATGTTACGTAAGTATGGCCTTACCATTTGTTCGGATATTTCGAATTTAAGGTACCATAGGCAATAAAAATAGCTTGACACATTTCAATATCGACATAGTCGCGTGGTTCCAGGCAGAGCAGAATTTGGACAACCCATTTGGAAGCAGACTCAGAAAGATCAATGTAGTAGCCAAAATCGCTAAGTCTCTGGGATATACTTTACAGCTAGACTGTATTAGTTTACCCATAACACAGGCACACAAACAATCAAACAAAACCTCATACCACAGACACTGCTCCGGGGACGAGTTGGGGACTCTGTGGTCCCCACACCCGATCTGGCCTTCAGCCAGATCGAGAGAGATGGCCTTGGGTCGGCCGGGGTGCGAGGGATATGCCTGTTAACCTCACCTTCGGCAACCAAAAATGACCTACAGGCGTCATGCGTTTTGGTCGGTACGAGTCCGACATAACCTCTTCCACCGGCTCCCCCGGTGGTGGGTATCCGTGGAGATTTTTACCAGTGTTCGTGGTACGACAGTGGTTTTGTTTTAGCAGAATCTAGGCCCTGTGCTGTTTAAGTCATTTTGAGTTCGACATACCCACCCCATCATAACTTCAGACAAGGTGAAATCCAAGGCAGTTTCCGCATGCAAAAATAACCTGCTGCTACTGCTAACTGGGTTCCATTTTGTCCTCGCGGCATGAACCTGGTCTGTCAATTTCTTTTGATACATCCAACATTTTTAAACCATTTAAAAATTCCTTTGCTTAAAAATTGCCGCGTGGTTCCCGGCAAAGTAGAATTTGGACCACCCTATCTCTTCCCAGGCGGTATCGTACAAAACGACTTATTGATAGGGCTCTTTAACATCATACAGATATATACAGCCCAGACTCAGCCTCAGATGCATGGCTTGAGTCAACAATAGCGCCCGGAAGACGGCAATAGGCTCACCACCTATTACGTGGAACCGAATTCAATGATTGGTGAAATGTGGGTGTTAATTCACCTCTGCCTAACTCTCCGGGGATAAAGGCGTGATTCTTCGTTTTCATTGAGATTTGGTTTAAGGTTTTTTTTGCGATGTTTTTCTCATGCAAAGACAGAAAATGACATAATATATTTGTAATAAAGTTCATGTAGCACTGAAACAAACGCTCAGCAATGAAACAAACGAGCAACACCAACACAAAAGCATTTTTAATTACAACAAAATTGCCTCCCAGGAACAAAATAGTGATACTTTTTCTCTTATTTCTCATTTAAACGCAGACATATGACCACAAGCTGTTTTTTGGAGTGTGAAGACAGCCCACTGTGAACCTTAGCTCTTTGCAACAATGCAGCAATGCAGCTAAGAACTAAAAGGCTTGAAACATTCGATGTCTTTTTTGGATGCGGTAACTCTCAATGTAAAAGGAAAAATAGATTTAAGTTATTCAATCACGTTAATTATACGGAGTGAAGTTTAGTATTAAATTTTGTTTTTATTGGCCGCTTGATAAATTAAATTCGATCTTCAAAACAGTACTTCCTAAATGCTATTCATTTTAATGATACATTTCGTATTACTTTTTTACAGCTGTCGCCTTTCAAAAATATAATAAAAGTGTTTGTTAGCTTAATGTTGTGTCATTCATACACAAAAATAAGAATAAAATTTGAATTTGTCATTCCTAAAAAAATGCAAAAATGTTTGTACTGAAAATTGGGCTTCCTTTAATTTCTTCAAAAAAATGGCAATTTCATACCTATTATAAATCTTAACCTACACTTCAGTGTCGTAATTTCGTACCTCCGTGCATTAGGTATGAGTAGTAAGCTCGGTTATCTTGATGCAACAAAGACGGGGTCCCGCCCGTCCCTTTTGTGGCACAATGCAACAACACCAGTGCCTCGATGCCGCAACCCGAAATATTGCACTTCTATAAATCGCCACATAGTGTTGTAGCCACACAAAGCATCGATATTTTTATATTCTCATTTTTTCTATTTCTAGTTCGAATTTTTTTAGTAGATATAAAGAGTCAGATGTTTACGCGAATATCACACAATTTATAATTTAACCCCAAATAATAATAATAATTGTGATAGTATAAGTATACATACATATAATCACGCCTTTAATCCCGGAGGGTTAGGCAGAGGTGTGAATTAACACCCACATTTCACCAATCATTGTTTTCGGGCCCACGTTCGGTGATGAGCCGTCTTCCAGGCACTATTATTGACTCGAGCTTTGTATCTGCGCCTGAGTCTGGGCTGTATATATCTGTCTGAAGTTAAACAGCCTTATCCCTTAATCGTCTTGTACGACACCGCATGGGAAGAGATAAGGTGGCACAAATTCTACTGTGCCGGGAAACACGTGACTTTTTCTCAATTTTTATTTCAATAATAAGTTATAGTACTTATATGTTTTGAATAATAACTTCTTTTATGACAATACATTAAGTCTACATTATAGTCCGTGCAATAGTAAATGGTTACCAATGCTGATGACTTGTTATAGCCAGAGGAGTTACTAGCATGGGTTGCAATGAGCAGCTGATTTTTGGAGATCAATGACCGTTAGATGTTTCATAGATAAGTTTCATGACCTGACGCGCACGCGCATCGCGGCTCGAGGGGCCCCGAAAAATCGCAGCCCCGTGGTAGTATTAGCAATCAAACATGAGCGTAAAATGAAACAATAAGTGATAAATAGTAAAATACTTATAAAATTTATACAAAACTATGCTAACTATACAATATATACAAAAATGAAATGGAGAAAAAGGGAGACTGCAACTCTGCAGCAAATTCCTCCCCATCGATCTCTACTGGTACCGTGCCCAAAAGGCTAGCAGTGATAAATTAACTTTTTTTTGGTCATAATTGCCTATACTGATCAACCCTCCAAAGATCCAAGAATTATTTGTTTACACCTTTTTTTTTATAAATTTTAGGTGGCAGACAAGCACACGGCCCACCTGATGGAAAGTGGTTACCGTGACCTATGAACGCGTGTAATACCAGGGGAGTCACACCTGTGCTGCCGACACTATAAGAACAGAGATTTTCTGTGTCTTCAGAGCGGAACACAAAATCAGGACAAGCCTTTTGGTCTTCCCACTGACAGCACAAAAACTCTCCATTGAGCTCTGGCTACCCTACTCACCGCCGGGAACAGAACACGAGGTTATTCTAGTCGAGGTACCTTATGTACACTGATTGTATTAATTATTGATTGTCATGATCATTGCTGGCACCAGTATGTGTCATGAAAGAGTTAAAGACTAACTATAAAATCTGTACGTGCTCAAGCATAATTGAATTGAATATATATATGCTGGTAACACTAGCCATATCTAATTCTGACTTGAATAGTAACGCTATAATAATATAATTATGATAATTTACTTAATAGGTGCCGTTTACAACGATCATTAAATAATATATCGCTGTAGCCTAGTGGTATGGGTAATGGACTGCTGAGACGAGGTCTCGGGTTCGATCCCAGGTTTTACCATGGCACACACCAATGGCTTTTCGATGCTCTTTGAAGTTATGTGTGTATTTATCGCAGGTTTATGTTAATGGCAATAGGCTCGCCACCTATTAGATTGTGACCTACACGTAAACTGGCGAAATGTGGATGCTAGCACCTCTGCCTACCCCTTCGGGGATAATAGGCGTGACTTTATTTATATATGAAGTTCTCTTAGCTATAAGTATAAATAAACAAGTCTTGAAACTTTTTAGTGACTGTAATAGGATGATTTTATAGTTTTTCTGTTACTAAGTTGCTTTGTTCTTATACTATGAACGGCGGATTTCATCAGTTATTTGTGATAAAGTTAAAATCTTGAAATAATATTAATGATTATTACAATTCAATATCTGTTACGAACATTTTTTATTTTATTTAAGGGTTGCCACTACCCGTAATGATTGCCAAAATAGATTTATTTATTTATTTTTCACTACATCACTATCTCTCGCTCTCTCTCTAGATATCCGTATGGCAACCGGGACTCCCTCCTCCTGCCTCCTGCGCAGCGTTCGCTACCGCCACGCCACAGAGGTTGTCTACTACTTTTATGCTTATTATATGATTTATACACAATTGACCTGACATTTTCCAAATTGTATTTTTATACGAATTTATAATATATCGATAGTCGATATTTCTTCTTGGTAGCTTTTCCCATCATTATAAGTTGACACCGGTATAAAGGCTCTTTGTGTGATTGAAGTGCTTGGTTCCTGCCAGCTATCACCTCACTTAGCCTGATGATCATAGGTTATAGGACAGGTAGACGTTTAAAATGCATTTTAGTTTTTAAATATATTTCTGAAATATATATATTTATTTTTTATTTTTATTTATTTATTTCATAGTAGGAAAACTTACAGCTATCAATTAGTGTTACAAAGATATATAAAATAATAGACGGCCAATTAAAAGTTTTCACTGCTAAATATTGGTTGAAAATATTTAGTAAGCGGTAGACAATCCACATAAACACGAAAACAATAGCCGAATAAAAAAAAAAAAAAAAAAATTACCAAAATAATAAAGAAAACAGGAGCATTATCAAAATACAATGTTTACCTATTGTCAAAGAAACAAGAACTAAGATCCTTTTTCATTTTAGGAATACTCGTTGCAAACAAGTCAAGATCTACTTTACGACACCCTAAATTAAATGAGCGACAAGCTCTAATGAGACACGAGTTCTGTCTATATGTAGTTTTAACAGCAGGTACATTTACAATGTTTGTCCTTCGTAGGAATGCCAAAGGCACACGTAAATCAATTTTGCTTACTAACTCAGGGACGTCAATACGACCATTCATCACATCAAATAATAGTGACATATCTGCAATTTTCCTTCTCTCATACAGCGGGAGTATATGAAATTTTCTACATCTTGCTATATAGTTAGGTAAGTATATTTGAGAACGATATTGAATATACTTTAGAAATCTTCTCTGTATACCTTCAAGGCGATTGATGTATATATCATAATTTGGATTCCAAACTGGGGAAGAGTATTCGAGGTGGCTACGGACGAACGCGCAGTAAAGAATTTTCATTGTCTTAATATTATTAAAATCAGAGGATAACCTAATGATAAAACCCAAAGCTTTGGATGCTTTCTTGACAACCGATTCAATGTGAGAATCAAATATCAGTTTTGAGTCGAATGTCACTCCAAGATCTTTAATGGCAGTGACTCTCGCTATTGACGCATTTAATAGTGTATAATCATAAGCTATTGGGTTTAGTTTACGTGTAAATGTGCAAACGTAGCATTTGGAGACATTTAAATCCAACCTGTTCCGAACGCAATAATTTTGAAATTTGTTCAAATCATCCTGCAAGCAGCAAGCATCCCCTACGGTTGTTATTTGCCTTAAAACCTTCATATCGTCGGCATATAGCAGAATTTTAGAGTTTTGAAAGCATACACCGACGTCATTTATGAAGATATTGAATAACATGGGACCTAGCAGGGATCCTTGAGGAACTCCAGATGGTATAGATACGGCTCTGGAGGTATATCCATTAAGAGCCACTATTTGACATCTGTTTTGCACGTAAGATGTAAACCATCTGTATAAGTTACCTGAAATGCCCATTAGACAAAGTTTGCGCAATAGTAAATTATGATCAATACGATCGAAACATTTACTGAAATCAGTGTAAATAACATCGACCTGGGACCTCATTTCCATGTGTTCTGATATATAATCGCTACAGACCACCAGATTGGATGTAGTTGAACGACCTTTTATGAATCCATGTTGATCATTACTAAAGCCTAGTTTTAATGCAAAAGAAAGATGCTTATGAATTACTTTCTCCATGATTTTTGCAAATACGCACAACTTAGATATCGGTCTATAGTTTTCTATACAGTCTCTGGGTCCCTTTTTATGGATCGGTGTTATATACGCTGATTTCCAAATTACAGGCACTTCTCCCTGAGAATATGATTTATTGAGTAGAATTGTTAACGGAACTGATAAAGATTTGGCACAATTCAGTATGAAAATTGGTGAAATATTGTCAGGACCTGCAGACTTTGATAGGTCAACCTGTTTCAAAAACCCAAGAACTTCGTCTTCTTGTACCTTCACGGAACGGATGTCAGTTACACCAGTAGTTTGGTTACCTATATCATCAATACCACCCGAAAATAACGAGTTGTTACTGTCAGTACGTTCTCTAAAATTGGAATAAAAGTATTCCCCGAACATGTTGCAGATGTCTTCACCATTACTATAACTTAAATCCCCAAATTTGAGTACAGGCGGGTAAGAATTAGAATAATGTTTAGATTTCACGTACTGCCATAAAGCTCTAGGGTTTCTTGAGATAGCTAATTCTGTATTTGCAATATAGTTGTTAAACATGTTCTGTTCTATATCTTTAATTCGCTGACGCAACACAATGAATGATTGATGATCAGAGATGTTACCGTATTTTTTAAACTTTGAGTGATATTTGGCCTTTTCTTTTATGATTTTAATCAATGAGCTTTTATACCATGGAGGGTACCTGCATCGCGCAAAAACAGTCTTCGTGGGTATAAACTGCTTTTGGAGTTCATTGATAGTGCCATAGAAAAACCCAACCGCATCCACAAGGGGTCTACTTCCCAGTTCTAATGCCCAATCAACTTGGTTCATATCCTTGTTGATGGCGTTGTAATTTGCTTGATTATATAAATATTTTAGCCGTGGTCGAGAATGTAACTGCTGGGTCTGAATAAATTCAACGACGAAACAAACTGCTTTATGCTGTAAGTCTTCTTTTACTAGGGGATTCTGACAGTGCATAACATGAACTTCGTCAGTGGACAGTACAAGGTCTAGTATCCTATCATTAATATTTACATGAGAGTTATATTGCAATAAATTACACACAACAAGATTATCACAAAATTTAGCCTGGATAGGTCCTTCTAAATGACTAGGATATAGGTGATATCCATCAGTCACAGTTTGCCATACGATATTACTTTGATTAAAGTCACCTACAACAATAAACTTGTCGGATGAGTTCTTCATAACAATGTCAGTAAGATTGTCTGAAAAATTATTCAGTTGTCCCATCAAAGACTGACCACCTTTCTGGATGCACACATAAACTACACATATATTGATTTTATGGGAGATTCTGGGTTTCGATTGATTTAAGGTCAAGGTTATCCATAAGTCTTCGGCAGAGGAGCACCAGTCTCTGCGAACGTCAGCGACGAGTTCACGACGTACCGCTATTAACACTCCTCCACCTAACATCTGATCCGTTAGTGCATAGTCCCGGTCACGCCGCCAAACAATATATCTACTATCAAATAATTCACTATCCTCAATACTGTCAATAAGCCACGTTTCCGTCAGGCAGATGACATCAAAACAACTAAGACATACATTTCTATAAAATAAAGAAGTTTTCGTCCGTAGTCCCCGAACATTTTGATAAAAAATACTAAGTGGTGTGAATTTGTACAAAAGACATAAATATAATAACAACATAAAGCACACTCAATATCGTCACCAAGTACAATTTGCACTCAAAAATTCGTTCTATACCTAATAAAGTGTTATAAATTCTGTGAAGTGGGTACAATTCAAATGCATTGGCTAAAGCTGTATCTAAAGAATAAACAATATATATTTTGTACTCTAACTTAAACTTAATTATATTCAAGTAGATGTCAACTCCATCGTTAAACAAATAACGTTTAAAATTGCATAGATTTAACATGAATGAATAGTGACTTCCGACCACAGCGAGAACAAAAGGCGGGTCAGAATGGAATGCATGCAAAAAATAAGTACCTGTGTTTCTCAAAGTTGTCGTAAATAGTATGAACAACGCATCGGAAAGTCGTCCCGACCTGCTATTTAAAAATACTTTTTAAGGTCCTGTTCTGCTCTAATTTGATACTTTGGTGAAGAGTTATTTCTTCGCACATATATTTTGCACGCCCGCACCCAAACATAATCATAACCACGTTCCTTAGCTAGAATTTTGGTCTTATTAAGTAATGCCTTATTGTCCATAGTTAGATGATCGTTAATGAAAATCTTCTTATCTCCTTCGAATCCCAGATCACCAGTATTTAATTTTTTGTAAATTCTAGCAGCGGCAATAAAATCGTTCTTAAGATAACTGTTGTGTACCGAACATATTATTGTTTTATTGCTGTTATCATTTCGCATTGGAATTCTAGCGATATAATTTATTTGTTCTTTGGGAATCCGGCAGTTGATCCTCTCTCCTATGCTGGATAGAATATTGAAGAGGTTTTCAGAGCCAGATACAGGGATGCCTTTGATCTCGATATTATTACTTCTAGATCTCTGCTCGTTTTCACGATATTGAATTTCTAGGATTCCGATGCGGTCTTGTAAAGTCAACACATCCTGTTTGGTCTTCTTCAAACCCTCGACCTCTTGCTCAATGCCTCTTAGCTTTTCAGTCAGATCCATAATCGAGCTATGCACATACTCTATAGATGACTTCATATCCGATATAGATGTTTTGACGTCCGAAAATTCCGCTCTCATGGATCTGAGTTCCGCCAACTCAATGTTAATTGATTTCAAGTTCTCCATTATAGATGGCAGTGAATCCATATGAGTGGATAACCTCTTGAGTTCCACAAGTACACTGTCAATATCCGCTGGGGTAGTCTTCGAAGATCCAGCACGGGGACTTATCGTTAGGTTTTTACAGTCAATGCACTTCCAAGTAAGCTTCCTGTCGCCAAGTTTTCTCCAGCCAGCCTCTTTTATACCAGCACAAGGAAAGTCAAAACGCCCATTGCACGCTGAACACATGACACCGTCGATAGACTCAACCTCACACCTCTTGCACGTAAATGTAGACATTATATTAATTTACGAAAGTTTGAGAAACGCTGTTACTGTCGTCAGGTACACGAGCGAAATTATCGGAGTGTATGCGTGCGTACCGATCAGTGTCTACCGTTATACCGTATATAAAAGAGAACAACTATGGTAGTTGCTTCATGGAAATATCCTCTACAACCCGTTGGCGATATCAAAGTTCTGTAATTAAACCTGTGCGTGGTTGCCGGCAGAGTAGAATTTGGACCACCCCATCTCTTCCCATGCGGTGTTGTACAAGACGACTAAGGAATATGACTGTTTGACATCAGACAGATATATACAGCCTAGACTCAGCCTCAGATGCCTGGCTTAAGTCAACAATAGTGTTTGGAAGGCAGCAATAGGCTCAAATAGGCTCAGGTGAAATGTGGTTTCCAATTCATCTCTGCTTAACTCTCTGGGGATAATGCCGTGATTATATGTATGTTTGGCATTTTAAGGGCTCTAACTACCCGTAACGATGATACCATAGATATTCGTATGAGAACTAGGACCGACTGCTTATCGTGCTCCCATCCTAAAACCAACCTGGCTAGTGTTACTTAACCTTGCTATGTGTTAATCAACTCGTTTACCAATTAGCCACAAGCCCCTCTCCAGTCCCTATTACGTCCAAGGCGTCGCCGCTTGAACCTTTACTGGTGCACCACAGTTTCACCATACAGCCCTGGGTCAGCAACAGTGCGAGGAATACGTTTTAGGCAGTTAATACTGTTGATTGACGGCGGAACCTGCTATACATTTTTTGAATAAGATAGTTTGTACTTTTCCATTGCGGCGAAACCGGTCAGATCAAAAATATAATATTATTTTTGATCTGACCGGTTTCGCCTCACGGCGCGCGGCGTTTTCAAAGGTTTATATCGGTGGTTTCAATTCAAACCTTTGAGAATGCCTTGAGGCGAAACCGGTTTCTATGGAAACCGCCAATACAAACCTCTGAGAATGCCGTGAGGCGAAACCGGACAGGTTAAAAATAAAATATAATAGAAAGTACAAAGGTTTTATTTAATAAGTTTTAGGTAATCTTACATCCCAGCATATGAAGACCTGAAAACAGCGTGCGGTGGTTGTGGCAGGAAATCCCCTCGAATTTCCACAGGAACAAAAAGAAGGTACGGTCACCTACTTCTCCTCTCGATGATTTGGATTAATTTTCGTGAACCGACAGTCAACCCCCGCTGCTGGTCTGCCAAGAACAACAAACTGTATTAATGTCTATTGTTTGATTAAATAAACTTTTTTTTTTTGTTCTTTTTTTCTATACTACTTGGGTGGCAGACAAGCACACGACCCAGCTGATGGAAAGTGGTTATCGTGGTCTATGAGCATGTGTAAAACCAGACACTGCCAACCCTGTAAGCACAGAGAGTTTCTGTGCCGTCAGTATAAAAGACAAAGTAGGACAAGCTTTTGGTATTCTCACCGACAGAACAAAAACTCTCCAGTGAGCTCTGGCTACCCTATTCACCGCCGGGAACACAACACGAGGTTATTATGGCCGCGGTATTCTGTAGGGTGAAGGTACTTCCCCAGTCGGACTGCTCAATTGGACGGAAATACCGTCGTGTCCTACCTTCTAGTTTAAATAGTTCTTCATTAAATGTTTGTTTATTTAAGCATGCTTGGTTTCCTGTAACAATAAATGAAATAATTACATCACCTTATGTACAATTACATTACCTTGACTTTGTGAATTGATTTGAGTAATCATATCTACAAACAATAACAAAACATGCTATTGCATTTATAATGTGCGTATGGGTGTGGCGGTGTGTGGAATTTCATCAAGATCTTCGTTTCCGGGGACGAGTTGGGGACTCTGTAGTCCCCACACCCGAGAAGAGGGCCAGATCGTGAGAGATGGCCCTGGGTCGGCCGGGGTGCGAGGGATATGCCTGTCAACCTCACCTCCGGCAACCAAAACGACCCACAGGCGGCGTGCGTTTTAGTCGGTTCGAGTCCGACATAACCTCCTCCACCGGCTCCGGTGGGGAGGAATCCGTGGGGTATTTGCGCACGTAAAAAAAAAAAAAAAAAAAGGGGTCCGAGCCATACACAGTTGCCAAACCAACTTCAGGTGCAAGTCAGTGCACCTTTTTTTATACCACTTACGTGGCAGACAAGCACACGGCCCAACTGATGGAAAATTCTTGAGGAAAGTTTTCGTGCGAAAGCCGGGGTGTGCGTGTTTGTTAGGGCGGATGTTTGCTGTCGCCGTTTGCGCTGCCTAGAGGACCCATCCTTCTCCATCCTTTGGGTACACGTAGACCATGGCCCTACGAGTCAGATCTATGTGTGCCTCTACCGTTCCCATACAGGAGATGCTGAGACAACTCGACTCTTTGAATATCTGAGTCAGGCGGCAGATGATGCGCAGGAGCGATTTCCGAATGCCGAAATGGTGTTTTTGGGGGATTTTAACGCCCACCACGAGATCTGGTTGGGCTCCTCCAAAACAGACCATGCGGGAAGAGCCGCCCACGCGTTTGCTCTGGCGCACGGCCTGACCCAATTGGTGCACGAGGTCACTAGGATACCAAGAAGGTCGGGCCTAGCACCTTCTCTGCTAGACCTTCTGCTGACGAGTGATCCGGACCGGTACAGTGTATCGGTGCGAACCGCTTTAGGCAACTCCGACCACTGTCTGGTCTGTTCCACGGTGCCCATTATAGCGCCCCCACGACCCGTGCAGGGGAAGCGGCGTCTCTGGCACTACTCGTCAGTGGACTGGGATGGACTTCGTGACTATTTTGCGTCCATCCCGTGGGTTGAGCGCTGCTTTGAAGGTAAGAACCCATCGGATTGTGCTACTGCTGTCGCCGGTGAGATCGGTCTGGGTATGGAATACTATATCTCATACACCGATGTCACCGGTGACCGCGGGGTGCGCCCTTGGTTCGGGCGCGAGTGTGCGGAAGCTGTTGAACAAAAACAGTCTGCGTACCGCGCTTGGGTAAGGGCGCGCGCCACGCGCCATCCCAATCTGGGCCACTTCAAGGCGGCGTACAACAGAGCCACAAAGGTCTGCAGAAGGGCCTACGTCAGAGCGGATGCCCTGCGCATAGCGCGGCTTGGTCAAGAGCTAGTGATGCATCCCACGGGAAGCCGTGGCTACTGGCGACTGGCTAAAGCCGTGCAAGCCAACTTCTGTCAGCCTTCGCTGCCTCCGCTGCGTAACCCTGATGGATCCCTGGCTCATGAGCCGCAAGAGAAGGCAAATCTGCTGGCTAATCTCTTTGCGGCCAACTCCCGAATCGATGATTGTGGTACGCAGCCACCAACACTACCCGACAGTGACCACGCGATGCCTGATATCCATATCAGGCAACGCGATGTCCGTGCAGTGCTGCAATCACTCGATGTCCGGAAAGCCAGTGGTCCGGATGGTATTCCAGCGGTAGTCTTGAAAAAATGTGCAGCGGAGTTGTCTCCAATGCTTACGCGCCTGTACCGGCTATCCTACAGTTCGGGTACAGTGCCTTTGCCTTGGAAAGAGGCGAATGTTCAGCCGATTCCCAAGAAGGGGGATCGCTCGGAGCCAGCCAACTATCGACCCATAGCCGTCACCTCAGTGCTGTGCAAAGTGTTCGAGCACATAATCAACAAACAGCTCATGCGGCACCTAGAGGATCACTCCTTAATTAATGACCGGCAATATGGCTTCAGACCGAAACGGTCAACGGGTGATCTTCTAGCATACGTTACCCATCTTTGGGGTGAGGCTATGGACAAGCACGGCGAGTCACTGGCAATTAGTCTTGACATCGCCAAAGCTTTCGTTAGAGTCTGGCACAAATCGCTTCTTTCCAAGCTACCTGCCTTTGGTCTGCCTTCTAGGCTGTGCAACTGGGTTGCTAGCTTCCTGCAGGGGCGCCGTATTCGCGTCCTTTGTGACGGACGAGCTTCGGAGTTTCTGCAGGTTAATGCTGGCTTGCCCCAGGGGTCCGTCTTATCACCCACTCTCTTTCTTCTGCATATCAACGACATGCTGTCTACCGGCAATGTTCATTGTTATGCAGACGATAGCACTTTGCATGGGAGTTATCATGGACATCCTGCGGCCAAGCAGTCGGATATCGCGGAGAAAAGGCAGCTTCTTGTCACTGAGCTTGACGGGATCCTGAATCACATTTCTCAATGGGGCTCTGAGAACCTGGTTGAGTTCAATGCCAAGAAGACGCAGGCATGTGCGTTTACAGCAAAAGTATCTTCTTTCCTTCCCCTCCCCACTCTTCAGAGCACGCCACTGCCACTGCAGGACAATCTCAATATCCTAGGTATGGATGTTCGCTGCAACCTGAATAACAAAAACTACATCGAAAGTATCATCAAAACAGCCTCACGAAAACTCGGAGTCCTGAACAGAGTGAGACGGTTTTTCACGCCGGAGCAGCGGTGTCTTCTATACAAGACACAAATTCGCTCCTGTGTGGAGTACCGCTCGCATCTCTGGGATGGTTCAGCAAAGTACTTACTAGATGCTCTCGACAGGTTGCAGCGACGTGCGGTCCGCATCATTGGGAATCCTGAGATCACGAACACCCTAGAACCTTTACAGCTGCGTAGAGATGTTGCGTCCATGGCTGTATTTTACCGTTTGTACCATGGGGAGTGTTCTGATGAGCTCTTCCAATTAGTCCCACCCTCCCCTTTCCTACACAAGACAACGCGTGCAGGTCTTAGATGTCATCCGCACACGGTGCAAAACATCCGATCAAGAACCAAGCGGTTCGGAGACTCTTTCCTCTGTCGCACCATTAAGGCCTGGAATTCATTACCAGCTCACGTGTTTCCTTCTTCCTACAGTCCCGGGTCCTTTAAGCGGGGCGTGAAAAAGCATATGATGAGGCCGTCAAGCTGAGTGTCACCATTGTCACACGGTATGTGTAAGTAATGGTGACCCTCTTTTCTGGGACTTTGCCTTCAGCTTACCATCAGGCAAGGCGAAGTCCAATTGACGTGTCCTATATAAAAATGGTTACCGTAGCCTGTGGACGTGTGTAACACCAGGGGTGTTACACTCGCGCTGTCGACCCTGGTGATCAACGGATGAGACTCAGGCGTATACTTTTCTTTCAGAGATGTGTTTAGTACATACTAAAGTTATTTTTTTCAATTGAACAAAAACTTTAGACGTTAGTGAGTAGCAAAACCTTGCATTTTTCTGTACCACTTTTTAAGGGTACCTACTTAAAAAGTGGTTCAGAAAATAATTAATTAAATAACTCATACTAGTCTTTCCATTCAGTAGGTCACATCGTAGTGTTAGTCTGCAACCAGGATTCGAATTTGAGACCTCCCAATTATAAGCCAGACTCCACCCACTAAGCTATCAATGATACCTTAATTTACTTATTTTCCTACTTTGACGTCTACCAACGAACAGAGTCTTGAATGAAATTTTAAAGCATTTAAGTATGCTAACTATTCAAGTCGATTAAGATAAAGAAAAAAATTAATTGGTTCAGGCGGGCGTCGCCGTAAGACGGATATAGTTATAGAAGAATTTGAATGAGTTCGAGCGAAGGTTCTGTGGCTTAGTGGTCAGAGCGTTGCCCCTGTAAGGGATAAATCGCGGGTTCGAATCCCGCCTGAACCAATTCAATTTTTTCTATATATTATTCGATTGGAATAGAGTCTTGGTTAAGTTTCATTTACTCTTGAGTTTAGTCGACCTTTTATCAATTATCTTTTTATATTATATTTTATAACTATTTTATCAACCGCGGTAGCCTAGTGGTATGGGTAATGGACTGCTGAGACGAGGTCTCGGGTTCGATCCCAGGTTTTACCATGGCACATACTAATGACTTTTCGATGTGTGTATTTATCACAGGTTTATAAGTGCCCGGTTAATAGCAATAGGCTCGCCACCTATTACATGGGGAGTTAAACATAAACTGGCGAAATGTGAGTGCTAGCACCTCTGCCTACCCCTTCGGGGATATATGCATGAGTTTATGTTATGTTATCAACTACTTTGTTACTACAACTACAAGGTCTGCTTAGGCTGTGTTTATAGTAAGCTCACAACTAACTTGATTCTATCATAAAAGTCGTATCGATATTCTATTATGTTTAAAATATCCTTTATAAAACTTGTATCAAGTAAATCTGCTTCTAATATCATCGGAAAGCAGTTTGTAGCGCTCTCGCAAGAAACTTTGTCAGTATATTGCACTTGCACTTGCAAGACAGTGTTCACTAACAACACTTGTAAGTAACCTACTATGAAAGTTTACTAATTTCATGATAGAGGAATTTTACCGTTAAAATGTGTAGAACTATGCAACACAAAGTTTCTAGGCTCATTAAGTAAACTGTTCATCATTCTTGTAGTCTGTGATAGAAGACTTAAAAATATTGTCATTCTTCACAGGGCTTTATTACTGGCCAACTGTGTACGCTTTTTTAACAAGCTGCTTAATAAAATTAGGGATTTGCCTGTGAATAAATTTAAAAATATCGTAAAGAGTAAATTGTGCCAGAAAGGCTATTATAAAATCCAAGAATACTTAGATGATGAACAAGCTTGGAAATGAGCTGTTCGCCCAACTATGCTACTCAAGTAAATTATTGTATTTAGACTAAGTAGACTTAGTAAATGTTTGTAAAAAGACCAAAAAAGATGCTGGCGTCTTCTTAGTTCAGGCCGTTCAAACCGGTGGTCCATTTAAATAAAATAAAATAAGATTCATTTATTTGTAAGAATATTGTGTAAAAGTTGTTACAAAGTTGTACATAATATTCTGCTGTCTCTACTACTAGCTGGCTTTCATATTTCTTTTCATACTGAAGTTTTGTAAGTGCCGATGTAATGGTCTATGCAGAATAAATGACTTTTTACTTTGACTTTGGATAGAGAACGTAGGTACAGTCAGCTTCAGAATACACATTCAAAGGTTATGGAAAAAAATTTGGGCCATGGATCATGGCCCGAAACTGGATTTCAACCAACCATAAATAACGATCACTACAAAATAAACTTGACATCGATTTATATAAACATCTTCAATGTATAACCAATGACCATGAACCACTATCATTATCATAATCATCACCATAACAGCGTTCTCAATCTCTCTGTGATTGAAAAGTAAATAGTAAAATAAATTCAAAAAATGCCGTTTTGGTTCCCGATGGAGTAGTATCCATCCCAACCCATCTCTTCCCGTTGGTGTCGCAGAAGACGACTAAGGGCGCGTACAAGTTTTTTCTCTTCTCGTCTGGGTACTCAGTATAAAAGGCCCAAATCGAATAGCCCGCGGGCCATTCGGCTGGGAACAACATACATACATACAATCACGCCTTTATCCCTGGAGGGTTAAGCAGAGGTGAATTAACACCCAAATTTCACCAATAATTGTATTCGGTCTCACGTAATAGGGGATGAGCCTATTGCCATAATCCGGGCACTATTGTTGAATCGAGCATCTGAGGCTAAGTCTGGGCTGTATATATCTGTCTGATGTTAAACAGCCCAATCCCTTAGTCGCCTTGTACGACGCCGCATGGGAAGAGATGGGGTTGCCCTAATTCTACTCTGCTGGAAACCACACGGCTGGAAACAAATGGATACTTAGTCGGTACTCTTTGCGACTAAACGGTATTTAGACAACCTTTGTGCCGTAGCGGTAGTGAACGAGACCGATACACTAGAGACGCGTGTCCGCTATGTGCAAATATTTATATGCATGATTATGGGTATTTGGTCGTACCTTGGGGAAGACGTTAAGCCGTCAGTCCCGGTTGCCATATGAACATATATGACAGCCGTTATATTGGAGAACGAGATGAAATGGCTCACACAGAAGGACTGATCACCTGTACAGTTAAATGCGTCCCCACTGGCAGTAGCGGTCAGACCCATGATTCTATTAAATACCTGAAAAAAATGGCGTTAAATTTTAGACTTTATTTCCATCCGCTTATAAACCTCCAAAATGTGACTCCACTGGTGTTACACACGTTCATAGGTCACGGTAACCACTTTCCATCAAGTGGACCATGTGCTTATCTGCCACCTAAGTTGTAAAAAAAAAATCCAAAATTAAATGAAAAAGGTTTCGTTACACATTTTCATTCACTCTGCAAAAAGTCTTTTATTTTGGACATTAACCGCAATGCTTTAGGCTAAAATTTGGATGGATTTTTTAACATAGTCTGTGGTATGATAGTAGTTTTGCTTTAACAGAGTCGAGGGCCTGAACGGTCCAAAGCAGAGCACGAAGGTCATTCGAACGTATAACCAAAAGGGTGCTTACTCTGAACGGCACCAAACGATGATTCACTACAAATTCTTAGTAAAACCCTTTGTAGTATTAGTATTTGTAGAACACATATTTGAATAGGTCTGAAGGTTATCTGACATTGAACTAGAACTTCCACTATCGTGTAACGTCAGACTATTAATTTAGTCAGGTGCTGGCTCACCGTAACGAAACCTTCTAACACAAACATTGTGCGAATAGAGGCAAGTTTCCTAAACGTTTAGGAAACTTGCGCACTTACGATTTTAGGCTTGAATTGTACAGAAACTGATAAAAACCCGGGGTTCTTTAAGCGGGGTGTGAAATAGCATCTATAGAGGCCGTCGAGTTAGGGACTCGCATAAGTGGACCTAAGATTCCACCATTCCGAATAGTGGTCTGTATCTTCTGGATTGCACCTCAACTTTTTACTATCTAGCGAGGCGCAGTCAATGGGGAGACACAGACAAATCTAATAGTGCTTGTTTTAGAGTTTATAATCCTATGTTTCTTATGTACGAGGTGCTTGTCAATCTTATCGCTGACATTTGCATTGAAAGTACCTATATAACAAAATTTATGAATAAAAACATGCTCCTGCTTTAAAGTGGTGAATTTAAGAGAAGAGTTGAAGAAGAGAACAGATTCATTACATAAAAATCATCAGGTTAGAAGTGGGTGCTACATATATTCTTCTTTCTTACGAATGTTTAATAAAAATACCAATAAAAATTAGATATATAATTGAAATGGACAATTTTAAAATAAAACTTCGCAAATTTTTAATTGAAAAATGTTATTATACCATCAATGAATTTTTGAAGGATAATTCATTGTAATTAATAGGTATATACCTATAATGAAAACATAAATGTGGTGCATGATAATAGGTATATACTTATAATGACAACATGAATGTGGTGCATGATAATAGGTATATACCTATAATGACAACATGAATGTGGTGCATGATAATAGGTATATACCTATAATGACAACATGACTGTGGTGCATGATAATAGGTATATACCTATAATGACAACATGAATGTGGTGCATGATAATAGGTATATACCTATAATGACAACATGAATGTGGTGCGTGATAATAGGTATATACCTATAATGACAACATGAATGTGGTGCATGATAATAGGTATATACCTATAATGATAACATGAATGTGGTGCATGATAATAGGTATATACCTATAATGACAACATGAATGTGGTGCATGATAATAGGTATATACCTATAATGACAACATGAATGTGGTGCACGATAATAGGTATATACCTATAATGACAACATGAATGTGAAGCTGGTGCATGATAACTTATTGATGAATTATATTTCTGTTACGAATGACCTTGTGCTATTTGTATTTTACTATTTAATTTTATGTGATAACTAAATTAATAATCTAATAACTTAATAAAATTAATAACCTACTTAATGTTGTATACCCAAATGGTGAAACATACCTGAACCAATTATTATGTGAGAGGTTCTGTATTTATGATATATGTACAATAAATATGATTAGATTTGATTCTTTTTACACTGAAATGCACTACACAGCGTCATTGTTTATTCTACATAAGAGTTTCCTTCATTTTACTAACAATTTGTATGAAATTTGATAGTAAAATAGCACCAGCGATAATGCGCCACCTGAATAAACAAGTAGCTTGTCTCCTCATTGCCGGACTAAATATTGAAAAAAATAACAGACAATGATAACAGAAAGGTAACCACTTCCCATCAGGTGGGCCGTGTGCTTGTCTGCCATCTAAGTGGTATAAAAAAAAGATGAAGAAAAAGACTTTGACTTTGTCTTATACCAGGTACTATTATCCTGTACTTATGCCATTTTATATAATTCATGACAATCGACTTTTGTGTCATATCAGAAGTCATCATCATAAATTACTATTGTTTTTGAAATCTTTTTTATTATTATTACGAGTACAACAGTTCAACCGCATGGTTACCGGCAAAGTAGAATTTGGGCCACTCCATCTCTTCCCATGTAGTGTCGTACAAGGCGACTAAGGGTTAGAGCTGTTTAGCACCAGACAAATTTATGCAGCCCAGACTCAGCCTTAGATGCATGGCTTGAGTGCCCGGAAGACGGCAATAGACTCACCCCCTATTACGATTGGCATCAGACCTCCACAATCCACAGGCGATATTGAAATTC
This sequence comes from Eilema griseolum, assembly GCA_963662185.1. NCBI lineage: Eukaryota > Metazoa > Arthropoda > Insecta > Lepidoptera > Erebidae > Eilema > Eilema griseolum. The sequence goes on from OY759245.1 coordinate 20,025,496, forward strand.
TGTAGTTAGACCGGTTTGTCGAACTTTTTAGAGCTCCAGTTACCCGAATGGACTGCCAAAGATGTTTATATGACAATCGGGATCCAAGGCATGGTAACACACTCAGAGTAGGGTAGCCAGAGCTCACTGGAGAATTTGTGCTGTCAGTGGGAACACGAAGCTTGTCCTGCTTGGTCTTCTACACTGACGGCACAGAAACTCTGTACTTACAGGGTTGGCAGCGCGACTGTGACTCCTCTGGTGTTACAAACGTCCATAGGCCACAGTAACCACTTTCCATCAGGTGGGCCGTGTGCTTGTCTGCCACATTAGTGGTATAAAAAAAATAGACCTTGTTTTATGCTATTTTGAGCTAGAACTAATTAAAATGATAGCTAACTAATCTATTCCAATAAAATCACAATAGGTTTAAAATCTTACTTTAGGTACTTCAAATCGTTGAAAAGATCTGGAGATATGACCAAAATACGTGATATCTGAAATTCAAGCAAGCTTAACCACGGGTATTTCCTATCCAACTCGAGTTAAGCCTAGATTGTTTAACGATAGACTTATTCGTTCTATTAGTAGACGGTACCCAACTTTTCCAATAGCGCGATGATCTCACTATAATACTATAAGCTGAGTAGTTATCTTACTTACTCCATGTTCCTAGTTCATTAACGCTAAAATACCGCTGTAGCCTAGTGGTATGAGTAATGAACTGCTGAGACGAGGTCTCGGGTTCGATCCCAGGTTTTACCATGGCACACATCAACGACTTTTCGATGCTTTTCGAAGTTATGTGTGTATTTATCGCAGGTTCATTTACGCAGTGTCCGGTTAATGGCAATAGGCTCGTCACCGATTACATTGGGACCTAAACATAAACTGGCGAAATGTGGGTGCTAGCACCTCTGTCTACCACAGTGAACACAGAAAAAAAGTTTTTTAGGAGTAAATATATCGATCTACCCTCTTTCTAATGCGACAAAAGACACTGCACAGATGATATAATATAATTCTTATACAAATCGGTTACCCTCGTAACTTACTAAGGCAGACAGGCAACGATTAGTTCACTTGCTTTATTACTAGATGGCGACAATGTATTTGCGAACTTTTATAAATTCAACTATTAAAAATCGACTTATCAAAAATAAGAAATGCACCAAACACAATATTGAATATTACTTGCCCCCTAAAATCCAACCACATGTCCTGATCGACCACCTGAATCTGGTGAAATTTCTTGAAAAATTTGACATTGGCGTCTCGCCATTAATAATTTTATAAACTACTACGGAACATTGGCGGAATTGATTTTTTTTTTCGGCCCACCTGATGGAAAGTAGTTACCGTGGCCTATGGACGTCTGTAACACCAGAGGAATCACAGTCGCGCTGCCAACCTTGTAAGTACAGAGTTTCTGTGCCATCAGTAGAAGACAAATCAGAACAAGCCTTTAGTCTTCCCACTGACAGCACAAATTCTCCAGTGAGCTCTGGCTACCCTACTCACCGCTGGGAACACAACACGAAGTTATTATAACCGCGGTATTCTGTAGGGCGGAGGTACTTCCCCAGTCGGACTGCTCAATCGGGCGGAATTACCGCCGTGTCCTACCTAAAAGCACAGAGCCATTAATCAAGAATTGAATTGAATTGAATATTACTTAATAAAACAATAAATATTGCAATATATATTGATACTGCAATAATTGTAAAAATTTTAGACAAAATAAATAATGCCGTTAGATGACAGTATCCTAAATTAGCATTAATGAGGCATTCCATGCCGTGGTTCCCGGCAGAGTAGAATTTGGCCCACCCCATCTCTTCCCACGTGTCGTACAAGGCGACTAATAGATAGGGCTGTTTAATATCAGACATATAAATACAGCCCAGACTCAGCCTCAGTTGCATAGCAAGTTGAGCTTTTTTCTAGAGTTAAGTCAACAATAGTGCCCGAATGGCGGGAATAGGCTAACTTCCTATTACGTGGGACCGAATTTAATAATTTAGTAGTTAATTCACTTCTGTCTAACCCTTCGAGGATAGAGGCGTGATTATACTCGTATGTATGTATCTTTATTTATTACATTACCAAAGAGGTTTCATATGCTTACCATATACGTGATTGTAAATTACGAAATATGCCTTATAACTTTTTTATTTCTTAAAATTAAACTACTAATGCCATCTATTGGTTTAAAGATTTACTAAAGATATATTATTCCTGTTAGTACCCCATGATGATGATGATGATATCAGGAAATCAAAATACAGTTACCTCACACACAACAGTAGTGATCTCTAACGCAAATATTAGCTCAGATGTTTTGAATGAATTTACGTAAAACAGTTGTGTCGGCGTACGTACGCAACTGTGAGCGTTGGAACTATATTAACATACTTTACAATAGATTTATTTGAAAATTAAATATACAAACCCAGCAACAACTGTTCCAGTACCTAGTTTACGTCATGGCTGTGTTATACTTGATAATATCCCGGCAGAGTAAAATTTGGACCGCCCCATCTCTTCCCATGCGGTGTCATACAAGGCGACTAAGGGATAGAGCTGTTTAACTTTAGACAGAGTTTGAGTCAACAATAGTGCTCGAAAGATGGCAATAGGCTCACCTCCTATTACGTGGAACCGAATTCAATGATTGGTGAAATGTGGGTGTTAATTCACCTCTGCCTCCAGGGATAAAGACGTGATTATAGGTATGTGTGTATAATTTGTTGATAGACAATATAATCGCAACCCTGCTAAACAACAGATAAGATTCTTAGGCAGATTTTCTTCTCGGGGTTGGAAAGTCATAGGTATGGCAACTCCCGTAAAAGTAAGGAAGCGTAGCGAAGTTCAAACTTTTGACTCAACTAAGAAAGCATTATGAGGATGATGATGATGACAGAATTCCACCAACCATTGCTATGGGTAGACTTGCCATGGAGAAGATTCATACTTCAGAAGACATGAAAGACCCGAAAGATCTAATCCTACCTATTTATTTTTTACGTGCGAAAAATCCCCACAGATACCCTACCGCCGGAGCCGGTGGGAGAGGTTGTCGGACTCGAACCGAGTAAAACTCACAGCACCTGTGGGTCGTTGTTAGTTGCCGAAAGTAAGGTTAACAGGCATATCCCTCGCAGCCCGGCCAACCAGGGCCAATTTCTATGAAGCCGCGAGCAACAGCTACTAAATTGCCGTAAGCAAGCATCCATACTTTATTTTTTTGCTACTAGACTTTCTGATCCCAGTTTAGATCCGGTTAGATCACAATGTGCGCAACATCTGATCATATTATCTAACCGGTTCCAAACTGAACGAGTGCGGCCAGGTGCAATTGTTACCTGTTCAGATGGCACTCTAAAAGTAGCTCAGCATATGTACGATTGCATATTCTTGTAAAGTTCCTACTGCATCTTGCATTTTTTATATACTACTTACGTGGCAAACAGCAGATGCCGTGACTTATGTGACGATACTCATGTTGCTAACCCTGTAAGAACCTTCTGATACCCTTCTAGAAGAATCTCATATTATAGTCGGTTGGAAAATCTACAGCACGGGGCTTATTCCACAGTATGAGCGTGCGTGGGATAAATTTCCTTTCATACCTCACTGACATCCTATATATGCCACTGACACCAAGAGGTAACATTTCAGTGACTGGAGTCGTCATTTCAGTAAAGCGTCATCGTCATGAAAAACCTCTGGTCACGTAGTCACCCCCGTAAACGTCAAAATGAATCATTCTTATAAGTGTTGGGGAACGGATGAACATCCGTAACCTTTGAGTGCAATCGGGATTGGCACTTGGATGTAGGTCTCCAAAACGCGCTCCACAGGTATGTTGACATTTAACACCCCGATTCCGCCTGGCTTGTCTTTCAATTCTATGTAATAGAGGTTTGTTTATTGCCGTCGATTGGACACTTATTCACGAACTAAATGTTTATTGTCGAATCTTCTGGAGTCTTATGGTGCCCTTAGTCACCGTGGACGACACCCACGGGAAGAGAAGAGGTATGTTTGTTTGTGTATTGCGCGTTTAACCTTTCACCCGATTGCTATGACATTTTGATAGGTTTCGTGGAAATGAACAGTACATAAAAAGTACACCTACCTATCTACTACCTACTACCTACCTAGTATCACGGCTATATTAACCTCGTATTGTGTTTCCGGCGGTGGGTAGGGTAACCAGAGCTCACTGTAGAGTTTTTGTGCTATCAGCGGGAAGACTAATGGCTTGTCCTCAATGTGTTTTCTGCACCGACGGCACAGAAACTCTCCGTCCTTACAGGGTCGGTAGCACGGATGTGACTCCTCTGGTGTTGCACACGTTCATAGGTCACGGTAACCACTTTCCATCAGATGGGTCGTGTGCTTGTTTGCCACCTAAAAACACATTTTATTAAAAGCTCCATGTGAACACGGCTTTGTCGACGGTATTATTTTATTGCACAAATGCCCGCTGGGGGTGATTATGTCGGACTCGAAAATACTCAAACCCCATGCCATACCGGGTCTTCAGATGCCTTGCAGATGGTAAGATTGCCTGGAGCATATCTCTCGCACCCAAAGCTGACCCAGTACTGTCTCCAGTTTCATGATGGCATGGACATGCGTGAGAACCACGGTGCCCGCGAATTTTTCTGCAAAGGCGCCCTTTTCGATCTTAAGGGGTGAAAAATCCTGTCGTGTCGTACCCCAGTCAGCGTTAGCCCTTATCTGAGATCTGCTAGTATTGTTTGACTGTTTAAAAGATATTATAGTAAAGCATATTTAATTTATAAAAGTAACTCATTAGAGAGTTGTTAGGCGGTGTGTGTCGGCTCAACACATGGCACGTAAGAGAGCCCAACACGACCCAGCACTTAGTAGCGTACAATTTATACCCCCACAGGGATTACAATGTTTACCGCTTAAATATAACTGATATGTGGTGTTTTGGATAGTGTAATTATGTTCAATCGTAGTTAGCATCTAAAACACAAACTATAGTTTTAAACAATTTTATATATCACACTTCCTGCTAATAATATTATGAACTCTGGAATTATCACGGTGTTCCCGCGACACCCGGGACCCTATTCCTGGGATTAATGTAGCAGAAGTAGCCTATGTGTTATTCCTAATTTTAATCTATCCCTGTACCAAGGTAATTTAGTTTAAATCTTGAGCAATAAAATTGTTTCTTACATACATACATATAATCACGCCTTTATCCCTTTTTAGGGTTAGGCAGAAGTGAATTAACACCCACAATTCACCAATCATTGTATTCGGTTCCACTTAATAGGGGGCGAGCCTATTGCCATATTCCGGGCATTATTGTTGACTTCTTCTACATTCACTATTGTTGTTTCTTAACATCATCAATAATACATATTGTCAATAATTCTACTTAAACTGAAAAACGGAGCAACAAACCCAACTGTGGCATTTTTAAGACTTTAATTTACAATGGTTCCTGAAGGCTACAAGTGGTTCAAAAGATTTAATAAGTAAGAGGTTTTAAAAACGATAACGACTATGTCGCAAGATCTATGGTTTCTTTCTCATCTCAAAAAAATGCCTAAAACGCCTAGAAATGTTCATTTCGAAAATAAAAATATACCTATGAATAATCGTTATCATTTTTTGAAACAACACCACAATATAAATCATTAATACCTTTCCCTTGACCCACCACAAACATGGCGAGTAATCTATTTACCCTCAGAAGTACTTAAAATTTTCCCAAAACTTTCCGAAACACTCCCGGGTCAGATTTTTTGTATTTATTATTCAAAACTTTGCAAGGAAAATTAGCACTCCGCTTGGATATCTGGTTCAACGTAGGGTTACCAATACTGAAATTTCAACTTTGAAATTATAAGTAAAAGTAATTTCGATAGGTGGAAGCATTTGAGCACTCCTGTGTCTCGGAGGGCACATTAAAAGTCGGTTCCGGTCGTGAATAGTCGTTAGGTCAAGACGGAGGCTTCTATGGGCCTTAACAAATAAGTGGCCAGGTCAGACGTCAGTCATCCTCAAAATAAAAAACCAAGTGACATCCTATTATAACGAACCCCGGACTCCTAGGTGAAAGCTTCATATGAAACCGGGGCTAAGGTCAGGTTTCCACCAAAATGGAGAGGGTTGGTGGAGGTGGAGAGGAGATGCCTAGCAGAGAGGAGATGCGAGCTGTGTGAGCTCGAAATCAGTCAAGTTCTGTCTACGTAGGGAAGACGTCATGTCATTACAAATGGTATATTTCAATTTACTTGAGCTTGAGGAATTAGAGGTTGAAGAAACACAATTTATTTTAGAAGGGAACAGTGCCAGCCGCCACCGGGCACCCGGTTACACACTTCTCCGCTTTGCGCCACTGTCCAATCGCGGCACAAAGAATTATTAGATATCTCTTCTCCTCTTGATCCGTTTCCACCTAATCTGATTGGAGAGGAGAAGTGGAATCTAACACAAGGAACAAAAACCTGATCAGAGTATTGAAAATATTCCTTTTAGAAGAGTTCAAAATTACGTGTGGACACCCTGTCTTTCTAAAGACTTTCACGTTTTCATTTCATAATTACGAAGTTACCTTTTCTCAGAGAACACCATTACGATTTTAACAATACTAGCTTTTAACATTGATTAGTTAAGTGCTACTATTGTTTGCAGTTCAAAGTGATTCAAAGACAATAAGTCTTTTGATATATTAAGTAATCAAAGTCTTTTAATTTAACCTCTCTTGGTAGATTCGTGCTCAAGCAACAACGTGTGCGAATACTGTGTGGGTTTACTACCGGGTAAAACAAATAATTTCAACTCAATAATGTAATTTTTTTCATGATATGCGTTATTATATGCGTTGTTATATCCGGCTCGAAGGACCAATACATGTAACGACGGGTTGTGGTCACACTTATTTGTGATAAGCTGATATAAGGATGATAATTAGCACGGGGACGGTGTAAATAATGTACAGCGACCGCACGGTATGAATGCGTTTATTGCACCAATTATGTAAATCGAACATACATAGTTCATATCATCGTTTTAGTACATTTTGCATACGTTCGGTGAACTGTACACAGAGAACAAACAAAGATGGCGAGTAAATTGATATAGGAAACTACAATGTTATTTTTGTTTTAGCAGAAGATGGAAGTTAATTTAGTAAAACTCAGTGGATGCTTAATAATTGGACGTTTAATTTCCAATATTGTTACAATGATTATTCGAATATATCAATACATTCATAATAGTAGCGGTAGCCTAGTGGATGGATAAGGGACTGCTGAGACGAGGTCTAAGGTTCGATCCTAAGTTTTACCATGGCACACACCAATGACTTTGCGATGGCAATAAGCTCGCCACCTATTACATTGGGACCTAAACATAAACTGGCGAAATGTGGGTGCTAGCACCTCTGCCTATCCCTTCGGGGATATAGGCGTGAGTTTATATATGACAGCCTCTGTGGCGTGGCGGTAGTGAACGCGACTGCTACGCAGGAGGCGCGGGTTCGATCCCCGCTCAGTGCAAATATTTGTATGCATGAATATGGGTAGTTGCATTGGTCTGGGTGTTTCTATGTATAATATGTATGTATTTACAAAAAAAAAAAGTATTTAAGTATGTTTATCCGTATTCTAGATTCCATAACACAAGCTTGTTAAACTATGCTTACCATGGGTCTAGATAACGTTGTGTAGAATGTTGTAGAATATTTATATTATGTTATGTTATATTCAAGCTTTTAAAGCCCCTAAGTGGTAGACTGAGGTATATTAAACACGCCCACATTTCGCCAACTGTGATGTTCAATCTAGTGGAACAGTTACGAGCCTATTGACATCAAGCAGGCTCTTTGCCATGCGCGGTTTACTGTCGCTGTGACGGAAAATAGTTACCTTCTACGACACCCACAGCAAACATGTTTTAAAATATTATTATTACACCGCATTGCTAGAACTATTATTATTCAAGCTTTTAAATCCCCTAAGAGGTAGGCTGAGGTATATTAAACACGCCCACATTTCGCCAACTGTGATGTTCCAACTCGTGGAACAGGTTCGAGCCTATTGACATCAAGCAGGTTGTTTGCCATGGGCGGTTTACTGTCACTGTGGCGGAAAACAGTTGCCTTCTACGACACCCAGGCAAAAATATTATTAAAACATCATTATTACACCGCATTAATGGAAATATTCAGGTCACTGTAGTCGCAAATCTTTTAGTGGTATTGTTTAAACACAAAAGGAAAAATAAAGTGGATAAAGTATTATCTCTAGAACAAGATGGTAGAACATGCATTTCGGGCTACTTAGTAAGTAAAATAGTAAAATTTTTATTTTGCCATTACAAAACTGCAAACAAATATTCACAAGATTACCAGGTATGTACGTAATAGTATTGAATAGAAACAATTCCAATATTGCCAAAAGCTTTCTACACTAGGCTTAGCCTGTCCTGTAGAAAACTTTTTTCTTTTTTTTTTTTTCTAATTCAATAATTACAATAGTAGGGAAGATATAATTGATGTACTTATAAACACTATTACATAAGATTTATGCAACATGCAATCTATAAGGTTAAAACATACAACTTTAGACTTCACAACACATGTTTTAAAAAGCTTTCCGTGTACTCATGAGACCAGGTAAGCAAGGTCTTCAGTATAAGGTCCTTAGCTTCACACACTGACAATTTACCTATGTGGCAGAGTTTATTTATCCTGTTATACACCTGAGGCTTCATGTAGGCACTAAATCGTCTTGCAAATTCGGTTGTCCACTTGTCGGATAACAATTCCTCAGACTCAAAATCTTCAATCCTACAAAGAGCTCGCCTTTGTAAAAGAATCTTATAGAGCTGGGACACGTCGACAGATTTTGTCGATATCAATATTCTTGTAAATGAAAAAAAACCGTTAAGTTTTCTTTTGGAAACGAAAATATGACAACAATTAAGATTTTTTTAATATACTTACTTATTGCACCATATATAATTACATACTGCACCAGAGAAAAGTATAGCTTTTCTCTGGTGCAGTATGTGTAGCGTCAAAATTTAATCAAATCAAATAAAATCAATTTATTGCGATATATGGGTACACAGGTTACAAGTAAATACATTTAGGTTCCACCATATTTCAGCCAGATTGGCTGGATTAATACAGCAAAATTTGTCACAATTAGATTTCTTTTCGTCTTTTTGTACTAATTACAAGATTATTTTTTTTATAAATATTAAACTTAAACTAAATAAACAAAATAATGTAATGAACTTATATTTTCAAGAATATAAAAAGGAATAAAAAGTTTCAAGCCTCGAAAAATTCCTCCACATCGATGTCGACAGGGATGATTAAGAAAATTCTGCATCGAATTTCAGCCTAAAAAAATTGTTATAGTCGTGATGCCCCCCTATCTCTATTTTCCAACTTTTTTTTTTTAAATCGTAGGAAATCTAACCCAAAAATCTATTTGTTTATGGGTTTGTATTCGAAACATTACCGAAAAATTGACTGGAATTGGTAGCAAATAACCTATACAATATACAAACATGAATAAAATTGCTAACTTATATGCTCATGTATGCTTTAAAAACTGGAAACTCTAAAAAATATAACAATATAGAAGGTTCAGAGATGTCTTATTCCCGATTCCCTCTTTTACTGATTCCCCCGAAAATTTATCAGCTTTATAATAGCGTTTTACTGATGTAGTACAGTCAATGAGATAAATGTTATTTTTATTTTTAAACTAGTGCTTACGAAAACTCACGGGCTATAACAAACATCCACGTGGGTGAGTCGCAAGCATCAACTAGTACCTCGTCTGTGTCCAAATTAAACCAAAACAAACTTGTTACGATTCATGATTGATTGAGCTACCGGAACATGCACGCTCTAAGACGTGCATCTCCCAACAGACCGATAAACTGGCGATTACTGCAGATCCCAGGTGAACGTAATTTGGTCAACACTATGAGAAGTGGTGTAACAAAGGGATGCTTTTACTCGAAGTGAGTGAATTTGAGGTGTTAATGATTTATTAGGTAAGAGTTGAAGTCTTCAAATAGACCGGAATATATTGATAAAATTTCCCTACTCCTCTTTTATTTACGTGCGAAATGTCCCCGCGGATGCTACCCACGTGGGTCGTTGTTGGTTGCCGAAGGTAAGATTGACAGGCATATTCCTCGCACCCGAGTGAGACCCAGGGCCGTCTCTCTCGATCTGGCCCTCCTCGGGGTGTGGGGACCACAGAGCCACCAACTCGTCCCCGGAAAGGGAGAGTTGTGTAGTGTGCGCCACCACTCGGCTTGCTTCTGATAGGGTGGGCCTGTGAGCCAATGCCCCTATCTAGTCCCCGGAAACGGGGAGGCGTGCAACGCGCGCCATCGCCGAAGCCTGCTTCTACCACGGAGACAGGTTGCTTCACCCGTCACGCCCAGGCTTGCGCTCATGGGGGGCGGACGTCATTCATCGACCTTAGACGCTCGAGTTGCCTCAGTGCGTGGGCAGCGTGGCTTGTGATCCTCCCCATTCTCCTTGCGCCGAAACACGACGCGCATCACTCTATAGACGAAGGGAATACTGTCACATGTGAATTATTACATATTGTCAAATATGAAAATAGTACTACTAGCAGTATAGAATTTAAAAAAACTAAGTAGGTAGCTCATGAATCGTATACAGTGTGACCGAAACGTAGCTGACGTTACGAGCTTAATGATTTTTGCTCACCCAAAAATTTCTACGAACAAAAATTCTAACGAAGTTTTCACTTCAAAAAATTACAGTTGAGCACAAGCACAGATTTGGAAAAATTAAACGCAATTCCTTCCAAATCGTGTAGTAAGTAAGTATGCATTCATTCTCATTAGTGTAAAAAAACGTTATTTAATTATATCAAACATTCATGCAATGCGGAACGTAATTATAAAGGACGGAAATTATTTTCAATCCTAATAGATACAACACGGATTTGTTTATTTCGTTGATATGATATATTCCTTGATTCCTACGGAGTCGGGTCAACGCGTGAATTTCGTCTTCCGCATGTGATATTTACGGAATTTCCTACTCAATGTACTCTATTTCTAGACGCAAATGCATAAAAACGTCATAATATTACGACCTTAACTATTGTTTCACTATTTAAACGTTAATGATAACCTTAGTAATTATTTCTAGGTAGCTTAGATAAGGAGTCATCCTTACAAACGAGAGGTACCGGGTGTCTGCCCGTTTCCGGAGGCGAGATGGGGACTCTGTGGTCCCCACACCCTACGAAGGCCAGATCGAGAGAGATGGACTTGGATCGGCCGGGGTGCGAGGGATATGCCTGTCAACCTCACCTTCGGCAATTCTAAAACGACTCACAGACGCCGTGCGTTTTAGTCAGTTCGAGTCCGACATAACCTCTCCCATCGGCTCCGGCGGGTGGGGTATCCGTAGGGATTTATCGCACAAAAAAAAAGTACCGGGTGCAAATCTTGGTCATTACACAATCGCCGTGAACAAAAGTAATGTTCGGAGACTCTTTCCTTTGCCGCACCACCAGGATCTGGAATTCATTACCAGCTCACATGTTTCCTTTTTCCTACAGTTCCGGGTCCTTTAAGCGGGGCGTGAAAAACAATCTGATGAGGCCGTCAATCTGAGTGCCACCATTGTACATACTACGTGTCTGTAATGGTGACCCTCTTTGACTTTCCCTTCAGCTTACTATCAGGCGAGGTGAAGTCAAATTAGCGTTTTATTAGATTTTAAAAAATGTAACTTAGCTAAAGAGAAATACTGCAGATTTCAGTTTAATCAATCGATTAGCTTATTAATTTCGCAATTGAAAATAGTGGCATTCTGGGAATGCTGACAGAAGTGAAAACAGTCTGTTTAAAAAATAAAAAACCTTCACAAAGAAGTGCTCAACGCGCCTAAAGAAGTTTTCACTTCGAAAATAAATAGTAACGATAGACGGTTAGAAAATATTGATATTGTATATATCACATCATGTGAATATTGTATAATGTAAGAATTTTACCTCCTATTTATTTTGTCATTGTTCAAATTGAGAAGAGAAAATGTCAACTGAAAAATGATTATTTCGCACATAAACATTGTATGAAATAAATCATTGTCCATGATAAACCATAATAATTATCTTCTTAACTGTCAAATAATCTACTATTTATGGTCAGGTGGTTGCTTAAAAATAAATAAAATTTATAAAATAAGAACAGGTGCAACTTTTACCGCTCTTTTGTCATTCTTAATGTCATGAGCACAATTTTTTTTTTTTACTACAAGAAAGTATCGAAATTTCGAAATATATTTGGGTTAGGCGGTAAATTGAAATTAGGTGTTGTGTATGTGTGACACAGTAAACTTTATTCAAATAAAAATATTCCTACATAGTTTTTAATTCACAACCATATCTAGATTTGTATATCCAGCAGTTTTTTTATTGCCAAATCTAAGTATATCGCTGCAAAACGGGTGTAAAATCTCTATGTCATCGAATTTTAGCAATTAAATTATTTTAACCTGTCAGAGGTAGACGAGAAACGAAATGACGTGCGCTTTTAGTCGGTTCGAGTTCGACATAACTGTGCGGAAATTTTTTAAGGGAAATTCCGCACTATAAAAAGGTATCTGCCACCACTGTCTGGTAGATTTATCTATGATAACGTGTAAATTGTACGGAGTGCAACCATTTAAATGTACGGAGAGTGGATCCCGCAGACAAATAAATTAAACGGTTTTGAGGTTCTATGTATAACCCATCAATGTAATGTTTTGTAGAAATAAATCCGTCCCATGGTTCCCGTCGCGTCGCGTGGTTCCCGGCTGAGTAGAATTTGGGCCACCCCATCACTTCCCATGCGGTGTCGTACAAGGGGACTAAGGGATAGGTCTGTTTAACACCAGACAGATATATACAGTCCAGACTCAGCTTTAGATGCATTGCTCGAGTCAACAATAGTGCCCGGAAGACGACAATAGGCTCACCCCCTATTACGTGGGACTGAATTCAATGATTGATGAAATGTGGGTGTTAATTCACCTCTGCCTAACCCTCCTCCAATTGAGCAGTCCGACTGGAGAAGTACCTCAACCCTACAGAATACCGCGGCTATAATAACCTCGTGTTGTGTGCCCGGCGGTGAGTAGGGTAGTCAGAGTTCACTATAGAGTTTTTGTGCTGTCAGTGGGAAGACTAAATGCTTGTCCTGATTGTGTCTTCTGCACTCACGGCACAGAAACTCTCTGTTCTTACAGGGTCGGCAGCATGGGTGTAACTCCTCTGGTGTTGCCCACGTTCATTGTTCACAGTAACCACTTTCCATCTAGTGGGCCGTGTGCTTGTCTGCCACCTAAGTTGTATAAAAAAGAAAGATAATTATTATGGTTTATCATGGACCTTTTCTATCGTAATTAATTTTCGAAATATTTCTTCATAGTGGCATTTGCTTATCACCTCAGTCATTACGTCTGACAACATAAGCATTAAGCATTTATATCACTATCGAATGAACGTACAGTCGCGAACAACAGTTGATCAACACACTAATAAAGTGATTAGTTGTTGCCGTGTTGGTTCCCGGTGGGTAGAATAAGACCAACCCATCTCGTCCCGTGGGTGTCGTAGAAGGTGACTAAGGGATGGAAATGTCCATCTGACAGTAAACATACAGCACATGAGGATGAGCCCGCTTGACGGTAATAGGCTTGCTGTCTATGACATGGGATCGTAAATCATATTTGGCGAAAGGGAGTTAATGTACCTCTTCCTAACCTTTACGGTTTTACAGGCGCGAATAATTATGATTGTATTAAATATCGCTTACTCAATTTTATTAAAAAACCTTAGTAACCTCTGTTAATACAAAATTATTGTGTATAAAAAAAATAATAGATTTAGGTTAGGTATTATAGGAACTTCATTCCCCGCACGCTTAAGTTGTAGAACGAGCAGTCCTACTGGGGAAGTACCTCCGCCCTACAGAATACCGCTGTTATAATAACTTCGTGTTGTGTTCCCGTCGATGAGTTCACTGGAGAGTTTTTGTGCTGTCAGTGGGACAACCAAAGGCATGTCCTGCTTTGTCCTCTACACTGACGGCACAAAATCTCTGTTCTTACAGGGTCGGCAGCACGGATCTGACTCCACTGGTGTTACACACGTTCATTGGTCATGGTAACCACTTTACATCAGGTGGGCCGTGTGCTTGTCTGCCACCTAAGTTGTATAAAAAAAAATGAACCCCCTGCCGTGGTTTTTCCAGGCGACCACAACGTGGGGTTCTTCAAGAAGGGCATTAAGAGGTTCTAACAGAGTAAAACGTAAAGTAAAAAAGAATACTTATATGTTACTTGCTGTGTTATTTTTAAGGTGCTTATTTTGTTTTGTATCTTTCACGGTTTATTTTTTACTTGGTTTTTTTTCATGTTCCGATAGTGAATTTTTGTTTTTCTTTTTATGTGTAGTGTGAGTGTGTGTGTATAATAAATGGTATTATTCTTCTTCTTCTAAAACGAGGAGGTAGCACACAACGGTATTTCCGTCCAATTGAGCAGTCCGCCTGGGGAAGTATCTCCGCCCTACAGAATATCGCTGCCATAATAACATCGTGTTGTGTTCCCGGCGCGGCGGAGAGTAGGGTAGCCAGAGGTCACTGAAGAGTCTTTGTATTGGCAGTGGGAAGATCAAAGGTATGTTCTACTTTGTCTTCTGCACTGACGGCACAAAAACTCTCTGTCTTAGCACAGGGTCAGTCGCGCGTGTTTGACTCCCCTAGTATTGCACACGTCCATAGGTCACGGTAACCACTTTCCATGAAGTGGACCGTGCGCTTGTCTCCTACCTAAGCATCCATAGGCCAAGGTATTCACTTTCCATCAGGTGGCCCGTGTGCTTGTCTGCCACCTAGATGAAGGTAAGGTTGATAGGCATATCTCTCGCACCCCGGCCGACTCAGGGCCATCTCTCACGATCTGACCCTCTCCTCGGGTGTGGGGACCACAGAGTCCTCAACTCGTCCCCGGCAATGGGGAGGTGCGCCAGACACGCCGCCGCCGCGAACCATCGCCGCAAATAAATTAACTTGAATTTTGAAAAGTGGAGAATGTGACCCCCCTGGTGTTGGTGTTACTAAAAAAATCACCCAGTTTAATATAATAAAGCTGCGTGGATCCCGGCAGGGTAGAATTTGGGCCACCCCATCTGTGTCTTACAAGGCGACTAAGGGATAGGGTTGTTTAACATCTGACAGCCCAGACTCAGCCTCAGATGCATGGCTTGAGTCAACAATAGTTCCCAGAACACGGCAATAAGCTCACCCCCTATTACGTGGCACCGAATACAATGATTTGTGAAATGTGTATGTTAATTCACCTCTACCTAACCCTCCGGGGATAAAGGCGTTATTATATGTATGTATGTATGTTTAATATAATATCACTTAATTTCAATTAAAAAAACTAAGCAACCATAAGTTGTTTACAGTTATTTATTTCCTACTAAGTATAATGATCTTAAAGCTATAACTTACAACGTAACCACAGTGTTAGGATTTTTTATTTTGTGCGAAGCCGAGAAGGTAGGGAAATAAATATTTAGATGCTGTTCTAGGTGTAATTATTCCACCAATGAAGTAAATAAATAAACAATAATATATTTTTTTAGTGCAGACTTCCCGTCAGCTTCCGCTGCAATCGAGGACAAGGCTTTGTACAAATACTTCATTGGATACAATAATTCGTACCTAATTCATTTTAGATTTTACCCTGCGGTGTCGTACAAGTCAACTATGGGATAGGGTTGTTTAACATCACACATTCCTACAGTCCCGGGTCCTTTAAGCGGGGCATGAAAAAGCATATGATGAGGCCGTCAAGCTGAGTGTCACCATTGTGACATGGTATGTGAAAGTAATGGTGACCCTCTTTTCTGAGACTTTCCCTTCAACTTACCATCAGGAAAGGCGAAGTCTAATTGACGTGTTCTACATAAAAAATATAAAGAAATTATATATACAGCTCAGACTAAGCATCAGAAGCACGGCTTGAGTCAACAATAGCGCCCGGAAGACGATAATAGGCTCATCCCCTATTACATGAGACCGAATTCTATAATTGGTAAAATATGGGTGTCAATTCATCTCTGCCTAACACTCCGGGGATATAAGCGTGATTATATCCAGCTCCAAGCCAGCTCCAACACTATCCTGAGGATGATGGCTGAGAGGTTTGACTGTCACTACATTAACCATTGCTGTTTGCTTAATGTAGTGAAAATAAAATAAATAATTATATCACATTGGTCGTTGTTGCGCTGTTATATTGAATTAGATCTATTTTTTTATTTTTAATAATGTTTTCATGCATCAAACAATTCGAATAGTATAATTAATTATTATTTTATTTAAATTGCAATTTTGACATTACTATATACTCTGACATTTGATAATATATTGAGATTTGATAATATAACGGACTGCAAACAAAGAATCCAATTCTACTAACATAATTTGTAAGAACAATGGTACTAACTAGATATGGACTTCTTTGTTCGAAATAAATGATTTATTTATATATTATATTATATGTTTGTATGTATGTTGGTACAAAATCGTAATTTTCCCTACATTCTGCCAATTGTCCATTTGACGGTTTAGTCAAATTAGTTATTTTTTATTAAACGTCACAACGGTAATTTTTAACGAAAGTATGAAAAAAGCAATTGGGTATTTACCTGTGGTTAAAATAAATTATTTAATTAAGCTTATTAAATTAGGAATGGTAAAAAATCGTTTAAATATATTTTTAATCATCTACCCAACCTATAATAGTAAATGATTTGACTATTGAAAATTATGACGTCACAATAAATTATTTCATATAAGTATTTAAACTATCATGATCACTCACATGAGTATCAAAATAATCGGGATATTTATCATGTTTTATTGTTTGAGTTTCTGATATTTCGACGATGTTGCAAGCACCATAATCACGGAGGAACTGAACAACAGAATCAAAATTTTCTCTGTTCACTGCCACTACTCTAACTCAAAACAATAAAATAAATATCCCGATTATTTGACTTATAGGACATGTGCTGAACTAATTTTATTTAATGATTGTATTCGTAATGATGTGTAATTAAATGTTTGCATGCCATAAAATGGTAAATGTGCCGCACAAAACTATTGGACCTGACATCTTTGTAACCACATTTAAGCAAATAAATGAATTTGAATTTATACTGATATTTCATGTAAGGAAGTGAGCAGTCCGACTGGGGAAGTACCTCCGCCCTACAGAATACCGCGGTTATAATAACTACGTGTTGTGTTTCCAACGGTGAGTAGGGTAGCCAGAGTTCACTGGAGAATTTGTGCTGTCAGTGGGACGACCAAAGGCTTGTCCTGCTTTGTCCTCTACACTGACGGCACAAAATCTCTGTTCTTACAGGGTCGGCAGCACGGATGTGACTCCACTGGTGTTACACACGTTCATAGGTCATGGTAACCACTTTCCATCAGGTGGGCCGTGTGCTTGTCTGCCACCTAAGTTGTGTTGGTTGGTGTTGGTACACACACCAGTATATCATTGAAGGGGCTTGTGGCTAACTGTTACTACGTACGGTGAGCAATGCTATTCAGGGAATCATAAGGACTGGAGAACATTTTTAATTTACTGAGACTCCTTCGTACCTTTAAAAGCACGTTAAGACGTGGGTCCTGGTTGCTATGTCGTTAAGAATAGTTTTAATAATTTAAATAAACATACATATAATCATGCATTTATCCCCAAAGGGTAAGGCAGAGGTGAATTAACACTTAACACCTACAATTCACCAATCATTGAATTCGGTCCACGTAATAGGTGGTGAACCTATTGCCGTCCTCTGAGCACTATGATTGACTCAAGCCATGCATCTGAGGGCCTCAGACAAAGGCTGAGTCTGGGCTATGTATATCTATCTGATGTTAAACAGCCCTATCCCTTAATCACCTTGTACGACACCGCATGGGTCGAGATGGGGTGATCCAAATTCTACTCTAGCGGGAACCACGTGGCGTTAATAATTTGAAAATAGATCAGGATCTAACTCCGGTTCTGAGACACCTTTGGGTGTGGGAACCACGGCGTCCGCATCTTGCCCCGGATATAGGGGGGTACACACCGCGCCACCAATCTCTCAGCCTGCTTCTGTTCTAGGCTCTCAGGATAACTTAAAATGTATTCGAAACTAACGCTCAGATGAACAAAAGATAACTTGGTAACAATTTACTTATTTATAAACTTCTTCATTCATAGCCTGTGTGAAAATTTTATTTCATTGTTGCTGCTATATAAGGTCACAGGTAAAAAGTATTCCCCACAGAGTACTATTGATCAGCCCAGTAGTAACAAGATAACATATGATAAATGAAACATTACACATTATTAAATATTTGTTGTTTATTGAATAGTAAATACTTTAATGGGACGTTCATTTGTAAATAGTTTCAAAGTCAATGTTAAGTAAACTTCACTTCGATAGGCAATGATTTTAAAATGAACAATAAAAGCTATAAATCGGTTGTCTTGCGCGCACTATCGGTCCGGTGACCGATGCGCGCGCGCCGTTCCATATTCAAACGAAATTTACAATCAATTACGAAACGAAAATATTACGGCGCGTCAACTTGTCAATTTAATTCAAATTTCGAACGGTATTAATTCTTTTTTTTTCGTATGTTTTTTTTTTAAAGTGATTAGTTGAGAATTTTGCGTTCGAAATGGATCCAGAAAAGAAACAAAATAATGAAGTGACTGTGGACGATATATTAACTATTTTGGGACCATTCGGAAAGTTTAACATTTTTAGTTATATGTTGATATTGTTCCCTGTGCTATTAGCGGGCATGTACTCCTCTGTTTATAATTTTGAAGTTATGGATCTAAAATACAGGTAAGAGTTTATTAAAAACGTTATAAATACGTTTGTAATGTTTAAGTATTTCATCAGAGTTTTCACAGGTGTAATAATTTCCTCAACTGAAAGAAGCGTTGATAATGTTATTATGTGTGAATGGAACGGAATTATGACTATTAAAAACATTTAGATTGCACTATGCAACGTGTTTGCTGTTTGTACTTTTACTATTAAAAATTTAGCGTAGCTAATCGTCTTATTAACCTTTAAGAAATTAGAGCTAAAGCTTTAAGAAATTAAAAGAAGCATGAAAATAGAGTAAATCCAGTGCTAGCGGAGCTACGAGCAACTGTTTGAATTCATCCTAAGATTGGCAACAAGTGGCAATACGATTGTGGAATTTAATAAATTGGCCAATAAATAGGATTGAGATACGTTGACACCTATCATCCATACTAATATAATGCTGTCTGTTACGCTTTCATGCCTAAACCACTGAACCAATTTTGATGAAATTTGGTACATACGTTGATTAGAACTTGGGAAAGGACATAGGCTATGTTTTATCACGATAACCGACAACCACTCTGGTGAAGCCCGGGCAAAATACGTGTAAATCCCATACATTCACCATTCCATTCTACAATAAGCCGGCCAGCGAATTACCACTTATTTAGTGTAGCTGGCTAGTATTTCTTAACTTTGCAAAGTGCAGTGAAACAAGTAAGTACACAACGAAAGTCGCACTACACGATACGGCAATAGTCTCGCTTTGCAGAGCAGACGCGGATCGTGTTCTCTACTAGTTCCGAGCATTCGATACGTTTACTAACAAAAGTATAATTTTATACCTGACCTACGCTTGGATACTGTATGAAACTAAGGCCGATGTTACATTAGATAGCAATACGACAGAGAGAGCAGAATTAGTAATAAATATCAAAAAAGCTAGGTGTAAGAATATTACAAAAAAAAATTACATAAATGGCTAAATAAACATAGCTTCTACAGCATTGACGAATTTCTTGAACTAAGCGTTGTACACCACGTGCAAAACATGCAAGCTCTATTGTAAACTTATTATAAATTATCTATACCATGTTTTTATGCAACGTAAACATTTATTAATCGGTTACATAATGTACATAGGATTTTTCTAAATTTAAACATAACAATAATACAGAAAATAGATATACAATCCTGCAGGTTCCAAAGAATTCCTACAAACGTTTTTGCAACTAAATTTGAATTTGAGGGTTTCTACCCGTACGATCTCAAAGTTTGGAATCTCATCTATAAATAAGGTCGTGAGGATATTTTGTGATAAGGTCCAAACTGAGATAAACATGGTGAGAGCTGTGTGGTGTGGTGATCGAGCGTAGGAATGAAGTCAGTGGTCGTAGGAATCTTTTCCATTAAGTGCAGAAATTGCAGGCGTGAATGTATACTTTGATCTGGGTATTTCCATACATCATCTACTGCCGGGCATCTCCCAATATACGCCATAGCACTCTATACTCCACCTTCCATATTCTTTTTATATACTATATACATACCTATATATAAGATAGGTCGTTACATATGACATTGCCGTTTTTTCGAAGAATTTGTAGGAAACCCAACTTTCACTAGGTACTTTAATTTTTGCATTTTTTTAGGAATGATAAATCCAAATTTTATGATTTTTTTGTGTATTATTGAGACAACATTAAGCTATCAAACACATTAATTACGTTTTTGAAAAGTGACAGTTGTAAAAAAGTACTACGAAATTTATCATCAAAATAGATAGCATTTAGGAAGTACTGTTTTTGAAGGTCGAATTTAATTTATCAACCGCCTAAAAAAAAAACACAATTTAATAAGTACAGAGTTGTAAATTCTTGAAATCAACTTTCAAACAAAATTTAAATTATGGAAATAGCTATAAAATTACAGGAATAACGAATTCATGAATCTGTAAGAAAATTTCGGCAATTTCATAGGTACCTATGTATGAAACTACAGAAAGTATCACAAAAATGAAAAAACCAGGACAGTTAGGGCAATCTATATTTTAGAACCCACATAACAAATTATATATGTTAGCTTAAGTCTTGCGCTAGCACTGTGCAATATATCACAGAATATATATTTATCGCTACAATAATCAGCGAGAATCTAGCGATTATATATCTGCACACAACAATGAAAGTCAAGGTAGAAACAAGCAAAGAGGATACATTACCGCATTGCGGTCATTCACCTTTGGAGGACTTGGTCCGTGAACCAGCAACAGACTGGTATCTGGTGTAGCTGGCATAAGAAAAGCGATTATAAAACAATGTGGCTACTCTTAAACTAGCCATGCAAGTATAGCCACAGTGCAGCGATAATAATCAATCTATACATATAATATAAATACATATATAGCCTAGTGGTATGGGTAATGGACTGCTGAGACGAGGTCTCGGGTTCGATCCCAGGTTTACCATGGCACACACCAATGACTTTTCGATGCTTTTCGAAGTTATGTGTGTATTTATCGCAGGTTTATAAGTGCCCGGTTAATGGCAATAGGCTCGCCACCTATTACATTGGGACCTAAATATAAACTGGCGAAATGTGGGTGCTAGCACCTCTGCTTACCCCTTTGAGGATATAGACGTGAGTTTATGTTATGTTATGTTATATAAAATTACTTTGTCCCAATGGACCGATACATCAACGTAGAGACTAAACCGCTGGACCTACAATGATGATACTTTGACAGGTGATGTCTTTTGGAAATTTCCCTACAAAAGGGGTAAATTAGCTCAAATCATATTAAATTAAATCATTTAGGTTTCAGAAAGATTGCATTAAATGTATAGGTCCGCTGTTTTACAACCTTTTCAAGGTGTGCAAATATTTAGATATTATCTATACATGAAAAATTCAATTAGAAAGCATTCATAACATTTTAATTGCATTAATAAATTATTAACTTAATGTCAGAAATTTAGTAATGTCAGAAGGAAATAAGGAGATTGTTATAATTATAGTAAATGTCAACTAGGTCTATTAAAATAACAATCATAATTAGTATATTATGTCACATGCTCATGTCAAAGAATTTAAATAATGTAAGTATTGAATTTGAATTAATAAATTAAAATTTATCTTGGAGGAAGTACTTTACGTCATAATAACATTTTTCGTTCAGTAGGTGAATTATACACTTGTGGATACATCTATTGGCCCACCTTGCATTATCAGTTTCGTTTAGTACTACCTAAAAATGTAAATTAGGTCAAGCAAAAGGTTTTTATGCAGTTTTGAACCAGGCACATTCATAATTTCATTCATTAGTCTTTTTTGAATTTCGAATATGGAATTTAAAGAAACAAAAGACAATTTGGAGCCTGTTCGTTGATATCAAACAATCGAATACTAAGAAAACTTGATTTTTATTGGTTTACTTGGATTTAATTCTTGAAAGTGTGATTTTTATCTTCTTTTTGCAACAGACATTACTTATTCTTAACACTAAGGTGAGGTTCTATCAATAATCTATGGATACTTCGCCTGAAGTCACCGCCCAAGCTGTGGCACTTATTCAGGCCGGATACAGCCAAAGAAATGTGAGTGCTCAACTTAATTTAAGTCGATCTGCAGTCCGAAATGTTTATCGGAGGTACCTAGAGACTGGCGGCTTTGTCCGTCGCCAAGGAAGGCCACGATCTCGGGTCACAACTTAAACGCAGGATCGATTCATCGTGACGACCAGCTTGAGAAATCGTCACCTTACCTCCATTAAGATACAAAACCAGCTTCACGACTTCCACGTAGTATCTGTGAGCGCTCGAACTGTTTGGAGAAGGTTAAAAGAACGCGATATGGTACCACACAAACCAGCTAATGGCCTCAAACTAACGCGAGCCCACCGAACAGCGCGTCTTCTTTTCGCGCGCACTTTTTTAAATTGGACTCAGCAGCATTAGAGCCGTGTACTCTTTTCTGATGAGTCTAAAATTGCGTTACATGGCAATGATGGAATGAAGATAGTCTACCGACGTAAGGGAAAGCGTTTTGCACAATGCTGCTTTCAAGAGAGGGTTGCTTATGGCGGTGGATCATGAACTGTCTGGTGCGATATATCCGCGAGCGGCAAAACTCAACTTGAGGTTGTTACGGGACCACGGCTGCCAACATTAAATGCTGAAAGGTACATTCGTGAGTGCTTAGTACCTCGCGTGATGCCATACGTGGACCATATGGGCCCATATTTCCTTTATCAAATGCAAGAGCATATACGGCCGGCATCGTCAGGGAATATCTTCGGGATAGGAACATCACAGTTATGGACTGACCAGCCAGAAGCCCAGACATGAACCCGATTGAGCACATGTGGGACGAGCTAAAAAGACGTGTTATGACTCGTCAGCCAGATGCCCAGACGATGCCGGAGTTGAAAACTGCCATAGATGAATGGGGAGATGATCCCTCAAAATTTCATATAACGGTTTATAAACTCTATGCCTAATCGTATGAGAGCTGTCGTAGATGCCCATGGAGGCAACACACGTTATTTAATTATACCTTTATTTGATAAAACATGTTCTTTATTCAAAAATCAACTGCCTTCAACAAGCGCATACCCGACTTATTAGGCGAAGCTCCATGTCGCGTGGTATTCTGAATTCAAATTTAAAACAATATTATCGAAAGAGATGGTAAAATGTATCAGGTTTAAAACTCAATAGTTTTTGTTCAATCTAGCAATCATATTTAGGTAGGGGCCATCGAAACCTAAACTCTAAGGTGGGCCAATAGATGTGTCCACAAGTGTATTTATATTTCTAATTAATGATTAGGCACTGATTATCACTCGCTGGCGCAGTCGGATAAAAAATAATATACAATAGGTAGATAGGTATGAAATAATATACAAATCACAGACTTTCAAAACCAGGAATAAAGACATTAGGTATTATTATTTTTTGTACCACTTAGGTGGCAGACAAGCGCACGGCCCACCTGCTGGAAAGTGGTTACCGTGGCCTATGGACGTGTGTAACACCAGAGAAGCCACACTCGCGCTGCCGACCCTGTAAGCACAAAGTCTCTGTGCCGTCAATGTAGAGGACAAAGCAGGACAAGCCTTTAATCATCCCAATGACAGCACATATTCTCCAGTGAGCTCTGGCTACCCTACTCACCGCTGGGAACACAACACGAAATTATTATAACCGCGGTATTCTGTAGGGTGGAGGTACTTCCCCAGTCGGACTGCTCAATTGGGCGGAAATACCGCCGTGTCCTACCTACTGCTCCTACTTATTAATAATTATACAACAGTACAAACACTTGAATTAGCTCATAGACAATATCTACATATTAACATACGAGTCATCGAGCATCACGCCTCTATCTCCCATAGGGACAGACAGTAGTTGGTTAACATTGACATTTCGCTAATTATGTTTAGTAATGTTCTCTCCGAGGCACGGAAATATCTAATAGACATACTCATTTCATGTATACAAATATTTACTGAGCGAGAATCAAACCCACGCCCTAGCGCCCTAGCCCTAATCCTACACAGGGTAACAGTCGAATGGACCACTGCCACGCTACAGAAGTTAAGTCCTATAGGTATGTAAAGGTAATAGGATCACTATAACACGCTGGAGGAGCCGCAAACTACACCTATTATAACGCCTTTATTCCTGGAGGGTTAGGGAGAGGTGAATTAACACTCACATTTCACCAATTATTTTATTCAGTCCCACGTAATAGGGGGTGAGTCTATCACCGTTTTCCGGGCACTATTGATGACTCGAGCCATGCATCTGAGGCTGAGTGTGGGCTGTATATATCTGTCTGATGTTAAACAGCCCTATCTCTTAGTTGCCTTGTAAAACACCGCATAGGAAGAGATGCAAAAAGATTCATAATAATGGGTTCGGCATACGCATAATTATTATAAAAGAAAGAAACATTTATTTAGTGCTAAGTGGTCACACACACAGGAAATTACACAATAAACAATAATACCATTGGAAGTACTGGAAGCATGTTCACACATTAATAATAAACATGCTTTCAAACTCCAAACGCAACAAACGTGCAATCAGTGCGACACACGAATGCACCAAATGGGTGTCCAATTCCGCATGTGCCAGGTAGAAACCTAGCGCTGGTTTTCAACTGGAGCCCGATTGGGTAGTGACACACGGACGCCAAACCGCAAAACCCATTTGTTAAACTGTGTACGTGTAAATGAAGGTGTCCAAAAGCCATATAAATAATACAAGAAATAGCGAATGACAATGTATTAATGATAATAATACAATAACATATAAGAATAGTAGTTAAATTTATTATTATATTAAAACGAGTAAATAGACAGTGAGGAAATAAGTAAAACAGTGAAACGGTTGCTATACATCAGATAAGTTCGAAGACATTCATATCAATGCAATATTAGAGTTAACGATATCCAGCCTCCTTTGAGCTTCCAAGAGGAATAATCGTAAACGTTTCCTAAACGTGGTAATCGTTTAAATGAATCGCAACCGTGGTGGAAGATTATTCCATATTTTGGAAGCTGAATAACGAAAACTGGCTCTAAATGCCTCAGATCGATGCCGAGGTATTGACAGTTGTTGGGAGCACTGTCTTCTCTCACACAATCTGCCACCAGTTACCCAGCCAAGCTTGTCAAATAAATACCGCGGCTTCCTGCACTTTATGACACCGAACAGAAGACATGCCACATACATTTTCCTTCTAGTTTTCATCTTTAAGAGAGAATTTTGACTTAGGCAAGATGTGACATGTCCTCTGGCCGGTATTGAGAAACAGAAACGAGCACAGGCGTTTTGAACGCGCTGAATAATTCTTTCCGTTCGAGCCAACAGACGCGGGCCGTAAACTACATCTGTTCTGTTTCTTGAAGGAGCGTCTTCTCAGGTCGGGGCTGCTTTTCGCACCGGTGTGGTCCATTTGCTGAAAAAAGTCTTTCATATTTCTTTTTATATTGACGTTTTGTAAGTTTCGGTTTTATGCAGAATAAATGATTTTTGACTTTGACTTTGATAATGCGGCCATGCTTACAATAGTTTTTCTGTTAAATTCAGACAAACAAACATAAATGAACAGTGTCAAAATTATAGATACGACATGAGAGAGATAGGTGACCGTAGTTCCCACTCTCCTCTGCAAGGACACTCTACGGTCATTAAACCATGAAGATATTTGTTTCATTCATATAAAGGGCCACTGTGTCAATCATGCTATTGTCCTTTTGAGGTTATCGTTGCTACGGTAAACAAAGGACCATTATAACGATAATACAGTAATTGACCGTAGCACCGAAAGTAGCTCGACACAATCGAAATTTAAAAATATACAGCATTTTTTATCGTACGGAAAATTCCTACGGATCCCCCCTCCCCCTAGAGCCGGTGGGGAGGTTATGTCGTTGATGTTGCCAAAAAGAACATACCTGCACAAGGACCGCTTCATTCATTCATCACACGCATGTATCACAGTTATCGCATGCGCTCCATAATATTGTACAATTCTTCTTCGTTGGAGACTGGAGTCTGCTTTTTTAAAACTCCATTATTTTAGCTTTCGAGAGCGGGACTACCTTTCCCCCCAAGCTCTAGAGGATACTTACATGTTGTTTAGAGGTTTTTTATACAGAGGTGGTTAATTTTAAGTATGGTATGGTAGCGCCACAATACTGTAAGATGTACTGTCATAATATATGACTTAAGTTGAATATATTTGTAAGAACAGAGAGTTTCTGTGCCGTCAGTGCAGAAGACACAATCAAGACAAGCCTTTGGTCTTCTGACTGATAGCGTAAAAATTCTCCAGTGAGCTCTGGCTACCCTATTCACCGCCGGAAACACAACATGCGGTTATCAAGGCCGCAGTATTCTGTAAGGCGGAGGTACTTCCCCGACCGGACTGCTCAATTGGGACAGGAATACCATCGTGTCCATCCGTCATCGACTACTTCCATCAAAGCCAGTCATGCAAACATGTCAACATTTAATGTAATGTCAAAATTCCTACAGCCCCGGGTCCTTTAAGCGGGGCTTGAAAAAGCATCTGACGAGGCCGCCAAGCTGAATGCCACCATTGTAACATTACTAAGTATCTGTAATGGTGACCCTCTTTGTGTGAGACTTTGCCTTTAGCTTACCATCAGTCGAGGTGAAGTCAAATGTGCGTGACCTAGATGAAAAAAAATTATGATAGTTTGGTCTGTACTAAATGAGTCCAGCCGAAAATTCGGTGACTGCCTCAGTCGCCCTGTTAAGTTTTCCTCAATTGTGCAGGTGTTAGAACACAGCATGCACGATAGGAGATACAGAATTCATTCCCGTTTGCCAGTTTATCATCAAACCGCGAGAACTTGTACGTTTCATACGGGTTCAGAGGTATTGTCGTGAGTAGCTATGTGTCAATATAAGTGTGTATTTTCACCTATTACTTAAAACTCGCTTTCTGTACTTGTTTATTTAGTACCTATTATCTAGAAAATAATAGCCTGACTTACAGCCTTGTTGGTCCCGTGTCATAATTTTGCGGTTATGTTTGTGGTTGCTCTCTCTTTCACGAATGGGTCGAGCAGTGTTGGTGGGTTTTTCGATCTTCAATAGTAACATTAGATTCAATTCTTTTGTTACAAAAACGATAAATTTCGTCTTACGTACGTTTTGCTTATTTGTTCGCTTTTGTACCTTTTACTATTTATCTACTAATAATAAATAATAATGCAAAAGTAACTTTGTCCGTCTATTTGTTACGCTTTCATGCTTAAACCACTAAACTGATTTTGATGAAATTTTGTGTATTGTTATATATAAAAAAATGTTTTAGAAGATTTATGAATGAGCTAAACATCGTTACAGTTCCCATTTTTAGAATAAAATCCAAAGTTTTCAAGGCTTTTTAAAAAAAGTAACACCTCAAAAAATTTTTTTTTGAAAATGTACATATTCAGTGTGTAAATACCTCTGACCAAGGAAATATATATATTATATTTACTTGCCATACCTACGAAAAAACGGCCAAACTTACCAATCCAGTGATTCTTGCTTAGTAAATACGGTTATAATATTGAAGTCCAGTAAACTCTCCTGCATCTTACTCTAATGTATTCACAATAAACTCGAACAGACAGGGTATAGTAACACAACATTGGCTACCAGTCGGTGTGTGTCATTAATCTTCACTCAAGCTCAGGTAGTTTTGCATAATGACTTCAAGGCGCCGTTTTAGAAGGCTGTACATTCTATATATGGGTAAATCTTCCACACTTATTCCTGTCCTTGCTTTACAAGTCAACTGATGAGCAAGACATCTCTTTTTTGCTCAGGCAAGCTTGTACTGTCTTCAGTTGCTGGAGTTTTTTTTATTTTTACGTGCGCAAAATCCCCTCGGATACCTCCCCACCGGAGCCGGTGGAGGAGATTATGTCGGACTCGAACCGACTAAAACACACGCCGCCTGTGGGTCGTTTTGGTTGCCAAAGGTGAGGTTGACAGGCATATCCCTCGCACCCCGGCCGACCCAGGGCCTACTCTCACGATCTGGCCCTCTTCTCGGGTGTGGGGACTACAGAGTCCCCAACTCGTCCCCGGAAACGGGGAGGCGCGCCAGGCGCGCCGCCGCCGCGGCCTGCTTCTGCCAGGGTGACAGGCGGCTCCACCTGTCACCCCCAGGCCGGCGCTCATGGGCGTCGGAGGTCGTTCATCGACCTCTGACGCCCGAGTTGCCTTCGTACGCGGGCAGCTTGTCTTGCGATCCTTCGTCGCTCCCGCTGCCGCTCCCGCCTCGCCTCCTCCTTCACGAGCATTACTTGCTCGCAGAAGGAGGCGCCGGCCGCCCACGCATCCGCGCAGCGCAAGCGATCCGGCGAGGAGACTCGCCGCGTTGAATGATATCGTGTGGTACCCCCTTATGATGCGTCAGTTGCTGGAGTTGAAATAGCGGACACAGAGCCATCTCCGTTTTCGAATGGCCACACTTGAGGGTGGGAACCACGGTGTCTTTATCTTGCCCGCAGATACAGGGAAGCGTCAATTTACTAGCCATTGTTCTTTAGGCTTTATCTTCTTGATCCAAATAGAGGAATAAAAGCGAAACAGAAGGTGTGATGGTACAAATTAATGGAAGATGAATCATAGATAATGAACGTTACTGAAGCTTAATGAGAAAAGAACTTGAGTGAGAGAATAACAATGCAGAAATTACTGTAAAAAAACGCTAAATATAGTGACGTCATAATACAGGTAATCATTTCAAAGACATGCAGTTGTTACTTATGGTTTGCGGTATTTCTTCGTTTGCGGTAACCAATACATTAAAGCAATGATCCTTTGTGTAATGCATACCTTTTAAGCTGCGTCTACGCTAGACGAGTGGAGCATAAAGGTGGATTTACACCATACAAACAACGACCTAGTTCTGAAACAAGACCATTCTATCTTAATATTTTAGTGTAAACGAAACGTTTCCTTTTTCCTCCAGTCTCGGGTCGTTTAAGCAGGGCGTGAAAAAGCATCTAATGAGACCGCCAAGCTGAGTGCCACCATTATAACATTACTTAGTGTCTGTAATGGTGACCGTCTTTCCTGAGACTTTGCCTTTAGCTTACCATCAGGCGAGGTGAAGTCATGTTGGCGTGTCCTAGATAAAAAAAGCCTTGTTTTCAAAGAAATAACAACGAATGAATGTTCTATCACAGTTTCCACTAAAATAATTTGATTTAGAGAGGATGACTAGAAATGAGCATTCGCTCGTCTGATGTAAATCAACCTTAAAGGTTCAATCGAGCATATGCTCATACTATCCTCTTTGTTATTCGTTGATCTTTTTTAACGTGGACATTTATGGTGTGGCTGGTACATAGCTTAAAAGTCGAACAGCGGGCTATGGAGCGAGCTATGCTTGGAGTTTCTCTGAAGGATAGAATTCGGAACGAGGTTATCCGACAGAGAACCAAAGTTACCGACATAGGTCACAGAATAAGCAAGCTGAAGTGGCAGTGGGCTGGCCACGTTTATCGAAGGACCGATGGCCGTTGGGGTAAACGAGTCCTAGAGTGGTGACCGCGAGAAGGTAAACGCAAGGTAGGACGAACCTAGCCAGATGGACGGACGAAAAAGGTGGCTGGCACAGACTGAATGCAGAAGGCAGAGCATCGGAAAAAATGGCGCACATTGAGAGAGGCCTATGTCCAGCTGTGAACTACGATAGGCTA
Organism: Eilema griseolum; assembly: GCA_963662185.1. NCBI lineage: Eukaryota > Metazoa > Arthropoda > Insecta > Lepidoptera > Erebidae > Eilema > Eilema griseolum. The sequence continues at coordinate 20,055,673 of OY759245.1, forward strand.
ATTAATTGATTGATTGATTTTTGAAAATAAGGTTTTTTTAAAATAGGATAAATTCTATAAGGAGGTAGGACACGGCGGTATATCCGCCCGATTGAGCAGTCCGACTGGGGAAGTACCTCCGCCCTACAGAATACCGCGGTTATAATAACTTCGTGTTGTGTTCCCAGCGGTGAGTAGGGTAGCCAGAGCTCACTGGAGAATTTGTGTAGTGGGAAGACTAAAGGCTTGTCCTGATTTGTCTTCTACTGACCGCACAGAAACTCTGTACTTACAGGGTTGGCAGCGCGACTGTGACTCCTCTGGTGTTACAGACGTCCATAGGCCACGGTAACTACTTTCCATCAGGTGGGCCGTGTGCTTGTCTGCCAACTAAGTGGTATAAAAATTAAATAAAAAAAAAGGAATGCTTTTGTTATAGCTCTAGCTTAGTTTAATCTAAATTCACCTTAAGGTTCGTAAGGTGGTATTACCTTACGAACCTTAAACGAGCACGCCTCGAGCGTTTTGATCATACTCGACTGTCCTCTACCAATTGTTTTTTTTTTGATAACCATAAAGAAAACACCGTACTATCACCGTGATATTGTATTTATGAAAGGTAGTAATAAGACTAGAACGACTGTACAGTCTGATACGTTCTCATGATGAGTTCTTAGGTAAAACACAATTATACTTGGGTTAATCCCGGTCCCATCCAGCCTTCGCCTCGGAGTCCTGGGTCCGCTTTTCCTCTCTAACTAACTGCAACCAATCAATGTAAAATATCAAATACAATGCAGTAACGCGGTTTCATTGCGGTTATTTATAGGTGACATTTGCTTACTTTATGACCTGAAACTAAGTATAAAAAATTAAGTGACATCTAAGTAATACCTGTTTTTAAGCAATTTAATTTAATAACCGACAGCCGCGTGGTGCCCGGCAGAGTAGAATTTGGACCCATACCATGCGGTATCGTACAAGGCGACTAAGGGATGGGGCTGTATAACATCAGACAGATATATACAGCCCAGACTCAGTCTCAGATGCATGGCTCGAGTCAATAATAGTGCCCGGAAAACGGCATTAGTCTCACCCCCTATTACTTGGTTACCGAATTTGATGATTTGTGAAATGTGGGTGTTAATTCACCTCTGCCTAACCCTCCAGGGATAAAGTCGTGATTTTATGTATATATGTATTAAAAATCGCCAGAGAGAGAGTTGTTCTCCATCTGTTTTTTATGTGCGAAAAATTCGGGAGCCGGACCGGAGTTATATGCGTCTCGAACCGACTGAAACTCACGACGCCTGTAGGGTGTTTTTGGTTGCCGATGGTGAGGTTGACAAGCATATCCCTTGCACCTTGACCGTCCCAATAGTAATACCGAATAGTAAGACCGTCCAAATAGACTTGTCCCCTATTACTTGGGACAGAAAACCATAGTTGGTCAATGTGGGTGTTAAAACTGTTAATACAAATCGGCCTATCCATTTGGGGATTCACAGGCGTGAATGTCTGTATATGTAGTAGTCATATATAATTGAAACCACCAAATTTGATCCATTTTCATTGTTCACAGATGTGCCATTCCGGAGTGCGAAGATGAAATATTCGATTTAAACTTCACAATACCACACGACCACAATGGTGAACCGGACAAGTGCGTTCGATACGCACCTTTTACCAACATCACACATTTGGCCAACGCCAGCCAATGTTTGCCACACTTATTCGACATGTCGACGGAGATAAAGTGCGATTCTTACGTGTATTTGGAAGAACACTCTATAGTTAAAGAGGTTGGTGCCAATACATTTGTATAACGTTATTTGAATTAAAATCACACTGCGTGAATTAGCTTATCATCATCACAGCGATCTATCTGTGTGGTGATGGAGAAAGAATCACACACAAGTATCATCACCCCATCTCATTCGTATGGTGTCATAAGTCTACCACCTATGCAATGATTTGTGCTCAGATGAATTGTTTGACATGATGCCCACAACTACATTCTATCATCGCACCTCTCGCCATAGGCAGGGTATTCATCCTCACACATTGCGACCTGAGACGCTGTGCGGTATGAAAGAAACTTCATCCCACGCGCACTCAAGCTATGGAATGACCTCTCTGCTGCGGTTTTCCCAATATGGGGTTCTTCAAGAGGGGCATCAGAAGGTTTCTTCATGGTCGACAGCGCGAGTGTAACACCCCTGGTGTAGCATACGTCCATAGACTACAGTAACCACTTACCATCAGGTGGGCCGTGTGCTTGTCTGCTACCTAAATGGTATAAAAAAACTAATAGCAAAATACGCAAACTTGAACGAAATCGCAATAAAACCCTGTACCAACCGCCAGTAGGTCAAATCCTCCCAACAATATGAGAGGCCTGTGCCCAGCAGTGGACTGCGATAGGGTCACGGATTGGATCGGACATCACGTCGATAGTCCCGGGAGTGCTAGGCCGCTCTCCTCTCCTTCATCTTCAGTTGTCTCATCGTGGCTTCAACCACTAACAAGTACAAAAACCTACACTAGGTCCTCATCCCTCTATCAACAGCTGTACCAGCTTAGTCCAGAAGTTAAAGTGACCCTTTTGTTTTTTTTTTTTACGTGCGCAAAATCCCCGCGGATACCTCCCCAACATAGCCGGTGGAAGAGGTTATAACCGACTTAGTTGCCTTCGTACGCGGGCAGCTTGGCTTGCGATCCTGTTAAAGTGACCCTGAAGTTCATAATGGGATCTTGTACACCTTGATCTAGAGCGGGGTTTTAGCATTGGTAGCATTTTTGATTGTCCGTTACTATCAAATGGAATGTGATCATATTTACGTGGAACAAATGAGAAAATTAATAACATGCCACCATTATATTTTCCTTGGAAACTGAGGTGTTTTCAATCAGTTCTTTATCGGCCATATTAGTAATGCACTTAGATTCATTACAATTCATCCATTACTAACGTGCAACACCACATAGTGGCTATGATACGATTTTTGTTAAAGGAACTAATTAAAAACGTAACCTCACGTGAATAAATGATTTTGAATTGGAATAAATTTGAATTCACGCCGATATATTTGGATAGATCGGTAGAGAAGTTTCAGCACTCACAACTTTCGACAACTATGCAGTCTCACATTACATACACACATACATACATATAATCACGCCTTTATCCCCGGAGGGTTAGGCAGAGGTGAATTAACACCCACATTTCACCAATCATTGAATTCGATCCCACTCGTGTCCTACCTTCTAACATAATAAATCAACAAATAAATCTCTATCAAGGCTGATTAAGGAATACGACTCTGGCGTAATCTTTTCCCAATCAAGCTTGGGAAACCAGTACAAGTCCCTTAATCGTCAAGATAAGACTCGAGGCATGTATCTAAGGCAGAGTCTGGGCTGTATATATCTGTCTGATGTTAAACAACCGTATCCCTTAGTCTCCTTGTATTCACTGTTACATAACATGAACATAACATAACATAAACTCACGCCTATATCCCCGTAGGGGTAGGCAGAGATGCTGGCACCCACATTTCGCCAGTTTATGTTTAGGTCCCAATGTACCTAATAGATGGCGAGCCTATTGCCATTAACCGGACATTTATAAACCTGCGATAAATACACACATAACTTCGAAAAGCATCGAAAAGTCATTGGTGTGTGCCATGGTAACATGGCAAGCTGGGATCGAACCCGAGACCTCGTCTCAGCAGGCTACCCATACCACTAGACTACCGCGGTCACTATCACTATCAGCTCATAAAGTAAACCCAGTTAAGCAATGTTTCTCTTAAGACAAAGAGGTTGAACTTATATGAGTTAGAATCCTTTCAGCATTGGTACATACGATAACAATTTACATTTTTTTCATAACTTCACTTAAATAGAAGTCAACTTAAAATAATAACACAATGACGTCATTAATTTGACATTTATAAAATTGAGTGTAAACTAATTCCTTTGTTCAAAGGCGTAATTTATAAAACTATACACATATTGCCTATGTTCAACAGATCTTGCAACGGTTCTGTGATCACAATAAGTACATGTATTGTAATAGTAGGTACACAGATTAAATAGGCTACGCGAAAATTACAAGATGATTGTTCAAATAAATACTTAAATATTAATGTTTTATGTGTCTGCTGTCTTTTATCTCTACAAATAATCTATACAAATAAATAAAATTGGATTATCTGTTTGTAACGTTAAAATGTCATATGAAAGTACACATCATACCTGTTAGCAAAATCGTACGTTTTTTTATTTTATGTGAATATTTAGATATTAGTATTTGTCAGCCAGATTTTTACGGGATTTTTACTGTAGATAGCTGATGAACTATCATTAATAAAAATCCTGTGATAATCGGCCCAGTCACTTCCGAGATTACTCGTTACAAATAGACAGACTTTTTTTTTTTTTTTACGTGCGCAAAATCCCCACGGATACCTCCCCACCGGAGCCGGTGGAGGAGGTTATGTCGGACTCGAACCGACTAAAACGCACGCCGCCTGTGGGTCGTTTTGGTTGCCGAAGGTGAGGTTGACAGCCATATCCCTCGCACCCCGGCCGACCCAGGGCCATCTCTCACGATCTGGCCCTCTTCTCGGGTGTGGGGACTACAGAGTCCCCAACTCGACCCCGGAAACGGGGAGGCGCGCCAGGCGCGCCACCGCCGCGGCCTGCTTCTGCCAGGGTGACAGGCGGCTCCACCTGTCACCCCCAGGCCGGCGCTCATGGGGGGCGAAGGTCGTTCTTCGACCTCCGATATTTTCCGTAAAGCGACAGTCATCTGACCTCTACAACCAATTGGCGAAATTTTGAGGGTTCCAACTACCCAGAACGACTGCCCATAGACGTTCGTATGGCAACTGGGACCGATGGCTTAATGTGCTCTCCGTGTCACGACCAGACTAATGCAAACACCCATATTCATGCATACAAATATTTGTACTGAACGGGAATCAAAGTCGCGCCTGTGCGTGGCGGCCGCATTCACTACCGCCACACCACAGACTGTTATGTTGATTATGTATGATGTACTGTGGATAGCGTATAATGGGGTTACTTCAGGACAGTTTAAAATTCAATATTTTTAAAGTAGCAGGCAAACGTAAGATACAAAGAAAAATCATTTCCACTTATGTAGAAAGTGACGCGATTGCCCTTGGTCCGACTCAAGCAGTTGGTTCAATGCCAATACAATTTAATAATCTTAAAACGATGGTACATTTGATAGGACCACGGGCAAAAGGAAATGTCTTGGACGAACCAGTAGGACGCAGCGATTGAACCACAGGCAATAAACGATTGAATATGGCAATAATTTTAAATCGCTCCAAAGCTACCAAGTTAGTATGGATACTGAGTAGTACAAGAGCATTTTGTTAATATTATGTATTGTATAGATATAATAACAAATTATGTCAAATCAATCAATTAGCCCACCGCAGTAAGCTGCTGGACACAGGTCTCTCCCAATGTGCGCCATTTATTCCGATCCAAACTATGTAGTATGTATATATTTCAATTTTGACTGATATATAACTAGTTTATATTATCTAATCTACATATTATTTTTCCTTCTTCTTTTAATTTTTTTTTTCATACCACTTAATTGGCAGACAAGCACACGGTCCACCTGATGGAAAATGGTTACCGTGGCCTATGGACGTTTGTAACACCAGAGGAGTCACAGTCGCGCTAGGAACCCTGTAAGTACAGAATTTCTATGCCGTCGGTGTAGAAGACAAAGCAGAACAAGGCTTTAGTCTTCCCACTGACAGCACAAATTCTCCAGTGAGCTCTGGCTACCCCACTCACCGCTGGGAACATAACACGAAGTTATTATAGCCGCGGTAATATAACTGTACGATACCCTATTATTTCTTTTGCTTCTTCCCATTCAAAGGTTGCCTGGAATAATTCGCTGTTAGTGATAAGGCTGCCCATTATGCATTATAATTACATACATACATATAATCATGCCTTTATGCACGGAGGGTTAAACAGATACATTAAGTGTAAATAGATAAATATGTTTAAATTTTTTTTATATAGGATACGCCAACTTGACTCCACCTCGCCTGATAGTAAGCTAAAGGCAAATTCTCAGGAAAAAGGGTCACCATTACAGCCACTAAGTGTTACAATGGTGGCACTCAGCTTGGTGGCCTCATTAAATGCTTTTTCACTCTCTGTTTAAAGGCCCCGGGACTGCAGGAAGAAGGAAACACGTGTGCTGGTAATTAATTCCAGGTCTTGGTGGTGCGGCAAAAAAAAAAGTTATAAATAAATCACCAATAATTAAATTCGGTACAACGTAATAGGGGGTGAGCCTAGTGCCGTATTCTTAACTGCATCGTATAAACAAACTAGCTGACCCGCCCCAGGTTCGCTTGTGGCATATTTTGAACCATCATATCACTTCTTTTAAGCCCGTATTAATTTAGTCTTTTTTTAAAAAAAAAAGAATATTAGAACCGAAATTACTAATTTTCTCTCTAACCCCTCCAGCTAAGCCAAATTGCTTGTATTAGGAGTGGGTTCACGTCGGTAGTGTAATGGCCAGGATTCGAACCCGGGACCTCACGATCGCAAGGCTGACTTCTTAACCACTAAGCCACCGACGGCGACGCTTAAATAATGTATGGAAAATCGCCGGATTTATTGTCATTTATTATCACTGCTCCACTCCCTTTAGTAGTGGCGTGATGATATATAGCCAACTAACTTCATTGATAAACGGACTATTCAATACAAAATGATTTTTTCAACTCCAACCGTTCCTGAGATTAGCGCGTTCAAACCAACAAACATTTTATTTTATATATATATATATATAGAACACGTCAATTAGACTTCGCCTTGCCTGATGGTAAGCTGAAGGCATAAACTCAGAAAAGACGGTCACTATTACTTACATATTTACATACAAACTCTTCAGCTTTATAATAATATTTTATGTTCACAGGTAAAATGCATAGTAACAATATATTATATATGAAAGGCAATACGAAACAAATCGCGATATAATACGTTAATAATGATATTATAATTTGATTGATTCAAATTGGTTGGCTGGGTAGGGGTCAGCTATTGTAATAATAAAAACGTTAAAATTTGTTTTTATTATATTATAGTTGTTGCTTATGTAACCGAGTAAAGAAATGACCACAATATTTGTATTTAAAACAGGAACATTTATTAGCAAAATACAGAGAAGAAATGAAAAAAGACAAAAGACGGTGTATAACATTTTAAAAAAAATTTGAATTATGCAATGCAGTCTATATACAAAAAGGTTTTATTCGATGCTTTATGTGCATCGCTAACAATAGTATACAAGTATCACCACCCCATCTCATCCGATGGGTATCGTAAGAGGCAACTAACGGAAAAATGCGCTGACGATATCACTGTGTGAGAAGGAAAACTTGAAATAAAATCCTGTACCAATACGTCTGGCGAGTGTGGATACAGTAGGCAACAGCCTCCCAACACTGGGAGAGGCCTTTGTCGAACAGTGGAGTGGATAGGCTAATTGATTGATAAATCTTATCATCTTTTTCCAATGTCAATTTGACTTCATACATACATACATACATATAATCACGCCTTTATCCCTGGAGGGTTAGGTACAGATGAATTAACACCCACAGTCCACTAATCATTGAATTTGGTGCCACATAATAGAGGATGAGTCTATTGCCGTCCTCCGGGCATTATTGCTGACTCGAGCCATGCATCTGAGACTGAGTCTGGGCTGTATATATCTGTGTGTTAAACAGCCCTTTTTTTTTTTTTTTTACGTGCGCAAAATCCCCACGGATACCTGCCCACCGGAGCCGATGGGAGAGGTTATGTCGGACTCGAACCGACTAAAACGCACGCCGCCTGCGGGTCGCTTTGGTTGCCGAAGGTGAGGTTGACAGACATATCCCTTGCACCCCGGCCGACCCAGGGCCATCTCTCACGATCTGGCCCTCTTCTCTTCTCGGGTGTGAGGGGACTACAGAGTCCCCAACTCGTTCCCGGTAAACGGGGAGGCGCGCCAGGCGCGCCGCCGCCGCGGCCTTCTTCTGCTAGGGTGACAGGCGGCTCCACCTGTCACCCCCAGGCCGGCGCTCATGGGGGGCGGAGGTGGAGAGCGTGAGAACCCTCACTTCCAGGGCCGCCACAAGCTCCCGCCTCGGCGTCTCCCACGCCGGACACTCGGTGAGCGTGTGCGGACCTGAGTCCTCGCTCGCGTCGCAGTGATGGCACTCGGACGTTGGCTCTTTCTCCATCCGACGCAGATACTTGCCGAAGCATCCGTGCTCGGTGATCATCTGCGTCAGACGGTACGAGGCTGCCGTGTGGCCTCTCTAGCCACTCCCCCATGATGGGTCTTACCGCCGCTGTTAAACAGCCCTATACTTTAATCGTCTTGCAAACTAAAGGTAAGACTATCTTAGGCAAGAGGGGTGACACTGATACAAATAAAATTACAATGGGAGGACTGTAGATCTAAGTGTGGTTCACATTTGCATCCCTCACTTCCACCTCAAAGCCCAGAGTCTACTTTCACTTCCTCTTTTTGATTTGATAAATACGTCTTTAGAACAAAAAGACATTTTAAATTTTTCGCTACTGAAATTCATTGCCTGAAAACTCAGCGTAAAGATAACGTATTATTTGAATTCCTTCACGCCAATCAATGGTTCGTATCATTGATCAGTTACAGCTCTACGTACTTTTCAATGTCAATAATATTAGCTCGTGTATAGCAAATTTCTCACATGTGCCAGCTTATTAAAGTAGCTACTGATCTACATTACGGGTTTTAATGTTAAGCAGGCCCGTACCATGAAGTCTTAAAACAGGTCAATAATTAAACTGCTGTGATACTACCAACTGCAATTGTAACTTTGTTATCCTATATATTTAAACGGAATTACAAAGTTATTTATGCATTTAGTAAACAATTCAATTATTGACATGTTTTAAGATGTCATGGTAAGCCCACTGACCGTATAACTTATCTTTGTAAGGACGTTTTCACATATAGGCTTCTTAGTCGCACTGCAGCACTCGTAATGCTGAACAAGGTGAAGTGGTTTTTCACGCAGAAGCAGCCGTATCTTAAATTCGTCAGGATCGTAGCAAATGGAGATCCGTGATCTCTGCCTACCCCTATGGGAGACAGATTTGATTTTATGTATGCATGTATGTATAAATTCGCACCTTCGTGAAATATTAATTGCATCTCTGGGTTGGCTCCGCACAATACCTGTTAGACGTTCTCAACAGATTGTGCAGTGCAGTTCGTATCATTGGTGATCCTGAAGTTACTTACACACCGTTTCTATGCTAAAACAAAGGTTCCAAGACCTTTGTTTTAGCATAGAAATGGTGTGTCTCTCTCTCTCTGTCCATATTCTACCGCCACATTCTACTAACGATAAAGCGAGTGTTCTGAGGAGCTATTTCAATATTTTCAACTGATCCCATCCTCTTACTTACTATCCATTACATCTAGGGACCAAATATTAAAAAAAAATCAACAATTGCGCTTTTAAAGAAGGTAGCTTCATTTCTATCTATCAACACTGGCATGAATCAAATATACTTATTTCGAATGATTCTTAAAGGTTTATTACTTTGCCATGGGGAGTGTTCTGATGAGCTCTTCCAATTAGTCCCACCCTCTCCTTTCCTACACAGGACAACACGTGCAGGTCTTAGATGTCATCCGCACACGGTGCAGAACATACGATCAAGAACCAAGCGGTTCGTAGACTCTTTCCTCTGTCGCACCATTAAGGCCTGGAATTCATTATCAGCTCACGTGTTTCCTTCTTCATACAGTCCCGGGACCTTTAAGCGGGGCGTGAAAAAGCATATGATGAGGCCGTCAAGCTGAGTGTCACCATTGTAACACGGTATGTGTAAGTAATGGTGACCCTCTTTTCTGAGACTTTGCCTTCAGCTTACCATCAGGCAAGGCGAAGTCCAATTGACGTGTCCTATATAAAAAAAAAAATTGTTTAAGGCGAGATTTCGTACAGCCAGTACCACGAAATATGCGAAAAATTAGCCGCATCACATAATTTAGTAATCGGCATAACGCCATATTGACTGCTATCACAATAATAACTTTTAAACTATCGCGTTCCATGATATAAAATAAAGTTAACGGGAATTAATGCGTTCATGGTATAAGTACATACATACCTTTGGTTTGCTGCCCGTCAGCCTGGAACCACGGCCGGTATAACCTGGTCGAAATGTTAGGCAAACCAAAGGTATGTTGTACCTAAACCATGATCGCGTTAAGTCCCGTTAACATTATTGCTATCACAATGTTAAAAGATTAAAAATGTGCTACTATGGTTACAGCCCATAACTCCTGGATGTGCTCACCTTTATTCGTCAAACGTGGATCAATTCGCTATTGTTTTTTATTTAAGTTATATATTCTCTCACTTTTTTTCATTAGGTTTATTTGATAACACTAGAGAACCTGCTGTTAATATGTATCAGAGTCAGTAGTCTATATATCATTAGATATTTTTTGCGTATTGGAAATGCAGGATCTATTCACAAAATGTACTAAGACAGTAATAAATACAAGAGTCTTAGCTGATGAATTAAAAATGACATAAATTTAAGAAATAACCCAATACACTATGTATATGGTTTGTAATATCAAAAGAGTCAATTGATACTTATGGGAAAAGGTAGAACAAAAGAACGAGGAAAAAGCTTCTTTGCTCTCAATATGTAGCTTTCTGCACCTCAAAGTTCATATCATATAAATGAACTAGTGCCAACAGGAAAAATACTTTACCTAGTAAAGTAATTTTTCCTATTGGCACTGGTCCATTCGCACAAAAATGCATGATCGTACCACATGCGCATTTTGAAGTGCTAAAGCATACAAGTCATATAATTCAAGTTACCCCAGAGCGATTTTTTTATAATCTACGAGAACCCGAGTACGAATAACATAACCTATATCCCCGAAGGGTAGGCAGAGGTGCTAGCACCCACATTCCGCCAGTTTATGTTTAGGTCCCAATGTAATAGGTGGCGAGCCTATTGCCATTAACCGAGCACTTATAAACCTGCGATAAATACACATAACTTCGAAAAGCATCGAAAAGTCAATGGTGTGTGCCATGGTAAAACCTGAGATCGAACTCGAGACCTCGTCTCAGCAGTCCATTATCCATACCACTAGGCTACCCGAGTACGAATAACCAGTTCTAAAATATTTTTTTAATTTCTTTATCATTTTATTTTTCTTTCTTTACAGTTCGACCTCGCCTGCCAGAATTGGAAACGTTCCTTAGTGGGTACAGTCCACAACGCTGGTTTCTTCATAGCGATTCCCCTCACGGGACTTATCTCAGACAAATATGGCCGCCGTCCAGCTGTCATATTCGCTGCAGTTTCAAATGGCGTCTTCGGCGTCATTCGGGCGTTGTCAGTTAATTACAACATGTTCGTTGTGTTTGAATTTTTGGAACCTGCTTTTGGTGCCGGCGTTTACACAGCATGTTTTGTTCTAGGTAAGTTTTTTTTAACCAGTATTCTATTAGTTTTCAATATCCACTGTCCTTTATAACCGATCAGTTGCGATCACAAACAGTACCTCAAAATAGGTAACAGTGAGGTGGGAATGTAAGAGTCGAGTCTATTAAAACCGCACATTGCCTCTGACCATCCATGTCGTCAAGACACTAGATGTTCTATTGGAAGCATCCATGTCCTATTTTCCAGGTAATTTACTCGTTATTGTACTAGTACAGACATAATATAAGATGGTAACCTCTTCTCGCTATCCACGCTGAATTTCTGTGCCGTCAGTGTAGAAGACAAAACAGGACAAGCCTTTAGTCTTCCCACTGAAAGCACAAACTCTCCAGTGAGCTCTGGCTGCCCTACTCACAGCTGGGAACACAACACCAGTCGGCCTGCTCAATTGGACGGAAATACCATTGTGTTCTACCTCCTACCAAAAATTTCCTACCGAAATGTCGAGATAGGCTTTTCTGAATCGTCGAGTTGATTTTATATTTATTTTTCAAGGATACGAATAGGTGCATCACCATACCTTCTCTTAGCCTATATGGCAAACAGAAAGAGTAAGTAAGAGTACAAGTATTAAACGAATTGCCTAAGCGCCAATAAATAGTGGCATACATACATACAGTCACGCTTTTTTTCCCGGTGGGGTAGGCAGAGATTACAGTTTTCCACTTGCCACGATCCTGACATACACCTTTCGCTTCTTCTACTTTCATACATTCTCGCCGGTTTCCGGTACTCTTGACATATCATTTATTTAAAATGTCTCTGATCTGATGGGCATACGCATGTCTTCATCGAACCCTACCGGGTTGCTCATTCACCCTAATAAATAGTGACCACAGATAAATATATAAACATCTATGGTTTCAAAATGTCGGCAGTTTCCGTGAGAGCCGTCATTTCGCCTTGCGTTCACATTCTCAAGGAAAATCATAGGTACCTATCTACCTCTGAAGCTGGCCTGCTTTGGTTGTGTTCCGCGTACAATGACCTTTGTGGTAATTGAGTAGTGAATGCTAGGCTTTGAAGGAATGTAGGCATTTGTAATCTATTTTTAGGGTTCCGTACCCCAAGAGGAAACAAAACCCTTTTAGAGTTGTCTGTCGGACTGTCTATCAAGATCTTTTTCGCAGAAATGCATGGAGGTATCGAATAGATATTTATACGAAATACCCAGGTCTGCAACACCTTGAAGCTTTTTTTTTAAGCTGTAAAAAAATCAAACTTCTACGTCAATGCTATCAAAAGATACATTAGAGACGTTTAATCTAGCAAAATACAACACGATAATAGCAACTCCATCTTCCTTTTTCGACCATTCCATATTTGAAAATTAATTAAAACTTTTCTTTTTTATTTTTGGCAAGCAATCTGTACGTAAATGTATTTGACCTACATTTTAAATTAGCCGAAGTACAAGTATCTGTCCAATATTCGAAATTTAAAAATTATAAGCTTTTGACTGAACTTATGACTCAAATAATTATGTAAAAGCCGTGTACCATTCGCATTAGCGTCCGGATTCTATTCGCACACGTACCGAAATACATAAAATAAAATAGCAACAATAAAATAACAAAAAAACAACTTCAAGTCCGCGAGTCCAACTCGCACTTGACAGGCTTTTTATGTATATTGCATCAACTTATCATATTATAGACAACGAGACATTCATTATTTATATTATGAAAAGTTGTAATACAATTGCCGGCAAAACTAACTTGATATAGTGACCGACAACCTCAGTGGCGGGGCGGTAGTAAACGCAACCGCTACGCTGGAGCCGCGGGTTCGAAACACGCTCAGTGCAAATATTTGTATGCATGAATATTGGAATTTGCATTGGTCTGTGTGTATCTATGTAAAATATGTATGTAGTTACAAAAAAAAAAAAAATTCTATTTATCCGTATTCATGACATAACATAACATAAACTCACGCCTATATCCCCGAAGGGGTAGGCAGAGGCGCTAGCACCCACATTTCGCCAGTTTATGCTTAGGTCGCAATGTAATAAGTGGCGAAGCTATTGCCATTAACCGGGCACTGATAAACCTGCGATAAATACACACATAACTTCGAAAAACACCGAAAAGTCATTGGTGTGTGCCATGGTATAACCTGGGATCGAACCCGAGACCTCGTCTCAGCAGTCCATGACCCATTCCACAAGGCTACCGCGGTAACAGGTTATTTGTATTCTAGATTCCATAAAGCTATGCTCACTATGGAAAAAATAGCGTTGTGTAAAATGTTGTAGAATTGTAGAATATTGCAATTTATAGGAGATAAGACACGACGATATTTCTGTCTGATTGAGCCGTCCGACTGAGAAAAAACCTCCACCCTACAGAATACCGCGGTCATAATAACTTCGTGTTGTGTTCCCAACGGTGAGTAGGGTAGCCAGAGCTCACTGGAGAGGTTGTGCTGTCAGTGGGAAGACTAAAGACTTGTCCTGCTTTGTCTTCTACACTGACGGCACAGGAACTCACCAGAAGAGGCACACTCGCGCTGTCGACCCTGAAAGTACATGTAACATGCTCCTCCGAGAACTTGTTAAGATAAAAATATCTAGGAAGTAGGACACTACGATATTACCGTCTAATCGAGCAGTCCCACTAGGGAAGTACCTCCACCCTACAGAATACCGCGGTCATAATAACTTCGTATTGTGTTCCCAACGGTGAGTAGGTTAGCCAGAGCTCACTGGAGAGTTTGTACTGTCAGTGGGAAGACTAAAGGCTTTTCTGCTTTGTCTTCAACACTGACGGCACAGAAAATCTATGTGCTTGCAGGGTCGGCAGCACGAGTGTTACTCCTCACGTCCATAGGCCACGTTAACCACTTTCCATCAGGTGGGCCGTGTGTTAGTCTGCCACCTAAGTGATATAAAAAATCTGAAGAATGGTCACCTGTCCTCAAGCCCACTTGGCTAATGTTGTATGCCCTTGCAATCTGTTAACCTACTCGATTACTAAACATTAATTATGACAAAAAATCTCGTGTGAACGCATAGACACCCTTTAGAATAATTATTAAGATTATACAAACTCATGATTAGTTTGAACATAAACATTAAATGCGTTGTTATGTTGTAACTGCCCACTTTATTATTCTACGGTATGTTATATTTCCGTATTTATTTATACAAAGGGTAAATAATACTACATATAAAACCAGTAAGTAGGTATAATTCTCAATGACATAGTTTAAAATATACTATATCAATAAACTCACAGTTCAAGGATTGAACAAACAAACAAAAGCTGAATATTTTGTTTGTTTGAACGCGCTAATCCCAGGAACTACTGGTTCGATTTAATAAGTTTTTTGTATTGAATAGTCTGTTTATCGACTAAGGTTATATATCATCATCACGCTACTACTTAAGGGGGTGGTACAGTGTTTATAAATGTCAACAAACCCGGCCATTTTTATACTATATTATGAATACAAAGAAATACAAGTTCAAAGGGGTGAAATTAAGTTTCAAAATATGGCACAGGCGAAGCTGGGGCGCGTCAGCTAGTATTTTTGATACATTTATCTTTTGAGAAGAGCTGTTGTCCGAATTAGGTTAAGAAAACCCGTGTTCATCACCAGGTTGTACACTCGCGCTGCCGACCCAGTATGTAGGTACAGTCAGCATCAAATTTGACGAACAGCACTCAAAATGATCTTAACGCCTTAGTTTTCCCGCTTCTTGTTGACTGATTTTTCTGATATTTGCTACACACCTTTATTTTGGAGGATAATACAATTACAATTACTGCGCATGTGCTTCGCTCTCCCGAAGATCACATACTTGCTGCGGACCACCCCTACTTGGCTCTGCCTCGAGGAAGTTTCGTCCTTCGACGATGCCTTGAAATCGGTGGTGGAGTCAGTACTGAACGTTTCCCTAGATGGTACTCAGTGGAGTCAGGCGGCTCAACCAATCCGATGTGGTGGTCTTGGGGTGCGTTGCGCGCAGGATGTCGGTCTGCCAGCTTTTCTGGCGTCGGCACATGGGGTTGGTAGCCTCGTTACTAATTTATTGAATCCTAATGGTGACGGGGTGATCATACCTTTTGTGTCGGATGCTGTGTTAGCTTGGTCGGCCCTCAATGCGGGCGCGTCTATCCCTGAACCAATGAATATTCAGCGAGCGTGGGATGATGTGGGGGTGAAGCGACTCCAAGTTTAATTATTAGAGGGGGTGACAGGGGCCGATAAGGCTAGACTGCGGGCTGTGTCACAGCCTGAATCTGGAGCGTGGTTACAGGCATTGCCGTCCCCTCACCTAGGTACCCTGCTTGACGACGACTCTCTGCGTGTGGCGGCGGCTTTCCGCCTGGGCTGTAAGGTGTGTGAACCCCACATATGCACCTGCGGTTCCACGTTGGAAGCAAATGGCCATCACGCTATGAGTTGCCGACGGTGCACTGGGAGGTTTCCGCGACACCACTCTCTAAACGATATCGTCCGCAGGGCCCTTGTCTCCGCAAATGTCCCCAGTGTGCTTGAGCCTGCGGGTCTGAGCAGGTCGGATGGTAAGAGGCCAGACGGACTGACTTTGGTGCCCTGGAAGAACGGCAAATGTCTACTTTGGGACGTAACGTGTGTCAGCACGGTAGCCGCCAGCCACCTTAGTCGCACCATTCACTCCGCGTCGGCCGCTGCGGAAGACGCCGGCTCAAGGAAGAGGCTTAAGTACGCCGACTTGGAACCGCTGTACCAGTTCGTGCCAATAGCGGTGGAGACTCTGGGGAGTTGGGGCAAGGAAGCTAAAAGCCTTAGTAAAGAAATCGGACAGAGGCTCATCGAGGCGACCGGTGACACTCGTTCCGGGTCGTTCCTGGTCCAAAGGCTGTCCATTGCCATCCAACGTGGCAACGCAGCAAGTGTTATGGGCACTTTTGCACCGGGAGCGATCGGGTTATTTGATTAGTAGTTTTGATATATTGTATTGTAATAAATGTATTATGACTTTGAAAAATTACAATTTTAAACTATAAAACAGATCAGTTTGCTCTTAAAACCGTAAAATTAAGATCATTTTGTGACTATATAGTCATAATCGTTCTGACGCTGAAGTACGTGGTCTCGATAATAAAAACACATCTAATTGTATCGTTTTCCACGTAATAGGGGGTGAGCCTTTTACCGTCTTCGGGGCACTATTGTTGACTCGAGCCATGCATGTGGGGCTGAGCCTGGGCTGTATATATCTGTCTGATATTAATCTAAGCTAAACGTTTAAACTAAGATAGAGCTGGTGGTTAAAATAGTAACATATTGGATAGAGATCTGGTGAAGTTCAAACCCGCACACGCTCATTTACCGCTAAGGCCTAAAACAAACTAAAAACAGAATAGTGGCGGATGTGGATGCGAAAATATCAATTGTAGGAAAACGCACTTTGCGGTCACATTGAAGTGACTAGTCTAGCCAAGTATAAAGCTGCATTACGATGTCGTAACGACACGCTAAGTATCAAACATCGCTCTGACATTGAAGTCTACTCCAACGTTCAGATTTAAACTTGTTTACAAAAACATTTAACGGAAATTGTTGACATTCTTATGTCGAAACAAAAAGCACATAAAAATAGAAATACCGATAAACAAACAAATAACCAAATTAACATACATACATACATAAAATCACGCTTTTATCCCCGGAGGGTTAGGCAGATGTGAATTAACACCCACATTTAACCAATAACTGTATTCGTTCCCACGTAATAGGTGGTGAGACTATTGCCGTTTATCGGACACTATAGTTGACTCGAGCTCTGGGGCTGAGTCTGGGCTGTATAGAATCAAAGAATCAAAGAATCAATTTCATTTATTCAGTTTAGGCACATAAAGAGCACATATGAACGTCAAAATTTTACAATTATGTATGTCAAGAAATAATATAAAAATATTAAATACTGTAAAAATAAACCATTGGAAAATGATTCTTTCGCTGGTTCGGTAGATTAGTTCTACTGAGAAGATACCAGCAAGAAACTCAGCGAACTACATTAATTAGAACTAGATTATTATAACTACATTAGAACTAGATTATATATATATTATATATCTGTGTGATGTTAAACAGCCCTATCCCTTAGTCGCCTTGTATGACGCCGCATGGGAAGAGATGGGATGTCCCAAATTCTACTCTGCCCGGAGTCAAATTATCGACTTGACTTATATTATGTATCTGTGTATATTAATTCAGGATGTATATTAAAACTAACAGTTTCGTGAAAAGACACCACTCTGTTCAGTAACGTCAAATCGTGCTAAACTGTCTTAGATTTGCATAAAACAGTCGCCGTAAGACGGATATATGTATAGAAGAATCTAAATGGTTTCAGGCAAAGGTTCGGTGGTTCAAAGGTCAGTGCGTTCCCCCCTGTGAGGGAAAGATCATGGGTTTGAATCCCGCCTGGATCGTTTAATTTTTTTTCTATCTTAATTGATTTAAAACAGTATGTAGTGGCGGTTGGTAGTGACATCCTTATTTTCGTCAATTAACAAAATCATTTACTGCATCACAATTTGACAAAATTGAAAGTCCTGGCCTTGTCATCCTTGAGTTTACCGAATTGTTGGTTTGACTAGTGTATTCAATCAATCAATTGGTTCATTACCTACCACTACTTGGGGTATTTACCCAAAATTCTCTGTACTCGTCTTCCGTATTCAATCTTTTCTTTACCAGCTGAAGCTGAGTGTTTATTTCTTCCTACAGTCCCGGGTCCTTTAAGCTGAATGTCACCATTGTAACATGCTACGTGCCTTCTTTCCTGTGACTGTGCCTTTAACTTCCCGTCAGGCGAGGTGAAGTCAAATTGACTCGTCAAATATAAAAAAATCTATCTCAGTTCGCTATTTAGAGCATCTGTCCCACCTTTCATTTTCAATTCTACGGTTCTTTAGCAAATGTGACCAACCCATTGTCGCTTCAACTATCTCCCTCTGCCAGCCATGTTGTCGGGAAGTTCAGTACTTTGTCGGATGACCTCGTTACAAATTTTCTCCAGCAAATAAACTCCAAGCATAGCGCGTTCTCAACTCGACTTTTAGTTTGAGGACTTGAATTATAGTCTTTGTTTAAGCATCGTATAGCTCTAAAGTTATGCAGCAAAAGTATTCTTTGGTTGATTTACTCAAAAGAAAATTAGTCGTCCTTTGTACCTAACCAAATAATACAACTTAATTTTAAAAGTCAAGCAGACAAGTATTTGCATCAGTAATGTCGCTAATTTAATGTCACACCAACTACCTAAATTAGTTAGAAATTGTCCTAAACAAACTGCCTAGGACTGCGTTGAGGACCCGACCTCCACAAACACTCGTTCGAAGCCTAACATCTCTAAAATAATATTTGCCAATTCCAAATTAAAACGACCTTAAACCTGTACAAAAATGTTGCTCAATACAGAAAGGGTTACAGACTACAATTCTGTCCCTTTTACTATATTACCAAGGATATTATATCATGCTTATCTATTTCCTAATAAGACTAAACTACAGAATACCGCGGCCATAATAACCTCGTGTTGTGTTCCCGGTGGTGAGTAGGGTAGCCAGAGCTCACTGAAGAGGTTTTGTGCTGTCAGTGGAAAGACCAAAGGCCTGTCCTGATTTTGTGTTCTGCACTGAGGGCACATAAAATCTCTGTTCTTACAGGGTCGGCAGCACGGATGTGACTCCACTGGTGTTCCACACGTTCAAAGGTCACGGTAACCACTTTCCATTAGGTGGGCCGTGTGCTTGTCTACCACCTAAGTTGTATAAAAAAAAATACTATAATACATTTCGGCAAATAAGTTTTTGGTCCTACTTGATCTTTAGCCGTCAACCGGACACTTTTCCATGGCCATATTCACTGTCGGTTGGGGAACAGTCTTGTCCTTTGTACGATACCCACGGTAAGAATAGTTGGCATTAATTGGAGGACGTGGATATCTCTGATGTTAAAGAGACCACGGTATCCAAAACGTCAAAACTTTTATACAGCCTTAATAAAATATGTCAAGGTCTCTCATTTTTGGGTCAGTCTCCCGGTTCCGTAACAAAGTTTTATTGAACTCAATTAGAATAGTAGTGTTACTTGTGAAGAAGATAATCGTAAAACGGTTGAGTTTAATGTAAATATTTGAGATGCATTTAGACGTCCCATATTCTATCACATGTCACAAACTGGTATATTATGGCCGAGGTATAATACGTTACGTACGTTCGTAATAATTTTGGAATTCGAGTAGGCAGAGATATCATCAACTCGGTGTTATTTTTTTTATAAATTATGAACCATTTTTTTTTTGTTTCGGTAAAAAGCAAAATGTATTAAATTCGAATGATAATGCTATTTCAGATTTAAGTTTTTCTAACTCCAGCAGACGTATACATATTAGGAACACACATGTACTTTTTCCACAGTTTTTTTATTAGACCTGACCGGTTTCGCCTTTTTTTTTACGTGCGCAAAATCTCCACGGATACCTCCCCACCCACCGGAGCCGGTGGAAGGGGTTATGTCGGACTCGAACCGACTAAAACGCACGCCGCCTGTGGGTCGTTTTGGTTGCCGAAGGTGAGGTTGACAGGCATATCCCTCGCACCCCGGCCGACCCGGGGCCATCTCTCACGATCTGGCCCTCTTCTCGGGTGTGGGGATTACAGAGTCCCCAACTCGTACCCGGAAACGGGTAGGCGCGCCGGGCGCGCCACAGTCGCGGCCTGCTTCTGCCAGGGTGACAGGCGGCTCCACCTGTCACCCCCAAGCCTGCGCTCATGGGGGGCGGAGGTCGTTCATCGACCACCGACGCCCGAGTTGCCTTCATACGCGGGCAGCTTGGCTTGCGATCCTTCGTCGCTCCTGCTGCCGCTCCCGCCCCGCCTCCTCCTTCACGAGCATTACTTGCTCGCAGAAGGAGGCGCCGGCCGCCCAAGCATCCGCGCAGCGGACTATCTCCGCGAGCAAGGTGGAGAGCGTGAGAATCCTCACTCCCAGGGCCGCCACAAGCTCCCGCCTAGGCGTCTCCCACGCCGGACACTCGGTGAGCGTGTGCAGCCCCGAGTCCTCGCTCGCGTCGCAGTGATGGCACTCGGACGTTGGCTCTTTCTCCGTCCGACGCAGATACTTTCCGAATCACCCGTGCTCGGTGATCATCTGCGTCAGACGGTACGAGAGGCTGCCGTGTGACCTCTCTAGCCACTCCCCCATAATGGGTCTTACCGCCGACCGGTTTCGCCTTACGATATCTTCAACAAATTCTACCAAGTGCCATCAATCAACAGTATAAATAAAAATAAAAAATCCACCAGACTTGTTTATATAGAAATCCAAATAAATAAACTCGACAACATAAATCTAGAACGGTGATGAGTTCAATAAAATATTTTTCCTCAACTTTTTCTCGTACCATTTCAACATTTTATCAATTCGTTCTTATTTACCGCTTCATTACGTATAAGTACGATTACCGTTATCTATTCCTGTATACCATTTTATCTGCTCAGG
Organism: Eilema griseolum; assembly: GCA_963662185.1. Taxonomy (NCBI): domain Eukaryota; kingdom Metazoa; phylum Arthropoda; class Insecta; order Lepidoptera; family Erebidae; genus Eilema; species Eilema griseolum. The sequence continues at coordinate 20,076,763 of OY759245.1, forward strand.
TATTTTCAGCAGCATTTTTTGCACTCGCATTTACATTTCTGTAAATTAAAGCACTTTTTGCTGTTAACAAAAAAATACGTTCACTTCACTCTTAAGTTCTTTGGTAATTTTTTACTATTCGATTACAGAATCGTTATGAACTTTCCCAGCTTCCAAGGCTTAAAAAGAATGCAGTTTGTTTATTTTTACTGGAGATCAGGCATCTAGTAGACGCGTAACTATAAACTGGGAACCTGTTTCTGTATCTTGTCAGACTAGTTAGCTGAGTGCATTAACAGTGCTAAACGACGCATAAGGGTCAATTCTTACTGAAAAAACAGGAGAATTTGTTTCCAGGTGCAGATACTATAAGGTACGTGTAGCCTTGCGGCGCCTGCCTTAATTTCAAATGACTATGAACTTTAAACTGACATATTGAAAATTCAGAATGGTTTGTAACATCCGCTATTCTTTCAGCGGGGATTGACCCTAAGTGTATCACTTACCAGTAGTGAATCAACGAGCAATGAACCATCAAGGCCTTACAATAAACTGACAACCTGATAGTCTGGTTGTATCAGCTTTGACCTGGACAATGTTCGTTTATTAACCCTGTCAAAATAATTAACTTTATGGTGAATTGCCGTTTGTCAGATATGTATCAAGTAATCATTACGTTTTCCAGAATATTTAGACTTATTAGTTTGATTTGAATTGCATTTTCAATATCAAGAGCATTTGCCAGGTTTTTTTATTTTTTATACCACTTAGTTGTCAGACAAGTACACGGCCCACCTGATGGAAAGTGGTTACCGTGGCCTATGGACGTTTGTAACACCAGAGGAGTCACAGTCGCGCTGCCAACCCTGTAAGTACACAGTTTCTGTGCCGTCAGTAGAAGACAAAGCAGGACAAGCCTATAGTCTTCCACTGACAGTACAAATTCTCCAGTGTGCTCTGGCTACCCAACTCACCGCTGGGAACACAACACGAAGTTATTATAACCGCGGTATTCTGTAGGGCGGAGGTACTTCCCCAGTCGGACTGCTCAATTGGGCGGAAATACCGCCGTGTCCTACCTCCTTGAGGTTATCTGGTATAAGACCCTAAAGATGGAACACCGTTAATTCAGATATAGCCGCTAACTCAACTTTAAAAGATCCTTTAACAGACAGAGATTACAGTAGGTAGATTAACAGTTTAAAAAAATGTTTTAGTGAAAACTGCATATCACAGTTAAATTAATTTTGTAGTAGTTTGAGATTACCAACAAAACTTAAAGTTTTATCATGTAATTATCTTGTAAAATCGGTTAGGCGTGAGTCGGGCTCGCGATCTAACAGAATATAGGCGTGTACTTGAGCATTATAGACAGCAATATACTCTGATTGCGTTAAATTAATACTTTGATTTTAGGGTACTTCCCGTTGAGCTTATCATGAAATTTGGGAAGAACCAAGAAAAGTTCGAAAGCGTAACAATCCTACCAACTTTCAGCTGGTTGTGAATTATTGTACCCTCACTCCTAAAATTTGCTTTAGATTGACCGAACTAAAACTCAACACTTTATTTTCATAGTGAACAAAAAGTGACTAGAATAAATATAGTGCCTAAATGTCACCCTTCACTGACGGTCCATTGAGGTTGAACGTTTCATAAATCTATTGTAACTAATTAGACTTTTTGTCACATCTTCCGGCATTTGTTTTAGGCATTTTCTTATATTGTGTCCGTGGAGAATTCCCGGTAGTGACAAAGCAGTATCGTAACCTATATCGAATTGTAGGAAATACAGTTCAAAAATTCACATATTCTACTGCTTGCGGTCAATGAGGTTTGACTAATTTTATTTGTAGTTTTTCAATGGTGATTAGGTTATCATTATATTTACATTTTTTTTTTTTTTTCCGGTTCCGGCGATCGCATCGTAAACACACACGTCAAAGTGCTCCGCGAACTTAAATCATTTACAGTGCAAAAAGTGAGAAATAAAGAGTGCTACGTCGAAAATACAATAGTGTGAACATTGAAGAACGAAGTGGAAAACTATCACAGTGCAACTAACACTCATTTGTATTAAAAAGTGCAAATAACGCAATCAATAATTAGAGACTATATACAGTGCTGTCAAAAATAGCTTCAATCTACCCTACATAATACACAACATCGCAGTGACAACTACTGACATTTTCCATTGACATAACAGGGTTACCAGTCATATAATTTTATTCTACCTATAATTCAGTGTCGCAAGTAAAAAAAAAAAAAAAAAAAAAAAATACATAAAAATAAAAATGGATAAAAGTATGGAACTGCTATTATCGAAATTAGAAGAAAAGCTAAATAAACAAGCCATAATTATAACAAATGCAGTGACACAAAGTGTTATGGTAGCGTTAGATGAAAAAATGAAGATACTAACAGAAGAAAATACATTCCTAAAGACAAAAGTTGCTACACTCGAACAGAAAATATTCAACTTTGAAAAAGAGAAACGTAAATATAACTTGGTCTTTTTCGGAATTGAGGAGAGAGGAAAACCTGAAGCCGAACTAGTTGATTACCTCAAGGATACCATTCTAGACACAGGAACACACTTGGATAGCCAAGAAATCTGCAACTTGTATAGAATAGGTCAGAGCACCGAGACAAAAGACCGCCCTGTGGTTATCACAATTTCATCTATGTGGAAAAAACACTTAATATTGAAAAATAGGTCTAAACTACCCCCAGGTGTAAATGTCAAAGAAGACTATCCCAGAGATGTCCTGGAAAAGAGGAAGCAGCTACAGGGAAAGGTTGAAGAGGAAAGGAAGAAAGGAAATTTCGCCTACATAAAGTACGACAGATTGATAGTGAAAATGCCGACAGATGTAACTCGAGACAAAAGGAGAAGGGAGGAGTCAGGCTCACCCAACCTATCTACGCAGAAGAGAGCCAACACAAAAAACAACCCATCGTCATCATCTGCCAAACATACGGTCAAAGAAAACATAAGACCTATTCTGAAATTTGTTGAGCGCGGCAGGCCAGCTTCTATGTCTGAAACACCAAAAAACTAAATAACATAGCCAGCCGGGATCGAATAAACAATACAAAAAATACAACGAAAACTATACCAACTTACATAGAATGCACCCCAAGCCGGCTGGTCACCGTGGGGGAAGATGACCATTACCCTCCAATCAACATACCCCAACAACAATACCACACACCCCAGAGAGTAACAAACTACCAGAGCAATAATTTAACAAACATAGACCACTCCGAAACCACAAGCTCGCATAAAATTCTGCCAACAAACCAAGCTCTGAATTGCAACAACTTGCAGGACAATGTTATCTACATTGCGACGTACAATACACTGACGTTAAGAACTAATGACAGTCTGCTTGAACTTGTAGAGGCACTCGAAAATATAAACTGGACAATCGTTGGCTTGAGTGAAGTACGGCGCCAGGGCGAAAAAATTGAAGACCATGGTAAATTTATTTTCTACTACAAAGGTGAAACGCCTGGCAGCTATGGCGTTGGCTTCCTCGTAAAAAAAGAAAAAAGATACGACATTCAGGAATTCATTGGTATCTCGGAACGCATTGCAGTACTGAATCTGGTAATACCACCTAAAAACGAAACATGGTCCATAGTTCAAGTTTATTCACCAACTGAAAAATCAAGTGAAATGGAAATAAACTCGTTTTACCAAAGTCTAAACGCGACAATAAAAAGCCACTGTCACAAAAACATCATAGTAATGGGAGACTACAATGCACAACTCGGAAAAAGAAGACCAGGAGAAAACATTATACTAGGACCATACTACAGTGGCATAAAAAGGACACGGAATGGAAGGAAACTATTAGAGCTAGCGTACGAAAACAACCTGAGGATATTAAATACGGATTTTAATAATCGTCCCAAAAACAGATGGACCTGGACATCACCTAATGGATTAGTTAAGAACGAGATCGACTATATCCTTACAAACAAACGGAGTTTTTTTAACGACTGTAGGGTCATTAATACTATTAACTTCAATAGCAATCACAGGATGGTTAGAGCGAAACTAAACTTAGGTAAAAAAAGGCAAAGACACTTCAAGGCAAACACCCACCCAGATGAAGCCCCATCACACATAACTACCAATTTCGCCAACTTATTACAAAATTTTAATGAATTCACAAAAGGAAGAGATACACAGGAGAAATTCAACCACTTTTATCAACTGATTGACAACCATAACGTACCTACAAAGTCAGAAAGGAAAGACCAGCTATCAGATACATCCAAAAACCTATTACACCAAAGAGCCACATTATTAGCTACAACTAACAAAACAAAGGAGGATAGGCAGGCAATAGCGAAATTGAGTAAAGAAATTAAAGCCAATATGAGGAAAGACAGAAAATATCTAAGACTTAAAACCTTCGAAGAACACATTGTAAGAACAGGAGGGATTAAGAAGGCCATAAAAGAATTAACATATGTGAGAGAATGGATTCCTAAAATATTGAATAAAACAGGGAAAAGTACAAACAAAAGACCTGAAATCATTACTATTGCTACAGAATTCTATACTCAACTCTACTCGAATCAGATAATAATGGAACCAACTGACCTAACAGGCGACTCCGACGTGGTTGATATATTACCCAGAGAAATCGAGGTCGCTATTGAAAGCCAGAAGAAAGACAAAGCTCCAGGACCTGACAAGATTAGTAATGAGTTCTTACTACAATATAAGCACTATATTGTTCCAGTACTTACCCCAATGTTTAACGATATTCTAAAGAATGAAGTGGTTCCAACGCAGTGGACGAAATCAACCATAATATTGATACATAAAAAAGGGGATATTAATGATATCAACAACTACCGACCCATCAGCCTTCTATCGAATGTGTATAAGGTGTTTGCCAAAGTGCTACTGAACCGTCTAACAACACAACTAGACGAAAACCAACCGAGAGAACAAGCGGGATTCAGACATGGCTACTCAACCCTTGACCACATACATACTGTAAAACAGATCGTCGAAAAAAGCAAAGAGTATAACACTCCTTTTTACTTTGGATTTGTAGACTATTGCAAGGCATTTGACTCACTGGAACACGGAAAGATCTGGAGTGCATTGAAGAACCAAGGAGTGGATAACAAGTACATAAGAATCATAAAAAACCTTTATGAAAGCTCTACAGCAAAAGTGAAATTGGAAAGAGAAGGGCAAGAAATAAAAATAAAAAGAGGAGTACGACAAGGAGACCCACTATCGCCCAAGCTGTTCTCGGCGGTGCTCGAAGAGGTCTTCCGGAAACTGAATTGGGATAATAATGGCCTCAACATAAATGGAAGAAAACTTACACATCTCAGATTTGCAGATGACCTAATCATATTTGCTAACACCAGAGAGGAACTCCAAGGCATGCTCACAAATTTAGACACAGAAAGTCAAAAGGTGGGGTTAGGCATGAACTTTCAAAAAACAAAAGCCATGACCAACAGTATAAAAGAGTCTTTAACAATTAATAATCATCAAATATTGTTTGTGGAGGAATACAATTACTTAGGTCAGACCATTTCATTCAATGATCTCACAACCAAAGAACTCGACACAAGAATTGGAAACGCTTGGAAGAGATACTGGTCATTGAAGGAGATTATGAAGAACAGAGAAATTAGCATACAGATGAAGTCCAAACTGTTCAACACCTGTGTAATGCCCATACTAACCTATGGTTGCCAAACCTGGGCCACCACAAAAGCACAATGCTCTAAGCTGAAATCATGTCAGAAGGCAATGGAGAGAAGCATGTTAAGTTTGAGACTATCAGACAGAGTAAAACACACACAAATAAGAGCAAAAACTAAATTAGAATGTGTATCATTTAAAACTAAAAAATTGAAGTGGAGATGGACAGGTCACACAATTCGAGGAATAGATAAATGGAGCAAAGAGATTATGTACTGGTACCCAAGGGATGGAAAAAGGAATAGAGGCCACCAGTTCAAGAGGTGGGAGGATGAGGTGAAAGCCACGGCAGGACCCACCTGGACCAGGCTGGCAAGAGATAGAGAGGGGTGGAAGGCGTTGGAGGAGGCCTTTGCCAACAGGCAAACAGATATCAACAACTAAATTATATACTTAGACTTAGTTTGAAACAGTACATGTAGACACATCTGAGAATAAAGGCTTATTATTATTATATTTACATTATGCTTATTTCAAAATGACCTATTGTGTTGTCATTATATTTTCTAACTAGCTGACCCACCCCAGCTTCGCCCGGGGTATATTTTGAAGCTTCATATCCCTTTGAGCCCGTATGTTTTAGTCTTCAAAATATGTATGAAAAATTGCCGGCTTTGTTAACATTTATTATCAATGCTCCGCTCTCTTAAGTAGTAGCGTGATGATATATAGCCTAAAACCTTCCTCGATAAATGGACTACCCAACACTGAAAGAATCATTCAAATCGGATCAGTAGTTCCAGAGATTAGCGCGTTCAAACAAACAAACAAACTCTGCAGCTTTATAATATCAGTATAGATATATAGATAATTATCGATTAAGAAATACAAAATTGGATTGGTTCAAGCGGGATTGGAACTCACGATCTTTTCCTTACAGTGGGAACGCTCTGACTACTATGCCACAGAACCTTCTCCCGAATGCCGAATTCTTAATCGATTTGAATAGTTAGCATACTAAATGCTTTAAAATTACATACATACATACATGCAATCACGCCTTTATCCCCGGAGGGTTGGGCAGAGGTGAATTAATACCCACATTTCACCAATCATTGAATTCGGTCCCTCGTAATAGGGGGTGAGCCTATTGCCGTATTCCGGGCACTATTGTTGACTCGAGCCATGCATCTGGGGCTGAGTCTGGGCTGTATATATCTGTCTGGTGTTAAACAGCCCTATCCCTTAGTCGCCTTGTACGACACCACATGGGAAGAGATGGGGTGGTCCAAATTCTACTCTGCCGGGAACCACGGGGCTTACATTAATTAATTAGAGCGGAGTCATCAAAAATCAATGTTTAAAAATGATTGTAACATCATTCATTGGTTCCGATAGTTCGTGCGAATGTCGCTAGATGGCTCTCAACCGTACACCGTAAGACGTATATATGTATAGAAGAATTTAGATGGTTTCGGGCGAAGCTTCTGTGGCTTAGTGGTTAGAGCGTTCCTCCTGTAAGGGAAAGATCGCGGGTTCGAATCCCGCCTAAACCAATCCATTTTTTTCTATTTCTTAATCGATTTGAATAGATAGCATACTAAATGCTTTAAAATTTCATTCATAGATATTTTTTCTCTTATACAACTTAGGTGGCAGACAAGCACACGGCCCACTTGATGGAAAGTGGTTACTATGACCTATGAACGAAATTGTATACTTATTTTAAGTCAGACATTTAATCTAACATTACTTATTAATAAAACGAAGCGCTTAATCCTCAAGGGCTCTCAGAGTAAGATAATCATTGCTTAGTACTAAGTAATTATTATCTTTATCGCAAAGTGATTTTTCAACGCTTTGCGTGACCACAGAACTGTGATCTTTTTTGCGCAAAAAATTGGCATTGTCATCCCATGGAGCAACACCGTTAGTCTTTTGGGCTCGTTACCAGTCAACATCAAAGGGACGAAATTCTTCGATACCTAAACTCTTTACTTCAGTTGTAACTGTACATACTCCCTCCCCTACTGAAGGGATATTTAGCCCTCAATGGTGTTTTTAATTAACTTGATTAATATGTTTCGTTAACATCTTTTCAGCGCTAGAACTGGTCGGTCCAAAAGGCAGAGTCTTCGTAAGTCTTCTATTCAACACCATGTTCATCCTCGGAGGAGTAGCAGTCACTCTCCTCTTCTGGTGGCTGCAAAACTGGCGATATCTTCTCTTTGTCATTTACTCACCTTCGGTATTCGTCTTTATCTACATCTGGATGCTCCCAGAAAGCTTCAGATGGCTCTTCAGTAAAGGAAGATATGACGAAGGAGTTGAAGTTCTTAGTAGATCAGAGAAGATGAATAATGTAATAGTTCCAAAGAACCATTACGAGCAAGTGGAAAGACAAGCAACGAAACAGAGAGATGAAAGGAAATGTGAGAGTATAGAAAGAAATCAGTCTACTTTCAAACAGCTTCTAACATCCAGTATGATATGGAAAAGATTATTCATATGTTCCTTCCTGTGGATATCGTCTACTCTAGTCTACTACGGTCTTTCTATTAATGCTATTGAGTTATCAGGCAATAGCTATATGAACTATATTGTTATTTTAGTTATAGAAGCGCCTGCTAACGTCTGCAAGTTGATATTCCTGGACAGATTTGGCAGAAAGAGGGTTATAGCAACAGCTTATTTCATGACTGGATTGATTTTGATTAACTACGGCTTTGTTCCAGGTAAGATCATAGTTTGTAATTTAATATACAGATAGACAATTATTTCAATTCAATTATTTTGGGTGTATGAGACCTAGCCATTAAGCCCTAGCTAACCACGCTTGCTGATTGAAAGATAAAGGCTCTTTCGCAGGTTTTCCTCTCATGAGTGGGAGAACAGAAAGCAGTCGCTCTCATAAAAGCTGTTTATTCATAAACAAATACAACCGAGAGTAACGCTAAAACGATGATTATACCCTACATATCAAAATTTATAGGATGTATAGGCCCTACATATCAAAATTTGCCTAATCTTTTCTAGAAAAAAAGGCAATTATAACATGTCCATCCAAAGGTTGCCTGAAAGAGATCGCTTGTAGCGATAAAGCCGCCATTTTACAATTTTCATAATGTTGTCCGTACATGTACTATAAGTTATCCGTGCACAATTAAGATTTTCCTTATCTTATCCAAGTCAATTCATATCTCCTATAAACCAAGAAATAATGAATCCAAGACTATTTAACATGACATTCCAATAACGTTCTATTTTTTTTAATCCAATATATTTCTTCATTACAGTTGGCAACTGGTCAATACTTCTATACCTTGGAGGCAAGTTCTTCATAACTTTGGCATACAACTCACTGTACGTGTTCGCAGCGGAGGTATTCCCAACGAACTACAGAACGACACTACTGGCTATGTGTTCTACGATAGGCCGGATAGGATCCACTGTCGCGCCTCTGACACCTTTACTGGTAAGATGGTATTAGACTACTTATCGAAAGATAGATAATCTTTTTGTACACCATAAAAGTATTTAACACATTAATAATCAGAAATGGACTTAATGTTAAAATAAAATTACACAATTATATTATTAAGCCCTGTCTCTTATACTAAGGGATTCTGTGTCATAAGAGACAGTGTACGCCTCAAAACAATATAACAATGTTACTTATCTTCTTATATCATCTTAGTAAACACCTGTACAGCCTCCTACAGGGAATGTACCTTACATGTTTATCATAGACTAGCTGATGCCCGTGGCTTCACAGTTTAGACAGACCAACCTACATAGTTTTTGCGTCCAACTCGGATAAACAGACAGACGAGAGTTACAAAAAAATGTTCATAAATATATACCATAACCCAAGTTTTATTGTTAAAACTACTTAACAATTATATAATTGCACAGATTTTCTGTCTTAGCTGTCTAAAGCTAAACTACTCTGCCACACACTTCTTGATCATTATCATCTTGCAGTAAATTAATATTATCAATAAACTTCCAGTAAAATCATGTATTACATATTTCTTTCCAGACGATATACTATCAGTATCTGCCAACCATGATATTTGGTTGTATGGCAGCATTATCAGGGTTCCTAGTCCTCATACTGCCAGAGACAAACAATATGAAACTACCCGACTCCTTGAAGGAAGCGCAAGATCAAGACCATAGATACGACGTGAAGGTTGATGAAAAACCAATAGACAACAAAACTAGATTATGATTTTAAAAAAACATATACAGCGTGATTTTATAATCGTTTTGGATCCGAAAAGAGGTAACTTAGAATAAATAATATCGCCTAAAATAGCCAAATTATTGTATTGATTATTCGGGTTTCAGGATAGGGCTTAGAATTAAGTGTACAGTCGCCCTCAAATGTTGCTAAACACAAATATAAATACACAGACAAACAATCTTTATTTAAAAATAAATCAATATACAATTGAGTTAAGAATAAGTTGAGTACCTTTTAGTTAACTTCAGAGAATTTTTTTTTACCATTTCTCTGTGTTTATAGTTTAATGTACAGTTTTTAATTTGATCTTTCATTTTTAGTTTTATTGTTAATTATATTTCCATACTTTTTGTATGATTTGTGATTGAAATGGTCATTCACATAAATGATGTAAAACTCACTGAAATATTTACTCAATAATGTTAAACATGGTAAATATCCCGGTGGGTTTTACCCTGTTTCATACTTTTCTTTAACAAAAACAAACAATTTACTTATGACAAGTTTTAGAGCTTCCCTTTACTGACCTTGGTCGATAAGTGAAATGTGTTAAGCTAAAATCAATGACGACTGTACTTAACCTGACGTCTTTAAGGTCGATTGTGTGAAAGAATATCACATCGTGATCATTTCTAACATTAGATCGAGGTGGATCGAAATACGTTTTTGGTAAAAATATTATATACAATTTATTGGGAGAATTAGCCCTCTTTTCATTGAAATCATGATTGATTTTGACATGTAGGAGTTTGAGATTAGATCGAGACTGAATTTTCAATAGATTGTCTGCTTTATTGTATCATCACGATTACATTTGGCGCCCAACATGGGACTCCAGATGTATTCGTTAGTTCTGACTACATTTTAGTTATATAGTTTGGCCACAGAGCAGTGAAAACTAGAGTTCGGCTATTTTTAGGTCTACCGCTTAGTTAAATTATTTATTCAAAATTACCTCATTTCGGCTCTAAAACTATTATAAAATCACGGTGTATTACAAGCCAAAGAATGACAGTTGGAACAAAGAGGTTGTTAAAATGTACATTAGATATAATTAGGTAGTGAATATTGATTAAAAATGTCCACGAGAAAACAATATTTAGGATAATAAACATCAATTTTAGTTTTTATGTTGTTTACATTAAGGTCCTAAATTAATTTAAGGCTACTCTCTGTGTCACGCATGTTTACACCCGACTTCGTAAATACAAATCGTTTGTGTTTTTCCACCAAATACTAATAATACTATTTGCAAGAACAGGCTCTCGCATACGGTAGAATGGACAAGAAGATCGTATTAATAGTGGCTGCGGTGTATAGGTCTCCACCAGGAGATTCGGAGTCCAAGACAATCTGAATGTCAGTTGGTACAATTATTGATATGATGATAACGATTATTTTAGAAGGAAACATTCTTGTTAATGTATTGTCTCGTCTGATTACTGTAGGTAATTCTTATAACTATGTGAATAATATAAGACAATATTGAGCAAAAACACACGTTTGGTACATAAGTACTTACGTATTAGAAGGGCTGCGCCTAACACAAACTTCTAAGTGAACGGCCGGAATTGCGCAAACAGCTTGGTTGTTTTTGTTTAATGTGAGGTAAGCAACTGCGTCTTAGCTAAACTGTTCTTACGTGTCTCTAAGAAGGTACAGTCGCCCTCAGTATAGTTTGATAGTTTTTAAGTTAAACAATTACATAACTAATCTTACCTAACATTATATAAGTAATCTTTAAGCTGCTTCTGAGAGCAACAGTACTTACATATAACTCAATCTGAACTGCACTAGTATGTTTATTTCCGTGTGTTCCTAGATCACGTGGTCGATCAGGCCCCCAATTATGCGAACATTGTGTCATAGCAATACCACTGTTATACCACAGAAATTGAAAATAAAACGATATTAAATTTTATATTTTATTGATATAGCCTTAAAGTCCAAAATTTTTTTTTTTAATTTTTTCATTCAATCTACAATATACCATTTAATTTTTAACTTTAACGACATGACAGTAAAGTCTATGACATAGCTGTGGTTTTGCCATGACATAAAATTAGCGTAATAAAGCGATTCCAAATTTCCAAAGCGTTTCTTTCTTTCTTCTTTCTTTCTTTCAAAAGTTAAACGTTACTGAGCTAAAATATTATTAAGGCATTAAAGAAACTCGTTCAAGAATGTTTTTTAGCCTAACTTGTCTTATAACTGGCTTATCGTTTGTCAAACCTCTCCACCTCTCTCTTTCTCGCTCTCCATTCTTATGATTCAACCAACCTGGGACAAAGAGTCGATTTCGTTTCCTTAGCCGACTTTCCATCTCTTGTCTTTTGGCTTCCAGTGTGTGACCGAGTGAGCCTAATGGCATTACAGCAACAACAAAACTGATTAAAAAGTTTAAGAACACATGGTTATTTTCGTTTTAAAAACATATATATAAATCTAAAACAACATCGCAATCTACTCAGATACCATGTTGGTGAACAAAAAAAACAAACAAAACTGGCCAACGATAAAACCCAAACGGTTCACGTCCGAGTTTTAATTTGAAAAACGGATTAAAAACTGACGTATTACCACTGTTTCGCGAACCGAAGCCAACATTGGACCAACTGTTTGTTAGATGTCACAGCCAATGACTTCTATATACCTAGGTATTAAGAATCAAAATTGTGTCACGGTTTCTGGGCGAGGCGGGAATGAACATAAAATTTCGAATTTAGAACTGAATACAAAAACTAAATTAAAGAGTAACGAATGCAGAAGTTAGGTACTAATTAAATAAACTGTTAAGAGCGAGTTGGACTCGCGCCCTAAGAGTTCCGTACAAAACGGAATTAAGGGATGAACTTATGTTACATAAACGACAATGTTTGATTTGATATTGACATGGTCATTCAAATTACTCGTGTAATACTCGCCGGGACATGCCGGCCGACATAAACGACAATGTCTTGTTATTGTGGTGACCCAGAAGTTCAATTTTCTCACAGCTGTAAGAGGTTGCAGATTTGACTAAATGGTATAAATTTCAATTTGATTTGTCCACACATTACCGAGAAAAATGTCTTGACAGACAGACAGACAGACGAACAACGATGTTTTTTTTTATTTAGTTTTTTATACCACTTAGATGGCCGACAAGCACACGACCCACCTGATGGAAAGCGGTTACCGTTGCCTGTGGATGTGTATAACACTAGAGAAACCACCCTCGCGCTGCCGACCCTATAAGCACAATGTTTCTGTGCCGTCACTGTAGAAGACATAACAGGACAAGCCTGTAGTCTTCCCACTGACAGCACAAATTCTACAGTGAGCTCTAACTACCCTACTCACTGCCAGGAACAAAACACGAAGTTATTATGGCCGCGATATTCTGTAGGGCGGAGGTACTTCCCCAGACGGACTGCTCAATTGGGCGGAAATACCACCGTGTCCTACCTCCTATACATAGTGATCCTACAAGGGTTCAGTTCTTCTCCTTTTGCATTACGAAACCCTGAAAAGAATATATTTTACTTTCAGCACCATCTGAGCATCCAGTTAGCAAAATTTAACACGCCACACCTGTGATTCAATAAGTTCAGCAACGTTGCGCAACACGCATGCATATTGTTGCTCAGCTTGCACAACATAGTATGAACAATTTGTTCAATGATTGATCATCCGTACACGTTGCACGATATTTCACGTCGTTGCTGTACAATAATTTTGTTCAACATGTTGGAAGGACTTAGTATTAGATATTTTAATGATGAAACTTTGTACCTAATTGTTGATGATGATGAGTTTGTTTTAAGGTGATTAAGTTGGCATCCGATATAGATTAGTAGAACTGGTAGTGTACTTAAAGCTAACAGTAGATTGCTTGTATAGCGCTCCCACGAGTGCAATGAGTGGCGAAGGAATAAGGATTTATAGTTTAACTACCAATCTACCTATGTATTATTATTGTTGATGTGGCAACACTGGGGACAGCATAGACTTAGACAGACAGAAATAGTTTTCCATACATACATGTAGTCACGTCTTTATCCCCGGAGGGTTAGGCAGCTAGGCTACCCCACCAAGCCCCCCTCTCCCCTATAACAAAGCGTTCTAATTGAAATTCTAAATTATTTAAATTTAGAATTTCAATTAATAAGATTTACCATATTGGCTCCAATATTTGCACCAACAATTATATTTTTTTCAATGCTCCATTCCACGATCCTTTGCATCTAACGGGCGCTTTCACAATTGTAATTATGCGTTTACTACGTGATCCCATTTCGCTGGACGTGCTCGCGTAAACTCAGTCTTATAAATAAAACGGCCTATTCATTTTTCTGATACAACTTTGTTGATAAGCGGCAGATAACGTACCTACATATTTGTAATGTATGGCCATGTTGGCGTATGTGCGTGGAATTTTGAAACAATTTTCCATGTCACTGATTGCGGAACAATTAAGATTCAACCTAATGTAGCACCTATTTAGATTTGCATTTCAAATGTCATGTAATTTAAAGGCAATCCTTTATTAAAATTACAGAACACTGATACTGAACTACCAGTAGGTATCTAAAAAGTATATCATAGGATCGCTCTTATACCTAGCGCTGACCTTGAAAATCAGTCATCACGCCAAACAAATCCAATAACTGCCTAGTTAGATTTACAAGGTTGAGTAAAAACGGTAACACTCGGTCGGAGAGCAAACGTTATTCGGGTAAAAACAATTTGTAAGTTTTTGTTACGAAACCCTTGGGCCGTTTCAGATGAATACATGAATACGTTAACTCGTAAATGCCCTTTATGATAGCCATGCTTTTTCAGAAAGTGCGTTGGGTTAAACTCTGTAATATACGAGAAATTGTATGAGAGAATTAGAGGTCGACTTTGTGCTATTTAGAATATATTATGTTATTTCGCGTGTGGTGGTATAGTTAGCAGGATATCGTGACCCTCATTACATCACAAAATGTTTTGTGTATAGTTTAAGGATAGGTCTGGGGACTGTGAAAGGAAATCAAATTTATCAATCATAGATTATATCAAACCAATTCACGTCAAGATATATGCCGGTAGTTATAGTTATGTTGTATTTACTAATAGTAGTGTTTTACTTAACTATCAACCAATCAATTAGCCCACCGTAGTTCACTGCTGGACATAAGCATCTCCCAATGTGCGTCATTTTATCCGATCCTCTGCCTTCCGCATCCAGTTTGTTAGTTTACTCTGCTATAGTAGTGTTTTAATATTTAAGAGAATTGAGACTGTGTTCCATCAGAGATGTGCGAGCAATGTGTTCAGCGGAGCGAGGTTTTCGTAGGTACATGCAAAGGAAAGAATTGGATATTTTCCTGTAGTTAAAATAAATTATTTAACTGAACTTATTAAATTAAGAATGGTAAAAGAGCGATAAAAGTTGCGTCTGTTCTTATTTTATCGTCACGCAGTCTCTAATAGTAAATGATTTGACTACTGAATATCATGACGTCACAATAAATTATTTCATACAAGTTTCCTTATAACTTACCGTTTTGACGTTTACTAAAATGTAACTAATTTGACTAGTCTGTCAAATACCCCATTGTGTACCGCGGATGTGATGCTAAGTTCCGACGGATGTTAAGTCACCCCTCTCTCGCTTCTAAAAACTGTCTGCTATACATCCATAGAGTAGAGTAATACATCTTTGCACGCACTGTTTCATAGCGTCGTCGCTACGCACCACTCAGTTATCTTGTACATCTCTTATGGAAACGTAGCCTAATAGCTGACACAAAGTTGAAACATGTTGTAGTTTTTAGGTCTCGCGGATCTTATTAAATAAACTAAAGTTCCAAGTTATTGGTTTTATTTCTTTAAACACAATAAGAATAAGAAACACTCATGTAATGGTAGCGGCCATTTTTAAAAGAAGAATTTTAACAGTATGGGGTTGCCAGACATGGCAGTCTTTTTCATTGTTGCCAACACTCCGCCTCAATGAAAATACTAAAAAACTTACTTAATATTTAACAAATGTCTAAACTTCTCTACTTTAATTTTACCCAGGGGTTTCGTGAACAAGTCAGCAACCTGATCATTTGTTCTTACATACTCAATATTTATAATTTTAGAATCTAACTTTTCTCTAACAAATTTTAGTTTGATATCTATGTGCTTTAACTTACTATGAAATTGGCCACTCTTACATAGCTTAATTACAGGCTGATTATCTTCATACATACAGACAGTAACAAATTTTTGTTTAATATCAAAATACAAGTTTCTCAACCAACATGCTTCGCTGGTTGCATTACTTAATGCTACAAACTCTGACTCGGTGGAAGACAATGAAACTGACATCTGTTTTCTTGATGCCCAAGACACCACACACTCAAATATTTTAAATACATAACCACAAGTTGATCTGCGGTCATTCTTATCCCCCGCCCAATCAGAGTCTACAAAGCCAACAATCTCATTACTATTTTCATATTTGTGAAACTCTAACTTTAAGTTAACTGTTCCTTTTACATAGCGCAGGAGATGCTTTAGCGCATTCCATAAATCTTTACTAGCACATGACTGATATCTGCTTAATATACTTATTGCTAAACACAAATCAGGGCGAGTACATAGCATAGCATACATTAATGATCCTATGATCATTCTGCATCTCTTCTCTAGCTCTTCACTCTCAGAACTTTCCCTTTTTAAGGTGCTATGGTCAAAACCCTCCTGCATAGGTGTAGCCACAGCATTGCACTGACTCATATTACATTTTTCAAGTAATTTTTCTAAATATTCGCTTTGACTCAACATAATACAATTTTTATCAATATTTTGACAAATTTTTATGCCTAAAAAATTACTTGCAAGCCCTAAATCTTTCATTTTGAAACATTTATTTAATTTTTCTTTTACATGTACAATCTCCCTATTATTTGTAGATGCAATTAACAAGTCATCGACATACAATAATATATATGTGGTACAATTTTCCTTCCTATTAATATACAAGCAGTATTCATAGTCAGATTGTTTAAATCCTAACTCACACATTACATCATTAAACTTTTTGTTCCAATTTTTTGGAGATTCTTTTAGTCCATACAAAGATTTATTAAGTTTTAAACACTCATCATTTTTAATTTTAACATACTCACAACCTTTAGGTAGACAAATGTACACATCTGAGTTTATATCTCCATTTAAGAAAGCGCTACAAACATCTAGTTGGTACACAGGTAATTTATCCTCATTACATATAGCTAAGAACAACCTAATAGAAGGTAATCTAGCAACAGGACTATAAACATCACTCAAAACATTTTGTTGAAAGCCTCTGGCTACTAATCTTGCCTTGTACATCATACCTGTTATATCCGTCTTCCTTTTAAGTACCCATTTGCAGTCTATAGGTTTACATGAAGAAGGCCTAGTTACTATACTCCAAGTGTTGTTTTCTTCAAGTGCATGAATTTCTCTGGCTATTGCTTCCTCCCAAGATTTATGTTCCGCACTTGCAACTGCTTCTTCATAGCTAGGATTCTCCTCACACATTAGACTCATATGGTAATCATTAAACTTCGATGGAAGTTTTCGCTCATCCCTTGATCTCAAGTTGTATCTCCCTTCTCCGATTTCTTCTGTGCTCTCCGCTACTCTGTTCCCATCTTCCTCTATTTCTCTGACTCTTAACTCTCTTTCCTCATCAGCTCTGGTCTCCTCAATAATATTTTTGTCTTCCTCACTTTTCTCAGCCTCTGTGCTCACACACTCTTGTATATTTGTACTTTCCATCATTTTCTCTTCTGTACTTCTCTCACAAAACTCTTCTCTACGTTTTGTTGGTAGAAAGATTATGTCTCTATGTATTTCAACTCTGTTTGAACTGGGTAGGTACACACGATAGCCCTTGGTGCACTCATCATATCCCATGAATATACCAGTCACATTCTTAGGGTCCCATTTCAACCTTTTCTCTTTAGGCACATGAATGGAAACTTTTGTCCCGAACACTTTAAAAATATTCAAATTGCAATCCTTCTTGTTGTAATAGCTCTGATATGGAGTTGTGGCACTGTTGGGACTTGGACCAGTTCGATTCAAAGTGTAAACTGCATTACTAACACCTTCAGCCCAAAAATGTTTATGCATACCTTGTATCATTGCACGAGCAGCCTCCACTAACGTGCGAATCTCTCTCTCAGCACGCCCATTTTGTTGAGGTGTATACGGCACACTTTTTTGATGAATAATACCTTTAGACTCCAAAATTTTTGTAACCTCACTATTTACAAACTCAGTGCCATTGTCAGTTCGTAGTATTTTTATTTTGCATGAAGTCTCACGTTCAGCTCGGGCTATGAACTTTTCTAGGCAACTTTTAACTTCACTCTTCTGTTTCATAAAAAACACAGTACGGTAGCCTGAAAAATCATCTTTCAGTACCAGGAAATATCTATTTCCTCCCAAAGACAGCTGTTCCATTGGACCGCATACATCTCCATGAATAATTTCCAATCTTTCTTTTGCTCTTGATTTGCTCTGCGGATAAGGAAATTTATGTTGTTTCCCGGCCAAACATTTCTCACAACAATAATTCTCACTGTCATCTTCAAAATCAATTTTATTTTTACGTAGAACTCGTTTTATTTGCTCAAAATTCTGATGTGATAGTCTTTCATGCCACACAGAAATTTTTTCTAACCTTTCACTCAATTGACAACTCGATACGTCAAATAAGGAACGTTCAGAAATTTGTGTTCCACTTTCAGCCACTGCTCCCAATATTAGATTTTTATTTGACACAAAGTTCATTTTGTAAAGTTTGTTTTCTCTATTAGCGATAGCCCGAATATCACCATTCTCATCAACAAACTGACACTGCTCACTATTAGAAACAAGATGAAAACCATTGTCTAACACTTGTCCGACTGAGAGCAGATTAAACTTCAGCTCTGGCACATATAACACATTAGATAATTTTGTTAACCTATATTTTTTAGAGTCCCATGCATACACAATCACTGTTCCTATACCTTTCACTTCTAACATCTTGCCATTGCCTACCCTTACTCTGGATAAAAAGTCTTTCTCACTTAACTCTCGAAACAGTTCTCTTTTGCTACACATATGTTCACTTGCGCCGGTGTCCAAATACCACACAGACTCAGTTTCATTTTCCCCACTGTCACACATAAATGCATTACTTTCATTTTCATTTTTCTGTTTATTTTCACTATTCATTTGCTTCTTTTTTAGTCTACATTGTTTGGAAATATGGCCCTTCTTTTTGCAGGTAAAACATTCTCTTGTATCTTTTTTCTTACATGAACTTGCATAATGTCCAATATTTCCACAATTGTAACATTTAATTGTATTTGAAGTACTCGCTTGGGGCTTTCTTGATGACAATAATGCCACAGTTTCCTCATTGGAGTTTTGACGCTCCTCTTCAATCAGTAGTCTGGATGTTATCTCACTTAGAGTCTGTTTCTCAAGCGGCACAGACTCCCATGCTGATCTGAAGTGTTTATATTGCTCGGGCAGTGACATCAGTACTTTGGTAATCATCATTTTTTCAGACACTGGCTCTTCTGCTAATTTAAGCTTTGTTTTTATGTCCTCAAGCTTAGAAAAAAACTTAGATAAAGGTTCTCCACTGTCAACACTCATTGTGAAAAACTTCTGTTGTAATAGGTGGACGCTCACAGTTGACTCTCTGTCGTAGACGACTTTCAGTTTTGCCCACATTTCATAAGATGACTGACATGAAAAAATATGAGTCAATGGTTCTTCTTCCATTCTAGTCACCAGTATCTCCTGGGCTTTTGAATCCAATCTCTTCCACTCTAATTGTTGCTTCACAATCGCCTCTGTTGTTCCTTCTGGATATTCTTTTGTGCCCATTACTACGTCTACCACTCCTCGGCTCCTCAAGATAACTTCAGTTTGGAACCTCCACACAGGCCAATTACTCGCTCCGGATAACTTCACGGTGTTGGTGAGTATGTTCGCTTCCATCTCGTCCTCCTTTTGACTTTACTCAGCCAAGCACAACTCAACTCGAAATACTCGACCAATACTCAACGAACGAAGCCGAACGATAACCCACGCCGCGCCGCTAAAAAAAAATGGCGTCGCCAAGTCACAAGTTACGAAAACCACTTCGCTCACAGCACCTCGCAACTCTCCTCACTCGCTCAACAACTAGGAACATTGATCTGGGCCCATAACCTGTAGTTTTTAGGTCTCGCGGATCTTATTAAATAAACTAAAGTTCCAAGTTATTGGTTTTATTTCTTTAAACACAATAAGAATAAGAAACACTCATGTAATGGTAGCGGCCATTTTTAAAAGAAGAATTTTAACAGTATGGGGTTGCCAGACATGGCAGTCTTTTTCATTGTTGCCAACACATGTAATACTTTGGTCAGTAACCAATAAAAAAAATATATAAAAAAATAAAACCTCGAAACCTCGTCCGTCTATCAGCAGGTGAAATTGTCTTGAGTATTGTCATCTTGATTATATTTCCGGCAGAGCCTGGTGTGATCTTTCATCACAATCGGGGTGAAATAAAATTTGAGCTTTTCTCTATTTTCCTACACAATTTTTTTATCAATCGGCATGGGTTTGCGTTAAATTTAAACCACAAACGAGCACATATTTCTACTATTCCACTGCAACTCCGATTGATTGCGTTTTGCCTCTGGCCACACCGCGGCACCGGCGGTAAATTATAGCCTCCGCATAGACGAGTAAAAAATGTATACCACTTAACTAAACACGTTTGTGAGTACGCATCAGTGGTGCACAATCTACTTTTTGAGGAGACGCAAATAAAGTAGTACGTTTCTATGAAAGGACAGAAGACGATAAGTGATAACAAGGTAAATTTCATCGTAAAAAAATAAAAATTATCATCATATTAGCAATGTTCCCAGTTAATGGCCGTTTTGACAGGACTGGTTTTGCTCGTTTTCTCTTTTTTGGTGTGTGAAGTTCATTTTTTTCTGTGCCAGTCTCACTATATTTTTCTTTAGTTAGGCACAACTTAGTAACATTACTTAGTCACAACTGTTCGTTGTCTAATATTAAGCGCACCAAAAAAGAGGTAACGAGCAAAATCAGTCGTTTCAAAACGGCCATCATAGTGTGCCGTATCTATAATCGAAGGATTCAGAGAATTACTACTTCTCGTCTTTTTGTTTTGGCTTATACTGGTGCGACTGTTATTCAATCTCCTAACCCCGAGAGTAAAGTCTGCGCCGGATAGATACCGGCTTGCAGGTGACAGTGGCTTGAGACCTCTAGATGTCAAATTCGGTGATTCCTATGTTTCTGACAATACTTATCTCAGCACGTAGGTACATTTTAAACATTCCGCTTGATAAGTTGAAACTAAGTTTCATGTGTGTAAAAAGTGTAAATATATTAGGTAGGCAGGTTTTTTTTTTTTTTTTCTTTATAATACAAAGTAGGAAACCTTTTTTTTTTCTTGAATAGCAACATATCAAACTCAGAGGACAATCTTGCCAGTGTCAAGTTGGATATATCTAGTCTTATTTTGTATTATAATAATAGATATCTTAGTTAGAATGATTGTTGAAGATGACGATGATGATGAGTTATGATGTAGTTGATGATAATGATGATGATGACGATCACTGAGTTGATTGTTGCCTCAGTAAAGTTGTGGGGACTTTACTAGAAGCTCCCTAGAGGGAGATTTGAACTAACACGAATTGTAAAAATTCACTGTAATATGCCACTTTCCTACACTTGTGTGCGTTGTCAAAGACGTTATGTCTAAAATTCGCCATTTTCATAAATAAAAAATCGAATTCACACCCATTTTGGAAAATAAAACATTACCACGATGCGCTCTTCTTCATGTTGGCACGAAAACTCCAATATTCCATAGTCTCCCTATATTTTAAACATAAGCTTTCGTTCAAAAATTTGTCGTGCCTGCTAAAATTAAAATAATATATTATGTGAGGGCTGTGCTGATCTCAAAAAAAATTATGTATCTCGCGACTTTTCTTTTGAATGAAATTTTAAAGCAATTAGTATGGTAACTAATTCAAATCTATTAATATATAGAAAAAAATTATCGGTTCAGGCGGGATTTGAACCCGCGATCTTTCCCTTACAGAGGGAACGCTCTGACCAATAAGCCAAAGAATCATTACCTGAAACCATCTAGATTCTTCTAAACATATATCCGTCTTACGGCGACGGTTAAGTTAAGTGAATCTAACGACATTTGCACGAATTATCAGAACCAATGAATGATGTTGCAATTATTATTT
The DNA here is from genome assembly GCA_963662185.1 of Eilema griseolum. Taxonomy (NCBI): domain Eukaryota; kingdom Metazoa; phylum Arthropoda; class Insecta; order Lepidoptera; family Erebidae; genus Eilema; species Eilema griseolum. The sequence continues at coordinate 20,098,985 of OY759245.1, forward strand.
CTAAACATTGATTTTCTTTTCTTTTTTCGTAATTTGTTATAGTTCTTCATTGCTTTCCGAACCTTTTGATAAGCACGAATCACTTAGTGATTGTAACCAACCGTTCAGAAACAAACAACAATAACATATCTCAACAGATTATATTTGACAGCTGTCACTCCAAATTCCCGCCATAAATTTCCCCAAGTCGTATGCTAAGTGAAGTGTTGGTATGTAATTAAGCATGCCGTGCGGAATCAGCGCTGCACACGATTAATGGCAGGTCACCGCGTCGTCACCTACATGCGGTATTACAAATTCCGTATGCAACTTCGTACCAGAACATGAATGCTTGCATTGCGAATGTTGCTACAATAATGTTATGTTGAGGGATGTGATACTGGTTATAGATTTACCTATTTACGTACAATAACGTATCTATGGCGTGTTGGTAGTGAATGCGGCCACTACGCAGAAGGCGCGGGTTCGACCATCGCTCAGTGCATTAGTATTTGCATTGGTCTGGTCGTGCCTCGGAGAGCACGTTAAACCGTCGGTCCCGGTTGCCATAGTAACATCTATGGTAATCTTTACGGGTAGTTTGAGCCCTCAAAAGTCCGACTAATTTAATTACAGAACTTCTATATCGCCAATTGTTTGTGGAAGTCAGATGGCAGTCGCTTCACGGAAAATCTCGAAGTTCAGCCGCATCTTAGACTAGAAAGCCGACTCCAACTGAGTTGGGAAAAGGTTCAGAGGCTGATGATGTTGAGCGTCTATGTTCTATACCTACTAGGCACTAGACATAACATAAACTCACGCCTATATCCCCACAGGGGTAGGCAGATGGACAGACATTTCGCCAGTTTATGTTTAGGTCCCAATGTAATAGGTGGCGAGCCTATTGCCATTAACCAGGCACTTATGAATCTGCGATAAATACACACATGACTTCGAAAAGTCATTGGTGTGTGCCATGGTAAAACCTGGGATCGAACCCGAGACCTCGTCTCAGCAGTCCATTACCCAAAGCACTAGGCTACCGCGATTAAGCACTAGACTAACATAAAATATTGGTAAGTATCGCGAAAGACCACTACTTGACCCTTAAGGAATGATTTCTGCCATACTAATGAATGACATTGCAAAAGGCGCGCTATGCTTTTCCAAATTAGTAAGTTCAAGTGTCGTACAAGGCGAGTAAGGGATAGGGCTGTTCTCAATCTGACAGTATACATACAGGACTTGACCCCGCGACCAGTCTCTTACAGGGAAAAGGTTCTGACCACTGAGCTACTGAACCACGCCTTGAGCATTCCAAATTCTCCTAAACAACCATCTTGTTGCGATATTCACTTTTCAATCTAAATTGATTTCAATAGCTGGCATGAATTGCTAAGTAGGTATTTGCCTTTTTTTTCTTATACCACTTAGGTGGCAGACAAGCACACGGCCTACTTAATGGAAAGTGGTCACTGTGGCCTATGAACGCGTGCAATACCAAAAGTCACTCTCGCGCTGCCAACCCTGCAAGCATTGAGTTTCTGTGCCGTCTGTGAAAAAGACAACGCAGGACAAGCTTTTGGTCTTTCCACTGACAGCACATAAACCCTCCAGTGAGCTCTGGCTACCTTTTTTTTTTTTTTTTTTTTTTATGTGCGCAAAATCCCCACGGATACCTCCCCACCGGAGCCGGTGGAGAAGGTTATGTCGGACACGAACCGACTAAAACGCACGCCGCCTGTGGGTCGTTTTGGTTGCCGAAGGTGAGGTTGACAGGCATATCCCTCGCACCCCGGCCGACCCAGGGCCATCTCTCACGATCTGGCCCTCTTCTCGGGTGTGGGGACTACAGAGTCCCCAACTCGTCCCCGGAAACGGGGAGGCGCGCCACGCGCGCCACCGCCGCGGCCTGCTTCTGCCAGGGTGACAGGCGGCTCCACCTGTCACCCCCAGGCCGGCGCTCATGGGGGGCGAAGGTCGTTCATCGACCTCCGACGCCCGAGTTGCCTTCGTACGCGGGCAGCTTGGCTCGCGATCCTTCGTCGCTCCCGCTGCCGCTCCCGCCCCGCCTCCTCCTTCACGAGCATTACTTGCTCGCAGAAGGTGGCGCTGGCCGCCCACGCATCCGCGCAGCGGACCATCGCCGCGAGCAAGGTGGAGAGCGTGAGAACTCTCACTCCCAGGGCCGCCACAAGCTCCCGCCTCGGCGTCTCCCACGCCGGACACTCGGTGAGCGTGTGCGGACCTGAGTCCTCGCTCGCGTCGCAGTGATGGCACTCGGACGTTGGCTCTTTCTCCATCCGACGCAGATACTTTCCGAAGCACCCGTGCTCGGTGATCATCTGCGTCAGACGGTATGAGAGGCTGCCGTGTGGCCTCTCTAGCCACTCCCCCATGATGGGTCTTACCGCCGTTACTACGGCGTGCCCTGGTTCTGGCTACCCTACTAATCGCCGGCAACGCAACACGAGGTTATTATGGCCGCGGTATTCTGTAGGGCGGAGGTACTTCCCTAATCGAACTGCTCAATTGCACGGAAATAGCGTCGAGTCCTACCTCCTCGATTACATCCTTGATTACAATATAAAAAGCCCTTCATATAATGCCCGCTTGACAGCAATAGGCAATACATATAATCATATAATCACGCCTTTGTCGCCGGAGGATTAGGCAGAGGTGAATTAACACCTACATTTCACTAATAATTGTATTCGGTCCCACGTAATAGGGTTGAGCACCAGGCACTATTCTTGACTCAAGCCATGCATTTGTGGCTCAGTCTGGGCTGTATATATCTGTTTCATGTTAAACAACCCTATCCTATAGTCGCCTTCGTCGACACCGCACGGGAATAGATGGAGTGGCCCTAATTCTACACTGCGACTCTGGCGGAAACCACGCGGTTGAAATTTTTTTTTTTTTCTTTTTATATAGGACACGCCAACTTGACCTCACCTCGCCTGATGGTAAGCTAAAGGCAAAGTCAAAGGGAATTAATACACCATTTAGGAGATTTACTGGCGTGAATACAATATGTATAAGTAAGTGTAGTAATGTATAAGTAATTGCAAATAATAGTAATAATAACTTAATTAAAATCCCCTGTTTATTCTTGTTATTTATGTACCACTGTCCTATATTACCAACTACTGCACATTCTCACTGGTTTATTGGCAAATTAACAAAATAAATTGTTACATTGGGTGTCGTTACAATGGAGACTGAGTACTGCGCTGTGAGCTGGGACCAACATCAGTGACCTACTTAAATAGTATTAAACTTACAACCTCCAAGGAACTATTCAATTTGGTTCTCAAACGGTGTTTACTTATGTAGGTACCTATACTTAGTTCTCATGTTAAATATTTCCTTAGAGGTATAGGCCTATCTTCGACCTAGCCTGCCTGTGATAGTGGAGTCGGTAGATGGAGTTAAATATCCCAAACAGATAGCTAGCTCTTTTAGAAGACACTTTTCAGTTGAGCCTATGAAATCTCCAATGACAAAACCCCTTGTACTGAGCCCCACTCATGCCCAGTGATATACTTTTCAGCCAAAGATGTGGGTACGGTAACCAGGTACACAAATATAAGTACCTATTCGGAGAATGTGCGCAGTCATGCAAACATCACGAGAACAACGCTAGCATCCACGTTAGTCTTCGTGTCCGAATCATTGCAGAAAAGTAAGAACATCGCCTTTGCCTGCGGCTACGTTGACAAATGACTGACCATGTTATTTCCACCGAGGAAAGGCATTTAAAGAGATAGGTGAAACTTCAGCACAATTGACGTGCTGCTAATCATATGCGAATAGATTAAACAGAATAAAAGCTTGTAGAAGGTACCTAATAGGTACTGCTACAACACCTGTTAATTTAATCGCAAAATACCAACCCAAATTCCATCACACGACAGTATGTAAATACGGCACAATGGCCAACATAAATCGGCTAAATCTAAGTAACAATCCAGGTGTAACGCTGGCATTTACAAAACGTCTGCGCTAGGCACCACGTCGTGCAGTCAAGTTACATTCGCAATTTAGCCGTGCCGTTGCATTGCCGTAAATTGCGTCACATGTGAGAAATGCTTCATTACAAGCCGCCAGGAGTTGGGACTGCAATATGGACGGTGAGACCGATAAGGGAACGGGAAGCAATACTGCTCGCCACAATAGCGGTATCTTGACTACTTATTTATGAATGTCGAAGTGATATCGCGCAAATATGGAAACGATAACATATTTGGGGTTTTGGGATATGAACTGCCTAATTTCTTTGATACAGTCGCTCGCAGAACTGTGGAAAGTTACTGAACTTCATAACACTAAACTAAATTCCGTATCTAAATCTAAACTAATAAATTAAGTAGGTAAACAAGAAATATATATTTAAGTGATTATACTTACCTACCTATTAGGTCTGGTAGGCCTACCTAGGTACTTACGCCAACATTAGGTACCTGCAACCCGGTATTATGTGTGCTGACACGCAGCTTGGATTGGCTTGGCCCCTAAGAGCGTTTTACAATTATCCGATCCGATATCGGTGTTGGCTTCGATATACATTCGATAGTCTAAAGGAAGTAAAATATATTTTCATTTTCATATTATGTAGGTAGGTACCGATAGGTAGATACAGATGTCTTTCACATTATCCGACCCGATATCGGATATCGGAGCCGACGACACCGCTGTTTCCTCTATATCGGATTATGGAAAATGACTCGTATTGATAACACCTTTCGCACAGAGACTCAAACAGTGACTAGCTACAGATGACTTTCACCCCTAATGACGTTGACTTGATTACGCGTCTTTTCGCGTTAATAGACGACACTGATCACGAATTTAAGAAAAAAAACTCGAAAAACAAAAAAGCTATTTACGACCTTGGTTGCAAATTGCTTTTTTTGTTACTTTTTTTTTTATCCCTAGCGTCCCTAACTAATCTGTGCTATCGAGCAAATAGGCATATCGGATAAATGTGAAAACAGCACATGTCGGCTGTCGGCTATCGGCTATCCTGAACAACGTGAGACGTTTTTTCACGCCAGAGCAGCGGTGTCTACTCCATGAGACACAAATTCGCACATGCGTGGAACTGCTCGCACCTCTCGGGTGGCTCAGCAAAATACCTACTAGATGTTCTCGACAGGTTGCAGCGACGCGCGGTTCGTATTATTGGGTATCCTGAGGTCACGAACACCCTCGACCCTTTGCAGATGGGTAGAAATGTTGCTTCCTTGGCTGTATTTTAACGTCTCTACCATGGTAAGTGTTCTGATGAGCTCTTCTAACTTATCCCACCCTCTCCTTTCCTACATAGGACAACACGTGCAGGGCTTAGATGTCACCCTCACACTGTGCAGAATATATACGAGCAAGAACTAAGCATTTCAGAGACTCTTTTCTTTGCCGCACCACCAAGACCTGGAATTCATTACCAGCACACGTGTTTCCCTCTTCCTACAGTCCCGGGGCCTTTAAGCGGGGCGTGAAAAAGCATCTGATGAGGCCGCCAAGCTGAGTGCCACCATTGTATCATTACTTAGTGTCTGTAATGGTGACCCTCTTGCCTGAGACTTTGCCTTTAGCATATCATCAGGCGAGATGAAGTCAAGTTGGCGTGTCCTAGATTAAAAAAAATCGTCGTACGACACCGATATCGGACCGGATAATGCAAAAACAGCCTAAAGGTCTTAGTGACGTCACATAAGTACCACATAAGCCCATAAACATCATAAGCTAAGGTTCCAACTACCTACTAAGCATCTAATTAATTTCAGAGAAAAAGCCTTAACAAACTGTGATGTCTCGATTAAGATATAGAAAAAATTTAATCGGTTCATGCGGGATTCCAACCGGCGATCTTTTCCTTACAGGGGGAACGCACTATCCATCTTCCATTTACAAGCTGTGGAATGACCTCCCACTGCGGTTTTCCCAAGAACCTACAATATGGGGTTCTTCAAGAGGGCCATCAGGTTTCTTCATGGTCAGCAGCGCGAGTGTAATACCCCTGGTGTTGCATACGTCCATAGGCCATGGTAACCACTTCCCATCAGGTGGGCCGGGTGCTTATTTGCCACCTAAGTGGTATAGAAAAAAACTGTTCATCCCACCCAACCCTTCCTGCCACTAGAGAAGTGGCAATACGTTTGTAGAATATATAGGTAATAGATTAATCAATATATCTATATATTTAACCGCGGTAGCCTAGTGGTATGGGTAAAGGACTGCGGTTCGATCCCAGGTTTTACCATGGCACACACCAATGACTTTTCGAAGTTATGTGTGTATTTATTGCAGGTTTATAAGTGCCCGATTAATGGCAATATGCTCGCCACCTATTACATTGGGACCTAAACATAAACTGGCGAAATGTGGGTTTGAGTTTAAATTTGATGAAGTTCCTCAACCAAACTGCATCTGGTAGTACAGAACCTTCTGAATCGATAGCTTCGACTTCTACACAACAAACGTCCGAGATACCGTTGGAAAATGCTCTAGATGCACTGAATACCGAGAGCGAACGTCAGTTAGACGTAGAGCTTGGATCATCTTCTAGCCAATCAAAAATTGACGCTGAAACTCTTGTGCTGTCATCAAGCAATCAAGAAGAACAGATTGACATAGATTCTCCAATTCGCAGCGACGACGCCAGCGCCATAGTTCAGCAAGTACTTGTTAATTCGGATCCGGGATTGTGGACGTTTCCCATAACGAATACACAGCGTCGTGACATAGTTCGAAGCGGCCCCACACAGCAATTAAATAGCGGTGATGAATATTATCCCAAAGGTGATGATAACAGACACTTTTCCAATTTCTATTTCTCGAGAAAACTAAATAATGGTGAAACTCAACATCGTCACTGGTTAGTGTATTCCAATTCCCAAAATAAAGTTTACTGTTTTCCATGCAGACTATTTAGCAATTCACAAACTCAGGTGGTGCAAGGAGGGTGTTGTGACTGGAAACATTTAAGTAGCATTTTACATAGACATGAGAATACCAAAGAACATATGGCACATATGTTCCAATGGTTAAATTTTGAGAAAGGAATAAATCAAGGCAAAACAATAGACCAAGAAAACGAAAGGCTAATACGTGAATCACAAAAACATTGGCACAACTTGTTAGAGAGAATAATTGACAAATAAACTTTTTGGCCTCTCATAATCTTGCATTTAGAGGTCACAGAGAATCTCTCAAGACAGGTGACGGTATTAAGAATTCCGGTAATTTCATAGATTTATTTAAACTGATATCAAAATTTGATCCTACTTTACGTGAACACATGAAACGCATTAGTGACAAACAACTTTCACACCATTATTTAAGTCACGATATTCAAAATGAATTGATCATATTGATGTCAAAAACAGTTGTCAATGAAATTATTCGTAAGGTTAAAGAAGCAAAGTATTATTCTTTTTTGCTCGATTGCACTAGAGATTGTAATAGAGTTGAACAAATGTCGGTTATCTTAAGATTTTGTGATACGTCAACTGGTACAATAGTCGAACATTTTATGGGATTTCTAGCTGTTACTCAGACAACTGGAGAATATTTAGCCAATGCTATACTGGAACACCTAGAAAAATATGACTTAAATATTCAAGACTGCCGTGGCCAGGGATACGACAATGGTGCAAATATGGTAGGTGTAAATAGTGGAGTTAAAACTCGAATATTGAATATTAACCCTAGGGCATTTTTCACACCTTGTGGCTGTCATAGTTGGAATCTACTATTGGTAGATGCAGCGAACTCATCTATGGTAGCAAAAACTTTTTTTGGTTTCATACAAAAAATTTATTTGCTATTTTCAAGATCAAGCAAGCGCTGGGATTTTATAAAAGGAAAATTAAAACTTACTATAAAACCTTTATCAGACACAAGATGGGAAAGTAGAGTCGAAGCAGTAAAGGCCGTATTATTGCAATTTGATGAAGTGATTGAATGCATAAAAAACTTAAAAAATCAAACGGAGGAATCAGACACTCTCAGTGATTGCGATTCAATACTAAATGAAATGTTAAGTTTAGAATTTATCGTATCTTTACATGTGTGGTATGAGATATTATTGCGTGTTAATATAATAAGTAAATTATGGCAATCAGTACAAATTCATTTAAGCATTGCTCTTGAACATTTACACACATTTTGTGAATGGATAAAAGAGTATCGGGAAACTGGATTTGAGAAATCCCTGTCTGATGTTCGGAAATTTACTGAGAAAAGCTGTTATGACCTGCCAAAAGAGTTTAAGAATAAAAGAGTAGCCAAAAAGAAAAGGATGTTCGATTATGAAAGCAGCGATGAACCTATACAGTCTCCCAAAATCCGGTATCAAACAGATTTTTTTTACGCCATGATTGATTCTATAATAACCAATGTGGAATTAAGATTTACGTCTTTAAATCAACATTTTGAAGACTTTGGTTTTCTCTATGATTTAAGCGCGCTAAAAAATATGCCACAGGAGCAAATATTAAAACACTGTAACGATTTACATAACGTCCTGCGTGTGGGTGAGAGTAGTGACTTCCAACCATTTGAATTATATGAAGAATTAAATACAATGATCCCGAATTTACCCAACTTCATTAAAGACGTGAAACAGCTGCTGTCATACATAACAGAAAATAGCTTGAAAGAAATTTACCCAAATATTTACATTGTCATCCGAATTTTATCAACAATTCCGGTAAGTACAGCCTCTGCTGAAAGAAGTTTTTCAAAATTAAAATTAATAAAAAATTATTTGAGAAACACAATGAGCCAAGAAAGACTTTCAGCTTTGGCTGTTTTATCAATTGAATCAGATTTGGCATCTAGGCTGAATTACGATACCATAATTAAGGAATTTAGTAACGTTAAAAGCAGGAAATTTCTGTTCCTTTAATAAAGAAATCTAATGTTTTTTAAGATACACTTTAAGAAATGTATATCTCCACCTTTATATTAACGATTTGTAATTTTTCATTTAATACTTATTAATCTAATTTGTATTTTTATGAATAAAAACTTGGCAGTGTTAATTGTTTTGTTTGTTTTTATTATTTTATAAAAATCCGTCTTCAGGTCGCCATAGAACAGGGCCTCGCGAAATCTGTCTTGCCCACATCAAATTTAGTTGTTGCCCCGCCACTGCCTATTATCATCTCTATAATAGCTGTTATAATTTTGTCTAACATTCGGAACATGGCCGAACATTGCTGCTCTTCTAAATTTTCTGTTCCCTTGTTTATGTTTAGGTTTTATTTCCTCCGGGCCCCTAGGTTCTGCTACAGACATGTAATTCTCTCCAGAAGATGTAATAAAGAATGGATCTACAATTTTGTTCGCTACAACAGTTTCATCATTATCCTTCTTCCGTTTCCGTTGCATAATTTTCTCATTGAAATTCTTAGTTTTGTTTATTTCTTTTTGTTTCTGTTCTGGTTTTTTCTTATTTTTTTCAATAGGTAGTAATTTGATATTACGATCTTGTGGTTGATTTTGTTTAGTTTCGAGATGTGGTTTATCATCTTTTACTATAAAAGAATCAACTTTAGGAATTGGTATAACAAGACTACTAGCTTCTTTGTCATCCTTAGAAAATTCAGTTTCTACATTTTGATTTGCAACTTCTGCATTTTCATTAGATTCATTTTCTTCCTCTGACTCATCACTATTTTTGCTATGTGAATTATCATCTTCTTCAGACTGCAAACCAATCTGACTATGATTTGAATCTGCATCTTTATCACTCATGACATTGTCATCATCACTTTCATCATTATCACTAAATTTACAGCTATCATTATTTGAATCACTAAGTTTAACCTTGCTACTTACTTCTTCTACATTCCAATCACCTTCAGAATTAACTACTTTATTTTCTTTAGCTTTCTTTTTATTTTTCTGCTTTTCTTTTTCTTCTTTCTTTATCTTTCTTCTTTCCAATCGAGACATGAAAAGGTCTTTTCTGGCTACATTGGAGAATCTGCCTCTGATAAACAAGTATTTGTCCTCTAGGGCTTTGTGGAGTAATAATCTTGCACAAGCTTTGTCATTATCAACAGTAGGCTTGTTTAGGAAACTGTTCAATTCTCCTTTGTGAGTTTCAATAAATTTTGCAATATCCTTAGGTTTAATTTTCTGGAAAATAAAATAATCAATTTAGAAGCTTGAAAAGATATTAAAAAGATATTATAATTTTTCCACACTTATGGCAATGGAGTAATTAAGGGTGAATATACTATAGCAGGTATATGTCTATTCCTTTCATGACATGATTGCTTTGGGTTTTTTTGCAGACAAACTCACAGCCCACCTGTGTGAATGAATGTTTGCAACACCTGGGTTTTTATTGCCATACATATTTATTGGAGGATACACACAATCAAGTCTCCATCCCCGGAGGCTTAGGCAGAGGTGAAATTAGCACCCACATTTCAGCAATCACTGAATTTTGTCCCACGTAGTAGGGGGTGAATCTATTACCGTCTTCCGGGCACTATTGTTGGCTCGAGCCATGCATCTGAGGCTGATGATATTAAACAGCCCTATCCCTTGGTCCCCTTGTACTACACCGCATGTGTGACACCGGGGGTAACTCCTCTAAGTTGCACACATTCATAGGTCACAGTAAGCACTTTCCATCAGGTGGGTTGTGTGCTTGTCTGTCACCTAAGTTGTTTAAAAAAAGACTTAGGCATGTAACATATATATGATACAGTCACAAATCTCAATTTATAACTAGATTTGAGAACAGATTCTATTCTAGATGACAGTTCTAATGTTATTGTATACAAAACCAACACTAAGGCCTATTTCGATTTATGAGCAAAATAGATTTCATACGAGGTATTTTTCTCGGACCTAGAATAAAGGTTAGACATGTGAATATAAACTGCGAGTTGCTGCAGATTACTGTGTGCTAAATTTCAAAGGAATGGTCTAGTTTGTTAGACTTTGAAGGAGCCAAAACATAACCTTTGTCAATGAGAATAATAAATACTTACACCCTTTAGCCTGGCAGGTCTGATTTTGATGGCTTTGTCTGTAATTCCCTTCCTGCCAGCGGATATTTTGGTTGTTTTGTGTCCCTGCCGGAAACCGACGGCTAACTCAAACCGGGGAGCCATGCTGTAATAACAAACACAGAAACTATAATGGAAAAATCAAGGCACAAGCACTTCAATGAATTTATAGAGATAGTCAATTCACTACAATAACTAACTAAAATACATAGATTACAATGATTTATTTTGATTTTATTTTAGTAAATTTCTTTACGTACATTTCGGATTGACAGATCCGACCAAAGAGAATGAGAATATGTTAATTTTTTTACAGGCATGGGACACTTCCCTACTTGGACTCAGAACTTGGCGTCGTGAAATTCCAACCAATCAGCTTTTTTCTGTAACCAATCAGAGGAAAGTAGTAGTTTTCTCTGATTGGTTACTGAAGAAGTATACTTGCCTAAAGAAAAAACTCGATTTCTTTCAACAGGCAAACTTCCTTTCCTCTGATTGGTTAATTGACGTATTTGACATTTCTGCTGATTGGTTCATTTTTCTGGACGCCGAGTGGCGATTGGCGAGTTTGTAACGTTTACATGTCGTTTAGCTCCTAGACGCCATATTTGTATATTTGTTTTGAGTTACTTATTTTCGTGTTGGTGAAAATATTGTTAAAATTGATGATTTCTGTTTTAAATATCTACTGCTTACGTTGAATTGAGTGACTACTCCTCTGTAGTGTTGAATACTGCTAGTTTATTCTGTTGTGTAAGAAATTGACTCTATCACCCAGTTGCAGAAACGATCTTTAAATTTTTAAAGGCACATTATGTCCTAATACGTCATTAAAGCGTTGCTCAAAACAACATTAAAGGGCAATTTTAATGCTCCTTTAAAGTTAACTAATGAAGCGTCAAATCAGGACTTTAACAGAAATTCACGTTGCACAAAACGTCATTATCGTCTAATGAGTCATTAACTTGACAGTTTGAGGTTATAATTTTTAATGGCCGGTTAAACGTCCATTAAAATCGTCTTTAACCGTTAAAGTTTGTGTAAATAGTATATACATACAATATTTCGTTTTTATTATGTCACTTTCAAGTCTTTCATCTTTATCTGATCTGGAGGAATACGTTCCCCGACGCCGCAGAATCCCAGATAGAGTAAATTTGTTTGAAAAACACCATGGGGAAGATTTCCGAGTAAGATACAGAATTTCCAAGGAAGTAGCTGTACAAATCTGCGAGATTCTTAATTTACAACCAGAAACAAGAAGAAATAACGCAATTGATGGCATGACACAATTATTAATTTGCCTTAGGTTTTTCGCCACGGGATCATTCCAGCAAGTGTTAGGCGATTTAACCAATGTGCATAAGTCAACAGTGTGTAGAATAGTGCAAAAAGTTACACGTAAGCTCGCAAGTTTGAGTTCAACATATATTAAAATGCCAGAAGGAAATGAGCTACGAAGAGTTGCAGAAGAATTTTTTGAAATAGATGGTTTCCACGGGTTGCAGGAGCCCTGGACTGTACTCATATCAAAATTATTAGTAGAGGAGGAGCAGTACCTGAATTATATAGATGCAGAAAGAGATTTTTTTCTACAAATGTGCAGGCAGTTTGTGATTCTTCTCTTAAAATTAGAGATCTCATTGCTCGTTGGCCTGGATCGGTCCATGACTGCACAATTTTCAATAATTCACTTCTATGTGCAGATTTTGAAAGAGGAAAATATGGTGCATACTATTTATTAGGAGACAGTGGATACTTCAACAAAAATTACTTGCTGACTCCCTTTTTGCGTCCACAGAATAGTTCAGAAGAGGCTTATAACAAAAGCCACATAGCAACACGAAACACAGTAGAAAGGTGTTTTGGGGTGCTGAAATGGAGATGCCCATGTCTCGAAAAGGGAATTACTCTCAACAAAACCTCAACACTTCTACAAGTAATTGTGGCATGTGTAGTGTTACACAATATATGTATAGAATTGGATGAAGTGGAACCTCCCAATGATATATCTATTGATGGTGATATAGATAATGAACATGATCTCCTCACTAGAACACAACAGGGTTTTCAAACATCAGTACGAACTGTAATTGTAAATAGTGTATTCTCTACCTCTTAAATATTATATGATTAACTTAATAACCATTAAAACCATCTCAAATTTGTGTATATAGATGTAACTATGGTCAATTATTGTCATTATATTTTTGTGTAAATATATATTGTGTATAAAATCAGGTCCATACAAACTCCTCATCCTTCATTAATCCCAGTCTCATCAGTCCAGCAATCCGTTGTTTATGAGTGGATTTGATGAGTGTCAATGTGATATCACTTAAGGCGTTAGTAGGTTTTTGTACTTCTGAACCAAGAGCCTAATTTTGTCCTTGAAGGTCACAGTGACAGACAAACTACATACTTAAAAAGTGTGCATATGTAGAAAAATAATAATACAACAATAATTTTCTAAATTGGTTTTATTTTGGTCTACTTATTTAATTTATTTTTTAAAATCTCCATCTTCAGCTTGTGTTCCTCTTTATTATGGATTATTTCCAACATCAGCTTCTTTCTTTCTAAATCAGCATTTTGGCATTTTTTCTTAAAATATAGCCTCTTGAAAGCTTCAGCTGATGTGGTTTTCGGTTTTATTAAGTTTCTTGGCTTTGATGCTGAAACAACAAATATATACCAGTAATGAATATATGTAACATATTATAGGTAAATGCTAATTAGTGTAGCTAGTATTGCAATTAATATCTTTAACCGAACCTGTTTTCAATATTTTTCTATGTTTTGGAGTTACCCTTATCACAGGTGAATTCTTGCACACTTGAACCGTCTCAACTGAAATAAAATACAGACATAACTATATGCAGCTCCAACATATAATAATAATATGTAACAATTGCACTTCACTTGGTGAATAAGATTTCCAAAGATTTTAATTATTACACTACAGTTTTCAAAGTTAATTTGCATTCTGTTTACAATATTTGTTAATACTTAATGTTATTAGGTAAGTACCGTTTTGCATTATATTAGTCTGTTCTGGGATTTCTATAATTGGAGGTGCAGACCACTGACAATCCTCAGCTGAAATAAAATAAACACATTTTATTAAATACATCATACAGGATATTTGCAAAACTTGGGGCCACTGGCAATGTTTTTGTATCTAAAGTCTTTTTGGTAATAAATTATTATTATTATATTTATAGATACATACCCTTATTTTCTAACTCCATAGTAACATAAGCAGGTACAATGACATTAGCATTCCTGTTCATGTCAATAGTATTACTGACACTTTCTGAAACAATAAGTTCATTGAGTCGCAGAAAGAGTCAGACTTGAATGTACATACAGCAAGGTACAGTCAGCATCACATTGATTGATGTTTAACAAAGTATTCAGAAAGATCGTATTACCAAGATGTTAAGATCTTTTTGAGTATTTTGTTTGACACAATCAATTTGATGCTAACTGTACAGGTACATGAAGCAAATAATATTTTCTACCTTTAAAGAAATTTGATGCACTGTCGTATGGGTTGTGCAGTGGCTCTATCTGGTCTTGAATTATGGCCAGCACTTTTGCATCATTGTCACTTAATTTTGGTTTCAAGAAACCTCCACCAGTTTTGTTCATTTCAATCTGAAGGCAAAATAGTTTTTGTTAATGATTTAATTATATTTTGTAACAAAAAGTCACATTGAAGGTGTATTACCTTATCTTCTTTTCCAGCTTGTACAGCATGTGAGATTGCCTCCGCTGTCAACACATGGCTCTCTTCTGCATTAATGTATGCTGATTTCTGTAGAAATATTAATTGAATTTTACGTTTAATAAATGCAAAACAATAAATGTTGTAACATAATCTGTATGGATGTAATAAATATTGGTTTCCATTCTTACATTACTTTCCCCAAGCTCTCTGCGAGTTTTTTGCTTCATATTGTCGTACAGAGCCTTTAATTGATCTATGTCTCTTGGACCACTGGTACAGCTACTATTATATTTAGTTGTAATTTCATTCCATATCTCTTTCTTCTTTAGAATATATATCCCACCAGTTCTTTTACATTCTACTATGTTTTTGTATCTGCGAAATTAAGATGCAATGGATTAACACCACGAGGTAAACAAAATAACTTCAAGTTAAAAAACCCGTGCGCCAGTGATAGGATCATAAAACATGTACTCACTGCGTAATTAGATCTAACAGCAACGCTTTTTCTTCGGGGGTGTAGTTGGCTCCACGCTTACGAGTTGACATTTTAAATTTTGATTTAATTAACTAAAAAATTTAACAAATACAAAACACTACTTCTGCACGCACACGCTTTGTTGATATTTTGATATTTTGGCTCAACTCAGCTTATGTTTTGACGTCACTGACATTAGATTACGTTTTGTTGGTACAACGTAGATGTTTTGGTGGTACAGCAACGTTCAAAACTTAGAAACGAAACGCAATAATTCACTCACCTCATTCATTTTTTTTAGCACTTTGTTTAATGTCGCCACTAAAGGGTCATTAGTTAAGGGGACTTTAAATGTCCCATTAACTGTTTTGTGCAACGCCTTTAAATTTAATGAACAATTAGCGGTAATGATTCATTAACTAAAGCTGCATTTAAAGGAAGTTTTGTGCAACTGGGTGTATGTGTTTTGTGAGAAATAGACTGTTTATGGCGATACATTGACTCTTATTTAGTTTTTTGCGATATGTACTCTAGTTTGTTCTCAGATGTTGATTCTTTATGTGAGTGTTTGACCTAGCTATATCAGCTCCGATAGGTTTGTATTCCTAACCGGTTATTACACATTATTAAATCATCAGCTGTTGTGAATAGAGCATATAATTGTATTTTTACAGCAAATAAATTACATTTTTCACGTTAAAGAAACTAAAAATGCCTTCTAACTATGATTATTCTTAGAATATGTAATAACGTGATATAGGTATATATTATAGTAGGCCTAATAAAGAAATTATGAATATTCGTTCAGGAATTTTATTTCGCTTTCCTAAATATTTTCGTTCAGAAATTTTATTTCAGTTTCCTAAATATTTCCAGCGAACAATCGATTCCAATTGTATGAAACCGATTTTTTGAAATCGGAATTAATCGATTATTAAGGAACTATGCAGTTCTTTAAGCCTATTTAGCTAGAGACGGCTAAAAAGGCGTATAGCTACGTCGGCGGCCGGTGTCGTGACATATAAAAAAAAAAAATAACCGAGCCGAGCTCGGATTTTTTGTTTGAATTGCGCCCTCTTACTCTTCTAAACTCTTTGATTTTGTATAACAATGCATTGCAATGATAGAGTAGCAAGAAAATCCCTGAAACTATTGACACTTATTGTCTATGGATGATAAAGTACTATTCTAGGAAATATAGAAAATATAATTAATCATTCTGCGATAAAAGATGTTAAGTAATAATGTCTAAACTATAAAATTAATGTTAATATTTGTATTAGATAATGCGTTGTCATATCCTCTAGGGCTTTGTGGAGTAATTATCTTGCACAAGCTTTGTCATTATCAACAGTAGGCTTGTTTAGGAAACTGTTCAATTCTCCTTTATGAGTTACAATTAATTTTGCAATATCCTTAGGTTTAATTTTCTGGAAAATAAAATTATCATTTTAGAAGCTTGCATAAAGATATTATAACTTACACAGTTATGGCAATGGAGTATTTAGGGGTGAATATAATATAGCAGGTATATGTCCTTTCCTTTCATGACAGAATTGCTTTGGGTTTTTTTGCAGACAAGCTCACAGCCCACCTGATGGATAGTGGTAACTGTGACCTATGAATGTATGT
Source organism: Eilema griseolum (assembly GCA_963662185.1). Classification (NCBI taxonomy): domain Eukaryota; kingdom Metazoa; phylum Arthropoda; class Insecta; order Lepidoptera; family Erebidae; genus Eilema; species Eilema griseolum. Next base: position 20,115,846 of record OY759245.1, read on the forward strand.
AACACCGGGGGTTTTTTTTCCATAAATATTTATTAGAGGATTACATACACACAATCAAGTCTACATCCCTAGAGGTTTAGGCAGAGCTGACTAATTCAGCTCACCCACATTTCACCGATCACTGAATTATGTCCCATGTAATAGAGGGTGAGTCTATTACCGTCTTCCGGGCACCATTTGTTGAATCGAGCCTAATGTTAAACAACCCTATCCCTTGGTCCCCTTGTACTACACCGCATGGGAAGAGGATTGATTGATGAAATAAAAGAGTCATTTTTTTGAGTTTGTTAGTTATATGACACATTCAAATGATTTTGTAGTAGAAATGATCTTTCTTTGACCACCCTACAGAATACCACCTTTATGATAACCTTGTGTTCTGTTTCCAGCAGTGAGTAGGGTAGCCAGAGCACACTGGAGAGTTTTTGTGCTGTAAGAGGGACAATCAAAGGCTTGTCCTGATTGTGTCTTCTGCAATGACAGCACAGAAACTCTCCATTTCTATAGGGCCCGAATCACGGGTGTGACTCCTCTAAATTGCACACATTCATAGGTCACAGTAACTTTTCACTTTCCATCAGGTGGGTTGTGTGCTTGTCTGTCAGAAGTTGTTTAAAAAAAGACTTAGGCATGTAACAATATGATATGATACACAGACACAAATCTCGATTTATAACTAAATTTGAGAACAGATTCTATTCTACATGACAGTTCTAATGTTATTGTATACAAAACCAACCCTAAGGCCTACTGCTCCCAATTTTTGGTACATTAGTTCAAATTCTTATGCCATTGGAGTAATATTGGCAATATCATGTGCAAAGGTACAGTGGAGTCTGGTAGTAAGTCTTGATGGACATACCTTTATAATCAATACTTCATTAACTGCAGCCTCTGCCTTCCTCTTTAATTTTTCTTTCATAGGCTCCGGCGCTTTCTTTTCAGCCAGTTGTTTAGCTTTTCTAGTCAACTTATGTATTGTCTGTATTTTAGCTTGATTTAATTTCTTTTTTAACAATATCACCTGAAATATTACATAATGTTGGAAACAATTAGATGCGATTATGATATATTGTATGAATTGGACATTTATTCAAAGAACAGGAGTGTATTTTATAAAATTCTAACCTTAAAAATAAACAAATTTAGAAGTGTATTAGCAACTATATGTGAATAAATACAAATTCACCTTACCTCATTGTTAAAAGCTTGTTTAACAGCGCCAACTTCCATTTTATAGCAAATAACCGTAATAATATTATATTTTAGGTTAACTATAGACCATTAGTAGAATGATTAAAGAATAACTAATCGAAAATCAACCTGTTATCACTAATATATTGGTCTTTTTAACGGGTGACTATTTTTAACATTAAATTACGCTAATTTATTGCAAATTACTATCAGCTTCTCAGCAAGAGCAACTCATGCGGAATTGTTTATAATTTTTTAATGTGTCAAAACCTAAAATGTCATCAATGTCATAAGTTAAAAAGCAAGTTAACAAGGAGACCCTCTTGGACCGGTAATTTTCAGTTTAGCTATTCAGCCCATTATTCGGCGGTTAAATTCTAAATTTAATGTATGGTACCTAGACGATGGGACTCTAGGGGGAGATGTGGAGACAGTTTTACAAGATTTGGCATTTATTAAAAATGAATTTAGATTAATTGGTTTAGAACTAAATGACAGCAAATGCGAGATTTTTTTAAACGGCGTTTCGGACAAAATTTCTACTATCTCTAAATTCAATTCCATAGCTCCCACCATCAAAATTTTAGAAAAAGACTCTTTACGTCTCCTCGGGTCCCCAATCCTAGAAGATGCCTATACCCCATTTATAGAGGAAAAAATTCAAAATTTTAGTGACATTTCGGATCGCCTACTCAAAATTAATATACACTCGGCTTTCACTATTCTTCGGTATTGCCTATTCGTTCCAAAATTCACCCATGCCCTACGATCAACGCCATTTTTTAAACATTTAACGATTTTGAAAAAAATGGACGAAATTATAGAAAATACCCTCACCAAAATTTTAAATGTGGCCTTGGATGACCGAGCTTTACTACAAGCGACTCTACCGATTCGCTTGGGTGGGCTCGGTATTCGCAAAATTTCAGATGTCAGCTTACCAGCGTTCCTGTCTTCAGTCCACAGTACCGAAGAATTAACTAGGAAAATCCTTGCACCTACACTAGTTAATTCTGAAGTATTGTGTAAGACTTAAGTGAACGCTTGGAAAATTGCATGTCCAAACACCGATCTCCCAAGGAACCTCTTCTCACAGCGTCAGTGGGACGGGCCGCTCTGCAGCTTAGTTGGAAAAAAATTACTAAATACATGTTCCAATGCTGCTGAGCGTGCCCGTTTACTGGCGGTTGGAGTGTGGGAATCGGGTCTTTGGCTACAAGCTCTTCCGTCATCTAACGTAGGGACTATGTTAGATGACACTACCTTCCGCATCGCAACTTGTCTCCGTTTAGGCGCGCCGTGTGTTTCTCCGCATCAATGCCGCTGTGGAGAAGCCGTTGACAGACTCGGACACCATGGTCTGTCGTGCTGCAGGAGCGCAGGGCGAATTCCACGGCACGCCAGCCTCAATGACATAATCCGCCGTGCTCTTGTCACCGCCGGTGTACCAGCTGTACTAGAACCAAACGGTTTGGCGCGTGACGATGGCAAGAGACCGGATGGCATGTCGTTAATGCCATGGAAGATGGGTAGGACTCTGGTGTGGGACGCCACATGCGTTGATACCATGGCTCCTACCCATATAACTAGCACGGCTGGCTGTGCTGGAGCTGCTGCTGCTTCTGCAGAGGCTCTCAAGCGGCGCAAATACTCCAATCTCATCGGAGATTATGAATTTGTGCCGTTTGGAGTCGAGACTTTGGGGTCATGGGGTCCGAGCGCTCGCAACCTCTTCCGTGAGATTGCGAAGCGTATGGTCGACGCTTCTCGTGACCAGAAGGCTGGCCTCTTTTTAGGTCAGAGAATAAGCATGGCCATACAACGTGGCAATGCTGCCAGTCTTCTGGGAACGCTGCCACAAGAGGCATGCGATGCGGAGGAATTCTACGACGCATTTTAATTGTTCTTAGCTATAAGTTGTATAATAGTTATTTTATTTTTATTGTATTTAATATTTATAAATTATTTAATATTATTTCTGTATAGATTACTTAGAATTGAGATATTGTTTCTATTTTATATTCCATGTCAAATATGTATAAAATAATACGTTATTTAATTAAAATTTTAAGGAGAATATACCTAAAAAAAAAAAAAAAAAAAAAAAAAAAAAACATGGTGTTTGCAGCTTGATCTATTTATCATGATACCTGTTATGACAATGAATTATCTAATACAAATATTAATATTCATTTTATAGTTTATAAATTATTACATGCCATCTTTTACCGCAGAATGATTAAATTATATTTTCCATAGAATATTACTTTATCATCCATAGACAAAAAGTGTCAATAATTTCATTGTGTTTCTTGCTACTCTATCATTGTTATAAAAAAATTAAACATATTCTCTTTGGTCGGATCTGTCTAGTGCCTTCTTTTCCCTCTTACTTAAATACTCTTTGGATCTGTCAATCAGAAATGTACGTAAAGAAATTTACTAAAATAAATTCAAAATAAATCATTGTAATCTATGTATTTTAGTTAGTTATTGTAGTGAATTGACTATCTCTATAAATTCATTGAAGTGCTTGTGCCTTGATTTTTCCATTATAGTTTCTGTGTTTGTTATTACAGCATGGCTCCCCGGTTTGAGTTAGCCGTCGGTCTCCGAAAGGGACACAAAATATCCGCGGGCAAAATCAGACCTGCCAGGCTAAAGGTTGTAAGTATTTATTATTCTCATTGACAAAGGTTATGTTTTGGCTCCTTCATAGTCTAACAAACTGGACCATTCCTTTGAAATTTAGCAAACAGTATTCTTCACCAACTCGCAGTTTATATTCACATGTCTAACCTTTATTTTAGGTCCGAGAAAAACACCTCGCATGAAATCTATCGAAATACACATTTTTATCGTACAATTCATATCAACAGCCTCTGCCATCCTCTTTAGATTTTCTTTCAGAGGCTTCGGCGCTTTTTTTTTTAGGCAATTGTTTTAGCTTTTCTAGTCAATTTCTTGTTTCTTTTTTTAACAATATAACCTGAAATAATAAAGTTGGGATTAATTAGGTCCTATCAGACACTTAAAAAATAATTAAAATATAATAAAGACCATTCTACAGATGACACTTGCAAGTTATTTAGGTATATAATCAGGCAGGCAGTTGCTACAGCACATAGTTGCCCATATCCTGTTTCAAAATCGACTTCCTTTTATTTATTGACAAATGATTAATTATAATTTTCAGCTGCAAACCAAACACTCAAAGTTTGTGCGTGACCTGGTCCGTGAAGTCGTCGGACATGCACAATATGAGAAGAGGGCAATGGAGTTGCTTAAGGTATGTCAACTAAATCATGAATCTATAAATTAGTCTATCACAGTCCACAGCCAGACTTAGTCCAATGTTAGGAGGCTTTGACCTACTGTTTCCACACTGGCCAGATGGTTAACTGGGCTTTAGGCTAAAAGGAGGTAGGACACGGCGGTTTTTCGGCCCAATTGTGCAGTCCGACTGGGGAAGTACCTCCGCCCTACAGAATACCGCGGCTATAATAACTTCGTGTTGTGTTCCCAGCTATGAGTAGGGTAGCCAGAGCTCACTGGAGAATTTGCACTGTGCACTGGGATGAAGGGCCAGGTTTTCCACTCCGATCAACTAAAGCGATCAACTGAAACAAATCAACTATTTTTTGTTCCCAACGAATCAACCTTTTAGTTGATCCGATAGGAACATTTATTATTCTTCTAGTTTGTTCCTGTCTACACAACTTAATAGAGGGATATAAAACCTTTTCTGAGTATTATTCTTGAGAACTGTAAATTTGATTATTTGATGTAAGCATTGACATTATCATAGAAAATATTTTTATATTAATTTTCTTATATTGTCCGCTGAGTTACCTAATCATTCTCATTATTTTACGTTGTAAAACGGGGTTGTATTACCATGGAGGTAATTGAAAAAAATGGTGGAAAAGTCATTTTGTACAAAAATTATCAATATACGAAAGTCCGAATGTATAAAAGTGGTGCTACTTTTTTAAGATGTATAAACTGTAAAAAATCAATAACCCGAAGTGTAGGTAACGGAAGCATTACTGTGAATGTAAGTTTATTTTGTAATATCTAGACTGCCGGACATAGATATGCTCTACATACAATAGAGAACATAATCAGGAATAGAGGGCAAATATCAATGATTTTGCTTAAAAAAACAATTCCGTAAAAAATCACGGTCATTCGATTTCGATAGTCGATTCTTACTACGACATTAAAGCGAAAGCTTAGTATATTTAAAGGGTTGGCAGCGTAACTGTGACTGCTCTGGTGTTACAAACGTCCATAGGCCACGGTAACCATTTTCCATCAGGTGGGCCGTGTGTTTGTCTGCCACCTAAGTGATATAAAAAATAAAAATATATGAGACTAGTAGCGCCAGGCTGTTTCACCCGCGCACCCTCATTCGTGCTGCGAAGGTTATTATAAAATATAGCCTATGTTACCCGGGGATAGCGTAGCTTGACCCAAGAGGTTGAAAAATCAAAAAATCGTTCCGGATTCATGGTCACACCAGGTTATCACACCAGTGTGACTAATCAGTTAGAACGTAGACACCAATTATATAGCCCAAAGTAATATATAAGTATCATTTAAGAACTTGTGTTATGGATACTGCAATAACGGATAAACATACATAGGTAGATATATTTTTCTTTTGTAAATACATATTGTTTTCTTTAATGAGCCTTTTCCCCTCAGAATAAACGATAAACGTCAAAATGGTCTTCTTATATTGCCAACAATTTTGTACGGAAACCCTTTGTGCAGTCCGACTCGCACTTGGCGAATCGGACTTGCTTTTAATCAGAGTTTTTTCTTTTTGACATTTGACAGTTAAAAAATCAAAAATCCAATGAATTCAGCAAAACGTTTTTATTTTTTTTAATAAAAATTGATTCGGTAGGAACACATTTGAAAGAAACTTTAGTAAAAAGAATATCGAATCAACTAGTTGATTCGAAAGGAACATATGCCTGAATCGACTTCCACTCTGATCAACTGGTTGATTCGTTCAATTGATCGGAGTGGAAAACGAGTGAAGGGCTTGTCCTGCTTTGTCTTCTACACTGACGGCACAGAAACTATATTTACAGGGTTGGCAGCGTGACTGTGACTCCTCTGTTGTTATAAATGTCCACTTTCCATCAGGTGGGCCGTGGGCTTGTCTGCCACCTAAGTGGTATAAAAAAAAAATTTTGAATATTCAATGAAATTATATTATCCTCCAGTTAATAAGTCCTTGATAACTCAGTTTTGGTGATGATTTTGAAACTGTAGTGTGATTGTAGTACATTCTACTGTATTGCTGGGGAAGCAGGTTCAATTCCCACACTGTGCAATTATATGTATGAATATGTTGTATTACTTACGGCTTTGCCGTTAATGTGCCTTGGAGAGCATGTTAAGCCATAGATTCTGGTAGCCATATGAATATCTATGGCTGTCAGTATTGATAGTTGGAGCCCTAATAAGACCCCGGTAGCAACTATTGTCCAACATCCAAAGTCCAGGGCCTTGTCTATTCTTTAGCAAATGCCAAGATTGCAAATGGGGTTGGCTTAGGCATTTAGAATACTTGTAAGGCCTTGTATTCCATAATATATTGAATTCCATAACACTACCCAGTAGGTCTGAGGTCACTTTATTAGGATAATATTGTCTTCTGGCAATATTACACAAAATTCTAAGGGATCTGATTAGTGACCATTTAACATATTTTATAGGAATCTATTAGATAAACCCTTTGAGCTGTGTGAGTTTACCGACAATGGGGTGAAGTCTTTGCGAATAATGGACTACACACATTGCAATGACACGAAGCTTCAGGTTATTGCGATGAGTGTAGCCTGGGTCTCTCCCTCAAATGCCAAGAAAACCAAATTAACATAAAGAAAGAGTAGAAGAGCAAACCCCAGGCTTCAAAGCTTAGTATGCAACCTGCACTTAGCTGCAATGATGACAAGGATATTAGAATTACTTACAGGGTCGACAGCATTCGTATGATGCCCCTGTTGTTGCATATGTCCATAGGTCACAGTAACTACTTCCCCCAGATTGTTGGGCACCCACTACTATTTGTCTCTACTATATTCATTGCCGTGTTCTTGGCACTATTGTTGACTGGAGCCATCCCATCTGAGGCTAAGTCAGGGCTGTATATATCTGTCTGATATCAATCGATTCTATCCTTGTACAATACCACATGGAAAAGCAATTGAGTGGTCCAAATTCTAATCCAACGAGAAACATGACCCCCAGTAATAACGCAACCTTCTCCAATAGGTGTCAAAAGACAAGCGGCACCTCAAGTTCCTGAAGCGTCGCCTGGGCACACACAGCCGTGCCAAGAGGAAGCGCGAAGAGCTAAGCCACCTTTTGGTACGGATGAGGAAGCACTAATATTAAATTATTAATAAAGTAAATAATTACCCAATATGACTTTCTTTTTCCTGTTTGCTCGGAAAGCACGTTTTTTTCTTCTTTTCTTCTGGCGATTCCGATGTTTCCGCCAATGACTTAGCTCGGGATTTAATTCATAGTTTCGACTTGGCGGAATGTAACTTGTTGTAATCTCGGATCAAAGGTTTTATGAATGTACAAGAGATGATGTATTTAACATCCAATATAGGCCGAAAGTCATGTAGCACGCTGAAGTACCGGAGTCAAAGCAAAACACACTGGTTGGAGGTTATAGCAGACAAACACAGTTCTACAGGTTAATATTATTTGAGTTAATGTAGCTAGAGATCAAATATATGAGAGGAGAATTAGTATAGGTCAGAAGCGAGTTAAAATTCATGGGTCGAGGGATACGGTTAATGGGGAGGATGTCATATAAAGAAACATTCCTTCTTGTGCACTCAAAGAAAATATGATCCGCTGTGTGTTCATCTAAGCTACACTCACAGGGAGCTGTCCCTGATCCTGATTTTAGCTAGAAATACATTGATGGGTGCAGGCATGACCTAAACGCAGACGACAAATTACCGAAGTAGCTCTCTTACTAGCTTCACGGAATTGGTAAAACCAAGGTCTAGCTGGAATATCAGGCTGGATGGAGGCATAGTGTCTACCCTTCACCATACTGGACTTCTCCCAAAGGGTAGTCCATTTTGAGATCAAACAGGGTTTGGCAAGTAAGAGGATATCGAATCAAAGAATCAATTTCATTTATTCAGTTTAGGCACATAAAGAGCACATATGAACGTCAAAATTTTACAAATATGTATGTCAAGAAATAATATAAAAATATTAAATAATTAAAAATAAACCATTGGAAAATGATTCTTTCGCTGGTTCGGTAGATTAGTTCTACTGAGAAGATACCAGCAAGAAACTCAGCGAACTACTATCGTGAGCATAGACTCTATATTGGTCGAGAGCACCATTGGATATTGCTTCCTTGGCAAGGGCGTGTCGTAGACTTAATTCACTTTGACTAATTCACCCAGGGTAATTAAGTATAGGTACTATTTAGTAGACTTAATTCACTTGCTTGCGTAGGTGATTATTACCTCCTTTTAACTGTGAACCTGGCCACTCAAAACTATGATAAGGTCTATGACGTTAGATATTAAAATTAATATGATAAAGATAATTATGTATGTATGTACTGTCATTTATTGATTTCCCTGTCAATTTTCCTTTATATTGTTCTGTAATTGTGTTCGTAATGAATGATTTTTCATTTATAAAAAGAGGGCGAGGCGTAGTTTTATTATACGAAGGTCGACAATTCTACAAAAAGAAAACCTACATTAGCAGTGCCGAGTGGTGGAGGTGTGATAAGAAATGTTCAGGTTCTATGACGATACAGGTATGATAAGTTTTATTATTTTATCAAAAAGATCGGTTAAGTACTCTTCCTAATGTTTTAAATTTGAGTTCTTTTGTTGCTTTTTAGGATGGAAGCATAATTAAGAACGTTTCGCACGTAACGCACTGTGTGGCCGATCCTGCTAAGAATATGTGGGCCGAACAGTTGCAACTTTGTAAAGATAAAGTCTGCATCACTGAGGAACCAATACCAAAACTGTATGAGCTAGCTCAAGAATCTTTAATAAATTAGGGATATGATCTCGTGTGCAAAGTACCTACCACCTCTAGAGGCCATTAAAGCTGGATTATATAGAAAAAGGAACAAAAGTCTAGGAGTTCGGAAATTAGCTCAATTTAAAGATACTGCAGAAATTATAATTCCACAAAAGTTTCAAGATTTTGTATTAGCCGATTATAATTTCAATGACGAACGTATAATAGTATTCTTTTCAGAAAATGCTATAGAGCAAATAGGGAATTTGGAACACTTTTTTGGAGACGGAACATTTACAGCATGCATACCACCATTTAATCAAATTTATAGTATACACGGAGATTGTGGCAGTACCGCAAAAACCACTAACATATCACCACTTATTTATGCATTAATGACTAAAAAGAATTACTTATCTTATCAAATTTTATTCCAAATGATAAAATCGAGAGTACCACAATGGAATCCAAAAAAATTCACATGTGACTTTGAAAGAAGTGCTATTAAAGGCATTACGGCAGTTTTTCCACAAGTCAATGTGAAAGGCTGTTTTTACCATTTTCAAGAGTGCTTAAAAAGAAAAGCCAAGCGGTTGCAATTGTTTAATGACAAAAACAACCGCAGGTGTATCTTTCTGTGTCGCAATTTGGCACTTCTGCCACAAGACAAAATTCTTCAGGGATGGAAATATATACAGAATAGGTTTGCAAAATTCACACATCCGAAACCTTTCCTGATGTACTTCAAAAGAAACTGGATGAAGTCAAACCAGGCGCAGGCTAAAGAGTGGTGTGTTTTTGGTGAGAGACACCGCACAAATAACTATGTGGAAGGTTGGCACACTAAGCTAAATAAATGCATTAAAAGATACAATAAAAATATTTTAGATTTGATTGCAGCTTTTAAAGCAGGCGCGAAAATAAAACGTCAACCAAATCCACGCAAATCTGCTACTCAAACCAAAGACGTGATTATTCAGGATGCCCAAATGGATTTGTTACATGATGATATTAGTGTGGGTCATTTTTTAGAGATGTTGCGCTAGTTATTTTTTCTCTGTGCAATCTGAAATCATTATAAGCAGATACTTTCACTTCATTTCACTTGTTTTTAACATATTTTTTAATTTAGTCTTATTTTGCGCGGTGCATCCTTTAACTTCACTGTTTCTTTCACTTGGGTTTTGGTGTGGAATTAGCTTGTTTGGTGGATTTTCACATTAGTTATACGAGAACATGTTGTAACATTGTATTTTGTTAATAAATGTTAGTATTTTAATAAGTTTAACACATTTTCCTTTTTATAATTTACCTGCGTAAACTATACTGTAAAGAAAATACTGCGAATTATAATAATAAAAAATAAAAAAAAACTTTTATTGACAGTTATAATATACATTGTTAACTAATATAGGTTCAACTTATTTTAATACAGTGTATAATGAGCGTCCAGAGTATAGTTGGCGCTGTTACAGGTGGTACATCACATCACATTAGGTGCTAACATAATTATGTTAACAAAAGTTAATGAACCCTGTCTCCTAAACTAGGATATCCTGTGTCTTAGGAGACAGGACTTATCAGTAAACTTGATTACCCTAGGTGAATTAGTCCAGGTTAATTAAATCTACTAAATGGTATACCTAAATCACCTACGCAAGTAGGTGAATTAAGTCTACTAAAATAGTATACTTAATTACCCTGGGTGAATTAGCCAAAGTGAATTAAGTCTACGACACGGGCAAGGGAATCCACAAAAGTGTTACCTGCTATGCCCGTATGGCTTGGGATCCATACCAGTGAAATCAACAGACCCTTAGTCTGACATCTGAACAATGATTGCTTAATCAACAGTATTAAGGGGAACTTTGTTTTACTGGTGGATTGATTAGCTAGGATGGCCATTAAGCCGCTCCTGGAATCAGTAAAAACCACCGCCTTGCTTATATTATGAGATTCAACATATAGTAATGCTTCAAGTATAGCTATCGATTCGCCAGTAAAAATGGAATTGATATTTGGAGATTTATATGACAGTATAATTTTATATTTTGGGATCCAAATTGCAGACCCCACGCAAGAAGAGTCAGAAGTTTTAGATGCGTCAGTGTAAATGGCTAGCCAATCCTTCCAATGTTGACTGATCAAATAATCCAGCTCCCTACCAGCGTCCACAGAATCCTTACTGATACCTGAATATAAGACCACATTAGGGGTGTAGATAATTGCATCAAATGTGGTTTCAAACAATGGGTTAGTTTTACACTGAAAACAAGGGAAAGGGAGACGAACATAATTCACAAAACTATTAAATAAACAGGGGTGGTTTTTATGTGTCCAATATCCACCTGAAGAAATGTATTCTGATAGTCTATGTAACTTCGGTATTAGGGGATGTAAGGATAGTTGGGACGATTTATATAGGTATCTGTCTGCGAGGTACTGTCTTCTTAAAAATAGAGGGGGGTCTACACACTCCAATTGTAGTGCATTTATCGGTGATGATCTCATGGCACCTACAATGAGGCGCATGCTTTTGGCCTGGATCTTATCCAACAAGCTTAATGCTGCCTTATTGCATGGTTCCAAGAGGAAGCTTCCATAGTCAAGGTGGCTACGGATAAGGGCGTTGTACATCAGCTTTTGACAATAGGGGTGGGCTCCCCACCAGGCGCCAGACACTGCTCTTAAAATATTAATATTTTTTTCACATTTATGGGAAATGTAGTTAATGTGTTCCACCCCAGATAACTTTGACAATCCTAAAAACTTAACTGTGTTATTTACAGGGAAATTTTGATGATCAAGAGAGATTAAACAATCAGGGATGGATCTACGACGGCTGAAAATTACCACAGAGCTTTTGGGCACCGAGAGTGATAGACCATGGTCAGTAAGCCAAATAGAGATAGGAAATTGCTGAGTTCAATCTGGACACAGCATCTGCCATATGATCCACTGCTACATAAAGAGCCAAATCATCTCCATATTGTAAGATGTTGCAGAAAGATGTGACTGAGAGATCCAAATCAGCTGTGTAGATACTGTAGAGGAGAGGACTTAAGACAGAGCCCTGTGGAAGGCCTCTCCAAGTAATTCTGGAAGAGAGGGTTGAATTTTGAACTCTAAGACTAATGGTTCTTGCAGACAGGGAATTGGTAATGAAATTTACGATCTTCTCTGGAACACTCAGATTGAGCAGTTTTTGCCTGGGCACAGGAAGAAGTACCTAAGTATATCATATGCAGCTGCAATGTCCAAAAAAAGACGACGCAATACTGATTTTTAGATAAAGCTATTCTAACGTCAGTAGTTAAAATGCTGAGGCTATCCATTGTCCCCAGGCCCTTGCGGAAGCCGAACTGAGTTTTCGACAGTAAGCCCTGGCTTTCCACCAGCCACTCTAAACGATTTTTTATTAAGTGCTCTAATATTTTAGACATAGTACAAGAGAGCGCAATGGGGCGGTAGCTAGAGGGATCATCGCTGCGCTTACCCGGTTTCAAGATCGGTATTATGATTTGAGATTTCCACTCTTCCGGGGGGAAACCAGAGCAAAAAATGTGGTTGAGTAAATTTAAAAAGAAGGTTTTGGTAGTGGTGCTGCTTTTGAAAATGAATGAGTAAGGGATGCCATCTACCCCAGGAGAAGAATCCTTAAGGGACCCCAAGACTATCGAAAGCTCGTCGTACGTAAAACAAGCATCTAAAGGGTGTGAAGCCTGAGGACTGGAGGCAAAGAATTTTGAAGACTCATCAGCTGTGGGAGCTGTTGGGGGAGCCAATCTTTGCTCGAATTTCTGTAACCATCGGGAGGGGTCATTCGACGTAATATTGCTGTAGGTTGTAGAGTACCTGAACCTTCTAATATCTCTCCATACAAAAGATGCGGGGGTACGAGGGGCTAATCTTTCGCAGAATCTGCGCCAACCATCCTTTTTCTTTTGTGACAGGAGCCTAACTGTTTGTGCAGCTACTTTTTGGTAGTTTAAATAGTTATTAGTTGACATATTATGCTTATATGCTCTTTCAGCCTCTTTTCTCATTCGGCAGGCAGACGAGCAGACCTCATCCCACCAAGGAGGAGAGGGGATGTTGTTCCTGGGGGCCCTTTTAACAGGTATTGCCTTGTCAGCAGAGTTCAGAAGAGCTTGTTTAAACAGGGTGTAAACAGTCTCAATGTTATCTGAGTTAGGCGCAGGCAGGAGAGAAACCTCTTGTTCAAGATAACTGGAGTATAATTCCCAATTGGCCTTTGAAAGGTTATATTTGAGAAGGGGGTTAAATGGTGATGATTCCCTGTGGCTGGCTAGTGATGTGACAATTATGGGGTAGTGATCACTCTGTTGTGAGTCACTTGATATCTGCCAAGTCAGGCAAGAGGCAAGGTACGCTGAGCAAACAGTCAAATCTACAGCACTAGGGCCCCTTTGGGTTAGAGAGGGCCTACGGGTGGCAGAGCCATCATTTAAGATGCAGAGATTCAACGAATCTAGCATCTCTATGAATGTTTGCCACTGTAATGGCAACAATATTGATACCATCACTATGAGGAGGTAAAGTCAAAGAATTAAAAATAATTGTTCTAGAGACTAGAAGGGCAGCTCCAGCATACCTATCACCTCTGTCATCCCGGAGACAGACATACCCAGGCACCCTGAAATGGGAACCGGGCTTAAGCCAAGTCTCCTGGATGGCAAGGATGAGAGGTTTGTGCTTATTAATTAAATAAATTAAATGACTTTTCTTACTTCTAATGCTCCTACAATTCCATTGGAGCAGAGGAGGGAATGTTACTGGTGAAAGTTAACAGCTGAGTAAGTTTTGATCTATATTTATCAGGCAGCTCAGTATCATCAAAGCGGGTCAACATGTTAATAAGTGTGGAGAGTAATAGATCAAGGAGGTTATCATTCGCAGGAACGTTTGCTTCTGCATCAGAGATAGCAGCACCATTAGGAAGAGAAGATGGGGGGCAGCGAGTGATAATGATAACATTGTGGGCCTGCCTGTCATAGCCAGGGCCAGAAGCGGGTTTGTTCTGCCTTTGGGGCATGATAATTGTTTTTCGGTGAGATACTTGAGGCCCTTGAGACCTCCGGACAGAAGACGGGAAAGACTGCTGAGCACCAAGTTTAGGAATCAATGGTTGAGACATTCTGGTAGTGTCGGCAAAGGATTTTTTCACTTGGGGGAATCTGGCAGATGCCTCCATATATGAGATATTCTCCTGAGACATAGTAATCTTTATCATCTTCTGCCTAGAGTGTTCTGGACAAGAGGGATCTTTTGCTGAGTGAGGCCCTAAGCAAAACATGCAGGTGGGGGATCCTGAGGCACATGATGTACCCTCATGAGCTTGGGAGCAAATAAAACACCGTGGAGCAGACCTGCATTGTGTAGTGGTGTGGCCATAGCGACAGCATTTCCAGCACTGAATCAGAGGGAGAACGTAGTTCTCAACGGGGAGAGAGTTATAAAAACAATAGACGTGTGGGGGCAATTTTTGTCCTGAGAAAGTGACTACAATAGTCTGAGTGGGAATGTATGTGGCTGTGTTGTTCTCATTCAGTACTCTTCTGTTAAGCCTTCTTGCTTTCATGATTGAACCATATCCTGATGGGACCTCAATGGATAGGACCACTTCTTCTAGAGTCCAATCTACTGGAACCTGCCTTACTATGCCCATTCGAGAGCTTGCAAAAGAGGGAATAGAACAAATGTATTTGGCCCTTGCTAAGGATGGATGAGAAAGAAAGTTGTTGGCATCACTAGCGTTCTTAAATTCAACGGACACTCTGTTGCGACCCACTCGCTTAACACTACCGTCAACTATGTTGTTATTTTTATTGGCGAATAAGAAATGGCCGAACTTTATGGATCGGAACACTGTTCCAGCAGCGGCATCCTCGGCATCTCTTGTCACGTGAACCAAAAAAGGACCTGAATCTGAGTCTGAAGTACTAAGACTCAGATTCAGGTCCTTTTTTGGTACTAGCTACCTTATCCTGAAAATCCGGATGGATGAAAGTATTTTGTATAGACGGCGTAGCTTGGGAAGGGATCGTAATAGTTTTTTTGGCAGGGACAGCGTCTTCCTGTGAGGTATGGTTCATACGTTTCTTGGCTATGATGGATGTAGGAGTATCATCTAGCACAACGCGAGAACTACTGGGGAGCGGCGAGCCCGGCCGCTGGCCGGGGACGTTTCCCCCACCGGGGTCTGGTGGATGGTTATCCATAGGACAATCTAAGTGTTAAACACCGTTACTTACCCTGAATAAGAATACTAAGCACACTTAGACAACACAGAAGCACTTAAATACTCCAGCAACACAATATTGTCAACAAAAAGATTTTTGGCAAGGACGAACACTTGTAGCAAGCACGCGTTCCAGATCCGACCGGAAAGCACGTTAAAGCGTCAGTCTCGGTTGCTGTACGAATATCTATGGCAGTTGTTACAGGTAGTTGAAAAAATCCGACAACGGATCTAACTGCAATGCTTCGATATCGCAAACGGGTTGTGGTCAGGTGACAGTTGCTTCACAGGAAATATCGAAGTTCAGCCAAACCCGCAGACTGGAAAAAGATAACCCTAAACTTCGAGTTTCTGATCTTCCATCCGAAACTCTGATTAACGCTAGGATGAAGAGAACGTTACGAAACCAGAAAGCCAATACCTATTCTAATTTAAATCAAATGTTCATGATCTGTCAAATTCAAATGAGATGCCAAAACTATTTCGAACATCGAAGAAAGAACATAAACATGGTGATCCATAGATTTGTGATGATCGTTTTAAGACGACTGGTTAGGCTCGTTTTTTCTTTTTTGGTATGTGAAGTTTATTTTTTCTGTGCCATATCTGCCTTAGTTAATCGTCAACTATTGTAATAAAAAGTCGATCAACCAACTACATCCCTAAAATTTCTTTCTGACTGAATGACGTGATCTCAATGAAATATGACTTATTTGCGCTAGAACAAAGTTCTAATACCTACCTATATCAACTGAGCTGTCTAAAATTAGAGATGGTCGTTTTTGTAAAAGCGTTATTGAGCAACGATGACGGTATCTGATACCGAGATATTGAAAAACGGATGCCCACAACATCCGATAACTACCTACGAACATCACCGAGCGCGAGCGAAACTCACCGTCAGTCATCATCAGGGGCCGTAGTCTGTATATGAGATAGCGATCGAATTCGGTCGTTAATTACGGAGCATCGCCTTCTGACCGACCATACCCCTGGTGGTACGATGGGTAAGCATCGCAAACTAACCGATATTCTGTACTGTAGTTGGTGGACACTAGATTCAAGTTAGAGATACCGACTGATACCAACATAAACACAATTATAAGACATTGCCAAGAGTTAATAGCAGGCATTTTGTCGAGACAGGGCCCAACTGTAATTCAATTTACCACCATTGCAACTGTTTCGCGATCGAGAGTGTGTGTTAAACACCGCAATGTTTAGTTTGAGTTGTGTATGAACAATCAATAGGTAGCGACACTGTGGTGTAGGTATCTATTAAATCATATTTTGTCTTTTGGGAATTCTAAATAGGCCCTAAGTATTCTAAAAATGTGATTATATGGAAACAAGCCTTTGAGTTTGTATGTAAAGGTAAAGCTTCTAAATGTACCACAAGATGGCGTTGTAACGTATGCTACATCGCGCTATTAAGATTTTTATAGATTTAATAAAAGGCCGGGAACATTCTTCAAATCAATTCATTCTAACGAACTTGTACCTATCCTTCAATATATTGTGTTGTGGATTAGTGCGCGTTTCATTTTGGGAAGCTAGTGTTCAAGTGTGTGGAATAAAGTTGACCAACAACTAAGCAACACTAGAGTGCCGGGTACACCATTATCTAAATCAATCAGAGAAATGCGATTACACTTGGAGGACGATATTTTACCCCGGCAAGGTATTGATTGGAAGTGGAACGATTACACTTGGAGGACGATATTTTACCCCGGCAAGGTATTGATGGGAAGTGGAACGATCGCACTGACTGGTGACTACGTCATTGCAAAAATACTCGACTTTAGCAGAAGTATACCGTTCAAATCAAAATGCAATATTGTCATAACCTCTGTACCACACGAACGGATATTCTCTAAAGCCTGTTATATTTTAAATGAATGTAGAACTCCCTCGAGTTCTAAATTAAAAAAATAAATTAATGTTAACTCCACTTTTGTTAAAAATAAAAACTAATATTAACTTGTGTTTAATTTTTTTAACCATCAGGGATCCGTTGTTTCGTTGTTATCCGTACGCTTTAATTAAAATTATGAGTCGTAACGTTAATCGTTAAATATCGTATCACTTATTATCAAAACTAATAGTAAAATCGCAACCGCCGACCGTAGTTGGCTGGAATCGATGCCATAAAAAAGTTTCCTAATCACCGATGCGTAGCGATACTAAAAAATAACGAAAACGCCCATCTCTATCTAAAATACAATAACATATTGACGCACTATGGAAATTTTTTATAATTACGTCACACGAAACGTCAACAGATTTTTTGCGTTTTCTCGTGTGAAATACAGATAAAATATTTCAATTTTATTTTGTAATAATAAAATATTGAAAATTCATCTTTTTGTGAATTAAATTTTGTACATAATAGGAAGTTATTATTCACGTATAAGCCATAATATCCAATGCATTTCATATTGTATTTGTAATAGTTGTCAAATACCTAATTATATAGGTACTTACGTACTAAGATAGAAAATAAGAGTCTAAAAAACTTACCGACACGGCAGGTGTTAAGTAGGTAGGTATTTATATGTACTTAGTCTGGCCATAAATACTGTTACTATTAAAATAAGAAAGATATTACATTTGAATTTGGAATCTGTCATTTTTATACGATTGTTCATTGTTTTCTACTTTTGGCGCCAACACATTGTCCAATATTTTGCTATACTAAAATGGAGTGGGGTGATAAAGAAAACCAAATCGCTGTAATTGCATTACACAAAGTTGGTATGGAGCCGAATGTACGTACTCCATACGCTTGGTATTAGTCAAATGTTTGTGTACTGGGCTATTAATAGGTACAATGAGACCTCCTCTGTTTGTAACAGAAAAAGATCTGGCCGTCCACGTAGTGTTCGTACGAAAAAGGTGGTCAAAGCAGTAAGGTAAAGAATTCGAAGAAATCCTGTCCGAAAGCAAAAGATTTTATCTCGGGAGATGAAGATAGCACCCAGAACCATGTCGCGCATTTTAAAAGATGACTTAGGATTTGCAGCCTATAAGAGACGCACTGGCCATTTTTAACTGATAATTTAAAAAAGAATAGGGTGGTAAAATCGAGGCAACTACTGAAGCGGTACGCAAAGGGAGGTCACAGAAAAATTTTGTTTACGGATGAGAAAATCTTTACAATTGAGCAACATTTTAACAAATAAAATGACCGTATTTATGCTCAAAGCTCTAAGGAAGCTTCCCAATTAGTCGACAGAGTGCAACGTGGGCATTATCCGACTTCAGTGATGGTTTGGTGGGGTGTTAGCTATGAAGGAGTGACTGAGCCATATTGTTGTGAAAAAGGCATCAAAACATCGGCATAAGTGTATCAAGATATGGTCTTGAGAAGGTAGTTAACTGTTAAACCCCTTAACAACACCATGTTCAATAACCAAGTATGGTCCTTCCAACAAGACTCAGCGCCGGGTCATAAAGCTCGGTCCACGCAGTCTTGGTTGGAAGTGAACATTTCGGACTTCATCAGAGCTGAAGAGTGGCCGTCGTCTAGCCCCGCTGGATTATGATTTATGGTCAGTTTTAGAGAGTATGGCTTGCTCTAAACGCCATGATAATTTGGAGTACCTAAAACAATCCATACGATTGGCAGTGAAGAATTTTCCCATGGAAAGAGTGCGTGCTTCTATTGATAACTGGCCTCAACGTTTAAAGGACTGTGTTGCAGCCAATGGAGACCACTTCGAATAAGCTTTTTATATTTTAAATTGTTTTATATTTATGTATTAAACTAACTGTAAAAGTAATAAATATTATTTGCAATAAAAAAAAATGTTTCTTCTTCGTAACAATATTTATGGCTAGACTAGGTATATACAGATTACTAATTTTTAAGCCTACCTACATTTCTCTATTCACAGAAGTTCAACTAGAAAATAAAACCATAGATAAAATTAAGACGCCGCAACCGCCACTTGTCTGCCACTACAATGTTTTATTTCTTCTTACGAAATACGAGTATAAAATGTTGTATATAAATTAGACTTCGTGGATTGTATTACTGGATGTTGGAAGACCGACATAAAAAATCAACACAATCTAGTTAATGACCGTGAACTTCGTATCACTTAGCTATTATTATGATACCAGATTAAAATAAGTTGCGTTAAAGTCATTATTATCTATGGTCAAGCTTTGTTTTCAAACATTTGCAAACCTTTTTTTTTTTTTTATAGGACACGCCAACTTGACCTCACCTCGCCTGATGGTAAGCTAAAGGCAAAGTCTCAGGAAAGAGGGTCACCATTACAGACACTAAGTGCTACAATGGTGGCACTCAGCTTGGCGGCCTCATCAGATGCTTTTTCACGCCCCGCTTAAAGGCCTCGGGACTGTAGGAAGAAGGAAACACGTGTGCTGGTAATGAATTCCAGGTCTTGGTGGTGCGGCAAAGAAAAGAGTCTCCGAACCGCTTGGTTCTTGCTCGTATATTCTGCACAGTGTAAGGGTGACATCTAAGGCCTGCACGTGTTGTTCTATGTAGGAAAGGAGATGGTGGGATTAGTTGGAAGAGCTCGTCGGAACACTCCCCGTGGTAGAGACGGTAAAATACAGCCAAGGAAGCAATATCTCTACGCATCTGCAAAGGCTCGAGGGTGTACGTGACCTCAGGGTTCCCAATAATTAGGACCGCGGGTCGCTGCAACCTGTCGAGAGCATCTAGTAGGTATTTCGCGGAGCCATCCCAGAGATGCGAGCAGTATTCCACGCAGGAGCGAATTTGTGTCTTATAGAGAAGACACCGCTGTTCCGGCGTGAAAAAACGTCTCACTTTGTTTAGGAGTCCGAGTTTCCGCGAGGCTGTTTTGATGATGCTCTCGATGTAATTTCTGTTATTCAGTTTGCAGCGAATATCCATGCCTAGGATATTGAGATTGTCCTGCAGTGGCAGTGGCGTGCTCTGAAGAGTGGGAAGGGGAAGGAAAGAAGATACCTTTGCTGTGAACGCACAAGCCTGCGTCTTCTTGGCATTGAACTCGACCATGTTCTCAGAGCCCCATTGAGAAATGTGATTCAAGATCCGGTCCAGTTCAGTGACAAGAAGCAGGGCCGTCTTTAAACTATTTGAGGCCCTGGGCACATTAGGATCATGGGGCCCCTAGGACCTTGAGAAAACACTATTTAGTTACAATAGATAAAGAAAGACAAACAAGGTTCTAAATTTATTTTTATTTAGTTACTAACTATAAAAAAATAGGAAATATAAAAAATAATCTACAAAACTAACTCGCTTAACATAAAATCCTTAGATTAATTCTATGTTGATTGCAAAGGTACCCTTCTAGATTTAAGATGAGCAAAATCGTTAATCACATCTTCAAAATCTATGGTATTGAGAATATCACATTCTATGGACATCAGCGACAAACTAGTTAATATCTCTTGAAGCATTGTACTTCTTAATTCATTTTTTATTCGTTTCAATTTGGAGAAGGAGCGTTCTCCGCTGCAGTTAGTTACCATCATACTTAAAAATATTCTCAATGCAATTTCTACGTTAGGAAATGTGTCTTCAATTTTGTTTTGCTTTAATAGATTATATACTTCCTGTACACTGTTAGATGCTTCATTTTCACTCTGAACATTTTTTAAGTATTCTTTTAAATGTTGACATTCTATTTCTAACTCTTTTTCATTTACATCTTCGTGATAGATTTGAGAAAATTCTTTGCATCCTTGTCGTATCTCTTCGGAATTCAGAGTTTTTAAGTGAAAAAATAAACTAAAACGTTGACTGACGGTCTCATATGAACTTTGTCGCTGTTTTAGATGAACACTCAAGGTATCGATTATTGGGAGAAAGGTTTCTACGTTGAATCGCTCTTTTCCATTCAATTGGACTGATGGCGCAGAGCCATCAAAAAAAATCAGCCGTGAGCTTCTACGTCTTGTTCTTTGAGATAGATCTTTGTAGTCAGATTCTGGGTTATTTTCTTTGGCAGATGATTCGAAGTTATCAAATTTATCCCTGAGGTTAGTAATAAAATCATAAAGTGAAGTCAACAAATTGGTTGCAACGTCCAGTGTTATTGTTTCTTTCTGAAGATAATTACTTGTTTTGTCTATTCTTTCCAATATGGTGCTCCAGATTTCCGTCAGTATAATAAATTCTAGATTTCCCATTTTTCTAGACAGACTAAGGGCTTCGTCTCTTGTTTCTCGTGCCTTTTCAGTATCGTTTGCGATGGTGATTAAAGCTTCTAATATTCTTTTATAACCCCCATGCAAAGCACTTACTGCATCAGCTCGGGCTGACCATCTGGTTTGTGAAAGACTCTTAACAACTTTTTTTGAACCTAAATGTTCTGTTAATATATTCCATCTGTGGGTAGAGCCCGAAAAAAAGTTGTACACTTTCTGAACTATTTCAAAAAACTGTGATGCCTCCGGTACACACCCAGCAGCATGGACACCTACCAAGTTTAGTGAATGTCCTGTACATGGTATAAAGGTGGCAAATTCACATTTTTCCTTGATTCTTGTTTGTAGACCACTATACTTTCCCGACATATTTGAAGCATTGTCGTAGCTTTGTCCTCTGCAATCTTTTATGGGAATATCATGTATCTCTAAAAAATTTAAGATGGTCTCCGCTAAATACTTAGATTTATGCTCTTTAATTCAAAAACCTTTCAACAGGAACACAGTCTTTTACGTATCGAATGATGAAAGTTAGCTGGTCAATATGAGACAGATCGGGCGTACTGTCAACGCTTATGGAAAAATATTTTGCTGATTTAACTTCATTTATAATTTTTTTTAGAACCTGTTTTCCCATTACTTCAACAAACTCATTACAGATATTTGCTGATAAATAAGAAATGTTACCCTTTCCAGGATTCCCAAATTTTTTTAAGTGATCTGCAAGAAATGGATCAAATTCACTCAATAATTCCACACAACCCAAATAATTTCCATTGTTTGGAGAACCTAGGATTTCATTGTCGCCGCGAAATGGAAGCCCTCTCGATGCCAAAAATTTTACAACAGCTACAATCCGTTTAAGTACGTTTCTCCAGTAATCCACTTCCTTTTGATGTTGAGATAATAACTCTATATCTACTCTACCAACCGCTTTACTTCGTGCCAGATAAGTCATCATAGATTGCTTATGCGCTGGGCTATTTTCATGTGTTAAAATTATGTGATTAATATGCTTCCAATCATTACATCCATTCCGAGAGCAAAGATTAACATCAGTTGGGTTAAATAAGCAGCATGAAAAACAAAATACAGAGCATTTGGAAGGCGAATACAGCAACCATTTTCTTTCGACGCTTTCATTGTTCTTTAATTTGCGAATAAATAATGCTTTGTTGAAATATCTCGTCACTAATTTATTACCATCTTTGTAGGTTCTGGATGCCTCGGAAAAGACAGAATCTTTATTTTGAAAATATACTGGTCCCTTACGAATTAAAATTTCGCGATTTATTTCAACAAACTTTTTGTGAAAATAATCGGCGGGATCGTGCGATATTAATTCTTCTGTGTTGGAAAACTGCTGTTCAATTGACACAGTTGGAGTTGTCGGTTTTAGTGAAGTTACTGAAGTCGTTGCACTTTCGTCGTAGGAATAGTCGCTTTCTGATTCAATCTCTTTTTCAAAATTGGAACATGAAGGTTTAGAAATTCCCGCAATTTGTAATTGAGCTGAGTCATCATGTGGAACATTTATGAGTTGATTGCTACTTACAGAAGTTTCTCCAGTAGTAGTAGTAAAATATGATGTTAATTTTGGTAACTTTTCAATTACTTCTTTCTGATGTAGAGCTTTTTTCCTTTTTTCAGATCCACTAGGATATGACCGTTTCGACATTTTATATTATAATTCAGTATTTAATTAATTTTATAACGAAAATATTCGCTAACACAAAACAGACAAACGACGATTTAATCAAACAATACTATTTTTTTGTCAGAGCTCAAGCACAGTCGGTAACAAACTAACAACTACAAACAAAACAAACGCCACAACATCGCAGACAAATACTTGAAGGGAATTCCCGTTCGTCAAGTCAAACGTCGATCGGGAGTCGGGAATTCCCCTTTTTTGTCTTTGGTATTACGAATGACGTTCGAATAGGTTTCTTAAAGACATAAACCACACCGCATCAAATAATTCTTCTTTTTTTAATTTAATAATTTTTCTTTTAAGTGTATTCTTATACTCACATATAGGTATTTAAATTAACCTAAATATACTAATATCGGAAAAACTCATTTTTGAGAGAGAGTGGAGTACTTATACCCTGTTTATTTATTAGTTTGATCTTTCTTTTTGACGGATGTCAAATCTGAAATCGATATAACTTTGCAACGACGAACAATATTTTCTTATTTTAATAATATTAAAAATTGATAATAATCATAAGAATAGACACACAACATAAGAGTACCTGTTAAGGACTCAAGCATTTTCCGAAAGTCTTAAGTGGTTTTTATTGCTTCGAAGTAAAATTTAAATAGAAAAACTGAAAACAATGGTACCTACCCAATGTTTTTATGTCTAGTGCAATAAAATTGATTGACGAATGAATTTATTTATTTTGAATAGTTTAAAACATACATACAGCCACATATTTAGCCAACACATTTTTTACACCAATAGATATTTTCTGTTTCCCATCACTGACCCATCTGTCAAAAAGTTCAAGCTATGTTGTACAAGGTATAGCTATCCGCATGCGGCAAACTAAAGCTAATATAATAAGCGTAGGTATTGTAGTAAGTCATTATCATCAGATTTTTCAAAATTAATGTTTTTCGGTAATACCTAAATATCGGTTATCATTTGGTAATCTGGCAGGAACTAGGGGGCCCCATTCGATCGCGGGGCCCTGGGCACGTGCCCATAGTGCCCAGTGGGGAAGAGGGGCCTGACAAGAAGCTGTCTTTTTTCCACGATATCAGAATGTTTGGCCGCAGGTTGTCCGTGATAACTCCCGTGTAAGGTGCTATCGTCTGCATAGCAATGTATGCTGCCGGTGGACAGCATGTCGTTGATATGCAGAAGAAAGAGAGCGGGAGATAATACAGACCCCTGCGGTACGCCAGCATTTATTTGCAAGAACTCCGAAGCCCGTCCATCACAAAGGACGCGGATACGGCGCTCCCGCAGGAAACTAGCAATCCAGTTGCACAGTCTAGGCCGGCGCTCATGGGGGGCGGAGGTCGTTCATCGACCTCCGACGCCCGAGTTGCCTTCGTTCGCGGGCAACTTGGCTTGCGATCCTTCGTCGCTCCCGCTGCCGCTCCCGCCCCGCCTCCTCCTTCACGAGCATTACTTGCTCGCAGAAGGAGGCGCCGGCCGCCCACGCATCCGCGCAGCGGACCATCGCCGCGAGCAAGGTGGAGAGCGTGAGAACTCTCACTCCCATGGCCGCCACAAGCTCCCGCCTCGGCGTCTCCCACGCCGGACACTCGGTGAGCGTGTGCGGACCTGAGTCCTCGCTCGTGTCGCAGTGATGGCACTCGGACGTTGGCTCTTTCTCCATCCGACGCAGATACTTTCCGAAGCACCCGTGCTCGGTGATCATCTGCGTCAGACGGTACGAGAGGCTGCCATGTGGCCTCTCTAGCCACTCCCCCATGATGGGTCTTACCGCCGCTACTACGGCGCGCCCTGCGCCTGGTCGCCCAAGTCGTAGCTCCCATTCCGCCACCATTTCCCTGTGGAGCCGGGATCTCACGGCCCGAATTTCTTCGGGCTCGGGATCGTGACCCTGCTCCCGCGCCGCCTTTCGGAACCTGGTATAGCGCCGAAAGAGACGTTGTCAACACTAGCCGCCAGCCACCTTAGTCGCGCCGTTCACTCTCCGTCTGACGCGGCGGAAGACGCGGGCTCAAGAAAACATTAATATGCTGATTTTAAGACACTGTGACACTTTGGGCTGATAACGGTGGAGACCTTTAGAGTGCTGGAGCAAAGAGGCCAAAAACCTCATACAACACACAACATAAAGACACTCTCATAAAACAGGCTCATAAAAACAACAAATGGCTCCTGTTTCGAAGCGTATTTGGTGCAGAGTCCGGCCATCGCAATCCAGCGTGGAAACTATCAGGGGCGGGGTTATTAGACAAATATTATTGAATAAATTATATTGACATAAATTAAATAAACATTTATTTTAAATAATTAAAAGAACTTAACATATATGTACATCAATCAAAAACAATCTTTTTACCCTCATAGGGTAAAATACCAGATTTCTTTTTCTTGGCCTCCCAAGATGGATGCATCTTCTCTGGGCTTTCAAAATCTTGCTTATTATTAAATTTACCCTTATTTACATTATCATAACTATTTTGAGTAAACCTATTATCATCTCTATAGCTGTTATAATTTTGTCTTGGTTTTATATTCGGAACATGGCCAAACATTGCTGCTCTTCTAAACTTCCTGTTGCCTTGTTTGTGTTCAGCTTTTATTTCATCAGGGCCCCTAGGTTCTGCTACAGATATGTAATTCTCTCCAGAAGATGTAATAAAGAATTTATCTACAATTTTGTTTGCTACAACAGATTCATCTTTATCCTTCTTCAATTTCCGTTGCATAATTTTCTCATTGAAATTCTTAGTTTTGTTTATTTCTTTTTGTTTCTGTTCTGGGTTTTTCTTATTTTTTTCTATAGGTAGTAATTTGATATTACGATCTTGTGGTTGATTTTGTTTAGTTTCGAGATGTGGTTTATCATCTTTTACTATAAAAGAATCAACTTTAGGAATTGGTATAACAAGACTACTAGCTTCTTTGTCATCCTTAGAAAATTCAGTTTCTACATTTTGATTTGCAACTTCTGCATTTTCATTAGATTCATTTTCTTCATCTGACTCATCACTATTTTTGCTATGTGAATTATCTTCTTCTTCAGACTGCAAACCAATCTGATTATGATTTGAATCTGCATCTTCATGACTCATGACATTGTCATCATCACTTTCATCATTATCACTAAATTGACGGCTATCATTATTTGAATCACTAAGTTTAACCTTGCTACTTACTTCTTCTACATTCCAATCACCTTCAGAATTAACTACTTTATTTTGTTTAGCTTTTTTTTTATATTTCTGCTTTTCTTTTTCTTCTTTCTTTATCTTTCTTCTTTCCAATCGAGACATGAAAAGGTCTTTTATGGCTACATTGGAGAATCTGCCTCTGATAAACAAGTATTTGTCCTCTAGGGCTTTGTGGAGTAATAATCTTGCACAAGCTTTATCATTATCAACAGTAGGCTTGTTTAGGAAACTGTTCAATTCTCCTTTATGAGTTACAATAAATTTTGCAATATCCTTAGGTTTAATTTTCTGGAAAATAAGATTATCCATTTAGAAGCTTGCATAAAGATATTATAACTTTTACACAGTTATGGCAATGGAGTATTTAGGGGGAATATAATATAGCAGGTATATGTCCTTTCCTTTCATGACAGAATTGTTTTGGGTTTTTTTGCAGACAAGCTCACAGCCCACCTGATGGATAGTGGTAACTGTGACCTATGAATGTATGTAACACCGGGGGTTTTTTTTCCATAAATGTTTATTAGAGGATTACATACACACAATCAAGTCTACATCCCTGAAGGTTTAGGTAGAGCTGACTAATTCAGCTCACCCACATTTCACCGATCACTGAATTATGTCCCATGTAATAGAGGGCTCGAGTCAACAAATGGTGCCCGGAAGACGGTAATAGACTCATATTACCGTCTTCCGGGCACCATTTGTTGACTCGAGCCTAATGTTAAACAACCCTATACCTTGGTCCCCTTGTACTACACCGCATGGGAAGAGGATTGTTTGATGAAATAAAAGAGTCATTTTTTTGAGTTTGTTATATGACATATTGAAATGATTTTGTAGTAGAAATGATCTTTCTTTGACCACCCTACAGAATACCACCGTTATGATAACCTTGTGTTCTGTTTCCAGCAGTGAGTAGGGTAGCCAGAGCACACTGGAGAGTTTTTGTGCTGTAAGAGGGACAATCAAAGGCTTGTCCTGATTGTGCCTTCTGCAATGACAGCACAGAAGCTC
Organism: Eilema griseolum; assembly: GCA_963662185.1. Lineage (NCBI taxonomy): Eukaryota > Metazoa > Arthropoda > Insecta > Lepidoptera > Erebidae > Eilema > Eilema griseolum. Next base: position 20,143,423 of record OY759245.1, read on the forward strand.
TCCATTTCTATAGGGCCCGAATCACGGGTGTGACTCCTCTAAATTGCACACATTCATAGGTCACAGTAACTTTTCACTTTCCATCAGGTGGGTTGTGTGCTTGTCTGTCAGAAGTTGTTTAAAAAAAGACTTAGGCATGTAACATATATGATATGATACACAGACACAAATCTCGATTTATAACTAAATTTGAGAACAGATTCTATTCTACATGACAGTTCTAATGTTATTGTATACAAAACCAACCCTAAGGCCTACTGCTCCCAATTTTTGGTACATTAGTTCAAATTCTTATGCCATTGGAGTAATATTGGCAATATCATGTGCGAAGGTACAGTGAAGTCTGGTAGTAACAATCTTGATGGACATACCTTTATAATCAATACTTCATTAACTGCAGCCTCTGCCTTCCTCTTTAATTTTTCTTTCATAGGCTCCGGCGCTTTCTTTTCAGCCAGTTGTTTAGCTTTTCTAGTCAACTTATGTATTGTCTGTATTTTAGCTTGATTTAATTTCTTTTTTAACAATATCACCTGAAATATTACATAATGTTGGAAACAATTAGATGCGATTATGATATATTGTATGAATTGGACATTTATTCAAAGAACAGGAGTGTATTTTATAAAATTCTAACCTTAAAAATAAACAAATTTAGAAGTGTATTAGCAACTACATGTGAATAAATACAAATTAACATTACCTCATTGTTAAAAGCTTGTTTAACAGCGCCAACTTCCATTTTATAGCAAATAAACCGTAATAATATTATATTTTAGGTTAACTATAGACCATTAGTAGAATGATTAAAGAATAACTAATCGAAAATCAACCTGTTATCACTAATATATATTGGTCTTTTTAACGGGTGACTATTTTTAACATTAAATTACGCTAATTTATTGCAAATTACTATCAGCTTCTCAGCAAGAGCAACTTATGCGGAATTGTTTATAATTTTTTAATGTGTCAAAACTCAAAATGTCATCAATGTCATAAGTTAAAAAGCATGGTGTTTGCAGCTTGATCTATTTATCATGATACCTGTTATGACAACATTATCTAATACAAATATTAATATTCATTTTATAGTTTATAAATTATTACATGCCATCTTTTACCGCAGAATGATTAAATTATATTTTCCATAGAATATTACTTTATCATCCATAGACAAAAAGTGTCAATAATTTCATTGTGTTTCTTGCTACTCTATCATTGTTATAAAAAAATTAAACATATTCTCTTTGGTCGGATCTGTCTAGTGCCTTCTTTTCCCTCTTACTTAAATACTCTTTGGATCTGTCAATCAGAAATGTACGTAAAGAAATTTACTAAAATAAATTCAAAATAAATCATTGTAATCTATGTATTTTAGTTAGTTATTGTAGTGAATTGACTATCTCTATAAATTCATTGAAGTGCTTGTGCCTTGATTTTTCCATTATAGTTTCTGTGTTTGTTATTACAGCATGGCTCCCCGGTTTGAGTTAGCCGTCGGTCTCCGAAAGGGACACAAAATATCCGCGGGCAAAATCAGACCTGCCAGGCTAAAGGTTGTAAGTATTTATTATTCTCATTGACAAAGGTTATGTTTTGGCTCCTTCATAGTCTAACAAACTGGACCATTCCTTTGAAATTTAGCAAACAGTATTCTTCACCAACTCGCAGTTTATATTCACATGTCTAACCTTTATTTTAGGTCCGAGAAAAACACCTCGCATGAAATCTATCGAAATACACATTTTTATCGTACAATTCATATCAACAGCCTCTGCCATCCTCTTTAGATTTTCTTTCAGAGGCTTCGGCGCTTTTTTTTTCAGGCAATTGTTTTAGCTTTTCTAGTCAATTTCTTGTTTCTTTTTTTAACAATATAACCTGAAATAATAAAGTTGGGATTAATTAGGTCCTATCAGACACTTAAAAAAGAATTAAAATATAATTATTATTATTATTATTTTGTTGGATTACTGAGAGATAGTACGAGAACGAGTAGTAGACGAGGAGATGAGTAGATGACGAGGCATACCAAGGCGAGAGTGACTCATGCTTTGGGTCACCCGAAACAGCTTACATCTGCTGTGTCAGACCGTAGGTGGCGGTTAAACCACAAACAATAGCATTCCCAAGGAGGGTTGACGTCAGGCAGGCGGCCGGTTAGTAAAAAGATATAGCCAAATCTTTTGCAGTAACATGAATGTTATGAGTAATAGTGAGTGCAACAGGACTAGGGCGTACCCCCAAGGCGACGCGCAGGGGCAGCACCCGGTCCCTGTGAGAAATGGACAAGGGTTGTTGCAGCAACACGGGCGGGTGTAACGTAAGAAGCTAGTCCAGGAAGCAAGGAAAGAGTGTCTTAGGTTTGGAAGTTGAAATATTGGTTCAATGACTGGAAGAGGAAGACAGATAGCTGATGTTTTGAAAAGGCGACGAATTAGAGTAGCGTGTTTACAGGAAACTAAGTGGAAGGGAGCAAAAGCCAGAGAGATTGGAGAGGGTTATAAGTTATATTATAGTGGAGGAGATGGGAAAACAAATGGTGTAGGAATTGTGCTAGATGATGGATTGAAAAAATGCGTGATGGATGTAAAACGACTAAGTGATAGGATAATAGCTGTTAAAATTGTATTTGAGAACCAAATAATGAATGTGATTAGTGTGTATGCAGAATAGGGCAGAAGGACGAAGTAAAAAAGAAGTTTTGGGAGGAATTTGATGCATTGATGATGGATATTCCGGATAGTGAGGAAGTATATGTCGGAGGTGATTTTAATGGACACATCGGAGAAAAAGTGAATTATGAAAGGATTCATGGAGGTTGGGCACACGGGAGTCGAAACAAAGACGGGGAAGCTTTACTTCAAGCTGCCTTTGCTTTTGACTTAGCTATTGTGAACACGTGGTTCAAAAAGAAAAAGGAACATCTCATCACCTATAAAAGTGGCCCCCACGCGACTCAAATAGACTTTTTCTTGACTAGGAGGGATAAACTTAGCAGTGTAAAAAACTGTAAAGTAGTGCCAGGGGAAGACCTAGTGACCCAACACCGATTGCTACTAATGCAGATTAAAATCAAAATTGAGCCAAGTAATAACAAGCGAAAGCCCCCACCTCGGACCAGATGGCGTATGATAGAAAATAAGGAGTATGCAAGTAGATTTAAGACAGAAGTGGTTGATAAGATGATAGATATGAAATATATGGAAGATAAAACAGTAAATGAATGTTGGGAAGAAATGGCGCATTGCATAAGGGCAAAAGCAAAAGATATCTTCGGTGAAACAAAAGGCAAGGGTGTGATAGAAAGGGATACATGGTGGTGGAATGATGAGGTCCAAAAGATGCTGAAAGAAAAGAAAAAGGCGTTCAAAGAGTGGCAAAAAGTTGCCGTTGAAAATGTGAGTATAAGAGAAGAAAAAAAGATGATTTACAAGAATTGTAAAAATAGAGCAAAAAAGGCAGTAGCAATATCCAAGGCAAGCGCACAAGATAAAATATACATTCGGCTTGATGAACCGGGCGGCCAAAAGGAACTCTTTCGAATGGCAAAGATGGGAGAAGAAAGTACGAAAGATATTAAACATGTTAAATGTATAAAAGACGAACGAGGACAAATTTTGTTGCAAGAGGATGATGTAAAAAAACGATGGAAGACATATTTTGAGAAACTATTGAATGAAGAAAATGTATGGAATGGGGTGCTAGAAGATAAGTCTGGGAATATTGGTTTGGTAAAAGAAATCGGTGTGGATGAAGTAAGAAGAGCGGTAAAAAGTATGAAAAATGGCAAAGCTGTAGGGCCAGATGAGATACCAGTGGAAGTATGGAAGTTATTGGGAGAAGATGGATGTCAGTGGCTGACTTTATTCTTCAATAAGTTGTTGCAGGAAGTGGTGATCCCTAGCGAATGGTGTAGTAGTGAACTAGTGCCCATTTTCAAAAACAAAGGTGATGTACAGGACTGCAATAGCTATCGAGGCATAAAGCTCATGTCACATAGTATGAAAGTGTGGGAGAAAGTAATAGAGAAACGCCTGCGAGAGGAGAGTGAGATCACCCAAAACCAGTTTGGTTTTATGCCAGGGCGGGGTACCACAGATGCCGTATTCGCTTTACGCCAACTATGTGAAAAATATAGACGTGCCCATAAAAACCTGCACATGGTGTTTGTGGACCTCGAAAAGGCGTACGATAAAGTACCACGAAAGGTCTTGTGGTGGGCCCTGAAGGAGATAGGTGTGCCAGTGAAGTATGTAGAGTTAATCCGTGCTATGTACCGGCAATCTCATACGCATGTCCGGTCGGCCGCGGGTAACACCGATGAGTTTAGTGTGGCTGTTGGCTTACACCAAGGGTCGGCGTTAAGCCCGTACCTCTTCCTGTTAGTAATGGATGTTTTGACATCGGATATACAGGATGAGGCACCCTGGTGTATGCTTTTTGCAGACGACATTGTCCTTATTGGTGAGGATGGAACCGATGTCCAGAGTAGATTGGTGAAGTGGCAACAAAGGCTAGAGAATGTTGGCCTGAAAATTAGCAGAACCAAAACAGAATACATGTTCTGCGATTTCGGCGGTCTCTCTAGTCCCACAGTCATAGCGCTTGATGGTGCTCCCATACCAATCTGCTCCGATTTTAGGTACCTCGGTTCACTACTGCAAAGCGACGGAGAATTAGATCGAGCCGTAAAGCACCGGATTAACGTTGGTTGGATGAAATGGCGGCAGGTTACAGCAACTACATGTGACTCGCGAATGCCCCTTCGATTGAAGGGCAAAATTTATAAGACCATGATCCGGCCTGCCGTCCTGTATGGATCGGAGAGTTGGCCAGTAAAGGTGACGGATGAAAGACGGTTGCATGTAGCCGAGATGCGAATGTTAAGATGGATGTGTGGTGTGACAAGAATGGATAAGATTAGGAATGAATATATTAGAGGAAGTTTGAGAGTAGCACCAATCATAGAAAAGCTACGAGGAAATCGTTTGTCCTGGTTCGGGCATGTAATGCGTAGGGATGAAAGTAATGTCGTAAGGAAGGTACTAACTATGGAAGTGGATGGCTACAAGGGGAGAGGGAGGCCCAAAATGCGGTGGATGGACTGTGTGAAAGATGACATGGTTAAGAAGAGAGTGAATGTTGAAATGACTGCAACTAGAGATGAATGGAAAAGGAACACATGTTGCGCCGACCCCAAATAATCTTGGGATAAGGGCAGGAGGATGATGATTATTATTGATTATAGACGAGCAGCTTTGAGCTGATATGTCTATGTCACAGTTCACAGATGTTGAAGAACAGTTCAATTTAGTCACTACACTTGATTGAGCCCATAGTTATGAAGTTTGTTTGTTAGCAACCAGTGATCCAGTCTGTTTTTAAAGTTGTTCACTGAAGTGGCAGTCACAACATCTTCGGGTAGTCTATTCCAGTTGTGGACTACCCGGTTACTAAGAAAGTGGTGCGCAGTGTTTGTGTTTGTTGTTGCACGAATTATTCTCAGGCTATGTCCTCTGGCTGATTTAGTGGGAACTTTTGGTATGTAAATTGTGTGCATATCAGGCAGGTTATACTTATGGGTTATGATCTTAAATGTCTCTATTAGGTCACCTCGAAGGCGTCTCTCTTGCAGGGTAGTGAGATGTAATGCTTCTAGTCTCTCTGCGTATGTTTTACGTCGTAGACAAGCAGGGAGCTTAGTGACTTTCCTTTGCACACTCTCCAAGAGGCCAATATCCTTCTGGAAGTATGGGCTCCAAATTTGGAATCCGTAATAAAGACCATTCTACAGATGACACTTGCAAGTTATTTAGGTATATAATCAGGCAGGCAGTTGCTACAGCACATAGTTGCCCATATCCTGTTTCAAAATCTACTTCCTTTTATTTATTGACAAATGATTAATTATAATTTTCAGCTGCAAACCAAACACTCAAAGTTTGTGCGTGACCTGGTCCGTGAAGTCGTCGGACATGCACAATATGAGAAGAGGGCAATGGAGTTGCTTAAGGTATGTCAACTAAATCATGAATCTATAAATTAGTCTATCACAGTCCACAGCCAGACTTAGTCCAATGTTAGGAGGCTTTGACCTACTGTTTCCACACTGGCCAGATGGTTAACTGGGCTTTAGGCTAAAAGGAGGTAGGACACGGCGGTTTTTCGGCCCAATTGTGCAGCCCGACTGGGGAAGTACCTCCACCCTACAGAATACCGCGGCTATAATAACTTCGTGTTGTGTTCCCAGCGATGAGTAGGGTAGCCAGAGCTCACGTGATTGTAGTACATTCTACTGTTTCGCTGGGGAAGCAGGTTCAATTCCCACACAGTGCAATTATATGTATGAATATGTTGTATTGGCTTTGCCGTTACTGTGCCTTGGAGAGCATGTTAAGCCATAGATTCTGGTAGCCATATGAATATCTATGGCTGTCAGTATTGATAGTTGGAGCCCTAATAAGACCCCGGTAGCAACTATTGTCCAACATCCCAAGTCCAGGGCCTTGTCTATTCTTTAGCAAATGCCAAGATTGCAAATGGGGTTGGCTTAGGCATTTAGAATACTTGTAAGGCCTTGTATTCCATAATATATTGAATTCCATAACACTCTACCCAGTAGGTCTGAGAAGGTCACTTTATTAGGATAATATTGTCTTCTGGCAATATTACACAAAATTCTAAGGGATCTGATTAGTGACCATTTAACATATTTTATAGGAATCTATTAGATAAACCCTTTGAGCTGCGTGAGTTTACCGACAATGGGGTGAAGTCTTTGCGAATAATGGACTACACACATTGCAATGACACGAAGCTTCAGGTTATTGCGATGAGTGTAGCCTGGGTCTCTCCCTCAAATGCCAAGAAAACCAAATTAACATAAAGAAAGAGTAGAAGAGCAAACCCCAGGCTTCAAAGCTTAGTATGCAACCTGCACTTAGCTGCAATGATGACAAGGATATTAGAATTACTTACAGGGTCGACAGCATTCGTATGATGCCCCTGTTGTTGCATATGTCCATAGGTCACAGTAACTACTTCCCCCAGATTGTTGGGCACCCACTACTATTTGTCTCTACTATATTCATTGCCGTGTTCTTGGCACTATTGTTGACTGGAGCCATCCCATCTGAGGCTAAGTCAGGGCTGTATATATCTGTCTGATATCAATCGATTCTATCCTTGTACGATACCACATGGGAAAGCAATTGAGTGGTCCAAATTCTAATCCAACGAGAAACATGACCCCCAGTCATAACGCAACCTTCTCCAATAGGTGTCAAAAGACAAGCGGCACCTCAAGTTCCTGAAGCGTCGCCTGGGCACACACAGCCGTGCCAAGAGGAAGCGCGAAGAGCTAAGCCACCTTTTGGTACGGATGAGGAAGCACTAATATTAAATTATTAATAAAGTAAATAATTACCCAATATGACTTTCTTTTTCCTGTTTGCTCGGAAAGCACGTTAAAGCGTCAGTCTCGGTTGCTGTACGAATACCTATGGCAGTTGTTACAGGTAGTTGAAAAAATCCGACAACGGATCTAACTGCAATGCTTCGATATCGCAAACGGGTTGTGGTCAGGTGACAGTTGCTTCACAGGAAATATCGAAGTTCAGCCAAACCCGCAGACTGGAAAAAGATAACCCTGAACTTCGAGTTTCTGATCTTCCATCCGAAACTCTGATTAACGCTAGGATGAAGAGAACGTTACGAAACCAGAAAGCCAATACCTATTCTAATTTAAATCAAATGTTCATGATCTGTCAAATTCAAATGATATGCCAAAACTATTTCGAACATCGAAGAAAGAACATAAACATGGTGATCCATAGATTTGTGTGATGATCTTCTTAGGACGACTGGGACCGTAGTCTGTACATTCGTCGTTAATACTTATCTTACGAAATCGTAAGCAAAGATAACAACAAAATGCGGTTTGTTTGCGTCAAACCCAAGTCTGTACATTTTGAGGTAGCGACTAAGCGAGCAATATTGTATGGGGGATGCAAGTCTCTACATGTATCGGTGCGAGTTAACGACGTTATTTGGTACGGTGGCAATATTAGCAAGTCTCGACTTCCAAGTTAACAAAAATTGTCGGTTTCTTATCAAATTTCGTCGTAAAGAATGCGAGCATTCTTGAAGGCCCGCAAAGTAGTTAACGTCGTTAACTATTTGTTATTATTTGTCCACATTTTGTTGATGTTTTTAATAGAATATTAAATATGAAATTGGGCAACATTGAGGAAATAAGTATTATATATCATAAATGGAGGCTAATTTGGTGAATTTTGTTGAGTTTCAAGTTATTATTTGGATGACAATTATGTTTTATTGTTCAATTTTACATTTTAATAATCTCTAAGGTTATGAAATGGATGATAAAATACAATTATAAGATGATGGATGTTTATTTGGTGAATCTGGTTGAGCTTTAAGTTATTATATAGATGATATTGATGTTTTATTGTTCAATTTTACATTTTAACAATCTCTAAGGTTATGAAATGGATGATAAAATACAATTATAAGATGATGGATGTTTATTTGGTGAATTTGGTTGAGCTTCAAGTTATTATTAGTTAACTTTTGGTGATATGTGTATGTTATATTGTTAAATTTTATGTTTCATAATCTCTAAGGTTATGAAATGGATGACAAAATACAATTATAAGATGATGGATGCTTATTTGGTTGAGGTTCAAATTATTACTTGTTGACTTTTGGTGATATGTGTATGTTATTTTGCTCAATTTCATATTTAATAATGTCTAAGGTTATGAAATGGATGATTGAATACAATTATATGATGATGGTTACTTATTTGCTGAATTTGGTTGAGGTTCCAATTATTATTTGTTGACTTTTGGTGATTTATGTATGCTATATTGCTCAATTTCATGATAAAATACAATTATAAGATGGTGGATGCTTATTTGGTGAACTTAGTTGAGATTCAAGTTATTATTTGTAGACTTTTGGTGAAATGTGTATGTTATATTGCTCAATTTCAAATTTAATAACTTCCCAAGGCTATGAAATAGATAATTATATTCTGATGGATGCTTATTTGTAACTGTCATGTTTATGTATGTAGGACTAGTAACTAACACAAGTTACTGCAGAGTTCATACAAAGACTATCGGTAGGTAGGTAGTAAGTAGATTTCTATACAGGTAAATTAAATAAAACAAATAAATATAGGTTCATATCTTGTGCATTTATTACTTCAAAGTACTTAATACAAAGAGTTTCTATTAAGTCTTTACAGACAATAAAATATATAAGCAGGAGGTTTTGAGGCAAAAAATGCCTGTGGGTAATAAATGCCTGGCAATGGGGCTCCCGCCAGGTACATGTAAAGAAAGTAGGCTTGACGTCGTGGAGGAGAAAGAGCCGAAGGCGGACCCTGAGCTGCGAGGTAACAATGCAATCAGTATAGTATGTCTACACAAAGATGATGATGACAATGTTCAATTTCCGTTCAGTGAAAATATGTATATTGAAACGAAAGGGTGATAATAACTCTTATGCAGACTTCAAATAGTCAACACTTTATTAAATTATTACAATATAGCAATCGGGCAGAGTTTCGTCTTAACCTAGTGTACGGCTCAGAATCCCCCATAATATTAGCAGAGCGGGTATTTATAGGCGATTTTGACATCTGGCGACTGACGGCTGGATATGACGTCACGAATGAACTATTGAAGCGGGCTTGACTTTGGCATGGCTAACAGTTCTGGCACTGAACTGTTGTGGCTCGGCATGGCATTGGCTAGGCATTGGCTTCTCGTTGGCCCTGCTTGGCTGGGTGTGGCATGTGGCGTGGCGTTACAATCGGCCATCCTGTAACGATTGCTCCCGCAATGGGGAACACGACATTAATTAGCTTTCCAAAAGATCAATAAGGTCTGTTCATCAGAGCTGCTGGCACTGTCAGATACAGGAACCACGCTACGGTAAGGTCGTAGAGAATCTGCACAGACTAGCCCCATGAAATTTTTAATAACCCCTTAACCCTTTTATGCTTCTGACCCTGTATCTGTCATTGCCTATAACTTTAGTTATAATGTAGGGGCCCGAATACAAGTCATCTAACTTAGTATTAGCTAGCCGCACTACTTGTAGGTGCCTGTCTCCAGAGAACCAGGTCTCCTTTTTTATAAATGCGGCAACTTACACGACGTTTGTCGAAGTTACGCTTCATCTTATTGCTGGCTTTACTGATACGCTCACTAGCCTTTTTACGCTTGGACTGTGGGGGTTCGGATACGCGATCCGAAATATTTACATCGCACACGGGCCTACCATTACGAGAAAACATCAAATCATACGGCTTAAAACTTGTAGTATCATTTACAGTATTATTTATACCCCAAATAACGTCAGGTAGACAGTTGGACCAGTTATTAGCTGCCTCACTAGGGTCAATAGTGCGTAGGGCATTTAGTATAGTACGATTAGTGAGCTCAACTTGGCCATTAGCACGCGGGCACGCAATTGCACACAATGTATGTTTAAATTGTTTGTCAATCGCAAATTTTTTAAAATACCTGCTAGTGAAAGCCTTCCCATGATCTGTTACTACTCTATCCGGGTAGCCAAATAATGCGAATATCCTTTTGAGTACTCTGATTGTTTCTATAGAATTTACCGTACGGGTGGGCACCGCGATTACAAATTTTGAAAATGCATCACATATTACTAGCATGTATTCATAACTTTTCTTAAGGATAGGTTACACAGTGCGAGCAGCTGATATGACAGTAGACAGCTACTGTGCATGTGTACTCGTATGACAGTAGCTCGACTCGCCTCGCTCGGTCACACTATGCGAACTGCTGGCGTCGCAGGAAGACAGCTACTGCACCAGTGTACTCGCATAGTTCGTCTGTATCATGTCTCGTGCAATGTTGTCGCAAAATACACGTTTAATCACAGTGCATACCACTATAAAAGCAGTTACGAAAATACTTTGTGTTGAAATTGAAAGAGCTATACAAAAAAAGAAGAAGAAGAGAAGTGTTTGGGTCAGGACTTGGCTGCAAGGAAAAGGGGCAACGAATTCAATATTTAAAGAGCTATATGATGAAGATCCCCGAGAATATAAAGCGGTTATGAGATTGACAACTGAACAAGTGGAAATACTTTTAAATTTGATTGCTCCAAAAATTCAACGTGATGATACACTAATGAGGGATGCGATACCTGCGAGGGTGAAGTTGGAAATAACCCTAGTATACCTTTCTTCTGGGATATCGTATAGACTGTTGTCGGTATTTTTCAGAGTTTCAAAAGCATCCATCATTAAAATAATACCAGAAGTGTGTGCTGCTATCAATGAAAGTCTAAAAGGTTATATCAAAGTAAGTATTTTTTTTTATTCATAATCAAATTCACAATGGTTTTGTAAAGTTTTTGTACATATTAAACGTGAACTTTACATATTAATACTTAATAACTACAGTACTACATAGCTTAGTTCGTTATTTTTTAATATTAGAGATTGATATTGCTGCAGCAAGTACATCATTAGATTGGGGTATAGATTCAAATTGTTCCAGCAGTGGCGCAGAGAATGCAGATGTTGTAGGTTCAACAGGTTGATAAGCTTCAGTAGCGACCTCTACAAGCTGGTAGGCTACAGGCTGTGGTGATAGCGTACATTCATTATGGAGTATAGATTGTGAAGATTGTTCCACTTGCATAGAGAGTGCAGACATTTCATAATTTACTGTAGGCTGTGGTGATGGCGTACATTCGGAACTGTAATTAGAAGGTGTGTATACAATTCTACCACAGAGGGCTCTCTTACGGTATCTAGAGAGTATCGCCTGTATTTCATCTGTCGCATCAATTCTATCAATCGAAGATAACTGTTTCAGCTGCAGTGCTACATGTCTTCCAATAACATCACATTCATCTTCTAATTCTCTTGTAATCGGGGCAGACACGTTTACTAAACTACTATTTAGTTCTTTTGAGTTCATTTACGGCTGCTTGAATGTCAGACCGTTCTGATGATAATTTCGTCTTTAACTTTAGTGTTTTTGGTGGCTTTACCACTTTTATATGAGCAGCTTTGTTGCTATTGTCACTAGCATCAAGGTCCACGTTATTCGTGGCCTCCTCGCTTCCTGACGCTGATGCGACGTTGCTTCCTGACGTTGATGGATGATATGGTTCCTGAAATTAACATTACTCTTTTATTTTTCAGATACCGAATGTGGAAGAATGGCAAGATATCCAAATAGGATTCGCTTCGAGGTGGAATTTCCCTAATTGTTGTGGCTCTATCGATGGGAAGCATATAACAATTCAAGCACCACCAAATTGTGGCAGTGAATATTATAACTACAAAGGAACAAATAGTATAGTGCTCATGGCTGTTGTGGATCACGATTATACTTTCAGATATGTAGATATAGGCTCATATGGTCGTAACGCAGATGGTGGGGTATTCCAAAACTGCTCTTTGTATCCTTATCTAGAAAACAATTTATTGTTGCCTGAAAATGGTATTCTAGTTGGAGATGATGCCTTCCCTTTAAAACCGTATTTACTAAAGCCCTACAAAAATACATTGACTACTGCAGAAAAGATTTTTAATTATAGGTTGAGCAGGGCAAGAAGGATTGTGGAGAATGGGTTCGGCATTCTAGCATCTCGTTTTCGTGTTTTGGGAAAGCCAATTCAAGTTACAGAGGAAACTACGATAAAGATCGTCTTATGTGCTTGTACATTACACAACTGGTTACGTACTACTGCATCAAATACTTATACACCACCAGGAACTACAGATTATGAAGACATCATAAACTTTCAAATCATTCAGGGCCAGTGGAGGTCCGAAATTAATGAATTACCGAGTATTCGTCGCTCGAGAATTAATAATAGATCGAAATTAATAGCAGAGAAAATGCGTGATAAATATAAAATTTATTTCAATGACGACGGAGCAGTTGCATGGCAAAATTATATGATTAGGTAATTATAATTACCTAGTAGTAATTAGAATATAAAAGGGAAGAGAAAAATAAAGGATAGTAAATTTTGTGGACCCTGACTGGTTTGGAATGTGCCTTGTGCCTTTGTAATTATAATTTGTAATAAAATACTTACCAAATTACTTGATGTTTCCTTTTCTTTAAGATTAATTATTTTCATAATATAATCCATAGAATCGAACCATTTGATAGATGTTTTATAGATCTCATCAGTGCCAGATCCACTTTTTTTGCTCTTTTCAATTTTCAATAACTCCTGGTTATACGTTGAGCGTAAATTTTTGATTTTTTTTGTAACTTCATTCATGTTTTGTAAATTGCATTCCAAGCGGATGTGTTCTAACGACGCTTTACGCAAATCTCTGTTCTTGTAATTAGGATCCAAACAATTCCATAAGTTCGTTTGATTCTTGTATAGCTCCACAAACTTTATATTTTGATCGGATGTCCACCTTTCCGCCATTTTGATGTCAACGCAAGAAACCTACAAAAACACTGCACCGGCGGCGTGGGCCCGAGCGTACGAGCTACTGTCATTTCGCGAAATCATGCGAGTTGACGACCGAGCGACGTGCGAGTGGCGTGGTGGGGGAAGGCCAGTTGCGAGTAAAAACAAAAAATGTTGAAGTAACTCGCTTGCGAGCAACTGTCCCACTCGCACATAACAGTTACTCGTATGATGCGGTCACACAGTGCGAGCTATTGCACCTCAGTAACTGACACGGTCAGCTCGCATGCTAGCTCGCACCGTGTAACCTAGGCTTTAGTCCTACAAAATGGGCCTAAGTGATCGACATGTATCATTCTAAAAGGTTCTTCAGGCTTAGGAATCGGGTGTAGCTGGCCTTCTTTTTTTCCATGCTCTCCCTTTCCATACGCGCAGCTTAAACAAGATGTTACGTATTTCTTAACAAATCGAGTCATTTTAGGGAACCAATAATCCCTTTTAATCAAATCGGAACACCGTTTCAATCCTACGTGCCCTATTTCATCATGATGCATTTGAACTATTTTCCATCTAGCCGCGTTGGGCACTACAAGTCTATTACCATTGAGTGTTTTCCTATATAACCTATCCTCTAACAGCACATAATTATTTACTATGTCACGCTCGGCCGACTCGGTTTTTAATTGGTCAATAATATTTTTTAACCTATCATCCTGATATTGAATCGTAAAAAACCAATCCGAAACTTCTAAACGATTAATATTTACGGCATCAATAGGATTTCTGCTCAGCGCGTCCACATGTTTCATTCGATCACCGGGTCTATATTCTACATTAATGTCGTACTCTTGTATTGACAACCATCATCTCGCAATGCGGGGTACAATATCACGTTTCGTAAGAGTGGCGCGAACGGCGGTGCAGTCGGTTACCACCTTAATGTGTTTACCCACTATATACACCCGAAATTTACGTAACGATTCCACGACTGCTAGCTCATAACTATGATACATAGTTTCTTCTTTAGATGTCACACGGCTAAAGTATATAACAGGGCGCAGGGTATCATCAGATTGTTGTTGTAACAATATACCCGCTATTCCCAACTTACAAGCATCGGTATGTATTTCTATATTTAAAGCAGGGTCATACAATGCTAACACGGGTTTAGAGCACAAACGTTTCTTCAGCTCATCAAAACTATGAACTTGTTTTTCATTCCATGTCCATGGCGTATTTTTCTTAGTCAATTCAGTTAAAGGGCGAGCTATAACCGCAAAGTTGTATATAAATTTTCGGAAATAACTACACAGACCTATAAATTGGCGCACTTCGTGTACATTTTTCGGTGCCGGGAAATGCGAGACTGCAATTAATTTTGATTCTGCCGGTTGTACTCCTTCAAGAGAAATTACATGTCCTAGATAAGTTATTTTGGTTTGTAGAAAAGAGCACTTCTTCATATTTAATTTCAAATTTTCCAATTCAAGCTTGTGTAACACAGAGTCTAAAATATTTATACCAGAATCAAAATCAACTGAGGGTAGTAGTAAATCGTCTAAGAAAGCTAGAATTTCACAGGTTGAATTATTATGTTGTGACGTTTGACAATAACGGATTGAATCAACAATTTTACTGACCATTCTCATAAATACAGAAGGCGCATTGGCTAAGCCATAGGGAACGCGTAGGTAGTGGTAATGACCTTGAGGTGTGATAAAAGCAGTTTTATGAGAATCCTCTGGTGCAATCAATACTTGGTGATAACTTTGAGCCATATCGAGACTTGTAAAATATTTCTTACCCGCTAATTTTGAAATTTGATCATCAATATTTGGTAGCGGGTATCTGTCTTTTATTGTGATTGAGTTAAGGGCACGATAATCAACACATAACCGGCTGTCACCGTATTTTTTATTTACAAGGATAACTGGAGAAGCGTAATCAGACTCCGATTCTCTAATAATACCAGCATCTAGTAAGTCACGGACCTTGGAATTTACTATTTGTTGTTCAAGATGTGATAGCCTGTAAGGTTGACGATAAATTGGCTGCTGAGTGGTAAGTTTAATATTCATTTGTAACAGGTTTGTACAGCCGAGATCTTTGGTGTTATTTGCAAATGTGTGTTTATATTGTAACAATAAATCGCTCCTTCGCATTAAAAGTATACAATTACTAAAAATACTCGAAATCAAGTTAATAATAGGAAACGTTAGGTATGACCAATATCTTTCTCTTAAATACTGACAAAAAAGCATAGTTCAATAAATAATCGTCAGATGTCGCATTGGTTAGTTTTTGATTGGCCAAAGTGACAACTTGTATCGCGCGAATACTCTATAATTTTTAGTAACGTTCAATTAGCCGCGCAGTGCACGCATTGTGTCTCTTCAAAAGTATATAAATACAAAAAAAATATCCTCAGGTAAGCATTCCATTTCATTAATATTATACAATCTCAAATTTATACACTTATTGATATAAATGTGTAATACACTTTGGATCATTTCTCTCGTTAAAAGTTTATAATTATGTAATTGTACAGTTTTTGTGATAAAATATGAATAATATCTGGTCGAATCTCTTTCATGAAAACTATGACTTTTCTAAATTGTGTACTATTCTAGATATTTTTAGTAAAAAGTTATGGTTTTAATTCATAATTGCATACTTTTATTCATAAATCTCATGCCAGAAAAAGTTTAATCACGAAAATGTTTGCTTTATAATTAATAAATTTAAGATTATTTCGGCTTTAATTAATATTGGCTATAAAATTATTGTGCCTTGTTACAAAATAAAGTAAAAAATTAAGTGATTTTAAAAAATACAGCGACTTGTTTCAACCCGTTTGGCTAGTAAGTATTTCATAACGGTCGGCGACGAGCGACGACGATGTTATCGCGGCGTAGCTTCGTGTTGCCGCGTGTGTCTCGCGTACGCGCGCATTATAGGTACCTACTTTACAAAAACGAGACAATGTAACTCTTATTGTTAGTTTTAAAGTATTTTATTTATTTTTCAGATTAAATTAAATGTTATTGAAATGGCACAAAGAAGTAAATTTTTAGAGAGTTTAAAAAAAAATATACTTACTCAGAAAGAAGTAAATGATCCACCTGTTGTTGATTCGGAAGTGGAATCAATGGATATACTAGGTACATGAAAATAATTCGTTATATTTAATCATTGTGTTTAGGTAAGTACCTACTAACGACATTAAATATAATTTATCGTTGACAGGCTTCCAGGACGATATACAGGAAACCACCGAAAATACCCAAAAAGGTATACAGGAAGATTTACAGGAATCGAACGAAATTCCCCAGGAAGGTTCACAGGAAACGAATATAAATTCAGATTTACAACAATGTAATGTACAAGATCTGAATGCGGTTGAAAAACAGCAACTACCGAAAATTGGTAAGTTAACTATAAATATTTTTGTTTAGTTTTTGCGGAGACTTAAGTAGGTATCTAAGTCAGACATTTTATTTTAGATTCATCAGATAGCAGTGACTCCGATTCCAGTTCTTCATCCTCTGAACATGATTATTCTTCTGATGACAGCGTAGCAGATCCTAATTTCAATGTTATTGAAGATTTACATTTATCAGAAAGTAGTTCTGATTCTGAGCCATCTGTTCAATTAATCCAAACTGTTGAGTCACAGACGGAGCAAGTTTCACAAAAAAAGAAAACGCGTAAACGTGTAGCTAACCCAAAAAATTGGAAAACAAATGAATTAAAACGTTTGAGACATGCAGGTAAAAGCTATTCCACAAAAAATAAAGTTATAAGCGAAAAATCTATCAAGCCTTCTTGCGGAGACAAATGCAGACAGAATTGTTCTACTCTTATTTTAGAAGAACAAAGGCAAAAAATTTTTGATGCATATTATGCTTTACCAGATGCACTACATAAACGTCATTTTATTGCCAATAGCATTGACGAGATAAAACCTAAATATGTGTACAAATCTAGCAATAGACCACGCAAAAATAATTTAAAATTTTTCTTGAATGATGGCAATAATAAAAAAGTTCGTGTTTGTCAAAAATTTTTCTTAAATACACTTGATATTTCTCTCTCTATAATTCGAACAGTGCGAGATAAGGTGTTTGTAAACGACAAGCCGATGCCAATACTCGATGACGGAAGAGGCAAACACCAAAATCATCACAAGATTGAGGATTCAATAAAAGACAGCGCTAGAGAATTCATCAGGAACATACCAAAAATAGAGAGTCACTACGTTCGCGCTAAGACTAGTCGAGAGTATATAGATGGAGGTAGGAATTTGTCTGACATTTACAAGGATTATATTCAATTGTGCACAGAAAAGAGAGAGAAGTATATTAACTACGTAATGTTCCATAGAATTTTTAATACAGAGTTTAATATTAGTTTTTTTACTCCGAAGAAAGATGCCTGTGAAGATTGTACTGCTTATACTAATGCATTAGACTCTCAGAAGGAAGAAATGAAAGAAAGATTGCTCCAAGAATGATCCCACTTGAAGGAAAAAGAATTGTCACGAAAAGAAAAAGAGAATGATAAAACAGAGGCCCAAAGTAAATCATCTTTAATTGTTGCGGTTTATGACTTACAAGCGGCGTTGCCATGTCCAAAAGGCGAAATTTCAACGTTTTATTACGTGTCAAAACTGAATTCTTATAATTTTACTATCTATAATTTGAAAACCAAGGATGTAGAATGTTACTTTTGGCATGAACAGCAAGGAAATAGAGGTGCGAATGAAATTGCAACCTGTGTATATAATTATATTTTATCTTTGTGTACAGAAGTAAATGAAGAGATTGATCTAATTTTGTATAGCGATAATTGTACAGGTCAACAGAAGAACAAATTCCTAATAAGTATGTATATGCATGCGGTAGCGACGATTCCCAATCTTAAAACAATAACGCATAAGTTCCTTATTAAAGGACACACACAGAACGAAAACGATTCGGCCCACTCAGTTATTGAGAGAAATATTAAAAAATCTCTTAAATCTGGGCCAATATACAGCCCAGATCAGTATGTTTCATTGATCAGAACAGCAAAGAAGACTGGGAAATCGTACAAAGTTAACGAATTAAATCACACTCAATTTAAAGATTTCAAATCTCTTTGTAATGATGTAGGGCGCAATTATAATAAAAGTACGGACAATCAAACTATGAAGATGAATGACATAAAAATTTTGAAATTCACTAAAGAAAATCGTGGTTATTTCTTTTATAAAACTTCTTACAGTCAAGAAGATTTTAAAACGGTAAAGGTTGGTCCCACCACTGCAAAAGGTCTTCGAGATAATTACCCTTTTAAAGC
Source organism: Eilema griseolum (assembly GCA_963662185.1). NCBI lineage: Eukaryota > Metazoa > Arthropoda > Insecta > Lepidoptera > Erebidae > Eilema > Eilema griseolum. Next base: position 20,162,227 of record OY759245.1, read on the forward strand.
TGTATATAACACGCCTATTAAAATTGCCGATCAGAAAAAACAAGGTTTGTTAAAATTAGTTGATAAGAAAACTATTCCCGACTACTATCGTCCATTTTATGAAAATTTGTAAGCTTTATAAAATAGACGATAAGTAGAATACAATTAGATTAGCTGATTTACTTGTGTTCTTAGTATTTTAAGTAAAATTTTCTAGCATTTTTTAATACTAATTATTAGTGGACACTCAAAGCTGTAAAGCTAAACTGAAAGACTGATTAAAGTTCCAAATTATTGAAAGATTGTTCCTTTATAACTAGATCTTAAGCTTAGACTAGACTTAGACTTAATCTGTAAGACATTTTGAGTCATTTTGAGACTGATTTGTACTGAAAGAAATAAATATTTCATAAAATATTATTGTTTTACTGCGCAAAATTAATATTCTTGCACAAATAAAATTGTATTTATTAAGCAATATTTTATCTAAAAAAGTGTTAAAACTCAAAATGATTATTTTTCTGACTAACTTTTCAGGTACCTATAACAAAACAAATACAATAATTTTATATTAATTTGAAAGACAGATAATATACCTAGGTAAAAATAAAAAATACTTGTTGAAAATATCATTATTATTAAAAATGTTACACGTTAAACTTTTAAAACGCTCTCCTGTAAAACGAGTATGTTTTGAGATTATACAGTTTTAATGCGAAGGAGCGAAATGTATTAAAATATCTTGTTCCTTTTTATTTAAATTTCCCATACTAATTTCCGATATAGGTACCCCCACCTATGCTATTATTATTAGTGATTTGGTTTGTGGTTGAGGCGGAGGCAGATGGAACGGTAAGAAGTGTGCGAACATGTGAATTACAAGAGAATGGTTTGTTTGGCAACATTTTGGCTGAGTCTGATAATAATGGCTTGGCTGAGCTTACCCGACTTGGCTTGGCGGGCTCGTCACAGCTGTCTGCTCGTGTTAGAACCTGGCCGGCTTCCCAGGTGACGTTCGTGACACCAGTGTTGATCACCTTCATGTAGCCTTCGCCGCCTCGGAGCAGTGTAGCTGGTAAGGAGTAGGAAACTCCTTGCAACTCGTAGTGGCGTGGTGCAGTGGAGACATTATTTTCTGAAACATTCCCTAATATCCTCACTTTAATAATAGAAATACCAGGTGGTAGGGATTCGCTGCTTGATGTAACTACGCTAAATTTTGAGTTTTCTTCGACTGCCTGACATTCAGAAAAAGGAGTGTGGTCCGATCGTAACGTAGCTGTCCGGTTAGTCACCACTAGAGAAATATGATCAGCATTGATAACTGGCTGTCCAATCAATAGATGTATATCTTGCATATCAAGTTCTGTCACGTGTGCGGTACATTTCATTTAAATGCTATCAATATTCAGGTCAAATTTTACTTCACCGCGGCTTGTGAGTAGACCACCAGAAAAATCCTTTCAGTATGGTCTTCGTAGGTTTCACATCTAGCGCCAGTATATTAACAATTCGAGAATTTATAACATTCACTTGGCTTCCTGTATCGATATACGATTTCAAAAAAAATCCCATTTACCCTCACAACTTTTTTGTAAATTTCATTGTAATTTTGTATAACTTTAATTTCTCTGATGTCATTGTTTTCGGTAGGTTTCGTCTGTGTGCTAGAGGAACCAGTACAGCGAGTGGCAATATGGCCTTTTAGTCCACAATTGAAACAAGTCCGTTGATCGGGTAAAGGACAATTTCGTAGGATATGACCAGTTTTTTTGCAGCGCGGGCAGGGATGGATTTCGGGGTTCACCTTCTTATCTGGGTTTGGCAACTGTTTAGCGTCCTTATGTGGCTTGTCGCGTAGTTCAAAAGTTGGACGATAATCATCGATGGCACAGAGATATGACTCGTACAATTCATCTGGGCGTTGACATTGGAATGCACGAGCGCTGGCTTGTAATGAAAACGGTTGTAATAATTAATAAATATGTTGTTATTACAAAGTAAAAAAAATTGGTTCGCAAGCGTCAGATGTAATAATAAAAAAATATGTGTCATATGACAATGAAAGAAGTAAGTGTGTAATCTCCTATTTAAAAGAAATATAAATAAAATTGGTTTGTAAGTACATTACCATAAAAGTTCGGGCGCCTTGGAGATACACATGCCTAAGATAATCAGCGGATATTGGAAACTTTTAATCTTCCGGAGGTGAGCTAAATGAAACCAAACTGTGAGGTTTAAGGTTTTATTGTCCACTCCAGTGTGCATTTAGAAATAGTTGCAAGGATACATTCCTAATGTATATCTAACCTTAAATTTAAAATTAGAGTTTTATAAGCTAGGTCAAAATGATCTTATGTCAATATGATTCTATGTCACCAATGCACTTTTAGGTTATTTTGAAGTTTAGATTTAAAATATAATTAAAGTAAGCTCACGGCATCCCTCGGCGAGTATATGTAAACACAGCAGCGGGAAAGCTCGTAGCAGGCGAAGTTTTCAGTTTAAGCCCATGCGGTACATCCATGTTTGAGGTGAAAAGCCCAAACCCTCCATAAGGAAATGCAGTTGACCGAAGACAAAGAAACGCCGAAAAAGGTCCAAAGAAAAGAGAATAGGCAAAGGCAAAGGCGGTTCCAATTGGAAACCTGTAACAAAATTGCATGTCATTAGAACAAACTCCAATTATGGGCACGAGGTCCTAATTTTTTTTATAAATTTGTGCAACTTACCGCCTTAATTGGCTGGAACAATGCCAATAGCAAAAGAAATCATAATATTTTCAGATTAAGAGCTGAAACAATAGAATTTTAACAATTATTTTTCAAATTAGGAGCGTGGCGAATTTCCATCAAAGGGAATCTTATTAAAAAATGACAACTCACCAGAAATAAACTATAATTCCACAAGAGGATAGTTGTGAGGACACAAACTATTATCCTTTAGGCCAAAATACTCTCATTTTTATGAGATTTATTGAAATTAAGTTACGAAGCCATGAATATCGACCATCCAGTCTCAATATAGGAAGAAAGGTGCTTTTGACAGCGATACGTCAAAATGTCATTCACTCCGCGCTCCGAAACCCTTCGTTCAAAAATAGAATTAAAACCGGTGTGACGACGTTCGCAGAGCGCGTCGTTACACGGTAAACCCCTGATTATACATGAAACGCTAGCAGCGTCTGACAGGTGACAACGAAAACACATGGCGATCTTATCTTGGTAATATTTCGTCATCGTTTCACTAGAGAATTTTTTTCTACTCATCATTTCATCAAGTAATGCACTATAGTCACGATGTTTAGGAAAAGCTCTAATTAACATGCTTTTCCATTCGTCCCATGAGTAATTATATTCATCGAGTCGAATATACCACTTACGGGCTTGACCGCGAAGTTTATCTTGGAGGTGGAAAGATTTTACCTTGTCAATCCAGCCATGTATATCTCCTAATTGGTCGATTTTCTTCAACCACGCCGTTACAGTACAGTCTTCTCCATCAGGGTCAAATTCCGGGATGAGACACGCCGCGCGATGACCTTAGAAATGGTTGAGTGGCAAGGTTTCTTCGTTGAGTTCGTGTATCGCTCTGCCTACCTCGTTCTCCAACAACCTCTTGAGTAGTTTTCTAGCGGGAGGTGGCGAGTCATCTTCTTGGCTGGAACGGTCTTGTTCTCGCTCGCTCCAGCCAGGCGGACGAACTCCACGGCCAGCAAGTTCGTCAGTGTGAAAACGTTTCATCCCACTTTTGAGTGAAACGAAAGGGTGATAATAACTTTTATGCAGACTTCAAATAATCAACACTTTATTAAATTATTACAATATAGCAATCGGGCAGAGTTTCGTCTTAACCTAGTGTACGGCTCAGAATCCCCCATAATATTAGCGGAGCGGGTATTTATAGGCGATTTTGACATCTGGCGACTGACGTCACGAATGAACTATTGAAGCGGGCTTGACTTTGGCATGACTAACAGTTCTGGCACTGAACTGTTGTGGCTCGGCATGGCATTAGCTAGGCATTGGCTTCTCGTTGGCTCTGCTTGGCTGGGTGTGGCATGTGGCGTGGCGTTACAATATGCATCAAATATATCTATTTGCAATGGTTGTGTATCTGCCTATTGTCTGCCCCGGTTGCCATACTAATATCTATGGGAGTTTGTAATAATAAAAAAATATGTGTTATTACAAAGTAAAAAAAATTGGTTCGCAAGCGTCAGATGTAATAATAAAAAAATATGTGTCATATGACAATGAAAGAAAGTAAGTGTGTAATCTCCTATTTAAAAGAAATATAAATAAAATTGGTTTGTAAGTACATTACCATAAAAGTTCGGGCGCCTTGGAGATACACATGCCTAAGATAATCAGCGGATATTGGAAACTTTTAATCTTCCGGAGGTGAGCTAAATGAAACCAAACTGTGAGGTTTAAGGTTTTATTGTCCACTCCAGTGTGCATTTAGAAATAGTTGCAAGGATACATTCCTAATGTATATCTAACCTTAAATTTAAAATTAGAGTTTTATAAGCTAGGTCAAAATGATCTTATGTCAATATGATTCTATGTCACCAATGCACTTTTAGGTTATTTTGAAGTTTAGATTTAAAATATAATTAAAGTAAGCTCACGGCATCCCTCGGCGAGTATATGTAAACACAGCAGCGAGAAAGCTCGTAGCAGGCGAAGTTTTCAGTTTAAGCCCATGCGGTACATCCATGTTTGAGGTGAAAAGCCCAAACCCTCCATAAGGAAATGCAGTTGACCGAAGACAAAGAAACGCCGAAAAAGGTCCAAAGAAAAGAGAAAATGCAAAGACAAAGGCGGTTCCAATTTGGAAACCTGTAACAAAATTGCATGTCATTAGAACAAACTATATGAACACGAGGTCCTAATTTTTTTATAAATTTGGGCGACTTACCGCCTTAATTTGCTGGAACAATGTCAATAGCAAAAGAAATCATAATATTCTCAGATTAAGAGCTGAAACAATAGAATTTTAACAATTATTTTTCAAATTAGGAGCGTGGCGAATTTCCATCAAAGGGAATCTTATTAAAAAATGACAACTCACCAGAAATAAACTATAATTCCACAAGAGGATAGTTGTGAGGACACAAACTATTATCCTTTAGGCCAAAATACTCTCATTTTTATGAGATTTATTGAAATTAAGTTACGAAGCCATGAATATCGACCATCCCGTCTCAATATAGGAAGAAAGGTGCTTTTGACAGCGATACGTCAAAATGTCATTCACTCCGCGCTCCGAAACCCTTCGTTCAAAAATAGAATTAAAACCGGTGTGACGACGTTCGCAGAGCGCGTCGTTACATTACATCCCTCCCCAAAAAGAAAAAAGAAAGAAAGAAACTTCCTTTTCTAATGAAAATTATGAGAGTCCAGAACAAAATTCCAAAAAACCTCAAAAGACAAAATGTCCCGCAACATTTTTCAATAAACAAAAAGGCATTGCGAAAGCATCTTGCAATGGGTATTGCAGAAACAATTATAAATTAAAGAATGGGAAAGCATTCCTAAAAATCAAAGAATGTGAAAACACTCGAAAAGTAAAGAACCAAACTCAGAAAAGAGTAAAAACTTATTTCAACACAAAAGTGAAAATAAATCCTTCAATAAAACAAATTAAACAATCCCTACTCAATTCCATTCCAGATATCGATTAGGCAACCAACGCCGTCGAATCTAATCCTTGATCTTAACCAGCCTTCTAGCATCAATACAAAAGTGCGGTTGAGCTCCTACGCCACCGACTCTATACCAGCTATTCCTGAAACAAAAATATGAAACTAACAAGATATCGGTTAAGCACCAACGCTGCCGAATCTGAAAGAAAATCGGTAAAAACAATGAAGTCTTCCCACTGTCGGTTAGGTTGAAAAGCCGCCGACTTCAAATTCCTATTCCAACATCTAAAACGTCAAAACAAAATCACGACAAAAGTGTCGTAATAATATATTTATAAGCATTGTGATCGGCATAACACCACCAACTTTCCGAGCACAAGCAAAATATAAAGAAAATATGACAATTGTGACCAGTACAACACCACTGACTTTCTGAGCACAACCGCATAAGAAAAGTATGACATTTGCGACCGGCACAACACCACCGACATCCCGTGCGCAAAGCATAAAAAATGTAACAATGTGTATAAAAACACAATCGTACAAAAAGAGAAAAACGACAATTACGACCGGCTCAACACCACCAGCTTCCCGTGCGCAAAGCGTAAGGTGTGACTATGTGTATGAAACACAATAGCACAAAAAATTGTAAAGTCCAGTAAGACACAAGTTTCCCAAAAAATTGTATAACAAGGTGTGTAAAAAAATGCATAAAATGCGTCCAATCCGAGAATCTTAATACTAAGAAAATAACCCAGAACTGTACAAAAATAAAGTTCAAGAAACTTAATTTTCCATTCCCTAAGTGAGTGGAAATAAGTCAAGTGAATTTAATGTAGAAAATGAATATTAAATTTCACTCCTATATTAGAGTAGAAACTAAATTCCTAAATTTGTACAAAATATACAATATTAAATATACAAGTGTATAAAAATATATACAGGAAAATAATCCTATACAACAAAGATAAATAAAAATTATAAGATCTTTTGATGTGGAACAATTTGTTAATATGGAGTAGAGTTACACAATAACAAGTCCTAAAATGACCTAAGTTATTTTTGAAGGAAACTAAAATTGAAATTAATAAATTGTTGTGAAGTTCCTAACATACATCACCTTTCAAGAACCCTAAACCTATCAAACATCACCTTTTAATGGGTTCAATACTTCAAACAAAGTACCAAAGACAAAGATAGACATTGTCAAAACAAGAATAATTTTAATATTTAATTATGTCTTTAATATGATAACGACCAGTATAGTTTTTATTAAGGTCTTTTAAAACATAAACATTAGAGGAAATTTTATCTATTATTTCACACTTAACAAACTTAGGTGCTAACTTAGCCGAAAAGAATGCAGGAGCATTAGACTGCACAAAACTTCTCCTCCACACTATATCTCCCACTTCAAAAGAAATGACCTTCCTTCCTATATTATAATAACGCGCATTACGCTTATAAGCTTTAAGCAATGAAGCTTGAACTTTTATAAAAATATCACTAAGTGATTTAAGTGAAAAAGCAAATGAAGACCCATCAACATCATCAAGCTGATTGAGGCTATCAAAAGAATTACCAAAACGGTGCAATGAAGCATCAAAAATAAGTTCTCCACCGAACATGAGAAAATTAGGAGTGAAATCTGTGGCTAGATTCACACTACTATTTAAAGCTAATTGAACATGAGGCAAATATTTTGACCAAGTTCTATGATCATCTTTAACAAAACAAGAAATACATGTTTCGACTGTTTTGTTATATCTCTCTACAGGATTATTTTGAGGTGTATATAAAGTATTATAAAATATTTTACTAATATTATAACTTTTTAGGAAATCTACAAATTGCTTAGCTGTAAATTGGCTTCCATTATCACAAACAAAAACTTTAGGTGTTCCAAACTTAAGAAATATTTTCAAAAAGTGAAATAATTTTATTTAACTCATGTTTCTCAGAAGGAGAAAGTTCAGAAACAGAAGTAACTGCATTTACACAAGTAGTGGATTCATATTCAAAAGTAATATTATTCCATAAGTCTTTAGCAAGATTAAATTTCAACCAAAAGTCAAATCCCAAAATAATTGAAGGTTTAAAAGAAGGTATTATCAAAAAATCTACATTTTTAGTTAAGTTATCACAAGTGATAGGTAAAACCATAGTTCCAATAACATTGTGTGCAGAACCATCAGCAGTAACAGCGTTACCTTTATAAGGTTTAAATTTATAACCTAATTGCAAAAATGTTTGATGAATATTAGAACCGAGTACACAACTACAAGCTCCACTATCTAACAAACCTGAATAAAATTTATTATTAATATTGAAATTTAAATAAGGTCTAGTGTCTTTATGTTTAACAAACAAAACAGGAGCAGCCCTGATATTATTAAAGAAAACTTTCAAATAATCCAACCATTCATTAAATTCTTTCTTACAAGTGGCTTCATTCGGAGCACTGCTAAATTTTTTCAACATCGAGTCACCAGAGGTTTTATCAAAAACTAGGGCTCGATGGGACCTGATACGTTTTTTGACTGAACAGTATTTGAATTACAAACCCCGCAATTCCTCGCAGCGACGCCAAGCCTGTGACATGAGGCATCTCATAAGTAGAAGTACCAACTGGAACATCACCAACAATATTCTCAAACAAAGGCGGGACCTGTATTTCCTTATCCATGTTTGATTTATAAAAGGATGTGAAAATCTAATAAAAAGTTGTATTAAATACACTATAAGTTTCTAATTAAAGTATCAATTAAAGTTTCTAATTAAAGTTAATTAAATTATGAATGAAGTTAATTGCATTGATAGCAAAACGCTAAACTCAAAAGTCAACAAACTCATAGAATGGAATGTTATTGTTGCAAAAATTATTTAGGTCAAATGCCTATAAAGATAAAAATGCATTAGTGATTCACAAAATAAATTATTTATGTCTACTTAAGGTAAACAGCAAATATTCAAATATTACTATGTTTTCACACATGTGAATAAAGGTTAAGAACTAGTAATTATATAATATTACTAAGTGGAAAATCTTACCTGTAATAAACAAAAGCTATATAAGATAAAACAGTTATAACAATAACCATGTTATACAAATTGAAACATTCACCTGTAATTGAGAGATACAAACAATAGTACTAACTTGTAGTATGATTAGTTTTGCAAAGTAAACAATAACAAAGATTTACTGTAATACACAGTTATGTAACAGTAAAAAACATGAAGAAAACACTGTTCTTAACATGATAAAGTAAAAAATAATGCAAAGGTGACAAGGAATAAAGATATATGCACACTGTCATGTCCCTGTTCGCGAGTGCCAATTGTAATAATTAAAAAATATGTGTTATTACAAAGTAAAAAAAATTGGTTCGCAAGCGTCAGATGTAATAATAAAAAAATATGTGTCATATGACAATGAAAGAAAGTAAGTGTGTAATCTCCTATTTAAAAGAAATATAAATAAAATTGGTTTGTAAGTACATTACCATAAAAGTTCGGGCGCCTTGGAGATACACATGCCTAAGATAATCAGCGGATATTGGAAACTTTTAATCTTCCGGAGGTGAGCTAAATGAAACCAAACTGTGAGGTTTAAGGTTTTATTGTCCACTCCAGTGTGCATTTAGAAATAGTTGCAAGGATACATTCCTAATGTATATCTAACCTTAAATTTAAAATTAGAGTTTTATAAGCTAGGTCAAAATGATCTTATGTCAATATGATTCTATGTCACCAATGCACTTTTAGGTTATTTTGAAGTTTAGATTTAAAATATAATTAAAGTAAGCTCACGGCATCCCTCGGCGAGTATATGTAAACACAGCAGCGAGAAAGCTCGTAGCAGGCGAAGTTTTCAGTTTAAGCCCATGCGGTACATCCATGTTTGAGGTGAAAAGCCCAAACCCTCCATAAGGAAATGCAGTTGACCGAAGACAAAGAAACGCCGAAAAAGGTCCAAAGAAAAGAGAAAATGCAAAGACAAAGGCGGTTCCAATTTGGAAACCTGTAACAAAATTGCATGTCATTAGAACAAACTATATGAACACGAGGTCCTAATTTTTTTATAAATTTGGGCGACTTACCGCCTTAATTTGCTGGAACAATGCCAATAGCAAAAGAAATCATAATATTCTCAGATTAAGAGCTGAAACAATAGAATTTTAACAATTATTTTTCAAATTAGGAGCGTGGCGAATTTCCATCAAAGGGAATCTTATTAAAAAATGACAACTCACCAGAAATAAACTATAATTCCACAAGAGGATAGTTGTGAGGACACAAACTATTATCCTTTAGGCCAAAATACTCTCATTTTTATGAGATTTATTGAAATTAAGTTACGAAGCCATGAATATCGACCATCCCGTCTCAATATAGGAAGAAAGGTGCTTTTGACAGCGATACGTCAAAATGTCATTCACTCCGCGCTCCGAAACCCTTCGTTCAAAAATAGAATTAAAACCGGTGTGACGACGTTCGCAGAGCGCGTCGTTACAAGTTGTTATATATGGCAAAAGCCCGTACAGAAGGGCTAACCATCTGTCCGGTTAACAGCTTCTCTGCTGGAAGGATCCACCACATGAGCTTGAGTGACAGCTGCTGGCATTTGTAATGAATAATAATAGATAGAAAAAGGATTATACAATTTTCCTCTGATATAAACTGTACCCTCATGGATACAACCTTTAGTTCCATCAAAAGCAGAAAATGCCTGCAGAATGTTGGTTTGGGATTGTTAGTTTATATTATAGTAGTTACTAATTTGCAAGTGCATAGCACACATCTAAGTATGTAAGAGAAGAAACCACTTCCTACTTCACCTGTAGAACGTTACTGTAGTGTCTTACATGTAAGTTACATATTTGTGTCAGTGGGGTATATATATATTATGTACTACTATGGTACTCGCAAGGTTACTTGTACAATATCTACCATTTTCAAGAACTGGGTCGGCACATTCTTGTAATATGGCACCTCTGAAGTGTTGCTGATGTATAATTTTGGTCACTTGGTTGACTTGCAGTTGACAAGGCGAAAACAATCGAATCTGAATGATTCTCTGGGGCGGTGGCATGCCACAGATGTCCACCATAGTGTCAGTTCAGTGTAATACACAGTCTTCAGTGTATACTTCCAATAGTTGCTTGTCGTTAGGCCAAGGGGCTGGTTCATCGGCCATGGTTCTAGTGGATATCCATCGTCACCTGTGGATTAAATCAAAATATAATATATGTTATAATTGTTATATTGACACATTGACAGCCTCTGTGGTGTAGCGGTATTAAATGCAATCTCAATTTAATCAACCCAACTATAGGTTTAAACAATGTACAAGTTATACAATGAAACTCACATAGTACTCCACAGAAAGACCGTAAGGGCGTTTCCTTTCAAGCGATAGCGCTATTTCATCAACAAGTTCTTTAAACATTGCCTTTGTAATGCGATACAATGATAGGAATTCACCATCAGCCAAATTCAAATAATTTTCACTAGCGCGCAGAATCCATGCGACTCGCCGTCGCATTACCATTTCCCGCTTCCCGCCTATGTTATGTTCTAGAGTAAACTAATCCCATGCTAAACACGCTTCAGCCATAATATTTCTCGTATTTCCCTACAACCTCCAGAAATATTCAATTCTTTATCAAGGCTTCTTGGCTTCTTGCTTGTGTTATGTCACTGTCACTTCAGTCAACTTGCCATGTCAGAGTCTATGTATGGTCTATATACATAATAATCTATGGTAAGGGTGTTGTGAAAAATCATTCAGCGGAGAGATTTTTCTGTTTGATTAAATTGTACATTCAAAAAAGATACAATTACAAATTCATAAAGAATAATTGTACAAACAGAATAAAAATGGCAACAAATTACACAGTTAACCAAAGAGAATCTAAGGGTAAGAGTGACTAAATCTATGCTATTAACCCTTTACCGCATGGATTTTTTAAATTGTATATTAGTCATTTAGGCACTTAGGAAAAATATGAAAAAAATAAATAAATGAGGATTAATTAAAATATTAATAAAAAACAGTTGGTTCCGAAATTGGAACAACATGCATTCAGGACAATAAATATACCGTTACCATATTTGTCACACTATGCAATAAAGGTTATAAATAAAATGGAAGTATGTATATATAATTCAGTTTATAATCATAATTACTAGGTACATATTTTTATGACGTTTTGGTAAAAGTTTATGTTCAATTGATTTAAGAAATTAACGTATGGAATTCTTTATAACAATTGCGATCCTTATTCAAACACAAGTGGCATTTACATTTCTGACACATAATTTGTGATTTTTGACCACAACCTTCTGAGAAGTGCATACCTACTGTTTTGCCTGCAATAAAATAAATTAATAATTAATGATGTAGTTATTAGTGCATGATGTGACAAATTTGATCACAATGTTTTTAGAACTTGAATGCATACTGTTCCAAATTTGTACAGTAAATTATATCTGTTATTGCATACAGTTCCAAATATGGAACAAATTAAAAACTGGTCATATAAACGAGCTGATGGAATAATACTTACGTTTTATTCCATAGAAATACTGTGGATCCATTGTTTTTATAGAATTAATAATAGTTATGGCCAAAATTTCACATAAATCACGTAAAATATGGGGTACAACTAGCACAAACTCAAGCGCACGGTAAATTGTCAACTCGACTACTTCACTGACCGATTTTAACCAGTAACAATATTTTATTTTCAGTCTACCCACATTTTACAAAATTGTTATAAGTTAAACAAATGAATTAAAGCCAAAACAAGTCCAAAGATGGCATTAGTAGTCTTTTAAAAGGAATATTATATGTTAATGTTCCATTCCAACTATGACACGACATGCGGTAAAGGGGTACTATCCGAGCAGTGGCGGGGCAACAACTAAATTTGATGTGGGCAAGACAGATTTCGCGAGGCCCTGTTCTATGGCGACCTGAAGACGGATTTTATAAAATAATAAAAACAAATAAAACAATTAACACTGCCAAGTTTTTATTCATAAAAATACAAATTAAATTAATAAGTATTAAATGAAAAATTACAAATCGTTAATATAAAGGTGGAAATATACATTTCTTAAAGTGTATCTTAAAAAACATTAGATTTCTTTATTAAAGGAACAGAAATTTCCTGCTTTTAACGTTACTAAATTCCTTAATTATGTTATCGTAATTCAGCCTAGATGCCAAATCTGATTCAATTGATAAAACAGCCAAAGCTGAAAGTCTTTCTTGGCTCATTGTGTTTCTCAAATAATTTTTTATTAATTTTAATTTTGAAAAACTTCTTTCAGCAGAGGCTGTACTTACCGGAATTGTTAATAAAATTCGGATGACAGTGTAAATATTTGGGTAAATTTCTTTCAAGCTATTTTCTGTTATATATGACAGCAGCTGTTTCACGTCTTTAATGAAGTTGGGTAAATTCGGGATCATTGTATTTAATTCTTCATATAATTCAAATGGTTGGAAGTCACTGCTCTCACTAACACGCAGGACGTTATGTAAATCGTTACAGTGTTTTAATACTTGCTCCTGTGGCATATTTTTTAGCGCACTTAAATCATAGAGAAAACCAAAGTCTTCAAAATGTTGATTTAAAGACGTAAATCTTAATTCCACATTGGTTATTATAGAATCAATCATGGCGTAAAAAAAATCTGTTTGATACCGGATTTTGGGAGACTGTATAGGTTCATCGCTGCTTTCATAATCGAACATCCTTTTCTTTTTGGCTACTCTTTTATTCTTAAACTCTTTTGGCAGGTCATAACAGCTTTTCTCAGTAAATTTCCGAACATCAGACAGGGATTTCTCAAATCCAGTTTCCCGATACTCTTTTATCCATTCACAAAATGTGTGTAAATGTTCAAGAGCAATGCTTAAATGAATTTGTACTGATTGCCATAATTTACTTATTATATTAACACGCAACAATATCTCATACCACACATGTAAAGATACGATAAATTCTAAACTTAACATTTCATTTAGTATTGAATCGCAATCACTGAGTGTGTCTGATTCCTCCGTTTGATTTTTTAAGTTTTTTATGCATTCAATCACTTCATCAAATTGCAATAATACGGCCTTTACTGCTTCGACTCTACTTTCCCATCTTGTGTCTGATAAAGGTTTTATAGTAAGTTTTAATTTTCCTTTTATAAAATCCCAGCGCTTGCTTGATCTTGAAAATAGCAAATAAATTTTTTGTATGAAACCAAAAAAAGTTTTTGCTACCATAGATGAGTTCGCTGCATCTACCAATAGTAGATTCCAACTATGACAGCCACAAGGTGTGAAAAATGCCCTAGGGTTAATATTCAATATTCGAGTTTTAACTCCACTATTTACACCTACCATATTTGCACCATTGTCGTATCCCTGGCCACGGCAGTCTTGAATATTTAAGTCATATTTTTCTAGGTGTTCCAGTATAGCATTGGCTAAATATTCTCCAGTTGTCTGAGTAACAGCTAGAAATCCCATAAAATGTTCGACTATTGTACCAGTTGACGTATCACAAAATCTTAAGATAACCGACATTTGTTCAACTCTATTACAATCTCTAGTGCAATCGAGCAAAAAAGAATAATACTTTGCTTCTTTAACCTTACGAATAATTTCATTGACAACTGTTTTTGACATCAATATGATCAATTCATTTTGGATATCGTGACTTAAATAATGGTGTGAAAGTTGTTTGTCACTAATGCGTTTCATGTGTTCACGTAAAGTAGGATCAAATTTTGATATCAGTTTAAATAAATCTATGAAATTACCGGAATTCTTAATACCGTCACCTGTCTTGAGAGATTCTTTGTGACCTCTAAATGCAAGATTATGAGAGGCCAAAAAGTTTATTATGTCAATTATTCTCTCTAACAAGTTGTGCCAATGTTTTTGTGATTCACGTATTAGCCTTTCGTTTTCTTGGTCTAATGTTTTGCCTTGATTTATTCCTTTCTCTAAATTTAACCATTGGAACATATGTGCCATATGTTCTTTGGTATTCTCATGTCTATGTAAAATGCTACTTAAATGTTTCCAGTCACAACACCCTCCTTGCACCACCTGAGTTTGTGAATTGCTAAATAGCCTGCATGGAAAACAGTAAACTTTATTTTGGGAATTGGAATACACTAACCAGCGACGATGTTGAGTTTCACCATTATTTAGTTTTCTCGAGAAATAGAAATTGGAAAAGTGTCTGTTATCATCACCTTTGGGATAATATTCATCACCGCTATTTAATTGCTGTGTGGGGCCGCTTCGAACTATGTCACGACGCTGTGTATCCGTTATGGGAAACGTCCACAATCCCGGATCCGAATTAACAAGTACTTGCTGAACTATGGCGCTGACATCGTCGCTGCGAATTGGAGAATCTATGTCAATCTGTTCTTCTTGATTGCTTGATGACAGCACAAGAGTTTCAGCGTCAATTTTTGATTGGCTAGAAGATGATCCAAGCTCTACGTCTAACTGACGTTCGCTCTCGGTATTCAGTGCATCTAGAGCATTTTCCAACGGTATCTCGGACGTTTGTTGTGTAGAAGTCGAAGCTATCGATTCAGAAGGTTCTGTACTACCAGATGCAGTTTGGTTGAGGAACTTCATCAAATTTAAACTCAAAACTTGGTTGGTTGCAATTCTTTCAGCTTTTCTTTTTCTTTTTGCTGATCCAGACTCCCATTTTCTTCCAATATCTCTATCTCGGCCGGACATGGCGATAACGTGGTATCTATACACTGTAAACGAAAGCAATAGTAAACATTTTTTTGCAGTTTTATCTACATAATATTGTAAAACCTAAATTTAAATTAGTTTTCAAATAAAAATCTTCAAGATAGCTTTTACTACCTGCTAGTTTTAAAAACTTAAAAAGTCGATACGTTTTTTACCTTAAAGCTTTTTTGGTTTCCTTCAAGAGATATTATAAAACGTATTTTATATACAAGTAATTACTGCGTTATATACTTATTACCAATTAAATATTTCTTACCTTATGTAAAATAGACGAGTACAGGTACCAGTGTGTTACAAATCACAAAGAAAACAAAAAAACAATGAAAAAAGTCACTGTTTTAAAATTTTGGGTCAGTTTACAGGAGCAATCAATATACCTAAACACTATCTATTTATTCACTAAATATTATTAAAACATTGAACACACTATTCTTATCAAAATAGGTACGTACAGTCATAAAAATAAACAATATTGAATAACACAATTATACGTTTCTATTGTTATGCGCCTAGCGACTGCGTTGCGTACTTTGATTTGATTGGTTTACTTCCTAGTAAAGGAAGTAAACAAATAAACCGGGGATTCCCCGCACTCTGGTCGGCGGCAAATGTTGCCAGACTAAGAAAACATGTTTCACAACAAAATTTATTTATATTTTTTTTGTTTTATTCTCGCTTTAAACATTTTTGAGTCGCGAGGCCCCTTGTACCGCGAGGCCGTAGGCGGTGGCCCACGTTGCCTACGCTTAACGCCGCCTCTGTATCCGAGAGTTTGTTAAGTTTACGACGAATTTCGTTACGATAACCGACAAAAATCTTAACTTTAAGTACAGACTTGGGAATATCGGTTAGTTTGCGTCGCTACGTACTTAACATCCGAATTCGGTCGCTATCTCATGTACAGACTGCCGGCCTATTACTTTATCATCCATAGACAATAAGTGTCAATATATTTCATTGAGTTTCTTGCTACTCTATCATTGTTATAAAAAATTTAAGCATATTCTCTTTGGTCGGATCTGTCAATCCGAAATGTACGTAAAGAAATTTACTAAAATAAATTCGAAATAAATCATTGTAATCAATGTATTTTAGTTAGTTCTTGTAGTGAATTGACTATCTCTATAAATTCATTGAAGTACTTGTGCCTTGATTTTTCCATTATAGTTTCTGTGTTATTACAGCATGGCTCCCCGGTTTGAGTTAGCCGTCGGTCTCCGGAAGGGACACAAGACAACAAAAATATCCGCTGGCAGGAAGGGCATTACAGACAAAGCCATCAAAATCAGACCTGCCAGGCTAAAGGGTGTAAGTATTTATTTTTCTCATTGACAAAGGTTATGTTTTGGCTCCTTCATAGTCTAACAAACTGTTTGAAATTTAGCACACAGCAATCTTCAGCAACTCGCAATTTATATTCACATGTCTAACCTTTATTTTAGGTCCGAGAAAAACACTGAAATCTATTATGCTCATAAATCGAAATACACATTTTTATCATATAATTCATATCAACAGCCTCTGCCATATTCTTTAGAATTTCTTTCAGAGGCTTTGGCGCTTTCTTTCCAGCCAATTGTTATAGCTAGTCAACTTCTTGTTTCTTTTTTTAA
The DNA here is from genome assembly GCA_963662185.1 of Eilema griseolum. NCBI lineage: Eukaryota > Metazoa > Arthropoda > Insecta > Lepidoptera > Erebidae > Eilema > Eilema griseolum. The sequence continues at coordinate 20,179,262 of OY759245.1, forward strand.
CAAGATAACCTGAAATAATAAAGTTGGGATTAATTAGGTCCTATCAGACTATACTTAAAAAAAGAATTAAAAAAGACTATTAGTATTCTACAGATGCCACACTGCAAGTTATTTAGGTATATAATCAGGCAGGCAGTTGCTACAGCACATAGTTGCCCATATCCTGTTTCAAAATCTATTTTATTGCCCTTTTATTTATTGACAAATGATAACTTATAATTTTCAGCTACAAACCAAACACTCAAAGTTTGTGCGTGACCTGGTCCGTGAAGTCGTCGGACATGCACAATATGAGAAGAGGGCAATGGAGTTGCTTAAGGTATGTTAACTAAATCATGAATCTATAAATTAGTCTCACAGTCCACAGCCAGACGTAGGCCAATGTTAGGAGGCTTTGACCTACTGTTTCCACACGGGCCAGATGGTTAACTGTGCTTTAGGCTAAAAGGAGGTAGGACACGGCGGTTTTTCCGCCCAATTGAGCAGTCCATCTGGGGCAGTACCTCCGTCCTATAGAAAACCGCGGCTATAATAACTTCGTGTAATGTTAAAAATAAAAGAAAACAAAAATTTTGAATATTCAATGAAATTATATTATCCTCCAGTTTATAAAAGTCTTTGATAACTCAGTTTTGGTAATGATTTTGAAACTGTAGTGTGATTGTAGTACATTCTACTGTATTGTTGGGGAAGCAGGTTCAATTCCCACAGTGCAATTATATGTATGAATATGTTGTATTGGCTTTGCCGTTACTGTGCCTTGGAGAGCATGTTAAGCCATAGATATGAATATCAATGGCTGTCAGTATTGATAGTTAGAGCCCTAATAAGACCCCGGTAGCAACTATTGTCCAACATCCAAAGTCCAGGGCCTTGTATATTGTTTAGCAAATGCCAAGTCATTGCAAATGGGTTGGCTTAGGCATTTAGAATCTTTGTAGGGCCTTGTATTCCATAATATATTGAATTCCATAACACTCTACCCAGCAGGTCTAAGAAGGTCACATTATTAGAATTATAATATTGTCTTCTAGTAATATTACACAAAATTCTAAGGGATCTGATTAGTGACCATTTAACATATTTTATAGGAATCTATTAGATAAAATCCTTAGAGCTGTGTGAGTTTACCAACAATGGGGCAGTCTTTGCGAATAATGGACTACACACATTGTGATGATACAAAGCTTTGGGTTATAACGATGAGTGCAGCCTGGGCCTCCCTCAAAAGTCAAGAAAACCTAATTAACAAATATAATAAGTATTTAAAAGTATGTGTATGTATTATTATTGTGAACATAGATAATGATAATAAATAGATTATTATTTTGCCTGCACCTACCTCAATGTATCTCTGCATCACCCTAAGGTTGACTGTTAGATAATACCTTTTGCATTAAGTCTGCTTTTTTTACAAAATTACTGTGCATAAAATTGAATAAATAAATAAGGCAAGAGTAGAAAAACATAACCCCAGGCTTCAAAGCTTTGTATGCAACGTGCATACAAATGGTGCGCAGCATACTTATAATGCCCCTGTTGTTGCATATGTGCATTGGCCACAGTAACCACTTCCCTCCAGGTTGTTGGCTACCCACTACTATTTATCTCTACTATATTTGTTGACATGTTCTTGGCACTATTCTTGACTTGAGCCATCCATCTGAGGCTAAGTCGGGGCTGTATATATCTGTCTGATATCAATCAATCCTATCCTTGTATGACACCACATGGGAAAGCAATTGAGTGGTCCAAATTCTAATCCAACCAGAAACATGACTTCCAGTAATAATACAACCTTCTCCAATAGGTGTCAAAAGATAAACGCGCCCTCAAATTCTTGAAGCGTCGCCTGGGCACACACATCCGTGCCAAGAGGAAGCGCGAGGAGTTGAGCAACGTGCTAGTACAGATGAGGAAGGCGGCCGCCCAGGCGCACCACCACCCGCACTAAGCACCCGTATTATTATTAAAGTAAATAATTACCCAATATGACTTTCTTTTTCCTGTTTGCTCGGAAAGCACGATAAAGCGTCAGTCCCTGTTGCTGTACGAATATCTATGGCAGTTGTTACAGGTAGTTGAAAAAATCGACAACGGATCTAACTGCAATGCTTCGATATCGCCAACGGGTTGTGGAGGTCAGGTGACAGTTGCTTCACAGGAAAATCGAAGCTAACCCCGAGAAAATTCGAATTTCTGATCTCGCATCCGAAACTGATTAACGCTAAGATGAAGAGAGAATGTTACGAATCTTACGAAACCAGAAAGACAATATTCTAATTAAAATTATTTAAATCAAATGTTCATAATCTGTCAATTTCAAATGAGATGCCATGACTATTTCGAACATCGAAGAAAGGACATAGACATGGTGATCCATAGATTTGTGATGGCCGTTTTAAGACGACTGGTTATGCTCGTTTTTTATTTTCTTCTGTGTCAATTTTGCCTTAAGTTAATCGTCTAACTGTAGTAATAAAAACAGTCGATCGACCAACTACATCCCTAAAATTCCTTTCTGACTGACGTGGCCTTCTCAATGAAATATGACGTATTTGCGCTAGAACAAAATTATAATATATCAACAGAACTGGGGGCCTACTACAACCGTGTACAAAACAGTCTTATTGCAGTATTGTTTTGTTTCAAGCTTAAAGCAATCTTGCTTATATCCGTACCACAACCGTACATTATGCATACAATGTATTCCTGCTTAGTGCTTTTGTGACGTCACTTCAATTTTAGTTCATTCAATTCGTACCATGACGTGATTTTGGAGTAGTATTGTTTTTAACAATATTGTTTTTATGTCAAATTGAGCGATTTTAAAGAAGTTGCTAGGTACCCAACGGATATATTATTGTTTTGCAAAATACTGTTCAAGAAATCATTTTCATAACCCAAAAAGCAAGTAAACCGAATTTATACACATTAACTTATAGAATAAATGATGGAGCTAACAATTTAAGTACCTTTTTTCGTGTTCCACGGGAACCCCACTACGTGGTCAGCGAGGCCGTTATATCGAACTCAAACCGACTAAAACCGCATGCGATTTCATTCAAATGGATCAATCGGGCAATTTTCTCACCCACGCTGTGTCATCTCCAGGCTTTAGCTAGACCCGTCGATGTGGGAACCACGGTATCCCCGTCTTCTCCCTGCCTCTTTTAGGGTAGCGTCAACCTCAGGTCCGCACTCACAGAGGACGGAGGTCACTGAGCTATCTCCAACGCATGAGTCGCCTCCGCCGGACCACACCCATTTAGCGGGCTCGACAAACGGAATTGAAATTGTCTTAACTTTCTCCCGGACCTCCTCCACCATCTTCTTCTCGAGCATTACTTGCTCGTAGCGACAACCTACGCGCTTACATTACTCACCGTAACTGCGGACTTGTCGCCCAGTGAGATTAGGTACTCGCACCTAGAGATACGCCTATAAATGCAGGTACCTATAAATTTCATAGTAGAACTCATAGAAATTTATTCAATATTCAACAAACTTTAAAAATAAAGTAAGTACCTAGAAAATACGAGTATTTTACTTCAAAGTAAGAACTTATTATCTAAAATCCTTTTTTGAAAAAAAATCTCCATGGTCTTTTAAAAAGAAATTACTGACATTAGGTATAGGGCTTGACTACAGAGAAGATTTCAGTATCCGGTGATTTTCCCCCGGTTTTAAATTATCTTCGGTAGGCTCCGTGCATACTCCGGTTATGTCGAACTTATATTTAAAAGTCAACATTAAATCTACCAATAGAGACACAGTGCTACTATTATTATCATAATAATCTTATTAAAATATGTAAAACGTCCACATATTCAAACAAAACTATATATGAAATGTTTAATTTATTCTTGTTTAATGATTATTACACCAACACAATCAACTTATTACCCACTTAGTGCCCGGAATACGGTAATAGAGTTATCCCTTATTACGTGAAACCGAATATTATGATTGGTGACATGTGGGTATTGATCCTCCGCTGCCTAACATTCCGAAGATTTAGGCGAATAAAATGTATTATTGTACATTTAAATGTACCTACTTATAATAGTGTATTTATAAACAAAAAAATATAATTGCATTGTATGAAAGAAAGAAAAATACTTGAGTTGAATCGCCGGAAGATTTGAAAAATAAAAACCGAGTTTTCGCAAAAACTTACGGAGGAACTCCGACTTTTTTGTCTCCGCAGCACAGCTCTAATGTGAAGCAGGGAATAGACAACTATTATAAATAGTTCATTCATTTCTGTCAATAGGCAGGAATCAAACAAAACTTTGTTATACGCTCATGGTACCAATTTGAGTAAGGTTATTATTGAGCCTGCAAACAAGGAAAAGAGACACCGCTATACGTACTGTTTAGCACCATCTCTTTTTCACAGTAAATGGATCAACTTTTAAGTAAGTAATTTGTTAACCGTTCTAAGGAAATACTTACCTTTTTTGAATAACTGGCTGAATATTTATTTTAAAACCAAGGTATTAAAAAAAAGTAAAAATAGCTGTCAGATGGACAAAATAATTTTAATTCGTGGACCTATAAAAATCAATGTAATATTTTCCAGCGCAAAAATAAAGCTATTAGTTAGTAGGTAATTTACTATGTTTATGTTGTGAACATTTATGAGCATGTCACGCAAATATTATAACAAATAGTAGCAGAGAATGGTTGTAAGCTGGCAATCAAAGAAGCAAGGAGCAGCTGCCATTTCAACTGCTGAAGCAGAATATATAGGTATATCGCCATCAGAAATTGTGAATGAAGCTCTCCATCTAAGGCTACTGCTGAAAAACATAACAGCAGTGAAGCAAGATAAAATAATGATATTCAATGACAACCAAGCAGTATTGAAGCTATGGGAAAATGCTATCATAAAGTATCAAACGAAATATCGCCCTTAAATTCAGTTTTTGAAAGAGCATTTACAAAGTGGAAGTATTAGTGTACGTACAAAGACATAATGACGTAATGTTGGCCGATGTGTTAACGAAAAGAGTACCAGGACCTCAACATCTGGAACTAAGTAAACGCATAGGCTTATCATTGCGAGGAGGAGTGTTGTGTTGAACCTCTGTGACAAAATTCGATTCATATTCAATATTTTCTCTGACATTAAAACAATTGTGAATTTTAGATGTATATGTAACATTTTATTTTCCACTGTAATTTTTTTTCTTATACTTTATTAACTAAACCTTACAAAATATAACGCCATTAGTAATTAGATGTTTTTAATTGTCTGGGCATTTATAATCACATCACACCGACCCACGTCCGACATAAAACCATCCACAGGATTTCTATATAGGATGTCTATATTTGCACCAGAGTGAAGCCAGGGCGCGCAGCTAGTTTGGTAAATTGTTATTTTAAAAAGATTGTTGCTATGGGAACCGAAATCATGTCGATGACGTTAAAATAGACATGCGCACTACGTCTCTGTCACATCACCTACTCACTTTGAGACCTGCATGCTTGAGACTTCATTGACTTTTCTTTTGGATTGGCTTAGCCCTACCTCATTAAGACACCATGGTGACGTCACCAGGCGCAGGCCTAGTTACTCCCTGTACAATGCCCAGCCTCCGAAGGCCGTCAATTCGAGTGATCATGGCGTCTGGACATTTAGTTCGTTTACGTCTTGATCTTAGGCATCGAGATACTTCTTCGTCTACGTCGTTAAGTAATGGTAGCTGACTGGCGGCTGAGTGAGCGAGGAGCAGTTCACACGTGTACATTATAGTGGTAACACTGGTAACGTCGCCAGGCCATCAGAGTATCCAGAAGTCACGTAGAGAGCTGCAGTACCTACGTTGCCACGCTTCCAACTTTGCGGTGGCGGCGTTACCGTGCCGGCGCATGAGACGTAGCTGGCAACATCGCCATCGTATCTTAATGAGGTAGAGCTCTTATAGATCATCGATATAATAGCTCGAATACTAATTAAATAAGCCTAATAGATATTTGCCATGAGCGGTAATCGAAACCGCGGCCGAACCACAACGGTCGTTAGATAATGATAATGTCCTCTATTCCCACCTGTTCTGTTGAGTAGTTCTGTTGACAGAACTACTGGTATTTTTTTTTCCCATTAGTTCTGTCCACAGAACAAATAGGAAAGCAATTCCCACCTGTTCTGTTGAGTAGTTCTGTTGGCAGAACTACTGGTATTTTTTTTCCCATTAGTTCTGTCCACAGAACTGTTTTGTTGCGTAGGTCGCCAGTGTGATGCCTCTAATATATGCACTTCTAAGTCACAAAACTAAAAAGCCTATACCACACTGTTCAATCTAATAAAATCACAAATCACAGATATAGTTTTAGGAGGTAGGACACGGCAGTATATTCGCCCGATTGAGCAGTCCGACTGGGAAAGTACCTCCGCCCTACAGAATACCGCGGTTATAATAACTTCGAGTTGTGTTCCCAGCGGTGAGTAGGGTAGCCAGAGCTCACTGGAGAATTTGTGCCGTAAGTGGGAAGACTAAAGGCTTGTCCTGATTTGTCTTCTACAGACGGCACAGAAACTCTGTACTTAAAGGGTTGGCAGCACGACTGTGACTTCTCTGGTGTTACAGACGTCCATAGGCCACGGTAACTACTTTCCATCAGGTGGGCCGTGTGCTTGTCTGCCAACTAATTGGTATAAAAAAATAAAAAATATTCCAATTTGGAATCCGTCCATTTTCATTACTGATTTTGAGGAAGCCGCGATGCAAGCCATTGCTGATGTTTTCCCAAATGCTGAACATCAGGGATGTTACTACCATTTCTCTAATAAGCTGTGGAGAAAATCAAAGCAATTGGGCATTAAAGACAAACGAAAAAAAGGAATCGTAAGTTTGTGCAGTGTTCTTCCACTATTGCCCGAAGAACGCGTTGCGGAAGGGTGGGAGTATGTAAAATCCCAAGTGCTGGACTTTAGCGAAAGGTGCGATTTGAATAATTTTATAAAATATATGCGTTTCTGGATGAACCCCAGGTGCATAAAGTCATGGACTGCTTTTGGTCGGCGCCATCGCACAACTAATGTTGTTGAAGGATGGCACCACACCATTAACGGCACATTCAAAACCAGGCCGGCGACTATTTATCAGTTCCTGAAAAACATGCATCGTTTTTTTCTGTTAAAGCAATTCAAATGTCGACTTGCAAGAAATCAGCCAAACGAAGAACAAAGAGATCGAAAACGATGCAATGATTAGAGTTTATCAAATGCAATTGATTAACGGTGACATCGGAACATCTTTGTTTTTAGAAAAACTACGTTAATTTTTTATTCTTTCAGTACTTATATCTTTTTCATTAGAGAACTTGCGTTAGAGAATTTGGTTTGTATGTAATAACATACAAAACAAATAAACAAAAAAATAAGGAAAAATCCATTACATAGTAATTTTATAACATAATGAATAAAAATAGAGCTCTTTGCTAGCTCTTTATACATAAGCTCTTTATACATTTTTTTATATAATAAAATCCCTTTTCTATGTTCTGCATATTTTTTTATTTTTATACCCATACTCAAAAATATTCTGTGTAATTAATATATATAGTTTAATGAAATTATTTTGTTATGTTCACTACTTTCCATATCTAGATAGTACTTAGTAACAGAACAGATGGGAATAGTTGAGACAAATCCGGCGTATAAAGTCATTGTCTTATAAGTCACAGAACTAATGGGAAAAAAAATACCAGTAGTTCTGTCAACAGAACTACTCAACAGAACAGGTGGGAATAGAGGGATAATGTCCCCATAGTTTCAAATAATACACAGTTTGTACTTACGTTATTAATTTATAAGAACTTGTTATTTTAAATACAATAAAAAACAATTATATTTGTAAAATATTTAAATTAGTGTGGTCTGGATCATAATGCAGCCTTTTCACCAACCGCTGAACTCTTATTATTGTTCTTGTTCCGTGGTTGTTCCCTCGGTTTGTCCTGTGACTCTGGATGTATCCGACTTCACTAATTATATCCGTATATTCGACTTAGCTAATCATATTGTTATCTTGGCATCAAAATGGTAAATAAAATGGTAATACAATCAACACCTAGAAAAAATAACCATGTATAAGTATGAGTAGGTACATTATATATTTACAATAACAATAGTAGTTAATCACACATTACAATGTTTAAGTGTGTAGGTACTTAATCAAGGTAAATATGGGCTTACCCACAGGGCTTACTTTAGTCTTTACGAAGAACTCTGTAAATTTTCTAGGGCTTTTCAGCAGAGTGGCCTCTATTCATCACTCTGTGGGAGTCTGTTTTGTTTAATGAACCAGCATCGTGAAATGGAAGGAGTCGCATTCCTCTCGTAACTCCATACGATGCCGATTGCGTGAATTGGCGTTAAGTATAATATTATTTATTCAATATTATTGTGTAAATGTATAACGGGTGGCTTTTTAAAGAATGTCATATTTGACGCTGAATGAACAAAATGAACAAAACCTATGGATGACGTCACAAAACTGCTAGGTTTAAACGACATTATTATAATACCTACTGTTTTGAGACGTCGTGGTACCAAAACACGAAATAAGACTGAAATAATACTGCTTTAAGAGGTTGTGGTTAGGCCCCTGAGCTGTCTTAAATACAATAACATAGCAGTAGTAGTACGTACCTAGTATTGTATTCTCTTTGTAACATAGTGGACGCTGCGACGCACTATGGAAATTTTTTAATTACGTCACACGAAACGTCAACAGATTTTTTGCGTTTTGCTTGGTTTTGCCTCGTGTGAAATACAGATAAAATATTTCCATTTTATTTTGCAATACCTAATAAAATATTTAAAATTAATCTTTATGTGAATTAAATTTTGTACATATAGTTGTTATTATTTAGGACGTATAAGCCATCATATCCATTACATTTCATATTTTATTTAGGTAGATGTATAGTAACTATTATATATATAATTTAATCAAAATAAAATTGACAAATATTTATAATCATTGATTTATCGATAGTTCTTCAACTATATATGGCGCGTTTTCGACCGGAGGCACCGGTTGACCTGAAGTGATGCTGTGACCGCGCGCTCTCCGCCCTCTATCTCGAAAACGGTTCACCGTATAAAAAAAATGGAAACAAAATTTTTAGAGAATTTTGTATTCTACAATATTGATAATAAATACAGATAGCAAAAAACCCATAGGAAATGAGATATTTCCAAAAAAAAGCGCATAAAACCGATTTTTGTGACCATTGACCTTGATATTTAATAGTTGCTTACACCATACCATATTATGTAGGTTTTGAGACAACTTTTAGGGTGTAACATACAAGTAGGTATTTAACAGTCTGATATCGTGGAAAAAAGACAGCTTCTTGTCACTGAACTGGACCGGATCTTGAATCACATTTCTCAATGGGGCTCCGAGAACATGGTCGAGTTCAATGCCAAGAAGACGCAGGCTTGTGCGTTCACAGCAAAGGTATCTTCTTTCCTTCCCCTTCCCACTCTTCAGAGCACGCCACTTCCACTGCAGGACAATCTCTATATCCTAGGCATGGATATTCGCTGCAAACTGAATAACAGAAATTACATCGAGAGCATCATCAAAACAGCCTCGCGGAAACTCGGACTCCTAAACAAAGTGAGACGTTTTTTCACGCCGGAGCAGCGGTGTCTTCTCTATAAGACACAAATTCGCTCCTGCGTGGAATACTGCTCGCATCTCTGGGATGGCTCCGCGAAATACCTACTAGATGCTCTCGACAGGTTGCAGCGACGCGCGGTCCGAATTATTGGGAACCCTGAGGTCACGAACACCCTCGAGCCTTTGCAGATGCGTAGAGATATTGCTTCCTTGGCTGTATTTTACCGTCTCTACCACGGTGAGTGTTCTGACGAGCTCTTCCAACTAATCCCACCATCTCCTTTCCTACATAGGACAACACGTGCAGGCCTTAGATGTCACCCTCACACTGTGCAGAATATACGAGCAAGAACCAAGCGGTTCGGAGACTCTTTTCTTTGCCGCACCACCAAGACCTGGAATTCATTACCAGCACACGTGTTTCCTTCTTCCTACAGTCCCGGGGCCTTTAAGCGGGGCGTGAAAAAGCATCTGATGAGGCCGCCAAGCTGAGTGCCACCATTGTAGCACTTAGTGTCTGTAATGGTGACCCTCTTTCCTGAGACTTTGCCTTTAGCTTACCATCAGGCGAGGTGAGGTCAAGTTGGCGTGTCCTATATAAAAAAAAAAAAAAAAAGTCTAAAAACTTCTCGGGACGGCAGGTGATAAGTAGGTAGCTTACCTACATTTTTCCTGTATACACTGAGATGTTCAACTACTAGATAATAAAACCATAGATAAAATTAAGGAGAACAGCCGCTTGTCCGCCAGTTTTATTTCTTCATTTCTTCTTACTTTCGAAATATGATACACTCTTATTTCGTAAGTAAATGTTGTACTTAGACTTAGACTTCGTGGATTGTATTATTTGTATTCCTGGATGTTGGAAGACCGAAATAAAAAATCAACACAATCTAGTTAATGACCGTGAACTTCGTAACACTTAGCTATTATTATGATACCAGATTAAAATAAGTTGCGTTTAAGTTATTATTATCTATGGTCAAGCTTTTTTTTCAAACATTTGCATGACCTTGGCATGCCGCACCTTTTAAAAAAGTTCCACTGGTGCGTCAATCGCAATTTCTAAGCTTTATTTATCCAAGGTAGCTATGTAATGAATAAGTCTTGGGTGTTAGATATGTAGGTCTTTTTATTTAAACACCTAGGTAGGTGTCTGTTTTATCTATCTGCTCCAATATCCATGTAGGTATATCTTTAGGTACGGTTTTTCCGCTTAAATAAAAAATAGAACCTTCTTTAGCCGGTTAAAAAGGTGGCCTCCCGTCGCATTGTTTTAGGTGCCTCGGCGTTACTTTTTTACACCACTTAGGTGGGCAGACAAGCACATGGCCCACCTGATGGAAAGTGGTTACCGTGGCCTATGGCCGTGTGCAACACTAGTCACACTCGTGCTCAATTGGACTTGGATGGAAATATCGTCATGTCCCACCCCGGCCGACCCAGGGCCATCTCTCACGATCTGGCCCTCTCTTCGGGTGTGTGGAGACAAACACAGAGAAAGAAAAAACACAGGGTCCCCAACTCGTCCCCGGAAAACGGGGAGGCGCGTCAGGCGCGCCGCCGCCGCAGTCTGCTTCTGCCAGGGTGACAGGCGGCTCCACCAGTCACTCCCAGGCCTGCGCTCATGGGGAGCGGAGGTCATTCATCGACCTCCGACGCCCGAGTTGCCTTCGTACGCGGGCAGCTTAGCTTGCGATCCTTCGTCGCTCCCGCCCCGCCTCCTCGTTCACGAGCATTACTTGCTCGCAGAAGGAGGCGCCGGCCGCCCACGCATCCGCGCAGCGGACCATCGTCGTGTCCTACCTTGTATTGTTTTCATATGAAAAATAATAATTAGGCTTGGTCTTAGTAACCACTTGTTTGCGTTTGCTGTCAAGCGGGCCGTATACTTGTCTACTACCTAAGTGGTTTAAAAAACTTATCTAAGTACCTAATGTAACGTAAAAGCAAAATCATATTTTATGTACCTAGATATGTTTTACATCATGAAAATACTCTTATCTGTGTAACTATTATTTATATGATTTGCAGAACAAGACCAGCTGCCAATACTTTTTGCAACGCTAATTTTGTTTGCCACGGATTCCGTAAACAGCATTATCTTGATTACACTTTCAGTAAATACGTTTTACTTTCATTAATACGCTTGTTTATTGTACTTAATTTATAAACGGTTTTGCAATAACATACCTATTTATTTATGATTAAATTATCATAATATTATTTTACGCTCAGTAGGAGCTATCGGTATTCTGTAAGAGCTTCAGAAAGGTCGAAGGGTATCGTATTGCGTCAAGAAACTCGAGCTGTGGCATGTTACAATCTCTTGTTACTTTGTTTAGCTTTTATAATTACGTCGGCAGTAAGTATCGTTGTGCAAATAAACAGTAGGCACTGTTGGCGAATTAAACAAAGATAAGTATGAAATTGAATAGAGGGAAGACCGCGAATCGGCAAGCGGAGGGCCCCCCAGCAAGATGGACGACTTGAAAATCGTATCTATAGCATCGGGTGCTATGGCGCATGGCTGTTATAATCTAGTTCTAAAATAGTTCTCTGAATTTCTTGCTGGTATCTTCTCAGCATAGGTAACTAACGTACCAAACCACGCGAGCGATGACTCAGGTCCGCACACGCTCACCGAGTGTCCGGCGTGGGAGACGCCGAGGCGGGAGCTTGTGGCGGCCCTGGGAGTGAGGGTTCTCACGCTCTCCACCTTGCTCGCGGCGATGGTCCGCTGCGCGGATGCGTGGGCGGCCGGCGCCTCCTTCTGCGAGCAAGTAATGCTCGTGAAGGAGGAGGCGGGGCGGGAGCGGCAGCGGGAGCGACGACGGATCGCAAGCCAAGCTGCCCGCGTACGAAGGCAACTCGGGCGTCGGAGGTCGATGAACGACCTCCGCCCCCATGAGCGCCGGCCTGGGGGTGACAGGTGGAGCCGCCTGTCACCCTAGCAGAAGCAGGCCGCGTCTGGCGTGCCACCCCGTTTACCGGGAACGAGTTGGGGACTCTGTAGTCCCCACACACCCGAGAAGACCCTGGGTCGGCCGGGGTGCGAGGGATATGCCTGTCAACCTCACCTTCGGCAACCAAAGCGACCCGCAGGCGGCGTGCGTTTTAGTCGGTTCGAGTCCGACATAACGTCTCCCACCGGCTCCGGTGGGGAGGTATCCATGGGGATTATGCGCACAAACCAGCGAATGAATAATTTTCCAATGGTTTATTTACATTATCAATCAATCAATCAATCAGCCCACTGCAGCCCACTGCTGGACATAGGCCTCTCTTCTCCTTATTTACATTAGGTGCTTATTATTTTTATAATACTTCTTGACATACTTAATTGTATTTAACGCGTAAACTGAATAAATGAAATTGATTATTTGATTCTTTGCACATTGGGAGAGGTATTAATGTCCAGAAGTGGACTGCAATAAGTTGATTGATTGAGGTATGAAATAATAATTATAATTTGTTTTCACGTGTTATGTTTGCAATAAAAGAGCTTTGTGCTTACAAGGTCAAATACAAAAGCAGATGCCAACTTTTTTTCTTAGATGTGTAAATAAATTGGCATCGAACAATATTTAGAAATTGATAGCTTTTTCGTTAAATAAATACTTACCTATTCTACTGCATTTTACACAGTGCAGCGCTATCTACTACTCGTGCGAATTATCTGCCTAACATGGTACCTGGCTCGAAAACAACCCTCTCGCATCCCCGCGCGAGGCCCCGATCTCTTCCTTCGAGACCAGCAGCATCTGCAACACTGTGACCGTTGCACGTTTGCCTTAGTTTGAGTTTCGTAGTGATTGATTTTCGGATTTTATTTGAGATTTGTTATTGTTACCTACTTTTGGGAAGCCAGGTGCTGTGTTAATGCGCACAAGTTATATACTTTTTTTTTCTATACCTACTAAACCCAAATACGTATGACGCGCATACAGCAACAGACGGTTTAAACAGTGAGGGTTGCGTACATTTTCCAATAATTGTGTGCCTTCTGTATAACGTTGAAACGTACCTAGGTAGTGTCATTTGGTGGTGACACGGGGCCCTCAACGTAGGTATATTTCGCGATAGAACTCCATCGTGTTTAGAAAAATAAAGTTAGACTACAAAACCAACAATGTATGTATTATATACCTACCTACCTGCTTAGGTAATATTGAGATCAGAGAATATTCATCTACTTATCTCTGTAGGTATTCTATCTATCTAATCAGCTCGTATCTGTACAATAAATAACACATCCTATTTTAATATGAATGAGAAAATGAAAATATAGGTAATAATAATAATACATATTCCACGACATTCTACACAACGCTATGGTAAGCATAGCTTAACTAGCTTGTGTTATGGGATCTAGTATGCGGATAAACATACTTACATACTTTTTGTTGTAAATACATACATATCATATATAGGAACACCCAGACCAATGCTAATATACATATTCATGCATACAAATATTTGCACTGAGCGGGAATCGAACCCGCACCCCCTGCATAGCAGTCGAATGCTCTACACGGGAGGAGCTCTCACAGAGGTCGAATAGGTGCCCACGTAATCTTTTCTTTTCATCAAATACAAAAATATATTTTTATGCTAATAAAGTAGCTGTCGTAACATCATCACATGGGTCACCTAATGGGGCGGGACTAGGACCAAAGATTTCGTTGCTCACCTGCTGCTCCACTACAGCTGGCTCTGCATTGTTAATGGCTAAGGGGAGGCTCAACAAATAGTATACCTATTATCCATCCTTAGCACCGATCATCATGATTAATCCAGATCGCATCGAAGACGTTAACTTCGGCGGCGTCCAGTTTTTCCCTTTCTTCTTCGCAGTGTTTTAGGCACCTATGGTAGTGAGACTACACGTATGTCACCGTCTACGACGTCAAACCAGCACTTCTTAGTTGTACCTCTCTCCTCAGGACCCGAATGCGAGGGCCCCATTGCCAAATAGCACCAGCCTTAGCACCAATACTTTCAGTAATAAACAACACATGTACCTTTCCACTGTGCTGTCCACGGATACCTCCCCTCCAGTGGGGGAGGTTATATCGGAGTTGAACCGACTAAAACGCACGCCGACTGTACCGTAGGTGAGACGCGGCCGTAGGCTGTCGAAGCTGAGATTATCTGAGACATATTGACTGAGAATTGGACCAATTGCGAATTGGACCAAACGCGAATTGGACCAATTGCGAATTGGACCAAACGCGAATTAGACCAATCGCGAATAAGGTGAATTGGACCAATCGCGAATTGGACAAAACGCGAATTAAACCAATCGCGAATAAGGTGAATTGGACCAAACGCGAATTGGACCAATTGCGAATTGGACCAAACGCGAATTAGACAAATCGCGAATAAGGTGAATTGGACCAATCGCGAATTGGACCAATCGCGCCTAAAGGATCCCTAGGATAGGCCGGCCTAGGATCGTCTCTTTTGAGACAGACCTCTTCGGGTGTAGGGACCCCATCTCGGCCTGCTACTTTATTCCTGCCTACTATGCATTCCATGTAACCACCACCATAAAAACTTACACCTGTATAATTCCCAAGGACACCAATACAAGTCACGTATATTATGTATTTTGTTTCATATAGCATAGGTACGACGTATAGGTATACAGGTTGGACCATTAAGGCCTGGAATTCATTACCAGCTCACGTGTTTCCTTTTTCCTACAGTCCCGGGTCCTTCAAGCGGGGCGTGTAAAAGCTTATGATGAGGCCGTCAAGCTGAGTGTTACCATTGTCACATGGTATACCTATGTAGGTAGTGGTGATCCCCTTCACTGAGAGTGGCCTTCAGCTTACCACCAGGCAAGACGAAGTCTAATGAACGTGTCTTTTATAAAAAAAAGGTACCTAAGTGAGGATATGAGGATCTACAGTTGACTGTTAAATCAGGAACCTACGATTTGTATCAAAGAAATATATAATAGGGGTCGTGATTCTTTGACCCCTAGTTAAATCCATAACATAAAACATAACAAAGACTCACGCCTATATCCCCAAAGAGGTAGGCAGAGGTGCTAGCACCCACATTTCACCAGTTTATGTTTAGGTCACAATGTAATAGGTGGCGAGGCTATTGCCATTAACCGGGCACTTATAAACCTGCGATAAATACACGCATAACTTCGAAAAATATCGAAAAATCATTGGTGTGTGCCATGGTAAAGCCTGGCATCGAACCCGAGACCTCGTCTCAGCAGTACCATTACCCATACCACTAGACTACTGCGGTACTTAGTTACATCCGTGCTTGTGTATACGAATAAGTACCTGGTATGGACGCAGGTTCAAACATGTTCTAATATTATGGTCACTGAAACTAAACTCACCTACCTCGGCATAATAAGTAGTTATCGATGTTTCTTATCGGTCCTTGTTGCCGACTCAAGGAGTTATTTGTAACTCGCAGGTAAAGTTACCTATTAAGTCGTGTTGGCTCCCTGTGGAGCAGAATAGGGTCACCTCATTTTTTCCTGTGGGTGTCGTAGAAAGCGACTAGGTAAGGAATTCATTCGACAGAAATATACATACAGGGCGTTTGGCGGTTATAAATATTCCACAACATTCAACACAATGCTATCTAGACCCATGCTTAACTAGCTTGTGTTATGGAATCTAGAATGCGGATAAACATACATAGATAGGTACTATTTTTTTTTGGAAATACATACATATCATACATAGGAACACTCAGACCAATGCAAATATACATGTTCATGCATACAAATATTTGCACTGAGCAAATATTTGCCTACCCTTTTGAGGATTTGCAGGCGTGAATATGTATCCCAATAGGACTAAGAACCTACCTATCACGTGGCAGTAATGAGCTGTGTGTGTCAATAATTTTATAGGTATCGCCTAAGTGTTTCCGCAATAGGAAACTTAAAACCACTGTCATATTGCAAACTGCTAAAAATACATTTAATTTCAGACTTTGAAGAAATAGAGATAAAGTTCAAAATAGAACGGCTTCTTGGAGAGTGAAGGAAGAAAAGTGTAATATAACTCTTTTTATTTAATTTTAAAGGAGAATGCCCATTGTTGTTTGCGCTTTTAGTCGTTCGCGTCAATATTTCAAATGTTAAAAAATAATATTGATTAAAACATGACTTTTCGACCTTGAATCGCTTCTGTAGAATTTGGGGTTTGAAATTGAATCATAAGAATTCCTAAACATGCAATGCCATTTTTACAAGACGATCGCCATTTTCGGATAATGTTGCCAATATATTAAATATAAACTTCTATTCATTAGCACCGCTAGTGAAAAGTTAAAACTAATCACAATACATATTAAGTAGGTACCTAATACTCATTTCTATGTATGTATAGCCTGTGGCGTGGCGGTAGTGAACCCAGGAGGCGCGAGATCGATCCCCGCCCAATGCAAATATTTATTTTGTATACAAGAACATGGTTATTTGCATTGGTCTGGTCGTGCCTTGGAGAGCACTAAGTCGTCGGTTGCAATACGAACATCTATGGCAGTCGTGACGGGAAGTTGCAGCCCTAAACAGTCTAACTGGTCTAACAATCACAAAACAATCCAATGGCGATATCGAATATCAATAGCACTTCGAAATCGCCATTGGGTTGTGGAGGTCCGATCGATGGCAATCGCTTTTTTTTAATACCACTTAGGTGACAGACAAGCACACGGCCCACCTGATGGAAAGTGGTCACCGTGGCCTATGGACGCGTGCAAAACCTAGACTTACACTCGCGCTGCTAACCCTGCAAGCATTGAGACAAAGCAGGACAAGCTTTTAGCATTTCTACTGACAGCACAAAAACCATCCAGTGAACTCTGGCTACCCTACTCACCGCTGGGAACACAACACGGGGTTATTATGGCCGCGGTATTCGGTAGGGCGGAGGTACTTCCCCAGTCGGACTGCTCAATTGAACGTCACGTCAACGACACGTCGGTATTTATACCTCGGAAAATATCGAAGTACAGCCAAGTCCCCAGTTAGACTGGATCAGCAGACTCCAGAATCTAAGGTGATGTGCGAAATGTGGGTGTTAATACAGCTCTGTCTGCCCCTTTGGAAATTTAGAGGAATGTATTATATATGTATGTAATAATGTAGTTAGAACATCAAGAACAACTGTTAATCAGCTTGTAAGTTATTGAAGTCAAATAAGGTTAAATACTATGTGGCTCACAATAGATAACTTTAAAAATTGTCGCCGTGGCAGTCGGCTATCAATTAGGTATTCTATATAACTGATTCGACCTTGAACTGTGGAGCCGCACGGTGTCAGGGCAATGTCAATTTGTAAAAAAGAACATTATAACATCCATCTATATCTTGTGTAGTGAAGACTATAAAATCGTAAAAAGGATTAACGATATTAAATAAGTATTACCACAGATATTATAATTCTTATAGTGTAGACAGATATCCCAGATCCCAGACTCAGCCTTAGATGCATGGCTCGAGTCAACAATAGTGCCCGGAATACGGCAATAGGCTCACCCCCTATTTCGTGGAACCGAATTCAATGATTGGTGAAATGCGGGTGTTTATTCACCTCTGCCTAACCCTCCGGGGATAAAGGCGTGATTATATGTATGTATTACTGTGGTATTGGCTATCCGTGTGGTGACGAAGAAAGAAAACAAGTACTTATCACCACCCCATCTCATCCGACGGGTGTCGTCAGAGGCGACTAACGGAAAAATACGCAGACAATATCACTGCCAGAGAAGAAAAACTCGCAATAAAACTCTGTACCAACCCGTCTCTCTAGCGCGGAAACCGTAGGCCAAAAAAAGAATCTACAACATTCTACACAACCCATGGTAAGCATAGCTTGTGTTATGGACTCTATATATATATATATATATTTTCTTTGTAAATACATACATGTTATACATAGAAACACCCAGACCAATGCAAATATATTGTTACGTGCACGGGGTACAATTAAATGCCGTTTACTCAACGAAGAGATTTATTAGCTCACCACAAACTAGACAATTAGATAACTAGTACACACAGTACTTCTTCAACAGTTCCAGTCGCTCAGTAGTTCACAATAGTCCACAGTCGTTGCTCAGGTCGCAGGTAGAATCTTCTTCTGTCGCTTAAGTTCGCTGTGTTCGTTATCGATTTCAAAGACTGAATGAATCGTGTCGCTATGCGAGCGTGTTTTTATACCTCTCAATTGGGAGGCTCGAATTATCTAGAAAGCTCGCGAGCGACAAATACCTATTCCTTTGATCTTGCCGCCGTCGCTGACCTTCGAGTACATTCTCGATATTTATCATAAACTCATAAACTCACGCCTATATCCCCGAAGGGGTAGGCAGAGGTGCTAGCACCCACATTTCGCCAGTTTATGTTTAGGTCCCAATGTAATAGGTGGCGAGCCTATTGCCATTAACCGGACACTTATAAACCTGCGATAAATACACACATAACTTCGAAAAGCATCGAAAAGTCATTGGTGTGTGCCATGGTGAAACCTGGGATCGAACCCGAGACCTCGTCTCAGCAGTCCATTACCCAAACCACTAGGCTACCGACTTTTTGTTGATGATTCTAGATTTTTCTATGCCAATCGGTAGAGTACCTCGTCACTAACAATGCGTTTTTATTTCTTGAAGATTCGATTATTAGTTTTCGAGATATCGACGGCGGTCGTAACAATATATAATCATGCATACAAATTATACACTGGGCGGGAAACGAACGCGCACCCCCTGCGTAGCAGTCGAACCTTCTACCGCTACGCCACAGAGGCCGTCAAAGCTTCCCAACATTGGGAGAGGCCTATATCCAGTAGTGGACTGCGCTGGGCTAACTGGGCCCCGATTCTACGCAAAACCATTGTTGTACCAAAGACACTGCAAAACATGGGGAGTGGCTAGAGAGGCCACACGGCAGCCTCTCGTACCGTCTGACGCAGATGATCACCGAGCACGGATGCTTCGGAAAGTATCTGCGTCGGATGCAGAAAGAGCCAACGTCCGAGTGCCATCACTGCGACGCGAGCGAGGACTCAGGTCCGCACACGCTCACCGAGTGTCCTGCGTGGGAGACGCCGAGGCGGGAGCTTGTGGCGGCCCTGGGAGTGAGGGTTCTCACGCTCTCCACCTTGCTCGCGGCGATGGTCCGAGGCGCGGATGCGTGGGCGGCCGGCGCCTCCTTCTGCGAGCAAGTAATGCTTGTGAAGGAGGAGGCAAGGCGGGAGCGGCAGCGGGAGCGACGAAGGATCGCAAGACAAGCTGTCCGCGTACGAAGGCAACTCGGGCGTCGAAGGTCGATGAACGACCTCCGCCCCCCATGAGCGCCGGCCTGGGGGTGACAAGTGGAGCCGCCTGTCACCCTGGCAGAAGTAGGCCGCGGCGGTGGCGCGCCCGGCGCGCCTCCCCGTTTCCGGGGTCGAGTTGGGGACTCTGTAGTCCCCACACCCGAGAAGAGGGCCAGATCGTGAGAGATGGCCCTGGGTCGGCCGGGGTGCGAGGTATATGCCTGTCAACCTCACCTTCGGTAACCAAAGCGACCCACAGGCGGCGTGCGTTTTAGTCGGTTCGAGTCCGACGTAACCTCTTCCACCGGCTCCGGTGGGGAGGTATCCGTGGGGATTTTGCGCACGTAAAAAAAAAAAGACTGCAAAAAATGGCAATACGTTTTAGACTTTATTGCAATAAGTGTTTCATTACACTTTATCTTTTACTTTTACAAAAAGTAATTTATTTTAGACTTTAAGCCAACAGCAATAACAGTTTAAAATGTAATTCCATTATTTCTTGTGTAGGTATGTGGCATGACAGTGGGTTTTACTTTAGCAGAAACAAGGGGCTGATTGATTACTCTGTAGTATTAGTATTACTCACACTTCTATATTCACATTGACTCTTTCCTCTGTCGCACCATTAAGGCCTGGAATTCATTACCAGCTCACGTGTTTCCTTCTTCCTAGTCCCGGGTCCTTTAAGCGGGGCGTGAAAGCATATGATGAGGTCGTCAAACTGAGTGTCACCATTGTCACATGGTATGTGTAAGTAATGGTGACCCTCTTGTCTGAGACTTTGCCTTCAGCTTACCATCAGGCAAGGCGAAATCTAATTGAAGTGTTCTATATAAGAAAAAAAAAAAAGTAGACAGATGTGTATCAATCAAGAATCATATTTCTCAAACTACCATAGACATTGATAAATGGTAGGATCTGCAACTACCCTACCACACAGAATGTTCGTAGGCCCTTTGTAATGTTCGTAGACATGTCTGCGTAGCGGTTGATTTTAACTTTATGAACCTGCCTATTTTATGATGAATATTATAAAAAAATTCTATTTAAAGATTGTGCAATGTTCTTTTTTTATACTAGGCACTTAATTGGCAGACAAGCACGTGGCCTAGGGGGGGGACAAGCCGGTGCACGTGCCCCGGACGGCAGCATCAGAGGGCGGTAAATCTCCCCCAGGGACGGCCATTCGTCTGCAAGGTGGAATGTGTTGACTCCGTCTCGGTCGCTCGTGGCGCCCATTGTGGATGATTATGACGTGTCCCAGTTTGTCCTCCCCCTTTATTTGATCTCCATACGAAAAAAGCGAGTGGGGGCGGCAAAATATGAAGTTCCGGGGTTGCTGTGCTCCCCTATGGACGTGTGAGGCTGGACCGCGGCGCGCTGACTACTCAACGAAGCTATATACTTTTGTTTGTATTGTATCAAGAAGACGCACCCACAGATAAACAATTTACATCATTGGCCCGTGAACTACAGGTCAGTTTCCATGCTGATAACGTTAGACTTGCACTATGTGTGATGTAACGCCAAAAGGCCAAATGATCATTTGTAAGTACCTACCTACCTAACTTAAACAAGAAACAAACTCCGAGTTCAAAATCTGCATGACAAATATAAATTGCATTGTTTATGTCGAATACAACAATAAACATTTTTGCATTACCAACTCATTCGGCAAGATAAGTAATTAAGAATAAACATTATTTTCTTTATTTATTTCGATCTTTCAATTCAAATATAACTGCTTAGAGCAAGATTTCCTGGCAGCGGGAGCGACGAAGGATCGCAAGCCAAGCTGCCGGCGTACGAAGGCAACTCGGGCGTCGGAGGTCGATGAACGACCTTCGCCCCCCATGAGCGCCGGCCTGGGGGTGACAGGTGGAGCCGCCTGTCACCCTGGCAGAAGCAGGCCGCGGCGGTGGCGCGCCTCCCCGTTTCCGGGGACGAGTTGGGGACTCTGTAGTCCCCACACCCGAGAAGAGGGCCAGTTCGTGAGATGGCCCTGGGTCGGTCGGGGTGCAAGGGATATGCCTGTCAACCTCACCTTCGGCAACCAAAACGACCCACAGGCGGCGTGCGTTTTAGTCGGTTCGAGTCCGATATAACCTCTCCCACCGGCTCCGGTGGGGAGGTATCCGTGGGGATTTTGCGCACGTAAACAAAAAAAAAGAGCAAGATTTCCTTGCCAAAAGTATAAAGTTGCTACATAGCAGAAGGCAATTGCCGCGTGGTTCCCGGCAGAGTAGAATTTGGACCACCATATCACTTCCCATGCGGTGTCGTACAAGGCGACTAAGGGATAGGGCTGTTTAACATCAGACAGATATATACAGCCCAGACTCAGCCTCAGATGCATGGCTCGAGTCAACTATAGTGCCCGGAATACGACAATAGGCTCATCCCCATTACGTGGGACCAAATTTAATGATTGGTGAAATGTGGGCGTTAATTAACTTCTGCCTAACCTAAGATTTTGCTTATGTAGAATCGAGGCCTAGGTCATGTCTCTCTAATGCTATTTAAAATTGTCATATTTGTCTACCCAGCCAGTGTTCAACGTATTTAATACCCCGGTAAAACTAGGCCTACCTTATTCAATGAAATATTGACTCTTTTGCTAACATACATACATACATATAATCACGCCTTTGTCCCCGGAGGGTTAGGCAGAGGTGGATTACCACCCACATTACACCAATCATTGTATGCGATCCCACGTAATAGAAGGTGAGCCTATTGCCGTTTTCCGGGTACTATCGCTGCCTCGAGCCATGCATTTGAGACTGAGTAAATATTGGATGCATATATTAAATAACAAAATCACCCACAAGAAAAATGTTACATCAGTTCACTGTCCGTACTTTTAAATAGGCATTTTCCATTCATTGTTGACCGCATTAATTGGGGTTATCATTTGCTTTGAAAAAAAAAAGTATTATTTAGGCTAGTTAGTTCACGTTATCTATATTCTAAATACCTGATCGATTGACTATGGCTGTTTGACAACATGGGGATTGGCGAGATGCCACTGCAAGACAATCGCAATATCTTAGGTAGGTATGGATGTTCGCTGCAACGAGAATAATAAAAATTACATCGAGAGTATCATCAAACAGCCTCGCGTAAACTCGACAAAGTGAGACGTTTTTTCACGCCAGAGCAGCGGTGCCTTCTCTTCAAGACACAAATTCGCTCCTGCGGGGAATACTGCTCACATCTCTGGGATGGCTACGCAAAGTACTTATTAGGTTGCAGCGACGTACGGTCCGCATTATTGGGAATCCTGAGGTTAGAGCCTTTGCAGTTGCGTAGAGATGTTGAGTCCTTGGCAGTATTTTACCGTCTGTATCATGGTGAATGTTCTGATGAGCTATTTTAATTGGTCCTACCCTCCCCTTTCCTGCATAAAACAACACGTGCAGGGCTTAGATGTCACCCGCATACGGTGCAGAATATCCGATCAAGAACCAAGCGGTTCGGAAACCCTTTCCTTTGTCGCACCATTAAGGCCTGGAATTCATTGCCAGCTCACGTGTTTCCTTCTTCCTACAGTCCCGGGTCCTTAAGCCGAGGCGTGAAAAAGCACATGATGAAGCCGTCAAGCTGTCACCATTGTAACATGGTATATGTATGTAATGTAATGGTGATCCTCTTTTCTGAGACTTTGCCTTCAGGTTACTATTAGGCGAAACAGTCTAATTGACGTGTTCTATATAAAAAAAATACGAATCCATAGGAGATAGAAGAAAACTGTCTCAGGAACTATTAGTGTTTTCAGAGAGCGCCAAGGTTTTATTCAGGTTATTCTATCTTATCCTTCCAAGAGTTTTCCATTACTTCAGCGACTCCAAGAATCCGTTAAGTCATCCATCAATTCATGAATTTCAGTAGGTAGGTATGTACCAAGTTAATGAGCGTACATTACTTCCAGTAATGCGCGACCAAGACAATGACCTAGCTATGTCAACAAATTGAACTTCATTGTCCGCTGCGATGCAGTTATTAGAACAGCGTTTATTATCGGGAAAATTTTGTAAATTACGTATTCATTGGCCAATTACTGCACCGTAACCTTTCATTTTGATTAGTTTTTGTGATACTTGCGTAATTTTTTACTTCCTATTGAGAAACGCAAAGAAATTCGGTGACTATCTTTTTTAATATTATGTCATTGGGTGCAGCACTTGTAAATTTGCCACCTGCTTTAAATATTGTCATGTAAAATTTATTTTAGAGGTATTATTTAAATATGGAATAAGTAAATATTAAATTGTTAAGTCAAATCCTTTTTATTTTCATAGGTATTAGAACCAAATATACATAACTTTTATAAATTTAGAAAAAAATATACAATGAGGCTTTCTATAATATATCACTTTGCTTCTAATTTTAAATTTGCTAATTATAACAATAGCTGTTGATTATGCGTTGCATTATTGAGAGGACCACATGTTGACTTGTGGTCCTCTTGTAATGCTTACTTACTATTCTGGAAGTCTATTTTTTTTTTCAATTGAATGCAGTGGAGTTTGAACAATGATGTAAAACTTAATACATTTTATGGCTACATAAATGTAACACATATCTTAAAACTACAGTGTTAAAAAAAACATTAAAATTAAATGCAGCAGGCTGTCGTATCATATGTCACTGGATGTGATTGAAATCAAATTTAGAATAAAAAAAAATTACAGCATCTAAACATACTGGCATCATATATATATTTTTGTATTGGACATACCTACATACATAGTGCATTATAATGAATTATATACTAAGTTTTGCGAGGCATAGATTAAACACTTTCCGAATTTAATTAAGTGGCTTTGAATGTTTGTTACTGAAGATGAATGAAATTTAACTTAGCACTGGCAGGCTATGCTAACATTTACAATTTCATTATATATTTTTGGATAAGTTTTTATCTAGAACATTATTTTTTTACTAAAACAGAATTCTAACTGAAAAGTTCAAATGTGTATACAACTTTGAACAACTTTCCATATTGCCATGCCACACACCTGATACATGTGTTTAAAAGTGTTCAAATATATTTTGCATTATGTATATTACAGAATTTTAAGGAAATGTTTAAATTAATAGGCCTTATATCAAAAGGTGGTGAATTTCTTATGTACTTTAATTCTTTTTCCTTGATCTTTTAGCTTCCAATTTGAGTCACTCTATTAGTTGGAATTCTAAACCGAATCATTCAACAATTTCTGATAAATTAGAGCTTTTAGAGTGACTATATTGATTTCCTTGCATTCAATAATTTGCTTAATATATGGTTGAAATTCTAAATTAAAATTAATTTAAAATTCACTACATACATTTCCTAAATATGTCTGGTATTGTCCAGAATGACCAATCATTATGTATAATGCTTATACTATACAAATTTGTGTTAATATTTTGTACTATTAGAATATTTAGAAATGTGTATGCAACATTTAAGAAAAATATCATATGTACGAGCTTACGACTAATGTAATATTTTAACATCTCTGCTGCATGTATAAAGTAATATAGAAATAAATGTAATAACTAAAAAAAATGTCTTTTATTTTACTAACAAATCATTATCTATAAAAAATGTTTTGGTGAGGGTCAGATACAAAACTATGGGAGTTAACGGCTAAACATGTAAATGCACTTCTATGTTCCATGATTAGAACTTAAGTATTATAATCACACACTTTAAGAACGGCATTAGAAGTTATGATGAAGTTAAATTAGTTCAACAACACAATTGTAAAAAGTCAACACTGAGGATTTTTACTCGCAAGACACTTGTTCTGCGGGATTATTTCCGTTCAATTGCGCTTTCAAAGCACCAATCTAATTCGTTAAAATTATATAATAACTCACTATGGCTGTTTTATATGTTAATTGAGGGCTAAATCCTATTGTGTTGACTTTTCCATTTTCAAATTTACTAGAGTTAGCGTACTAGCCTTAGCAAAATAGGTACTTAATATTTAATTTTATTTAAACATTGACCAATATATAATTTACCTTAAAATTGATGTCATGTTTATTTGTTTAATGCATAGTGGCCATTTCATTATATAATTATAATGTTGAACCAGGAATATATTTGTATATGGTGTTTTTAAAAGTCATTGAAGGTCACTTTGAGATATTTATTGCTTATACAAGTTCAATGCGTTTACACATTAATACAGATTTATCTTAACAACAATTCATTACTTATATGCCTAATTTCTCCTCGTAACAGGAAGATAAGACTTAGCTCCAATAAAATTTATATCATGCTAAACTTCCAAGTCTAATTCATTTAAGCTTTTTAATTTGATTCTTAAATTTCCTGAAGCTATGACAGCATAGTTATATACCTTCTAATTTTGTGTATGAACGAGTCAAAACACTCACCTATATCTAAGTAAAATAACATGTAAAATTAAGAAATTTATACTAATATGGAACATTAGAAAATAGATAGGAAACAGATTCACCATTATGCGTACGCCGCACTGCTTCGGCCAGCATCATAGACACATCAATACACTGAATTTTCGGACAATCCTGCATGTGCCTTTCTTGTGGTATTGTGTTTGTGACAACAACAGCCTCTAAGCACGCATTATTAATCCTTGAGATTGCTGGACCGGAGAAGATTCCATGTGTGAGTATTGCATAAACTTTGATTGCACCTGCTTCTATCAGTTTCTCTGCTGCATGACAGATTGTACCACAAGTGTCTGCCATATCATCGACGAGGATAGCTGTTCGGTCCTTAACATCACCAACAAGTACCATAGAAGCAACTTCATTAGCTTTTTTCCTTTCTTTATGGATCAAAGCAAATTCAACATTTAAACGGTCAGCTATAGACGTAACTCTCTTTGCTCCACCTGCATCTGGTGACACCACAATACTAGTTTTCCAGTCTGGAATATTCTCTTTGATCCATTTTAGTACTGCTGGTTCAGCAAAAAGGTTATCTACAGGAATGTCGAAAAAACCTTGGATTTGGGATGCATGCAGATCCATTGTAATGATATGATCGGCGCCAGACACAGACAGGATGTTAGCCACAAGTTTGGCAGTGATTGGTGCTCTGCTCTTGTCCTTCTTGTCTTGTCGGGCGTAAGGGAAGCACGGGATGACCGCTGTCACTCGAGACGCCGATGCAATTTTACACGCGTTAATCATAATAAGTAACTCCATTAGATTATCGTTGATTTCACCGCTACCACTCTGAACAATATAAACATCTTCACCACGAACAGATTCGCCGATTTCCACACATGTTTCCATGTTACTGAACTTCTTGGTTACCACTTTTCCGAGATCGATGCCCAAACGATCCACAATTTTCTGGGCTAGGTCGGGATGGGAGCTTCCGCTGAATATTTTGATGTTCGGCATTCTGGTTGTTAGTGGTAAAGCAAGGTGATCTAATTTATTTACTACTTCTCCTAGAATTACGGTTGATTTCATCAGCACAGCACCACAACGACCTCCAGACCGTCACTCGCGGTATATGTGACGAGAAAAACGAGATGAACTATTTATGTGTGTTTAACTATTGATAAGAGATACAAGCGGGCAACGTGGGCACCGCCGTCCCGTGCCGTAAATACGTACCGCACTTGACTTCACGCGTTCGCTTCGCCTCCAATCGCACGTTCCGGTTCCCGTTTTTTTTATAAATTGATTTCATCTCATCTGTCAAACATGTCAAGAACACGACGGAGATGACGCGTTTCCATAGATTATGTAATGCTTAATGACGCAAGCTCCAAAGAGAGCGCTCCTCCATCCATACTCCATGAAGGTGCGTTGTTGCTCGACCCTTATATGTATTAGACTGCCAGTCCGATAGTCCAATGTACAATAGGAATAACGCTATTCAAACCCGAAGTAAGCCGATCTTAACTTTCCTCGGGTAGGTATTGTTTGTATTAAATGTGATATCTTTTTCTACTTTGTCACAATACCATAAATAAACATAAGTGAATATAGGAGAACATACATAGAAAATAATAAGAACAAAACAAATGAGATTCTGACTTTTCCTTTTTTATGTCAGTGACAAAATATTACAATAAAACTTCATACCTTATGGCTTAAATATCATGTAGCAATACCAAAAAACTTAAAAAAAAGCAGTTATGTTAAAGTGACAGACAGACGATCAGTCTGATAAAGCACAATTTTAGTGTCATTTGGTACTTGAGTCGAGTTCTCTTTGGTCGAGTTAATCTCACCTAATGTATGTGTGCTCACCTTATTAAATATTAAATAAATAGATTAGAAAACTTTACATATCCAGTGGATGTCATATAAAATGAATGAGATAATAAAAGAAGGAAAACCTGTGAGTCATGAAACACTATGTTTTAGTCTGGCAGTGAACTGATCATCTGAACAGTTTAATTAATAATGTATCATAATCAATATAAACACTTATTTTATACTCTAAAGCCATATTTTTATAAAAAATAATTCTTACAAAATCCTCCCGAAGAGCCAGTCCTCCCATCTACAACAATAAATGAGATTTTAAAATAACATGACATTGGCTGAAATATTAAGTCAAAAGTAGCAAGTGGTTACATACATTATTTTTGCCATTATCAGTTTCAGTACAATTGACTCGGATAGGTTAGGTTAGAAGGCTGAGGCGGGAGCGGAGCTCCCGCCTTAGCCTTCGTGGTTATTTTTTTTCATATCCACTCATACAAGGATTGTCTGCTCCAATCCTGAAGTTCCAAATCCTTGTACGTGTGGACATCGAGAATGTTTATTTAAGCAGTGGCTTTGTCCACCGGTGGTGGACATCGAGAGTAGTCATATGAAACTCGTGTCTTTGTCCACCCGGGGTGGCCAGCGAAAATAATTTAAAATTAATTCTCGCTGTCCCCCAGGGGTGGACAGCGAGAATTTTTTTAAATATTTGTGTCTCTGTCCACCCGTGGTGGACAAGCAGGGGGTGGACACCGGGAATAATCGCATGCGACCCATTGAAAAGTACCTACCCATTTAAAAACATACAGCTACATGCACCATTTCTATTCATAGCTATGTATGTCCACACACTTCTAAGGTTTTACTACTATACCGACCTATAAGTTTAGTAGGTAGATATTCGAGTCCATCCAGTAGTAGGCTCAGGCTGCAATAGGCTGATTGATGAAATATACATTGATTCGTAAATAAATGCACCATTACAAACACGTGATTTATACCTACTTATATATACTTTGAAAAATACAAATAACATTTGAACATCTGAGTAAAGACAATAAGATAAATTAACCATACATACTTTTGAATTAACCTCGCCATTTGTGTTTTTCTTGCCTTCGTTAAACTGTAACAAATTAAAATGAGCTTTTAAATTCGCAAGAGTTCTAATATGATTTTTTTAGTTTTGTATACATTTTATAAGTATTTTTACTATTTAAAGTAAGTTGATTTATTAGTTCAATTGTCTATAATAATTATGAATTTAAATTATTTCGTATGAAAGAAAACTTTATACTCACTTTTCAAACTTCTTTCTTGTTATGACTTGTAAAGACCGGTAGTGGCGTAATGTCACAATAAAATTGTCAAATTTTAATTCGTTGTTGTTTCAAAATATGTCCGTACGGAAAGGCATTTAGTAAAATCACGGTTTAATATATAATTAATTAACTTATACAAAGTTAATTAATAAACTTATACAAAGTTAATTAATTAGTTAGCTTTTTTAAATTGAAATGAAGGACACCAATATTATCGTTAAAAACACTGCGTTTGATTACTTTGATTGCTCGGGGCTCGAATTGCTCGGTTTGTCTATGATGATAGACAAAAGAAAACGAAATTGGTTTGATTTTAGTTTGTAAGAAATTGGCTAGATGGCATTATTTACATATTTTAATTATTTTATATTTTTAAAATTTCTCTCTTTTGTATGGAAAGTTATTTTTTCACCATATCTTTGAAACGGTGCGTCTGAGCGTGAAAAATATGTTTTTTGTACCCCTACGTTATCCGCAAACACCTCAACCCACAGCCTATGTGTTTTACAGTCTGGGCCGGCAGTCTGTACATTCGTCGTTAATACTTATCTTACGAAATCGTAAGCAAAGTTAACAACAAAATTCGGTTTCTTTGCGTCAAACCCAAGTCTGTACATTTTGAGGTAGCGACTAAGCGAGCAATAATGTATGGGGGATGCAAGTCTCTACATGTATCGGTGCGAGTTAACGACGGTATTTGGTACGGTGGCAATATTAGCAAGTCTCGACTTCCAAGTTAACAAAAATTGTCGGTTTCTTAACAAATTTCGTCGTAAAGAATGCGAGCATTCTTGAAGGCCCGCAAAGTAGTTAACGTCGTTAACTATTTGATAATATTTGTCCACATTTTGTTGATGTTTTGAATAGAATATTAAATATGAAATTGGGCAACATTGAGGAAAAAAGTATTATATATTATAAATGGAGGCTAATTTGGTGAATTTAGTTGAGTTTCAAGTTATTATTTGAATGATAATGATGTTTTATTGTTCAATTTTACATTTTAATAATCTCTAAGGTTATGAAATGGATGATAAAATACAATTATAAGATGATGGACGTTTATTTGGTGAATTTGGTTGAGCTTTAAGTTATTATTTAGATGATAATGATGTTTTATTGTTCAATTTTACATTTTAATAATCTCTAAGGTTATGAAATGGATGATAAAATACAATTATAAGATGATGGATGTTTATTTGGTGAATTTGGTTGAGCTTCAAGTTATTATTTGTTAACTTTTGGTGATATGTGTATGTTATATTGTTAAATTTTATGTTTCATAATCTCTAAGGTTATGAAATGGATGACAAAATACAATTATAAGATGATGGATGCTTATTTGGTTGAGGTTCAAATTATTACTTGTTGACTTTTGGTGATATGTGTATGTTATTTTGCTCAATTTCATATTTAATAATCTCTAAGGTTATGAAATAGATGATTGAATACAATTATATGATGATGGTTACTTATTTACTGAATTTGGTTGAGGTTCAAGTTATTATTTGTAGACTTTTGATGAAATGTGTAGGTATGTTATATTGCTCAATTTCATATTTAATAACTTCCCAAGGCTATGAAATAGATAATTAAGTTCTGATGGGTGCTTATTTGTAACTGTCATGTTCATGTATGTAGGACTAGTAACTAACACAATATAAGTTACTGTAGAGTTCATACAAAGACTATCGGTAGGTAGTAAGTAGATTTCTATACAGGTTAACGAGTTTTATTTTATTTATTTATTTATTTCAATTACATTGATTATTACAAATTACATAACTCATTACACATTTGTCATATTCAATCAAATCAAATCAAATCAAAAAATCATAAGTAAATTAAATAAAACAAATATATATAAGTTCATATCTTGTGCATTTATTACTTCAAAGTACTTAATACAAAGAGTTTCTATTAAGTCTTTACAGACAATAAAGGTTTCTCAGTCTTCATTTTATAACATTTTGTTGTGACTTCGGCTATGGGTATCCTCTCCTCAGGCTTGAGTTGAGTGACAAACAACGGCTGGCATCTGCAATGGAAAGAAATAGATAGCAATAGGATTACAATATAGGTTGCACGAGTAGGCTTGAAGTCGTGGAGGAGAAAGAGCCGAAGGCGGACCCTGAGCTGCGAGGTAACAATGCAATCAGTATAGTATGTCTACACAAAGATGTTGATGACAATGTTCAATTTCCGTTCAGTGAAAATATGTATATGCATCAAATACATCTATTTGTAATGGTTGTGTATCTGCCTATTGTCTGCCCCGGTTGCCATACTAACATCTATGGGAGTCGTTATATATGGCAAAAGCCCGTACAGAAGGGCTAACCATCTGTCCGGTTAGCAGCTTCTCTGCTGGAAGGATCCACCACTTGAGCTTGAGTGACAGCTGCTGGCATTTGTAATGAATAATAATAGATAGCAAAAGGATTATACAATTTTCCTCTGATATAAACTGTACCCTCATGGATACAACCTTTAGTTCCATCAAAAGCAGAAAATGCCTGCAGAATGTTGGTTTGGGATTGTTAGTTTATATTATAGTAGTTACTAATTTGCAAGTGCATAGCACACATCTAAGTATGAAAGAGAAGAAACCACTTCCTACTTCACGTAGAACGTTACTGTAGTGTCTTGCATGTAAGTTACATATTTGTGTGTCAGTGGGGTATATATATATATATATATTATGTACTACTATGGTACTCGCAAGGTTACTTGTACAATATCTACCATTTTCAAGAACTGGGTCGGCACATTCTTGTAATATGGCACCTCTGAAGTGTTGCTGATGTATAATTTTGGCCACTAGGTTGACTTGCAGTTGACAAGGCGAAAACAATCGAAAATAATGTTTCTGAATGATTCTCTGGGGCGGTGGCATGCCACAGATGTCCACCATAGTGTCAGTTCAGTGTAATACACAGTCTTCAGTGTATACTTCCAATAGTTGCTTGTCGTTAGGCCAAGGGGCTGGTTCATCATTGGGGTCATCGGCCATGGTTCTAGTGGATATCCATCATCACCTGTGGATTAAATCAAAATATAATATATGTTATAATTGTTATATTGACACATTGACAGCCTCTGTGGTGTAACGGTATTAAATGCAGCTGCAGCTTTGTGCAAATATTTGTATGAATAAGGGTATTTATTAGCATTGGTTTGGTTGTGTGTCAGAAAAAATGTTAAGCCGTTGGTTGCAGTTAACATGTATGACACTCATTATATAGGAGAAATAGTCCACACAGAAAGGGTGATCACTCGTCCTGTCAACAGCATCCCCACTGGCAGTAATAGTATATTGACACATGGGTGTTCAGTTATTTGACTCAAAACTTACCAAGTAACCATGCATGGTGGTCTCCGTTATTAACAAACGTCTTCATGTGGCATGAACTGGGGAATTTTCATATGATATATGTGGCTATCATGCCGAGCTCCTGGCCATCGAGCATTTATATTGAAAATGAGCAGAATAATGTCACACACCTAAAATGATAAAAAGCACATAAATTATACAATTACAATATATTAAATGAGATGAAGTACTTCTAGTTATATAATAATTTTTAATCATGCCAACTATAGGTTAAACAATGTACAAGTTATACAATGAAACTTACATAGGACTCCACAGAAAGCCCGTAAGGGCGTTTTCTTTCAAGTGATAGCGCTATTTCATCAACAAGTTCTTTAAACATTGCCTTTGTAATGCGATACAATGATAGGGATTCACCATCAGCCAAATTCAAATAATTTTCACTAGCGCGCAGAATCCATGCACCTTGCCGTCGCATTACCATTTCACGCTTCCCGCCTATATTCTAGAGTAAACTAATCCCATGCTAAACACGCTTCAGCCATAATATTTCTCGTATTTCCCTACAACCTCCAAAAATATTCAATTCTTTTTCAAGGCTTCTTGGCTTCTTGCTTGTGTGTTATGTCACTTGTGTCAACTTGCCATGTCAGAGTCTATGTTTGGTCTATATATATGTATAATAATCTATGGTAAGGGTGTTGTGAAAAATCATTCAGCGGAGAGATTTTTCTGTTTGATGAAATTGTACAGTCAAAAAAGATACAATTACAAATTCATAAAGCATAATTGTACAAACATAATAAAAATGTCAACAAATTACACAGTTAACCAAAGAGAATTTAAGGGTAAGAGTGACAAAATCTATGCTTATCTATGCTATTAAGGTACTATCCGAGAATTTGTTAAGTTAACGACGAATTTCGGTACGGCAACCGACAAAAATCGTAACTTTAAGTACAGACTTGGGAATTTCGGTTAGTTTGCGTCGCTACGTACTTAACATCCGAATTCGGTCGCTATCTCATGTACAGACTGCCGGCCCTGCTTGGAACGTCTTTTTGAGATACGCGCGTAGCGTGTTCGTACGCACCCTCGTCACAAAATCTTTATAGCTCGATACGTATGTGCGTAATAACAACACGGCTGTGTTTTTTCAGTATAGCTGAATTTATATTTACTATTAGGGCAGCAGTGAATGTGTTGTACAGACTTGGGAATTTCGGTTAGTTTGCGTCGCTACGCACTTAACATCCGAATTCGGTCGCTATCTCATGTACAGACTGCCGGCCGGACGACTCAACGCCTATGTGCGAGCGAGACCCCCTTTGCGCGAGGGAGATCGCAGCATATCTCCTACTTTCCTTGTACGTCATAATTTTATTTGCAATAAGTAAACCGAAACAGTGTGGTGCGCGCGCGCAAATTCACCCTTATTTATATGACAATATGGCGGAACCACAGGCTAGTGGAAGTTCCCAAACATCTAATAGGATTGTTTACGTTAATAAAAATAATGGTAAAGTGCTGTTACGTGCGGGATATCAATATATAAAGAAAAAGCAATACAAATCCAGTGGTCTCGCGGTGTGGAGTGCTCAGGTCGAAAATATAATAAATGTCGAGGTCTTTTAAGAATTAAAGTAAGTATTTTTTAGTAACTACATTTTAATAAGTTTCTTGTATTGTCTAATATCAGGGCCGTAGTCAAAGTAACAATGCCAGAACGATAACGAAGTTTTTAAAAGATTATGAGAGGCTGGCGCATTTTAATTTAAGTAATTTTTAACTATGAGTATTCTAAAGAAAAATGGGGTTCGTTCTAATTTATAAATTAGCCTCCACATTGTTTGCGAGCTAATTAAAAAAAAACTTCAAATTGCATTTGTGAATAAAATTATTAGTTCTTCTAAGGCAACTGTATCGTTGTTATATGGAACACAATAATACATAATAATATGTATTATGTATAATCTACATAATAATAATACACCTACCTAGAGGCTTGACTAGACAACGCACTCAGCTTGCGCCCGCGCGGGGTGGTTGTCAGTTGTTTTGTGTACTAACTTGTAGCGACGTGTTCACACCGCGATCGATAGATGGCGCACCGGTCGGAGGCAACTGATCGCCATCACAGACGCACGCTAAACGCGTTGCGTTTGTCAAGCCTTATTAAATTATGAGTAAAAAGTTAGTTTACGTAGTAAAGAATATTCACTTAACATAATGTTTTTTTTTATAGGGAGATGATATTGTAGATGAGAAGCATCACGACAACTGTACACCAGATTTCGCTAAACATGAGGCTACAATATTATTGCAAAAAATAAAGGAGAACATAACAGAACCAAACTTTCTGCCGTGCCAACCATTTACAACAAGGCAATAGCAACGCTGAATAATTCCGATGTGGGTAATATCGTGAAAGTTCCTCAATTCAATAACATAAAATCATCATTATACAGGCATCGAAATAGGACAGCAGAATTGCCAAAGATAAACTGTTGTGATGCTGAAGAGGTTGAAGTCCCAGCTATATACCAAGAATTCTTGATGGCCGACTACAAACATGAAGGTGTACGTATAATTATATTCTGCTCCCAAAAATCTAGAGAGTCAGTTAAAAAGGTCAAGGACTTCTTTAGTGATGGTACTTTTAAAAGTTGCCTATCATGTTTTAAACAATTGTACGTAATTCATGGAGACTTGGGAAGTGATAGAGAAGCTACTAACATCGTGCCCTTAATCTACTGTCTCATGAATAAAATGACTTATAAAGCCTACATTACTTTATTTGATTTAATAAAAGCGCAGATACCTGAGTGGGAACCACTGAACTTCAAGACAGACTTTGAAAATGCTGCGATCAAAGCTATAAAAAATGTTTTCCCAAATACAGCAATTTCCGGCTGTTATTATCATTATAATAAAAGCATCTGGAAAAAAGCAAAAGAGTTTGGACTTACACAACAATGTGAAAAAATAAAAAGGCGAGAAGTAGAACTTTGCGCTGTACTACCTTTATTGCCTCGCACTGAATTATTAAATGGTTGGAAATATATAACGCGTCACGATACTGAGGACCCTCAGTTACTGAAATTCAGGTCTTATATGGAAAAACAGTGGATTAAATCTGATTCCTTAGCAATTTTATCAGTGTATGGCCAACGCCACCGTACCAACAATTTTTTGGAAGGTTGGCACAACAAGCTAAACAAAGCTATGGGAAAAAAAATCCTAATATAATGCATTTTTTAAATATAATTAAAGACGACGCTTCGTTAGTCAACGTTAAAGAAATACAAATACAGAACAAAATATTTAAAAAAAGGAATAAAAAATGTAAGTATATCCAATGATGAATTCATTCAGGACGCTCAATTATCATTTTTGGATAAACAAATAACAGTAGGCCACTTTTTGGAAATGGTGCGTACTTAATTATAGCTTTTGATTTGTGATTTAAATTATCATTTTTAACTAATAGGTAGATTAATGTGATTAAAACTGATCTTAGTAGATAATTAAAAATCACTTTTTAAACATTTATTAACAACATTAAGTACATATTCGTTATTATTACGATTACGTACATATTATATTTAAATATGTGTTACTGTGTTATGAAAACCAATAGCTTATATTTTTTATGTATGAAAACTAGTCGATTATTGTAAACTTACAACTGTGATATAAATCATTATTATTATTTTTTTTAACCAATAAGTTGGTAGGTTATAATATTATTCCAATTTTAATGATATTGTGATTAAATCTGTGATCTTATTAGATAATTAAAAATCACTTTTTAAACACTTATTAACAATCAATATTATGTAAGTCTTAGTTAGTGTTAAGCGCAATTCACACAGAGCCCGCCGGGCCGCCGACAAAACCCTTTCTTCTTAAATTCTTTTCATTCAGCCCGCCGGGTCGTGCCGCCGGGCTTTGTCGGCGGCCCGGTGGGGTCTGTGTGTATTGTGCTTTAGGTTTAAAAAATATAACTATTAAAAAATATAACTAGTCGATTTTGTAAATGATTATGTGATCATACTAGCTACTGAACACTATTTTTTGTTATTCCAAATTGTGACAATATTTTACGTTCATCATGTACGTTGTTGTAATAAAACAGAATTAATCGAATAAAGAAGAGAAATTTAAAATATTGTTAATATTATTTATCTACCCATGTTCACAAAATATACAACCCAGTACACAATAAAGTTGTGTATTGTTGCCGCCTACTACCTATTTGTCAAGGGATACTTTGCCTTCCTCGATGGAGATAAGGTTTATAATTATTTGAAGGTAAAACTGCCGGCCGCTGCCCTTCCGTGTGAATTGAGCCTAAGGCCAAACGCTAAAACTTGCGCGGGCCAATGAAAAATAGTTAGGGCAGCGCAGGCGCGTGCGACGGAGCGCGGACGCGGGCGACGGATTGTAACACGCGCGGCGGGCGACGGGCGCACAGCGTTGCCGATCTGGGGGGAATTCCCCTTTTTAGGGGGAATTTCACGTATATGAGGGGCAAAAAAGGGTAATGAAGAAAAAAGGGGAATTTAATAAAGAAACTGCAAGTTATATTTTGATTCAAACAAGACACATAAGTAAGGCTGAATATACTTTCTGCCTATCCCCTAAGTCATAAAAAAAAAGCTCGTCTTTGGTTAATGGCTCGTAGACTAGTGTTAGTTATCTGTGGTTATTGGCTGTTATTTTTGTGCAGTTTTCAAACTGTAGTTTAAAACTCTCAAAAGATGGCGCTAGCGGAATTTCATAATTTGTACAAAATATTTTAAAATAAAACTTCAATCGGATAAATTATTATTAATGAATATACGTATAGTACTAAAACTACCATAAATTTCAAAAACAAACGAAAAACATACAATTTCACATCACCGACGACATTTAAATTTGGAGAACTATTGAGTCAACGCCATCTAGCGAAGCAAAAGAAAATTAACAATGTCAACCAAACTAAATGTCAGTGGAAAACTGCTTATTGCTTGGCTTGCTCTCTGGCTGCTACCACAAAGTACAACTTTATATTGAAAGCTGCTGCTGCTACCTCTGAATAAGGAAACAGGCTGCTACCTACTACTTGTTCGTGAAGTTTGATCTTTATCTTTATCGTTACGATTATATTTACGTATACTAATAGTTACGACGTACAATGGATAAATTCATTAGGATATTAACTAAAAGACCTCCAGAAAAGGTATGTAGTCGCTATAGTTAAATTTATTAACCTTAGTATGTAAGTAGGTATTTATACCTACTGATATACATTCATAACTTCTATTTCTTTCTATTTACCTAAGTAATTTACACTGTACACCAAGTCAAATTTAGAGAATAGTACCTATTTCGTAACGCTACGTACCTAGGTACTGCGTAAGCGATCTTGATGCGAACGCGAAACGGCGCGGGGTGACGCGTAAACAACAAACAGTCAAAACCTTTTGAAGTGTCCATAGGTTTGAATGGCGCGCCTCTCTGAGTATAATTGTTCTGTGGGCGCGCCAGACCGCGCCGCTTCGCGTTCGCGTTGAGTCCTGCGGACTCCTAAATTTTTGCGCCGCGATGCATCGCTTTGTATTCGCATCGCGAGGGCGATCGCGTTCATTCGCCCACCTAAGACCGCGTTAATTTTGGAGGTGTGAAAAAATTAACGGTAATAGTACATACGAATTTAAAAGGAAAACTATCACAGATAAGATAGGCTTTACAAGTTTACGAGTTAAGGTCGGTCAACTTATAAAATACATATTTTTGTGCGTTTACATTGCAAACGCTGCCGCGCTGGCAAAATTTTACATGATAGATTATTTTTATCTATAACAGAAGTACATAGAAGCTGTCATCCATTATGGGCAATGGTATTTTTTTATCTTGATTAATTCATCAGTGTTGCAACAGTACAGGTATAATTGTTTTCCCTAATGTCGGGTACTTTCTAAAACAATGATTTACATTTCTAGGAAGTACCCATTGACGTTGACGTAGGCGACGAAAATTCACCATCTACTTCCAATTCTGCTCTAGAAGTTGCAAACAGGATAAATTCGACCACAACTGAAGAACCTGTTGTAAAGAAGAAACGATACAATAAATTTCTGGATTCGTGGAGTACTCATTCCGATTTCAAGGGATGGTTAACCAAACATAATGAAATTAGACATGGTCACGAACTAGGTTTTTGCAGAGTTTGCAATATGACTGTAATCGCACACAAGAGTGATTTAATACGCCACATGAATTCAAAAAAACATCTTAGACTTTCTAAGCAAACAGCGAATTCAAAAAAAATTGACGAATTAGTGCATGAATCTCCTTTAGATGTTAAAGTGCGTCGTGCAGAATTAAAGCTGTGTTCAATGCTTGCTACAAACAACTTACCATTCTCATTGATGGACACTCTAGTCCCAATGATGAAAGACGTATTTACAGACTCTGAGATCGCAAGCAAATTGGCAGTACGACGAACTAAAGCCTCTCATTGTATAAAATATGCTTTAGGGAGCAACTTAGCTAATAATATGTATAATGAACTTAGAGTCCCTGGCACTTTCTTTTCAATAATCATGGATGAAACTACAGACCGTAGTACTATTAAACAACTGGCGTTTACAATTATTTATTTTAACAATAAAAGCAACAAAGTTGAGACTCATTTCTTTGATATGATTGAGGTGAAATCAGGAGATTCAGTATCTTTAGTTGAGTATTTAAAAAATGTAATAGAATCAAAAGAAATACCACTATCTAATCTGATAGGCTTCTGTTCAGATACCACATGGATACCACCAACGTTATGGTTGGAGAGCACAACTCAGTGTTTTCTCATTTGAAAGCCACTTTTCCTAGCATTGCGTGCATCAAATGTTCCTGCCATTTAATACATTTGACAGCATCCAAAGCTTGCTTAAAACTCCCACGGAGTGTCGAAGATCTTATAAGAAACTTAGGGTCGCACTTCAGTCGTAGCTCTTTAAGACAAGACAAATTAGCTGAGTTTCAGGCTTTTTTCCAGTGTGAATTACACTAAATTTTAACCGTATCTACAACACGATGGTTATCTGTGAAAAACTGTGTAGATCGTGTGTTGGAGCAATATTCTGCCCTTAAAGAATATTTAAGACTAACTATTTTCGAGGATCCTTCCAAGACAACCGAAGAAATGATGGCTACAATGGATAATCCATATACAATTATTTATTTGGAATTCATGTCGAATACGTTAGATTTACTGACTAAATTCAATTTATTGTTTCAGTCAGAAACACCACTGCTTTATAAACTGAAATCGTCAGTTGAAGATTTATTGAAAACTGTGTGTATGAATTACATGAAATTTTCTTATGTAAAGTCTTGTACTGATATAATGAAAATTCAGTATAATGATGAATCCAAATATGAGACATTGAGCAAAGTGTATTTAGGTGTTTTAGCTACCGAAAGCTTACAAAAGCTACAAAATGAATTGCGGGTTCCAGAAACTGATGTGAATCAGTTTTTGAAAATTTGTCGCAGCTTTTATGTGGAGATATGTAAACAGATCATACAGAGGTTTGACTTTAAGGATAGTCTGTTTAATTTTATTCACGTAATAAATCCTTCTGTTGCCCAAAGTTTCTCCGTAAAATCCTTGAGGCCTGTCTTTGTAAGATTTCCAGTGTTATACGATTATTACGATCTGCAAACAGTTGACAATGAATGGCGAGAATACGCTTTACTTGACCATGAAAGCAACGACCTGCATCCTTCAGATGATGCTGATGAATATTGGCGTAAAGTTTTCCACTTAAAAAATGCCCTCGGCCAAATTTTGTTTCCAAATTTAAAAGGTATTATAAATATTTTGTTAGTTTTACCTTTCTCGAATGCCTCTGTTGAACGCGTGTTTAGTTCACTCAAAAATATTAAGACTGATCACAGAAATAAACTTAAAACAGACACGATAGTAGCCATCATGCAAACAAAAGATGCTGTTAAAAATTGTATACAGTTTGAGCCGACAAAAACAATGCTGAAGGCAAACCTGTACAAAAAATAATTTTAATAAAGTTTTAACATTTCAAAACATTTTTTCCTTTTTTTATCCAAACAAGCTTTGAGGGGAATTTTACTACAAAAAGGGGAATTTTTCTACATGACGCGGGGAATTCACAAAACTACCTCTGGCAACACTGCTGTTTAGTGCCTTCTCTTCCCTCTTATCATTCTCTTTGCCTCTTATATACCCCAGGCCCTGGTCACTTCCCTACAAACAGATTTTCTGTCAATAGTGTCATTTCAACTACGCTACCGGTATACCAACATAAGAAATCGCATGTCAGAAACACTTTTTCGGAAAGTTGGTTGCATTGGCATACTAAGTGTTAATAGTGAGATAGTTTTACATTTTCACTACACTATTTTGCTTACAGACATATTTTACATTTATACTGATTGGTTCATTTATTACAATCCGCCGAATTCCGATTTTGATTGGTTACAACAATTTCCTCCAGCAAATTAGCCAATCAGAATCATCTGGCGAGTTTGCAAAGCAATGTCAATATTGTCAAACAAAACAATATGGCTGTGCTGTCAAGTACTTTGCATTTGGTAACTTTTCTGCTGGTGAAAATATTCTGATTTTAACATCCATTTGTACGTTTCGTCTACTACTTACGATGAATTGAGTAACTGCTCCTCCGTAGTGCTGGATAGTGCAGTAGTTGCTGTTTATTTAGTGAGATATAAGTGTTAATTTGTGTCCTACCTGTGATCTGCTTTAACAGGTTTGTATTGGTAACCGATGTTTACACGTTTTATTATATTCATCAGCTCTATTGTATACAGCGCATATAATTGAGTGTACCGTTAAAAAAACGCTTCAAACAAACTTCATTTATCTATAATGTACCTATATGTAGTAGAATTAAGCTGTACCTATTCAATTACATATGTAAAATGATTAAATTCCTTAGAATAATAGGAATTGTCCCCAAAATAGTCGATCTCTTACCAAAATGTAGCCCCTTTACAATACAAAACAGGATTTTAGGTTTACTTTAAACTATCAAATAAACGAAGTCTATATTTAATATAAATAGTTTGGTTTTGATGATTGACTCATAAAATTGATTAAAAATGTACACAAAAGTGACATTGCCAAGCATTATCACAAGTAACCTAATGTTGGGCCTTGCAGTATCATGATCTGTGGCAATTATTGATATATTTGGCAAAAGATTTATAAAATCAAAACATAATTATAAAGTAAAGCAGGTTCTGAACATACCTACATGTAACAAATTATGAAATAAGAATCAATTATTGTTAAAAAAATTGAGTTGTAAATAAATTGTTTTTGTTAGCCCTTTAATTTTAATATACCTATAGCCTGCTCATTATAGGATGATTCGTGTGACAGTTGTTACCGAGTAAGAACAAGTGATGGGACACTATTGATTAAATCAATCTATTTATGGATTATTAGCTACATACAGTTTTGAAAATAATAAAACCATAAATATTTATACATGTATTACTAACTCAACCTGTTTAGGTATCATGATATCACTATCCTCCTACTCCGAATGATCATTCTTATTGCAATCTTGCAAATTAATAATAAATTCTTGATCACACATTGTATCAATCGAGGTAGGTACTATCAAACAAATAGACGACTAGTGTTTTATTGAATATTTATGAGTTGGTAATTAAGATCTTTGAGTGAAATCTTTCAAATCATTGTATTGCTCTGGTAAATGGATGAATATCCCGGTTAAAAAAAATATTTAAGAAAAAGTTACGGTCAAAAGTGCCATAAGACCATGAAGTCAAAAGTCAAAATATAAAAAATAATTACAAATACCTACATATAAAAATAATTACTATTTATTTAGTTAATTATACTCCATATTCGATTGTGTCAACATAGTTTGGATACTAGATTCTCCATTTGATAACCAAGTGACAACTACATCCTTCTATGAGCGTAATCATTTGGATTTACATAAATTGAAATGCTTAGAAAAAATAACTTAGGTATCGTAATTTATCCATAAATCAGTTATACATTATCATGTTAATGCATAATAATAATGTATGTTTTGAAATTGTATTTTTGTTAGTGAAAAAGCAAGATGGAATATGTTGTGATACAAAATATTATGCATTCATACATTTTTAATAATTGAACGTGAAGTTGAACAGGAAAATGAAAGCAGAACATTAGAAAAAAAACGGTCTGTAGTTTTATGATACAGATTGGAAGGCTTCATCGTAAAGGTTATTTTTTGCTAAGTAAATTAGCATGCACACACGAACATACATACGCATACACGCACATATCCACACGTGCATACGCACCCGCACGCGCACACCCATCGCACATACACACGCACACACGCGCACTTGCACCGCACAGACACGCGCACACGCGCCGCACAGACACGCACACACGCGCCGCACAGACACGCGCACAGACACGCACAAACGCCGACACACACACAGACACACTTACACTCCCACAGACACACACTGACAGACAACACACACATACACAGACACGTACACACACAGACACGCACACACACACACACACACACAAACGCACACACAGACACATACAAACACGCGCAGACACACACAGTCACACACACATAGACGCACACACACAGACTGACACACACACACACACACACACACATACACACATGTATTTTAAAACAGTCACCTTATAATCTAACTATTATTTCGGATCACCCCATACTACCAGAGGTGAAGACATTGTGCATCCTTACTCAAATATGTGACTAAAATATAATTTTGAAATAGTGATAAATTCATAATCGCTTACAGACGTTTTTACCCAGAGGACGTTATTACATAATAAATAGTGTTTTTGTAATGTGCAATAAATTATGTTGATTTCAGATGTCGTGCTTGTACCACTATCTATTGAAATGATTCAAAATAATCGCTTTATTTGTGAAGCCCACTTTTTGCCATGGTGTTTTAGAAAAACTCGGAAACGATTATTACTAGATAATGCCATCCCAACACTCAATATGGAGCCCCCACCTTTACAAGACGAGTTGTTTTCTGAGTTTCCTTTGCATCGACGAAAGAAAATGCCAACGCAGGTATGTCAAAGCTCTTGTAACAGCAGTATAGTACAAAGAAATAAATTAATATTGTATACTGGGTTTCAATTAAAGTAACCCAGTATATAACCCAGTTTGTTGGTTCCCGGACCATGCAGAGTGTGTTTCTGGTGAATTAGAATAGGGCCACTCCATCTCTTCCTGAGAATTTCTTAGAAGGCAACTAAAGAACATTAGGAGGCAGGACACGGAATTTCCGTCCAATTAAGCAGTCCGACTGGAGAAGTACTTCCGCCCTACAGAATACCAGCTTATAACCTCGGCATAAGATTAGTGGAATATACCTTTAAACATGTAAATAACTCTCCCAACCTTAATCTAGCCAGTGCTCACTGGAGAGTTTTTGTGCTGTCAGTGGGCAGACCAAAGTCTTGTACTACTTTGTCTTTTACACTGACTCGACGGCACAGAAACATTATACTTAAAGGGTCGGCAGCGCGATTGTGACTCGTCTGGTATTGCACACGTCCATAGACCGTCAGAAACCACTTACCATCAGGTGGGCCGTGTGCTCGTCTACCACCTAAGTGGTATAAAAAAAATAAG
Source organism: Eilema griseolum (assembly GCA_963662185.1). Classification (NCBI taxonomy): domain Eukaryota; kingdom Metazoa; phylum Arthropoda; class Insecta; order Lepidoptera; family Erebidae; genus Eilema; species Eilema griseolum. Next base: position 20,223,806 of record OY759245.1, read on the forward strand.
GGATAGGAGTGTTCTCCATCCGATATTAAACTTAAAAAGTGTCCGCTTGACGGCAACAGGCTCGCTTCCTATTACTTGGGACCGAAAATAATACACCTGTGCAGCCCTTTCGGGGATTTATAACTCAAATGAAAAATGTGCAGAGGCCACGGCATTTATGATCGATCACTTCCAATGCGGTCGGAACAGACTGTGTCAGCCGTAATATGATCGTACCTATCATTGACGAAATCCTCCCCATAATTACTCATATTTTTAACTTTTCGGCTGCCAGCAGCATATTTCCATCCGCATGGAAAGATGCTCAAATAATTCCAATTCCTAAGAAAAGCAATCCCTCATCCTTTTCTGAATACCGTCCTATCTCTATACTTTCCTTCCTTTCCAAAGCCCTTGAACGCCTGATACATACTCAATTAATTAGTTTCCTCTCCAAAAATTCTCTTTTGAATCCCTCCCAATCCGGATTTCGTCCTGGTCACAGTACCACGACTACTCTAGTTCATATTACGGAAGACATTAGATCAGGTATGGAAAACGGACAACTCACAGTCCTAGCACTGTTAGACTTTACCAATGCGTTTAATAATGTTGACTTCGATGTGTTGCTCGGGATATTGTGCTCCCTTAACATATCTCCGACAGTGATTGATTGGTTTCGTAGTTACCTGTATGGTCGCCGGCAACGTACTCGTATAGAAGACACTGTGTCCTCTTGGTGCTTAACGTCTGCTGGCGTCCCTCAGGGTGGCGTTTTGTCTCCTCTACTCTTCGCGGTATTCATTAACTCCATCTCGAACCAACTCACTTCTTCCTACCACCTATACGCAGATGATCTACAGATTTACTCGAAAGCTATGCCGGATAAACTGTCAGATGCTATTGGCATCATTAACAATGATATGGTCCATATATGTAACTGGAGTAGATCGTACGGTCTGAAAATTAACCCGTCTAAGACCCAGGTTATCATTATTGGTAGCTCAAGTTATATATCGAGAATTTACTGGTCACTGCTCCCTCAGGTCTCCTGTGATGGGATTATGTTACCATATAGTGATAAAGTGAAAAATCTGGGAATATATATGGACAGCTCTTTGTCTTGGAGTCCTCAGCTTCAAGAGATTAGTCGCAGGATGTTTGCCTCTGCGGGGTCCCTGCGTAGACTTCAAAATTTTCCACCTATTGCCACGAAAACTGCGCTTGCTCAAACTCTTCTCTTTCCCATCCTTGATTATGCCGATGCTAGTTATCCAGATCTTACTGAAGACCAACTAAATAAACTTGAGAGACTTCAAAATCTTTGCATACGATTTATATTTGGACTTCGCAAATATGATCATATCTCCGAATTTCGTGCAAAGCTCAAGTGGTTACCTATACGCCTTCGTCGGAATGCTCACTATCTTTATCTACTGTATAATGTTTTATTTCATCCTCTCACTCCCATCTATCTGAAAGAACGCTTCCAATTCCTTGGTGATTCGCATTCTAGGGTCTTGAGGTCGTCGGAGAGTTTGAGGCTGAAAATGCCAGCGCACTCCACGAGTTATATGGATAAGTCGTATACCGTCCAAGCAGTCCGATTGTGGAATGCCTTACCCGTAACTATAAGACGCGCACAATCTCTGCCCGTTTTTAAAAAACTAGTTACAGCCTATTACTTACAGGAACGATAGCTATTACCTAATATATATATATATGTATGTATGTGTGTGTGTGTGTATGTGTATATATATATGTGTGTCCGCGCATGTATGTATGTATATGTATGTATATATATATATATATGTATATATGTGTATGTATGTATGTGTATATATAGTAGTATGCATTAACTGTATAATATATCTGAATGTAAATAATGGAATAAAGTACCTAATCATATACATTATGTACACCGGAAACTGCCCACTATGTCTATCTATTTATCTATCTCACTCCATCCCATGGTTGCCTGGTAGAGATTGCCTTGTGCAATAAGGCCGCCACTTGTAATGCCACAAAGATGTACCTATTGTATTTTTTCTGTATCCCTTCTTTGTGTACATGCAATAAAGAGATATATTATTATTATTATTATTATGCAAACTGTTTACTTCAGCAATGTTAAACGTTCCTACGTGACTGACAACGTACTTGTAAATCATAATGTTACTTGTATATTATGTCCAATATGATATGTACTAATTGTAATTTCAATTTTTCCAGCATTACCACCAATAACTCAAATGGGTTTTGGCGAGACAGAAGCATCAACTTCCACCGAATTTATACAAACTATTGGTAAGTATTAATAGTTTACTTTAAGAATGTATAAAGAATGCCTTGAGGCTGACATGGTTTTTCACATTAATAGTGTAACGCGCCCCGGGATATTTACCACGGGTTTTTTAGGTATTAACTGGAACATGTACAAAGTCAAAACGCGGCCATAGTGTGTAGTTTATATTGTAAAATAGCCACATCGACGCTAGTCCTGATCCGAAAATATTGACATACTATATGCCGCGACAGCGACTACGTTCGCTGTCGCGGCATATAGTATGTCAATATGCCGTTATGCGCTCCCCGAATTTCGTAGACCAGTATTTAAGGGAATTTGTCATTTTAAATCACTTGACATTTTGGGATTTAGGTATCAAAAGGATATCGTTACTAAAAATATTAAACTAAAACAAATTTGGTAGGCGGTAGGACACGGCGATATTTCCGTCCAATTGAGCAGTCCGACTGGGGAAGTACCTCCGCTCTACAGAGTACTTCATGGTGTGTGCCCAGCGGTGAGTAGGGTAGCCAGGGCTCGATGGAGAGTTTGTGCTGTCAGTAGGAAGATTAAAGACTTGCCCTGCCTTGTCTTCCACACTAACGGCACAGAAACTCTGTGCTTACAGGGGCGGCAGCGCGAGTGTTGCACACATTTATAGGCCACGGTAATTACTTTTCATCAGGTGGGCCGTGTGCTGTGTTCTTTATTATCAGGACAAGGTTTGCATAATATAAGTAAAAATAAAAAAGAGAAGTGTAGCGCGAACGGGATTTGTACTTGGATGGGTTTGGCAAAAAAATGGCGGTATGATGTTCATCAGGTCAGCTAGTATTATAATAAAAATAAATAGCTATACAAGCTGTATTCTTGAAACGGGGCAGTAAGGGAAATCTCTAACTTTTTACATATTCTGAAGTACATTGGCAGATTTTGGTAAAACCGTCGGTTACGGTGAAGCAAAGTCGGCAAGAAAAATGCTAAAGTCTAAAAATATTTTTTGGTGCTAATTGATCCCATTTCATGTGGGGAAGACCATTTAAGGTTTGGGTACTAGAAACGACAGAAATCGTCAAAAACGCTTGTCTGTATTTGGTTGTTATAACCAACATCCACTCAGGTGGAACCGTGAGCAACAGCTATCAACAGCGTCATTGCTTTTTAGATATATAATATAAAACTAATAATATTGGTTTGATATTTTCAGTTGGAGAGACTACACTAAGTCAATAATAAGTCAACGAGGAAAAATTCTCAAGAAATAGCAGACTGCAAAATTATCATTCAAACGTCTTGCTAAAAGAACCTTAAACCCTAAACAACTTAGACTCAGACATGTCAAAAGAATTTGTAAGCAATATGTTATAAAATAAAAAAAGATCACCTACTGGTAAAAAGTGGACGTTGGAATCAAACATTTACAGAATTCACGTAAACTTGCATCTTGTTTATTCCTAATCTTCGTTTATTCTTCGTATATTTTCAGTATAATTTTAATTGATTGTTTGGTTGAATTTTGATCTTTGATTTATTGATAATTGATTCACAGACATTTCTTATTTTTTTAATATTAATGATGTCATTACATTTAGTTTTTCAAAATAGTTTTTTTGTCAATTATCACCAAATACTTTTATGGTGCTTAAAAAAGTGCGATTAATGAGTTCCCCCTGTTTATTTGTGCACTATCGCAAGTAACACGAAGAGATTATTTGAGCTCTCTGCTACCTGCTCTTCTCGTCAGAAAAGAGATCAGCGCAGGTTGGCAGCGTTGGCTGTGCCCACCAATTTGGGGCCCTGACTTCGGAAGTGCTTCCCGAAGTCCCACCGGCCGTCGAGCACGAGCCCCAGATATTTCATCTGGGGCTTGATGCCGATGAGAGTGCCTCCCACTGTGAGACTGGAACCAGGTGGTGGCGTGTCCCGAGGTCCCTGAAAGAACATGGCCTCGGATTTATGCAGAGCCACCTCAAGGCCCAGCCGCTGGATCCGTTCCACGACTTGAGCAACCGCGGTCGTGGCCCTCAGGGTCGCTTCGCGGTATGTAGCCCCGCTCGCCGTCACTAGCGTGTCGTCCGCATAGCACGTGACGGCGGCACCGTCCGCGAGCTCACCGCGAAGCACCCAGTCGTATCCGATGTTCCACAGGAGCGGCCCTAGAACCGATCCCTGTGGAACACCGCACGACATCTCACGCTGACCGACGCTGGTCGCACTTGGGTAGATGACGGCTCTCTCCGTCAGTTACGCCACGACTATGCGGCGGAGGTAGAGAGACACACCGTGGTACACGAGTGCCTCCCTGATGCAACTCCAGGGCAAGATGTTGAACGCGTTGGAGATGTCCAAGGACACCGCCAACGTCACCTCACCCCGGGTGACTGCCTCCTCCGTCAATGTTCTCACGCGCATGATGACATCCACTGTGGACCGCCACCGGCGGAAGCCGTATTTAGCATCCGCCAGGTCCGGCCCCCTACCAGGGATGTGCTCGACGAGGCGCTTCGCAATAACTCTTTCAAAGAGCTTGCCCACCTCGTCGAGCAACACAATGGGCCGGTAGCCGGACGGTTCGTCTGCCGGGCGACCCTCCTTTCGGATGAGGATCAGTTTCCCCATCTTCGGAAACTGGCCCCGCTCCATGCATGCGCTGAGTAACCCTCTCAGTCGGGGTTCGAGACCGTCTTCTCCCAGAGCTAGGACCCACGGCCTGGAATGCCGTCGGGTCCCGGGGCGATGCTCTTCTTGTCTCTAAGCCTTCGCACCGCCAGCTCCAGTTCTACCCAAGTGACCTCGGGGACTTCGTCGTCAACTACCACCCTGGGCGCCACAGGCGACCGAGGTGGCGGAGTCGCGCTCCCATGGGTCCCGCTCCAGCGTCTCAATGAGCTCCTTATAAGCCGCAGCTTTCGCCCGCTTAATCTCTGCTCGGAGGGCATCTCTGGCCTCCCTCTATCAAATCAATATTAATAAAAATTACATATTTATGTTAAGGTAGTATAGTGAAACTTCATAATATATAAAAGTTTTTATTAGGATTTCTTTGAGAAAAAACACTAACACTCCGACACAAAACAAACCATCCAAATATAAATAAAAAGTAATGTTGTGTTTGGTTCTTTAACTTTAATATACCTATCATAGTTACATTATGATTCCAACGTCTATTTTTTGCTTTATTTTATTTTTGTCCGAACTTTATATCTTAATGCTTGTTTTTTTTTGTGGAGGTAATCGAAGTTTAACCGTTTCGCAGTTAGCCCCCAAAATGGAAAACTGATCCCAACTGGGTCGGGTTAAAGGCTCAGAGGATTCCGATGATCTTTAATTTGAAACCACCGACGCAAAAACGGCGGGGTGTAATAAGTTTGACGTGTATGTGTGCGAGTCTGTGGCATCGGAGCTCCTGAAAGGATGAACCGATTTTGATTTGGGTTTTTTTTTGTATGAAAGGTATATTAGACGGAAGTGTTGTTAGGTGTTTGAAAAAAAATGGTCCAAGATGGCCTCTGCCAGAAAATAACGGAGTTCATATTTTTTCACATCTCTGTCAATATGGGTATCAAATGAAAGGGTTTGACTAGTAGATCAATTTAATAGACCCTAGCTGCTAGATCATTCAGTCATATCGGAACGATCCAAGGTCCGCCCGACATGACAACGCTTGAATCAAAATATGTATTACTAGGTACATCAAAGTTATAGGGCTAACTAACACAATTTATCTTCGACTTTTTGAGGGTTGTTTTTTGTGACGGGGGGGCTTTTAAAATTTTTAATTTAATTTTTACTGACGGGGGTTTTTAAATTTAATTTGTATTTAACACTTCTTAAACTGATCTACTCGTCAAGCTCTTTCATTTGATACCCATATTGAGGGAGTTGTAAAATAAAATGTGCCATTTTGTGGTGGCAGCCATCTTGGTTTTGAATTTTTTATAATTGAAAGTAAAGAAAGTAAAGATGAAAGTATTCTACTAGTCAAGTCCTTTCATTTGATACCCATATTGAGGAAGTTGAAATAAAAACTGTAATCCGTCGTTTTGTAGCGGCGGCCATCTTGAACCGATTTTTTTTTCAAGCATAGCTAAGAACACTTCCGTCTAATATACCTTTCAAAAAAAACTAAATCCAAATCTGTTCATCTGTTCAAGAGCTACGACGCCACAGACAGACACACACCACATACACACACACACGTCAAACTTATAAACCCCGTCGTTTTTGCGTCGGGGGTTAAAAAGTTAAAAATAAATTATGTTGGTTAACCTTTTAACTCTGATATACCTAGTAATATTTGATTCAAGCGTTATCATGTCGGGGGACCCTTACTGGGAAAGCACTCCATCATGTTATCGGAGCGATCCAAGCTCTCCCCGACATGATAACGTATGAATCAAATATTACTAGGTATATCAGAGTTAAAAGCTTAACATATCCAATTTATTTTTTACTTTTTGGGGAAAGTTTTTGTAACGGGGGTTTTTTAATTTTTTTTTTTCTAAATTCTTTCCGCCGGCTTTATTTATTTTTGAAACTTTCAAATTTAAGCAAGGATGAGAGATTTCATGTCCGAGTTGCCCCCGGAACTAGTGCTACGATTAGCATCTGTTTAACAACTACTCATTGATAGCCTTCTGATGAGCCTAAACCCGCTATATCTGCTCTAAGTTACTGAGGATGATGGTTACTCGCAAGCTCACATCCAGACAATGAAACAATATTGAATTTTAACCTTTCTATGTTTAAGATGCGAATAGGGCAGTGCAGATAGCGTCAAAAATGAGAAATAAAATTAATTACTAATACATTTATCTACTGACTGGATTTAGTCAAATGAACTTCTTTTAAATAAAATTTGTACAGTTGAAATATTATATCCTGTACTATATCCTGTATTAGATCAAATGATTATTTTTAAAGTAATATGTTTTCGAAATGAAAGTTTGTCAAATGATTAGTTTTTCAAACGTTGTTTATAAAATGTTTTGTCATTATGTTGTTTGCTAAACAATAGGGACCCTCTACATATATCGAAAAAATTGGAAAATATTGTTTTTTGTTCGTATCTGTCACATAACCTCTTTTTTACACAAAATTTTGTAAAAGTAAACTTTCACCAAATTTTGTTTCTTCTTGTTTCAAACATAATCACATTGCTTTTTCATCAATATATTCATATTTTCGTCTTATTTTCATGCTCAAATTGTGTTCAAATAGTGTTTATTGTGCTCAAATATGTGTGTATGAATTGGTATTGGTTGAGTGAAATAAGCAACAAAAAGTTAGTAAATATACGTTTTCTGAAAAATATTATATATTTCAGAAAAAGCAAAAAGCACTAAACTGAAAATATTAAATTTCAAAGTTACATTTAAATATTATGAAAATGATTCGTTATTTACAATAAATCCTTTTTGTTATTATTTATATTTATTACTAAATAAATTTGATCGTGTTTGAAACATGAAGAGGTAAAATTACACAAAATTTTGTTGAAAAAGAAGCTGTGGGGCGTGTCGGACAGCCTCTTTAGCGTGGCGGTTGTGAACGCAGTCGGTACGCAGGCGGCGTGGGCTCGATACCCCCCCCGGAGTGCAAATAATGGCACGGTATACCCGTAACGTCGGTTGGTTGGAACCCTCAAAAGTCCGACTTAACTACAGAACATAGATATCGCCAATTGGTTATGGAGGTCAGATGGCTGTCGCTTCGCGGGAAATATCGAAGTTCAGCCGCATCTTAGTTAGACGACTCCAACGTCATTCCAACTCCAACTGAGTAATGAAAAAGTTTAGATAATGAAGATGGAATAGTCCTACTTTTAGAGGTGTGCAGCACCTAAATAGCTTTTTGGAAATGAATGATGCAGACATATTTAATAATAAGCCTAGCGCCATTAGTGTAAAGTGTAGGAAGGCATCTATGTCATTTATAATCTAATGTTTAAATCATTTTATGTAATTTGATGAGCTGTAAAATGAATTCTAATTTATTTGACTTTATAATTTTAATGCATCTATTGACATTGTAATATATAAATATAGATAATACTTTACTATTATATAAAGTAATCATCGAATCTGTAACAGATAGCATATAGTGTTTTAGTGTGTATATTGCTAACAGCATGTAAATAAATAAATACTGATAGCAGATGAGAATACAAAACCAAAAAATCATATTTGCCAATTTTGCTCCAAAACTGTAAGGTAATCTGAAAAACGAAAAACGTTCCCATACAAATTGTGGAAAACCATTTTTCACCTTTAAAATGCACCCTATTTCACCCCGTACCTACTTCATAGTTAGTTTAATTTATTTTTCTCCCTGCTTTATTCATTTTTCTTTTTAGTCCCAACAGCTCTGCTGTTATTATTTCCCTAAATTTGTATCTACATCGCCTAGACATGTACCAATGAAATGAAATTTATTAGTAGGAAACATTATTAATATTTTAATTTTTTTGTTGTCATTAGGCATATGAGTCTTGTACATGATACGCAAATTATATTATTATTTAACTACTTACTAACTATACCTACTATATTAAGTTTGAATTAGTATTATTAAGTAATTGTTAACAAATGTCAATTTTGAATTAATTTTTCCTCTAGGATATTCTACACATAATTTTAATTGTGGACCTAAACATAAACTGGAGAAATGTGGGTGCTAGCACCTCTGCCTACCCCTTCGGGGATATAGGCGTAAGTTTATGTTATGTTATGTTTGATTGAATTGTAAATATAAGATGTCAATGAAATGAGGATCATAATATTACATTTATCAATGTCCACATAACTTCAATTAATGTTAAAGTTTATAGGTAAGTATATATATAATTTTGACTGATAAGCACTATATTGAAAACTAAATAAATCAATTCGTGTACTTTATATAAATAATAGAATATCATGTTATATTACTAATGGTAATTTACACTCAAAAATGTTACTATCTTAATTTCACCATAACTTATTGTAAATCTTACAATTACATCTCAAGTTATCAGGAGATTTGGTGATAACTTGGGCTGTGATTGTAAAATAAATCTTAATATAACTTATATCAGTACTTATTTTGTTGTATAAATTTAAATCGAAAAAGTAAACATTCGAGATAGGTAAGGCTTAACCCATGTAAATGACAATGAATGTCTTTATCACGTAAGTAGGTACTTATGATTTTTTCATTACCACTTTTTGTATCTACATGTATTGGAATAGGTTGAAATTTATTAAATAAATAATAAATAAATAAATATTCTACAACATTCTACACAACGCTATCTAGACCCATGGTAAGCATAGTTTAACTAGCTTGTGGTGTGGTATCTAGAATACGGATAAACATACTTAAATACTTTTTCTTTGTAAATACATACATATTATACATAACCCAGACCAATGCAAATACTCATATTCATACATACAAATATTTGCACTGAGCGGGGATCGAACCCGCGCCTCCTGCGTAGCAGTCGTGTTCACTACTGCCACGCCACAGAGGCTGTCAAATAAATGAACTATCCATTGTCACCTAGTTTTAAGTTGGTTTTGCGTGCATTAAAATGTATTCTATAAAGTCTCATAAGGTGATCATGACATGATTATCAGAATGAATTATACTGTATTTTTTTTTGTCAAATAAAATATAAAAATATTTGTTTGGAAATTTTTATTCGCTTTCCCATATTATTTGAAAGGCATGAATAATCGATTGGGATTAAACAATAATCGGTATGAGTCGATTAATCAACCAATATAATCGATAGTCGATTAGGCGATTATCGTAGAACATTTCATTGGTACGTCTCTACCCGGCGGATTGTAATCAGGTGAACGAATGAACGGTTATTTCCAGTCAGCTGAACTCTATCGTTCGTAGTGCCTTCTCTTCCCTCTTATATACTCTTTGATATACCCTTTGGATCTGTCAATCAGAAATGTACGTAAAGAAATTTACTAAAATAAATTCAAAATAAATCATTGTAATCTATGTATTTTAGTTAGTTATTGTAGTGAATTGACTATCTCTATAAATTCATTGAAGTGCTTGTGCCTTGATTTTTCCATTATAGTTTCTGTGTTATTACAGTATGGCTCCCCGGTTTGAGTTAGCCGTCGGTCTCCGAAAGGGACACAAAACAACCAAAATGTCCGCTGGCAAAATCAGACCTGCCAGGCTAAAGGGTGTAAGTATTTATTATTCTCATTGACAAAGGTTATGTTTTGGCTCCTTCATAGTCTAACAAACTGGACCATTCCTTTGAAATTTAGCAAACAGTAATCTTCACCAACTCGCAATTTATATTCACATGTCTAACCTTTATTTTAGGTCCGAGAAAAACACCTCGTATGAAATCTATCGAAATACACATTTTTATCGTACAATTCATATCAACAGCCTCTGCCATCCTCTTTAGATTTTCTTTCAGAGGCTTCGGCGCTTTTTTTTTCAGGCAATTGTTTTAGCTTTTCTTTCAATTTCTTGTTTCTTTTTTTAACAATATAACCTGAAATAATAAAGTTGGGATTAATTAGGTCCTATCAGACACTTAAAAAAGAATTAAAATATAATAAAGACAGATGACACTTGCAAGTTATTTAGGTATATAATCAGGCAGGCAGTTGCTACAGCACATAGTTGCCCATATCCTGTTTCAAAATCTACTTCCTTTTATTTATTGACAAATGATTATTATAATTTTCAGCTGCAAACCAAACACTCAAAGTTTGTGCGTGACCTGGTCCGTGAAGTCGTCGGACATGCACAATATGAGAAGAGGGCAATGGAGTTGCTTAAGGTATGTCAACTAAATCATGAATCTATAAATTAGTCTATCACAGTCCACAGCCAGACTTAGTCCAATGTTAGAAGGCTTTGACCTACTGTTTCCACACTGGCCAGATGGTTAACTGGGCTTTAGGCTAAAAGGAGGTAGGACACGGCGGTTTTTCGGCCCAATTGTGCAGTCCGACTGGGGAAGTACCTCCACCCTACAGAATACCGCGGCTATAATAACTTCGTGTTGTGTTCCCAGCGATGAGTAGGGTAGCCAGAGCTCACTGGAGAATTTGCACTGTGCACTGGGATGAAGGGCTTGTCCTGCTTTGTCTTCTACACTGACAGAAACTATATTTACAGGGTTGGCAGCGTGACTGTGACTCCTCTGTTGTTATTAATGTCCACTTTCCATCAGGTGGGCCGTGGGCTTGTCTGCCACCTAAGTGGTATAAAAAAACTATTTAGAATATTCAATGAAGTTATATTATCCTCCAGTTAATAAATCCTTGATAACTCAGTTTTGGTGATGATTTTGAAACTGTAGTTTGATTGTAGTACAGTCTACTGTATTGCTGGGGAAGCAGGTTCAATTCCCACACAGTGCAATTATATGTATGAATATGTTGTATTGGCTTTGCCGTTACTGTGCCTTGGAGAGCATGTTAAGCCATAGATTCTGGTAGCCATATGAATATCTATGGCTGTCAGTATTGATAGTTAGAGCCCTAATAAGACCCCGGTAGCAACTATTGTCCAACATCCAAAGTCCAGGGCCTTGTCTATTCTTTAGCAAATGCCAAGATTGCAAATGGGGTTGGCTTAGGCATTTAGAATACTTGTAAGGCCTTGTATTCCATAATATATTGAATTCCATAACACTCTACCCAGTAGGTCTGAGAAGGTCACTTTATTAGGATAATATTGTCTTCTGGCAATATTACACAAAATTCTAAGGGATCTGATTAGTGACCATTTAACATATTTTATAGGAATCTATTAGATAAACCCTTTGAGCTGCGTGAGTTTACCGACAATGGGGTGAAGTTTTTGCAAATAATGGACTACACACATTGCAATAACACGAAGCTTCAGGTTATTGCGATGAGTGTAGCCTGGGTGTCTCCCTAAAATGCCAAGAAAACCAAATTAACATAAAGAAAGAGTAGAAGAGCAAACCCCAGGCTTCAAAGCTTAGTATGCAACCTGCACTTAGCTGCAATGATGACAAGGATATTAGAATTACTTACAGGGTCGACAGCATTCGTATGATGCCCGTTGTTGCATATGTCCATAGGTCACAGTAACTACTTCCCCCAGATTGTTGGGCACCCACTACTATTTGTCTCTACTATATTCATTGCCGTGTTCTTGGCACTATTGTTGACTGGAGCCATCCCATCTGAGGCTAAGTCAGGGCTGTATTATCTGTCTGATATCAATCAATTCTATCCTTGTACGATACCACATGGGAAAGCAATTGAGTGGTCCAAATTCTAATCCAACGAGAAACATGACCCCCCCAGTAATAACGCAACCTTCTCCAATAGGTGTCAAAAGACAAGCGCGCCCTCAAGTTCCTGAAGCGTCGCCTGGGCACACACATCCGTGCCAAGAGGAAGCGTGAAGAGCTGAGCAACGTGTTGGTACAGATGAGGAAGGCGGCCGCACAGGCGCACCACCACCCGCACTAAGACCACATGGGAAAGCAATTGAGTGGTCCAAATTCTAATCCAACGAGAAACATGACTTCCAGTAATAACGCAACCTTCTCCAATAGTCAAAAGACAAGCGCGCCCTCAAGTTCCTGAAGCGTCGCCTGGGCACACACATCCGTGCCAAGAGGAAGCGTGAAGAGCTGAGCAACGTGTTGGTACAGATGAGGAAGGCGGCCGCACAGGCGCATCACCACCCGCACTAAGACCACATGGGAAAGCAATTGAGTGGTCCAAATTCTAATCCAAAGAGAAACATGACTTCCAGTAATAACGCAACCTTCTCCAATAGTCAAAAGACAAGCGCGCCCTCAAGTTCCTGAAGCGTCGCCTGGGCACACACATCCGTGCCAAGAGGAAGCGTGAAGAGCTGAGCAACGTGTTGGTACAGATGAGGAAGGCAGCCACACAGGCGCACCACCACCCGCACTAAGACCACATGGGAAAGCAATTGAGTGGTCCAAATTCTAATCCAACGAGAAACATGACTTCCAGTAATAACGCAACCTTCTCCAATAGTCAAAAGACAAGCGCGCCCTCAAGTTCCTGAAGCGTCGCCTGGGCACACACATCCGTGCCAAGAGGAAGCGTGAAGAGCTGAGCAACGTGTTGGTACAGATGAGGAAGGCGGCCGCACAGGCGCACCACCACCCGCACTAAGACCACATGGGAAAGCAATTGAGTGGTCCAAATTCTAATCCAACGAGAAACATGACTTCCAGTAATAACGCAACCTTCTCCAATAGTCAAAAGACAAGCGCGCCCTCAAGTTCCTGAAGCGTCGCCTGGGCACACACATCCGTGCCAAGAGGAAGCGTGAAGAGCTGAGCAACGTGTTGGTACTGATGAGGAAGGCGGCCGCACAGGCGCACCACCACCCGCACTAAGACCACATAGGAAAGCAATTGAGTGGTCCAAATTCTAATCCAACGAGAAACATGACTTCCAGTAATAACGCAACCTTCTCCAATAGTCAAAAGACAAGCGCGCCCTCAAGTTCCTGAAGCGTCGCCTGGGCACACACATCCGTGCCAAGAGGAAGCGTGAAGAGCTGAGCAACGTGTTGGTACAGATGAGGAAGGCGGCCACACAGGCGCACCACCACCCGCACTAAGACCACATGGGAAAGCAATTGAGTGGTCCAAATTCTAATCCAACGAGAAACATGACTTCCAGTAATAACGCAACCTTCTCCAATAGTCAAAAGACAAGCGCGCCCTCAAGTTCCTGAAGCGTCGCCTGGGCACACACATCCGTGCCAAGAGGAAGCGTGAAGAGCTGAGCAACGTATTGGTACAGATGAGGAAGGCGGCCGCACAGGCGCACCACCACCCGCACTAAGACCACATGGGAAAGCAATTGAGTGGTCCAAATTCTAATCCAACGAGAAACATGACTTCCAGTAATAACGCAACCTTCTCCAATAGTCAAAAGACAAGCGCGTCCTCAAGTTCCTGAAGCGTCGCCTGGGCACACACATCCGTGCCAAGAGGAAGCGTGAAGAGCTGAGCAACGTGTTGGTACAGATGAGGAAGGCGGCCGCACAGGCGCACCACCACCCTCACTAAGACCACATGGGAAAGCAATTGAGTGGTCCAAATTCTAATCCAACGAGAAACATGACTTCCAGCAATAACGCAACCTTCTCCAATAGTCAAAAGACAAGCGCGCCCTCAAGTTCCTGAAGCGTCGCCTGGGCACACACATCCGTGCCAAGAGGAAGCGTGAAGAGCTGAGCAACGTGTTGGTACAGATGAGGAAGGCGGCCACACAGGCGCACCACCACCCGCACTAAGACCACATGGGAAAGCAATTGAGTGGTCCAAATTCTAATCCAACGAGAAACATGACTTCCAGTAATAACGCAACCTTCTCCAATAGTCAAAAGACAAGCGCGCCCTCAAGTTCCTGAAGCGTCGCCTGGGCACACACATCCGTGCCAAGAGGAAGCGTGAAGAGCTGAGCAACGTGTTGGTACAGATGAGGAAGGCGGCCGCACAGGCGCACCACCACCCGCACTAAGACCACATGGGAAAGCAATTGAGTGGTCCAAATTCTAATCCAACGAGAAACATGACTTCCAGTAATAACGCAACCTTCTCCAATAGTCAAAAGACAAGCGCGCCCTCAAGTTCCTGAAGCGTCGCCTGGGCACACACATCCGTGCCAAGAGGAAGCGTGAAGAGCTGAGCAACGTGTTGGTACAGATGAGAAAGGCGGGCGCACAGGCGCACCACCACCCGCACTAAGACCACATGGGAAAGCAATTGAGTGGTCCAAATTCTAATCCAACGAGAAAAATGACTTCCAGTAATAACGCAACCTTCTCCAATAGTCAAAAGACAAGCGCGCCCTCAAGTTCCTGAAGCGTCGCCTGGGCACACACATCCGTGCCGAGAGGAAGCGTGAAGAGCTGAGCAACGTGTTGGTACAGATGAGGAAGGCGGCCGCACAGGCGCACCACCACCCGCACTAAGACCACATGGGAAAGCAATTGAGTGGTCCAAATTCTAATCCAACGAGAAACATGACTTCCAGTAATAACGCAACCTTCTCCAATAGTCAAAAGACAAGCGCGCCCTCAAGTTCCTGAAGCGTCGCCTGGGCACACACATCCGTGCCAAGAGGAAGCGTGAAGAGCTGAGCAACGTGTTGGTACAGATGAGGAAGGCGGCCGCACAGGCGCATCACCACCCGCACTAAGACCACATGGGAAAGCAATTGAGTGGTCCAAATTCTAATCCAAAGAGAAACATGACTTCCAGTAATAACGCAACCTTCTGCAATAGTCAAAAGACAAGCGCGCCCTCAAGTTCCTGAAGCGTCGCCTG
The DNA here is from genome assembly GCA_963662185.1 of Eilema griseolum. NCBI lineage: Eukaryota > Metazoa > Arthropoda > Insecta > Lepidoptera > Erebidae > Eilema > Eilema griseolum. The sequence continues at coordinate 20,239,405 of OY759245.1, forward strand.
GGCACACACATCCGTGCCGAGAGGAAGCGTGAAGAGCTGAGCAACGTGTTGGTACAGATGAGGAAGGCGGCCGCACAGGCGCACCACCACCCGCACTAAGACCACATGGGAAAGCAATTGAGTGGTCCAAATTCTAATCCAACGAGAAACATGACTTCCAGTAATAACGCAACCTTCTCCAATAGTCAAAAGACAAGCGCGCCCTCAAGTTCCTGAAGCGTCGCCTGGGCACACACATCCGTGCCAAGAGGAAGCGTGAAGAGCTGAGCAACGTGTTGGTACAGATGAGGAAGGCGGCCGCACAGGCGCACCACCACCCGCACTAAGACCACATGGGAAAGCAATTGAGTGGTCCAAATTCTAATCCAACGAGAAACATGACTTCCAGTAATAACGCAACCTTCTCCAATAGTCAAAAGACAAGCGCGCCCTCAAGTTCCTGAAGCGTCGCCTGGGCACACACATCCGTGCCAAGAGGAAGCGTGAAGAGCTGAGCAACGTGTTGGTACAGATGAGGAAGGAGGCCGCACAGGCGCACCACCACCCGCACTAAGACCACATGGGAAAGCAATTGAGTGGTCCAAATTCTAATCCAACGAGAAACATGACTTCCAGTAATAACGCAACCTTCTCCAATAGTCAAAAGACAAGCGCGCCCTCAAGTTCCTGAAGCGTCGCCTGGGCACACACATCCGTGCCGAGAGGAAGCGTGAAGAGCTGAGCAACGTGTTGGTACAGATGAGGAAGGCGGCCGCACAGGCGCACCACCACCCGCACTAAGACCACATGGGAAAGCAATTGAGTGGTCCAAATTCTAATCCAACGAGAAACATGACTTCCAGTAATAACGCAACCTTCTCCAATAGTCAAAAGACAAGCGCGCCCTCAAGTTCCTGAAGCGTCGCCTGGGCACACACATCCGTGCCAAGAGGAAGCGTGAAGAGCTGAGCAACGTGTTGGTACAGATGAGGAAGGCGGCCGCACAGGCGCATCACCACCCGCACTAAGACCACATGGGAAAGCAATTGAGTGGTCCAAATTCTAATCCAACGAGAAGCATGACTTCCAGTAATAACGCAACCTTCTCCAATAGTCAAAAGACAAGCGCGCCCTCAAGTTCCTGAAGCGTCGCCTGGGCACACACATCCGTGCCGAGAGGAAGCGTGAAGAGCTGAGCAACGTGTTGGTACAGATGAGGAAGTCGGCCGCACAGGCGCACCACCACCCGCACTAAGACCACATGGGAAAGCAATTGAGTGGTCCAAATTCTAATCCAACGAGAAACATGACTTCCAGTAATAACGCAACCTTCTCCAATAGTCAAAAGACAAGCGCGCCCTCAAGTTCCTGAAGCGTCGCCTGGGCACACACATTCGTGCCAAGAGGAAGCGTGAAGAGCTGAGCAACGTGTTGGTACAGATGAGGAAGGCGGCCGCACAGGCGCACCACCACCCGCACTAAGACCACATGGGAAAGCAATTGAGTGGTCCAAATTCTAATCCAACGAGAAACATGACTTCCAGTAATAACGCAACCTTCTCCAATAGTCAAAAGACAAGCGCGCCCTCAAGTTCCTGAAGCGTCGCCTGGGCACACACATCCGTGCCAAGAGGAAGCGTGAAGAGCTGAGCAACGTGTTGGTACAGATGAGGAAGGCGGCCGCACAGGCGCATCACCACCCGCACTAAGACCACATGGGAAAGCAATTGAGTGGTCCAAATTCTAATCCAAAGAGAAACATGACTTCCAGTAATAACGCAACCTTCTGCAATAGTCAAAAGACAAGCGCGCCCTCAAGTTCCTGAAGCGTCGCCTGGGCACACACATCCGTGCCGAGAGGAAGCGTGAAGAGCTGAGCAACGTGTTGGTACAGATGAGGAAGGCGGCCGCACAGGCGCACCACCACCCGCACTAAGACCACATGGGAAAGCAATTGAGTGGTCCAAATTCTAATCCAACGAGAAACATGACTTCCAGTAATAACGCAACCTTCTCCAATAGTCAAAAGACAAGCGCGCCCTCAAGTTCCTGAAGCGTCGCCTGGGCACACACATCCGTGCCAAGAGGAAGCGTGAAGAGCTGAGCAACGTGTTGGTACAGATGAGGAAGGCGGCCGCACAGGCGCACCACCACCCGCACTAAGACCACATGGGAAAGCAATTGAGTGGTCCAAATTCTAATCCAACGAGAAACATGACTTCCAGTAATAACGCAACCTTCTCCAATAGTCAAAAGACAAGCGCGCCCTCAAGTTCCTGAAGCGTCGCCTGGGCACACACATCCGTGCCAAGAGGAAGCGTGAAGAGCTGAGCAACGTGTTGGTACAGATGAGGAAGGAGGCCGCACAGGCGCACCACCACCCGCACTAAGACCACATGGGAAAGCAATTGAGTGGTCCAAATTCTAATCCAACGAGAAACATGACTTCCAGTAATAACGCAACCTTCTCCAATAGTCAAAAGACAAGCGCGCCCTCAAGTTCCTGAAGCGTCGCCTGGGCACACACATCCGTGCCAAGAGGAAGCGTGAAGAGCTGAGCAACGTGTTGGTACAGATGAGGAAGGCGGCCGCACAGGCGCACCACCACCCGCACTAAGACCACATGGGAAAGCAATTGAGTGGTCCAAATTCTAATCCAACGAGAAACATGACTTCCAGTAATAACGCAACCTTCTCCAATAGTCAAAAGACAAGCGCGCCCTCAAGTTCCTGAAGCGTCGCCTGGGCACACACATCCGTGCCAAGAGGAAGCGTGAAGAGCTGAGCAACGTGTTGGTACAGATGAGGAAGGCGGCCGCACAGGCGCATCACCACCCGCACTAAGACCACATGGGAAAGCAATTCAGTGGTCCAAATTCTAATCCAAAGAGAAACATGACTTCCAGTAATAACGCAACCTTCTCCAATAGTCAAAAGACAAGCGCGCCCTCAAGTTCCTGAAGCGTCGCCTGGGCACACACATCCGTGCCAAGAGGAAGCGTGAAGAGCTGAGCAACGTGTTGGTACAGATGAGGAAGGCGGCCGCACAGGCGCACCACCACCCGCACTAAGACCACATGGGAAAGCAATTGAGTGGTCCAAATTCTAATCCAACGAGAAACATGACTTCCAGTAATAACGCAACCTTCTCCAATAGTCAAAAGACAAGCGCGCCCTCAAGTTCCTGAAGCGTCGCCTGGGCACACACATCCGTGCCAAGAGGAAGCATGAAGAGCTGAGCAACGTGTTGGTACAGATGAGGAAGGCGGCCGCACAGGCGCACCACCACCCGCACTAAGACCACATGGGAAAGCAATTGAGTGGTCCAAATTCTAATCCAACGAGAAACATGACTTCCAGTAATAACGCAACCTTCTCCAATAGTCAAAAGACAAGCGCGCCCTCAAGTTCCTGAAGCGTCGCCTGGGCACACACATCCGTGCCAAGAGGAAGCGTGAAGAGCTGAGCAACGTGTTGGTACAGATGAGGAAGGCGGCCGCACAGGCGCACCACCACCCGCACTAAGACCACATGGGAAAGCAATTGAGTGGTCCAAATTCTAATCCAACGAGAAACATGACTTCCAGTAATAACGCAACCTTCTCCAATAGTCAGGAGACAAGCGCGCCCTCAAGTTCCTGAAGCGTCGCCTGGGCACACACATCCGTGCCAAGAGGAAGCGTGAAGAGCTGAGCAACGTGTTGGTACAGATGAGGAAGGCGGCCGCATAGGCGCACCACCACCCGCACTAAGACCACATGGGAAAGCAATTGAGTGGTCCAAATTCTAATCCAACGAGAAACATGACTTCCAGTAATAACGCAACCTTCTCCAATAGTCAAAAGACAAGCGCGCCCTCAAGTTCCTGAAGCGTCGCCTGGGCACACACATCCGTGCCAAGAGGAAGCGTGAAGAGCTGAGCAACGTGTTGGTACAGATGAGGAAGGCGGCCGCACAGGCGCACCACCACCCGCACTAAGACCACATGGGAAAGCAATTGAGTGGTCCAAATTCTAATCCAACGAGAAACATGACTTCCAGTAATAACGCAACCTTCTCCAATAGTCAAAAGACAAGCGCGCCCTCAAGTTCCTGAAGCGTCGCCTGGGCACACACATCCGTGCCAAGAGGAAGCGTGAAGAGCTGAGCAACGTGTTGTTACAGATGAAGAAGGCGGCCGCACAGGCGCATCACCACCCGCACTAAGACCACATGGGAAATTAATTGAGTGGTCCAAATTCTAATCCAACGAGAAGCATGACTTCCAGTAATAACGCAACCTTCTCCAATAGTCAAAAGCCAAGCGCGCCCTCAAGTTCCTGAAGCGTCGCCTGGGCACACACATCCGTGCCGAGAGGAAGCGTGAAGAGCTGAGCAACGTGTTGGTACAGATGAGGAAGGCGGCCGCACAGGCGCACCACCACCCGCACTAAGACCACATGGGAAAGCAATTGAGTGGTCCAAATTCTAATCCAACGAGAAACATGACTTCCAGTAATAACGCAACCTTCTCCAATAGTCAAAAGACAAGCGCGCCCTCAAGTTCCTGAAGCGTCGCCTGGGCACACACATCCGTGCCAAGAGGAAGCGTGAAGAGCTGAGCAACGTGTTGTTACAGATGAGGAAGGCGGCCGCACAGGCGCATCACCACCCGCACTAAGACCACATGGGAAAGCAATTGAGTGGTCCAAATTCTAATCCAACGAGAAGCATGACTTCCAGTAATAACGCAACCTTCTCCAATAGTCAAAAGACAAGCGCGCCCTCAAGTTCCTGAAGCGTCGCCTGGGCACACACATCCGTGCCAAGAGGAAGCGTGAAGAGCTGAGCAACGTGTTGGTACAGATGAGGAAGGCGGCCGCACAGGCGCACCACCACCCGCACTAAGACCACATGGGAAAGCAATTGAGTGGTCCAAATTCTAATCCAACGAGAAACATGACTTCCAGTAATAACGCAACCTTCTCCAATAGTCAAAAGACAAGCGCGCCCTCAAGTTCCTGAAGCGTCGCCTGGGCACACACATCCGTGCCAAGAGGAAGCGTGAAGAGCTGAGCAACGTGTTGGTACAGATGAGGAAGGCGGCCGCACAGGCGCATCACCACCCGCACTAAGACCACATGGGAAAGCAATTGAGTGGTCCAAATTCTAATCCAAAGAGAAACATGACTTCCAGTAATAACGCAACCTTCTGCAATAGTCAAAAGACAAGCGCGCCCTCAAGTTCCTGAAGCGTCGCCTGGGCACACACATCCGTGCCGAGAGGAAGCGTGAAGAGCTGAGCAACGTGTTGGTACAGATGAGGAAGGCGGCCGCACAGGCGCACCACCACCCGCACTAAGACCACATGGGAAAGCAATTGAGTGGTCCAAATTCTAATCCAACGAGAAACATGACTTCCAGTAATAACGCAACCTTCTCCAATAGTCAAAAGACAAGCGCGCCCTCAAGTTCCTGAAGCGTCGCCTGGGCACACACATCCGTGCCAAGAGGAAGCGTGAAGAGCTGAGCAACGTGTTGGTACAGATGAGGAAGGAGGCCGCACAGGCGCACCACCACCCGCACTAAGACCACATGGGAAAGCAATTGAGTGGTCCAAATTCTAATCCAACGAGAAACATGACTTCCAGTAATAACGCAACCTTCTCCAATAGTCAAAAGACAAGCGCGCCCTCAAGTTCCTGAAGCGTCGCCTGGGCACACACATCCGTGCCAAGAGGAAGCGTGAAGAGCTGAGCAACGTGTTGGTACAGATGAGGAAGGCGGCCGCACAGGCGCACCACCACCCGCACTAAGACCACATGGGAAAGCAATTGAGTGGTCCAAATTCTAATCCAACGAGAAACATGACTTCCAGTAATAACGCAACCTTCTCCAATAGTCAAAAGACAAGCGCGCCCTCAAGTTCCTGAAGCGTCGCCTGGGCACACACATCCGTGCCAAGAGGAAGCGTGAAGAGCTGAGCAACGTGTTGGTACTGATGAGGAAGGCGGCCGCACAGGCGCACCACCACCCGCACTAAGACCACATAGGAAAGCAATTGAGTGGTCCAAATTCTAATCCAACGAGAAACATGACTTCCAGTAATAACGCAACCTTCTCCAATAGTCAAAAGACAAGCGCGCCCTCAAGTTCCTGAAGCGTCGCCTGGGCACACACATCCGTGCCAAGAGGAAGCGTGAAGAGCTGAGCAACGTGTTGGTACAGATGAGGAAGGCGGCCACACAGGCGCACCACCACCCGCACTAAGACCACATGGGAAAGCAATTGAGTGGTCCAAATTCTAATCCAACGAGAAACATGACTTCCAGTAATAACGCAACCTTCTCCAATAGTCAAAAGACAAGCGCGCCCTCAAGTTCCTGAAGCGTCGCCTGGGCACACACATCCGTGCCAAGAGGAAGCGTGAAGAGCTGAGCAACGTATTGGTACAGATGAGGAAGGCGGCCGCACAGGCGCACCACCACCCGCACTAAGACCACATGGGAAAGCAATTGAGTGGTCCAAATTCTAATCCAACGAGAAACATGACTTCCAGTAATAACGCAACCTTCTCCAATAGTCAAAAGACAAGCGCGTCCTCAAGTTCCTGAAGCGTCGCCTGGGCACACACATCCGTGCCAAGAGGAAGCGTGAAGAGCTGAGCAACGTGTTGGTACAGATGAGGAAGGCGGCCGCACAGGCGCACCACCACCCTCACTAAGACCACATGGGAAAGCAATTGAGTGGTCCAAATTCTAATCCAACGAGAAACATGACTTCCAGCAATAACGCAACCTTCTCCAATAGTCAAAAGACAAGCGCGCCCTCAAGTTCCTGAAGCGTCGCCTGGGCACACACATCCGTGCCAAGAGGAAGCGTGAAGAGCTGAGCAACGTGTTGGTACAGATGAGGAAGGCGGCCACACAGGCGCACCACCACCCGCACTAAGACCACATGGGAAAGCAATTGAGTGGTCCAAATTCTAATCCAACGAGAAACATGACTTCCAGTAATAACGCAACCTTCTCCAATAGTCAAAAGACAAGCGCGCCCTCAAGTTCCTGAAGCGTCGCCTGGGCACACACATCCGTGCCAAGAGGAAGCGTGAAGAGCTGAGCAACGTGTTGGTACAGATGAGGAAGGCGGCCGCACAGGCGCACCACCACCCGCACTAAGACCACATGGGAAAGCAATTGAGTGGTCCAAATTCTAATCCAACGAGAAACATGACTTCCAGTAATAACGCAACCTTCTCCAATAGTCAAAAGACAAGCGCGCCCTCAAGTTCCTGAAGCGTCGCCTGGGCACACACATCCGTGCCAAGAGGAAGCGTGAAGAGCTGAGCAACGTGTTGGTACAGATGAGAAAGGCGGCCGCACAGGCGCACCACCACCCGCACTAAGACCACATGGGAAAGCAATTGAGTGGTCCAAATTCTAATCCAACGAGAAAAATGACTTCCAGTAATAACGCAACCTTCTCCAATAGTCAAAAGACAAGCGCGCCCTCAAGTTCCTGAAGCGTCGCCTGGGCACACACATCCGTGCCGAGAGGAAGCGTGAAGAGCTGAGCAACGTGTTGGTACAGATGAGGAAGGCGGCCGCACAGGCGCACCACCACCCGCACTAAGACCACATGGGAAAGCAATTGAGTGGTCCAAATTCTAATCCAACGAGAAACATGACTTCCAGTAATAACGCAACCTTCTCCAATAGTCAAAAGACAAGCGCGCCCTCAAGTTCCTGAAGCGTCGCCTGGGCACACACATCCGTGCCAAGAGGAAGCGTGAAGAGCTGAGCAACGTGTTGGTACAGATGAGGAAGGCGGCCGCACAGGCGCATCACCACCCGCACTAAGACCACATGGGAAAGCAATTGAGTGGTCCAAATTCTAATCCAAAGAGAAACATGACTTCCAGTAATAACGCAACCTTCTGCAATAGTCAAAAGACAAGCGCGCCCTCAAGTTCCTGAAGCGTCGCCTGGGCACACACATCCGTGCCGAGAGGAAGCGTGAAGAGCTGAGCAACGTGTTGGTACAGATGAGGAAGGCGGCCGCACAGGCGCACCACCACCCGCACTAAGACCACATGGGAAAGCAATTGAGTGGTCCAAATTCTAATCCAACGAGAAACATGACTTCCAGTAATAACGCAACCTTCTCCAATAGTCAAAAGACAAGCGCGCCCTCAAGTTCCTGAAGCGTCGCCTGGGCACACACATCCGTGCCAAGAGGAAGCGTGAAGAGCTGAGCAACGTGTTGGTACAGATGAGGAAGGCGGCCGCACAGGCGCACCACCACCCGCACTAAGACCACATGGGAAAGCAATTGAGTGGTCCAAATTCTAATCCAACGAGAAACATGACTTCCAGTAATAACGCAACCTTCTCCAATAGTCAAAAGACAAGCGCGCCCTCAAGTTCCTGAAGCGTCGCCTGGGCACACACATCCGTGCCAAGAGGAAGCGTGAAGAGCTGAGCAACGTGTTGGTACAGATGAGGAAGGAGGCCGCACAGGCGCACCACCACCCGCACTAAGACCACATGGGAAAGCAATTGAGTGGTCCAAATTCTAATCCAACGAGAAACATGACTTCCAGTAATAACGCAACCTTCTCCAATAGTCAAAAGACAAGCGCGCCCTCAAGTTCCTGAAGCGTCGCCTGGGCACACACATCCGTGCCGAGAGGAAGCGTGAAGAGCTGAGCAACGTGTTGGTACAGATGAGGAAGGCGGCCGCACAGGCGCACCACCACCCGCACTAAGACCACATGGGAAAGCAATTGAGTGGTCCAAATTCTAATCCAACGAGAAACATGACTTCCAGTAATAACGCAACCTTCTCCAATAGTCAAAAGACAAGCGCGCCCTCAAGTTCCTGAAGCGTCGCCTGGGCACACACATCCGTGCCAAGAGGAAGCGTGAAGAGCTGAGCAACGTGTTGGTACAGATGAGGAAGGCGGCCGCACAGGCGCATCACCACCCGCACTAAGACCACATGGGAAAGCAATTGAGTGGTCCAAATTCTAATCCAACGAGAAGCATGACTTCCAGTAATAACGCAACCTTCTCCAATAGTCAAAAGACAAGCGCGCCCTCAAGTTCCTGAAGCGTCGCCTGGGCACACACATCCGTGCCGAGAGGAAGCGTGAAGAGCTGAGCAACGTGTTGGTACAGATGAGGAAGTCGGCCGCACAGGCGCACCACCACCCGCACTAAGACCACATGGGAAAGCAATTGAGTGGTCCAAATTCTAATCCAACGAGAAACATGACTTCCAGTAATAACGCAACCTTCTCCAATAGTCAAAAGACAAGCGCGCCCTCAAGTTCCTGAAGCGTCGCCTGGGCACACACATTCGTGCCAAGAGGAAGCGTGAAGAGCTGAGCAACGTGTTGGTACAGATGAGGAAGGCGGCCGCACAGGCGCACCACCACCCGCACTAAGACCACATGGGAAAGCAATTGAGTGGTCCAAATTCTAATCCAACGAGAAACATGACTTCCAGTAATAACGCAACCTTCTCCAATAGTCAAAAGACAAGCGCGCCCTCAAGTTCCTGAAGCGTCGCCTGGGCACACACATCCGTGCCAAGAGGAAGCGTGAAGAGCTGAGCAACGTGTTGGTACAGATGAGGAAGGCGGCCGCACAGGCGCATCACCACCCGCACTAAGACCACATGGGAAAGCAATTGAGTGGTCCAAATTCTAATCCAAAGAGAAACATGACTTCCAGTAATAACGCAACCTTCTGCAATAGTCAAAAGACAAGCGCGCCCTCAAGTTCCTGAAGCGTCGCCTGGGCACACACATCCGTGCCGAGAGGAAGCGTGAAGAGCTGAGCAACGTGTTGGTACAGATGAGGAAGGCGGCCGCACAGGCGCACCACCACCCGCACTAAGACCACATGGGAAAGCAATTGAGTGGTCCAAATTCTAATCCAACGAGAAACATGACTTCCAGTAATAACGCAACCTTCTCCAATAGTCAAAAGACAAGCGCGCCCTCAAGTTCCTGAAGCGTCGCCTGGGCACACACATCCGTGCCAAGAGGAAGCGTGAAGAGCTGAGCAACGTGTTGGTACAGATGAGGAAGGCGGCCGCACAGGCGCACCACCACCCGCACTAAGACCACATGGGAAAGCAATTGAGTGGTCCAAATTCTAATCCAACGAGAAACATGACTTCCAGTAATAACGCAACCTTCTCCAATAGTCAAAAGACAAGCGCGCCCTCAAGTTCCTGAAGCGTCGCCTGGGCACACACATCCGTGCCAAGAGGAAGCGTGAAGAGCTGAGCAACGTGTTGGTACAGATGAGGAAGGAGGCCGCACAGGCGCACCACCACCCGCACTAAGACCACATGGGAAAGCAATTGAGTGGTCCAAATTCTAATCCAACGAGAAACATGACTTCCAGTAATAACGCAACCTTCTCCAATAGTCAAAAGACAAGCGCGCCCTCAAGTTCCTGAAGCGTCGCCTGGGCACACACATCCGTGCCAAGAGGAAGCGTGAAGAGCTGAGCAACGTGTTGGTACAGATGAGGAAGGCGGCCGCACAGGCGCACCACCACCCGCACTAAGACCACATGGGAAAGCAATTGAGTGGTCCAAATTCTAATCCAACGAGAAACATGACTTCCAGTAATAACGCAACCTTCTCCAATAGTCAAAAGACAAGCGCGCCCTCAAGTTCCTGAAGCGTCGCCTGGGCACACACATCCGTGCCAAGAGGAAGCATGAAGAGCTGAGCAACGTGTTGGTACAGATGAGGAAGGCGGCCGCACAGGCGCACCACCACCCGCACTAAGACCACATGGGAAAGCAATTGAGTGGTCCAAATTCTAATCCAACGAGAAACATGACTTCCAGTAATAACGCAACCTTCTCCAATAGTCAAAAGACAAGCGCGCCCTCAAGTTCCTGAAGCGTCGCCTGGGCACACACATCCGTGCCAAGAGGAAGCGTGAAGAGCTGAGCAACGTGTTGGTACAGATGAGGAAGGCGGCCGCACAGGCGCACCACCACCCGCACTAAGACCACATGGGAAAGCAATTGAGTGGTCCAAATTCTAATCCAACGAGAAACATGACTTCCAGTAATAACGCAACCTTCTCCAATAGTCAGGAGACAAGCGCGCCCTCAAGTTCCTGAAGCGTCGCCTGGGCACACACATCCGTGCCAAGAGGAAGCGTGAAGAGCTGAGCAACGTGTTGGTACAGATGAGGAAGGCGGCCGCATAGGCGCACCACCACCCGCACTAAGACCACATGGGAAAGCAATTGAGTGGTCCAAATTCTAATCCAACGAGAAACATGACTTCCAGTAATAACGCAACCTTCTCCAATAGTCAAAAGACAAGCGCGCCCTCAAGTTCCTGAAGCGTCGCCTGGGCACACACATCCGTGCCAAGAGGAAGCGTGAAGAGCTGAGCAACGTGTTGGTACAGATGAGGAAGGCGGCCGCACAGGCGCACCACCACCCGCACTAAGACCACATGGGAAAGCAATTGAGTGGTCCAAATTCTAATCCAACGAGAAACATGACTTCCAGTAATAACGCAACCTTCTCCAATAGTCAAAAGACAAGCGCGCCCTCAAGTTCCTGAAGCGTCGCCTGGGCACACACATCCGTGCCAAGAGGAAGCGTGAAGAGCTGAGCAACGTGTTGTTACAGATGAAGAAGGCGGCCGCACAGGCGCATCACCACCCGCACTAAGACCACATGGGAAATTAATTGAGTGGTCCAAATTCTAATCCAACGAGAAGCATGACTTCCAGTAATAACGCAACCTTCTCCAATAGTCAAAAGCCAAGCGCTCCCTCAAGTTCCTGAAGCGTCGCCTGGGCACACACATCCGTGCCGAGAGGAAGCGTGAAGAGCTGAGCAACGTGTTGGTACAGATGAGGAAGGCGGCCGCACAGGCGCACCACCACCCGCACTAAGACCACATGGGAAAGCAATTGAGTGGTCCAAATTCTAATCCAACGAGAAACATGACTTCCAGTAATAACGCAACCTTCTCCAATAGTCAAAAGACAAGCGCGCCCTCAAGTTCCTGAAGCGTCGCCTGGGCACACACATCCGTGCCAAGAGGAAGCGTGAAGAGCTGAGCAACGTGTTGGTACAGATGAGGAAGGCGGCCGCACAGGCGCATCACCACCCGCACTAAGACCACATGGGAAAGCAATTGAGTGGTCCAAATTCTAATCCAAAGAGAAACATGACTTCCAGTAATAACGCAACCTTCTGCAATAGTCAAAAGACAAGCGCGCCCTCAAGTTCCTGAAGCGTCGCCTGGGCACACACATCCGTGCCGAGAGGAAGCGTGAAGAGCTGAGCAACGTGTTGGTACAGATGAGGAAGGCGGCCGCACAGGCGCACCACCACCCGCACTAAGACCACATGGGAAAGCAATTGAGTGGTCCAAATTCTAATCCAACGAGAAACATGACTTCCAGTAATAACGCAACCTTCTCCAATAGTCAAAAGACAAGCGCGCCCTCAAGTTCCTGAAGCGTCGCCTGGGCACACACATCCGTGCCAAGAGGAAGCGTGAAGAGCTGAGCAACGTGTTGGTACAGATGAGGAAGGCGGCCGCACAGGCGCACCACCACCCGCACTAAGACCACATGGGAAAGCAATTGAGTGGTCCAAATTCTAATCCAACGAGAAACATGACTTCCAGTAATAACGCAACCTTCTCCAATAGTCAAAAGACAAGCGCGCCCTCAAGTTCCTGAAGCGTCGCCTGGGCACACACATCCGTGCCAAGAGGAAGCGTGAAGAGCTGAGCAACGTGTTGGTACAGATGAGGAAGGCGGCCGCACAGGCGCACCACCACCCTCACTAAGACCACATGGGAAAGCAATTGAGTGGTCCAAATTCTAATCCAACGAGAAACATGACTTCCAGCAATAACGCAACCTTCTCCAATAGTCAAAAGACAAGCGCGCCCTCAAGTTCCTGAAGCGTCGCCTGGGCACACACATCCGTGCCAAGAGGAAGCGTGAAGAGCTGAGCAACGTGTTGGTACAGATGAGGAAGGCGGCCACACAGGCGCACCACCACCCGCACTAAGACCACATGGGAAAGCAATTGAGTGGTCCAAATTCTAATCCAACGAGAAACATGACTTCCAGTAATAACGCAACCTTCTCCAATAGTCAAAAGACAAGCGCGCCCTCAAGTTCCTGAAGCGTCGCCTGGGCACACACATCCGTGCCAAGAGGAAGCGTGAAGAGCTGAGCAACGTGTTGGTACAGATGAGGAAGGCGGCCGCACAGGCGCACCACCACCCGCACTAAGACCACATGGGAAAGCAATTGAGTGGTCCAAATTCTAATCCAACGAGAAACATGACTTCCAGTAATAACGCAACCTTCTCCAATAGTCAAAAGACAAGCGCGCCCTCAAGTTCCTGAAGCGTCGCCTGGGCACACACATCCGTGCCAAGAGGAAGCGTGAAGAGCTGAGCAACGTGTTGGTACAGATGAGAAAGGCGGGCGCACAGGCGCACCACCACCCGCACTAAGACCACATGGGAAAGCAATTGAGTGGTCCAAATTCTAATCCAACGAGAAAAATGACTTCCAGTAATAACGCAACCTTCTCCAATAGTCAAAAGACAAGCGCGCCCTCAAGTTCCTGAAGCGTCGCCTGGGCACACACATCCGTGCCGAGAGGAAGCGTGAAGAGCTGAGCAACGTGTTGGTACAGATGAGGAAGGCGGCCGCACAGGCGCACCACCACCCGCACTAAGACCACATGGGAAAGCAATTGAGTGGTCCAAATTCTAATCCAACGAGAAACATGACTTCCAGTAATAACGCAACCTTCTCCAATAGTCAAAAGACAAGCGCGCCCTCAAGTTCCTGAAGCGTCGCCTGGGCACACACATCCGTGCCAAGAGGAAGCGTGAAGAGCTGAGCAACGTGTTGGTACAGATGAGGAAGGCGGCCGCACAGGCGCATCACCACCCGCACTAAGACCACATGGGAAAGCAATTGAGTGGTCCAAATTCTAATCCAAAGAGAAACATGACTTCCAGTAATAACGCAACCTTCTGCAATAGTCAAAAGACAAGCGCGCCCTCAAGTTCCTGAAGCGTCGCCTGGGCACACACATCCGTGCCGAGAGGAAGCGTGAAGAGCTGAGCAACGTGTTGGTACAGATGAGGAAGGCGGCCGCACAGGCGCACCACCACCCGCACTAAGACCACATGGGAAAGCAATTGAGTGGTCCAAATTCTAATCCAACGAGAAACATGACTTCCAGTAATAACGCAACCTTCTCCAATAGTCAAAAGACAAGCGCGCCCTCAAGTTCCTGAAGCGTCGCCTGGGCACACACATCCGTGCCAAGAGGAAGCGTGAAGAGCTGAGCAACGTGTTGGTACAGATGAGGAAGGCGGCCGCACAGGCGCACCACCACCCGCACTAAGACCACATGGGAAAGCAATTGAGTGGTCCAAATTCTAATCCAACGAGAAACATGACTTCCAGTAATAACGCAACCTTCTCCAATAGTCAAAAGACAAGCGCGCCCTCAAGTTCCTGAAGCGTCGCCTGGGCACACACATCCGTGCCAAGAGGAAGCGTGAAGAGCTGAGCAACGTGTTGGTACAGATGAGGAAGGAGGCCGCACAGGCGCACCACCACCCGCACTAAGACCACATGGGAAAGCAATTGAGTGGTCCAAATTCTAATCCAACGAGAAACATGACTTCCAGTAATAACGCAACCTTCTCCAATAGTCAAAAGACAAGCGCGCCCTCAAGTTCCTGAAGCGTCGCCTGGGCACACACATCCGTGCCGAGAGGAAGCGTGAAGAGCTGAGCAACGTGTTGGTACAGATGAGGAAGGCGGCCGCACAGGCGCACCACCACCCGCACTAAGACCACATGGGAAAGCAATTGAGTGGTCCAAATTCTAATCCAACGAGAAACATGACTTCCAGTAATAACGCAACCTTCTCCAATAGTCAAAAGACAAGTGCGCCCTCAAGTTCCTGAAGCGTCGCCTGGGCACACACATCCGTGCCAAGAGGAAGCGTGAAGAGCTGAGCAACGTGTTGGTACAGATGAGGAAGGCGGCCGCACAGGCGCATCACCACCCGCACTAAGACCACATGGGAAAGCAATTGAGTGGTCCAAATTCTAATCCAACGAGAAGCATGACTTCCAGTAATAACGCAACCTTCTCCAATAGTCAAAAGACAAGCGCGCCCTCAAGTTCCTGAAGCGTCGCCTGGGCACACACATCCGTGCCGAGAGGAAGCGTGAAGAGCTGAGCAACGTGTTGGTACAGATGAGGAAGTCGGCCGCACAGGCGCACCACCACCCGCACTAAGACCACATGGGAAAGCAATTGAGTGGTCCAAATTCTAATCCAACGAGAAACATGACTTCCAGTAATAACGCAACCTTCTCCAATAGTCAAAAGACAAGCGCGCCCTCAAGTTCCTGAAGCGTCGCCTGGGCACACACATTCGTGCCAAGAGGAAGCGTGAAGAGCTGAGCAACGTGTTGGTACAGATGAGGAAGGCGGCCGCACAGGCGCACCACCACCCGCACTAAGACCACATGGGAAAGCAATTGAGTGGTCCAAATTCTAATCCAACGAGAAACATGACTTCCAGTAATAACGCAACCTTCTCCAATAGTCAAAAGACAAGCGCGCCCTCAAGTTCCTGAAGCGTCGCCTGGGCACACACATCCGTGCCAAGAGGAAGCGTGAAGAGCTGAGCAACGTGTTGGTACAGATGAGGAAGGCGGCCGCACAGGCGCATCACCACCCGCACTAAGACCACATGGGAAAGCAATTGAGTGGTCCAAATTCTAATCCAAAGAGAAACATGACTTCCAGTAATAACGCAACCTTCTGCAATAGTCAAAAGACAAGCGCGCCCTCAAGTTCCTGAAGCGTCGCCTGGGCACACACATCCGTGCCGAGAGGAAGCGTGAAGAGCTGAGCAACGTGTTGGTACAGATGAGGAAGGCGGCCGCACAGGCGCACCACCACCCGCACTAAGACCACATGGGAAAGCAATTGAGTGGTCCAAATTCTAATCCAACGAGAAACATGACTTCCAGTAATAACGCAACCTTCTCCAATAGTCAAAAGACAAGCGCGCCCTCAAGTTCCTGAAGCGTCGCCTGGGCACACACATCCGTGCCAAGAGGAAGCATGAAGAGCTGAGCAACGTGTTGGTACAGATGAGGAAGGCGGCCGCACAGGCGCACCACCACCCGCACTAAGACCACATGGGAAAGCAATTGAGTGGTCCAAATTCTAATCCAACGAGAAACATGACTTCCAGTAATAACGCAACCTTCTCCAATAGTCAAAAGACAAGCGCGCCCTCAAGTTCCTGAAGCGTCGCCTGGGCACACACATCCGTGCCAAGAGGAAGCGTGAAGAGCTGAGCAACGTGTTGGTACAGATGAGGAAGGCGGCCGCACAGGCGCACCACCACCCGCACTAAGACCACATGGGAAAGCAATTGAGTGGTCCAAATTCTAATCCAACGAGAAACATGACTTCCAGTAATAACGCAACCTTCTCCAATAGTCAGGAGACAAGCGCGCCCTCAAGTTCCTGAAGCGTCGCCTGGGCACACACATCCGTGCCAAGAGGAAGCGTGAAGAGCTGAGCAACGTGTTGGTACAGATGAGGAAGGCGGCCGCATAGGCGCACCACCACCCGCACTAAGACCACATGGGAAAGCAATTGAGTGGTCCAAATTCTAATCCAACGAGAAACATGACTTCCAGTAATAACGCAACCTTCTCCAATAGTCAAAAGACAAGCGCGCCCTCAAGTTCCTGAAGCGTCGCCTGGGCACACACATCCGTGCCAAGAGGAAGCGTGAAGAGCTGAGCAACGTGTTGGTACAGATGAGGAAGGCGGCCGCACAGGCGCACCACCACCCGCACTAAGACCACATGGGAAAGCAATTGAGTGGTCCAAATTCTAATCCAACGAGAAACATGACTTCCAGTAATAACGCAACCTTCTCCAATAGTCAAAAGACAAGCGCGCCCTCAAGTTCCTGAAGCGTCGCCTGGGCACACACATCCGTGCCAAGAGGAAGCGTGAAGAGCTGAGCAACGTGTTGTTACAGATGAAGAAGGCGGCCGCACAGGCGCATCACCACCCGCACTAAGACCACATGGGAAATTAATTGAGTGGTCCAAATTCTAATCCAACGAGAAGCATGACTTCCAGTAATAACGCAACCTTCTCCAATAGTCAAAAGCCAAGCGCGCCCTCAAGTTCCTGAAGCGTCGCCTGGGCACACACATCCGTGCCGAGAGGAAGCGTGAAGAGCTGAGCAACGTGTTGGTACAGATGAGGAAGGCGGCCGCACAGGCGCACCACCACCCGCACTAAGACCACATGGGAAAGCAATTGAGTGGTCCAAATTCTAATCCAACGAGAAACATGACTTCCAGTAATAACGCAACCTTCTCCAATAGTCAAAAGACAAGCGCGCCCTCAAGTTCCTGAAGCGTCGCCTGGGCACACACATCCGTGCCAAGAGGAAGCGTGAAGAGCTGAGCAACGTGTTGTTACAGATGAGGAAGGCGGCCGCACAGGCGCATCACCACCCGCACTAAGACCACATGGGAAAGCAATTGAGTGGTCCAAATTCTAATCCAACGAGAAGCATGACTTCCAGTAATAACGCAACCTTCTCCAATAGTCAAAAGACAAGCGCGCCCTCAAGTTCCTGAAGCGTCGCCTGGGCACACACATCCGTGCCAAGAGGAAGCGTGAAGAGCTGAGCAACGTGTTGGTACAGATGAGGAAGGCGGCCGCACAGGCGCACCACCACCCGCACTAAGACCACATGGGAAAGCAATTGAGTGGTCCAAATTCTAATCCAACGAGAAACATGACTTCCAGTAATAACGCAACCTTCTCCAATAGTCAAAAGACAAGCGCGCCCTCAAGTTCCTGAAGCGTCGCCTGGGCACACACATCCGTGCCAAGAGGAAGCGTGAAGAGCTGAGCAACGTGTTGGTACAGATGAGGAAGGAGGCCGCACAGGCGCACCACCACCCGCACTAAGACCACATGGGAAAGCAATTGAGTGGTCCAAATTCTAATCCAAAGAGAAACATGACTTCCAGTAATAACGCAACCTTCTGCAATAGTCAAAAGACAAGCGCGCCCTCAAGTTCCTGAAGCGTCGCCTGGGCACACACATCCGTGCCGAGAGGAAGCGTGAAGAGCTGAGCAACGTGTTGGTACAGATGAGGAAGGCGGCCGCACAGGCGCACCACCACCCGCACTAAGACCACATGGGAAAGCAATTGAGTGGTCCAAATTCTAATCCAACGAGAAACATGACTTCCAGTAATAACGCAACCTTCTCCAATAGTCAAAAGACAAGCGCGCCCTCAAGTTCCTGAAGCGTCGCCTGGGCACACACATCCGTGCCAAGAGGAAGCGTGAAGAGCTGAGCAACGTGTTGGTACAGATGAGGAAGGCGGCCGCACAGGCGCACCACCACCCGCACTAAGACCACATGGGAAAGCAATTGAGTGGTCCAAATTCTAATCCAACGAGAAACATGACTTCCAGTAATAACGCAACCTTCTCCAATAGTCAAAAGACAAGCGCGCCCTCAAGTTCCTGAAGCGTCGCCTGGGCACACACATCCGTGCCAAGAGGAAGCGTGAAGAGCTGAGCAACGTGTTGGTACAGATGAGGAAGGAGGCCGCACAGGCGCACCACCACCCGCACTAAGACCACATGGGAAAGCAATTGAGTGGTCCAAATTCTAATCCAACGAGAAACATGACTTCCAGTAATAACGCAACCTTCTCCAATAGTCAAAAGACAAGCGCGCCCTCAAGTTCCTGAAGCGTCGCCTGGGCACACACATCCGTGCCAAGAGGAAGCGTGAAGAGCTGAGCAACGTGTTGGTACAGATGAGGAAGGCGGCCGCACAGGCGCACCACCACCCGCACTAAGACCACATGGGAAAGCAATTGAGTGGTCCAAATTCTAATCCAACGAGAAACATGACTTCCAGTAATAACGCAACCTTCTCCAATAGTCAAAAGACAAGCGCGCCCTCAAGTTCCTGAAGCGTCGCCTGGGCACACACATCCGTGCCAAGAGGAAGCGTGAAGAGCTGAGCAACGTGTTGGTACAGATGAGGAAGGCGGCCGCACAGGCGCATCACCACCCGCACTAAGACCACATGGGAAAGCAATTCAGTGGTCCAAATTCTAATCCAAAGAGAAACATGACTTCCAGTAATAACGCAACCTTCTCCAATAGTCAAAAGACAAGCGCGCCCTCAAGTTCCTGAAGCGTCGCCTGGGCACACACATCCGTGCCAAGAGGAAGCGTGAAGAGCTGAGCAACGTGTTGGTACAGATGAGGAAGGCGGCCGCACAGGCGCACCACCACTCGCACTAAGACCACATGGGAAAGCAATTGAGTGGTCCAAATTCTAATCCAACGAGAAACATGACTTCCAGTAATAACGCAACCTTCTCCAATAGTCAAAAGACAAGCGCGCCCTCAAGTTCCTGAAGCGTCGCCTGGGCACACACATCCGTGCCAAGAGGAAGCATGAAGAGCTGAGCAACGTGTTGGTACAGATGAGGAAGGCGGCCGCACAGGCGCACCACCACCCGCACTAAGACCACATGGGAAAGCAATTGAGTGGTCCAAATTCTAATCCAACGAGAAACATGACTTCCAGTAATAACGCAACCTTCTCCAATAGTCAAAAGACAAGCGCGCCCTCAAGTTCCTGAAGCGTCGCCTGGGCACACACATCCGTGCCAAGAGGAAGCGTGAAGAGCTGAGCAACGTGTTGGTACAGATGAGGAAGGCGGCCGCACAGGCGCACCACCACCCGCACTAAGACCACATGGGAAAGCAATTGAGTGGTCCAAATTCTAATCCAACGAGAAACATGACTTCCAGTAATAACGCAACCTTCTCCAATAGTCAAAAGACAAGCGCGCCCTCAAGTTCCTGAAGCGTCGCCTGGGCACACACATCCGTGCCAAGAGGAAGCATGAAGAGCTGAGCAACGTGTTGGTACAGATGAGGAAGGCGGCCGCACAGGCGCACCACCACCCGCACTAAGACCACATGGGAAAGCAATTGAGTGGTCCAAATTCTAATCCAACGAGAAACATGACTTCCAGTAATAACGCAACCTTCTCCAATAGTCAAAAGACAAGCGCGCCCTCAAGTTCCTGAAGCGTCGCCTGGGCACACACATCCGTGCCAAGAGGAAGCGTGAAGAGCTGAGCAACGTGTTGGTACAGATGAGGAAGGCGGCCGCACAGGCGCACCACCACCCGCACTAAGACCACATGGGAAAGCAATTGAGTGGTCCAAATTCTAATCCAACGAGAAACATGACTTCCAGTAATAACGCAACCTTCTCCAATAGTCAGGAGACAAGCGCGCCCTCAAGTTCCTGAAGCGTCGCCTGGGCACACACATCCGTGCCAAGAGGAAGCGTGAAGAGCTGAGCAACGTGTTGGTACAGATGAGGAAGGCGGCCGCATAGGCGCACCACCACCCGCACTAAGACCACATGGGAAAGCAATTGAGTGGTCCAAATTCTAATCCAACGAGAAACATGACTTCCAGTAATAACGCAACCTTCTCCAATAGTCAAAAGACAAGCGCGCCCTCAAGTTCCTGAAGCGTCGCCTGGGCACACACATCCGTGCCAAGAGGAAGCGTGAAGAGCTGAGCAACGTGTTGGTACAGATGAGGAAGGCGGCCGCACAGGCGCACCACCACCCGCACTAAGACCACATGGGAAAGCAATTGAGTGGTCCAAATTCTAATCCAACGAGAAACATGACTTCCAGTAATAACGCAACCTTCTCCAATAGTCAAAAGACAAGCGCGCCCTCAAGTTCCTGAAGCGTCGCCTGGGCACACACATCCGTGCCAAGAGGAAGCGTGAAGAGCTGAGCAACGTGTTGTTACAGATGAAGAAGGCGGCCGCACAGGCGCATCACCACCCGCACTAAGACCACATGGGAAATTAATTGAGTGGTCCAAATTCTAATCCAACGAGAAGCATGACTTCCAGTAATAACGCAACCTTCTCCAATAGTCAAAAGCCAAGCGCGCCCTCAAGTTCCTGAAGCGTCGCCTGGGCACACACATCCGTGCCGAGAGGAAGCGTGAAGAGCTGAGCAACGTGTTGGTACAGATGAGGAAGGCGGCCGCACAGGCGCACCACCACCCGCACTAAGACCACATGGGAAAGCAATTGAGTGGTCCAAATTCTAATCCAACGAGAAACATGACTTCCAGTAATAACGCAACCTTCTCCAATAGTCAAAAGACAAGCGCGCCCTCAAGTTCCTGAAGCGTCGCCTGGGCACACACATCCGTGCCAAGAGGAAGCGTGAAGAGCTGAGCAACGTGTTGTTACAGATGAGGAAGGCGGCCGCACAGGCGCATCACCACCCGCACTAAGACCACATGGGAAAGCAATTGAGTGGTCCAAATTCTAATCCAACGAGAAGCATGACTTCCAGTAATAACGCAACCTTCTCCAATAGTCAAAAGACAAGCGCGCCCTCAAGTTCCTGAAGCGTCGCCTGGGCACACACATCCGTGCCAAGAGGAAGCGTGAAGAGCTGAGCAACGTGTTGGTACAGATGAGGAAGGCGGCCGCACAGGCGCACCACCACCCGCACTAAGACCACATGGGAAAGCAATTGAGTGGTCCAAATTCTAATCCAACGAGAAACATGACTTCCAGTAATAACGCAACCTTCTCCAATAGTCAAAAGACAAGCGCGCCCTCAAGTTCCTGAAGCGTCGCCTGGGCACACACATCCGTGCCAAGAGGAAGCGTGAAGAGCTGAGCAACGTGTTGGTACAGATGAGGAAGGAGGCCGCACAGGCGCACCACCACCCGCACTAAGACCACATGGGAAAGCAATTGAGTGGTCCAAATTCTAATCCAAAGAGAAACATGACTTCCAGTAATAACGCAACCTTCTGCAATAGTCAAAAGACAAGCGCGCCCTCAAGTTCCTGAAGCGTCGCCTGGGCACACACATCCGTGCCGAGAGGAAGCGTGAAGAGCTGAGCAACGTGTTGGTACAGATGAGGAAGGCGGCCGCACAGGCGCACCACCACCCGCACTAAGACCACATGGGAAAGCAATTGAGTGGTCCAAATTCTAATCCAACGAGAAACATGACTTCCAGTAATAACGCAACCTTCTCCAATAGTCAAAAGACAAGCGCGCCCTCAAGTTCCTGAAGCGTCGCCTGGGCACACACATCCGTGCCAAGAGGAAGCGTGAAGAGCTGAGCAACGTGTTGGTACAGATGAGGAAGGCGGCCGCACAGGCGCACCACCACCCGCACTAAGACCACATGGGAAAGCAATTGAGTGGTCCAAATTCTAATCCAACGAGAAACATGACTTCCAGTAATAACGCAACCTTCTCCAATAGTCAAAAGACAAGCGCGCCCTCAAGTTCCTGAAGCGTCGCCTGGGCACACACATCCGTGCCAAGAGGAAGCGTGAAGAGCTGAGCAACGTGTTGGTACAGATGAGGAAGGAGGCCGCACAGGCGCACCACCACCCGCACTAAGACCACATGGGAAAGCAATTGAGTGGTCCAAATTCTAATCCAACGAGAAACATGACTTCCAGTAATAACGCAACCTTCTCCAATAGTCAAAAGACAAGCGCGCCCTCAAGTTCCTGAAGCGTCGCCTGGGCACACACATCCGTGCCAAGAGGAAGCGTGAAGAGCTGAGCAACGTGTTGGTACAGATGAGGAAGGCGGCCGCACAGGCGCACCACCACCCGCACTAAGACCACATGGGAAAGCAATTGAGTGGTCCAAATTCTAATCCAACGAGAAACATGACTTCCAGTAATAACGCAACCTTCTCCAATAGTCAAAAGACAAGCGCGCCCTCAAGTTCCTGAAGCGTCGCCTGGGCACACACATCCGTGCCAAGAGGAAGCGTGAAGAGCTGAGCAACGTGTTGGTACAGATGAGGAAGGCGGCCGCACAGGCGCATCACCACCCGCACTAAGACCACATGGGAAAGCAATTCAGTGGTCCAAATTCTAATCCAAAGAGAAACATGACTTCCAGTAATAACGCAACCTTCTCCAATAGTCAAAAGACAAGCGCGCCCTCAAGTTCCTGAAGCGTCGCCTGGGCACACACATCCGTGCCAAGAGGAAGCGTGAAGAGCTGAGCAACGTGTTGGTACAGATGAGGAAGGCGGCCGCACAGGCGCACCACCACCCGCACTAAGACCACATGGGAAAGCAATTGAGTGGTCCAAATTCTAATCCAACGAGAAACATGACTTCCAGTAATAACGCAACCTTCTCCAATAGTCAAAAGACAAGCGCGCCCTCAAGTTCCTGAAGCGTCGCCTGGGCACACACATCCGTGCCAAGAGGAAGCATGAAGAGCTGAGCAACGTGTTGGTACAGATGAGGAAGGCGGCCGCACAGGCGCACCACCACCCGCACTAAGACCACATGGGAAAGCAATTGAGTGGTCCAAATTCTAATCCAACGAGAAACATGACTTCCAGTAATAACGCAACCTTCTCCAATAGTCAAAAGACAAGCGCGCCCTCAAGTTCCTGAAGCGTCGCCTGGGCACACACATCCGTGCCAAGAGGAAGCGTGAAGAGCTGAGCAACGTGTTGGTACAGATGAGGAAGGCGGCCGCACAGGCGCACCACCACCCGCACTAAGACCACATGGGAAAGCAATTGAGTGGTCCAAATTCTAATCCAACGAGAAACATGACTTCCAGTAATAACGCAACCTTCTCCAATAGTCAGGAGACAAGCGCGCCCTCAAGTTCCTGAAGCGTCGCCTGGGCACACACATCCGTGCCAAGAGGAAGCGTGAAGAGCTGAGCAACGTGTTGGTACAGATGAGGAAGGCGGCCGCATAGGCGCACCACCACCCGCACTAAGACCACATGGGAAAGCAATTGAGTGGTCCAAATTCTAATCCAACGAGAAACATGACTTCCAGTAATAACGCAACCTTCTCCAATAGTCAAAAGACAAGCGCGCCCTCAAGTTCCTGAAGCGTCGCCTGGGCACACACATCCGTGCCAAGAGGAAGCGTGAAGAGCTGAGCAACGTGTTGGTACAGATGAGGAAGGCGGCCGCACAGGCGCACCACCACCCGCACTAAGACCACATGGGAAAGCAATTGAGTGGTCCAAATTCTAATCCAACGAGAAACATGACTTCCAGTAATAACGCAACCTTCTCCAATAGTCAAAAGACAAGCGCGCCCTCAAGTTCCTGAAGCGTCGCCTGGGCACACACATCCGTGCCAAGAGGAAGCGTGAAGAGCTGAGCAACGTGTTGTTACAGATGAAGAAGGCGGCCGCACAGGCGCATCACCACCCGCACTAAGACCACATGGGAAATTAATTGAGTGGTCCAAATTCTAATCCAACGAGAAGCATGACTTCCAGTAATAACGCAACCTTCTCCAATAGTCAAAAGCCAAGCGCGCCCTCAAGTTCCTGAAGCGTCGCCTGGGCACACACATCCGTGCCGAGAGGAAGCGTGAAGAGCTGAGCAACGTGTTGGTACAGATGAGGAAGGCGGCCGCACAGGCGCACCACCACCCGCACTAAGACCACATGGGAAAGCAATTGAGTGGTCCAAATTCTAATCCAACGAGAAACATGACTTCCAGTAATAACGCAACCTTCTCCAATAGTCAAAAGACAAGCGCGCCCTCAAGTTCCTGAAGCGTCGCCTGGGCACACACATCCGTGCCAAGAGGAAGCGTGAAGAGCTGAGCAACGTGTTGTTACAGATGAGGAAGGCGGCCGCACAGGCGCATCACCACCCGCACTAAGACCACATGGGAAAGCAATTGAGTGGTCCAAATTCTAATCCAACGAGAAGCATGACTTCCAGTAATAACGCAACCTTCTCCAATAGTCAAAAGACAAGCGCGCCCTCAAGTTCCTGAAGCGTCGCCTGGGCACACACATCCGTGCCAAGAGGAAGCGTGAAGAGCTGAGCAACGTGTTGGTACAGATGAGGAAGGCGGCCGCACAGGCGCACCACCACCCGCACTAAGACCACATGGGAAAGCAATTGAGTGGTCCAAATTCTAATCCAACGAGAAACATGACTTCCAGTAATAACGCAACCTTCTCCAATAGTCAAAAGACAAGCGCGCCCTCAAGTTCCTGAAGCGTCGCCTGGGCACACACATCCGTGCCAAGAGGAAGCGTGAAGAGCTGAGCAACGTGTTGGTACAGATGAGGAAGGAGGCCGCACAGGCGCACCACCACCCGCACTAAGACCACATGGGAAAGCAATTGAGTGGTCCAAATTCTAATCCAACGAGAAACATGACTTCCAGTAATAACGCAACCTTCTCCAATAGTCAAAAGACAAGCGCGCCCTCAAGTTCCTGAAGCGTCGCCTGGGCACACACATCCGTGCCAAGAGGAAGCGTGAAGAGCTGAGCAACGTGTTGGTACAGATGAGGAAGGCGGCCGCACAGGCGCACCACCACCCGCACTAAGACCACATGGGAAAGCAATTGAGTGGTCCAAATTCTAATCCAACGAGAAACATGACTTCCAGTAATAACGCAACCTTCTCCAATAGTCAAAAGACAAGCGCGCCCTCAAGTTCCTGAAGCGTCGCCTGGGCACACACATCCGTGCCAAGAGGAAGCGTGAAGAGCTGAGCAACGTGTTGGTACAGATGAGGAAGGCGGCCGCACAGGCGCATCACCACCCGCACTAAGACCACATGGGAAAGCAATTCAGTGGTCCAAATTCTAATCCAAAGAGAAACATGACTTCCAGTAATAACGCAACCTTCTCCAATAGTCAAAAGACAAGCGCGCCCTCAAGTTCCTGAAGCGTCGCCTGGGCACACACATCCGTGCCGAGAGGAAGCGTGAAGAGCTGAGCAACGTGTTGGTACAGATGAGGAAGGCGGCCGCACAGGCGCACCACCACCCGCACTAAGACCACATGGGAAAGCAATTGAGTGGTCCAAATTCTAATCCAACGAGAAACATGACTTCCAGTAATAACGCAACCTTCTCCAATAGTCAAAAGACAAGCGCGCCCTCAAGTTCCTGAAGCGTCGCCTGGGCACACACATCCGTGCCAAGAGGAAGCGTGAAGAGCTGAGCAACGTGTTGTTACAGATGAGGAAGGCGGCCGCACAGGCGCATCACCACCCGCACTAAGACCACATGGGAAAGCAATTGAGTGGTCCAAATTCTAATCCAACGAGAAGCATGACTTCCAGTAATAACGCAACCTTCTCCAATAGTCAAAAGACAAGCGCGCCCTCAAGTTCCTGAAGCGTCGCCTGGGCACACACATCCGTGCCGAGAGGAAGCGTGAAGAGCTGAGCAACGTGTTGGTACAGATGAGGAAGGCGGCCGCACAGGCGCACCACCACCCGCACTAAGACCACATGGGAAAGCAATTGAGTGGTCCAAATTCTAATCCAACGAGAAACATGACTTCCAGTAATAACGCAACCTTCTCCAATAGTCAAAAGACAAGCGCGCCCTCAAGTTCCTGAAGCGTCGCCTGGGCACACACATCCGTGCCAAGAGGAAGCGTGAAGAGCTGAGCAACGTGTTGGTACAGATGAGGAAGGCGGCCGCACAGGCGCACCACCACCCGCACTAAGACCACATGGGAAAGCAATTGAGTGGTCCAAATTCTAATCCAACGAGAAACATGACTTCCAGTAATAACGCAACCTTCTCCAATAGTCAAAAGACAAGCGCGCCCTCAAGTTCCTGAAGCGTCGCCTGGGCACACACATCCGTGCCAAGAGGAAGCGTGAAGAGCTGAGCAACGTGTTGGTACAGATGAGGAAGGCGGCCGCACAGGCGCATCACCACCCGCACTAAGACCACATGGGAAAGCAATTGAGTGGTCCAAATTCTAATCCAAAGAGAAACATGACTTCCAGTAATAACGCAACCTTCTGCAATAGTCAAAAGACAAGCGCGCCCTCAAGTTCCTGAAGCGTCGCCTGGGCACACACATCCGTGCCGAGAGGAAGCGTGAAGAGCTGAGCAACGTGTTGGTACAGATGAGGAAGGCGGCCGCACAGGCGCACCACCACCCGCACTAAGACCACATGGGAAAGCAATTGAGTGGTCCAAATTCTAATCCAACGAGAAACATGACTTCCAGTAATAACGCAACCTTCTCCAATAGTCAAAAGACAAGCGCGCCCTCAAGTTCCTGAAGCGTCGCCTGGGCACACACATCCGTGCCAAGAGGAAGCGTGAAGAGCTGAGCAACGTGTTGGTACAGATGAGGAAAGAGGCCGCACAGGCGCACCACCACCCGCACTAAGACCACATGGGAAAGCAATTGAGTGGTCCAAATTCTAATCCAACGAGAAACATGACTTCCAGTAATAACGCAACCTTCTCCAATAGTCAAAAGACAAGCGCGCCCTCAAGTTCCTGAAGCGTCGCCTGGGCACACACATCCGTGCCAAGAGGAAGCGTGAAGAGCTGAGCAACGTGTTGGTACAGATGAGGAAGGCGGCCGCACAGGCGCACCACCACCCGCACTAAGACCACATGGGAAAGCAATTGAGTGGTCCAAATTCTAATCCAACGGGAAACATGACTTCCAGTAATAACGCAACCTTCTCCAATAGTCAAAAGACAAGCGCGCCCTCAAGTTCCTGAAGCGTCGCCTGGGCACACACATCCGTGCCAAGAGGAAGCGTGAAGAGCTGAGCAACGTGTTGGTACAGATGAGGAAGGCGGCCGCACAGGCGCACCACCACCCGCACTAAGACCACATGGGAAAGCAATTGAGTGGTCCAAATTCTAATCCAACGAGGAACATGACTTCCAGTAATAACGCAACCTTCTCCAATAGTCAAAAGACAAGCGCGCCCTCAAGTTCCTGAAGCGTCGCCTGGGCACACACATCCGTGCCAAGAGGAAGCGTGAAGAGCTGAGCAACGTGTTGGTACAGATGAGGAAGGCGGCCGCACAGGCGCATCACCACCCGCACTAAGACCACATGGGAAAGCAATTGAGTGGTCCAAATTCTAATCCAACGAGAAACATGACTTCCAGTAATAACGCAACCTTCTCCAATAGTCAAAAGACAAGCGCGCCCTCAAGTTCCTGAAGCGTCGCCTGGGCACACACATCTGTGCCAAGAGGAAGCGTGAAGAGCTGAGCAACGTGTTGGTACAGATGAGGAAGGCGGCCGCACAGGCGCATCACCACCCGCACTAAGACCACATGGGAAAGCAATTGAGTGGTCCAAATTCTAATCCAACGAGAAACATGACTTCCAGTAATAACGCAACCTTCTCCAATAGTGAAGACAAGCGCGCCCTCAAGTTCCTGAAGCGTCGCCTGGGCACACACATCCGTGCCAAGAGGAAGCGTGAAGAGCTGAGCAACGTGTTGGTACAGATGAGGAAGGCGGCCGCACCGGCGCATCACCACCCGCACTAAGACCACATGGGAAAGCAATTGAGTGGTCCAAATTCTAATCCAACGAGAAACATGACTTCCAGTAATAACGCAACCTTCTCCAATAGTCAAAAGACAAGCGCGCCCTCAAGTTCCTGAAGCGTCGCCTGGGCACACACATCCGTGCCAAGAGGAAGCGTGAAGAGCTGAGCAACGTGTTGGAACAGATGAGGAAGGCGGCCGCACAGGCGCACCACCACCCGCACTAAGACCACATGGGAAAGCAATTGAGTGGTCCAAATTCTAATCCAACGAGAAACATGACTTCCAGTAATAACGCAACGCAACCTTCTCCAATAGTCAAAAGACAAGCGCGCCCTCAAGTTCCTGAAGCGTCGCCTGGGCACACACATCCGTGCCAAGAGGAAGCGTGAAGAGCTGAGCAACGTGTTGGTACAGATGAGGAAGGCGGCCGCACAGGCGCACCACCACCCGCACTAAGACCACATGGGAAAGCAATTGAGTGGTCCAAATTCTAATCCAACGAGAAACATGACTTCCAGTAATAACGCAACCTTCTCCAATAGTCAAAAGACAAGCGCGCCCTCAAGTTCCTGAAGCGTCGCCTGGGCACACACATCCGTGCCAAGAGGACGCGTGAAGAGCTGAGCAACGTGTTGGTACAGATGAGGAAGGCGGCCGCACAGGCGCACCACCACCCGCACTAAGACCACATGGGAAAGCAATTGAGTGGTCCAAATTCCAATCCAACGAGAAACATGACTTCCAGTAATAACGCAACCTTCTCCAATAGTCAAAAGACAAGCGCGCCCTCAAGTTCCTGAAGCGTCGCCTGGGCACACACATCCGTGCCAAGAGGAAGCGTGAAGAGCTGAGCAACGTGTTGGTACAGATGAGGAAGGCGGCCGCACAGGCGCATAACCACCCGCACTAAGACCACATGGGAAAGCAATTGAGTGGTCCAAATTCTAATCCAACGAGAAACATGACTTCCAGTAATAACGCAACCTTCTCCAATAGTCAAAAGACAAGCGCGCCCTCAAGTTCCTGAAGCGTCGCCTGGGCACACACATCCGTGCCAAGAGGAAGCGTGAAGAGCTGAGCAACGTGTTGGTACAGATGAGGAAGGCGGCCGCACAGGCGCACCACCACCCGCACTAAGACCACATGGGAAAGCAATTGAGTGGTCCAAATTCTAATCCAACGAGAAACATGACTTCCAGTAATAACGCAACCTTCTCCAATAGTCAAAAGACAAGCGCGCCCTCAAGTTCCTGAAGCGTCGCCTGGGCACACACATCCGTGCCAAGAGGAAGCGTGAAGAGCTGAGCAACGTGTTGGTACAGATGAGGAAGGAGGCCGCACAGGCGCACCACCACCCGCACTAAGACCACATGGGAAAGCAATTGAGTGGTCCAAATTCTAATCCAACGAGAAACATGACTTCCAGTAATAACGCAACCTTCTCCAATAGTCAAAAGACAAGCGCGCCCTCAAGTTCCTGAAGCGTCGCCTGGGCACACACATCCGTGCCAAGAGGAAGCGTGAAGAGCTGAGCAACGTGTTGGTACAGATGAGGAAGGCGGCCGCACAGGCGCACCACCACCCGCACTAAGACCACATGGGAAAGCAATTGAGTGGTCCAAATTCTAATCCAACGAGAAACATGACTTCCAGTAATAACGCAACCTTCTCCAATAGTCAAAAGACAAGCGCGCCCTCAAGTTCCTGAAGCGTCGCCTGGGCACACACATCCGTGCCAAGAGGAAGCGTGAAGAGCTGAGCAACGTGTTGGTACAGATGAGGAAGGCGGCCGCACAGGCGCATCACCACCCGCACTAAGACCACATGGGAAAGCAATTCAGTGGTCCAAATTCTAATCCAAAGAGAAACATGACTTCCAGTAATAACGCAACCTTCTCCAATAGTCAAAAGACAAGCGCGCCCTCAAGTTCCTGAAGCGTCGCCTGGGCACACACATCCGTGCCGAGAGGAAGCGTGAAGAGCTGAGCAACGTGTTGGTACAGATGAGGAAGGCGGCCGCACAGGCGCACCACCACCCGCACTAAGACCACATGGGAAAGCAATTGAGTGGTCCAAATTCTAATCCAACGAGAAACATGACTTCCAGTAATAACGCAACCTTCTCCAATAGTCAAAAGACAAGCGCGCCCTCAAGTTCCTGAAGCGTCGCCTGGGCACACACATCCGTGCCAAGAGGAAGCGTGAAGAGCTGAGCAACGTGTTGTTACAGATGAGGAAGGCGGCCGCACAGGCGCATCACCACCCGCACTAAGACCACATGGGAAAGCAATTGAGTGGTCCAAATTCTAATCCAACGAGAAGCATGACTTCCAGTAATAACGCAACCTTCTCCAATAGTCAAAAGACAAGCGCGCCCTCAAGTTCCTGAAGCGTCGCCTGGGCACACACATCCGTGCCGAGAGGAAGCGTGAAGAGCTGAGCAACGTGTTGGTACAGATGAGGAAGGCGGCCGCACAGGCGCACCACCACCCGCACTAAGACCACATGGGAAAGCAATTGAGTGGTCCAAATTCTAATCCAACGAGAAACATGACTTCCAGTAATAACGCAACCTTCTCCAATAGTCAAAAGACAAGCGCGCCCTCAAGTTCCTGAAGCGTCGCCTGGGCACACACATCCGTGCCAAGAGGAAGCGTGAAGAGCTGAGCAACGTGTTGGTACAGATGAGGAAGGCGGCCGCACAGGCGCACCACCACCCGCACTAAGACCACATGGGAAAGCAATTGAGTGGTCCAAATTCTAATCCAACGAGAAACATGACTTCCAGTAATAACGCAACCTTCTCCAATAGTCAAAAGACAAGCGCGCCCTCAAGTTCCTGAAGCGTCGCCTGGGCACACACATCCGTGCCAAGAGGAAGCGTGAAGAGCTGAGCAACGTGTTGGTACAGATGAGGAAGGCGGCCGCACAGGCGCATCACCACCCGCACTAAGACCACATGGGAAAGCAATTGAGTGGTCCAAATTCTAATCCAAAGAGAAACATGACTTCCAGTAATAACGCAACCTTCTGCAATAGTCAAAAGACAAGCGCGCCCTCAAGTTCCTGAAGCGTCGCCTGGGCACACACATCCGTGCCGAGAGGAAGCGTGAAGAGCTGAGCAACGTGTTGGTACAGATGAGGAAGGCGGCCGCACAGGCGCACCACCACCCGCACTAAGACCACATGGGAAAGCAATTGAGTGGTCCAAATTCTAACCCAACGGGAAACATGACTTCCAGTAATAACGCAACCTTCTCCAATAGTCAAAAGACAAGCGCGCCCTCAAGTTCCTGAAGCGTCGCCTGGGCACACACATCCGTGCCAAGAGGAAGCGTGAAGAGCTGAGCAACGTGTTGGTACAGATGAGGAAGGCGGCCGCACAGGCGCACCACCACCCGCACTAAGACCACATGGGAAAGCAATTGAGTGGTCCAAATTCTAATCCAACGAGGAACATGACTTCCAGTAATAACGCAACCTTCTCCAATAGTCAAAAGACAAGCGCGCCCTCAAGTTCCTGAAGCGTCGCCTGGGCACACACATCCGTGCCAAGAGGAAGCGTGAAGAGCTGAGCAACGTGTTGGTACAGATGAGGAAGGCGGCCGCACAGGCGCATCACCACCCGCACTAAGACCACATGGGAAAGCAATTGAGTGGTCCAAATTCTAATCCAACGAGAAACATGACTTCCAGTAATAACGCAACCTTCTCCAATAGTCAAAAGACAAGCGCGCCCTCAAGTTCCTGAAGCGTCGCCTGGGCACACACATCCGTGCCAAGAGGAAGCGTGAAGAGCTGAGCAACGTGTTGGTACAGATGAGGAAGGCGGCCGCACAGGCGCATCACCACCCGCACTAAGACCACATGGGAAAGCAATTGAGTGGTCCAAATTCTAATCCAACGAGAAACATGACTTCCAGTAATAACGCAACCTTCTCCAATAGTGAAGACAAGCGCGCCCTCAAGTTCCTGAAGCGTCGCCTGGGCACACACATCCGTGCCAAGAGGAAGCGTGAAGAGCTGAGCAACGTGTTGGTACAGATGAGGAAGGCGGCCGCACCGGCGCATCACCACCCGCACTAAGACCACATGGGAAAGCAATTGAGTGGTCCAAATTCTAATCCAACGAGAAACATGACTTCCAGTAATAACGCAACCTTCTCCAATAGTCAAAAGACAAGCGCGCCCTCAAGTTCCTGAAGCGTCGCCTGGGCACACACATCCGTGCCAAGAGGAAGCGTGAAGAGCTGAGCAACTTGTTGGTACAGATGAGGAAGGCGGCCGCACAGGCGCACCACCACCCGCACTAAGACCACATGGGAAAGCAATTGAGTGGTCCAAATTCTAATCCAACGAGAAACATGACTTCCAGTAATAACGCAACGCAACCTTCTCCAATAGTCAAAAGACAAGCGCGCCCTCAAGTTCCTGAAGCGTCGCCTGGGCACACACATCCGTGCCAAGAGGAAGCGTGAAGAGCTGAGCAACGTGTTGGTACAGATGAGGAAGGCGGCCGCACAGGCGCACCACCACCCGCACTAAGACCACATGGGAAAGCAATTGAGTGGTCCAAATTCTAATCCAACGAGAAACATGACTTCCAGTAATAACGCAACCTTCTCCAATAGTCAAAAGACAAGCGCGCCCTCAAGTTCCTGAAGCGTCGCCTGGGCACACACATCCGTGCCAAGAGGACGCGTGAAGAGCTGAGCAACGTGTTGGTACAGATGAGGAAGGCGGCCGCACAGGCGCACCACCACCCGCACTAAGACCACATGGGAAAGCAATTGAGTGGTCCAAATTCCAATCCAACGAGAAACATGACTTCCAGTAATAACGCAACCTTCTCCAATAGTCAAAAGACAAGCGCGCCCTCAAGTTCCTGAAGCGTCGCCTGGGCACACACATCCGTGCCAAGAGGAAGCGTGAAGAGCTGAGCAACGTGTTGGTACAGATGAGGAAGGCGGCCGCACAGGCGCATAACCACCCGCACTAAGACCACATGGGAAAGCAATTGAGTGGTCCAAATTCTAATCCAACGAGAAACATGACTTCCAGTAATAACGCAACCTTCTCCAATAGTCAAAAGACAAGCGCGCCCTCAAGTTCCTGAAGCGTCGCCTGGGCACACACATCCGTGCCAAGAGGAAGCGTGAAGAGCTGAGCAACGTGTTGGTACAGATGAGGAAGGCGGCCGCACAGGCGCACCACCACCCGCACTAAGACCACATGGGAAAGCAATTGAGTGGTCCAAATTCCAATCCAACGAGAAACATGACTTCCAGTAATAACGCAACCTTCTCCAATAGTCAAAAGACAAGCGCGCCCTCAAGTTCCTGAAGCGTCGCCTGGGCACACACATCCGTACCAAGAGGAAGCGTGAAGAGCTGAGCAACGTGTTGGTACAGATGAGGAAGGCGTCCGCACAGGCGCATAACCACCCGCACTAAGACCACATGGGAAAGCAATTGAGTGGTCCAAATTCTAATCCAACGAGAAACATGACTTCCAGTAATAACGCAACCTTCTCCAATAGTCAAAAGACAAGCGCGCCCTCAAGTTCCTGAAGCGTCGCCTGGGCACACACATCCGTGCCAAGAGGAAGCGTGAAGAGCTGAGCAACGTGTTGGTACAGATGAGGAAGGCGGCCGCACAGGCGCACCACCACCCGCACTAAGACCACATGGGAAAGCAATTGAGTGGTCCAAATTCTAATCCAACGAGAAACATGACTTCCAGTAATAACGCAACGCAACCTTCTCCAATAGTCAAAAGACAAGCGCGCCCTCAAGTTCCTGAAGCGTCGCCTGGGCACACACATCCGTGCCAAGAGGAAGCGTGAAGAGCTGAGCAACGTGTTGGTACAGATGAGGAAGGCGGCCGCACAGGCGCACCACCACCCGCACTAAGACCACATGGGAAAGCAATTGAGTGGTCCAAATTCTAATCCAACGAGAAACATGACTTCCAGTAATAACGCAACCTTCTCCAATAGTCAAAAGACAAGCGCGCCCTCAAGTTCCTGAAGCGTCGCCTGGGCACACACATCCGTGCCAAGAGGAAGCGTGAAGAGCTGAGCAACGTGTTGGTACAGATGAGGAAGGCGGCCGCACAGGCGCACCACCACCCGCACTAAGACCACATGGGAAAGCAATTGAGTGGTCCAAATTCTAATCCAACGAGAAACATGACTTCCAGTAATAACGCAACCTTCTCCAATAGTCAAAAGACAAGCGCGCCCTCAAGTTCCTGAAGCGTCACCTGGGCACACACATCCGTGCCAAGAGGAAGCGTGAAGAGCTGAGCAACGTGTTGGTACAGATGAGGAAGGCGGCCGCACAGGCGCACCACCACCCGCACTAAGACCACATGGGAAAGCAATTGAGTGTTCCAAATTCTAATCCAACGAGAAACATGACCCCCAGTAATAACGCAACCTTCTCCAATAGGTGTCAAAAGACAAGCGGCACCTCAAGTTCCTGAAGCGTCGCCTGGGCACACAAAGCCGTGCCAAGAGGAAGCGCGAAGAGCTAAGCCACCTTTTGGTACGGATGAGGAAGCACTAGTACATATATTATTATTAAAATAAATAATTACCCAATATGACTTTCTTTTTCCTGTTTGCTCGGAAAGCACGTTAAAGCGTCAGTCTCGGTTGCTGTACGAATATCTATGGCAGTTGTTACAGGTAGTTGAAAAAATCCGACAACGGATCTAACTGCAATGCTTCGATATCGCAAACGGGTTGTGGTCAGGTGACAGTTGCTTCACAGGAAATATCGAAGTTCAGCCAAACCCGCAGACTGGAAAAAGATAACCCTAAACTTGGAGTTTCTGATCTTCCAATTCTGATTAACGCTAGGATGAAGAGAACGTTACGAAACCAGAAAGCCAATACCGTAAAATGGGGCTAATTAAAACGTAAATAGAACTGGAATTTGTTCCGTATTATTTTCAGAATAAATGATGGTTGAAGCCAAACCTCCAGCCAGCGGGATTTTTTTGTTATGAATTTGATCACGGTGAAATGTAGTTCTACAATTACATAGGGCTATGCTATGTGAACACGTAAAAGCTAAAACAGACATGGGTTTCATTCATGAAATACAGAAAAAACACGTTAAGAAAAAAATCTCCATTCAGCGGAAAACTTTGTATTTAAGTCGAAAACAATATTGAAATGCAAATCATTAATTAGTGCTAATCATATAAATCATAAAAATTATAACATTAAATTAATATTTAAAGGTAATTATGTGGTTCTTTAAGAAATACAATATTAGTGAGAAATCAAACCTTTTGGTAGTGATGAAAGGGGCGTTAATTTGAATACTTTAAAAAGTAAAAGTAAGTAGTAATAAAAATAATAATATTCTTATAATCTAAATAAATATGTGATACTTATGTATTGATAATGTCCCTTAAATTAATGCTTGTTAAAGCTACTTAAATTTGTATGTAATATTGTAATATTGTATGTATTGTATTTAATATATAAGGCAAAATTTTACCAGAACTCTTATTTACTTTTGGACCGATGTCGTAACATTCCCATTTACATGCCGTTTAACTGACTATATTATATTATTATATTATAAAGTTGTAGTCTGCTATAATACAAAAGCAAGTTTGAAAAGTGTAAGTAAAGGAATAGCACTAATTAATGATTTGCATTTCAATATTGTTTTTGACTTAAATAAAAAAAATTCCGCTGAATAGAGATTTTTTTCTTAACGTGTTTTTTCTGTAGGTATTTCATGAATGAAACCCATGTCTGTTTTGGCTTTTATGTGTTCACATAGCATAGCCCTAATTGTAGAACTACATTTCACCGTGATCAAATTCATAACTAAAAATCCCGCTGGCTGGAGGTTTGGTTTTTACCATCATTTATTCTGAAAATAATACGGAACAAATTCCAATTCTATTACCATTCGATAGCCCAAATACACAGGCATATTACCTATAGGAACTTAGGCCTACAAGGCAACTGTTCCCGTTGAATATGTATAGTTACGTGTTTTAGATGACTAAACTAGACGAGTATTTATATTAAAGACTAGCTTTTGCTCGCGGCTCCGCCCGCGTCGATGTCGGTTATCGCGACCTAACATAACCTATGTCCTCCCTCTAGGTATAATCTAACCCTATACCAAATTTCATCAAAATCGGCTCAGTGGCTTAGGCGTGAAAGCGTAACATACACTTTTTTTTTCTTTTTCTTTCACTTCTCACTTTTCACATTTATGATATTAGGTATGAATTAGATTTGATTAGATATTTATAAAAACTGAATTTTGATCCCGTTCCAGCAATTTTCGGGAAAAAAAAATTCCAAGTTTCTTCCATTCCCGATATTTTATTACAGGTTATACACTATCTCTGAACCAGCCAGATCCGTTCAGACGTTCGTGTGTTAAGTTACAAACATCCAAACAACTTCAAAAACTTTTGTATTAGTAGGTTGATGTGAAATCAAATAACAAAATATTAATAAACAGTACGAGTGGTTTATTTATTATATGATTATAAATTAATATATACAAACATATTAACTAAACTACCAAACTGATACCTAACTAATTTTATACAAAAATAGTACACTAAATAAAAATATAATTACAAAATTATACAGCTCAACACTCAAACAAAACATAAGAACAATTTAAGAACTAATTGAATGATAAAAAGTTTAATATAAATAAAAATTGACTAAAGCCTACTACATAAATACAAACTTATTTACTAACTTAAACTTACCAAACTAAAAACTAAAACAATGACAGACATACTCGGAGTTAAAAAAGATAAATACATATTTTACAATTCACAATAATTGTAAATTATAATATATGTATTTATCTGATATTGTGTGGTCGATAAGGTTAGATTTATAATTATTAATCTAACCTTTGCGTTGACACACACTTTTCATTATTTTTAGCATGTCTGCCATGTGTGTGCTCTTAAATCTATCTCGCCTAGGTCTACTATATGACGCCAAATCACTCCATCTGGGCTCCACAACATCGTGCTTCTCACAAACACCAGTTCCTCGAGGAATGTTTATGTTCTGTGTCGACAAAACAGCACGCCTTATGTTGAGACCAATCATACGTCTCTGCCTATGAGGACATCCTGCTACAATACATTTCGAGGAACTGTATGTGACTCTTGTGAAGCCAGGCACTGGAAATTCTGATACAGCTGGTAGTTGTATCTTTCCTACTGCCTGAGGGAGTGATTTTCGGGCGTCTTTTTTCTGAGCCCTATATTGTTTGACAGCACATTGTAGACAGGACCGGCGAATTTTTGTTTGCGCCCGAATCTGTAAAAAAATAATTATTTAAATACAGACTGAAATATATCCACACACTGCGCGTGAAAATGGGGGTACTATTGTAAAAAGAGTTGGACAACGCATAAAGTTTACATTTATACTATCTGTACTGTTGATAAATGGCACTTGGTGGATTTTGTTCTTTCACAAATTGAGAAAGTCACTTGTACTTTTCCACATTATATTTAATACATATTAGACCTGACCGGTTTGTCCTTACGGCATCCTCAAAGGTTATCGCGTGTGGAGTGAGGAAGAGAATTCCACAGTATTGCTGTAGAAACTGTTAAGGGATTGTCGTACCAATTAGAACTATGCGAGGGAGTTCGAAGTAAAAAAGAAGACGAAGTGCGACAAGGCTTACCTCTAGGGACAAAAAACTCAAAATGCTCACGAATATATGAAGGAGAATAAGGATAATGAACAATAGAAAAGAGAAGGGAAAGAGTGTAAACATCTCGACACCGCTGAATTGTTAACTATTTCAGTTGCCTTCGGAACTCCGAAAGGTGACATCAACATAGTCCAGGAGACAAAGGAAATTCCGAAGACGCTTAAGGGAGTGGAAAGTACCAAAAACTCTACGGCTTACCTCGGTGATATGACTAATGGTATCAAAGTGTTGATGTAAAAAACAAAATTTAGAGAGGCTTGGTCAAAATTATTGTAAATGTACCGGCCACCTATAATGACTGCCTGAGATTTAGCAGGATTGACAAGCAGTCCGAAAGATTTTCCCAAGCACTAATGTATTTAAGTTCATTATTGATGGCAGTAATGGCCTCATTTATATCGTCAGCCCTAAAATGGAGATACGTCTGCAAATCTTCTGCGTAGAGATGATAATTTGAAGAAATAACTTTGGTGATAGCATTAATAAAAATTGAGAAAAGAAGAGGAGGGAGGACAGCACATTGCGGTACACCCACAGTAAGGATGTACCAGTCAGAGGACGCCTCAAAGCGAACCCGCTGCGAGCGACCTCAAAGATGAGAGTTGAACCAACCGATTACGGAGGACGATATACTTAATGACGAAAGGATGCCCATGAGTAATTGAAGGCACTACTGAAGTCCAGTAGAACCAATATCGTCAGAAGTTTGTTCACCAGGTATTTTGACTAGTGCTGTGACTGTACTATAGCCTGAAAGAAAACCAGATTGAGATTGACTCGGACGACATAGACCAATAGAGAAAAGGTAATTAGATAATTAAATTCGCACCGTGTTCTCTAGCACAGTGGAAATAATCGGTAGGATTGAAATGGTCCTAAATTAGGATAATAAGGTGAGATTAGAGTTTATGGCCAAAGGAATGAAAAGTGCTTTTTTCCAAGCCAAAGGAAAAGAGCTATGTTCAAGCAAATTAATTATGTGAGTAATGGCTGGAAGGAGGTCTTTTAGAATAAGTAGAAACATTTGTTGTTCTATTGCAGAGACTAAATTCTCAGTTTAAATTGTTAGAGGTTGGTTCAAATTATCACAATTATTATTCTTCTTTTGGAATATATTGTATTACCAAACCATAATGTGAAAATTATATTTCAAAACTAGCTGTTGCCCGCGGCTTCGCTCGCGGGGATGTTGGTTATCGGGACAAAGAATATCCTATGTCCTTTCTCAAGGTCTGAACTACACTTACACTAAATTTCATCAAAATCGATTCCACAGTTAGAAAAGTGTTACTTTTACACTACCTAAAAACTGCCTAAAAAGGCATTTTTTTAAATATTTCTCTCTGTAAAAACCATCCTTGTACTTCAAAGAATATTCTAAAAAATATTTAGTAAAATCAGTTCAGCTGCTCTCGAGATTTGCGCTTAGCCAACACATTACGCGATTCAATTTTATTTTATATCTGTAGATTAGTCATTAACTTAGGGCTTTCTCATTATGTTTAAACGAAAATATTTGAAACTTATTTATTTACAGTTGCTTCTAACCAAATTCAATAGAATGTTATTTCAGGATATTACCCGTAAAACACCATGAATTAGTTCTAAGCTCTCAAAAATAAATCTACTAACCTGATGGTCGTGTGAGCGCCGTCCATGGTGGTTGCCGCCTGGATGACTCGCTATGCGATCAGCCTGCACATCAGGCTCCAGGGAAGACCCTTGCTGTGCCTCCAGAACGATGCTCATTCCACAGAAGAAACAAATTGTCGTGACAATGTGGCTCGACATTTTATAGAAATTGGAGCACACTAATTTATTTAAAAACGGAAATTATTGTAATGCAGTAAACAAAGCGGCAGCAACAAATCTCTGACCGTAGGAAAGGACGTGCGCGCGACAGAAGCTCAAATGGGGAATTGAAAAGCACTCGGCAGTTAGTGACGGGCGAAGCACCCGCCGCTGGGTGGGGATGCGTGAGAGAGAACTGTTATGTAGTTAGCATTTATCTTTTTCACTCAAACAAAACTGTTTCTATGTTTGTTGAGAAAGATAAGGAGAGAGAGAGAGAAAGAAAGAAAGAAAGAAAGAAAAGAAAGAAAGAAAAGATGTTTATTGCGACACAGCATACAGTACAAAAAAGAAAAAAGAAACAGAATGCAAAAAGAGGAAATAAAAAATAAAATAAAAATACAGTATAATATTTATATACTGTGGCGGGTGAGGTGCCACGTCACTTTGATGCCAAATATGACACTTGACAAGTCAATGTCACATCTGTCAGCAGCAGGACGTGACGTGTCACACGGCACACCGCTACGTGGCAGATTCTCTTTTTTTACATTTTATATAATATAATATAATAAAAACACAGGAGGTACCTACTTAACCCCATCCACATACGAGTACGCTGTGTCCACAAAGGATGGGCACTCAGCATACACTGCGATGGGTATATGCCATCACAGCACTGGTTTTCAGTGCCACCCTTACTTAACCTAAATAACAAATACTATAAAAAATACATTTTTCTCATCGTCATGCAATAACGCTACTTGAAATCGAAGAAGACACGATAAACAGCAAGAGACCCAAGCATCAGAAAGATGTAAGGATTCAAAAAGTAAGTAGCATTTCCAACATTTTTTAATGAGACAATATTTCATTACACATACATCACAACATTTCTCTTGTTAACATTCATCCTGATCGTTAGTCAGACCACTATCACCTCACAGATTATACTAACTGCCACTAAAGCACCTATGCTAAAGTACCATTTGCCATTGTTACAGGTCTGCCAATACGAAAATAAGGCATGCTGTGCAGACAGCCTCACACCGAGAGCTGCCAAAAGCGAAAGGGGCGAATCTGGAATGACATAGCTTAGGGGCCATGACTTCAAGGTAAGCAAGTTGTGTGTAAGATTTAAAATAAGATTTAAAATAATATATATTTATAGCTCAGTACATGTTTTTTTGACTTTGTAGAAGAAGTGCTTTGTACTTCACCTTAAAGCTGTATTTGGATTTTAGGTCCCTGATAGGCGGAGGCAGATCATTCCAGATTCGCATTGCTGCATATTTCAAGCAACCTCGGAAAGCTGTGGTTTTGTGCCTTGGCACAGAAATTGTACTGGTTGCAGACCTAACAGAGTAAGGATAGTGTGTCTTTCTCAAATAAATTTTCTCATATAGATAGATAGGCTTCTTAGTTTTTAATATATCAAAAAGCATAGTTGCAAAGTGTAGCCTTCTTCTACCCTCCATCTTCAGAATATTATTATCATTAATATAGGGTGTTACATGTTGGTATCGTGGTATCTGGTAACAGTATCGAGCACAGGCATTTTGGATTCGTTGTATAAGACTCTTTGTTCTTGCTAGTAAACATGGCCCATAGACTGTATCGCAGTAATTAAATCTAGACAGTACAAGACTGTCTACCAGCCGCTTCCTTAGTGCCGAACCTATATAGTCACGGATGTTATATAAAACTTTTAGCCTGTAAAAGGAATTTCTTACTGCCCTGTCTATGTGCCCCTCAAAACGAAGCTGGGGGTCCATTACGAGACCAAGGTTAGTTGCCTCTTCCACTCTTGCAACCCTCTGACCATCTATAACTATTGATGGGTCATGCTGCAAGATGGACTGGATTTGTTTCTCGCTACCCAGTATCATAAATTTTGATTTTAAAGGGTTTAAAATAAGTGAATGCTCTTGTGACCACTGAACTACCCTTTCCAGGTCCTCATTTATTTTAGACACAGCTGATAGTGTGTCACCAGGCTTGAAGGACAAATATAATTGTGTGTCATCTGCATACATGTGGAAACGACAATTCTTAAAGGCGACTGTGATGTCTGCTGTATACAGAATGAACAGAAGCGGGCCCAAGATCGATCCTTGCGGCACCCCTCTTGTCACCTTAAGGGGGGATGATGACATTACGGTGCCGTCGTCCCTTTGGATTTCCACAAATTGAGATCTATTAGTGAGGTAACTGTTAAACCATTTTACTGTTTCTGGTGAGAACCCATAGTAAGAGAGTTTCGACAATAAGAGTGATGTATTCAGGGCATCAAAAGCTCTGGAGTAGTCCAGTAGGACCAGGGCTGTGCCCTCTCCATGATCTCTTGCTTCCAGAATGTTACCAACCACATCACTCAAGGCCATAGCTGTGCCCCGCCCCTTTCTAAAACCTGACTGCTTATCAGGGAGTATGTTATTGTGCTCTAGATACTCCATAACCTGTATATGTACTACCCTTTCCAACACCTTCGACAAACAAGGAAGTATACTGATAGGCCTAAGGTCTTTAATGGTGTTTGGATTGTTTTTTTTGGGTATTGGCCTAACCACAGAGCACTTCCACAGTCCCGGAAATGTATTTGTTGAGATAGATTTATTTATTAATTTTGTGATTATGCTCAGTGACTGCGGCAGTGTGAATACCCACATCTGTGCACTGATCCCGTCAATACCCTGTGCCTGAGTCGTGATGTTATTTAAGATCTTCAGTACTGTTGGTTCATCTACAGGTTTAAGCTCAAAAATCACACCAGGGTTGTACCTATGGTGTTCATAATAAGTCAGTTTTGATAAACTCGCTACACACTCCCCCGGCACATCCAAGAAGGCTTTGTTGATGGTAGATGGGTCGTTGAAGTGACCCGGCAAACAGGTGTCCCGGTGTGAGTGGAGTACCTGGGTTTTAAGATTTTTCCACATAATTTTGGGGTTATTGATCTGTTCATTTATATTTTTTGTGAAGTAAACAGACTTCTCATTACGCAACGCCACAACGGCCTGGTGTTTAAGCTCCAAGTAATATTGCTTTTTTGACTCCTGTTTGGTACTTTGATAAGCGAGCCTCGCCCTATCGCGCAGACGAAACAGTAGCTTCACGTTGTCAGTTATCCATGGAGTATTCCCTGTCTTAAACAGTTTTTGCTTCACAGGGGCATGCATGTCGAACAGATGCACAATCCAAGTGGACAGTGCATCCACCCACTCGTCTACAGTACCCTGTGAGCATATATGGCGCCAAGGGATAGTCTGGAGATCACTATGGAAAAGATCTGGAAGGATATCTCCAAACGGTCTGTGTATAACCCACCTGGGTGCCTCCTTGACCATTTTTAGGGTTGACTCACAAGTCACCACTGCATGTCTACCTAGTTCCGGGACATGGGTAACTGTGACATTATGAACATTCATGTCTGTGCACACTATATCGATAAGGGTGCCTGTGTCATTGGTAAAGTGTGTTGGTGAGTTTACTACTTGATGCATATCAGTGTAGTTCAAGAACTGTAGAAGTTTCCGCTTGTTGGCTGCACTCTGGTCTAACATGTTTATGTTAAAATCACCCAAAAGAATGACATGATCATATGGTGCCAATGCACAAATGCTGGCAGTCAAGCTGTCTATAAACCTATCCTCGCACAGCCAGGGTGGCCTATATGCTGTGCCTACCAAAATTTTTTTGCCCATACTAGTCAGGGAAAGCCAGTATTCCTCAACTTGTGGGTCCAACGGGTGACTTCTAGTCCTAACAGCAATACCATTTTTTATATAGAATCCCACACCTCCCCCGACTCCACCCCTTATCTGTGAAGGCCTTGGAGTATGCCTAAGCTTGTAGCCAGGCACCAAGGGAGCTCTCCCATCCTCACCCAACCTTATCCAGGTCTCATTGATGGCCATGATATCGACTGAATGATGGTTCATAGCCATCAAAAATTCATCCTGCTTAGTACCGAGCGAACCAGCATTGAAGAGTCCAAACTTTAAATGTTTTTTTTTATGCATTTTTATATAGAATTGAGTGATGCAAAGAGCAAGTACAAACATTCAAGCCTGTATTAGATTTAATCATTTGCAGTATGCAGTGACAGATCAGTGACAAATTAACCAAAACACCAACACCACACACCATCATGAATGCTTCACTTTGCAACCTATAGCAGATGCGATAATAACGGTCACACAACTTGGCACACCTGCTGTTTGTGTGATATAATATAAGTTTTGTATATTTTATACCTAATAAAATGCCGCAAGTAGTAGTTTTATGTATATAATGGTCACACAATATGTCATGTGTGTTCCATGCTGACTGTATATACAATAAATATCGTAATTTAACTATATCTAGTACGTAAGTAGTTATTGCTAATAGTTGCATGTCTGTAAATATTATATAATAGTGCATATGGTCTAGAGTATTATGGTATGTGCAGTTTATCATCAAGTACACAAGTATATCAGCAGAAACTATCAATGTTGTAATATAGTTCCACCTAGTCGCCACCTGTATTGGGAGGTTCAGATGATGTTGATGACGTATTGAGAGGCTTATTCCCAAAAATACGCTCCAAGTCGGTCTCCGAGCGTATGACATACGTACGCTTCCCATCAGCCTGTTTCACCAGTATTCTGCCTTGCTTTGTCCAGGTATACCTCCAGCGAGACTGTGCCGCAGCCTGCCGCGTGAGATAGAACAGGTGCTTGTTTGTCCTTGTCAGACGCTCAAAGATGAGAAAGCGCCTCGGAGAGTCATCAGGGCTGGTAATGCCAGCCGAGGTGGCGCCTCGCCTCACACGCGCACTCCGAAGGAGCTCATCCCGCAGTCCGCGTCGCGCCAGACGCACCACAATACGTCTACTCTTGGCCGTTACCTCTGCTCCTGACCCAGCCGCCCGCTCCACTCGGGGGCCCACCCGCTCGGCAAATACGATGTCGGTCTTCTCCAGCTGCACACCGATTCTGCGTGCCAC
Source organism: Eilema griseolum (assembly GCA_963662185.1). Taxonomy (NCBI): domain Eukaryota; kingdom Metazoa; phylum Arthropoda; class Insecta; order Lepidoptera; family Erebidae; genus Eilema; species Eilema griseolum. Next base: position 20,284,398 of record OY759245.1, read on the forward strand.
GAGCTCGACCGTATGGACCACGCTTTCGCCAGCACTCTCAGGAAGGTTGATTATCTCCACGTCAGAGAGCAGCAGATCTTGCTCCCTATCGTTGAGTTCCAAGCTTAACTTCTCAATCCTTCTTTCCAACTCCGGTGCCGGTGAGGCCTCACTCTGACGGTTCTCAATTAGTTCGAGACGGCTCTCTAGGGAGTCAACCTTCCCCCTGCAAGTCGCCAACGACTGTCGAAGGTCGGCCATCTCGAGTCTGAACTCCCTCCGCTCCGATTTGAGATCGTCTCTCATAGCCCGTATCTCTGTCCTGAGGAGTTTCATTTCACGGCCTATGTCGCTTCCAGGCAGCGGACAGCTAGCCAGTTCCCCGCCAGACGCTCCCTGACTGCCAGCTTGACTGGGGGGCGTTACACTGCCATCACCTGCTGTAGGGGTAGTGACCTTCTTCTTCCCACATTTACAGCCCACTGTTCCCTCCTTCACCGAGAGAAACTTCCCACACGCAGAGCATTTACCGGTCAAGGTTTTATTCACCATTTTAATCCCAGTTCCTCCACTGGACAAGAGATGACGCTGGCGTCACTAGTAAACAAGAAAGTCACCTGGAGGAGAAAGCCGCTGCAGGACCAACTGGTAACTACGATCACCAGGCACCGGTACACACAGTGATATCAAAGCAAACAGAGAGAGTGTGTTGTTTGTTTATTCGAAATTTAGTTCTTTGTATTTAACAGGTAACGGAATTCATTAAGTAATGATGTATTATTAGAAATCCGTAGGCACATGTGTTTATTTTATTTATTACTTAACTACACGATTTTTTTAATTTACAATATTTACATATTGTAGGTGTATATCATTCGAAAGGTATCTTATAACATGTGGACCTAATGTAGGTGTTCTAAATTTTAGAACCGCGATAACGAAAAATGTAATACCAATAAAATTAGTATATAGTGCCGTACTGAATATTATCTACGAAAAGAAAAGTTCATGGTCAAATGAAGGTAAAGGGAAAAGGAAAGGGCAGCGCGCAAGCCTTCTCGGTAACATTCCAAGTAACAAATTCAGCCTACCTCTACTATTTCAGTGGAAATAGGGATTCATTTTTCATTAACGAAAAGTGAGTGGGTTTTGAGCATGACCATGATGGATGTCGTTGATGTCTTTTATTAAAGTAGGGACAAGATAATAGGTCACTTTTGACATTTCATCAAAATTCAACAACGTAACCTTGTAACGGCGGGCATAAAATAAGAACTGCACAATTGCTTAACTTTTTTCAATTACGTTTACATATTTATTGTAATAATGACCGATACGAGTAATTTTACGATTTGCTTTCACTAATAAACCATTCTAAACATAATAAACAATTTCTGATCTAAAGAATCAAAGAATCAAGAATCAAAGAATCAATTTCATTTATTCAGTTTAGGCACATAAAGAGCACATATGAACGTCAAAATTTTACAAATATGTATGTCAAGAAATAATATAAAAATATTAAATAATTAAAAATAAACCATTGGAAAATGATTCTTTCGCTGGTTCGGTAGATTAGTTCTACTGAGAAGATACCAGCAAGAAACTCAGCGAACTACATTAGAACTAGATTATTTTTTCTTTTTTAAATTTGTTTTGGTTTACAATTTATTTTGTGCGAGCAAGCAAGAGACTTATGTTGACCACGCATTAACATCATTAAGGTACTCATCCACTTTATAGTAACCTTTACTCATTAAAGTTTTTTTCACTTCTATTTTAAATTTATTTATTGGCATATTAATCAAGTCATGAGGAATTTTATTAAATATTTTTATGCAGCTGCCTACAAATGAATCACCAACCTTGTGAAGCCTAAGTTTTGGTACAACTAGTTTATCTTTATTTCTCGTATTAAAGTTGTGTACATCAGATAGTTTTTTGAAAATATTAAGGTTTTTTCGTACATATAAGATATTTTCATAGATGTATTGAGAAGCAACTGTTAAATTTTACATAATGGTGATGTCTTTGACTAATTTAAAGGTGTACTATCAGAATGTTCGTGGATTACGCACTAAAACGAGTCAGTTTTATCGGAACTTGTGTCTTTCTCACTACGACATAATATTAATATCGGAAACTTGGTTGTTGCCGGGTATCAGTGACTCGGAGTTATTTGACGATAGGTACACGGTATGGAGACGGGATAGGGATTATGAGTTAACAAGGCAGACTCGTGGTGGGGGTGTACTAATTGCCGTTCGGAAGGAATTTTGTGTCACGGCTCAGCCGAAGTTTCATAGTACAGCGGAGGACATGTGGCTAACATTATCAATGAAGCAATGTGGCGTAAAGTCATCGTTTAATTATAATTTAAACATTTGTCTTTTATATTTATGTACTCAAAATGTGGGTTTATCCTTTTCGAACCAATTGAACAACTTTATTGAAAAGCTGGAGGGTATTGTGTGTAACAAGCCGCTTGATAATAAATACTTAATAATCGGGGACTTTAATATGGGTGATATTAAGTGGTCACAATTTTGTAGTAACGGTGAGTCATACATGCTACCCAGTAATGTAAAAACCGCCGACGAGTGTTCTTTGATTGATTCGATGTATCTGCTTAATTTACGGCAATATAACGGTGTAGCAAACGCACTTGGCAGAGTGTTAGATTTAGTGCTGTCTAATGATTCGGTCTCAGTGTCTGACTGTAAGGAACCTCTAGTGAAACTGGACTACCCGCATCACGGAGCATTATCTATTGACGTGAACTTTATACAAATATCCTATTTAAAACCAAGTCCTCGCGTTAAAATACTTTTTTCTAAAGGTAATTATACCAATATGAATAATGATATTTCCAATCTTAACTGGGAAAATGAATTTAAGAGCTTACATATTGAGGGGGCTGTGGAACGTTTCTACTCACTTATTAATAATCTGATTAGTAAATATGTTCCAAGTAAATTATTAAATAATGAGCATCACCCGGTGTGGTATTCACCTGCATTGAAAAAAATTATCAAAGAAAAATACAAATTTCATAAAAAATTCAAACGTTACGGCAATCTGTCCGATAAATATAGTTATGAATTATTGAGAGAGCGAGTAAAAAAGTTAGAAACAGAATGCTATAAATTTTTCATTAAAACAATAGAACAGTCCATCACTAGTGACCCCAAGCAATTTTGGAAATTTGTGAAATCTAAAACAGGTACATCTGGCATTCCGAGCTCTGTTTGTTATGGTGATACCACGGCCACTGGGTCTGAAGAAATATGTAATCTATTCTCTGACTACTTTGTATCAACTTTCTTGCATCCAAGCGCTCCGGGGGACGATACTGGCGTATACTGTGACTCGGTATCGGATATCGGTGGTATAACCGTGAACCAGGATCAAGTAACTACATTACTTAAAGAGCTGGATTTAAGCAAGTCAGCGGGACCCGATCGAATACCTGCTGTTCTATTGGTGAGCTGCGCTGACACTATAGCCCTACCGATTAGCCTGCTATTTAGACAGTCATTGAGTGAGGGTGTAATGCCCTCAATATGGAAGTCAGCCTTTGTAATACCAATCCATAAGAAGGGTGTAGTCACTGATATAACCAACTACAGACCAGTCTCTAAGCTATGTTTAATCGCAAAGATCTTCGAAAAGATCATCCACATTCAGTTATATGCATCACTTAAAAATGTCATAAGTCAGTACCAGCACGGGTTTGTTAAGGGCAGGTCTACAGTTTCAAATCTCGTAATTCTGGACGATTATATTACTTATAATATGGGTCATGGGAGGCAGGTTGATGTCGTTTACACCGACTACAGTAAATGCTTCGATAGGATTGATCATTACATTCTAATTCGGAAACTAGCTCGCTCGGGAATAAGGGGCGATCTGTTGAGATGGTTTACATCCTACATTTCTAACAGATCGCAAGCAGTTGCACTGAATAATAATTTATCTAAATGGGTCACTGTTCCAAGCGGGGTTCCTCAAGGATCCCTTTTGGGTCCCTTATTGTTTATAGTCTTTGTGAACGACATTGGGGAATGCTTCTGGTCTTCCAATTTTCTCTGCTTCGCGGACGACATAAAAATATATGCTGCCATCTCGTCCCCCGCTGACGTTGAAGCGCTTCAAGCCGATTTGACGAGGCTTGACAACTACTGCACCCAAAACAGATTGGATCTGAACCCTCTAAAATGCTCCGTGATCACTTTCACTCGAAGACGCCAAGTTATCACCTCAGAATATTTTTTGAAAGGACAGAAGCTAACTAAATGCGACCAAATCCGTGATCTCGGTGTTGTGTACGATTCGAAACTGATGTTCGACGAACATATTGATAGTATAGCCAAAAAGGCATCTCGAGCCTTAGGTTTCATTATGCGTACTTCGAACAATTTTGAGGAAGTTAAGACCATCAAAATATTGTACTGTACATATGTTCGAAGTGTATTGGAGTACGGGTCTGAGGTCTGGAATCCCAGATACGATATATATACCGATAGACTAGAAGGTATACAAAGGAAATTCATCAGGTACCTGTGCTATCGCGCTAAAGTAGTGTATAGGTCTGATGATTATCTTAAATTGTGCGCTAGATTTCACCTCCTCCCATTAACACATCGGCGTAAAATTGCTGACGTAATGTTCGTACAGAAAATTATATTCAACAGAGTCGATAGCCCTCAACTTCTTGCTAGAATTAATATCAATGTACCAGTCAAAATCCTACGTAACTTTATGCCCCTGTTCGTACCAATTGTGCCTTCTAATTACCGCCAAAATACGTTTCTGTGGAGAGCGTGTTACACGATTAACGCAGCAAGCTCGCAGCATAATTTAGACATATTCAACGCAAGTATAGCATCAGTCAGGAGGTTGCTTAGCCTGGAATTCTTTCAACAATATTAATATTTATTCATTAGTTTTTAATCTAATTTTTGTTCTTTTTTCCAATAAATATGTTGGAGAATTTTCAATTGTATGGTAGTATGATTCACACAGCATTTGTAAGTATTATAATTTCAAAGATGAATTTTGTGACATTTGATTACCAATAATTGTCAAAGTGACACAAATTTTTCAGTTCACATATTTTTGTCTATAGTCTGAATTGTATCAGTGAGGACCTGTAATTGGCCGTATGCAACTAACGTCAATCACTATAACTTCGTTATGGCTGTTGGTCTTCCAAATAAATAAATAAATAAATAAATAAATAAATAAATAAATAAATAAATAAATAAATAAATAAATAAATAAATAAATAAATAAATAAATAAATAAATAAATAAATAAATAAATAAATAAATAAATAAATAAATAAATAAATAAAATATTAATTTCCTTGAAAAGTTCTTTCAGCGAGTCACGGGGTCTGAGGCTATAGATCGCTCGTATCGCTCGTTTCTGTAGTATAAATATAGTTTCAATATCGGCAGCTGAGCCCCACAGCAGCAGACCGTACGACATAACGCTATGAAAGTAGCTAAAATAAACTAGTCGTGCAGTTTCCTCGTCAGTCAGTGACCTTATTTTTCTAACCGCATAGGCAGCTGAGCTAAGTCTTCCTGCCAAGGCTGTGATATGAGAACCCCATTGCAGTTTGCTATCTAGAGTTATTCCAAGAAAAACTGTGGTATTGACTATTTGGACAGATTCGTTATTCATTTTAATATTAATATCTGCCTGTCTTACATTTGGCATAGCAAACTTTACACATTTAGTTTTCTTCGCATTGAGCAGCAAGTTGTTACTTGTGAACCAATGTAATATATCAGAAAGGGTATTATTCACTTCGTCAAGTACTACTTTATGTCTATCAGTCTTAAAAATTAATGATGTATCATCAGCAAATAATACAATTTCACAAAGATTTGTCGCGAAGTAAGGAAGATCATTAACATAAATCAAGAATAGAAGAGGTCCTAATATCGAGCCCTGGGGTACTCCCATAACTAATGGGGCACCAGAAGAGTCAGTGCCATTAACATTAACTTTTTGAATTCTGTCCGTAAGGTAAGACGTAAGTAATCTAAGTGAGCCGCTTGAAACACCATAATATTCTAAATTTAGTAACAACGTCTCATGATCAACACAATCAAAAGCTTTTGATAGATCACAAAAAATACCAATGGCATCCTGCTTCTTCTCCCATGTATCAAATATATGTTTGACAAGTGCAACTCCTGCATCTGTCGTGTTTCTACCTTTAGTGAAACCAAACTGTTTATCATGAAGTAAATTATTTTCTGTAAAATGTGAAAGCAGTTGATTAAATATTATTTTTTCAAAAATTTTACTTAGGTAGGTAGGAAGTATGGAGATGGGTCTAAAATTTGAAGGATCACTTTTGTCCCCTGCTTTGAATAACGGTATGATTTTACTGTACTTCATAAGGTTAGGAAATTGGTTTTCATCTATGCATTTATTGAAAATGAATGCCAGGTAAGGCGCGATAGCGGGCATTATTGATTGTATTACATTGATTGAAATGCCCCAAAGATCCTCAGTCTTTTTTATATTTAGTTGCTTAAAAGTTTTAAGTATAGTTATAAAATCAATATACTGAAAATCAAAGTTAGTACTACATTTAACAACACTAGATTTAAGAAGAGAAGCAGCTATATTTTTTGAAGAATTTAATGAATTTGTAGTGGTAATTGGAATACTTGTGAAGAAAGATTCAAATGCATTAGCCACTGCAGCATCAGTATTAATGTGTCTACCATCTATTTCTAACTCGAAAGAACGATCACGTGACCTTGTCTTACAGGTTTCTTTGTTAATAACATTCCATGTTGCCTTAATTTTATTATAGGATTTTTTTATTTTAGCCCGAATATAATTAGATTTGGCTATTGAACAGACTTTCTTAAACAGTTTCGAGTATTTTTTAATATATTCGATTACTTGTGGCTCATTTGTACATGCCTTTGTCTCATATAATTCATACAATTTTTTTCTACTTTTAAAGATTCCAGGTGTAGCCCAATCACTAAATTTAATTTTGAACTGATTAGTGTTTATTGTTTTTTTAGTGAAAATGTAAAGAACTGAACGTCGTTACAATGTTGCGTCAGTCAACCCTTTTTCTTTTTAAACACTAGGGATGTTACTCTAAAAATCGAAAGCTGATAGGATTGTAAGTTGAATCGAATGCAATGATTACTTGTGAAGAAAAATCACCATAAATTTATAACCACGTTGTGATTATAATAAAACCTAATTATACATATTTATTATTCTTTTAACTAACTATAAAAATACAAAAAAATAACTAAATAGAAAGGTAATTGATGTTGGGTGCAATTTAGGTGGATGTTGCTGGCAACACCAGTGCCTGTCGATGACGCATGTCATGTCGCCATAACATGATGATGACGCAGTCTTTTGTTGTTGTGCGAAGTGACTGTGCGTTTTTGGTGTGCTCTCTGTTATTTTCTTCTGATCCGGCTTTTTCATTGAACTGATCTTATTGACTACGTTTACCTGGCTATAAATTGGACTCCGATTGCTTAACGATTATTAAACAAGAAAAACATTACAGTCTTACTATGTCGAAACGGGGGAAAACTCTAAACAGTCAATCTCGCGAACTAGTGCTGAAATTGTACAATTATTTTGGACGTGAATCAGTTAACGATGGGCCTCTTTTACCATTGAAACCACCGAGAGAACGCGTTGCCGAAGCATTGGGAATAGGGAAGAAGACAGTAACTCAAATTCTGAAAGAGAAATACGGACCATCAGGCTCAGAAGATAATACTTTACGTACACCGAAAAAACGAAAGAGGGACAAGAAAATTGTTGACGTTGATAATTTTGATGCTGCTGCAATTCGCAACCACATTTATGGATATTACTCGAGAAAAGAATATCCTATTATAAAGCAATTTTTTTGTTAAATTACGTAGGTACTTGTCTTATTTTGCTCCTTTAATTTATGAAAGAAAAAATAATAATGGGACAGGGATTCGCATGATCATTTTTAAAATTCACATATGTTTCAAGTCTGTATCGATTCATTCGATTCATTCATTTAATCGATGTTTTTAAGCAGGTCACCTCACTATGAATATAAAACTGACATCTGTCAAAAGTGACCTATTATCTTGTTCCTACTTTAGGAATATATTAGAAAGGACGAATGTAGATAGTATTGGTGCCTACTGTGTTGTTAACATTCTCCAAACTAGACTAGAAATACTTTGTTTAGTCACCCATCATTATAACAATATTGAGAAATCTATATTAAATATGCTAATAAAAGTGATCGTGTGTACAGACACAACTACTTTACAATGGAGATATTAAAAAAAAAAACCAAACGGCATTTGATAAAAAAAAATTTGGTAAGAGCAAAAGTCGCGTCAACCGACAACGCACGGGCGGAGCCGCGGGCAACAGTTAGTAATTCTATATTAAATATAATTGGAACATGTCTTTATGATGATATTTATAAAAAAGCGTACTAAGTATTTAGGGAATTACTATAATATTTTTCACGTAGCATGGGTACGGTGACATTTGACTAATTCCATTTCATGCATGATTCATTTCGAAACAATTTACCTAACGCGGAATACAGGAAACAACACTTAATACGAAGATAAAAAGAAAACTGTTTTATTTTGCATTTTTAACTTAAAACTATTTTTATTTCTCCGTAATTATTTAAACTTTAAATATAAACATTCCAAATACATAATTCTTGATGCGTGAATCGGAACAGGTTGCGTTAGAGATTGACATAGTAAAATCGTTATAATCGATAAATTGTCGAATAAAGTATCATAAATCGTTAGTTGTATTTTTAACTAAAATACGATTATAAAATATAATTATGTAATAATAAACTTTAAACAAAGCATTTTTGTCTTTGTGGAGCTTTATTATAATATAGCAACACTGCTTAAGCATGAGCTGGTAGTCATCTTGTTATATCAACTCAGTACGAGTGCGTCTGCCTTGTATGCGGTCTGTTTTCTTTGTTTTGAGCTTGCGTGGTGTTTTTGTTACTTGTTTTTGTTATTGACTATCGTTGTGCTTTGTTGTTTTCGTTACCGTTTTTTGTTATTAATTTTTGTTTTGTTGTTTTTTTTGGCAAAATGCCAAAAAGAACGAAAAAGACTGTGCTTGGTAGTCAAGCCCGTGAATTTGTAGTTCGATTGTGGGATTACTTTGAGCGGGAACGTGAGAATGGCGGAACGCTATTGCCTGTGTCCAACGTTTTGGATCGAGTGGCAGATGCGTTAGACATTGGGCGGAACACGGTTTCTCGAATCACTCGAGAAAAATATGGTGCTCACGATACAGAAGAAAATAAGTTGTCCACCCCTAATAAAAAGCGAACCAAAAAGGCATCTGTAACAGATGTAGACAGTTTTGCGGCCGATGCTATACGGAGCCACATTTATAACTATTACCAGAATAAAGAATTACCGACGCTTCTAAAGCTGGTCAAGTCTTTAAAAGATGCTGATTTGTTTACTGGAAGTCCTACATCCTTGTGGCGCGTATTGAAGGACATTGGTTTCCAATTCAAAAAAGTAAACAAAAGAAAAATTGTCATGGAGAGGGGCGATATAGCACTTGCGTGGGTTACCTTTTTGAAAAAGGCTAAAGCGATTACCGATTGGAGCAATGTCGTCTTCCTGGATGAAACTTGGCTGAATGCCAATCATACGGTCGGTATAATGTGGACTGACGATACACCTCATGCCTCGACCAAAGTGCCAGAAGGAAAAGGGGAGAGATTGATTATTTGTCACGCAGGCACATCGAAAGGATTTGTAGAAAATGGGCTACTTGCTTTTAAATCGAAAAAGACGGGAGAATATCACGAAGATATGAATGCGGAAGTATTCACGGAGTGGTTTCAAAATATGCTTAGCAATTTAGAAGAACCCAGCACAATTTTTATGGACAATGCCCCATATCACTCCGTGCAATTGAACAAACCGCCGACTTCTTCCAATAAGAAGAGCGAGTTGATCGAGTGACTCCAAGCCAATAATGTGGAAGCCGATAAGACGAAATTAAAGGTGGAGCTAGTGAAGCTCGTAAAAATGCACAAGCCCCAAACGACATACAAATTAGATATGATGGCAAACGAATATGGTCACGAAGTCCTGAGGCTTCCACCGTACCACTGTCAGTACAATGCCATTGAATTAATTTGGGCCCAAATCAAAGGTAACTTGTTTAACCATAGTCTATTTACATACTGACAAAAATATGATTATGTTTATTACTTGAATTCTATGACTCAATTTGTTTTTTATCTTGTTTCAGGATACGCTGCACGAAAAAATACAGCTCCGCCTTTTACAGCCACAAAAATGATGGGGTTATTGAAAGAGGGATGCAAAAATGTCACTGGCGATGACTGGAAGAAAGTAGTGGAGAAAACCAAAAATCTAATCTTACATGACTGGGAGCGAGACATTAGAATAGACTGCATAATTGATTCCCAAATAATTATTCACGTCGACGAGTCAGATGACGATGATGATGATGATGATGATGAAGATGATGAACATGTTTGATTTTTAATAAATAATTAAACAGGTTATCAATTTTGTTTTACTTTTTTTCTTCAAAATTATTAGTTAATAGAATCGATTTCTTCTTCATTAATAAATGATCTCGATAAGATATATAATCGATTTTATTTCATGCGATTTTATCTTGACTACATCTCTAGTAACTTCAAATCCCAAACGTCACCGTACCCATGCTACGTGAAAAATATTGTAACAATAGACAAACATTACTTGTCATAATTAAAGAAACGCCCACTACAAAATGATTTGCCAAAATTACCACTTTTTAAAACCACGTTGAGTTTAATGTGTCCGCTTTAGGTCTAAATGGGTTCATTCGACGCCGAATATAAACGTTTTAAAATTTAAACAAAGACCTTTCTAGGTGCATATAGTTTTGTTTAGTGAAGTGTATTGTATTTTGTGAGTTCAATAGCAAATGAACCTTGTTTTTTAGGAGCTGTTATTGCCCATATATAGATACTGTACCTATTGAGAACCATTTAGTCAAATTTTATGGAAATTCTTTAAAATCATAATTTATTCTTTAGATTTAGTGTTGTTGTAAAACACTTTATCGATTTGAACTTTAGAAAACATTGATAGTTAAACCTAGTACATACATTTTAGCTTAGATAGACAGTAGTTTGTCCGCAAAGTAGTGAGTTGAGTTTTGAATGTGTGTAGTAGTAAGTATTTTAGTTAAATTACCTACATTCTTTTTCACTAGAGTACAGTAAGATATAAAAATGGAGGGAGTAATAAATGTTCTAGAAGATTTCAAAAATATAACTACTAAGGGATTGGCAAATTATAAAAAAAGTCCAAAGGCAAGATTAACTTTAGAATATGTTGAAACTAAATTAGAATTATTAGAGAACGATTGGGCTTCTTTTAAAAACGCTAATACCAAATTACACGAGAATAACACAATCGGAGAACATGAGGCCAAAGTAGCTAGTATATATGATACCACTGAAGACACATATATAACTTATAAGAGTTTGATAAAAACTGCAGTAATAACTTTTCAAGTTGCACGTGAATTAACTCAACCAATAGCTGTGCCTAGTAACAAGTCAAATAGTTTTGTAAAATTACCGAGAATTTCGATCCCCACGTTCTCTGGCAAATATAATGAATGGACAACATTCCATGATTTATTTGTTTCACTTGTACATAAAAACAATGCAATGCAATGTACAAAAATTGCACTATCTGAAAAGTCATCTCACTGGTGAGGCCGAGCAACTCATCAGACACACAACCATAACTGACGCAAATTGTAACCAGTGTTGGGATCTTTTAGTTAAGCGATATAGCACTAAAAAATATTTGGCCAATTGTATTTTAAACCATTAATTTGTGCAAAAACGTATGCATAGTGAATCTGCTGAATTACTAAACGGGATGTTGGACACCACAACTGATTGTCTATACGCGCTTTCAAATTTAGAAATAGATGTTTACACTTGGGATATTATTATTTATTTCTGATAAAATAAAAAAAGTACTTCACTTTTACTGAGCCTATTGTCTACACTCGAAATCTTACCTCCAGGTACAAGTCTAGTAAATTTATTATTTTTATTGAAGTCGGCGAATTTTTTAACGTCCCTACTGCGTTAGCTACTGTGCCTACGTCACACATTTTTAACTCACGTAATACATAGGTACTCAACGCAACATCAGAGTGTTATATGTGGTTAAGGAGGTTAAGGAGTCGGCCTTACGATCGAGAGGTCCCGAGTTCGAATCCTGGCCATTCCACTACCGATGTGAACCCACTCCTAAAACAAACAAGCAGTTATAGGGAATATTAGTAATTTCGATTACTAATATTCTTTTTTTTAAACTGGTTTATCTGTGCATAGTCATAGCTCCAACACGGGTGGATGCAGTATTTTATTTTGAAATATGGCGGAATCGGAATAGTTCTTAACTATACATCATATACATGAAGCTCTGGTGGGAGTTTAAACATCAGAACGACACGGTACATCTACTCAATGAACATAGGGTTCTCACGCTCTCCACCTTGCTCGCGACGATGGTCTGCTGCGCGGATGCGTGGGCGGCCGGCGCCTCCTTCTGCGAGCAAGTAATGCTCGTGATGGAGAAGGCGGGGCGGGAGCGGCAGCGGGAGCGACGAAGGATCGCAATGCAAGCTGCCCGCGTACGAAGGCAACTCGGGCGTCGGAGGTCGATGAACGATGTCTGCCCCCCATGAGTGCCGGCCTGGGGGTGACAGGTGGAGCCGCCTGTCACCCTGGCAGAAGGAGGCCGCGGCGGCGGTGCGCCTGGCACGTCTCCCCGTTTCCGGGGACGAGTTGGACTCTATAGTCCCCACACCTGAGAAGAGGGCCAGATCATGGGAGATGGCCCTGGATCGGCCGGGGTGCGAGGGATATGCCTGTCAACCTCACCTTCGGCAACCAAAACGACCCACAGGCAGCGTGCGTTTTAGTCGGTTCGAGTCCGATATAACCTCCTCTTCAGGCTCCGGTGGGGAGGTAACCCTGGGGATTTTGCGCACGTAAAAAAAAAACTCAATGAACTTTTCTTTTACGTGTGAAAAAATCCCCACGGATACCTCCATGCCGAAACTAGTTGGAAGGGTTATGTCAAACTCGAACCGACTAAAACGTACGATGCCAGTGGGTCATTGTTGTTGGCCGAAGATGAAGTTGATAGGCATATTCGTCGTAACTGAACGACCCTTTCAGACATTTACGGTAGCCTTGTTAACAATTCTAGAACATAAGATTAGGCAATCCTTTATATTTCTTCCACGGTAGCCTAGTGGTATGGGTAATTGGCGGCTGAGACGAGGTTTCGGGTTTGATACCAGGTTTTTACCATGGTAAACGCCAATGACTTTTCGAAGCTATGTGTGTATTTACCGCAAGTTTATAAGTACCCGGTTAATGGCTTGCCATTAACATTGGGACCTAAACATAAACTGGCGAAATGTGCGCGCTAGCACCTCTGCCTACCCCTTCGGGGATATAGGCGTGAGTTCATGTTGTGCTGTTTTTGATATGTTATTCCAGGTTATACTTTATTTACATACCAAATTTAGCGACAAACATCTAAACATGTTCACAAACCTTGGTGGTCGCAGTCGTTAACAAGGTATAATCAGACAGGTTAAAATAATAAAATGGTATGGCACAGTACAAATGGTTTATTCATTAAATACAATATTAACAAATCGTCAAACTAATTTATAACATAAAGACTAATTAAAAAATCTACCAAATTAAATTTTAACATAATTACATAACTCAGATCCACAAATCGTAATTACAAAGAATTAATTATTAAATGTCATCACTATAATTGAAATTAATTAAACTTTTAAAATTAATGTATACAAATCTATTTACTTACATAACTGTACTTACCAAACGAATAACTCTAGGTCCCTAGTCCCCACTGCGTACCTGCCAACATTTAGATAACTACACTGTGCCTACGTTACACATATTTAACTCGCAAACCGTACGACCAAGAACAGTGTTTACAACACTTTAACCCGTGTATCCGTCCTGACTTCGATATCGCTAATTGGCTGTCGAGGTCAGGTGGCTTTTGCTTCACGGAACATATCGAAGTTCAGCCACATCATAGACTGGAAAGCCGACCTCATATGAGTTGGTATAAGGCTCGGAGAAGAGTTTGAAATATCACGAAATCGAAATGGTTCTTAGCTATAATTTATAAAGCTTTGTACGATACGATACATCTGATTGACCCTCTCCGACAAATATTACGGTGGCTTAATTCTTAACAGTTTTAGATGACTAAACTAGACGAGTATTTATATTAAAGACTAGCTTTTGCTCGCGGCTCCGCCCGCGTCGATGTCGGTTATCGCGACCTAACATAACCTATGTCCTCCCTCTATGTCTAATCTAACCCTATACCAAATTTCATCAAAATCGGCTCAGTGGCTTAGGCGTGAAAGCGTAACATACACTTTTTTTTTCTTTTTCTTTCACTTCTCACTTTTCACTTTTCACATTTATGATATTAGGTATGAATTAGATTTGATTAGATATTTATAAAAACTGAATTTTGATCCCGTTCCAGCAATTTTCGGGAAAAAAAAAATTCCAAGTTTCTTCCATTCCCGATATTTTATTACAGGTCTATAGGTACTATCTCTGAACCAGCCAGGGCCGGCAGTCTGTACATGAGATAGCGACCGAATTCGGATGTTAAGTACGTAGCGACGCAAACTAACCGAAATTCCCAAGTCTGTACTTAAAGTTACGATTTTTGTCGGTTGCCGTACCGAAATTCGTCGTTAACTTAACAAATTCTCGGATAGTACCTTAATAGCATAGACAAGCATAGAATTTGTTACTCTTACCCTTAGATTCTCTTTGGTTAACTGTGTAATTTGTTGACATTTTTATTATGTTTGTACAATTATGCTTTATGAATTTGTAATTATATCTTTTTTGACTGTACAATTTCATCAAACAGAAAAATCTCTCCGCTGATTGATTTTTCACAACACCCTTACCATAGATTATTATACATATATATAGACCAAACATAGACTCTGACATGCCAAGTTGACACAAGTGACATAACATACAAGCAAGAAGCCATAGATTATTATATATAGTAGACAAGAAGCCAAGAAGCCTTGAAAAAGAATTGAATATTTTTGGAGGTTGTAGGGAAATACGAGAAATATTATGGCTGAAGCGTGTTTAGCATGGGATTAGTTTACTCTAGAATATAGGCGGGAAGCGGGAAATGGTATTGCGACGGTAAGGTGCATGGATTCTGCGCGCTAGTGAAAATTATTTGAATTTGGCTAATGGTGAATTCCTATCATTGTATCGCATTACAAAGGCAATGTTTAAAGAACTTGTTGATGAAATAGCGCTATCACTTGAAAGAAAACGCCCTTACGGGCTTTCTGTGGAGTCCTATGTAAGTTTCATTGTATAACTTGTACATTGTTTATCATTTATCTAATTCAAAATTATTATTTATCTAGAAGTACTTCATCTCATTTAATATATTGTAATTGTATAATTTATGTGCTTTTTATCATTTTAGGTGTGTGACACTATTCTGCTCATTTTCAATATAAATGCTCGATGGCCAGGAGCTCTGCATGATAGCCACATATATCATATGAAAATTCCCCAGTTCATGCCACATGAAGACGTTTCTTAATAACGGAGACCACCATGCATGGTTACTTGGTAAGTTTCGAGTCAAATAACTGAACACCCGGTGTGTCAATATACTATTACTGCCAGTGGGGATGCTGTTGACAGGACGAGTGATCACCCTTTCTGTGTGGACTATTTCTCCTATATAATGACTGTCTATATATACCCCACTGACACACAAATATGTAACTTACATGCAAGACACTACAGTAATGTTCTACGTGAAGTAGGAAGTGGTTTCTTCTCTTTCATACTTAGATGTGTGCTATGCACTTGCAAATTAGTAACTACTATAATATAAACTAATAATAATCTAATATAAACTAACAATCCCAAACCAACATTCTGCAGGCATTTTCTGCTTTTCATGGAACTAAAGGTTGTATCCATGAGGCTACAGTTTATATCAGAGGAAAATTGTATAATCCTTTTGCTATCTATTATTATTCATTACAAATGCCAGCAGCTGTCACTCAAGCTCAAGTGGTGGATCCTTCCAGCAGAGAAGCTGTTAACCGGACAGATGGTTAGCCCTTCTGTACGGGCTTTTGCCATATATAACGACTCCCATAGATGTTAGTATGGCAACCGGGGCAGACAATAGGCAGATACACAACCATTGCAAATAGATATATTTGATTTATATACATATTTTCACTGAACGGAAATTGAACATTGTCATCATCATCTTTGTGTAGACATACTATACTGATTGCATTGTTACCTCGCAGTTCAGGGTCCGCCTTCGGCTTTTTCTCCTCCACGACGTCAAGCCTACTTTCTTTACCTGGACCTGGTGGGAGCCCCATTGCCAGGCATTTGTTGCCTCAAAACCTCCTGCTGGTTACCTAGTTGAATATCCCCATCCCACAGAAGCTGTCATTGCAATAAACTGAACATAGCTTTCCCAAAAGTAATATTCTTTAGGGATTTACTGTCTTTAATAGAACCAAATGAAATAGCGAACGAAATGAAAATATTGTAATCCTATCTATTTCTTTTCATTGCAGATGCCAGCCGTTGTTTGTCACTCAACTCAAGCCTGAGGAGAGGATACCCATAGCTGAAGTCATAACAAAATGTTACAAAATGAAGACTGAGAAAATTTTATTGTCTGTAAAAACTTAATAGAAACTCTTTGTATTAAGTACTTTGAAGTAATAAATGCACAAGATATGAACCTATATATATATATATATATGTTTTATTTAATTTACCTATATAGAAATCTACTTACTACCTACTGATAATCTTTGTATGAACTCTGCAGTAACTTATATTGTGTTAGTTACTAGTCCTACAAACATAAACATGACAGTTACTAATAAGCATCCATCAGAATATAATTATCTATTTTATGGCCTTGGGAAGTTATTAAATATGAAATTGAGCAATATAACATACACATTTCACCAAAAGTCTACAAATAATAACTTGAAGCTCAACCAAGTTCACCAAATAATCATCCACCATCTTATAATTGTATTTTATCATGAAATTGAGCAATATAGCATACATAAATCACCAAAAGTCAACAAATAATAATTTGAAACTCAACCAAATAAGCATCCATCATCTTATAATTCTATTTTGTCATCCATTTCATAACCTTAGAGATTATGAAACATAAAATTTAACAATATAACATAAACATATCACCAAAAGTTAACAAATAATAACTTGAAGCTCAACCAAATAAACATCCATCATCTTATAATTGTACTTTATCATCCATTTCATAACCTTAGAGATTATTAAAATGTAAAATTGAACAATAAAACATCATTATCATCTAAATAATAACTTAAAGCTCAACCAAATTCACTAAATAAACATCCATCATCTTATAATTGTATTTTATCATCCATTTCATAACCTTAGAGATTATTAAAATGTAAAATTGAACAATAAAACATCATTATCATCCAAATAATAACTTGAAACTCAACTAAATTCACCAAATTAGCCTCCATTTATAATATATAATACTTATTTCCTCAATGTTGCCCAATTTTATATTTAATATTCTATTAAAAACATCAACAAAATGTGGACAAATAATAACAAATAGTTAACGACGTTAACTACTTTGCGGGCCTTCAAGAATGCTCGCATTCTTTACGACGAAATTTGTTAAGAAACCGACAATTTTTGTTAACTTGGAAGTCGAGACTTGCTAATATTGCCACCGTACCAAATACCGTCGTTAACTCGCACCGATACATGTAGAGACTTGCATCCCCCATACATTATTGCTCGCTTAGTCGCTACCTCAAAATGTACAGACTTGGGTTTGACGCAAAGAAACCGAATTTTGTTGTTAACTTTGCTTACGATTTCGTAAGATAAGTATTAACGACGAATGTACAGACTGCCGGCCCAGATCCGTTCAGACGTTCGTGTGTTAAGTTACAAACATCCAAACAACTTCAAAAACTTTGTATTAGGTAGTAGGTTGAGGTGAAATCAAATAATAAAATATTAATAAACAGTACGTGTGGTTTATTTATTATATGATTATAAATTAATATACACAAACATATTAACTAAACTACCAAACTGATACCTAACTAATTTTATACAAAAATAGTACACTAAATAAAAATATAATTACAAAATTATACAGCTCAACACTCAAACAAAACATAAGAACAATTTAAGAACTAATTGAATGATAAAAAGTTTAATATAAATAAAAATTGACTAAAGCTTACTACAAAAATACAAACTTATTTACTAACTTAAACTTACTAAACTAAAAACTAAAACAATGACAGACATACTCGGAGTTAAAAAAGATAAATATATATTTTACAATTCACAATAATTGTAAATTATAAATATATATAACACACACAGAAACAGTAAAAGAGAGAGAGAGAGCAGTACTATATTATTATAATAAGAAAAGAGTAATTGTTTCCTGGAAATTCAGTTTTTTGTATTTTAAAGGTAGAGGAATTAATTAACTAATGATGTATTATTAGAAACTGTGAGGCACGTGTGTTTATTTTATTAATTACTTAACTACAAGATTTCTTTTAATTTATACCTAATATTTAAAGATTATAGGTGTATATCATTCGAAAGGTATGTTATAACATGTGGACCTAATGCAGGCATTCTAAATTACTAATAAAAAAAAACATCAAACAACAAAAAAAAACTACTAATAAAATTAGTATATAGTGAGTTTGGTCAAGATTGCTGACGACGCATCGTACGACACCGACACGCGCGACCGGAATTGGCGACGCATCGATTTCATCATAGTTTTGATTATAAGAATATTAAATATGTAAATTAGTCTTGTAGTACATTTCTTATTGTAAACACTTTTTATTAAATAAATATTTTTTTATAAATAATCACGTTCGCCGTTATTTGAGTGTGTTCGTATACGTGCTAAACTCGCAGTATACGCTTCGCAGTGCATAATAAGTAGGTATATGATATTGCATTACCTTTGTGTTTATTTATAGCCAAAGCGGCCAGCAAATTAACATAGATCTAATTGATTTAACTTCACGCTCCTGCAGACATATAGAGTAAGCAGAGAGGTAGTTAATTGTGTCAAATATTTTATAACTTAATTTAATTAAACTCAAATATAATGGCGACCATTGAGTTAGCTACATTTAAATTCGTATCTGACCTGTTACCGAAATATGATGGTAACAAGAAAACACTGAATTATTTCATTAGAGAGGTAGAGAATGTGCTATCATTGCTAGAGGCTCCCGTAAGGGCCAACCCCGCGGTTGTATGTTTAATTACAAGCAAACTGAGCGGTTCTGTCGTCGACGCTATAGCGTCTGAGGGGATAGTAGACAGCTGGGAGGCCGTTAAAGCCGCGTTGACCCGTAGGTTAGGAGAACCTCGTAACGAAATTCAGTTGATGAAGGAATTGACCCGCCTGGGGCGCAATAAAAATGAAGACGCCGAATCTTTTGGTAAACGTTTAAGAGAGGTGTTAGATACGCTAAACGTAGTTGGTAGGCACTCAGATAAAACATATTATGAAAATATGGTAATAGATCTATATGTGAATCATCTCGACTTCCATGTATTTATAGGCGTGCGAATAGCGAGACCTACGACCCTAGAAGCGGCAATAGTAGCGGCTAGACAGGAAGAAGCGCGTCTAGCATTTAATAGATTAAATAACAGTTTTAATTCGCTTTCCATACAAGCCAAACCGAAAGAAATGCCTAAGCCTAACCCCACGACGCACTTAGCTAACCAACCAGGATTTAGCCGTAACTTTACTCCACGTAATAACTGGGTCCCAGACCAGAACCAGCACAGAGGTCCATGGAGGAATGGACCCAATCAAGGTGTCCGGCCTAGTGGCTCAGGGACCTTCAGGAACTCAGGTAATTTTAGAACTCAACCAAATATACCCCGCCAACAAGTGAACCCACCGCCGACGGTATCTGACGTCACTATGAGGTCTGTGAATAAGCCCGAGAAGCCTAGCTTTACGTCTGAGGAACTTTTCTATACACAGCCCAGTCAGCCCACTCCAGAACATGGTTATCCAGATAACTACGAGCCATACTACAACGGTGAGTTCGCTAGGAATAATTTACAGGATCATGAGCAGGACTACAGTCATGAGTACTCACAGGAGACATCGAGTGGAGGACCAAGCTATCAGGATTTTCCTGTGGACGAGACTCAATTGGACAACAGTTAATAAGTACGGTAGACCTTAATCATCACGGGAAAGACCATCTTCCTTACATAGAGCTTCCCGAATTCCAAGGTAAGTTTTTATTGGATACAGGAGCCTCACGATCTATCATGTCGCCCGATGCAATAGCAGGTACTTGGTTAGAAGAGCACATCGAAAGCGAACCCTTCCAGGTAAAAACCGCACACGGTGTATCATTTCACGAACACATGATAGTCTTACCCTTACCACCCTAGTTTAAGTCCGATAAATCTCATCAATTCCTAATATTCGAATTTGACCCAAAATATAAAGGCTTGATAGGTGTGGACATCCTGAAAGAATTAGGATGCAACATAGACTTGAAAAACAAGTTGTTGCGAACCACTAATGCTGAAATTTCAATTTACTTTGACTATCCCATAAAAAACATCAAAGTAGAACCTAATTACGAGAAACTTATAATAATAAAAACTAACTATTTAGATGGATAATATATTCATGACGACTTTCAGTGGACTAAAGGACTAAAATCACCCGCGGCCATCGTAACCGTTAGAAACGGAACACACACTTGAAACTCGAACTGACACTAACAAAGAACTTTGCGACAACTTAAAGAAAATTCGAACTGATCATATGAACGAAGAAGATAGACGTGAAATTACTAAACTTTACTATCAATATAGAGAAATCTTTTACTCTGAAAACATACCATTGTCTTTTACTAGTGCGGTCAAACATCAACTGCGAGTAACTGACAACACTCCGATTTTTGTTAGAAGTTACAGACAAGCCCCTCAACAGCGTATAGAAATTCAGAAACAAATTGATAACCTACTAAAGCAATCATACGCGAAAGTATCTCACCATGCCCTGTTCATATAGTCCCAAAGAAACCCGACGCTTCTGGAAAGGTTAAATGGAGACTTGTAATTGACTATAGACGACTTAATGACAGAATTATAGAAGACAAATACCCTTTACCTAACATAAACGACATTCTTGATCGATTAGGACGCGCCCAGTATTTTACGACCCTTGACCTCGCTAGCGGTTACCATCAACTTGAAATGCACCCTGACGATATCGAAAAGACTGCATTTACCACCGAGGGAGGTCACTATGAATTCCTGCGTATGCCTTTCGGGCTCAAAAACGCGCCCAGTACGTTCCAGCCTCTCATGGACCACCAATTCCTCGACTCGGTTAAGAAATGTAAACAAATCTTAACAAACGCCCGATCCTTCAATATCCCGACTTTGACAAGCAATTTATCCTGACAACAGACGCATCAGACTTCGCTTTAGGCGCTGTTCTCTCACAAGGAACGGTCGGCTCAGACAAGCCAGTTGCATTTGCATCCCGAACACTATCCGATACAGAGACACGTTATTACTACAGAAAAAGAACTGTTAGCAATCATTTGGGCAACGAAGTACTTTAGACCGTATAAATATGGTCTAAAGTACTTCGTATATTTATACGGTCGTAAATTCACAATCTATACAGACCATAGACCTCTAATGTGGCTTATGTTCTTAAAAGATCCCAACTCAAAATGAACTCGTTGGAAACTAAAATTAGCCGAATACGATTTCCAAGTAGTTTATAAAAAGTGCAAACCAAACACCAGTGCAGACGCACTATCTAGAGTTAAAATATTCCATAACAGTGTAGACTCCCTAGCAGTCAATCCCGGAGAGGACGATAATGTACACATTAATAGATTATTAGAAGACGTACTTAGAGATGTTCAAGCAGATAACAACCCGCTACGTCCTAATGACACCAATAGGAGCATGAGGGATGACGACGACATCGCTACCAATAGCGCTTTGCCGTCAAATACTGACAAAGACACAGACACGATGAGCATGACAATAATTGACCCCGACCACTTAGTTTCGACAAATCACACACAGCCTGATAACGAAAACAATGGTATACCAATACTTTCTGACGCAATAGACAAACAGCTTAAACAATTTTATATTAGATCCACCCCAGGATCCTCTTATAGGGCAGAAGATAGATCCACTAATTCCAGAAATGTTATTAAAGACGTTTTTATCCCAATTAATAACACTGAGTCTGAAATAATTCGATTCCTAAAGAAACATACGATTGCCAACCGTATCTTCCATTGCTACTTTTATGATGAAAACCTATATCTAGCTTTTTCTAGAGTCTATACTACAATCTTTAATGACAGGGGTCCCAAATTAATAAGGTGTACGTCACGTGTTACGATCATAGAAAATAAAACTGAACAAGAAGAGATGATAAAACGGTACCATGAGGGTAAATCATCGCATAGAGGTATCCAAGAAACCCATAAACACCTCCTTAGAAATTACCATTGGCCTAATATGTTACTCTCTATCCAAAAATTCATAAATCAATGCGACGTGTGTCTTAGGGCGAAATACGAAAGACATCCTGTGAGACCCACGCCAGCTATAACAGAATCACCCACTAAACCTTTTCAACACCTATTTATGGATCTATATTCCACAGGTGGCGCAACATTTCTGACAATAATAGATAATTTTTCTAAATTTGCACAAGCTGTGCCCTTAAACGCATCCAGTAGTGTTCACATAGCTGAAGCACTGTTGCAAATATTTTCTGTCTTAGGTTTGCCACTTACAATCACCACAGATTCCGACACAAAATTTGACAATGACGTAATAAAGGAAATATGTGCTTCTCGTGATATCAATATCCACTTTACAACACCCTACAACCCAAACTCAAACTCCCCAATAGAACGATTTCATTCAACTATTGGTGAAATCATTAGAATTCAATGAATGACCAACAAAGACGACCCGATACAGCTACTGATGAAATACGCAATAATAGCTTATAATAATGCCATCCACTCCACAACAGGATACACACCACGAGAACTTTTATTTAGTCACACAGCTTCCAGGAACCCCTTAGAACTGTTTTACCCTAAATAGTTCTACCAGGACTATGTACTTAACCACCGGAAAAATGCAGAAGCAGTACAGGAGTGCTTAGCAGCTCACGTAACGAAAAATAAAGAACAGGTGATAGAAAAGAGAAACCAGACTGCCGAAGCTATTATGTTTAAGGTAGGTGAAACAGTCAATAAGCAAGTAACCAAGACTACGAGGAGTGACAAGACAAAGCCGGTATTTAAAGGCCCTTACAAAATCATTCACCTACACCCTAACAACGTAGCAGAAATTATAGGTAACCACCCGAACTCAAAATCCATAAGAGTTCATTTTAAGCTCTTACGAAGACCCCATCTTGTTACAGAATCCTCGTCACAGGAGCCTTCGTGCTCTACGCAGCCGCAACCGTAACCCTTAATCCTGTAGATAACGTGAATGGAATTCTCCTTCTAAAACAAAGTCAGCTCTTGAAGCAGGTTGACACTTTTAGTTTGGCTTGCGTGTATAACGTCTCATATTTATACGAAACTGCGATTAAGCCTATGGTTATAATATATACCGATACTAAGCCTGCTGAAGAAGATGAGGATTTACATAGAACCTATAAGGATCAAATAGAAAATAGTATAAATTTGATAAGTAAGAAAATTATATTTATAACCCCAAAACATAGAGTTAGACGTGGTCTTATTAAGGTTTAGGCCCTATTCTTAAAACAATTACAGGCAACTTAGATTACGACGATGCTGTTAAATTTGAAAACGAAATCTCTTTTCATCTCAGAAACAAACGCTATTTGTAGCCGAACACGCTGTAAGCGAGTTTACAAAACAAATCAATCTTGTAAACCAGAATTATAGCGGCGTCGCATCGCAGACGCAACGTCAGCGAATTCCTCGTCCGGCAGCGACGGAGCCTCCGCGCTCCGTGAAGCCAGTTCATACGATAGGCTCGCTTCAGTCGGCCACATATAAACTCGCTCCACTTATAGATATTCTAAGTTAATATCAAGTGTTCTAGTTACTCGGTTATAAGTCCTACATATTGTGAGACATTCTGTGTGATCAGTAATAAACGTTATAAGTGTATGCCACCTTTTATTGAAGTACTCCCACGTGACCCTATAGGCATAGCCTCCAAAGTGGTGACCCCGAACGTGAACGTGGGAGTTTGTAGGTTATATAACCTATAACCTCGTGATTTTTTTTGTGAACTTTTGAATGTTAGGCACTCGTGTGTAAACATTAGCGTAACGAAATGGCAAACGACGGCAGTGCGGCTATAGTGAAATCCGAAGAGCAGGTGATCACGAGCATCGCGGTTACGACGCGTATTCCAGACTTCTGGTGCGACGAGCCCGAGCTGTGGTTTATCCAGGCTGAAGCAGTATTGAACCCGCAAAAGGCGTCGGATGAATCAAGGTACCAGATAATCGTATCAAAATTAGGCAAAGATGTTCTGACGCAGGTCACGGACATTCTCAGAGACCCCCCGCAAACAGACAAGTACTCTACGCTAAAAAAGCGATTGTGCGAAATCTATGCGAGGACCAAGGAGCAACAGGTACACAGACTCATGAACGAGAAGGAATTAGGAGACCAGAGGCCATCGCAATTACTGAGGAAAATGCGTGATATTGCACGTGGCAAGATTGAGGACGAAACCCTCCTCATACTGTGGCTTAACCAGTTGCCAAGCACAGTAAGAGGGATTTTGGCAGCTACGGAGACGAAGGACCTTAGTACCTTAGGAAACATAGCGGACAAGGTCATAGAATCCGTATCACATAGAGAGACAGTCAGCAAAATAGATGTAGCTTCAGGAAGCGAAGCCACAAATTTAATAGCAGAATTCAAGAACCTGACAGAGAGGATAAGAGGACTAGAAAGCAGGCAGCCCAGACCCAGTTTCACCGGCAGAGGTAGAGGCAGGTTCGGACGCTTTGGAGCCAGATCAACGAGTCGCAGCCCATCCCGCAGGTGAACCCCAGCAGACCGTGATTGGTTATGCGAGTACCACTACCGGTTCCGGCATCGGGCGAACAAATGCGCGGAACCATGCAACTGGAATAAGAAAAAGCCGGAAAACTAACAGCGGTGCACGAAATGGGCGAGTCGTGCAGGCCGCAAGTAAATCATTGTCTCAGCATCATGGACCAGCACACAAGTACCTCTTATCTCATAGACAGTGGCGCAAACATATCGGTCTATCCGCGTAATCTTGTGAGTGATAAGCACATATCAAAGCATAGTGAAAATTGTGAATACAACTTGTTCGCGGCAAACGGCACTAAAATTAAGAGCTATGGACAAATAACAAAAGAATTAGACTTTAAATTAAGACGAAATTATAGGTGGATATTTGTCATAGCTGATGTTAAGCAACCAATAATAGGCGCAGATTTTTTAGCTAAGCACAAACTGTTAATAGACCTTAGTGGCCGGAAATTAATAGATACAGAAACAAGCATAATGGCGATTGGTTCACTCTCCGATTCTGACCAATCCACAATAAAAACCACACCCGACGATCACCCCTTCATAGAAATTCTATCAAAATACCCAGATATAACGAAACCCTTTTCTTTCAAAGGCATCCCTAAACATAGCGTGCGCCACCACATAGAAACTACTGGGGCACCGGTGCATGCTCGTGCACGCCCGCTGCCTCCAGACAGATATAAAAAAGTTAAAACTGAATTTCAACTTATGATGGACCTAGGAATATGTAGACCCAGCAAAAGTGCGTGGGCCAGTCCATTACATGTAGTACCCAAAAAGGATGGTAACATTAGGCCCTGCGGGGATTATAGGAAGTTAAATTCGATAACAAAACCGGACAGGTACCCGGTACCGCGACTACAAGACTTCGCATACCTTTTAGCGAACAAGAACATTTTTTCGAGCCTGGACATCAACAGGGCCTACAACTGCATACCAGTACACGAGGACGACATCGAGAAAACAGCTGTAATCACGCCAATGGGTTTGTACGAGTTCCCAGCAATGCCGTACGGCTTGAAAGGAGCCAGTCAAACGTTCCAGAGGTTCATGGACCACAGCGTCCTGCAAGGGCTGGATTTTTTGTTTTGTTTTGCAGACGACATAATCGTCGCCAGTGCCGACGTAGAGTCCCACAAACATCACCTAGAGGAAGTCTTTAAGCGTTTTAACGAATTCGGCATCACCATCAACATATCAAAGTGTTGTCTGGGCCGACAAAGACTAAAATTCCTAGGCTACGAAGTATCAGCAGAGGGCACAAAACCTCTGCATGATAAAGTTGAGGCCATAAAAAACTACCCAAGGCCTGAAACAGTAGAGGACCTGCGCAGGTATCTAGGCTTGCTAAATTTCTACAGGGCGCACATCCCAAAAGCAGCTCAAGGGCAGGCCGAAATGAATAAATACCTCCACAACTCAAAGCGTAAGGACAAGACAATCATACAATGGACAGACGCAGCAACACATGAGTTCGAAGAAAGCAAGGTAAGTCTACAGAACGCGACGTTACTAGCACACCCATTACCAGACTCCCCGTTAGCCTTGATGACTGACGCATCAGACAGCAGCGTGGGAGCAGTTCTGCAGCAGCGGTTAAGTAACAGATGGCAACCCTTAGGTTTTTTCTCCAAACTTCTGACTGAAGCCCAGAGAAAGTATAGTACCTATGACAGGGAATTATTAGGCATTTATTTATCAATCATTCACTTTAGGAAACTCGTCGAGGGCCGAGAGTTTGTGGTCTATACCGACCATAAACCGCTAGAGTATTTATTTAGCAAAGTAGGTAGCGAGAAAGAAACTCCCAGGAGAACAAGACAAATAATGTTCATCAGTGAATTCACGAACAAAATAGTACATGTCCAAGGTAAAGAAAATGTCGTGGCGGATACGCTATCGCGTATTGAAACAATAACATGCCCAACGAGCATCAATTTAACAGAACTCGCCCAGGCACAGGAAACAGATAAGGAACTCTCAGCATTTTTAGTTAACCATAACAATAAGAGCTTGTGTTTCAAAAAGGTACAACTAAGCGGTACGGGGCCAGAGAATAACATCCTCTGTGAGACCTCAACTGATAAGGCACGCCCTTACCTACCCATAGAATTTCGCAAGGCAGCATTCGAATCAATACACAACCTTAGCCATCCGGGTATTAGAACGTCTAGGCGCATGGTTACCGACAGATTTTTCTGGGCAGGCATGAACAAAGACATCGGCAGGTGGGCACGCTCATGCGTTAGGTGCCAAAAAGCTAAAGTCCACCGCCACACAACATCGGCTCTGGGAGAATTTCCCGAGTGCGATCGCTTTGAGCATATTCACATAGACCTAGTAGGACCACTCCCCAGCTCAAAGGAAGGCCACAGATTCTTGTTAACTATGATAGACAGGGCCACCGCCTGGCCTGAATGTATTCCAATTACAGATATATCAGCTAAATCAGTAGCCCAGGCAGTTTTCGAACACTGGATCACACGTTTCGGTTGTCCCCTAAGGTTAACAAGTGACCAGGGTAGGCAGTTTGAAAGCGAAATATTTAAGCACCTCATGAAATTCTTGGGCATAGAAAAGATTCGCACTACTGCTTACCATCCACAAGCAAACGGCGCGTGCGAAAGAATGCATAGATCATTAAAGGCCGCACTAAGAGCTAAATTAGATAGCGAAAATTGGTTGGGGGAATTACCGACTGTATTGTTGGGATTGCGAGCAGCACCGAGGTGCGACACTAATGTAAGCGCAGCGCAGCTAGTTTATGGCTGCACCATTAGATTACCCGGGGAATTCTATGATAACACGGACAGAAAGTTTTACGATTCACAAGAGTACGTACAACACCTAAAAGAAGTAATTAGTAGAATTAAACCAAAACCAGCCTCTCAGAGATCATCTAGACCTATTTTTGTCCACCCAGAACTAAAAAAATGTACTCATGTATTTATTAGAAAAGAAGTAAAAAAACAGTCACTACAGCCCCCGTATGAAGGTCCATTTAAGGTAATTACTCGTACCGACAAAACCCTCACAGTCCAGTTACCAGATAGAATTAGTAACGTATCCATTGATAGAGTAAAACCAGCGTTCTTATTAAGTAGGGATAGTCAGGAAAATAGCAAAGCAATTAGCCCCAATCAAACAAGCCTAACACACAGTCAGAGTCAGAACCGGAGAGAGAGACCACACAGAAAGGTATTTTAATCAAAGAATCCGCTTATGAAAACGCTAACACTCGCACCTCGCGCAGCGGTCGTGCCATCAGGCGGCCAGTAAGGTTTAACATATAGCATGCGCGCAAATGTAATTCAACTTAGCTGTTACGAAACAATATTGTAATTGGATAGTGGAATTGCCTAATTTGCTGACACTTTAGTTCAAAAGGCACTCATTCGCCTTTCGTCACTGTTAAAAGATAGATGTATATTATAATCATGGGTAAAATCAAAGTAAAGAACAGGTCATCATTGCACAAGAAGGAGCAAATAACTCTGATATACAGTACCAGATATCAAAGTTCAACATAATGCTGTTCGTAATATTAGCAATAATGGGTGTACTCATAGCCTATTTTGCGTTCAAGAAATGTAATAGAAGAACAAAAAACTGGATAGGAAAACAGATGACGATAGCAGCAGCAGTCACCGCCGATCGAACCCGCAACGGACCCAGAACAATTCCACTCTCCAAAGTAGTCGTCACCTAGGATATATATGTAAGTTAAAATCACAGGAATGCTAGCGGGAGGTATGATGAGTAGTGATGAATGGATGGAGTTGCAGGCGCTGTCGTGATGGACGCTGAGGATCCCCCAGGGATGTAATTAAATATAGCAGAGCGGGTCATCACGGCAGCTACCAATAAATAGGCATGAATGTGTATAGAATAAGTATATAATAAGGTAGTATAGGAGGTCTCTGCTGACCCATATTGGTATGCACGGTATGATAATATGAAATAATTGTTACAACAGGGCGCAGTATTGCGACACCGGACGCGTTATATAAACACAGGTGCGGCGTCCGAGCGTGCGAGTCAGCAAAAAATCGCACGGAGACCGTATGCGATGTATAGTTTAAGAACTTTGTAATGATGCACTATTTTGATGAAACTTTTGTTAGTTATAGACAACTTTTCCTTAAAAAATCTTTTATGTAAAAATTTTTTTTCAAATAAGGGGGGAATACTGTAGCGGCGTCGCATCGCAGACGCAACGTCAGCGAATTCCTCGCCCGGCAGCGACGGAGCCCCCGCGCTCCGTGAAGCCAGTTCATACGATAGGCTCGCTACAGTCGGCCACATAATAAACTCGCTCCACATATAGATATTCT
The DNA here is from genome assembly GCA_963662185.1 of Eilema griseolum. Classification (NCBI taxonomy): domain Eukaryota; kingdom Metazoa; phylum Arthropoda; class Insecta; order Lepidoptera; family Erebidae; genus Eilema; species Eilema griseolum. The sequence goes on from OY759245.1 coordinate 20,314,088, forward strand.
AAGTTAATATCAAGTGTTCTAGTTACTCGATTATAAGTCCTACATATTGTGAGACATTCTGTGTGATCGGTAATAAACGTTATAAGTGTATGCCACCTTTTATTGAAGTACTCCCACGTGACCCTATAGGCATAGCCTCCAAAAGAATCAACAGAAATTAGGCTCAATACTAAGAAGTACCACTCGTAATTATAATGTAATTATAAATAGGATACACTTTCTAGACTTATATATTCAAATTAACTTTAGTTTACAGCTACTTTTAGATAAGTTGGTAATTTTAGAAGATGCTATGACTTTTGCTCAATTAGAGGTAATGCATCCTAGTATTATAAGTCCCCATAGCCTTATTACAGAGATGATTACCATACAAAAATTAAATGAGTTTAGGCCAGTAGATATTATTAGTATAAAGAACATGCACAATATAGAAAAATCTATTAGCGTTAAAGCCTATAGTACAGAGCACACATTAACATTCATATTGGATATCCCATCTACAGATCAAAATCCATATGACCTTATCCATCTATACTCCATTCCCGACAAACAAGGCCTCACCATCATCCCCAAAGCCAAATACCTAGCACTGGGAAGCAGCGAGTACTCATACCTGGAGGAAGACTGTAAGAAAATCACACCAGACACACAGCTCTGCCAATCACTAACGACGCAACCATTGGACAAATCTGAGGACTGCGTAGTATCCCTGATTCAACACCAAAACACCAACTGCACCCGTGTCAGGATGGACCTCAAGCAAGGAAAGATTCAACAGTTACGAGATAATAAGTGGCTTATTATTCTCCTAGAGGAAGAAACCGTAATAACCCATTGTGACAGGAAGACAGAGTACAAAAGGACCAAGGGAATATATATATATATAACCAGCTTGACAAGCGTGCACCTGGAAGTGCTCAACCGGACGCTGAAGACGAACATCAATACAGTTATTATAGATTTGATTATGGGGTATAATCTCATCTCATCTCTCATCACGTTCCCAGCCAACCAATTGTAACGGAGCAAAGCATCGAGTACAGCTTACAGTTAGAAGATGTCGATCTAGACAGCATCCACAAGATCATGGACCGTGCCCAAAAACTAGAAGAACCCACCATCGACTGGCAAATGATGATGGCCACGCCCAGCTGGTCGACACTAGGCCTCTACCTGGCGCTAACAACAGTAATTGGATGGAAAGCATGGCAATGGAGGCGAGCAAAACTAAGCCAACAGGAACTCCGCACCGAGGACGCTGCAGGAAGCTGCGGGACGCGCTTCTGTCTTAAAGAGGGAGGAGTTAGGCAATCTGCCGACCTGCAAGATTGCTGACGACGCATCGTACGACACCGACACGCGCGACCGGAATTGGCGACGCATCGATTTCATCATAGTCATCGACTCATCGATTTCATCAATATTATATATGTAAATTAGTCTTGTAGTACATTTCTTATTGTAAACACTTTTTATTAAATAAATTTTTTTTTATAAATAATCGCGTTCGCCGTTATTTATTTAGTGCCATACTGAATATTATCTACGAGAAGTAAGGTTCATAGTCAAATGAAGGTAAAGGCAAAAGGAAAGGGCAGCGCGAGCTTTCTCGGACACATTCCAAGTAACAAATTCTGGCTGCCTCGCCACGCCACCGCCCTGCTGAAGCTGCTCTTTCAGTGGAAATAGGGACTTATTTTTCATTAACGAAAAATGAGTGCGTTTTGAGCATGACCATGATGTCGTTGATGTCTTTTATTTGGAATACATTAGAAAGGACGCATGTAGATAGTATTGGTGCCTACTGTGTTGTTAACATTCTCCAAACTAGACAAGAAATACTTTGTTTAGTCACACATCATTATTTTTTATTTATTTATTTATTTATTTAGTACATGGAAAACTTACAGCATAAAAACATGAATAGCGTTGGACTAGGTCATAGAAAGCCAATAACAAGTTTTCACTTATAGTCGCTGCGTAGGTAAAACATTGTAAACAAAAACACGCATTGCACAAACCTTATGGAAGAAAAAAAAAAAAAATAATAGAAAAACTACACAATAGATCTACATGGTCAATACCATGAACATAGTACATCAATTACTGGGTTTGAAAAATGTTAAACTCAAGCACCTTCTTGCCGCGGGCACACTAGTCGAGAAAGGGTCAATATCGTGCTGCTTACATAGCCTGTTAAAGTTACGAGTAGCCCTCACTATGTAGCTGTTTTGCCTGTAATTTGTGGAAGCATTCGGAATTCGTAGCGGTGGATTAAATCGAATTGACTTACATGGTACATTGAATGAAAGTTTTGATAACAACTCGGGACAATTGATATCATTATTAATTATTCGGAGAATGAAGGTGAAATCATTTATCTCACGACGGTTGATAAGAGGTAAGAGATGAAATCTCCGACAGAGCTTTAAGTAATTACCAGCTTTATATGAAATGCCCTGATGGAAGCAGAGGTATTTGATAAAGCGCTTTTGGATATTTTCAATACGGTCGATATATTTGTCGTAACAGGGGTTCCATATCTGACATGCGTATTCCAGATTGCTCCTGACAAAAGTACAGTATAAGATTTTAAGTGTCTTGGCTTCAGTGAAGTTTTTCGACAGTCTCATAATAAATCCAAGTGATTTCGAAGCTTTTTTTACTATAGCATCCACATGCATTTCAAAGGAAAGTTTAGCGTCGTGGTATACGCCTAAGTCTCGTACAGAGTTACTCGTAGGTAGCGTTGTGCCTCCAAGCGCATAAGTGGTTGATAAAGGCAATAGCTTCCTAGTATATGTGAGGACTGAGCATTTTGAGGGGTTCAGGTCCAATTTATTAGTCCGACAGTAGTCCTCAAGTTGGCAGAGGTCTTTTTGAAGTGCTATCGTATCATTAGGAGATGATATAGACTTAAAAATTTTCATATCATCTGCAAAACAGAGAAGTGAGGATGACTGTAGACATAGGTCAATATCGTTCACATAGATGATGAACAATAATGGAGCCAGCAAAGAACCCTGTGGAACGCCACTTGGCAAAGGAACCCAGCCAGATATATAGTTGTTAAGTACAACTGCTTGTGACCTGTTATGCACATATGAGGAGAACCATCTCAGTAGATCCCCGTGTATTCCGATGTCATATAATTTGTTTAACAGGATACTATGTTCAATTCTATCAAACGCCTTACTGTAGTCCGTATACACAACATCAGTCTGCCTACCACCATCCATAGCTTCGGTGAGGTAGTCGTTGAATAGAACTAAGTTGGTTACTGTGGATCGGCTCTTTAAAAACCCGTGCTGGTAAGGGCTTAGAGATTTCACGACGGCTGAGTATAGTTGTTTGAAAATGATCCTCTCAAAAACTTTCGCAATTATACATAATTTTGAAATTGGCCTATAATTTGTGATATCGGTTCTGGAACCTTTTTTATGGACGGGTGTTATATAAGCCGATTTCCATAATCTTGGGACTATACATGAGGATAATGACTTCCTGAACAAAATAGTTAAGGGACGGGATATAGCATGTGCACACTCAACAAGGAACCTTGAAGTAATATTGTCAGGGCCTGCGCCCTTTGATACGTCTAAATTCTTGAGTAGGTTAAATACTTCATCAACTTCTACCTTAATACAGGATATATCTGTCACTGCGCTATGTGGTGAATAAGAATTGTGTAAAGTTAAGGATGGACTAAGGAAATCGTTGTTGGTGCGAGCGAGAAAAGTAGAATTAAAATAAGAACTGAATGCATTACAAATAGAGTTCCCAGTTTGTAAAGATTCATTTTTATATAATAAATTACTAGGTAATACATTTAAATTATAACGTTTTTTTACAAATGCCCAAAAGAATTTTGGGTTGTTTTTTATTGACTGCTCTGTGCGAATAATATAATTTCTGTAACAGAGATCTTCCATGGACTTAACTCTCTCACGTAACAAATTAAACGTCAATTTGTCAGATAGATTTCCGTAGTTTTTGAATTTTTTATGGTACTTAAGCTTTTCTTTTATTGATTTAATAAGTGATGAATTATACCAAATAGGATAAGATTTATTACGGATAAGTTTCTTAGGTATGTATTTATTTTGTATATTAGCCACATATTCATTAAAAAAGTCAACGGAATCGTCTATTGATCCTTCCAGGAATTCATTCTCCCAATCCTTGTCATTCATATCTCTAATAATCGACTCAAAGTCCCCTTTATTAAACACAAACCGTGAGCGCGGTGCATACTCGAGAGTAGATACTTCCAGATCCTGAATTTTTATTAATAATGCTGGATGATAGGAATCGATACGCACCAAGGGGTCGCTACACTCAGATACATTCACTATTATATTTGAGAGAACCAAGTCCAAGAGTTTACCCTGTGAATTGGCTACACCGTTGTACTGTGACAGTCCTAGCGTACATAATTCGTCTGTCAATAAATATTCATTATTGGAGCATACATTAGTCGGGCAATACGAATGGTTGTCAATAGGCATCCACACAATATCACTCATGTTGAAATCACCGGCAACCAAAAATTTATGAGTTGGATTATTCATAATCAATTGAGTTAATTTCGTAATAAAATTATACAATTGTGAAGAAAAAGACAGACCATTATTCTGGTCGTATAAATAAATTACACAAATATCTAGATTGACGGGTTTCCTCGAGTGAGTCACTTTGAGTTGTATATTTACCCAAAGGTCTTCAGCCGTTGAGTGTAATAGTGGCTGAGAGGTGACCGCCATTCGTCTATTTGTCGCAATAAGAACGCCACCGCCCCGTTCTTGATCTGTTAGATTGTAGTCTCGGTCTCGTCGCCATACGATGTAACGATCGTCAAAATACTCAGTGTCTAGGAAGCCGTCATTGAGCCACGTCTCAGTTAGAATAATAATATCGTACGAATTGGAAGACATCTGACGGTAAAATTTGTCACTTTTTGTACGTAGACCTCTTACGTTCTGGTAGTAGATATCAAGTCCATTATATTTATGTATAATCATTGTTTATGTCTACAACACCATAATAAGTAGCACTATAACAAATTACCTTGGGCTTATTATGAACCGATGAGTAAATGAAAACAGAGAATTCAACTGAGCAACAAGTTATACCCATGTCACAATCCCATACTGAACACGTCGGGCATTCTAGAATGGTAACACTGCATTGCAATATACAATATACTAGCTGATTCTTTCCGAAGGAGTCATTTAAAAGTATCATAGTAGTTATTATGTTTGGCGTGTAATGTGGGTATAAATAATATTGTAATAACATAATAACAACATTGAGAAATCTATATTAACTTTAACCCGTGTATCTGTCCTGACTTCGATATCGCTAATTGGTTGTCGACGTCAGGTGGCTTTTGCTTCACGGAAAATATCGATGTTCAGCCACATCATAGACTAGAAAGTCGACCTCATCTGAGTTAGGATAAGGCTCGGAGAAGAGTTTGAAATATCACGGAATCGAAATGGTTCTTAGCTATAATGTATGAAGCTCTGTACGATACGATACATCTGATTGACTTTCTCCGACAAATATTACGGTGGCTTTATTCTTAATATAGATGATTAAACTAAATGAGTATTTATATTCAAGACTAGCTTTTGCTCCCGGCTCCGCCCGCGTGTATGTCGGTTATCACAACCAAGCACAGCCTATGTTCTCCCTCAAGTCTAATATAACCCTATACCAAAATACATCAAAATCGGTTCAGCGGCTTAGGCGTGGAAACTTAACATGCAGACAAACAGTTACTTTCGCATTTATGTTATTAAGTATGGATAAGATTTGATTAGAGATTTATAAATGCTGAATTTTGATCTCGTTCCAGCTGCTCGTTCTGCGGAAAAAAGGTATTATTCCAGGTTTCTTCCATTCCAGATTGTTATTCCAGGTTATACACTATCTCTGAAACATTTTTCAGCCAAACCCGTTCAGACGTTCGTGTGATTAATAACAAACATCCAAACAACTTCACAAACTTTTGTATTAGTAGGTTGAGGTGAAATCAAATAATAAAATATTAATAAACAGTGCATGTGGTTTATTTATTATACAAATATAAATTATCATTTAATATATATACAAACAAATTTACAAAACTACCAAACTAAAGACTAAAACTTTACAAAATTACTATACTAAAGAAAGATACATTACACAACCCAACAATCAAACAAATCATAACTACAATTTAAAAACTGTTTGTATTATAAAAAGATCAATATAAATTAAAATTAACTAAACCTAATTAAATTAAAACAAACTTATTTACTAACTTAAACTAACCAAACTTTTAATTAAAACAATATTAACTAGTAACAAAAACATTTATTTACAATTTGCAATGCAAAAATATAGAAAGTGTTTGTCATCGCAAAGGTTAGGCTTTGCGACGACAAACACTTTCCATCATTTTTAGCATGTCTGACATGTGTGTACTCTTAAAACTATCTCGCCTAGCTCTACAATATGCCGCCAAATCACCCCATCTGGACTCCACAACATCGTGCTTCTCACGAACATCAGTTCCTCGAGGAATATATAAATTCTGTTTGGACAGAACTGCTCGCCTTGTCTTAAGACTTATCATACGCAGTCTATGCCTATGAGCACATCCTGCTATGATACACTTCGAGGAACTGTATGTAACCCTTGTGAACCCAGGCACTGGCAAATTCGGATACAACCGGTAGTTGTATCTTTCCCATTTCTAGTGGGAGTGATTTTTGGACCTTTTTCTGTCCGAAGACCGGCGAATCTGAAAAAATAAATAAATAAAATACATATAGGTATTTAAACTATCATGGTCACTCACATCAGTATCAAAATTAAAGGGGATATTTACCATGTTTCATCTACTGTCAAAACTATCTTCATAAAAAAGTTCCTCTTAAAAAGCTGTCGCACTCAGAAAGAAGACGAGGCTAACAGATGAAAAAACGGCGCTAATGGCATATCATGGCTATGCAGGTTCCATGCTGAGATATGGAATACTACTATGGGGTAATTCAACAGACATAAATAAAGTGTTTATATCGCAGAAGAAATGTGTTAGGGCGATTTATGGGGCCGCACCTCTAGATTCCTGTAAGCCACTCTTCAAAAAGCTCAAATTATTAACCCTCACATCAATCTACGTTCACGAGATTGGCGTGTTCGTAAAAAAAACCCACAATTATTTGAAAAAGCCTCTGAGACTAAAAAGTTTATATCTAGAGACCCAAGTAAACTCTTGATACCCATGATGTCGACTAGTTTATATAAAAAGAATAGTTTCTGTATGTGTATCCAAGTTTTTAATAAAATACCAAAAGATATAAGAGAGTTACCAGTTTCACGCTTTACACATTCCTTAAAAAAATGGTTAATAGATAGATATTTTTACACAATGAAAGAGTTTATGACATATAAAAATTAAATAGAATAAATTAATGACTGAGTAACAAGTAAAACTAGACAGTAGTAGGCTATAATAAGAAGTAGTCATGGGTATGATAATTATATTGTTGACATTACTGTGTTACTTTGTAGTTACCAAATTCTATGGGATAAGCTCAATCGGTAATGTAGTTGTGATAATAGATAAGTATACCTAATATTAATTACCTGCCACCCAATTTTAAATCAATGGTTGAAAACCATTTCATACCACTAAGCATGTCCAGGGTATCGTCAATTCTAGGCAAAGGATAACTGTCTTTCTTAGTGACATTATTCAACATTCGGTCAATCAATCAATCAATCAATCAATCAGCCCACTGCAGTCCACTGCTGGACATAGGCCTCTCCCAATGTGCGCCATTTTCTCCGATCCTCCGCCTTCCGCATCCAGTCTGTCCCAGCCACCTTTTTCAGGTCGTCAGTCCATCTGGCTAGGGGGCGTCCTACCTTTCGTTTACCTTCTCGCGGTCTCCACTCTGGGACTCGTTTGCTCCAACGGCCATCGGTCCTTCGGCAAACGTGGCCAGCCCACTGCCACTTTAACTTGCTTATTCTGTGGCCTATGTCGGTCGACTTTGGTTCTCTGTCGAATAACCTCGTTCCGAATTTTATCCTTCAGAGAAATTCCAAGCATAGCTCGCTCCATAGCCCGCTGCGCAACTTTTAAGCTATGGACCAGCCCCATTGTAAGTGTCCACGTTTCGGCACCGTAAGTCATAACAGGTAGGACGCACTGTTCAAAGACCTTTGTTTTGAGGCATTGCGGTAGGGTGAAGAGAAAACTCGACGTAGTTTGCGAAATGCTGCCCAACCCAGTTGGATCCTTCTGGCTAGTTCTTTCTCGAAGTTGTTTTTACCGAGCTGGATAACCTGCCCCAGGTAGATATATTTTTGAACAACTTCGAGTGTCGCCCCTTCGATGGCAACATTCGGTAATCCACACAAAACCTTGTGCTACCATCCTTCTTTTTCACTAGTACCACAGGTGATGACCATGGACTCGTAGAAGGTTCGATCACTTTGCTCTCAGCCATGTCTTTAATCATATCTGCTACCTCCCTTTCTCTTGCCCATGGTAAACGTCGAGGTCTCTGTTTTATGGGCCTGGAGTCACCTGTGTCAATCCGGTGTTTCACGAGCCCAGTCCTTCCACAGTCCTTCCCGGTTGCAAAGATGTCTCTGAATTGTAGCAACAGGTTTCTGGCTTGGTGCAATTCTGATGTTGTTAAGTTTTCCTTCGAATTCTCAAGGAGTTGTCCGATGTGATCTTCGGAGATTTGTGTACCGTCTTGTTTAGGCGAAGTGTTGTTCAACCGCCTCAAGCACTTTACTTCCTCACATCTTCCGACCACACTATTCTTCTTCAGGAGAACTATTTCATCACTGAGGTTAAGAATTCTCACTCTAGCGATTCCGTTCGGTATCAGTAAGGTTCTTGCTGTTATTAAATTTTGGTGACTGCCGGCATCTTCCACAATAAGACATCTTCTTTGTTTAGTCTTCGCGGGAAACTTCACTTTGACCAATGTTTCCGATTTAGGAGCTAACGTCGTATCCGTTAAACAGTAAAGAGAGCACGGGTGCGATCCTTGTAAACAAACTTCCTGATCAGGGAATCTCAGCACTCCTCTAGGTATATCCAAGACACATCTGTGGTTCCTCAAGAAATCCAGTCCCAAAATGCAGTCATCAGTAATATTAGCAATGAGCACTGACTGCTGGTATATTTGGTCGCCAATTCTTACTTCCATTTCTGTTTCACCGAGAACGGTCACTGGCTGGCCAGTAGCTGTCTGAAGCTGGCATCTTGGAAATCGTTTTTCCCACCTTATGGTGCGTTTCAGTAATTCTGGTCTAACAACTGTACGTGAAGCTCCAGTATCCACTGTTAAACTGCAAGGTCGATTGTTTAAGGTGGCCTCGATGATCAAACTATTTCCATTGCAAACTTGAGTTATAGTGATGGTTGGGGCCTCATGTCGACCAGCCAGCGCCCGCCCCGCGGCCCTGGCGGCATTTAGTTTAACGGAACCTCTTGATCCACTTGGGTCCCGGAGTCCGTGACCCTCCTCCGTTTTCTCGAAGGACACTCTGATTGAATATGGCCCCTTCCTCTACAGGAATAACACGTTGGGACATAGCGTGGCTTCCTCTCTTCTGCACCCACCTCTTTGACCTCCCTAACCTTACTTATTCCGGCATTCTGCCGCACAGTTTCCACCTCGAGAGCATAAGCCAGTGCTTCTTTCAAGGTCTGATGGTGACGCACTGTACACTAGCTTTCACTTCTGCGTCTCGTATACCGTTTAGGAAGGCCTCTAGCAAAATGGTCTCTATCATCATGGGAGTCGATGAGTAGGCCCGACGAACGAGTCTTTCAACCTCCACAGCCCATTCCTGGAGGCTTTGACTAGATTTTTGTTTCTTCTCCCGAAGCTGCGCTCGGTAGGCATTCTCCAGGTGCTTATCACCGTAACGTGTGTCTAAAGCTTCCATCAAAGACCCCAGAGTCCTTCCTTCAGGCGGCAGGTTTTCCAGTATTATTAAAGCATCTCCTCGTAATGCAAGTGTCAAGGCCATAAATGACTCCTCGTTGCTCCAGGCTTTAGTTTTTGCCAATATCTCGAATTGGTACTTGAAGGGTGTCCACGAGGAAGTTCCATCAAAAAGTGGTAGGTCGAACTTTGCTGATGATGGTGAGGTAACGGTAACAGGTCCGCAGGTTTCCAGCCTGACCATCTTCTTTTCTAGGACTTGCAAACGGTCATCCATGCTCCCAGTCTTCAAGGCCATTTCATTGCTCAGCATTTGCAAGCCGTCTTCGAGGTTCTTCACCTTATCCCCCAATGCGTGGATGCCTGCATCGATTTTACCCATGACAGCTTCCTGGTTGGCCTGCATCTCTTGCCTGGAGGCCTGTATCTCTTGCCTGGAGGCCTGCATCTCTTGCCTGGAAGCCTGCATCTCTTGCCTGGATGCCTGCATCATCTGCTGCATAGAAGCCAGTAGCGTCATCATGTTGGTATCTGATGAGGTTCCTTCTGGTGCTGCCGTAGTTCCCGCTGAGACAGCAGCATCGGCCTGACTCCCTTCCTCTTCGAGGGTCCGTTGACGTGCGGCATCCATTTCCACTTGACGTCTGGTCCGTGGAGTACGCCCTTCGTCTTCACGTGGTAATAACGGCATTCCGCTTCTGACACCAATTGTTACGTGCACGGGGTACAATTAAATGCCGTTTACTCAATGAAGAGATTTATTAGCTCACCACTAACTAGACAATTTAATCACTCGTACACACAGTACTCTTCAACAGTTCCAGTCGCTCAGTAGTTCACAGTAGTCCACAGTCGTTGCTCAGGTCGCAGGTAGAATCTTCTTCGGTCGCTTAAGTTCGCTGTGTTCGTTATCGATCTCAAAGACTGAAAGAATCGTGTTGCTATGCGAGCATGTTTTTATACCTCTCAATTAGGAGGATCGAATTATCTAGAAAGTTTGCGAGCGATAAAAACCTATTCTTTTGATCTTGCCGCCGTCGCTGACCTTCGAGTACATTCTCGATATTTACCTATTGTTTGTTTATATTTGAGAGTGTAGGTACTCATAGGTAGGTTGTGACTTTTTCTTGACGATTTTAGATTTTTCTATGCCATTCGGTAGAGTACCTCGTCACTAACAATGCGTTTTTATTTCTTGAAGATTCGATTATTAGTTTTCGAGATATCGACGGCTGTCGTAACAATAAAATAGCTCGACATTTTCTAAAAATTGGAGCACAGTATTACATTATTGCAAAACCGAAATATTTGTAATGTAATGACCAAGGCGACAGGAACAAATCTATAACCGCAGGACTGTATATGACCCTTGTAAACTCAGGCACTGGTAATTCGGATACAACCGGCATTTGTATCTTTCCTACTGCCTGAGGGAGTGATTTTCGGGCGCCTTTTTTCTGAGCCCTATTTTGTTTGTGTGCTGTACTGTAGACAAGACCGGCGAATTCTTGTTTGCGCCCGAATCTGTAAAAAAAATAATTATTTAAATACAAACTGAAATAAGAATAGTCACTTGACTGTTCACTGAAATATTCAATATAAGCGGGTTTTTTTTTATACCACTAAGTTGGCGTGTGCGTTCGCCCAGCGGAATGTTGTTAAAGGAGATGGATTCACTTTCATATATTCTTGGGCCTAAATGTAAAAAGTTGAGAGTGGCCTCAATTGAGAGCTTATATATTAGTTAACCATCCCTGAAAAATCTGCAGATTTTGAACATCAGAGAGCAGAGTTATAAGAGATTTTGTAAGTGAGGTTATGCAAAAAATTAACATTTTTTAACTATCATTTCTATGTTTTTTTAATAGAAAGTAGTTATTTTTTATTGTAAAAGATTTATATTGTAAAAAAAACTTACAAATAGATATTTTAAAGATATGTAATACAAAGATGTCATGTTAGGAAAAAAAACTATTTAAATAATTATTATATATGTATTTCTTCAAAAATAATTAGAATATCGTTAAAGAAGTGCGCAGAGGGAATTACATTATTTACACTTTATGCACGATACATTGGCGGACTTAATGCCGTAGGCATTCTCTGCCAGTCTACCATAGTGCGGTGCAGAGCTAGTACGAGGTAGGCGCATATTAACAAAAGATGCGACATTATGTGTGCGCAGCAGCCTACAGTTCGTTTATCTACAATACAGTTAGAGTAATGTCCGAGGATTGCTTCTCTACCTCGTAGAGAGTTGTCGACTAAGATACGAAGACTAAGATAAGATAAGATACAAAATACGTCTTGCGACTTATATGTCTGATTTGAATGCGTTCCCTTAGCATCCATACAGAATTAGAAGCCGACAACTCTTGAAACAGGCTGCTGCTGACCACCCTACACACTTCTATAATGAAGCCTTCATTACCTCTTAGATGCTCACCGTAATATGAACGTGCCTGCTTTATCTGATATGTTCCTAAAGATATTAGAATTAATCCACTTTCTGTAAGCTGGGGAAAATCATATAAGTTATCATTGTGAACGGTAATTGTAATAACTGATTGACTGAAAGTCAGGAAGCTGTCAGTTGTCACAGCACAGATTAATACGACTTATACAGTTGATAAACACGAGAATTAATTAATCGATTAACGAAAATCAATTCTAAATTTTTATAATTACACTGTTATTATATTTTCTAAATGTGTTATTATTATGTTTTGTTCACTTTGATTGAAATAATACCACGATGAAAGTGTTTTATTGACAATATTGTTTGAATCGATCACAGCATTCGATATTGAATCATATTCGTGGACTTAGGACTTAAACTTAGTTTTAAGATTTCTCGTCTTCCTAATGTTCAACTGAGCTTCTTTTTTAAAATTTTGAAATAGAAAAATATACCGGTTTTTTTAAGCCATATCTCAACTCATTACAATTTGGCCCAGAAATCCCCGTCTCCTTTAAAGATTCTAATTATGCAGATATTTAGTAAATGACGTCGTTTAATTGTGTATGGTAAAATAAAATTAGTGCATGAAGCCATTGTGGAGAAATTTGCCAAAAACTGATTCCGCTGGGCGAACGTTGTCCTGGCGGAACTTTTTTTAATCCATGGACTTAGACGAAAAAAAAATGTGTCCGCTAATCAGTAAATATTTGTGTATGATTGTGTATGTATGAATCAAGTTAATGTATGCATAAACTTCAGAGAAAAACAAGTTTCCGTTGCGCGAACGTTTGTCCATTAGCTGGTTTTCATATAAAGCGCTTATATAGAGAGCTGTTGATTTTTACATACGTTGTTTTTAATTTGTGTATAGTCCTAGTCTAGCCATAAATATTGTTACGAAGAAAAAACATTTTTTTTTATTGCAAATAATATTTATTACTTTTACAGTGTGTTAGTTTAATACATAAATATAAAACAATTTAAAATATAAAAAGCTTATTCGAAGTGGTCTCCATTGGCTGCAACACAGTCCTTTAAACGTTGAGGCCAGTTATCAATAGAAGCACGCACTCTTTCCATGGGAAAATTCTTCACTGCCAATCGTATGGATTGTTTTAGGGACTCCAAATTATCATGGCGTTTAGAGCAAGCCATACTCTCTAAAACTGACCATAAATCATAATCCAGCGGATTAAGATCGGGACTAGACGACGGCCAGTCTTCAGCTCTGATGAAGTCCGAAACGTTCACTTCCAACCAAGACTGCGTGGACCGAGCTTTATGACCCGGCGCTGAGTCTTGTTGGAAGGACTATACTTGGTTATTGAACATGGTGTTGTTAAGGGGTTTAACTACCTTCTCAAGAATGGTATCTTGATACACTTGTGCCGATGTTATGATACCTTTTTCACAAAAATATGGCTCAGTCACTCCTTCATAGCTAACACCCCACCAAACCATCACTGAAGTCGGATAATGCCCACGTTGCACTCTGTCGACTAATTGGGAAGCTTCCTTAGAGCTTTGAGCATAAACACGGTCATTTTGTTTGTTAAAATGTTGCTCAATTGTAAAGATTTTCTCATCCGTAAACAAAATTTTTCTGTGACCTCCCGTTGCGTACCGCTTCAGTAGTTGCTTCTATTTTACCACCCTATTCTTTTTTAAATTATCAGTTAAAAAATGACCAGTGCGTCTCTTATAGGCTGCAAGTCCTAAGTCATCTTTTAAAAGGCGCGACATGGTTCTGGGTGCTATCTTCATCACCCGAGATAAAATCTTTTGCTTTCGGACAGGATTTCTTCGAATTCTTTCCCTTACTGCTTTGACCACCTTTTTCGTACGAACACTACGTGGACGGCCAGATCTTTTTCTGTCACAAACAGAGGAGGTTTCATTGTACCTATTAATAGCCCGGTACACAAACATTTGACTAATACCAAGCGTATGGAGAGTTTTAAAAATTACATTCGGCTCCATACTAACTTTGTGTAATGCAATCACAGCGATTCGGTTTTCTTTATCACCCCACTCCATTTTAATATAGCAAAATATTGTACAATGTATTGGCGCCAAAATTAGAAAACACAATGAACAATCTTATAAAAATGACAGATTCCAAATTCAAATGTAATATCTTTCTTATTTTAATTGTAACAGTATTTATGGCCAGACTAAGTATTAGTTTAAAAAAACAGATTTGGAAAAAAATTAAAGGTTTAAAAGATAAAAATATAAAAGTAAAATACTCTTATAAGGTCTTAGTTCGTAAAGTATGCACTTGGAGGTCGAGATTTTGGCGTTTATACAAACCTTGTAATAATGTGCAACATGTTGCCAAGTATCAATGATGTTCCTTAGTAATTAAAGAGTTATTGATTAGACCACTGTTTACAAAGCAGTCAAATATCACGACATTCCAAAGGAATTGCAAAGTAAAATATATTCCAATCATCAGTGTATTAATTCAACTACTCACATGCAAAATTTCATCTCATTAAATTCAGTAATTACAGAGAAACCATTAAAATACTGACAAAGCATCGAAAGCCTACATAACCCGACCATGCTCGGATGGGTACAAAACAGCGGCCGTGCAATATATTTATGTAACATTCAAAAATTATTGTATAATACCGGTATGAAATTGGTACAGGTGATAACACAATTGTTGTTTTAATATAATTTATGGGTCATTTATTTTTCTACACCTGCTTTTTAAATGTACCTATTTGACTATAACAGTATACTATTTACGTACGTACTTTATTTAAGTATGCGCTTGAGACTTGAGATAAAATATAATCTAGGTAATGTATATTATTTAAGACAAATAAAAATGATTCAGCTAATTTCTACTGAAGATTCCACGGATCAGGATTCTAACAATAGACGGTAGACCTTAGATAAATTACATACCTACCTAATTACCACATGTAAGATTACCACAAATAGTTGTTCTAAGTCTGGGTGTACTTTGTGTACGTTAGTTGTATGTTTTTAAAGTCCCGGCCCCGCGATACAGGGTCTGTTCCCTAGTGCAGAAGTTGTCTTTTAAAAAAAAGAAAGAAAAGAAAGATAATATATTGATAAATGTGATTAATGATAATGACACTAATCATTCTTACAGATATTTATCCAGGTTGAATGTTTAAAGATGATGATAGCGATGTAGTTTTTGTAGGCACTTCGTCATCTCCAAAAGTATACATCTGTAAATCACAATAGTACGTAAATCCTTGCTTAGATAAATGATATAGACTACATGTTCCCTAGTGTGGGAGTTGTCATTAAAAAAAAACTGAATAGTCTAGTTATACTAGTCATCACAAGCGCCTCGACTGCGCTCCCGATATGCTCAAAATACACGCATCTGTGCACGCATATGAGTTGTATGCAAAGTTCTGTCATTATTGTGGTGAGTGTCCCGGTTGTCATGACTAGGCCGTAAGACGGTTAGAAACTTTGAGAATATTTTCAATATTTTCATTCATTCATTAATTCATATGCTCACGGCTGGTGTCCCAGAAGGGGTAGGCAGAGGTGTGACTTTTTTGTGATATCCACATTTCGCTAATTGTTGGTTTCTACGCAACAGGTTGCGAAAAATAAATAATAAATACATAATTTTTATGTACCTAATCTATAATATTTTTGTACACGGAAGTTTTAAAATTTAGCATTTATTTCTCGCAACCTGTTGCGTAGAAACCAAAGATTTATTTTTATTGTAGATAGATAGTGGCGTTATTATTAAGAGAACATTTTTCATTCAAGAAATGCAATTGTTTTATTTTTTCCTAACGTTTGTGTATGCAACTGTACCATATTAATAAATACTATACTGGAAGGTTAAGAACGTTACTTAGATATATGACACGGCCGCTTTTATATATCCATCCGAACATGGTCGGGTTATGTAGGCTTTCGACGCTTTGTCAGTATTTTAATAGTTTCTCTGTAATTACTGAATTTAATGAGATGAAAGTTTGCATGTGAGTAGTTGTATTAATACACTGATGATTGGAATATATTTTACTATGCAATTCCTTTAGAATGTCGTGATATTTGACTGCTTTGTAAACAGTGGTCTATTCATGGTAAATTATCCTATAACTCTTTAATTACTAACGGAACATCATTGATACTTGGCAACATGTTGCACATTATTACAAGGTTTGTATAAACGCGAAAATCTGGACCTCCAAGTGCATACTTTACGAACTAAGACCTTATAAGAGTATTTTACTTTTATATTTTATCTTTTAAACCCTACGATTTTTTCTAAATCTGTTTTTTTTTTCATCTAAGTCCATGGATTAAAAAAAGTTCCGCCAGGACAACGTTCGCTCAGCGGAATCAGTTTTTGGCAAATTTCTCCACAATGGTTTCATGCACTAATTTTATTTTACCATACACAATTACACTACGTCATTTACTAAATATCTGTATAATTAGAATCTTTAAATTTAACAACATTCCGCTGGGCGAACGCACACTAAGTTGACAGACAAGCACACGGCCCACCTGATGGGGAGCGGTTACCGTGGCCTATGGACGTATGCAGCACCAGTGGTGTCACACTCGCGCTGGCGACCATGAAGAAACCTGATGCCCCTCTTTAAGAACCCCATATTGTAGGCGTTGTTTCTTTTAAATAGGGCTATGCTATTGTTACTTGGTGGTTTTATGCCTGGAATTACTCTTTTCTAGCGAGATATTTTTTGTATCATATCGTAAATTTTTCTTTTCGTTATCATGTATCTACACACTGCGCGTGAAAATGGGAGTACTATTATAAAAAGAGTTGGACAACCCATAAAGTTCTTTGGTAAAGGCTAAATTCTCGGTTCAAATTGTTAGATGTTAGTTCAAATTATCACAATTCTTGTTTTGAGATATATTTTATTATCATACCTTTAATTCTATTTGAAAATTAGAGTTTAACTTGGAACTTATTTTTAAACGAAACTATTTGAAACTTATTTATTTACAGTTGCTACAAACCAAATACAATAGAATATTATTTGGGGACATTACCCGTGGAACACCATGAATTAGTTCTAAGATCTCAAAAATAAATCTACTAACCTGATGGTCGTGTGAGCGCCGGCCATGGTGGTTGTCGCCTGGATGACTCGCTATGAGATCAGCAAGTAAATCAGGCTCCAGCGAAGACCCTTGCTGTGCCTCCGGAACGATGCTCGTTCCACAGAAATAACATAGTTTGCCAATAATATGACTCAACATTTATTGCAAAAATGTTGACTAACAACAAAACCGAAATAATTATATTGCATAAGGCGACAGGAACAAATCAAAAATTTTAATATTTTTTTTATGCCAATCGATTCTATTTCATGTGGGGATCAAAAAACTCTATGGGACCATTTTAGCTTTCAGTACTAGAAAAGACAGAAATCGCCAAAAACGTTTCCCATACATTTCGTACGGAAATATGATAAATCAACTCGAAACTCATAGGTGAGGTAAAATTTTGAACTTTAAAAAAAAAAAAATCATTTAAACATTTAAGAAATTGGTTTATGAAAATAAATTGCTCAAAATGATTTCCATTTTCACGAATACATAAGTCTATCCTTTTTTGCACTGAACGAATGGCGGCTAATAATGTTAATGCATCCTTGAGCTCTTGAACACTGGCGTACGTCGTCTTATACACCTCGTTTTTCACGAAGCCCCATAAAAAAAAAATCAAGTGGTGTTAGATCGGGGCTACGAGGTGGCCACTGTGTTGGACCATGTGTACCTATACACTGTGTACCGAATAGGCGGCTCAAATTGGAACGTGAAAGGTGACTGTTATGTGGCGGAGCACCATCTTGTTGAAAATGAACTTTTCGCAATTCCGACAGGGGCCATTCGTCCATCTCGTTTTCAAGATGGTGTAAAATGACTTCATTATACATGGCAGAATTCAGTTTCCCTTCATAAAATTCCACCATTATGACTCCGGGACATTATACCACACCAACAGTTGAATTAGAAGCGAACCTGATTATGATACAGTCTTCCTCTTCCACGGTAATACATGGGAACATGCTAAGAGAATGGCTGAGGCGGGATTGGCGAGGGTGACAGAATGGTTAGATAATAACCTCCTTACCCTTAACACCTCCAAGACTAACTACCTGTGTTTTTCTAAAACTAGTATAACACGCCCCAAGTCAGGTTTTGGTATAAAAATTCACACCTTCCCATGTAACCAACATCCTTTGGCCACTCAATGCAATTGCGAGTTTTTGACTCGGGCCTCTTCAATAAAGTACTTGGGAGTAACTTTGGACGATTGTCTGCGCTGGGATCGACACATCTTAAATCTGAGTAATAGGATTAGAAAAATGATATACATATTCAAAGAACTAAGAACAGTCGCACCTACCAAACTCCTCGTCCAAACTTATAGAGCACTTTGTGAGTGTCTATTGAACTACTGCATCTGTACCTGGGGAGGAGCCGGCAAATCAATAATAATCCAACTTGAACGCGCCCAACGTGCAGTGCTTAAAGTTCTTATGCATAAGCCTTTTCGTCATCCAACATCAGATATTTATAAAATTACTGGGGTCTTGTCCGTTCGCAAACTTTTCATATTCCAATCACTACGTAGATACCATCGGATAGCTATTCCATGCCTACCAAAAAACGCCAAAAGAAAATTCCGATGTCCAGTACCACATACGAAGTCTAGCTTCGCACAACGGCATTACGACTACAGTGCACCGCGAATATATAACTCACTCACTAACAAAGATACACATAAACTCAACAACCACACTTTTAAAAAATTCTTACTGAATCGTCTTACAAATAACATGGACTATGATCACATTGAATCTATCATCACGAATCAGTTTAGTTAACTACTAACGATGATACTCTGCACTGACATTCTTAGGACACTGAGGTACACTCAACACATACACACGCCATTCACACTTCACTCACACACACACACACACACACACACACACACACACATATAAAATACCCTCACAAATACACATCGAACAAACAGGGTAATTTATCCGTAAAATGTAACATTGCATTGTTTGAAAGGTCTTTTCTGTATTCCTTTTTCTTGTACCAATTTTTTTTTTTCCCCTTTTATACATTTATTTTATAAGCCATATAACAGATTCCACAGTGTGAAACCTGTAATTTGGAAGGAACTGTCTCCTGAGATACAGGTTGAGGACCTAGTTCGGGAGACAGAGACTGTATGTACCTAGATGTATAACAAAATGATGCAATAAAATTTTATTTTATTTATTTTATTTTAACTCTTAGTGGATTTTCTTTGGACCAATAGTGGTGATTTTTTCTGTTGTACATACCGTTATTGGAAAAATTCGTTTCGTCTGACCACAGTATGTAATTTAAAAATTCATGATCTCTGCTTATTTTTCCTCTTAGCCATCTGCAAAAAGTAAGCCTTCGAACATCATTACCCGTATGTAACACTTGAACTATGAGCCCATATCGATAGCACTTGTAGCCGTATTTCTTCCATATCTTTATCACAAGGGAGTGGGATACACCTACTTCAAGGGCGACTTGCCTGGACGATACCTCTGGATATGCTTCGACATAAGTCAGAACCGCAATCTCCGTGTCCATGTCCACACGAGGCTGCCGCTTTCTTTTGAAAGAACCCTGCAATTCCAGGTTTTTCAAAAGATTTGTAATAACCTTTCTTGTTGGCACATGCCGCAACGGATACTTATTGCGGTACCACACTAATGCAGCTCCCGCATTTCGATTATTGACAAAATACGCTTCTAATAAGTAAATTTTTTCACGATTAGAAGACATTTTAGCGAAAATCCTTAATTAATATCTCATACGAAGTTTCTCAGCTGAAACTAAGTATAACACACACATTTTCGAATCAAATTCGAAATTTGAGGGTAAAAATTCTTTTTATTTACTTTACAGTCAATTCTACCCACTTCCTGGCCATAACAAAAAGTTAGACCATCGTAGAAATTTGTTTCTGTTGCCGAAATGTATGGGAAACGTTTTTGGCGATTTCTGTCTTTCCTAGTACTGAAAGCTAAAATGGTCTCATAGAGTTTTTTGATCCCCAAATGAAATAGAATCGATTGGCATAAAAAAAATTTTTTTGGACTTTTGCATTTTTTTTGCCAAATGTAAGTTTTTTACAAAATCTGTGAATGCAGTTCAAAATATGTCAAAAAGTTAGGGAAGGTCTTCTAAGAACGTTTTGCTGTAACTGCAACGGTTAAGGTACTTGCCCTTACTGCCCCGTTTCAAAAATACACCCTGTATATATATTTTACAATGAAATTACAATTACAATTAAGGTAGTTGTATCTTTACCACTGCCAGAGGTAGTGATTTTTGGACCGTTTTCTGCTGAGCCCTCTTTTGTTTTATAGTAAGATGGTCGGCACACTGTAGATAAGACCGACAAATTAGAGATTGCGCCAGAATCTGAAAAAAAAAATTTAAATAAACACAAACTGAAATAAGAATAGTCACTTAACTATTCACTGAAATATTCAAGTTAAGCGTTTCTTTCAAATGGGGCTATGCTATTGTTACTTGGTGATTTTATGTCTGGAATTACTCTTTTCTAGCTAGTTTAGATATTTTTTGTATCATATCGTATCGTATAATCGTATACCTAACTAATCTAAATAAGAGAATTTCTCTTTTCGTTATCATTGCACTGCGCGTGGCAATGGGGGTACTATTATAGTTGCTCCTAAAAAAATGATTTTATACTATAGAGGAATTCAAAAAGTGTAAGGGTAAACTATGAGTATTTTTAGCACATTATTGAGTCAACCCATTTACGACATTATTAATTTATCGTAATATATTGACATGTACCATTCTTCACAATTTTAATGACTTGTTTGTTTCATTTTATGTTTTGACATTATTTTTGTGACTAATATTTAGAATTTGAATTGACTTATAGAACATGTGCTGAACTATTGATATTTAATGATTGTATTCGTAATGATGTGTAATTAAATGTTTGCATGCCATAAAATGGTAAATGTACCGCACAAAACTATTGGACCTGACATCTTTGTAACCACATTTGGGCAAATAAATGAATTTGAATTTGAAAAAAAATAAAAAGAGTTGGACAACCCATAGAGTTCTTTAAACTTAATTTAATTTAAACTTTATGGCTATGGCATTAAAGTTCAAAAGGAGATCACCCAGTCGCCATACATTTTTGGGCTAATTTCGAAAGTGCCGGCCAACTAAAATAAACTTGATATTTGGATTGAGTACAATAAAATAATCACTTTTTATTACTACACAAAAGTTGTAAGTCAAGTCTGTACGATGTTATTCAAACTCAAAATATCTATTTCATTTGTGGAATAAAACTATATATTATTATATTTCTCGTAATACTGTGCGAATAGGCACGCAAAAAATCTTACTTGCGCCTGCGCCACTCTATATATCTCGTTCGCACGCACCGCCCCACGTCACATGCTTTCTCGCTCGCACCTAACGTAAGGTTCCCCGCCCGCTGCCCTTAGTGGGCACCGTTCGTCGGTTCGTCCTTTTAGTTTTCCATGCAACTTCTGTTACTTCTGTTCTGTTATATTTTTAATCAAAAAGTTCCAATTTTTCCAAAGATTAACATACAGTCATCACAAATATAGAAATCTAACGAAGCCTTTTTTATTTGTATGTTGTGATGGCCATATTATAGAGGTGACTGGGCCTCATGCTGCAACAACATCTGACGCGACTATTATGAATTCCATTTTAGAAAATGAAGATAATGTTTTTCAATGGTTCTTTAGACCAGGAGATACATTTATATTAGATCGTGGCTTTAGAGACGCTGCGTCATCTTTATAAGCTCATGGATATGCAGTACATATGCCCCAATCAAAAGATGCAAATGAAAATCAATTAACTACTTTGCAAGCCAACAAGACGCGCCTGGTTACCATATGCCGCTGGGTGGTGGAAGTCGTTAATGGAAGATTCAAACGAGATTTCAGACTTTTAAGAATCGTGAATTGCAATCGCGGCTTACCGCATATGATTGAATATTTTAGGATTGCAGCAGCCATATTAAACGCCTATCATATGTTAATTGTAGACAACGTTCGAGCACCAAGGTTCATAGAAATCATTCAGGAAAGAATGAATATCCCAAACACATTAGGAGATCTGGTAACCAGATATAATTATAATAGAAGTCGTACACAATTCCAGCCGATAGATGGAAATATTGCAGATATTCCATTCCCTACATTAACGGAAGAAGATCTTGTATTATTCGCTCTCGGTACATATCAGCTGAAACAAGCTAGAAGTTATTATGCAGAACATATACACGCAACTGGTACATTTTTAATTGAAATCGGAGGACAATTACCTGCTGAGCATCTGCGAGAGCTTCAAGGAAGGGACATTTTTACACTGCGAGGGCGAATCCAGTCCAGACATGTCCGATTACGAACCTATAACATTTATATTGGCATTGACACAAGTCTCACAGGGCGACAAGCCATTGCGCATTACTATTGCACCTGCCTTAACGGCAGAAGAACTGTCGGGTGTTGCTCACATGCCATGAGTCATGTGTATTGTGTGGTAGGTACATGGGGAATGCAAGGCACTTACCTGTCATAAATATTCCTGCTGAAGGTTTGGAAGACATTTTTGTTAGACACGGTGAACTATAGTTCATAATATTTTTTTAATAAAGTGATTAAACGGCTATTGTATTTTATTTTTGTTCCCTAGGATTTTCAGATTGAATACCAGCGACACGAAAGCGAGTCAGCGATACGAAAGCGTGTCGACAAATTCGTACTTCGACCCAAAAACGGGTGGTGCCGCCTAGGGTCGAACTGGCCATACATTCAGGGTGGCATTGTTCAGCCGCCCCCTCCCCAACCTACTTGCGGGCTCTCCTTTTTGGGCCAGGCAATTAAAAACGCAAATAACTGCGATCATATCACTTTTATGTAGCACTTTTAGAACACAAAACTACACTACAACTGCTCTAAGTTTATTAAAATATGTTGTTCAAGCAACTTTAAGGCTAAACATTAAAACGTGAATATAATCTCAGAAAATGGTTTTAGAACTTTGCTGTAGTAATAAAAAGTCTTTGCAATATTGAGTTCTATCTAAATAATAACTTTTTATTTGTTGGCCGGCAAAAAAAAAAATAGCCCAATCTGGGTGATCTCCTTTTGCAGAGTGAATGATTTTTTTTATACCACTTAGGTGGCAGACAAGCGCACGGCCCACCTGATAGAAAGTGGTTACCGTGGCCTATGGACGAGTGTAACACCAGAGGAGCCGCATTCGCGCTGCCGACCCTGTAAGCGCAGAGTTTCTGTGCCGTCAGTGTAGAGGACAAAGCAGGACAAGCCATTAGTCATCCCACTGACAGTACAAATTCTCCAGTGAGCTCTGGCTACCCTACTCACCGCTGGGAACACAACACGAAGTTATTATAACCTGGCGGTATTCTGTAGGGCGGAGGTACTTCCCCAGTCGTACTGCTCAATTGGGCGGCGGCGCCGTATCCTACCTCCTATAACGTGTAATGAAACTCGTTTCATTGAATTGTAGACTTTAAGAGTATAAAAAAGCATCTAAAATTTAATGACATTTTTGCAGCGTTTGAGCGTATGACAGTGATTTTGCTTTAGTAGAATCCAGGGCCTGCTATTAGAATGACTATACGTAACTATAAATTTGGTACCGCAAAACCACAAAGAAGACTCTGGACCACCCCATCTCTTCCCATGCGGTGTTGTACAAGGTGACTAAGGGATACGGCTGTTTAACATCAGACAGATATATACAGCCCAGACTCAGCCTCAGAGGCTTGGCTTGAGTCAACAATAGTGCCTGGCAGACGGCAAAGGTTGGCCACTAACCACGACACAGGCTGTGCTATTATGTCAGATGACAGCCGCTCTTAATATAGCCAAGTAAATCAAGCCACATTATATCTAAGCAGACCCCAGACTTCGAGGTGAAGACCTCGGATGAGAATGTGACTAACGCAAGAATGATAACATGAATAAAAAGCGCGCTTTGTCTATAAGAAGCGTTTTCAGAAGCATTAACGCGTTTCTGTTTTCTTTGCATTCCATTCGAAATTAAACAGAAACCTACTCATTTCCTGTTGTTTTAAAAAGCTTTCTTCCTTACAGAACAAATTCCCAGATCCAACAAAAGAGATACCCCTGCAGATACTTCTAAACAAAGAAGTTGAGAACATCAGATGGGGCACCAACCAGCGTGGTCTGGATAACCCTTTGGTGCAAGTCTCTTGTAAAGATGGAAGTCTGTATGCAGCTAAAAGTGTTATTGTTACATTATCTGTGGGGGTATTGAAAGACAGGTGAGCAATACATAATTTTAGATTGCCTGATTAGCGGCGGGAGTCTTAGCGCCTTAGTGGTTAAGAAGCCAACCTTACGATGGAGATCTCGGATTTGAATCCTGGATATTACATACTTCTCGTTAACTTCTCCAGCTAAGGCAGGTGAGTCACTCACATCGGAAATGTAATGACTAGGATTCGAACCCGGAACTTCCTGTATTTTTTTGTTTTTTTTTTATACCACTTAGGTGGCAGACAAGCACACGGCCCACCTGATGGAAAGTGGTCACCGTGGCCTGTGGACGCGTGCAAAACCAAGAGAGTCACACTCGCGCTACCAATCCTGCAAGCATTGAGAGTTTCTGTACCGCTGTACCGTCAGTGTAAAAAGACAAAACAGGACAAGCTTACCAGTTTTTTTCTTATACTACTTAGGTGGCAGACAAGCACACGGTCCACCTGATGGTTACCGTGGCCTATGGACGTTTGTAACACCAGAGGAGTCACAGTCGCGCTGCCAACCCTGTGTGTACAGAGTTTCTGTGCCGTTAGTGTAGAAGACAAAGCAGGACAAGCCTTTAGTCTTCCCACTGACAGCACAAATTCTCCAGTGAGCTCTGGCTACCCTACTCACCGCTGGGAACAAAACACGAAGTTATTATTAGGGTTATTAGCCGCGGTATTCTGTAGGGCGGAGGTACTGCCCCCGTCGGACTGCTCAAATGGGCGGAAATACCGCCGTGTCCTACCCCCTAATACCGTTACTAGTAGGTATTCTTTAAAAAACATGGTCATTCACGAGATCTGACGACTAAATATCATTACCATAAAAGCCGTAGGTGACCTAAACCAGAATAAGGATGTGTAAGCCGACACTGGCACTGTATGACGTCATACGAACAGGGGGCCAATTCGCCTATTTTATGTTAACGTACAAGATTTTAGCGACACCATAGATATGAGATTTTGACTGACAAAGAAAATTTTGTGCGCCAAGTTGATTAATCACATCGTAGTGTCTTTACTGTGGTCTCACCGGTGTGGTGTTCGAAACAATACAGCCAAAAATTGCCAAATCAGTGAAATTAAAATGACACATGAAATAAATTCAAAATGCACGTACTTTTTTATTTTCTTTCTTATAGTAGCTCATTATAAACGTATTTGTTGATACAAATGTACAAACATGGCAATGACCACTTAATTTACCCATAATTCACTTTAAAAATGAAACTAAGTATATACTTGCCACTATAAAAAACAGTGACACTGACTAATGACATTACTGACGTACGTAATATGCATTATTTATAGATTCATCTGGATTCATCTAAGATTATTTCGTATGTTATTGAGATGTTACTACGCATTTTCATAAACAAAAGATGTTATATAGTTGAATATAAATACAAGTATCACCACCCCATCTCATCGGCAGAGTGTCGCAAGACTCGCAAAAGGCGACTAACGGGAAAAAACCCACACGCTATCACTGCAAGAGAAGGAAAACTCGAAATAAAACCCTGTTTCATCCTGTCTGGCCAGCGTGGAAATAGTTGGCCAAAGCCTCTCAACATTGGGAGAGGCCTATGTACAGCAGTGGACTGCGAGAGACTAATATAGAAAAATGGATAGAGTTATATAGAAACAAGATATTTGTGCATTATTGTATACATATGGTGGAAATAATAAGATTGGGACAGTCGGAGCCGTTAGTCCGTATCTTTAAGGACATTGCAGAGGAATTCATGATCCAAGGTACGAAAAAGCACCAGTCTCATCAGACTAAACCCCTCTGATTAAATTAAAAGTGAGTAACAAAAAATACTTTTTATATTTATAATATTTGTCACTCTGCCCATTATTTATTAACAAGTGCCTGCTTGACAAACGCCTGGCTTTCCTGCAGGTGATGAATAACTCTCATCCTCTGTTTTCAAATGATCTTGAACCTAGAAACAATGAAAGAAATATTATGTTAACACAATAAATTATAAGTTTTCTTTGTACATTCTTAGTACCTATGTTTAAATAGAGACCTAAATATAAATGAACTATAACACCTTTTTTTTTTCAGGTATCCAAGACTAATTAATATACAAGACTGATTTTTGACTAATTTAACTAAGCTATATCTAATATAAAAATATACATCAGCCATTATGTTTTTTACTTTTAATCATTATCAAATATAATTTATTTATTGACATAGGTAAGTAAATACAGGTGATAGATTTCTTGACGAATAATTTCCTTATTACCTGAATCTTGCTTTCAAAACTCCAATACAGCATTCAATGGTATTGTAGACAGAGACGTGCAAGTTATTGTAATAGTGGTCTGGTCCGGTTCTCTGTGGTGTTCAAAATACAAGTCATCATCCATCTGTGCAAGGGGTATCCATTGTCACTTAAAATAAAGTAAATTTAATATATACGTACGTATAAATACATAAATGCCTATGTGTTATTTCACAGTATAATATAGATTATACTATATCAATAAATATATATAAATTTATATATATATATTTATAGGTAGGTAAAGCAGAAAGTCTAAAGACACAAATGCCGCCTAAATTAGAAAAAATTGCTGTTTAAATAACTATTTACCTTGGTAACTGATATTATAAAAGTAAGATTAAAAATTCATTTGTAACTGTTCTACGATATACAAATGATTTCTGGACAATGTCACTAATAAAGTTATATGTATTGAAAAAATATGTAAATACCTACTTACTATATATAAATATATAATTATTCCCAACTCAATTGATGTCGGCTTTCTAGTCTAACTAAGATATGGCTAAACTTTAACAATTTCAATGAAGTGACTGCCATCTGACCTCCACAAACTGTCCAAAATCTGTAGTAAGAATAGTCAGACAGCGACTGTTCGTCGTAAGAATATATTATTATAATATTACTGCGGACAAACTAATAGTGATAATAGACCAGTGTTTAGGTACTTCATCATCAACATCATGGAAATATGCACATGAGAGTGCTTCTTCCATTATATTATGTAATTCTTATAATAATTAGTAGTTAATATAGATATAAATATATAGTATAGAATATGAAAAATTACATACATAACATAACACAAACTCACGCCTATATCCCTGAAGAGGTAGGCAGAGGTGCTAGCACCCACATTTCGTTAGTTTATGTTTAGGTCCCAATGTAATAGGTGGCGAGCCTATTGCCATTAACCGGGCACTTATAAACCTGCGATAAATACACACATAACTTCGAAAAGCATCGAAAAGTCATTGGTGTGTGCCATGGTAAACCTGGGATTGAACTCAAGACCTCGTCTCAGCAGTCCATTACCCGTACCACTAGGCTACCGCGGTTTTTTGTAATGTGTAAATAACCAACTGACTTGGCATTCCTTGGTTGGTGCTCCGATGGGAACTTAACAAATTTATGGTAGGTATAGGGATAGATGGTTTAGTGCCTCTGTGACTTGTCTCACAGCTTTTGACACTGCAGTCTGTGTGGATTATGAAATGAACTGTGACTTAATAATGTTTGGTAGGACCCTGTCCCATAAATAACAGGAATATCAGAAGCTGAAATAAAAAGTAGGTATCAGAAAATGTCAAAGTGATGGTTAGATAATTTAAATTTAAAAACATTTTACATGATGACATTTTAATTTAATTTCTTTCTTATCTCCATCATCACAGAACTTCCATCATTTCTCTGCTCTGATGGAATAATATTGTTACAGTTACTACTATCCTCACAATCCTGTGATGCAATTTGTCTCGCAGAGCTATGAGCTTTTAAACGTTTTAATACATTCCTCTTTATTCGATGCAAACTTCTTTAATATAATTAATCTATGATTCAATCAAACTATAATAAGCAAAGCCAAGATTGCTGTTTTGTTTTATGTTAGGTATACTTCGAGACATATATTTTGGACCTAAAATGTGTTCTATACACGCGTCACTTGTTTCATACTTAGGCGTCTTCTGAGAAAAGAACGGCGTGCTACGACGGTGGACGTGCTCAAATTCACCAAACAACTCGAGTATAGATTATTATAATACTATCAGCACGCGAATTACGATATTACCATAATTATAATATTACAACGAGCAAAGCCGCAGCATAAAGCAATATCAAGCGACCCGCTGCATCGTCGCATCGTCAGCACTCCATACCTCGTGTCGCCGTGCGCCGTCAGCTAAATGACTCACTGTACACCTGCGATTCCGTGACAAATATATTTTAAGTAATAGTAATTCACTTCTGTTCTTGCATCGAACGTGGTCACTAGACTTAATTAGAGTTAGCAGTTCGAATGTAGTTCCAACATCGAGTGCATTCATCATTAGGCTATTTAGATTAAATTAAATAAGTATAATCTCGTTTTAAGTGATTCTAGTTTCCTTCTTGTACCCTCTGGCTGCGGGAAAAAGTAATTGGCGCAGTCGGTAGGATACTCGCGGGTCGGTTCGCGAGCCTTAGGATTTCTCATATCGACATCCGTGTTCGCGTGACACCCGGGTGACTTCCAAGTCATCGCTTCGAGTATCCAGAATCTACGTGAAGCCGCAACGGAGGTTATCCAGACTTACAGCACACTGAATGGAAGCTTTCTGCTGACACTACCCAGCCACTGCTCACTACACTCGCCTGAACTTACTATAAGAAATGAAAACGATGTCGTACAAGGCAAGCCACTGAAAATTATGAAGATCACTTACCCAGAGAAGATGAAGAGCACAGTATCGGTACACCTAAACCTAAGCTCCATAAACTTAAAATCTCTACATGCCAGCCAAGATAAAATCATACTCCAACCTGCACTGCAACTACAGAACGATCCTGAAACAGTATACCACACAACCATACCTTTCTACGTTATCTTATCCGGTGCAATTATACTTACCTCAGTCATGCTGACTCGTCGTTTTCGCCGATGGAAATGCAAGCAACAAGTTACTATAGAAAACCCCTCCAGCACCCAGCAAACTTCTGCTGAAGAACCTGAAAACCAAACCTACGCGAAATCATCTACACCAGCAATATTTTCACTGAAAGTTGGAAAATAGTTGCTTTTCTGAGGGCGGAGGAATTACGATATTACCATAATTATAATATTACAACGAGCAAAGCCGCAGCATAAAGCAATATCAAGCGACCCGCTGCATCGTCGCATCGTCAGCACTCCATACCTCGTGTCGCCGTGCGCCGTCAGCTAAATGACTCACTGTACACCTGCGATTCCGTGACAAATATATTTTAAGTAATAGTAATTCACTTCTGTTCTTGCATCGAACGTGGTCACTAGACTTAATTAGAGTTAGCAGTTCGAATGTAGTTCCAACATCGAGTGCATTCAACATTAGGCTATTTAGATTAAATTAAATAAGTATAATCTCGTTTTAAGTGATTCTAGTTTCCTTCTTGTACCCTCTGGCTGCGGGAAAACGTAATTCGCGCCTAGGCTTTATTTGTCTCACGACTCAAGTCCAAGATATGTGTACGCAGGTATACCTGACGTACAAGTCGCAGCGGTACGATTGACATACTATAATAGCTGTCAAAAAAACGGTAGTCTGCTAACTTAAATTCACTGGAGTATTATTATCTCAGCGGCGTTGATTCGTATTGGTGCCAACCTAAACGGCCAAAATCAGAGGCGGCGTTAAGCGTGGGCGACGTGGGCCACCGCCTACGGCCTCGCGGTACAAGGGGCCTCGCGACACAAAAATGTTTAAAGCGAGAATAAAACAAAAAAAAATATAAATCAATTTTGTTGTGAAACATGTTTTCTTAGTCTGGTAACATTTGCCGCCGACCAGAGTGCGGGGAATCCCCGGTTTATTTGTTTACTTTCTTTACTAGGAAGTCAACCAATCAAATCAAAGTACGCAACGCAGTCGCTAGGCGCATAACAATAGAAACGTATAATTGTGTTATTCAATATTGTTTATTTTTATGACTGTACGTACCTATTTTGATAAGAATAGTGTGTTCAATGTTTTAATAATATGTAGTGAATAAATAGATAGTGTTTAGGTATATTGATTGCTCCTGTAAACTGACCCAAAATTTTAAAACAGTGACTTTTTTAATTGTTTTTTTGTTTTCTTTGTGATTTGTAACACACCGGTACCTGTACTCGTCTATTTTACATAAGGTAAGAAATATTTAATTGGTAATAAGTATATAACGCAGTAATTACTTGTATATAAAATACGCTTTATAATATCTCTTGAAGGAAACCAAAAAAGCTTTAAGGTAAAAAACGTATCGACTTTTTAAGTTTTTAAAACTAGCAGGTAGTAAAAGCTATCTTAAAGATTTTTATTTGAAAACTAATTTAAATTTAGGTTTTACAATATTATGTAGATAAAACTGCAAAAAAATGTTTACTATTGCTTTCGTTTACAGTGTATAGATACGACGTTATCGACATGTCCGGCCGAGATAGAGATATTGGAAGAAAATGGGAGTCTGGATCAGCAAAAAGAAAAAGAAAAGCTGAAAGAACTGCAACCAACCAAGTTTTGAGTTTAAATTTGATGAAGTTCCTCAACCAAACTGCATCTGGTAGTACAGAACCTTCTGAATCGATAGCTTCGACTTCTACACAACAAACGTCCGAGATACCGTTGGAAAATGCTCTAGATGCACTGAATACCGAGAGCGAACGTCAGTTAGACGTAGAGCCTGGATCATCTTCTAGCCAATCAAAAATTGACGCTGAAACTCTTGTGCTGTCATCAAGCAATCAAGAAGAACAGATTGACATAGATTCTCCAATTCGCAGCGACGACGCCAGCGCCATAGTTCAGCAAGTACTTGTTAATTCGGATCCGGGATTGTGGACGTTTCCCATAACGGATACACAGCGTCGTGACATAGTTCGAAGCGGCCCCACACAGCAATTAAATAGCGGTGATGAATATTATCCCAAAGGTGATGATAACAGACACTTTTCCATTTTCTATTTCTCGAGAAAACTAAATAATGGTGAAACTCAACATCGTCGCTGGTTAGAGTATTCCAATTCCCAAAAAAGTTTACTGTTCCATGCAGACTATTTAGCAATTCACAAACTCAGGTGGTGCAAGGAGGGTGTTGTGACTGGAAACATTTAAGTAGCATTTTACATAGACATGAGAATACCAAAGAACATAGGCACATATGTTCCAATGGTTAAATTTAGAGAAAGGAATAAATCAAGGCAAAACAATAGACCAAGAAAACGAAAGGCTAATACGTGAATCACAAAAACATTGGCACAACTTGTTAGAGAGAATAATTGACATAATAAACTTTTTGGCCTCTCATAATCTTGCATCTAGAGGTCACAGAGAATCTCTCAAGACAGGTGACGGTATTAAGAATTCCGGTAATTTCATAGATTTATTTAAACTGATATCAAAATTTGATCCTACTTTACGTGAACACATGAAACGCATTAGTGACAAACAACTTTCACACCATTATTTAAGTCACGATATTCAAAATGAATTGATCATATTGATGTCAAAAACAGTTGTCAATGAAATTATTCGTAAGGTTAAAGAAGCAAAGTATTATTCTTTTTTGCTCGATTGCACTAGAGATTGTAATAGAGTTGAACAAATGTCGGTTATCTTAAGATTTTGTAATACGTCAACTGGTACAATAGTCGAACATTTTATGGGATTTCTAGCTGTTACTCAGACAACTGGAGAATATTTAGCCAATGCTATACTGGAACACCTAGAAAAATATTACTTAAATATTCAAGACTGCCGTGGCCAGGGATACGACAATGGTGCAAATATGGTAGGTGTAAATAGTGGAGTTAAAACTCGAATATTGATTGTTAACCCTAGGGCATTTTTCACACCTTGTGGCTGTCATAGTTGGAATCTACTATTGGTAGATGCAGCGAACTCATCTATGGTAGCAAAAACTTTTTTTGGTTTCATACAAAAAATTTATTTGCTATTTTCAAGATCAAGCAAGCGCTGGGATTTTATAAAAGAAAAATTAAAACTTACTATAAAACCTTTATCAGACACAAGATGGGAAAGTAGAGTCGAAGCAGTAAAGGCCGTATTATTGCAATTTGATGAAGTGATTGAATGCATAAAAAACTTAAAAAATCAAACGGAGGAATCAGACACTCTCAGTGATTGCGATTTAATACTAAATGAAATGTTAAGTTTAGAATTTATCGTATCTTTACATGTGTGGTATGAGATATTATTGCGTGTTAATATAATAAGTAAATTATGGCAATCAGTACAAATTCATTTAAGCATTGCTCTTGAACATTTACACACATTTTTTGAATGGATAAAAGAGTATCGGGAAACTGGATTTGAGAAATCCCTGTCTGATGTTCGGAAATTTACTGAGAAAAGCTGTTATGACCTGCCAAAAGAGTTTAAGAATAAAAGAGTAGCCAAAAAGAAAAGGATGTTCGATTATGAAAGCAGCGATGAACCTATACAGTCTCCCAAAATCCGGTATCAAACAGATTTTTTTTACGCCATGATTGATTCTATAATAACCAATATGGAATTAAGATTTACGTCTTTAAATCAACATTTTGAAGACTTTGGTTTTCTCTATGATTTAAGCGCGCTAAAAAATATGCCACAGGAGCAAATATTAAAACACTGTAACGATTTACATAACGTCCTGCGTGTGGGTGAGAGCAGTGACTTCCAACCATTTGAATTATATGAAGAATTAAATACAATGATCCCGAATTTACCCAACTTCATTAAAGACGTGAAACAGCTGCTGTCATACATAACAGAAAATAGCTTGAAAGAAATTTACCCAAATATTTACATTGTCATCCGAATTTTATTAACAATTCCGGTAAGTACAGCCTCTGCTGAAAGAAGTTTTTCAAAATTAAAATTAATAAAAAATTATTTGAGAAACACAATGAGCCAAGAAAGACTTTCAGCTTTGGCTGTTTTATCAATTGAATCAGATTTGGCATCTAGGCTGAATTACGATACCATAATTAAGGAATTTAGTAACGTTAAAAGCAGGTAATTTCTGTTCCTTTAATAAAGAAATCTAATGTTTTTTAAGATACACTTTAAGAAATGTATATCTCCACCTTTATATTAACGATTTGTAATTTTTCATTTAATACTTATTAATCTAATTTGTATTTTTATGAATAAAAACTTGGCAGTGTTAATTGTTTTGTTTGTTTTTATTGAACAGGGCCTCGCGAAATCTGTCTTGCCCACATCAAATTTAGTTGTTGCCCCGCCACTGGCCAAAATAGCCATATTGCCATATTAGCGAAATTAAACGAAAGCGAATAAAATTAAACGTGTCAATTGACAATTATTCAAAATTTCAACATGCATATGTCGTAGGCATTTTCTATGAATCCGCCGTTTACAAACGGCGTCGTCATTTTACAAACGCTCGCTGTTATGTAATATGCCGAAGGCAAAATGTATAATGCCGTGTCATTATATATTATGCCTAAACATTTGATTTACGATTGAAACGCCGTATACATAATGCCGCGGCAAATTGAAGTATTTAGTTCTGTTTTTTACCACGCGTGTCGCTGTTGGCCAAAACAAACAAAATGGCGTCCAGTAGTGATTTTGTTACGCAAAAAGTTATTGAAAAAAGTGCAAATACCAAGTGTTTAACAGATTTGTCACAAAATAATTGTGACTTTAAGGACATTTATTACGGTGAATTAAAAAAACTTTACGATCGTCAAGCAGAAACAATAAAAAAACCGTGGACATTGAGAAGATTTTTGAGGTTATCCGGCACCTAAAAAATGCTAAGGTGTCCATAGAATCTGGTTGTCGGAGGACTCCTGCACAGTACTGTTGGTCAAAAAAATATGAGGTAATGAGTATTGATGATGTGGAATACCTTATTCTAAAAAAAGATAGCCCTGACAGCCCAATAGTTCGCGTAATACCGTTAGAAGAATATTACGACATATTATTAGATATTCACCGAGGCTGTGGGCATGGTGGTCGAGATAAAATTCAGTATCAAATTAAGGATGGATTTATTATTGTAAGAAAAGCAATCGACTTATTTGTCTCATTGTGTCCTGTCTGTGAATCCAAACGTCACATAGCAAAGAAAAGCATTGTAGTGAAACCAATTATATCTCGAGATTTTAACGAGAGGGGTCAAGTCGATCTGATTGATCTGCAGTCCGCACCAGATGGTAAGTTTAAATGGCTTCTCAACTACCAGGATCATAGCACAAAGTTTATACACCTTAGACCACTTAGTACAAAAAAAGCAAGTGAAGTTGCCACCGAATTGCTTAAAATATTTTTAGAATTTGGAGCACCATATATACTGCAGAGCGATAATGGCAAAGAATTCACTGCTAACATAATTGAAGAAATTGTCAAAATGTGGCCTGAATGTAAAATAGTACATGGTACTCCGCGACATCCGCAAACCCAAGGTAGTGTTGAGCGGAGTAACAAAGATGTAGAAAACATGCTTCGTGCTTGGATGAGAGACAACAATTCTACAAAATGGGCAATGGGCTGCTTCTTCGTGCAGTACAGTAAAAATACATCTTTCCATAGAATTATAGGAAGATCGCCATTTCGTGCTCTTTTTGGTTGCGAACCAAAGTCTGGTCTACGAAGTTCTAGCATTCCTCACGGCATTCTTCAGCATATCACAACACTTACAAGAAGTTTGTGATGAAAGACAAGAGGATGCTCCAGGGTCAATTAAACCAAATGAAGTTGTGCAAGTCAATATTTTGGAAAACCAGACTTCAAATGTTGATGCTTTCAATAATACAGTCATGATTTCAAATACAAATGAGGAAAATAAGTCGGAGACATTGATGACAAATAAAACAGATAATAGAGTTTTAGGCAGCTCTTTGGATGTGTATTCAAAAAAAGTAACAGACGAGATTCAAAACTATTCTGCACAAGTCGAAAACAATTCTGTCATCATACTTTCTAATGAACTGATTACTTTGCCTATGCAAATGAATGCCTCTTTCAATATCACTAATACTAGTTCTTCTATTCCATATCCAAATGAGTCATCAGACGCCGATCGAAACGTTTTTCTACCAAATTCTGTTATAATGCATGATTCAAATGAGGTTTCAACTCTTGAAAATGACTTGAGATGCGTCGTATGTAAGGACGGGACTAGTGGTGCCCATCAATGTTGTTCTTGCCTCAAACCAGTTCACACTATTTGCGGGGAAACAATCGGTAACGAAGGTTACGGCGCAAGTGTTTTGTGTTTGATGTGTAAACGAGAACAAGACATACAAATAGAAAGGAATAAATCACATCAAGGCGTAAAACGAGCGGCGGAAAAAATGATTAATGATACGGCTAAGAAACTCCCAGCTCTGGATATTGGAGATAGCGTTTTTTTCAATGTCCCAAAAATCGATAGAGGTCCCATAGATGCTAAAAATTTATCGGGAAAAGTATTGGATGTGAGACACGGCGTGTACTAAATTGGCACAAGTAATGGAGTTATCAAAAACTGGTTTAACCGAAAAGAATTAAAAGTGTCGTCAAAGAAATACCTCGAAGAAATTCCTCAAAATATAATATCCTTAAGAGAAGCTGTTTCTAAAGAATCTTTTTTGGCGGACAAGGTTTTAGCAAATGCTTATGCAAGCCGGCTAAAAGACAATGCCAAAATAACCGATGTGCATGTTTTAAAAAGAAAGTTCTTTGTGGGTCCAAATGTCACTCAAGTTTGACATGCGCAAATAAATAATCTTGATTTCTTTATTACTAAAGCGCGTTTATTATTATTATTCTTGTTTTCTTTTTATAAGGCAATATTTTCCTGAATATTTTTTTAATAACTATATATGTATTTGATTGTGAAATACGGATCTCATCATTTGATTAGTGCCTATTAGAACCACCTGGCCTCAGCAGATCCGACGGCAAAAGGCCGGACGGTATGACTCTGGTGCCATGGAAAAATGGTAAGTGCCTTCTGTGGGATGCCACGTGTGTCAGCACGGTTGCGCCCAGTCACCTGAGCCGTACTGTCCGGTCTCCGGCAGCTGCTGCTGAGGACGCAGCGGATAAAAAACGAGAGAAGTATGCGGCGTTGACAGAGCAATATATGTTCGCTCCCTTTGCGGTCGAGACAATGGGTAGTTGGGGTACCGACGCCAAGAATCTGGTGAGCGAATTAGGGCGCAGGTTGAGGGACAAAACCGGTGACTCCCGCTCCAGCTCGTACCTGGGGCAACGGTTGGCCATAGCTGTTCAACGGGGCAATGCCGCCAGTGTCATGGGTACCTTTGCACCAGGTACGATGAGGGGCGGGTTAATAGATTAGACTGTCACTCTGACTGTACAAAAATGTGGACAATATTTTAATTGTAGAATAATAATAATAAAATTGTAACATGTGTATTAACTTAAGAACTGGAATTAAATTATATTGAAATTATTTCAAAAAAAAAAAAAAAATTATATAATTATTATTTGATAATTTTGAAATGTCTTTTTTGTGAGCTACGGATATCAACACTTCTAATAAAAAAATATAACTAGGTTGATTTAAAATTCGTGAGTTTTTTTTAATAATTATTATTTGATAATGGTCTGTCTGTCTTTTTTGTGAGATAAAAATGTCAAACTTCAAAATTGGATCTACATAATAAATGTATCCACCTGATTTTTTTTATTTAATAGTGTCATATTATTATCCTAAGAAGTTTAATTATTACTAATTGTTTTTATAATAAAAATATTGTTGTTACAGTTGTTACCCACTTAAATATTTTAATTAGATACTCTAAGAGAACCAAAGTGCATAACTGACAGGTGCTTTAAATAAAGTTTGATTTGTCCAAACTGTGTTTTCTTCATGGTCACCCTAAAACTATAGCCAACGTTGAAATTTTATCTAATTAACGAGTTGTCATTATGCCTTTGGCATATTACATAACAGCGAGCGTTTGTAAAATGACGACGCCGTTTGTAAACGGCGGATTCATACAAAATGCCTACGACACATATAAGGCAAAAGCACCAATAGCGGACACTAACCCAATGGATATGAATACTTTTGAAATAAATCCGTTATTTTAAGATAGGAACCACATGGTTTACCAGACTTTTGACTTAAAAGACGCCTAATGGCATCTATAACACATGTTCAAAAATTCGTAACACTATTCCAACTGAATTTTGAGTTGCTGACGGTTGACATCAACTAATGTGAGCTAGTGAACACGTGTTGTTTCTTAAGATTTTTGTTAAGGGTGCTGATTTTAACAGGTGTGATCATTTAATTGTTAATAATAATTATTACTACTTATAGTATGGATGTTTTCTTTAATACTTAGGCCCATTGCCTACCTACGTATTTTGGTTTGATTTTCTAGCAGATTTAAGCCATGTTCTCTATGGGTGCCAAAAAATGTAAAATTGTTCTTTCTTATATTCGTGATGAGCGTCATCTATTAACGCGAAAAGACACGTTTTAAATAAATAAATATTCCACGACATTCTACACAACGCTATCTAGACCCATGGTAAGCATAGCTTAAATAGCTTGTGTTATGGAATCTAGAATGCGGATAAACATACTTAGATACTTTTTTTTTTGTAAATAAATACATATTATACAAATATTTGCACTGAGCGGGAATCGGACCCGCACCCCCTGCATAGCAGTCGAATGCTCTACCGCTACGCCACGGAGGTCGTCATTAGTTATTAGTTAAGCAAGTGTCATTAAGGTTAAAACCAATTAATTCCCTTTGTGAAACCGCAGTAGCCTAGTGATGTGGATAATGGACTGCTGAGACTAGGTCTCGGGTTCGGTCCCAGGTTTTACCATACACCAGTGACTTTTCGATGGTTTCGAAGTTATGTGTACACGCATTTTATCGCAAGTTTATAAGTGCCCGGTATTAACCGGGTCCCAATGGCCACCTATTACATTGGGACCTAAACATAAACTGGCAAAATGTGGGTGCTAGCACCGATGCCTAACCCTTCAGGGATATAGGCGTGAGTTTATATCTATACTAATATTGTAACGCTGCAGAGTTTGTTTGTTTGTTTGTTTGTTTGTTTGTTTGAACGCGCTAATCTCTGGAACTACTGGTCCGATTTGAATGATTCTTTCAGTGTTGGGTAGTCCATTTATTGAGGAAGGCTATATATCATCACGCTACTACTTAAGGGAGCGGAGCATTGATAATAAATGTTAACAAATCCGGCAATTTTTCATACATATTTTGAAGACTAAAACATACGGGCTCAAAGGGATATGAAGCTTCAAAATATACCCCGGGCGAAGCTGGGGTGGGTCAGCTAGTTATGTTGTAAATGGATTTCACTCAAATATGAATTGTAAATAATTTATTTTAACAAAAAAAGTTGCCGATTTTTAGTTTGTATTTCGCACGAAGCAAAACGTGTCAAGCCCTTTTATTTGATAAGTGCCCATATTGAGGGAGTTGAGAAAAAATATGTATCCGTCATTCCGTCCTCCGTCATTTTGTAGCGGCAGCCATTTGGGACCGGTTTTTTTTTCAAACATAGTTACGAACACTCCCGACTAATATACCTTTCAAACAAAAAAAATGTTCAGGAGCTACGATGCCACAGACAGACACACACATACAAAGAGATATGTCAAACTTATAACACCCCGTCGTTTTTGCGTCGGGGGTTAAAAAGATTTTAAATAGTTTTTACGGAATAGTTTCAGAAGTACAGAATTGGCGAGTAACTTCTGGCAGTAGTGCATTTTGGTCACTCGCCAAAGCTGCCAAGGAAAACTTCTGCCAGTCTTGCCTCCATCGCCGCTACAAAAACCCGGCTGTAGTCTGGCCCATGGCGCTAAGGAGAAATCCGATCTCTTGGGTTATCTCTTCACGTCAAACTCGACTATGATGACGGGAATGGCGAGCCACCTATTATTTCCTGTGTTGCTTCCATGACCGAAGTAAAAATCACGCAACGGGTGGTCCGGCGAGAATTTAAGTCCCTAGATGTTCGAAAGTCGAGTGGGCCAGATAGCATACCGGCGATGGTGCTTAAGCACTGCGCCCCCGAGCTGTGCTCTGTACTTGCATGCCTTTTCGCACTCTCTTACTCCGCGAGACAAGTCTCGGTCTTGTGGAAGACTGGTGACAGGCAAGATCCGTCCAATTACAGGCCTATCGCTATCACCTCCCTTCTCTCGAAGGTGATGGAGCGTATTATCAATACACAGCTTCTGAGATACCATGAAGGATTGATCGATCTACTGAGCGACTGACAGTACGACTTTCATCACCGTCGCTCTACTGGTGACCTTCTTGTGTATCTCACAAACCGATGGGCTCAAGCCATCGAGAGTCAGGGTGAGAGTGAGGTCGGTGACAATCACGAACACTCTCTGGAGTATCCGATTGGAGACGACTAAACCTAGTCCAATTCAACCCCACTAAGACCTATGTATATTCACCGCTAAGAAAACCTCATTCATTGTAGCGCCGCAATTCTTGGGCACACCGGTTACCATTTCCTCGAGTATCGGGATCCTTGATGTCGATATCTCCAGCGACGTCCAGTACCGCAGTCATTTGGAGTACAAGGTTAAGTTGGTATCAAAGAACATAGCTCAACACAGCGAAGGAGTACTTCACTGCGGGGCAGCAACTTCTTTATAAAGCACAGGTCCGGCCCCACATAGAGTACTGCATTTCTCCCACTCCATAAAAAGTTTTTACAGATTTTTCACAGATATTTCACACACAGAGTTTTCACAGATAAAAAGAAATAGACGTGACAGTTTTTTTTATATAGGACACGTCAATTAGACTACGCCTTGCCTGATGGTAAGCTGAAGGCAAAGTCCTAGAAAAGAGGGTCACCATTACTTACACATACCGTGTGACAATGGTGACACTCAGCTTGACGGCCTCATCATATGCTTTTTCAAGCCCCGCTTAATGGACCCGGGACTGTAGGAAGAAGGAAACACGTGAGCTGGTAATGAATTCCAGGCCTTAATTGTGCGACAGAGGAAAGAGTCTCCGAACCGCTTTGATGTTGACAGTTATTTATTTTACAGGCACGCACAACTCTTCAATCCACCTTTGCCAGTGGAAAAAATAAACACCATACGCAATCTCCAAATGTGTATTTTGGACAAAATATACATCGAATTCGAGAAACCTTGGTGGCCAAACACTCCAGCCAATTTCACAATATTATGGCGTGACGAAGACAAAGCCCAATTTTCGCCAGACGAGAAGTGGATCACAGAAATATATGGCTTGATGTCAATAGATTACCAGCCCAATGTGTTGTTGGCATGGATATATGGTGAAGGGGCTGATCTCATGGAGAAAGTTGATCATAAAGACGTACAAGCTGGTGTACAGAAGTTGATCGATATGGTGCTGAAGAAACAGTTCAATGTTACCCCTATTAAAGGGATTTTGAGGTTAGTATAGAATATTTTTATGATTCGTCTCT
The DNA here is from genome assembly GCA_963662185.1 of Eilema griseolum. Lineage (NCBI taxonomy): Eukaryota > Metazoa > Arthropoda > Insecta > Lepidoptera > Erebidae > Eilema > Eilema griseolum. The sequence continues at coordinate 20,355,382 of OY759245.1, forward strand.
TTCTTGGTTTTTTTATACCAGTTAGGTGGCAGACAGGCACACGGCCCATCTGATGGAAAGTAGTTACCGTGGCCTATGGACGTGTGTGAAACCAAGGGGTTACACTCGCGCTGCCAACCCTGTAAGCACAGAGGGTTTCTGTGCCGTCAGTATAAAAGACAAAGCAGGACAAGCTTTTGGTCTTCCCATGGACAGCACAAAAGCTTTCTAGAGAGCTCTGGCTACCCTACTCAGTGATTATAATACGAATAAATGAGGAAGTACCTACATGAACATCAGGGAGCAATATGTGGCGCGGTGGTCAAGTGATCAACTGCTAAGTTAACGGCCAAGGGTTCGAATCCTAATCGGTCAAAATAAAACGCATATTATACAGTTCTTAGTTTGAGTCACAGCGTCATCAAGACCCAAACAAAGAGTACCTAGTTATTTAGTTACGAGCAAAGCCACCAATTTTTCTAAATATAGACATATTCGTAAGTAATTCATTCGATTTTTAGTTAAAATCCCTTCTAATAACTAAATCCCCTTTCAGGACTCAATGGGCATCGAACCCGTTAGCCCGCGGCGCCTACGCCTACAGAACAGTCGCTTTAGAAGAAAATGGGGGATCTGCTAGCACTCTATCAGTCAGAACCTTTATACCACAGTAACAGATTCCCGGTAGTATGCTTCGCGGGAGAAGCGACTTCCCATCACAGACATTCGGCGGTCCACGGAGCAATTGAATCAGGATTCAGAGAGGCCGAGAGATTGATTGATAGCTTGGAGAGATAATTAACTAGAATTAGGATCAATTTTCACTGAAATAGCAACAGCCGGCACAGCATTTTGAGGGTACCTATTACAAACCATTTTGAATGTTATCTACGTTAGAGAAAGTTCATGATCATTTGAACGCAAAATCCTGCTGTCGACTATTTCTAGTAACTAATTCTAGCCGCCCGCCGTTGATCTTTCAATGAAAATTGACCCTTAGTGTATAGGCTATTGACAACACTGAATAAATACCTACCTACATTGGATATTTATTTCGCTAGACGAACCGTAACGTAACTTCGCGCATTTATTATTAGCCCACACATTTAAGTTGGTTTAGATTCAGGCCAGCCTAGACAAGTAACAATTCGTTGATTGTCGTTTTGTTGAATAGAATGTTCAATCTATTGAACTGACAAGTGTTTTGACTGTAAATGTAAATTTGACTGTAAATGTTCCGTCTCCAAAAAAGTGTTCCAAATTCCCTATTTGCTCTATAGCATTTTCTGAAAAGAATACGATTATACGTTCGTCATTGAAATTATAATCGGCTAATACAAAATCTTGAAACTTTTGTGGAATTATAATTTCTGCAGTATCTTTAAATTGAGCTAATTTCCGAACTCCTAGATTTTTGTTCCTTTTTCTATATAATCCAGCTTTAATGGCCTCTAGAGGTGGTACTTTGCACACGAGATCATATCCCTTATTTATTAAAGATTCTTGAGCTAGCTCATACAGTTTTGGTATTGGTTCCTGAGTGATGCAGACTTTATCTTTACAAAGTTGCAACTGTTCGGCCCACATATTCTTAGCAGGATCGGCCACACAGTGCGTTACGTGCGAAACGTTCTTAATTATGCTTCCATCCTAAAAAGCAACAAAAGAACTCAAACTTAAAACATTAGGAAGAGTACTTAACCGATCTTTTTGATAAAATAATAAAACTTATCATACCTGTATCGTCATAGAACCTGAACATTTCTTATCACAACACCTCCACCACTCGGCACTGCTAATGTAGGTTTTCTTTTTGTAGAATTGTCGACCTTCGTATAATAAAACTACGCCTCGCCCTCTTTTTATAAATGAAAAATCATTCATTACGAACACAATTACAGAACAATATAAAGGAAAATTGACAGGGAAATCAATAAATGACAGTACATGGGTGAATTAGTCAAAGTGAATTAAGTCTACGACACGCCCTTGCCAAGGAAGCAATATCCAATGGTGCTCTCGACCAATATAGAGTCTATGCTCACGATATCCTCTTACTTGCCAAACCCTGTTTGATCTCAAAATGGACTACCCTTTGGGAGAAGTCCAGTAAGGTGAAGGGTAGACACTATGCCTCCATCCAGCCTGATATTCCAGCTAGACCTTGGTTTTACCAATTCCGTGAAGCTAGTAAGAGAGCTACTTCGGTAATTTGTCGTCTGCGTTTAGGTCATGCCTGCACCAATGTATTTCTAGCTAAAATCAGGATCAGGGACAGCTCTCTCTGTGAGTGTAGCTTAGATGAACACACAGCGGATCATATTTTCTTTGAGTGCACAAGAAGGAATGTTTCTTTATATGACATCCTCCCCATTAACCGTATCCCTCGACCCATAAATTTTAACTCGCTTCTGACCTATACTAATTCTCCTCTCATATATTTGATCTCTAGCTACATTAACTCAAATAATATTAACCTGTAGAACTGTGTTTGTCTGCTATAACCTCCAACCAGTGTGTTTTGCTTTGACTCCGGTACTCCAGCGTGCTACATGACTTTCGGCCTATATTGGATGTTAAATACATCATCTCTTGTACATTCATAAAACCTTTGATCCGAGATTACAACAAGTCACATTCCGCCAAGTCGAAACTATGAATTGAATCCCGAGCTAAGTCACTGGCGGAAACATCGGAATCGCCAGAAGAAAAAAAAAAAAACGTGCTTTCCGAGCAAACAGGAAAAAGAAAGTCATATTGGGTACATAATTATTTACTTTAATAATAATATATGTACTAGTGCTTCCTCATCCGTACCAAAAGGTGGCTTAGCTCTTCGCGCTTCCTCTTGGCACGGCTGTGTGTGCCCAGGCGACGCTTCAGGAACTTGAGGTGCCGCTTGTCTTTTGACACCTATTGGAGAAGGTTGCGTTATTACTGGGGGTCATGTTTCTCGTTGGATTAGAATTTGGACCACTCAATTGCTTTCCCATGTGGTATCGTACAAGGATAGAATCGATTGATATCAGACAGATATATACAGCGCTGACTTAGCCTCAGATGGGATGGCTCCAGTCAACAATAGTGCCAAGAACACGGCAATGAATATAGTAGAGACAAATAGTAGTGGGTGCCCAACAATCTGGGGGAAGTAGTTACTGTGACCTATGGACATATGCAACAACAGGGGCATCATACGAATGCTGTCGACCCTGTAAGTAATTCTAATATCCTTGTCATCATTGCAGCTAAGTGCAGGTTGCATACTAAGCTTTGAAGCCTGGGGTTTGCTCTTCTACTCTTTCTTTATGTTAATTTGGTTTTCTTGGCATTTGAGGGAGAGACCCAGGCTACACTCATCGCAATAACCTGAAGCTTCGTGTTATTGCAATGTGTGCAGTCCATTATTCGCAAAGACTTCACCCCATTGTCGGTAAACTCACGCAGCTCAAAGGGTTTATCTAATAGATTCCTATAAAATATGTTAAATGGTCACTAATCAGATCCCTTAGAATTTTGTGTAATATTGCCAGAAGACAATATTATCCTAATAAAGTGACCTTCTCAGACCTACTGGGTAGAGTGTTATGGAATTCAATATATTATGGAATACAAGGCCTTACAAGTATTCTAAATGCCTAAGCCAACCCCATTTGCAATCTTGGCATTTGCTAAAGAATAGACAAGGCCCTGGACTTTGGATGTTGGACAATAGTTGCTACCGGGGTCTTATTAGGGCTCCAACTATCAATACTGACAGCCATAGATATCCATATGGCTACCAGAATCTATGGCTTAACATGCTCTCCAAGGCACAGTAACGGCAAAGCCAATACAACATATTCATACATATAATTGCACTGTGTGGGAATTGAACCTGCTTCCCCAGCGATACAGTAGAATGTACTACAATCACACTACAGTTTCAAAATCATCACCAAAAATGAGTTATCAAGGACTTATTAACTGGAGGATAATATAACTTCATTCAATATTCCACATTTTTTTTTATACCACTTAGGTGGCAGACAAGCCCACGGCCCACCTGATGGAAAGTGGACATTTATAACAACAGAGGAGTCACAGTCACGCTGCCAACCCTGTAAATATAGTTTCTGTGCCGTCAGTGTAGAAGACAAAGTAGGACAAGCCCTTCATCCCAGTGCACAGTGCGAATTCTCCAGTGAGCTCTGGCTACCCTACTCATCGCTGGGAACACAACACGAAGTTATTATAGCCGCGGTATTCTGTAGGGTGGAGGTACTTCCCCAGTCGGGCTGCACAATTGGGCCGAAAAACCGCCGTGTCCTACCTCCTTTTAGCCTAAAGCCCAGTTAACCATCTGGCCAGTGTGGAAACAGTAGGTCAAAGCCTCCTAACATTGGACTAAGTCTGGCTGTGGACTGTGATAGACTAATTTATAGATTCATGATTTAGTTGACATACCTTAACCCTTTACCAGGCCTGGGACAAACCATGTAGTAATAGTGATTGTTTTATAGATTTGTATGAGTAATAACGTTTAGTTTAAGAATTTATGAATTATATTTGGAAAATAAGCTAAAAATCCAAAAAAAAACATGTGGGAAAACATAATCCTATTGCCTGTCTAGACTGTGCCTGTAATTATCTACATATAAAAAAGATGTGATGACACGCGTCTTATTTTAGAAAGTATAAATGAAAAATGTAATGCAGTTATTTATTCTTTATTATTAATAAAAAAGTGTAAAACGAATAAAAAAACCTTTTAGTCCATTCTCAATGGATAGAAAGGCTTCTTTATTCGTCTACTGGGTTTGGATTTTGGTGGTACAATTTCATGCAAGGGGTTATACACAATGATACCTTACAAATTTTGCATTGATATTTTAACCGCTTTTCCTGTTTTCTTGTACTGCAAAACCTGCATCGCTTATATGTAGACAATTCCAAAAAATGACTTCCTTTTTGCCCGAGTCTTATTTCATCCGGAACCCCGAAAACACCTCCTTTTTATTTTTGTATACCATCGGATTTTGTTTTTTGTTTGAGATATGGCTCGATTTCAAACTCCTGGCTAACTGTAATTTGAAATCGCGATGTATGTTTTTACGATTTTGATTTTTGTATTTATATAAAATGTATGCGTTTTTATCGGCACTCTCAAACAAGAACCAAAACATTCGGAACCAGGATTTTTTTGACCTGCGCCCATCTTTCGTTGAATGATTTTGGGACATAATCTAAAGTTAGATCATCATTTTCATCCTCTAATGAAAACATCTCATTAAGTATACTATCGATCTGATGATCTTGTAATACCTGTAGAAGAAAAAAACACATTTATGTAGGTACGTACTGACTGACAAATCAATGACTACAAAAATTTACCACTTCCCACAATTTATACTTCGACAAAATAAAGCGTATGTATTTTTTTCTATAGTTGTAATATTAAATGCATACAACCCGCGGCAAGTAACTAGTATAAAATAAAGATTTCAATTTATCGGGCAATGGCCATATAGCTCCCACAACAGGTTAAGTCCTCTCAGGCTAAGGTTATAAGGGTCCCCACATGTTTTATTTTGTTATATCATGGTATTTTTTAAGTATTTACATATAATTTATGCATATATTACTAGAAAAACTCAAAATCTACAACATATAAAAAAATTGCACGACTTACCTTCTTCCGACTAGCCATTACGATACGAATAAAATACGCTGCACTTTACACAAAAAAAACCGTTACACGGACGACCATAGGAAATATGATTGTAAAAGTGACATTTTCGTTCAGTTGCAACTTTTTTTGTTGTGTGACCACAGACAATATTTCTATTTTGAAGCTTTTGACAGTTTGTGGGACATTCTTTACCAAAACCCGGTAATAACCTCCAAAAATCTATGTGGGAAGCGCTCAATCCATAGCCTGGTTAAGGGTTAAGCAACTCCATTGCCCTCTTCTCATATTGTGCATCAGTCTGTCGCAACTACGTACAAAAAAAACCTACTATGAAACGGGGGAGAATTTTAATGGTGACTATATTTGTCTCACTCAACTTCCTAATCTGTCTCGCTCGTTCCTTAAAGAAATGTCATCTGTCTGACACGTATCTGTCACTTTGTATTTTGAATGTCTAATCGTTATTTTTAATATTTTTCTTTGAATGTTATTAGAAAAATAATTGTGATAATAACTGAATTTTATTATAAATTCTTTAAGGACGTTCTCTAGGAAAGACTGTTTTATACATTCTTTATTAAAATGAAGTACATATAGAAAGTGTGAAATATGTGGTTTAAAATCTGGAAGAAAGGATGGCAAAAAACGGTTTTTCATGGCCAGATTTCATATGAATGAGCTTCGGTGAGTAGTATGTTATTCAAATTATCAATGGTTTGTAGATTTTATGGGATAAAAACAATGAAAATTATAATTGTAAACAATAACCTGTAGGAAAATATTGTGGTACAAATATTTTCATAATTGTATATCGACAAAAATTAATGACAAAAACAAGTTCATTAACTATGTCATAATTTTTGTTTCAGCTAATTGACATGTGTACAAGGTACAAAAGTGATTAAAGACGAAGGCAATAATGAAGCAAGCGTCCTCATATTAAAAAAGGTCATAATGCACTATTACGAGCTTAGAAATTAGAAATATTTTTAAAATAATGTTTTTCAATAAATAAATAATTTTATGAACTTATTATTTTAAAAGCCCAAGTGAGCAATTTTTACAATATAAAATTTTAAAAATCAGAGACCACTATTTATCGATATCGATTAATGTAGTCGATATCGATATCAATCAAATAATATTAAGGGCACATCTCTATTATTCCCTTATGTTGGCAACTCTGTGTTACAGTTGTTAGGTTGGCTGCGTTCAGTTAGCCCTGATTTGACATTTCGTAAGATTATTTTGCACTATGGAAGTCCCGTCTCTTCTTACGTAGTATTGTATTCTCTTTGTTGTGCATGTCCAACGTATAAGATAGGTGACATGACATGAGGGTCAGCTGTGGTGTCAAAACAAAATAGGTGATAGGCATGTCGTTTTCCCCGCCAAATTATTTATAATGAATAATTAAAAACAAATACGTATATCGAATTTTATTTCCATGCTGGCAAAGTTAAATTAAAGACTAAAGAATTCTGTGTTCTGTGTCCATAGTGCCGTGTTAAATTAACTAACATGGAAGACAGTGGGGTGAAGACGAACGTTGCAAAACAAAAACTGCTCCGGTGCGTGGATTGGCTTCAAAAACAAAATGATGAGCCTGCGAAAATTTCGTCGCAAAATAAGAACGATATTCAGTTTATTATACAAACGAATGCTGCTCGAAAAAACTTTTTACTGGCGGCAGCAGAAGATGAAGCTACAGTCCCTGTCGGAGTTGACGAATGTCCCATGGAACCTAAAGTAGTGGTGAGTATTTTTTAGCACCTGCTACGAGCAAATTTAAACTTATAGATACTGAAATACTGATTCCATTCTCTCAACCCAGATAAAGTTTCTGTGATGCTAAAAGCAACCAGGCTTACAGAAATACTGACCCAGTGACCAAGAGTTTCAATGAGCCTAGTATTCCATGCAAAAAGTATAAGGTTCACAGAAGTATTGTGACTTACAGGAACCTATTCCTGAGATAAAATGTAGCCTATTCAAATTCAAATTCATACCTAATTAATTCAATCCATAGTTACAAAATTAAATTAATTAATTATATTATTTATTGACATATAATGATAAATTTAATCTGGTTAAGAATTTAGTAACCTATGATTGTCAAATAACTAAAAATTATGTAATTAATAAAGGATCATTATGGAATATTATATTTCTCGTGCTCATACATGAAGTTCACGAATACTAATATTTGTATGTCTACATTGACAGAACATGTTGAAACTCGCAATGCATTGTAATATACTTTGTAACATCATCTGTACACATGTTTCTACAAATAAATTTATCTTTATCTCTTTATCTTTATCTAATGAACACTTTACAATATGATTTGATGACAGTTTAACAACATTGTTTGATGAAGTCTGGTACCCAAATTAAATTAAACTTGTGTTTAGGGTACCAGGGTTCCTGAAACCTATCACAATCAACAAATAATATACAATTAACTAAAACACATTAGTTCCGTGTTCATGAGTCTTTGTTTGCCTATGTGTTATTCCAGTCATCCATTCAGTAGTTTTCGCATCAAAGAGTAACAAACATCTATCCATACACACTCCATGGGCCCAAAAAGGAGGCTAAGTGTGGACAAAGGACTCCCATTCTTATCCATTCATCAAAATAAACTTATAAGTAGTAATAAGTAAACGAGTTATTGTAATGTAATGTGTTGTTTTGAGTGTCTGATTTTTCAGTACAGTTCCTGACCCCGTTAAGCACTCAAAACACATGAAATTTTATTTTATTTATATTTGTCTACAAAAACAGTAAAAGTAAGAAAAAATATGAAATAAAAGTTGTTAGTGTTTGTTTGATGTTTCTGTAATGTAGCCCCCTTGGGTGAAAGCCTCCTCTATCTCTTTCCACCTTCCCCTATCCTAGCAGTCAGCATCCAATCCTTTCCTGCTTTGCTTGCTATATCATCAGCCCATCTTTTCTTTAGCCTCCCAATATTTATTTTATCTTCTGGGCCTGTCCATCGCTTGTCTTGGTATCGTACTACATGTCCTGCCCAGTTCCATTTCTGTTTTAGACCAAAATGGAGAGCATCTGTTAATTTAGTTCTCATATATCTGTGTTTCTTATTTTATGTACTTTTCTCAGATCCAAGATGCTTCTTTCCATTGCATGCTGGCAGGATAGAATTTTGCCTGTCACTTTTTCAGTGTTTACCAATGACTGGGTGGCATAAGTTAGGCTTGGAAAGATACAGGAGTTCATTATAGTATTTTTCATGTGTGCATTATAATTGCCCTTAAGAATATCTTTTTACAAAACACATGTAATAAGAATATGCAAAGGAAATTAATTAATAGCTTGATATGTTTCCAGTCATTACACAAACTTCGAGTTGCAAATTTGAATATGGAATGTGAATGGCAGTCGTGTAAGAAATTCTTCACAGATTATGTATTATATCAGGAACATGTTCGTAACCATGCTTCCAAAGCACATGTTATTGAGACTCAAAATGGTGGTGAGTATTAAGTAGAATAATCATAATAATATCAATATAATATAGGTAATATGATTTATTTATTTATGAACAAGCAGCTACAAGCTGATGTGTTCACATCTAGTGATAAAATGTGTAGTCTCTCTATTGAAGCCTTAACTGTCCGTCACTTTTTTGAGCTCTGTGTTGCCCAGTCGTAGCCAGTCATCAAGTTTATTTTTTAATCCAATTATTGTGGATGCAGCAATAACGTTATCTGGCAGTAAGTTCCAATTGTGGACAACTCTGTTACTAAAGAAGTGATGTGCAACCAGTGTGTCAGCGGAGGCCCGTGTCAGTCGAAGACTGTGTCCGCGTTGCCCATCCCCTCTGAGGAGGATGTTATGGATATTTGGGAGATCATAGTGTGCGGTCAGAATCTTATACACTTCTATCAGATCGCCTCAGAGTCGTCTTTGCTCGAGAGTGGTCAGTCTCAGTGCACGCAGTCTCTCCTCATAGGGCATGCGACATAGAGCCTGTGGTATTTTTGTCGCCTTTCTCTGGACACTCTACAGCAGATTTATGTCCTTGTGAAGGTCCAAGACATTATGAATACACAAAGTGAAAAATTAAACGAAAATTTTTTTTTTATTCCTTCTACAAGACACCATTTAATTCTTAACTTTGAAAGCACATAAGTAAAATATAAAATCAAATGGCAATTTCTTTAGTGATTGGTATGACAGTACTGGATAATAAGCAGAGTTGAGGTCCAGTAAACCTGGAAACAAAACTTAAAAATGTTAAAATCTTGATTCTTTATTGCAAACAACAATACAGAGATCATACACAAAAAAAGGCAGTCATATGCGAGTCATTTGACCATCTTTTTTGATGTTGTATGTCATTTGACTCCCACTCAGTTCAGGGAAGAATTTAATAATTTATACTACACAAAACGCAATATATTGTGATTGCATTATCTTAGAAGTTTGATTTTTGTACAGTTTCAAGATGTCACAAACCTTACAAGAGTATATGGTATGATTTTCAACTTGATAACTCCACATATTCCTGAGAAAAAGGTCTTGACAGACAGACAGACAGATGGACTACAAAGTGATCCTATAAAGGTTCTGTTTTATCCTTTTGAGGTACAGAACAAGAAACATGGACCAAGGCAAGCCTAACTCAATCTTTCTCAGCAAACCTTTGGGTAGTAGAAAAGCAGTTATGGTAATGCCTTAAAATCAGTGAACTGTTTTAAGTGTGAACTAAGCAAATGGTTTGAGAAAAATAACCCACTAGACTGAATTATAATATATATAAGTGACTCATAAATACACCATGGTCTACAATGCTAAAGAGACCTTACTCCAGTGCAGTAATGTGGACACATCGTCAAGTTTGCTGCTTGTCCATAAAGACATAATAATAATAATAAAAATAAAACCCGCAGGGGCAGCTTGTGGCGAGCTGTTGGTGAGTGGCGACACCACGTACCCCGATTCTCCCAAGAATTAGGATTTATTCCCCCTCACCTTGTGTGCTTGCCTGTATTGGCCGGCCATGAGTGGAGTTGCAAGAGCAGAACCTATGCTCCAGGTTGGAAGTGTAAAATGTCATAACGCCGGGGGCATGCTGACTGGTATACCTGGAACTTGCGCCCCGCAGACTCACCTCTCGACAACCTTAGCCGCTCAACGGATGTTGCTCCATAGTCGCACTATATGCGGCTATTTTAATGGGGCCCATGCAATGAGTTGGCAAGTCACCGCCTGCCTTTTTACAATTTTGAGACTTATTGTCACGGCAGGCGTCCGTTAGTCTCCCCCCATTGCCCATTCTCCAGTCCATCCAATTCTCAATCCCATAGCCCATAATTTAGTTTCCATCGCGGCCACAGCACCGCACAGCAATTGTCTCTGCACCTGGCGGGGACCATCTCCCGGTGTATCATATTGTGCGCTCGAGGATGATATCCGCCATGTGTGTGTATTACTAGCATATTAAATTCTCATAAAAGGGCCTCTACGTCTTGGCTTCGGCTCGACACACGCCTTCCAAAGGCCTGGGACTCCATAGTCCCGAGAGTCAAGGTACTGAGAAACAATAATATTAATAATACATTGCAGCTATTATGCTTTTTCAGTTGAATATGTCTGTCTCTGGGATGTATGCGGGCATAAGACTTCAGATTTCACAGAGATGATTCGACACCTAAACTATCACGCTTACCATGGCAAGTTGCTTGCTATCGGGTTCAACGGCAGAGCTACTCTAAAACTACCGAGCTGTAATAAAGACTCCAGTAAACGAAATCAAATCCCAGTTCAGAGTAATGATTACCACTGTATGTGGTTTGGGTGTGATGAGAAATATAATTCTATGCAGGTAAGTCTTTATTTTTTTTAATGTTCATAATTTTTTACATTAATACTGGTGATACGGTGTCAGGTCGCAAAATGACGTAAGATCATTTTCTTAGCTTTGTTCCCTGTTTCATCTCGGGCTTTCACTTTTGGTTCACTTGTAGGTACAGCTTTTATGAGATAATTTTTGTATATAGGTATTTAAACTATCATGGTCACCCACATCAGTATCGAAATAAACGGGATATTTACCATGTTTCATTGTTTTGAGTTTCCGATATTTCGGCGCTGCTGCAAGCACCATGATCACGTGTGATCATGGTGCTTGCAACAATGAAACATGGTAAATATCTTCAAACTCAAAAGCTTCAAACTCCAAACAAACTAAAATAGGCTAAAAAATACATACATACATACATATAGTCACGCCTTTATCCCTGGAGGGTTAGGCAAAGGTGAACTAACACCCACATTTCACCAATTATTGTATTCGGACCCACGTAATAGGGGGTGAGCCTATTGCCGTATTCCGGGCACTATTATTGACTCGAGCCATTCATCTGAGGCCGAGTCTGGGCTGTATATATCTGTCTGATGTTAAACAGCCCTATCCCTTAGTCGCCTTGTACGACACCGCATGGGAAGAGATGGGGTGGCCCTAATTCTACTCTGCCGGAAACCACGCGGCGGAAATTTCTAAGTTTAATCCTGTCAATTGTTGTTTCGTATTCTGAGAACACACAACTAACCTAAAATTAATTGGACACAACTCAATTAGCTAAATTACTTAACTTTTTTTTTTTAGTTAACTGTATTCTGTCGTACGTTTTAATTGTCAAAGACGCACAATATCACAAATTAAACGCCATCCAGGTAGGACACGGCGGTATTTCCACCCAATTGAGCAGTCCGACTGGGGAAGTACCTCTGCCCTACAGAATACCGCGGTTATAATAACTTTGTGTTGTGTTCCCAGCGGTGAGTAGGGTAACCAGAGCTCACTGGAGAATTTGTGCTGTTTGTGGGATGACTAAAGGCTTGTCCTGCTTTGTCCTCTACACTGACGGCACATAGACTCTGTGCTTACAGGTACGGCAGCGCGAGTGTGGCTTCTCTAGTGTTACACACGTCCATAGGCCACGGTAACCACTTTCCATCAGGTGGGCCGTGTGCTTGTCTGCCACCTAAGTGGTATAAAAAATAAAATAACTGAAGAATGGTAAAACGGAAAACAGGTTTGGTTTTAATCATCTGTATTTAATTTCAGGTATTTCTCGACCATGTAAAAGTTCACACAAACTATGCAGAACAGTTTGTCTGTTCTTGGGCAGGTTGCGGAGCTGTATTTAGTAAAAAGGTGATGCTGGTTGTACACGTCAGATCCCATACAATGGAGAGGTTGATAGCATGTTATCATTGCGGATGCCATTTTGCCACTAATAGAAAGTTGTGTGATCATTTGAGGAGACAGGTTAGTGAGTTATTTATAATTCTCATACATACACACATTGTTATCCTTCTAATTTTTTTTTTTATATATACAACTTAGGTGGCAGACAAGAACACGGCCCACCTGATGGAAAGTGGTTAGCATGACCTATGAACGTGTGTAACACCAGTGGAGTCACACCCGTGCTACCGACCCTGTAAGAACAGAGATTTTGTGCCGTCAGTGTAGAGGATAAAGCAGGACAAGCCTTTGGTCATCCCACCGACAGCATAAAAACTCTCCAATGAGCTCTGGCTACCCTACTCACCGCCGGGAACACAACACGAAGTTATTATAACCGCGGTATTCTGTAGGTAGGTAGGCGGTAACTTCTCTGATTTTCGCGACACTGTGAGTAAGGCCAGTATTTCTTAACAATAATCAGTCTTGAATCTGGATTTATAACTAGATTTTGTCTAGATAGGCAAATGAACAGCCTCTGTGGCCTGGCGGTAGTGAACACAGCCGCTAAGCAGGAGGCTCCAGTTCGATCCCCGCTCACTGTAAATAATTGTATGCATGAATTTGGGTATTTGCATTGGTCTGGTCGTACCTCGGAGAGCTTGTTAAGCCGTCGGTCCCTGATACCATACGAATATCTATGGCAGTCGTTATGGGTACTTTGAGCCCTAAAACAACTGGTCTAAGTAAACTGCTACGATGGTCGCCATTGTTTTTTTTTTTTTGCGCCTTCGACTCCGTCGAAGCCTATTCTGGTCGTGTTGCTTTGCTAGTCGAACCTATGTGTGCAACCCTCTCAGGGTTCATATATATTTAATTAGATTGGATCACGCATTCATTCTGAGCCTCTTTGTCATACCAGTTCTCGCATGTATACTTCTCGCATTTTCACACTATACCTTTCATACTGTGGGATTTAGGAGCAGGGATGTGGGATAATTTGCTATTAATTTTTTTACATCAAAAATTTTACCTATATTTTTACATTTTCTGGCTCTTCATTTACATTTTAGCAGTCTAATAAATCATTTATGCAATGTCAGGCATTTCCATAGAAATGCCTGCATTACATACTTATGTGCTGTTTCTTTTATTTACAATTTTTATTATTCTTGCCCAGTATTCTAGAAAATACTCCCGGTACTGTTTCGTCATAAGAATGGGCAAATTATTAATGCAAATCTTTAACTGCATCTTCGTTTCCACTTCGTACCGTGCCCTTGCGTGGATAGGACAGTCCATGAGGAGGTGCCGAACGATCCTGTATGCCTCCAGCTCGCAAGGGAAGAAGAGCCTGGGGCCGGAAGCTGTAGGGCTCAGTCTGTACCGTTCGTTCCATTCGTGGAGCGAGGTCTGACGCAGACCCCGCTTCACGAACGAGACGGGGCACAGACTGTAATGCGGCGCGATTTTCGACTGCAGAGCTGCCTCTTTGGCTCGTTGCCCTGCAACCCTGCGTGGGCCTTGACCCAGAACAAGGATATTTCCTTGCCCTGGGTCAATCTCCGCTTGATGGCAGCCCTGGCCTCAATGGCCAGTGGATGGAGGACGTAACGGTTGGTGACCGTCATGAGTACGGCTCTGCTGTCGCTGAAGACGCCGAATGTGGCCGCGCCTCGCTTGAGGGCCTCACTGGCCGCTTTGCATATGGCCAGGAGTTCTGCTTGGTAGACGGTGCAGTACGGGGAGAGAGCAAGTTTGAGGGCCTTGTTTTCGGCCCCGTTATCTCAAATGGATAACGCGGCGCAGACGCGGCCCTCAATCTTGCTCCCATCCGTAAAGATTTGTACCTACGTACTTTGTTGTACGCGTCGGAAATGTTTCTCGTCTACCAGACTTATGAACTCCAGGTTCATATGCTCCGCGTGGTGAGAAGCCTCGATAGCTGGGGCCATCCGCTCGACCTCCCGGTCTCTCAACCATGACTGGGGTACCCCTCTCTTGGCCTCGTATAACGAGGCCACCTCGCGAACTCTGAGGTCCAGAGGGAGCACCCCAGCCAGGATCAACCCCGAGTGTAGGGAGATCGTTTGGTAGCCCTTGCAGAGCTTCTGAGCGAATCCGCGCTGCACCACATTTAGCTGCTTCCGTACATCAAGCTTATCCACCGCAGGGCACCAGCTACTGGCGGCATACAGCACCGTCGGTTCCATAGCGGCGTTGTAAATGGTCCGCCTTTATGTTCAGATGGCAGTCATTTCATGAAAAATATCTAAGTTCAGCCAAATCTGCAGTTAGACTGGTGGTCTGCTGGACTGGAAGCGGACCCCAAACTCCGAGGTGAAAGCTTTGGATGCGACTGGAATTAACGCTAAGATGAAGATGACGAATGACGATGATGAAGAAGAGAAGACAAAATTTTGACAGTTAAATGTCATTGAGAGAGTTGATTCACAACTGTGCGTTGTACTGGAGTACGAGCCGAAGAGAGCTCTGCATATGTCTATTGTAATAACGTCAGTGTAGACTTGAAAGTTACAGTACACAGTTCATTAGGCCACCTCCTCTCTGTATTTGCGCTGCGGTTATTCAAGTCAAAGTACTGTTGTAGAACGTGCACCCGAACTCGCCGTACGTGTGTGAGCTGTGCGGCGCGCGCTGTGCCACGGAGTACCTGCTGGGCGAGCACACGCGCCAGCACGTGTCCACGTACGCGTGCACGCTGTGCGACATGTCGGCCACGTCGCCCGCCGCGCTGGCGCACCACGTGCGCTACCGCCACCTGTCCGGCCGCCACACGCGGCCCCACGCGTGCCCCCACTGCCCTTACAAGTGAGTGTATAGTAGTGCCTGCGGGGACACACGCGCCAGCACGTGTCCACGTACGCGTGCACGCTGTGCGACATGTCGGCCACGTCGCCCGCCGCGCTGGCGCACCACGTGCGCTACCGCCACCTGTCCGGCCGCCACACGCGGCCCCACGCGTGCCCCCACTGCCCTTACAAGTGAGTGTATAGTAGTGCCTGCGGGGACACACGCGCCAGCACGTGTCCACGTACGCGTGCACGCTGTGCGACATGTCGGCCACGTCGCCCGCCGCGCTGGCGCACCACGTGCGCTACCGCCACCTGTCCGGCCGCCACACGCGGCCCCACGCGTGCCCCCACTGCCCTTACAAGTGAGTGTATAGTAGTGCCTGCGGGGACACACGCGCCAGCACGTGTCCACGTACGCGTGCACGCTGTGCGACATGTCGGCCACGTCGCCCGCCGCGCTGGCGCACCACGTGCGCTACCGCCACCTGTCCGGCCGCCACACGCGGCCCCACGCGTGCCCCCACTGCCCTTACAAGTGAGTGTATAGTAGTGCCTGCGGGGACACACGCGCCAGCACGTGTCCACGTACGCGTGCACGCTGTGCGACATGTCGGCCACGTCGCCCGCCGCGCTGGCGCACCACGTGCGCTACCGCCACCTGTCCGGCCGCCACACGCGGCCCCACGCGTGCCCCCACTGCCCTTACAAGTGAGTGTATAGTAGTGCCTGCGGGGACACACGCGCCAGCACGTGTCCACGTACGCGTGCACGCTGTGCGACATGTCGGCCACGTCGCCCGCCGCGCTGGCGCACCACGTGCGCTACCGCCACCTGTCCGGCCGCCACACGCGGCCCCACGCGTGCCCCCACTGCCCTTACAAGTGAGTGTATAGTAGTGCCTGCGGGGACACACGCGCCAGCACGTGTCCACGTACGCGTGCACGCTGTGCGACATGTCGGCCACGTCGCCCGCCGCGCTGGCGCACCACGTGCGCTACCGCCACCTGTCCGGCCGCCACACGCGGCCCCACGCGTGCCCCCACTGCCCTTACAAGTGAGTGTATAGTAGTGCCTGCGGGGACACACGCGCCAACACGTGTCCACGTACGCGTGCACGCTGTGCGACATGTCGGCCACGTCGCCCGCCGCGCTGGCGCACCACGTGCGCTACCGCCACCTGTCCGGCCGCCACACGCGGCCCCACGCGTGCCCCCACTGCCCTTACAAGTGAGTGTATAGTAGTGCCTGCGGGGACACACGCGCCAACACGTGTCCACGTACGCGTGCACGCTGTGCGACATGTCGGCCACGTCGCCCGCCGCGCTGGCGCACCACGTGCGCTACCGCCACCTGTCCGGCCGCCACACGCGGCCCCACGCGTGCCCCCACTGCCCTTACAAGTGAGTGTATAGTAGTGCCTGCGGGGACACACGCGCCAGCACGTGTCCACGTACGCGTGCACGCTGTGCGACATGTCGGCCACGTCGCCCGCCGCGCTGGCGCACCACGTGCGCTACCGCCACCTGTCCGGCCGCCACACGCGGCCCCACGCGTGCCCCCACTGCCCTTACAAGTGAGTGTATAGTAGTGCCTGCGGGGACACACGCGCCAGCACGTGTCCACGTACGCGTGCACGCTGTGCGACATGTCGGCCACGTCGCCCGCCGCGCTGGCGCACCACGTGCGCTACCGCCACCTGTCCGGCCGCCACACGCGGCCCCACGCGTGCCCCCACTGCCCTTACAAGTGAGTGTATAGTAGTGCCTGCGGGGACACACGCGCCAGCACGTGTCCACGTACGCGTGCACGCTGTGCGACATGTCGGCCACGTCGCCCGCCGCGCTGGCGCACCACGTGCGCTACCGCCACCTGTCCGGCCGCCACACGCGGCCCCACGCGTGCCCCCACTGCCCTTACAAGTGAGTGTATAGTAGTGCCTGCGGGGACGTGTCCACGTACGCGTGCACGCTGTGCGACATGTCGGCCACGTCGCCCGCCGCGCTGGCGCACCACGTGCGCTACCGCCACTTGTCCGGCCGCCACACGCGGCCCCACGCGTGCCCCCACTGCCCTTACAAGTGAGTGTATAGTAGTGCCTGCGGGGACACACGCGCCAGCACGTGTCCACGTACGCGTGCACGCTGTGCGACATGTCGGCCACGTCGCCCGCCGCGCTGGCGCACCACGTGCGCTACCGCCACCTGTCCGGCCGCCACACGCGGCCCCACGCGTGCCCCCACTGCCCTTACAAGTGAGTGTATAGTAGTGCCTGCGGGGACACACGCGCCAGCACGTGTCCACGTACGCGTGCACGCTGTGCGACATGTCGGCCACGTCGCCCGCCGCGCTGGCGCACCACGTGCGCTACCGCCACCTGTCCGGCCGCCACACGCGGCCCCACGCGTGCCCCCACTGCCCTTACAAGTGAGTGTATAGTAGTGCCTGCGGGGACGTGTCCACGTACGCGTGCACGCTGTGCGACATGTCGGCCACGTCGCCCGCCGCGCTGGCGCACCACGTGCGCTACCGCCACTTGTCCGGCCGCCACACGCGGCCCCACGCGTGCCCCCACTGCCCTTACAAGTGAGTGTATAGTAGTGCCTGCGGGGACACACGCGCCAGCACGTGTCCACGTACGCGTGCACGCTGTGCGACATGTCGGCCACGTCGCCCGCCGCGCTGGCGCACCACGTGCGCTACCGCCACCTGTCCGGCCGCCACACGCGGCCCCACGCGTGCCCCCACTGCCCTTACAAGTGAGTGTATAGTAGTACCTGCGGGGACACTCGTACGTGTACAGTACGCATGCACTCGTCTACGTAAACCTGCACTCGTCCTCGTACGCCTGCACTTGTTTACGTATGCCTGCACTCGTGCACGAATGCCGGCACTCGTCCACGTACGCTTGCACTTGTCAACGTCTGCCGGTACTTATCCACGGACGCTTGGACTCGTCCACGTACGGTTGCACTCGTCCACGTCCGCCTGCACTTGTTTGCGTATGCCTGCACTCGTGCACGAACGCCGGCACTCGTCCACGTACGCTTGCACTTGTCAACGTCTGCCGGCATTTATCCACGTACGCTTGGACTCGTCCACGTACGGTTGCACTCGTCCACGTCCGCCTGCACTTGTTTGCGTATGCCTGCACTCGTGCACGAACGCCGGCACTCGTCCACGTACGCTTGCACTTGTCAACGTCTGCCGGCACTTATCCACGTACGCTTGGACTCGTCCACGTACGCTTGCACTCATCCACGTACGCTTCCACTCGTACACGTACGCCGGCACTATGTACGCTTACCTTTACTTTCTCTACACGTAAGTGCAATAGTAGATAAAGACAGACAACTGCGACTACGACATTATTCAGCGTTATGATACCTATTGGATTTCGATTAGTTTTTTTGTATTGCTTTTGCTGCTACCAGACATTTTTCTGGAATCCATTCTGCTACTGTAACTTTCTTAACAGGACAACCCAGTGTGAATTAGTTCGCAAATCCCCAAACTCACAGCTATCGCAGTCACAGCAACTGGGCTTACTATTATTACAACACCAAGCCAGTAGCAATATATAGCAATTCGTATAATTTTTCAGAGCAGTAACACAATGGGATCTCCGTCAACATTTACTAACACACAAAAAGAGGAAGCTCGGTGTGAAGTCTGAAGATTTAAAAGATATATCAGACGAAGATAATTCAGAATCAGAGTCTAAATCACAACCAAAGAAGAAGAAATCTTTTAGGAAGTATGTCTGCCATATGTGCCCTGAAAAGGCATTGAAAATATTCTCTAGAGGATCCAGGTTGACTACACATTTAGTCAAAGAGCATGGTGCTCAGTGGTCGTTTGGGCATAGCCGGTTTAGGTGAGAATTTTCTTTTTCCATCTCTAAATCTAGGGGGGTATGGGCCCATGGATATCTCGGATACCACCACTGTCGGTCTCTGGTCTTAAAACATCTCATCCCGCTGACCTTGGGTCATCTACGATTGTAAGATAGCCCCCTCGGGTGTGAAGCGCGGTATCCGTAGCGAACCCCGGGAATGGGAGGGAGGCGAGAATGCGCCTGCGGGTGTGAGGCTCCATCAAGACCCTAAGGGCCAAGAGAAAACCACATGCTTATTGACGAACTAAGCTCATCATTTTCGCGAGGCTTCTAGTTGCTTTTGTCCCACTTTGAAGTCTGAGGATTGCTTTTTTCAGCTATCCTCCTTTAAATTTGACTTTGCAGATTTTATGGTTGGTAGACCTCTCAACCCCTAAAGGAAAACCTGCATCCATCAAAACTGTGTCTGTCAATTAGCAGGTTTTATTTCTATACCACTTAGGTGGCAGACAAGCACACGGCCCATCTGATGGAAAGTGGTTACTGTGGCCTATGGACGTTTGTAACATCAGAGGAGTCACAGTCGCGCTGCCAACCCTGTAAGTACAGAGTTTCTGTACCGTCAGTAGAAGACAAAGCAGGACAAGCCTTTAGTCTTCCCACTGACAGCACAAATTCTCCAGTGAGCTCTGGCTACCCTACTCACCGCTGGGAACACAACACGAAGTTATTATAGCCGCGGTAATCTGTAGGTGAGGTATAGGCTTGCAGGTAAGGTGGTGGGTGTTAATACACCTCTGCCTACTCCTTCGGGGATTAACAGGGGCGAGACTCATGGATCTTTTTGCAGCCACGAGCATATACGTACTTTTATTTTTTAAATTATACCAGTCAATTTAACTTTACCATTAATCCTCCAGTAAATTGGACCCAGGTCTTAAGATTTCCCAAATCTTAAGAAAAGCCTAGTGGTATGGGCAATGGACTGCTGAGACGAGGTCTCGGGTTCGATCCCAGGTTTTACCATGGCACACACCAATGACTTTTCGATGCTTTTCCAAGTTATGTGTGTATTTATCGCAGGTTTATAATTGCTCAGTTTAGTGTGGCCGCCGACGACGCGTTCATTCATTTTTGTATTCTACCTCCTAAGTTCTTATAATTTCTCGCTTGTGTATAAAAATCTGTTATTATTGTAATCTGTTTGAACATTGATGGCACTACATACATAACATAAACCCACGCCTATATCCCCGAAGGGGTAGGCAGAGGTGCTAGCACCCACATTTCGCCAGTTTATGTTTAGGTCCCAATGTAATAGGTGACGAGCCTATTGCCATTAACCGGGCACTTACAAACCTGCGATAAATACACACATAACTTCGAAAAGCATTGAAAAGTCATTGGTGTGTGGCACTAATGCACGGAAAAACTCTAATGAGCTTATGTGGCATTTTTATGACGAAAGTGTATGTTTTGCATTTAATTAAATAAATTTAAAAAAAAAAAAGGTCCCAATGTAATAGACTGGTGCCGCTATTACATTGGGACCTAAACATAAACTGGCGAAATGTGGGTGGTGTGTGGCTAGCTCCTCTGCGTACCCCTTCGGGGATATAGGCGTAAGTTTATGTTATGTCTTAAGATTTTTGGGTTTTGTTCCAGATATCAGTTATGCGAAGACGGCACATACCGCTTAACAACAACTCGCTTTGAATCTCTAGAAGTTTCTAAAACTATTGTCGACAACTACACCGGTCCAAAAGAATTTGTTGCAAGTTTGGAGTTTGATTTAAAACAAGTAGCTGAACCCACGGAGAGTACTCCGAGGCGGTTTGAAGTTAGTTGGAAGAACCCCAAGGAAGAAAAAGATATAGAAACAGATAAACAGCCTTCTGAAGATAAGAAGGTTGAAATTACGATGTGTGATGTAGATGAAAAAGGGATTATTATTAGTTCCAAAGTAATCAAGTCTGAATTTCTGTACACATAGTGTTAATTTTTTCCAATTAGTCCCACCCTCCCCTTTCCTACATAGGACAACACGTGCAGGTCTTAGATGTCACCCGCTCACGGTGCAGAACATCCGATCAAGAACCAAGCGGTTCGGTGACTCTTTCCTCTGTCGCACCATTAAGTCCTGGAATTCATTACCAGCTCACGTGTTTCCTTTTTCTTACAGTCCCGGGTCCTTTAAGCGGGGCTTGATAAAGCATATGATGAGGTCGTCAAGCTGAGTGTCACCACTGTCACATGGTGTGTGTAAGTAATGGTGACTCTCTTTTCTGAGACTTTGCCTTCAGCTTACCATCAGGCAAGGCGAAGTCTAATTGACGTGTTCTATATATATAAAAAAAAAACATTTTTAAACTTCTAAAATATTATGTGCCATACATTTTTTATAGTTCTGTGTACGAGTATAGGGCTATTTAGACCCAAACTAAGCTTAACTTGTTTATTTTTTTATTTTTCGTAAATCTTACAGCTAATATACATATATAGTGCTATGGGCTCTATAATATGGAGAGAGATACTTATATAGACTTTTTTAAATACATTATTCTATTAAGTTTTGAATGTTTACCTACAGTGTTTGTATATGATAAAACAGTGCTATCTAGACCCAGGGTAAACATAGCTTTACTAGCTAGTAAGTATATAAGAATAAAATATAAAATAAAACGAATGTTGCAATAAATTGTTTGTTTATTCTCGTTATTTCCTACATCGTCATTCTCTTAGGATGTATCTCGGTTGCATCCTCCATCCTCGGAGCCAGAGGTCCGCTTACCGGGCATTTCTTTTCCATTCGCAGTATCGATGTCATTTCTTACGACATCAAGTCAGAATTGTAGGTGTCTTCCTTAGTTGGGGAAAAAGCCCGGAGGATGGGTCACTAGTATGCACGTACCAGCCAAACCGTCTGAATTAATAAAGATATAAAACCTACACATTATTCCGTTCTTTTTTCAAATTAATACTTCCACACGGTTTTATTATTATTATTATTATTATTTAACCGATTCATTGCGGCGCTCATTTTTGATCATTTCTACGTGTGGCGGCGAACAAATATTTTGTGACACGCCTGTCGTGTCAAACGCTATAGAAGTTGATGACACGCCTAGTGTGCAATCAGCCATGTACAAGACAAAATGCCCTTTTTATGCTTTTTCTACTTGTTCAGACGTGATTCAGTTTAGTCGACTTCTAATGTCAGTTGTGAACGGAAAGATACGTGGTTATAGTGCGGCTAACAAAGTGGTTTCAGCGAAATGGATGGTGAGTAATTTTTTCACACGCTAGTTGTGAAAAAATTGTACTATATTCTGGATTTCAAGCACAAGCCAATAGTAATATCACAAACGCAAAATCGAAGTCTAGTAGATACACAAGTCAATAGTAATATCACAAATGCAAAATCGAAGTCCAGGAGCACAAGACGATATCGTCGGTAACATAAACAATAAGAGGGTAGCAAAACAGAAGTGTTATAAAAAACATCACGATGCGCTGGCGCGTGGCGCAGCCTTCCTCCTAGGATGGACAAACAATAGGAATCTTTACCTGGGCATACTCTTTCAAGCAATATTAAACCTTAAATACATACTACTAAGATATTTCGTGAGTGCACTTCTTTTCTTGTAAAACGGCCTAAAGCAGCTTGACGTCATAAAATTTTATAGTAATTATAGAATACTGGATAAATACTGTAATGTAAATGACACAGGTGCCGGTTGACTCACTTATTAAAATTATATTTAAAAAATGTAGATGTTTTTTTTAATTTTCAAATAAACATAAACGTAATATAGCAGTCCGAAGGGTTTAATCCCTTCGGAGCATAATGTACAAAAAGCAAAATGAGCACAACAAGCAAAATGTCCAAAACGCAAAATGTGCAAAATGTAAAATGAGCACTACAAGCAAAATGTGCAACAGAGCTTGCGTTCACACTAAAGAATTTCAGGGTAAAATCGAAATAGGAACAAGAGAAACGCTTAAATATTTTTTTAAAGTTACAGTAAACCAATTTTTCAGCTTTTAAATATTTCTTGACAGTTCACAGAAGCGTGTCTTTTTTAGACGAAAAGCAAGGGATCATGCTTAGGTCACATTTTTTTTAATTGTGAAAAGTTATTCTCAAATGTATCTTGTATCGATCCCAAACTGTTGCAAATATCCTTTTTAATTTTGTTCATCATCATAAAAACATCATTTTCGGTTTGATTTTGTTCACAAGTATGTTGAGATTGTCGTAGAATATTAGTAACAGTCTTGTCACTTGTTAATGACGCATAACATTCGGGTCACTTAATGCATCTCCATAAAAAGTGCGATTTTTATTTTTATGAGAATTCCTGTTATAATGGTATCCATTGTACATGTACATGTATTGTATTTTATCTACAATTCAAAATCTGAAGTACTAGTATTATCAATTTAAGTATCATAAACATGAAAAGAGGTTTCTCTATATGCGTGATTTCCTATTATGACAAAATCGTATTGTGGTGTATGTGGCTTTAGGTGCTGTTGCACATTTTGCGTTTTGCACAATTTGCTTGTAGTGCTCATTTTACATTTTGCGTTTTGGGCATTTTGCTTGTTGTGCTCATTTTGCTTTTTGCACATTATGCTCCAAAAGGTATTTTATTATATGTATTTGTTAGAATAGTATTAGTGAAAACCAATATATTTAGTGTAAATTAATGAAGGGAATGTATTAATTTATATTACATAAGTAAACTCAAATAACCTAACATAATGTAAATTTAAATAAGTATATTTAAAAACATTATATCCTTAGTAATAAGTACCTATTGTATTTCTTATTACTTGGTAAACACATTGGAGAATTTCCAAGATGTTAAATTATTATTTCCGGTATTCACTTTAATTTCAATGTAAATGCAACAAATAAAAAATGTTGTCATCTCCTGAGATTTTCTAAATCGTTTAGTATCCAAAAACTAATTCTTTGTATATAACCTATGGGAAAAATAGTGAAACTTTTGTTCAGGATAAGCATTCAAATAACGAAATATGAGCATGTATAGCGAATCATAAACATGACACGACTCGCGTGTCACCCGCCACACAGCAAAATCATCCATGACACGCCTGTCGTGTCATCCGCAATGAATCGGTTAATACACTAGCAGCATAAGCAGCTGCGTGTATATCACTGCACTTGTGTATTGCTTGTCCAATGTTTATCAAGTCTATTTTTAAAAATATTCACATTAGGAGCTTTTATTACACTTTTCGGAAGGGAGTTCCACATTTGCACCACGCGGTTCGGCAAAAAGTGATACCTAGGGTTGCTGGCACATCGAGGATTGCATAATTTCATTGTGTGACCTCTTGGATGTCTGTTGGAGTTCATTGTGTAGATGTTTTCTATGTTTGAGACATTATACTGTTTTGTCAGGATTTTGTATCTTTCAATGAGGTTTTGCTATCGAAACTGCTCAAAATATTTAGTTCCAAAACATCCATACATAAAATCACGCCTTTATTCCCGGAGGGTAGGCAGAGGTGAATTGATACCCACATTTCACCAATAACTGTATTCGGTCCCACGTAGTAGGTGGTTAGCCTATTGTCGTATATCGGACACTATACTTGACTCGAGCCCCGCATCTGAGGCTGAGTCCGTGCTGTATATATCTGTCTGATGTTAAACAGCCCTATCCCTTAGTCGCCTTATACGACATCGCTTGGGAAGAGATAGGGTGGCCTAAATTCTACTCTGCCGCGAACCACGCCGCGAAGTTCCAAAAACAAAAGACTAAAATCAGCAGGTATAGTCTAGGAGAGGCCATATTGCCAGCTACCTAGCCAGTGATAATTAAACCGTTTCACCTCTTTTCATACGGTTCACACTAAGAGCAGCACGATCTACTGATAAGCTATATTAGCGACATGAACGAGAGGAGTTATTAAGGGTACAAAACAGGTAAGTAATAAATTTAGATTTACATAGTAATGTCTTTATTTCGTCATTTTTTTTGTTAAAAATATTACTGTCACAATATAGGGGAAAGTTGATAAAATCGTACCGTCTTTTAAATTGTACCACCTATAGATTTCTCGCTAAATGCATTGAGTACATATAACTCAATGGTTAAATGACAGTTTTTTCTATACTGCAACACCAAAATATTGAGTCAGTGTCGCCTTCAACCTTCAACTACCCGCCATTTTAAGTTGACGTCTAAACGAGAATTGTGTGTGCGAGTGAAAAACGTTTTCGATATAATTTGATGTTAATTTTGAAATTTATTTTTAAGATCATAACACGTGATAAAGGTAAGTTAAAACTACGCAATCTACGTTTTATAACTACAAACTTAAAATGGATTTTGTGCATTTTGAGATTATATCGTTGCGTTTGTTTAAGTCAAAATTTACCAATTCATTAAAACGTAGGTACAATCCACAATTAATTAAATTGTACCGGTACGATTTACGTTATTAGTTTTATACAAATATTTTTTTTTCTTGTATATAAATAAATATAGACGTAGGTACCTAAGATAATTTTCTTTTGTTGTGTGACATTAAACTTGATTTTACATACCTATCTATTGATCTTTATAAGTTTTTCAATTTTTTTTTTATTTATTGTTCAAATCATTACATAAATACATTCATTAAACTTAAACCAGAATGGTTTTTTTTGCGGCAGTCTGCCTATTGAAAGTTGTAAGTACTGAATACACAACAAAAGTAGGTAGTTAGAAAATGGCATTGTAAACCTTTTATAAAGGGTTTCTTTTTTATTTTTGCACCACTTGTTCTGGTAAGCTATTTAAAATTTCGGGTAGTATATATTGATAAGTTCTAGTTCCATAAACATTTATTCCTTTTATATATTTGTCATAAGTGGTACGATATAAACGACTTTTACAAGTGATATTTACCCCTTCCTGTTTCCATATTTATTCGTGTTGAAGCTATGTGATTATTTAGGTATTGAAACAATGTATTATAATCTGGTAACCTGTAAAATGCAAAGACACTAGGAGGTGGACACTAGTAAGTGTACTAGCTTTTGTAAAAATAATGCACAGCTGAATTGTGATGTCTATTAGGCAGGGCCCTGATTCTACTTGACGACCTGTTATAATCACAATCATAACGCGAGTAGGCGGTAGATTTCAATTGGTTACATAATAATAAAGATGGCGAACAAGATGTACATAACTGCCCTACTAGACAAATGGAAATATGTTTGTGGAATAGAATGATTAATGAATGATTGCAATACCTACATTTAAGTTGAAACCGCACTAGCGCGATACAGCAGCGGAGAGGTGCGGCACGGTAAGAAAAATATCTATTCTTGCCCCTGTTTCTTAGAGTGCTTACATAAAGAACTGTGTTATCGGTATTGGCGAGCCGGCGGCGCTTGTTTAAACTTAAAAGAGTGTGTAAATGAGTTCGAATTGTGGACAGTCTTGTTGATTTCTGTTATTTTTGAAATCTATACCTACCTACTATGTATTAATATATATTAATATTATACATTTGAAAAGTTATTTTTGTTTGGTTGGACGCGCTAACCTCAGTACAAGAACATTAGGTTTTAATTGATAAAATATTATTGTGTTGAAAAGTCTGTTCATCGAAGAAGGTTAGATACAGGTTAAATATCATCACAATAAATAGTCCGTTTATTGTGATGATATTTAACACTAAATATTTTTCAACTACACAAACTCTGAGGCTTTACGATAATAAAGAAAAAAAAATTTCAACAAGAAAGGAAATCAACGGACATATAAAAACTGTCCATCATACAAACTCATTTACACACACCTTACTCCGTGTTTGCTATAGCCAGTTTAAACTCGCACCGCTTCAACGCCGGTTCGACGAAACCGGCAACCTGCTTCTTTATGTAGGCACCCTTATGAAGTAAAACGCACTATAGCGGCACTACAGCGTAACCACATGAGTAACTAGATAAGCCGATTATACACATTATAAAGCCGTATTATCTACTCATGTGGCGTAGCGGCGCGGCGCATTGCGCCGCGCCACTGCAGTGTCTCGCTGGTGCAGTGCCTTTACGCCTGTCATAAACGTCAAAACACTTGTCAGTCAATAGATTGAACATTCTATTCAACAAAACGACAATCAACGAATTGTTACTTGTCTAGGCTGGCCTGAATCTAAACCAACTTAAATGTGTGGGCTAATATAAATGAATGCGCGTAGCTACGTTACGGTTCGTCTAGCGAAATAAAGATCCAATGTAGATAGGTATTTATTCAGTGTTGTCAATAGCCTATACACTAAGGGTCAATTTTCATTGAAAGATCAACGGCGGGTGGCTAGAATTAGTTACTAGAAATGGTCGACAGCAGGATTTTGCGTTCAAATGATCATGAACTTTCTCCAACGTAGGTAAGATTCAAAATGGTTTGTAATAAGTAGCCTCAAAATGCTGTGCCGGCTGTTGCTATTTCAGTGAAAATTGATCCTAATTCTAGTCAATTATCTCTCGAAGCTGTCAATCAGTCTCTCCGCCTCTCTGAATCCTGATTCAATTGCTCCGTGGACCGCCGAATGTCTGTGATGGGAAGTCGCTTCTCCAGCGAAGCATACTACCGGGAACCTGTTACTGTGGTATAAAGGTTCTGATAGAGTGCTAGCGGATCCGCCATTTTCCTCTAAAGCGACTGTTCTGTAGGCGTAGGCGCCGCGGGCTAACGGGTTCGATGCCCATTGAGTCCTGAAAGAGGATTAAGTCATTAGAAGAGGTTTTAACTAAAAATCCAATGAAATACTTATAATATGTCTAAATTTATAATTGGTGGGTTTGCTCGTAACAAAATGTAAATGCTTTATAAGTAGGTACCTACTCTTTGTTTGGTCTATATGACGCTGTGACTCAAACTAAGAACTGTATAATATGCGTTTTATAATGCGGTTAATCATACTTACTTACCTATATTTAAAAATCATTTATTTGGACCGATTAGGATTCGAACCCTTGGCCGCTAACTTAGCAGTTGATCACTTGACCACCACGCCATATATTGCTACCTAGCGTTCATGTACTAATCACTGAGTTGGGTAGCCAGAGCTCACTAGAAAGTTTTTGTGCTGTCCATGGGAAGACCAAAAGCTTGTCCTGCTTTGTCTTTTATACTGACGGCACAGAAACCCTCTGTGCTTACAGGGTTGGCAGCGCGAGTGTAACCCCTTGGTTTTACACAAGTCCATAGGCCACGGTAACTACTTTCCATCAGATGGGCCGTGTGCCCGTCTGCCACCTGTGTGGTATAAAAAAACCAAGAAAGAGACGAATCATAAAAATATTCTATACTAACCTCAAAATCCCTTTAATAGGGGTAACATTGAACTGTTTCTTCAGCACCATATCGATCAACTTCTGTACTCCAGCTTGTACGTCTTTATGATCAACTTTCTCCATGAGTTCAGCCCCTTCACCATATATCCATGCCAACAACATATTAGGCTGGTAATCTATAGACATCAAGCCATATATTTCTGTGATCCACTTCTCGTCTGGCGAAAATTGGGCTTTGTCTTCGTCCCGCCATAATATTGTGAAATTGGCTGGAGTGTTTGGCCACCAAGGTTTCTCGAATTCGATGTATATTTTGTCCAAAATACACATTTGGAGATTGCGTATGGTGTTTATTTTTTCCACTGGCAAAGGTGGATTAAAGAGTTGTGCGTGCCTGTAAAATAAATAACTGTCACATCTATTTCTTTTTATCTGTGGAAACTTTTTTGGAAGTGGTTTTTTTTATACCACTTAGTTGGCAGACAAGCACACGGCTCACCTGATGAAAATGTGGTTACCGCGGCCTATGGACGTTTGTAACACCAGAGGAGTCACAGTCGCGCTGCCAACCCTGTAAGTACAGAGTTTCTGTGCCGTCAGTAGAAGACAAAGCAGGACAAGCCCATAGTCTTGCACTGACAGCACAAATTCTCCAGTGAGCTCTGGCTACCCTACTCACCGCTGGGAACACAACACGAAGTTATTATAGCCGCGGTATTCTGTAGTGCGGAGGTACTTCCCCAGTCGGACTGCTCAATTGGGCGGAAATACCGCCGTGTCCTACCTATTGCCTCCGTGGTTCAAAATAACTGTTCGTATGACGTCATACAGTGCCAGTGTCGGCTTACACATCCTTATTTTGGTTTAGGTTGTACCTACGGCTTTTATGGTAATGATATTTAGTCGTCTGATCTCGTGAATGACCATGTTTTTTAAAGAATACCTACTAGTAACGGAATTAGGGGGTAGGACACGGCGGTATTTCCGCCCATTTGAGCAGTCCGACTGGGGCAGTACCTCCGCCCTACAGAATACCGCGGCTATAATAACTTCGTGTTATGTTCCCAGCGGTGAGTAGGGTAGCCAGAGCTCACTGGAGAATTTGTGCTGTCAGTGGGAAGCTAAAGGCTTGTCCTGCTTTGTCTTCTACACTTACGGCACAGAAACTCTGTACTTACAGGGTTGGCAGCGCGACTGTGACTTCTCTGGTGTTACAAACATCCGTAGGCCACGGTGACCACTTTCCATCAGGTGAACCGTGTGCTTGTCGGCCACCTAAGTGGTATAAAAAAAAACTAGTAAGCTTGTCCTGTTTTGTCTTTTTACACTGACGGCACAACAAACTCAATGCTTGCAGGGTTGGTAGCGCGAGTGTGATTCTCTTGGTTATGCACGAGTCCACAGGCCACGGTGACCACTTTTCATCAGGTGGGCCGTGTGCTTGTCTGCCACCTAAGTGGTATAAAAAAAACAAAAAAATACCGGAAGTTCCGGGTTCGAATCCTAGTCATTACATTTCCGACGTGAGTGACTCACCTGCCTTAGCTGGAGAAGTTAACGAGAAGTATGTAATGTCCAGGATACAAATCCGAGATCTCGATCGTAAGGTTGGCTTCTTAACCACTAAGGCGCTAAGACTCCCGCCGCTAATCAGTCAATCTAAAATTATGTATTGCTCACCTGTCTTTCAATACCCCCACAGATAATGTAACAATAACACTTTTAGCTGCATACAGACTTCCATCTTTACAAGAGACCTGCACCAATGGGTTATCCAGACCACGTTGGTTGGTGCCCCATCTGATGTTCTCAACTTCTTTGTTTAGAAGTATCTGCAGGGGTATCTCTTTTGTTGGATCTGGGAATTTGTTCTGTAAGAAAGAAAGCTTTTTAAAACAACAGGAAATGAGTAGGTTTCCGTTTAATTTCGAATGGAATGCAAAGAAAACAGAAACGCTTCTTATAGACAAAGCGCGCTTTTTATTCATGTTATCATTCTTGCGTTAGTCACATTCTCATCCGAGGTCTTCGCCTCGAAGTCTGGGGTCTGCTTAAATACAATGTGGCTTGATTTACTTGGCTATATTAAGAGCGGCTGTCATCTGACATAATAGCACAGCCTGTGTCGTGGTTAGTGGCCAACCTTTGCCGTCTGCCAGGCACTATTGTTGACTCAAGCCAAGCCTCTGAGGCTGAGTCTGGGCTGTATATATCTGTCTGATGTTAAACAGCCGTATCCCTTAGTCACCTTGTACAACACCGCATGGGAAGAGATGGGGTGGTCCAGAGTCTTCTTTGTGGTTTTGCGGTACCAAATTTATAGTTACGTATAGTCATTCTAATAGCAGGCCCTGGATTCTACTAAAGCAAAATCACTGTCATACGCTCAAACGCTGCAAAAATGTCATTAAATTTTAGATGCTTTTCTATACTCTTAAAGTCTACAATTAAATGAAACGAGTTTCATTACACGTTATAGGAGGTAGGATACGGCGGTATTTCCGCCCAATTGAGCAGTACGACTGGGGAAGTACCTCCGCCCTACAGAATACCGCGGTTATAATAACTTCGTGTTGTGTTCCCAGCGGTGAGTAGGGTAGCCAGAGCTCACTGGAGAATTTGTACTGTCAGTGGGATGACTAATGGCTTGTCCTGCTTTGTCCTCTACACTGACGGCACAGAAACTCTGCGCTTACAGGGTCGGCAGCGCGAATGCGGCTCCTCTGGTGTTACACACGTCCATAGGCCACGGTAACCACTTTCTATCAGGTGGGCCGTGCGCTTGTCTGCCACCTAAGTGGTATAAAAAAAAAATCATTCACTCTGCAAAATTTTGAACTTTAATGCCATAGCCATAAAGTTTAAATTTAAAAGAGTTTTTTCAGTGTTCGTGGTATTGTTTTAGCATAATCGAAGCCCAGCTCCTCTAGACAAGTGGCAATTCATTGGCCGGTGTATTTTAGAATAGAATAACGAATATATGGGTTTTGACGTTTATGACATGCGTTGACGACTGTCAAATACGTCAAATCTCATACATTATTTGTCATTCAATTCTACAATACGCCTGTCATCGTATCACTACTTGTCTAGGGGAGATGGTATCTTACATAGAAGTCATTATATTTTAATTTGAAGATTTTCATACCAATAAAACATCAATAATGGTCTGGTATCCTCTTCCCTTCCAGTTGAGCATGAATTCACCATCACTGTTCCAGAATTCTATGAGGCCTCGTAACGACTTGCCCGTTTTGGGGTTGCTCTGGCCACCCAAATGGTTGTTCCTTTCGAACCACTCGACAAAAGATCGGGACAGCTTTGGTTCTTGTTTCAATATATCGTTTGTGCTTTCTCTAAAAATTAAAAGGTATAATGAATATTCATCATTGACATGTATGTAAACTTGTTAATATACGCTTAAAGTCCAAAATTGAATGGAATTGAAAAAAGGTTAATTTCATTTTTAATGTGAAACTCGCTGGGATTGATTCTTGTGTTATTTATCCGTTACCACACAGATAATGGTATTCCTCTAACACCTCGAAACATTAACCATGTACACTTACGTCTGTCTTACACAATCAGAGATCGATTGCGAGCTATATTTGTCAGCATTCTCCACTGCATCGTTCAGTGCTTTCAAGATGTCTTCAGCCCTATCAGCCGTTACCAGTTCTCCATTAGAGAGCACATAGTATTTATTATCTGGCTCGGGTCTACCGAGAAGGTTGAGCGGATTTGCTAGCGCGAATACTTTATTTTCTTTTTCACCGTGGCACCTGAAAATCAAAGAAAAATTATGGTAGGGTATAAGCATATCCTGCTAGTATTATAATTATGGAAGTTTGTGAAGACAACTTGGAATAACAAGTCTGTTTTATACCCCGGGAATAAGTTTCCATTGTAAGTGGGAACGGGATCAAAATTCAACTAGTAGAGATGTAAATATATGTCTAATCTAGCTAACTAAAACTGTAAACAATAGGGTTAATACCTATGGGGGGACAATCAGCAGATGTACCGTATCGTATCGATCTTCAAACGCCCACCATAGCTTCCTATACGGCTAAGAACAATGATTCCTTCAAACCAATAAAAATACTTCATCGAAATTGGTCTAGCTGTGTTAGAGCTATGATGACGCATAGATACACAGGTTAAAGTGTAATAATACTATTTTTTTTACATCATGTGACGTAGATCTTCGCTGGAGCCTGATTTGCTTGCTGAAGATCTCATAGCGAGTCATCCAGGCGTCAACCACCATGGACACTGCTCACACGACCATCAGGTTAGTAGATTTATTTTTGAAATCTTAGAACTAATTCACGGTTTTTTACGGGTAATATCCTCAAATAATATTCTATTGTATGTATTTGGTTAGAAGCAACTGCAACTAAATAAGTTTCAAATAGTTTCGTTTAAAAATAAGTCCCAAGTTAAAGTCTAATTTTCAAATAGAATTTTAACATTATGGTATGGTAATAAAATATATCTCGAAACAAGAATTGTCAAAATTTTAAATTGAACTAACATCTAACAATTTGAACCGAGAATTTAGCCTTTACCAAAGAACTCTATGGGTTGTCCAACTCTTTTTATTTTTTTTCAAATTCAAATTCATTTATTTGCCCAAATGTGGTTTCAAAGATGTCAGGTCCAATAGTTTTGTGCGGTACATTTACCATTTTATGGCATGCAAACATTTAATTACACATCATTACGAATACAATCATTAAATATCATTAGTTCAGCACATGTTCTATAAGTCAATTGAAATTCTAAATATTAGTCACAAAAATAATGTCAAAACATAAAATGAAACAAACAAGTCATTAAAATTGTGAAGAATGGTACATGTCAATATATTACGATAAATTAATAATGTCGTAAATGGATTGACTCAATAATGTGCTAAAAATACTCATAGTTTACCCTTACACTTTTTGAATTCCTCTATAGTATAAAAGCATTTTTTTAGGAGCAACTATAATAGTACCCCCTTTGCCACGCGCAGTGCAATGATAACGAAAAGAGAAATTCTCTTATTTAGATTAGTTATACGATTATACGATACGATATGATACAAAAAATATCTAGACTAGCTAGAAAAGAGTAATTCCAGACATAAAATCACCAAGTAACAATAGCATAGCCCCATTTGAAAAAAACGCTTAACTTGAATATTTCAGTGAATAGTTAAGTGACTATTCTTATTTCAGTTTATGTTTATTTAAGTTTTTTTTACAGATTCTGGCGCAATCTCTAATTTGCCGGTCTTATCTACAGTGTGCCGACCATCTTACTATAAAACAAAAGAGGGCTCAGCAGAAAAAGGTCCAAAAATCACTACCTCTGGCAGTGGTAGAGATACAACTACCTTAATTGTAATTGTAATTTCATTGTAATATATATATATATCTTTTTGCTACTAGTTTTATGATTGTTTTAGTTAGTTTAATTTAGTAAATAGATTTGTATTATTTGAACCAGATGAGTAAACCCTAATTTGTAGGATTATTTGAATTTTGTAATTATATTTATATTTAGTTTGAAAATGTATGTAAAATTTTAGGTATTTTTGATTTGTTCCTGTCGCCTTATGCAATACAATTATTTCGGTTTTGTTGATAGTTTAGTGTGCTCCTATTTGTAAAAATGTTGAGTCATATTATTGGCAAACTATGTTGTTTCTGTGGAACGAGCATCGTTCCGGAGGCACAGCAAGGGTCTTCACTGGAGCCTGATTTGCAGGCTGATCGCATAGCGAGTCATCCAGGCGTCAACCACCATGGACGCCGCACACACCTCCATCAGGTTAGTAGATTTATTTTTGAAATCTTAAAACTAATTCATGGTGTTTTACGGGTAATTAAAAAAAATAATTGAAATTCGTTTATTGTCAGACCATCGATCCATAGTGTTAGTAACAATTTAACTTAAGAACTGCTGTTAGTAATAAATACATATGAATAACAACACTCCACTATCTGTGGCACGTGTGGAGTGTCATCCAGTGTTGCAACAAGGGGGAGTCCCACTTATCCTTAAACACACTCAGGAGACTGTTGGAGCTGCGGCGGAGTCGTGCCAAGGCAGAGGCCGAATGCTTTCTAATAATAGCATAGAAATCGTCTGTGCGGGCCTCTGCAAACATTCCTGATGCACTGCATCTCCGAGACAGCCCTAACAGCATCCTGAATGCGTTATTATAAATGCGCAGGTCGTTATATGCCCGTAGAGACGTGCAGAAGGCTTTAAAGAGAGTCACTTTGACAGTGTTCGAACAACGTGCAAACCTCCGGACAACCACGTTACACCTGATAGCCAGCGACCTACACTCCCTTTAAACTTGAGCCCATGAGAAACAGCATACGCTTCACACACACAAGGCTATTAGCTTCCTGAGCATATTTCCAAATAATTATTTATATATATATATATATAATAATAATATAAATATAACTAAAAAAAAAATATACCTACGTAAATGAGTTTCAAATAGTTTCGTTTAAAAATAAGAACTAAGTTAAAGTTTAATTTTCAAAAAGAATTTTCACATTATGGTATGGTAATAAAATATATCTCAAAACAAGAATTGTGATAATTTGAATTTAAACTAACATCTAACAAATTGAACCGAGAATTTAGCCTTTACCAAAGAACTTTATGGGTTGTCCAACTCTTTTTATAAAAGTTCCCCCATTTACACGCGCAGTGTGTAGGTACATAATAACGAAAAGATAATTTTTCTTATATAGTTTAATTATTTACGATATGATACAAAAATATCTCGCTAGAAAAGAGTCATTCCAGGCATACAACCACCAAGTAACAATAGCATAGCCCTATTTGAAAGAAACGCTTATATTGAATATATCAGTGAATAGTCAAGTGACTATTCTTATTTCAGTTTGTATTTAAATAATTATTTTTTTACAGATTCGGGCGCAAACAAGAATTCGCCGGTCTTGTCTACAGTGTGCTATCAAACAAAATAGGGCTCAGAAAAAAGGCGCCGGAAAATCACTCCCTCAGGCAGTAGGAAAGATACAAATGCCGGTTGTATCCGAATTACCAGTGCCTGAGTTTACAAGGGTCATATACAGTCCTGCGGTTAGAGATTTGTTCCTGTCGCCTTGATCATTACATTACAAATATTTCGGTTTATCAATAATGTAATACTGTGCTCCAATTTTTAGAAAATGTCGAGCTATATTATTATCACAATTTGTTACTTCTGTGGAGTTCGAGCATTGTTCCGGAACCATAGTAAAGGTCTCATCCAGGCGTCAACCACCATGGACGCCGCTCAAACGACCATCAGGTTAGTAGATTTTTTTTTGAAATCTTAGAACTAATTCATGGTATTCCACGGGTAATATTTCCAAATAATGTTCTATTGTATTTGGTTTGTAGCAACTGTAAATAAATAAGTTTCAAATAGTTTCGTTTAAAAATAATGAGTAAGTCTATTTATACTGTTGATTGATGGCGCTTGGTAGAATTTGTTCTTACACATATTGAGAAACTCACTTGATCTTTTCCACATTATTTTTAATATACATTAAAGCCTGACCGGTTTCGCCTTACGGCATCCTCAAAGGTTTACAATGACATTTAAGAACATTCCTTTATATACATTGCGACACTCAAACATATATTACTGCAAACAGCGTCAAGCGCCTACAATATGGGGTTCTTCAAGAGGGGCATCAGAAGGTTTCTTCATGGTCGGCAGCGCGAGTGTGACACCCCTGGTGTTGCATACGTCCATAGACCACGGTAACCGATTCCCATCGGGTGGGCCGTGTGCTTGTCTGCCGACTAAGTGGTATAAAAAAAAAATAGTATATTTGGAAAAGACGCCTACAAATTCAACTGATGAACCCTCAACTTCCAAAACTATATATCTACCTACTATAAGCTGCACAATCCAGAAATTCCCATTCGTCCAGTAGTATCATACACCAGTGCGCCAGCATGTAAAATGGCGGTAGAGGTTAACCGAGTATTCAAACATCATACGGACTTTATACCCACTAACACTATAAAAAATAATCTTGACCTAGTAAAAAAACTTGAAAACATTCGTGTACCAGATAAAGCCATATTCGTTTTCTTTGATGTAAAAAAATTGTTCCCAAGTATCCCGGTAAATTACTGTAAGAGTGCAATTAATGACATTTTAATATAATCTGTAGTTGACCCACAAATCTCAATAGATTTAGAATATACCATTTCAGTGTGCCAAGACCAAAATTACTTTAAGTTCTGTGATAAATTTTACAAACAGATTAATGGCCTCGCTATGGGTAGTTCCCTCTCACCACTCTGTGCGGACATTTTTATGAATTTTACTTCAAAGCAAATTCTAAGCAACAACGTGTATAAACCATTTATCACCTATTGGTATAGATATGTAGATAACATTATGATGACCGGAAATATAAATGACATAACATAACATAAACTCACGCCTATATCCCCGAAGGGGTAGGCAGGGGTGCTAGCACCCACATTTCACCAGTTTATGTTCAGGTCCCAATGTAATAGGTGGCGAGCCTATTCCCATTAACCGGGCACTTATAAACCTGCGATAAATACACACATAACTTCGAAAAGCATTGAAAAGTTATTGGTGTGTGCCATGGGAAAACCTGGGATCGAACCCAAGACCTCCTTTCTGCAGTCTATTACCCATACCACTAGGCTACCGCGGCTCCTACCTCTTTTTATAAATATAAATGACTAGCACCGCGCCGCGGTTTCACCCGCGTAAATCCTGATCCCATGGGAATATCGGAATAAAAATAACCTATGTTACTCACGAAGAATATAGCTTTCTAATGAAAAAATTTTTATTAAAATCGGTCCAGTACTTTTTGAGTTTATTCGTTACATACAAAAATAGAAATCTTTCGTCTTCATAATATTAGTATAGAAGTATAGATTTAAATAATTTGTTGACATTTATAAATATAACTAATTCTAAAATACAATTTACAATAGAAATAGGACATAAGGATATTAATTTCCTTGACATAACTATTAAATTAATCAACCATAGACATACATTCAAAATATATAGGAAACCTAAATTTTCTAACACTATAATACACATAAGCTCTAGACACCCATTGAGTAACAAACACGCGGCCTTCCACTCAATGGTGCACCGTTTATTGTCAATTCCAATGTCGCAGTCGGACTTCGAGGAGGAACCATCCCAACTGATAGACGGTATAATGGCACGCAAGAAATCCAGGGCTATCATAAACCTTGCATACAAAGGCGGTATTTCTATAACCCCGGAGACAGACAAAAAGCGATGGGCTCGTATACTGTACATCGGTCATATTGCCCCCATCGATCAAAAAAAAGTGGTATATTAATATATTCCACCTGTAATAAAAAATATATTGGTTAAACGGGACGATCTTTTGCAACTAGGGTCGCGGAACAAGTTTTCTTTTTTCAGATACCCCCACCACTGACGCCGGTGGGGGAGGTTATGTCGGACTTGAACCGACTAAAACGCATGCCGTCTGTGTGGGGCACAGGTTGCCGGAGGTGAGATTATCGGAGACATATCACTCGCACCCCGGCCGGCCCAGGACCGTCTCTTATGAGACGGCCGGAGTCCCCATCGCAACCTCGGGAATATGGGGGACGGAGGTTATTAGACGGCCGGAGTCCCCATCGCAACCTCGGGAATATGGGGGACGGAGGTTATTTTGCGACCTCCGACGCCCGAGCCACTTCCACTAGCGAGCAGCGCGGTTTGCGAGTCTCCTTCGCTTCCGCTCACGAGCATTATTTGCGCAAAAGGAGGCGCCGGCCGCCCACGCATCCGCGCATCGTGGCGAGCGTGAGAGGTCGCGGGTCGTGTTAGAGGCAGACTCAAAAAACAGATTCAAATTTTACAGAACACCTCAATAAAAACCACTCCTTCGACTCTAAAGTCAACTTTAAACTGCGACTGTGCGACAAAAGCAGAAAAATGAATGCCCTGGAAACCCTCGAAATGAAATTAAAACAGAAATAATATATTGAATCAGCAATTGGATTTAAGTCCCTCGCCTCTATTGCAATGATGATGGCATCTGCATAACTATTTATTTCACTTTATTATATTTAATCTCTTAATTTTTTTTGTGCCTTGTTAGTTGCAATAAAATCATTTCGGTTTTTTTAATAGTTAAGTGCGCTCCTATTTTTACAAAATGTCGAGCCATATTATCGTGACAATTTGTTACTTCAGTGGAACGAGCATTGTTTCGGAACCACAGCACAGGTCTTCCCTGGAGCCTGATTTGCACGCTGATCTCAATGCGAGTCATCCAGGCGACAACCACCATGGACGCCACCCCCACGACCATCAGGTTAGTAGATTTATTTTTGAACTAATTCATGGTGTTCCACGGGTAATATCCCCAAATAATATTCTACCGTATTAGGTCAGTTTGAAACAGTTTCGTTTAAAAATAAGTCCCAAGTTAATGTCTAATGTACAATTATAATATTATTTATATGCAATTTATATAAAAATTCATTTAAATTTTTCACGAATAGAAATAGAAAATAGAATAGATCTTTATTTGCTAGAACATTGTGATGGGGTCCTGCCTTTTCGCCAAAAATTGTTTACCCGATTATCACTTGCCAACCAACGTTACGCCAATTTTTCACTTTGACGACTAACGATTGTCAAATGTTTGTATGACGTTTCATTTGGTAGAATTATTGTTAAGCTGATTATTGTAATGACAAAATACGTTTGGGGCATTTATCTTTTGCCAATTTATTTATTAGGCCAGACAACTTTTAGACGAATAACGTTTTGTCTGTGTAACAGTTCCCTTTCGTACATTGATATAACGTTAAAAAAAAAGGTTAAATTTGCAAAAATCCAAAGTGTGGAGCGAAGTTCAGGTGAAATCGAAAAGAATCGGTTAGGTTAGGTTACGTTAGTATTATGATAAACAACCGTAGCCGTAACCAAATCGCTTTTATTTCACTACACAGGGCTTTAAATATGCTACTCGGTTAGCTTCGAACTGCGACAAAAATGCACGAGCGTAAAAAAAAATCAATAATAATAACTACCTGTATATAATTTGCCCCAGATGAAAATGGCATCCTTGTAAATAGACTTCTTCAAAATTTGATCGAAGACTATTAGTATTGCAGCTTTTTTTCTTTAGGATTTTCGAAATCTTATGCCAACTAAAACATTTGCTACTTGAAAGTTGGCATTTTGAAAAATGTCATTCTAAAAGGTTGACCAAACGTAAAATTGGCAACTGAGAAGTTGGGTAATAAAAACAAAATGAAATCACAAGTTGGCAAATGCTTATTCTGCGAAATATAATTCTGGGAAACGTTAGTTGGCAAGTGATAATCGGGCAAACGATTTTTGGCGAAAAAGCAGAGATCCCATTGTGATAAACATCCTTATCACAATGTTGCAAATTACGTCTTATGACTAGGAACATCATGTTCTGCCTAAATTGATCATTCAAATTTTCCTTATTATATAATACGCTTTGGCTTACAAAATGATATGAAGTTAAAAGGAAGCCTATACCTACTTATACCACCTAATTACATTTTTATCTATACTCTTAATCTATACTCTTTACATTTTATGAATAAAAAGTCTGTAACGGAACTAGTCTTTTAATGATTTTATAAATTTCTTGTATGATAAAGCTTTAATTTAGCTAGGTACACAATCATAAATATATCCACACATAGACAGACAATTCTTTTTATATAAAACAGGTTTTGGTACCTTAGATAAAACTATTCTGTCTGGGTCGCGTGTGTTCCTGGGGTACATCTCCTTCACATTTGTACAGAGGTGTTTATTCAGGCTGACTAAATGATTTGAGTCATTTATGTATAGTAGAAATAATAGAGGGCCTAGCACACGACAAAGCCGTACTTCGTAACTCGAGTTAGTTACTTTTAACTCTTTTTTGTCATTTAGGGAGCTAATTGGAACACATTATTTGGGTGAGCGCAGGCATTGCGACAGTTTTTTAAGAGGAACTTTTTTATTAGTTTTGACAGTAGATGAAACATGGTAAATATCCCCATTAATTTTGATACTGATGTGAGTGACCATGATAGTTTAAATACCTATATGTATTTTATTTATTTATTTTTTACAGATTCGGGCGCAAACTCGAATTCACCGGTCTTGTCCGCAATATGTAAAGAGAGCTCAACAGAAAAAGGTCCAAAAATCACTCCCACTGGAAATGGGAAAGATACAACTACCGGTTGTATCCGAATTTGCCAGTGCCTGGGTTCACAAGGGTTACATACAGTTCCTCGAAGTGTATCATAGCAGGATGTGCTCATAGGCAGAGACTGCGTATGATCAGTCTTAAGATAAGGCGACCAGTTCTGTCCAAACAGAATTTATATATTCCTCGAGGAACTGATGTTCGTGAGAAGCACGATGTTGTGGAGTCCAGATGGGGTGATTTGGCGGCATATTGTAGAGCTAGGCGAGATAGTTTTAAGAGTACACACATGGTAGACATGCTAAAAATGATGGAAAGTGTTTGTCGTCGCAAAGCCTAACCTTTGCGATGACACTTTCTATATTTTTGCATTGTAAATTGTAAATAAATGTTTTTGTTACTAGTTAATATTGTTTTAATTAAAAGTTTGGTTAGTTTAAGTTAGTAAATAAGTTTGTTTTAATTTAATTAGGTTTAGTTAATTTTAATTTATATTGATCTTTTTATAATACAAACAGTTTTTAAGTTGTAGTTATGATTTGTTTGATTGTTGGGTTGTGTAATGTATCTGGTGGCGCCAGTAGTAATAAATTCAAATCGTCTCAATTGGTTGACGCTGAGCACACGCTCCCTATACCCATCTCCCTCCCGCACTACCTCTAAAGTGAGATAACAATAGTTTTCGCCCCGCCAATGGTTGAAATAGCCGCATCTTGACTTCGCATCGAACTAGCAAGCAACAATGGCGGCGGCGCGCGTGACTCTTAGAAATTAATAATGTTTGTTGGATTTTAACCGCTTTCATAGACCTTTACCGATCGGATTGTGCCTCTCGTGTGTCCCTCAAGTGATTTAGTGATGTGGGCGGCAACTCCTGAGCCAGGAAGAGAAGACCGGTGCACCGGCTACGACAGCACGTGGCTTCGTAAAGGTTAGTGCATCCTCTCCTAATTTCTCGGGTTGCATTCAATGCCTAAACCACCTCCGCGGCAACCCGATCACCTATCTTGTTTGTTGTGTAAAGTGTCATATGAAACATGTTAACTTCAACCCCCCGCAAAATACAGTCCACTAGCTCAGGTGGCATGGGAATCGCGCCACCATTCTTTTTGGTCCTTCGAGCCGGATCCTTAGTCGTAGCTCGCATTTTGTTATTATTCTATTGGGAATAAACGCACCGCACCTAAATACCTAGTTATTTTAGTAGAAAACCCCGCATCTAGGCATTTAGGTTTAGATCTTAGGTATCCTAGACACCCTAGTGCATAGGCACAGTGTAATACCTAACGCATTTGGCTTTTGTTTTATTTGTTTCAATTTCTAAGTTGTCCGTTCGCCGCTGGCTCGCATCGTATTTACCTAATACCTACATGGGTAGGTACGCGGTTATACATCGCTCGCATTTCTCTTATCGTATCAATCCTTAGTTGTAGTTTCGCATTTTGTCATTTATTCCATTGGGAATAAACGCACCGCGCCTAAATACCTAGTTATTTTATTAGAAAACCCCGCATCTAGGCATTTAGGTTTAGATCTTAGGTATCCTAGACACCCTAGTGCATAGGCACAGTGTAATACCTAACGCATTTGGCTTTTGTTTTTATTTGTTTCAATTTCTAAGTTGTCCGTTCGCCGCTAGCTCGCATCGTATTTACCTAATACGGTGGGTACGCGGTTGTACCTCGCTCGCATTTCATTCAAATTCATATGAAAGTATTTTAATTTGAATAGATATTACGCAATACTTAATCCCTGAAATAATAGTTGAACCTAGACAGCGATCTAGCTCGCGTAGGTACGATCGGGTTGTTGCTATGCGCGTTTGTTCAAGCTTGCACTCGCAGTCATAAGTACCTACCTACCTACGGATATCGTTCGCGCCGCGTCGCTGCTCTGTACCGCTAAGATTAAGTCATTTCATTTGTTGTTTACCGCACTTTAGTTTGATATTTAGTTGTAAAAATGCCCCCAAAGGTTGGTAGTACCGATAGTAAAGTTCAATTGAAACTTTTATACGCTAAAAGAGAAATGATTTACTCTCGCGTACAATCGATTTGTGATAATGCACTTAAAACCTCTGATTTGGCTATTAGAGATTCGTTCTTGTGTT
Source organism: Eilema griseolum (assembly GCA_963662185.1). Taxonomy (NCBI): domain Eukaryota; kingdom Metazoa; phylum Arthropoda; class Insecta; order Lepidoptera; family Erebidae; genus Eilema; species Eilema griseolum. Next base: position 20,398,600 of record OY759245.1, read on the forward strand.
CTATAGAAAACTTGGATAGTTTACGCGCGGATTTCGAATCCTTAGTACATGACATCAACGTTTTAGAGTTAAATTTAAATCCTGATTACTCAGTGAGTTATCAGGCCTTGTCGTCGTTTGACGATTTGTATTGTCGTATCAAACGCGTCGCTAGGAGTTTGGAGAAACCGTCTGACCGACCCAATCCCACTCGCGACCGACCTAAGTTGCCACCAATTCAGATACCCGAATTTGATGGTAACATCCGCAATTGGTGTTTATTTATAGATAGTTTTGAGAATACAATAGATAAGAACGATTCGTTGACAGATCACGAAAAATTGCATTATCTCGTTGAAAAATTAACTGGTAAAGCTATAACCGTTTGCGCTGGAATTACGTTTAGTGCCGAAAATTATAATTTAATTTTAAATACTTTGAAAGCTAAGTATGAGGATAAAAGATCGGTAGCTAATGCATATTTGGATCAGATGTTTGATTTGAAAGCCATTACGGCATGTAACGATCAAAACTTAGAGAAGTTTCTAGATACTTTCGCATCATCTGTTCGCGCCGTAAAGAACCTAAAGATCGATGACCTCTGCGACTTCTTATTTTTGTATATGGGTTTAAAGAAATTAGATTCCGAAACCATTCGATTATTTGAGTCGGATCATCGCGGCAATAAAATTCCTAAGTTCGAAGACTTAGAAAGTTTTGTTCGCGAGCATATAAAAATATTGCAACGCTCTTCATCGAAACATGAAGGCGCGAAGAAAGTTGTTAGTTCCGAGCGTAAAATAGATGCGTCATCGAAGTCACTGAAGTCAACTCATACTTATGTTAATACCGCACCAGCACATGTACAATCACCTGTTTGCTCTTTGTGTAATACTCATCATTCGCAATTGTACAAGTGTCCGGGTTTCCTAAAGTTATCGCCTAATGATCGTTATAAATTTGTTCGCGCTAATAATTTTTGTTTTAATTGTCTCGGTACTAAACACCGCGTTGTTTTATGTAATAGTAGCAATAGTTGTCGCAAATGTCAAGCGAGACACCACACTTTACTTCATTTTGAAAATAGTAATGCCGCATCCAATGTGAGCACAGTTGGTTCGTCGAGCGGTGACACACGGCGGCCGGCGCCACAGCCGCAGCCCGCGCTCGCGCGCGCTCCTGCCCGCGCGGGGACCGCTGCGAATGACGTCACCTTGTGTTCGTTGTCCGCTAGTGCTGCGCTCACGACTGTTGTTCTCGCGACTGCTCGCGTCATTATTATTAATATAAATATAATCTTTAAGCGTTGTCCAACACTTTTTACAATAGTACCTCGATTTTCACGCGCAGTGTGTGGATATATTTCAGTCTGTATTTAAATAATTACTTTTTTACAGATTCGGGCGCTAACAAGAATTCGCCGGTCCTGTCTACAATGTGCTGTGAAACAATACAGGGCTCAGAAATAAGACGCCCGAAAATCACTCCCTCAGGCAGTAGGAAAGATAGGCAGAAGAAGAACTACCGGTTGTATCAGAATTTCCAGTGCCTGGCTTCACAAGAGTCACATACAGTTCCTCGAAATGTATTGTAGCAGGATGTCCTCATAGGCAGAGACGTATGATTGGTCTCAACATAAGGCGTGCTGTTTTGTCGACACAGAACATATACATTCCTCGAGGAACTGGTGTTTGTGAGAAGCACGATGTTGTGGAGCCCCGATGGAGTGATTTGGCGGCATATTGTAGACCTAGGCGAGATAGATTTAAGAGCACACATAATATATGGCAGACATGCTGAAAATAATGAAAAGTGTGTGTCATCGGAAAGATTAGATTAATAATTATAAATCTAACCTTAGCGACGACACACATATCAGATAAATACATATATTATAATTTACAATTATTGTGAATTGTAAAATATGTATTTATCTTTTTTAACTCCGAGTATGTCTGTCATTGTTTTAGTTTTTAGGTTGGTAAGTTTAAGTTAGTCAATAAGTTTGTATTTATGTAGTAGGCTTTAGTCAATTTTTATTTATATTAAACGTTTTATCATTCAATTATTTCTTAAATTGTTCTTATGTTTTGTTTGAGTGTTGAGCTGTATAATTTTGTTATTATATTTTTATTTAGTAAACTATTTTTGTATAAAATTAGTTAGGTATCAGTTTGGTAGTTTGGTTAATATGTTTGTGTATATTAATTTATAATCATATAATAAATAAACCACACGTACTGTTTATTAATATTTTATTATTTGATTTCACCTCAACCTACTAATACAAAAGTTTTTGAAGTTGTTTGGATGTTGTAACTTAACACACGAACGTCTGAACGGATCTGGCTGGTTCAGAGATAGTGTATAACCTGGAATAAAATATCGGGAATTGAAGAAACTTGGAATTTTTTTTTCCCGGGAATTGCGGGAACGGGATCAAAATTCTGTTTTTATAAATCTCTAATCAAATCTAATTCATACCTAATATCATAAATGTGAAAAGTGAGAAGTGAAAGAAAAAGAAAAAAAAAGTGTATAGTGTGGTACGCTTTCACGCCACGAGTTTTAAGCCACTGAGCCGATTTTGATGAAATTTGGTATAGGGTTAGATTAGACCTAGAGGGAGGACATAGGTAACCGACATCGACGCGGGCGGAGCCGCGAGCAAAAGCTAGTGTTTAATATAAATACTCGTCTAGTTTAGTCATCTAAAACTGTTAAGAATTAAGCCACCGTAATATTTGTCGGAGAGGGTCAATTAGATGTATCGTATCGTACAAAGCTTTATAAATTATAGCTAAGAACCATTTCGATTCCGTGATATTTTAAACTCTTCTCCGAGCCTTATACCAACTCATATGAGGTCGGCTTTCCAGTCTATGATGTGGCTGAATTTCGATATTTTCCGTGAAGCTAAAGACACCTGACCTCGACAGCCAATTAGCGATATCGAAGTCAGGACGGATACACGGGTTAAAGTGTTGTAAACACTGTTCTTGGTCGTACGGTTTGCGAGTTAAATATGTGTAACGTAGGTACAGTGTAGTTATCTAAATGTTGGCAGGTACGCAGTGGGGACTAGGGACCTAGAGTTATTCGTTTGGTAAGTACTAAGTAAATATATTTGTATACATTAATTTTAAAAGTTTAATCAATTTCAATTATAGTGATGACATTTTTTATTTACTTCTTTGTAATTATGATTTGTGGATCTGAGTTATGTAATTATGTTTAAATTTAATTTGGTAGAATTTTTAATTAGTCTTTATGTTATAAATTAGTTTGACGATTTGTTATTATTGTATTTAATGAATAAACCATTTGAACTGTGCCATACTATTTTATCATTTTAACCTGTCTGATTGTATAATGTAGGACAGGTAATGGTTAACGACCGCGACCACCAGGGGTTTGTGAAGATGTTTAGATGTTTGTCGCTGAAAGTTGGTACATAGATAAAGTATAACCTGGAATAACATATCAAAAATAGCATAACATAAACTCACGCCTATATCCCCGAAGGGGTAGGCAGAGGTGCTAGCACCCACATTTCGCCAGTTTGTGGTTTAGGTCCCAATGTAATAGATGGCAAGCCTATTGCCATTAACCGGGCACTTATAAACTTGCGATAAATACACACATAGCTTCGAAAAGCATTGAAAAGTCATTGGCGTATGCCATAGTAAAACCTGGGATCGAACCCGAGACCTCGTCTCAGCCGCCCACTACCCATACCACTAGGCTACCGTAGAAGAGATATAAAGGATTGTCTAATCTTGTGTTCTAGAACTGTTAACAAAGCCACCGTATATGTCTGAGAGGGTTGTTCAATTGCGAGGGATATGCCTGTCAAGTCAACCTCACCTTCGGCCATCAACAATGACCCACAAAAAATACTGCATCCACGCGAGTTGGAGCTATGATTGTGCACAGATAAACCAATTAAAAAAAAAAAGAATATTAGTAACCGAAATTACTAATTTTCCCTCTAAGCCCTCCAACTAAACTTAATTGCTTGTTCTAAGAGTTCGTTCACGTCGGTAGTGCAATGGCCAGGATTCGAGCTCTGGACCTCTCGTTCGTAAGGCCGACTCCTTAGCCTCCTTAACCACATATAATACTCTGATGTTGCGTTGTGTACCTATGTAGTACGTGAGTTAAAAATGTGTGACGTAGGCACAGTAGCCATAGCTAACGCAGTTCGCCGACTTCAATAAAAATAATAAATGTACTAGACTAGTACCTGGAGGTAAGATTTCGAGTGTAGACAATAGGCTCAGTAAAAGTGAAGTACTTTTTTTATTTTATCAGAAATAAATAATAATATCCCAAGTGGAAACATCTATTTCTAAATTTGAAAGCGCGTATAGACAATCAGTTGTGGTGTCCAACATCCCGTTTAGTAATTCAGCAGATTCACTATGCATACGTTTTTGGAGGTACCTGGAGGTAAGATTTCGAGTGTAGACAATAGGCTCAGTAAAAGGGATGTATTTTTTTATTTTTACAGAGATTAGAATAAATTATGTTTTTAAAGATTTTCTTTAAATTTGACTAATTGCTTTGAATGGTTCTCAGTAGTTACAGTATCAATAGGTAATAATAGGGGCTAAAAATGCGATAATAGCCACAAAAAAAACGTTCATTTGCTATTGAACTCACACAATACAACACACTTCACTAAACAGATCTATCTACACCTAGAAATGTCTTTGTTTAAATTTTAAAACGATTCTATTCAGCGTTGAATGAACCCATTTAGACCTACCGCAGATATATCAAACCCAACGTGGTTTTAAAAAGTGGTAATTTTAGCAAATTATTTTGTCGTAGGCGTTTCTTTAATTATGACAAATAATGTTTGTTTATTGTTAGTAATTACCCACATACTTAGTATGTTTTTTTTATAAATGTCATCAAAAAGGCATGTTCCAATTAATTTTAATATAGAATTACTAACTTACTGTTGCCCGCAGTTCCGCCCGTGAGACGTGTCGGTTGACGCGACTTGTGCTCATATCTCCGGTTCTACTCAACCAACTGCAATTAAACTAACGTAAGATTTTGAGTCTGACCAAGACCTTCCCTACCACAATTTTTTTTAAATCAAAATCCGTCAGGTATTTTTCTAAATATCTCCATTGTAAAGTAGTTGTGTCTGTACACACGATCACTTTATTTAGTAATACATCAGCGAGGTATTTTTAGTCTAATTTGGAGAATGTTAACAACAAAATAGGCACCAATACTATCTACATGCGTCCTTTCTAATGTATTTCAAATAAAAAACATCAACGACATCATGGTCAAGCTCAAAACCCACTCAAGTTTCGTTAATGAAAATGAGTTCCTATTTCCACTGAAAGAGCTGGGGCAGGGCGGCGGCGGGGCGAGGCAGCCAGAATTTGTTACTTGAAACGTTTCCGAGAAGGTTCGCGCTGCCCTTTTCTATTGCCTTTGCCTTCAAATTACTATGAACTTTTCTTTTCGTAGATAATATTCAGTATGGCAATATTTACAAATTTTGGTGGCTAAATGCATTTGAATCTAATTTCACAAATATTGGAATTACCACTAAAATTCATTAAATTCTTCAAAAATATAGCTGCTTCTCTTCCTAAATCTAGTGTTGATAAATGTAGCACTAACTTTGATTTTCAGTATATTGATTTTATAACTATACTTAAAACTTTTAAGCAACTAAATGTAAAAAAGACTGAGGATCTTTGGGTCATTTCACAATATGTCAACATAATAATACAATCAATAATGCCCGCTATCGCGCCTTACCTGGCATTCATTTTCAACAAATGTATAGATGAAAACCAATTTCCTAACCTTATGAAGTACAGTAAAATCATTCCGTTATTCAAAGCAGGGGACAAAAGTGATCCTTCAAATTTTAGACCCATCTCCATACTTCCAGTTCTAAGTAAAATTTTTGAAAAAATAATATTTAATCAACTGCTTTCACATTTTACAGAAAATAATTTACTTCATGATAAACAGTCTGGTTTCACTAAAGGTAAAACAGGACAGATGCAGGAGTTGCACTTGTCAAACATATATGTGATGCATGGGAGAAGAAGCAGGATGCCATTGGTATTTTTTGTGATCTATCAAAAGCTTTTGATTGTGTTGATCATGAGACGTTGTTACTAAAATTAGAATATTATGGTGTTTCAAGCGGCTCACTTAGATTACTTACGTCTTACCACACTGACAGAATTCAAAAAGTTAACGTTAATAACTTTAGATAGTAAAGTGCAATAGGGTTCTCATATCACAGGCTTGGCAGGAAGACTTAGCTCAGCTGCCTATGCGGTTAGAAAGATAAGGTCACTGACTGATGAGGAAACTGCACGATTAGTTTATTTTAGTTACTTTCATAGCATAATGTCATACGGTCTGCTGCTGTGGGGCTCGGCTGCCGATATTGAGACTATTTTTGTACTCCAGAAACGAGCGATACGAGCGATCTATAGCCTCAGACCCCGTGACTCGCTAAAAGAAGTTTTCAAAGAAATTAATATTTTAACAGTTGCTTCTCAATACATTTATGATAATATCATATATGTACGAAAAAACTTAAATATTTTCGAAAAACTATCTGATGTACACAATTTTAATACGAGAAACAAAAATGAACTAGTTGTACCAAAACTTAGGCTTCACAAGGTTGGTGATTCATTTGTAGGAAGCTGCATATAAATATTTAATAAAATTCCTCAGGATTTGATTAATATGCCAATAAATAAATTTAAATTTGAAGTGAAAAAAACTTTAACGAGTAAAGGTTACTATAAAGTGGATAAGTGTCTTATGCCCGTTTTCACCGACTATACTTAAATCACCTCCTAACTAAGAGTCCCCTAACGTAGGTAGCCCCTAAATATATTACTTATCTAAATTCGTTTTCACCATCCTAAGTGACACCTAAGTAAGTGACGGCTATTTTGTAGTGTTGGCGAAAATCGTAAGTATTTTCAATTTTTATTTTTTTTGAAAAATTTAATTATTAAATTGATTGATATTACTAAGTTAAAAATATATACGCGATATAAAAAGATGTGTAATGTATTATTTTATACATATTTGACATGGAATATAAAATAGAAACAATATCTCAATTCTAAGTAATCTATACAGAAATAATTTATAAATATTAAATACAATAAAAATAAAATAACTATTATACAACTTATAGCTAAAAATATTTTTTGAATTTTATATTTTTATATATAAAAAAAATATGTTGTTCGTGGCTGTAATTCACTGACCTGAAATAATACTCGCTTAATAGAGGTCAGTGCTGTAATTCCATTGCTACAAAATGTCAAACTGAACTGACACTTGTCAAATAAAAAACACGCCGCGGAGCCCGCGAACTCGTTCAGTTACTCTTGGTAAAGTTGTTGAGGTTAACGCTATTCGTAATTTATTTATCATTTTAATACACAATGGCTGAGAAAAGGAAACGTGGGCAAAATTTTTCAACAGAGAAGAAAGACAAGCTCGTCAAATTATTGATAGAGCACAGAAGCACATTTTTAAATAAAAAAACGGATGGTTGCACGAATGAAGCTAAGCTTTCAGCTTGGAGTCAGCTCACGGCAACTTTCAATGCTACTGGTACCATTTACAGGTATGTTATATACGATGTTTTACAATAAAATTTATTACAGACTGTCGGAAATTTTATCATAATAATATACAGTCAGTACCTATTTATGTTTTTTTTTGTTTCTAGGACGAAAGAATCTCTAATCAAAGTATGGGAGAAAATGAAAAGTGAGAGTAAATTATATTATAATAGCTCATGTAGGAGTATGTCGCAAACAAGCGGTGGACCATCTGTAATGAAAACTGACCCTATACTTGAACAAATATGCAGTATTTTAGGCCGAAGTTCTTCGGGCATAGAGGTTGTTAACGACAGTGAAGGTCTGGAAGTTGAAACAGTCGAAACCACCATAAATATGGAGGAAAGTATTCCTAAAATAATTTGTCTGGATGACGTCACAAACATCCAAACTATAACTCTACCGACTGAAGCTCCAGAAAAGTTAGAGGTACAAATCTTACTATTACTACTTTAGAAGTGTTTATATTCCATGGTCAAGTTTAACTCACAACTCAAGAAAATACTGTATCCTGCTGGCCAGACGGGTTGGTACAGGGTTATTATTTTGATTTTTCCTTCTCTTGCAGTGATATCGTCTGCACATGTTTCTGTTAGTTGCCTCTTACAACTCTCTTCAGAGAAGATAGGGTGGTGATCCTTATATTCTTTCTCCATCACCACTCAGATATTCACGTATATGCCTAACTAGATATGCTAAGCTAAGATGTGATAGCTTTTTTCTCAATATTCATTATTGGACTGCAGTTTACTGCAATCAATCAGTATTTTATGCTGTAATTTCTTTTTTAACTTAATTGTCTTTAAGTAAAAAAACTAAGTACATGATTTAACTTGCATAGCAGATACATAAAATGTTTTCACTTTAGGATGAAGCCCCAAAAGAGCAGTTTCTTATGAGGACACCAGTGTGGTCAAGGAGATGGCCTGTAGCAGCTACATTGAATGAAAGATCCGATGCAGTGAATGCAATTTCTGCTATAAAAGCGTTAGTAAAAAAAAGGAAGATGTAGAAGACATTAAAATAAAAATATTAAATGCCGAATAAGAAGCAACATAGAAATTGCATAACCTGCAATTACGAGCAGCAGAAAAAGATTTAATTATTAAGGAATTGGATATTCAAATAAAAACAGCTGTACTTGAACAAGTTAGAGGTAACATAACCTAAAATCTATTTAGGTACACGGGGGCATTTTAAATGTACAATTTTACATCTAAAATAGTAACAGTGTTGCTTACATACCTGTCATCAGGATATTTCAATAATTGTTCGATTATATTTAATAAAAAGATAACTTAGTTAACCTAAACCTTGTAAAAAAGTCTTTATCGTCATATTTTGTAAACAAATTTGGTCTATTACGGTAAATTTTCGGTCTAGTGAATAAACTAGTATTATTTATAATTTCCACATTTTCAACAGTATTTAAAAAATCCCATACATCCTCGTCCATTGTAATAATTTAAACAAAACGTGCCTAAATATGCGCAAAGTTATTCTGTCACTTTGTTAAGGGTTGGTTAGGGGGTGAATATTCAGGCCCCTAAATTTTAAGTAACACCTAAGCAGTTAGGTGTCCCCTAAGGTTCGGTGAAAACGAAAATGTTACTACCTAAAATTTAGGGGATATTGGTGAAAACGGGCATTAATGATGTTATTGCGTGGTCAACATAAGTCTCTTGCTTGCTCGCACAAAATAAATTGTAAACTAAAGCAAATTTAAAAAAAAGAAAAATAATCTAGTTCTAATATAGTTAGCTGAGTTTCTTACTGGTATCTTCTCAGTAGAACTAACCTACCGAACCAGCGAAAGAATCATTCTCCAATGGTTTATTGGTACATTATTTTATATTTTTATATCATTAAGATAAGATAAGATAATATTTATTTGCAAAAAACATGTGTACATATAATATACATAGTCAAGTGCTTATTATATAGGTCTTAAACTTCGATTGGACACAACATGTTTTACCATTGAGTGGTGTACAAATTATTATTTAAGTTTAAGTCATCACATCTACATTATACATCAGTCATCCAGTTACAAACAAAAGTCAATCCTACAGAGTCTTGTCCTCGAGAAAATCCTTAATACTATAGTAGCACTACTCAATCAACAATCTTTTGAGCGCCCACTTAAAACGATTGTTGTTCAAATTTTTTATATTTTTGGGAATTTTGTTGTAGATTAATGGAGCCATGCATATTACACTTTTATGTAATAGGGCAGTCTTAGCAGGATAGACACATAGCCTGTTATTATCGCGACGATTACGCACGACTTTGTCCATTAATCTTGGAAACAGGTGTGAGTTATACCTGGTAAACAGTGCTACCTCTAATATATACGTATTATATAAACGTATATGCCGGGGAGTGTCAGAATATTGTGCTCTTTAAAAAATGGCCCACAACTGTCAGTGCTCTCAATACCAAACATGGCACGGATGCAACGCTTTTGCATTTTAAAGACCATGTCATAGTTAGTTGCATTACCCCAAAAAATTACACCATATCGAAGTACTGACTCCACTAAACCATGGTATGCTGACAGTAAAGCTACTTTGTTAATAATAGGTGCAAGTTTTTAGAGAGCGTAAAATAAGCTACTAATTTTTTTACAAAGTACGTCAATGTGTTCCTTAAATTTCAACTTACTATCTAATGTCAACCCCAGAAACCGCGCAGTCATAGACTCTTCTATTTGCACCTGGTCATGCATCAGGTTCACATTTAATCGGTTCTGGTGTCTTTGTCCAAAATGCATTATATTTGTCTTCAATAAATTAATTTTTAAATTGTTATTATTCAACCATGAAACTATCGATGTCAGTGATTCGTTAATGTCAGAGTTATAATCATCAATGTCTTTACAAGGTATGGTTATGGTACTATCGTCAGCGAATAATGTCATATTGTGTATAGTGCATTTTGGTAAGTCATTGATATATATAATAAACAAAAGTGGCCCAAGGACGCTACCCTGGGGGCCACCATTTCTTGACATAGTTACCCAATTGTAAAATTTTGACGTTCATATGTGCTCTTTGTGTGCCTAAACTGAATAAATGAAATTGATTCTTTGATTGGTATTATATTTTTTCAAATGAATGATTATCAGGGTTCTAAAATTTAAAATACCTTATAACATGTGGACCTAATGTCCACATGTTATAAGATCCACATGTTATAGTGTATATCATTCGAAAAGTATCTACTTTTCGAATGATATATACCTACAATATTCAAATATTATAAAATAAAAAATCTTGTAGTTTTTATTTTATAGATTTCTAATAATACATCATTACTTAATGAATTAATTTACCTTTGAAATACAAAGAACTGAATTTCAAGGAAACCATTACTCTTTTGTAATTATAATAATAGTCGTGCTTTCTCTCTCACTCTTTATTGTTGTCAACAAACACAGAAACAGTTTTGTTTTGAGCAAAAGAGATAAATGCTAACTACATAACAGTTCTCTCTCACATATCCCCACCCAGCAGCGGCGGGAGCTTCGTCCGTCACTAACTGCCGAGTGCTTTTCAGTTCCCCACTTGAGCTTCTGTCGCGTGCACGTCCTTTCCTACGGTTGAGATTTGTTTCTGTCGCCTTGTTTATTGCATTAAAATAATTTCGGTTTTTTTAATAGTTAAGTGTGCTCCAACCGTCACATAATGTCGAGTCATATTATCATGGCCATTTGTTACTTCTGTGGAACGAGCATCGTTCCGGAGTCACAGCAAAGGTCTTCGCTGGATCCTGATTTACTTGCTGAAGAACTCATAGCGAGTCATCCAGACGACAACCACCATGGACGGCGCTCACACGACCATCAGGTTAGTAGATTTATTTTTGAAATCTTAGAACTAATTCATGGTGTTTCACGGGTAATATACCCAAGTAATGTTCTATTGTACTTGGTTTATAATAAATTTATTGTAAATAAATAAGTTTCAAATAGCTTCATTTTAAACATACACATTTCAAGAATGTAAATAGATGGCATCGTCAAGAATTTCAGTCTTAAGAAATGTGGCTTGAATTTAATTTCCCGCATATTTTTGTGATTTGTTGCTTCCACTCTAACGTGCTTTCTATTTGTAGCCCAAGAAATTTTGTAATTGCAATTTCATGTATTGTAATGTCATCATACATAGATTCCACAGTGTGAAACCTGTAATTTGGAAGGAACTGTCTCCTGAGATACAGGTTGAGGACCTAGTTCGGGAGACAGAGACTGTAAAAAAAAAAAAAAAAAAAAAAAATTAAATAAAAAAAACATATTTAACATCTAAATGTGAAAGTTCATTTACATTTCTTCAAAAATTCATTACCGTTGTTTTTTCAGTATTAAATTTTAATTTTTGCGCTTTAAGCCAAATTAATAATGCTATTAATTTCATGTTCAATTAAATCGAGATTAGGTTTATCATATACAACCGTAGTGTAATCAGCAAACATTACCATTGAAGATGTTGTAGCTGAGTGGAAGTCATTGATATAAATGTTAAATAATAATGGTCCTAACGTACTTCCCTGCGTGACTCCGTAAAATATTTTTCTCATATCTGACTGATATTTATGGGCAGTATTGGATTTATAGCTTATTCTATTAATTAGGAATGATCAATTGGAATTTGTTAGGAATGATTCAATTAAACTAGATACTTCTCCTCTAATTCCGTATGCATTCAACTTGTTCATAACAATTTTGTGATCCACATAGTCAAACACTTTCGTCAAACACATATTGAGAGCTGCCACAGGTAAACGTTCATCAACTCTGCCCATAACCACAAAATACAGTTGATTGATATTAATTAGAATTATGCAATAATAAATTTAAGATAGTTATGTTGTAAAAGAATTGTGATAATTAGAAATTCAAACAACATCTTAGAATTTGAACCGAGAATGTCTTTGCCATAGAACTTTATGCGTTGTCCAATTTTATTTACAATAGTTCCCCCATTTTCACGCGCAGTGTGTAGATACATGATAACAAAAAGAGAAATTTTGTAACATAGTTTAGTTACTTACGATTTATACAAAAAATATCACGTTAGAAAAGAGTCATTCCAGGCATAACCAAGTAACAATAGCATAGCCCCATTTGAAAGAATCGCTTTACTTGAATCAAGTACTTGAATTTCAGTTTGTATTTTATTTATTTATTTTTTACAGATTCAGGCGCAAACTCGAATTCGCCGGTCTTGCCTGCAGTGTGCAAAGAGGGCTTATCAGAAAAAGGTCCAAAAATCACTCCCTCTGGAAGTGCGAAAGATACAACTACCGGTTGTATCCGAATTTCCAGTGCCTGGGTTCACAAGGTTCACATACAGTTCCTCGAAATGTATCATAGCAGGATGTGCTCATAAGCATAGACTGCGTATGATCAGCCTTAAGATAAGGCGAGCAGTTCTATCCAAACAGAACATATACATTCCTCGAGGAACTGGTGTTTGTGATAAACACGATGTTGTCGAGCCCAGATGGAGTGATTTGGCGGCTTTTTGTAGACCTAGGCGAGATAGTTTTAAGAGTACACACATGGCAGACATGCTAAAAATGATGGAAAGTGTGTGTCATCGCAAAGCCTAACCTTTGCGATGATTTTTCGTTTTGATCCTAGTTTTAGTATTGTTTTAGTTAATAGTTTGGTTAGTTTAAGTTAGTAAATAAGTATGTTATAATTTAATTAGAGTTAGTCAATTTTAATTTATATTGATCTTTTATAATACAAATAGTTCATAAATGATGATTGTTGAGTTGTGTAATATATCTTTATTTAGTATAGTAATTGTGTAAAATTTTACTTTGATAGTATTAGTTTGGTAGTTTTGTAAATTTGTTTGTATATATATATATATTAAATGATAGTTTTAATTGTATATTAAATAAACCACCTGTACTGTTTAAAAATATTTTATTATTTGATTTCACCTCAACCTACTAATACAAAAGATTGAGAAGTTGTTTTGATGTTTGTTACTTAATCACACGAACGTCAGAACGGATCTGGCTGAAAGATGGTTCTGAGATAGTTTATAACCTGGAATAATATATACAGAATGGAAGAAAGCTGGAAATTTTTTTTTTTTTGGAGATTGCTGGAACGGGATCTACATTCAGCTTTTATAAATTCCTAATCAAATCTTATTCATACCTAATTTCATAAATGCGGAAGCAACTGTCTGTCTGTATGTTACGTTTTTACGCCTAAGTCGCTGAATCAATTTTGATGAAATTTCGTTTAGGGTTAGATTAGACCTAGAGAGAGGACATAGGCTATGTTAGGTCACGATAGCCGACATCGACGCGGGCGGAGCCGCGAGCAAAAGCTAGTCTTTAATATAAATACTCATCTAGTTTAGTCATCTAAAACTGTTACGAATAAAGCCACCCTTATATTTGTCGCAGAGGGTCAATCAGATGTATCGTATCGTACAGAGCTTTATAAATTATAGCTAAAAACCATTTCGATTCCGTGATATTTCAAACTCTTCTCCGAGCCTTATACCAACTCAGATGGGGTCGCCTTTCTAGTCTATGATGTGGCTGAATTTCGATATTTTCCGTGAAGCAAAAGCCACCTGACTTCGACAACCAATTATTGATATCGAAGTCAGGACATATACACGGGTTAAAGTGTTGTAAACACTGTTGTTATTTAAATGTATTTTTTTTTATTTTTTTTATACAACTTAGGTGGCAGACAAGCACACGGCCCACCTGATGGAAAGTGGTAACCATGACTTATGAACGTGTGTAACACCACTGGAGTCACATCCGCGCTGCCGACCCTGTAAGAACAGAGATTTGTGCCGTCAGTGTAGAGGACAAAGCAGGACAAGCCTTTGGTCAACCCACGGACAGCTCACGAACTGACCAGTGTGCATATGAGGTTGATGAATGACCTCCGACAGACATGGCCCTGGATCGGCCGGAGTGCGAGGGACATGCCTGTTAAGCTCACCTTCGTTTTACTCGGTTCGAGTTCGACATGACCTCTTCCACTGACTCCGGTTGTGTGGGTATTCGTGGGGATTTATCACACGTAAAAAAGTTTTTATTTTATTTTAAACGGTAGGTATCTTTGGAAATATATCGCCGTGTGAACAGCGAACCGTACCGTATCTTTATTGTGTCATTTTATAGTTTTTGATGTCGGTTTTTTAAAAGTAGTTTTCGTTGAATGTTGTTGCATGATTCAAAAGCTCCTGCTCATTGCGGCTTTTACAATGGAAATTGATTCAGATGTTTGAGCTTCCACCTTGGGACCCGGGTCTTTGGTTTACTTTGGTGACTTTGTAGGTTCTTTGTAGATATTGCCAAATATTTCTACAAATTTGTTTTTTTCGCACATATATGTGCAAAGATTGTTGCTTTTCATTATATTGCAACAGTTTTTTTTTTGTTTTATTCTGCTTCTATTATTTTGGCCAAAAAGGTCGAGCCATATTCTTGACAGAGTATGTTACTTCTGTGGAACGAGCATTGCTTCTGAACCTAAACAAAGATCTTTTTGGAGATTTTTTGGTGACCAACGAACCCGTAGGCATATATATAGGCATGAACTGGATGCCACTTATATGAAAACCGTATCTGGTTAGTAGTTTTAATTTTGATATCTCATAACTAATACATGTATTAGTTATATACTCGAGATATTATATGAATTCAAATAGTTTCATAAGAACGAATTTGCCTTTAATTTTTTTTTTTTTTTCTGAACAATGTTTACATTTTGTTGAAATGTTTCAGTGTAGTCATCACTAATTTAAATTCTAAACATTTGTGTTCAAATAAAAAGTCGTGCAAAAGGTTATTCAATACAAGTACAAAAACAAAAAACCCATAATAGAATAACATGTCAAAATTAAATGTCAATAAGCACAATTAAATATCGGTAAGCCGAATAAAAGTGGAAAATTATAAACCCATGAATCAAAATCGTCAATAAAATACTAATAGCATATTTGTCACATTCTTAATTGGACATGTCACTCTGTGAAATCGTCAATTGAATAAAAACAGCTATCTATAAGAAACGCTTTCAGTTTCGATAAAAAATTTGGTGTGTACAGACTGCTCCTTATATTCAAAGGTAGCTTGTTGAATAATTTTACTGCATTGTACCTTGAGCCATGTTTGACCACATTCAATGTAGGCACAATCATGGATGGCATATGCTTTCTCCTAGTATTTTCTCGTAATACCCTTTCATCGTGAGTTTCATAAACGTGCTTATTTTTTGAGAAATAGGTCAGCAAAACCATGATGTATATATAGACTTCGAACCGTTAATATGTTCAAATCCCTAAAAAATTTCACACATGATTCCTGCTGTTTTATGCGAACCATTGTTCTTATAGCTCTCTTTTGTGCAATAAAGGCTTTCTCAATGTTATAATCATAACTTCCTCCCCAGAACAGAATGCTGTACCGTAGTTTGGATTCAACTAAAGCGAAGTAAACTGCCTTAAGTTGTTCCAGATGTAGGACATCTCTTAAACCCATTAGCACATAGTAAGCCGAGTGAATACTAGCTTCCACATTCAGCAACTCACATTTCCAATTTAGAAAGCTGTCCACTTGTATCCCCAGGAACTTAACACTCTCGACCGTATCCAACAGATTTCCGTTAAGACAGCATTGTAGTGTGTCAGAATTTTTACTGGTTGATTTAAACAGAATTAAATTCGATTTTTTAGCATTAATTTTCAAGCAGTTAAAATAAAACCATTCGTTAAATTGATCCAAAGCTTCATCCACTTTTATATTTAAGTCACTTAGGGTATCAGCAGAAACAATGGCATTAGTATCATCAGCGAAAACAGTTATATTGATGTTGTCAGGTAGCTTATTTACTACACTACTTATAAGGTCGTTTACAAATATAATGAAAAACAAGAGGCCGAGTATTAAACCTTGCGGAACACCTGTTTTAATGTTAATAAGTTTTGACTTATAAGTTTCAACACATTTCGTTTTGACAGAACCCACTTTCTCATAGTTTTCGTTACTGACCTCTACAAACATGTATCTGTTTTCTAGATACGATTTCAATAATTGTTTCTCTGGAACCCGAATTCCATAATGGTCACACTTCTCAATGAGTATTTCGTGATTGACAGTGTCAAAAGCGGAGCTTAAGTCTAGAAATATTCCTGCAACCCTTTGTTTACAGTTTAGCTTAGACAGTACATCGTATACTAATGTGTCGACAGTCTCCTGTGTTCCCACTCTCCTCAAATAACCAAACTGTCTTCGATGAATGAATGATATTAGTAATGACTAATATTAGTAACCGAAACTACTAATAATCCCTTTAACCCCTCCAACTAAACCTATTGCTTGTTCTAGGAGTGGGTTCATGTCTGTAGTGTAATGGCCAGAATTCGAACTCGGGACCTCTCGTTTGTAAGGCCGATTCCTTAAACTCCCTAACCACATATAATACTCTGATGCTATCGCAGTAGGGATGTAAAAAATTCTCCGACTTCAATAAAAATAATAAATGTACTAGAATAGTGTCTACAATAGGCTCAGTAAAAGGGAAGTATTATTTTTATTTTATCAGAGATTAGAGTAAATTATATTGTTAAAGAATTTCTATAAAATTGGACTAATTGCTTTGAATGGTTCTCATTAGTTACAGTATCAATATGTAATAATAGGGGTTTATTGTAAGCGAAAAATGCGATAACAGCCACAAAAAAACGTCCATCTGCTATTGAACTCACACAATACAACACACTTCACTAAACAGAACTATCTACACTTAGAAATGTCTTTGTTTAAATTTTCTATTCTTTTTTTTTAAATTTCTATTCGGCGTCGAATGAGCCCATTGAGACGAAACCCAACGTGGTTTTAAAAAGTGGTAATTTTTGCAAATCATTTTGTCGTAGGCGTTTCTTTAATTATGACATATAATGTTTGTTTATTGTTAGTAATTACCTAAATACTTAGTACGCTTTTTTATAAATATCATCATAAAGGCATGTTCCAATTAATTTTAATATAGAATTACTAACTGTTGCCCGCGCCTCCGCCCATGCGTTGTCGGTTGACGCGACTTTTGCTCTTACCAATTTTTTTTTATCAAAAGCCGTTTGGTTTTTTTTTAAATATCTCCATTGTAGCTGTGTCTATACACACGATCACTTTATTTAGTGTATTTAATAAAGATTTCCCAATATTGATATAATGATATGTGACTAAACAAAGTATTTATAGTCTAGTTTGGAGAATGTTAACAATACAGTAGGCACCAATACTATCTACATGCATCTTTTTTAATGAATTCCAAATAAAAGACATCAACGACATCATGGTCATGCTCAAAACCCACTCAATTTTCGTTAATGAAAAATGAATCCCTATTTCCACTGAAAGAGTAGAGATAGGCTGAATTTGTTACTTGGAATGTTACCGAGAAGGCTTGCGCTGCCCTTTCCTTTTCCCTTTACCTTCATTTGACTATGAACTTTTCTTTTCGTAGAAAATATTCGGAATGGCACTATATACAAATTTAATTGGTACATTTTTCGTCATCGCGGTTCTAAAATTTAGAACACCTACATTAGGTCCACATGTTATAAGCTACCTTTCAAGTGATTTACACCTACAATATGTAAATATTATAAATTAAAAAAATCGTGTAGTTAAGTAATAAATAAAATAAACACATGTGCCTACGGATTTCTAATAATACATCATTACTTAATGAATTCCTTTACCTGTTAAATACAAAGAACTGAATTTCGAATAAACAAACAATACACTCTCTCTGTCTCTCTCTCTCTCCTTATCATTCTCAACAAACATAGAAACCGTTTTGTTTGAGTGAAAGAGATAAATGCTAACTACATAACAGTTCTCTCTCACACATCACCACCCAGCGGCGGGTGCTTCGTCCGTCACTAACTGCCGAGTGCTTTTCAGTTCCCCATTTGAGCTTCTGTCGCGCGCACGTCCTTTCCTACGGTCAGAGATTTGTTGCTGCCACTTTGTTTATTACAATAATTTCCGTTTTTCAATTAATTAGTGCTACAATTTCTATAAAATGTCGAGCCACATTGTCATGACAATTTGTTTCTTCTGTGGAATGAGCATCGTTCCGGAGGAACAGCAAGGGTTTTCCCTGGAGCCTGAGGCTGATCGCATAGCGAGTCATCCAGGCCGCAACCACCATGGACGGCGCTCACACGACCATCCGGTTAGTAGATTCATTTTTGAGATCTTAGAACTAATTCATGGTGTTTTACGGGTAATATCCTGAAATAACATTCTATTGAATATGGTTAGAAGCAACTGTAAATAAATAAGTTTCAAATACTTTCGTTTAAACATAATGAGAAAGCCTTAAGTTAATGATTAATCTACAGATATAAAATAAAATTGAATCGCGTAATGTGTTGGCTAAGCGCAAATCTCGAGAGCAGCTGAACTGATTATACTAAATATTTTTTAGAATATTCCTTGAAGTACAAGGATGGTTTTTACAGAGAGAAATATTTAAAAAAATGCCTTTTTAGGCAGTTTTTAGGTAGTGTAAAAATAACACTTTTCTAAACTGTGGAACCGATTTTGATGAAATTTAGTGTAAGTGTAGTTCAGACCTTGAGAAAGGACATAGGATATGCTTTGTCCCGATAACCAACATCCACGCGAGCGAAGTCGCGGGCAACAGCTAGTTGTGAAATATAATTTTCACATTATGGTTTGGTAATACAATATATTCCAAAAGAAGAATTGTGATAATTTGAACCAACCTCTAACAATTTAAACTGAGAATTTAGTCTCTGCAATAGAACAACAAATGTTACTACTTATTCTAAAAGACCTCCTTCCAGCCATTACTCACATAATTAATTTCTCGCTTGAACATATCTCTTTCCCTTTGACTTGGAGAAAAGCACTTGTCATTCCTTTGGCCATAAACTCTAATCTCACCCTATTATCCTAATTTAGGACCATTTCAATCCTACCGATTATTTCCACTGTGCTAGAGAACACGGTGCGAATTTAATTATCTAATTACCTTTTCTCTATTGGTCTATGTCGTCTGAGTCAATCTCAATCTGGTTTTCTTTCAGGCTATAGTACAGTCACAGCACTAGTCAAAATATCTTGAACAAACTTCTGACGACATTGGTTCTACTGAACTTCAGTAGTGCCTTCAATTACTCATGGGCATCCTTTCGTCATTAAGTATATCGTCCTCCGTAATCGGTTGGTTCAACTCTCATCTTTGAGGTCGCTCGCAGCGGGTTCGCTTTGAGGCGCCCTCTGACTGGTACAACCTTACTGTGGGTGTACCGCAATGTGCTGTCCTCCCTCCTCTTCTTTTCTCAATTTTTATTAATGCTATCACCAAAGTTATTTCTTCAAATTATCATCTCTACGCAGAAGATTTGTAGATGTATCTCCATTTTAGGGCTGACGATATAAATGAGGCCATACTGCTATCAATAATGAACTTAAATACATTAGTGCTTGGGAAAATCTTTCGGACTGCTTGTCAATCCTGCTAAATCTCAGGCAGTCATTATAGGTGGCCGGCACATTTACAATAATTTTGACCAAGCCTTTCTAACTTTTGTTTTTTACATCAACACTTTGATACCATTAGTCATATCACCGAGGTAAGCCGTAGAGTTTTTGGTACTTTCCACTCCCTTAAGCGTCTTCGGAATTTCCTTTGTCTCCTGGACTATGTTGTTATCACCTTTCGGAGTTCCGAAGGCAACTGAAATAGTTAACAATGCAGCGGTGTCGAGATGTTTACACTCTTTCCCTTCTCTTTTCTATTGTTCATTATCCTTATTCTCCTTCATATATTCGTGAGCAATTTGAGTTTTTTGTCCCTGTCGCACTTCGTCTTCTTTTTTACTTCGAACTCCCTCGCATAGTTCTAATTGGTACGACAATTCCTTAACAGTTTCTACAGCAATGCTGTGGAATTCTCTTCCTCACTCCACACAAGATAACCTTTGAAAGGAAACCTTTGAGGATGCCGTAAGGAGAAACCGGTCAGGTCTAATATGTATTAAATATAATGTGGAAAAGTACAAGTGAGTTTCTCAATTTGCGAAAGAACAAAATCCACCAAGTGCCATTTATCAACAGTACAGATAGTATAAATAATAACTTTATGCGTTGTCCAACTCTTTTTACAATAGTACCCCCATTTTCACGCGCAGTGTGTGGATATATTTCAGTCTGTATTTAAATAATTATTTTTTTACAGATTCGGGCGCAAACAAGAATTCGCCGGTCCTGTCTACAATGTGCTGTCAAACAATACAGGGCTCAGAAAAAAGACGCCCGAAAATCACTCCCCCAGGCAGTAGGAAAGATACAACTACCAGCTGTATCAGAATTTCCAGTGCCTGGCTTCACAAGAGTCACATACAGTTCCTCGAAATGTATTGTAGCAGGATGTCCTCATAGGCAGAGACGTATGATTGGTCTCAACATAAGGCGTGCTGTTTTGTCGACACAGAACATATACATTCCTCGAGGAACTGGTGTTTGTGAGAAGCACGATGTTGTGGAGCCCCGATGGAGTGATTTGGCGGCATATTGTAGACCTAGGCGAGATAGATTTAAGAGCACACACATGGCAGACATGCTAAAAATAATCAAAAGTGTGTGTCATCGGAAAGGTTAGATTAATAATTATAAATCTAACCTTAGCGACGACACACATATCAGATAAATACATATATTATAATTTACAATTATTGTGAATTGTAAAACATGTATTTATCTTTTTTAACTCCGAGTATGTCTGTCATTGTTTTAGTTTTTAGTTTGGTAAGTTTAAGTTAGTAAATAAGTTTGTATTTATGTAGTAGGCTTTAGTAAATTTTTATTTATATTAAACTTTTTATCATTCAATTAGTTCTTAAATTGTTCTTATGTTTTGTTTGAGTGTTGAGCTGTATAATTTTGTAATTATATTTTTATGTAGTGAACTATTTTTGTATAAAATTAGTTAGGTATCAGTTTGGTAGTTTAGTTAATATATTTGTGTATATTAATTTATAATCATATAATAAATAAACCACACGACCTGTTTATTAATATTTTATTATTTGATTTCACCTCAACCTACTAATACAAAAGTTTTTGAAGTTGTTTGGATGTTTGTTACTTAACACACGAACGTCTGAACGGATCTGGCTGGTTCAGAGATAGTGTATAACCTGGAATAAAATATCGGGAAACTTGGAATAATTTTTTTTCCCGGGGAAGGAGTCACAGTCGCGCTGCCGACCCTGTAAGTACAGAGTTTCTGTGCCGTCATCAGTTGACGCGACTTTTGCTCTTACCCTATTTTTTTTATCAAATGCCGTTTGTTTTTTTTTTAATATCTCCATTGTAAAGTAGTTGTGTCTGTATACACGATCACTTTTATTAGTATATTTAATATAGATTTTTCAATATTGTTATAATGATGTGTGACTAAACGAAGTATTTCTAGTCTAGTTTGGAGAATGTTAACAACACAGTAGGCACCAATACTATGAAAAGGCGTCCTTTCTAATGTACTCTAAATAAAAGACATCAACGACATCATGGTCATGCTCAAAACCCACTCACTTTTCGTTAATGAAAAATGAATCCCTATTTCCACTGAAAGAGTAGACAGGCTGAATTTGTTACTTGGAATGTTACCGAGAAGGCTTGCGCTGCTCTATCCTTTTGCCTTTACCTTCATTTGACTATGAACTTTATTTCTCGTAGATAATATTCAGTATGGCACTATATACTAATTTTATTGGTATTACATTTTTCGTTATCGCGGTTCTAAAATTTAGAACATCTACATTAGGTCCACATGTTATAAGATACCTTTCGAATGATATACACCTACAATATGTAAATATTATAAATTAAAAAAATCGTGTAGTTAAGTAATAAATAAAATAAACACATGTGCCTACGGATTTCTAATAATACATCATTACTTAATGAAACCTGTTAAATACAAAGAACTAAATTTCGAATAAACAAACAACACACTCTCTCTGTCTCTCTCTCGCTCCTTATCATTCTCAACAAATACTGAAACAGTTTTGTTTGAGTGAAAGAGATAAATGCTAACTACATAACAGTTCTCTCTCACACATCCCCACCCAGCTGCGGGCGCTTCGTCCGTCACTAACTGCCGAGTGCTTTTCAGTTCCCCGATTTGAGCTTCTGTCGCGCGCACGTCCTTTCCCACGGTTAGAGATTTGTTGCTGCCGCTTTGTTTATTGCATTGCAATAATTTCCGTTTTTTAAATAGATTAGTGTGCTCCAATTTCTACGAAATGCCGAGCCATATTGCCATGACAATTTGTTTCTTCTGTGGAACGAGTATCGTTCCGGAGCCACAGCAAGGGTCTTCCCTAGAGCCTGATGTGCAGGCTGATCGCATAGCGAGTCATCCAGGTGTCACCCACCATGGATGCTGCTCACACGACCATCAGGTTAGTGGATTTATTTTTCAAATCTTAGAACTAATTCATGGTGTTTTACGGGTAATATCCTGAAATAATATTCTATTGTATTTGGTTAGAAGCAACTGTAAATAAATATGTTTCAAATACTTTCGTTTAAACATAATGAGTAAGCTCTAAGTTAATGACTAATCTACAGTTATAAAATAAAACTGAATCGCTGAATGTGTTGGCTAAGCGCAAATCTCGAGAGCAGCTGAACTGAACAAACTAAATAATTTTTAGAAAATTCCTTGAAGTACATGGAAGGTTTTCACAGAGAGAAATATTTAAAAATTGCCTAAAAAGTCTGAAAGCAACACTTTTCTAAACTGTGGAACCGATATTGATGAAATTTAGTGTAAGGGTAGATTAGACCTTGAGAAAGGACATAGGGTATGCTTTGTCGCAATAACCCACATCAACGCATGCGAAGCCGCGGGTAACAGCTAGTTTTGAAATAGAATTTTCACATTATGGTATGGTAATACTATATACCAATATATTTCAAAAGAAGAATTGTGATAATTTGAATTTCAACCAACCCCTAATAATTTAAACCGAGAATTTAGTCTTTGCCATAGAACAACAAATGTTACTATCTATTCTAAAAGACCTCCTTCCAGCTATTACTCACATAATTTATTTCTTGCTTGAGCATAGCTCTTTTCCTTTGGCTTGGCAAAAACCACTTGTCATTTCTTTGCACATATTCTCTAATCCCACCTTATTATCCTAGTTTAGGCCTATTTCAATCCTACCGATTCTTTCCAAAGTGCTTGAGAACACGGTGCGAAATCAACTATCTAATTACCTTTCCTCTAATAGTCTACTGAGTCCATCTCAATCTGGTTTTCTTTCAGGCCATAGTACAGTCACAGCACTAGTCAAAATATCTCATGACATAAGACTGGGCATGGTGAAGAAACTCCTGACGATATTGGTTCTACTGAACTTCAGTAATGCCTTCAATTCTGTTGACTTCGACGTCCTCATGGGCATCCTTTCGTCATTAAATATATCGTCCTCCGTAATCGGTTGGTGCAACTCTCACCTTCGGGGTCCCTCGCAGTGGGTCCGCTTTGAGGCGTCCTCTGACTGGTACAACCTTACTGTGGGTGTACCGCAAGGAGCTATCCTTCCTCCTCTTCTTTTCTCAATTTTTATAAATGCTATCACCAAAGTTATTTCTTCCAATTGTCATCTCTACGCAGATGATATGCAGATGTATCTTCATTTTAGGGCTGACGATGTAAGTGAGGCCATTACTGCCATCAAAAATGAACTTAAATACATTAGTGCTCGAAAAATCTTTCGGACTGCTTGTCAATCCTGCTAAATATCAGGCAGTCATTATAGGTGGCAGGCATTTTTACAATAATCTTGACCAAGCCTCTCTAACTCCTGTTTTTTACAACAATACTTTGATACCATTTATTACGGTCGTCAAAAACCCAGGGGTTCTTTTCGATTGCAATTTGTAATGAACCAGTCAAATCACCGAGGTAAGCCGTAGAGTTTTTGGTACTTTCCACTCCCTTAAGCGTCTTCAGAATTTCCTTTCTCTCCTAGACTATGTTGATGTCACCTTTCGGAGTTCCGAAGGTAACTGAAATAGTTAACAATTCAGCGGTGTCGAGATGTTTACACTCTTTCCATTCTCTTTTCTATTGTTCATAATCCTTATTCTCCTGCATATATTCGTGAGCATTTTGAGTTTCTTGTCGTTCCTAGAGGTAAGCCCTGTCGCACTTCGTCCTCGTTTTTACTTTGAACTCCCTCGCATAGTTCTAATTGGTACGACAATTCCTTAACAGTATCTGCAGTAATGCTGTGGAATTCTTTTCCTCACTCCACGCGCGATAACCTTTGAGGATGTCGTAAGGCGAAACCGGTCAGGTCTAATATATATTAAAATAATGTGGAAAATACAAGTGAGTTTCTCGATACGTGAAAGAACAAATTCCACCAAGTGCCATCTATCAACAGTAAAAATAAACTTTATGCGTTGTCCAACTCTTTTTACAATATTTTCACGCACAGTGTGTGGATATATTTCAGTTTGTATTTTAATAATTATGTTTTTACAGATTCGGGCGCAAACAAGACCGGTTGTATCAGAATTTCCAGTGCCTGGCTTCACAAGAGTCACATACAGTTCCTCGAAATGTATTATAGCAAGAGGTCCTCATAGGCAGAGACGTATGATTGGTCTCAACATAAGACGAGCTGTTTTGTCGACACAGAACACATATGATTATGCTATGATTATGATTAGGCACAGATAAACCAGCTTTAAGAAAAGAAGAGAATATTAGTAACGGAAATTACTAATATTCCCTCTAACCAAGAAAAGCACCGCCCCGGGACCCGACGGCATTACAGGCCGCGTGTGGGAGAAGACGGTCTAGAAAAATGAATCCCTATTTCCACTAATAATAATAATAAAAGTTTATTAAATAAAATAGTTACAGAAATGTACACAAGAAGATATACCTAGCTAATGGGTAGACTAATTCTAGACATTACAATATGTTTCAAAATTTCTGTATACAATTATATAACCCTGCCTCTTAAACTAGGCTAACCTGTATTTTAAGAGACAGTGCCCAGCTTGTAGATTCACTATTTTTATACAACAGTGGACAATGTCGATCTACCGTTTAAACTTGATAGCATTAGTAATAGTTGTGCGTGTACGAGTAATGTGTAGTGGTGTGATGTGGTATGTGCTTGTTGTGGGTTTGTGTGTGGGAATATAGGGGGTGAATGTGTGTGTGAATATAGGGGTGAATGTGTGTGGGTGTATGTTGTGTGAATATGTTTGTAAGTGTGCGTTTTTTCATTTAGGCGATATAAGTGACTAAAGACTCCGTGTATGTGTAGTCTTTCTGTAGTAGCCATTCGGTTACTGTTTGTTTTAATGTGTGTGAGTTTAAATCTATGATTTTTAGATGTTTGTGAACTTTTTTGTAAATGTGCCCTCTTAGGGTATAAAACTGTCGTTTAGCGAAAGAAGTTTTGTGCTGAGAACCCGGAATAAAACATGTTCGCTTGTTTGGGTCGGACTTAGGAAGACTGGTGTGTTTTCTAAGAATTGATTTGAGCACAAAGAGTTGGCGAACCGAAAGGACTTTGCAATCAGAGTAGAGTTCAGTAGTTGGGTATCTATAGGGCTTTTTCGTCATGACCTTTAGAATCGCTCTCTGTGCTCTCTCAACCCTCAGGAGGATAGTCTTTGCTGCACCGCCCCAAACAGCGATACAGTAGCCAATGACCGATTGACATAGAGCGTAGTACACGATTTTCAGGCTGTCAGCATTACCCGACTGTCTGAGAGACTTGAAAATGTGTATCAGGCGCAACGTCCTCGTAGTGAGGGCATCGATTTGTTTGTCCCACCGTAAACCGTCGTCTATCTGCACTCCCAAATACTTTACGCAATCAGTTCTAATGAGTGTTGGGCATGTACAGGGTCCCATGGTGTTTGAGCATGTGTGGGCAGTTAAATTAAAGTCAGATGTCGGTGGGGTGTTACGACGTATTGCAAAAGGAATGTAGGTGGTTTTTTGTAGGTTAAGTGTAAGTAGATTTGAGTTGAGCCATTTCATTACTAC
This sequence comes from Eilema griseolum, assembly GCA_963662185.1. Classification (NCBI taxonomy): domain Eukaryota; kingdom Metazoa; phylum Arthropoda; class Insecta; order Lepidoptera; family Erebidae; genus Eilema; species Eilema griseolum. The sequence goes on from OY759245.1 coordinate 20,425,351, forward strand.
ATCCAGAACAGTTTCTGCTTTTGTTTTGACTATATCCCACGTAAGTCCCTGCACGAGAATAGCAGTGTCATCTGCATACGCATATATTTTACAGTCTGGGAGACTAATTCTGCACAGATCGTTGACGTAAATAAGGAACAATGTTGGACCCAGGATACTCCCTTGAGGAACACCATATGACACTTGATTCCTCGTCGCTAAGGTACGCATCAATTTTGACACATTGAGTCCGATTTCTGAGGTAATCTTTAAAAATATCCAATAGTATGCCACGTACACCGAGAAACTCCAACTTAGAGGTAAGTAAGGGAATAGAAACTGTGTCAAATGCCTTGGAAAGGTCTAGGAAAATACCTAGGCATTTTATCTTTTGATCCAAACATTTAGCAACCGTTTGCGTGAGATCCAGTACAGCATCCTCCGTTGACAGCCTAGGTCGGAACCCATACTGGTTATCAGCAATGATCTGGTTTTTGTTAAGGAAGCTCCATAAGTACTTATTGAGAATCTTCTCGAGAATTTTCGATAACGCTGGCAGAACAGATATTGGCCTGTAGTTATTGACACAATTTCTACTCCCTCCCTTGTAAATAGGGTGAACGATTGCCCTTTTTAGGGCATCGGGAAAAACTCCAGTCTGTAGGCAACGGTTGCACAGATAGGTTAGTGGTTGAAGCAATACATGTCGGCAGTTTTTTTGAATAGAAGATGGTATTCCATCCCAACCCACTGCACAGTCATTTCGCAATTGAGGGATAATTGATTCTACCTCAGCTTCGTCGACGTTCAGAATGGCAGGAGAATTTAATGGGGAGTGTTGAGGGGTGTTCCCTATAAAGAGGGCCGTACTACTATCTGTGAATGACGGACTTAGGTTCTGTGTAATAATGTCCGCTGCCAGGTTTTCCCCCATCGTACCAAAAAAGTGACATATTTCGTTAACGGAGGATTTTGGATTATCTCGTATTTCCAACAGCTCAGAAGGACTGACATACGTTTTGCATGTGTTAGTTATTTGTTTTATTGTTTTCCATAATTTTTTCGGGTTCTTACTAGCTTTTTCTAGTTCGCTCTGCTCATACGAGATTTTTAATTTTTTAAGTAAGTCATTGCAAAAATTTCGGTACCGAACGTAGGTATTTTTAAGAATCAGGTTGTTCGGTGCCTGTTTTGAGTTCATGTGCATTTTGTCTCGATTTTGTATACATTTTAACAAACCAGGTGTTATCCATGGTTTAATCATTCTTTTTTTCCTTGGAATTTTTACTATCTGCGAGTGTTTTGATATGGCTGATTTAATTATATTTATGAATTCATTCATGCGTGCATTAATGTCGTCCATTTGGTATATACTTGCAAAATCGACCTCCTCTAACTCCAACATAACAGCTTCATGATTTATGCGAGTGTTGTAGTAACAGTTTTTCCGTTGGGGGTTGGCTTTTGCAATATTAAGTAGAACGGCTTTATGATCTGTTATAGACGTATCCAAAACAATGGTAGTTGATGAAAGGTTAGACTTTAGCAGTATGTGATCTATACAACGTTCTAACCTAGTGGGAAAAAGATGGGTTGGCATGAGCCCGTGAGAAGCATTTAGAGTTAAATAGTCTAGACTACGGACATCCCTGTTTTCTGGTCTAATATCAATATTTAGATCGCCTACGATGACGATATTTGGGAATGAAGACAGGCCGTCATAGACATTATTCAAGCTAGTTATGAAATTGTCGAAATTGTCCTTTGAATTAAATGATGGAGAACGGTACACAGCAACCACAGCAAGGTTTTTGTCTATTTGACATACGAGACAATTTCCACCCTTGAATTCCGGTTCCCATACGTAACTATGTAGGCTTAGTTTCGTGTAAATCATGACGCCATCGTTTTGATTTACATTTATACCTGTCGAGTGCGACACAAAACCATCCAATATTGGTAGATAAGTAGCTTTACTAAGCCAACATTCGGTTAAAACGACAATGTCAAAGTCAATTTTAGTTGAACTTAGTAGTACTTGGAGCTGGCTAAAGTTTTTGTTCACACTACGTATATTTATATGTAACAGGGAAATATTGTCGTTTGAGATATTGAAATATTTCAAACATTCCTCTGGACTACAGACAAAGGAATTAAAATGTAATTGGTCAAGCTCGTCATTTATATTATTTATGATAGCCATTTGGGCTTAGCAGCATATCCAAAAAGTGGAATAAATATATGTATGAAAATAGTTGGAATATGTTTGGAGCCTAAATGAATGGTGCATCGCTCTAAGGAGATTAGACGTGTCGTTGTGAGTGTGTCATAATAAAGAAGTATATTATTATGATGTATTGGGTTTCGTGTTTTTTTGTGGAGTATGGCTGAAGGAATGTGAGGTGAAGATTGGTGAACTCTTATATGCATAGAGTAGAGAATGATGATTATTTTGATACTATACATTACTACAGAAAACACTAAAAATAGTCAAATGTTTGTGTTTCCAAGATCTTGAAGACACTTGTCCGAATGGATTATAATTTGTTTGTCTCCTTCTTGTTTGCGCAGGAAGACATTACCATTGGATATCCAGCAGTATTTGTAGGCTTTACTTTTAGCAAACTCTCGAGCTTGATAAAACAGCTTTTTTAGTCGTAGCGAGGAGCTGTTCGGCGATGTAGAACGGCTGGGGCTTACCTGGTATGCCGACGAGTGCGGTGTTTAATTTTTCTTCCTTCTCTTTTACTTTATTAAACGATCGAGTAGCAGATATAATTGCCTGTTTTGTTTGCACGTTTGTGAACTCCGCAATAATCGGGCGCGGAACGGCAGCACCGGTAGACTTACCAGGAAGCCGATAAATATCACGAATATTTGAATCCGGGATATGCAGCCCAACCACGTCCCCAATCCTACCCACCGTTTTTATCAGGCTGGCAAAGGTTTCGGAATTGTCTTGCGGGATATTCCGGATTTCAACCGCAGACGAACGTGACTTATGTTGTAGGTCAAGTATCTTCTTTTCCAGATTCTCAATATAATTTTGTTGTGTCCGGCGATCTTTTCTTAATTCCTCAATCTCTTTTTTCATATCTTCGAATTGTGAATTCATAAAGGACATTGATTTCATGATTTCCTCATTAGTCGCTTGAATTTGCGCATTGGACGCCTTGATTTGACCATTTTGGTTCTTAATTTCAGCGATATCCTTCAATAATGCAGCCATTAGGGTAGTCTGTTTGGCTAAGGTACCCGATATATCAAGATTATTCTTGTCGGCATCTACCGGGCTAAACTCAATCCACCTTGTGGGGAGTTCCCTTGGCGTGGCCGCTTGTTCCTGTTTACATTTACATAATCTTTAATCTTGACGGCCGAGTTAATGTCGGGTTCGGATTGGGTTTGAGTGAGGCCCAGAGTATTGACCTGCGATTTAGGCGTATTAGGAGGTGAATGCTGAACTCCAGCCATAATAGGTTCAAACTGGCCCACAAGGCAACCGGTAAACAATCCGTCCAACAATCCGCCTCAATCCCTGCAACACGCACAGAACAAGTGTCGTAGCACTCGTAGCCGCGGCGACGCTGTGTTCGTAGGCAAACTCGTAGGCTCGTAGCACCACTAACCTTCGTCGTAGGCAGGCGTGACGTCCGCAGCGCGAAGCGCACCGTTGTTTGAGCGTTGGTTGCAACTTGCTCGGTGGCGCGTTGGTTACGCGCTAGCCTTGACCGTCACTGCGCCGGGGAGCCGCGCCGGCGGTTCAAATCCAGCCAAATTCACAATCAGTTTTGGGATTCTATTTCGAGCAGAAATTTCAAAAAATAGTTGCGTCCCCTTCTAGGACCGCCCAGTGGGAGTGGCCGGCAGGTAAAAACACTTAAAGAGCGACAAGGAATATGATTTAACTAATTTCAACCAATCACAGAATTAAGATGGCTAATTTCTTAAGATGATCGACACACGTCCACTCCGTACAAAGCTCACCGGATCCATCAACTAAAAGAGTAGGCAGGCTGAATTTGTTACTTGGAATGTTACCGTGAAGGCTTCCGCTGCCCTCTCCTTTTGCCTTTACCTTCATTTGACTATGAACTTTATTTCTCGTAGATAATATTCAGTATGGCACTATATACTAATTTTATTGGTATTACATTTTTCGTTATCGCGGTTCTAAAATTTAGAACACCTACATTAGGTCCACATGTTATATGATACCTTTCGAATGATATACACCTACAATATGTAAATATTATAAATTAAAAAAATCGTGTAGTTAAGTAATAAATAAAATAAACACATGTGCCTACGGATTTCTAATAATACATCATTACTTAATAAATTCCTTTACCTGTTAAATACAAAGAACTAAATTTCGAATAAACAAACAACACACTCTCTCTGTCTCTCTCTCTCCTTATCATTCTCAACAAGCACAAAAACAATTTTGTTTGATTGAAAGAGATAAATTCTAACTACATAACAGTTCTCTCTCACACATCCCCACCCAGCGGCGGACGCTTCGTCCGTCACTAACTGCCGAGTGCTTTTCAGTTCCCTATTTGAGCTTCTGTCGCGCGCATGTCCTTTCCCAAGGTTAGAGATTTGTTGCTGCCGCTTTGTTTATTGCAGTACAATAATTTCCGTTTTTTAAATAAATTAGTGTGCTCCAATTTCTACGAAATGCCGAGCCATATTGCCATGACAATGTTTCTTCTGTGGAACGAGCATCGTTCCGGAGCCACAGCAAGGGCCTTCGCTGGAGCCTGATCGCATAGCGAGTCATCCAGGCGTCAACCACCATGGACGCTGCTCACACGACCATCAGGTTAGTAGATTTATTTTTGAAATTTTAGAATTAATTCATGGTGTTTTACGGGTAATATCCTCAAATAATATTCTATTGTATTTGGTTAGAAGCAACTGTAAATAAATATGTTTCAAATAATTTCGTTTAAACATAATGAGTAAGCCTTAAGTTAATGACTAATCTACAGTTATAAAATAAAACTGAATCGCTGAATGTGTTGGCTAAGCGCAAATCTCGAGAGCAGCTGAACTGATTATACTAAATATTTTTTAGAAAATTCCTTGAAGTACATGGATGGTTTTCACAGAGAGAAATATATAAAAATTTCCTAAAAAGTCTAAAAGCAACACTTTTCTAAACTGTGGAACCGATTAAGATGAAATTTAGTGTAAGGGTAGATTAGACCTTGAGAAAGGACATAGGGTATGCTTTGTCGCAATAACCAACATCGACGCGTGCGAAGCCGCGGGCAACAGCTAGTTTTGAAATAGAATTTTCACATTATGGTATGGTAATACTATATACCAATATATTTCAAAAGAAGAATTGTGATAATTTGAATTTCAACCAACCTCTAATAATTTAAACCGAGAATTTAGTCTTTGCCATAGAACAACAAATGTTACTATCTATTCTAAAAGACCTCCTTCCAGCTATTACTCACATAATTTATTTCTTGCTTGAGCATAGCTCTTTTCCTTTGGCTTGGCAAAAACCACTTGTCATTTCTTTGCACATATCCTCTTATCCCACCTTATTATCCTAGTTTAGGCCTATTTCAATCCTACCGATTCTTTCCAAAGTGCTTGAGAACACGGTGCGAAATCAACTATCTAATTACCTTTCCTCTAATGGTCTACTGAGAATGCCTTCAATTCTGTTGACTTCGACATCCTCCTGGGCATCCTTTCGTCATTAAATATATCGTCCTCCGTAATCGGTTGGTTCAACTCTCACCTTCGGGGTCCCTAGCAGTGGGTCCGCTTTGAGGCGTCCTCTGACTGGTACAACCTTACTGTGGGTGTACCGCAAGGAGCTGTCCTTCCTCCTCTTCTTTTCTCAATTTTTAGTAATGCTATCACCAAAGTTATTTCTTCCAATTGTCATCTCTACGCAGATGATATGCAGATGTATCTTCATTTTAGGGCTGACGATGTAAGTGAGGCCATCACTGCCATCAACAATGAACTTAAATACATTAGTGCTCGGGAAAATCTTTCGGACTGCTTGTCAATCCTGCTAAATATCAGGCAGTCATTATAGGTGGCAGGCATTTTTACAATAATCTTGACCAAGCCTCTCTAACTCCTGTTTTTTACAACAATACTTTGATACCATTTATTACGGTCGTCAAAAACCCAGGGGTTCTTTTCGATTGCAATTTGTAATGGACCAGTTATATCACCGAGGTAAGCCGTAGAGTTTTTGGTACTTTCCACTCCCTTAAGCGTCTTCAGAATTTCCTTTCTCTCCTAGACTATGTTGATGTCACCTTTCGGAGTTCCGAAGGTAACTGAAATAGTTAACAATTCAGCGGTGTCGAGATGTTTACACTCTTTCCCTTCTCTTTTCTATTGTTCATAATCCTTATTCTCCTGCATATATTCGTGAACATTTTGAGTTTCTTGTCACTCCTAGAGGTAAGCCCTGTCGCAATTCGTCCTCTTTTTTACTTTGAACTCCCTCGCATAGTTCTAATTGGTACGACAATTCCTTAACAGTATCTGCAGTAATGCTGTGGAATTCTTTTCCTCACTCCACACGCGATAACCTTTGAAAGGAAACCTTTGAGGATGTCGTAAGGCGAAACCGGTCAGGTCTAATATATATTAAAAATAATGTGGAAAATACAAGTGAGTTTCTCGATTCGTGAAAGAACAAATTCCACCAAGTGCCATCTATCAACAGTAAAAATAGTATAAAAATAAACTTTATGCGTTGTCCAACTATAAAATATAACAATATTTCAGTTTGTATTTAAATAATTATTTTTTTACAGATTCGGGCGCAAACAAGAATTCGCCGGTCTTGTCTACAGTGTGCTGTCAAACAATACAGGACTCAGAAAAAAGACACCCGAAAATCACTCCCTCAGGCAGTAGGAAAGATACAACTACCGGTTGTATCAGAATTTCCAGTGCCTGGCTTCACAAGAGTCACATACAGTTCCTCGAAATGTATTATAGCAAGATGTCCTCATAGGCAGAGACGTATGATTGGTCTCAACATAAGTCGAGCTGTTTTGTCGACACAGAACACATATGATTATGCTATGATTATGATTGGGCACAAATAAACCAGCTTTAAAAAAAGAAGAGAATATTAGTAACGGAAATTACCCTCTAACCAAGAAAAGCACCGCCCCGGGATCCGACGGCATTACAGGCCGCGTGTGGGAGAAGACGGTCTAGAAAAATGAATCCCTATTTCCACTGAAAGAGTGTCTACTCTTTCAGTGGCTGAATTTGTTACTTGGAATGTTACCGAGAAGGCTTGCGCTGCCCTTTCCTTTTGTCTTTACCTTCATTTGACTATGAACTTTATTTCTCGTAGATAATATTCAGTATGGCACTATATACTAATTTTATTGGTATTACATTTTTCGTTATCGTGGTTCTAAAATTTAGAACACCTACATTAGGTCCACATGTTATAAGATACCTTTCGAACGATATACACCTACAATATGTAAATATTATAAATTAAAAAAATCGTGTAGTTAAGTCATAAATAAAATAAACACATGTGCCTACGGATTTCTAATAATACATAATTTACACATTAAATACAAAGAACTAAATTTCGAATAAACTAACAACACACTCTCTCTGTCTCTCTCTCTCTCCTTATCATTCTCAACAAACACAGAAACAGTTTTGTTTGATTGAAAGAGATAAATGCTAACTACATAACAGTTCTCTCTCACACATCCCCACCCAGCTGCGGGCGCTTCGTCCGTCACTTACTGCCGAGTGCTTTTCAGTTCCCCATTTGAGCTTCTGTCGCGCGCACGTCCTTTCTCACGGTTAGAGATTTGTTGCTGCCGCTTTGTTTATTGCAGTATAATAATTTCCGTTTTTTAAATAAATTAGTGTGCTCCAATTTCTACGAAATGCCGAGCCATATTGCCATGACAATGTTTCTTCTGTGGAACGAGCATCGTTCCGGAGCCACAGCAAGGGTCTTCGCTGGAGCCTGATTTACTTGCTGATCGCATAGCGAATCATCCAGGCGTCAACCACCATGGTCGCTGCTCACACGACCATCAGGTTAGTAGATTTATTTTTGAGATCTTAGAACTAATTCATGGTGTTTTACGGGTAATATCCTCAAATAATATTCTATTGTATTTGGTTAGAAGCAACTGTAAATAAATAAGTTTCAAATACTTTCATTTAAACATAATGAGAAGCCCTAAGTTAATGACTAATCTACAGTTTTAAAATAAAATTGAATCGCTGAATGGGTTGGCTAAGCGCAAATCTCGAGAGCAGCTGAACTGATTTTACTAAATATTTTTTTACAATATTCTTTGAAGTACAAGGATGGACTTTACAGAGAAAAATATTTAAAAATTGCCTAAAAAGTCTAAAAACAGCACTTTTCTAAACCGTGGAACCGATTTTGATGAAATTTAGTGTAAGGATAGTTTAGACCTTGAGAAAGGACATAGGGTATGATTAGTCGCGATAACCAACATCCACGCGAGCGAAGCCGCGGGCAACAGCTAGTTTTAAAAATAATTTTCACTTTATGGTTTGGTAATACAATATATTTCAAAAGAAGAATTGTGATAATTTGGATTTGAACCAACCTCTAACAATTTAAACTGAGAATTTAGTCTTTGCCATAGAACAACAAATGTTACTACCTATTCTAAAAGACTTCCTTCCAGCTATTACTTCCATAATTAATTTCTCGCTTGAGCGCTATGCTATGCGCAAGAAATGTCCTTATACTTGGAAAAAAGCACTTGTCATTCCTTTGCCTACAACCGCTAATCTCACCTTATTATCCTAGTTTAGGCCTATTTCAATCCTACCGATTATTTCCACAGTGCTTGAGAATACGGTGCGAAATTTATTATCTAATTATCTTTTCTCTATTGGTCTACTGAGTCCATTTCAATCTGGTTTTCTTTCAGGCCATAGTACAGTCACAGCACTAGTCAAAATATCTCATGATATAAGACTGGCTATGGTGAACAAACTCCTGACGATATTGGTTCTACTGAACTTCAGTAGTGCCTTCAATTCTGTTGACTTCGACATCCTCCTGGGCATCCTTTCGTCATTAAATATATCGTCCTCCAGAATCGGTTGGTTCACCTCTCATCTTCGGGGTCGCTTGCAGTGGGTCCACTTTGAGGCGTCCTCTGACTGATACAACCTTACTGTGGGTGTACCGCAAGGTGCTGTCCTCCCTCCTCTTCAATTTTTATTAATGCTATCACCAAAGTTATTTCTTCCAATTATCATCTCTACGCAGAAGATTTGCAGATGTATCTTCATTTTAGGGCTGACGATGTTAGTGAGGTCATTACTGCCATCAATAATGAACTTAAATACATTAGTGCTTGGGAAAATCTTTCGGACTGCTTGTCAATCCTGCTAAATCTCAGGCAGTCATTATAGGTGGCCGGCACATTTACAATAATCTTGACCAAGCCTCTCTAACTTCTGTTTTTTACAACAACACTTTGATACCATTAGTCATATCACCGAGGTAAGCCGTAGAGTTTTTGGTACTTTCCACTCCCTTAAGCGTCTTCAGAGTTTCCTTTTTCTCCTGGACTATGTTGATGTCACCTTTCGGAGTTCCGAAGGCAACTGAAATAATTAACAATTCAGCGGTGTCGAGATGTTTACACTTTTTCCCTTCTCTTTTCTATTGTTCATTATCCTTATTCTCCTTCATATACCCCTGTCGCACTTCGTCTTCTTTTTTACTTCGAACTCCCTCGCATAGTTCTAATTGGTACGACAATTCCTTAACAGTTTCTACAGCAATGCTGTGGAACTCTTTTCCTCACTCCACACGCGACAACCTTTGAAAGGAAACCTTTGAGGATGCCGTAAGGAGAAACTGGTCAGGTCTAATATATATTAAAAATAATGTGGAAAAGTACAAGTGAGTTTCTCAATTTGTGAAAGAACAAATTCCACTAAGTGCCATCTATCAACAGTATACATAGTATAAATATAAACTTTATGCGTTGTCCAACACTTTTTACAATAGTACCCCAATTTTCACGCGCAGTGTATATATTTCAGTCTGTATTTAAATAATTACTTTTTTACAGATTCGGGCGCAAACAAGAATTCGCCGGTCCTGTCTACAATGTGCTGTGAAACAATACAGGGCTCAGAAATAAGACGCCCGAAAATCACTCCCTCAGGCAGTAGGAAAGATACAACTACCGGTTGTATCAGAATTTCCAGTGCCTGGCTTCACAAGAGTCACATACAGTTCCTCGAAATGTATTGTAGCAGGATGTCCTCATAGGCAGAGACGTATGATTGGTCTCAACATAAGGCGTGCTGTTTTGTCGACACAGAACATATACATTCCTCGAGGAACTGGTGTTTGTGAGAAGCACGATGTTGTGGAGCCCAGCTGGAGTGATTTGGCGGCATATTGTAGACCTAGGCGAGATAGATTTAAGTGTATACACATGGCAGACATGCTAAAAATAGTGAAAAGTGTGTGTCATCGCAAAGGGACGACGACAAACATACCAAATAAATACATATTTTATAATTTACAATTATTGTGAATTGTAAAATATGTATTTATCTTTTTTAACTCCGAGTATGTCTGTCATTGTTTTAGTTTTTAGTTTGGTAAGTTTAAGTTAGTAAATAAGTTTGTATTAATGTCGTAAGCTTTAGTCAATTTTTATTTATATAAAACTTTTTATCATTCAATCAGTTCTTAAATTGTTCTTATATTTTGTTTGAGTGTTGAGCTGTATAATTTTGTAATTTTTATTTAGTGTACTATTTTTGTAAAAATTAGTTAGGTATTAGTTTGGTAGTTTAGTTAATATATTTGTGTATATAAACCACATGTAATGTTTATCAATATTTTATTATTTGATTTCACCTCAACCTACTAATACAAAAGTTTGTGAAATTGTTTGGATGTTTGTAACTTAACACACGAACGTTTGAACGGATCTGGCTGGTTCAGAGATAGTGTATAACCTGGAATAAAATATCGGGAATGGAAGGAATCTGGAAATTTTTTTTCCCGGGAATTGCTGGAACGGGATCAAAATTTAGTTTTTATAAATCTCTAATCAAATCTAATTCATACTTAATATCATAAATGTAAAAATAACTGTCTGTCTGTCTGTTTGCTACGCTTTCACGCCTAAGCCACTGAACCGATTTTGATGAAATTTGGTATAGGGTTAGATTAGACCAAGAGGGAGGACATAGGCTATGTTAGGTCACGATAGCCGACATCGACGCGGGCGGAGCCGCGAGCAAAAGCTAGTCTTTAATATAAATACTCATCTAGTTTAGTTATCTAAAACTGTTAAGAATAAAGCCACCCTAATATTTGTCGGAGAGGGTCAATTAGATGTATCGTATCGTACAGAGCTTTATAAATTATAGCTAAGAACCATTTCAATTCCGTGATATTTCAAACTCTTCTCCGAGCCTTATACCAACGTATATGAGGTCGGCTTTCCAGTCTATGATGTGGCTGAATTTCGATATTTTCCGTGAAGCAAAAGCCACCTGACCTCGACAGCCAATTAGCGATATCGAAGTCAGGACGGATACACAGGTTAAAGTGTTGTAAACACTGTTCTTGGTCGTACGGTTTGCGAGTTAAATATGTGTAACGTAGGTACAGTGTGTAGTTATCTAAATGTTGGCAGGTACGCAGTGGGGACTAGGGACCTAGAGTTATTCGTTTGGTAAGTACAGTTAAGTAAGTAAATAGATTTGTATACATTAATTTTAAAAGTTTAATCAATTTCAATTATAGTGATGACATTTCATAATTAATTCTTTGTAATTACGATTTGTGGATCTGAGTTATGTAATTATGTTAAAATTTAATTTGGTAGTTTTTTAAATTCGTCTTTATGTTATAAATTAGTTTGACGATTTGTTAATATTGTATTTAATGAATAAACCATTTGAACTGTGCCATACTATTTTATTATTTTAACCTGTCTGATTATACCTGGTTAACGACCGCGACCACAAAGGTTTGTGAAGATGTTTCGATGTTTGTCGCTGAAAGTGCATAGATAAAGTATAACCTAGGATAACATATCAAAAATAGCATAACATTAACTCACGCCTATATCTCCGAAGGGGTAGGCAGAGGTGCTAGCACCCACATTTCGCCAGTTTGTGGTTTAGGTCCCAATGTAATAGATGGCAAGTCTATTGCCATTAACCGGGCACTTATAAACTTCCGATAAAGTACCTGTGTAGTACGTGAGTTAAAAATGTGTGACGTAGGCACAGTAGCCATAGCTAACGCAGTAGGGACGTAAAAAAATTCTCCGACTTCAATAAAAATAATTAATTTACTAGACTAGTACCTGGAGGTAAGATTTTGAGTGTAGACAATAGGCTTAGTAAAAGGGAAGTATTTTTAGAATTTGTATAAAATTTGACTAATTACTTTGAATGGTTCTCAGTAGTTACAGTATCAATAGGTTATAATAGGGGTTTATTGTACGCGAAAAATGTGATAACAGCCACAAAAAAAAACCTTCATCTGCTATTGAACTCACACGATACACACACTTCACTAAACAAAACTATCTACACTGAAATGTCTTTGTTTAAATTTTAAAACGTTTCTATTCGGCGTCGAATGAGCCCATTTAGACCTATCGCAGATATCAAACCCAACGTGGTTTTAAGTGAAGGTGATTTAGTTTAAAGTGGTAATTTTGGCAAATCATTTTGTAGTAGGCGTTTCTTTAATTATGACAAATAATGTTTGATTAGAACCTTTGATTTTGAATCGATGAAGAAAGATTTAGATGACCGACAGGTACGACACGTAATTTCCAAAACACCAGTGCAATCAATAAAGGGCACATATATGTATCCTAATCTCGTAACAGATATAATAAAAAAACTTGTCGAAATAAACGTACCTATTCTCGGAATTCAAATACTTATTTCCTATCAAACTGCTGTAATTCTAACAATATGTCAAAATGCTGTATCACAGTTACCCACTATTTCCCCAAAAATCTAAGACTGTGACAGTATCACAATGTAGATATCCAATAAGATATATAACTAGGTAGGTCATAGGTACATAAAAATTGCTGATAGTGAAATGCACATTTCTTTATTTTGACAGCCTCTGTGGCGTGGCGATAATGAACACGACTGCTACGCAGGAGGCGCGGGTTCGATCCCTGCTCAGTGTAAATATTTGTATGCATGAATATGGGTATTTGCATTGGTCTGGGTGTTTCTATGTATAATATGTATGTATTTACAAAAAAAAGTATTTAAGTATGTTTATCCGTATTCTAGATTCCATAACGCAAGCTAGTAAAACTATGCTTACCATGGGTAGATAGCGTTGTGTAGAATTTAATAGGGGAACAATTTAATAGGGAATAAATATTTGTGCGCTAGTACACCACTGGCAAAACATGCATGCTCAGTTTTGTAAACCTTTTATAACATTTATGTACACCATGTTTTATGCAAATAAAATTTGAATTTGAATTTGAATGTTTGTTTATTGTTAGTAGTTACCTTAATACTTAGTATGTTTTTTTATAAATGTCATCAAAAAGGCATGTTCCAATTAATTTTAATATAGAATTACTAACTGTTGCCCGCGGTTCCGCCCGTGAGACGTGTCGGTTGACGCGACTTTTGCTCATACCTCCGGTTCTACTCAACCAACTGCAATTAAACTAACGTAAGATTTTGAGTCTGACCAAGACCTTTCTACCACTATTTACGGTATTTTTCTAAATATCTCCATTGTAAAGTAGTTGTGTCTGTACACACGATCACTTTATTGAGTAATACATCAGCGAGGTATTTTTAGTCTAATTTGGAGAATGTTAACAACAAAATAGGCACCAATACTATCTACATGCGTCCTTTTTAATGTATTTCAAATAAAAGACATCAACGACATCATGGTCAAGCTCAAAACCCACTCAAGTTTCGTTAATGAAAGTGAGTTCCTATTTCCACTGAAAGAGCTGAGACAGGGCGGCGGCGGGGCGAGGCAGCCAGAATTTGTTACTCGAAACGTTTCTGAAAAGGTTCGCGCTGCCCTTTTCTATTGCCTTTGATTTCAAATTACTATGAACTTTTCTTTTCGTAGATAATATTCAGTATGGCACTATTGCATTTGAATCTTATTTCACAAATATTGGAATTACCACTACAAATACATTCAATCAATCAATCAATCAATCAATCAATCAATCAGCCCACTGCAGTCCACTGCTGGACATAGGCCTCTCCCAATGTGCGCCATTTTCTCCGATCCTCCGCCTTCCGCATCCAGTCTGTCCCAGCCACCTTTTTCAGGTCGTCAGTCCATCTGGCTAGGGGGCGTCCTACCTTTCGTTTACCTTCTCGCGGTCTCCAAATACATTAAATTCTACAAATACATTAAATTCTTCAAAAAATATAGCTGCTTCTCTTCTTAAATCTAGTGTTGATAAATGTAGTACTAACTTTGATTTTCAGTATATTGATTTTATAACTATACTTAAAACTTTTAAGCAACTAAATGTAAAAAAGACTGAGGATCTTTGGGTCATTTCAATCAATATAATACAATCAATAATGCCCGCTATCGCGCCTTACCTGGCATTCATTTTCAACAAATGTATAGATGAACACTAATTTCCTAACCTTATGAAGTACAGTAAAATCATTCCGTTATTCAAAGCAGGGGACAAAAGTGATCTTTCAAATTTTAGACCCATCTTCATACTTCCAGTTCTAAGTAAAATTTTTGAAAAAATAATATTTAATCAACTGCTTTCACATTTTACAGAAAATAATTTACTTCATGATAAACAGTCTGGTTTCACTAAAGGTAGAAGCACGACAGATGCAGGAGTTGCACTTGTCAAACATATATTTGATGCATGGGAGAAGAAGCAGGATGCCATTGGTATTTTTTGTGATCTATCAAAAGCTTTTGATTGTGTTGATCATGAGACATTGTTACTAAAATTAGAATATTATGGTGTTTGAAGCGGCTCAGTTAGATTACTTACGTCTTACCTCACTGACAGAATTCAAAAAGTTAACGTTAATGGCACTGACTCTTCTGGTGCCCCATTAGTTATGGGAGTACCCCAGGGCTCGATATTAGGACCCCTTCTATTCTTGATGTATGTTAATGATCTTCCTTATTTCGCTACAAATCTTTGTGAAACTGTATTATTTGCTGATGACACATCATTAATTTTTAAGACTGATAGACATAAAGTAGTACTTGACGAAGTAAATAATGCCCTTTCTGAAATATTGCATTGGTTTACAAGTAACAACTTGCTGCTCAATGCGAAGAAATTAAATGTGTAAAGTTTACTATGCCTAATGTAAGACAGACAGATATTAATATTAAAATGAATAATGAATCTGTCCAAATAGTCAATACCACAGTTTTTCTTGGAATAACTTTAGATAGTAAACTGCAATGGGGTTCTCATATCACAGCCTTGGCAGGAAGACTTAGCTCAGCTGCCTATGCGGTTAGAAAGATAAGGTTACTGACTGATGAGGAAACTGCACGACTAGTTTATTTTAGCTACTTTCATAGCGTTATGTCATACGGTCTGCTGCTGTGGGGCTCAGCTGCCGATATTGAGACTATTTTTGTACTACAGAAACGAGCGATACCTACGAGCGATCTATAGCCTCAGACCCCGTGACTCGCTAAAAGAAGTTTTCAAAGAAATTAATATTTTAACAGTTGCTTCTCAATACATTTATGAAAATATCATATATGTACGAAAAAACTTAAATATTTTCGAAAAACTATCTGATGTACATAATTTAAATACGAGAAACAAAAATGAACTAGTTGTACCAAAACTTAGAAGCTGCATATAAATATTTAATAAAATTCCTCAGGATTTGATTAATATGCCAATAAATAAATTTAAATTTGAAGTGAAAAAAACTTTAACGAGTAAAGGTTACTATAAAGTGGATAAGTGTCTTATGCCCGTTTTCACCGGACTATACTTAAATCACCTCCTAACTAAGAGTCCCCTAACGTAGGTAGCCCCTACATATATTACTTACCTAAATTCGTTTTCACCATCCTAAGTGACACCTAAGTAAGTTTTTTACATTTTGTAGTGTTGACGAAAACCGTAAGTGTTTTCAATATTAATTTTTTTTGAAAAATTTAATAATTAAATTGATTGATATTACTAAGTTAAAAATATATACGCGATGTAAAATATTTTTTGAATTTTATAGGTTTATTTATAAAAAAAATATGTTGTTCGTGGCTGTAAAGCCGAATTCCATTGCTACAAAATGTCAAACTGAACTGACACTTGTCAAATAAAAAACACGCCGCGGAGCCCGCGAACTCGTTCAGTTACTCTTGGTAAAGTTGTTGAGGTTAACGCTATTCGTAATTTATTTATCATTTGAATACACAATGGCTGAGAAAATGAAACGTGGGCAATATTTTTCAACGGAGGAGAAAGACAAGCTCGTCAAATTATTAATAGAGCACAGAAGCACAATTTTAAATAAAAAAACGGATGGTTGCACGAATGAAGCTAAGCTTTCAGCTTGGAGTCAGCTCACGGCAACTTTCAATGCTACTGGTACCATTTACAGGTATGTTATATACGATGTTTTACAATAAAATTTATTACAGACTGTCGGAAATTTTATCATAACAAAAAGGCACATATAATACCCATTTTTAAGAAGGGCTCACGAACCAGTATTGAAAACTATAGGGTATTTCTATCTTAAATACCCTGGGAAAGGTACTTGAGAAACTGGTATACAACGCTATATATCCTTATATTGCGGCAGGTGTACCAATTACACAGCATGGATTTCTTCGAAAACGATCCACTATCTCTAATTTGACATGCTTTTCTACCTTTCATTTCAGGGATCATTATTCTATAATGCCTATCTATTTGATATTGACGATGCCATTACATTTTCAAAATATCTTATGTACGCGGATGATAAAAAAATATATTGTAGTATTAACAGCATACATCACTGTGAAGCCCTCCAAGCAGATCTAAATAGTTTAAGTGATTACTACAAAATAAATAAAATCACAGTAATTGTTAAAAAATGTCAATCCGTTAGTTACACTCGCAGACGGAATCCAGTTAACTTTCAATATAATTTTAATGGGATCGCTATAGAAAGGGTCGGCACAGTACGCGACTTGGGCGTAAGGTTCGACTCTAAACCAGCGTTCTCTGACCATATCGACCGTGTAACTACAACAGTAACTTTTAAAGACGTTGCGTCGCTAAAAACAGTTTACTTTTCATATGTACGCAGCATACTGGAGTATGCCTGCCCTATTTGGTCACAAATTTATATTATTTATAAAAATCAACTGGAACGTATTCAGAATTTTTTTATTAACCATCTTAATTACCGTAGCCGCGCACTTCTGATGTCTTACCGACAAAGCTGTACTAATTATAACATCTTATCGCTCGACGATCGACGCAAGGTCCTAGACATGTGCTTACTGCACGATATTATCAATGGACGCCTCGATTGTCCCGACCTGCTGGCGCAGATAGTGTTCAATGCCCCACTCTGACGCACACGGCACACACCTTTGTTGCACGTACCTCGTCACTCAACTAACTTCTCCCAGAACACTGTTCTTACGCGCATCGCTCGAACTCATAATGTTACTTTTAATGATATTGACCTATTTTCATGTTCTAAGGGCACATACAAGCAACAAATAATATGTACTCTAAAAGATAATGTAACTTAAACGAAGGATGTATAAACTGATCAAGTTTTATAAAACTTTACTTCACTTCTGTGAGGCGGACGGTGGGGTGCTACACAAGTTGGTCAAGATAGGAACATTTGCATGTGTGCATCTGCGCTAGTGCATTTCAAAATTCATATTCTCTACAACTTCTTGATCGTCGCGGCATTCCGCTGTTCGCTGACAGTAAAGCTGCCACTTAACTTAAAGTTTATGTGTATAGTTTAATTTAATTATTATTTTTTATTAATGACATGTCAATAGTTTATATTATATATATATGTGTATATGTATGTTTATCCGTATTCTAGATTCCATAACACAAGCTAGTTCAACTATGCTTACTATGGGTCTAGATAGCGTTGTGTAGAATGTTGTAGAATATTTATATTTATGTATTTATAAATATATGTCCGTTCACAAGCTGAGTTAAACTATATGTTATAGTATAGGAAAACCTGTTATTAGCCTTACTTTTAGTTTATAATGTACATAATTATTTACTTACTGTATCGCTGTTGGTTTTTGAAATAAAAAAATAATAATATACAGTCAGTACCTATTTATGTTTTTTTTTTGTTTCTAGGACGAAAGAATCTCTAATCAATGTATAGGAGAAAATTAAAAGTGAGAGTAAATTATATTATAATAGCTCATGTAGGAGTATGTCGCAAACAAGCGGTGGACCATCTGTAATCAAAACTGACCCTATACTTGAACAAATATGCAGTATTTTAGGCCGAGGTTGTTCGGGCATAGAGGGTGTTAACGACAGTGAAGGTCTGGAAGTTGAAACAGTCGAAACCTCCATAAATATGGAGGAATGTATTCCTAAAATAATTTGTTTGAATGACGTCACAAACATCCAAACTATAACTCTACCGACTGAAACTCCAGAAAAGTTAGAGGTACAAATCTTACTATTACTACATTAGAAGTGTTTATATTCCATGGTCAAGTTGTACTCACAACTCAAGAAAATGTGTGTATGGATTTTGCTTGGCCTAACGTTTATCAATCAATCTCAATAGTCTATCGCAGTTCACTACTGTATCCACACTGGCCAGACGGGTTGGTACAGGGTTATTATTTAGATTTTTCCTTCTCTTGCAGTGATATCGTCTGCACATGTTTCTGTTAGTTGCCTCTTACAACTCTCTTCAGAGGAGATAGGGTGGTGATACTTATATTCTTTCTCCATCACCACTCAGATATTCACGTATATGCCTAACTAGATATGCTAAACTAAGATGTGATAGCTTTTTTCTCAATATTCATTATTGGACTGCAGTTTGCAGCAATCAATCAGCATTTTATGCTGTAATTTCTTTTTTAACTTAATTGTCATTAAGTAAAAAAACTAAGTACATGATTTAACTTGCATAGCAGATACATAAAATGTTTTCACTTTAGGATGAAACCTCAAAAGAGCAGTTTCTGATCCTCATCAGCCGTCTCCTTGACCACACTGGTGTCCTCACACCAGTGTGGTCAAGGAGACGGCCTGAAGCAGCTACATTGAATGAAAGATCCGATGCAGTGAATGCAATTTCTAACAGCTATAAAAGCGTTAGTAAAAAAAAGGAAGATGTAGAAGACATTAAAATAAAAATATTAAATGCCGAATTAGAAGCAACACAGAAATTGCATAATCTGCAATTACGAGCAGCAGAAAAAGATTTAATTATTAAGGAATTGGATATTCAAATAAAACCAGCTGTACTTGAACAAGTTAGAGGTAAATTTTATTCATTAATTCATGTTTTCAAAGTAAAGTAATTTGTTATTTGGCTCCTTTAAAGTAACGGCTTTATAGGTGGTACAGATTTATTTCTGTAAAGTAAAAAAAAAAAATGTAGAGTTTTTCATACCTCAACAATAAGCAAAACATAACCTAAAATCTATTTAGGTACAAGGGGACACTTTAAATGTACAATTTTACATCTAAAATAGTTACAGTGTTGCTTACATACCTGTCATCAGGATATTCCAATAATAGTTCGATTTTATTTAATAAAAAGATAACAGTCTTCTTAGTTAACCTAAACCTTTTAAAAAAGTCTTTATCGTCATATTTTGTAAACAAATCTGGTCTATTACGGTAAATTTTCGGTCTATTGAATAAACTAGTATTATTTATAATCTCCACATTTTCAACAGTATTTAAAAAATCCAATATATCCTCGTCCATTGTAATAATTTAAACAAAACGTGCCTAAATATGCGCAAAGTTATTCTGTCACTTTGTTAAGGGTTGGTTAGGGGGTGAATATTCGGGTCCTTAAATTTTAAGTAACACCTAAGCAGTTAGGTGTCCCCTAAGGTTCGGTGAAAACGAAAATGTTACTACCTAAAATTTAGGGGATGTTGGTGAAAACGGGCATTAATGATGTTAAGGCGTGGTCAACATAAGTCTCTTGCTTGCTCGCATAAAATAAATTGTAAACTAAAGCAAATTTAAAAAAAAGAAAAATAATCTAGTTCTAATATAGTTAGCTGAGTTTCTTACTGGTATCTTCTCAGTAGAACTAACCTACCGAACCAGCGAAAGAACCATTCTCCAATGGTTTATTGGTACATTATTTAATATTTTTATATCATTTCTTGACATAGTTACCCAATTGTAAAATTTTGACGTTCATATGTGCTCTTTGTGTGCCTAAACTGAATAAATGAAATTGATTCTTTGATTGGTATTATATTTTTTCAAATGAATGATTATCAGGGTTCTAAAATTTAAAATACCTAGGTACATTAGGTCCACATGTTATAATCTTATAACATGTGGACCTAATGTCCACATGTTATAAGATCCACATGTTTTAGTGTATATCATTCGAAAAGTATCTACTTTTCGAATGATATATACCTACAATATTTAAATATTATAAAATAAAAAATCTTGTAGTTTTTTCTTTTATAGATTTCTAATAATACATAATTACTTCATGAATTAATTTACCTTTGAAATACAAAGAACTGAATTTCAAGGAAACCATTACTCTTTTGTTATTATAATAATAGTCGTGCTTTCTCTCTCACTCTTTATTGTTGTCAACAAACACAGAAACAGTTTTGTTTTGAGCAAAAGAGATAAATGCTAACTACATAACAGTTCTCTCTCACATATCCCCACCCAGCCGCGGGAGCTTCGTCCGTCACTAACTGCCGAGTGCTTTTCAGTTCCCCACTTGCACGTCCTTTCCTACGGTTGAGATTTGTTTCTGTCACCTTGTTTATTGCATTAAAATAATTTCGGTTTTTTTTAATAGTTAAGTGTGCTCCAACCGTCACATAATGTCGAGTCATATTATCATGGCAATTTGTTACTTCTGTGGAACGAGCATCGTTCCGGAGTCACAGCAAAGGTCTTCGCTGGATCCTGATTTACTTGCTGAAGAACTCATAGCGAGTCATACAGGCGACAACCACCATGGACGGCGCTCACACGACCATCAGGTTAGTAGATTTATTTTTGAAATCTTAGAACTAATTTATGGTGTTTCACGGGTAATATCCCCAAGTAATGTTCTATTGTACTTGGTTTGTAATAAATTTATTGTAAATAAATAAGTTTCAAATAGCTTCATTTTAAAATAAGTCTTATCTACAGTTATAATATACTTTATATAAAATGTTATTTAATTTGTTCATGTTTTTATTAATGTACTTATTATAATAGATTTAATTAGTGGATATTTAATAAATTACCAATAGGCATATCCAATAAAATATTTTCATTTCATTCTTGAGTAGTTTGTTTTTAAATTCTTGTACATCTTGAGCCGAGCTGATAGATTTAGGCAACTTGTTGTATATTGTAGGTGCCATGCAGAACACACTTTTCTGAAACATAGTTGTTTTACACGCTACCACATGTAATGTAAGTACCTAATCTGCGGCTACTAGTCACTTATGAACAATTTCGTTTTATAAACATACACATCTCAAGAATGGAAATAGATGGCATCGTCAAGAATTTCAGTCTTAAGAAATGTGGCTTGAATTTAATTTTCCGCATATTTTTGGGATTTGTTTCCACTCTAACGTGCTTTCTATTTGTAGCCCAAGAAATTTTGTAATTGCAGTTTCATGTATTGTAATGTCATCATATTTAACATCTAAATGTGAAAGTTCATTTATATTTCTTTCAAAATTCATTACCGTTGTCTTTTCAGTATTCAATTTTAATTTTTGCGCTTTAAGCCAAGTTGACTTAGAATTAATAATGCTATTAATTTCATGTCCAATTATATCGAGATAAGGTTTATCATATACAACCGTAGTGTAATCAGCAAACATTACCATTGAAGATGTTGTAGCTGAGCGGAAGTCATTGATATAAATGTTAAATAATAATGGTCCTAACGTACTTCCCTGCGTGACTCCGTAAAATATTTTTCTCATATCTAACTGATATTTATGGGCAGTATTGGATTTATAGCTTATTGTATTAATTATGGTCAATTGTTGCCGATTTGTTAGGAATGATTCAATTAAACTAGATACTTCTCTAATTCCGTATGCATTCATCTTGTTCATAACAATTTTGTGATCTACATAGTCAAACACTTTCGTCAAATACATATTGAGAGCTGCCACAGGTAAACGTTCATCAACTCTGCCCATTACCACAAGGTACAGTTGATTGACATTAATTAGAATTATGCAATAATAAATTTAAGATAGTTATGTTGTAAAAGAATTGTGATCATTAGAATTTCAAACAACATCTAAGAATTTGAACCGAGAATGTCTTTGCCATAGAACTTTATGCGATGTCCAATTTTATTTACAATAGTTCCCCCATTTTCACGCGCAGTGTGTAGATACATGATAACGAAAAGATAAATTTTCTAACATAGTTTAGTTATTTACGATTTATACAAAAAATATCACGTTAGAAAAGAATTAGTCCAGGCATAAAACCGCCAAGTAACGATAGCATAGCCCCATTTGAAAGAATCGCTTTACTTGAATCAAGTACTTGAATTTCAGTTTGTATTTTATTTATTTATTTTTTTACAGATTCGGGCGCAAACTCGAATTCGCCGGTCTTGCCTGCAGTGTGCAAAGAGGGCTTATCAGAAAAAGGTCCAAAAATCACTCCCTCTGGAAGTGCGAAAGATACAACTACCGGTTGTATCCGAATTGCCAGTGCCTGGGTTCACAAGGGTCACATACAGTTCCGCGAAATGTATCATAGCAGGATGTGCTCATAAACATAGACTGCGTATGATCAGCCTTAAGATAAGGCGAGCAGTTCTGTCCAAACAGAACATATACATTCCTCGAGGAACTGGTGTTTGTGATAAACACGATGTTGTGGAGCACAAATGGAGTGATTTGGCGGCTTATTGTAGACCTAGGCGAGATAGTTTTAAGAGCATGCACATGGCAGACATGCTAAAAATTATGGAAAGTGTTTGTAGTCGTAAAGCCTAACCTCTGCGATGACAAACACTTTCTATATTTTTGCATTGTAAAATATAATTGTTCTTTTTGTTCCTAGTTTTAGTATCGTTTTAGTTAATAGTTTAAGTTAGTAAATAAGTTTGTTTTAATTTATTTAGATTTAGTCAATTTTAATTTATATTTATATCTTTTATAATACAAATAGTTCGTAAATGATGATTGTTCAGTTGTGTAATATATATAATTTTTAATTGTATATTGAATAAACCACCTGTTTAAAAATATTTTATTATTTGATTTTACCTCAACCTACTAGTACAAAAGATTGGGAAGTTGTTTGTATGTTTGTTACTTAATCACACGAACCTTTGAACGGATCTGGCTGAAAGATGGTTCAGAGATAGTTTATAACCTGGAATAATATATCCGGAATGGAAGGAAGCTGGAAAAATTTAAGCAAAAGCCACCTAACCTCCACAACCAATTGGCGATATCGAAGTCAGAACAGATCCATGGGTTAAAATTGCACTGTTCTTGGTCGTACGGTTTGCGAGTTAATGTGTAACGTAGGCACAGTGTGGTTATTTAAATGTAGGAATATATTAGGACGATGAATGACCTCCGACAGAGATGGCCCTGGGTCAGCCGGAGTGCGAGGGATATGCCTGTTAACCTCACCTTCGACAACCAAAAACAAAAAAGACCCACAGGCGTCGCCGTGCGTTTTAGTCGGTTCAAGATCGACATAACCTCTCCCACTGATCTCCGGTGGTGTGGGTATTTTTTTACATGTAAAGAAAAAAAAAATTTTTTATTTTAAACAGTTTTCTAAAAGTAAAGTTTTTAAAAGTTTTCTAAACTTTGAAGACATTGCAGCAAGTGAAAAGCGAACCGTACCGAATCTTTATTGTGTCATTTAATAGTTTTTAGTTTTTGAAATCGGGTTTCAAAGGTAGTTTTTTTATGTCGATCCACATGATTGAGCTACCACCTTGGTGTCAACCAAACAAACCAAAGCCACAAACACACAAACAAGCCACAAACAACCAAAGTAAACCAAAGCCCAGGGGCTTTGGTTTACTTTGGTGACTTTATAGGTTCTTTGTAGATATTTCTAAATATATTTTTACATATTTGTATTTTTTTGCATATATTTATGCCAAGATTTTTGTTTTTGATTACATTTATTTTGTTTTAGTATGGTCCTATTATTTTTTGCAAAATGTCGAGCCATATGCCTGAATATGTTACTTCTGTGGAACGAGCATTGCTTCTGAACCAAAACAAAGATATTCATTGTAGATTTTATGGTGACCTACGAACCCATAGCCATAGCTATGAAGATCGTATCAGGTTAATAGGTTTAATTTTGAAATCTTATAACTAATACATGTATTAGTTATATTATTATGATTATTTAGTACACTAACAGCATAAGTCACAACTGGAACCACTGGACTACCCATTAATCATAATAATAAAACAAATAGAACGCGGGCGGAAAAAGAGTGAATGTTTGAGAGAGTCGCTATCCTTTTTGATGAAGTGTCGGGACGCGGACATTATTCCCGTATGTGTACGAATAAAACCTCGCAAGGATATACATGGCTTCGAAAATATCTTAAGCTACGCGAGTGTAAGTTTGCTACACAAACTGATTAGCAACCCTCGATACAAACTTAACAAAGTTCAGTGTGAGTTATATATATACATATGGGGCTGCAGTGCTGTATTGTCGCGTGACGATTTTGATAAGTTGATTACCTATTTACAAGCGCAACGTACGAGGGAAATTAGCGTTTTGAAACAGTCACGTAAGTTTGAATCACTCTTATGCAAACAGAAACCTAGTGCCCCCCTACCACGATAAGTCACGGACAGTTATCTCTTTAATCTCTCTGAAAAACTACTGACCGAGGCAACACTCAGCTCATTGGAGAAAGGGTTGAACTTTGCCCCTACATATAAGCGTATTCCGTACCTACGTAAAAGTCATAGGTACAATTGATGAGGTCTTTCGACGGAATAGAATATCACCTGATGACGGTGAGGTTTTTAGACAAGAGGTTTCTCTAACTCTGCGTCGAGCAAAGATCCCATAGTCCAACATGACTGCCGATGAACGTTACACACTTCGTGACCTACGAAACGATGACAGGATACTAGTTTTGAGGGCCGACAAGGGAAACGCCGCGGTAGTTATCAACGTCACTGAAACGACGACCAAATACGGCACTTGTTGAGTGATGAAAAACATATAAGAAGGCCAACTGCAACCCGACGGCTAGGACTAACCGAAGCACGGTTTAATTAATCAAGAAACATCAACAGTTAATCGTTGAAGAGGTAGTAGCACACCTGCGTCGACTCAGGCATCTCCAGCCTCCCAAACATGTGGTCTGCCTAAGATACACAAGCCAAAAACTCGCTTACGGCCCATAGTGTGATTGACTCGCCGACGTATGAACTGGTCAAACGTGTAGCGAACATCTTGCAGCCATTAGTGGGGTGG
This sequence comes from Eilema griseolum, assembly GCA_963662185.1. NCBI lineage: Eukaryota > Metazoa > Arthropoda > Insecta > Lepidoptera > Erebidae > Eilema > Eilema griseolum. The sequence continues at coordinate 20,451,057 of OY759245.1, forward strand.
ACCACATCGTACGTGAAGACGCTTCTTTCAAAATTTGCATCAAACTTCGGTCAGTGATCAAGAAGAGACGGTGAGCTACGACATGAAATCTCTATTTACAAATGTTTTCATCATGGATTGCTTGGAGATAATGGAGATAATAAGACGCAAAATCGCAGAGAACGGAGTGGCTAAGGAATATGCCAACTTTTGCAATATTACGTGACCACAAACTACTAGAGACTTTTCTAATTTTAGTTTGTATTTCATTTATTTTTATTTTCTAGAATCGGGCGCAAGCACGCCGGTCTTGGTCTTATAGTGTGCCGACCGTTTGCTGTCTAACAAAAGAGGGATCAACAAACATGGTCATCAACAAACGTAGTTGTACCAAAACTTAGGCTTCACAAGGTTGGTGATTCATTTGTAGGCAGCTGCATAAAAATATTTAATAAAATTCCTCAGGACTTGATTAATATGCCAATAAATAAATTTAAAATAGAAGTGAAAAAAACTTTAATGAGTAAAGGTTACTATAAAGTGGATGAGTACCTTAATGATGTTAATGCGTGGGCAACATAAGTCTCTTGCTTGCTCGCACAAAATATATTGTAAACAAAACAAATTTATAAAAGAAAAATAAACTAGTTCTAATGTAGTTCGCTGAGTTTCTTGCTGGTATCTTCTCAGTAGAACTAATCTACCGAACCAGCGAAAGAATCATTTTCCAATGGTTTATTTTTAAATTATTTAATATTTTTATATTATTTCTTGACATTCATATTTGTAAAATTTTGACGTTCATATGTGCTCTTTATGTGCCTAAACTGAATAAATGAAATTGATTCTTTGATTGGTCCAGAAATCACAACCACTTGCAGTGGGAAAAATAAAACCACAGGTTGTATCAGAATTTCTAGTGCCTGGGTTTACAAGTCACATACAGTTAATTGAAGTGTATCATAGAAGGATGTGTCATTAACCAGAAACTGCGTATGATCAACAAAAGGTGAGCAGTTCTGTCGACACAGAACTTATATATTCCTCGAGGAACTGGAGTGTGTGAGAAACATGATGCCCTATGAACCCAGATGGAATGATTTGGCAACATATTGTCGGCCAAGGCGGGACCTATTTAAGAGCACATGTGCGTGCTCTTAAAGACATAGAGAGCATTGGAGAAAGGGTTGAACTTTGCCCCTGCATATAAGGATATTCCGTACGTAAAAGTCATAGGTATAATTGAGGAGGTCTTTCGACGAAGTAGAATATCACTGAAACGACGACAAAATACGGCACTTGTGACAAAAAATGATCCAGTAATCACTACCTCTGGCAGTGGGAAAGATATAACCACAGGTTGTATCCGAATTTCTAGTGTTTGGGTTTACAAGTCACATACAGTTCCTTGAAGTGTATTATAGCAGGATGTATTCATAAGCAGAGACTGCGTATGCGTATAAACAGAACTTATATATTCCTCGAGGAACTAGAGTGTGTGAGAAGCATGATGCCCTATGAATCCAGATGGAATGATTTGGTAGCATATTGTCGGCCAAGGCGGGACCTATTTAAGAGCACGCACATGGCAGACATACTAAAAATGATAGAAAGTGTTTGTCATCACACTATAACAAACTTTCTATAATTTTACATTGTGAATTGTAAAATATAAATTTACCTTTTTGTTACTAGTTTTCTTATTGTTTTAGTTAATAGTTAGGTTAGTTTAAGTTAGTGAATAGTTTTGTATTATTTGAACAATTTAAGTAAACTTTAATTTCTGATTATTTTGAATTGTGTAATTTTGTACCTAATTATATTTTTATTTAGTTTGTTATTTTTTGTAAAATTTTAGGTATAAGTTTGATTATTTTGTAAATTAGTGTGTATATTATATTTAGCTTGATAATTTTTTATTTATATAGAACACGTCAATTAGACTTCGCCTTGCCTGATGGTAAGCTGAAGGCAAAGTCTCAGAAAAGAGGTTCACCATTACTTACACATACCGTGTGACAATGGTGACACTCAGCTTGACGGCCTCATCATATGCTTTTTCACGCCCCGCTTAAAGAACCCGGGGCTCTAGGAAGAAGGAACATCTCCAACAATCTCCAGCAACATTTGATCAATGAGAATGTCTGATGACCAGTGAAATAACACCTTTTAATGATCATCACTTTTTTTTCATGATCACATGTAAATTTTGCTAGTTAAGTTTTCTATTTACTATCTTATCAGATATATCCTTTTGAGAAAGATGTAACTACCGGTTGTATCCAAATTTCTAATACCAGTTCCTAGAAGTGTATAATAGCAGGATGTGTCCATAGGCAGAGACTGCGTATTAGTCTTCATATAGGACGAGACTTTCTATAGAAGCAGAACATACGTTTATGAGAAGCATGATGCGGTTGAACCCAGATGGATTGATTTGGCTGAATATGCTCATAGCAATAGCAATAGATCATGAAAAGTGTGTGTAGTCGTAAAGATTAGGTTAATAAAGTAAATTGTAACATTCGTATCGTAAATATTATTATGGTCTTTTTATAATTTATAATAGTAGTTATGATTTGTACGATTTATAAGTTTCTTAATTTTGTAATTATATTTAATTTAGTTTAGTACTTTTTACATATATGTCCCCTCGTTTTCACCCAAGTTTAAAACATGTATTTGACAAGTTACAATATGTCACAGGCTACAGTGTGAACGTAAATGTGTTTTAAACTTTTTTACAACTGGTTGGCTATAAATACTATATCAATGACAAAGTATTGAAACAGTCTCAATACGTGTATAAAACCTGTTTCTTGGTGAAAACAAGAGGTTAGACATGTAACTTTTTGGATGTGTTGATTGTTTTATCTTGTTAAAGTAGCTATGCCATGTACAGTAAAACTAAAGATTAAGTGGGACCCGGATAAGTGAGAAACCTCCATAACTAGAACGCATGCTGAGGTACTTAAACCTTGGCACTGAATTCTATTAGGTAGTGGCACGAAGCAAACCTCTATATTTGGGATTTGTTCTTTCGATTTTATCGACATAGTTACCTCTATAAGTGAGACATCGATTGAATTTTAAGTGCATTAACCTCTATTTTTTACGTGCGCAAAATTCCCACGGATACCTCCCCACCGGAGCCGGTGGAAGAGGTTATGTCGGACTCAAACCGACTAAAACGCACGGCGTCTGTGGGTCGTTTTGGTTGCCGAAGGTGAGGTTGACAGGCATATCCCTCGCACCCCGCCCGACTCAGGGCCATCTCTCACGATCTGGCCCTCTTCTCGGGTGTGGGGACTACAGAGTCCCCAACTCGTCGCCAGGCCCCACTTGGACCAGGCTGGCAAGAGATAGAGAAGGGTGGAAGGCGTTGGAGGAGGCCTTTGTCAACAGGCAAAAGACTATCGACAACTAAACTATATATTTAGACTAAGTTTGAAACTGTACATGTCGACTTATTTGAAAATAAAGGCTTATTATTATAAGAACTGAATCTAAAAGAATTCTGTGATATTGGTATTTTTTTTTACGTCGCAAAATCCTCACGGATACCTCCCCACAGGAGCCGGTGGGAGAGGTTATGTCGGACTCGAACCGAATAAAACGCACGCCGCCTGTGGGTCGTCTTGGTTGCCGAAGGTGAGGTTGACAGGCTTATACCTCGCTGTGATATTGGTATTTAAACTATCATGGTCACTTACATATTAGCAACTCAGAACAATACAACATGGTAAATAGTCCGATAAGGCGATAACTTTAATACTAACATGTGATATTACTGTCGTTCAATATAAACAGCTTCTGTTTCACTACACGGTGCTAAGTTTATTTACGGCTGTTGGGCGACTTCTGAAGCTTTGATCCACCTGACCACTCAAGGATGATTTTGATAGCATTGAACGGCCACCTCTTTTAATAAAACGGTTTTTTGAAAATCCTCTTACGAAGGTGTATTTATTTCTGATACACTCGAAAATAGAGCAGCTAGAAAAAGTTGACGGTTCTATTCGAAAGTTCCAGTTCGAAACAAGAAACCTACCCACCACGAAAATGTAGGATGACAGAATCAAAGAAAAATTCGTACCGTTAAATATACCATAGTATTTTAAATGAAGATAGAGGGGACATACAACATATGAATTTCAAAAACTTTTAACTTCTACAATGAAATAAAAACGTCCATTGAAAGGTTGATAAAGATTTTTAAGCAATTCGACAAAGATTGAATGTTTTTGCCCATAATTATCATTGGGATAATACTCCATGGAGTATTATCGAAAAATCTGTGACTTTAAAAAAAAAGGAAATCGAAAGTGATGAAACTAACATAATAGATGAGTCGATAAATTTAAAATATTTTATTATAAATTTTAGTCAGTTGCCGCGTGGTTTCCGGTAGAGTAGAATTAGGGCCACCCCATCTCTTCCCATGCGGTGTCGTACAAAGCGACTAAGGGATAGGGCTTTTCAACATCAGACTGATATATACAGCCCAGACTCAGCCTCAGATGCATGGCTCGAGTCAACAATAGTGCACGGAATACGGCAATAGGCTCACTCTCTATTACGTTGGGACCGACTACAATTATTGGTGAAATGTGGGTATTCACCACTGCCTAACTCTCCAGGGGTGAAGGCGTGATTATATGTATGTATGTATATTATGTAAATCTTAGTCAAAAAGATAAAGCACAACATTTAAATCAACTGTCTAATATTCCGACCTTTTTACATCTGCGTAGTATTATTTTTGTATGTCATCGCATTATGCTAATATCGAGAGAATATATTCATTAATCAAGCAATGTTAAGGAAGATAAGGCACTATTTAAAAACAGAAACTGTCTCATTCATTATCAAAATAAATGAAAAATTTTAGACTCTAATTGTAGTGGTTTTAATAAATCACTTTCAAGTGAAAAGGAAAATTAGACCATTGCAAAGACAACGCATGAAACTAGAGGATAAGAAGTATTTTTATATTATATTAAGAGTAAAATATTTATTGTGATATGTAGAGTCTCTACTGGTATTGTATACCTACCGCCACTTTAAGATATAATAGTTTCCAAATAAAAATAATAATATATAGGAGATATAGTTTTAAGAATATGTTAGTGAAACCTGAAAAAATATTTTTGTGAAAATACTAAGGTAGGTGTAATTCTTTGATTAAAAGACAGTAAGAAATTAGATTTAATTTTGTTTTAGAACATTTAATTGTGATATGCTCATTTGAATTTATTTATGAGAATAAGTTAAAACTAAAAGTACTGTTACATATCAAACACAAACTCATTTATTTTCAAAATGGGTAATTTATAGATAAAATTCAGTAAATAAAGTGGTATTCATTGGTTATTTAAATATTATTCAGACGTGTATTTTTTGTTTCAAAAAGCAATAACCTGACATTTCATATATTTTTAGAAGATTTAGTTTAGAGAATAAGTTATTTAAACTTAAAATATTATTCTTTGTTTCTATTTGTTTGTTTAAAAATGTTAAACTTTAAAAAGTTAAAAAATGTTAAACTTTTTGTTTCAAAAAGACAATAAAAAATAGGACTGTTAATTTTATTTTACAAGTTTAGTTGTGATATGCTCATGACTAGTCATAAAGATTTTCAAACTGCTAAAACCTTCATATGTGATATATTTTTTCATTTTAAAAATACAATAAAAATTTGTTGTGAATTTGCAATATGTTATGTGACACGATAGAAGAAGTGAAGCAGAAGTGGTTTAGCTGCATGCAATACTTTGATATTGCCCGTGGGTTAATTTTAATTTACCCGTTTTTTTTTAAACCTTTTTTAGCCTGTCTAGAAAGCTGCCATTGCCACCGCACTGCGAATACCTTGATTAATGAGTTTTGTTTTTAAGATTTTATTAGAGTAAAGCACTGTTTTACTTAGTTTAATACTTTGATTTGTTCCATATGGCAACAACGAGATTGAAAAGGAAAAATGAGAAGACAGAGCAAAAGATGAGCAGACAATATAAAGAGAAAACAGGAGGCTTAATTTAAACCAAAAGAGCTAACAACAGAACAATGGAAGCAGCACGAACCAGCCTAAGTATCTCAATATCTGCTGACCACATAAACCTGACACAACCAATGTGATAGATTATGCAGATAAAACAGAATGTATATCACCAATCTCCTCATTAGTAAAGGTCTCTTTATCAATATATGTCAGTAATAAAAGCAAAGAATAATAATCTGACTCAGATATGCACAGAAAGACAATGGGGTGTGCCCATTGTCTTTAGATTCCACAGAATAGATCAATGCACACAGTTTCCAATGGCACAGGAGCATAATATTTAGTTTACAGAGACTAGGCTCCCTGGCCTCTCAAGTGATGCCAGGACTGTAGTCCCTAGTCTCTCGAAGTGAAGCCAGGGAAGCTCCAGGACATAAGAATACGGCTTTGGAAAGTTCAGCGAAGACCACAGGGACAACTGCAAGATTTGATGATGAGATTGGAGTCAATTTGGTAATCTTTACCTTTGCACTGCTAATTAAAGGAACCATCTTTTTTTCGTTCTAACTAAAAATACCCACAATTGTTCACTTTGCACATTATCACTATGTTAAAATATCATTTGATCAATTTGCCGGTAGTTTGTTTTCATACAAGTTGTGTTATTTTTACAATATATGCATATTATTATTGATACGCTTATTGGCACAGTTTAGTTTCAAGTTTATTTTAGTTAAAGTTTTATATTTCTTAATTTAATTTAGTGTCTGTTTGTAATATTAAAAGGTGATCTTTGTAGAGTGGAATCAAGTGGAATAATGGAAATTGGGAATGAGTTGGTGTAACTGGATTGATATATTTGACAACACAATGTCAGTGTCAGTTTCTCATAGATCAAAGAATAGTTTCTGAACTTACCGTCGCGTTCACAAGTCAATGACTTGTGAACAATGACAGTAACAAAACGCTTGACTTGAAGTCACCACTTCAATAAATAATTACTTTTTAAGTTTTGATATAAGATTTTGTAAAGCTGTTGACTTCCTGTTCAAACAGTTGTTTAATTAAATTCAGGCCTTTTTGTTTTTTTCTTAGTGTATAACATACATAATTTAAAAAGTTAAATTTCAGCCTTTAAATCAGGGAGTCAAAATAGCCTTAACAGAACTTAAAAATTATTAATAGTGCTTCAAATTGAGCACTCATATCCGACACTTTTCTTAAACCCCTCCGCAAACTATTCAGTTCCTCCGTAACGATAGGACTGAAAAGGCATGTATAATCAAATATGATTAGCCGTTTGTGCGGGCTTGAGTTACAAACTTTGAAGCATATACCTAACATTTCTCAATTTTTTACATTTATAATATTAATCACAGATTAGCAATATTCATCGGTTTTATATTTGGAAAATGAGCACAGCGCCATCTAGGAGAGTGATGCGGGACTAGCCGAGTGCATAGCGGACAAGTCAAGCAGTGTATCAAAGATTCGTTTACGGAGCAACAGATGGCGCTAGTAGAAACTAATAAAGAAATTCTTTGAAATGTGTAAACTGGTGCGCTATCGGCATTGGTGTGTGATAACAGTAAAATTAAGAACAATGTGGAAAGGTCAGAACACCAATGAAGGTGCTGGAACAATTAGAGTAATAAAAATGAAACATACATAATATTAATAAAATTACAGAATAGATAAAATTTTCTACAAATTCTACAACATTTTAAATAAATGTTTGTCCTGGTTGTTTCTTCTGCACTGACGGCACAGAAACTCTCTGCTCTTACAGGGTCGGTAGCACGGGTGTAACTCCCCTGGTGTTGCACACGTTCATAGGTCACGGTAACCACTTTCCATCAAGTGGGCAGTGTGCTAGTCTGCCAACAAAGTAGTAAAAAAAAAATTATCAGTCGATTGAAGATATCTTGGTTGCCTGTAAAAAATTGTCGCAGAGCGATAAGGCCGCCAACACGTACAACAGAAGATGTATCCCATATTGTATTGTAATATGTAATTGGTGTACATTAAAGATCTGCTTCAAAATCAATTTGCACGATTTGCTTCGGCACATACCTATATTAGGTACAAGTTAATAAAAAGCTTGTAAAAAAACTTACCACGCGGCGCCTATGTCAATGACGTTTTCACCAAATTCCACAGTATGTACTCTCCCTCCGATCCTATCAGCTGCTTCGAGCCCCAGGACTTGGAGGCCAGCTTCGTGGAGCATCCGCATCGCGGCCACTCCGGCTGAGCCGCAGCCGATAACTATTACATCCATTATACGCCTGGAAACGATAGAAATTTATTTAAGTAATATATTCTGTAATATGAATGTTGTAATTGGTGTACAATAAAGAATATAATAAAATAAAAAAAATTCTTGAGTCTAAATTAGGTATAGTCGACAAACAAGATTCGGTTGCAGTCTTCCATAAAAAGTTTGTGAAGGTGTAACCGTATCTCCTTTGCCAAATGTATACATGTAAAGGTTGTGGAAGATAAAGAGAACCTGATTATTTAGTCTATGTGATTTTATTGTTCACACCAAAGAGGATATAACAGTTCATACTTAATTGCATATTTAGAAACTTAATACATATCACCAACCAACCAACCGCGGTAGCCTAGCGGTATGGGTAATGGACTGCTGAGACGAGGTCTCGGGTTCGATCCCAGGTTTTACCATGGCACACACCAATGATTTTTCGATGCTTTTCGAAGTTATGTGTGTACTTGCAGGTTTATAAGTGCCCGGTTAATGTCAATAGGCACGCCACCTATTACATTGGGACCTTAATATAAACTGGCGAAATGTGGGTGCTAGCACCTCTGCCTACCCCTTCGGGGATATAAGCGTGAGTTTATGTATGTATGTAATACATATCATCCTTATAAGCGCATAATATCTTCTCTTCTAATAATATATGGAAATCTTTCGGCCTTGTTGGCATCTATGGTCACTGCTCCGCTCCCTTAAGTAGAAACGTGATGATATATAGCCCAAAACCTTTGTCGATAAACGAACTATTTAATACAGAAATATTTTTTCAATTCGAACCAGTAGTCCCAGAGATAATTCAGACAAATAAACTCTTCAGTTTTATAACTTTAGAATAGATTAATGTTGGTTATTTGACTTATGCCATTAAAGCTCACTCGTCAGTAGCCTAAGCAAACGTTACCATCACCAGGCAATTTAAATTTTGACGCCACTAGACACTATGATTTTGCCGCGGCCTACTAAAATCCATACCTTATCTAAAATCTTGAGTGGAGACCGTAGAAAGTAAACGAAAAGCAGGACGCCCCCTAGCCAGATGGACGGACGACCTGAAAAAGGTGGCTGGGACAGACTGGATTCGGAAGGCGGAGGATCGGAGAAAATGGTGCACATTGGGAGAGGCCTATGTTCAGCAGTGGAGTGCGGTGGGCTAATTGATTGATTGATTAATTTAAAATCTACTCCAACCTACTCAGTCCAGTCTGTTGGTATATTCGCATTTACGTGTGAACTGAGGGACCATACTCGCATTTCTCAAAATAAAATTTATAGAATTTGGTAGGTGTCCGTGTGGTGACGGAGAAAGAATACAAGTATCACCACCCCATCTCATCCGAAGGGTGTCGTAAGAGGCGACAAATAGAAACATACGCAAACCATATCACTGCGAGAGAAGGAAAACTCGAAATAAAACCCTGTACCAACCTGTCTGGCCAGCGTGGAAACAGTGGGCCAAAGCCTCCCAACATTGGGAGAGGCCTAGTCCAGCAGTGGACTGCGATGGGCTAGTTGATTGAGTTGATTGAGTAGGTAAAGTCTAAAAACAAATGTAAAACAAGGTCTGGGAATGTGTAAACAAATACAATAGAAACTACAGCCATTAACGTGTGGTCCCTCTGTGCTGACATATCCCCACTGTATTTTAATACGGGCCCTATTATTTATAGCACAATAAATACCTTTAACTCGCTAGGGCAAACGATGCGATGGCCCTATTGATTGATATGATTAAGTACCTACACTTGCGTTCATCATGAGTTCATCATACGAAATAGGACCTATACTGATAACCCCGAAGATTGAACGTATGTACTCATTATTCCACAATACAATATTAGAGCTCAGTAGTAACACATCGCAGACAGTATTCTAACGAATAGTGATTTGTAATTTGAATACCAAAGGATAAAGTCTAATTTGTGTCGATAATCAGTTTGATTACGTTTTGAATTTGGTTATTAAATATCGATAACTCGTTTCGTTATTTCTACGTAACAAAAGTTATTTATCAGTGTTCTACGAAGGATACAAAACAAATAAAATGTTAACCATATATCTATCTGTATTCCTAAATATGCTGATTATAGCACAAGCAAACCACGGAATTACAATCAACAAAGACAAGCATATAAAATTAAGAAGAGACATCCACGACGCCGACATATCTGCAAAGGTACATCATATTTTGACGCATTCTATGAGTAATTATAACACTGGTTCGGTCAGAGAAAAACGACAATTGTCTAGTGCAACAACAAATATGACATCAAATAGCGAATGGAGGAATAAATACGTTTGGAATAATATACAAAAGAAGAAAAATCAAAATAACGGTATGGACAACGGTACTGGAAATAACGGTTATAACGTTATGCCAGTACAAAACCGTTCTAATACACGATATTCTGGATATAGAAACACTAACCTAGGAAGCCTATCTCACAATACATTAATACCGAGGTTTAATATGACTGGTTTTGAATCTGGGGCCCTATACCCTGAATCACTTTACAACGGAAAGGAAACTACAACGGTTAATTACGGAGTTTTAGTACCGGTAACACCTGGTAACGGAAGAAAACCGGGTAGTAACGGTAAGAATAAAAAGAAACGGATATTTGTACCAGCTTGTTTGATTTGTTACAAAGGATGCCAAGCAGGATTTCATAGAGAAGGGGATTATTGTGTGGAGAACGATGCGGACTATTAGCCCCGATATTCATACAAATCTCTAGTCTTATAATGTATTAAATAACATAATTATCTACCTAATAAATCACTACATTACCTATAAGGAATTTGTTTTATTTCAATATTAACTGTTTCTCGAGGCTCTGTCCACGTGACTTTGGTTATCGGCACCAAACATACCACATATCTTTTCTCAAGCTTTAATCTGTCTCTGTATCAAAATCTGTTTAGTAGTTTAGGCGTGCAACCGTAATAAATATACAGACAGTTGCTATCGTGTAACTACTGATTTCTATATACCTATGTATTGATCCATACATAAAAGATAGTAAGCATGCCATTTACTCTTTTTTATATATGTATATATATAGAACACGTCAATTAGACTTCGCCTTGCCTGATGGTAAACTGAAGGCAAAGTCTCAGAATAGAGGGTCACCATTACTTACACATACAATGTGACAATGGTGACACTCAGATTGACGGCCTTATTATATGCTTTTTCACGCCCCGCTTAAATTTTATTTCCCCGCTATTTTATATTATGATCATGTGATGACATGTGGCCATGTGGAACCATCAACGCCCATACCAGGTACACTTTCAAGCCGGTAAGTCAGAATAAGCCAAATTGCGAATGGAGGCGTAAAATAGCCGATTTGTGTATACTTTTTTGTGTATACTAATATATATACTAATATATATGTCATAAAATCTATACTAATATTATAAAGCTGCCGAGTTTGTTTGTTTGTTTGAACGCGCTAATCTCTGGAACTACTGGTCCGATTTGAATGATTCTTTCAGTGTTGGGTAGTCCATTTATCGAGGAAGGTTTTAGGCTATATATCATCACGCTACTACTTAAGGGAGCGGAGCATTGATAATAAATGTTAACAAATCCGGCAATTTTACATACATATTTTGAAGACTAAAACATACGGGCTCAAAGGGATATGAAGCTTCAAAATATACCCCGGGCGAAGCTGGGGTGGGTCAGCTAGTCTTGTTATAAATATTGTTTTGCCACGCTTTTTTTTCGATAATAGTATAAGAATTATATGTATTATTTGTGATAATAGTAACCGAATTACATATAATAAACCACCCCTCCAGCTAAGCTAATAATTTTATGTTAGGTGTAGGTTCATGTAGGTAGTGTGGATTCAAACCCGAGACCTGCGGCGATTCTTTCGATAACAGAAGCTATTTTATAAAAGAAGAAGAAAACCTGGCACCTCTCGATAGTAAAGCCGATTCCATAACCGCTAAACTACCGACACTTATTACTATCTAATTTCTTAACTAATACAGTACAAAACATTGAAGAATATACTTAGTAGCTGAGAGAAAATAATTATTTATTATATAAACATTACTAATAAAGTACTAAATTACTCTGTTTTTGCAACAACGGTAGGTAAAAAATTTATAAAAAAAAAATTGTCAAGTCTAAAATGACATTAAACAAGTAAACTATTCTATAAGATCAATTTAATTTATCATTCGGCACCGGCTTCACTGCCGCCAGCGAATTATTATTTAAACGCTCGCATTTTAAAACAAAATGACTGTGTTCTTGAATGAGTCACGATTTCTAAGAATATTTTAACCATAAAATGTTAATTTATTGTTTAGTTATTGAATAATAATATCGAGATTTACTTACGACATGCGAGAGGTTGGGAATTATATTGTAAACTCACACACAAGAAGGACACACAAACTAACACAGTGTGTCAATAACTAAAACTCATCATCTGTGTCTTTAGTCATAAACACCAAACACGCGCGTGGTTGTATTACGTAATATAATAAACCGATATAAAATTGTGATAACACAAACTTGTTATTCTTAAATATTATTATCTGTGAAACTTTGAATGTTCTAGTGTTGTACTGATTTTACTAATTCGCAACTCACTACACACAAATAAAGGAAGGTGAATGGTTGATTTTCGAACGAAACGTCCGCCATTTTTCACGGTCAAGCAACATTCTGTTTTCGGCATTTTTTTTATTATACTCAAATTATGTTGTTGGACCGAGTGTTTTGAGCAAGATATCTATAGATTAGGTGTATACCTATGTGATGGGTATTGCGTACCCCTGTGGTGGAGACTTCACATTCTAACCTATTTTTTTTAAATCTGAGTCACCTATTTGTAAATAAATTTGCCATTTCTGTAATGTTCGGTCTTAAAATTAGATTTCTTTTCACAGGCTGAGCCAATTGGTGCGGGTTCGTAGAAGACATAATAATCCAGAAATGTCTGGCTGGATTAAAGATTCTCTGTGCTCTGTCTCTATGATTAGATACCTATGTATTTTGTGTCTAAAGTTTGGAGTTCATGTTTAAACTGGGGATATTTCGCGCCTGGTGAAACCTACTACACATATTGAATAGGCAATTGTACTTTCCACATTTCTTTTTCAACCAGACGGGATTCTCAAAAGGCGAAACGGGTCAGGTACTAGTACACGAGCCTTATTCAATACGCCTTTATCGGAGGGTTAGGTAGAGGTGAATTAACACCCACATTTCACCAATCATTAAATTCAGTTCCACGTAATAGGGAATGAGCCTATTGCCGTCTTCCGGGCACTGTTTTTGACTCAAGCCATGCATCTGAGGCTGAATCTAGGCTGTATATATCTGTCTGATGTTAAACAGTTCTATATCTTAATCGCCTTGTACGACACCGCATGGGAAAAGAAGGGGTGGCCCAAATTCTACTCTGCTGGGAACCACGCGGCATTAATTAATTTGCAAGCATTATTTTAATTAATCGAACCAAATAAGTTTTATTTAGTAGGTAAGTTTAGTAGGTGTCCTCTACACTGACGTCACAGAGACTCTGTGCTTACAGGATCGGCAGCGAGAGCGTGGCTTCTTTGGTGTTACACACGTCCATAGGCCACGGTAACCACTTTCCGTCAGGTGGGCAGAGTGCTTGTCTGCCACCTAAGTGGTATAAAAAAAAATGTTTAGGTACCAGCGCGAGAATTTCACTTTCGCGATGCAGGATCGGTAGTTCCGTAGAAGTTCAGTTAACTGCCGCTAGATGGCGCTAGCTACATGTGGTATCGCTAAACATGATAGATGCACTACTAATAGTCCTAGGTCATAATGGAGAAAACTGAGATTGCATGTGGTACGAAATGTACATCATTACTTTTTATCAGTCACCTATGACTCTTTGATGAGATATGAGAATGACAGTTTTCCTCAGAAGCGAGAATAAATGCATGAGACTCGACATTTTTGCCTTTATTATAAATAGTATCTTAATCTTAATGGTATATAAGTTTAGGCAGCTATGTTATTAACGAAATCACTAAACTATTGATAACCTTATGACGTGGCTCTACCGGTACGCCAAATAGTTTTTTTATACCACTTAGGTGGCAGACAAGCACACGGCCCACCTGATGGGAAGTGGTTACCGTGGCCTATGGACGTATGCAACACCAGGGGTGTTACACTCGCGCTGGTGACCATGAAGAAACCTACTGATGCCCCGCTTGAATAACCCCATATTGTAGGTGCTTGGGAAAACCGCAGCAGGGAGGTCATTCCACAGTTTTAGTGTGCGTAGGATGAAGTTTCTTTCATACCGTACAGTGCACACCGTCTCAGGTCGCAATAGATATATAGATCCTCCCAATTTATTTTATTTACATTATAATCTAACCTAACTAACTTCCCCCCTTTTATACCCCATCCTCGTATGAAAAAGAGCTCTTGACTAAAGATATGCTATAAATCAAAGAACGTGGTGTGCCAAGTTTAGTGAAAATCTGTGCAGAAATGCGCCCTGGACCTTTGCCATGAACGCTTAAAACAGGTCAATAATTGAACTGCTGTCAAACTACCAACTGCAAATGTAACTTTGTAATCCTATATATTCATATGGGATTACATAGTTACTTATGCATGTGGTAAATGACAGCTGTTTAATTATTGATCTGTTTTTAGACTTATTGGTAAGCCCCCTGTAGAGCGAAACTGACAGACGGACTAAAGCAAAATCGGTCACCTTATCGAAACGGAGACTCTCGCTCGCTAGTTCAATTACCTAGAATTAATCCAGTACTACTTACCGACTTAGTTGCTTTACTTGCAACGAAGAGAGTTTATGTTCTTTGTTGGCAGCACTTATTTCTACTCAAACACTTTTATTAGAGGCAACTACGGCTATCCGCTTGAGTCTTCTCACTAAACTAACTGAATCTTATAATTCCCTTTTAGGCATACCTTCTGAAGCAATTATTCTAACAATGTATTCTTATCTACAATTTTATAAAGACTTCTTTTAACATTATGTAGTCGAATATTTCGACTAATAAACAATTACATCGTTGTTATTATAATCAGTCGATGAACAGGGGATTCCCTGTTCTGTGAGATAAAAGTATTATCGTTTGAAAATTCGGCGCCATAACTGGCATTGTAGGTATATCCTTTGCTTCTGAGTTCTGATTATATTAATAAAGGTTATCTGATAATATTAGAAGTCACGTAACACAGCTGCATGTTGTTTTACTGATAGTTATGTAATTATTGCATTTCTATATACAAAAATATATTGTATATAGAAATGCATTTTTTATTCAACTTTTTTTATTCAACTTAGGTGGCAAACAAGCACACGGTCGGGAACACGGGTGTGACGACACCTCTGGTGTTGCACATGTTCATAGGTCACGGTAACCACTTTCCATCAGGTGGGCCGTGCGCTTGTCTGCCACTTAAGTGGTATAAAAAAAGGCGTGACTATAATATAAGTAAAAATCATTAGTCAAAGTAAATCAACGTAATCATCAGTGTAGTTAACGAGATAGGTAGGTATAGTAGATACAGGCATAGTAGTTCTATCAGGCTGGAAGAAACAGGATCAGTGGCATTCTTAGACGTGGACCATCCCTATGTCTCACGCAACGGACTTGGCTGTGCAGTATCGTAGGGACACTGTGAATTACATGTGAATTAGGACTAGTCTCGAATTTGTATTTTATTTTTTAAGCCGGCTGCGGCAAAATGCGGCTGCGGCTGAACTGATTTTGATGAATGTCATGTTATAAATTAGGGTCCTTAAAGAAGGGTATTAGAATGTTTTTTTCATGGTCTGCAGCACGAGTGTAACTCTTCTGGTGTTGCATACGTCCATAGGCCTCGGTAATTACTTCCTATCAGGTAGGCCGTGTGTTTGTCTGCCATATAGTAGTGCTAAGTAGTATATAAAAATATTACTTAGATAAATTAATAAAGTTTTTTAATTCATCTAGGTTATAAGGCTAAAACTACTCGATATCTATGTTACAAATTAAAAAATACCGAAATGGTTTTTTTATACCACTTAAGTGGCAGACAAGCACACGGCCCACCTGCTGAAAAGGGATCACATTGGCCTACAGACGCGTCCAAAAACAAGAGAGTCACACTCGCGCTGCCAACCCTGCAAGCATTGAGAGTTTCTGTGCCGTCAGTGTAAAAGACAAAGCAGGACAAGCTTTTGGTCTTTCCACTGACAGCACAAAAACCCTCTAGTGAGCTCTGGCTACTCTACTCACCACGTGGAACACAACACGAGGTTATTATGGCCGCGGTATTCTGTAGGGCGGAGGTGTTTCCCCAGTCGGATTGCTCAATTGGATGGAAATACCGTCGTGTCCTACCTCCTGCAGTTAGTTTACAGTTTGTAACCTATTCACAACACCAGAGATATCACATCGATGATACCAAAACTTGTAAAAGCACTGCATGATTCCGCTGCGCATTTACACAGCTTCGCCGCTGGAATACCATCAAAGCCAATGACACATCGAGACACTGTAGAGTTGCCTGATACAAATATGAGGCATTCATTGATCATGGCTTTGGTAAATAAAGTAAAAAATATAAAGAAAGCTACAGTTGCTATTAGCATAGCATGTAATATTCTCGAAAGTAAAAAATAAACACGTATAGAAATTATTTTTGTAACAACATTGTCACATACCGTGTATCGAGCAATAAATGATTTACTTACTCACAGTAAGCGTTGTCAACTTTCAAAAAACAATGCATATTAGTTCTCGAAACTTTCAGAATGTCTGTAAATATCACAACACGTGGTGTCAGTACTGAAGATGCAAGTTTTTGCGTTGTCGCGGCCGACGCCCGCGCATCACCTTATGTAACAAACATCGGGTTTTATCTGACATTATAATGATTCTCGAGAAAATTCAATATTAAGTCACATGCTAGTGTATTTATATTACGTGAAGTAACGTAGGATTGCATACTAGTTATTAGCGTTGATAAGAATTTAGCGATAATTAATCAAACGTCTCTGACGAAGAGACCGCAAAATTCCCCTGCCCAAAAATATAGTTTGAATATGATTCTATTGTAGGATTTTTTGATAGGAGGTAGGACACGGCGGTATTTCCGCCCAATTGAGCAGTCCGACTGGGGAAGTACCTCTGTCCTACAGAATACCGCGGTCATAATAACTTCGTGATGTGCTCACAGCGGTGAGTAGGGTAGCCAGAGCTCACTGGAGAATTTGTGCTGTCAGTGGGAAGACTAAAGGCTTGTCCTGCTTTGTCTTCTACACTGACGGCACAGGAACTCTGTACTTACAGGGTAGGCAGCGCGACTGTGACTCCTCTGGTGTTACAAATGTGCATAGGCCACGATAACCACTTTCCATCAGGTGGGCCGTGTGCTTGTCTGCCATCTAAGTGGTATAAAAAATTGTTTAATTATTATGAAATACTAAACAAAATGATAGACAAAAAAAGTGGCTCTAGCTGGGATAGAATAGATACACATTAGGAGAGCAATAGGATCTATAGAACGACCATCTATGCTATGCAATTCATTCTCATGCAATTCAGTCTCCGAACCGCTTGGTTCTTGAGTCTCTGCCGACCCCACTAGGAAAACGGCGTGACTGTATATATGTACTGTATTTCTTATCTCTCGTGGCAAATTATTTACAGTGAAAATGTCACTACGTGCGACATGCATGTGTATACTGCCTGTAGTGTTCTATCTTGATATATTTCTCCTCAGCCAGCAATGAACTGCAAAAGGCTAATACAACTGATTGATTGGTTAAGTAAGTAGGTACGTGTCTACGTATGTATGCGTTTATACCTTCACTCGTAGCTAGAAACTGGGCCTCGATTTTGCTAAAACAAAAGCCCCGTCATACCACGGATACCGCTAAAGTCTCCATTTAATTTTAGACTTTAAAACAATGCGATTAAAGTCCTAAATTAAAAGGCTATTAGCAGAGTGAATAATAAAGTATTATGAAACTATTTTCATTAAATTTTGCACTTTAAACATATTGAAATAAAGTCTAAAATTTAATGTCATTGTTTGCAAAAATGGTTTTGCTTTTGAAGAATCGAGGACCTGCGGGTCTTTAAAGGCCACATTGAGCGATTCTGGTAACAACCATTAACTTAATGAATTTCCAGTAGATGTCATACTCGTACACTCCTATAATATATAATATAATATACACTCCGGTGCCGCGGTGGTGAGTAGGGTAGCCAGAGCTCACTGGAGAGTTTTAGTGCTGTCAGTGGGAAGACCAAAGGCTTGTCCTGATTTTATATTCTGCATTGAGGGCACTGACGACGGATGTGACTCCACTGGTGTTACACACGTTCACAGTTCATGGTAACCACTCTCCATCAGGTGGGCCGTGTGCTTGTCTGCCACCTAAGTAGTATAAAAAAAAACATAAAATCTCTGTTCTTACAGGGTCGGCAGCACGGATGTGACTCCACTGGTGTTACACATGTTCATAGGTCACGGTAACCACTTTCCATCAGGTGGGCCGTGTGCTCGTCTGCTTCCTAAGTTGTATAAAAAAATCGTTAAATGGTCACTAATACGAGTATGAGCCGAATCACGAAAATGTACTAAGTAGATCCTAATTTCATATGAATATTGCCACAAGACAATATATTATCCTAATACGATTCCAATAAAGTGACCTTTTTAGACCTCCTGGTCTTCTGCATTTAATTATTTTGTGGTATAAAGGAGCGTTACGGTAGGTAACCGTATATGACATCCTGCGGTCGCAGGGATGGGCTGGTAAAACACAAGTGAATATCCCGTTACGTCTTCCATTGTTGGCTGCGGTTATAGAATGCCACTACTTCATGTTACAATTTTTAATAGTTAAAAAATGTTTGCTCATGCATTTCTCTGAAAGAAACTATTGGATGAAGGATAGAGTATGCACGAATATGGGTATTTGTATTGGTCTGGTGGTGCCCCGGAGAGCACGATAAGCCGTCAATCCCAGTTGTCATACTTACAACTATGCAGTCGGTACGTATAGTTGGAGCCCTAAAAAAATCCATCAACTAGTCTTACTGCAATGTTATCGCCATTTGGTTCTGGAGGTCAGATGGCAGTCGCTTCAGGGAAAATATCGAAGTTCCGCCAAATCCGCAGTTAGACTGGTAAAGCGTCTGGGTCTGGGGTCCCCCAGACTCTGAGGTGAAAACTTCGGACGCGACTGGGATTAACGCTAGGATGAAGAAGAAGGAGAGAGAGAGTAAACAAATAAAATAATCTTGTGAACCTACGTTAATAAACCAACTGCAGTATAAGATATACTATTACCAGAAGTCGTACAAGGTACCTATTACTTCGCCTTTACACTGTACAGTTAAACCGCTTCCCCATACTAACATCCTTGAGCAAACATACATACATACATACATATAATCACGCCTTTATCCCCGGACGGTTAGGCAGAGGTGAATTAACACCCACATTTCACCAATCACTGAATTCGGTCGGTCGGTGAAGGAGTAAACATAGGTACAATTTATTCAAGGTTAGGTTGTCCCAACCCTGGGAGAACACCAGCACAGGAACCCTGTCCGTTATGCGGCTGGCGGGTCTTGAAAATGTAAACTTTATAGGTGGGCCTTGAAAGTGTTATCTTTACAGATGGGCCTTGAAAATGATAACAATATGGGTCTTATCAAACTAGCGGTTTAGGGGCGGAACGGTCGTGGAGCTGAGACACTGCGGTTGCGCGGCTACCCGCCGCGGTTACGCTGCGCTTACGCCGCGGTTGAGAAATTGATTTGTTTATTCGTTTGCAAAATAACACAAAGTAATCGCTCTCTTCCATTTGATTAATTGATAATGGATCTTCCCAAATTCGTCAATGCTTTCGTTTTCGTCTCCGGCGTGTGCGCATTAACAAAGCCTTCTAAAAAGTTTAGTGAAAATAAGTAGGTATTTAAAAATATATATTCTTTTAATTATTAAAAAATAAATAACCTGACTGCTGTCTAAAAGACCGAAACAAGTTTGATAACACGTGATCCCATTAATTTTCTTTCGCTTTATGAGTGGCGTTATGGTTTTTATTTTTCAAATTTATTTCGATCTTTTAGACAGCAGTTGAGAATTTTTAAATGTTATTTTTTATGATAAAACTTTTAGGTAAGTACCTCATCGTTTTTCATAATTCCTAGAAATAACCATTATACAGGAACTTCAATATCCCGTTTTGCTCGGGGACGTGCCATAAGCCATTACCCAGTGTCAACGGAATTAACTACAGCGGCTTCCTTGTCACCTCATTAATTTCAAATTATATCAAGTGCACCAAAGAAATAATTACGAACTAATGGAACAAGTTTGGTCATCTGCAGTGCCTGGACGCACGCCACTCCTGATGGCAGGCGCTAGGAGTTTTTATGGAACTCGATATGAGTGCATCTGCGCGACAGGTGGGCGCGTGCCGGTGATCCACATTGTCCCTTGTGCCTTGTATGTTAGAAAAGTACAAATGATAAAGAAATTGTGGAATTTTATATTGCTTGCGGTTCAGCTTGCGAACTGTAGGCTTTATTCCCATACCCGTAACAGATTAGAATCTATGTCTAGGTCTATGTCATACTTTACTTTATACTTTATTGTACACACATATATAACATAACATAAACTCACGCCTATATCCCTGAAAGGGGTAGGCAGAAGTGCTAGCACCCACATTTCGCCAGTTTTTATGTTTAGGTGGCGAGCCTATTGCCATTAACCGGACACTTATAAACCTGCGATAAACACATATAAAATCGAAAAGTCATTGGTATGTGCCATGGTAAAACCTGGGATCGAACACGAAACCTCGTCTCAGCAGTTCATTACCCATACCACTAGGCTACCGCGGTCACACACACACACAAAATGACAAATAAACAGAATAATAGATGTAATGTACCTACAAAGGCGAGCTTAACTCAACATTGAGTTTTCTTCCAGCAAAACCGGGAGTGCACAGAGGAATTGCAATACGAGAGGCAAAGTCTAGTGTACATTAAAGTTGAGATTTTAATGTAAGAGGTATACAGGATGTAATACCCCAATACATAAACACATACATACATACTTATAGATAGATATGCATACAACTACGAATACATAAATACATGTTATGTCTGCTATTGTTGAGAGAAAAAGTAGTATCTTATTCGCAATCACTTACCAGTTTTGTACGCACAAATATGTATATTAACAGCTGATCTGGGTGTTTCAATGTATTTTATAATAAGTAATTAGAATATGATGTGACTACTGAAACTAATTACTTATTGAGACAAGCTGTAATAATTTTATTGACATTCGAAATATTGTAATATTGTTTACCAAATTCCATTTATTGATGACTGTAAGAACTGATAACACTTCTTGTATCTAATATTGATAAATAATAAAATTGCAGCTAAGCATGCTGTGCATTAACATAGTATTGTAAGATCCATGTTACCATGTTTAAAGGCAAATAAATTATTCTTATTCTTATTCTATGTAT
This sequence comes from Eilema griseolum, assembly GCA_963662185.1. NCBI lineage: Eukaryota > Metazoa > Arthropoda > Insecta > Lepidoptera > Erebidae > Eilema > Eilema griseolum. Next base: position 20,472,862 of record OY759245.1, read on the forward strand.
TTATTTACAAGAAAATGTGTCTAAGCATGACCACATATAATATTTATAGGAGGTAGAACACGGCGGTATTCCTGCCCAATTGAGCAGTCCGACTAGGGAAGTACCTCCGCCCCACAGAATACCGCGGTTATAATAACTTCGTGTTGTGTTCCCCGCGGTGAGTAGGGTAGCCAGAGCTCACTGGAGAATTTGTGCTGTCAGTGGGATGACTAAAGGCTTGTCCTGCTTTGTCCTCTACACTGACGGCACAGAAACTCTGTGCTTACAGGGTCGGCAGCGCGAGTGTGGCTTCTCTGGTGTTACACACGTCCATAGACCACGGTAACCACTTTCCGCCACATAAGTGGTATCAAAAAAATATATAATATAATTCTAGTTGACTTAAGACAAGTTAAGTTAACCTATGCTTACTTTAGATCTAAATAGCTCTCTGTAGAATGACGTAGAATACATTTTAAAGGATTGTGGTAGATTAAGTTGCTAATGCATAAAAAATATCAAAAATAAGTCAAAAATTGTGGTCATGGTAGTTGAAAATAGCATAATGGGTATCGAATATTGATGAAATTTATAAAAGTCTCTGTAATTTTAAAAAAACTTTTTTTTTCCTGAGTAGTCATGAGTACATGCTCCAATGCCGGCTTATTGTTGAATTTTGGGACACGTTGTACATAGAGTTGCGACATTCAGAAGAAAATAATTTACTTGCATTAAAATATTGTACTCTCGATGATGTTATAAAACCATGATTTCAAGTTCAAAAATCTAATTGGTCATGGTTGGTACAGTACATAAAAAAAAGTTATTGAACGAGTGATGGAATTGAATGACTTCTTTTTTTAAATGTTAAAAAGTCTTTAACCGTTGCTACGCAAGCAAGCCGTGTATTTAAGAACTAACCTACAAATTATGTGTAATTGGTACATTCAGTGACAAAAGTCATTGAACATTAACTTCAGTAAAAATCGTAAGAATAATTGCAATTAGATGCGTTGAACGTATAAACTTTATTATGTTATATATTTTTATTTGATCTTCTGTAGTTTAGTGTGTATCTGGAATAAATACTTTTTCTTCAATCTTTTTTTTCTTCTTCGTTATTCAATTAAAATTGACCTAACGCTACCTAACTTTTTATTTCTCGTGCAACATATCCCCCCGGATACCCCCACATTAGAGCCGGTGGGAGAGGTCATGTCGGACTCTACCCGACTAAAATATGGTATGTTATTTTTTATTTTGGACACGCCAACTTGACTTCACCTCGCGTGATGGTAAGCTAAAGGCAAAATCTCAGGGTCACCATTACAGACGGTGGCACTCAGCTTTGGCCTGTACCTAACTAACCTAACTACGTGATTTTAAAGTTTCTCTATTTAAATCAGCAAACCTTGTATGTAGTAAAGATATATGAAGCGTGACGAGTGAGACTTTGCCTTCAGCTTACCATCAGGCAAGGCGAAGTCTAATCGACGTGTTCTATATAAAAAAAAAGTTGTCCACTATTACACCGTTAAGTAACGGTTGGGTGAATGATTAAATATATATGGCAACTGTAAAACAAGAACGGTCATAATTGTTACCGCTCTTTTATTATCCTTTATCTAATAAGCTCAGTTAAATAATGTATTTTAACCGTGGGAATGTTCTCAATTAGAACTTGTTCAGTTACTTTTGTAGCTGAATGTACCCACACAAATAAGTTTTCGTCAATGCTCAATTCGGACGGAAATACCGTCGTGTCATACCTCCTACACTCAGTCCACAGGAACAATCAGTCCACAGGAAGGTGAAACACAAGGCATTTAGATCTTTTTGAGTAGTTTATTTCTCAAGATTGATCTGATACTGACTGTACCGACCTACCCACAGTCTAATTCGCTTGTCCTATTCATAATTGAAAAAGGTCAATCGTAGCCGTTGTACCTAATTTAAGTAATAATTCTAAGCTAAGCAGATGTAAGAAGCGGGTGGGACTTCACCAAGATATTTGGTCCCAAGTCAAATACACCTGCAAGCCGATACACCTGCGGATTAACGGACGAGAGACTGGCTCAGGCTTTCCTCTCAGGATTTAGTGGTCTGACGGCAGTTGCTCCTGAGAGGTTAGATTTCCTCCAAAGGTCTTGGCAAGGGATATCAACAATCTCAATATCCTAGGTATGGATGTTCGCTGCAACCTGAATAACAAAAATTACATCGAAAGTATCATCAATACAGCCTCACGAAAACTCGGAGTCCTGAACAGAGTGAGACGATTTTTCACGCCGGAGCAGCGGTGTCTTCTATACAAGACACAAATTCGCTCCTGTGTGGAATACTGCTCGCATCTCTGGGATGGTTCAGCAAAGTACTTACTAGATGCTCTCGACAGGTTGCAGCGACGTGCGGTCCGCATCATTGGGAATCCCGAGATCACGAACACCCTAGAACCTTTACAGCTGCGTAGAGATGTTGCGTCCATGGCTGTATTTTACCGTCTGTACCATGGGGAGTGTTCTGATGAGCTCTTCCAATTACTCCCACCCTCCCCTTTCCTGCACAGGACAACACGTGCAGGTCTTAGATATCATCCGCACACGGTGCAAAACATCCGATCAAGAACCAAGCGGTTCGGAGACTCTTTCCTCCGTCGCACCATTAAGGCCTGGAATTCATTACCAGCTCACGTGTTTCCTTCTTCCTACAGTCCCGGGTCCTTTAAGCGGGGCGTGAAAAAGCATATGATGAGGCCGTCAAGCTGAGTGTCACCATTGTTACACGGTATGTGTGGGTAATGGTGACTCTCTTTTCTGGGACTTTGCCTTCAGCTTACCATCAGGCAAGACGAAGTCCAATTGACGTGTCCGATATAAAAAAAAAACTGTTGTTGTCGTATAAGGCGACTTTTTGTCATCATGTGAATGCCTCTTAACATTCTAGCTTCTGGAATTTTTTAGGCCTAGTACTGGGCCACAGTCGCAGCATTATCCTACTATCCGTATTAATCCTACCCTCGTAGGGGTAATACCAGTGGAGCACGTAGTAGATCACCTAGGTTTTTCACGAGAACTTTTTCACACTTGTTGATCACTCAATAAGTTTTTTTCAGTCTAGTACTGGGCCACAGTCGCAGCATTATCCTACTATCCGTATTAACCCCACCCTCGTAGGGGTATTACCAGTGGAACACGTAGTAGATCAACTAGGTTTTTCACGGGAACTTTTTCGCACTCGTTGATCATGTTGATCACACACACTGTGGTAACCATAGATAGTGCAGGTGGAGGGGCACAGCGGGCAAGAGAGCAAATGCAACATAGACAATTATGAGGCTTAGCAGGCGACTGAATTTATTTTCTATTGTTTTATATATAAGACACGTCAATTAGAAGTAAGTAAGCAAGCAATAACGTGAAGGCAAAATCTCAGAAAAGAGGGTCACCATTACTTACACATACTATGTTACAATTGTGACACTCAGCTTGACGGCCTCATCATATGCTTTTTCACGCCCCGCTTAAAGGACCCGGGACTGTAGGAAGAAGGAAACACTTGAGCTGGTAATGAATTTTAGGCTTTAATGGTGCGACAAAGGAAAATGTCACCGAACCGCGATTCAAGAGTAAAGAAATACAAATAGTGCTACTAACCATGTAAATCGCTAAAGTGATTCACGAACAGTATATAAACAGAAAACACACATATTTATGTTTCTTATTTATGTAATTATGGGCAAAGAACAAAAACACTAATGTTCTACCGTCTGTGGTACAACCACTTACGATCATAAATTATTCTACAATTTTGCCATAAAAGGAATATACTATTGCCCGATATGGAAGGTAAAACCAGGAGAATACCATCGGTAACCTGCCCTAAGTAGTTAATTTAAAACTTCTTACATAAGTCAAAACTTTGATTGCATAAAGTTTTAATAGTAAGTATTATTAAATTCCGTCGTGTGGTTTCCGGCAGAGTAAAATTTGGACCACCCCATCTCTTATCATGCGGTGTCGTATAAGGCGACTAAGTTATAGGGCTGTTTAACATCAGACAGACATATACAGCCCAGACTCAACCTCAGATGCATGGCTTGTGGCAATAATAGTGACCGAAAGACGATAATAGGCTCACCCCCTATTATGTGTCACCGAATTCAATGATTGGTAAAATGTGGGTGTTAATTCACCTCTGCATAACCTTCTGGGGATAAAGGCGTGATTTGTATGTATGTATTATTAAATTGTGAATGCAAAGTTTGATTGGATGGATATTTGTTACTGAATCACGAAAAACGACGGAACGAATTTGGATGAAATTTTGAGTCGAGATAGATTAGAGTCTGAGTTACCTCCTAGACTCTCTCAGTCAGTTAGAGGAGGTAGGAGCGTAGGACACGACGGTATTTCCGTTCGACTGGGAAAGTACCTCCGCCCTACAGAATACCGCGGCCATAAAAATCCCGTTGTTGTGTTTTGTAAAATGACAAATAGATAAGTTTTAGTGCTGTCAGTGGGACGACCAAAGGCATGTCCTGCTTTGTCCTCTACACTGACGGCACAAAATCTCTGTTCTTACAGGGTCGGCAGCACGGATGTGACTCCACTGGTGTTACACACGTTCATAGGTCATGGTAACCACTTTCCATCAGGTGGGCCGTGTGCTTGTCTGCCACCTAAGTTGTATACAAAAAAAAAGGAATCGATAAACTCCAATGCCGGGTCAATTAAGTTAAACCTAAGTTATACCGAGTTTATCTTACAATGCGATGTCCAGAAACGTACTTTTGCCAGTTATCAAACTAATAGCGCTATCGAATAGGTAAACTACGGTTGAAAGACTCCAGACTCGCACTTGACCGGATTTTTATAGTCACGCCTGTTTCCATGAAAGAGTAAGTAAAGGCCTATTAAACACACTTTGATCGCCAGCAGCGTAATATTGCTATTACGGCCAAACCAGGCACTTTTTTCTTTTTTGAGATGTTACCAAAAATACTTATTTTTATACAACGTAGGTGGCAGACAAGCGCACGCCTAAGGACCTATGCCTATGGACGTGTGTAACACCAAGGGGTGTATAGGTAGGTATATCTATATTGAACAGCGCAGGTATATTATACCGTTATCCCACCGCCTCACGTGATAGAGCTGGACTCATAGAATAATTCAGAAGTCGTACTCACTATAATCACTCCAAAGCTTAAACTATTCACAAACCTTGAGAAAGGACATAGTCTATGTTTTATCGTAATAACTGATAACAGACGGTACTGCACTCAACAACTAGTATGTAATAATTCTATGAAGATCAAACTCCTAAACTTTTTTGCACGTACTTAACAAAAAAATCGATCCTCCCATAAAATTTTATTAAAGTGTCAACAAGTTTAATAATCATAGTTTAAATATTTAAGCGATTTCCTTCCTCACTTTTCACTACTATGGTCGACATACCAACCCGCCCACGACAAAGCTGAGGTATATCGCTAAAAGCATTCATATCGCTTTGAGGTCACTAACATCATATTCAAGCTGTTTTCACAGGATCCTCCATTAAACCATTATTGACTTCGAGAGGACGTGTAGAAGATGTTACAAGTAATTATATATTCTTAACACACATATAAGCATACATTCACAAAACTATCTATATAGTATGTGTGTATATGTAATGCCTTTTGTCAGGGGTATACTTTCTGTATACCTACGAACTTTATTAAATCGTGATGTTAATGTACACAAGACTTTGCCTCTCATAGGAATGTGTACTCCTGGGTCTGCCGGAAGAGAACTCAACCTTGAGTTAAGCTCGTCTTTGGGCTACGTCGTCGTTGTTTTTGTACTCCACTTATTTGTATAAATGCCTTGTAAGTGTACAATAAAGAATAAATTAATAAATAAAACTAATAATTAAGTTTTATAATAATTATTATAATAATATGTAAGTCATAAATTTTGTTATCTATAACTTTTCTACAATACTTCTTCCCTATCATAAATAGTCTCAAAGTTTTTACTTTATTCTTCATCCTGACTTTGAAGTCGTACGAATTTCTAGAAGTCTAGAAGTTGCCTTGTCTTGTTACCAATGCCCTTTTATAACGTGCGCAAAATCCCCACGGTTATCCCCCCGCCGGAGCCTTAGGGAGGGGTTATGTACAACTCGAATCGACTAAAACACACGGCACCCGTCGTTGTTGTTTGCCGAAGGTGAGGTTGACAGGCATATCCCTCGCATCCCGGCCGATCCAGGACCATCCCTCTCGATCTGGTCCCACCACAGAGCACCCAACAAAGCCCCCAAGCCGTCGCGGTACCAATGTCCTTTAGATTTTATACTCGTATTATCTACTCGGTATTTTTCTTTGTATTCTAAATAACCCATGTTATTATAAAAAGAACTGCAAGTTGTAGCTAGCCTTTATTGGCAAGTACTTCAAAAACAATACAATGTTTATTGCTTAAGTGATTAGGAAAGAAAAAACAATTTTACACTGTATTGTATCTCGAGTTTAACTTCAGTTGCAGCCGTTATAATAACTGTACACCTGACGCCTCAATACTCAGGTAAAGAAGGGGCAGATGTTAGTTTATGATTTGTTGGTAAACAGTTTAAAGAAGTCACAAAAAATACAGGTGGTTGTTGACGAAAGTGCAGAGAGAAGAGAACCTTTATCGCGTCAAGGTGTTGATATTATCTATGGGCAGTTGAGTACTACTGCGGTTGTAGATATGCCGCCTCTTCCCCCAAAGGCGATATGCATACTCTCACCTTTGGGGGTAAGCAGAAGACACCAATGCAGCCGGTTTTCGTAGACGGTAGTCTGTTTTAGTCGGTTCGAGCCCGATATAACCATTGTTGCACCGGGTAGCAGCGAGTATTCGAAGGGATTTTCACAAGAAATAAAGGTATGTGACTCCATCAAGATCTTTCAGGGTTAAGATAAATTCAAATGCAAGTCAATACAGCTGGTTATTGACGAACGAGGTTCTCTACAGGTTGGACCAGTCAGTTGAGTCAGTAACCGTTCTCATGGAGCCAAAATAAACTCACTGATTTTTGTCAGCGGCTCCGCCATAGACAAATTCTGCTCCCGTTCCCGCAATTCACAGAAATTCAAGTAGTCTATGCTTAATGTTATTCCAACTTCCAAACACACAATAAATCTATCCTTGTACCAAATTTCAGCTTTTCAGCATACAGCCGTGCGAGCCGAGCGTGATTGAGTAAAATATTTAATAATATATTAATAATAATTTATTGTTCATTATACCTGTTTACACAATTAGAATATTGATCGTGGTCACCTTTTAAGCAAAGAATGCCTGTGTCAGGTGACCACGCTCTTCCATATCTAAACAGATTAAAACAATGGTTTAACGAGCAATTACAGTAGTTTAAGAATGTATAGTATCTATATGCGCGTGTTCGTGTGTGTGTATGTGGTTTTGTGTATGTGTGTGTGTGTGCGTTTGTGCGAATGTATGTGTGGTTTCCTATATGTGGTATTCCAACAAAGCCTCCACTTCTTCATTTTTTTTATACACTTACGTAGCAGACAAGCGCACTGCCAACCTGATGTAAAGTGGTTACCGTGGCCTATGGACGTGTGTAACACCAGAGAAGCAACACCCGCGCTGCCGACCCTGTAAGCACAGAATATCTGTGCCGTCAGTGTAGAGGACAAAGCAGGACAAGCCTTTAGACATCCCACTGACAGCACAAATTCTCCAGTGAGCTCTGGTCATAACTCATAGGTGATAGATAATTTGCTATTTCTTTCTTACTTTCTCTTGTCGTTTTGCAATATTTATTATTTTATTTTATTATTATATACTTACAAACATCTACATAATCTTTCATGTTTGTAATATTAGTAGATTAACAATTAAGTCACATCTGTCTTCTGTCTTGCTATCCCGTGATACAAGGTCTGAAGACGAATGCATTTGATAACTGTACACATGATGCCTTGATAGGTGCCTAGTGCCTAGCAGGCGCAGCTTTTTGTGACGGGACTAATGTCTTCCTAGTAACGCTAGCTAATGACTAAAGGTTGCGAAAGGACCACGGTCAGAACATATGCATTAGGTTTGTTGTTTAACATCTCGAGAATTGAACACTACAGGCACATGCTGTAAAGACACGGCACAGGACACGGCGGTATTTCCGTCCAATTGAGCAGTCCGACTGGGGAAGTACCTCCGCCCTACAGAATACCGCGGTTATAATAACTTCGTGTTGTGTTCCCGGCGGTGAGTAGGGTAGCCAGAGCTCACTGGAGAGTTTTTGTGCTGTCAGTGGAATGACCAAAGGCTTGTTCTGCTTTGTCCTCTACACTGACGGCACAAAATCTCTGTTCTAACAGGATCGGCAGCACGGATGTGACTCTACTGGTGTTACACACGTTCATAGGTCATGGTAACCACTTTCCATCAGGTGGGCCGTGAGCTTGCCTGCCACCTAAGTTGTATAAAAAAAAATTAACTCGACAGCTAATTTCAATTTGATTTTTTTTATATAAGAACCGATATTACTAATATTCCCTCTAACCCCTCCAGCGAAGCTAAATTGCTTGTGTTAGGAGTGGGTTCACGTCGGTAATGTAATGGCCAGTATTCGATCTCGCTACCTCTCGATCGTAAGACCGACTCCTTAACCAATAAGCTACTGACGACGCTTAAATTAAAATCGCGATTTAATTTTTTTTTGAATATTAATTCGCGGCGACATTTCTATTTCGCAGCTGTATGCTGAATGGTGCGTCACATTGTCAAGCACAAATCGCCAAATCGCACAGTATGACGTCACAAAATTTAGAGCATGTGAAATTGAATAAAATAATGAGTGAGGACATAATTGTGAGCTATTACCTACTGTGGACAACATGATAGGTAGTGGTCCTTAACCATTAATTTTAACATGTTAATTTAGTTAGTTTAGTTTAGTATTTTAGTTAACCGCGGTAGCCTAGTGGTATGGGTAATGAACTGCTGAGACGAGATCTCGGGTTTGATCACAGGTTTTACCATGGCACACACTAATGAATTTTCAATGCTTTTCATAGTTATGTGTGTATTTATCGCAGGTTTATAAGTGCCCGGCTAATGGCAATAGGCTCGCCGTATATTACATTCGGACCTAAACATAAACTGGCGAAATGTGGGTGCTAGCACCTCTGCCTACCCCTTCGGGGATATAGGCGTGAGGTTATGTTATGTTAAATATTATTCACAGAATGTGAGAATGCTAAAGATGTTGCGTCCATGGCTGTATTTTACCGTCTGTACCATGGTGAGTGTTCTGATGAGCTCTTCCAATTAGTCCCACCCTCCCCTTTCCTACACAGGACAACACGTGCAGGTCACCCGCACACGGTGCAGAACATCCGATCAAGAACCAAGTGGTTCGGTAACTCTTTCATCTGTCGTACCATTAAGGCCTGGAATTCATTACCAGCTCACGTGTTTCCTTCTTCCTACAGTCCCGGGCCCTTTAAGCGGGGCGTGAAAAAGCATATGATGAGGCCGTCAAGCTTAGTGTCACCATTGTCACACGGTATGTGTAAGTAATGGTGACCCTCTTTTCTGAGACTTTGCCTTCAGCTTACCATCAGGCAAGGCGAAGTCTAATTGACGTGTTCTATAATATAAAAAAAAATCAAGTAAATTCATAACATTGACAATATAAGAAACTCTTGAATAGTGTAAGGACAAAAGAAGGCATGAGTTTATGTATGTATGTGTGTGATATTTATGTAAGTGTATGATAGGTATGTACGTAGCGTTTCTTTCTCTCTCTTCTGCTGCTCTAAATTAAAACAGGGTAATTAGCAACTTTTGAATTGAAATATTATTTTATGCTCTACTACTTACTTTTTTACTGGCATACTAGCTTTTGCCCGCGGCTCCGCCTGCGTGGATGTCGGTTCCCAGTGTCGACAACCTTTATCACTAAGGGGTATGAAAAATAGATATTGGCCGATTCTCAGACCTACTCAATATGCTCACAAAATTTCATGAGAATCGGTCAAGCCGTTTCGGAGGAGTACGGGAACGAACATTGTGACACGAGAATTTTATATATAAGATAACATCCGCATTTAAAAGCTGGTTATCACAGTGTAATGGGCTTTTTACAAAAGTAAATATACATACATATAATCACACCTTTATCACCGGAAGGTTAGGTAGAGACGAATTAACACCCACATTTCACCATTAATTGTATTCGGTCCCATGTAATAAGAGGGTGAGCCTATTGCCATATTCCGGGCACTATTGTTGACTGGAGCCATGTCAAACAGCCCTATCCTTTAGTTGCCTGTTACGACACCGCTTTGTTCTTCTACACTGATGGCACAGAAACTCTGCTACAGGGTCGACAGCGCGAGTGTGCCTCCTCTGGTGTTACACACATCCATAGGCCACGGTAACCACTTTCCATCGGGTGGGCCATGTGCTTGTCTGCCACCAAAGTGGTATGAAAAAACCAAAAAAAAAAACCTGAAGACTTTTTTGTTGTAATTATTATATAAAGAAGTATCAGACCAAAAGCACATATATATAATTACCACTAATTGCACTGAGTGATAATCGAATCTACGATTTAGTAGTTGAGGGCTCTACCGCTATATCACAGAGCTATGCCTCTGTCGAACCAGTCTATTTTGTACTGCATGGCTCTCCAATTACAAAATAAATGCATAACGTACAATGCACTGCAAATCACATTACAAAAATCATTTTCCAAAAATGAGAATCGAAGCAAGCACTACACCGTTTATACACCGTATATAAAAGGAATAAAACAACAAAAGCCTTTGAAGTAAAATCACAACAAATCTTAACTATTTTATAAATAATTATTTATATTGTTCACACTTCGCGTGTTTGTGAAATTTCAGCAAACATTGCACACACTAACAAAATAACTGACAGCATTTTGTTTTCTAAACACACTGGACTGATGGATGAGTAGTTGTTTACTTACAGTAATTGTTATACGACTGCCATTATTCTATTGTGAGGGTGAGTTAGTTAGGCTGTACGTCGGGCCCCGTGGTGCAGTCAGCCCTGCACCGGTTTGATTGACATACATACGCGCCGGCGCAGGTACGTCTTAACAGCGCGGGTGCTCAGTCGTCCCGCGAACGTCGCCCGAGCGGCTGCCTCGCCACGAACGTGCCACGAAATCGGCCCGAATGCCGAACCAGTCGGCGGGATGGCGAGTCTCGGCGTGCTAACATCGCCATGTTGAAACATGCGCAGCGGCCGCCAGCGGCAAACGATGCCGACCAACGTTACCAGAACATGCCGCGGCGGCCGCACCACCATCTGCCCCTCAACGTGTCAACCCTTGACTCGTCTAAGCACTCAGTTGGCGGGACTTCTGCCAGCGTCAGTCCAGGCGCGCAGCCTCCGCCCGTTGCACCCGTGTCAGTCGTATCACCGATACCAGTGGCCTCGCCTCCTAAAATTGCCAATGGAAATGCTTCAGGGAGTCAGTCTCGACATGCTACATTAAGAGGACGCAGTTCTAGAGCGGCTACTGAAGAAGCATTGACTTCCTTAGCTTTGCTATGCCTCGTCAGTTTACTGCTGGCGTTGCTAGCTTTGCTGTTTCTCCTAAAGATATCCGCGCCAGCGACTGGTGCTCCCGAGGAGTTTGCAGTGGTTTACGAAGTGACATTAGCGTTGTGTGCGTTGACGCTCTCGTTGAATCTATGCTGTCTACTTGTGTGTGCTATACAGTTCCTCTTCGCAGTTAAATTGGTACACTCGCCCTCCGCACCGAACGGACGGTAAGTCTTCTTGAACCTCATTCCTTAAAACCTGTACGCTATCTCGGATAGGAATTCGAAGATTACATACACAAATGTTATAATCTGTTAGGTTACTGCGGCATGCGTGCTGCTCAGCTCCGAACGGTCTTATCTCAATTCAGGTTATCTCTTGGTCTTACACAACGGTGTAACTGTAAGGAAACTTGAAGTTTCCAACTCGACTATCGAGTTTTATATGTATTTTTCGTACGTATAAATTAATATTATAACTGTTTGTGTCAGTTATCAAAGGTATATTGTGGAATTCGATGAGGTGAGTAGCACCTTTGTAAGGATGTTTGTGAGGCAGGTGCTAACGGTTGTGAGTGGCGGTTATTTTGTGAATGGTTGTACAAAAAATGTTCTATGTTCAACGGTCGATATAGAATCGCATGCGGTAACTAACTACATTCCGGTATCATTGTTTAATCAATATAACGTTGTTGTCAAACATAAAATCTGCTATGTACACTTTTAGGAGCTAAGCAGTTCTTTTATAGAAAATATTGATTAATGAACAGCACTAGTCTCTTGAAATCTCATAAAAGTATGGTATCGATGAAGGTGGAGTTAAATTCTGATCTGTAGCGTGAGAAGACAATCCGTTACGGCTTCTCAATGTCTAGTACAGTTGTGCTTATTAATTTCTTGCGATGTTAGCTACTGTTATTGAATCTTTTATTATTGCTGTCTTATAGGCAGTTATACCTACGTGGAAATTTTAATTGGGTAACTTTATTTCATTGCCGGACTTAATTGGAATTCTAAATTTTGTAGTAGGTACCATGAATAATTTTATGGCCAACGATGTTTTTTTGTAGGTACAGTCAGTAACTAAAGTAGCTCTCAAGTCTTACCCTTATCCTGTATTTATTTGAAGCCAGCCAGAAATTTGGTTGAGTTTTCCATTCATCACTGCTTGCAGTATCTCAACATTCACACCCTTCCCAACCATATTATCTTTCACATAGTCCATTCATCTCCTCATAAGTCTTCCTCTATATCAAAACATTTTCGCATTATATGTCTGAATCAGAATAAGCGATATCCTCGTAACTTTTCTGTGACTGAAGCTATTTCATACTTCCTCTTTTCTCATCCCAATCTTATCCATTCTTAATCCCAGTGCATATCGCATTTGTTTTCCTGCTCGCTGTGCCCCTTCACCTGCACTAGCGATGACCTCTGTAGAGCAACGGAGAGCGCTGTAGTTGTGGCCAAATTTTGGGCCAGTAAAATTTAAATACCAGGCCACTATATTGACCATTGACTCAAAAAAGAAGAAGAAGCGCACCACACATCCATCTCACTATTCGCATCTTGGCTACTTCAAGCTGCCAGCTCTTATTTATTCTAATTTACTTGCCTTCAATATGTATAGGAGTTGTTAGCTTTCAAACAGTTCTTTAGATTAGTTAGACCGAATTCTCATAGTAACTTTTTTCAATATTATGTCAAGATATAAAAAAATATAAAGTTATGATTATGATAGCAATAGTCTTTCTTGAAAATTGTGTTTTTGAAAATCATCAAACCATTTTAGTCCGATCCAAAACTTCGAATAGATTTTTTGATGTTTGAACAATTGGATTGCACTTCTGCATCGAAGTAGGCTGACGAGTGGATTGTTTTTCTGCATACTTCAGAAGGAAAAAGGTGTGAGTTTGTATGTATTACCGAAGTGTATGGGTTTCGAAATACGTCGTACGTTTCTATACAACTCTAGCATCCGTTTTTCGTCCGACTGCATACAACCGGTATCGCTTTCCGCATTGCTTATATTTATATCCGACCGCATTGCTTCGGGAGTAATAGAACAGTTACTACGAAAACGATTTTCGACGAATTAACCTGTAAATCATCATTATTATTACCGTTTGCATCTCAGTCTGTCATCCTGGGTTTTACTTACTTTTACTGCTCTATTTAAATTGGTTTATACCAGTTTATGCGAATTTTGTGGGAGAGCTCGTCCAATGACCCAAAAAAGGGGTTAAGTGCGAATAAAAAGGCCTTTTTCCTTCAACATTATGGGAGAGTAACCGTGAAAAGAAAACCTGGATCAAATGAGAAAAGAATATCTGAGGACAGACTAGAGTTATGGGCACTCTGTCAATTATACAATTTCTCCTCGGATAATTCGAGATCCAAACTAAGTACCGTTCGAGAATACGGGCCTAAGAGTGGAAAAGACGACTCCGGGTCCCAACGTGGTTGGTCTGATAGTAACTGCGTTATCGCTAGAATTACTTTTGCATTCATTATACTAATTAAGTATGGATTACAAATTGAATCGGTCATTGCATTTTTGTTTAATTGATTGACCTACTATTTAATGAGTAAGGGATAGGACTGTTCTCCATCTGATAGTAAATATACTCACATACATAAAATCACGCCTTTATCCCCGGAGTGTTAGGCAGAGGTGAATTAACACCCACATTTCACCAATTATTGTATTCGGTCCCACGTTATTGCTGCCCTGTTTATTGCCCTAATGGGGGTGAGCCTATTGCCGTATTCCGGGCACTTATATTGACTCGAGTCAAGCATCTGGGCTGTATATATCTGTCTGATGTTAAACAGCACTATCCGTTAGTCGCCTTGTACGATACCGCATAGGAAGAGATGGGGTGGCCCAAATTCTACTCTGCCGGAAAACACGCGGCTTGTGATGGCACTTGACGGCAATAGTCTCACCTCCTGTTACATGGATACAAAAATCATAAGTAGTTGGCGAAATGTGGATGTTAATGGACCTATCTTTTCACATGGCGACTTCCAGGAGTGAATGTATTAGATAGACATTGACCCATCACGTATAACGGTATACCTATATGACATCAGATGGGTATGGCTGGTAATAGCCACAGGCACTAAAGGTTACACACGCTGGCCTTACCAACCGGTTTGATGTCGCAAATTACAGAAGAATTACTAGACAATCTAAGTGTATTTTTCTTGTATGAACGTTTGCATAAGAAACCTACCAGATGCCTTTTAAAAAAAAATACTTTTTAATATTTCTCGACAGTCTGGACTAGCTTATGTTATGGGATCTAGAATGCGGATAAACATACTTAGATACTTTTTTGTTGTAAATACATACATATTATACATAGAAACACCCAGACCAATGCAAATATACATATTCATGCATACAAATATTTGTACTGAGCGGGAATCGAACCCATTAAGCGGGAATTAAATATTGAAAGAATATTTTTGAATTTAAATCAACGCTTTTCAAATTACTATGTATCAAAGCATATTATTCCATACATGAATACCTAAAAGATCAGTTTTAATTATTACGTTGCCGTTGAATCAAATTACGTTTAATACTTGAAATGCCTCATATTTTGACATTTTAATTTTTCCATGAACATGATTATGCTGACATTTATTTATTGTGATAACGTTTACCTAATTAACCTAATTAATTTCAATATGCATGTACATTTTATCTATTTTAAATTATTTCATTTCAATATTTCAAATGATTTCATTTCAATATTGTGGATGGACTGTGTGATAAATGATATGGTTTAGAAGGGAGTGAATGTTGAGATGACTGCAACTAGAGCAGAATGGAAAAAGAACATATGTTGTGCCGACCCCAAATAAACTTGGGATAAGGACAGGAGGATGATGATGATGAGGTTTTACCATGGCACACACCAATGACTTTTCAATGCTTTCGAAGTTATATGTGTATATGTGCTTTCGAAGTTATATGTGAAATGTGTTGTAGAATATTTAAGTGTATTTATCGCAGGTTTATAAGTGTCCGGTTAATGGCAATAGGCTCGCCACCTATTACATAATACATTGGGACCTAAACATAAACTGGCGAAATGTGGGTGCTAGAACCTCTGCCTACCCCTTCGGGGATACAGGCGTGAGTTTATGTTATGTATGGATGATGATGAGGGAAGTTTGCATAGGTGTACGGGGATCTCAGAGGTCTGAGCCAAGGCGGTACTCCTACTGGCAGAGGGGTCAGACGGCAGACACATCCACTGAAGCTAAAATAAACCAAATCTAGATAAAGTATAGGAGAGTGGATTTTGGACCTCCAAGACTTCTTATCGGTACTAAAGCTGTGATGACTAACTAATCCCAGGGTTTTATTTTTTTTGTTATATTATGTCGATTCCAACGATTCCGCCAACAACTCAGTAAATGTTTATAATATTTATTAATGGCGAGACCCCAATGACACGTTTTTCAAGAAATTCTTCAGCGCCGCGTTAGCCACGCCAGTAAATTTGTTTCCGTGTGTCCACCCCCCACGAGATTCAGGTGGTCGATCAGGATGTGTGGTTGGATTTTAGGGGAAATCCCTTGGACTTACACTTTCATTTAATTAAAACCGTTTTTGAAGATTTTTCTACCACATATATAATAATTTATAAGACAGCTGATGAAACACGCGACATAAGCAATACTACAATTTTGTATTTAATGTAGCGTTTGCTAGGTTAGTGCTAGGTCTGCGTATGTCGTAGGTGTCTATGTATATTATTTCAATGTCATTGCCAGCTCGTGTTACAAAGCTTATTATTTTTCTTCGATATGAAAAGATTTTCAATGCATACAATGATCCATTTTGTTATTGTAGAAAGATATAAACGAATATTTACAAGAATATAAAATAGGATACAAAAGGTTCGGAAGTACCTCCGTCCTACAGAATACCGCGGCTATAATAACTTCGTGTTGTGTTCCCAGCGGTGAGTAGGGTAGCCAGAGCTCACTGGAGAATTTGTACTGTCAGTGGAAGACTATAGGCTTGTCCTGCTTTGTCGTCTACTGACGGCACAGAAACTCTGTACTTACAGGGTTGGCAGCGCGACTGTGACTCCTCTGGTGTTACAAACGTCCATAGGCCACGGTAACCACTTTCCATCAGGTGGGCCGTGTGCTTGTCTGTCAACTAAGTGGTATAAAAAAAAAAGGTACAAGCATCGAAAAATTCCTCCTCATCGACGTCGACTGGTAATGTACCCAAAAGGCTGGATGGAAATGCAAAATCAGTTGTGGCGAAAAAGAGGCCAGTACTTTGGTCTCGCGAATCATCGACCAGTCGCTTTGCTATTTCTTTGCAAAGCGACCGTGCGCTCGGACCCCACGAACCCAACGTTTCGATCCCAAATGGCTCAAATATAGATTTGTTGGTTATATTATCACATTTTCGCCGTTGTTTGAGGGTCAGATGTCAGAGATGGGGCAGATGCCGCAGCAGCACAAATAGACAAGTGGCAATTTGTTGCCCAGCGAATAGAATGATGAATGTATGGTATTGACACGTAATTTGACGTCTAAGACAGTTGTTAAAGCATGTCAATCCTATACATTGATCAATATATTCTATTCTACACATGTATTTCCACTTGTCCAGAAGGGTTGAACTTAAATATAACCTCAATCTTAAACATTTCTTGAGTTCGTACATTATTATATAAGTATGTACAAGGCGACTAAGGGATAGGGCTGTTTAACATCAGACAGATATATACAGCTCAGACGCAGCCTCAGATGCATGGCTAGAGTCAGCAATAGTGCCCGATACGGCAGTAGACTCACCCTCAATTACGTGATGACTGATTCAATGATTGGTGAAATGTGTTAATTCACCTCTGCCTAACCCTCCGGGGATAAAGACGTGATTATATGTAGGTATGTATGTATGTAATAAATAATTCATGTCGACGTTAACTCAAACCCCATCAATTAACACAATCTTGCTACTAGATCTATTTTCGCTTGCAATTCCATGGAAGAAATATTTTATACGACACATTTCTCAACAACTACCAAAGTGTAATTGCAAACTAACTTGTTTCCTAAGCACGAATCGAGTAGACTTCATAATTTATAGCAAAATCGGGAGGCAGGTGCAAGCATCTACCAACCTCCTACTAACACATAATTCTAAACATAACACTACCAATAAAAACATTATACATTGCTATTATAAAGTCGTAAGCGTGTTCAATAGTTTGTGTTGAACCAGTAATGGATTTTGGGCGTCCGGAATTTGTTTTTTTCGTGTGTTGATGTAGAAACGCCTGAGTTTGGTTGAGTTTTAGAATGGATGCATACGTGCTTGGCTTCATTAAGAGCAGGCTCATTCAAATTTGTGAATATACATATTTATAGTAACGGACCTAGCGGTAACTGCTTATATTGAGGAGACTAAGCAGTAAGGCCAGTAAGCATATAATTATGACTTTTCACCAACGTACTTTTTTTTTAATAAATTTAGCAAACGAAATTACTAATATTCGCTCTAACTCCTCCAACTAAGCTATATTGCTTGTGTTAGGAGTAGATTCACGTAGGTAGTATAATGGCCAAGATTCGAACCTGGTACGTCTCGATCGTAAGGCTGACTCCTTAACCATTAAGCTACCGATGCTTGCTCACCATTTACCTTACAGCTTATTGAGATGTTTCTATCTATATCTTTACCTACAAAGTTCCTAGTCATGTATTGTTAGTTCATCCAACCTTTTTCCCTCAGGGGTAGGTACAGTCTGCAATATGCTCCTATATTTATACATAGCTTCTTTTGCAGTAATTAAACCTATCATGAAAGCCCACCGTGATATCCATGTGATATCTAACATCTAATTAGTGGGCAGTTGAACAAGGGTGGGAACTCACTAACTTGCATGGACTTAATCGAGTTTTAAATTTTTCACACATTCACTCACGACTAGGTATATTCCCAAAAGAGTTGATAGAGGGTCTATCTCTATCAACTCTTTTGGGAATAGGCGATCACTTTACCAATCACATTAGGCTCCTGTTGACAGGTTATGAGAATTGATATTATATCTGTGTTTGCGAGCGTACCACGTACTTGCTAGGGATATGTCAAAGGCGCGAGGGATATGCCAAAAGCTACCGCACCCTCGGCAACTGATGGCCTGAGGCGGCCGTGCGGTTTTAGTCGGTCCAAATCCGACATAACCACCTTTCCGCACGTTGAAAAAAAAGGCATACCCCGTACTCAGAGGTGAAGGCCCAGATTGCGAAGATGACGACAATGATCTCTGTTGGGAAGCCTATCATAATAGGACAAATACCAGTTGTCGGTAACCACTTGCTGCCTACTAGATAGTAATGGGGATAGGCTACCCCATGAGAATAGTACTACCCCACTAAAACCCTGAATATCCCTCACACAACTTACGACATACTCCAACCAAAAATCACTCAACTAAAGTACTTCTTAATTATACAACGATTTGGAACTTTTCGCGATTAAATCATGGAACTTACTATTTCTCCCGACGTTTCGGATGCGTTGCGTCAGTAGAAATAGTAAGTTCCATGATTTAATACCGAAAAGTCCTAAAACGTTGTATAATTATGAATTCAAACCGCGATAGTTTAAAGAACTTCTCGCTCCAAAAACACGTGGCTTGTTCTAATATTTACACACTATTCTATGCTAATTACATATACACATAGACCAATTACACATTCATGCAAATACTGTATTATTTATGAGGCACATTAGTATGTGTACAGCGTAGAACAATTGATTTAAACCGTAGTAGCTAAATTATCTTGACTACGTAATGGTAATCATTACGTAGTCAAGATAATTTTATTGTTTGTAAACATTGGATTTTACTGACAAATGTTACACGTATCTGAATTGATGTGTGATCTGCATTAACAAGTAATGTGTTTAGTGTGATATGTATTTTTAAGTAGTTTATCAGATGTGTATGTTATGTATGTGTGTGTTAGATGTACTTTCCGTAAGCCGATCTCCACTAACTTTGGAACGTCTTTGTTTTTCTTTTTTCAAAAGTAGCAAGTAAACGTGACAGGAATAACCTTCTGAAGAAAGTGATTATAATTTATTGACGATTTATATTATTGTTTATTATTGGTGATATTAAAACGGGGTTGTCTTATGTTATACGAACAGTCACAAAGTATCTTCACTATAGAGTACCAAGATAGATAGATTGTTAAGTAGGTAAGTACAGGAACTACTCAAGAACAACAAGAGTACGAAATAACACTTTCAATTTCATCACAGTCTGATAATTTGAAATATAAATACTTATTACAGATTAAAATACATAAACGGCATTACATCCGACAATATTAAGAAATTGAAATGAAAGGGAGAATATAAAAAAGTCGTTCGTAAATCTTTCTCACGAGAACACGTATGTTTTTGAACTGAACAGAAACTGGTACCTTTTGTTGAAACGATTTCAATTGAGGGCGTGAGTTTTTATTTGCTTCGCACTTGGCACTTATCTTCGAGATCACGATTATAAGTAGTATGTCAGCCTTTAGGCACGACTACAAACCTTTCTTGGGCTAAGGGTTCATTCCTAAGAAGTTCTACCTAAGAATCATAAGAATTTACAATTTTGCTGCAGATTTTGACAGTTTAGAATAGTCTTCTTTTTTACCAGAATATCAATCTCGGTAGTACCCAAAGCTTGCAATTTTGGGCCCGAGGGTCTCTCTCTTACCAGCTTTATAAGGCTCTGTGCACTATAACTCTATTCCGGTGACCTCCGTGGCCTAGCGGTAGAGCAATCGACTGGTATGCAGGGGGTGCGGGTTCGATTCCCGCTCAGTGCAAATATTTGTATGCATGAATATATATATTTGCATTGGTCTGGGTGTTCCTATATATGATATGTATGTATATACAAAAAAAAAAAAATTCTAAGTATGTTTATCCGCATTCTAGATCCCATAACACAAGCTAAGTTAATCTATGCTTACCATGGGTCTAGATAGCGTTGTGTAGAATGTCGTGGAATATTCATTATTTATTATTCCGGCCGGTTCTCAATAGATCGCATGATGTCTGAACAAACTAGTATGTTTTCCTCCAACTTCACTTTTGCATATTTTCACCCTTTGCTACTTTGCACGTTAAGAACTCAGTCACTTGTAAGTATAAAGTTCAATTTAAGGATTTTGTTACAGATAAGGGCTTTAGTTTTGTTCATGTTTCAAAACACAAAATTCTTACGTGTTTTTACATAATGCACGGTCTGCACACAAGTATGAAAAACTATGTCACCTATACGACCTAAGCCGAACTAAGAAACTAAGCTTAATTTTCTGTCTTCAAGCAGCATAAGTCTAGAAGAACTAAAGCTTAAATTTCTACCCATCTAGAGGCAAGTACATTCCTTGTACCGCGTCTTGTCAATTCTTTGCCTACCCCCATACGAGAGACAATTAATGTGAGGAATATTAAATATAAGCTCAAGTCTTATCTTTTAGTAGAATTGTAGGTACGACTTTGACTGCTGAATTGTAAACTATGTAGGTGTTTTGTTTACGATGATTATATATATATTTTTTTATTCATAAGATTATTAATGTTTTGTACTGAAGAGAGAATCGCATGTATCGCACACAAGCTCCAGTAGCTTTAGCGGCACATTAAGTCTATTTTTTGTTAAATATGTATTCCGATAGTTAAATAAATAATAAATAAATAAAAATAACCAATGTCGATTTTACTGTGTCGACAACTTCTGCCAATGTCAATGTGCGTTGAAAATTCGTGTGTATAATATAACAAACCTGACTTTTGTTTTTGCTGGACTCCTTGTGAATCTTTGTTAAAACTAATTTAACAAAGCACTGAAACAAATACAATTTCAGAGATTTATAGAGTTACGACCTATGAAGGCATCAAGATCTTAAATAATTACGTCGAGGAGTGAGTCAAAAGAGAAGCAAAGTTGATAGGAACAGGAATTTTCAACTTAGCTAGTTGGCTGTATATATCAGGTGGCCGATCATTCAGGGGACAGTTGAAGAAGATATATTATGATCTTACGTACCCTCATCGAGGCCAAAACGTTTGTAGAATAAAATAGCTTGATTAATTTAGGATTAGCATACGTTGACGTCTGTCATGAACGTCAAAATAGGTGTCAACTGTCAAATCCATTCATTTATCATTCTGTTCTACAAAACACCGTCGGCCAATGAATTGCCACTGGTGCAAGAGGGCTTATTTTTGCACTCAAGCATCAATACATACTGGTTGCGCCGATGTGGAAACTGTATTTTTTGACATGGAAACACACTCCTTTTAGATCCGTCTCCCCCTCCGCACTAATCATAGATATGGCTTCCGTCCGCCATTTGTGAAATATAGACACTCAGTCTCGCTTTGAACTAGCCAGCGTAAGGACGGCCGCGCTCGCGTCTCTCAGAAATGATTAATATTTGTTACATTTTTACCGCTTCATAGACCTTTACCGATCGGATTGTGCCTCTCGTGTGTTCCTCAAGTGATCTAGTGATGCTGACGGCAGCTCCTGAGCAAGGAAGAGAAGATCCGTGTACCGGCTGCGATGAAAAACACGTGGGTCGTGAAGGTTAGTGCATCCTCTCCTAATTTCTCGGGCTGCATTCACTGCCTGGATCGAATCCGCGGCAGCCCGGCCACCTGTCTTGTTTTGTGTGTAAAGTGTCAATAGAACAGTTATCTGCTTCCCCGCAATACAGTCCACTCGCGCACGTTGGGCCAAGCGCCACCATTTTTTGGTCCTTCGAGCCGGATTCTTAGCCGTAGTTCGTATTTTGTTATTATTCTAATGGGAATGAGCGCACCGCACCTAAGTGCCTGGTTATTTTAGTAGAAAACCCCGCATCCAGACACTTAGGCTTAGAATTTGTTGTCCGTTCGCCGCTGGCTCGCATTGTACCTACCTAATACATAAATAGGTTAGGTATCATATCAACACTTAATCGTAGTTCACAATTTTCGCATCGCACCTAAGTGCCTGGTTATTTTAGTAGAAAACCCCGCATCCAGACATTTAGGCTTAGATCTTAGGTATACTCAGACACCCTAGTGCATAGGCACAGTGTAATACCTAACGCATTTGGCTTTGTTTTGTTTTTTTCAATTACGTTGTTCTCGGCTCACGTCGTATTTGCCTAGTACCTGCGTGGGTAGACACGTGGCTGTGCCTACCTCGCTCGCATCTCATCCCAATTCATACGAAAGTATTTTAATTTGAATAGATATTACGCAATACTTAATCTCGGAAATAATAGTTGAATCTAGACAGCGACCATCGCGCAGGTGCGACCTTGTTGCTATGCGCGTTTGTTCAAGCGTGCATTCACAGTTGTAAGCACCTACCTACCTACATAGTTAACGCTCGCGCCGCCTCGCTGCTCTGTACCGCTAGGATTAAGTCATTTCATATTTAATTGTAAACATGTCCCCAAAGGTTGATAAGACCGGTAAGGTTCAATTGAAACTTTTATACGCTAAAAAAGAAATGATTTACTCTCGCGTACAATCGATTTATGATAGTGCACTTAAAACCTCTGATTTGGTCATCAGAGATTCGTTCTTGTGTTCTATAGAAAACTTAGATAGTCTACGCGCGGATTTCGAAACCTTAGTGCATGACATCAACGTTTTAGAGTTGAATTTGGATCCCGATTACTCAGTGAGTTATCAAGCCTTGTCGTCGTTTGACGATTTGTATTGTCGTATCAAGCGCGTCGCGAGGAGTTTGGAGAAGCCGTCTGACCGACCCAACCCCACTCGCGACCGACCTAAGTTGCCACCAATTCAAATACCCGAGTTTGATGGTAACATTCGCAATTGGTGTCGATTTATAGATAGTTTTGAGAATACAATAGATAAGAACGATTCGTTGACAGATCACGAAAAATTGCATTATCTCGTTGAAAAATTGACTGGTAAAGCTATAACCGCTTGCGCTGGAATTACGTTTAGTGCCGGGAATTATAATTTAATTTTAAATACTTTGAAAGCTAAGTATGAGGATAAAAGATCGGTAGCTAACGCCTATTTAGATCAGATGTCTGATTTGAAATCTATTACGGCATGTAACGATCAAAACTTAGAGAAATTTCTAGATACTTTCGCGTCAGCTGTTCGCGCCGTAAAGAACTTGAAGATCGATGACCTCTGCGACTTCGTATTTTTGTATATGGGTTTAAAGAAATTAGATTCCGAAACCATTCGTTTGTTTGAGTCGGATCATCGCGGCAGTAAAATTCCTAAGTTCGAAGACTTAGAAAGTTTTGTTCGCGAGCATATAAAGGTATTGCAACGCTCTTCATCGAAACATGAAGGCGCGAAGAAGGTTGTTACTTCTGAACGCAAAATAGATGCGTCATCGAAGTCACTGAGGTCAACCCATACTTATGTTAATACCGCACCAGCACGTGTACAATCACCTGTTTGCTCTTTGTGTAGTACTCATCACTCGCAACTGTACAAGTGTCCTGGTTTCCTAAAATTGTCGCCTAGTGATCGTTATAAATTTGTTCGCGCTAATAATCTTTGTTTTAATTGTCTCGGTACTAAACACCGCGTGGGTTTATGTAATAGTGGAAATGGTTGTCGCAAATGTCAAGCGAGACACCACACTTTGCTTCATTTTGAAAATAGTAATGCCGCATCCAAGGTGAGCACAGTTGGTTCGTCGAGCGGTGACGCGCGGCAGCCTGCGCCGCAGCCGCAGCCCGAGCTCGCACGCGCTCCGGCCTGCCCGGGGACCGCTACGAATGACGTCACCTTGTGTTCGTTCTCCGCTAGTGCTGCCCTCACTACGGTTTGTCTTGCGACCGCTCGCGTGGTTATTGTTGATGCATTAGGTAAACCGCACATTGTTCGAGCGCTATTAGATGGCGCTTCGCAAAGTAATTTTATTACTCAAGATTGTTGTCAACGTCTTGGTTTCAATGTTGATAGGCGTTCAACCTACTCAGTGGTGACGGGTTTTGGAGGTTTACGGTCAGCTGTTCATGGCACAGTTAAAACGAGGTTTGGATCTCGTTTTAATAATAAAATTTGGTTTGACATGGATTCGCTCGTTACAGATAAAATAACTGAACAGTTGCCTACCGTCCCAGTTGACACGTCTTTATTAACGAAATTTAAAGACTTGCCTTTAGCTGATGAGACTTACGCTGTTCCTGGAGTCGTCGATATATTGATCGGCGCTTCGATTCTCCCGCACCTCCAGTTATCACGTAAGGTCAAAGGGGGACCGACGTACCCCGCTCCGCACGCCCTGGAAACAGTTCTGGGTTTTGTTATAATTGGTTCCGCACCCGCTTCTATAGATAGTTTTAGTCACTCGACTGCCTCGTTCTGTTGCACCGTCGAGCCGCCACTGGAGTCTACCATCCGCAAGTTTTGGGAGATTGAAGAGGTCAATGTCCCACCAATCCTAAGCCCCGATGACAAGATGGCTGAGGAGATTTATTGTCGCACGACTACTCGTGATGAGCAGGGTCGTTATGTGGTCGCGCTCCCTTTCAAGGGAGATATTTTTTCGCTCGGGGACTCCCGTGCATCCGCTGAAAGACGCTTTCTTTGTTTAGAACGAAAGATGCAGGCGTCTCCAAAGTTAAAGCAAGCCTATGATGAGGTTGTTAACGAATATTTAGATAAAGGTTACATCTCACCTGCGCCTGCGGACACTGACGAGACCCAGCCTTCGTACGTTATCCCGCACCACGGAGTTATTAGAGAAGATAAGCTTACTACTAAACTCCGCGTAGTTTTAGATGGCAGTGCTAAGACTAGCACTTCCGTGTCGCTTAATGACATTTTGTATTGTGGTCAAAATCTTCAAGGTAATTTATTTGACATAATTGTAAATTTTCGTTTATTCGCTGTGGCACTCTCTGCAGATATTCGACAAATGTTTTTGTGCCTTGAAGTGCGCGAACCCGATCGTAGGTTTCAACGATTTTTGTATAGATTTTCACCGCAAGAACCTTTAATGGTTTACGAGTTTAATCGTGTTTGCTTCGGGCTTAAATCTAGCCCTTTTCACGCACTTCGCACCGTCAAGCAGCTGGCCGCTGACGAGGGCGATGCATTTCCGAAAGCGAGAGCCACCATTGAGACTGGCTTATACATGGATGACTTCGTGTATAGTGTAGATGGCGAGGCAGAGGCTGTCGAGACGGCCGCTCAAGTTATAAGTCTCATGAAGGCTGGTCAATTTGATCTCGTGAAATGGACGAGCAACTCGCAAACTGCGTTAGAGTCGATTCCACCGTCGCACCGATTGTCTTCGGTTAAGGAATTCGATGAAAGTGATACGCACAAGGTGCTTGGTTTAAGCTGGTCGCCCGCATCTGATACGTTTAGTTTGAAAATTAGTTCGACCCCGCAAACTTGTACTAAACGCATTATCCTGTCGTGTGTGGCACGGATATGGGACGTAATGGGATTCGTAGCTCCTGTCGTTTTGTACGCCAAACTACTTATAAAGGAGCTTTGGCTTTCCAATTGTGATTGGGACGACACCGCGCCCGACAACATTGCTAAGTTGTGGGCTCGCTTTAGAAAAGAACTTTCTGTGCTTGACCAAATACAAATTCCGCGTCATGTAGGTATATCGCAACATAGTGTTGTTACGGTAGTAGGCTTCGCGGACGCTAGTGAGAGGGCGTATGGAGGAGTAGTCTACTTTCATGTCTCGAATGTAGGTAAGGTTTCAATTAGCCTTATAAGCGCGAAATCAAAGGTCTCTCCCCGTAAGGTCGTCTCTCTGGCACGCCTCGAGCTATGCGCTTTACTATTGTTAGTTAGATTGATCACCTCTATCGCCAATGCTTGTAGTAGTCGCATTAATATTAGTAGAATTTTAGCTTTTTCGGACTCAACAGTCGCTTTGTGTTGGGCCCACTCTTCGCCCCATCGTTGGGACACCTTCGTCGCTAATAGAGTGGCAAAAATTCAATCGGAATTAGCGCCAAAAAATCTCTTTCACGTTGCTGGCACCGACAACCCAGCCGATTGTCTCTCTCGTGGATTGCTTCCTTCGCAAATTTTAGATCACCCGTTATGGTTTAGTGGACCGTCCTGGATTCATGCCGCGTTAGATGGGTGGCCAGTTAGTCAATTCAATCCCACTACGGTTTCCGAACCACCCGAGGAAAAGAAGCACTCGCTTGTGGTGTCGGTCCCGCGTGAAGAGTCCCTGGTTTTGTTGTTGGCTAATCGCGTCTCGTCTTGGTCGAGACTGTTGCGTTGTGTTGTTTATGTAGGCCGATTTTTGAGAATTTTATCTACACGCGGTCATATAACCGCCGCTGATTTAGATAAGGCTGAATTGATCATACTTCGCGAATTGCAGAAGTGTTATTTTGCTTCTGAATTTAAAAATTTAGAATTTAACAAACCTTGTAGTCGTTCTTTCCGACACTTGAAACCATTTTTGGAAGATGGACTCATTCGAGTAGGTGGTCGTTTGAGAAATTCAGGTTTAGGATTTGAACAAAGGCACCCAGTAATTCTCCCGCGTAAGGACCACGTATTAGATTTGTTAGTAGATTATCATCACAAAGTGAATTGTCACGCTGGTCCCGATTTGTTAATGTCTATTTTGAGACAGAAATACTGGATAATTTCCGCTCGTAATTTGATTCGCGCTAGGGTACACAGATGTGTACCTTGTTTTAAACTCCGCCCGCGTTTTATCGCGCCTGAAATGGCCGATCATCGCTCTTGTCGTGTTGTTCAATCCGCAAAACCTTTCGTACACACCGGCACAGACTTTGCTGGGCCTTTCAAGGTCACCATTGCTCGTGGTCGTGGCATTCGCTCCACGAAAGCTTATGTTTGTTTGTTCATTTGTATGACAACTCGCGCGGTTCATATAGAGTTGACCGGTGATTTAAGTACGCCAAATTTTATGTCCGCTTTTAAACGTTTTTTGTCGCGTCGGGGTCCGGTTAAGCGCATGTATTCGGACAACGGTACAAACTATGTAGGGGCCCGACGTAGTATTTCGGAATTGCACACATTCTTACGGTCTAAGTACTACCAAAGTGAATTCGCTCACATCTTAGCCGAAAATCGCATTGAATGGTACTTTAACACGCCTGCAGCTAGTCATTTTGGTGGTAATTGGGAAGCGAATATTAAAAGCCTTAAGTCGCATCTGTTTCGCGTCATAGGCGAACAGATTCTCTCGTTCGAGGAGTTGAGTACCGTACTCGCGCAAGTAGAGGCGGTGATGAACACGCGTCCGCTGTGTCGGACTCTATCTAGCGATCCGTCAGAGCCGTTAGCGCTGACGCCAGCTCACTTCTTAAATATGACTCCTTTAAAATATTTGCCCGCAATAGATGTTGATGACGATAGAATACACCTCCTAACTCGTCACGCTCTTTTAGATAAGATGGTCCAATCGTTTTGGAATCGTTGGAGAACCGATTATTTGCACACGCTGCAGTCACGTCAAAAATGGAATACTCCATCCAACCCAATTACTGTAGGTACGGTGGTAGTCCTTATGACTGAGAATGCGCCTCCTTTACATTGGCCTCTAGGAGTAGTAGAGGAAATTTTTCCCGATGCCCGCGGGATAACTCGTGTTGTACGGGTTAAAACTGCAACCGGATCGTATCTGCGCCCGGTTGTTCGCCTCTGCCCTCTGCCTAGCCAGCAGTAGGCACGAGTTCCAATCTATGTTTATATTTTAGTTGTTATTTCGCAAACCTAGATTTAGATTAGACATTAGTTTTGTTCCACATTTTTCGTTTCGAAGGTAACCCTTCAAGCCGGGGGGAATGGTTGCGCCGATGTGGAAACTGTATTTTTTGACATGGAAACACACTCCTTTTAGATCCGTCTCCCCCTCCGCACTAATCATAGATATGGCTTCCGTCCGCCATTTGTGAAATATAGACACTCAGTCTCGCTTTGAACTAGCCAGCGTAAGGACGGCCGCGCTCGCGTCTCTCAGAAATGATTAATATTTGTTACATTTTTACCGCTTCATAGACCTTTACCGATCGGATTGTGCCTCTCGTGTGTTCCTCAAGTGATCTAGTGATGCTGACGGCAGCTCCTGAGCAAGGAAGAGAAGATCCGTGTACCGGCTGCGATGAAAAACACGTGGGTCGTGAAGGTTAGTGCATCCTCTCCTAATTTCTCGGGCTGCATTCACTGCCTGGATCGAATCCGCGGCAGCCCGGCCACCTGTCTTGTTTTGTGTGTAAAGTGTCAATAGAACAGTTATCTGCTTCCCCGCAATACAGTCCACTCGCGCACGTTGGGCCAAGCGCCACCACATACCATTTATAAAGAAAAAAGGGGCGATGGTATGATTTAAAATATCGTGAATACGTTCGTCTGGAATTTTGTATCGCTATTCTATTCGTTTGTTCTGATACCCGAGGTCACCTAAGACCGGTTCCTTCAACAACATACCACATGCAAACAGGACTTTATTGCTATATGCTATAAGATTGCATTTAGGTCCGCCAAAAAATAATTTGCATTGATTTAATGATTACATGATTGACATTCAAAAGTGAGTTATGTAGCTTATTTGGGTCCGAGAGCCAATTTCACTATTGCTAGTAAACTGCTTATCAAGTTTTACTCAATGAATCTCTTTGAGGTTCAATTATCAATGATAATATTTGATTAACTACTTTAATTGACTTCTTCTAATTCAGATTGAATTTCACTTTTACAAATCTGATTAATTAAATCCAGTTATTACGTTTTAAATTCTAAAATTCATTGAGTTAAATATGATAGGTACCTTTTTTTTTACGTACGCAAAATCCCCACGGATACCACACCCAACGGAGCAGGTGGAGGAGGTTATGTCGGACTCGAACCGACTAAAACGCACGCCGCCTGTGGGTCGTTTTGGTTGCCGAAGGTGAGGTTGACAGGCATATCCCTCGCACCCCGGCCGACCCAGGGCTATCTCTCACGATCTGGCCCTCTTCTCGGGTGTGGGGACTACAGAGTCCCCACCTCGTCCCCGAAAACGGGGAGGCGTCAGACGGTACGAGAGGCAATATGATAGGTACCTTATCTAATTCAGTTTAATTCACCTCGATAACCTATTCGGTAAATTCAAATCTTTGAGTAAAATATTTAGTTATGCTTTTTTTTATACCACTTAGTTTCCAAAGCAGCACGCAGCGGTGTCTTTTGTATAAGTCACAAGTTCTCTTCTGCGTGGAATATTGTCTACATATCTGGGATGGCTCTGCACAGTTGATATTAGAAGCTCTCGACAAATTAAAGCGACGTGCAATCAGTGCCATTGGGAGTCATTCCTGAAGTTACTAACACCTTAGAGCTTCTGCAGTTACATAGAGACGTTTGTCTCTCTGCAGCCTCAGCATAAGGACATTGACAAATCTCTTCGTTTCTCTTCTACCAATGACATCTCGTCTACACTGTTTCATTATAATTTGATCACGTGACATCTTATTCAGTAATTTCATTGGTCGAAGAGATGTTTCTATGTTGCCATGCTGAGGTTCAACTAATCCCACCGAAAAAGCATCTACCCAGGCCGTAAAGCTAGGGTCCACCATATTAGAATCGACAACATCCAGCACTCAATAGACTGACACAACATTAAAGTTTCGTTTTGACAGAACGCCACTCACACATAGAAGAAGAAGCCGCGTGGTTCGAGCAGAGTAGAATTTGGACCACCCCATCTCATCCCATGCAGTGTCGTACGAAGCGGTAGGGGGCGAAAGCATAGGGCTGTTTAACATCAGACATGTTTATACAGTCCAAACTCGTCCTCAGATGCATGGCTTGAGTCAACAATAGTGCCCGGAAGGTGGCAATAGGTTCTCTCCCTATTACGAGGAACTGAATTCAATTATTGGTGAAATGTGGGTGTTAATTCACCTCTGTCTAACCCTCCAGGGATAAAGGCGTGATTATACATATGTATATTGACAGAGGGGAGTCAATGGGTTGTAGAGATTGAACGGCAGTCGCTTTACGGCAAATACTGAAGTTCAGCGGCGTCGCATGAATGCCTCAGATGCGACCATGGGTTTGCACAAGGATTATGATGATCATTCGAAATACCAAAGTTATTTTTTATATACGTATTTCTTTAAGTACGTATTGAAGTAATGCGATTTGTAAACGTAGCGTTACCTACTGACTCGGGCCTCTGATAGTAAGCGGTAACTCCCCCATTCTCTCATCTAATACTTCGGGCATTGGAAGCGGTCATAAAACCTTAATAGGAACATTTGAAAAAAAAAACATCAATCGTTCGTTGGTCCTTGGCAAGGCCGACGCGCCGGGACGTTCCAAATTATTTCCGGTCATCGTAGATCAAGTTTTATTCCAAATATTTAAAAGTTGACCGCACCTCGAGAATTCCTTTGCGTACGTGGCTGTTTAAAAAAAAAATAACCTTTTGAATTTCGTTGTGCGTGTTTTGAATTCCGAATAGTGTTTAGCGTTTTAACTGGTAAATATAGGGTTACTTTTTTTTACAAAACCGGTAGACACATTTATGTCACTGAACTCTCAAACAACTGTTCAGATTTTGATGAAATTTCTTGATTTTGATGAATGATTCTTGAATGAAACAACTTTGTATGAAATTGCGGAAACTCAAAACAATGAAACATGGTGAATATCCCGATTATTTTGATACTGATGTGAGTGACCATGATAGTTTAAATACCTATATTTTACTACATTCTATACAACGCTATATAAACCTATGGTAAGCATAGTTTAACTAGCTTGTGTTATGGAATCTAGAAAGCGGATAAACATACATACTTAGATACTTTTAGAATGAGTTGAATTAGTAATTCCAATTTAAATATTAATTCTCATTTAATATCTTCTTCATCTTAGCGTTAACCCCAGTCGCATCCAAAGCTTTCGTCTTGGAGTCTGGGGTCCGCTTTACCAGTCTAACTGGTGATTTGGCTGAACTACGATATATTTCGTAAAGCGACTGCCATCTGACCTCCACAATCAAAACACGATATCGAAGAATTGCAGTTAGAGCTGTTGGATATTTTACCTTCAACTACCCGTAACAACTGCCATAGATGTTTATAAGGCAACCGGGACCGATGACTTAACGTCCTCTCCGAGGCACGACCAGACTATTGCAAATATTCATATTGATGCATACAAATATTTGTATTTTGGGATCGCACCCGCGTCACCTGAGTGGCGGCCGCGTTCACTACCGCCACGCCACAGAGGCTTTTTTTTTACGTGCGCAAAATCCCCACGGATACCTCCCTACCGGAGCCGGTGGAGGAGGTTATGTCGGACTGGAACCGACTAAAACGCACGCCGCCTGTGGGTCGTTTTGGTTGCCGAAGGTGAGGTTGACAGGCATATCCCTCGCAAACGGCGACGCCACAGAGGCTGTTACTATTTAGATAGATATATTAACTCATTTAGATAGATAGATAGGTAGAAATAGATAATTCTTTATTGTACACCAACAGATTTAAAGTAAGACAAATAGGTAGCATGTATACAGATCAATGTACAATGGGCGGCCTTATCGCTGAAGCGATTTCTTCCAGGCAACCTTAGGATGGAGAGTAATGTTATAAAAACAATACACATACATATAATTACGTCTATATCCCCGGAGGGTTAGGCAGAGGTGAATTAACACCCACATTTCACCCATAATTGTATTCAATCCCACGTAATAGGGGGTGAGCCTATTGCCGTATTCCGGGCACCATTACTGACTCGAGCCATGTATCTAGACTGGGCTGTATATATCTGTCTGATGTTAAACAGCTCTATCCATTAGTCGCCTTGTACGACACCGCATGGGAAAAGATGGGGTGGCCCAAATTATACTCTGCTGGGAACCACGCGGCTAAACATACAAAAGATATGGTGTAGTTATCGGTTAAACTAAATAGAAAGTGTATTCAAAACAAAAGCATGAAAGAGAGAGAGAGAGAGAGAGAGAGAGAGAGAGAGAGAGGTATAAGTAAAATTAAATTAATATGCTTTACATAAAGTATTATCAACATATGCTGATATACATATAGGTACTATAACACACAAATAGATATATAAAGTAAATAGTTCATACTACTGACTACCACACCTACTGTGTACAACAAGATAGGTAGTGGTTCTTAACTATTACTTTTAAAACGTTAATTTATTATCTCTCCTACGAAAATAATTTGTTCAAATAACATTTACCGAATAATACTAGATATATTCGTCGATTCTAACTCACACATGTCCGTAACAAGAAATCCGTATTATAGCATTCCATTCTGGCTGCCACATGTTTTTTGTGAAACAGTCTTAAGTCATCAAGAACTGATATGATTCATTTAGCACTTAGTTTATAAATACTTTTATTATATGCTCAAGATCACCGACTTGATTGTTAGGACAGAATATTCACAATGACGCCGTGTACACACCAAGTAAATGAAAGCGAACGATGGCTAGTACGAACATATCGCTGCCACTGCTCGAAAGCAAGAAAATCTGTTTAATAAATAAATATTGTACCTACATCATTCTAAACATCGCTATCTATACCCATGGTAAGCATAGCTTAATTAGCTTGTGTTATCGAATCTAAAATGCGGATAAACATACTTACTCTTTTTTTTTTGTAAAAATATACATATTATATATAGAAACACCTAGACTAATGAAAATATACGTATTCATGCATACAAATATTTGCACTGAGCGGGAATCGAACCCGCGCCTTCTACGTAACACTCGGTCGTTCTACCTCTAAGCAATAGAGGCTGTGAACAGCGTGCGGCATCGTTATCATCATTCTACTGTTTATCACAAAAGCATCCAATACTTCCACTGTAGAATCCGTTTTCCTACTTCTTCTTTTTCATTTCATACGGTCCACTTAGCAAGACCATTGTCACACATACCAACGTTAAACACATCACACTTTTTGGGATTATCTTACTTCTACCGGATCCCAACAGATAAGACATGGTCCGAAATTTATAGCCACCCAAGCCGGCGATCGCCATAGATCGCACCCGCAGCAGCAAAAGCAACTATCTCTTGCAGTTTATTCGCGGCGAATCCCACTCGTTTGCATTCTTTCACTGTTATTCGGTGTGTACCCAGCATAAGTATTTATGTAATTATAAATTAACGGTTTCAAACGAATAAGAATGCAGATACGCCTTAAGGCAAACATCTCATCTTGGCATTAATTTTGCGGTCAAAGTCAAGTCATTATGGCAATCATAATGTGATACAAAGGTGTCATTATATTTGAATTCAATGCTTTGTACAGGTAACCCTGTTTAGAGCCAGTTGTTTCAATAGAAGCTAGTTCCCTAATTTACCTGTTTATATGCGTGATGGTTTTTAAGATTAAGTACATACATACATATAATCACGCTTCTATCCCCGGACGGTTAGGCAGAGGTGATATAACACTCACATTTCACAAATCATCGAATTCGGTCCCACGAAATAGGGGGTGACCCTATTGCCGTCTTCCGCACACTATTGTTGACTGCTGGATAGTTGTTTGCAAGATTTGAAAGATAAAGAATGTGGTTTAAGAATGAAGAATTTACTCGTCAAATGTCTTCTTTATGCTGATGATCAGGTTTTACTGGCGTCATCGGCAGATGAGTTGCAGGAGATGGTAACAACTATGCATGAAGCTTTTGAGAGGAAAGGAATGAAAGTGAATGTTAGTAAGACAAAAGTTATGGTTTTTGAAAGAGATGAATGCGTGACAGAGTGTAGGATTTGTACAGATGGAGAAAAAGTGGAACAAGTGAATGAGTTCATATATTTGGGAACATTGTTTACGAGAGATGGAAAGCATGAAGAAGATGTTGAAAGGAGAGTTATGGCTGGAAATAGAGTGAATGGGGCACTACACAACTTTATGAGCAGCCGGAAAGTGTCCGAAAAGGCACGACTGGCTGTACATGGAGGAGTATTGGTGCCGACTCTTATGTATGGTAGTGAAAGTTGGGTGTGGCAGAAAAAGCATCAGAGTAGAGTGAATGCAGTAGAAATGCGTGCGTTGCGAAGTATGTGTGGCTTGACCTTGAAAGATAGAGTGAGAAATAGCGTGATAAGAGAACGATGTGGAGTGATAGAAGATGTAGTGATGAGAATTGAGAGAGGAATGTTGAGATGGTTTGGTCATGTTGAGAGAATGAATGAAAGAAGACTAACGAAACAGGTGTATGAGGCGAGTGTGGATGGTACCGTCGGAAGGGGAAGACCTAGGCGCACATACCTGGACCAAATCGGGGAAGTTTTAGAAAAGAGGCAGGTCAGGAGTACTCTAAACCGACGAGCGTGCATGAAGAATGTAATGAGAGTGAATGAAGCGAGAGTAGTATGTCAGGATCGTAGCAAATGGAGATCCGTGATCTCTGCCTACCCCTATGGGAGACAGGCGTGATTTTATGTATGTATGTATTGTTGACTGAAGTCATGCATCTGAGGCTGAGTCTGGGCTATATATATCTGTCTGATGTAAAACAGTCCTATCCCTTAGTCGCCTTGTGCGACACCGTATGGGAAGAGATGGGGTGGTCCAAATTCTACTCTGCCGGGAACCACGCGGCTAAGTTAATTACAAAGAATAATAATAATATTTTTGAACATACGCACGCTTCTTTATCCTAGCGTTAATCCTCGGAGTCTGGGGTCCGCTTTACCAGTCTAACTGCAGATTTGGCTGAAAAACTAACTACACACGCTATCTAAACTCAAAGTTAGCGTAGCTTGACCACAGATTACGTAATAATTGGTAGTTTAATAAAAACAGAGTATCTTGCATATTATGTACTTAAAACTGGAAGTATAATCTCTTAGCAGTGACGAAGCGTGACTGTGTGTCGGTGGAAAATATCTCAATTCTTATAGAATGGCTATAGTAATTTTGTTTAGAATTCTGAGCGTTCTGATTTTAAATACCTATGTAGGTACAGAATTTCAATTTTGAATTCCAGATTCCGAATTTTAGATACAGAATTTCAGATAGGTACTGAATTTCAGATACATTAAATTTTAATAATTTTAAACTATCGCGTTCCATGAGAGAGAGATGATGTGACCACGGCCGGTGTAAACAGGTCGAAACGCCAGGCAAATCAAAGGTATGTACTTATACCATGATCGCGTTAAGTCCCGTTAGCAAAATATTGTACATTCAATTTTAGACAATACATCAGGTATATTTTTAATTAGAGTATAAATTTAAACATCGCTTTGCCGCGTGCTTTCCGGCAGAGTAGAATTAGGGCCACCCTCTTATCATGCGGTGTCGTACAAGGCGACTAAGGGATAGCGCTGTTTAACATCAGACAGATATATACAGCCCAGACTGAGCCTCACATGTATGGCTTGAGTCAACAAAGTGCTCGGAACCCCCTATTACGTGGGACCAAATACAATTATTGGTGAAATGTGGGTGTTAATTCACCTCTGCCTAATCCTCCAGGGATAAAGGTGTGATTATATGTATGTATGTATGTTTACAGCGGTTATAGGAACCATTGGACCTGTTCGATCGACATGGCTAAATTACACTCACTCACTCTAAACTACTTAATTTAAAACATTAATCACATGCTACATAATAAATTACGTCGATAAATTCAAATGTCAGCGATTTAATAAAAATAAATACTTCATTCATTTACATTTCCTGATGTAGGTATAAGTAATCGTTAGCACGTTTAAAAAAGATATCTATTATGAATGACGCCATTCAAGGTGTCGTTTTTCTACGGAATGGCTGTGCAATGAACTATCGACAAGGGAATTTGTGGCGCAATTTATATAATACCTAAATGTCCTAACCTAACCTAACTATTAACTAACGTGTTGTGTTTCCGGCGGTGAGTAGGGTAGCCAGAGCTCGCTGGAGAGTTTTATGCTGTCAGTGGGAAGACCAAAAGCTTGTCCTGCTTTGTCTTTTACACTGACGGTACAGAAGCTATGTGCTTACAGGGCGGGCAGCGCGAGTGCGACTCCCTTAGTGTTGCACACGTCCATAGGCCATGGTAACCACTTTCCATCAGGTGGGCCATGTGCTTATCTGTCAACCAAGTGGTATAAAAAAAACGTGAGATGAGATTTACTATGATAAGTATAATGGAAGGGAATGAAAAAGGACTCAGTTGTCCGGACTTAGCCTCCTTTTTTACGTAAAAGCTTACTGGGGACTTCACAGGTTTTGCAAAGCGATCTCACTGTGCCGAGGATTTGTGATCATTGAGGGGCTACTGCCTCGCATTAGTGTATTAAATGGGCGGCTGCTTCCTCGGCAATGAAACACCCCCTACAATGGGGGCTGTCCGTGACACTGATGGTGTATAGGTGCTTGTTGAAAGGACAGTGGCCCGTTATTGTCCCCATAACTGTAAATTTGTTCTGTTTAATTTTAGAAGATGTTTCGTGAGTCGTTTATTTATCGTCGGCATAGCCATTTTCGATTGGCTGCAGTCGGTGGTTTGTACCCATCTTTGGTTATGTAGATCTCTCGTGTCCAGGTGCGGAGTTGTGAGAAAGGGATCGGTAGTAGTGGTAGCGGACCAGCAATGGTCATACCGGAACCTCTACTCACAAACTCATCTGCGGCTTTATTGTCGTAGGACTCAGTGTGCCCTTTTATTCACTGTAGTGTTACTACATTATGGGTGAATAAATTGTTCAGGGCAGTCGAACAAGTTATCAGGTACAGGTACATAATGTACAATCGCTATCGGCACGAGCTTAACATACTTATCATCTTAGTTCTAAAACTTTACTCAATTTGTAGGCTCATCAGATGAAACGTATAATATAATTCGTTTTATGCGGAAAGTTAACATTCCAATTGCTCAAAAATTTAATTCATATAAGGTTATTTTGATCTTATTTTATTCGTAAAAGGCTCCATTGCAACGTATAAATTTGCACAAAAATTTTTGTGCCCATTGCGGTGGAGACTATGGGCTGTTGGGGGGTCAGAGACGAAGATGTTGATCGCGCAAATTAGCTGCCGTATCCACGACAAAGGCGGTGACTCCCACGCCGGTTTGTTCCTGAGGCAAAGGATGGCCATTGCGATTCAGCGAGGCAGGCGGCCAGAATCATGGGCAGCTTTGTGCCGGAATGATGCGGAGTGGGTTGTTTGACGCGACATAATCGCGGATCTATTTTGTACTTTAATTAATGCTGTTTATCTATCTTAATTATATTCGTAGACTACATATTTTTTGAACTAAATAAGACATAACAAGAACTACACCAACATATATGAAATATTCTTTTATAATAAAATAAGACAGAACACAATTCAGGTATTGCATTACAACAATTACTACACTAAAAAGTGTGTGTGCTACCGAGACGGATGTAATTGGTGTCGAGTAAAACTAACAATTGTCGCCAGTCAGGGTCTCTTCGTGTTCCGCTAGGGTCTGTATTGTTCCGTTCAAGTACTGCATTGTTCCGCTCTAGATGTTCACAATAAGTAAACGAGTGGCGCATTTCCGTTGCAGTGTGTAATTTTCTGGTAATAAAAGCTTAGGACTCTTTTAACGCCAAATTATACGAATGAATTTAGAAGCAATTTTTTGCTAACCTAATAATATTAACTATATTAAGTATACCTGGATATTTCATCATCGTCGGCTTGTCGTCGTTCCTGCTTGCATTCAAGGCTTTCACCACGGAGCGATTAAGAGCTTTGAATGTGACTGCCGTTTGACCTCCCAATTCAGAGCGTAAAACCTGCGCCAGAGTCTCTTCTTTTAATCGGTAGAAGACCATGCTTGCAACACTTCACAGTTCGTTGCCTGGAATACTGTTTGCATCTCTGGGATGGCTTGGCAAAGTACTTACTAGATGCTCTCGACAGGTTGCAACGACGTACGGTGCGCGTTATTGGGAATCCAGAGTTCATGAGAAAGCTTACCATCAGGCGAGGCGAAGTCAAATATATACCGAACTCCGTTACTTTAAATTTAGCTTGATCCGGAAGTCAAAACTCGGACCACGTGCTACATTTACTACAGTTACTAACCTCGTCCCTCATTAGCCTTAAAAGGTTGCAGGAGGTGTACTAGGAAATATTTTTAGTGATAAGTAAATTTCAAATTAAATATCTAAATATTTATGAAAATGATAGAAATCGAGGATGTGTGATAAAAACGTCGGTATGCAAACTCGTACAAGGTGACTAATCTTCTCTGA
Source organism: Eilema griseolum (assembly GCA_963662185.1). NCBI lineage: Eukaryota > Metazoa > Arthropoda > Insecta > Lepidoptera > Erebidae > Eilema > Eilema griseolum. The sequence goes on from OY759245.1 coordinate 20,511,705, forward strand.
TTCCACATATCGATAAACTGCACCTGGCATACTTGTTACAACTTGTTACGACACGTTAACAAGAATTCAAAATGTATATTGAACGTATAAAGACTCCTGTGTGTATCACTAAACTGGTTAGGGGACCACACACCAAAGCGACAAAACTTACATTTACGCAGAAAATGCTTAGACGTCTTCTTGACAAAACACGTCAAGATGCATATTTCTTTACAATCGCATAAGATCGCAATAGACCACGCATTACCATGCATGTGTATCAAAATATTTAATAATCTTCCATCAAGTTTGACTAACCTACGTATTCATAATTATGCAAAGGTTTGGACTTTTCGCGATCAAATCATGGAACTTACTATTTCTACCTACCGTTGTATAATTATGAATTCACAGCGCGATAGTTTAAAAATAACATAACCTACGTACTTATGACATTATTTAAGAAACCTTTATTTGACATGTTATTAAACAAAATGTATTACAATATTAATAATTATTGGATCATACAATAACATTTAATGATAACTTTTATTGTAATTCTCTTTAGCATGTAAGTATTAGTAGGTATATGCGGAAAATTAGCACGTCGTACGTGGCTGACTGTGAGGAAACAAAGCATTTTGTAATATCTTTTGTACTATATTCTGGCAAATAAACTATTTGAATTGAATTGAAAAGAAAATTCGCGGTAACAAAATCTCAGCTAAAAGCATGTTTTCATCATAAAAATCAAGTATCAACAGAACCTCGTTTAAGGTATATTTAATTACGTTGACACATCATAATGCGAGGTTGGTGTAAAAGGTTTTATAACCACTCAATGGCCTTGAACACAGCGAGTTATTTGATCGAAATATTAGCGGTTTGACGACGCTGTGGGTCTTTAGATATGTTTACTGAGCTGTAGGTACACATCTGGGCTAAAATGCTGGCATATTGTACACAGCATTCAAAGGTTTCTATGATTTTACGTGTAGATACTACTCAAGCTATATAAAAACACAGTGGCACTGCAGAGCATCAGTGTTTTGGTAGAGCGTTCTGTTTATCAGACAGCGCAGTTCAATATCTTAAGTAGTTAAAACCATTAATATTTAATAAACTTAAGGGTTTTAACTACTATGTAAATATATCAAACTATACATAACTGAAGCAAGTCGACCTTAGTCAGATAATCATTCTTCTTCTTGTCACAATCAAAAGTCTGGGAGGCTACCACGAAACATTTTTTATATTTCTATAGGAATATGCCCATATTCAAAGTTCGCTAGGTCAGCAAGTCAGCAGGCGTGGGCAGACAGGCTTGCCCACGATGCCTACGCGTTGTATTATAAACGAGAACTCCTCATCTGGATATTTGCGCCTTATTTGGTTAAGACGGTAGTTTGACATAATAATTTATTTGGCGTTGAAATGACGAGACTTTTACCGTATTCGACATAAACACAATACCAGAGGTGTAATTCGCGCCTTGTTAACTGCAGATAGGAATAGGGAGCGAAAAGAGATACAAAAATTTAAGAAAACTAACAACTTCAATAACTGTACGAATGAAACATAGGTAGTAAGCTGATACTGGAGATCGAAATGAAACAAAATATTGGTATTTTCTAGGCATTTTTTCATCCTATATATGTTGCATTACTCTCCCGGATGGGAACATTTTACATAACACTATGTTATAAAAATGTTGTACCTCAGGGAAGCGTACTAGCCCCAACACTATTCTGTATGTCACCAATGTAAATAGATTTATTGATGTGATCAAATATTAATACTGAGCGGATAAAGGTTGCCTGGAAGAAATTGTGTGAAGCGATAAGGTCGCCCTTATACAGCTCTTGTCTTCTCAATTTCTGTATCATGAATATTGTAATTAGCGTACAATAAAGTAAGGCCATACTACTGCCGCGTGGTTCCCCGGCAGAGTAGAATTTGGACCACCCCATCTCTTCCCATGTGGTATCGTACAAGGCGACTAAGGGACAGGGCTGTTTAACATCGGGCAGATATCTACTGCCCAGACTCAGCCTCAGATGCATGGCTCGAGTCAACAATAGTGCCCAAAATACGGCAATAGGCTCACCCCCTATTACATGGGACCGAATACAATTATTGGTGAAATGTGGGTGATAATTCACCCCTGCCTAACCCTCCGGGTATAATGGCGTGATTATATGTATGTATGTAAAGTATATAATAAATAAGTAAATAATAAAACTGCACCCTTTTACGTAGCAGTTGTACACTTAACCGCCATGTTAATCCGGTAGTCAAATTTGGATCATAAATTAATATTGATTAGTCCAAAAAAATACTGCGTGAATCAATAATGGCCACCTACATTATAAGAGAAAAAAAGGTTCTTATTTCGAATGGCCTGCAGCCTTGGCCAATTGACCACTGTGACCACAAAACGATCAGATATTACGTAATGTATCTCAATGCCAGTAATGAATGCAAAAAACTGTAAAAATTACGTAAAAATATTACTAAAACATCAATATAAAAATCAAAAGTAGTGGTAGAAGTACCTCCACCCTGCAGAATACTGAGGCCATAATAACCTCGTGTTGTGTTCCCGGTGGTGAGTAGGGTAGCTAGAGCTCACTGGAGGGTTTTTGTGCTGTCAGTGGTAATACCAAAAGCTTGTCCTGCTTTGTCTTTTACACTGATGGCACAGAATCTCTTAATGCTTGCAGGGTTGGCAGCGCGAGTGTGACTCTGCACACGTGAGTGCACACGTTCATAGGCCACGGTGACCACTTTCCATCAGGTGGGCCGTGTGCTTGTCTGCCACCCAAGTGGTATAAAATAAAGGAAATATAAACGACTTTTAAAACGGAGAAAGTTTTCAAAACGGTTCTTGAATTTTTTTTCAATGTGCCTGATAAATATTGTTTTGCGATATGCTCGTATTAGTTCACCTCAACCTTCCCCTTGAAGTAATACACTGGTTGTTACTTCCAAAAAAAAGGAGGTTATTATTGCGTGGTTCCCGGCAGAGTAGAATTTGGACCACCCCATCTCTTCCCATGCAGGGTCGTACAAGGCGACTAAGGGATAGGGCTGTTTTACATCAGACAGATATATACAGCCCAGACTCAGCCTCAGATGAATGGCTTGAGTCAACGATAGTGCCCGGAAGACGGCAATAAGCCCCTCTTACGTGGAACCGAATTCGATGATTGGTGAAATGTGACTGTTAATTCACCTCTGCCTAACCTCAAGTTAATAATTAAGTTAATAATAATACTTTAAAACCTCAAGCCCGTATTTCTTTAGTTTTCAAAGAACGTAAGGGAATCTACCGGATATTATTATTAATACCGGATTTATGATCAGTGCTCTGCTCTTTTAAGTAGTACCGTGACGATATAATATATCGCGTGTCAGCCTAAAACCTTCGTCGATAAACGAACTATACATCACAGAAATAAATTATCAATTTGAACTACTGGTTCCTGAGATTAGGCCGTTCAAACAAACAAAAATACTCTTCAGCTTCATATTATTAGTGTAGATTGTGTAGAAGTGTAAACTTAAATATTGACTGTACTTTACTTTACAAAAAAGGAATGAGTGCTTATTCTCGTTCAAGTATAAATCCGAATAGTTAAAAATCTCCACCATAAAGAACTTAGAACTCTAGAATACTTTTTTAAAATATAACAAGACTAAGCACTGTGAATGAAACAAATCGTATTTGTTTACCACCGCACCGCACCGCATTGATACCAAGCGCAGAAGCCTTAAGAAGTCGTTTGTGGAATGTAATATCCTATATTTTCCTTGAGGAAGTAACTTGAGCTCACGGAAATGGCTGTACATGCTTATTATATTGAATGCATAATGCATATATTTAGATAAGTTTAACCGTTTATTAAACAATAAACCTTTTGTGGTATTATATATATATATATACATACATACACTCGTTTGTCCTGGTTCGGGCATGTAATGCGTAGGGATGAAAGTAATGTCGTAAGGAAGATACTAGCTATGGAAGTGGATGGCTACAAGGGGAGAGGGAGGCCCAAAATGCGGTGGATGGACTGTGTGAAAGATGACATGGTTAAGAAGGGAGTGAATGTTGAAATGACTGCAACTAGAGATGAATGGAAAAGGAACACATGTTGCGCCGACCCCAAATAATCTTGGGATAAGGGCAGGAGGATGATGATATATACATACACTCACGATTTTTTTCCCAGTGAGGTAGGCAGAAACTACAGTTTTCCACTTGCCACGATCCTGGCATACATCTATCGCTTATTCTTTTTTTTCATAAACCACTTAGGTGGCAGACTAGCACAAAACCCCCCTGATGGGAAGTGGTTATCATGGCTTATGGACGTATGCAACACCAGGGGCGTTACACTCGCGCTGCCGACCATGAAGAAACCTTCTGATGCCTCTCTTGAAGAAGCCTATATTGTAGGCGCTTGGGAAAACCGCAGCAGGGAGGTCATTCCACAGCTTGAGTATACGTAGGATGAATTTTGTTTCATACCTCTTCTATTTTTATAATTGTTTTCATACATGCTCGCTGGTTTCGGGTACTCCCACGTATCGTTTCTTTAAAACTTCGATCTGTGCGATTATATACTGATACACAATTAAATGCAGTTATTTTAATGTAGCACCAATTTTAAATGGTGGAAATTTTAAAAAAAATCAGTATCATTAGTACGTTCGGACATGTAATGCATAGAGATGAAAGAAATGACGTAAGGAAGATATTAACTATGGAAGTGGATGGCTACTAGGAGATAAGAAGACTTAAGAGGAGATGAATGGACAATGTGAAAGATGATACGGGTAGGAAGGGAGTTAATGTTGAGATGACTGCAGCCAGAGATGAATGGAAAAGCACACATGTTGCGCCGATCCCAAATAAATATTAAAAAAAAAATAGTACAATCCCCATCAAGATCTTGGGGTAAAGTTAATTACACGGTTCATCTACTTTAGAAACTTAGGAGATCTATTTCACACACACACATATCAATCAATCAATCAATAAGCCTTTTGCAGTTCACAGCAGGACAAAGGTCTCTTCCAATGTTGGGAGGCTTTGGCCTACTGTTTAAACGCTGGCCAGACGGGTTGGTACAGGGTTTTATTTCGAGTTTTCCTTTTGAGTTTTGTTGTTTTGATGAAAATTCAAAAATAGGTAAAATTAACAACAAAAATAGCTTAAAAATGTAAGATATAATCTAAAAGGTTATCAATAAATATTTTTATTTCTAAAATAATAATTAAAACATGATATAAACTTATATATTCGAGTAGTATCGTTTCTACTACATTACTAAACTATTCATTTTATACATGAATTTCCAGGACATTTTATATCCAATAGTGAACTACGATAGGCTAATTAATGATGCTTTACATTATGAACTTCCTCTGGGGATATAAAACTACTTACATATAATTTATTTATACATGAATTTTCATCGTAAAAGGTGTGGTTTTAGTCCTAAAAAATTCTGTTTGTGATTGTACCTATTTAAAAAAAAACGGAGAGAGCTCACGGAAGTCATCAATTCTATATTTAAAATCGTATTTACTTTGCAGTACATATCTATCGTATTATAATTTACCTTAATTTGTTAATTACGGAAAATACCAACCAAGGTCGATAACCTTCCGAAGTTAAAACGGTAATCACAGTAACCGCTCGCAAGTGCTCACAGCGGGTCTACCATGACGGCTAGGCTAGATGTAATCATGTTTTGGGCTACATCCATAGATCCACACATGAGAGAGAGAGTATACTGTGTATAGCTTAGTTTTATCCCACTCCCTCTAGATCGCGGCCCTTAACACTGTCGCTTTCCACCAGCACATGGAGGAGGTAGGACACGGCGGTATTTCCGCCCGATTGAGCAGTCCGACTGGGGTAGTACCTCCGCCCTACAGAATACCGCGGCTATAATAACTTCGTGTTGTGTTCCCAGCGGTGAGTAGGGTAGCCAGAGCTTACTGGAGAATTTGTGCTGCCAGTGGGAAGACTAAAGGCTTGTCCTGCTTTGTCTTCTACTGACGGCACAGAAACTCTGTACTTACAGGGTTGGCAGCGCGATTGTGACTCCTCTGGTGTTACAGACGTCCATAGGTCACGGTAACCACTTTCCATCAGGTGGGCCGTGTGCTTGTCTGCCAACTAAGTGGTATTAAAAAAAATGGTAGGGTCTCTGCTTATTATGCCATCGGTTTTTGTGGTAGCCTAGTGGTATAGGTAATGGACTGCTGAGACGAGGTCTTGGGTTCGATCCCGGGTTTTACCATGGCACTCACCAATGACTTGTCGATGCTTTTCGAAGTTATGTGTGTATTTATCGCAGGTTTATAAGTGCCCGGTTAATGGCAATAGGGTCGACACCTATTACATTGGGACGTAAACATAAACTGGCGAAATGTGGGTGCTAGCACCTCTGCTGCTAGCAGAGGTGCTAGCTGAGTTTATGTTATGTTATGTTTTTGTGGTAACTTGTCTTAAGTTAGGTTAACTTGTCTTAGGTATATAGGTATTATGAGATGCTGCAACAACGATGAATTTTGAACTGTTCAAGAGACTCGTTGTCTGGTAAATCCGTTATTGAACTTCAAAACAGTGATTTTTATAGAAACTTGTTGGAAATTGGAAATAATGAAGTCTGTCGTCACATTTTGGTATTGTCAAATAGCATACAATTTTCAATAGTTCTATGTATATTATTTTAATATCAAATGAGTTAAATAAAATACAATAAAAATGTCAATATATCAATAATAATGTCAAAGTACTGATTAAATTTATGGTCAAAACACAGCGGGAAACGAGTAAATACAGAACACCGCAGCCATAATAACCTCGTGTTGTATTCCCGGCGGTGAGTAGGGTAGCCAGAGCTCACTGGAGAGTTTTTGTACTGTCAGTGGGAAGACCAAAAACTTGTCCTGCTTTGTCTTTTACACTGGTGGCACAGAAACTCTTGGGCTTACAGGGTTGGCAGCGCGAGTGTGACTCCCTTGGCCACGTCCATAGGCCACAGTAACCACTTTCCATCAGATAGGCCGTGTGCTTGTCTGCCAACCAAGTGGTATAATAAAAATAGACAACGATTAAAAAAGAATGAATGTAATTTTTTGTCCTTTTAAGTAGATACCTAGCTACTTTATTTAATTATTTTATCTACAGGAAACTGCAATACATACAATAAAGCAAGTACCAATAAGTAAAGCACCGAAACGACATCAATATTTAATTCTTTACATTACTCACTCGTGAAATTAGCGAAAATCGATGACATGGAACGAAATTCGTGAATATTTTACAATTCTACAAAGTAGCAGAACGTATTTCTCTGACTTGCTTATTAGTTACGCTTCTAGACACCCGGCTACGGCAGCCACGCAAAGATAATGAAAGAGTCAATGAAACAATTATCAACGTAAATAATATTTAAAAGCCCCGCCAATAGCTAGTCGGATTCTTGCACGAAGGTTTGGTTTTTTTTTTTTTTTTTTTTTTTTTTTTTTTATATAGGACACGTCAATTGGACTTCGCCTTGCCTGATGGTAAGCTGAAGGCAAAATCCCAGAAAAGAGGGTCACCATTACTTACACATACCGTGTGACAATGGTGACACTCAGCTTGACGGCCTTATCATATGCTTTTTCACGCCCCGCTTAAAGGACCCGGGACTGTAGGAAGAAGGAAACACGTGAGCTGGTAATGAATTCCAGGCCTTAATGGTGCGACAGAGGAAAGAGTCTCCGAACCGCTTGGTTCTTGATCGGATGTTTTGCACCGTGTGCGGATGAGATCTAAGACCTGCACGCGTTGTCCTGTGTAGGAAAGGGGAGGGTGGGACTAATTGGAAGAGCTCATCAGAACACTCCCCATGGTACAGACGGTAAAATACAGCCATGGACGCAACATCTCTACGCAGCTGTAAAGGTTCTAGGGTGTTCGTGATCTCGGGATTCCCAATGATGCGGACCGCACGTCGCTGCAACCTGTCGAGAGCATCTAGTAAGTACTTTGCTGAACCATCCCAGAGATGCGAGCAGTACTCCACACAGGAGCGAATTTGTGTCTTGTAAAGAAGACACCGCTGCTCCGGCGTGAAAAATCGTCTCACTCTGTTCAGGACTCCGAGTTTTCGTGAGGCTGTTTTGATGATGCTTTCGATGTAGTTTTTGTTATTCAAGTTGCAGCGAACATCCATACCTAGGATATTGAGATTGTCCTGCAGCGGCAGTGGCGTGCTCTGAAGAGTGGGGAGGGGAAGGAAAGAAGATACTTTTGCTGTAAACGCACATGCCTGCGTCTTCTTGGCATTGAACTCAACCAGGTTCTCAGAGCCCCATTGAGAAATGTGATTCAGGACCCCGTCAAGCTCAGTGACAAGAAGCTGCCTTTTCTCTGCGATATCTGACTGCTTGGCCGCTGGATGTCCATGATAACCTTCATACCTTCATACCATTCAATTAATCAATCTATTAGTTTATTGCAATTCACTGCCAGACATAGGCCTGCTGCGCGGATGCGTGGGCTACCACCACCTCCTTCTGCGAGCCAATAATGCTCGTGAAGGAGGCGGCGGAGCTGGAACGAAGGAGACTCGCTAACCGCATTGCCAGCGACGAGCGGAGGCTACTCGGGCGTCCCAGGTCGCAGAATGACCTCCGTCCCCCATGAGCGCGGGCCTAGGGTTAACAGGTGGAGACGCCTATCACCCTAGCAGAAGCAAGCTGCGGTGGCGGTGCGAGTTGCGCGTCTCCCCAAATCCGGGGAGTAGTAGAAGACTACATGTTCCCAACACCCGATGAGGGCCAGCTCGGAAGAGATTGATATGCCTCCGACAACTTCACCTCCGGCGTCCTATGACCCACAGACGGCGTGCGTTTTAGTCGGTTCAAGTCCGATATAACCTCTGCCAACGGCGCCTACTATCGTATCTAGCGATATGCAACTGTATCCGTTTCGATGTGGTTTCAATGATATAATAGAGTGTTCTTCGTGTTTATTTAAATCTAATTCAAATTTATGAAGAGTTTGATGCACCTTTTCTTTTCCACCACTGCCTAGGACGCGGTGGTAAACTTAGCTTAAGAAGAATTAATATTGACGTCCATGAGAAACAATTATATTGCTTTTTTTTATATACCACTTAAGTGGCAGACAAGCGCACGGCACACCTGGTGGATAGTGGTCACCGTGACCTACGGAGGTGTGTAACACCAGAGAAGCCACTCTCGCGCTGCCGACCCTGTAAGCACAGTCTCTGTGCCGTCAGTGTAAAGGACAAAGCAGGACAAGCCTTTAGTCATCCCACAAACAGCACAAATTCTCCAGTGAGCTCTGGCTACCCTACTCACCGCTGGGAACACAACACGAAGTTATTATAACCGCGGTATTCTGTAGGGCGGTACTTCCCCAGTCGGACAGCTCAATTGGGCGGAAATACCGCCGTGTCCTATTATTTACATTATTTATTTTGATTAAGTATTAAGTATAATATAACGAATATTAGTAAGATAAATCATAAAGTGGAACGCAGGTGCTATGGCGGACTTTGGTAGAGGCCTGAGAGACCCATATTCAACAGTTAACTGCAATAGGCTAATTGATCAATTGATTAAATAGCACTGGTACAATAATCGTGTGCCTACAAATATTTATGGCATGTAAGTGTATGTACTGTTTGTGTAAGTGCATGTAATTAATCTATAGTATCATCTACATGCTGTCGAACGATCAAATCGATTTACCTTATTGAACCTAACTTATCCCTCATTAATATGCGCCTACCACGTACTAGCTCTGCACCACCCAATGGTAGACTGGCAGAGAATGCTTACGGCATTAAGTCCGTCAATATATATCGTGTATAAAGAATAAATAAATAAATTATGGGGAAGTTAGAAGGATATTTGTTTGTTAGCTGTTCAATTACGAAAACTCATCTAGATTAATTTTGGTACAAAATAAATAAATATTCTACAACATTCTACACAACGCTATCTAGACCCATGGTAAGCATAGTTTAACTAGCTTGTGTTATGGAATCTAGAATGCGGATAAACTTACTTAGATACTCTATTAGATTACAATTTAACTAAAAGTTTAATTTTTATCTCGGGAGCCTATTGTGGTTCATAGGAACGAGATCACTAAATATATAACACGGGTGATACAAGGAAGTCATAATTCAAAGTAACCCATCATCGTTACTAAGGGCACTATATCCATACACAAAAGAAAAAACATAAAAGAAAATGACAATCGTTGTCAGTTATTCTCAGTTACCTGTTGTAGACAGTAAAAAGAGATCTTTTGAAATAGTTTACAGTGTTTTGTTTAGTTTCGCCATTCGTATAAAAACTTATTTGTTAACTAACTTTATGGTTTTACCGAGGCTACCGTGTAACTGAGAATACTCAGTACACTCTCGTTACATTGGCGTATGGACGAATGCAACACAAGGGGCGTCACATACGAACTGCCGACCCTCTTGGTGAATTTTTAAGTAAAAACAGTGTTGGGTAAAATTTAATTGCAACAAAATTATTATTTTTTTTTGCTATCGAAAAGATAAAGAAAATAAACCCGACAGCTACCTAAATGATCGAAACAAATGTGATAGCAGGCTGTACCCTATTGCCAATTATAAACCGAAAGAAAAATTAATGAGTACCACCTACTGTCAAACTTGTTTTGATCTGTAAGACGGTAGTCGACTTAATGGTAAGTTTGCTCAACACCGAGGAACAATAGTCAGAAAACATTTGGCACTTGTTTTTTTTTTTATACCACTTAGTTGGCAGACATGCACACGGCCCACCTGATGGGAAGCGGTTACTGTGGCCTATGGACGTATGCAACACCAGGGGTGTCACACTCGCGCTGCCGACCATGAAGGAACCTTCTGATGCTCCTCTTGAAGAACCCCATATTGTATGCGCTTGGGAAAACCGTAGCAGGGAGGTCATTCCACAGCTGGAGTGTGCGTAGGAGAAGTTTCATTCATACCGCACAGTGCGCACCATCTCAGGTCGCAATGTGTGAGGATGAATTCCCTGTCTATGGCGAGAGGTGCGATGATGTCCTACTATCAGTCTGAAACTGGAGAGAGCTCTATAAAACCGGAGTAAACCGATCTCAGTGAGACCCCTATTCGTCTTCTTCCACCTCTTTTTGAAGTGCCAAACTAAAAGTTAGCTACTATGTGTTCTCATCTTAGGCCTGGGGATGACGGGTGGAGCCGCCTGTCACCCTGGCAGAAGCAGGCCGCGTCGGCGGCGCGCCTCCCCGTTTCCGGGGACGTGTTGGGGACTCTTTGGTCCCCACACCCGAGGAGAGGGCCAGATCTAGAGAGATGGCCCTGGATCGGCAGGGGTGCAAGGGATATGCCTGTAAACAACCCACAGGCGGTTCGAGTCCGGAATAACCTCTCCCACCGACTTCGGTGGGGGGGGGGGGGAGGGGTTCCCGTGAGAATTTTGCGCATGTAAAAAAAACTGTGTGTTCTCGTATGTCTCAATAACACTATACTATAACTTGTAAACATCAAGTAATGCAAACTATTTCAGTAAGTACCTATATGTTAATACTATTTAAAATGCCGACCACATAGGAGTAATAAGGATCGCCAATCAGATAAAGTGCATTGCAAAAATATTTCTGCGTCACCTACAATAGCATTCCGAAACTTTTTTATGTAAGTAGATGGAGCGTTCCAAATAAATGACTGCTATAAGTTTGTCTCGTTCATTTAAAATATGAAGGAAAGGGACAGATAGACTGGCAAATAGTACCAGTTGTACTATTTAGGCAGCGAGAGTGGGAACCATACAAAAAAAAGGCCTTTGTGCGGATATCCCCGAGGATAAGTGCGAGCTAAACCCTAATAGCGATAAAGATTTTTTGTTGATGTTTTTTTTGTTGTTATTTTTTTCTGCAAATGATTGGTAACTACTAGCTAATGCCTGCTACTACTACTGAGTGGAGCCCACTCACGTAGAATTGTTCCCGGGTTAAAAGCCACGTGGTTGCTGATTATCTCGATGAAACATAGCTTTTTCTAACGTATTGTCCTTTCACAAGCTCTAGTCTATCTCTGCACTAAATTTAGCTACAATCGGTTCAGTGATTTACATTTGAAAGCGTAACATAATTTTATTATAAATAGTATGGATTACAATGTTCAAAAGTCATTGAAGACAATCAGATTTTTTTTTTTACGTGCGCAAAATCCCCACGGTTACCTCCCCACCGGAGCCGGTGGAGGAGGTTATGTCGGACTCGAACCGACTAAAACGCACGCCGCCTGTGGGTCGCTTTGGTTGCCGAAGGTGAGGTTGACAGGCATATCCCTCGCACCCCGGCCGACCCAGGGCCATCTCTCACGATCTGGCCCTCTTCTCGGGTGTGGGGACTACAGAGTCCCCAACTCGACCCCGGAAACGGGGAGGCGTGCCAGGCGCGCCACCGCCGCGGCCTGCTTCTGCCAGGTTGACAGGCGGCGACAATCAGATTACTACAAAAATGCGACAATAATATCTACCTTACGCTACTAAAGAGTCTCTTGACAACTTTAAACATTTAATTATTTTATCTCAAATCTGTACAAAGTAATTAGCCAAGAAGGTTACCTTCGTATTGATGTTATTTTTTATTTGCAAGTTCGCTCATCGAAGAGGGCTGGATAATAAACCGGTAGCAACAGCCGTTTCAATACTGAATGCATATGTGTCTTAACGATAAAATCATTTTATCGTTAAGACACGTATGCGTTCAGAATACGTAAACTTTAATATTTAAAATGACTTGCAGATTATCGATCCCGATCCTCCCCGCCCCTCCTTCTGGAGGTATGAGAACACTGTGGTCCCCATACTCTAGGAAGCCACATCGAAACTGGAGAAGGGCCTGGGTCAGAAATAGACCGCTGTAGATCCCTAAGTTTTAATTATATCATAACATAACATAAACTCACGCCTGTATCCCCGAAGGGGCAGGCAGAGGTGCTAGCACCCACATTTCGTCAGTTTATGTTTAGGTCCCAATGTAATAGATGCCGAGCCTATTGCCATTGACCGGGCACTTGTAAACCTGCGATAAATACACACATAACGTCGATAAGCATCGAAAAGTCATTGGTATGTGCCATGGTAAAACCTGGAATCGAACCCGAGACCTCGTCTCAGCAGTCCATTACCCATACCACTAGGCTACCGCGGTACTTTAATTACGTCAGAGTATTTTTCTTCTTCTCTTAATCATTGCTTTCTGCAGTTGAAAAAAATCGCTGCAATTTTGTTATTCTGAGGTAAAATATAATAAATTAGCTATTGCCCACGGTTCCACCCGCGTGGATGTCGATTTTGGTGACATATGCTCATATACCAAATTTCATTAAAATCGGTTCAGCGGTTTAGGTGAGAAAGCGTAACATACAGACAGATAGATAGATAGACAGACAGACAGAATTTCAATATGTGTAGCAAGTTCCACCTACCGCAATCAATCTCCAGTATAAACACTGCCGTCTGACTTAACCCGAGAAGGAAATCTACCTGATTCTGATCTGAATCAGCACAGCAGGTGCACTGGCTTGCAATTAAAAGATTAGACCCCAAAGATCTAGATGAGTTGATTATTTATTTGGACAGACACAAGATTCTATTTATAGTTTACTTTATGTCATCGTCTAATTCTCTGAGCCTTTTCCCAACTCACTTGGGGTCAGCTATCTAGTCATACTATGATGCGACTGAACATTGATATTTTTCGTGAAGCAACTACCTTCTTACCTCCGTAACCAACTGGCGATATCGTAGTTCTGTAGTTAGACTAATCAGACTTTTGAGGGTACCAACAACGACTGCCATAGATGTTTGTATGACAACTGTGACCGGTGGCTTTTACGTGCTCAACGAGATACAACTACAAACATATACTCACGCCTTTGTCCCTGGAGGTTTAGGCAGAGATAAATTAACAATCATCACATAATAGGGGTGAGTCTATTGCCGTATTCCGGGCACTATTGTTGACTCGAGCCATGTATCTGAGGCTGAGTCTGGGCTGTATATATCTGTCTGATGTGAAACAGCCCTATCCCTTAGTCGCCTTGTACGACACCGCAAGAGAAGAGATGGGGTGGCCCTAATTCTACTCTGCCGGAAACCACGAGATACAACTAGACCAATGCAAATACCCATATTCAAGAATATAAATATTTGCACTGAGCAAGAATCGAACCCGGGCCTTCTGCGTAGCGATCGCGTTCACTACCGCCACGCCACTGAGTCTGTCAGTATTTCATATGTCATAAACAGTCATAAAGCTGTTTACTTACTGCTGTTAAAGATTATAGTAATAAAATGTACTTGTGTTTATATTTTTTATGCGGTCGTAAAGTTTTTTCCCAAAGAATAACAATTTAACGTGAGCAGTTATTTTTTGTACGAACATTCATTCCCAAATGAGGTCAAATCTATACTTAATATTATAAAGCTGCAGAGTTTGTTTGTTTGTTTGTTTTAACGCGCTAATCTCTGGAACCACTGCTCCGATTTGAATGATTCTTTCAGTGTTGGGTAGTCCATTTATCGAGGAAGGTTTTAGGCTATATATCATCACGCTACTACTTAAGGGAGCGGAGCATTGATGATAAATGTTAACAAATCCGGCAATTTTTCATACATATTGACATACGGGCTCAAAAGGATTATGAAGCTTCAAAATGTACCCCGGGCGAAGCTGGGGTGGGTCAGCTAGTTAATATTATTCTGAATGAGATTTCATCTGTATGTTGTTAAGTAATATTTTAATAGGATTATATTTACCAATTTTTGGCGGGTATTGGAATATTAAAAACAAAATTATAGTCAGACTAGCTTTTTCATTTTTGGATAGTACCAGGAAGAACAGACATTCTCTGAGCCTTTTCCCACCTCTGCTCGAGTCGGCTTACTAGTCTAACTGTGATGCAACTGATATTTCCTTCTTCCTACAGTCCCGGGGCCTTTAAGCGGGGCGTGAAAAAGCATCTGATGAGGCCGCCAAGCTGAGTGTCACCATTGTAACACTAGTGTCTGTAATGGTGACCCTCTTTCCTGAGACTTTGCCTTTAGCTTACCATCAGGCGTGGTGAGGTCAAGTTGGCGTGTCCTATATAATAAAAAAAAATCCGTGACCGACTGCCATCTGACCTCCGTAACCAGTTGGCGATATCGAAGTTCAACAGTTTAGGTATATTTTATTTTACTCACTCACTCTCACGCCCATATCCCTGAAGGGGTAGGCAGAGGTGATAATACCGCGGCCATAATAACTTCATGTTGTGTTCCCAGCGATGAGTAGCGAAGCCAAAGCTCATTGGAGAGTTTGTGCTGTCAGTGGGAAGACTAAAGGCTTGCCCTGCTTTGTCTTCTACACTGACGGCACAGAAACTCTGTGCTTACAGGGTCGGCAGCGCGAGTGTGACTCTTCTGATGTTACACACCCCCATAGGCCACGGTAACCACTTTCCATCAGGTGGGCCGTGTGCTTATCTGCCACCTAAGTGGTATTTTCAAGGTCGGCAGCGCGAGTGTGAAGCTCCTGGTGTTGCACACGTCCACAGGCCACGGTAATCACTTCCCATCAGGTGGGCCGTGTGCTTATCTGCCACCTAAGTGGTATAAAAAAAAATTAATCGTCGTTGCAGCAACGCGTTGGCGTTTCGTTTACCTGTCGCGACCTTGCAAGATGCAGGTAGATTCGTACTAGATTGGCCACTGGCGACCTCTAGGGAGGGTGAATGGCGGATGAATGAGTAACAGTATTTTTTTTATCACTTACACACTTTAGAGTTTTCACTTTATTAAAAACATACTCTGAGCCGCGTGGTTCCCGATAAAGTAGAATTTGGAGTACCTACCACATCTCTTCCCATGCGGTGTTGTATGAGTATTGTTTTATAATAATATAATCTAATCACGTGGTTTCCGTCAGAGTAGAATTAGGGAAAATCCCATCTCTTCCCATGCATTGTCGTACAAAGCGACTAAGGGATAGGGCTGTTTAACATCAGACAGATATACAGCCAGACTCAGTCTCAAAAGCATGGCTTGAGTCATCAATATAGTGCCCGGAAGACGGCAATAGTCTCATCCCCTATTACGTGAGACTGAATTCAGTAATTGGTGAAATGTAGGTGTTAATTCACCTCTGCCTAACCCTCCGGGGATGGAGGCCTGATTATATGTATGTAAGTATGTATGTTGATTATTAATATTCATTTTCTTTTCAAGATATTTTAGACTAGCTGTGCCGCTCCAGCTTCGCCCGTGGCATATTTCGTAACCTCATGGCACTCAAACAAACAAACTCTTCAGCTTTATAATATTAGTATAAATAAATAAATATTGGTAAATTGGTTAATTGAAAGCTTAGGTTTAATAGCCAAGGTAGTAGCCAACTTAGAATGATGTTAAGCTAATACCTATGGCGATTGCATATGCGAAAGATTGCGGCATAAAACGGTGACAAGGCCGTACGATAACAATGCAGAATAATGCAGGTTGCAATAACGTTATCGCAGAGATTCGTCACTTCACTTGAGTACGGTAGTTGTGATAAACAAATCTAATAGTTGTGTAATAAATAGCAGCAGGTTATATTCTCAACTAGTATATTCATAATTACCGCGGTAGCCTAGTGGTATGGGTAATGGACTGCTTTATATAGGACACGCCAACTTGACCTCACCTCGCCTGATGGTAAGCTAAAGGCAAAGTCTCAGGAAAGAGGGTCACCATTACAGACATTAAGTGTTACAATGGTGGCACACAGCTTGGCGGCCTCATCAGATGCTTTTTCACGCCCCGCTTTAAGGCCCCGGGACTGTAGGACAAGGTGTCGGGTTCGATCCCAGGTTTTACCATGGCACACACCAATGACTTTTCGATGCTTTTATAAGTTATGCGTGTATTTATCGCAGGTTTATAAGTGCCCGGTTAATGGTAATAGGCTCGCCACCTATTACATTAGGACCTAAACATAAACAAGCGAAATGTGGGTGCTAGCACCTCTGTCCTACCTCTTCTTCGGGGATATAGGCGTGTGTTTATGTTTATATTCATAACTTACATACAATTACATGTGGTTACCAACACTTCTTGAATTCCCATAATAATCGTCCAATTCCACACGCGCCCACAATGTAATCCCGCCAAAAATGTCCACAGAGTATATCTCCTTATTCCCCCACCGACAACTTCTCGCCACTTGAAGTTGTCGATGTTGCCGGCACAACAAATACAAACTGAATTAGTAGATTATACAAAATATAACAACTGCACTATAAATCGTTGTTTTTTGTTTCTTATAATTTTTATTTTATTTTTTTATTATACGTTATTAACTAAACCTTACAGTTGACTACCAACCCTGTCCTATTACAAGGAGACTTGATTGACTGAAATTCACAATCTCCCAAGGCACCAAACACCAAACAAAATGAAAGTAGCTTCATAGAATGAGGAATGTTCACAAATGCGTTCTACTCCATACATTGGAATATTGGCAGCAATGTCTTACCAAGTGCCTACAATATGTGGTTCTTCAAGAAGGTCAAGAAGGTACAGAGTCGACAGCACTTGTGTAACGTCCCTAGTGTCGCACCTCAGGGGGGACGTGTGCTTGTCTGCCACCTAAGTCGTATAAAAAAAGAACCCAAACTTGGTACAGCACCTTTTTGAAATAATCTTGCGAAAAATTATCTTGTCTATGTCACAACACAACAACACAACACTTGATCAAATTCCGTCGCAAAAAAGCATACCTAAGGTTAACTAGTACCTACCTATCATTCATCAGCAAGAACTTAACAGTCAACAACTTTCACAAGTAACGATTACTTAAACACTAACTCCCTAGCCTATAAGTGCCTAGTAAACTTCTGAAGGTCAATATGTCGAGACAATTAATCTATAATAAATTAACAACATTAAAAACGTATTGCAGAAATAACTTAGCTTTACAGTTATCCGTTAATATCCGATATTAATAAACTGTCTAATCCCTATTAATTTACTGTAAAAAGTGATAAAATTACGTCTAGCATTGTTCTAAATATGGCTATGGCTAACAGAAAGTTATTTGAATGTACGTACCTGTGAGTTGGAATTTCGTTATAGTCACAGTCAGTGAATACCGGTTTTGCCAGCTGACGCGCGCAGAAATGGCGGGAGGACTAGTGCTGCGACCACAGATTGATAACGTTATGTTGTTTTATCTTTTTTTATCTTTGTGGATAGACGTGTGGGAATTCAGATAATGGTTATTTAATCGCATAGTATTGTTTGTTATCTGTGACTATTTTGTAGGTATTGTCTAGCTGTGTCCGTACGTATGTCAGAATGTTTTTTACAAAGTTCTTCGCGGGCATGAGATTTGTTTTGGTGACTCGCATATCTGCTGATAGTGTTGATTGACGGATTCTAGGCAAGATGGGAATGGCTCCCAGAAAAGACGCA
This sequence comes from Eilema griseolum, assembly GCA_963662185.1. Classification (NCBI taxonomy): domain Eukaryota; kingdom Metazoa; phylum Arthropoda; class Insecta; order Lepidoptera; family Erebidae; genus Eilema; species Eilema griseolum. The sequence continues at coordinate 20,530,230 of OY759245.1, forward strand.
TGAGCCAAACCAAAACGCGAAGTAATCGAATCCGAAGCTCCAAGGCTTGTAGGTGATACCGATATAGAGCTTGGGCCAGAAGATTGTATTGCAGTTCAATACACCCTAAGATTGGCGGTTTTTTTATCTAGGGCACGCCAACTTGTTTTCACCTCGCATGATGGTAAGCTAAAGGCAAAGTCTCAGGAAATAAGGCACCATTACAGACACTAAGTAATGCTACAATGGTGGCACTCAGCTTGGCGGCCTCATCAGATGCTTTTTCACGCCCCGCTTAAAGGATTATGTATGTAGTAGAATGTTATATTACTCAATTTTTTTCATTTATTTGTAGCAGTAGTTATGTTCGGTGTTAAAGCCATGTCTATTCTTAACTTAATAAATTCCCTTGCAGTTATTCAGATGTTTCTCAGGCTAAAATAATAAGGGTCGTCACGCGAACCGAAAAACAGCTTGATGGTCGAAATATCTGCAACTCTGTATGCGTATAATGAAGGAATCGGTTTAAATCTGTCATACCACGAACAAGGCGAACAATTCGAAATTTGAAATAGTTTCTTTATAGTTTTTAATTCGGCCTAAAGTAAATATAACCTAGCCTAATGCCTAATAATAATAAGCCTAGTGGTATGGGTAATGGACTGCTGAGACGAGGTCTCGGGTTCGATCCCAGGTTTTACCATGGCACACACCAATGACTTTTCGATGCTTTTCGAAGTTATGTGTTCTTCTCCTACTTTTTCACTTCATTCTATGTTTGCCTGTAAGAAATTGCCGCAGAGCGATAAGGCCGCCATCTGTACGTACCACGAAATTTAAATCTCATAATGTAATGTATTATGTTATTGGTGTACAATAAAGACGTTTATTATTATTATTTATCGCAGGTTTATAAGTGCCCGGTTAATGGCAATAGCCTCGCCACCATTAGGACCTAAACAAAAAACTGGCGAAATGTGGGTACTAGCACCTCTCCCTACCCCTTCGGGGATATTGGCGTGAGTTTATGTTATGTAATTTTAGACTTTAGAAGAATGCAAAAGTTGAAATAGTTTCTTAGACTATTTTCAATATATTTTGGACTTTAAGAGTAAAGTTTAAAATTTCATGCTATTTTTTGCTGTCTGTGTTATGATGTGGTTTTGCTTTAGTAGAATCGAGAGACTGATCAATCCACGGATAAATGGCTAGTTCATCTAAAAATACTTAATTGTCATTAGAGTTTTTCTACCCATCCGTTTGAGTCAACTTCCAGTCTAACCTGAAGCAATGCTGCATATTACCAATTATTTATACGTAGTTATCTAATAAAGAATTTATTCTAAACTGGTTTTAAGTAGTTACCGCCATTTACAAGCTCGTTTCTTGGCTGTATCGTCGATATTCCCACGAGCTACTTAGTTTGGTTTGAGTATTCGAGTTTGTTAAGAGTCGGTCCCATGATATGGAAGATGCAGGTCAATCAGACCGGCTAGTTATTTAATATGAATAACCTTTTTAATGCCTGAGTTGGGTTCGCATGGTCATACTAAGTAGTAAGTACATGCATACATACATAAATACCATACGCCTTTATTTCTGGAGGGTTAGGTAGAGGTGAATTAACACCCACATTTCACCAATCATTGAATTCGGTCCAACGTAACAGGAAGTAGGCCTATTGCCGTCTTCCGATCACAATTTTGACTCAAGCCATGCATCTGAGGCTAAGTCTGGGGCGTACCTATATATCTGTCTGATGTTAAACAGCCCTATCCCTTAGTCGCCTTGTAGGACACCACATGGGAAAAGTTGGGGTGGCTCAAATTCTACTCTGCCGGGAACAACTCGGCAAATATACGTAGTAAGTACCAATTAAAAAACCAACTGACTACACTACAAGTTCAACTACCTAATTCACGTTGGTGCACGTGCTAAAGCTGGTGAGGATGAGTCTCTGGTGCAGGCTTTCCTCAGTTTCCTCTCAGTTTTGGGACGTCAGACGGTAATCGCCTTTGAAAAAGTTGGCAGGCCAATCAAAAATAACAACCGTACTTCAGACTGTTAATTGCAAATTTTGTATGCACCTGGGTTACCGCTATGAGAGTGTTGATGAAGACTCCAGTGTTGATGAACCTCCGTGGCGTAGCGGTAGAGCATTGCATAGCAGATGCAGAGGGCGTGTTTTCGATTCCCGCTCAGTGCAAATATTTGTATGCATGAATATGTATATTTGCATTGGTCTGGGTGTTTCTATGTATAATATGTATGTATTTACAAAAAAAAAGGTTCTAAGTATGTTTATCCGCATTTTAGATCCCATAACACAAGCTAGTTAAGCTATGCTTACCATGGGTCTAGATAGCGTTGTATAAAATGTCGCGGAATATTTATTTATATTATGCGAACGGATAAAAGAGTGGAGGAGGTTAGTGGGACTTGAACCGACTAAAACGCACGTCGAAGTTACTGAGGGCATATTCCTCGCACTTCAGCCGACCATCTGTTTCGAGCTAGCTCTCTTTGGTTTGAGTTGACCCTCTTCGAGAGTTATACTATATACCTAATAATGTAGTTATGGTATTATTAGATAAGGTAGATCATAGTATAACCGCGGTAGCCTAGTGGTATGGGTAATGGACTGCTGAGACGAGGTCTCGGGTTCGATCTCAGGTTTTACCATGGCACACACCAATGACTTTTCGATGCTTTTCGAAGTTATGTGTGTATTTAACGCAGGTTTATAAGTGCCCGGTTAATGGCAATAGGCTCGCCACCTATAACATTGGGACCATAACATAAACTGGCGAAACGTGGGTGCTAGCACCTCTGCTTACCTCTTCGGGGATATAGGCGTGAGTTTATGTTATGTAGATCATAGTTCTGTGATAATATGAACTTCTTATTTCGACTAACTCCTGTAATAACATTCTCTTACACGTAAATTCATCTTTACACACATTTAGACTATTTATAACCGCAATTTCGTAAGTAAGGAAGCGTAATGTAGAATGGAGCGAACTTATTAAGGCGACGGTAATGTAGCCAGAAATTAGGTAATGTAAATATTTTACTGAATAATAATTTTACTCTGAAAGGTTACTTACGTTACCGTATGCGCATACGTTCTCAATTTAGAAGCATCTGGACATATTCTGCATAATTTTTGAAATACAAAACAGATGCATTCCGATTTAAAAGAATACGTTTTATTGATCTAACTGTATAAAAATGAAAATTTGTATGATTTTTACTCAAACACGCGTAAACTATAACCAGATTTTTATGATTATTGAGACAGGTAAGGTCATTCATATAACTTTTTTTTGTACCACTTAGGTGGCAGACAAGCTCACGGCCCAACTGATGGAAAGTGGTTACCGTGGCCTATGGACGTGTGTAACACCAGAGAAGCCACTCTCGCGCTGCCGACCCTTTAAGACCTGGTACCTGGCTTCCCAAACGTAATAATAAAAAATCTTAATATAATCCGATAACAAATAACTACGAGACTCAAACTAAAGCAAACGTGCAACAGTCGCAGTGTTGCGGATGCTGCTGGTCTTTAAGGACGAGATCGGGGTCTCGCGCGGGGATGCGATAGGAGGGTTGTTTTCGTCGTATCCCAAGTCAATCTCTTTGCAAGCCTATATACCTACCTATTCATTGATGGACAAGGCTCTAGTGCAGATTATCTTCCCGAAATTTTAGAGCAGACGAGACGGTAATTACTTCCGTAAAAACCAAATAATAAACAAAATTGTGGCAGACAACAAAAGCAGCAAAGCAGCGGAAAGGAAGGATGTTTTATAATGTTAAGACTGAAATTAAACTCCTCACACAGTAACATAATTATTATTATTGAAAAATAAAAGGTATAACACGTCCCGCTCTCATGAACTCCCCGAATATACACAATAATAGGCCTCAGTCCTCCTCATCGATCACTTCATCCAATCAATAGCGCTGCGTCGTACAGTCGCACCGACATCGATATATCGTTTTCAGTTGGGTTATATTTGGTCATGACTAACATGGGTGATAATGCTAATTGTAGGTGTACTGTCGCGAACAGGGGCAAAGTTCACCCCATTCACAGCCCCGAGCTTCTCTAGAATCAGCGATGCGTGGGTAACCGTTGCTTTGTTGTCATGTACCTAAGGGAAAAAACCGTTTTATTTTATTTTATTTTATTTGGAAAACAAACAGTATCTTAAAACTAAATAACAACTGCTTATGAAACTATAAACCATTGAAACGTTTTCGCATCTGTCATTGAACAAATTGTAACTGTCTTGGTACGTGACAAATAGGAAACAGGTAGATATCTTATTGCATATTGATTTAGTTTCTATCAATAGCGTACTTACCTAGATAAAAAATTCTATACGTATAATGTATCTATACCTACTCTATTAGGTTTTTTTTTTTTTTTTTTTTTTTTTACGTGCGCAAAATCCCCACGGATACCTCCCCACCGGAGCCGGTGAAGGAGGTTATGTCGGACTCGAACCGACTAAAACGCACGCCGTCTGTGGGTCGTTTCGGTTGCCGAAGGTGAGGTTGACAGGCATATCCCTCGCACCCCGGCCGACCCAGGGCCATCTCTCACGATCTGGCCCTCCTCTCGGGTGTGGGGACTGCAGAGTCCCCAACTCGTCCCCGGAAACGGGGAGGCGCGCCACGCGCGTCACCGCCACGACCTGCTTCTGCCAGGGTGACAGGCGGCTTCACCTGTCACCCCCAGGCCGGCACTCTATTAGGTTAGGTGGTTAGCTAAAAGTAAACAATCTTATAGTGACTTTTTATGAAAACACATATTACACAAATAAACTAGGCTAACTAACTGACTAACTAGTGTGTCTATTTAAATTTTTAGGCGTTAATAAACTGAATTTTTAAATAAAACTTATTAAAAAGACTAAACTAAATGGAGTATAGACTCTGGTCAGTACCTATTAAAAAAAGGATGGTATTTAAACGTATATCAAAAAGAGTACATTTTGTACGACAAAATAATCCAAATTCACATCAAAAATACTGATTGAGCACCAACAAACTACTGCAAGTAAGTAGTTAGTTAGCAACCAACCAACCAACCAATTATAAAAAAAATTACCACAAAGACATACCTAAGGCGCCTTAGTCTTCTAACCTAACCTATCCATTTCGGGGTGGGTGGTGATCATTCTGAACTTAATTAGATGCACAATCAGTATTTTTACTGAACGCGAAAATATTATCTTTAAAAAAATCAATTCATTTTGAGAATTATCCACAAATTATGATATTATATAAGTATCAAGAAGTTTTCGAAGACTATAAAATACTAACTGACGTTAACCTTAAATACTAATCTCCGTGCCTCAGAGAGCATGTTAAGCCATCGGTCTCGGCTGCCATGAATATCTATGGCAGTCATTACGAGTAGTTGTAGCCCTTAACATACATACATACATATAATCACGCCTTTTTCTCCGAAGGGTTAGACAGAGGTGAATTAACACGCACATTTCACCATTGTTTTCGGCCCCACGTAAAAGGGTGTGAGCCTATTGCCGTCATCCGGACACTATTGTTGACTCGAGCCTTGTATCTGTACCTACCTGAGTCTGGGCAATATATACACAGTCCTATCCCTTAGCTCAGGAAAGCTGATCCCAACTTAGGAAAAGGCTCAGAAAATGAAGATCATTATTAACGGTAACCTCAAATACTTTTTTTATACGACTTGCGTTTCATACAAGCACACGGCCCACCTGATGGATAGTGGTTACCGTGGCCTATGGACGTGTGCAACACCGAGGGATTCACACTCGCGCTGCCAACCCTGTAAATACAAGAGTTTCGGTGCCGTCAATGTAAAAGAAAAAGCAGCACAAGCTATTGGTCTTCCCACTGACAATACGAAAACTCTCCAGTGAGCTCTGACTACCCTAGTCACCGCCGGGAACACCGCACAAGGTTATTATGGCCGCGGCATTATGTAGGGCAGGACAAGCCTTTGGTCTTTCTATTGACAGCACAAAAACTGTCCAGTGAGCTCTGGCTACCCTACTCACCGCCGGGAACACAACACGAGGTTATTAGTATTCTGTAGGGTGGAGGTACTGCTCAATTGGATGGAAATACCGTCGTGTCCAACCTCTTTTAAAATAAATAATACTAGGATTGGTTACTTTAATTTTAATAAGGTCACTGTTTCTGGCATAACAGCATTCTGCGATGGCGGTCAAACTGCTCAGAAGTCAGAACGTAGTTTATTTTAGAACTGCAAGCGGGTTTATGCCTCAAAATAACAGTTATTATGTCGTAATTTGTAATCGTAATATCCGTCAGAATATCCCAGTGTCACTGACATGCGGCAAATAATGACAACCGACCAAATTACAATGTTGTCGGGTCTTATTAGGGCTCGACCACAGAAGAGATATTACCCGACTACGCCATCGAGGATAAAGTTTTTCACGCGTATGTATGTGTGTAGTTTTCTTCGTTCCACTCTATAGGCTTAACGGTCCGGTCGTTAAATCTACAAACGCTTTCGATAAATGAGATCTCAAATGAATAATAATCAATAATCTATTTAATTCGTCAAACATAGGTAAAATGGTGTTACAATAAAAAGGTATTCATCTCCCAAATGTCATAGGGTACCAGTTCTTTTGTCCCGCGTGAAACACGACCGCTTATAACATGTTATGGTGTGTCAAATATACTACATCGAAGTTTTTCGATCTATTTTTATCATCGCGTCACAATTTGGGCTGCAGTGAAATCAACATCCCAACTAGTGAGACCAAGTCCTAGAATACCTCACCTACAATATTACCTCCTTAATTCTACAAAGCTATAGTATACTTGATCAACAGGTGCGGGTCCGTTACTTAGCCGGTTCAAACAAGTTCCGATTAAGTGTCGAGATCTTAAACTACACAATCGATTGTTTGAATAATTTCACGATTTTTTTGTCGTTTTCGTTGTCAATATTGAGATGATTTGAATGAGAAAGTGGAACTAGGTTACGGCTATCCACAATCAATCTATGGGTAGCTTTCAGTGTTAGAAGTGTGTCACAAAAACTAAGAGAGTGATAAGCAATTTTTTTTTGTTTTTGCGTGCGGAAAATTCCCACGGATAACCCCACTACCGGAGAGGTTATGTCAGACTCGAACCGACTAAAACGCACGACTCTTGTGGGTCGTTTTTGGTCGCCGAAGGTAGCGGGCATATCCCTCGCACCCCGGCCGACCCAGGGCCATCTTTATCAATCTGGCCCTCTCCTCGGGTGTGGGCACTACAGAATCCCCAACTCGTCCCCGGAAACGGGGATGCGCGCAGGGCGCGAGTGTTAAACAGAAGATAGACACATCAATCAATTAAGCCTACCGTAGTCCACTGTTAGACATAGGCCTCTCACAATAAAGGGAGGCTTTGACCTACTGTTTCCACGCTGACCAGACGCATTGTCACAGGGTTTTATTTTGAGTTTTCCTTCTCTCGCAGTGATATAGTCTGCGTATTTTTCCGATAGCCTCCTCTTACGACACCCGTCGGATGAGATGGGGTGGTAATACTTGTCTTCTTTCTCCGTCACCAGACAGATGATACATACCGTGTAGGTAATATTAATGGGATGCAGGATCTGTCCCTCTGGACAAAGCGCAATACGTTTGTAGATTAATGTATAATGATTAATGTATACGTTAACAACTGTCATAAACGTGAAAATACGTATCATTGCCATACATTCATCATTCCATTCTAAAATACGTCGGCCAATGAATTACCACTTGTCTAGGGGAGCTGTTCTGTTCAAGAAGTTTATGTATTCTTCGCTAGATGGCGTTAGGTGTATTCGTAAAATGCTATATAGATAGGTAATAGTGTAGACGACGGACTACATACATAAAATCACGTCTGTTTCCCATAGGGGTAGGCAGAGATCACGGATCTCCACTTGCTACGATCCTGATATACTACTCTCGCTTCGTTCACTCTCATTACATTCTTCATGCATGCTCGTCGGTTTAGAGTACTCCTGACCTGCCCCTTTTCTAAAACTTCCCCGATTTGGCCCAGGTATGACGGACTATCTTATATTAATTATTAATTCTCTCTGTTTCAGCTCCAACAAATACCTGCAGAAGTCTGCGATAACACGAGTCTGCGCCATTGGAGGCTTCTTTATTTCAATACCTGTATTTTTAACAGGTTAGTACATATTACCTACCTAAGTTCCAGCTAAGCTAAATTACTAGTGTTAGGAATGGATTCGCGTCACATTGATAGTAAAATGGTCAGAAGCGTCGGTAGCTTATTGATTAAGGAGTCGGCCTTGCGATCGAAAGGTCCCGGATTCGAATCCTGACCATTACAGTACCGACGTGAACCCACTCCTAACACAAGCAATTTACCTGAGCTGGGGGGGGTTAGAGGGAATATTAGTAATATTGATTTGAATATTCTTTATAAAAAAAATCGACACTGTGACCACTCGATCGCTATTCCCTCCCAAAACCCGTGAGGATACCTGCGCCAGAGTCTCGTTCATCAATCAATATGAACGAGACTCTGGCGCATATATACCTACCTAGGTTAAAATTAAGTAGGTATCTCATCATAATAGTCTCCAGTTGCATCTGATGCATCTGAGGCTTCCACCTAGAAGTCCAGGAGTAAGTGCAACTCCTCCTCTTTTAAAATCCTCAAGTACCTTTGCAGCTTTTATGGCAGCAACCGGCGCGTTATCGTACCAGTTTCTTTTCCTCTCATAGAAGGTACGAGAATGCAGCTTTTATAAAAGGGGCTACTTAGTGCTATTGTGACTTAGTGGTTAAGGACTCGGTCTTACGATCGAAAGGTCTCTGGTTCGAACCCTGGATATAACACTACCAACCACTACCCACTCCATTCATTTTTGTATTCTACCTCCTAAGTTCTTACAATTTCGCGCTTGTGTATAAAAAAACTGTTATTATTGTAATCTGTTTGCACATTGATGGCACTAATGCACGGAAAAATTCTAATGAGTTTATGTGGCATTTTTAAGACGAATGTATGTGTTTTGTATTTAATTAAATAAATAAAAAAGCACAAGCAATTTAGCTTAGTTGGAGGGGTTAGAGCGAACTTCTTTTATTAAAAAAAAAAAGATCTGTACTGCTCGGGACATTTATCTTGAACCTAAAATGCTCAAAAGGTACGCGTAGTACAGGTTTCATGGGTGTCTTTTGTGAATAGCACGGGGTGCTACTGCGGTGAACGAACTCAATGTCATCAAGTATAGATTATTCATCATCATGTCAGCCACACATAGTCCACTGCTGAACATGCCGCGTACGGGCAAACGTAGCGTAGGACGCCCTACGGCCAGGTGGAAGGACGACCTCATGAAGGTCGCCGGGAAGCACTGGATGCGGGCTGCTTTAGATCGGTCATTCTGGAAGTCTATGGGAAAGATTATACATACATACCTACATATAATCACGCCTTTATCCCTGGACCGAGGTAATGGCAACAGGCTCGCCACCTATTACATTGGGACGTAAACATAAACTGGCGAAACGTGGGTGCTAGCACCTCTGCCTACCCCTTCGGGGATATAGGCGTGAGTTTATGTTATGTTATCCCTGGAGGGTTAGGCAGAGGTGAATTAACACCCACATTTCACCATTGTATTCGGTCCCACGTAATAGGGGGTGAGCCTATTGCCGTATTCCGGGCACTATTGTTGACTCGAGGCATGCATCTGAGACTGAGTCTGGGCTAATCCCTTAGTCGCCTTGTACGATACCGCATGGGAAGAGATGGGGTGGCCCTAATTCTACTCTGCCGGAAACCACGCTATTAGATTATATTATTATAAAACAATCCGCAAGCGCCAAGGGCTCGTTTGTCTCGCGATTTAGGTACGTATCCTAAGTTTATTGGCTGAAGACGTCCATAACGCCCGGGGGCATGTTCAAGCGCCTGATCAATTTGCTACCGCAACATCACACGTCCTATTAACAGAGCTATCCGCATAATTAATTTAATTGTGAGTAGGTACCTACTATGTATGCACCAAGGTTTTATATACCAGTCAACGATTAAAGATTGCACCGTTAACATCAAAAACACACCCAGTGGTTTTATTTAAGTTCCTGATTCCCGCACAGTAGTAGTAAAGTATACAGCAGGTGTTCCTAGCTACCGACCTGGATCTCGAAAATCTTTACAGAGAAATACACTCTGTATAACTTTTCGATAACTAATGCTAAATCGTTTTTCATTACAGGTATAATACTCTACACGTTCATCCAGTTCCATTCAACGCCAGCAATAGTCACATCTGTGTTCATAGGAGTAGGGATCATATTCTGCGGCTGTGCCATGGTACACAATGTCTTCGTGTGGCAGAAAGAGAAGACGAATTTAGTCAAAGCATTCAGGACTCAAGATCCTAATGCTAGCAGTTCTCCGCCTAACCTGAATGCTTCGAACGGAGTGCCGATAGGGAATGGACATTTGAACAATACTGGAATGGGGAACTTGAGTTTCCATAGCATGACGGGGAATACGGTGCCTTATTCGCATCCCATTACGCTGTTGCAACAAGGAGGTCCTTATATTATCAGGTGAGTTGACTAAAAAATTATATAAATTTTCAGACATACAAATTTATGTATACCTCATACCTCACTGGAGAATTTGTGCTGTCAGTGGGATGACTAAAGGCTTGTCCTGCTTTGCCCTCTACACTGACGGCTAAGAAACTCTGTGCTTACAGGGTCGGCAGCGCGAGTGTGGCTACTCTGGTGTTACACACGTCCATAGGCCACGGTAACCACTTTCCATCAGGTGGGCCGTGCGCTTGTCTGCCACCTAAGTGGTATAAAAAAACCTACTTTTATAGACTATCATGATCATACACAGTATTAAAGTTATCGGGGTATTTACCATGTATTCCGTGAGCATGGTGCTTGCAATACCTAACCGCTGAAATATCAGAAACTCAGAACAGCCGGCCTGGGGGTAACTGCCGGCCTGAGGGTGACAGGTGAAGCCGCCTGTCACCCTGGCAGAAGCAGGCCGCAGCGGTGGCGCGCGTGGCGCGCCTCCCCGTTTCCGGGGACCAGTTGGGGACTCTGTAGTCCCCACACCCGAGAAGAGGGCCAGATCGTGAGAGATGGCCCTGGGTCGGCCGGGGTGCGAGGGATATGCCTGTCAACCTCACCTTCGGCAACCAAAACGACCCACAGGCGGCGTGCGTTTTAGTCGGTTCGAGTCCGACATAACCTCCTCCACCGGCCCCGGTGGGGAGGTATCCATGGGGTTTTTGCGCACGTATAAAAAAAAAAAAAGAAATTCAGAACAATACCTACAACAAGGTAAATATACCGATAACTTTAATATTATTTTTATAATACTTTAAAAGTTTGTTTATTTAGTATAATATATTTAATATTTTGAGTTAAATGAATAGTCCGTTTATCTAGGAAGGTTATAAGCTATATATTATCACGCTACTACGCAAAGGTGCGGAGCAGTAATTATAAATGTCAACAAATCCGGCTGTTCTCATACCTACATTACTATTAGAAAAATAATAAACATTCAATAATACATACATACAGTCACGCCTTTTTCCCAGTGGGGTAAGCAGAGACTACTGTTTTCCACTTGCCACGATCCTGGCATACCTCTTTCGCTTCTTCTACTTTCATAATTGTTTTCATACATGCTCGCCGGTTTCGTATGTCATGAACATCAAAATATGTATCAATATCATACATTAATCATTCTATTCTACAATTGCCACCATCTTGGAAGTAGTGCAGACGTGCTGTACATGGTACATGGCCGAAATATACATGGTAGAATCGTGGAGCAACCGCGGTAGCCTAGTGGTATGGGTAATGGACTGCTGAGACGAGGTCTCGGGTTCGGTCTCGGGTTAACATAAACTGGCGAAATGTGGGTGCTAGCACCTCTGCCTACCCCTTCGGGGATATAGGCGTGAGTTTATGTTTATGTCTTTAGAATCTTTCAATTCCCAAAGTAGGTCCTGTAATTAAGGCGGTTAGGTGATTTCCGTAAATAGGGCGAGCACATACCGTTACACGATAACGGAACGGTAATGTTACATCATGTGACACTTAACTGTCCGTTATAATAACTATGTTACATGCAAGCACTAAGAACAGATCACACTAATAGTTAGTACCTACTAAGTGGTAGGTAGCATGAATGGACCGGGCCGACCGGGGTAAACCGCCCTCTAATTTAATATACATTTGTCAACGGGAAAAATAATACTTTTGAGTCGATTATCGAATAAAACTTAAAATACATCTTACCTTTCTTTTGTCTATTGCGTAGAAATAGGGATGAGGCTAGTTATAATAACGTGGCGTAATTACAATAAAAACTAACCGAAGGCTCCTTACCAATTATAAAGGAGCCCACTTTAAATATTTATATTATTCTGTTTTAGTACTTTTTTGTTACGTGGCAACAAAAATTCATCAACTGTCATAATTGTAACTACCCTAATAAGTCACGAAATAAGAGCCCTGGCCGCCGCGTGGCAGTCGCTATATGTAATGTTGCCAGTATCGCCTTTTTATTTTACCAAATTTTCATTGTTCAGATACGAACATAATAGTTCTTAGTTGAACTGCTGAACTTAAGACGATAAAGGAGTGACAACTTCAGTCAAAGTGTATCAAGAGACAGTCTTGGAGCGTGTTGTGAAACCTCCAGTAATACACTTTTGAATGTGATTAGTGGACTTGAGCTCCTCCGCCGCCGTAGTACCTCATGTTATCCTCCAAAAAACACGTACTGTATCAGAATAAACGGGATATTTACCATGTTTCACTATTTTGAGCTTCCGATATTTCGGCGCTGTTGCAAGCACCATGATCACGGAGGAACTGGAGTAGTGGCGGTGAACTAAGAAAAAGTTTTTTCTTCTAGGAGTAATTATATCGATCTACCCTCTTTCGAGTTCTTTTACTACGCGTATCTGCACTACTATTGGTTTCACTCTCACTACAAACTAACATGGTAAATATCCCGTTTATTCTGATACTGATGTCAGTGACCATGATAGTTTAAATACCTATATAACACGTACTGTGCATATTATAGTGTACATGTCGTGACGAGATTGGGATCAATATATTTATTAAAAAATAAATAAAAATGAAACATTGTTCTTCCAGGCCTCCAACGAGCACTCCGCCAGGAGAGGGCGCCGCCACCCCCGGAGTCCCTGCTGCCACCATCGACCTAAGCCACGACACGCACGAACTGAGCACGCTGGTCTGAGCCTGGGACTGCACGATTGTGTTCTGAACGAGAGTCACTGTGACGTTTATGTTAACTCAACTTGTTAATTCGAATAACGTGAAGACTTTATGCGAATTATGAATTGACCGTGACTCGGGGAATACGGGAATTTCAACACTGAGGACGAGTCCAGGTAGCCAAGTTAGTCAGTTTCTCTCTGTTAGAGACTGGTCGAGAGTTCAAATCCCGTCCTGAATGATCAATTTTTCCTATCTGTATTTATACGAAAAGTTGGCACACCTGCGAGTACTATAATTGCTTTCATTAAATTTGTGGGATGTACGGTTAGCAGCAAAAGTAGCTTAACAATTCGGAATTCAAATATGTACATTTACTTCCATAATCATTACATGAAATAACTACCTTTGCAATAAAAGGTGATCGATAAATTTGAGTTTTGTTTAACAATTTTTTGCCGTTTACTGTACTAATGTTACTATTGTACAGTCGATAAATGATATAATATCCTTTGTCTCACTCACAGTTTTCATCAATATATTTTAATATATAATAAATATTTTAAGAAAGTATTCATTTCTCGTCTAGAAATCATTCAAGTGACTAACGTTAAATAAAACGACTTGGCGAGATGACTTGAAGTCAATTATTTTAAAAAAATACAACGAATTTATACGAAGTATCGACTCGACTTCATTAACTCTACGAATGATGTAAGTAACCTCGAAGGCGTGTCTGTTGAACCCAAGTGTTGTGAGTGTGTTTGAATAGACTGTATTGGGAAAAGTTGCGTGTGATTTTTATAAATTAATTTATTCTAGTTTTGTTCGTCTTGAAATGTACTACCAAAATAAATATTTTTTAAAGTATTCTACCATTATTTATTATTTACAATGAGGACCAATTCTCTTAGTATAAAGTTGTTCAATATTCAGTCTCAATGTACTCTCAATCACCAAAATGTCAAAAACAATCAAGATTTAAATAAAAGAGATAGAAATCGACTCAAAAGAGATCCAATAGGGATCCTGTGTCATCGGATTTTTACCAATACTATTTAAAGTGTTAGCTTTTTTATCTAATAATATGCATAGTAAACTTTTTGCCTAATTGCCTAACAAAACCAAAATTAAGACTTTTCATTATTTTCAATAACCAAAATATTTAATTTAGCGTTTTTTCGATTGTTTATATTTGGACCAAAAATAAACAATCGAAAAAACACTAAATTAAATTTCAAATGAATCTCATTATGCTTTGTACACTTGTAAACGTAACGTGGACTGAGATAAATGCGATATTTTTTTGCATTCCATACATTTTTACTAAGCGCCAGCACGCTGTGACGTCACCACGTGTCACAATTTTGTATGGACCGTTTTCGGGAGTCTCGAAAATTTAATTTTCAAAATCAAATATCTTTAAAACTATTTCTCACAAGAAAATTGCACTTTTACCGTTCATTAAAATTACCTCGATCTAATGTTAAAAACGTTCACCATGTCAATGTTCTTTCTAGAAAATTGTTTTACGAGAATTACCGTTTTGACATTTAATTTGATTTTGACAGACCGAGACTGACTTTTGAACATTTTTTTACCAGAAGAATCTTCTGATCGCGAAATAGCAAAGCCTGCTGAAAAGCAACCGAAACGTCAGAATCATTTATGAAATCATTCAATCGACGAGGTATACCTACATCCAATAGGTATTTTAACTTTTTTTTTTAAATTCAAGACGAACAACCCAGTCTTTTAGCAACCGATAACTCAAAGGCCATACTTAGCCTCTTAACAGTCTTTGTATATTGTGGTAACTGTACATATTGTTTATTTAGTTTATGTTTAAAACGCCATGTTTTACTTTAGCTAGCTTTTAGAACAATCTATGAATGTAATAATATGGGTGTTTCTGTTTTCAACTCACGTAACAATTTGGGTGTTTCTGTTTTATTTTTTGTACTTAAAAACGGAATAACTCTGTTTCCTGTGGGTTGAAAACGGAACCATCAAAACATCGAAAATGGAGTTCCATATTCAATTTTTTTTTTATTTAAACATGAAAGAGCATTTGAGTAATATTAAATGCAATATTGGGAAAATTAAATTTAACTGCTCGTTCTGTATTTGCCAATGTGCATTTTTTTTTTTGTAAAATGGATAATGTTATGTATTTTTGTAATTGTTATTATATTATAATTTATTTTCTATTTTTGAGTCAGTAAGTTTAATACTCAGTTTTTCATCGCACTGAATGTTTTTTCAATAGGGTTTAATAAAGTTCAAATTTAATGTTAGTGTTACTAATAAGAAGCCCCACCAATTCGACAGTAATATTTTAGTTAAAAAAATACAAACACAAAGTAAATAATAGTCCAAAAATGTATATTTGTACATAGTTACACATAAATCAGGAGGCATAAAATTTATTTATTTTTATTTACTTTTAACTGATTATAATTTTCTATTTTTATTGTAGTTCATTTAATGTGAGACTAAAAAATAATAAAAATAATTATTATAAAGACGAATTCGATTTATTTTCCTTTAAAATTAACTTACACTTTTTATCCTAAACATGCTTTTTATTACTTCTTTTTTTACCTGGAACAGAAAAAATATAATTTGGTCATAAATACCCAGGTATAACGCTATACAGGGAACATCTCGGAAAAGATGGCCCTGGGTCGGCTAGGATGCGAGAGATACATCTCCAATAATGTGATATTGCTCCGGCAACCTACGATGGAGGCGTGGTTTAAGTCGGTTCGAGTCCGACATAACTACCCCGCCGAGTCCTTGGATATAATAACCTCATACAAATATGGATACTTTTTGGGCCCCATCAAGATATTTGGGGCCCAATTCAATCTCACCTGGAAGCCGCTACATTGCTGATATACAAAGAAACCTCTGGCGTAGGCTTTCATCTCGGGGTTGGGAGGGCAGAAGGCAGTCACTCTCGTATAAATCAACATTAAACAATCAAAAATTAAGAGCGGATACAGGCTCCAAAGTGTAAGCTTACTGACGGCACAGAAACTTCTTACAGGGTCGGCAGCACGAGATGTTGCACACGTCCATAAGGCCACAGGGACCATTTTCTATCCAGTGGGTCGTGTGCTTGTCTATCATCTAAAGTGTATAGAAAAATATTGATAGGAGAATCTAACAACTTCTAATGTTACTTTGAAGCTATTTGGGTTACAGATCGCCAGGCGTGATCACCTTGCCTGGTCACAGGAATATACAACCCGGTTCCTAGACAAATCCATCTCAACTGATTTGGGTACTATGGACCCGTTATAATTTGCCTAGTAGCCTAGTGGTATGGGTAATGGACTACTGAGACGAGGTCTCGGGTTCGATCCCAGGTTTTACCATGGCGCACACACCAATGGTTTTACGATGCTTTTCGAAGTTATGTGTGTATTTATCGCAGGTTTGTAAGTGCCCGGTTAATGGCAATAGGCTCGCCACCTATTACATTGGGACCTTTTTTTTATACCACTTAGGTGGCAGGACAAGCACACGGCCCACCTGATGGAAAGTGGTTACCGTGACCTATGGATGTGTGCAACACCAAGGGAGGCACACTCCGCTGCCAACTCTGTAAGCACAGAGAGTATCTGTGCCGTCAGTGTAAGAGACAAAGCAGGACAAGCTTTTGATCCTCCCTGTACGATGCAACCGTACACTGTCTGCCGACTAAGCATTTTTACCTTAGTTGGCTATAAATGAATTACATCAAAAGTAGTACCCGATCAACGGCCATCGCGTGTGCTCCCTCGCTCCTTTATTATAATATAATAATTAAATTGGTCCGAGTAATAAATTGCCAAAAAAAACATATATCTGCCGTATTCTTTACCATCTACCGACTACCAAATCTTTACATGGTCCTTCGAAGCCATCGGCCGACATCTCGCGAGTTCTAGTTTTCGTTATTTTTCGGGAGTGACGTGGACATTAGGTACTTGTGAGTGAACCGGTCAGGTGAACTAGCATTGGATTACAGTGTCACGAGGAAAGTGTCAACGTGGTTTCGTATCTAACTAGCTAAGCGTACAAGAACGAAATCCTAGCAGCAAACACTTTCACCGGCATCTGTGATTTATCAGCGTCTCGGGCAAGAGACAACCAGCAACTTCAGCAGCAGCAAGTCGGTATATAGCGATAGCTTCATTGTCTAGCCACAGCTTCGCTATCCAGCAGCACCAAAGCATCGCTACTAAACAGTAGCACTAGCATCTAGCAGCAAGGACGTTAGCGTCCAATTTAGCAGCCATCAACAAGTAAGGTCTTTCCTTTTTTACTTAAGCAGCAAATTAGTAGCATGGAAGAACTTTACGAACAGCAGTGTGAGCTCAGCGAGTTGATAAAGAAAATCCCTATCAACATCAAAAAGGACAGCGCCGATAGAAAAACGGATGATTACTTCAGAAGGCGATTAGAGTTGTTAGAGAGGTATTGGTCCGACTTTCAGAACAACCATTTAGAGTTTTGTCAATATGGGGTCAAGGAGCATCCCTATCTTTCAAATTCCGAGCATGAAGAAGTAAGCAAGGCATATACAGCAGCCAAAGTATTGATTAAAGAGCAACAGCAGCAGCGACAGCAGTTCGGAGGTGATCCAACTCTGTCAAAACCCACTAGAAGTCCCCAGCCCCCATTTAAGCAACCTGAGGTGCCTGAAGAACCATCGGGTCACGAGCAAAAATCAAAAACTAGCATACTTCGTGCAATGGAATCACGGGGCTGCAAAAGCCAATTGGACGATATGATTCGCAAGCAAGCGGCGAATTTTAAGGCGTTCAAGAGAACTATCACGCTTCTCGATGTAGAGTCTATGTCCGAAAAATGGGAAATGGTAGACGCTCTTAAAACACTAGAAGCACGCTGGTCAAAAATTGACTCTCTTCACTGGGAGTTGGACGGCGAAATAAGTGGAGAGGACGACGAGTATGAAGTCGTATTTAATCAGCACGAGCGATCATATACTAAATTAAAGTTAATGATTAACAGAAAGCTATCAAGCGTTTCCCACCGAGAACACTCCGCTCCTAAAATGGAAATACCTGAGTTTACGGGACGTTTTCAGAACTGGAAATCGTTCAAGGACCTCTTTACAGAAGTCATTCACAACAACCCGATCTTTTCCAAAGCGCAAAGTATGCAATTTTTGAAAGGGAAGGTTGTAGGGGAAGCAGGAAAACTTTTACAGCATCTTGTCATTAGCAGTGAAAATTACGACGCCTGTTGGGAGATTCTCAACCGTCGGTATAATAACGAAAGGCTTATTTTCATATCTATAATGAATAACTTACTAAGTCTTCCCAATACTCAGCAGCGATCATTTAGCCATGTTAAAAAATTGCACGACGTAACTCTAGAGAGCATATACGCGATACGGAACTTGGGGATTGACATCAGCACCTGGGATCCGATTCTCGTATATTTACTATCTCAAAAGCTAGACAGCGATACTTACGACGATTACAACGATTCCCTGAAAAATAAAAAACAACAACCTGTGTTGCAAGATTTTTTGCAATATCTGGAGAGCAAATTCACTGGTTGGGAAACATCTCGTCGAAAGTTAGACCAGGTGTCAGCAAAATCCAATAATCAGCAATCATCTAGCCATTCACATCAAAATCCAAAGCCAAACCGTTTCAATAATAATTCAGACCACAGGTCGAATAAACCAGAATCGTATTCCAAAGCCTTACACGTGTCATCGATCAAATGTCAATTTTGCAATAAACAACATGCCCTGTATAATTGCGAAAATTTTCTACGATTGCAAAACGAAGCTAAATTAAATACTGTAGCAAAATTGAAATTGTGCAAAAATTGTTTATTTGATCACAATGGCCAGCAGTGCATTTCCGCTAGGCGATGTCGCAAATGCGCAGGAAATCACCACTCCGTTTTACATGACGCATGCTCAAAAAGTAAGTCGCAATCGAATACTGCAACGGCGACAATAAGCGAATCAAATTTAACAGAGGAAAATGTACCGATAACAGCGCATGTCTCACAACACGGTCCTGGTTCCAACGAGGTATTGTTAGCCACAGCTCTAGTTAAAGTAGCAGCGGTAGATGGATCTCATCACATCTTAAGAGCCCTAATAGACCCAGGGTCACAAGTTTCTGTGATAAAAGAGAGTGCAGCAAAGAAATTAGGCTTACAGCGAACAAAATTCAACGGATTAATCGTTGGTATAGGAGAGAACGAAAGCAACTGCAATGGTGTGATCACACTGAACTGCTTTTCTACATACAACGAATTTTCATTTGTTACGGATGTACTCGTTATGCAGAACGTACTTAGGAATATTCCAATTAAATCCTTTGACGCGTCGAAGTGGTCATATTTGGGTAATCTGATATTAGCCGATCCATACTTTGACCGTAGCCGCCCAGTGGACTTACTATTAAGCGCTCAAGTTTATGGTACGATATTGCTGGGAGGACTGATAAAAGGAGAAAGCCTATCACAACCCGTATTACAAGAAACGCAGCTCGGTTGGATAATATACGGCGGCGGTGAAATTCCGTCTTATCAATGCAACGTGGTCGTCAATGATACCCAGGATATACAGCGATTCTGGGAGATTGAGGATATTAGCGAGCAATCTAACTTATCAGCTGAAGATCAGCAGTGTGTTGACTTCTATTCAGCTACAACAAAACGTCAAGAGGACGGGCGATACGAAGTAAGATTGCCATTGAAACCGGAAATAGGTGAAAAATTAGGTTCATCTAAAGAGATGGCAATCGCACAGTTCCAAAATTTGGAGCGCAAATTTAATAAGCAACCAATTTTAGCGGAACAATATAAAGCGTTCATCAGTGAGTACATAGCCTTAGGACACATGGTGCCGAGTCACAGTAATAATAACAATCGGGTATCATGTTACCTACCGCATCACTCAGTGCTGCGAGCGGAATCTACTACGACAAAGTTACGCATGGTATTTAATGCGTCAGCAAGGACGTCGAGTGGATATAGCTTGAATGACCTAATGTTTAAAGGACCTAATTTACAGCAGGATCTTCAGGAATTGGTTCTAAAATGGCGTCAGTACCGGTATGCCTTTACATCCGATATTGAAAAAATGTATAGACAAATAAAGGTGTGCGAAGACGACCAACAATATCAGCAAATTATATGGAGAGATAGTCAGGATCAGCAGTTACAAGCATACAAACTAACTACCGTAACGTACGGTACTAAGCCAGGATCCTTTCTAGCTATGATGACTCTCAAGCAATTGGCTTCAGATGAGCGGTTGAACTTCCCGGAGGCTGCCAAGGTGTTAGAAAACTCATGTTACATGGATGACATGCTACACGGGTCCAACACCATCGTAGAAGGACAGCAGCTCATCGAAGATTTGAACAGACTATTACGAACAGGAGGTTTTACTTTGCAAAAGTGGTGTTCAAATCACCCGAATCTTCTTAGCAATATCAAAAACAACAACAGCCAAATCGGAGTTACTTTTGACTTCAAATCCGAAAGCACGTCGAAAACATTAGGTCTACGTTGGAACTCTAGCAGCGATATCTTCACTTTTAAATACAATATAGCTAATCTCGACGTCAAAATTACCAAACGACTACTTTTATCAGAGATAGCAAAGGTATTCGACCCGTTAGGATGGTTGTCACCCTTAACTACAAAATTAAAGCTGATATTTCAGAATCTATGGTTGAACAAGATGAGTTGGGATGAAGAAGTTCCGGAAAGCATAAAAAAGGAATGGGTGACAATCAGTGAAGACATGGCGTATATAAATCACTGTGAAATACCGCGCTGGATCGGATGTCAACCCAATGAGGTCATTGAACTCCATGGATATTGTGATGCATCCACCAAAGCTTACGCAGCGGTTATTTACGCATGTCAGCGGAAGAAATACGAGCAATCTACGACTCTAGTTGTTGCCAAAGCACGACTAGCACCTGTATCTAAAAGCATATCATTACCGAGATTAGAGTTAAGTGGAGCATTATTATTAGCGAAGTTAATGACTAAAGTCATTAATAGTTTGAGCGGTCAAAATATACGCATTTATGGATGGACGGATTCAATGGTGGTCTTGGGATGGCTACAGGGCGACCCAGGCCGCTGGAAACCGTTTGTTGCAAACAGAACGAAACTTATAACGGAAGTGATGAAACCCGGCTGCTGGCGATATGTTATATCCAAAGACAACCCAGCAGACGCAGCTAGCAGAGGAATCTTAGCTTCTCAACTGAAAAATCAAACTCTATGGTGGCATGGGCCACAGTCATTACACTCTTTTTGTGAAAAGGATTCCGCGCCCACTACTTATACCACCGATCAAGAAACAAAAACTAAGTTATCTGCAGGCACAGCAAACTCTGTTCAACAAACTGCCGCGGATAGCATTATCGAAAAGCAGTTATTGAAATACAGCTCGTTCCGTAAGGTAACTAACATTTTAGCTTGGCTATTGCGAGCTATCACTACGATATCGTTTACTAAGAACGCAAACAAGCGTCCTAGCCTGCCTGAATTTTTAACCTTACGTGAATTGAAAAGAGCGAAGTTACTTATAATAAAATTTGTACAAAGGGCTGAATTTTTTGAAGAAATAAATGTATTAAGGAATCACAATGCATTACACAGCAAAAGCTATTTACTTAAATTAAATCCGTTCCTTGATCAAGATGGCATTCTACGAGTTGGCGGCCGTTTAAGTAAATCACATATGAGCATGGAAATGAAACATCCTGCGATATTACCTTATAGCTCTAGATTAACCACTCTGTTAATACAGCAAGCTCATCAGTTAACGTTCCATGGTGGACCACGGTTAACCTTATTTTTTCTCAGACAAAAATACTGGATAATCGGTGGTGGCAAAGCTGTAAGGAAAGAAGTGAGAAACTGTGTAACTTGTCGAAAGCACGATCCTAAATTGCATACGCAGTTAATGGGAGACTTACCCGAAGCTAGATGTAACCCTGCCCCCCCATTCTATCACACCGGGGTGGATTACACCGGTTACGTCGAGGTGAAGTGCAGCAAGGGACGGGGCATTAAAACAACAAAAGGGTACATTGCATTGTTCATTTGTATGGCGACTAAGGCTATACACTTAGAGCTTGTATCCGATCTAAGCAGTTCTGGGTTCTTAGCAGCACTACGTCGAGTGGCAGCTAGAAGAGGAGCGCCTCGACATATTTACAGTGATAATGGGACGAATTTCGTCGGAGCGAATAGAATGCTAGAAGAGAGTTATCATGATTTTAAGAGCTCATACGACTCTACATTTTTTGCCGAGCTAGCGGAATTAAACATAGAATGGCACTTTAACGCCCCATCCTGGCCGAGCGGCGGAGGTTACTGGGAAAGAGCCGTAAGAAGCCTAAAGCACCATCTCAAGCGAATTCTTGGAGACCAGAAGCTAACCTTCGAAGAATTCACCACAGTTTTAGCACAAGTGGAGGCCTGTCTTAATAATAGGCCACTGTGTACATTATCCGAAAACATCGAGGACTTAAACGTGCTTACACCGGCTCACTTCCTGGTAGGCAGAAGTGGGACGGAAATAATGGACACGGAAAGAGACGCTCGAACTAGATGGTATTTATCAATGAAGTTGGTGAATGATGTATGGAAGAGATGGAGAGCGGAATATTTATCAGAACTATCAATAAGAACTAAATGGACGAAGGTTGAAAGTAATCTGAATGTTGGAGATTTAGTTACTATCCAGGACGATAATCTGCCACCTGGAAAATGGATGATGGGTAGAATAGTAGAGCAACATAAAGGTGACGACGGTTTGGTACGTGTTGTAACCTTAAGAACAAAGGGAGGTCTTATCAAGCGGCCAGTAGTCAAACTTTCGAAACTCCCTATACTAGCTTTTTCCAGCAATACGGATGGCAAGCGAAATGACCATCAAGAATATGAAAAGAAACACAAGAAATCACAATCGCAAAAAGCAGCATGTATACAAGGGTCTATATTTGCATACATTGCTATTTCTTTAATATTTTTTATGTCAGTATTCACAAACACTCAAGCAGCGTTCAATGTATCAGAATTACCCAGCAACAATTCCTTATATTTTGAATCGCTAGATAATATGCAGATAATACTAGATAAATGGAATCTAATTGTATATTATGATATGAGTCCCTATTGGGAAGGAAACGACGCTGCTACAAAGTTCCTACAGTATTTAGATAGACTCTGCTCATATCTAAACGTCAAAGGTCACTGTAGTACTATAACACTACAATTAAAGCACGACTATACAGAAATACAGCACTACAATAAACTCATGCTTAATCAGCACTTTAGTGCGCACAACAGACAGCGGCGCGGCCTAATCAATGGTGTTGGTTACTTGGCCAACAGTTTGTTCGGGGTATTAGACGAACGATTCGCAGAGCAATACAAAAAGGATATACAGTTAGTAAAACAAAACGAGCGACACCTAGCTTCTCTATTAAGAAATCAGACTTCTGTCATCGAAGCAGAATACAACGTATTGAAAAGAATAGAGCAATCCATCCAACTGCAACACAAGATGATAAATAAACATCTAAATCAATTAGATAACGCTTCCATTATTCTAAAGAAAGAAGTAGAAAATCTAGAGAGAACTCAAGATTTCATGTTGTCCGCGATCTCAGCTATCAGTTTAATCCAAAATCTTAGAAGTATCCAAGGTACCCTGTTGGATACCATCACCGACATCTACCACGGAAAGTTCGACACTCACCTGCTAGCCCCTGATCAGCTACAGCGTGAATTAGAATTCATTTTGGGTCAATTACCTAAGGACGTGGCTTTGCCCGTAGACAATATACAGACTGATCTTCGATATATATATAATATGTTGAAAGTGAAAGCTAGAATGATGGAAGATTACCTCATATTTGAGATTACCTTTCCATTGACCAGCAGAGATAGCTACAAAATTTATAGGATACTTCCCGTTCCCCGGCAACTTCAAGGTGACATGATTAGCGTTCTACCAGCTGCAGAATTTATTGCAATAAACTTGAGAAAAGACGCTTTCTTTACAATGTCCTTTCCTGAGCTCCAAATGTGTCTATATAACGAAAATTCATATCTTTGTCAAATTAATAAACCTATAAACCATTTAAACATTGAAGAAAAATTCTGCAAAGTGGACAGTAAACTGAAACAATGCATTGTTATTAAATCTCCATGTCAAGACACCTGGCGACAATTAAGCGTACAATCTAGGTACCTTTATTTTTGTTGTAAGAGTTGTGCGGTGAGGATCATATGTCAAGATCAAGTTGACTTTAAACATATGACTGGAGTTGGAATCATTGAACTAGAATCTAAGTGCGTCATAAAAGGGAAAGATTTTACCCTGTACTCCCATGCTAATTTAGCCAATAGCATTCGAGTAAAATCTGACATTACAACACCACAGATAGATGAACTAAACCACATAGTTAACATCTCAGTGAGCCACTACCCGGACTACCCAGACCCAGTGAATACAACATTAGCCGATTTAGAGGAACGCATTACACAATTGAAATCCGCCAATACTAACATGGATGACCCACTGTCTTCCCATGACGTCCATCAGTACATTATTTGCTACGGATTACTAGCTATAGTAGTTACTTTAGCAGCTTGGTTCCTGTGGAGAAGGAGGCGAGCAGTTTCTACAGTGCAAATATCGTCAGATGTGTCCAGTGTAGTGTTTTCGCGAAAGCAGAGCACGGCTGACCGACAGCCTGAAGTGAATCAAAGTGAAATTACCCATGGCAAAAGGGATAAAGCTACATCACCTATTATTAAAAAATGTCGCTTTATCCCAGAAGAGGTGTAATCTCTTGTATCTCTCGGCCCGGGAGCATGTACGATGCAACCGTACACTGTCTGCCGACTAAGCATTTTTACCTTAGTTGGCTATAAATGAATTACATCAAAAGTAGTACCCGATCAACGGCCATCGCGTGTGCTCCCTCGCTCCTTTATTATAATATAATAATTAAATTGGTCCGAGTAATAAATTGCCAAAAAAAACATATATCTGCCGTATTCTTTACCATCTACCGACTACCAAATCTTTACACTCCCATTGACAGCACAAAAACTCTCCTATGAGCTCTGGCTACCCTACTCACCGCCGGGAACACAACACGAGGTTATTATGGCCGCAGTATTCTGTGGGGGACGTGCTTCCCCAGTCGGACTGCTCAAATGGACGGAAATATCGTTGTGTCCTACCTCCTATAAATACTTAATACAAGTAGGAAGTGGGATTACTTACGTGTTTTTTATACATTCCTGCGATTCTCCTTCGATCTGTAAATTTAAAACAGCTGTTTCAGTACAATAGATCAGAACCAGATAGCTTATAATTGCTGCACGCTATGATGGCCGTTTTGACACGACTTTTCTCTTTTTTGGCGTGTGAAGTTTATTTTCTTCTGTGTCAGTCTCGCCATATTTTTCTTTAGTTGTTCGTATAACAGTTCACCCAACACCAAAAAGAGAAAAACGAGCAAAAAAGTAGTGTCGAAACGGCCATCATAGACGCCTTAAAGGACTAAAGGATAGCAGTAAACTTATAAAAGGTAAATTAACAACTGGACTGACAATATAATTTTAAACGGATCACACGATTCAACTTGTTTCATATAATTAATACTGTTAAGTGTTAATCATCCTATCTTCAAGGTCCGTGAACCTGTGTGGTCCCCGCAGAGTAGAGTTTGGACCACCCCATCTCTTCCCATGCGGAGTCGTACAAGCCGACTAAGAGGTAGGGCTGTTTAAAATCAGACAGATATATACAGTCCAGACTCAGCCTCAGATGCATGGCTCGAGTCAACAATAGTGCCCGAAATTAGGCAACAGGCTCACCCATAGTACGTGGAACCCGAATTTATTGATTGCTGAAATGTGGGTGTTATATCACCTCTGCCTGCTAGGGTGACAGGCGAGGCTAGCCGTGGGTATTCTGTAGGGTTTATAATCGAATGGAGTATAGGTATTGCCAAGACTTACCTTTTAAGTCCTTGATATAACCCTGTGTAATACCCGCTCATGTACCAACTGAGCAGCATGGAAGAGATAGCCTGTTCTTCTGACTCCGTCCTATCACTAGATGCGAACGCCATTGGCGGTGGTGGCATAGGCATCTCCAATGACCCAGCCTGTAATTAAACATTTATTTGCGTAAGAATGAGTTAAGAAATTACATTAGATTAATTTTTATACCACTTAAAGACTTCCTACTATCAGAAAGGGTGCAAAGAAGAGCCACTAAAATGGTCAATGATTTGAAAGAGATGTCATACGACGAGCGCCTTCTGGAACTAAATCTAACCACAGTGGAAGAGAGAAGGAAAAGGGGAGACCTCATTGAAACATACAAAATCCTGACAAAACATTATACTGTATCAAACATAGAAAACATTTACACAATGAACTCCAACAGACATCTAAGAGGTCATCAATGAAATTATGCAAGCCTCGGTGTGCCAGCAACCCTAGGTATCACTTCTTGCCAAACCGCGTGGTGCAAATGTGGAACTCCCTTCCGGAAAGTGTAATAAAAGATCCTAATGTGAATGTTTTTATAAATAGACTTGTTAAACATTAGACAAGCAAAACACAAATGCAGTGATATACACACATCAGCTTATGCTGCTAGTGTATTAAATAATAGTAATAATAACTGGCAGACAAGCACACAGCCAACCTGATAGAAAGTGGTTACCGTGGTCTATGTTCGTGTGTAACACCAGGGTAGTCACACACGTGCCCCGACTTTAAAAAACAAAGTTTCTGTACCGTCAGTGTAGAATACAAAACAAAAAATACTATTGGTCTTCCCACTGACAGAACAAAAACTCTCCAGTGAGGTCTGGCTAC
The DNA here is from genome assembly GCA_963662185.1 of Eilema griseolum. Taxonomy (NCBI): domain Eukaryota; kingdom Metazoa; phylum Arthropoda; class Insecta; order Lepidoptera; family Erebidae; genus Eilema; species Eilema griseolum. The sequence continues at coordinate 20,557,430 of OY759245.1, forward strand.
ACTTCTCACCGCCGGGAACACAACACGAGGTTATCATTGCCGCGGTATTCTGTAAGGCAGAGGTATTTCCTCAATTAAGACGAGAACACCGTTGTGTACTCCCTCCGTAAAATTAAATCACACGATCTTGGTCGTCCATGGTAGTGACACCATTGGCACGTATGTCATCCTCCACGACGTCAACATACATTTGAATCTATGATGAAATTCAAAGTCAAAGTCAAAAATAATTTATTCTGTATAAACCATTATATCGGCACTTACAAAACGTCAACAAAAAAGGCACATGAATATCAGCCTAGTAAATGGACCACCATTTCGAAATGCGACCCCCACCTGAGAAGACTCCGGCAAGAAACTCAGCGGGCATTTTTTTTTCGTCTATTTACAAACATACACTTAGTCTACTTAATCTAAGTAGGTACAAAAATTTATTTGAGTACCATAGTTGAGCGAACAGCTAATTTCCAAGCTTGTTTATCATCCAAGTATTCTTGGATTTTATAATAGCCTGTCTGGCACAATTTACTTTTAACAATATTTTTAAATTTATACACAGGTAAATTCCTAATTTCATTAGGGAGCTAATTGAATGATAGAGATATGGCTGTTCTCCATCTGTCAGTAAACATAAAGCGCCCGCTTGACGCCTATAGGCTCGCCCGCCCTCTATAACGTGAGACTGCGACCTACAGAACAACACGTAGACGATATCACTGCGAGAGAAGGAAAACTCGAAATAAAACCCTTTTTTTACTTGCGAAAAAATTTCCTACGGATACCTCCCGCCCAAGCTGGTGGGAGAGGTTATGTCGGGCTCCAACCGACTAAAACGTCCGGCGCTTGTGGGTACCGAAGGTTAGGTTGACAGGCATATCCCTCGCACCTGGGCTGACCCAGGACCATCTCTCACGATCTGGCCCTCGGGTGCGAGGACCACAGAGTCCCCGACTCGTCTCCGGAAACGGGAGGCCCGCAATACGTGGTGCCGCCACGGCCTGATTCTGCTGAATGACAGGCGGTTCCACCAGTAGACAAAAGCCTCCCAACTATGGGAGAGGCCTATGTCCAGCAGTGGACTGCAATAGGCTACTTGATGGGGTGTTATCTATCTACCCCTTTTTCTTTTTTAATGTGCGCAAAATCCCCACGAATACCCCCACCACTGACGCTCTTACGTCGGTCTTGAACCGACTAAAACGCACGCCGACTGTGTGGGCCACAGGTTGCCACGGAGGTGAGGTTATCTGAGACATATCCCTCGCACCCCTGCCGGACCAGGACCGTCTCTTATGAGACGGCCCTCTCCAAGTGTGGGCCACAGGTTGCCACGGAGGTGAGGTTATCTGAGACATATCCCTCGCACCCCTGCCGGCCCAGGACCATCTCTTATGAGACGGCCCTCTCCAAGTGTGGGCCACAGGTTGCCACGGAGGTGAGGTTATCTGAGACATATCCCTCGCACCCCTGCCGGCCCAGGACCGTCTCTTATGAGACGGCCCTCTCCAAGTGTGGGCCACAGGTTGCCACGGAGGTGAGATTATCTGAGACATATCCCTCGCACCCCTGCCCGCCCAGGACCGTCTCTTATGAGACGGCCCTCTCCAAGTGTGGGGACCATGGAGTCCCCATGTTATCTATCTACCCCTCCGAGGGATCAACTGGCTTGAATATATGTATGATATGAAATTGAAAGAATATAGAGGAGGTCGTGAATAAGGAGAGTGGCATTAATAAAAAAAATTCACCAGAATCGCCATCATATTTGAGACCGAGACATCGAGACGTTTTCGATATTGCTTATAATGCTGGCTATATGGAAGGAAATGTCTAATCTTGACTTTTCTTTTATACAACTTAGGTAGCAGACAAGCACACGGCCCACCTGATGGAAAGTGGTTACCATGACCTATGAACGTGTGTAACACCAGTGGAGTCACATCCGTGCTACCGACCCTGTAAGAACAGAGATTTTGTGCCGCCAGTGTAGAGGACAAAGCAGGACAAGCCTTTGGTCATCCCACTGATAGCACAAAAACTATCCAGTGAGCTCTGGCTACCCTACTCACCGACGGGAACACAACACAAAGTTATTATAACCGCGGTATTCTGTAGGGCGGAGGTATTCCCCAGTCGGACTGCTCAATTGGGCGGAAATACCGCCGCGTCCTACCTCCTGACTTAACATAATAATAAAAATGTACTTGAATAAATACATACATTTCTCAACATAGACATGTTAGGCATCATGGGCATCTCTGGCAGTTCAAAGTTGTTCCTGGTACCACTTTTCTTCTTTTTACACGAACGTTTTTTCTTCTGCATTGAAGACGCCATTGAAGCTTGAACTGAAAATAAAAATCAATCGAGTGAGATAATCTTCAAACTATGTGACAACTACCATATTTAATCACCCCTTGACTATGGCTGCTGACAAGTAGTAAAAATGTCAGGCTAAATGTAAATACATACATACATACATATAATCACGCCTTTATCCCTGGAGGGTTAATCAGAGGTGAATTAACACCCAAAACTCACCTATAATTGTATTTGGTCCCACATAATAGGTTGTTTGTTGATTCGAGTCATGCATCTGAGGCTGAGTCTGGGCTGTATATATCTGTCTCATGTTAAACAGCCCTATCCCTTAGTCGCCTTGTACGACACCGCATGGGAAGAGATGGGATGGCCCTAATTCTACTCTGCCGGAAACCACGCGGCATGTTTTGTAATGTAAATAACAGCAAATATATCGTAAGCAGATGTAAGGGCTGCAATCGCCGCCGCAGCAAGTAGAGAAGCGGGTGAAGGAGGTGGAGCAGCGGGAATAGTGCCGCAATTCCTGGACACACCGCTTACCATCCCCTCGAGTATCGGGATCCTTGGTGTCTTGGTATGAAAGAAACTTCATCCCACGCACACTTAAGCTGTGGAATGACCTTCCTGCTGCGGTTTTCCCAAGCACCTACAATATGGGTTCTTCAAGGGCATCAGAAGGTTTCTTCATGGTCGGCAGCGCGAGTGTAACACCCCTGGTGTTGCATACGACCATAGGCCACGGTAACCACTTCCCATCAGGTGGGCCGTGTTCTTGTCTGCCACCTAAGTAGTATAAAAAAATAGTGGAGACTAATCGCACAGCCCGCAAAGGCTACTCGGGAGTCGGAGGTCGCAAAATTATCTCCATCCCCTTGAGTGCGGGACTGGAGGTGTTCGTTGGAGCCGTCTGTCACTCTGGCAGAAAGTTCCAGCTCCACCAGAGGGCTCTGTAGTCCACACCCACAGCCAGCCAGCTCGAATTTCAACAACAAATATAAGTTAACTACATACCAATACTATCAGGACTTGGTATGCGATCACTAGCCCCTATTTCGTCTCCGAGGTTAGGGGACTGGCTACCAAATCCATCGTCAGCCTTCTCACGTAGTGCCTGTTCAATCTGTACCGTCCTTGCATCATTCCCACCTGTGGGCTTCAGTGAACTGATTGGCACTATTTCTGAATTCTCATAACCTGAAATTTGTTAACAGGATAGTAAAAAAAAACATTGAAATCATTAATAATGTACATGAGTCTGAGCTTCTAAACTTTAGAACATGAGGTCCTAGGATATTTTTCCTGCCATATAGAATGAAGCTTTATAAATCAAATCAATAGAAGGAGAAAGTACACCACCATGTTTCCCAGACAAAAACCTCGGATGCAACTGGGTACAATGCCTAAAATCATGATTTATTATTATTATTATTTCTCAGTACCTTGACTCTCGGGACTATGGAGTCCCGAGTCTAGTGGAGATGGTCCCCACCAGGTGCAGAGACTATTGCTGTGCGGTGCTGTGGCCGCGATGGAAACTAAATTATGAGCTATGGGATTGAGAATTGGATGGACTGGTGAATGGGCTATGGGGGAGACTAACGGACGCCTGCCGTGACAATAAGTCTCAAAATTGTAAAATGGCAGGTGGTGACTTGCCAAGTCATTGCATGGGCCCCATTAAAATAGCCACATATAGTGTGACCATGGAGCAACATCCGTTGAGCGGCTAAGGTTGTCGAGAGGTGAGTCTGCGGGGCGTAATTTCCCGGTATACCAGTCAGCGTGCCCCCGGCGTTATGACATTTTACACTTCCAACCTGGAGCATAGGTTCTGCTCTTGTAACTCCACTCATGGCCGGCCAATGAAGGCAAGCACACAAGGTGAGGGGGAATAAATCCTAATCCTCGGGTGAATCGGGGTACGTGGTGTCACCACTCACCAACAGCTCGCCACAAGCTGCCCTTGCGGATTAGTATTAAAATTATGGACGAGCAGCATGTGTGCTGATATGTCCACTTCATGGTGTTGGAGTACAGTTCAGTCCAGTCCATATCTCTTTCATTGTTTGTTCTGTACTATAAGCCATTCATCCAAATGACAATTAAAGGTTGTTAGCGTAGCAGCTGACACCACTTTCTCGGGCAATTTGTTCCACAGTTGCACAATGCGGTTGTTTAGTGAGTGGTAAGCTGTCAAGGAATGTGTGTGTGAGCTTTTTTTTTTTTTTTGTTATTTTGGACCTAACGTGCGATCGGTTTCAGTTAAAACCATAAGCAGTTGTTTTAGGAGATATTTGGCGTGTTAGGCATGCCTTCCCACTGTTAGGCCGCCTTCCTTTAATTCTCTCTCAGAGGTTATCCCATGTGTGTAATCTTTTTAACCGTCTTGTTACCAGTTGATTTCCCAGATTCTGTGCTAGTCTATTCTGGTGGTGAGTGATCCGGTTTTTGTAAGACTGGGTAGTTTTAACTATTTCCTCTTTTACTGTGGGAATATCTAGGTATTTGTGCAATTCATCCATTCTAGTGAACCATGGAGCATTTGCAATAGATTTGAGCACTGAATTTTGAAATCTTTGCAGAATTTCAATGTTTGAGGTTTTAGCCGTACCCCAGAGTTGGATGCCATATGTCCAGATAGGTTTTAATATGGTTTTGTAGATGAGTAGCTTATTTTCTACCGATAGCCGTGATCCTCTGCCTAGAAGCCATTCCAATGACCTAAACCTGTAATTTAGTTCATCCCGTTTTTTTTGTATATGTGTCTTCCAGGTTTGCTTTCTGTCAAGGTGAAATCCGAGGTACTTTACAGTTGTATTGTGGGGTAGCTCTTCTTGACCTATTTTGACAGGCGGGCAGTCTTCTTGCCTTAGGCTAAATGTAATATGATTGGATTTAGTTGCACTAGCCATGATTTTCCATGACTGCATCCAGAGATGAACTTTGTCCAGATGCTTCTGTAGGTTTCTAGATGCAATTTTTGGATCTTTATCAGTTGAAAGCACAGCGGTGTCATCTGCAAATGTGGCCGTAAATACGTTGTCAGATTCTGGTACATCTGCCGTGAATAGCAGATAGAGTGAAGGTCCCAATATCGATCCCTGAGGAACGCCTGCTTTTATGTTGTAGAACTCTGAGGTGGCATCGTTGATTTTTATGTAGAAGATACGATTTTCTAGGTAAGATTTCAAGAGGAGATACATAGCATGTGGCAAAATCTTCTTTAACTTATAGAGCAGACCATTATGCCAGACCCTATCGAAAGCCTGCTGTATATCCAGGAATGCCCCAGAGCAGTATTTCTTTTTTTCCAGGGCTTCTCTCACATGATCGCATACTCTGTGCACTTGCTCTATAGTTGAGTGGTGTTTCCGAAATCCAAATTGGTGTTCTGGGATAGTCTCATTTTCTGTTATCATTTCATTGATGCGTGTGGAAATTAATTTCTCTAGCACCTTTGAGAGTAATGGCAGGAGGCTAATAGGTCTGTACGACGAGGTCAGATGTGGTGGTTTGCCAGGCTTGGGGACCATCGTTATTTGTGACACTTTCCAAATGCTTGGATAATGTGCAGTTCTTAGTGTGGCGTTGAATAGTGAGGTCAAGAAAACTATGCCTTTCCTTGGTATTTTTTGCAGCACTTCAGCTGTTATTAGGTCGAAACCTGGTGCTTTTTTTTGTTTCAGTTCCATTATTGTACGCTTGACCTCAGTTGGTGTACAATATCTAATGGGAGGACTAAGTTGGAGGTCACTTTTCAGGAAGGAGGAAATTTCGTCATCCATATTGTTCATACCAGGACCTTGGTTTGGTGTGAATACATCAGCCAGGAAGGATCCATAAGCATCCGCTCTCTCTTTGTTAGTCCTTGCCCATGTGCCATCAGTGTTCTTAAGAGGGTGTTGAATGATATTGGGCTTATTTCGAGACTTAACAACTTTCCATAGTGAGTTCTCATTTTTAGTGGATGTTACAGGTGTTAGGGTCTGTAGATGAGCCTGTACGGTATCATTCTCTAGGTTTATTATAAGTTTCTTGAGATTTGCTGCTGCTCTATTGAAATCTCTTTTGTCTAGTGGATGCCGAGTAGAATGCCATATTCTTCTAAGGCGACGCTTTTCTAAGACCTTTTCTTTCACTAACAAAGGCAAGTTTGTTTCTGTGTGGTAGTTGGATTTTCTCAGTAATGGTGGAGTGTTGATCCAGGCCGCTTTTTGAATAGTCTTAGTGATATATTCACTGGCAAGATCAATATCTTCTCCTGATTTTAGACTGATTTTAAGATCGAGGTTTTCATTTATATATTGTTGAAAAGCCTGCCAATCTGTGTTTTTGTTATATAGGTATGGTGTTATTGTTTTTTTTATTATAGTTGAACTCATAGTCACAATAACCGGAATATGATCTGATGACGAGTCGAGACAGCCCTCTATGTCTAGGAAGTGGGACTGTATTCCTTTGTAGATGAAGAAGTCCAGCAAGTCAGGCATTTTCCTCGGATCAGTAGGCCAGTGGGTTGCTTGACCAGTTGATAGGACACGCAATTGGTGTTTTTCTATATTTTTACGCAGGTGACGACCTCTTGTTGCTGTCAGACGTGAACCCCACAAAATATGTTTGGCATTCCAGTCCCCCCCAACAAAGAACCTGTTGCCGAGTGTCTCAAAAAATTGATCAAAATCGTTTTCCGTAGTTTCAGGTTTCCTTTTTTGTTTAGGCGGGCAATATATTGAAGATAGTGTTAGGGAGCTCTGCTTGTCATAGACTTCTATAGATGTAGCTTGTATTTTAGGGTTCCGAAATTCAGGTAATAATAATAATAATAATAAAAAACTTTATTGACAGTAAGAATATACATTGTTAACTAATATAGGTTCAACTTATTTTAATACAGTGTATAATGAGCGTCCAGAGTATAGTTGGCACTGCTACAGGTGGTACATCATATCACATTAGGTGCTAACATAATTTAGTTAACAAAAATTAATGAACCCTGTCTCCTAAACTAGTATATCCTGTGTCTTAGGAGACAGTTTTCGGCTAAATTATTTATTCAATATTCGTTTCCCAGTGAACAGTTAACAGTCGCCCGACCCCATTATACAGAGTTATGTATTTAATTGTGGACGATGTATATTAGGTGAGTGTGTGTGTGGGTGTGTGTGTGTGTGTGTGTGTGTGTGTGTGTGTGTGTGTGTGTGTGTGTGTGTGTGTGGGTGTGTGTTTGTGTGTGTGTGTGTGTGTGTGTGTGTATGTGTGATGGGTGTATGTGTGCATGTGTATGTGGGTGTGCATGTGTACGTACGTTTGACTTGTATGTGTTTTAGTGTGAGTGCTTGTACGCGAGTATTTGTTGGGTTGTTCGTAAGTTTGCATTGTCATATTAGGCGATGTATATCATTAGGGATTCGGTTTGCGCATAGTCCTGTTGAAGAAGCCATATTTCCATTTTGGATTTTAATTCTATTTTATTTAGGTCAATGATATTTAGCTTTTTCTGGATCTGTTTATAAATGTGAGTGCTAATGATATAATATTGATGCTTAGCAAAGGTGGTCCTATGAAGCGTGCCCAAAGGATAGTTCGTTCGTCTACTGGGATTAGAAGGAGGGACGCTATTGTGTTTCCTCAGGACACACCGGAGCACGTATAGTTGACGGACCGTCAGAACGTCGCAGTCATGATATAAGTGATCTGTGGAGTAGCGTATAGGTTTGCGAGTCATGACTTTTAAAATTGCTCTCTGAGCTCTCTCTAGTTTTAGAACGTTGGTCTTCGTTGCTCCTCCCCAGACCGGGATACAATATCCTATAACTGATTGACACAGTGTTTTAAAGACCATTTTTAAAGTGTCGAAGTTTGCTGAGGCTCTGAGCGATTTGAAGACATGTATGAGCCTCATAGTTCTGGTGGTTAAAGTTTCCATATGCTCATCCCATCGTAGTCCTGTATCTATTTCTACTCCGAGATATCGCACAACCTCAGTTTTTTTGAGTTTCAGGCATGTACATGGCGCTGTTTGTTGTGCGCACGTGTGAGCTGTTATTGAGAACGTAGAGTCCGGGGACGTGGTTTGACGGAGAAAAAAAGGGATGTATGCGGTTTTGTTATAATTTAGAGTTAAAAGGTTTGTATTGAGCCAATCTGTTACCTTAGCCAATGCCAATTCCGCGGCATTTTTGACACTGACCCAAGATGGTCCAGAGACTATGATTGCTGTGTCGTCAGCATAAGAGAACATTTGTGCATTTGGGAGTGTCATATTGCACAGGTCGTTTATGTAGATTAGAAACAGGATTGGCCCCAGGATACTTCCCTGGGGGACGCCGTAGGAGACAGGTTCTTCGTCACTAAGGTGTTCATTTATTTTTACCCTTTGGGTACGGTTACAAAGGTAACTTTTAAAAATGTCTAGGGTAATTCCTCTGACGCCTACTCGTTCCAGCTTCAAAATAAGTGAAGGGACAGAAACCGTATCAAAGGCCTTGGTAAGGTCTAAAAAGATACCTAGACACTTGATTTTATTGTCCAGGTTCCTAGCAACCAGCTGCGTCAGATTCAAGACCGCATCCTCAGTTGAAACTCCCTTGCGGAATCCATATTGGTTATTGGATATAATATTATTTGTTTCTAGGAAAGCCTTAAGACGGTTGCCCAGGACCCTTTCAAGAACCTTCGAGAGTGCAGTAAGGACCGAGATGGGCCTATAATTGTTAGCACTGCCTCTGTCTCCTCCCTTATAGACCGGGTAAATAATTGCTCTTTTCAGCGCATCTGGAAATATACCCTCTCTCAAGCATAAGTTAATTATGTGTGTTAGCGGCGGAATCAGTTGCTTCCTACTTTGTTTCAGTACTTTAGCAGAAATCCCATCCCAGCCTATAGCGCAATCATCACGTAACTGCAAAATGAGCGTTTCTAATTCCTCTTCATCCGCTTCTAACAAAACCAAGGAATTGCAGGGGGGCAGATGAGGGGTGTGTGTCCAATCTTGGATTGGTCTTCGCTGGCTATTATCACGAGACAGGATAGCATCCGCTAGATTTTTACCCACAGTACTCAGTGTTCGACACACTTCATTTATGGAGGAATTAGGGTTGTCAAGTATCTTGAGTAGTTCGGTGGGACTGGTTTTTGATTTTTGGGAGTGAGTGATCTCTTTAATTTTTTTCCAGAGAGCTTTAGGGTTATTTTTCGCTTTCTCGAGTTCTATTTTTTCGTAGGTTGTTTTTAAATTGCGAAGTAAGTTATTACAAAAATTACGGTAACGTTTATAGGTGATTTTGAGTATCAGATTTTCAGGAGACTGAGTTGATCGTGTGTGTAATTTATCTCGATTTCTGATACACCTTAGAAGCCCTAAAGTAATCCAAGGCTTTTTAATGTTCTGTTTTCTCGGAAGCTTCTTGTATGTAGTGTGTTTCGATATTATGGTTGTTAGTATATTTATGAAAGAATTCATTAGAAAGTTAGGGTCATCATTGTTATATAAGTCAGAAAAATCCGTTGTTGATAGCTCTGCCGTAATAGCATCATAGTTAACGAGGGTAAATAAGTGGGTTCTGTTGGGATCAGGATTAGTATTTGCAATGGATAAGAGCAGTGGTTTGTGATCAGTCATGTGAGAGTCTACAACTAGGGTAGTAACCGGTAAGTGTGTTTTGATGAATGTGTGATCTAAACATTTTTCAAGGCGTGTAGGGAAGAGATGTGTGGGGAGTAGTCCATGTGTTACGTTCAGAGTTAGGTATTCACGTCTCCGCTCATCTATACTGTTCGGTTTAATATCTATATTTATGTCACCAGTTAAAACAATGTTCTGCCATGTGGAGAGTCTGGCGTATGTATGGTTTAAACAATCAAGAAACAGTTCAATACTCTCTTTGGTTCTATAACTTGGGGATCTATATACTCCTACGATGGCAGTTTTTAGAGAGTCAATTGTACAGATCAAACAGTTTCCACCTAAGAAGTTAGGTTCATTTACTGTCACCTGAAGTCCCGATCTTGCATAAATAACAACACCATCATTCTGGTTGCAATTAATTTCAGTGCTGTACGATTCAAACCCGCTCAGGACAGGTAGGTTGGTAGTAACCTTGCTAAGCCAGCACTCTGTTAGAACAATAACATCATAGCTTACTTTCGTCGAGTTCAACAGCGCTAATAGTTTAGCAAAGTTTGCATTTATGCTACGAATGTTTAAATGAAAAATTATAATATCTCTGTCGTGGGATTTCACCATTTTCGTACATTCATCAGTGCTACAGGTAAAGGTGTTTCCTTTAATTAGCGAATCAAGTTCGCTGTTTATTTTGTTAATTACAGCCATTGGAGCAAACAAAAATTATGCGTATGGTGATCCAGATATGTTAGCAGATGGTTTTGTTCTGTGAGGTTTGAATGATCATTTAGATATGGTGTGGTAATTATTTGTGTAGATAGATACTGACTATATACGAGAGTAGGTATATATTCAATGTAGGTTCGTTTGTTCGAGTATAACAATAAGACCAAATGGATATTGATGTTTTGTTGTGTAATGTGGTCTGGTAATGTGTTTGTGTGTGTGTTTGTGGAATAATGTAGTGTGGAGTTGACTTGGTATTTAAAGCTAATAAACATAATAAAATATTTTAACAAGTGGTTTTGTGTAAACAAGCAAAAAAACGATATGTAATTAATTATTAGTCATATGTTACAACTTTTAACATCATGCAGACATTTCTCTGATTTAATTATTAGTTGTTTATCTCCCTCCATTTTTCGCAGAAAGATATTCCCGTTGGAGATCCAGCAGAATTTAAAATTGTAATTTTTTGCGAATTCCCGTGCTTGGTAATACAGTTTTTTTGTATTCAAAGGTAATTGATCATCTATGTAAATGGGGGTGCGCGTTCCATTTATGCCTAAGAGCGAGGTATTGATTTTGTCGTCCTTTTCTTTGCCTTTATTAAACGTTCGAATGGTGGAGATTAGAGTCTGTTTCTTAAAAACGGTACAGAACTCCGCAATGATCGGTCGCGGAATTAGGGAGGCAGCAGGTTTTCCTGGTAGTCGATACACATCCCTTATTTCAGATTCTGTAATATGTGTCCCGACTGCATCGCCCAATTTACATACCAGCTTGGTTAGGCTCTCAGTTGATTCACCTTCTGACTGTGGAATGTTCCGGATTTCTATTCCTGAAGATCTTGTTTTGTATTGCAGGTCTTGTACCCTTTTTTCCAGGAGTTCTATATATTGTTTTTGTTCTTGCCGCTCTTTTCGCAATTCCTCCACTTCTTTTTTCAATTCTTCAACCTGGCTATTTAAGAAGAACATAGATTTGACAATTTCTCCATTTGATTTACTGATCTCCGTATTTGATGACTGAATTTGGGAATTTTGTTTTTTTATTTCTGCAATATCAGTCACCAGCTTATCCATTATAGCAGACTGGTCGGTCAGCATTGTTGCAATGGTATCATCCTTTCGTAGGTTATCTTGTCGAGGACGTTTGCTACTACCAGTATTAACAGGATCACTCAGGGCAATTGCAGAGTTGAGGTCAGGTTTTGGCTGAGTCTGCGACTGATTTTGTACAGGTGTTTTTTGTTGTTTAGGTGGTGTGCGTTTAACTGCTGGTAAGAGCTGGTGTTCAATACATTGTTTTATAATTATAGCGGTACCAGCATGTGCTGTATTGCTGGGGTGGTAGGTGGCGTAGATATTGTAGCCTTGTATAAGTATAGATGATTTGTCTGTAAGATGTGCCTCAGTGATTAATAAGACATCAATTCTTTGCATTTTAAGAAAGACTTCAACTTCATTTTTCTTGCCGGGCAGCCCATTGATGTTCCAAGTTGCAATACGGAGAGCCATTTTATTGGAATAGTTTATTAACAATTGTTGTTAAGAGGCCCATAAGGGTACCCATTTGGTTGATAAGAAGATCTAGCTTTTTTGCTTGTTGACATAGAATAAGTTCTAAGTTATTTCCTGCTGTAACTTGTGCATATGTTACATTTGGGTTGGACATTGTTGCTTCATTGGTATGCATAGGAGGTTTTTCCATCTTTTTGTAGGGTTCTTTTTCTATATTTTGTACACTAACTGTGTCTTTATTTGGTGGAGTTCTTTGTTGAAATTTTCTTTTATTAATTTCTTGGTAGACCTTGCAGCCTTTATAGTTTGCAGGGTGCTCACCAAGGCACAGAGCACACATTGCTGGTTGTGTTTTATCTTTCTTAGGACAGTCGACTGTATTATGACTTTCGGCACATTTAACACATCTATATGGCCGCATACAGTAATTCCTAGTATGGCCATATTGTTGACAGCGTTTGCATTGAGGTATTGTTCTTTTGCGCTTGGGGTCTTCAATTTGTATTGATGTATGGTAAATGTATTTTAAACTTTTTACAGCATTATTGTTAGGGCCGGCTTCAAGGTTAACAAACCACGTAGATAGTGGTGTTTTGGTTGAGCCGTGCCTGGCATTTATTATTTCACCCTTCACCGAGTTTCCAGTGCTCTGTATAGCTTCCTGAATAGCCTCAATAGGTGTTGATGAATGTAAATTTTTTATCACAATACGGTATGGCCTCTCGTTTTTGGGTGTGAATGTATGCCCAATCAGGTTTTGTTCACGAACTATGTTCATAAGACCTTTATAGGATTCTATATTCTCTGTAGAAATGCGTAGTTGATTTTTAGTAATTATTTTAAATGAGTATTTTAAATTATCCACAGCTTTGTCTAATATTTCTCTAAGTTTGGCAACATTCTGTATTCCATATAGTACTATTGGTGGTGGCTTATTTTGTTTTATCCTAGTAGTGGTGTCTGATATTTGAGTCTCGTCCACCAGAAGTTGTGAGTAACGATTTTGTGTTGCAACTGTTTCAGGTGACGATGATGAGTTCAGTTTGCGTTTTTTCCGTTCTTGATGTTGTCTCAAGATTGGTATAGTTTGCCAATCATTTCCAACATCACTTGATTGATTGTTAGGATCCAGGTTTATTCTTTCGGTAGTCGTTGGTACTGGAAATAAATTTCTAACATTTGATTGTTCACCAGTAGCATTTTTCCCACCGGAAGCCTGGGTCGTCACTTTCGGTGGGTATTGTTCTTTAAGGGAATCTATTTTGTAAGTATGACAATCTTAGTAGTCATAAGTACAGATGACAGAGTGAAAAGAATTCTCAATACAAAAGAGGGTAGACAGATATTTTTCTAGCCGTGACCTATCACTCGCGATTTTATTTTACAATTTTTTTGTCGTAATTCCGTGTTTCACGCGCGGGTAACAATATCACTGTTTTCACTAGTTTTAATTTGCACTTTGGTTATGTTTGTATTGCACTTCCATGTCTATTTCAACATAAAACTCTGTGTGTGTGAGCTAAAATTAAAAAAAATCTTACCTAAATATCTAACAATACATTCTTCATCATTGATTATTCTCAGTACAAAAGCTTCATACTCCAAACCATCCTCTTCATACAAAGTACGGCATGGCATTCCAGCCCTCCATACATGCACTTTTTTCTTTGAAGACCCGCTCTGGGACATCGGCTTTTCTTTTTTATTATCTGGAGTTATTTCTGTTAGAAGTTACCAAGATATTGTTTATAGGCAAGCTCGTTTAGAAAATAAAGATGTTTAAGCAGTGAATTGGACAAAAAAGTATTATCTTATTTTACTCACAAGTATACACATACAAAACATATGCAGACGGTATAACTGCGAGAGAAGTAAAACTCGAAATAATAGCCCTGTACCAACCCGTCTGGCCAGCGTGGAAATGGTACACCAAAGCCTCCCTTATGTGTATAGGCCTCTCCCAGACTTTAGGAGAGGCCTATGCCCAGCAGTGGACTGCGATAAGCTAATTGATTGATTGTTTTTGTTACAATTGATCAATATTTTGATGATGATGATATACAGTCAGATACGCAAAGCAAAAGTCCACAGTTCAAATCCTGGCTTGCATTACTGCCATAAATCCACTTCAAAAAAGTTTAGCCCAATACAACAGTAAGGTAGTATATAAGCAGATCCTGTACTGAAGCAAACCCTTGGACTCAAAGGTGAAGTCTTCAATTGAGATTAGGACTAATACAAGGACAGAATTTCATCAGCGTGAAATTTTAATCCGGTTCCCACTGCCCATGGGAATCTATTCCCAGGATAAAATGTATACTTATGTGTTATTCCATACTGTAATCTATCCCTGTACCAAATTTTAGCGATATCCGGTAAGTCATTAAAGCATTATTGAATAACAAACATCCAAATATCTTCACAAACTAACATTTCTGATATTAATAGGATTCATAATTAACATACTTCACTGATGTTAAGAAATCAAGTACTTATTGTATATAAATACTTTTTGTTATATGACGAAAAAATGTACAAGAAAATGATCTCATTTTTCATCACTTACCCTCTTTACTTCTAGATTGTGTGTTGGTAGACATCGCAACACGCTGTGCCACTTGTGCACTAGCTATTTTCAATGCTTTATCATAGGCATCAGTCAATTTCCTATCGTCCCAAGCCGAATCCCTGTTGTCTTCTTCAGATTCCGACTATAAAAAAAACAATGTATTTAAACCTCAGTATACAGAACATATGATAATGTAAATATCTCATATTTTCTACGTACCATATTCATCCCCTTGACATATAGGAATTTACTTTTGGACATATTAAATGTTTGTTTAGGGTTTCGTACTTATTATTGATTTTTATTGCACTTTAAATTTTTTTTGTTTCTAACAATTACAACAATGCACACTGCACAATTCTTGAGAATTTTGTTTTTATTTGACATAATGTTGACGCATGTCGTATCAGCTAGACAGATAATGAAAGGAATGCGTTTCGTTCATCGTCACCGTCTTATTTTGTACGTATAGTTAAACCATAAACTCAATAAACTTATTACCTAATATTACTAAGTTTATGAGTTAAATATAGGGTGGATACAGGTGCGGTCTGACGGGGGAGGGAGGAGGACATGACCCCTTCTTCTTGAAAAGTTTTCTTAAAATTATTAGTAGGTGTTAGGTAATAAAAATGCAATTTAACTATTGTCCCTAGTTTAGAGGCAGCATTAAATGTAAACGGGAAAATTTGCAACTTAAGTGTCGAAGCTCAATCGAGGCCCTATACTACCCAGTGTGGATGACGACGACGTGCCTGAGGTGACTTGGATAAAACTAGAGCTGGTGGTTCGTATACTAAAAGCCAAAAAACTGCTCTTTCTTTCTTTGAAAGTATTACTGCAAAACGCCTCGTCGAGCACTTCTTTAAAGCCTGACCAGACCCAAAGGCCAGACCTAGGCAATGTGGCTTCCGCTAGAGGACCTCCATCGTAGATGCCATCATGCCATCATTCTCACAGTAATGTTGATGAACATGAGTGTGAGGGCTGCCGTCGCTTCCTTCTGCCAGCAAATAAGGCGGGGAGTGGTGCCAGAGAACACTTAGGTCACTTCCGTCTCTCGGGCGTCACCCGGGCGTAAGAGGTTCTTTAACCTTCTTCTTTCAAAAGCGCGATTCTGAGAGTGACAGGTAGAGCCGCCTGTCACCCTAGCAGAAGTGTGCTGAAGTGGTGGCACGATGCGCGCCGCCCACTATTTGGGGCAAGATGGAGACACCGAGGTGTGAGGGATATGCAAGTGGATATTTCACGCTTAGCAAGCAATGATCCAAGACGGTGTGCGATTTTAAGTGGTTTAAGAGAGAGAGAGAGAGTCCGACATAACTACCCGTTCCGGCTTCGGCTTACTGCGAATAGATTCATGCATACAAATATTTACACTGAGCTAGAATAAATGCGACTGTTGCCATGTGTTTAAGTGGACTACCACCACACCACAGAGAGTCTTCATTTTAGTTGGTCCAAGCTCGACATAGTTCGAGGTAGGGGTAGGGGGGAGGTTAGTGTTACTACGTATTTAAAAAACGAGACCCTCTCTAAAATTAGGTAAAAGCACCAATAGTGAACACTAACCCAATAGTGGTCACTAGAAAAAACCCCTTTATGTTAAGAAAGTAACCTTTTGGTTTACAAGACTATTGACATCCAAATGGGTACAAAGTGGTCGATTTCTCTCGGTCATCAATTAATATTTTAATAAAAATATGCTGATGATTCTCAGTGCAAATATTTGTGTGTATAGGGAAATATCTCCTAGTTCTTAGACCGGTCTGAGTGTTATCATCATCATCCCGTTGTAGACCCGGTCGTATTCGAAGCCTTCACCTCACAGTCCGTTGCTCGTTGTTTTCAGTCTAACAGTGAGACTTCTATATTTTCCGTGAAACGACTGCCATCTAACCTCCGATACCACCAACCCTTTTTTTTTACGTGCGTAAAATCCCCACGGATACCTCCCCACCGGAGCCAGTGGAGGAGGTTATGTCGAACTCGAACCGACTAAAACTCACGCCGCCTGTGGGTCGCTTTGGTTGCCGAAGGTGAGGTTAACAGACCCAACCACCAACCCTTTGGAGATATCGAAGTTCTGTAGTTAGACCAGTTGACGGACTCTCATGGCTGGCTCCAACAACCCGTAACAACTGCCATAGATGTCTCTATGTCAACCGGTTACCGACGTGGATTAACGTGCTCC
The DNA here is from genome assembly GCA_963662185.1 of Eilema griseolum. Classification (NCBI taxonomy): domain Eukaryota; kingdom Metazoa; phylum Arthropoda; class Insecta; order Lepidoptera; family Erebidae; genus Eilema; species Eilema griseolum. The sequence goes on from OY759245.1 coordinate 20,574,382, forward strand.
TCCTACACAGAGGGGTCTCAATGTTTTAAGAATGGTCATCCATCCTAAAACTTCCGTGGCGTAGCGGTAGAGTATTCGACTGCTATGCAGGGGGCGCGGCTTCGATTCCCGCTCAATGCAAATATTTGTATGCATGATTAAGTAATATTTGTATTGGTCTGGGAGTTTCTATTTTATAATATGTATGTATTTACAAAAAAAGTATCTAAGTACCTATGTTTATCCGCATTCTAGATCCCATAACACAGCTTGTGTTATGGGATCTAGAATGCGGATAAACATATTTAGATACTTTTTTTACTAACTTACTTTTTTTAACTAATGTCACATTTAATTGTATTTATTGCATACACATTGTGGTTATCTTAAATAAAATATTTTCTTTCTTTCTTTCTTTCTATCTTGCTTTCTTTCTTTGTTTGTTTCTTTATCTCTCTCTCTCTCTCTCTCTCTCTCTTTCTTTCTTTCTTTCTTTCTTTTGTTTTGTTGTGTGCGTCCAATGAGGCAATTAGCCAAGGTAGTAAATGCTCAATAATAAGGAGTAAAGGCCCAAAGTACCTAAACATAACTGGAACGTAATATTGGTTCTAGAATGTGAATAAATATATATAGATACAAAAGCAAAGTTTTCATTAAATATGAATGAACTATGTCGAAACACCCAGATTTATGCACTGCTGTGCAATTCTCTCAGTGAGACTCGAGTGGTACGTGGTACTGAATACAACGATTGGTGCAATGTGGATAGTAATTCACCTCTGCCTATCTCTCCGGGGATAAAAACCTGATTATACGTAGGTGTGTATGTATGTAACAGGTAATACAGTGAAATTCTGAAGATACCTACTTACAGGCCTACGAAAAATCACTAGGGATTAGAGCCAAAGGATTAAATAATACGGTAAATACGAGTATAAGAATCCCTTAATTAAATTCGAATCTGTAGGTTGGTATAATAACTGTGAAATTAATTCTTACACGACACACCCGTGTATAAGAAAAGAGAAAATCTCTCTTTATCGTCTCAAGGGGAAATGGGCATACGCTCGCATTGTTCACAATCGCTAGGGTTGTACTCACTTAAATAAAATGTACATATTAAAACCAAGTCTTTAACATGGAGGGTTGGGCAGAAGTGAATTGACACCCACATTTCAATAATAATTGTATACGGTCCCACGCAATAGGGGGTGAGCCCATTGATGTATTTCGGGCATTATTGTTGACTCAAACAATGCATTGCAATTTTTTGTTGTTGTATTTTCAAGCCCTAGTAATTGTATTTGTCTATGGGCTTTCAGTTGCGGTGCGAGAGTTTCGCAGGTGTGGTTCTTCAAAGCGAAAGAAGAAATTACCATTACTTATATAAAATGTTATCATGGCGTTGAATAGGATTGAGCATACCGAGATGCTTCCATATGGTCACGAAGGCTAATTCCCTAATAATGTTCGTATTGTCCCGATCATTGATATTTTAGTGTGCTAGTTAACACTCCGATAAGATTTCTAATTAGGAGTAAAATAATTGTATCAGCGTATGTATGTACCTATCAAACCTGAATCCGAAATCATCCTAGGCCACAGAGATAATTTTGTTGACGGTATAGTGAGGTGTAGAGTGATGTAAGCTGTCGCACCATTAAGGCCTGGAATTCATTACTAGCTCACGTGTTTCCTTCTTCCTACAGTCCCGGGTCCTTTAAGCGGGGCGTGAAAAAGCATATGATGAGGCCGTCAAGCTGAGTGTCACCATTGTCACACGGTATGTGTAAGTGATGGTGACCCTCTTTTCTGGGACTTTGCCTTCAGCTTACCATCAGGCAAGGCGAAGTCCAATTGACGTGTCCTATTAAAAAAAAAAAAAAGCATTCTATCGGTAGCCATATTTAGTTTAATTATATACGGCCTACATAATTTCAAACTGAAATTAGCAAAGTCACGGTCATTGACATATACATTGTTTAACATATATGTTCTATCACGAATTCTAATAAGAAACAAATGATGGTCATTTTCAAGTATTATCATATAGTCATGAGGAGGTAGGCATGGCGGTATTTCCACCCAATTGAGCAGTCCGACTGGGGAAGTACCTCCGCCCTACAGAATACCGCGGTTATAATAACTTCATGTTGTGTTCCCAGCGGTGAGTAGGGTAGCTAGAACTCACTGGAGAATTTGTGCTGTCAGTGGGATGACTTAAAGCTTGTCCTGCTTTTCTGTCCTCTACACTGACGACACAGAAACTTTGTGCTTACAGGGTCGGCAGCGCGAGTGTGGCTTCTATGCCACACGTCCATAGGCCACGGTAACCACTTTTCATCAGGTGGGCCGTGACTTGTGTGTCACCTAAGTGGTATAAAAAAAAAATCTTTTCCGTGCGAAACACATATACGTCATGCAAAGAATCAAAGAATCAATTTCATTTATTCAGTTTAGGCACACAAAGAGCACATAAATGAACGTCAAAATTTTACAATTAGGTATGTCAAGAAAACTCTGGATTGGACTGGGCGGGGTATAAACATTAACGGTGAGTACATCTCACATCTTCGGTTCGCCGACGACATCGTCATAGTAGCGGAATCGTTGGAACAACTGGGCGAAATGCTGCATAGCCTAGATGGAGCCTAGTGTAAACTTGGATAAAACCAAAATTATGTTCAACGAACATGTTGCACCGAGACCGATTGCCATCGTAGGGGTGACACTCGAAGTTGTTCAAAAATATATCTACCTGGGGCAGGTTATCCAGCTCGGTAAAAACAACTTCGAGAAAGAACTAGCCAGAAGGATCCAACTGGGTTGGGCAGCATTTCGCAAGCTACGTCGAGTTTTCTCTTCACCCCTACTGCAATGCCTCAAAACAAAGGTCTTTGAACAGTGCGTCCTACCTGTTATGATTTACGGTGCCGAAACGTGAACACTTACAGTGGGGCTGGTCCATAGCTTAAAAGTCGCGCAGCGGGCTATGGAGCGAGCTATGCTTGGAGTTTCTCTGAAGGATAGAATTCGGAACGAGGTTATCCGACAGAGAACTAAAGTTACCGACATAGGCCACAGAATAAGCAAGTTGAAGTGACTGTGGGTTGGCCACGTTTGCCGAAGGACCGATGGCCGTTGGAGCAAACGAGTCCTAGAGTGGAGACCGCGAGAAGGTAAACGAAAGGTAGGACGCCTCTCTAGCCAGATGGACGGACGACCTGAAAAAGGTGGCTGGGACAGACTGGATGCGGAAGGCGGAGGATCAAAGAAAATGGTGCACATTGGGAGAGGCCTATGTCCAGCAGTGGACTGCGGTGGGCTGATTGATTGATTGATTGATGTCAAGAAATAATATTAAAATATTAAATAATGTAAAAATAAACCGTTGGAAAATGATTCTTTTGCTGGTTCGGTTGGTTAGTTCTACTGAGAAGATACCAGCAAGAAACTCAGCGAACTATATTAGAACTAGATTATCTTTCTTTTTTAAATTTGCTTTAGTTTATAATTTATTTTGTGCGAGCAAGCAAGAGACTTATATTGACTACGCATTTACATCATTAAGATACTCCACTTTATAGTAACCTTTGCTCATTATCGTTTTATTCACTTCCATTTTAAATTTATTTATTGGCATATTAATCAAATCCTGAGGAATTTTATTAATTATTTTTACACAGGCGCCCACAAATGAGTCACCAACCTTGTGAAGCATAAGTTTTGGTACAACTAGCTTATTTTGGTTTCTCGTATTAAAATTGTGTACATCAGATAGTTTTTCGAAAAGATTTAGGTTTGTTCACTAATACAAATCACGATACAGCGTATGAGGGTCTTATTGTTAAATATCTTAAATCATCAGGCAATCAAGATAAGCCATTCAGACTGCTCCTCGCATACAATTATTAAACAACCGCGGTAGCCTAGTGGTATGGGTAATAGACTGCTGAGGCGAGGTCTCGGGTTCGATCCCAGGTTTTACCATGGCACACATCAATGACTTTTCGATGTTTTTCGAAGTTATGTGTGTATTTATCGCAGGTTAATGGCAATAGGCTCACCACATATGGCACATACATTGGGACCTAAACATAAACTGGTGAAATGTGGGTGCTAGCACCTCTGCCTACTCCTTCGGGGATGCCTAACCTAACCTCACGCCTACATGGCGTGAGTTTATGTTATGTGATATTATTAAACACTTAAATATATATCATGTGGCCCATTCAGACATAAAGCTTATTGGTACTGAATCATAAAAACAATATTTATTATTACGTCTACACAAATTATCTGAAATTAGTGTAGATTAAAGGAAGGGCAGTTTATTTGTCACATAGGAAACGCTTAGGTTAGTAAAGTGATAAATCCGTCTCTTGGAGAGATGCAGTATGTTCTAAAGGTTAGGTACCTACTGTAATACACCTTTTCAAGAGACTTGAGCGTCATTAACTAACGGAGTGGTCTACGTCAGAGGACCTCGTCTCAGTGTCAGTACCACTCGCGCCAGTAGAACAGACTGGGACAAGGAGTGGTGCTCTCGATCAAGGTGGAGAATGCGCCTAGGGCGAATTGGGCAAGATGGTATAAAAAAAATTAAAAACAGCTTTGCTGACCTTTGATCTTCATAAAACCGGCGCCAGAGGGGGATAGAAAAATATAATCACTCGGTCTCATTTTTTCACACGACATCTCGAAGCTATCAATTTGATCTATATTTTCTCCGTCTACGCAATTTTATTTTACAATCTTTGAGTTTACCATAGATTAGAAGAGAGGATTTTACCATAGATCAAAGAAAAGAGATTTTACGGATCGCCGGTATTATGTCCATATGTCAAAATAAAAAGTGTCTCATGTTTGTTTATCATCTTTAAGCTAGCAATTTTGATAAATTTTGTGTATTTTGTGAACTACTTAAATTACTCGTGTAAAAGTGTTTAAGAACGTTTAAGGAATTTTGAAAATCCAGTTTCAATTTAATTGTACCTTTTCTTTTTAATTATTCAAGTTTTGTCATTTTAATTGGACACCAATAACCAGAAATCTTAAAGGAGAATGCTAGAATAGTTTCTGTGTAATTTCTAAAAAAATATGGATGCAATTAAAAATGATAATAAACCACAACACACAGAGATTAAAGAGGAGCCATTAGGTGCAGTATCACCTACAAAAATTTCGTCAAATAATAACTATTATAATGTAGATATGAGGTCTAACGCACAAGGTAACGTACCTAAGTTTTAAGACGTAATATTAATATTATCTATAATAGTGGTAGACCAATTTGTTCAAATAACACCCGAGTTACATGACAAAAGCTTGACTGAAAATATATATTTTTTTAATACAGAAAAAATAAATCTGATAATTTGACCCAGAGGGTTTTTGGTAAATAAAACTGAACCATTTGACTTAATATCACCTAGAGGGTGGACACACGGCAACAAATTTACTGGCGTGGCTAACGTGGCTCTGGTGAAATTTCTTGAAAAACTTGACATTGGCGTCTCGCCATAAATAATTTTATAAACATTTACAATTTACTTGATATTGGCAAATTACAGCGCTTTGCTGAAGAGACCATTAATAAATGAACATTGAACATTAATATCACCTAATTATTCACTGAATCCCCCTAGTAATGCCTTTAATGATGATGTAATGATGTAATACCTAACTCGGAAAGTTCAGAAATATAAAGCCTAATAGCTTAGTATCTTCTAATCACACCACACTTAATCCAACCAATACCTTTTATTATACAGATGTAAAATCTGAATCAGGAGACAATGAAGAGCAACCTAATCTCTTGGACTTAGTAGCAGGTAATCAAGGTTTGCAAATTGCGGACGCTAAATCAATATCCGATGAAGAAAATACTACAGTTGACAAGCCATTGGATATGTCATCTAATAGTGATGCGCCGAATCCCTCAATTAGCAACATTGAGCCTAACACACAACTAAGTAATCCTGATCGGAGAGAATTTACACAGAAGAGAAAGAAATCAGCACCGTCGAACCTGGCTGTAAAGAAGCCTCGTGAAAATGAAGCATACGAAGATAGCGATTCTGGCAGCGGAATGGAAGAGTATTGCATAATCTTATCGGATATAGCAAAAGATGTAAATATAACAGACTATGTTAAAGAGGTAAGTTTATATTCTTACTACTTGTTGCCTATACATATATACCCACTTCATAGGCCCTCCTCTTCCCTTCATCCTAAAAATAGAATATAATCGTGTCCTATTACGAGATCCGTGACATTGATGACCTCCGTGGCGTAGCGGTAGAGCATTCGACTGCTATGCAGGGGGCGCGGGTTCGATTCCCGCTCAGTGCAAATATTTGTATGCATGAATATGTATATTTGCATTGGTCTGGGTGTTTCTATGTATAATATGTATGTATTTACAAAAAAAAAGTATCTAAGTATGTTTATCCGCATTCTAGATCCCATAACACAAGCTAGCTAAGCTATGCTTACTATGGATCTAGATAGCGTTGTGTAGAATGTCGTGGAATATTTATTATTATTATTTATTATCCTCATACTCAGAGACAATAGCTCACAATCCCTACTTCTGGAATAACACTTCATGAGGTTTGTCCGCTGTCATAAAAGTATTGCTAGTTTCAAATTCTTTTGATCTGCCCTTTTTTTAATACATCATTAATTTTTTTTAAATTTCTTGCACTCAATTGTTATTCTAAATTCAAATTTGGTTTAATTTCAGTAAAGTCTGCTGTTATAAGAATGTTTTGTTTGACTAAACACTTAAATTGCATGACTTTTATACAACTTAGGTGGCAGACAAGCACACGGCCCACCTGATAGAAAGTGGTTATCGTGACCTATGACTTTGTTCATTTTTAATTTTTATTTAATAAATTCTTGCATTACATATAATTCAGTTAATGTTTATGTATAAAAGAATTTTGATTAGTATATATATATATATATATATAGTTGTAGTTATTTTTCTATCATTTATTGGTATCCATTAATCATCATGCTACTCTGATGTTTAAATGTTTAAAATTTATGAAAAATTAAATCATTGTCTTTATCAACTGTTGCAATATTTTGCAATACTAAATTCGAACTGTATTCCTACTGTATTGTAATTACTGATACTATACTTTATTAATATATTGTCAATTATCTGTTTTGATTTCAGTGTGGTGTATCAGAAAATAAGGTGCAGTTGACACACGAGGAAGGGAATGTGAAACTGGTGTTCCAAAGTGTACAAGATTATCAAAAAATACGGGAAAAGCTCAGTATAGATAGAATCAGTGGGAAGAAGTTTTATTTTAAATTATCTGGCAAGTATAAATTCCCATTTTAAATATAAAATGTAGGTACATAAATTTCTAGTTAAAAAAGAAGGGAGGTAAGAGGAAATGTGTGAAATGACCCACTCAGAAAAGCAGGGAGAGGTTTTTATTTATACCACTTAGGTGGCAGACAAACACACGGCCCACCTGATGGGAAGTGGTTACCGTGGCCTATGGACGTCTGTAACACCAGAGGAATCACAGTCGCGCTGATTTGATTTTGATTTGAATTAGTTTGCTAATTATTAAAGTCGATTAAGAAATCGAATCGAATATAGAAAATATTGGATCGGCTCAGGCGGGATTCGAACCTGCAATCTTTCCCTTGTTTAAAAATGATTGCAACATCATTCATTGGTTCCGATAGTTCGTACGAATATCGGTAGATGGCTCTCAACCGTACGCCGTAAGACGGAGATATGTATAGAAGAATTTGGATGGTTTTGGGCGAAGGTTCTATGGCTCTGTTGTCAGAGCGTTCCCCTTGTAAGGAAAAGATCGTGGGTTCCAATCCCGCCTGAACCGATCAATTTTTTCTATATCTTAATCGATTAGAACATACTAATTGTTTTTTTTTTAAGTACATTAAATCTTGAATAACAATTAACCTTTTGGAATAGACAATAGGACCGTTACCCGTTGTCCTAGCTGAAACACGGCTATGCGATGCGGCGCGAACACAATCTTTTTTTTTTATACCGATTCTATCAATGTGATTTCACCTCACCAGCCACCTTGATACTAAACTTTTTTTTTATACCACTTTGGTGGCAGACAAGCACATGGCCTACCTGATGGAAAGTGGTTACCGTGGCCTATGGACGTATGCAACACCAGAGATGTTACACTCGCGCTGCCGACTATGAAGACACCTTCTAATGCCCCTCTTGAAGAACCCCAAATTGTAGGTGCTTGGGAAAACCGCAGCAGGGAGGTCATTCCACATCTTAAGTGTGCGTGGGATGAAGTTTCTTTCCGCACAGTGCAACTAAAGGCAAAGGCATGTATGAGGGTCATTTGTATATATTTTTGTGTCTATGTTTCATCCAAATTGCACGTGGTTCCATATACCTACTCACAGGCTGAACAGCAACCACATGGTTTAAGAACGTTTCGAATGATCGCACAGATTTGATAATTGAATTCGCGGTGAGATTTCAATTGCGCATGCTCTATATTTGGTGACGTCACATTAGAGCATGCGCAATTGAAATCTCACCCCGAATTCAGCTGTCAAGTCCGTCCGATAGATAGATGGCTCCCACCGTCGCCGTAAGACGGATCCTATATGTATAGAAGAATTTGGATGGTTTCGGGCGAAGGTTTTTTTTTTTTTTATACCACTTAGTTGGCAGACAAGCACACGACCCACCTGATGGAAAGTGGTTACCGTGACCTATGGACGTCTGTAACACCAGAGGAGTCACAGTCGCGCTGCCAACCCTGTAAGTACAGAGTTTCTGTGCCGTCAGTAGAAGACAAAGCAGGACAAGCCTTTAGTCTTCCCACTGGCAGCACAAATTCTCCAGTGAGCTCTGGCTACCCTACTCACCGCTGGGAACACAACACGAAGTTATTATAGTCGCGGTATTCTGTAGGGCGGAGGTACTACCCCAGTCGGACTGCTCAATCGGGCGGAAATACCGCCGTGTCCTACCTCCTGTTCTGTGGCTTAGTGGCCAGAGCGTTCGCGGCTTCCAATTCCGCCTGAACTAACCCAATTTTTTCTATATCTTAATCGATTTGAATAGTTAGCACACTAAATGTTTTAAAATGTCATTCAAAAGCATAAACATTTTCTTAGCACCCTACACTGCTGACTTGATTTTCATGAGAAATCACCACTTCAACCTGTGGAAAGATTGTACTGTAAGGCAGTAATTAGACAGTCAACAAATATCATTTATTTTTTATACCACTTAGTTGGCAGACAAGCACACGGCCCACCTGATGGAAAGTAGTTACCGTGGCCTATGGACATCTGTAACACCAGAGGAGTCACAGTCGCGCTGCCAACCCTGTAAGTACAGAGTTTCTGTGCTGTCAGTAGAAGACAAATCAGGACAAGCCTTTAGTCTTCCCACTGACGGCACAAATTCTCCAGGGAGCTCTGGCTATCCTACTCACTGCTGGGAACACAACACGAAGTTATTATAGCCGCGGTATTCTGTAGGGCGGAGGTACTTCCACAGAAGCCGCGAACGCTCTGGCCACTAAGCCACAGAACAGGAGGTAGGACACGGCGGTATTTCCGCCCGATTGAGCAGTCCGACTGGGGTAGTACCTTCGCCCTACAGAATACCGCGGCTATAATAACTTCGTGTTGTGTTCCCAGCGGTGAGTAGGGTAGCCAGAGCTCACTGGAGAATTTGTGCTGCCAGTGGGAAGACTAAAGGCTTGTCCTGCTTTGTCTTCTACTGACGGCACAGAAACTCTGTACTTACAGGGTTGGCAGCGCGACTGTGACTCCTCTGGTGTTACAGACGTCCATAGGTCACGGTAACCACTTTCCATCAGGTGGGTCGTGTGCTTGTCTGCCAACTAAGTGGTATAAAAAAAAAAAAAACCTTCGCCCGAAACCATCCAAATTCTTCTATACATATAGGATCCGTCTTACGGCGACGGTGGGAGCCATCTATCTATCGGACGGACTTGACAGCTGAATTCGGGGTGAGATTTCAATTGCGCATGCTCTAATGTGACGTCACCAAATATAGAGCATGCGCAATTGAAATCTCACCGCGAATTCAATTATCAAATCTGTGCGATCATTCGAAACGTTCTTAAACCATGTGGTTGCTGTTCAGCCTGTGAGTAGGTATATGGAACCACGTGCAATTTGGATGAAACATAGACACAAAAATATATACAAATGACCCTCATACATGCCTTTGCCTTTAGTTGCACTGTGCGGAAAGAAACTTCATCCCACGCACACTTAAGATGTGGAATGACCTCCCTGCTGCGGTTTTCCCAAGCACCTACAATTTGGGGTTCTTCAAGAGGGGCATTAGAAGGTGTCTTCATAGTCGGCAGCGCGAGTGTAACATCTCTGGTGTTGCATACGTCCATAGGCCACGGTAACCACTTTCCATCAGGTAGGCCATGTGCTTGTCTGCCACCAAAGTGGTATAAAAAAAAAGTTTAGTATCAAGGTGGCTGGTGAGGTGAAATCACATTGATAGAATCGGTATAAAAAAAAAAGATTGTGTTCGCGCCGCATCGCATAGCCGTGTTTCAGCTAGGACAACGGGTAACGGTCCTATTGTCTATTCCAAAAGGTTAATTGTTATTCAAGATTTAATGTACTTAAAAAAAAACAATTAGTATGTTCTAATCGATTAAGATATAGAAAAAAATTAGATCGGTTCAGGCGGGATTGGAACCCACGATCTTTTCCTTACAAGGGGAACGCTCTGACAACAGAGCCATAGAACCTTCGCCCAAAACCATCCAAATTCTTCTATACATATCTCCGTCTTACGGCGTACGGTTGAGAGCCATCTACCGATATTCGTACGAACTATCGGAACCAATGAATGATGTTGCAATCATTTTTAAACAAGGGAAAGATTGCAGGTTCGAATCCCGCCTGAGCCGATCCAATATTTTCTATATTCGATTCGATTTCTTAATCGACTTTAATAATTAGCAAACTAATTCAAATCAAAATCAAATCAAAGTTCATTTATTTCAAGTATCAGAGACTCATTACATATTGAAGTTCATATTTCATCTACTATCATTATTATAATACAATACACATAAGATAAAGTACACAAATGTCATGAAAACAAATTTAAATTAATTTTCGTCATAAAGCATTACAAAAATAAAATTATTAAATTAGATTGAATGTCCAATGAGAATTATATATACTTATAAATTGAATTTTAAATAATATAAGTTACAATTAAATACGTAATTCAAATAAAATAAAATAATATAAATACAACTTCAATTAAATTATTAATATATAATTATTAATAATTGCTTTAAAATTTCATTCAATTAGTATGTTAACTATAAGTTATTTAATATTAAAATTGAATAACGTTTTAGTAAACTCATCTATACTTTAATATTATAAAACTTGTTTATTTGTTTGTTTGTTTGAATATGCTAATCTCATTAACTTCTGATTCGATATGAAAAAATATTTTTGTATTGTATAGTCCGTTTATCGACGAAGGTTTTAGGCTATATATCATCACGCTATCAATTAAGAAAGCGTAGCAGTGCGCATAAATGTCAACAAATCCGGCAATTTTCCATTCATTACAGGTCAGCTAGTAAATAATAATTACCTTAAAAGTTACACATGTGTTATATACAATTTTGTTTCTTATCCAGGACAAGAGGCTGATATGATAAACGGCTCACCCAATTCTACTGAAGTTATTATTCATAGGTAAGTTTGTCTAAACCTTTTTCCTATTGGGTACCAGATATTGCATACAATATCTTTTTTTCTTTTATACAACTTAGGTGGCAGACAAGCACACGGCCCACCTGATGGAAAGTGGTTACCGTGACCTATGAACGTGTGTAACACCAGTGGAGTCACATCCGTGCTACCGACCCTGTAAGAACAGAGATTTTATGTGCCCTCAGTGCAGAACACAAAATCAGGACAAGCCTTTGGTCTTCTCACTGACAGCACAAACACTCTCCAGTGAGCTCTGGCTACCCTATTCACCGCCGAGAACCCAACACGAGGTTATTAATCTTTCCACGTACTATGATTCTGGCGCCCACCTTTCAAGTTTTTTCAAGTTGTGGAATGAACTCCCTGCTGCGGTCTTCCCATGCGCCTACAATATGAGGTTCTTCAAAAGGGGCATTAGGAGGTTTCTTCAGGGTCGGCAGCGCGAGTGTGACGCTCCTGGTGTTGCACGAGTGCATAGGCCACGGTAATCACTTCCCATCAGGTGGACCGTGTGCTTGTCTGCCACCTAAGTGGTATAAAAAAAAAAACCTTCGGTCTCCTTTGTCCATCTTGTCTACGTGTCCGAACCATCTAAGCATCCATTTTCCTATCTTGTACTATACCACAATATAACGTTCAATTAAACTTTACAAAAAAAGAATTACAAAATAATATTAGGACGTCTTCTTTTAGCACATCGAGTCCAGATGCAGATAACAGCGAGACAAAATATAAAGAATCTCTTGGTCTGTACGGTTTAAGAATTGAGTTTCTCAGATCGTTAGACATTACACCACCTTTAGATAGATGGGTTCATGTCACGAATGTAAGTATTATTTCAAAGATGTCCCTAAATTCAATATTCATAGACCCGGCATTAACTCTTTTAATTCTAAATGCTCATAAGGACTCACATCTTTATCCCTAAACGGTTAGGCAACACCCACATTTCACCAAACATTGTTTTCGGCCCCACGTAATAGGGGGTGAGCCTATTGCCGAATTCCGGGCACTATTGTTGAATTAAACCTTGTATCTGCGCCTGAGTCTGAGCTGTATATATTTGTCCAATGCTAATCAGCCCTATCCCTTAGTCGCCTTGTACAACACCGCATGGGAAGAGATGGGGTAGCCCAAATTCTATTCTGCCGGGAACCACGCGGCTAATTATATTTTGTTTAGCATTTGCCGAAATTTCAGTAAATCGCAATCTGCAACTGAAAAGTAGACAGCCATCGATGACCAATGACCAAGTTCGTGTACCTAATAAGTCATCATCCATCTATGGTCAATAACTACATTTATTTAGGATCAAAATAAACGGGATATTTACCATGTTTCATTGTTTTGAGTGTCCGATATTTCGGCGCTGTTACAAGCACCATGATCACGGAGGAACTCAAAATCCTCCGGTTCCTCCGTGATCATGGTGCTTGCAACAATAAAACATGGTAAATATACCGTTTATTTTGATACTGATGTGAGTGACCATGATAGTTTAAATACCTATAGTTATTTATTTATTTAATTACACCCACACTCACACTACTTTTGCTATAGTGCCGTAACCTAATATTTACAAACGAATTAATACAATTCCTTTTCAATAACCTCACTACTTTTCCGATAAATAAGAATAAGACGCCCTTGTGAATTCTTGCACGTGACAAAGGAATCATTCATGAGTTGGTCACCAATGCGTTCTTTCTTATCTTATTTATTTATCAACAGTTCAGATGCGACAAGTTTGAACTCAGAGATATCATGGAATTGGCCGGACGTGTGCTCTCCTGCTCAATCATTCACGTGAACAAGAGGTTCGCCAAAGTCCAGTACAGCCACCCATTGGAAGCTGTTCAAGTAAGTCAATTTTGCAAATACATACAAGGATGTGTAGAAAAAATCATATAGAATTCTCATCAAAACTGCGCTGTTGTCAGAGCCTTCTCAATGGTAATCCTTCCACAAATTCCTAGTTCATTAATGTAATGCACTGTTTCTTTACAGGCAATCTCAATGCTGAATGGTCAAATGTATTTTGGTATGAAACTTAAGCTTTACATGGAACCTAATCCTAAAAATGATATTTTTTTACCAAAAGGCCTCACCAATATCGGACTTGGCTTGGGTCTATACGGCAGGCCAATCCGTGATATTGCGAATCAATATGAGAATTTTACTAAACACCTACCTTCAACAATAAGTCCAATTTTATTCCAATCTGATCTTGACAATAGTAACAGTAAAGACGGAGATGAAGAAAATGAAACAGAGAGCGTTATAACATCCAATAAAAGATTTTTTGAAGTGAAACACGTTGAAGACTTAGATAGCATCGATGGTGAAAAAGATTTTGAAAAAGATTTCACAAAAGGCAGTTGCAGTCCTGAATGCAACAGTATTAAGGCCATAGATTCATCAGCTTCTAGTCAAGATGCACGAAACTTTGAAAGATCAAATGATTTCAATAGGTCTCAATATAAGCATACAAGTTCAGAAAACCTTCAGCGTCCAAATCAGAATCTCCGCCCTCAGGCGCGACCTAGCGCACTTGATCTACAAATTAAAATGGTTAATAATCAGTATCCTCCTCCTTACCGATCTGTTTCGGTTAATCTGATGCCATCCAGGTCTATGCCTAATCCGATTGGTAATCCACCAGGACATTTACAAGGAATAGGTCAACTTCCAATAGCAACTCCCGTACAGGCTCATGGTCCGGTTCATGGACCAGGGCCGGTCCAAGGCCCGGGCCCAAATCGTGGGCCAGCCCCGGTTCATGGTCCAGGCCTGGCACATGGGCCAGGCCTAGTTCTTCGTGGGTTAGGTCCGGTTCGTGGATCAGGTCCGGTTCAAGTACCAGGCTCGGTTCAAGGATTAGGTCTAGGTCGTGGATCAGGTCCGGTTCAAGTACCAGGCTTGGTTCAAGGACCAGTCCTAGTTCGTGGACCAGGCGCGGTTCAAACACCAGGCCTGGTTCAAGTACCAGGTCCAGTTCATGGAATATTAGGTCCAAATCATGGACTGCGACCTAACCAAGGACCGGTTCATCGTTCTGGTCCTGTGCCCCCATCTAATCCTGCGCCTGGAGCTGGCTCTGTGACTGGATCTGGCCCTAAAGGATTTCAAGGAAATAAAGTGACTGTCGAGTTTGCCAACGTAAGTACTACCTATAATATATGTAAGAAAATATGTTGAATGAATAAAATCGGGTTATAGGAAGGGTCACCTTTGTCTGTGATAATGATTATGTGTTTTGTTTCAGCTGCCACCTTCTACAACGTTCCCATTCCTTTGTGATAAACTCTCACAGTGTGGTCAAATGACGTCACTGAGGTTTACCACACCTGGATGTGCTGTAGCCTGTTTTAGCCACCCATCTCACGCGGAAAGATGTTACCGTATCCTTTTCTATATTCTATGTGATACTTTTTTCACAGGTGCTAGAGCCATGTTGTCTATAGTAATTTAAAAAAAAAGAAGTTTAACCCTAAAACCCGACTACTGAAAAATCTCGCTCTAAAAAGTGTTAAACAAGAAAATATCAGGGATCGTGTGGTCGTATGCCACTTTTCTTTGGAATGTATTGTTTTGTTAGATTTAAGTGGCATACGACCACGGCTATTTTTAATATGTTCTTGTTTTAGTTTTAAACTTATTTTTTTATTTATATTATTTTGAGGCAAGCAATAGGTATAATTTATACATATTTAAAATGTACTAATAAAGCCCTTTCAGTTGATACTAAACACGACATATTTATCTCAAATGTATTTTTAAGATTTACTTTATGACCTCTAGAGGGCGCCACATTATATTCAGTGACACATCATATTTATAGCTTATAACCAGAGGACCACTAAGACGCTTCTGACCATATCTCATTTGTCCAGTTCTAATTAGTGGCTGAGGAGCTCCGCAGATGACTCCGCCACCTCGGTCGCCTATGGCGCCCAGTATGGTAGTTGACGACGAAGTCCCCGAGGTCACTTGGGTAGAACTGGAGCTGGCGGTGCGAAGGCTTAGAGCCAAGAAGAGCACCGCCCCGGGACCCGACGGCATTCCAGGCCGCGCGTGGGTCCTAGCTCTGGGAGAAGACGGTCTCGAACCCCGAATGAGAGGGTTCCTCAGCGCATGCTTGGAGCGGGGCCAGTTTCCGAAGATGTGGAAGACGGGGAAACTGGTCCTCATCCGAAAAGAGGGTCGCCCGGCGGACGAACCGTCCGGCCACCGGCCCATTGTGTCTTTGAAAGAGTTATTGCGAAGCGCCTCGTCGAGCACCTCTCTGGTAGGGGGCCGGACCTGGCGGATGCCCAATATAGTTCTTTTTTAGTCGCCCGGGGTGGGGTGACGTTGGTGGTGTCCTTGGACATCTCCAACGCGTTCAACACCTTGCCCTGGAGTTGCATCAGCTAGGCCCTCGTGTACCACGGTGTGCCTCTACCTCCGCCGCATAGTCGGGGCTTACCTGACGGAGAGAGTCGTCATCTACCCAAGTGCGACTGGCGTCGGTCGGCGTGAGATGTCGTGCGGTGTTCCACAGGGATCGTTCTTGGGCCGCTCCAGTGGAACATCGGATACGACTGGGTGCTTCGCGGTGAGCTCGCGGACGGCGCCGCCGTCACGTGCTATGCGGACGACACGCTAGTGACGGCGAGCGGGGCTACATACTGCGAAGCGACCCTGAAGGCCACGACCGCGGTTGCTCAAGTCGTGGAACGGATCCGGCGGCTGGGCCTTGAGGTGGCTTTGCATAAATCCGAGGCCATGTTCTTTCAGGGACCTCGGCGCACGCCACTACCTGGTTCCAGTCTCACAGTGGGAGGCACTCTCATCGGCATCAAGCCCCAGATGAAATATCTGGGGTTCGTGCTCGACGGCCGGTGGGACTTCGGGAAGCACTTCCGAAGTCTGGGCCCCAAATTGGTGGGCACTCTGGCGCGGCTACTGCCCAACCTGAGGGGCCCGGAGGACTCCTGCAGGAGACTCTACGCGGGTGTCGTGCGGTCCATGGCCCTGTACGGGTGTCCCGTGTGGGCGGACACCCTGAATGATCGGCACTTGCCCCTGCTGCAGCGTCCGCAGCAGAAGTTGGCGCGCCGCATCATAAGGGGGTACCGCACGATATCATTCAACGCGGGGAGTCTCCTCGCCGGATCGACAGCCTGGATCCTGGAAGCGAGATCCCTTTCGGCGCTATACCGGTTCCGAAAGGTGGCGCGGGAGCGGGGTCACGATCCCGAGCCCGAAGAAATTCGGGCCGTGAGATCCCGGCTCCACAGGGAAATGGTGGCGGAATGGGAGATACGACTTGGGCGACCAGGCGCAGGGCGCGCCGTAGTAGCGGCGGTAGGACCCATCATGGGGGAGTGGCTAGAGAGGCCACACGGCAGCCTCTCGTACCGTCTGACGCAGATGATCACCAAGCACGGTTGCTTCGGGAAGTATCTGCGTCAGATGGAGAAAGAGCCAACGTCCGAGTGCCTCCGAGTGCCGGGACTTAGGGCCGCACACGCTCACCGAGTGTCCGGCGTGAGAGACGCCCAGACCCGAGCTTGTGGCGGCCCTGGGAGTGAGGGTTCTCACGCTCTCCACTTTGCTCGCGGCGATGGTCCGCTGCACGGATGCGTGGGCGGCCGGCGCCTCCTTCTGCGAGCAAGTAATGCTCGTGAAGGAGGAGGCGGGTCGGGAGCGGCAGCGGGAGCGACGAAGGATCGCAAGACAAGCTGCCTGCGTACGAAGGCAACTCGAGCGTCGGAGGTTCATGAACGACCTCCGCCCCCAATGAGCGCCGGCCTGAGGGTGACGAGTGAAGCCGCCTGTCACCCTGGCAGAATCAGGCCGCGGCGGTGGCGCGCCTGGCGCGCCTCCCCGTTTCCGGGTACGAGTTGGGGACTCTGTAGTCCCCACACCCGAGAAGAGGGCCAGATCGTGAGAGATGGCCCTGGGTCGGCCGGGGTGCGAGGGATATGCCTGCCAACCTCACCTTCAGCAACCAAAGCGACCCGCAGGCGGCGTGCGTTTTAGTCGGTTCGAGTCCGACATAACCTCCTCCACCGGCTCCGGTGGGGAGGTATCCGTGGGGATTTTGTGCACGTAAAAAAAAAAGTGGCTGAGGAGCTATGAGGGGACAGATGAACCTACATACATACATAGGCTGTCAAAATTGTGACCCTCCTTTTCCTTCGCCGTAGTCGGGTAAAAATAAAAAGATCGCTATGACAGTTGTAGTGTAGGGTTGGAGTAACTCAAATCGACTGTGGTAATAATCGATTCAAGTAACAAACGATCAATCGATATAACATTTGTTTTATTGATGTTAGGATTAGTATATGTGTCAGGGTTAATGAAAACCTAAAATGGGCATTAATAATTATTATTTACTCACTTTCTGGGTTACTTTCGCTTGCATTACCTTAAATAAAAAACAAAAACAAGCAGCGTGGTTTCCGGCAGAGTAGAATTTGGACCACCCTATCTCTTCCCATGCGGTGTTGTACAAGCTGAGGGATAGGGCTGTTTAACATCAGACAGATATATACAACCCAGACTCAGTCTCCTTGATTACTCCCGTGCCTTCGACAGTATAAATGTCTCACTACTCTTGTCAAAACTTGTATATTACGGATGCAGCACAGAAGTGGTTGCTTGGTTCGATAGCTACCTGAGCCGAAGATATCAATTTGTCCAAGTAAAGGACAATAAAACAGGATACATGGTGGATTCCCCGCATCGTCAGGTCACCAGGGGCGTTCCGCAGAGCTCTATCTTGGGCCCGCTACTCTTCATTCTCTACAGTGCAGATATCACCAGCATGATCACCAACTGCAGGTTCCACCTCTACGCCGATGATCTTCAGCTGTATCTCTCTTTTCCTCCATTTGACTGCCTGGAATCCATGAAGAAAATGAATGAGGACTTGAGAAACATTGAAGACTGGTCAAGGAGAAACTGCCTGGTTTTAAACCCAGGTAAGTCCAAATTTATGGTCCTGGGCACTAGACAGCAAGTCGAGAGTACATGTCAGCATCAATTAGAAATAAAAATTGATGGCAGTGCAGTGGAACAGGTGAAGGAGGTGCGGAGCCTGGGAGTGGTTCTTGACCAGCAGCTGCTATTTGAGACACACATCCTACAAGCAGTCAGGAACTGCTTTTATAGGCTGAAGGTGCTATACAGGATCCGCCCATACATCAGTGTGAACATAAGGAAGATACTATGTGAGTCACTTATCCTTTCAAAACTCAACTATGCTGACACGGTGTATGGGAACTGCCTCCTACGAAGAACAGAGCGACTGATTCAGAGAGTGCAGAATGCCTGTGCAAGATTCTGCTTCACAATCCCGCCACGCACGCATGTAACGCCTTTTCTGAACCACGGCGGTATTATGAAAATGGCACAGCGTAGGGAGCTGCATTTTGCAACATTGCTCTTTGGCGTAGTGCAAAAACATAGACCCAGGTACCTGTATGACAGACTGTTTTGGTCGAGAGACCAAAATAAGCACAGTACACGGGCATCTGCCTACCTTATGTTGACTCCGAGACATAGAACCTCGGCGTACCGAGGAAGCTTCAAGTTCGCAGCCAGCCGCATATGGAACGACCTGCCACCACCAATACGATCTGCAAAAACATTGAGCTCATTCAAAAATAAATACCAATTGCATCTGCTGGCTGCACAGAAGCGGGATTGTACTCACCCGGGGAGTACTCCATGATACAATTTAAATCCGAGGTGACGTTCGGTAAACCTTGGTCGCTCGTGGTTATCGGTGGGTGTGGTTGTTGTCCCTGAAGATGCTCCGCGTTGCACTGGTTGCACGCCGTGTGCTTGTTTGCATAAACATGGCTTAAACACTGAACATGTACACTAAAATACACACATCACATTGCACTAATTTATTCATGATCACTGTTCTTGCACAGCGATTATTATTGGCGTATTGCACAGTGAATATATGGCATTCTTACGGACGGAATGGTACAATAATTGATTCTTGCTTGTCGGCCATCTTATGATGTTGCGCAATTGTATGCAACGCATGTTACCTAAGATGTTACTCAATAACAAAGAGTTTATGTCATCGATAACTGCGCGGGAGCGGTGAGTGAACCACAGACAACCACAGATTATCTGTGATGATTTAATTTTATAAAGGAAGATATCCCGTTATGCATTTTTCTTTCATTTTTGTTTGTTGTTTATGGTTTGGTCATTGTGTTCTCTATTTTTAAGTGTTTTAAGTGTTGTATGAGATCTGTTGTCGTGTGTTCATGCGTCACTGACTCGTTGCGTGGCGGCGGAGCCACTAGCGGCGCCATCTGAAAACCAGCGCTTCGCATACCCTGGTGTGCGGGGCATTCATGCTGAGATGGTGGCCCATTTGGGTGCGCACGATGTGCAGTGAGAGTGTTCTTTTGTGATATCTTCTTGTTGTGTATATATATATATTGTCTGACTCTCTGTACGTTGTGTGTTCGTGAATAAATGTTTTTTCTTTCTTTCTTTCTTTCTTTCTCAGATGCATTGCTTGAGTCAAAAATAGTACCCGGAAGACGCGGCAATAGGCTCACCCCGTATTACGTGAGACCGAATTTAATGATTGGTTAAATGTGGATGGGCTTGTCCTGCTTTGTCTAACACTGACAGAAACTCTGTGCTTACAGGGTTGGCAGCGAAAGTCTAACTCCCTTGGTGTTGCACACGTCCATAGGCCACGGTAACTACTTTCCATCATGTGGGCCGTGTGCTTATCTGTTAACCAAGTGGTATATATATAAAAAAAACTACATACATATAAATATGATAACACATTACCCTCTCTGGCGCAGTCGAGTAAAAACATTAGGCACTTTATAGTGTGATTATACACAATGAAAATGTCGTCCTCCAGTTACCCTCCAACGCACTAAAGGTGATTTTCCTTTATACCAAAGGTAATTATTACCGCGTATGTAAGTTCCCGATCCCTTCTACCCTCAGGCTATATTCTCCGTGGCCTTGAGCTAGTTGGGACCCTTTGTGAAACACCCTAGCCCTTCTCTTTTGTCCAGCAGCGTTATACACTCTAATTTTACGGTGAATTACGTTTTGAAACTGTTTCGAAGTGATACCATAGTGGGGTAATTTAATCATGAAGTAGGTACGCTGCTTTGTGTGCTTTCTCTTGTAACCATAAATAATATTATTAACTAGTGGTAACCGTAAATTTATCTGCGTATACTTCGATCTGGGTTTTAACGATTATGCTGGGTACCCTAATATTTAAAAAAGTGTCTTAAGATATAGTGTCAAAGAATCAATTTCATTTATTCAGTTTAGGCACATAAAGAGCACATAATTAACGTCAAGTTTTACAATTATGACAAGAAATATTGTACATACATACATATAAACACACCTTTATCTCCGAAGGGTTAGGCAGAGGTGAATTAATACCTACATTTTACCAATCATTGTTTTCCGACTTTTCCCACATTGTGGTCCCACATAATAGGGGGTAAGCCTATTACCGTCTGCCGGGCACTATTGTTGACTCGAGCCTTGTATCGTGCCGAGTCTTACTTGTATATATCGGTCTTATGTTAAACAACCCTATCCCTTAGTCACCTTGTACGACACTGCATGAAAAGAGATGGGGTGACCAAAATTCTACTCTGCCGAGAATCATTTTGATAATGTTTTTTTCGCTGGTTCAGTATGTTAGTTCTACTGAGAAGATACGAGTAAAAAACTCAGAGATTAGAACTAGATTATCTTTTTTTTGGTTTTGTTTACAATTTATATTGTGTGAGTAAGCAAGAGACCAAGGTTGACCACGCATTTTCATCATCAAGTCATCATCATATACAGTAAGTACATCTCGTCACACAGCACAGTCGTTTAGGAGATTACGTAATACAAACACGCAGAGAGATAGACTGAAAGTTATGTCGGCTTGAACCGACTAAAACGCACGCCGTCTGTGTGGGCCGCAGGTTGCCGGAGCAGGAGGAGCAGGTTATCTGAGACATATCCCTGATATCCCTCGCACCCTGGCCGACCCAGTAGGTAGCGTGTACCTGTACATATTTCAATATGGTGTTTTACATTACTTTACACTAGATTTTACATGATAAAAGCTTGAATGGCTAATTGACATTTATGTAATTAAAATTACATACATACATACATGCATACATACATACACATTATCACGCCTTTATCCCCAGCAGGTTAGGCAGAGGTGAATTAACACCCACATTCTACCATCATTGTATTCGGTCCAACGTGATAGAGGGTGAGCCTATTGCCGTTTTCTGGGCACAATTGTTGACTCGAGGCATGCATCTGAGGCTGAGTATGGCCTGTATATATCTGTCTGATGTTAAACAGCATCCCTTAGTCGTCTTGTACGACACCACATGGGAAGAGATGTGGTGGTTCAAATTTTACTCTGCCGGGAACCACGCGATTATAATTATTATATTAATCTACTTTATTAATATTCCTTAACTATATTATCAGAAAACTATAACGGGATGGTTGTTGAGGGTTACAGAATAACTGTTACAATCATATAATTTTGGTAAGTAAAGCATTCGGTAGAGTAATTACTCAGCCAGCGATTAAGATGCGAACGTATCAGACGATGGACCGCAGCATCCACGTGAGTAACGCACACTAAACGCGCTGTGCGAGGTTTATAGACTGTATATATATAAAAAATCGGTTTGACAGGTCTTTTAGTTGTAAGTATTTTGATATTGACTAACTGCTTTGTTACACTGTCGATTATGTAATGTGTCGCAATGCGCAAACCTCGTGACTCCATTCTATATAGCAACACACACACACACACACACACACCAATACAATACACACTCATACACATACACGCTTCTACTTGTGTGAATTACCTAGTAATTATATTGAACAGTAAATAGTAAGTAAATAATAAAACCGAAATAAATCTTTATCTCTATCGTAACTAGCTATGAGAGAAAGCGAGAAAAAAAATGTGCTACAGTAATATACGAAACGTAATCTTTCTATTTCTATCTACTTATATCTCCCTCTCAACTTCTGTTCGCCTCGCATCACACTTTTCGTAACGCTCTCGTCACGCATTTAGCTGCTTAATCCCTTTGCAATTTTTTTTTGTTTTTTTATCTGAAGTTACGAGGTTTGCGTATAAAGAAGTTGATATATTTGATGCCATCCGCTATTTCTTTTTTTGCACGAAATTCACACGAGAGAAACGCTTACTTGCGTGCAAACGCATGTAACAGCGGACGGCCTTAACAATGTGAGCTATTGTATCTAACAATGTGAGCTTATTTTAATACGAATAATAGTATACTTTATTACATAAGATTTATTTTAATTTTATTCTAATAAATTAAACGAGAAATTTAATTTTAAGTTATAGAATAGTGCAAATTTGTTATTATTATTATAATTTAAATTATTTATATTAAATTTTAGTGTTAGTAATATAATGATAGATTTCATGGAATTACTAACAATAGTACCTACTTATAATTATATTGTGTTATCAAGACACTAACACTATTTATTTCAGAGTTCTTACAATGTACACTCAGTTTTAAGTTTAGTTTAAGCTTTATTAATATCGTATATTAACAACTGAGTTTTGTTCTGTGTATTTAAATACCTACGTACAGTTATTTATGTAATACTTAATATAATACAATACAATAGATACAGGAATAATTAATAGCTACTAATACATTTTTATAAGATTACACAAAGTGTATTTGTGTAATGTTATAAAAATGAAAAAGCTAAGCGTAATGTATTATAATATGTTGTGCTCAATAAAGAATTAAGCATATTTCTTAATTCTTTATTGCATACACATAATGCAGAGATCATAAATAAAACATTTCAAAGAACATGTACATAGTATAACTGAAAATGAGTTAGTCCCAGCAAACCTTTGAGTAGCAAAGAATTATATGTGCATTACTAGAGTAACTGTTTCGAATTAAAAATTTGGTATCGATATACTATCATACAATTTACAAAAAGGAGTGTTATCCCTTAGAGATAGGTGTCTGGTGGAGCCACCTGTCACCCTGGCAGAAGCAGGCTGCGACGGCGGCGCGTCTGGCGTGCCTCCCCTTTTGCGGGGACGAGTTGGGGACTTTGTAGTCCCCACACCCAAGGAGAGGGCACGTAAAAAAAGAAAGGTGTCAATATTCATTAGCTCATGTTATTATTTTGCATTCCGTCCCATATTAAAAATCAACGAATACTCGGTACAGCGAGGTCGCTCCGCGAAGCCTGTGAAGCCCCCAGTAAAATTCTGTGTTTCTGGGCAAAGCTAGGTTGGCTGCTCTAGTCAGTAACTTTGCACGCACTACGATCCAAAAGGGAGGTTAAGTGCTTACAAGAGTCCCATTCCATTCCGTGTCATCCAGGTACCGTGACACAATTTTTGATCTAAACAATCTATCTATACATAGGAGTAGCTGGCTATGGGTTCCGTACTCAAAGTGTAAAATCGGAACCTAAAAGGGTAGGTTGGTACCTACTAATGGGCCTACCAGACGCACAAGCTCCACCACAGTTTGTGGTGCATGTACATGCACCACAAACTGTGGTGGAGCTTGTGCGTCTGGTACATGTTTGTGAGCAAATAAATTATTATATTCTATTCTAATACCGTGCGTGTGGTTGGTAAAAATGATACAGTTACACGCGGTTTTCCGTGTGCGAACTCTGTGTAAAACTTGTGCGTGTGGTAGGCCTATAAGACTACGCTGTCCCTGCGTCTGTATGTCATCAGGCTGTATCTTATGAACCATTTGACAGTTGAAATTGTTGAATTGACAGTTGATGTATTTCTGTTCATCACTAATGTTACTATAACATATACTATACATACATACATATAATCACGCCTTTATCCCTAGAGGGTTAGGCACAGGTGAATTAACACCCACATTTCACCAACAATTGTATTCGATCCCACGTAATAGGGGGTGAACTTATTGCCGTATTCCGGGCACAATTGTTGACTTGAGCCATGCATCTGAGGCTGACTCTGGGCTGTATATATCTCTTTGATGTTAAACAGCCCTATCCCTTAGTCGCCTTGTACGACACCGCATGGGAAGAGATGAGGTGGTCCTAATTCTACTCTGCCGGAAACCACGCGGCAAACTATAACAACTAGTACTAAAATGAAATAAAATATTTAAGGGGGCTCTCATATTTCAAAAGTATGAGTATATGTAATGGTACGGAACCCTACAAGCGCGAGTCCGACTCGCACTTGGCAGTATTGTTCGGTTCGCTAACCATCGGGTGGCGGCAGGCATTTCGAGGTAATTAATATGAATTATATTTCCTTACAGCAGTGTGACTAACAATTAATTATTATTACATGAGCCTATTGTTAATTTAAGATATTAAATTTTAAGATGATTCATTTTGTAGATTCTCCCAAGTGTATTAAAATTTGTGAGACTAGCGATTAAAGATTATATTTTAAAATGTTTTTAGCTTTTAAAATCAAATCATATATGCCAAAGAATTTTGATTATAACTTTTTAAATTAATTTCGATGTGTCAGTTTGTAAATACATATAGACGCAAGCGGGCAACTGGGGAAGTACCTCCACCCTACAGAATACCGCGGTCATAATAACCTCGTGTTGTGTTCCTGGCGGTGTGTAGGGTAGCCAGAGCTCACTGGAGGGTTATTGTGCTGTTAGTGGAAAGACCAAAAGCTTGTCCTGCTTTGTCTTTTACACTGACGGCACAGAAACTCTCAATGCTTGCAGGGTTGACAGCGCCAGTGTGACTCTTGGTTTTGCACGCGTCCAACGAACGCAACCAATTTCCAATAGGTGGGCCGTGTGCTTGTCTGCCACCTAAGTGGTAAGAAAAAAAAGAAACAAAAAAAAAGAAACAACAAAGTAAAGAGTTACTTTGTTGTATCTGTTTTTTTTTGTTTCGTACACGTAATTTTATAAGTATCATTATAAAGTAACCCTTCTGTACTATTGAAACTGTTTAGGTATAATATTTCATGTATGTTGTAACAAAGTTATAACACACTTTATTCATAATCTGGTGTTCCCTAGTGTACCCTTATGGTACACTTTGTGTGTCCTCCTTGTGTTGCATGTCGTGTACCTTTGTATTGCATGTCGTGTTTGTATTGCATGTTTTGTACCTTTATATTGCATGTGGTGTACCCATATATTTCATGTCGTGTACCTTTGTATGGCATGTTGTGTCCCCTTATATTGCATGTTGTGTAACCTTGCATGATGTGTACCCTTGCATGATGTGTACCCTTGCATGTTGTATTTATAAAGTGAATTTAATGTTGTATTAACATGATATATACTTATAGTTAAGTGATCGTTCATTATTGACCTTTTATTAGGTTTATTTAAAGAATAATGCATACAATGTTGTAATTTGTGTTCTTTGAATGGTTTACCGATCAAAAACAGAAAGCGACCCAAATGTTAGGCAAAAACTAAGTTATTAACTTAGTTTTTTCAACTTACAGGAAATAAATTTAAATAATATATTTAAGTATTAAGGTCTAGTTATAATATCCCACTTATTTTTAAGGATTATTATTTTATTATTATTTTATAGGTATATACCGTGTAACGTAATTGTATATATATATTGTTAGAAAATAATTAATATATTACCGTATCTTGATGGAATAAAAGTACACGTTTATAAAATGAAATTGGAGTTTTTATTGCCATTCGCGCATAACCTTTCGCACTCTATAAGAATTGCCCACACTTGCTCATTGCGGTAAGCAGCAACTACATCTCAACTTGCTACGATCTTGATGGTAAATTTAATGAGGGTGAGTATTCTATCCGGAGTTCTGGCGACAGTACTCGCGAGCATTTTCACGATTAAATTTCCATTGACTAGAGCGTTGCTAGATTGGTCACAAGACTGACTTTCCACTGGAGATCGGTTATGCTACGTGGCTATAGATGCGTTTGACATCCACCAATCATATTCGTTAGTCCACATAGCATAGCACTAGTGGCAAGGCTGTTTTTAAATATAGAAAGATGCGTGCTATTGTTGGTCAGTATGAATGTATGCTATTGATACGTGATGTGAATGTCTATGAGAATATATTCGAATTTTGAACATTTGTAAGAAAAAACGTAAATACATCGAGCATCGAGTGTAAGATGTGCTATGATAGTACATCTTACTAGCTAAACTACATGGTATAGCACATTAGAAATTGTCACATAGTTTCATTAGCTTAACTTTTACATCCTCGTAACAGCTGCATAACACATCTTTGAAGAAAAGGCGCCTAAAGTGTTAGTAGCGATATTTGACTATACGCTTGGCACTGTTTTTTGTTCAGTTCGTCAAATTTGAAAACGGCGAATGCTCGAGGATCTGTTAAAACTGAATGTTCAAGTCTATCAGCACCTTAAAAGGCGGTAACAACCATAAAATATAGAGCTCGGTGGGTACTTGCGCATAATTATAAATCTTGGTCTGAGCTCACTGTGTCTTCATGTTAGTACCTACTTCGTGGTCTCGCCCCGCAGTGATTCAGTAATATATCTACATATACTGAGCACATATATCTACTGTCTAGCTGTCAGTCGGGACCTGTCATCCTACTGGTGCAGTGAACCTACAAGTTTCCCGTAACTTTCTATGTCAGGTGTGAACAAAAACAATTGGACCAATTGCGAATTGGACCAAACGCGAATTGGACCAATTGCGAATTGGACCAAACGCGAATTAGACCAATCGCGAATAAGGTGAATTGGACCAATCGCGAATTGGACCAATCGCGCCTAAAGGCACTTGAGCCAGTGGAATGTGGCGGAGTCTTGTCTTTTAGGCGTTTTATTTTAATGACGTTTTAAGTCCTGTCGGAATTAGCCATGACCTGGTTTTAACCAATGAGTAGTCTGTTAAATTTTATGCAAATTCAATAGTTCCCGAGCCACGTTTGATTTTTTCCTCCCGGGTGATACATCGTTTAAGTGTTAAGCAAGTTGAATAACGAATTTTCGGGTTTGTCAGCTGCGATTTTGTTAGTGGGATAAGCAACGGTAACCGCTCATACATGTAAAACAGGAAAAAAAAGAGTCGTTTCCTCCCGATTGAAAATTGGATAAATTACAGTTAAGCCAATGTATTCAAGGAAAAAAAATCTCAGCTGTTCATATTGCGGTGGAAAATGCATCAGCTGCTAGTTTTTTATTCCTACATTAGCTATTTAACCTACAGTTATTCCTATGAAAATTTTCCACCACAATACCGGTACTACCAATTTTTTCCTTCAAGGTATTGGCTTTTGAGCCGGGAAGAATTGACTGTCAATTTTTATTTTTTTACAACTTTATGTCGCCAGCTGAAATACGCATGAATGAGTCTTGATCAGATTTTAAATCATGCGTTAGATTGATCGTAACTGGTTTAATAGAATCAGGCATACGACTAAACTTTATACATTTTTTATACCACTTAGGTAGCAGTCAAGCACAGCGTTTCTATGCCGTCGGTGTAGAAGATATAGCAGGACAAGCCTTTAGTCTTCCCATTGACAGCATAAATTCTTCAGTGCGACATCTCGATCAATAATTTATTTTTTAAATACCACTTAGTTGGCAGACAAACACACGGCCAACCTGATGGGAAGCGGTTACCGTGGTCTATGGACGTAGGACAACACCAGGGGTGCCACACTCGCGGTGCCGACCATGAAGAAACCTTCTGATGCCCCTCTTGATGAACTCCATATTGTAGGCGCTTGGGAAAACCGCAGCAGGGATGTCATTCCACAACTTGAGTGTGCGTGGGATGAAGTTTCTTTCATACCGCACAGTGCGCACCGTCTCAGGTCTCAATGTGTGGAGATGAATTCCCTGCCTATGGCGAGAGGTGCGATGATAGAATGTAGCTACGGGCATCATGTCAAACAATTCATCTGAGCACAAACCATTGTATAGGCGGTAGAACACACACAGTGAGGCAAAATCCCTCCTAAGGCTAAGAGGTTCCACACTATCTGTAAGTATGGGATTGTCAACCAGCCTCCATGCCCGTCTTTGCAACGAGTCGAAGGGGTCAAGTTGGTATGCAGGTGCTCCAGCAAAAAGGTGATAAATTCACGATAATCGACATATACCTACGGGGACGGAGCCGCGGACGGAAGACTAGTACAATAATATAATCTAAACGAGCTCTCTTACAATGTCACTTAAGTAGTTAGATAAATTACAAACAGTCAAATAATCGTTAGATACTGGGGTCAAATAAAACTATATCTAAGTATTAGTAGATACCTACCTACAATAAAATTTGCTGAATTGAGGGAAAAAATCCTAGTTGCAATTTTCTTTAGAAATACGTCGAGGGCCAGTGACTTGGCCGTCTAAATTTCAATTTGCGTGGTGTTAGGTTTCCGTTGCGTTCTCCGCCATCTTAAATTTAAGATTGAAATTTTATTTAGTGAATAATTTGTTTATTTTTCATTATCTATACCTACACGGAAAATGGACGGACGACCTGAAAAAGGTGGCTGGGACAGACTGGATGCGGAAGGCAGAGGATCGGAAAAAATGGCGCACATTGGGAGAGGCCTATGTCCTATATCCAGCAATGGACTACGGTGGGCTAATTGATTGATTGATTGACACGATAAATGGGAACACTTTTTTATACAACTTAGGCGGCAGACAAGCACACGTCCCACCTGATGGAAAGTGGCTACCGTGAGCTATGAGCTTGTGCAACACCAGAGCAGTCATACCCGTGCTACCGACCCTGCAGAAACATAAAATTTTATTATGAAATAAAATTGCTGCTAGGATTTTTTTCTCTATCAAATCCTACTTGGAGTATAATTCAATCTGAAAAATCGTTAGACAAATGAGTCATCGAGTTAATCTTTCTTCTACTGTAAGTACCTATTAACTACATAATATCAGTAGGGTGATTAATCTATTAATCAGAGGTTAGTAAATCTTCTATATTTATAAATGTGCATGTATCCTACTTCTTATCATGGCATTCTCAAAGGTTTGATCGCCGTAATGCCACATGTCGTGAGGCGGTCTGAAATCGAGACTACTCTCTCTGGAGTACCTATCCGATTGGAGACGACTATACCTAGTCCAATTCAACCCCACTAAGACACAAGTATGTGTATTCACCGCTAAGAAAACTCCATTCATTGTAGGGCCACAATTCCTGGGCACCGCTTACCCTCCTCGAGTATCGGGATCCTTGGTGTCGATATCTCCAGCGACGTCCAATATCGAAGTCATTTTTAGGATAAGGTTAAGTTGGCATCAGAAAACTTGGAGTGCTCAACAGGGCGAAGCAGTACTTCACTGCGGGGCAGCAACTCCTTCTTTATAAAGCACAGGAGGTAGGACACGGCGGTATATCCGCCCGATTGAGCAGTCCGACTGGGGAAGTACCTCCGCCCTACAGAATACCGCGGTTATAATAACATCGTGTTGTGTTCCCAGCGGTGAGTAGGGTAGCCAGAGCTCACTGGAGAATTTGTGCCGTCAGTGGGAAGACTAAAGGCTTGTCCTGATTTGTCTTCTACTGACGGCACAGAAACTCTGTACTTACAAGGTTGGCAGCGCGACTATGACTCCTCTGGTGTTACAGACGTCCATAGGCCACGGTAACTACTTTCCATCAGGTGGGCCGTGTGCTTGTCTGCCAACTAAGTGGTATAAAAAAAAAAAAAAAAAAAAACAGGTCCGGCCACACATGGAGTACTGCTGTCACCTTTTTGCTGGAGCACATGCATACCAGCTTGACCTCTTCGACTCAGTGCAAAGACGGGCATTGAAGCTGGTTGACAATCCCATACAGGTTGTGTGGAACCTCTTAGCCTTAGGAGGGATTTTGCCTCAATGTGTGTGTTCTACCGCCTATTCAATGGTTTGTGCTCATATGAATTGTTTGACATGATGCCCGTAGCTACATTCTATCATCGCACCTCTCGCCATAGGCAGGGAATTCATCCTCACACATTGCGACCGTAGACGGTGCGCACTGTGCGGTATGAAAGAAACTTCATCCCACGCACACTCAAGCTGTGGAATGACCTCCCTGCTGCGGTTTTCCCAAGCGCCTACAATAAGGGGTTCTTTAACAGGGGCATCAGAAGGTTTCTTCATGGTCGGCAGCGCGAGTAAGGCGCCCGTGGTACGTCCATAGGCCACGGTAACTGCTTCCCATCAGGTGGGCCGTGTGCTTGTCTGCCAACTAAGTGGTATAAAAAAGGCGGAACCGGTCAGGTTCAAAATAAACAAATTCTGCAAAAGTACAAATATGTGTGGTAATACACTAAGCGTTCCAGAAAGTTTGACGAATATTCAACTGGATGGAAATGACTGAAACATTAGGTACTTTTTCTTGCAAGTGACAGGTTGGCGATAGGTAGGTACTTGATCCATGAATAGGGTTGCGTCCGGGACTTCATAATGCAAGTCTCTATAGCACTTTTACAAATTTTATCGCCTGATAGGTAATTTCTGACCTTACCTACCTACTTGAAATTATTGTTGATAACTTGAATTACCTGCATTACTTGAATTGCTTGAACTACCTCAATTACATCAATTACTACCTGGCTCGGGGACTACCTATTGGATATTTATCTATCTACAACACTGCTTTGAGACGCCGAAAATAAATTAGGTAAAGGAAGCTGAAGCTCTCTCAAGAAATACATGAAAATGTGTTGATAATTTTATTCACAACCTTATAGGTATACAAACAACAGCTAGTAAATATCTAGCTGTTGTCTACGGTTCCGGTCGCGTGGATTTCATATCTGTATTATACATAGACACCCAGACCAATGCAAATATTACAATTTCATTTAAACTGAAGAATTTGTGCTGTCAGTGGGAAGACTAAAGGCTTGTCCTGCTTTATGTTCTACACCGACGGCACAGATACTCTGTATTTACAGGGTTGGCAGCGCGACTGTGACTCCTCTGGTGTTACAAACGTCCATAGGCCATGGTAACCACTTTCCATCAGGTGGGGCGGGCGCTTGTCTGCCACCTAAGTGGTATGAAAAAAATATACTGAGCGGGAATCGAATCTGGAATTGAATTTAATCTTCCTCCTCAAGCTAAACGTTAATATATTTCGTATTGTTATCTATTCTATCAAATAATTTGCAAAGTAGTCGTGTGTATATATTGGATATAAAAAAAATACTTGAGTTATAAAATATATTTCGGAATTCTTGTCTATTTATTCGTGATGGACGTAAAAACTATTCAATGGATTTTGATGGGTTTTTTTTAAAGGTCTTGTTAGGGTAGATTCAGACATAAGACCAAAGCTGCGATAATCTACATCCTCGCGGGCAGAGCCGCGGGCATAGGATAATATTAGATCTTTACCTATGAGCATAGCATAGCATATACTCACGCCTATATCTCCGAAGGGGTAGGCATAGGTGCTAGTACTCATATTTCGCCAGATTATGTTTAGGTCCCAATGTATTAGGTGGCGAGCCTATTGCCATCAACCGGGCACTTTTTTAAACCTGCGATAAATACACACATAACCTCCCTGCTGCGGTTTTCCCAAGCACCTACAATATGGGGTTTTTCAAGAGGGGCATCAGAAGGTTTCTTCATGGTCGGCAACGCGAGTGTAACATCCCTGGTGTCGCTTACGTCCATAGGCCACGGTAACCACTTTCCATTAGGTGGGCCGTGTGCTTGTCTGCCCCCAAAGTGGTATAAAAAAAAAACTTCGAAAAGCATTGAAAAGTCATTGGTGGATGAAAATCCTATTATTCCTGTAATTTAATAGCTATTTCCATTATTACTATTTTGTTTGAGAATTGATTTCAAGATTTTACAACTCTGTTTTAAGTTATGTTTTTATTAACCGCTTGATAAATTAAACTCGATCTTCAAAAACAGTACCTACTTCCTAAATTTTTGATGATAAATTTTGTATTACATTTTTACAGTTGTCACTTTTCAAAAATCTAATAAAATGGTTTGTTAGCTTAATGTTGTCTCATTTATACAAAAAAAAAATAATGCATTTGTCATTCCTAAAAAAATGCAAAAATGTTAGTACTGAAAATTCGGTTTCCTCCAATTTTTTCAAAAAATACGGTAATATATATTTAACAACCTATTATATTAATGTCAAAATATGTTGAACTCATCCACGTGTCCGTACGTTTTTACTGATATGTTTTACCATATTTTTATATTATAATCACTTTAGTTACACGTGTGTGGGGTGGTGATGTTTTTTACATCCGTAACCATTCATTCTAAGGCATTGTCTCTAGTTAGGACCTTTATAGCCTTCTTAGATCAGTGTGTGTAAGCGAGTATGTCAAAATCTGCTTATAAATTCATTTTGCTGTAGTTAGTTTTATCAGTTCAGCTTAGGTCTAGCAACGTGAACAACATGATGTTTATTATATTATGTAATATAGTTATAATACTTCTGTCGAGTTATATATATTACAAATGGCATATTGTGAAAAATTTTTGGCGGGTCCGTGGAGTGCCACATTATCCAGCTCATCCCATTTTAGGAAGCCTCACTTTCTTACAGCGAGAGAATCCTGTGAGTATGTTTTTTATTCACTATTTATTTGTTTGTTGTTCTTTCTTTCTTTCTTTCTAATTATTACATACATACATATAATCACTCCTTTATCCCCGGAGGCATAGGTGAATTAACACCCACATTTCACCAATCATTAATTTCGGTCCCACGTAATAGAGGGTGAACCTATTGCCGTCTTCCGGGCACTGTTGTTGACTCAAGCCATGCATCTGAGGCTAGTATGGGCTGTGTATATCTGTATGATATTAAACAGCCCTATCCCTTAGTCGCCTTGTACGACACCGCATGGGAAGAGATGGGGTGGTCCTAATTCTACTCTGCCGGGAATCACGTGAGTAGTAGGTATTCCCGGAGACTAGACCAACTCTCCAAACCACCACCTCCCCCCTGTCATTCCCTCCCCCCGCCATGCCCTGTCTCTCGGCTTCAGGGTGGTCGTCACGGCTAAAAAAAAAAAAAAAAAAAAAAAAGTTTGGTGTCTATTCGGGGGTTTTCGGCGATGCCGAGTCGATTGCGCTAATCCGTTTTCGCGTACGACGCACCGTTACAAAGTTACAGAAACGTAATCTGAGGTAATTGACGAACAATTGATAACGGCCGACCCTTGATAACGACCAGCCGTCGTCGCTGAATGTTATCTCGGGTCTGTTGTCTTTTTTGTCAATGTCTGCGTCATAGCCAATGATGACTAAACCTATGATGTAAACGGGTATGTATATGATTTAAAAAAAAGTCCTTTCGCAGTACTAATGTTCTTTATTATTTTCAAAACAATATTTGAATAACTTACTTAATATGATATCGTTATACAGCGTATTGTTAGTGAACAGGTGCTGGAAATCGGCTAATGACATACCATAATGTTTATAGTATAAATACATTAAACAATATTCGCCACATACTGGAGTGTAATCGTTTTGGATTCGATTAGTGTTGTAATTCCATACTCTGCAATTTCGATCTAAAAACGTACGATGGAAACCTGTGGGTGCTCTACCATAGGAATCAAAGTACTGACCAACTCCATTCGCGTCTATGTGTATAGCAACCCAGTGAGAACCAGGCTTATTGTCGCTATCTAAGTTGCTTATGATATATGTAGGCATATCTACATGAATCGGCAAGCGATTTGCGGCATAAACATTACATTCACTTTTTGAATCCACTTGTCTCAAGTATCTCCGTATTTCTAATGTATTCATGATCGCGTTGCGATGTTATCAGGCTCGTAGATTATAAGCAAATAATGAGATCAACAATAATTTAACATATTATAGGGTCTACAAAAACTTTTGTATTAACTGTAACATGACGTACGAGCTCCCTTTGCTCGCTCCCGCGCATAATAATTTCACTCATAATGAACATTGACCAAATTGGTCTGGTCTATGACAGAGTATCTTAACATACACTGCATTTCGAACATTCACGGTAACATAATATATACAAACACATTGTTAATAAAACAAAGAAATACTTTGTATGAATATATTTTATTGAAAGGATCAATATACAATAATGCAGACTTATTTCTA
Organism: Eilema griseolum; assembly: GCA_963662185.1. NCBI lineage: Eukaryota > Metazoa > Arthropoda > Insecta > Lepidoptera > Erebidae > Eilema > Eilema griseolum. The sequence continues at coordinate 20,609,304 of OY759245.1, forward strand.
AAACATATTTAATTCTAATACGCGCTTAATTCTAATACACACTTAATTTTAAAACATTTAAGTTTACTTAACTACTATAGTCAACAGAAATGTTACGGTTTTTATCGATTTCTATAACATTATCAAATTCTGCATAGACAATACAATTAATAGTTTGTGTTAAAGCCGTATCAAAGCGAACTTCTATTCTTACGCTACCATGTTTTATAAGGTTCCAGTGATTAGAAGCATTCGCTGATAAGTCAGGTGTTAAATCGAACGCTAGCAGACAAAACCCTTTGGAATATTGATCTCTAGATATCCCGTTGCCTTCATTAAGGAAATGTATACCTGTACCCGAGAACAACGTATGATAACTAGAAGTAAAAATATTATTCCCAAATGATGGTTGTAAAGCTTTTGAAGGTATTTGTTGTCCGTCTATGTATAAACAAAATGTACTAATATCAAAATTTTCAAAGTTAAATGGGTTTTTAGAGAGATTTCCATTGAATGCTGCATTATTCACAAAACCAACTATACACCGTTTAGGTACTTGACCAAGGAATATGTTATCAAGAGTTTTACCCTGAACACCTGATGGTATCGTTAAAACTTTAACTTCAGCTCGTGTGATAGGATATTTAGCTGTCGTAGATGATAACACTTTTTGATGTGCAAGTAACACAGTTGGATTAATTCGTGCTCTACGAACAATCAGGGTTGCATCTGTAATAGTAACTTTAAATTTAAGGTCGTCAGCAAACAATTAGAACGAGTCAGTCGCTATCTAAAACAAAAAAATGTATGTGTCATCTAAAGTAATGACCACTCGTTATAAGCAAAATTTCTGTTATCTGGGAATATGACTAAGTAGGTAGGGATTTGTGGTTATCGAATACAACAAAAAAGTTCAGTTATCTGAGGTATTTAGCTTACAATTCAAACAAATTGGTTTGCTATCTGAAGGTAAATTATCTGAGGATATCATTACTACGTTTCTAAAAGCAACGAGATATGGGCTGTGTATAAAAGAGAGCCCTCTCTCTCACTAAACTCAGTTAAAACGTCGTCAACAGTGGATAAGTTAGTACACTATAATAAAAAGACCAAAGTACAAGTTTGATAACTGAATATCATAGTATTCTTCATACATTACAGTGTGCTGTTTATACGTTGTGGTTACTATGGCTGTAAGTATTATCATATTTCAAATAGTGTTCTTAATTACATTTATACTTTTTTATTCGTGTGTCCATGTCAAATTTTTCAAAAAGATATTTTATATTGTTTCAGTTTCTAGATAATACATATAAACAGTTTTACTATCCAGGGGAAGAGGATGAGCGCAGTGATGAAGAAGGTACTCTGGAGTACAAAGTAAAGAACGCCATTCTACTAAAAAGGAAGAAAGACATAGAGGAATTCTTTGAGAAATCGAAGAAGAAGAAGAAGGCCTCCAAAAAGTCATCTACTGTTGGACGCTTATCAAACGGGGGTACAGCATATATCTCTACAAACAATGACGATGGAGATAATGCATCCCACCTAGTAAAAATTGAAATTTACGATCTGAAGAAGACTAAAGAAATTGCGCCGACGGAGCTATGGAAACATGCCGAGCTGCGTGTAAAATATTATACAGCAAACGATGGGGACAAGAATTTAAACAATGTACGTGATATCATATACGATATAACTAAACAGCTCGCTGCTACCGAAGATTGTGCTAAATACTTCATGAATAATTGAAGTAGTGAAGATACACAGAGACTTCTACCTTAATTTAGTTTTGATAGTGTATGAACTATTGTGTAGTACAATCTATCTAGTAAAACAGTGCGTATTCAAGAATCCTTGTGTTAAATATAAAGATTAATAGTGATACACCATGGATACATTAAACTGTGACTTATATAATTCGGAACTCGTGGTGCTTGCTGAGGAAGTGTCGTTAGATTTTATGTCATCTGAATTCAACCAGGAATTTCATATATCACAAACTGGAAAAGGAAAAAGAAAATCAGAATCTGTGACAACAACAGAAGAAGACTCAACTGCAAAAAGAATACATCTTGAAGCACCATCCACATCATCAGTGTTTTTTCAAACTGTGAGTACAGAAAGTTATGATACAATTAAATGTTCACAGTGCAATGTGTCGATAAAAAAAAAATTTTTGAGTAACCATTTGAAAAGTAATACACATAAAAATAATTCTTTAAAGAATGATTCAGAGTTAAGAAATGTTAAAATAGTTGAAAGTGCTTTCGGAAATAGAGTTATTACGTATAGAATTAAATCTGATATCATTATTGACAACAATCCACGACCTTTTCAAACACCTGAATTATTTTTAAAAGAAATCAAAGATGTCGTATTTACTTTACTTGAACGATGTATCATAGATCTTTTTATTGTAAAAGTAAATTTTATCCTCAATGCAGACTTTATACAGCTAACTAAAAACTTACGTAACACGTTCGACTTCCAAATAACTAATTACGTTTTCAGTCGTGGTGATGATAAAGATATGATTTTTTCTTTAATAACTTCTGAAATAAGTACTAAAATTTCAAATTTTGAAAAAAAAGATAGTGGTTGGAGTTTACTAAAAATTAATTACATGGATATGAATGTTAATAAATTTAACCCATTGCGGGGCTCTTTCTACATAGACCTACCATTAGACATAAAAGTTAAAAAAGCAGTAATAAATGTGCAAAATAGGGATAATGAATGTTTTCGATGGGCAGTTTTATCAGCATTATATCCAGCTAAAACCCATGTTGACAGGGTAACATGTTATATTCCTTATAAAAATAAATTAAAATTTGGTAATATTTCATTTCCTGTAAAATTGAAAGACATTAATAAATTTGAAAAACTTAATGATATTAGTATAAATGTTTTTGGTTTAGATTACGATTCTAGAAAAAAGAAAAATATTGTGGTTGGCCCGTTATATTTTACAAAAGAAAAAAAAAACATCCATTTAAACTTATTATACATAACTCAGGCTAACAGAGGTCATTATTGTTATATAAAAAATATTTCAAGGTTAGTAGCTCAACAAATTTCATCAAGTAAATGTGCAGTTCATATTTGTGATGGTTGTTTGTTAAACTTTACATCGCATAATAATTTAAAACAACATCAAGAAAAAGATTGTTTCCACATTTCAACAAAACTACCATCGGAATCTAATAAAAAAAGTAATTGGTTTAATGAGTTAACACCTTCGAACCAAATATCATTTAACAATTATGAACGAAAATTAAGAGTACCCTTCGTAATATATGCTGACTTTGAAGCTTTTTTGAATCCTATTAACGGATGTTCTAATAACCCAAATAATTCATCAACCGAAAACATCCAAAAACATGAAACGTATAGCTTTGGCTATTACATTAAATGTTCATATGATGATAGGCTTTCAAAGTATAGGTCACATACTGGTAAAGATTGTGCACGTATGTTTATGAAAATGATAAAAGATGATTTAGTTAATATCTGTAAAAAAAATACGTTTGTTAAAAGTCCGTTACCATTAACGGAAGAAAATATTAATATGTCTAATCAAACTAAAGTCTGTTATATTTGTAATCACAGTTTAAATGAAAATTTTGAGATTTGTTATAATTGGTTTACTGGTTTATATGAAGGAGTTGGACATACACATTGTTCTAAAAAGTATAGAGTACCAAACTTCGTACCCATATTTCTACATAACTTGGGTAACTATGATTCGCATTTTATTGTTCATGGTCTCAATTTTGAAGATGGTAATATAGAAATCATTCCTGAGAATAAAGAAAAGTACATTTCTTTTTCAAAAATATTAAATATTAATAACCGTGTTATGAAATTAAGATTTCTTGATTCTTTTAAATTCATGTCTAGTAGTCTAGAAAAATTGGCTCAAAATTTATTATTGGAACAATTCAAAGAACTCAAATTAAATTTTCCATGTGAGGAAGACTTTCGGCGCTTAATACGTAAAGGTATTTATCCTTATGAATACATGACTTCATTCGAATGTTTAAACTTAACATGTCTGCCTACTCCTGACAAATTTTATAGTTCGTTAACTGATATGCATGTTACTGAAAATGATTACCAGCATGCTCAAGATGTATGGAATCATTTCCATTGTAAAAATATGAAAGAGTACTCTGATTTATATTTAAAAACAGATGTTTTATTGTTGGCCGATATATTTGAAAATTTTAGAGATGTGTGTCTTAAAACATATGAATTAGACCCAGCCCATTATTATACAGCACCGGGTTTGAGTTGGGATGCCATGTTAGTACATACTAAAATAAATTTAGAGTTGTTAACTGATATAAACAAAATTACTTTTATTGCAAAAAATATTCGCGGTGGTATATCTCAATGTAGTAACAGACATGCTAAAGCAAATAATTCTTATATGTCAGAATATGATCCTTCTGTACCATCTTCTTTTCTAATGTATCTGGATGCAAATAACCTTTACGGTTGGGCTATGTCTCAATGTCTCCCTACTGGAAAATTTGAATGGGTTGATGTTAATACTAACTTTCATGTTCCTGACGATGCTGATTATGGTTTCATTTTGGAAGTGGACTTAGAATATCCAAAACATTTACACGACTTACATTCGGATCTGCCGTTATGTCCTGAAAATATATGTTATGGTGGTAGTAAAGACAAAAAATTGATTCCAAATTTAAATGATAAAAAGAACTATGTCATTCATTATAGGAATCTTAAACAATGTTTGAAAAGAGGACTTCGTTTGCTTAAAATTCACAAAATTCTTAAGTTCAATCAATCAGCGTGGTTAAAAGTTTATATAGATTTGAACACTCGCATGCGTTCATTGGCAACTTCAGATTTTGAAAAAGATTTCTTTAAATTAATGAATAACTCTGTTTTTGGTAAAACAATGGAAAATGTTTTAAAACGAGTAAATGTAAAATTAGTGAACCATTGGTCAAATTGTGGAAAAACTCAGGGAGCTGAAACTTTAATAGCAAGACCTGAATTTCATAGTTTATCTGTATTTTCAGAAGACTTAATCGCTGTACAATTAAACAAAACACAAGTTTTATACAACAAACCGATTTACCTTGGATTTTGTATTTTAGATATTTCAAAAACTTTAATGTATGACTTTCATTATGATTTTATGAAAGAAAAATATATGGAAAATATTAAACTATTATATACAGATACTGACAGTTTAGTATACCAGATATTTACCAATAATTTTTATCATGATATTAAAGAAAATTTAGAAAATTACTTTGATACATCCGATTATCCTCCTGACAATATATATGGATTACCTCTAATAAATAAAAAGCGATTAGGATTTTTTAAAGACGAAAACAATGGTAAAATTCTTAAAGAGTTTGTAGGACTTCGAGCAAAAATGTATGCTATGGACGTACAAAATAAATTTATTGCTAAAGCAAAGGGTGTTAATAAATGTGTTACAAAAAAATTTACTTTAAATGATTATAAAAGCTGTTTGTTAGAAGAAAAAATACATTATAGTGAAATGTTAAGATTTAAGTCAATAAAACATACCATATACACACAAAAAGTTAATAAAATATCTCTTTCGCACAATGACACTAAACGATACATATTGGAAGACGCTATCAATACCCTAGCTTGGGGGCACTATAAAATTAAGAACATTTAATTTTATATGTATGTTGTAAATATAAATAATAAATATTCTACAACCTACTGCCGCAACACGGCTTGCTTCATGCTTTAATTGTAATATAAATATGTTTTTAAGATTGCTATAAATATTTGTCCTTATAGGTCTCTCTATTATAAGATTGTGTAATAATTATATAAAATAAAATTTAACAAATTTGTTTATAATATTGTGCCATAAATTTTTATCATTATAAGTCTGTCTATTATAAGATTGTATAATAAATGTATAAAATATACATAGTAAATTTGTTTTTATGGTTGTGTTATAAATGTTTATCATTATAAGTCTGTTTAAGTAATAATTTTTTTAAATAAAATATATAAATGCTTATTTTCTTAACAAATTGTTTCATTCTTTGTCTATATCCTAACTTACTTAGACGTTTTTCAAAATGATCCACTTCAATCATCCATTTACTGCGATAGTTGCTGGTCCAAGTGGATGTGGAAAGTCAGTCTTTGTAACAAATTTTATAAAATTTGTTAAAGATGTTTGTAACACAAATTTTGATCAAATAACATGGTGTTTTGATGAAATGCAACCTTTATACAATATACGAAATGTTAATTACATCCAAGGCATACCAGATCTAACTATGTTTAGTGGAAAGGATCCTCAACTCCTAATAATTGATGACTTAATGAGAGAGTCTGATGGACGTATTGTTGATATATTCACAAAAGGAAGTCATCATAGAAATTTAAGTGTGTTTTACATATCACAAAATTTATTTCATCAGGGAAAAGGTCAACGAGACATATCTCTGAATTCAAGTTATATAATTTATTTTAAAAATCCAAGAGATAAAACACAAATACGATACTTGGCACGACAAGTATTTCCAGAAAATCCAAAATACTTGGAAGATTCTTACAAAGACGCAACTAACAATGCACATGGATATCTTATGATTGATTTAAAACAAGAAACAAATGACATGTGTCGTATTAAAACAAAGATATTTCCATGTGATGGATATTGCACTGTTTACATACCATCAAAAGGGTTTAAATATAGTAGAAATCAACAGATATCCATTAGTTACTAACAATGCATGGAAGCACAAAGACGCATAAAGGCCTATTAAGCGCTCTGATTACACTTAAACCAAAATATCAAAAAGCTCTTTTAAAAGCCTGCGATGAAGAAGAAATAAATTGTATTTGTGAATGTATTCATAACGTTTTACAAGGAAAAATAGAATTGAAAGAAAAAGAAAGATCAAAATTGAAAAAATACAAAAATATTCTACGAAAAATAGTACGGAAGGGATCACACAAAATTAGAAAACATTTAATAATACAAAAAGGTGGTGCATTTCTACCACTAATCTTGGGTTCTGTTCTAAGTGCCTTGGTTAGTACACTTGTCTAAGAAAAATGGATAATGCTAAAAAAATGTTACTCATCGATCCATCTCTATTAGAAAAGTTAAAACAACCTAACGCGGTTGATACTCCATTATCCCGTTTAGACACAGATATGCAAAACATTTTAAATAGCGATATGGATGATCGAAAGAAGTGTATTTTATATTTACAAACTCTACAAAGATATTTAAACTTCACTAAAGAGGAGCGACAGCCCTATGAAATACCAATAATAAATCAAGACTCGAAAAGATCGGTGAAGTATATTACTGATGATGAAGATAATATATCTACAGTCCATTCTAACACATCAGTAAAGGAAGTAAGTTTGCAAGAAACTAATGAAGGACCATACACATCTAATTACATTTTAAAACTTATACCAAAATCCTATATAAAAAGGGGGGAATCACTGTTGAACTTACTCTCTTTGAATAAATATAAGATTAATTGGGATGAGACAGGCACTGTGGTTATAGATGGTCAAAAAGTTCCTGAAAGTAATATTGTTGATTTGGTAAATGATTCATTGAGGACACTTAAAAATAGTGAACCTACTGGATGGCAAAAATTCGCTACAGCTTTAAAGGAAATCAAAGTACCGCTTATATATATTGGTAACACAAAAAGGTCTGAATATATTAAAAAGCTACAATCACAAGAGCATCAAGATTCAATCCCAGCAGATGAATTATTTTCTACACCAATAACTGAAAGTAAATTTCGTAAAAAGATAAAAAGAAAAATAGATTGGGAAAAATGGACCCCATATTAGAATTAAATAAGATTTATTATGATTCTTCACATCCTGCAGGGTACAGTAGCCTTAGCAAATTAACCAAAGCAATGAAAGGTAAATTGAAAAGAGATGATGTGAAGAACTGGTTAAAGTCACAAGAAACATATACATTACATAAACCTGTACAAAGAAACTTTTCAAGAAATAAATATATTTTATCTAATATTAACGAACTGTGGCAGGCTGACTTGAGTGATATGAGAACTTACTCAAATTATAATGATGGGTTCAACTATATTCTTTGTGTTATTGACGTGTTTAGTAAATATGCCTTTGCGAGACCAATGAAAAAGAAAAACTCTGAAACAATCAAAGCATGTTTCGAGAGTATATTCATGGAAGCTAAAGTTACACCTACACATATACAATCTGACAAAGGGACAGAATTCGTATCCAAAGACGTACGAAAATACTTTACTTCAAAAAATATTAATTATTATACTACTAATAATCCTGATATTAAAGCAAGCATTGTAGAAAGATTCCAGAGAACTCTAAAGATGAAAATGTGGCGGTATTTCACACATAAGAACACGCATAAATATATTGATGTTTTACAAGATTTGCTGTACTCGTATAATCATAGTTATCATTCTAGTATCAAAATGTGTCCATCTGAAGTTAATCGTGATAATATCATTACTGTATGGGAAAATTTATATTACAAGAAAGGAAAAGACAAACCTTCTAACATCGCTTTATCGAAGTTTCGCGTTGGTGAGTTTGTCAGAATAACGAAACATAAACATATTTTTCAAAAAGGTTATGAATCTAACTGGAGTGATGAAATATTCATAATATCTTCCGTAATTCGCCGGTCTCCATGGTTAGTATACACTCTTAAAGACCTAGAGGGCGAAGAGATAATAGGAACTTTCTATGAAAAAGAGTTACAGAAAATCATCTTTGACCCCACTGCCAATTTTAAAGTAGATAAAATAATACGTTCTCGATATTCTGGTGTTAGAAAAGAAGTGTTAGTCAAGTGGAGAGGTTATCCAGACAAATTTAATAGCTGGGTCTTGGCTACTAATTTGAAAGAAATATGAACAAACAAAGCTTTTATCTAACTTTACTAAGTAATAGTTCCATGGAATACTTTCCAGATAACAAAACATCAATTTTTTCCACAAAATTACCGAAACCAATAATACTAGAAGGAGAATGGAAGGTTGGCGTTGTGGAATTCCAGTATCCATGCACCATGTTTACGGTTCAAGAACATGAAAATGTTATATACATTGCAAAATTAGCACAAATGCCTAATGAAAAAAAAGAATCTCTAATATATTACAAAATACACATTCCAGCAACGAATTATGACAATATTAATCACATTTTAAAGGCAATGAATAATATTCGAGAAAAAATAAGATTTCGTTATGATGAGATATCAAAGTTTGTTGTGGTTAGTGTATCAGATGAAAATATAAAATCCATAACATTATCATCCAGATTAGCCCTTCAATTAGGTTTTGAACCAAATAGAAACTTAGTAGAAAAAAATATAGGAAAATGTCCGGCTAATTTACACTTAGGCTTACCATCGCAAATATTTGTTTATTGTGATATAGTTGAACCACAAATTGTTGGGGATGTGATGACTCCACTTCTGCGAATTATACCATTAGATCCCTCGAAATACATTTATGGTGCTAATAAAATGCATGTTTTTTCTCCACCCCATTATTTGCCTGTTATGCGTAGAGAATTTGATACCATTGAAATAGATATAAGATCAACCACTGGTCAAAAGATACCATTCCAATTTGGGACAGTGTGCATTAAACTTCACTTTCAAAAATTATAATGTATTCTCAACATGATAATATCTCATGTCCTTACCAACACTATTATTCCCATCAAGCTGGATCAGGTATAGGAGTGATCTATAGGGGAGCACCATATCAAAAAGGACATGGTATTGGAAGTTTTCTTGGGGGATTATTTCGATCTGTTTTTCCATTACTATCTAGTGGAGCTAAAGCAATTGGTAAAGAAGCCTTAAATGCTGGCGTTGGTCTGTTGTCGGATATGGTCAGTGCACGTCCTATGGAGGAATCAATTAAATCCCGACTCAAAGAGGTCGGTACCAATTTAAAACGCAGAGCTGATAAGAAAATAAATAGCATCAACATGTCTGGATCAGGATATATAACGAAACGGAAACGTCTTTCTACATTCATTCCTTCGATAACAGCGAGAGTGAAAGCCGCAAAAAAATTGAAAAGTGATCATATTAAAGATATATTTTCGAATTAACTATGTCTTTTTTACATAGTCAATCTTGTGAATGTGTTAAGTCTGAACTAGATTTATTTGCATTACCAACAACTCAAACTAGTATTGAAAGTGGAATATGGATACACTATAAGCCCATTTCGTCCCTTGCTGACGATGGACCTATTGAATTTCAAATACCCGGAGCAGGCGACGACTACGTTGATTTATCTCATACTTTACTTCAACTAAAAGCGAAAATATTAACCCAGGATAATACAAAACTTGCTACTAGTGCAGTAGTTGCTCCAGTTAACAATTGGTTACATTCGCTTTTTAGTCAACTCGATGTGTACTTAAACCAAAAACTTGTATCACCTCCAAATAATACATATGCTTATCGAGCTTACATAGAAACACTATTGAACTATGCACCTGCAGCTAAAAACTCGCATCTATCATGCAGTCTTTGGTATGAAGACGTAGCTGGGAAAATGGACGAGATGGATGATAAAAATGAGGGATTTACAAAGAGACAACAAATGGCTAGTGAAAGTAGAGAAATAGAAATGATTGGTCATCTTCATGGTGATATATTTAATCAAGAAAAATTTTTGATTAATGGTGTTGATATGTGTGTAAAATTAGTTCGCTCTAGGGAAAATTTTAATCTAATGGCTTCTTCGCATGACCTTAAATTTAAAGTTACTATTACAGATGCAACCCTGATTGTTCGTAGAGCACGAATTAATCCAACTGTGTTACTTGCACATCAAAAAGTGTTATCATCTACGACAGCTAAATATCCTATCACACGAGCTGAAGTTAAAGTTTTAACGATACCATCAGGTGTTCAGGGTAAAACTCTTGATAACATATTCCTTGGTCAAGTACCTAAACGGTGTATAGTTGGTTTTGTGAATAATGCAGCATTCAATGGAAATCTCTCTAAAAACCCATTTAACTTTGAAAATTTTGATATTAGTACATTTTGTTTATACATAGACGGACAACAAATACCTTCAAAAGCTTTACAACCATCATTTGGGAATAATATTTTTACTTCTAGTTATCATACGTTGTTCTCGGGTACAGGTATACATTTCCTTAATGAAGGCAACGGGATATCTAGAGATCAATATTCCAAAGGGTTTTGTCTGCTAGCGTTCGATTTAACACCTGACTTATCAGCGAATGCTTCTAATCACTGGAACCTTATAAAACATGGTAGCGTAAGAATAGAAGTTCGCTTTGATACGGCTTTAACACAAACTATTAATTGTATTGTCTATGCAGAATTTGATAATGTTATAGAAATCGATAAAAACCGTAACATTTCTGTTGACTATAGTAGTTAAGTAAACTTAAATGTTTTAAAATTAAGTGTGTATTAGAATTAAGCGCGTATTAGAATTAAATATGTTTTAGAAATAAGTCTGCATTATTGTATATTGATCCTTTCAATAAAATATATTCATACAAAGTATTTCTTTGTTTTATTAACAATGTGTTTGTATATATTATCTTACCGTGAATGTTCGAAATGCAGTGTATGTTAAGATACTCTGTCATAGACCAGACCAATTTGGTCAATGTTCATTATGAGTGAAATTATTATGCGCGGGAGCGAGCAAAGGGAGCTCGTACGTCATGTTACAGTTAAAACAAAAGTTTTTGTAGACCCTATAATATGTTAAATTATTGTTGATCTCATTATTTGCTTATAATCTACGAGCCTGATAACATCGTAACGCGATCATGAATACATTAGAAATACGGAGATACTTGAGACAAGTGGATTCAAAAAGTGAATGTAATGTTTATGCCGCAAATCGCTTGCCGATTCATGTAGATATGCCTACATATATCATAAGCAACTTAGATAGCGACAATAAGCCTGGTTCTCACTGGGTTGCTATACACATAGACGCGAATGGAGTTGGTCAGTACTTTGATTCCTATGGTAGAGCACCCACAGGTTTCCATCGTACGTTTTTAGATCGAAATTGCAGAGTATGGAATTACAACACTAATCGAATCCAAAACGATTACACTCCAGTATGTGGCGAATATTGTTTAATGTATTTATACTATAAACATTATGGTATGTCATTAGCCGATTTCCAGCACCTGTTCACTAACAATACGCTGTATAACGATATCATACTAAGTAAGTTATTCAAATATTGTTTTGAAAATAATAAAGAACATTAGTACTGCGAAAGGACTTTTTTTTAAATCATATACATACCCGTTTACATCATAGGTTTAGTCATCATTGGCTATGACGCAGACATTGACAAAAAAGACAACAGACCCGAGATAACATTGAGCGACGACGGCTGGTCGTTATCAAGGGTCGGCCGTTATCAATTTGTTCGTCAATTACCTCAGATTACGTTTCTGTAACTTTGTAACGGTGCGTCGTACGCGAAAACGGATTAGCGCAATCGACTCAGCATGACCGAAAACCCCCGAATAGACACCAAACTTTTTTTTTTTTTTTTTTTTTTTTTTGCCGTGACGGCCACCCTGAAGCCGAGAGACAGGGCATGGCGGGGGGAGGGAATGACAGGGGGGAGGTGGTGGTTTGGAGAGTTGGTCTAGTCTCCGGGAATACCTACTACTCACGTGGTAATCGTAGTTACTATACCCCCTAATCCCTCCAGCTTTTTGAAATTGCTTGTGTTAGGAGTGGGTTCATGTCGGTAGAGTAATGGACAGGATTCAAGTACCTACGACACATCTCAAGGCCACCTTTTTTTTGTATAGGACACGTTAATAAGTCTTCGCCTTACCTGGAGGCAAGCTGAAGGCAAAATCTCAGAAAAGAGAGTCACCATTGCTTACATATACTATGTAACAATGGTGACACACAGCTTGACGGCCTCATCATTTACTTTTTCACGCCCCGCTTAATGGACCCGGGACTGTAGGAAGAAGGAAACACGTGAGCTGGTAATGAATTCCAGGCCTTAATGGTGCGACATAGAAAAGTCACCGAATCGCTTGGTTCTTGATCGGATATTCTGCATCGTGTGCGGGTGACATCTATGCCCTGCACGTGTTGTCCTGGCTACTAGGCATATTTTTATAATATTTTTCCGACTTCGTGTGAATTACTGTTGTGTGATCTATAGTATCAATTGACTGCATGGTGGTCAGAAGCTAGGGTGAAGTTCAGAAGATACTGACCACCATTCGTGATGCTCATAATCCTAAAATGGTGGTCCTTCGATAGATATATATACATATAACATAACATAAACTCACGCCTATATCCCTGAAGGGGTAGGCAGAGGTGCTAGCACCCACATTTCGCCAGTTTATGTTTAGGTCCCAATGTAATTGGTGGCGAGCCTATTACCATTAACCGGGCACTTATAAACCTGCGATAAATACACACATAGCTTCGAAAAGTATCGAAAAGACATTGGTGTGTGCCATGGTAACACCTGGGATCGAACCCGAGACCTCGTCTCAGCAGTCCATTACACATACCACTAGGCTATCGCGGCTTTACCGTACCCGTGTTTACTCGCAGTTAAATAAGCAACCATTAAAAAACTATTATTTTAACATTATACAAATAGTTCATTCAATTAATCAGCTTATCACTATCTACTGCTGGACATAGGCCTCTCCTAATGTTAGGAGGCTTAGGCCCACTGTTTCGAAGCAGGCCAAACGTGTTGGTACAGGGCCTAATTTCGAGTTTTCTATCTCTCCCAGTAGTATCATCACGTTTTTTCCGTTAGTCGCCTCTTACGATACGCTTCGGATAAGATGGGGTGGTGATTTTTATATTGTGTAAATTAATCGTTAACTATGTAGGTAGGTACCCTATCTAAAATGTATGTCTTCCCATAACCATGGTTGCTGTAAAGCAACCGAAACAACGCGTTAGTTATAATGTAACACCAAATAAAACATAATAAACATAAATTCATATATACATATAATCACACCAAGGAAGCTAAAAGCTTTATTAAAGAAATCGGACAGAGGCTCATCGAGGCGACCGGTGACACTCGTTCCGGGTCGTTCCTGGTCCAAAGGCTGTCCATTGCCATCCAACATGGCAACGCAGCAAGTGTTATGGGCACTTTTGCACCGGGAGCGATCAGGGGCGGGTTATTTGATTAGTAGTTTTGACATATTGTATTAAAATAAATGTATTATAATTTAGACATTTAAATAATACATTTAATTATAAATAACTTTACATTACAGTTTTAAGTAATTAAAAAACTTTAATAAAATCACACCTTTATCCCCGGAGGGTTAGGCAGAGGTGAATTAACACCTACATTTCACCAAGAATTGTATTCGATCCCACGTAATAGGGGTGAGCCTATTGCTGTTTTCCAGGCACTATTGTTGACTCGAGCCATGCATCTGAGGCTAAGTCTGGGCTGTATATATCTGTCTGATGTTAAACAGTCTTAGTCCCCTTGTACGATACCGCATGGGAAGAGATGGGGTGGCCGAAATTCTACTGTGCCGGGACCTACGCGGCCGTATAAGAAAATCCGTGGAAAGTAGTATTATTTCAACTAGTACATACATACCTATTTATTTTATACAAAAAGGTAATTACAAATCAAAATGCTGTAGTTATACATCAAAAATAGAAATTATAGTCACCTTTTGAACTGACTTAATGAACTTATTAGATTTCTAGAGGATGCCTTACTAAATATGTTATAATATAATGTTATTTTTGAACTATCGCGGTGTGAATTAATAATTATATAATGGTTAGGAACTTTACGCGATTTAATCACGGAACTTACTATTTTTTTGCTTTTTGCTATATTGTGTTTCCTTCTTCCTACAGTTCCGGGTCCTTTAAGCGGGGCGTGAAAAAGCATATGATGAGGCCGTCAAGCTGAGTGTCACCATTGTCACACGGTATGTGTAAGTAATGGTGACCCTCTGTTCCGGGACTTTGCCTTCAACTTACCATCAGGCAAGGCGAAGTCCAATTGACGTGTCCTACATAAAAAAAAAAAATTAGGATAGTAAGTTCCATGATTTAATCGCGACAAGTCCCGAACTGTTATATAATTATAAAACATATTATATCCAACAACAAACAAAGGACCAGTGTATCATGGCTTATGGCACACTTATTGTACCAAAACGTTGATACTGATAATGAACCCAATCCATGATTTGAAAGTAGACTTTGGCGCGAAGTATACTTTGGGTTTCTTTGAAGGATAAAATTTGTAATGAGGTCCTCTAGCAAGATGGACGGACACTCTCTTACGAGTAGGCAGAACACGACGGTATTTCCGTCCAATTGAGCAGTTCGGGGAAGTACCTCCACCTTACAGAAGACCACGGCCATAATAACCTTGTGTTGCGTCCGGCGGTGAATAAGGTAGCCACAGCTCACTAGAGAGTTTTTGTGCTGTCAGTGGGAAGACCAAAAGCTTGCCTGCTTTGTCTTTTACACTGACGCACTCTCTGTGCTTACAAGGTGGGCAGCGCGATTGTGACTCCCTTGGTGGTAACCACTTTCCATCAGGTGGGCCGTGTGTTTGTCGGCCACCCAAGTGGTATATAAAAGAAACCTCGAAAAGGTGGCTCAGTGGATTAGATTTCACCCATACGCCTCCTGGACGTCATATTTGTCCTAGTTTTGGTGCTCCTCTGGACGTCAAAACTTTCCTACATTTGCCGTAACCCTGGACGTCAAATATGCCCTACATTTGCCGTTCGTCTGGATGTCAAATCTTTTCTAGATTTGCCATCACCAAGACATCAAATCTTCCTTGAATTTCAAATCTTTCTTGAATTTACCGCCCCTGGATGATTTGACATCCAGGGGCGGTAAATTCAAGAAACCTAGATTACCTTAAATTTGCCGCCTCTTTAGATCTACTCTTCTTTAGAAGAGCCGCCTCACCATCATAATCGATTGGCATAATCGACATAGCGGCCGCCCTGGGTCCCAGTTGCCATACGAACATCTATGGCAGTCGTTAAGGGTGGTGGAGTAGGTTGTGGAGGTCAGGCACCAGTCACTTTACGGAAAATTTCGAAGATCAGTCAAACCCGAAGGTAGACTGGAAAAACAGACCCCAAACTCCGAAGTGAAAGCTTCGGAAGCGACTGAGAAATCACTACCTGAAAACTACAAGAAAAGGTATCTAATTAGATACGTACCCTTGTAGTTTTCAGGTAGTAAGCTTTCAACAACGTCTTCACATCTTATATCGGGTGGTGAACAGCATAAATCATTTTCTTCATAACTAGTACTTGTACACAATTCAATTAATAATTAACTATAATTTCAACACAGAAAACGAGTTG
The DNA here is from genome assembly GCA_963662185.1 of Eilema griseolum. Taxonomy (NCBI): domain Eukaryota; kingdom Metazoa; phylum Arthropoda; class Insecta; order Lepidoptera; family Erebidae; genus Eilema; species Eilema griseolum. The sequence continues at coordinate 20,625,720 of OY759245.1, forward strand.
AGAATATTTTCGCAATAGCGGGAAACAATAATTAGTTTTACTATGTGCGCCCATCTAGCATGTACCATAGACTAAAAGAATAAGGTTTATTTTTTTCGGAAAGTTGAAAATGAGGAATTTAAAGTTTTTACAGAGAAAACTTATGATATATTTGAGTGAAAGTTTTGTTTATTAAACTGGTTTAGTAAACAAACAAGTTGAAACTATCTATTTAAATGCAGAGTTGCATGAAATGATCCATTCATTTATTTGTAGGTATTTTTTTTACACCTGATTTTTTTGTATCCCAACTTTTTTAAGAAAGTAACTCATCCAATTAAATAAAAAAAAATTATAGGCAACTCACTCGTGAGATTATAGCAAAGATAAAGTCACAGTTTTATTGTAGGTGCCATTATGCGCATAATTGCTACTTTATGAGCAAGTGTGTTGAAAAATTAATTACTTACATTTAAAACAAAGGATTTGTAGAATTATCATACGATTAAAATTTATATCTCAAAATTAATTTAAGAAATCTGAACATTTGTTAAGATATGATGAGAATTAAGAGTTTAGTTATTTACATTTATATTACATTAGTTTGAATTATTATAAAGAATATGAGTTGACCATACTTTATTCTAATAATAGTAGTGTGGACCAGCTTCTTTTGAGATTTTTTGTTGGTATGTTCTCAGTACCATTGGAAACGTGTCTAGTAGATGACAATATGCACACTATTACACGATACATAAAAGAATTGGTGGCGAAATCACCTACTGCGGGATTTTATTAACAGCTTCATAAAATCCCGCTACCTGTCTAAAATACAACAGTATCCGTGTTTACCAGCTCACGTGTTTCCTTCTTCCTACGGTCCCGGGTCCTTTAAGCGGGGTGTGAAAAAGCATATGATGAGGCCGTCAAGTTGAGTGTCACCATTGTCACACGGTATGTGTAAGTAATGGTGACCCTCTTTTCTGGGACTTTGCCTTCAGCTTACTATCAGGCAGGGCGAAGTCTAATTGACGTGTCCTATATAAAAAAAGTATATATAAAAAACAAGCCAACATTATATTTCCTGAAAATATATTCACTCAAGATATTTTTCTTATTTATCGCTTTGTTATTCCGTTTACCTGTACAGTATGTATGTTCTTATCTCGGGACAACGATTATTCTATTAATTATCAAACGTTATGACCGATATACTACAAACAGTCACTGATATAGACAACATCGAAATTGCGCGTACTATCGAGTGTGATAGTTCTGAGCTTAAGAAACACATAAGTGTTAAAATTAATGATCTAACTATTGTCTCACAGAACATCGCGAGTATATACCGCAATTTTGACAGTTTAATAACAACATTATCTACTCTCTTGTTCGAAACAGATATAGTTATACTAACGGAATGTAGATTAAACACTCATAAACCTATTCCACAACTCAAAAGTTATAACTCTTTCACTACCACCCGCCAACTGAATCAAAATGACGGAGTAGTTATCTACGTGAAAAACATATTAAAAGCGAAGGTTAGAGAAATAACATTGTCCGGGGCGTCCTGTTTGCAACTTGATGTACTTAATAATATAATCTTGTGCATTTACCGATCCCCTTCCAACCAAAACGCTGAGAGTTTTATAAATTCGCTTGATACACATTTAAATACCTTAACTTCACAAAAAGGTATTATAATAACGGGTGACATAAATATCACTATATTAAAAAAAAATTGATGAAACGTCTTATGAGTATACAAATAGAGTGAAATATATCGATATGCTCGCCTTGCATGGTGTTCTGCCTGGGCATATATTACCTACGAGAAAGAGAAATTGTCTTGATCATTTCATGCTTAAATTAAACAAGAAAAAGGTATTTGCATCCATAGCTGTTCTACATACTTCTATCACTGATCACTACACAACATTATTAGTATTATCCAAGATAAAATACATAGAACCTACTCAAAAAACTTCCACAACCATAGATTATGTACAGGCTCTAAAATACCTGCAAGATAATAAAATTCACGAATTATTGCGATGTAATGATCCAAATTTATTGTGTTCTCTTTTGATACAAAAACTCACTGATTCACTCAAGTTTAGTACGAGAACTGTAAACATTCCGAACAATAAGCGCATAATTAAACCTTGGATCACCAAAGGCATCTTGCGCTGTATAAAGAATCGTAACAGACTACAAAAGAAGATGCAACAGGATCCTCATAATATTATATTAAAAATTACATACACACGGTATAGAAACTATTGTAATCACCTAATAAAAAAAATAAAAATAAAATATGAAAGGGAACTGTTATCAAATTCAATTACAAATAATAAATTGCTCTGGAAAAATATTAAAGATATAACTTACAATAATAATGATAAAAGTCAAAATAATGAACTATTAGGTGTTATGACAACCCCTATTGAATCAGCAAACTATGTTAATAAATATTTTGCTAACATCGGCACACAATTAGCTCAACAGATACAGCCCAGCGTAAGCAGTGATTCTAATCGGTCTGATAAAACTTGGGCTCAACTCAATTCTTTCGTACTTTTGGATACAGACTGTAAAGAGATAAATGGAGTGTTAAATAGCTTAAAACCTAACAGTGCTCCAGGTTGCGATAACATTTCAACAAAATTTCTAAAATATGTCAGCAATGATGTTGTTCCCATCCTAACACATCTTACTAACCTATGTTTTTCAAAGGGTGTCTTCCCCGCTCCATTAAAACAATCAATTATCATCCCGGTTTACAAGGGAGGCGATAGAGACGATATCAACAACTATAGGCCAATATCTCTTTTGAGTTCTGTAGCTAAAATTATTGAAAAATTATTAAATACTAGACTACAAAATTATTTAAAAGCGTTTGACATTATATCTGACTCTCAATTTGGTTTTAGACAAAACATATCTACTGAAGACGCAGTCATTGCCCTAAGTTCTTTAGTAGCCGAACGTCTAGATAGTGGTCATAAATGCTTGACTGTCTTCTTGGATCTCAAAAAAGCCTTTGATACCGTCTCTATACCTAAACTTGTAAGAAAATTGGAACAGGTCGGGATAAGAGGTACTGCCTTGAATGTTTTTAAAAACTATCTAGCAGACAGGAAACAAAGGACTAAAATAGGTGGCTTTGTAAGTGAGGATGTAGAGGTAACACATGGCGTGCCCCAAGGTAGTGTATTGGGCCCTACCCTCTTTTTGATATACATAAACGACCTCTGCAATATGAAAATTAAGAGTGCCGAAGTATTTTGTTACGCCGATGATACAGCTGTAGTTTTCCACGGAAAGTCCTGGGTCGATGTTCAACGTAAAGCTGAAGCAGGTTTGAACTGTATTGCTGGATGGTTAAATTCCAACTTACTCACATTGAATACTTCTAAAACCAAATACATATGTTTCAGTATTTATAATAGTACCCAACCAAATTATGACTTTAAAATTAAAATACATTCATGTAACGATGCAAACGGTAGAAATTGTAACTGCCCAAGTATCGATAAAGTCACAGAAATTAAATATCTAGGCATAGTAATTGACCAAAGATTAACTTGGTATCCTCACCTGGAACAAATGACGGCTAGAGTACGTAAGCTGAGTTGGATTTTTAGGACTTTAAGACATGTGTTGCCGCGAATTAAAAGTGACAATGGTAACTCATCAAAAAATGTTTTATCACAAATATATTTAGCCCTTGTGCAATCGGTCCTGGTCTATTGCATTCCTGTATGGGGAGGAGCGGCAAAAACAAAAATTATAAAAGTGGAAAGAGCGCAACGAGCTTTATTAAAAATAATGTATTTTAAAATAAAGAGATTCCCTACTGATAAACTCTATCAAATCAGTGATGTGCTCTCTGTCCGAAAATTATATATATCCCAGACAATTATGAAAAAACATAAGACTTTAATTTACGACTCAAACATGAATAACTCTAAAAGAAGATCATATAAAGTGGTCCAAGTGCCTAAAACTAGAACTACCTTTGCTTCTATACAGTTTAACAAGAAATCGGCTCAATTGTATAATGCAATAAACAAAGAGCTTAATATTTATTCAAAAAAGTACTATGAATGTAAACAGAGTATAATGAAATGGATAAAGCTACTGACATATGAAGATACGGAAACACTTTTACAGCCTACTATTTAGATACACATATGCACGCTCACACACGAACACGCATACACAAATACAGGCACACGCGTACACACACACACACACACACACACACACACACACACACACACACACACACACACACACACACACACACACACACACGCACACGCACACGCTCACGCTCACACATACCTACTCATATTCCTATACAAGGAATATTATAAACAAAATAAATTTAAGAAAATTGTAAGCAAAGAAATAAGAAGAAAAATAAAACTTTGTAACTTTATTGATTAGCTTAACATTGTATTGTGTTAATAGTTACAACATATAAAATGGAGGAGCGGAGGCTCCTAACACAGGCACTTCTTGCTTAAAAGGAGTCTTCAAATACCATCTATGTAAACCATGTTTATTGACACAATAAAATATTTTTAATTTTAATTTTAATTTTAATATTTGAAAAGCACAAAACGTTCCAGAGAATTAAATTTGCATAAACAACAACAACATTTGAATTCAGTTTGTTTTGAATATTGTTTTAGCTCTTTTTACCACCCTTTGAGGTAAATCTATGTTGAAATGTAATAATATGTTCTACTGTATTGATACGTAGCCATTTTAATTGCGAGGGTAGGAAAACTCGAAATAAAACCCTATACCAACCTATCTGTGGGTCTAAAAAGGTCACTTTGAGCAATTCTGCTAAAAACTACTAAATTGACGAATTTCCAGTACATCTCAATAGATTCCTACAAAATTCGTTAAATGGTCACTCATATGAGCAGAATTACAACAATCCAGTTACCAAGCAGATCTCCTGGTCAGCGCGGAAACTGTAGGCCAAAACCTTACAACACTGGGAAAGGAATATGTCTAGCAGTGGACTATGATAGACTAATTGATTGATGAACGGGACAACGATCCCATCAACATCTCGGTTTAAGCCCACCTAAAGCGATAAGTACTTCTGCTGATTATAGGGCCTGGCGCGGGGTGTCCATTTTGGGTTGGGTCCTTGACTCCTGTAAAAGTCAAAATTAACCACCAAATCATGGAGAAGTAGGAAAGAGGATCCAAATTCAAATTCATTTATTCCTTTATTTACAAGCGAAGAATCCTGGTTCTGGTTCAGGGGGGTATCCCCCGCTGGAGCCGGAACTGTCTGATGGTGGCCGCTGGGCAGAGGAAGTACCGAGCTTCTCACAGTATTTTCCGGGAATTGTTCTGAGTTTGGAGACTTCGTGTGATTTAGTCTATTCAACATCGAAGTAATTTCGTCGGGACCACGACCTCGTTGGTTTCAATAAATGATTTATGAAACAGATTTTTGCAAAAAATTGTTTGTATTTTACAAAAACTATTTAAACTATTTTCGTGATTTGGTTCCTCTACGCACTATTTATTTTTAAAGGAGAATAAAAGAAAATTAGCGTTTTAGGTATGTATGACCTAAATTAGTCCTAGTGTAGTAGTTCCTAGGTGGTCTCTATATATTATTTATCGAGGATGTAGGAAACGACGGTATTTCCATCCAATTGATCAGTCCAACTGGGGAAGTACCTCCGCCCTATAGAATACCGCGGCCAAAATAACCTTGTGTTGTATTCCCGGCGGTGGGTAGGGCAGCAAGAGCTCACTAGACAGTTTTTGTGCTGTCAGTGGGAAGACTAAACGCTTTTCCCGCTTCATTTTTCACTGACGGCACAGAAACTCTCTGTGCTTACAGGTTTGTAGCGGTAGTGTGAATCCCTTGGTTTTGCACACGTCCATAGGCCACAGTAACCACTTTTCATCAGGTGGGCCGTATGCTTGTCTGCCATCTAAGCGGTATAAAAAAAAATTATCGTTAATATGAGGAAAACCTGCGCCAGCGCTCCGTTATTTAGCATATGTAAGTACAAACTAGCAGCTGAGCTTAGCTTGGACTCAGAGATTTTGGTGGTGTTCTGATTCGAGGTGGTCAACGTCATGATAGTCTAAAAACAAGATTTTACTTTATATTACTTGTTACAGTCACTATGGATGAAGAAAGTGTACAACGATTTCAAATCTCCTTACGTAGGCATGTGGGCCTTCTGGAAGCCTGGCCTCGTGATTAACTGCCCTGATTTGGCTAGAAGAATACTAGTCAAAGACCAGGAGAACTTCAGAAATAGATTCTTGAGCTCAGGAAAAACGGATCCAGTCGGGGCCCTGAATTTATTTACAGTTAACGTGAGTATCTGAGAAGGATTGTTTATATCACTGATAGGTTCACGTTCGATATTTATATTAACTGCTGATAAATTTATTTGAAAATTCTCAGGTTATGTATTTCCATTATATATATCCGTCATATGCTCAGAGCATTCTCCCTGCAAGGGAGAGATCGCGAATAATTGAAAAATTTTGACGTTCATATGTGCACTTTAAGTGCCTAAACTGAATAAATGAAATTGATTCTTTGATTCTTTTGAGACATGAACCTTTCTTGAAAACTAGGAGCAAGGTAGGCTTCAGAGTATTTTATTAGTAGATCTGTTTTACAATTGCCATGGTTCGAAATTTTCTGCTGGCCTATCAGCTGAAGGAAATATGAACTATTTTTTTTATAAAACTCGTGCCAATTAGTAGTCACGCTATTTAAATTCAAGTGCCTATTAGTTTTTTTTTTGCAAAAGCACTTTGCAAAAAATATATTTGCATAGTTTATGAATTAAACGTGACACGTGCCGGATTAAAGTGGGAAGGTCGACGGCCTCGCCTATATGAATAATTAATGTATGTAATGACTGATGTATGTGAGAAATAAATAAAAGATTCATCACTTTTAATTAAACAAACAAAATAATGCTCTAAAACATGACAATAAGACAGTTGTACTTATCCACAGTACCTTTTTAACGTCACATATAACCATCATAAACCTTTGAGCATGATGATGGGCCTTTGGGCTTAACCGCATGTGACTGCGGTGTCCCGGTGCAGTCCATGGCATACTTTTCTCGTGTTCCTTGTTTCCTACCTCCAGCACTAAAGATGATTTGAATAAAGCCACTGATAGCGAGGTTGAGATGGTACAATTTTAATTGGGAACAATCTAGCACCAAATTAATCATTGACACGAGAAGAAAAAGAAGAAGATTGATTTAAATTGTATTACTGTCCGAATTAAAGATGTGTCATCAGTCAACAGGAAGGGCGGAAAACCAGGGCATTAAGATAATTTTGAGTACTTAGTTCGTCAAGATTGATCAGATGCTGACTATGCATACCTTTCAATATTGCATCACTCGGTATTTCTTTATCAGGATCCCACCTGGTCATACCTAAGACGTCGTCTGACCATCCTGTTCACCGCAGCCAGGTTGAAGAGCCTGGATAATCTAATGAACACTAAATCGAATGACTTGGTGAATCGAATCAGGACTGATATGAAAAACGGTGAAGATTTAAATTTAAGGGTAAGTTCCCTATAACTTATATAATGTGTCGTCAGGTCGATGAATGACCTCAGGCCCCATGAGCGCAGGCCTGGGTATGACAGGTGGAGCCGCCTGTCACCCTAGTAGAAGCAGGCCGCGGAGGCGGCGCGTTGCGCGTTTCCGGGGACGAGATGGGGACCCTGCGGTCCCCACACCTGAGGGCCAGATTGAGAGAGATCGCCCTTGGTCAGCCGGGGTGCGATATGCCTGTCAATCTCACCTTCGACAATCAACAATGACCCACAGGCGTCGTGCGTTTTAGTCGGTTCGAGTCCGACATAAGCTCTCCCACTAACTCCGGCGAGGAGGTATCCATGGGGATTTTTCTCACGTTACATATACAATATGTAAATTTAAATTAAATAAGAATAATTATATTTAAAGATAAAAAAATTCAATGAATTAAAGAATAAAACAAAATTAACAAAATAAACGTGACCAGGTACCTAACTTTTAGAATCACGTGCACTCATTACTGCTTTAACTTATTAAAGCAGTAATGAGTTCACGTGATTGACTTATCTACCTATTCAAGTTTTTACAATCACAATGATTTAGGTAGCTCCTGAACTCTAATTAAATTTAGAGGTATTAACATTATTTATTATTGTTGAAATAAAGGTATTTTTCACACTGTATAGCGAATACACTTATCGTCTATATCTCCTCCCAGGTGCTTCTCTCAGACTTCACCACTGACGTGATTGGTGAAGCTGCTTTTGGTCTTCGCAGCGATACCCTCAGATCGGGAGACAGTGCCATGAGGAAAGTCACCAGAGACTTCATGGAGTACGGTCTTGTTAGAGGGCTGTCCTGGTCTAGCATATTCTTCTTTCCAGGCCTGGTTGATATTTTTGGGTAAGTTTATTATGCCTACCAAAGTGACTGAGCTTCACTCGGTTTTTATGGAGACTCTTAGTGATTTAGAGGGCAAAGAGGCTTGCGATCAAGAGGTCCCGGGTTCAATTCCTAGCCATTACTCTTCCGGTATGAACGCACTTCTAACACAAGCATAGTTGGAGAGGTTCGAGGGTATACTAGTCATTTGCCCTACCAATTTTTATCCGACTGTCAAGAAGGGTTTCGTTCCATAGCTTCGTCTCGGTAAACCAAGTATTTTTAGATAGGTGATGAGAAAAAAAAACTATATAGCCTCTGTAAAAAGCTATAATTTAAGGGGAACAAAATAAATTGTATATTGCAATTAAAGGGCTTATCACGAGGATTCCAAAATTATATATAATATTATAACCACATTTTAACTTAAAAATAAATTAATTATTAAAAATAAAAAATACCCGACTGATGCTGAAAAAATCGATACGAGTTTGCTAGCAGACGGCACCTATTAACTTTCTTTCAGTTTATGATTGGCAAATGAGTATCGCCTGCTATCGTTTGATTATATATATTGTTCGATCTTTTGAGGATCGTTTGTATTTTTTTTTAATATTTTTTTTTGAATTATTTTTTAATTCGAACTCGCAGTCAGGGTACGACAGCTTCCTCAGTTATTGAATTCATTCCTAAAAATGTCATGGACTCATAGTATCTTTAGAATTCAAAATACCGTAGGCATGCACTAGTCAAATGCTTATAATGTTACACTTATTTTAATATCAAAAGTCAAAATAATATGAAATCGACATTTATTAAGCTAAGCAAACGTATTGTACTAGTGGGGATATTAGCACGAAAACAATTTGGTACATCGCCCCGTTGCACTGGGATAGACTGGCTTGGATGCGGAAGGCGGAAGATTGGGAGCAATGTTACACATGGGGAGTGGCTTCTGCAGTCCAGACTGCGATAGGACAATTGATTGATTGATACCGTTTGGACAATCATATTAAGTATCTATACTGTAAGACAACTGTAACAGGTCAGACGGGGTAAGAGTTTATCAAAAGTATCTACAGTTAGGAGCAAAGGTCAAACACGTTTCAATGTCCTCAGTAGTTCTAAAGTAATTTATTAAAATGATAAACATCTCATTGTTCTCTGAGAACTGCAAAAATACTTCCAAAGCCAACCCTAATTCTCTATTTGGCGCATTATTCTACTTGACTTCACGTCAAACAGAATAATACCCCAAAAAAAATTGGGGTGATCTACTCAAGTTACGACTAGATTAAAACTATTTTAACCTAGTCTTAACTTGAGTAGAGCATGGATTTCAATTGATTAACATAGAAGATACGACTGACAAAATAAAATGTGTGGTAAATATATAGCTAAGATGTGTGGCTAATACAAAAGGGCGTAGTTACGTTACTTTTGGTTAAGTTGAAATATCGTTGTCTGCTTGTGTCACTAAAACGATACAAACCTTTCATAATTTTATTTTCCATTTAGATTCTCACTCTTCCCCAAGCATACATCAGCATACTTGCAGCACGTTATCAATATGGTGGTTGAACAGAGAGGGGGCTATAAGAAACAAGTCAACGAGTGCCGTGACCTCCTAGATGCTCTGCTAAAGATTAAACAGGAAGCTGCCATAGAAAATGAAGGTAGGAGGAATATCGTAAACTAAACGCAACGTAAAGATTGGTTTTAGTTTGGTGCCTCAAGATTTGCCCAAAAATGTTCAAGTTTAAGAAACAACTGGATTGTGAACGATAATTTTTTATGATTTCCATTTGCAGTTTTGGATGAAAGCTTCATCGTTGCGCAAGCGTCTATTTTTCTTCTTGGAGGCTTTGATACATCCAGTGTTACACTCTGCTGGGCTGTATACGAACTTGCCTGGAATCCTGATTGTCAGGTAAGAATTTTATGATAATTCTTCAAAAATTAAAGTATAACAGCCATTGTCGCATAAAGTATTATTATATACAGTAGGTAATTTTGAGACTAGACACGCTAGTCTTGATTTCTTATTTGATTTTCAATTCATATGCAAACGAACTCTCTGACTTCCACACTGTCTTCCAAACTAAATAATGGTTTACAGATATTGTATTTATATTTGTGACCCTGAGAGAAAATTTAAACGCACAACCTTATCACAATATCTTTTCTTCTAGGAAAAACTATATCAAGAAGTTCTAGCTGCAAAAAAGAAGATTGGTGATAGAGACTTCGATAACAGTGCACTGGCTGATTTGACTTATATGGACTGTGTTATAAAAGGTAATTTTTTTTTTTTTTTTTTTTTTTTATATAGGACACGTCAATTGGACTTCGCCTTGCCTGATGGTAAGCTGAAGGCAAAATCCCAGAAAAGAGGGTCACCATTGCCCACACATACCGTGTGACAATGGTGACACTCAGCTTGACGGCCTTATCATATGCTTTTTCACGCCCCGCTTAAAGGACCCGGGACTGTAGGAAGAAGGAAACACGTGAGCTGGTAATGAATTCCAGGCCTTAATGGTGCGACAGAGGAAAGAGTCTCCGAACCGCTTGGTTCTTGATCGGATGTTTTGCACCGTGTGCGGATGACATCTAAGACCTGCACGCGTTGTCCTGTGTAGGAAAGGGGAGGGTGGGACTAATTGGAAGAGCTCATCAGAACACTCCCCATGGTACAGACGGTAAAATACAGCCATGGACGCAACATCTCTACGCAGCTGTAAAGGTTCTAGGGTGTTCGTGATCTCGGGATTCCCAATGATGCGGATCGCACGTCGCTGCAACCTGTCGAGAGCATCTAGTAAGTACTTTGCTGAACCATCCCAGAGATGCGAGCAGTACTCCACACAGGAGCGAATTTGTGTCTTGTATAGAAGACACCGCTGCTCCGGCGTGAAAAATCGTCTCACTCTGTTCAGGACTCCGAGTTTTCGTGAGGCTGTTTTGATGATGCTTTCGATGTAGTTTTTGTTATTCAGGTTGCAGCGAACATCCATACCTAGGATATTGAGATTGTCCTGCAGCGGCAGTGGCGTGCTCTGAAGAGTGGGGAGGGGAAGGAAGGAAGATACTTTTGCTGTAAACGCACATGCCTGCGTCTTCTTGGCATTGAACTCAACCAGGTTCTCAGAGCCCCATTGAGAAATGTGATTCAGGACCCCGTCAAGCTCAGTGACAAGAAGCTGCCTTTTCTCTGCGATATCTGACTGCTTGGCCACTGGATGTCCATGATAACTCCCATGTAAAGTGCTATCGTCTGCATAACAATGAACATTGCCGGTAGACAGCATGTCGTTGATATGCAGAAGAAAGAGAGTGGGTGATAAGACGGACCCCTGGGGCACGCCAGCATTAACCTGCAGAAACTCCGAAGCTCGTCCGTCACAAAGGACGCGAATACGGCGCCCCTGCAGGAAGCTAGCAACCCAGTTGCACAGCCTAGAAGGCAGACCAAAGGCAGGTAGCTTAGAAAGAAGCGATTTGTGCCAGACTCTATCGAAAGCTTTGGCGATGTCAAGACTAATTGCCAGTGACTCGCCGTGCTTGTCCATAGCCTCACCCCAAAGATGGGTAACGTATGCTAGAAGATCACCCGTTGACCGTTTCGGTCTGAAGCCATATTGCCGGTCATTAATTAAGGAGTGATCCTCTAGGTGCCGCATGAGCTGTTTGTTAATTATGTGCTCAAACACTTTGCACAGCACTGAGGTGACGGCTATGGGTCGATAGTTGGCTGGCTCCGAGCGATCCCCCTTCTTGGGAATCGGCTGAACATTCGCCTCTTTCCAAGGCAAAGGCACTGTACCCGAACTGTAGGATAGCCGGTACAGGCGCGTAAGCATTGGAGACAACTCCGCTGCACATTTTTTCAAAACTACCGCTGGAATACCATCCGGACCACTGGCTTTCCGGACATCGAGTGATTGCAGCAATGCACGGACATCGCGTTGCCTGATATGGATATCAGGCATCGCGTGGCCACTGTCGGGTAGTGTTGGTGGCTGCGTACCACAATCATCGATTCGGGAGTTGGCCGCAAAGAGATTAGCCAGCAGATTTGCCTTCTCTTGCGACTCATGGGCCAGGGATCCATCAGGGTTACGCAGCGGAGGCAGCGAAGGCTGACAGAAGTTGGCTTGCACGGCTTTAGCCAGTCGCCAGTAGCCACGGCTTCCCGTGGGATGCATCACTAGCTCTTGACCAAGCCGCGCTATGCGCAGGGCATCCGCTCTGACATAGGCCCTTCTACAGACCTTTGTGGCTCTGTTGTACGCTGCCTTGAAGTGGCCCAGATTGGGATGGCGCGTGGCGCGCGCCCTTACCCAAGCGCGGTACGCAGACTGTTTTTGTTCAACAGCTTCCGCGCACTCGCGCCCGAACCAAGGGCGCACCCCGCGGTCACCGGTGACATCGGTGTATGAGATATAGTATTCCATACCCAGACCGATCTCACCGGCGACAGCAGTAGCACAATCCGATGGGTTCTTACCTTCAAAGCAGCGCTCAACCCACGGGATGGACGCAAAATAGTCACGAAGTCCATCCCAGTCCGCTGACGAGTAGTGCCAGAGACGCCGCTTCCCCTGCACGGGTCGTGGGGGCGCCATTATAGGCACCGTGGAACAGACCAGGCAGTGGTCAGAGTTGCCTAACGCGGCTCGCACCGATACACTGTACCGGTCCGGATCACTCGTCAGCAGAAGGTCTAGCAGAGAAGGTGCTTGGCCCGACCTTCTTGGTATCCTAGTGACCTCGTGCACCAATTGGGTCAGGCCGTGCGCCAGAGCAAATGCGTGGGCGGCTCTTCCCGCATGGTCTGTTTTGGAGGAGCCCAACCAGATCTCGTGGTGGGCGTTAAAATCCCCCAAAAATACCATTTCGGCATTCGGAAATCGCTCCTGCGCATCATCTGCCGCCTGACTCAGATATTCAAAGAGTCGAGTTGTCTCAGCATCTCCTGTATGGGAACGGTAGAGGCACACATAGATCTGACTCGTAGGGCCATGGTCTACGTGTACCCAAAGGACGGAGAAGGATGGGTCCTCTAGGCAGCGCAAACGGCGACAGCAAACATCCGCCCTAACAAACACGCACACCCCGGCTTTTGCACGAAAACTTTCCTCAAGAACATAGCCAGGGTAGAGCAAGTAGGTCGTGTCGTCAGGGCGGTGTATTTGCGTCTCCGTTAGAAAAAACATGGCAGGTTTCGCCGTCTCTAGGTGTTGGTGGACGGCGTTGAGGTTTGCATGGAGCCCACAGATGTTAGTGGACTCCACCTCAAATAGCAAGCTTTTGGGAGTGTGACGAGCCGCTGTGTTGCCTTTTTCTATAAATTGCGCTGCCATGAGTTTGGGTGGGAGAAGGCGTGAAAAAAAGAAGTGATTGCCGCCGCAGCACCGTGTGACAAAGCGCGGGATATTGGTTTTATCTATGAATGTGAGGCATGGCGAGAGCCGACGCGCCGAACGGAAGGGCCCCCGTACCCCCCCGAGTATGGTCGCCGGGCTCCCAAATCCGGTCACCAACCGGCACGACGAACCATATCGGGATTATGCGCGGCCTGGTGAGGCAGCCTCCCAAGGTGGTTAACCCCAGTTGGGCCCCTGTACTATACCGCGGGCGGCCAGCGGCACCACCGTTTCTACAGGTCTCCCTGTTCGACGCATCGCCCCGCGCCATCCCCACTAGACTACGCCAAGACCCACTGGTCCCACTAGTGCTGCGACAACCACCACCTCTGCCCGGCTATGCACATGCTGACCCCTGAACACAATCCAACCGAGATTGAATTGCTATGGAGGGTTTTTCGCAATAGTGCACGGTGGTACCTACCCGGTCGAAACTTGAGACAAATTTGTGCCACCAAGTTTCTACCACCAGTAAAATGTTACCTTACTTATTATGTTTCTACATTTTGCTCAGTTATTGTATTCATAACGTCAATGTTGACGCCGATTCAGCTTAGTATAGCTAATAGTAAAAAAAATGTTTGAAGAACAAATCAACGTAGAGTACAAATTAAATTATTTTGTTTTAAAACTGCTTAGTTTCTAGACAAGACTAGACTCTAAAAAAGAGCCAAAAATGCAATTTTATCAGGCTTATCAGATTAGGAAGTTTCGTAAAAAGCCCACGCAGATGTTCAACAAAATATGTAATCGTCTCAGTAGTTAATAATAGCTCGCTTTTTTTCCTACAGAGGCCCTCCGAAAATTCCCATCCATGGGCTGGTTGGACCGGATAGCTTCAAAAAGCTACAAAATTGATGAAAACCTCACGATTCCAGAAGGGACAGTAGTCTATATAAATGCAGTTGGACTGCAGCAGGATCCGAAACATTTCCCAGATCCACATCTGTATAACCCTGATAGATTTCTGCCGGAAAACGAGAGGAATATTAAGCCGTATACTTTCATGCCTTTTGGTGAAGGCCCTAGGGGATGTATAGGTTGGTACATATTATACTCAAACCTTTTCATGACTTACTAATGATAAGATGTCATCTTTAATTAAAGTGAGTCAAAATTTGATAAACTTAAGTTTCAGACAGGTAGGCAAATATAGTGTACCTCAGGGGAGTATTTTGGGTCCACCGTTGTTTCTCTCTGTTTCTCATCTATATTCATAACTAGCTGATGCCCACGGCTCCAATCACATGAAAATGGAAGAATTTTTGCAACCTTCCCATGGAACCAGTATTCGTAAAGTTTTATTAATTAAAAAAAGAAAAGTAGCCAATGTGTTATTTCCAACTATAATTTATTCCCGTACTGATCAGATAGATTGTCGCTATAATGCGATTGAGTAACAAACGCCCAAATATCTTCACAAACTTTCACATTTAAATTATTAGTAGGATTTCTATCCACCGGAATAAAGATTGATTTTAGTTGACAAATTTGACAGATTGGCAATTTTTTATTTTATTTGAAGAATATTAGCAATCGCAATTATTAATATTCCCTCTTACCCCTCCAACTAAGATAAATTGCTTGTGTTAGGAGTGGGTTCACGTCGGTAGTGTAATGGCCAGGATTCGAACCCGGGACCTATCGATCGTAAGGCCGACTCCTTAACCACTAAGCTACCGACGCTTCAATTGACAATTTTATTGATAAAAATTGACAATCTCACCTCAGTGATCGTTATACAACCGAGATTCAAGACTGAATAGCGTTCTAGAATGTTGTTTTGTTCAAGTCCCAATAAGGAGACCACGCAAGCATACTGTGAGAACACAATTTGAGAGTCAAGGCGCCATCGCCACGATAGAAGGAGAAAATCCATAATTACTGTTTAATATTTCAGGTAAACGCTTCGCCTACCAGACGATGCGTTACGGACTAGCTTCGATAATACTGAACTACGAAATACGAACGTTGCCCAACACTCCGAAGCCGAATGACATCCATTTAGAGAAAAATGGCTTCTTTTTGGCGCCAGACGAGAAGTTACCTGTAGAATTCAAATTTAGAAATTAAATATTAGATAAAAAAATCGAAAAAAGTAATTTTATAGGTATTATTAATTTCTAAAGTAAATACGCCACAAAAATGGTCATAATCAAACAAAAAAGTCTTTAGATTCGATTGCTCGTAAATAAGTTTGTATGTAATGTATCGAGTTAAGTAATTGTCGGGTTAGTCTTAAATAAATATATTTCTTAAGTACTTAAACATTTTTTATTTATTTTGTAAACCTTTTCTTGTATTTTCAGCACCTACAATATGGGGTTCTTGAAGAAGGTTTCTTCATGGTTGGCAGCGCGAGTGTAACCTGTGTAACACCCGTGGTGTTGCATACGTCCATAGGCCACGGTAACCAACTTCCCATCAGGTGGGCCGTGTGCTTGTCTCCTACCTAAGTGGTATAAAAAAATACCTATGGATAGGAGTGAACAGGGGGGGGGACTTGCATTGGGGGAGGTTATGTCGGACTTGAACCAAATAAAACGCACGCCAGGAGAGGGTCGCACTTTGTCAGAGGTTTTTTTGCCCCATATGCTTATATGTAATTATGATGTCGTAAGGCGAAATAAGTCAGGTTCTATAATAAATACTGTGGAAAAAGTACAAGTATGTTCTCAATATGCGTAACAGAAGCGTAACAGAACCTAAAGGAGGTAGGACACGGCGGTATTGCCGCCTAATTGAGCAGTCTGACTGGGGAAGTACCTCCGCCCTACAGAATACCGTGGCTATAATAACTTCGTGTTGTGTTCCCACCGGTGAGTAGGGTAGCCAGAGCTCACTGGAGAATTTGTGCTGTCAGTGGTAAGACTAAAGTCTTGTCCTGCTTTGTCTTTTACATTGACGGCACAGAAACTCTGTACTTACAGGACTGGCAGCATGAATGTGACTCCACTGGTGTTACACACGTTCATAGGTCATGGTAACCATGTTCCATCAGGTGGGCCGTGTGCTTGTCGGCCACCTAAGTGGTATAAAAAAACAGACAAGAGTTACTTTCGAATTTTAAGTAAACTCCTTTTATAGACAATCATATGAAGTGATAGAAAGAAAAAACACGTAATAGTTTGATTTTTAAACCATTTAGTTTTGGCCAGATCCAAATTGAAATTCTGAACACCCTATTGTATGCCCAGTGCTCAATAGAGCTTTCAGTGACGCGTGTATAGTTCGGGAATCACTGTGAGCTATCCATTAAAACACTCTCTATAAACTGCATTCCTGGGGCACATTCAGTACAATCACGTTTTTAAAACATGTGAATTGGAAACTGGCGGAACACTTATTAGAAATTAAATTTAGCAATCTACAAAACACAATCAACTATTTGTGATTCAGTAGGTTTAATAAACTCAAGAAAACTTAGTTAGGTTTTATTTACTGAATACTAAAGGTTATATGTATTTTTTCTAATCGAATTGAATTCACGTGTTTTGAAAACGTGGCATAACGGACTTCTACCCTGAACGAATTGATTTGATTTATTTGTTCTCTGTAATAGCGGTGTTATTGTTCATATAAAATGGTATTTGTTACCTGGGAAATAACGTACCTAGAAAGATTTCTATTTCTCACAATATTAATTTTGAAAATCGAGAGGGATGCATCAAGTGTTCCAGCTTACAGATGAGGCCCCGTAGATCTTAGTGGGGCCCCCACCATCCACTGAGATATGTCTATTTAATTTAACGACCTCTGTGGCGTAGTGGTAGTGCTGCTACGCAGGGTTGTGTGTTCTATTCCTGTTTCGCCTAAATATTTGTTTGCTTGTGTTATTATACTTATATTTGTTGGAGATTGGGTGAGGCCTATGTCCAGTAGTGGAATAATATAGGGAAATTGATTGATTAATTAATACTATATTTCCTTTGCTCTAGGTGTTTCTATTATACAATTACGTATTTACAAAAACAAATCGATGACATTGTACTTATTGATGAAGATGGAACCGAGGTCCAGAGTAATTTAGTAAAGTGGCAGCAAAGGCTGATTGTTGTCCTGAAAATTAACAGAACAAAACTGAATACATGTTCTGTGATTTCGGCGGTCTCTTTAGTCCCATAGTCATAGCGTTTGATGGCGCTCCTATACCAACCTGCTCCGATTTTAGGTACTTCGGTTCACTACTGCAAAGCGATGGAGAATTAGATCGTGCCGTAAAGCACCGGATTAATGTTGGTTGGATGAAATGGCGGCAGGTTACAGCAACTACATGTGACTCGCGAATGCCCCTTCGATTTAAGGAAAAAAATTATCGGATGGATCGGAGAGCCGGCCCTTAAAGGTGAAGGATGAAAGACGGTTGCATGTAGTCAAGATGTGAATGTTGAGATGGATGCGTGGTGTGACAAGAATGGACAAGATTAGGAATGATTATATTATATTAGAGGACGTTTGAGAGTAGCACTAATCACGGAAAAGCTACGAGAAAATCGTTCATCCTGGTTCGGACATGTAATGTGTAGGGGTGAAAGTAATGACGTAGGGAAGGCACTAACCATAGAAGTAGATGGCTACAAGAGGAAAAGGAGACCTAAAATGAGGTGGATAGACTGTGTGAAAGATGATATGGTTAAGAAGGGAGCGAATGTTGAAATGACTGTAACTAGAGATGAATGGAAAAAGAACACATGCTGCGCCGACCCCAAACTTGGGATAAGGGCAAGGGGATGATGATAAGACCTATTGAATAGGTATCTTTATTCTCACCATTATCGATACAACATCTAATTTCTATTCCCCAAAGCTAACTGTATGTCAAAGCGAACAGTAACAATAAAATAGCGTCGCAGTATTAAATGCTTAACATCGCTATTCACTAACGAGTTCTAACTTCGACGTCGAACCTGGTTACGACGAGAATAGCAGAGCGGTAACAATGCGCTGCGGTGACGTAATTGTTACTACCCGCTTATTTCGTACTTTCGTCGGAGTCTAAAATGGCGACACGGTAATTAGAATTTAATAAATGCATGTCTTGAAGCTAATAATATTTTATGTTGATACATCTACCTTTTTATACCGCAGACAAGCACACGGCCTTCCTTCCTGATGGGAAGTGGTTACCGTGGCCTATGGACGTATGCAACACCAGGGGTGTTACTCGCGCTGCCGAACATGAAGAAACCTTCTGATGCCCCTCATGAAGAACCCCATATTGTCACCTACAATATGGGGTTCTTGGGTAAACCGCAGCAGGAAAGTCATTCCACAGCTTCAGTGTGCGTGGGATGAAGCTTCTTTCATACCGCATAGTGCGCACCGTCTCAGGTCACAATGTGTGAGGATGAATTACCTGCCTACGGCGAGAGGTGCGATGATAGAATGTAGCTGTGGGCATCATGTCAAACAATTCATCTGAGCACAAACCATTGTATAGGCGGTAGAACACACACACCTACTTTACTGTAAGTATAGGCGTTTTGAATGTATGGGAACAAGCCGTGTAGGTTTGATTGGCGTTAGTCAAATGACTGCCATCTAACCTCCACAGCAAATTGTCGATATTTAATTTTTTAATTTAGTTTTTTAATATTTTTTATAATTGATATCGAATTTCCGTAGTTAGACTAATCGGACTTTTGAGGGTTCTAACGATCCTTAACAACTGCCATAGATGTTCGTGTGTCATTCAGGGACCGAACAGCTTAACATGCTCTCCGAGGCTCTCTCTATGAACAAACAATTTCATTAATAGCTTTTTCACGTTTATTATGAACAGTGCCGAAACTGCCACAATACCGGCTTTAGCACATAATAGAGTATTAAACGAACTTACAGAGGAAGAAAGTTATCTCGTTAATAAAACTTATACTTGGACGATCGAGTAACTTCTCAATAATTCGATTATACTGGTAACAATCGTAAACGCTTATAAGTTCATAACTCTGAATAAACCAAAGTTCCCACAATGGAAAAATCTGTAATCTCTTTCCAGTTTTGTAGCTTATGAGTTCAATATAGGCAGGTATTATTGTGTTGTCAGTTTCAATCGGTTTTAAGCAGAATAATATACCTATTTGAACATACATACATATAATCGCGCCTTTATCACCGAAGGGTTAGGCAGAGGTGAATAAACACTCACATTTCTTCAATAATTGTATTCGGTTTCACGTAACGAGCCTATTGTCGTATACCGGGCAATATTGTTGACTCGAGCCATGCATCTGAGGATGAGTCTGGGCTGGAATATACGCGTGGTTTTTAGCAGAGTACAATTTGGACTACCCCATCTCTTCCCTTACGGTGTCGTACAAAGCAACTAAGGGAAAGGGCTGATTAACATCAAACAGATATGCACAGCCCAGACTCAGCCTCAGATTTATGGCTTGAATCAACAATAGTGCCCGGACGATGGCAATAGACTCATCCCCTATGACGTAGGACCGAATTCAATGGTTGGTGAAATGTGGGTGTTAATTCACTTCTGCCTAAACCTTCGGGGATAAAGGTGTGATTATATGTTTTATGCTAAAAGATACCTTTTATTAAGGTCAACCTTCGAGAAGACCAAAACATGAATTCTTTAACACATTAAGGCGTTATGGACTAAGTAATTACACCCACACAAGTTTCGCAGACGCTGGTGATAAAACGCCTCTCATGGCTACTTAAGACTGATCGAATAAGTAGATAGGTGCTTCGAAGTGTTGTTGAGACATGTAGGGACTAGCAATGTGAGCGAAAAAGTAATCTAAAAAGTTAGAATAAAGGCCGCTAGGCCTCCAATATTTTAGAAAATAACTTTTAAAAACTTGAGGCGTATTACGTTGCGTAGACGCATTACTTAATAATTTTTTTTTGTGTATGGTGACGGAGAAAGAATACAAGAATCACTACCCCGTCTCATCCGAAGGTTGTCATAAGAGGCGATAAACGGTAAAATACGCAGACGATATCACTGCGAGAGAAGGAAAACTCGAAATAAAACCCTGTACCAACCCGTCTGGCCAGCGTGGAAACAGTAGGCTCCCCAACATTGAAAGAAGCCTATGTCAAGCAGTGGACTCCGATAGGCTTATTGATTAATATTTTTGAAACGACTATATACATCTGTGTGCATCTTTCTTTTTAGGACATCCCCATACATAGAATTGAGGACACGGCAATATAGAAAGAAAGAAAGAAAAATATTTTATTTAGGGTAATCACAAATGTATGCAATAAATGCAATTAAATGTGACAATAGGTTACATAGGTGACACATTGCGCGAACCCAAATAGGGCCCCATCTCATTTGTTTATTTATTTATTCATTACAAACAATATAAAATAACAGTGAAAACCACCAAATCGCTTATAATGTTATGCTAATTCTTACTAACTAAAGCTAACTTAATCTACTAAGTAGGTACATGGATCGTCTTTCTAATTAATCAATGGGGCTACGGTCAGATACATCAAGACGTTTCTCGCCATTTGATGTACACTGTCGGAGAATATATCAACATCTGGATTTGATTTTAGTAGACCGTTTATGAGCTCGATCGCCCTTGCTGTGGGGCAAGTGGCAGCCTCATCATTGAATGCTACACACTAAAAAAAATCAGTATGTGCAGCGCTGGTTTTGGAGCCGCTGGATAACGCTGACACCACGCATGTATCGTATACATAGGTACATATTAATACAGCTATAAACTTAAGAAAGAGACAGAAAAAGTGAACATTTGCCATTTATGTACGTTATTCACTTAGTAAGTGAAAACAGCATCAAAAAACAAAAACTGAACCAAAACAGAACCTATTATAAAAAACGGCATTCTGTGCTATGTTTTCACCTGGAAAAATAGAGAGAAGAAAGAAAGAAAAAACATTTATTAAGATTTCGCACACATTGACATAATTACAGTATTTAGCTTTATTATGCATGTACATTTATATTTATGTGTGCGACCCTCAAAAGGTCGCCATCTCAGCATAGATACTACACATCACATGTTAATATGATGTGCAGCGCTGATATTCAGATGGCGCCTTTACAGCGACGCGACGTCACGCACGCGTGCACAAGTGTACAAGGATATTATTGTTAATACCACACATTCATTAAGTTTAAAATTTACAATTTATCCAAAAACAAAATAACACAAACTAAAATAAACACAAAAAAAAGATAACAAAAAATAATAAGGACCATGCCACTTAGTCTAACAAAACAAAACATTCTAGGAAAAGTGGCATACGACCACGGCTATCTTTGATATTTTCCTGTTTAATACTTTTTAAAGCAGGATTTTTTAATATTATATTGGGGCAAGCAATGGCTATAATTTATACATATTTGGAATGTATATTTCCTACATAGGACAACACATGCAGGCCTTAGATGTCACCCTCACACTGTGCAGAATATACGAAAAAGAACCAAGCGGTTCGGAGACTCTTTTCTTTGCCGCACCACCAAGACCTGGAATTAATTACCAGCACACGCGTTTCCTTCTTCCTACAGTCCCGGGGCCTTTAAGCGGGGCGTGAAAAAGCATCTGATGAGACCGCCAAGCTGAGTGCCACCATTGTAGCACTTAGTATCTGTAATGGTGACCCTCTTTCCTGAGACTTTCGTAAACGCTTACCATCAGGTGAGGTAAGGTCAAGTTAGTGTGTCCTATATAAAAATATATATATATTGTAAGCCCAGTTAAATAATTTTTTTTATTTACAGGAAAATACTCAATTGGCGATATCAAAGTTCTGTAGTTAGAGTACCATAGGTCCCGGTAGCCATACAAATATCTATGGCCGTCGTTACGGTTTGTTGGAGCCCTAAAAAAGCAATAACTGATCTAACTGCAATGCCTCGATATCTACCTTTTGATTTTGGAGGTGATGGCTGACTCCTAAAGTAAGATCATTCCAATTGACGTGTCCTATATAAAAAAAAAAGAGACTTACAATAAAGTGTTAACACATAACATAAATATAAACTCACGCCTATATCCCCAAAAGGGTACGCAGAGGTGCTAGCACCTACCTTTCGCCAGTTTATGTTTATGTGCGAGTCTATTGCCATTAACCGGGCACTTATAAACTTGCGATAAATATACACATACTTTCGAAAAACATCGAAAAGTCATTGGTTTGTGCCATGGTAAAACCTGGGATCGAATCCGAGACTGTTACAACAACCTTCAATAACTCAGAAACATGTAATCGAAATAGATATATTACATGAAGGATGCTCAGAATTAATTGGATGAAACGTTCGTACACCAATTACTTTAAAATATCACTAGAGGATAGCTACACGATGGAGCAAGTGCTTCATAATTCAATCAATATAATGAAAGGTCCACTTTCCCGGTGTTCGCTTGCCATCGATTTGTTTCTCTGGGGAAGTTTGGATAAGTATTTATACTTGTATAGTTCCCGGCATATATCTTAACCCTAAGGTGTTAGAAATGAAGCTCTGGAGCGTGGATTGGTGTGATATAACTTACTCGTTGTTGTCCGCGGTTCCGCTCGTATGGATCGCAATATCGCAATAAAAAATAGCCTATGTCCTTTCTATAGGTCGACGACCTCCGTGGCGTAGCAGTAGAGCATTTTACTGCAATGCAGGGGGCGCAGGTTCGATTCCCGCTCAGTGCAAATTTTTGTATGCATGAATATGTATTTTTGCATTGGTCTGGGTGTTTCTATGTATAATATGTATGTATTTAAAAAAAAAGTATCTAAGTATGTTTATCCGCGTTCTAGATCCCATAACACAAGCTAGGTAACTAAGCTTACTATGGGTCTAGATAGCGTTATGTAGAATGTTGTTGAATATTTATTTATTACACAACATAGCATAACCTCACGCCTATATCCCGGAAGGGGTAGGCAGAGGTGCCAGCACCCACATTTCGCCAGTTTATATTTAGGTTCCAATGTAATAGGTGGCGAGCCTATTGCCATTAACCAGGCACTTAACATTAACCTGCGATAAATACACACATAACTTCGAAAAGTCATTGGTGTGTGCCATGATGAAACCTGGGATCGAACCCGAGACCTCGTCTCAGCAGTCCACTACTCATAAAACTAGGCTACCGCGGTATTTATTTATTATTAAAAAAATTTACTCCTATTGGAAATGTCATCAAAATCGGTTCAGAGGTTCAGGCGTGAAAGCGTAACATACAAAAAGACAAACAAACATAGTAACTTTTGCATTTGTAATATTAGTATGGTGATTAGTGAATTTGAACTCCTCCACCGCTGTAGCACTCTTGCTATCGACAAAAGACATCCAAAAATCAAGTACTTCTCATATAGAGTACATTTTGTGAACTGCGCGAGTACGTTTTGGACGCGTGGTTCCCGGCAGAGTAGAATTTGGGCTACCCATCTCTTCCCATGCGGTGTCGTACAACGCGACTAAGGGATAGGGTTGTTTAACATCAGACAGATATATACAGCCCAGACTCAGCTCAGATACCTGGATCGAGTCAACAATAGTGATCTTGATCTCGGAGGAACTGGAGTAGTGGTGGTGAACAGAGAAAAAGTTTTTTGTAGGAGTAATTATATCGATCTACCCTCTTTCGGGTTCTTTTACCACGACCACTTTGACCATGATAGTTTAAATACCTATATTATGTATGTATGTTTGTGACGTGACTGTGGTCAAGTTTTATGCCGATAACTATGCCTACGCTTAGATTACTGTGTGTCACTGTACAGATGAATTTAATAAGTCTGTTTGTTATTGGCTCTTGTAGGTTTGTTCCGGGTAAATAGAGCTAGGAGTATATTGGGCGATTGCGCCACAGTATATATCAATCAATCAATCAATTAGACGCACTCCACTTCTGGACATAGTCCTCTCCCAATGTGCGCCATTTTATCCTCCGCCTTCCGCATCCAGTCTGTCCCAGCCACCTTTTTCAGGTCGTCCGTCCATCTAGCTAGGGGGTGTTCTACCTTCCGTTTTCCTTCTCGTGGTCTCCACTCTAGGACTCGTTTGCTTCAACGGCCATCGGTCCTTCGACAGTATATATATTAGTTGCAATCATGATCGGTGCGCCCACCCACTGCACTAACACTAGAGAATTCAATCTACAGCTTGAGCGTGCGTGGGATGAAGTTCCTTTCATACCATTTCATACCACAATGGTATGAAAGGAACTTCATCCCATGCACGCTCAAGCTGTGGAATGAACTCTGTGCTGTGGTTTTACCAAGCAACTACAATATGGGGTTTTTCGAGAATGGCATTAGGAAGTTCTTACAGGGTCGGCAACACATGTGTGATTTCTCTGGTGCTGCACACGTCCATGGGTCACGGTAACCACTTTCCATCAAGTGGGTCGCGTGCTTATCTATCAACCAAGTGATTTAAAAAAAAGCTACCTACATTTCCACTAATTTAAAAAATAGTTCGTATACATTCGGCCTAAAATAAAAATGAAATTAGTTTTTAGTAATTTTCAAACATGGAATGGTAAATTATAAATTTAAAAATAATTTTGATATATAAACGTCTATATTGTATTTTTTGATAGCATTGACGTAGAAGTTTGATTTTTTCATAGCTTCAAGATGTTGCAAACCTGATTATTGAAATCAACTTGATTTTTTCAATTCCTGAGAAAAAGTTCTATACTATCAGATAGACAGACAAATGGACAGCGAAGCAAATCTATTAGGGTTCCGTTTATTTTTTCTTGAGGTACAGAACCCTAAAGAAAGGAACAGGATAATCAATTAATAGTTATTATTATTTTCTACGAAAAAAAACTATTAATAGGTCAAGGATTTAGCCAAACCTGAACAAACGAAACTGCCAAATGTAATGTCGGAAGCTATGACAAATGACCATACACTTCCGGCCCGAGGGACATCTATCACGAAATTGAAATGTTGCCAGAATTTTGTTCAATTTTTGGTCACCGAGCCTGTGAAAGAACTCGGAAGTGAAGGTTAACGCTATCTATGAACCCGTGACCTAGTCGGGAATGGCGGGATAAAACTTTTTTTTAATTTATTTATTCTTTATTGTACACTTACAAGGCATATTACACAAATAAATGAAATATTACGTACAAAGGTGAGCTTAACTCAGGGTTGAGTTCTCTTCCTGCAAACCCAGGACTGCACAAAGGAATTGCAATCCAATGAGAGGCAGTCTTGTGTACATTAATGTCAAGATTTAATAATGTGAGTACAAAAGGTATACTCCTGGCAATAGTCATTACATATACATAATACATTAAACTCATCATCCTAATAAAATACTCATATACAGTGGAAGATTCTGATCTTACCTAGTAGGGAGGTCCTCTAAATAGTGTAGATAGCGAATTTCACTCAAAGAAAACATTCCTTTATTTTTAAAACTAAAACCCGACTACTGAAAAATCACGCTGTAAAAAGTAATAAACAAGAAAATACCAAGGATAGACGTGGTCGTATGCCACTTTTCACTCATACACAAGTACACACAGATACACACGCTCACAAACACACACGCATGTATGTAAAATGTTCCAGATAATTCTGATGTTAAGAAAATTTTATAAGAGTAATAATGTCGACCAAGCAATGTGTAACATGTGAAATCGTAAAAGGTACCCACAGGACAGGCTTGCCTAGTGTGGGGCCAACGGATACTTTGCTAAAAACTGTAACTCTTATTGATAATAAAATATTTTTAATTTAATTTTAATTTTAATATATTGTTTTGTTAGACTAAGAGGCATACGACCACGGTTATCCTTGTTTTTTTTTTGTTTAATACTTTTTACATTGTGATTTTTCTGTAGCCGGGTTTTAGTTTTAAACTTATTTTTATTTATTTTTGGGGCGAGCAATAGGAATAATTTATACATATTTGAAATGTGCTAATTAAGCCCTTTCAGTTGATACCAACTTTTATCTCCAATTTATTTTTAACACTGCTCTATGGCCGCTAGAAGGCGTCACAATAGATTCAGTGACATTATATATGACTAAGATGCTTCTAACGATACCTCATTTGTCCAGATCTAATAAGTGGTTTAGGAGCTATGAGGAAACAGAAGAACCTACATGCATACATACATAGCTTGTCTAATCATAATCCTCCTTTTACTTCGTCGTAGTCGGGTAAAACGAAACAAAATTGCATGCATATTTTACGAAAATTTGCTTACCACATCGGCTAATCGAACCTACATAGAATATTTCGATGGGAGAAACTCTCTGCTAGCCTACAGTACCAACCTACAACTACACCAATTGTCATCTTACATACCTTTGCCATAGATCAATAGTTTCCTCATTATAGACCTAGGGCAAAAACAGGGCATTGCTAATGTTCTGCAGAGACGAAGTGGTGATTATAATATCCTTCTCATAGGACTACAGAACTGTAACTACGTCCGACAACGTTTATGAACGGAGTTTGCTCAGGGTTGGCACAAAACAGAATATCATGATGTGAATGGGTTTTAATTGTCGAAGCACATACTGATGATTTCTATGCCATCAGGCGCAAACGTTTAATATATCGTCATTGCTATGCAGACAGCGTGGCAGCAATAGCCCTATTGTGAGGACATTAATAGATAAGTGTGAGTGCCTATACAGGCATACTGGGTAAAATTCGCTATTGGGGCTATTAAGTGAAAATTAAAAGTGAAATTGAATAAACAATTAAATTATTTTCTATTATTAGTATTTCAAAAAATTATAATACAATTGTTGATTAAAATTTTAGCTTATATGTTGCTATAATTCAGATTCAGTCATTTAGACATAATGAAATTTTATTTTATTTTATTACTGACATTGATTGCAAATTTAATTTTAACTATAATTTAAATAATGTTTAAAAATATAATCAATTGTACCTAACTAACATAGAAAAAGTAAGAAGAGATTGTAAATAACCCTGAATGAGCCTATGTTGCTTTAAATAAAGAAATTATTATTATTAATAGCCTGCTCTTTTTACTCAATCGTGGCAAAATCATTAGAGGGAGGACTTTGTGGAACCGAATAACAATGATTGGTGAAATGTGGGGATTAATTTACCTCTACCAAACCCTTTAGGGATAAAGATGTGATTATATGTATGAATAACTTCGTTCTCTCGTTTCTGGTTATATCAAAAATATACAAAATAATAATTTTTAATCGATTGTTACCGCCAAAATGTTGTGTTTTCAAGAATACGGTAGTTATTTAGTTAAAGTAAGGTTTAGATTATATAGTTGAAGTAGTCAATTGTTTCTTGTTAGTTATTACGTAATGTATGGTAAATAAGGTAAACATTCAACCCATGATAAAGCGCCCGCTTGAAGGCAATAGGCTTACCCCTTATTCGCCGTAGGATGTGGACGTGGGACTGAGAATCTTAGTTGGCGAAACGTTGGGTTAATTCACACCTGCCTAGTCCTTCGAGGATTTACAGGCGTAAATATAATTATGTAGTTATTTATAAAACAGAAAATGAAATATTTAGTTATTTCATCGAAATACTAGCAACAAATCGCTGACAGCCCTAATAAGTTAGTAACAAAATGAGCTGTCGCCCGATCTTCGCTCAAGTTTGTGATCTTTCACCGCTGTACGGAAGTTCGAAACTTGGACGCTACTGAGAGCACATGATGCGTTTAGTGAAGCTCGTGGTTTAGCGTCTAGTTATTGCTTCAAACTTAAGTTGTTATAGTTCCATTTGTAGTTTACAGATGACACGAGGAGTGGTGCAGATCTCATATCAACTGGGGTACTTATCTGTCCCTCATGATGATGGGTGGAGCAGTCACCATATCAGAAGCAGGCTGCAGCGGCGGCGCGTGATGTTCACCTTCCCATACCTGGGGACTAAATGTGGGGACTCCACAGTCCACATACCCGAAGAGGGCCAGTTCAAAAGAGATGGCCCTGGTTGGCCAGGGTGGAGGGATATGCCTCCGGCAACTTCCCCTACGTCAACTTGCGACCCTCAGACCCCGTATATTTTAGTTTCTCGCACAATAAAAAAAAGGGGTACAGTTAGAATAGTGCAAATACGAGTGGGTTTAGTTAGGTCTATTTGTAAAGGCACCTTTTTTTTTTTTTACTTGCGCGAAATCCCCACGGATACCTCCCCACCGGAGCCGGTGGGAGAGGTTATGTCGGACTCGAACCGACTAAAACGCACGCCGCCTGCGGGTCGCTTTGGTTGCCGAAGGTGAGGTTGACAGGCATATCCCTCGCACCCCGGCCGACCCAGGGCCATCTCTCACGATCTGGCCCTCTTCTCTCGGGTGTGTGGGGACTACAGAGTCCCCAACTCGTTCCCGGTAAAAGGGGAGGCGCGCCAGGCGCGCCGCCGCCGCGGCCTGCTTCTGCTAGGGTGACAGGCGGCTCCACCTGTCGCCCCCAGGCCGGCGCTCATGGGGGGCGGAGGTCATTCATCGACCTCTGACGCCCGAGTTGCCTTCGTACGCGGGCAGCTTGGCTTGCGATCCGTCGTCGCTCCCGCTGCCGTTGTAAAGGCACCTTGTGACCTACGATTATACACAAGACAGGATTTGAACCCGCAACTATTGCCTTACAGGGGGAATGGTCACACTATCTGAGCTACATGGACCACGTCTCGGACACTCAAAACTCTCGAAAATTACAATGGTCTCAGGGTTGACTTTGGAAGGGAGGGAGGGGTGAATTGGGAGGCAAATGATATAAACTACAAAGAGAAGAAAAAACAGTTTAACACAGATGATGTGGTAGAAGAAAAAAGTGCCTTAAAGGATGATGGGCACAGATGTATGGACCCTGGTTCCAAGCGCAATCGGAATGAATGATACATCGTGAGCAAGGTATTTTTAAGTAGAATAAGAATATCTATAGCGCTAGTCTGTATTCACTGTCCGATTGAATCACTTCCACATTTACTGCGTGTCTCAATAGCTTTCTGTGATGTGATAAATCTTTGATACAGACCCACTAGTTTCAATTGCTTCTGACCAGTCCGTTTTTAGGACATTGCCTATTTAGTCTGTGCATAAACCTGTTTTATATCACTAAATAAAGAAAATGAAAATAAAATAGAACCTAAACTAGAGGAATCAATAACGTAGGAGGTAGGACACGACGGTATTTCCGTCCAATTGAGCAGTACGACTGGGGAAGTACCTCCACCCTACAGAATATCGCAGCCATAATAACCTCGTGTTGTGTTCCCGACGGTGAGTAGGATAGCCAGAACTCACTGGAGGGTTTTTGTGCTGTAAGTGGAAAGACCAAAAGCTTGTCCTGCTTTGTCTTTTACATTGGCACAGAAACTCTCAATGCTTGCAGGGTTGACAGCGCGAGTGTGACTTGGTTTTGCACGCGTCCATAGGCCACGGTGACAACTTTTCACCATGTGGGCCGTGTGCTAGTCTGCCACCTAAGTGGTATAATAAAAAAGGTAAAGTACGTTACATGCGGTATACTTAGACTTAGATAGTACACAATTTACAGAAATAGTAATCCAACGAACCGATTCGGGATGTTTGAAACCAAAGTTCGTATCGGCCGTCGTACGTGATAAAGTTCGGGACACAAGGGAGGACTCAAACTTTGCTTACATGTAGAACATTGGAACTCTTCTTACATTTAACAGTTCTATGTGAACCTAAAGTTGTTACCAATGGTCATGACGTTATAGGGTACAGTTCATGTTTTGATCCACATAATAAGTATCTCACATTGAAAAGTGTTCGGTTTATTAGTATTACATTTGACAAGATTAGATTATCGTTAGAACGGGTCCTTTAAGCGGGGCATGAAAAAGCATATGATGAGGCCGTCAAGCTGAGTGTCACCATTGTCACACGGTATGTTTTTTTTTTATATATGACACGTCAATTGGACTTCGCCTTGCCTGATGGTAAGCTGAAGGCAAAGCCCCAGAAAAGAGGGTCACCATTACTTACACATACCGTGTGACAATGGTGACAATGGTGTAAGTAATGGTGACCCTCTTTTGGGACTTCGCTTTCAGCTTACCATCAGGCAAGGCGAAGTCTAATATACGTGTCCTATATTAAAAAAAATAATACAATCATCTTAGAAAAATATATTCTAACTGGGAATGTTTTACCCGACTACAGCGAAGTAAAAGGATGGTTATGATTTTGACAGACTATGTATGTATATACGTATTTATGTATGTAGATTCATCTGTTCCCTCATAGCTCCTCAACCACTTATTAGAACTTGACAAATGAGGTATCGTTAGAAGCATCTTAGTCGTCCGCTGGTTATAGGCTACTGTGCCACTGAATCTAATATGGCGCCCTGTAACGGTCATAAGGTACTACGTAAAAAAATAAATTTGAGATAAATATGTCGTGTGTGGTATCTACTGAAAGGGCTTAAGCACATTTCAAATATGTATAGATCATACCTATTGCTTGCCCCAAAATAATATAAATAAACAAGACAATATCAAGGATAGTCGTGGTCGTATGCCACTTAGTCTAACAAAACAATACATTCTAGGGAAAAGTGGCATACGACCACGGCTATCCTTGATTTTTCTTGTTTAATACTTTTTCAGTAGCCGGGTTTTAGTTTTAAACAAATTTTTAGCTTTAAGCTTTAAGAAAAAAATAAAGAAAGAAAATGTTTATTTCAACTTCTGCAGCACATATTAGACTAATTACAGTACTTTTATATAAAAAATATACAACAAAATCTAACACTAATAATATTTTTTATTTTTTTGTGACGGCAACACTGACCACCATTTCTTTCCCTATCTCAGTCATTGCACAATTCTGAACTAACGAATAATATAATATACAGGCATGACATCATACATTATGACATTTGTTGACAAAAATATTTAAAATGTTACTTTTGTCCTCTGAAATTAAAACAAATTTATTTTAAAATCATTGTACAGTATTTTAGATGGATTTTTAATCTATAATGCGTTATTACATTGTGCATCAGTTATATTGTCTTATAGAGGTCTTTACTTAGGGATATTATCTAAGGTCTGCCTGAACTAGGTAGTCCTGAGTTTCAGGCATCAAGTGCAGATTAACAATAATTTCTTGAGTACTATTAAAGATACAACCAATTTACTAAGAATATCTATTACAATGCTTGAGTGATTCACTACTACTAACTAAAGTTATGTCTTAATATAATTATGCAAAATAAATAGTGTTTAACACTAACTAACTATTTATTTTAAAACAGACATTAACTCCTCTGTGTCATTGTAGTACAATTGGAGGACATTTTTTTCAACTCGCTTACAATGCGCATAATTTAAAGAATAAATGCTTGTTATAGCGTTTATTCTTTTGTACAGAAGTAGTCTAAAAACAAATAAAATTTATCTGTTTATTATTTTGTTTTAAATTTATTTGTTTGGCACAGAAAAGGCACAGAAAAAGAATCAAAATTTTACAAGATATCATTTGAAGGTTCGGTTTCAGATTGAGTTCCAAAACATGTGTACTTAGCATGACACAATTAAAAAGCGTGCATTAAGTGATAAAATAAAAATAATAATTAAAAACCTGAAATGATAAACAAAACAATAGGACAATTATAATATACTTGCTTTATCGCGGTAGCTTAACGGTATGGGTAATGGACTGCTGAGACGAGGTCTCGGGTTCGATCCCAGGTTTTACCATGGCACACACTAATGACTTTTCGATGCGTTTCGAAGTTATGTGTGTATTTATTTATCGCAGGTTTACAAGTGCCCGCTTAATGGCAATAGACTCGGCACCTATTACATTGGGACCTAAACATAAACTGGTGAAATGTGGGTGCTAGCACCTCTGTCTACCCCTTCGTATATTATATTCGGATATTTTTTTTTATATAGAACACGTCAATTAGACTTCGCCTTGCCTGATGGTAAACTGAAGGCAAAGTCTCAGAAAAGAGGGTCACCATTACTTACACATACCGTGTGACAATGTTGACACTCAGCTTGACGGCCTCATCATATGTTTTTTCACGCCCCGCTTAAAGGACCCGGGACTGTAGGAAGATTTTTTATCGCATATTATGTTTTATCGCAATTCTTTCAGTGCAAACAATATCTTTCCGTCTTTTGTTAGTAGTTTCGGTGCTATAGGGAAGTGCTGCGTGCTGTTTTCATGTGATGATCCGCAATTTTGTAGCATATATCAGAATAGTAAACTGGGTTATAGTCTATGTCAAGTTTATGTTTATCCATGTTTAATTTCATGACTAAGCGAGTGTTTAGTAGTTTGGGTAACTTGCAACTTAGGGTTAGTAGAGTAGCCCTATGGTCAGTTACAGCGAAATTATTGATGACGAGTTCGTATGCGGGGTATTGTGTTTTTATCATGATATAATCAAGGCAAGAGCTAAAGTTGTAAAATACGCCAGAGTTGTTTTTCAATATTAAAGGTCGTTTGTGACTTTCATCATCCTCCTGCCCTTGTCCTAAGATTATTTGGGGTCGGCGCAACATGTGTTCTTTTTCCATTCATCTCTAGTTGCAGTCATTTCAACATTCACTCCCTTCTTAACCACATCATCGCTCACACAGTCCATCCACCTCATTTTATATGTGACTTTATTACAAATAATTAGTGTAATAATTAGTTTTTAAAGTAATTAAAAATAAAAACAACTCCAGTTCACCTGCATTAACTACCTAATCAAAAGTATTTAATATCATCGGTAACCTTGTTTTGTACAAAATAAACCAATTTCAGTATCAGAATAAACGGGATATTTACCATGTTTCACTATTTTGAGCTATCCCGTTTATTCTGATACTGATGTCAGTGACCATGATAGTTTAAATAAACCAATTGGATTAAATTTTAAAGCATTTAGTATGCCAAGTATTCAATTCGATTAACGATGACTTTTTTTTTTTATTTACTCTTACTGACATAATTTTTTTAACTCAATCAATTATTGGTATGATATAAAGTAGCCTACATAATTGTTTAATTATTAAATTACATATTATATAACCAATTCTATTGTATGCTTGAGGCGGAAAATGGAGAAACCACATTTTATCACAGCATCACTATGCATCCATTTTCACAATAAAATGATTTGATTTGAATAGAAAACATTGATACGGTCCAGGCGGGATTCGAACCCGCGATCTTTCTCTTACAGGGGGAATACTCTGAGCACTGAGCCACCGAACCTTTGCCTGAAACCATCCAAATTCTTCTATATACCTAATAACTGATTATCCCGCCTGGAACGTTTCAATTTTTTCTATTTTAATCGATAATCCAATTTATTTGTAATGAAATATATACGTATTTATTCATATTTATCCACTTTGTAACGTGTCTATATCGCGTGCACAATACAAAATGAATTCCTAGAAACTTTATATGCATTTTCAGAGTCAGTAGTCCGCCACAGTTTTGATGAGGCTCTCAGAGTTTTAATAGTACTGTTTCTGTTTACGAGTATACGAGTACATATGAGTCGTACAGTATTGTATTGCTATGTGCTGTTATGAGATTTTAAAGCAATTAGTATGCCAACTATTCAAAGTCACTTTTTAAATTTATTGATTATTATAAGATTCAAATCAGACTGTCATGTTTGTCTCATGGTTTTTTGTGCTATAAAAGCATATCAGTGTGTGATCCTAGATTCTAACATGTAATATTCTATCATCACACCGCTCGCCGTAGGCAGGGAGTTCATCCCCACACATTGCAACCTGAGACGGTACGCACTGTGCGGTATGAAAGAAACTTCATCCCACGCACACTCAAGCTGTGGAATGAACTCCCTGCTGCGGTTTTCCCATTCGCCTACAATATGGGATTCTTCAAAAGGGGCATTAGGAGGTTTCTTCAGGGTAAGTTTGATGCCCCTCATGTCGCACAAGTCCATAGGCCACGGTAACCACATTTATAAAAAGTTATTGAAAAGTGTAAAATACTTAACTAAATTATAGATTTTATTATAACGATAAAAAGTACGTATTTTTATAAGCTTACCCGATAAACGGACTATTCAATACAAAAAGATTTTTCAATGACACTACTAATTCATCCCGATAGGTGGCGCATTATCGCTGGTGTCGTGTTACCGTCAAATTTTATACAAATTGTTAGTAAATAAGGGAAAAAGTCTTCTGTTAAAAAACAATGATACTGTTTAGTGCATTTCAGTGTAAAAAGAAAGGTCCTCATCGTTTCCCTACTGATAAGAAAAGACGGATGCTATAGATTAAAGCAATTATCAAAAACTGGATACCAAATTCGTCTGCTAGAATATGTAGCGGCCATTTCAAACCTGATGATTCTTATGTAGATAAGCATTTCTCTTCTTCAACTCTTCTTTTTTATTCGCCATTTCAGGAGCACATTTTTATTGATAAAATTTGTTATATAATATCAATGCAAATGTCAACGACAAGATTGTCAAGCACCTCTGACAGTCTGATGTTAAAATTAATTTGCCTTATTGATATTTTTATAAACAGATTTGAAGCGAGGCTTCAGTCATTTTATGATTGAACTTCAACGAAGACGCTTAGTCTTAGTATTCTTACAGAGCAAAATTGAACGTAAGATTTTGTACACACTTGCTATTGCGTCTTATAACATTTTTAAAGATTTATATCATCATTATCCCTCGAACCCTTTCTCAAAATGATCTAAGTTTTTACCAGTCTCTATCAGTCTCTACAAGTCTCTACCAGTCTCTACCAGTCTCTACCAGTCTCTACCAGTCTCTACCAGTCTCTACCAGTCTCTACCAGTCTCTACCAGTCTCTACCAGTCTCTACCAGTCTCTACCAGTATCTACCAGTCTCTACCAGTCTCTACCAGTCTCTACCAGTCTCTACCAGTCTCTACCAGTCTTTACCAGTCTCTACCAGTCTCTACCAGTCTCTACCAGTCTCTACCAGTCTCTACCAGTCTCTACCAGTCTCTACCAGTCTCTACCAGTCTCTACCAGTCTCTACCAGTCTCTACCAGTCTCTACCAGTCTCTACCAGTCTCTACCAGTCTCTACCAGTCTCTACCAGTCTCTACCAGTCTCTACCAGTCTCTACGAGTCTCTATGAGTCTCTACCAGTCTCTACCAGTCTCTACGAGTCTCTACCAGTCTCTACCAGTCTCTACCAGTCTCTACCAGTCTCTACCAGTCTCTATCAGTCTCTACCAGTCTCTACCAGTCTCTACCAGTCTCTACAAAATGCTGAACTTCAATAATTTTCCTGAATTGACTAGCAAATGACTTTCACATTCTGCTGGTGACACCGTATAATTGAAAAACATAGAAAATCTTCAGTAACTACTCTATTTTTGATATGCTATGTTAAAACAAAACTTACATACGTTTTCGTGACGTTATTGAACTTACAGAATCCCTCACAGTTTGAATCTTTTTAGATTATGAATTCAATAAGTTTTGAAATCATGCATGTTAAATTACTAAATCAAGCCTTTTAATGCAGAAAAGCAAAGTTAGCGCAGGCTGTTGTAGTATCGGTGAAATTTCATGCCTGTGACATACGCAAAGTAAGCTCAAAGTTTCACTACATGCCTGCCCTGCCAAGTATCATTGTTGGCATATATCTTAACTTAGGGTTAAGATAGATCACGTCAAAACATGTACTCCATATGCGGATTAGCCCAAATCCACCAAGCATAGATCGTCAACTGCGTTTAGATGTACATCTACATTGGTTGATCAATACGTAACGGAGAAAGAATAAAAGTATCACCACCTCATCTTATCTGACGGGTGTCGTAAGAGGAGACTAACGGAAAAATACGCAGAAGATATCACTGTGAGAAAAGGAAAATTCGAAATAGCACTCAGAAATAAGACGTACTGCACTGCACGCATGTTTAAGCTGTGGAATGAACTACCTGCCGTGATTTTCTCAAGCGACTAATATATGGGGTTCTTCAAGAAGGGCATTAGGAGGATTTTACAGGGTCGCACACTGGTGTTGCACACGATCATAGGTCACGACGCATAATGACTGAATGACATAATGAATGAATCGCAAAATGACAAAATGACAATGAAATACGCAAAATGACCAACACGCTAAGTCACTAATACGTGAAATGAGGTTAAGATATACGCCGTTGAGGCTTTTGGAGGAAAACTGGAAGGATGTTTCTGATTATTGCGACAGAATACACTTTGACGATCGCAGTTTAGTGCTAAGCTTAAAAAATAAAATTGTAACTCAATTTCCTTTATTGGTCCCTAAAGATGAGACGAGTAAAAGTGTGTACCTACCAAGTCTAATCCTATGTATTTTTGATTATTTAAATGAAGTAAATTGTATTATTTTTACGGAAAGTAATGCAATCTATGATTATATTATTATATATTATTATTATATATATATTTTTTTTCTTTTGTCACCTGCTTGGAAATTTGTTACCGTGGCCTATGGACGTATGTAATATCAGGGAGTAACACTCGTGCTGCATACCCGGGAAGAACAGAGTGCCTATGCCGTCGGTGCAGAAGACAAAGCAGGGTAAAACTTTGGTCTTCCCAGTGTGAGCGAGCTCTGGCTACCCTACTCACCAACGGGAACACAACATGTGGTCATAATGGCCGCGTTTCTCTGTAGGGCTGCTCAATTGAGACTGAATGTTTCAAGACCTATACGATCTCAACCCAAATTCAACATTGGCCTTTTTATGACTTTGATAATTATATAGATAATTATGTAGAGTAAAATATACGACTCAAAAAAAGCACTATTGTATTTTCTTTTCAGCGGCTAGAAAACAGTAGAATAAATGAAATCCGACAATCCCGGGTCCTTTAAGCGGAGCGCGAAAATGCATCTGATGAGGCCGCCAAGCTGAGTGCCACCGTTATAACATTACTTAGTGTCTGTAATGGTGACCCTCTTTCCTGAGACTTTGCCTTTAGCTCACCATCAGGCGAGGTGAAATCAAGTTGGCGTGTCTTAGATTAAAAAAAAGAAATACAGATTCAATTCAAGAGACAAAAATACGCATAAGACTTTTTATGTTGAAGTTCGAAAAGCCTCTTCCTTTTTTAAAGTTCATTAAGCTTTTATTTCACGATAAACTATAGTCTAATCGTCTGTTTTCCCAAAAGTCTGAATTCAATTATATTCAATCAGATTTTAAAGCATTTAGTATGCTATTCAAAACGATTAAGATAGGAAAAATTTTGAATCAGTTCAGGCGGTATTAGAACCCGTGATCTTTCTCTTACCTTACAGGGAGAATGGTCTGACCACTGAGCCACCGAACTTCGTCTGAAACAATCCAAATCTTCCTATAAATCCGTCTTGCTCCAACGGTGGGAGCTATCTACCGATACTCGTACGAATTATCCACACTAATATATCGGCTATCGGATAATCGGATAATCGACACAGAACATCCGATCAAGAACCAAGCGGTTCGGTGACTCTTTCCTCTGTCGCATCATTAAGGCCTGGAATTCATTACCAGCTCACGTGTTTCCTTCTTCCTATAGTCTCGGGTCCTTTAAGCGGGGTGTGAAAAAGCATATGGTGAGGCCGTCAAGCTGAGTGTCACCATTGTCACATGGTATGTGTAAGTAATGGTGACCCTCTTTTCTGAAACTTTGCCTTCAGCTTACCATCAGGCAAGACGAAGTCTAATTGACGTGTTCTATATAAAAAAAACAAAGCTTCGGCCCGATTCGAATGAATATAAAAATTTATAAGTAAATAAAAACCTACATAAAAAGTTACAGTACAAATAGAACAATTCAACTTTAGAACTTGAATTAACCTTTTGTAAGCATCTAGTTAGGTACTCCATTCGAGAAGAGGGCCAGATCGTGAGAGATGGCCCTGGGTCGGCCGGGGTGCAAGGGATATGCCTGTCAACCTCACCTTCGGCAACCGAAACGACCCACAGGCGGCGTGCGTTTTAGTCGGTTCGAGTCCGACATAACCTCCTCCACCGGCTCCGGTGGGGAGGTATCCGTGGGGATTTTGCGCACGTAAAAAAAAAAAAAAAAAAAAAAGGTACTTACTCCATTTTTTAGAAGATAGTTTTAAAACCACACGAGTAATAACCTCACGTCCTAAGGCGCTCAATAACTGTTCATTTGGCAGGAGAAAAAAAAACAATACAAAATTTCGTTACGGCATCGGCGAGCCTAAATCCTCTTGACTCCTGGCCCTTCATTCAACTCGTAAATGTCGGCGGAAACAATCCATTTGGGAGATTGAAGTAAAAAGGATATTGGTCACGTGTAAACGGATCGAGGTAAAGAGGGACTGACGGACAGACAGATATTTAATTGTGCGGATTTGATCAGAGATATAAGGTCGCTTTTTAGTTCCAGTAATATTTAGTGGTGAAGAGGCGTATCTTGAGAATGTCAAATTTGGAAACTAGTGTTTTAGGATTTATAGTTTTCTTAATGTATTCAAATTCAAGTAATTCAAAAGTCGCGGAGTTCTGGCAGAGTAGAATTTGGGCCACCCCATCTCTTCTCATGCGGTGTCGTACAATGCGACTAATGGATAGGGCTGTTTAACATCAGACAGATATTTACAGCCCAAACTCAGCCTCAGATGCATGGCTCGAGTCAACAATAGTGGCCGAAATACGGCAATAGGCTCATCCCCTATTACGTGGGACCGAATACAATTATTGGTGAAATGTAGGTATTAATTCACCTCTTCGTATTTCTCCGGTGATAAAGGCGTGGTTATATGTATGTATATTTGTATTTGTAATGATGACCTTAATTCTATAACAAATACAGAAAGGTGAAGTCTTAGGACGTCCAGTAAATATGGAGTTGAAGGAGGTAGGACACGGCGGTATATCCGCCCGATTGAGCAGTCCGACTGGGGAAGTACCTCCGCCCTACAGAATACCGCGGTTATAATAACTTCGTGTTGCGTTCCCAGCGGTGAGTAGGGTAGCCAGAGCTCACTGGAGAATTTGTGCCGTCAGTGGGAAGACTAAAGGCTTGTCCTGATTTGTCTTCTTCTACTGACGGCACAGAAACTCTGTACTTACAGGGTTGGCAGCGCGACTGTGACTCCTCTGGTGTTACAGACGTCCATAGGCCACGGTAACTACTTTCCATCAGGTGGGCCGTGTGCTTGTCTGCCAACTAAGTGGTATAAAAAAAAAAATGGAGTATCAAATTTAGGCGTAAATCCTGGTGGCATCTAAAACTTGCACTATCGTTTTTTTATATCATGATATCGTGCGGTATCCCTGATGGGCCTGAGCATGTGCCTGTCCTTCAGGGAGTCCGCCCACACGGGACACCCATACAGGGTCATGGACCGCACGACACCCGCGTAGAGTTTCCTGCAGGAGTCCTCCGGGCCTCTCAGGTTGGGCAGTAGCCGCTCCAGAGCGTTGGCTGTGCCCAGTGTGCCCACCAATTTGGGGTTGGACGCTTCGTGGTATGTAGCCCCGCTCGCCGTCACTAGCGTGTTGTCCGTAAAGCACGTGACGGCGGCACCGTCCGCGAGCTCACCGCGAACAACCCAATCGTATCCGATGTTCCACTGGAGCGGCCCTATAACCGATCCCTGTGGAACACCGCTCCGCTGAGCAGAGCCGGCTGGAGAATCTGGGTCAACGGCGGGGCCAGGGGGCGCAGCTTTCCTCTTACCATAAGGTAAGGCCATCCCCATGGGTCCCGCTCCAGCGTCTCCAAAAGATGTTCTTACAGGGTAGGCAGCACGGGTGTGACTCCCCTGGTGTAGCACAAGTTCATAGGTCACGATAACCACTTTCCATCAGGTGAGCCGTGTGCTTGTCTGCCACCTAAGCTGTATAAAAAAAAAGGTGAGATTGATTTGGACCTCAAGTACCTATATTGATGGGGTTCTGTACACCCATACATAATAATAATAAACAAACGTAGAAATGAACTTCAATAGTGTAAAACTCGCCGGGATATTTACCATAAATAAATAAATAAATATTCTACAACATTCTACACAACGCTATCTAGACCCATGGTAAGCATAGTTTAACTAGCTTGTGTTATGGAATCTAGAATACGGATAAACATACTTAAATACTTTTTTTTTTTGGAAATACATACATATTATACATAGAAACACCCAGACCAGTGCAAATACCCATATTCATGCATACAAATATTTGCACTGAGCGGGGATCGAACCCGCGCCTCCTGCGTAGCAGTCGTGTTCACTACCGCCACGCCACAGAGGCTGTCTACCATGTTTATTATTTTCGCTGAGTAACCGATATTAAAATAGCAAAAACATGGTAAATATCCCGGCGAGTTTTACAATATTAATGTGAATGACCATGTGAATCTCAAATTCTGTGTGTTGCCACAACTTGCCAATGTCAGTGTGTTGTGAAAATTTATTTGGTGAAGAGGTTATTTTATAAGGTTTTATGTTTTATCCGGACTTGACACTTGACAGTGGGTGACATTGGACACGTCATGACAGAGACAGTTTTTTTTTCACCCTTTTGGCAAATAATTGATATATGCCCCAATGTCAAGTAAATGTATTTAGAATTATTAATGGCGAGACGCCAAGGTCCAGTTTTTCAAGTCCTCAGTAAAGTTGTGGGGACTTTACTAGAAGCTCCCTAGGGAGATTTGGAACCAACACGAAAAGTCACAATTCACTGTAATTTGCCACTTTCCACACTTGTGTGCGTTGTCAAAGATATTATATCTAAAAATCCACCATTTTTATACATAAAATCTTGAACTCACACCAATTTTGGAAAATAAAAAAATACCACGATGCGCATGTCATGTTGGCGCCAAAACTCCCACAGAGACAGGGACATTTTGGCACAACGATATGACAACCGACGTCTACAATTCACTTCATACATGAACACGATGTTAAACCTTTCTTTCTTTCTTTCTTTCAAATCGTAAAAATGAACTCTTTATGCTACATATATGTATACATAAGTATATATATTCACGCCTGTAAATCTTCGAAGGAATAATAAGAGGTGCATCAACACCCACTCATTGTCAACCATGATATTCAGCTCACATAATAATAGGACCTATTGCCGTCATGCAGACGTTTCGTCATGTGCTGTTAGCTTACTATCGGGTGGATAAACATATTTACGCTATTCGATTATATTTATGTAGTGCATATTAGTATCTGAAACGTATATACATACTATAATTATTCATTGCGCTATTAAAGAAAGGTAAGCCAGAAGTCACAAAGCTACTGTATCACGTATAAAACAATGTGTGAAATTGCTTCACTGACAGTAGTACAATTCTTTATTAAAATGGCGAGAATATGACTGCATATTACCATCTCTAGTCTGAAATAGCGCTAGAAAAATGGGAAGCGTAAAACTGGCAATTACGAGTTAGAAGCTTGGCGAGAGGCAAAGAGCTAATATTGAAATAAAGTATTGCATTCCATTACCGTTTTACTAATACCATACACTTTTATTTAGCTTGATTTATGGAATGCGGTGACTTTGTCGTAATTTTGAAATAGGAATGTGTTAAATACCTCTTTATGTTGATGTGTTGTTTGTTGTTGTGTTTGTGTTCCGCTGTTCCGCGTTCAAGCTTAGGGCTAATTGATTTGTTTGGGCTTAGGGAAATGCAAATTAAATTAGTACTAATTTTGTGGAAATTCATAATTGTACAACGGTCCGGGGTAGAATATGTAGCGACCATCCTATTTATATATATGGCTGGACTAGCTATAATAAATAATAATAATAATAATAAATATTCTACAACATCCTACACAACGCTATCTAGACCCATACTAAGCATAATTTAACTAGCTTGTGTTATGGAATCTAGAATAAGGACAAATATCCTTATATACTTTTTTTACATATTGTACCTACATAGAAAACGCCCAAATACAACCCAATAGCATACAAATATTTGCATTGAGCGGCAATCGAACCCGCGCCCTCTGTACTGTATAGCAGTCGAATGGTCTACAGCTACGGCACAGAGTTTGTAATGTAAATATGG
Source organism: Eilema griseolum (assembly GCA_963662185.1). Classification (NCBI taxonomy): domain Eukaryota; kingdom Metazoa; phylum Arthropoda; class Insecta; order Lepidoptera; family Erebidae; genus Eilema; species Eilema griseolum. The sequence continues at coordinate 20,668,573 of OY759245.1, forward strand.
ATAGATAATGATAATATAAATATTTTTGTACACTAAGGTGAAAGATTAAATATAAAAAAAAACTGTTAATCGTATTTCTTGGCTTTTGCGCGTGTGAATTGCTACTGAAGTCCTAACTCAGAGAGGAAAGTTTTTAATAAAAGTATACTACCGGGTTATAAATGAGGTTAGTTTTGTCAATATTTTGGCCTTTTATATCCTCCTCTTCCCGGCGACCTTGATGAGGTCGTCCTTCCACCTGGCCGTTGGGCGTCCTACGCTACGTTTGCCCGTACGCAGTCACCATTTCAGAACTTTTTTGCTCCATCGGCCATCTGTTCTGCGCACTATGTGTCCCAGCACTGGATGTGGGCTGCTTTAGATCGGTCATTCTGGAAGTCTGTGGGAGAGGCCTATGTTCAGCAGTGGACTATGTGTGGCTGACATGATGATGATGATGATATCCTCCTCTGCATGTTTTGCATTACCGTGTCATCAGGCACCTCAAGAAAGACGAGTCTCTGGTACAGATTTTCCTCTCAAGGTTCATGCGGTAATTGCTCGTATAAAAGCCGTATAACCCAAATCAACTGTACCTTTACTTTTCAAATCAATTCAAATTGGCCTTTGTTTTTTTAATATTACTTAGGTGACAGACAAGCACACGGCCCATCTGATGGGAACTGGTTACCGTGGTGTTTTTTTTTATACCTGTATTTTTTTATACCTGTCTGCTAGACAAGCACACGGCCCACCTGATGGAAAGTGGTTACCGTGACCTATGGACGTCTGTAATACCAGAGGAGTCACAGTCGCTCTGCCAACCCTGTAAGTACAGAGTTTCTGTGCCGTCAGTAGAAGACAAAGCAGGACAAGCCTTTAGTCTTCCCACTGACAGCACAAATTCTCCAGTGAGCTCTGACTACCCTATTCACCGCTGGGAACACAACACGAAGTTATTATAGCCGCGGTATTCTGTAGGGCGGAGGTACTACCCCAGTCGGACTGCTCAATCGAGCGGAAATACCGCCGTGTTAGGACACGGCGGTATTTCCGCTCGATTGAGCAGTCCTGTTGCGGTTTTCCCAAGCAGCTACAATATGGGGTACTTCAAGAGGAATATTAAAAAGTTTCTTCTAGGTTGGCAGCGCAAGCGTAACGCCCTTAGTGTTGCATAATCTATAGAACATGTTGTAAGGAGTTAGGACTCCTTACAACATGTTAGTGTTACCTTAGTGTTGCATAATCTATAGAACATGTTGTAAGGAGTTAGGACTCCTTACAACATGTTAGTGTTACCTTAGTGTTGCATAATCTATAGAACATGTTGTAAGGAGTTAGGACTCCTTACAACATGTTAGTGTTACCTTAGTGTTGCATAATCTATAGAACATGTTGTAAGGAGTTAGGACTCCTTACAACATGTTCTATAGATTATGCAACACTAAGGGCGTTACGCTTGCGCTGCCAACCTAGAAGAAACTTTTTAATATTCCTCTTGAAGTACCCCATATTGTAGCTGCTTGGGAAAACCGCAACAGCGAGTTCAATCCACAGCTTGAGCATGCGTGGGTTGAAGTTTTTTGATTCTAAGAGAATAAATTGCCTGCCTATGGCGATGGTTGCGATGATAGAATGTAGCTGTGGGCATCATGTTCTCAACATTCAACAAAAGGTTAACAATCAGTGATATCTGTCTCAAAATATATTTGAGATAAAACTAAAGTCTACATAAGTAATAGACAAACTAAAGAGCTATCCCACGCCAAACATCATTCAAATTGTAATTAGCAACTTCAAAGAAACATTTATAACAATTAATCATTCAAAAGTCCTTTCTATGCCGGAACGAACCTACAAAGCCCTAAATATCCAACAGATGTCCGTGAATAACGTCTGTCTAGAGACACACGCTGGCCTTTGGCTATCCCAACTTTGTAGGAGGGGACAAGATTATTTTGCAAGTGAACACACAGAACTGTAGCTTTTTAATTATATTGAAATGAAAATGAAAATGAAAATGAAAAATATTTTATTGTCAATAAGAGTACAGTTTTTTTAACAAAGTGTCCGTTGGCCCACACTAGGCAAGCCTGTCATGTGGGTACCACTTACAATTACACAAGTTACATTTGCTCGGTCGACATTATTACTCTTATAAAATTATCTGGAACATTTTACATACATGCGTGTGTGTATCTGTGTGCACTTGTGTGTGTGCGTGCGTGTGTGTGTGTGTGTGCGTGTGTGTGTGTGTGTGTGTGTGTGTGTGAGTGGGTGTGTGTATATGCGTGTGCGTGTTTGTGTTCGTGTAAATATATTTATCGAGTTATTTTTTTGATAGGTATACATATATCTTCTGTCTTATGTGGCATAACCACACTTGCCCTTCTTGTAGGACCCTCCTAATATCATTTTTGAAGAACCCCATAATGTAATCGCTACCTAGAATCGCAGCAAGAAGATCGTGCCTATAATAAAACAACAATGTATGTACAAAAATTGCTCGTTTAATATATTAACTATACTATAGAGATTCTTTCAATCTTAAATAATTATTTTCATACACATGTAAAACTACAACTTCATGGTATATAAATAAAGGTTAGTCTTCACAGGAATAAGTAATCAGCTTTTCGGTGATATAACTCGTCGTATAAGCCACCCCTTACAATCCGCTTTTCGTAGATTAGATCCATTCGCCTTTAAATGTAACAAAATTCTCGTTAGACCACTTGATTTACTCTTTCTAAAAAGCTTGAAACGGTTTCAAAAGCCTATGAAAGGATTTGGTTGTGGACAATTAAGTTGCTGCGGATTGATGAGTGACATAATGGGGTATATGACTGACATAATGGGGAAGATGACTATGATAATGGGGTAGATGACTGTCATAATAGGAAAGATGACTATCACAATGGGGAAGGTGACTATCATATCATATTAACCTAATAATAACTTATTTTTGTAGTCTTATAATTATATATACAAACACAAAAAAGCCGCGTGGTTCTGGACAGAGAAGAATTTGGGCCAGTCCATCTCTTCCCATGCAAGGTCTCGTACAAGGCGATTTAGGGATAGGGTTGTTTAACATTAGACAGATATATACAGCCCGGACTCAGCCTCAGATTCATGGCTCAAGTTAACAGTAGCGCTTGGAATAAAAAGCTCACATCTAATGTGAGTGTTGATGCACCTCTGCCTAATCCTACAGGGATAAAGGCGTGAGTATATGTACAAAACTACTTACGCTCGTGATTTTAAGCTGGATTAGTTTTAGCAACCATTAGAGGAATAAAATACGAATGTGTGTAAGATGTGAAATGTTTAGAGGTAAAATGTTTTATATAAGTCTAGTTGTGACTGCGATTTCATCCACGATGACTTAGACATAACGGGGTTTAAATATTTTCTGCGTACACCACTAACTTTTCGAAAATAGAACTAGTTCAGTTACGTCTAATAACTCCAATTATCTGTTGTAAAAACTCTGAAAAAATCGATCCAGCCATTTCTGTAAATTAAAAAAAGTCATTATTGTTATAGGTAGATACATACATACATATAATCACGCCTATATCCCCGAAGTGTTAGGCAGAGGTGAATTAACACCCATATTTCACCAATCATTGTTTCCGGCCCCACGTAATAGGGGGGAGCCTAATGCTATCTTCCAGGCACTATTATTGACTCGAGTCTTGTATCTCTGCCTGAGTCTGAGCTGTATATATCAGTCTGATGTTAATCAGCCCTATCCCTTAGTCGCCTTGTACGACACCGCATGAGAAGAGATGGGGTGGCCCAAGTTCTGCTTTGCCGGGAACCACACGGCTGTAGATATCGTGTATAATATATTCATATGCATTACGGAGTACAATGGGTTAAGTAGGGATCAAAGGGTGAACATAGATAAAATAGTCATAAAATTATTTTAAACAATTCCTCTTACACTGGTAGTTCTGTGAACAGTTTACCTCGCGAGTATCCTTTGCCACTTTTTTCTTGTAAGTACTTTTATCGGAAATAAAAAAAAAAGACGATTCAATTTTTCTTATCATAATCAACCTGAACTAAAATGTTCCAAAATAAAGCGAGAAGGCCGCCCATTGTACTGATTCCGTCGTTATAGACTTTGGTAATGATAAATAAGTAAATAAAATATTTTAAAGTACAAACAGACACACAATTTTCTTTATTTGTGTATATAAATGTTGAGATGGAGTTTCTTTCGTTTATCTCGAACGAGCACTGCGGACTGGACGGACCGCAGGATGTCTATGCTCTTTAGATTTTATTTAGCTTCCAGAAAAGGTATATCTCGTAAGGTTTTTATTTGAAATGTGAATAGTAAATGGCCACGGAATATAAAAATAAAAAGAAATACGCCCAGTTAAGGCTTATGTGGTAGAATTATAAAAAGTTTTTCAATATACCTAAATTGCAACACAACCGAGGTAGCCTAGTGTTATGGGTAATGGACTGCTGAGACGAGGTCTCGGGTTCGATCCCAGGTTTTACCATGGCGCACACACCAATGACTTTTCGATGATTTTCGAAGTTATGTGTGTATTTATCGCAGGTTTATAAGTGCCCGGTTAATGGCAATAGGCTCGCCACCTATTACATTGGAACCTAAACATAAACTGACGAAATGTGGGTGCTAGCACCTCTGCCTACCCCTTCGGGGATACAGGCGTGAGTTTATGAGTTTATATGTATGCAACACAGTTTTCTAGTATCTAACTGATATTTCCATTAGGTTTGATTTCTATATAACATTATAACCAACTTGCTGTTGCCCGAGGCTCCACCCATCTTGACGAGACGAACCTTGATACCTTTTTTTATCGTGTGTAAAATCCCCCCGGATACTACCCCCCCCACACACACCAGAGCCGGTGGGAGAGGTTATGTCGGACTTGAACCGACTAAAACGCGGACCATGAATGCGGCAATCTCACCTCCGACACCCGAGAAGACGAACCTTGATGCCCGTGATTTTTTAAATTGTTCTTTTATTATAATGCAGATCTTGTCCTTACAATTCATACTAATATTAATTTATTTTTTTTTTTTTTTTTATTTCATTAATAATGCAAAAGTAGCTCTGTCTGTCTGTCTATGATGTCTGTATTTTGATGAAATTTAGTATAGGCGTAGATTATACCTTGAGAAAAAAAAATTTGGTACACAGCTAGATTATAGCTTAAAGGATATAGGCTATGTTTGGTCGTGATAACTGAAATTCACGCGGGCGGAGTCGCAGGCAACAGCTAGTGTAAAATAAAAATAATTATCTAATTACGTGCAATCGTTCGAATGTTATTCACGTGCAGGTCTTAGATGTCATCCGCACACGGTGCAAAACATCCGATCAAGAACCAAGCGGTTCGGAGACTCTTTCCTCTGTCGCACCATTAAGGCCTGGAATTCATTACCAGCTCACGTGTTTCCTTCTTCCTACAGTCCCGGGTCCTTTAAGCGGGGCGCGAAAAAGCATATGATGAGGCCGTCAAGCTGAGTGTCACCATTGTCACACGGTATGTGTAAGTAATGGTGACCCTCTTTTCTGGGACTTTGCCTTCAGCTTACCATCAGGCAAGGCGAAGTCCAAATGACGTGTCCTATATAAAAAAAAAAACATACATTTTTGGACACTATATTATCATTTTTATACATAATTCATTTGCTGCTTTGTGAGTTCGGTGACATTTCTGTATGTACTAATATGATTGAAAGTTGATATTTTGCCCCCCCCCCCCCCCCTTTTTTTTTTCGAGGTCCACGTCAACCTTACTTGCAAGCACGTATTCCTGTTGATGGACGAACGTGGATTGGAATAGGGAAGTGTGACGAGTTAATCCCGTAAAAGCTAAGAAATATGGAAGAACTTTTACTTCTAGGTTAGGTTGGCATACATGTGCTTAGATCACTAGTAGGTATATAACATATAACATAACATAAACTCACGCCTATATCCCAAAAGGGGTAGGCAGAGGTGCTAGCACCCACATTTCGCCAGTTTATGTTTAGGTGACAATGTTTTATTTTGTTTATTATTTATTACACGCATACAATGTCATTACAGGTAACCTAATGCGACAGAGCAGCAACATAATTATAACAAGTTCATGCTTATAATCTAATACTAATTGTCACACAATATTAAAAAATACAAAATCAATACAAGTAGATGCAATAAAATTCAGTCATTTGAAGATAATTCTCGAGCATGATGACAAAATAATGTTCAAACTATAACGTCACAGCAATAATTACTTTTCATAGATAATGTCAAAAATAATAATTCCAATAATAATGTCATAATAATAATTAAGTTAATAATGTCAAAATAATAATTCCAATAATAATGTCACAATAATAATTAAATTACTAATGTCAAAATAATAAACTGTATTCAATTCAAAATTTCAAAATTATATATAATAATGTCAATTTACAATAATTTAATGTCCAATGATGAAAATTCAAAATCAATTATTTATTCATTACTCACACAAATATACCCACTACTATGACAAATTATACATTGAAATTAAGTATACAATATGTGGCCCGCGTGCGTGAGGTCACTCAGCGAACAATGTAATAGGTAACGAGCCTATCGCTATTAACCAGGCACTTATAAACCTGCGATAAATACACACATAACTTCGAAAAGCATCGAAAATATAGTAGGTATATATTAAAGATAAATTCGGCAGGTACCATATTATTTGAACATTTCACCACCGATAAATACAACTTTAGGTATTATTACCTAATTAATTATGTTCAAATGAACACCTGGCTTGTCCACAATTAAGTTAAAACTGGTAGGTACTATTAATTTATAATTAAATGCCACACTCAGGTGCTGCCGGTAAATAATGAGCACGAATTGAAGCCTGAAATAACACCAATTAGATTCAATTTGAACAGAGACCAAATCGTTCAACTATAACGAGCTTAACAGTTTTAATTCACTAACCAGCAGAGTCCACCAAACAACTTCTTCTAAATCCTAGCGTTAATCCTAGTTGCATCCAAAGCACTTCAACTCGCAATCTGGGGTCCGCTTTTACCAGTCTAACTGCTGGTTTGGCTGATTTTCGATATTTTCCGTGAAAGTGACTGCCATCCGACCTCCAAAATTCCTTGACGATGTCAATGTATTGAAGCTACGTCAGTTGTTGAAATTTATAGGACCCCAACTAACTGTAACAGTCACCATACATGAAATTGTGGAAAACGTAACATAACGTAACCTGACGCCTATATCCCCGAAGGGGTAGGCAGAAGTGCTACAGTCCCGGGTTCTTTAAGCGGGGTGTAAAAAAGCATAATATGATGAGGCCGTCAAGCTGAGTGTCACCATTGTCAAACGGTATGTGTAAGTAATGATGACCCTCTTTTCTGGGACTTTGCCTTCAGCTTACCATCAGGCAATGCGAAGTCTAATTGACGTGTTCTATATAAAAAAAAACTTCCGCAGTTGACTCAATCCAACCGTGCAAACAAAATCATGACTCTCCCCCTCATAAATAAACCTCATACACTCCGCAATACAATGACCAGAATATGTTATATGTTATGTAATTTGCAACTATCTGTAATGTCCAGCCCAGTGAACATAGCTAATCGTTCGAGAGCAATGTCTTTGTTATAAATCACCACAGGACCACTATTATGAGATTTACTGCTATGTTAATAACTATATGGGCCATTCAATACAATCAATGGATGTTTTTATTTTACGATTGAAGAAATTAACCAAGAAAATGTTCTCAAAGATTTATTTTAGTACTTTATCTGCGTGACAAATACGAACAATATTTTTAGAATCACAAGAATTTAGGGATTTTAGAAATTTTACCCGTAAACAGGTAAAAGAGTACCTGTTGATTGATAGATGTGCCTCTGGCGAAGGCTATTCTTAGGATTGATGGTCAAAAGGTAATCATTTTGTGAACGTCAGGTTGAAACAAAACAGTTTGAGAGTAATATCTTTGTTATAAATTACTACTATGTACTATTAAGTTAATAATTATGTGGGCCATTCAATACGATGAATGGATGATATTACTTTACGATGGGAGAAGTAACCAAGAAAATATTTTCGAGGTTTTATTCAACATACTAGCTGTAGCTCGCGCCTTCGCCCGAGTGGAACTTTGATCCCGTACCCTCAACCCGTGGCTGCCTATTCTCGGGATGAAAATATCGGTAGATGGCTCCCACCGTTTGGATGGTTTCGGGCGAAGGTTCTGTGGCTTAGTGCTCAGAACGTTCCCCCTGTAAGGGAAAGATCGCGGGTTCGAATCCCGCCTGAGATCCAAATTTTTCTATATCTTAATCGATTTGAATAGTTAGCAAACTAAATGTTCTAGAATTTAATTTAAATATAATCTAACTTTGTACCAAATTTCAGCTGATCCGTTCAGCCGTTAGAGAGTCATTGAGTAAAAAACATTCAAACATTCAAAAATACAAACATCTTCACAAAATGTCACATTTAGAATATTAGTAGGATAGGATGTAATCGTGATAAATACGCATATTCATGTCAGAACCACAACCACTATAACTAATTACAACAGAGCTAAACTTCGTTTTTTTTTTGCTTGCGTATAGGTTAGGGGATATCTGCTGTTATTCGCGATTTCTGCGATGCGCGATGCGATGCGATTCTAACCTTTGGATGGTGATTAAAGTTGTAGGAATGAGTGGTAATTGTTTGGCGTACTTTTACAATACAAATACAATAAGTCAGTACATAGATATGTTATATCTAATACACACATAAATATAACTATATAATATATGTACATAAATACATATAATAAAGTAATCCTGCTTAATGCAGACAAATAATAAATAATATAATACATATACAATATATGTCAGACAATAACTTGATATAGTAAGCATGGTATATAAGAGCATTTTTACAGTGACAAATAGTGCTCCCTCACCATAGTTTTGAATTTATTTAAATTCTGATCTTTTCTTAAGTCTACTGGTAGCTTATTCCACAGACGAATTGCCGTAACTGTGAAGGATTTTTCGTAAAATGTAGTTTTATGTGACGGCATCCTTAACCTTTAGTTTTCTGATGACCTTAGATGTCTCGTATAAGTATCATGTAGGAACTCAAAACGTTCATTAAGGTAAGACGGGGTTGTAGGTTTGAACAATATGTTGTACAGCAAAGAAAGAAGGTAAGGTTTCCGAGTCCAAGTCGAATAGGTAGCCACTTAAGCTCTGTTCGAAACTGTGAAACGTGATTATACCTACTTGTGTAAACCAAATATAAATCTTATATAGACGTTTATGAGGCGGTCAAGTTTAGATAAACTGGCTTTCGGTTAAATCAAGATAAGTGATGTCCGCATAATCAAGAATGGGGAGTAACAAGTTCGCAAGCGAAATTTTGGTTGCAAAAGGAAGGAAGTATTGCAACTTTCGTAGTGATCCCATCGACACAAACTCCCTACGGCTCACATCCTGGAGTTGCAGGTCCCAAGAAAGATTCGAATCTATATATACAATAGTCTCACTAACTTATTTACTTACCGACATTTGCCAAACCTTACTGCCAGAAATTATTTACCTGCAAAAAGCCTAGGTGCCTGACTTTATCAGTAATAGGTACTACTGTGCCATCAAACACAACTGGTTGAAGCTGCGAAGCAACTACTTTTGCCCTAGTGAAAGAACTGCCTACAATGACTTCGTTGACCATCTCCACTGCCTCCGCCAACTGCGTGTGTGGCGCCTGTGAATATATTTGCAGATCGTCAGCATAAAGGTGGTAGGAACAACGAAGACGATTTGAGATAGATTTGATAAAAATTGTGAAGAGTAAAGGAGATAGAAGGGGATGAGGGTAGACGGTCACTCATGGACAGCCGGGTTTAACCAAATACAGTTTGATAGCAATATCTTTCACTACAGGAACATTATGTTTTGTGATTTACTACTGTCTAAAATTGTTACACTTTATATTTTCGAGGTATTATTCAACTCATTATATGGGGTACATACCCCATATAATGAGTTGAATAATACCTCGAAAATATAAAGCTTTAGCTTAGCGGGTTTACCTACATAGGTAAACCCGCTAAGCTAAATTACTTCTATTAGGGGTAGTGGCCAACTTACATTCACCTTGTGTCATTCGTTCAGCACTTCAATCATTCCACACCAAAAAACTCAAAACCTATACCTTATACCTCTGTGGCGTACGATAGTGAACGCGACTGCTATGCAGGAGGCGCGGATTCGATTCCCACTCAGTGAAAATATTTGTTTGCACGAATATGTATATTTGCAGTGATAAAGTATCTATGTATGTTTATCCGAATTCTAGATTCCATAACACAAGTTAGTTTAGCTATGCTTATTGTCATATGGGTCTAGATAGCGTTGTGTAGAATGTTGTAGAATATTTATTATTATTATTATTATACCTGGTTACTTTACTTCGCAAAGAACTACCTACAATATGGGGTTCAATCAAATCAAGCGAATATCATTCACTGTCAATCTCATCTTCGGCAACCACCAACACCACCCACAGGCGTCATGCGTTTTAGTCGGTTGGAGTCCGACATAACCTCTCCCACCAGCTCCGGCGGCGTGGAGGGAGGGGGGATTGAGGGGTATCGGTGGGGATTTTTCATATGTAAAAAAAGACTGTCACCAAATGGCTTTTTAAGTGTTAAATTACCTTATTTTATAAATATTGTATTTTTAACAATAAATGCATAACTTGCACCTACAATATCGAATATTGTTATCAATAAGTGTAACAACAAATTCCACCAAGTGCCATCAATCAACAGTATAAAAGAAATATACCCATCAATCGCAATAAAAAAAAAAATTGTAATATGATAACACCCAGACCAAAATAAATGGCCTCCTCCGCTGTACAGAATAGCGCGGCTGTTATATCTAACTTCGTGTTATGTTCCCGGCGTAGAGTTTTTGTTTTGTCAGTGGGAACATCAACGGCTTGTCCTGCTTTGTATACAGCAGCACGAGTGTGACTCTCCTGGTGTTGCACATGCACATAAGCCACGGTAAACACTTTTCATCAGGTGGGCCGTATGCTTATCTGCCACCTAAGTTGTATCAAAAATAGCCCCATTCGAAATATACTCGATATTTTGATAAATGTAAAATCACTGTAATTGTTGTAGGCAATATTTTAAGTTGCCATCAGGAACTTAAAATATTGCCTTAAAATATTTTTTTTCTTTAAGTTAGTTTAAATAAAGTAGCCAAATGAAATTAGAATAATTTCATCGAATCCCATTAATGTGGATACATTTTTATTGTAGTAATTCCAGTCCTCTCTATTTTAATTGAGACACCCCATTAAAACTGAGGATAAGCAAGCAATGCAAAAAAAAAACAAACTACAATCAGCTCAAACCATTCAAAGGAAACGAATGTCTTAAAACTTATTAATAATTTTATTCTTTATTCAAAAAACAAGAGGAAACCTTTTCCTAGACCGCTTTCAAGTTTTCTATGTTTCGTTTTATGAATGCAATTCATTAGGCGGCAGTGGTAGGGTTGAAACATGTTTCAATTGTTATCCGTTTTATTTGGTTGAACCCTTTTAATGCCGCGGGATTTAAAATGCGGCTTGAGGTACATGGGGTTCTGAAGGGTAGAACGTGGTTAGGGTACTGTTCTTGCGGTTGTTGATGATTTATATCTTATAACAATACCGAAAATATATCTATTACTACTCTCTACTAACGGTTGTCCGCTGCTTTGCTCGCGTGGTTGTTAGTTTTCGCTATCAAAGATAGCCATTTAAGTTGTAATCTATCTGTGCACCAAATTTCATCAAGATCAGTTTAGTAGTTTAGGCGTAAGCGTAATAGACAAACAGACAGTTACATTCGCATTTGTAATATTTCCATAGTATTTGTTCTGGGATGTTGTTAGTATAGATTAAAGTGTTTATTTAAAATTTTAACTTTAAATAATATTATAAATAAATTGTTAAAACTGAAGATTACATGCATACGTAAATAGAATTCAATATTCTTCTAGCGTTTTTCCGCTTATGATTTTTTGTCGTCTTGCTTCGTAAACATACATAAATACATTACGCCTGTAAATCACACAATTTCACCAACTACGATTTTCGGTCCTACGTATTAGGAGAAGAACCCATTGCTAAGGTGGTCTCAGGACGTGTTTGTAAATATGTTTGTATTTAGCAATTTTTGAGGACGACTGTACAAGAATAACTGTTGAAAAACAATGGTACTATTATACACATAAGTTATGTTTACCTCTTTCCGGTCTAGATAGCACTTGGTAACGACCCAGAACGTTATCATTATATCCCACAATATCAACACCATCAATAACCCCGTTTGTATAAACCGGAAACCGTAACGATAAATTCGATTTCCTTATACACACACAAAACAAGGCTCTCGGCAGTAAACTATCACGAGTATTGTGTTGTTTCTGATTCCCATGACATTGTAGTGTTATACGGGAATGTACGTTCCCGTATCATGTTATTACTTTAGTGTTGTTTAGTGCGGGTGAGGAATTTATATGTGTATTTGATTTCTTTCGGTTGCCGTTCATCTCGAGGGGTTTGTCTTCAGATGGTGGAATGCAATACAAATTCGTTGTGAGGTTTAGTGTTTATGAAAGTGACAATAAGTTGTGTATGTGAGTATGTGTGTGTGTTATGTAAATGTTTAAAAAGGAGTTTATATGTATGTGAATTTTATAATACATTGTGGATGGCGAATTTAAAAGAAGAGTTGAACAAGAAAGATGCTTCCCTGTTTAAATATAATTGAGTTTGAAATAGTTACTACATATTCTAGTAGTGGATTTTGGTATCCAGTTTTTATTTTATGGATTAAATTAATAATGGATTTATTTTATTTTATTTTTTAGGCTATTATAAAATCCAAGAATACTTGGAAGATTAACAAGCTTAAAAATGAGCTGTTCGCTCAACTATGCTCCTCAAGTAAATTTTTGTATTTAGATTGACAAAGTGTATGTTTGTAAATAGATAAAAAAAACGCCCGCTGAGTTTCTTGCCGGAGTCTACTCAGGTCGGGGCCGCGTTTCAAATCGGTGGTCCATTTGCTAAACTAGTTTTCATATTTCCTTTTGTATAGACGTTTTGTAAGTTCCGGTTTTATGCAGAATAAAAGATTTTTGACTTTGACTTTGATGCGTAGGGCAGTAATCTACAGCATCTGTCTTTTATTATCAGTAGGGAAACGATGAGGACCTTTTTTTACACTGAAATGCACTGCACAACATCTATGTTTATTCTACAGAAGACTTTTTTTCTTTATTTACTATCAATTTGTATGAAGTTTGAAAGCAATACTATACCAGAAATAATGTGCCACCTATTGGGATGAAAAAACAGTGTCTTTATTGATATCTCACCCCAAATCCAGCTGTCAAGTTCGCTCGATCGTTCGAAACGTTTTTACAGCATGTACCTGCTAAAATCTTTATTCATCATTGTGTATACCAGTAATTGTGTTTACCTGGCAACTACACTGGTACACACAATGATGAATACACACTTGTGAAACAGCGTACATTGTTACTGAGTCAGGATTTTGCTGGCGAGATGACTGCCTAAGTACCTAAAATATTTGTGTGATGCGTGAATAGCTTTTTTTTATATATATGTTTTTATTGTATATATGTTTTTATATACTGTTTTTTATATAAATAGAACCGCGGTAGCCTAATGGTATGGGTAATGGACTACTGAGACGAGGTCTCGGGTTCGATCCCAGGTTTTACCATGGCACACACCAATGACTTTTCGATGCTTTTCGAAGTTATGTGTGTATTTATCGCAGGTTTATAAGTGCCCGGTTAATGGCAATAGGCTCGCCACCTATTACATTGGGACCTAAACATAAAATGGCGAAATGTGGGTGCTAGCACCTCTGTCTACCCCTTCGGGGATATAGGCGTGAGTTTATGTTATGTTATGTTAGAACACGTCAATTAGACTACGCCTTGCCTGATGGTAAGCTGAAGACAAAGTCATTGGGGTCAGTAATCTCGGACTCGGACCGACTAAAACCGCACGCCATTTCGGATCTTAATTACCGTGGTATAATGTTACCTAATAAGGAATTCCCCTCGCACTCTGATTTATTTTGGGCAACTATGGTTTTAAGATGACCTCTTCGGTCGTGGAAATGTTTCCATCAAACCCCGAAGAGGGGGAAGAGACACTATAAAATAATTCGCGGTTCCAGATTTGATCTTCTGCTCTTAAATTGCATTGAGCCTCGCCAGTCTCTGTGACGTAACTCCCAAAGTAAGAACTCGCCCCGCCAGCTATAAAACATAATAAAAGTAATAAAAGTTCAACCTCAGATTCTTGACTTTTAAAACTATTTAAACTTTAACGGCCATTTTGAAACTAGATGAGGAGATTTAGGGATATAGGTACTTCCCTTTTTTATATAGTTTAGGTGGCAGACAATGATACGGCCCATCTAATGGAAAGTGATTACCATGGCCCATGGGCGTGTGCAACAACATGGGAGTCACACTCGTACTGCCGACCTTGTAAGCATAGAGTACTTGTGCGTGCGTAAGACAAAGCAGGACCATACAATAATGTCTACGTGATACGTACCTTTGATTTGTCTGACGTTTCGATCAAGTTACACCGGCTGTGGTAACAGGTTGTCTGCAGTCCGCCTGTGACCACGGCTGGAGACTTAGGATGACTTAAGTTCGCATGATAACCAGATCCGACAGCATAAGGGTGCTTATGTAAACACCTTTAACGTGTTCTCCGAGGACCTGACCAATGCAATATTCATATTCCATATTCATCCACCATGCCACCATACATCATGCCACTATACACCATGCCACCATACACCATGACAATACTAAATATTCTTTTATGACAGGCAAAATGACAAGTAAAGCAGAGTGATTACGCCATCATTGCTATTAAGACGACATCCAACATGTTTCCTTTACCTACCTATTTGGAAATTTTGCATTGAATCTCTTCAGCTTTTTGTGTATCTTATACCGCAATGTATCTACGTCAAAGAAATTTAAGCCGATTGAACATAATCAGCGTTATCGGATTTGTAACATAAATCCGATTGATTATACATAAATACATGCTTCAGATAAGTGTCATTGAAGTGTGAAGAAAAAAAATTGAGCAAATGAATATACTCGTGAAAATAATTTATTTGGATGTGTATCACTTTTTAGCGCGTCTTGTTTGTAAAGCCGTTCTTTAACATAGCTTTATAGAATGGAAATCGTTCATAAAGAGCAACAAAAGTTTCAAAGCGCCCCTTTTATAATAAATAGCAAATCTCCTAAACAGCAGAGCAACTCGTTTGATTTTTTTAAGTGAACGATGATACGAATAAAGTTAGATTGTCCTGAAATACTTCAAAATCATTGTAGTAGAACTAGCCTAAGAGACAGCAGAGCAAGTTCCTACCACACTTAAGTCCACAAGCAATTTGACGACAATGGTTTTCGGATTTGTTGGTCAACTAGTCATAATTTGATAAAACGCGCGTTTAATATGTCAAAGCTAGTCCATACACAGAGCTTACTTGGATTAATCAGATGACTAGTCGACCGCAAGGTCTTGTCATAAGTCATTATTCACGAAATAATCGACATTTTTATACATATTATCTAATTTTAGTTTAGACAAACTACACTAAAATTTTCCCAAGTTTTTAGAACTCGAGAGCATGTGTAAGTTTGTCATAATGAAGTAACCGGTACATACAATGGCACCTTTAGCCACAATATCATTAGCGAGAACGTTGTTATCTCCTGGGACGCTCGAGCATCTTTTTATTTTTCGATTAAACTAAATATGGATAAGAACTTTATCCGATCCAATTTTTCTACTCATATTTCAAATATGCTTCTATTATTTATTAATTTTATTATACTAATATTTTAAATTTTAAATGCAACGAACTAATAGATTTATCCGTGTATGGCGGTCTAGTTTATAGTCTGAAATAACACACAGGTTACTTTTAGCCTGAAGTATGTAGCCTTTTGAGTGATTGTGTAATAAACATCTGCAGAAACTTTTGCATTTTACACATAGTATCAGATTTAGATAGCTCGGGTATCAGTAGGCTAGAAAATGTGAGCTCAGATAATGTGATCTCCAGATGGAGTGGGGCTAATACATTTAAACTTTTAGGCGTGTTCACTATTGAAAATTAGAATCTTTTATGCAACTGTTTTTTAAGACACGTTTGATCCTGATTTCTGAGAATTTAGTATAATAGCAAATCCACCTCATTTATTAATCAGGACTTCTGTTCATAATTGGATGAGGTTTGACGCAGGATTGCCTCTTGGTATTGGAGGGATAGACGGCAATAGT
Organism: Eilema griseolum; assembly: GCA_963662185.1. NCBI lineage: Eukaryota > Metazoa > Arthropoda > Insecta > Lepidoptera > Erebidae > Eilema > Eilema griseolum. The sequence goes on from OY759245.1 coordinate 20,684,993, forward strand.
ACCCACAAAAGAACAAGATAAATAAAATTCAGAGAAAGAGTAAGAGACGAGACTCTCGGTTCTTAAATACAAGTTTGGATGTAACCAAGACTAGCGCAGTGATGATTATATGAACATTTAACAACACTAACTTTTTTATAGTATTCAGTATTTATTCATTAACAATTTTTACATTGTGTTTGAACATGGTTTGTACACATACATTGCATATACAAACATAAGAAAAACAACAATCAAAAGCAGCAGAAAATATCATGACACGTAAAAACTGCTATGCGTATAAAATCTATTTATTAAATATCTCATCAACTGAATAATAACACCCTTGTAACAGAAAAGCCTTCAATTTGTCTTGGAACTCTCTTTTGTAAATAATGAATTTTTTTTATTTTTTTTTTTATATAGGACACGCCAACTTGACCTCACCTCGCCTGATGGTAAGCTAAAGGCAAAGTCTCAGGAAAGAGGGTCACCATTACAGACACTAAGTGCTACAATGGTGGCACTCAGCTTGGCGGCCTCATCAGATGCTTTTTCACGCCCCGCTTAAAGGCCCCGGGACTGTAGGAAGAAGGAAACACGTGTGCTGGTAATGAATTCCAGGTCTTGGTGGTGCGGCAAAGAAAAGAGTCTCCGAACCGTTTGGTTCTTGCTCGTATATTCTGCACAGTGTGAGGGTGACATCTAAGGCCTGCACGTGTTGTCCTATGTAGGAAAGGAGATGGTGGGATTAGTTGGAAGAGCTCGTCAGAACACTCACCGTGGTAGAGACGGTAAAATACAGCCAAGGAAGCAATATCTCTACGCATCTGCAAAGGCTCGAGGGTGTTCGTGACCTCAGGGTTCCCAATAATTCGGTCCGCGCGTCGCTGCAACCTGTCGAGAGCATCTAGTAGGTATTTCGCGGAGCCATCCCAGAGATGCGAGCAGTATTCCACGCAGGAGCGAATTTGTGTCTTATAGAGAAGACACCGCTGCTCCGGCGTGAAAAAACGTATCACTTTGTTTAGGAGTCCGAGTTTCCGCGAGGCTGTTTTGATGATGCTCTCGATGTAATTTCTGTTATTCAGTTTGCAGCGAATATCCATGCCTAGGATATTGAGATTGTCCTGCAGTGGCAGTGGCGTGCTCTGAAGAGTGGGAAGGGGAAGGAAAGAAGATACCTTTGCTGTGAACGCACAAGCCTGCGTCTTCTTGGCATTGAACTCGACCATGTTCTCAGAGCCCCATTGAGAAATGTGATTCAAGATCCGGTCCAGTTCAGTGACAAGAAGCTGTCTTTTTTCCACGATATCAGAATGTTTGGCCGCAGGTTGTCCGTGATAACTCCCGTGTAAGGTGCTATCGTCTGCATAGCAATGTATGCTGCCGGTGGACAGCATGTCGTTGATATGCAGAAGAAAGAGAGCGGGAGATAATACAGACCCCTGCGGTACGCCAGCATTTATTTGCAAGAACTCCGAAGCCCGTCCATCACAGAGGACGCGGATACGGCGCTCCCGCAGGAAACTAGCAATCCAGTTGCACAGTCTAGGAGGCAGACCAAAGGCTGGTAGCTTGGAGAGAAGCGATTTGTGCCAGACTCTATCGAAAGCTTTGGCGATATCAAGACTAATTGCCAGTGACTCGCCGTGCTTGTCCATAGCCTCACCCCAAAGATGGGTAACGTATGCTAGAAGATCACCCGTTGACCGTTTCGGCCTGAAGCCATATTGCCGGTCATTAATTAAGGAGTGATCCTCTAGGTGACGCATGAGCTGTTTGTTAATGATGTGCTCGAAGACCTTGCACAGCACTGAGGTGACGGCTATGGGTCGATAGTTGGCTGGCTCTGAGCGATCCCCCTTCTTGGGGATCGGCTGTACATTCGCCTCTTTCCAAGCCGAAGGCACTGTACCCGAGCTGTAGGACAGTCGGTACAGCCGCGTAAGCATCGGAGACAACTCCGCTGCACATTTTTGTAAGACCACCGCTGAAATACCATCCGGGCCACTGGCTTTCCGGACATCGAGTGATTGAAGCACCGCACGGACATCGCATTGCCTGATACGTATTTCAGGCATTACGTGGTCACCATTGGGTAGTGTCGGCGGCTGTATACCGCAATCATCGACTCGGGAATTGGCCGCAAAGAGATTTACTAGCATATTGGCTTTCTCTTGCGGTCCATGGGCCAGGGATCCATCAGGGTAGCGCAGCGGTGGCAGCGAAGGCTGACAGAAGTTGGCCTGCACGGCTTTGGCCAGTCGCCAGTATCCACGACTGCCCGTGGGATGTGCCACTAGCTCTTGACCAAGCCGTGCAATGCGCAGGGCATCCGCTCTGACGTAAGCCCTCTTGCAGACCTTTGTGGCTCTGTTGTACGCCGCCTTGAAGTGGCCCACATTGGGATCGTGCGTGGCACGCGCCCTTACCCAAGCGCGATACGCGGACGGGTTTTGATCAACAGCCTTCGCACACTCGCGCCCGAACCAAGGGCGCACTCCTCGGGCACCGGTGACATCACTGTACGGGATATAGTATTCCATACCCAGACCGATCTCACCGGCAACAGCAGTAGCACAATCTGAGGGTTTCTTACCTTCAAAGCAGCGTTCAACCCACGGGATGGACGCAAAATAGTTGCGCAGCCCATCCCAATCTGCTGACGAGTAGTGCCAGAGACGCCGCTTCCCCTGCACGGGTCGTGAGGGCGCTATAATTGGCACCTTGGAGCAGACCAGACAGTGGTCGGAATTGCCTAAAGCGGCTTGTACCGAAACACTGTACAGGTCTGGGTGACTCGTCAGCAGAAGGTCTAGCAGAGAGGGTGCTAGGCCCGACCTTCTTGGTATTCTAGTGACCTCGTGTACCAATTGGGTCAGGCCATGCGCCAGAGCAAATGCATGGGCGGCTCTTCCCGCATGGTCTGTTTTGGCGGAGCCCAACCAGGTTTCGTGGTGGGCGTTAAAGTCCCCCAAAAATACCACTTCGGCGTTCAGAAACCGTTCCTGCGCATCATCTGCCGCCTGACTCAGATATTCAAAGAGTCGAGTTGTCTCAGCATCTCCTGTATGGGAACGGTAGAGGCACACATAGATCTGACTCGTAGAGCCATGGTCTACGTGTACCCATAGGGTTGAAAAGGATGGGTCCTCAAGGCAGCGCAAACGGCGACAACAAACATCCGCCCTAACAAACACGCACACCCCGGCTTTTGCACGGAAATTTTCTTCGATAACATAGCCGGGGTAAAGCAAGTAGGTCGTGTCATCAGGGCGGCCTATTTGTGTCTCCGTGAGAAAGAGCATATCTGGTTTCGCCGTCTCAAGGTGTTGGTGGACGGCGTTGAGGTTCGCATGGAGTCCACAGATGTTAGTGGACTCCACCTCAAATAGCGAGCTTGTGGGAGTTTGAAGAGCCGCTGTGTTGCCCAATACTCTTAAATGCGCTGCCATGATGAAAAGGAGAAAAGGGCGTGAAAAAAAGAGGTGATTGTCGTCGCAGCACCGCGTGACAAAGTGCGGGATATTGGTTTTGTTTATGATTGTGAGGCATGGCGTGAGCCGACACGCCGTACGGAAGGGCCCCCGTACCCCCCCGAATATGGTCGCCGGGCCCCCACTTCCGGCGGGGTGGGTGGTTAGTCCCAGTTGGGCCTCTGTACTATACCGCGGGCGGCCAGCGGCACCACCGTTTCTACGGGTCTCCCTGACCGGCGCGTCGCCCCGCACCATCCTCACTAGACTACGCCAAGACCCACTAATCCCACTAGTGCTGCGACCACCATCACCTCTACACGGCTATGCATTTGCTGATCCCTGAACGCAATCCAACCGAAATTGAATTACTATGAAGGGTTTTTCGCAATATTGCACGGTGGTACCAACCCGGTCGAAATTTGTGACAAATTTGTGCCGTCAAATCTCTACCACCAGTAATTTTAAATCTAGAGGCCGTTTGTTGAAGATTCTGATGGACTTGTAGAGCGTACTATGCTTTACGACGTCCAGGCTAGGCACGATTTTGCTAACACCCCAAAAAAGAATTCTGTATCTCAGTCTCGACTCCACCAAAGTATAATATACCATCTTTAAATGCTCTAGATTGACTTCATTTCGAAGACTGCGCAACACATAGCAAGCTGAGCTTATATTTCCTCCTAAATAGGAGAGTTCATGTTTCCAATTTAGAAATTCATCCACCGTATTTTGAACTTGTCTACCCTCCAAGACAATCTATACCACCTAGGTGGCCGAGAAGCATATGGCCCACCAGATAGAATGTGATCACCGTGACCTATGTATGTATGCAAAACCGGAGCGTAATACTTATGCTGCCGACCCTAAAGAAACTTTCTAATGCTATTCGTGAAGAGCCTCATACTGTAGTCGCTTGGGAAATTCACAACAGGGAGTTCATCCCACAGCTTGATCGTGCGTGTGAAGAAGATTCTTTCATACCACATAGTGCGCATCGTTGCCAGTCGCAATGTGTCAGGATGAATTCACTGCTGCACTTTAAGAGCACTTTATTATTTCACCATTCCAGTTTTAAGCAATCCAAGTCATTTTACCAGACTAATTAGCTAGTGGCTAAAATATGCAACACTGGCGAGCCACTCCTCTATACCTATAAATGTGTTTTGACGAGTTATTTTAGGTGAGTTCGGCGAGTCTATGTCTAGCCTAGGTCCGGCAAGCAACTGTTATATCAGCTATTTGTTTTTTTTTTTTATACCACTTAGTTGGCAGACAAGCACACGGCCCACCTGATGGAAAGTAGTTACCGTGGCCTATGGACGTCTGTAACATCAGAGGAGTCACAGTCGCGCTGCCAACCCTGTAAATACAGAGTTTCTGTGCCGTCAGTAGAAGACAAATCAGGACAAGCCTTTAGTCTTCCCACTGACGGCACAAATTCTCCAGTGAGCTCTGGCTACCCTACTCACCGCTGGGAACACAACACGAAGTTATTATAACCGCGGTATTCTGTAGGGCGGAGGTACTTCCCCAGTCGGACTGCTCAATCGGGCGGATATACCGCCGTGTCCTACCTCCTTGATTGTATTTTTATTTTAGCTGGTTCCAATCTATCTTTTTTAATACTTTTTATTATTTATTTTTATTATTTAGGTATTCATTTTTTATTATCTCCTCACAAAAAATAAAATCAAGCAATAGAATCAAATATATACACGATGAATGCAAAAGTGATACTCCTGATACATTTCTTCTTTCTGAGGAGCTGGTGTATTATTATTAGGATAAGAAAATCCATGCTGCGGATCACCAGGTCCCTACCCATTGAATACAACATTAGCGAGAGCAATAGCATGGATGATGGAAAAATATATGTTTCTACTCATTTTTATACTGTTGATTGATAGAACTTGGTGGAATTTGTTGTTATACATATTGAGAACTCACATGTATTTTTCCACGTTTTTTATTCCCTATTAGACTTAACCGGTTTCACCATACGGGCTCTTCAAAAGTTTACAAGTAAACAAGTTATAAGTATAACAAGTTATAAACCTTTGAGGATGCCGTATTACCTATCCGTAAATAATTTATTTATTTTGTTCCTCACACTACCATCTTTACAGGTTGTTACCCAATGCAATGGTAATGGACCACAATAATTAAACTTATACAATTACAATTTTATTCATATATACAGGGTGTATTTTTGAAACGGGGCAGTAAGGGCAAGTACCTTAACCGTTGCAGTTACAGCAAAACGTTCTTAGAAGACCTTCCCTAACTTTTTGACATATTTTGAACTGCATTCACAGATTTTGTAAAAAACTTACAGTTGGCAAAAAAAATGAAAAAGTCCAAAAATTTTTTTTTATGCCTATCGATTCTATTTCATGTGGGGATCAAAAAACTCTATGAGACCATTTTAGCTTTCAGTACTAGGAAAGACAGAAATCGCCAAAAATGCCAATTTGCTATTTAGATTTCTAATGTCAAAGTTACAATAATTTAAGGTCAAATTAAATAAATCACAATCACAGTTACATATAAATTATATTCAATTACACATATTGATAAGTTAATCAGTCATCAAAACCACACAATGTCAATATGCTATTTAGATTTCTAATGTCAAAGTTACAATAATATAAGGTCAAATTAATTAAATTACAATTACAATCTCAATTACATATAAATAATATTACATATGGCAATAATATTCACCATAATAACATTACACCCAAAAATAATAATTAACCTACTGAGTGCCTAAGACATAATGAATGAAGAATGCATTCCAAACAATAACAAAACACAAAATAAAACAAAAGACGTTATTCCGGCTGCAAATCATCGCGATGCATATATATTTGACGTGTACATATATCCTTTATCACACATTGACAGTTTGAAGAACAATAATGACATTTGCCTACTTACACAAAACGCATTTTTCACGCCATTTTTGTGATGCATTTAGACCATATATAATACACTGGCATTAAATGGTCTAAATACAGGAATAGGGGATGTTATGCAAAGTAAGGCTCTGAGGGCGACACTAGCACATTCAGTAAACTGAACTGAGTGAACAAACTTCATCGTTTACTTGATATTGGCCAAAATGGCGGCGATGTGCGCCTTAAAGAACTTGTCAAAGAACAGTTTTCTGTACACTCTGGCGCCAGAATATTATAATATTATTTATTTTTAAGAATTTCTAATGAATTAGTATTAGAGTTAATGTTTGTTACAATATTTTCTATAGGAATAGGGATTCACGCAAAGCTTGGCTCAGAGGGGGCCACTAGCACATGCAGTGTTTACTGAGTGAACAAAATTTGTCTTGACACTTGTCATTTGACATTGGCGAAAATGGCGGCAATTTTAACCTTTCAAAACAGTTTTATGTACACTTTGCCGCCAGAACATTGTAATACGAGTACCTATTATTTGTTTTTGAAGGATTAGAAATCCTTCAAAAACAATTACAACAACAACAACAAATTAGAGTCAATGGTTGTTACAATATTTTCATAACCTATATTTTTCATTAGTGTCAGTATTATTTTTCAGTATTGCTGCAATGCTACGATGTCAAACCAGTACTTCTTGGATTTTTTATACTACTTTTGTGGCGAAAAAGTATGCGGCTCACCTGATGGAAAGTGATTACCGTGATCGGGGCTTAGAGGAAATCGCATGAATAGACCAGACAATTATTACCCACGTAGACAGAACTATGACAAACTATGCGATAGTATGTCAAAGTTCCAAAATTCTATCTAAACTGACTAGATTTTCGATAAATCTATGGAATATCCTTTGTGCAAGAATTAATAAACAGTTCAGTTCAGGTTCAGTTTTAGCAATCTAAATAATTCACGTCCCCAACATCGCCAGTACCTATAGGCCAAAATATCCAATCCTGGCGAGCCACTGCTCTATCAAACTTATCGAGTTTAATTAGAATCTGTGCTTTGTGTGAGCTATTCTGGGAAAGGTAAATTTATACGCTTTGTTCCTGTGATATTACTATCCAATAGTATCAGAAATAGGTTGCTCGAATCTTTTTGTTTACGTCAAAGAGCTACCGAGCTACTTTTTCCTAGTACGTTAAGTCTGTAGAATGCAGTATCACAGCAACAAAGCGTTGAAGAGATTTACGCCAAAAGAGTCTAGAAAGAAGCAAGAAAGAAAGGAAATACATCTACTTACAAACACAACGATTAATCAATCAATTAGTTTATCGCAGTATGCTTGACACTGCTAGACATCGATACACAAGTTATTATAAGAACGCGCTTGTCTGCCAATAAGTGGTATAAAAAACCGTGAACTATTAACCAGTGATATTGACGAATAGTGCCGCTGGTTACAATTGATATTATCTATGGTCGCGTAATGTCACTTACGTCAGTTAACTGTAAAAAAAGTAAAGTGAATAAAACACTAGATGTATACCTGCAAATTGACGGACGACGCTCCCATCCCAATGGCTTATTATTATGGCAGTCCTCCTGGTAGTTTGATAATTGAAATAAATCTCGAGGCTTTCTTCTTTGATTTCGTGGGAGAGACTCTAATCGCTACCCTTTTCATACATTCGCCTTCATACAATTTCGGATTCTTTACGAGGCTAAATCTGTCCAGGCTGTCATGGTAAGAACTACCTTTTTTGGAATAGCTTCTGTAATTGCAGCCATTATTTCTGGACCCCAGGTTAGCATTAAACAGAGTACAGTTAATTTGTCGGCTTAAAAAGCAGGTCGTATCAGTCAAATCACAAAATCAAGCCACCGGATCCCGGATCAAACTTTTAAATGAACTACTTAAAATATTGTATTCTTGTAATACAATATTTTAAGTAGTCTAATCTCATTGGCGATTATGAACGTGTGCCGTTTGGAGTAGAAAGGTTTGGGCCGTGGGGTCCAAGCGCCCGCAATCTCTTCAGGGAGATTGCGAAGCGTATGGTCGACACTGCTCGTGACCAGAGGGCTGGCCTCTTCTTAGGTCAGAGAATAAGCATTGCCATACAACGTGACAATGCTGCCAGTCTTCTGGGAACGCTACTACAAGAGGCATGCGATGTTTTATTTCATTATTATTTTTTATTAATGTAAATATTAGCATAGTACATTAAGTGTAAATAGATAGACCCATCATGGGGGAGTGGCTAGAGAGGCCACACGGCAGCCTCTCGTACCGTCTGACGCAGATGATCACCGAGCACGGATGCTTCGGAAAGTATCTGCGTCGGATGCAGAAAGAGCCAACGTCCGAGTGCCATCACTGCGACGCGAGCGAGGACTCAGGTCCGCACACGCTCACCGAGTGTCCGGCGTGGGAGACGCCGAGGCGGGAGCTTGTGGCGGCCCTGGGAGTGAGGGTTCTCACGCTCTCCACCTTGCTCGCGGCGATGGTTCGCTGCGCGGATGCGTGGGCGGCCGGCGCCTCCTTCTGCGAGCAAGTAATGCTCGTGAAGGAGGAGGCGGGATGGGAGCGGCAGCGGGAGCGACGAAGGATCGCTAGACAAGCTGCCCGCGCACGAAGGCAACTCGGGCGTCGGAGGTCGATGAACGACCTCCGCCCCCCATGAGCGCCGGCCTGGGGGTGACAGGTGAAGCCGCCTGTCACCCTTGCAGAAGCAGGCCGCGGCGGTGGCGCGCGTGGCGCGCCTCCCCGTTTCCGGGGACGAGTTGGGGACTCTGTGGTCCCCACACCCGAGAAGAGGGCCAGATCGTGAGAGATGGCCCTGGGTCGGCCGGGGTGCGAGGGATATGCCTGTCAACCTCACCTTCGGCAACCGAAACGACCCACAGGCGGCGTGCGTTTTAGTCGGTTCGAGTCCGACATAACCTCCTCCACCGGCTCCGGTGGGGAGGTATCCGTGGGGATTTTGCGCAAGTAAAAAAAAAAAAAAAAAAGTGTAAATAGATAAATGAATAATATTATATTTTAAAATAAAACTTAAACTACATGCAGGTAAAAGTTAAAATGCCGCGTGGAATTACACTGTAGAAATTTCATTTACTTGAAGAACGGTTTGAAAACCATTCTAAATTACATTTCTAGTTACAAGCTTCAGTTTCTTGCTTTACAATGGAGACATTTATAAAATTTCCCAACAAATAGTTGAATTTAAGCTGTGTGTACATTGTCCACAGTTAACATTTTGCTAACGAAACGTATTGCTCGGGACATATAACATAAAATGTGTTCAAAATGTGCTTTATACGCGTAGTACACGTTTCTGGAATGTCTTGTACCAAAGTAGTACATACTCTATTTGGTTAGGTACCTACTTAACTAAAGATTATTAATCTTGTGGCGACTCACGCTCAACGAGTGTCCGGTGTGGGAGACGCCGTGACGGGAGCTTGTGGCGGCCCTGGGAGTGAGAGTTCTCACGCTCTCCACCTTGCTCGCGGCAATGGTCCGCTGCGCGGATGCGTGAGCGGCTGTCGCCTCCTTCTGCGAGCAAGTAATGCTCGTGAAGGAGGAGGCGGGGCGGGAGCGGCAGCAGGTGCGACGAAGGATCGCAAGCCAAGCTGCCTGCGTACGAAGGCAACTCGGGAGTCGGAGGTCGATGAACGACCTCCGCTCCCCATGAGCGCAGGCCTGGGGGTGACAGGTGGAGCCGCCTGTCACCCTGGCAGAAGCGGGCCGCGGCGGTGGCGCGCCTGGCGCGCCTCCCCGTTTCCTGGGACGAGTTGGGGACTCTGTAGTCCCCACACCCGAGAAGAGGGCCAGATCGTGAGAGATGGCCCTGGGTCGGCCGGAGTGCGAGGGATATGCTTGTCAACCTCACCTTCGGCAACCAAAACGACCCACAGGCGGCGTGCGTTTTAGTCGGTTCGAGTCCGACATAGCTTCTTCCACCGGCTTCGGTGGGGGGGTATCCATGGGGAATTTGCGCACGTATAAAAAAAAAATATGGCGACTTTTTATAAAAGCACAATACACGCGGTTTCCAGCAGAGTACAATTAGGGCCACTCCATCTCTTCCCATGCGGTGTCGTACAAGGCCATTAATGGATAGGGCTGTTTAACATCAGACAGATATATATAGCCCAGACTCAGCCTCGAATGCATGGCTCGAAGCTCGAATCAACAATAGTGCCCGCAATACGGCAATAGGCTCACCTCCTATTACGTGGGACTGAATACAATTATTGGTGAAATGTGGGTCATTATTCACCTCTGCCTAACCCTCCAGGGATAAAGGCGTAATTATATGTATGATACAATACAAATAAACTAAGCGTTATTATTTTTCACGTACAAAAAAAAAAAGGCCATGTACAAACTCTATAGTATAAACATTTGTTTTTACGTGCGCAAAATCCCCACTGATACCCCCACCGGAGCCGGTGGAAGAGGTTATGTCGGACTCGAACCGACTAAAACGCACGCCGCCTGTGGGTCGCTTTGGTTGCCGAAGGTGAGGTTGACAGGCATATCCCTCGCACCCCGGCCGACCCAGGGCCATCTCTCACGATCTGGCCCTCTTCTCGAGTTTGTACATAGTCTAAGATTGGCTAATATCTAGAAGCAACTTAGGACTGCAATTAGATTTTCTTTAACCAGACGGTCCCTAGTAGCTCTTTAATTATGCATGCAATTTGAAAGTATATTTGAGCTCTCTGTCCACCGTATTTGGTTACGAGACTGATTTATGTGGTCTAGGCATAGATAAGTAAATTCTACAGAGAGAAATGCAGTCCACGCTAATATGTTCGAGACACAGTGTTACCACTCAATTGTAATCAACAATTTTTTAAAAACCGCGGTACCCTATTTGGTATGGGTAATGGACTGCTGAGACGAGGTCTCGGGTTCGATCCCAGGTTTGACCATGGCACACGCCAATGACTTTTCAATGCTTTTCGAAGTTATGTGTGTATTTATCGCAGGTTTTTCAGTGCCCGGTTGATGGCAATAGCCTCACCACCTACCATACTGGTACCTAAACATAAACTGGCGAAATGTGGGTGCTAGCACCTCTGCCTACCCCTTCGGGGAATATAGGCGTGAGTTTATGTTTATGAATGTTATTTTTTACTGCAAGTTTGAAAAATACTACGAGTGTAATGAATTGGTAAGTTCTAAAAGTTCATTTTGCTTGGTGTGATATGATGAGGCCGTCAAGCTGAGTGTCACTATTGTCACATGGTATGTGTAAGTAATCGTGACCCTCTTTTCTGAGACTTTGTCTTCATCAGGCAAGGCGAAGTCTAATTGACGTTTCCTATATAAAAAAAAACAATTCCGAGCACCTTTCTCAAGCCAATTCATCAAAAGCTACCACAGAAAACTTTCACAAAAAAAAATGTGAGATTAAAACCAGTTCTACAGAATCCCTAGCCGTATATTCAAAGAGATAATCCGTGACATCAACTTTTCTCTCCTAGTATCTTTTTCCTTAACAAAGTCGTTTAAAAGACTTCGTCCTTTGAGTCTTTTTTCTGGCTTTTACTTGTACAAAGAAGTGTAATTTAGCTGATGGATTAATTGTGCAGTTTCTGTTTAGTCGAGTAACTTGGGACAAATTGGAGGTGGTTTTCTAGAGAGAACCAAAGTCAATTATATTTGTAGAAGATAGGACACGATGGTGTTTCTGTCCCAATTAGGTAGTCCGAGTCGGGATGTACACACAGCGTCAGAGAAAACAGACCCCCTCAATACTTAAAGAATATCGCCGCGTCACATGACTCACGAAAGACGTCACGTGATGCGATCGTCGCTGAGCTGCAAACGAGCGAGCAGCTTCGTCTGCCTTTTATTTGCATGTTCATATTTGTAATTTTCTGATATTTTTCGTCTTTCGGCTCAATTCAATCAAGATACAATATACTCACAAAAAGATGCCACATTAATTTATGTGCAACTTAAGGATACGAACCCGCATCTCCAGCGCCAGCCGTTCACTTAGACCGTGCCTTAAACCACTAGGCTATCGGTTCACTTGATTACGATGGTGAAAATACGAATAACATTACTCCTATTATCGAACAAAGTTGCTTACGGTGTAATTTTCTAGACCATAAGGTTTAAATTTCAACATCCACCATATGTGATAATAATAACTGCTCAATTGACTAAAGGATTAGGTTGAAATTAGTATAGATTTCTCGTTTAGTTCAAAGGATTACGCTTGATACAGCTTGTTGCACTACCGTCATGTTTTACTTCAAAAACTTATTTGTTGCTGCGGCTATAGTATTATAATATCTGTGACAGCGCGCTAAGGTTGCAATTAGAATACTTCTTTACCTTATTTACTAAACTGTGATTGAAGGTAACTTTATAATTCGTGGTAATTTGCATTGGTGTTGATCCTCCTCGTAATATTATTCAATTTATTAAGTTTTTGATCAGATTTTTGAGTAAATTGAAAGTATGGTTCGATTAACAACATTACTAAAATTGTTGTTCTTTGGGAGCAAAGAACAAAGCATAAAGAAAATTGCACGAGATATGGCCATAACGGTAAGAGTTACGATAAAAATATATTACATGCCTATTTATTGCTTAATCATGTTACATTTTCATTTACAAGTTAAATTTTTTGGTTTCTTTTATTTATTATCATTTTCATTACAGAAAAATATCTACAGTGCGTAGATGGATTCGAAAGTAACAAGCGACGGGTGATATGAAATGTGAACGCCAAGGACCTCGCCCAGTTGCTTACACTCATGATTCAGAGCGGCACCGTGATATTGTGGAGGTTCAATCACTGGCACCCTTCAAAACTACGCGCTCTAGTGCTGAAACTTTTGGAATGTTGTCGCTGAGCACTGTTCGACGACATCTACACGCTGCGAACATCCATAATTATAAGCCAGCCAGAAAGTAACAACTTACTGACGATCATTGCACCAACCGAGTAAATTTTGCTACTCGTTATTAAAATTTCTACTGGGAAAACGAAATTGTTATATTTGCCGACGAAAAATGCTTCAAGTCAGAAGAAGAAGAAGAAGTGGCTAACGGTTCTACCCAAAAAAATGGATTAGACTTAAGAATAGACTTAAGAACAAGAGGGCGGTTAACATTAGGTAAGCAAATAATTATATTCTTTAACATAAAATTTGTTTATTCTAAATTATTATTCTCTACCCCGAAATATAATTATATACATATTATACAGGGTGTTACAGAAAGGTGTGGTCATATTTAAGGGTCGTTACACATGCCTGATAACCAGTCGATATGCACCGGCCAATGTACAAATAGTAATAAAGTGATGACATCGTTAGTCGTCTTACAAAATTGTTTAATTCGTTAAAATTTTCGATATTTAGCAAAAGCGGTAGGTCACAACACTATTGTATTTTGTTCTTTCGCGATAAGTTCAATTGAGTTCAATAACCTCTGCAAAATCTCTAATCTCAGCTGTGCGCCTGGTAGCCGGCCTACCAAGCGTAGGTATAGTTAGATACAGGTTACATCAGAGATATTTTGACTATCACTTACCGGGGCGTGTTCTCCTTACAGCGAAACGGTGATGTACCTGATCTGGTACAGTCATAAGAACGCACTAATTTATCACTTCACGATCGCGACACAAGGAGTTTAAACTATCACTTATGTAGGCCACAAAAACATAACGAGTACATGTACACATGAATGGAGTTTATGACGCCACAGTATGCGTGAAACTCCAAGGCATACCTACGTTTAAAAAATTATAGCAACGCGCAACGGCTCGTTGCTCGATGCCGTAACATGCTACCACGCACGCTTCGAAACATATCTGGGGTTACGCTACGTAAATCTCTGATATTCGGGCTTCCATATTCTCTCTGCTGTCACATGCTGTACTGTACACTTTTTCTTCACGTAACCTCAGAGAAAATAGTCGAGCGGAGTGAGATCCGGGGACCTCGCCGGGCAAGCGACTCTCACTTCACCGCCACGCCCAATCCTCTGATCAAAACGCATCTTTAAATACGCGCGAACTTCCCCCTTGAAATGAACGGGTTTCACTCCGATAACCGTTCCAGCTCGCCGGGTATCTACTCGTACTCGGGTCTACTTCAAAATGCTCGAGAATACGATCGTCTAAAGCAGTGGGCGTCGTAGAAGGTCGCAACGAAAACTTCCAGTGTGTTGAAGGCGGTTCACCATCTTCTTAAAACACTCCAAAGAGGGAAACCGCCGACGGTCACCCTCTAGTCTTCCGTCCACAAATATCTCACTGTACAGCCGACGAGCTTTTCGCAAGCTACCATCAGCTGCGCCAACACAAAGCATCATCTAATATTCGCTATTACTAAAAACCGACATTTTCACTGCACAACAGAACAACAACTAGTCTACAAATAAACATGTAAACAACCTACAGAAAAGAAGTCGGCACAAGTAGGTACATACGAATGTTGCCAACCATTAATCTATCTAATTCTAATTATCTAATTTAATACGTAGAATTTTGAAAAATCCACAGACCTTCCTTTCATTTTTAAGGTAAATATGACTGAAAAACCTGCAGTTAACTAATTAATGGTTAAATCAATCCCTTTGTTCAGAACAATATTCTATTTCTACTAAAAAGTACATTGCCTAGGTACATTTTGCTATCTGTTCGCGCTAAAAATCTGAACTGAAAAGTAAATGATAGCTTCGTGCTCAGTGGTTAAGGTCGGCCTTTCTACTGAAAATCACAAGTTTTAATCATACCGAGAGGAGATAGAGCCAGAGTAGAAAGAGGAGAAAAAGCTGAGGAATCAGGAAATAAGTAATACATAAAATTGTCACGATATTTTTCTTTGCATATGACAAGACTTACCTACTCTGCGGGTGACAAGACGCAAAACAAACGAACCGGATTTCGTCTTCTATCTTTTAAAAAGCATAAACGCGTAAAAATACATTTTAATCTACTAATAAATTTACCACTTTTTCATTTGAAATCTACGCTGCTTCTACTATTTTTAACATGCCATCTACAGATTTTATAAAATCAGTTATGGCAACATTGATGCCTACTGTTTTACGCACTTTGGCGCCAAATATTATGTCCTTGGCGGCACCGATTGTCCGTGTCAAAAGCGCCGCCACGCATCGCGGTCTCATCAAAGGACTCCGCGGCCGAACGTATTACCTATGAAATTAGGGTAGAGGTACAGGTTTACGTCCATTTAAAAATTTTATTTTAATATTTAAATCTGGATTTTTCAACTATGACTTTGTGCTTCTTTCAAGTGCAGAAACCCCCTCGCATTGAGTTTGGGTTGGACAATGAATGGACTATCGCGCTCAAATTTAATAAAAACCAGAGTTATGTACTTACTCTGAAAAAAAAATCGCAGCTACTATTCAATCTACTCGTTGTCTGTTGTTATGTAAGAGACAACTTTTTCGACGCCGTGATTTTCGTATCATTCAATAACGGGTGGGCAAACAAACATACGACCCACTGACTGAACAACATTGTTATTAAAAAAGAGTATGTAATTCAGTAGAAATACATCCGATACTAAGAATGCAGAAAATAATAAAATTGTGACCATGGTCGAATACTAGTCAGTTCACCCTATTTAGGTATAGGAAAAAAATAACAAATGATTTTATCGTATCAATTATTTTAGGGTACCGTAATATCTTGTTTCAAAAATTTTGAAGAAACGACTCTAACATTTTATGTTATCCTGGTATTTGAACATATTTTTGTTCACTTTACCATACCTTTTTATGCTTTAAGAAAGGTTTTGTATTAAATAAAAATTGGTACGGAACCAATCATAATAAAGGGCGTGGCGATTTGGAGTGAAAGAGAAGATATTTTAATTTTATGAAACAGTTTAGGGTACCGCAATGAATGTTACTTTAACGAACACTTATGAAGGACCTCTTAGAGTTATGTTATCCGGGTACGACATGATATACCTTAGTAAGTTCTGTGTGCATTTTTGTACACTGCCGTTATTTATGTTGTGCGCCATTGTGCGCATTATCATGACACCTGGTTTCCCAAACGTAACGAACAAACAAATCTCAAAAAAATCCGATAATAAATAACTACGTAACTCAAACTAAGGCAAACGTGTAACGATCACAGTGTTGCGGATGCTGCTTTTTTATACCACTTAGGTGGCAGACAAGCACATGGCCCACCTGATGAAAATTGGTTACCGTGGCCTATAAACGTATGTAACACCAGAGGGAACGCACTCGCGCTGCCGACCCTGTAATCACAGAGTTTCTGTGCCGTCAGTGTAGAAGACAAAGCAGGACATGCCTTTAGTTTTCTTACTGACAGCACGAATTCTCCAGTGAGCTCTAGCTACCCTAACACAACACGAAGTTATTATGGCCGCGGTATTCTGTTGGGCGGAGGTACTTCCCTAGTCGGACTGCTCAATTGGGCGGAAATACCGCCTTGTCCAACCTCCTGCTGGTCTCGAAGGACGAGAGCGTGCGGGGATGCGAGAGGAAAACAACCCTGTTTTCGAACCTGTTGCCATGTTAATTCCGTATGGAAAAGTACGATATCCTCATCTTACCCTGAAAAGGGGCGGCTCCTCAACCAGCCCTTTGAGGCTTTGTCTGCTCTCCACTGCGTCCTATGGTACTCAGGCACACATGAAGAGTCACCCAGCATCCCTTTACAGGGGCATTCCTGCCTCGGTCGGGATTTTGGGAGAGGAGGTGTGCTGCCGTCTTCACGCGCAGTTGCGCTGCGGAGATTCGCAACCAAGCATCTCTATTTATCGTGTACCTACCCAACAACTTGGAATTTTGTTCTATTTAACTTCTCATCAGGTGGGCCGTGTGCTTGTCTGCCACCGAAGTTGAATAAAAACCGAAAATTTATTTTTTGCATAACATTTCAATAAAATTGGGTACGGAACCAATTTTAATTAGTTTAATATTAAGGGGCGTGGCTGGAAATTCGATAGTCCACGACTCCTGGGTATTGAATGTAGGTTAACCTTTACCTAAGGTATCTTTGAGACAAGTCTTACATTTAGCATGGATGATTTCAGGAACATAAAAATGTTTTATTATTGCTAAAAGTAAACTTTGTTTTATTTTAATACTATTTTAACAAGTTTAAGCTGTTTCAGAATTTCTTTGCCCGATATAAAAAAAAAATTGTTTAGGTACAAAGTAAGTAATATGATATTGAGACAGGGCCTATCAAATCCGATCGTTTGGTAAACCTACTCGGGTTCAAACCGTAGAGTTCATTTGTAACAGCGCGCTGCAGCTGCTGCAGCCCTGGTTAGTTTTTTAGTGTTGTGCGTTTGTCGACAATTTCCACTAGCTTACACATGGTCGATAAAAAAGAAAATTAATTATCTACGTGATACAAAGTAAATTGGTGTTTATACTCCCGCGGAAAATTTATTTATATCACACGTAATGCGTCCCTCGAATATGACCACACCTTTCTGTAACACGTTGTATACATATTATATACATATTATATACATATTATATACATATTATATACATATTATATACATATTATATACATATTATATACATATTATATACATATTATATACATATTATATAATATTATATATTTTTAATTATTATTGCTACTGACATTGATTTACATATTGCAACAGATTTGAAAAGGTTTATTATTTTAGATTACTGGGAATGGATGTCTTCAATGGGCCCAGACGAGCTAGTGGAAATAGGTGGCTGCATGAACAGTGAGCGATACCTTGAAATGTTGAAAGACGTAATGCTGCCTTCAGTGTGGGACGAATATCCAGAAGGACAAATTTACCTGGTTCAGGATAACTCTTCAGTGCATCGGTCCCGAATTGTGCAAGACTGGCTAAATGCACAAGAAGATATAACGGTGTTTGAGTGGCCGGCTAAAAGCCCGGATCTTAATCCTATTGAAAACTTGTGGGGTCAGATGGTTTTAAACTGGGACTCAGTGAAATAAAGTATAAAAAATAATTAGATAAAGAGGTAAACAGAAATTGGGAACTAATGCGAAATAGTGCCGTATGTTTTAATATGGTTTCGGGGATGAAATTGAATTCATCGTCTTCAAGTAGACAGTGAGGGCCATCCGCTACGTTATTAATGCAGATTATCCATTCTTACCTAGAACAAATCTTTGTGTGATGAACACGATTATTTGTTATGTGTCTGGGTGTAATTTATCTAAAATAAGTATTATATCAGTTGTCTATTATCCATATCACATTTAGGTGCTTATTTTGGGCTAGATGACGCTGTGTATAAAGTGTCCTAACATTCATAATAATAATAATATTCTATTATTAATACCTAATCAAATTACTCTTGTTTACAAGTTTAGTAATCTTCTAATTTGATAACGATGCACCATCTGACCTCACATATTTTTCTAATGTTGTGTTAAAAGGGTTACTTATCAGAAAATGTGATCAAAGAGGAAGATGTATATTGCTATACTGTTATAGTGTAGCATGTTGGTTCTTTCTGTGATTCACAGGCACTAATAATATTTCATTATATTCATCATTCTTTTATATTCGAAGATTATACAGAGTGTAAAAATTAATGTTTGCAACTTTAAATAAATAAGTAAATAAATATTGTAGTTACGTTTCTAGAGTTATCTAGTATTTAACATTTTATACTTCACTAACGGTATTGTGTTTTGTCAATAAATTTAGGTTAGGTAAAATCTAAAAATAAGTAACCCCAATTTAACTCAGATAGAAAAACTGTATACTCAACTGGAAATGGACTCAATGTAGTCCTAGAAATGTAATTCACGAAATAAATAAATATTGTTTATGCAACAAACCTATATTTTCTTACAAACCTCATACCTACTATAAAATTTTATTCCTTAAGTAATAATTAACAAAAAGTGCTTAAGAGAATAAAAAAATAATTATAAGAATAAGAAAAAAACTTTGTATCTGAGGATTTGAACACCCGCTTGCCGTATCCACAAGGCATCAGTCTTAACCACTAGACCAAGATGCCATTTACACTACATTTCAAAAAACTTTAATACATTCATGTCATTATCAAGGGGGGTTCCTTTTTTCTGAAGCTTACTGTACCTCCACCCTACAAAATTCTATGGCCAAAATAACTCCGTGTTGTGTTCCCGGCGGTGAGTAGGGTAGCCAGAGCTCACTGGAAAGTTTTTGTACTGTCAGTGGGAAGACCAAAGGATTGTCGTGATTTTGTGTTCTGCACTGACGGCACAGAAACTCACTGTTCTTACAGGGTTGGCAGCACGCGTATGACTCCCCTGGTGTTACACACGTTCAATGGTCACGGTAACCACTTTCCATCATATGGGGCGTGTGCTTGTCTGCCACCTAAGATATATTAAAAAAAACAATGTAATTATCATCTCTTTGAAAAAAAAAAGACAAATACCTAACAATACAGTACAGTAGATTTCCGGCTTATTTAAGAGTATCATTATTCCCTTTCGTTTCATCCAAAAGTTGCACTTTGGACCCTGATTTTTACACTTTCTTCTACCATTCCTGGTTTTGATTTGGTAGGTTAACTTTGTAACATATATATTTGTATGGGATTACAAAGTTATTTGTACATTTAGTAAATGACAGCCGTTCAATTATTGAACTGTTTTAAGACTTCATGGTAAGCCCACAGAACTATCAATGAGCAGGTATTTTTTATATAGGAAACGTTATTTAGACTTCAAATTGCCTGATGGTAAGCTGAAGGCAAAGTCTTAGAAAAGAGGGTCGCCATTACTTACACAATACCATGCGACAATGGTGACACTCAGCTTGACGGCCTCATCATATACTTTTTCAAGGCCCGCCGAAAGGACCCGGGACTGTAGGAAGAAGGAAACATGGTGCGATGAAAGAAAGAGTCACCGAACCGCTTGGTTCTTGATCGGATCGGATTTTTGATTGATCGGATATTATACTATACCAGCGTGCAAGGGAGGCACGCTTATGAGACACCGCAGATTGTTTTAGTGTAGAAAAAGCTCCACAAACGCGGAATGCAGAAGGTACATTATTTCCTGCTGAAACAAAAAAACAGTTCCAAAAATTTAGATATAACCTGATTCTTAGAACTATTGAACAAGCGTCTGTAGTTTAGAGATTAAAGACTCTACCTTACGATCGAATGGTCCTGGGTTCGAATCCTGGCTATTACACTACCGACGTGAATCGTCCTAATACAAGCAATTTAGCTTAGCTGGAGGGGTTGAAGAGCATATTAGTAATTTCGGTTCTAATAAATTAAAAAAAAAAAACAACTTTTACAACAAAACTAAGTAAACTTTAGTTTTATCGTCTACCACGAACTTACTAATTGAAATTAGTATTAATCTAAATATATTATTCTAAGAACCTTGTTTAGCATACAGGGTTAAATTAAATTAACATATCGAATCTAATAATGTTTGTCCGACCCAAACAATACACAATTTCAACTTAATCAAACCTAATCTGTATTCGTAACTAATTAATTGATGAAACCAACATGTGATAGAAGTGCAAAAGCTTTAATAGAATACAAAAGAATGAAGATCTTATGTTATTAGCACTCTAAACTTCACTACTCAATTATAGACATTATTGTATGCAAAATAAAGATTAAATTACTGATAACATTGAAGAATCACACATTAAATGTATCTTACATACGATATAGACCCTAAATATTATGTAGACAAGGTTAAAATTGCTTTGTTTTGCTTACAAAAAAATAATGACACTTCAAAGTCGCCTTTAGCCGTGTCTTTGTAATTTTCTTTTAACTTTAATAACTTTATGGCGACTATTAATTTTAATGGGAATATTTAAGCATTCTTTTGGTAATTTCTTCGAGAAAACTTCTTTAAATATTATTTACAAGAAGATAATTGCAGACGCATAAGGTCACCTCCCCGCTTCCGGGGCGAGCTTGGGACTCTGGTCCCCCTACCCGAGGAGAGGGCCAAATCTAGAGAGATGGCTCTGGGTTGGCCGGGATGCGAGGGATATGCCTGTTAACCTCACCTTCGGCAACTAAAAGCGACCCACAGGCGTCGTGCGTTTTAGTCGTTTCGAGTCCAATATAAACTCTCCAGCCGGCGCCGGTGGTATCTGTGGGGATTTTCCGCACGTAAAAAAAAGCATAAGGTTCAATAATGGAAAGTGGTTACCGTGGCCTATAGATGTGTGTAGCACTTGAGGCTGCCGACCCTGTATTTCAGGTGAAGGTTCGCCCTATAAGGGGAAGATCGCAGGTTTGAATCCCGTCCAGGCAGCGTTATATTTTTTGACCTAAATCGATTTAAATAGTCAGCTAACTAAATGCTTTAAAATTTCATTCAATTCAGACGTCGTTGTCAGAGTCGATTTACCACTGAGCGTCAGCGCTGTTTTTGAATATGGGAATGAGACTCTCGCGTGAATAATACTAAATAATTCGACAGTGATTAAACTTACCTTGGTTCTCGACTTACGAGGTAATCTTAGCGGGTTATCAAATTAAAGAAAGGTGAAGCTAGTGCGCTTACGTCGACTTAAATAATAATAAGTAAAATGAATGCAATAAGGTAGAGCTAGGACGGTTAAAATTACCAACGCGCTTGACTTAAGGGGCTAGTACACTTAGCGGGTTTTTAAATCAAGGAGCTAAAATAGGTTGAGAGTGCGCTCAAGGCGACGTAAGTTATATTCAAGGAAAATTTATGCAATATTAGGTAATATAAAATTGAGAAAATGCTGAACGCGAACACTGTAATTAAAGGTATGAAGTGAAGCTACAAAATAGTTTTCTTCATCCTAGTGTTAATTCTAGTCGCATCCGAAGCCTTTAACTTGGGTTTGACTCCACTTTGCCCAGTCTAACTTAGGGTTTGGTTGAACTTCGATATTTTACGTGAAGTAACTGTCATCTGACGTTCTTAACCAATTGGCGATATCAAAGTATAGCAATTAGACCAGTTGATGGAAATTTTAAAGCTACTAATAACGATTGCCATAGATGTTCGTATGGCAACCGGGACCGAACGGCTTAGCGTGCTCTTCGAGGTACGACCAGACCCATGCCAGCTTAGCTGCATGTAGCTTAGTGGTTAAGGAGGCTAAAAACCAATATGGTTTCTGGGCAGGTGTTTCGACAGAAGATGCCGTCCACGACCTAACCAGCGCTATAGTCGAAAACCTGGACACAAGAGTAAACTCTCTATGTGTTTTTCTAGATCTCTCCAAAGCATTCGACACAGTCTCTGTCCCCATCCTCTTAAATAAGTTAGACAGGAGGGGAATACGAGGTTTACCCTTAGAGCTTTTTAGGGATTACCTCTCCTCCAGAAAACAGGCTGTTAAAATAGGAAGCTATTTAAGTGACGAGGAAACTGTATCCTATGGCGTCCCGCAAGGAAGTATAATAAGCCCGACCCTCTTCCAAATATACATTAATGATCTTTGCGCGATGTCCCTACCTCACACGAAAATTATCACCTACGCAGACGATACAGCAATCCTAGTATCAGGCGCCAACTGGCAGTTAGTAAAAGAAAGAGCTGAATACTCAATGACTAGAATCATGGACTGGTTAAATGACAACTTGCTAACCTTAAATCTATCCAAAACAACGTATGTCCCATTTGCCATCTCAAAACTAAGCGATCCTCCGCAAGACTTCTGTATCAAAGCCCACACCCGTACTTGCACTACGCAAAACAGCAGACAGAGTGTCAGACGTCAGAGTTTCGCAAACACACGTAAAAACTGCAACTGCTATGAACTTACACAAAGCAAAAGTACAAAGTACCTAGGCATGCAGATAGACAGTGCATTGAGATGGGACACGCACATAAATCTCATGATCACTAGAACACGGCGTCTGGTGTATGTTTTCAAAACACTGAGAGACACCGCACCCCCCGACAAACTAAAACATGTATACATGGCCTTTTGCCAGTCTATAATCCAGTATTGCATCACTGTGTGGGGAGGAGCCGGGAAAACACTCCTCGTTGGTTTAGAAAGAGCACAGAGATCAATACTTAAGATCATGACAAGAAAACCCTACCGATACCCATCACAACAACTATACCGCGATACCGAGCTGTTAACTGTGCGTCAGCTCTTTGTGCTCAGAGCCCTGTTAAAAAAGCACCCAAAAGTTCCCCCACCTGACCCAAAAAAACGCAGCCTTAAACCAGCGTGTCCCACGGTAGCCTGCAAAACGTCTTTCGCCCAAACACAATACAGCTGCTTAAGCGCCAAAATTTACAACATAGCTCATAAAAACATAGGAATTGCAGGTACAAACCAAATTGAAGCTAAAAGCAAAATCACAAAATGGTTACAACAACTCGACTATGTCAACACAGAGAACCTAGTCACATACCTTGCATAAAACTCTCACAACACCAATAACATTTCCTCTCTCTTCCATCCACCCACAACATATTATATTCCAATCTATACGCACGCACCTACTGACGCTCTCTCTCTCACACACACACACACACGCACACGCACACGCACACGCACACGCACACGCACACGCACACGCACACGCACACGCACACGCACACGCACACGCACACGCACACGCACACGCACACGCACACGCACACGCACACGCACACGCACCCGCACACGCACACGCACACGCGCACACGCACACGCGCACACGCACACGCACACGCACACGCACACGCACACGCACACGCACACGCACACGCACACGCACACGCACACGCACACGCACACGCACACGCACACGCACACGCACACGCACACGCACACGCACACGCACACGCACACGCACACGCACACGCACACGCACACGCACACGCACACGCACACGCACACGCACACGCACACGCACACGCACACGCACCCGCACACGCACACGCACACGCACACGCACACGCACACGCACACGCACACGCACACGCACACGCACACGCACACGCACACGCACCATACACCACACACATACTCACACATCAGTAACATATTAATAAACAATAAAATTATAATACTGACAATGACTGATAATGACAGCTGTCAAACGTGGTGTAAACATCGGCTCCGTATAAATAATACATTTAAAATAGTTAAATACGTCTATTACAGCTTAAAGTATGTTCAAACAATATATCATACTGCAATCCATCAATGACAGTGTTAAAATCCAAACTTAACATCCTATAGTGAAGAAAGTGTATCGGGTGCTAATATCATCAATTAACTATAATACATCTCAATAAACAGACTTTTAGATGTTAATCCACAAGGAAAAGTTAATGTAATTACAAAACATCAGTGTTTAAATATTAAATTGCAGTGAAATAGTGTATTAATAACAAAATAAAAGGAAACCAGAATCGTTACATAACACTTTTTCAAATCTCAGGTATAAAAGTAAAACGACACCACAGTACCCACAAGCGACAAAAAAAGGAACTATAGTGTAACATTAAAAAGTATTCGCCACTTTCGTCATCTTTATTATCTGCTACATTGGTCCCGACGTAGTGTTGGCGACTTGTAATTCTGAGGTCGAGGGTTCAAAACTCTGTTACATTGAAACCACTTTTTGAGATTTATTTCCTGAGAAAAAGATAAAAGCAAACAAACTAATAAATATGGAAGGTGAATACGTAAATATGAAACAAAGGAGATCAAATAAACATAACATAACATTGTTGAGTGATAATACGAGTAATGAATGCGACATGGATGTGTCGTATCAGAGTTTACCGTCTTCAAATGACAATTTGTTTGTATTAAAAGACGAAATATACAAACTAAAAATGGAACTACAGGTTGCGACAAATGAAATAGATAGTTTGAACATCGAAAATAGTACACTTAAAAATAAATTACAGACATGTGAAAACAAAATAAAATTATTACAATCAATCGGTGTAAAGGAAACATTCACAAATAATAAATGTGTAGCTACACCTATGAGGTTCTATTCACCACAATATCAACGTCGAATCCGTACACTCACAGTAAAACCAGGTTTACCTAGGACATCCCCGAGGGAATATACTTTTAACGCCATAAATTCAATCTTTAATAAACCCGATGATGTACCTGCAAGAGATAATTCCGACTCAGAGACTGGCTACGAGACTCGGCCAAGTGTAAATATTTGTAAAAAACTTTTTTCTACAAAACAGTTTGATGGGGAAGGAAAAGCAGAAGAGAAGAAACAAAACGTAATCGTTCTTGCTGATCAACGCGGAAAAAATCTTCGGCCTGTACTACAAAATCTCCTGGGTGATAAATTCCGAGTAACAGTTTACTGGAAGTCAGCTGCAAACATTCATAGCATCGTGAATACTATGAAACAAGAACTAGGGCGTCTAACAGAAAGTGATTTCATAGTGATACTGGGGGGTGTTAATGATGGTAACCCGTATCAATTTAAAAGTTCACTCATTAGCTGGCTACCTACAGTGCGTCACACTAACATTATAGTAGGCGAAGTTCCATACAATCGGTACCTTAGTCCTACTAAACTAAACTATGAATTGCAATTTATATGTAACCAATATGATTATGTAAGTTATGTAGATATGAATTATGTGCGCTTTATTCCTCATTACTTACACTTTACGACAATAATGTGTCGTAATCTACTAAAAGACATATTACGGGTCGACTATGCAACTAAACGCAAAAGGTACAGTGAGTCTCTGAGCAAAAGAAGTGTAAGTTTATGTAAAGTAGCTGATAAATGTACTCAGACTTGTTGGGAATTTGCCTTACCCTCTAATGAGAATAAGAATGACTCACAGTGTAATATTCTGGTTGATGTGCATAAGGATGATTCTATATTTGACAGTGATAACATTTCTTCTAGTATTTTTTTTCGAGACTGATCTAAAGTTATATCACCAAAATATGGATGGGTTGATGTCAAAGTTGGACCGGCTTGCTATAGTTCTCGAATCGCTCGAACGTAGGGGTAGGGGTGTTGGTGTACTCTGTATTACAGAACATAACATGGTAAGAGATGATAGGAAATGGTTGAGTGTACCAAATTTTACCCTTGGTTCTATATTTTGTAGGCGCAACCGTCGTGGAGGATCATGTATACTTGTCGATAACACATTAGTATTTGCCCCAATTCAAGATATTGATAAGTACGGTATTGAAAATATTATGGAGTGCTCTGGGATAGAGCTTCCAGAACACAAAATATATGTGATATGCATATATAGACCACCGAGATATAGTGCAGAAGATTTGAACACGTTTTTTACTGCTTTCCATTCTTTATTAACTGCTTTCTGTTACGGTAAAAAGAAAATAATACTGTGTGGTGATTTTAATATTGATATACTGCAAAAAAGTTCCGAATGTACTGAATTTTTGCAGATTTTGTGGTCCTTCAATTTAAAGACAGCTTTTAATCAACCCACGCGTTTAGTAAGTGGGAAGTGTTTAGACAATGTATTGTACAACACAAGACATTGCTCACACGAGGTTCTGGAATTTGCACTATCTGACCATACTGGACAGTTATTTGCAGTACCGGTGGGACGCTTTAATCTATTTAAGTACTGGTATGTTGAAAAACGAAACTATTCAATGGTAAATATTACAAAGTTTAAGGAATGTTTAGACTCACTCAGTTTTCAGGAAGTGTACGATTGTCAAGATCCTAATATCGCCTTTAGTAGGTTTTATGAACTGTTTAGACTATTTTATAACCTATGTTTTCCAATAGTACGTGTAAAGATCTCAGCAAAAACACGCCCAAAGTGGATTACGAAAGGCATAAGACTATGTTGTAAACGCAAACGTCAACTTCTGTGGCAGTATCGGAAAAACCGTACAAATACAAATAAAGAAGCTTTCCAAAACCTATCGTCTAGGCTCAATAGGATTATAAAATTAACACAGAAGACGCAGAATGACAACTTCATTAGTAACGCAACAAATAAATGTAAGGCTACCTGGGCTGTAATTAACAATAATAAATTTAATGTTCCCAGGGAATATATACGGTGCATAACAGTGAATAATGAGGTTATTAGTGATCCTATACAAATAGCGAATTCGTTTAACAACTATTTTGTTGATCAAATTACGAAATTAGAACAAACTACGTCCAAAATAAGTTTTAGTCATAAATCTAACTCTTTGTTTATGCCTCCTACTATTCCTGAAGATATTAATAAAATCATCCTTAATCTCAAAACGACAAATAGCACTGGATACGATGAAATTTCTACAAAGATACTAAAACACATATCTTTTAGGTTATCACATATTTTAAGTCACTTGATTAACCTATGCATATCTCATGGTGTGTTTCCTAATGACCTGAAAATTACTGTAATCAAACCCCTGTTTAAAAAGGATGACAAAACTGACATGGGTTGTTACAGACCTATAGCTCTTGTTCCTGTCATATCAAAAATATTTGAGAGGGTTATCTACGAGCGTCTGTACAATTTCTTTGAAATGAATGGCCTATTTGCTGAGGAGCAAGTTGGATTTCGTAAGAATAAAAATATCAATATAGCATTCTATAGCTTTCTCAGTACAGTTATGACCGCAGTAGACCAAAAGAACCAAGCCTCCGCCATTTTCATGGATCTAACCAAGGCGTTCGATTACGTGGATCACGTGACTTTATTGGATAAGTTATATGCTTATGGAGTGAGGGGAAATGTGCTAGAACTGATAAGATCTTACCTAAGTGACCGAACACAGACAACACAGATCTCTAGAATATGTAGTTCTACTAAAAAGCTAATAAATTACTCGTCCGAACCGCGGAAAGTTGCTTTTGGAGTACCTCAGGGGAGTGTGCTGGGACCACTGTTATTTATCATTTACATAAATGACTTTCCCCAAGCAACAAATTATAAAACTATACTTTTTGCGGATGACAGCACAGTTGTATTTACTGGAAATAATAAATCCCAGCTTGAGCATGAAATAATTAGTACTTTATATGACTCTATTAAATGGTTGACATCAAATAATTTGAAAATTAATTTAAATAAGACATGCATAATGACATTTAGAAATAGGACGAATAAACTGACAGACTTGGACATACAATATAATGGAACACAAATAAAACAGGTACAACAAACAAAATTTTTAGGACTAAATATAGATGAAGGTCTGAATTGGAAGATGCATTTAGAAGTGTTATGTTCAAAAATAAATCAACACTCTTACTCTCTGTATATGTTGTCTAAGACAGCCAGTGTATCCACTATTATGACGGCGTATTATGGATATGTATTTCCAATTTTAAATTACGGTGTCATATTTTGGGGCAATTCAACTGGTGTGGAAAGCATTTTCATAGCCCAAAAGAAATGCGTAAGAGCTATATGTAAATTGAAATCTACTGATAGTTGTAAACCTAGTTTCATTGGACTACAGATTTTGACATTGCCATCTATATATATTTTGGAAACCGTGTTGTTCGTGAGGAAAAATATGCAGCTTTATAGAAATCTTAATAGTAAAAGACATAACATGAAGATATGTCTTCCAGCTAATGCAACCACATATCTTAACAGTAGTGTGTTCTGCATGGCTCCAAGGCTTTACAACCGACTACCAATTTCTATTTTGCATATCACAAACATAAATGAATTTAAACGTAGCCTTAAGAACCTTTTGCTGGAGAAATGTTATTATTCTGTTGAAGAGTACATAAATGACAAGTCATTGAAATAGATAAAATTGGTGTTTCACTGAAATTAAATTAATTGAGTTTACTAAATTGAACACGGATATCATTTGTTGCTATCATTATTTAATTAATAATTAATGTAATTGACATTTTCTAATTTGATTTTATTTTCATAATGTATTATTTCCTATTACTGACATACCTATTTTATTCTATTTTGATTATATGAAATCTTATTACAGTTGACATACGCATTTGATTTTATTTTGATTATGTGATATTTAGTTACTATTGACATAATGTACGTATCTCGAATGAACTGTAATGAAGTGTAGTATAAATGCATGTCCACTAATTATTTGTATGGCTCTAATTTGCATGCCGCAAGGCCAAATGTAGTGATACCTTTTTAACAAACATGTACCAACTTTCGACCTACATTTGCAAAATGAATAAATAAATAAATAAATAAATAAATAAAAAACTTTTTAGACAACTCTTGCCGTATGAAGCAGCAACTTTACTCAGTACTGTTAAGATTGGCTGGTAATAACATCATAAATCGTACCGCAGTTGCCTAGTGGTATGGGTAATGAACTGCTGAGACGAGGTCTCGGATTCGATCCCAGGTTTTACCACGGCACACACCAATGACGTATTTTCGTAATTTTCGCAGGTTTATAAGTGCCCGGTTAATGGCAATAGGCTCGTCACCTATTACATTGGGACCTAAACATAAACTGGCGAAATGTGGGTGCTAGCACCTCTGCGTACACCTTCGGGGATATAGACGTGAGTTTATGTTATGTTATGTAACATCATAAAAAAGCCGGTCAAGTGCGAGTCAGACTCGCACATTGAATGTCCATATATATGCTACGTAAACTGTAATATATTTTGCTAGCGTTGACTTAGAAGTTTGATGAGTTTCAAGACGTTACAGACCTAAGTATAAGGTACGAATTTCATTTGATTCCTCCACCTTTGAGAAAAAGGTCTTGACAAACAGACAGACAAACGGTGACCCTATAAGGGTTCCGTTTCCGTTCAGTTTGAAGTACGGAATCCTAAAAATGCACTGCTGAGCTATTTCCAACTGAAGAATAAAAATGGAGAAGTAGGTATATAAGAAAAATAAAGACATTTCTTATCTCTCATGAGTTTATTTACAGTGAAAATGTGATAAGCATGTGAACACTGCTTATGGCCGTTCAATCCTAATAATCCTGTGTTAATCACAACGTATGTCAATCTTATGGAATTCTACAAACCTATTGCCACTTGCCTAGAGGGGCAGGTTCTAAAATTTAACAACACAGATCACAAATTACACTGAAGCAGTAAAAGTATAAAAGTAAATTTTTATGACTCTAAAGTAATTGGTTTGAACTTGCAAAGATTTCTTCGGAAGTTTAAAACTTAATATTTTTATGTCCATCCTTAAGATAATACTTGGATCCCAAAAGACAATTTAAAACTTTCCCTAAGAACAGAAGTAACAGCAGATATACTAGGTTTAAATTATATTTCTTATCATATATATGTTATATACTTAACATAATCCGCCGGGGGGTGTCGGGTGGAGCCGCCTGTCACCCTGGCAGAAGCAGGCCGCGGCGGCGGTGTGGCTTGCGCGCCTCCCCGTTTCCGCGGACCTGTTGAGGACCTGTGGTCCTCACACCCGAGGAGAGGGCCAGATCGAGATGGCCCTGGGTCGGTCGGCGTGCGAGGGTTATGCCTGTCAAACTCACCTTCGGCAACCAAAAACAACTCACAGGCGTTTTAGTTGAACCGAGGCCAACATAACCTCTCCCACCAACTATATCCGGGTATCCGTGGGGATTCTTCGCACGTAAAAAAGGGGGCGCCATCTACTCCGGCTACTACTGTAGTACTCTCCTACTACTGCTCCCGATTACATCCATAACAGCCGCGTTTCTCAAGTATGTAGTAGAAAAAAAAGGTATTTTGAAAATAATAGCGGCAGAGTAGAATATGGACCGCCCCATCTCTTCCCATGTGGTGTCGTACAAGGCGACTAAGGCATAGGGCTGTTCAACATCGGACAGATATATACAGCCCAGACTCAGCCTCAGATGCATGGCTCGAGTCAACAATAGTGCCCGAAATACGGCAATAGGCTCACCCCCTATTACGTGGGACCGAATACAATTATTGGTGAAATGTGGGTGATAATTCACCTCTGCCTAAACCTCCGGGGATAAAGGCGTGATTATATATATGTATGTATGTAACAAAAATACGTCATCTATGAAAATTTCAGCTATCTAGCTATCACGGTTCACGAAACACAACCTGTTAACAGACGGATGGACGATCCGCTTTAACCCTTTGGGTACAGAACCCAAAAAATGAAGTGGCAGATGCAACGTAAAATGGAATGTATGCAAAATTTCTAAGAGATTTTGGATACACTATATTTGTTGCGTCAATCCCAAATAAATTATGATAATCCTAAAACTAAACACAGCTGGGACTAC
The DNA here is from genome assembly GCA_963662185.1 of Eilema griseolum. NCBI lineage: Eukaryota > Metazoa > Arthropoda > Insecta > Lepidoptera > Erebidae > Eilema > Eilema griseolum. The sequence continues at coordinate 20,716,566 of OY759245.1, forward strand.
TAGCGACATCTTGTTATAATCTGCAGTATTAGCATTTACAATACATTAAAGTAAAATATATATCATTCTTTACTTACTTTAAAGGCTCTCATTACAATAATTATATCACCCCACCTGTTTTATGATAATGCACAATCTGGTTAAATTTATTACATTACTTAATGCCGAGTGAATGCTTAATGCGATGTAGATAATTCGCCTGATTATTAATGTTATGTATGTTATGTTATGTTATGTTATTGTTTAGGTAAACGAGATTCTCTTAGGGATTAACTAAGATTCAAAGACATTAATATTTTAACTATAGCTTCCCAATATTATTCCTTTTATACCATATTTGATTTTTTTTCAATTATTTTAACGTTTAATTTAGGTTATGTTTTTATTATAAGGTTTTTTATACCTTTAATTATCTTGACACGAGACATAAATGTTCAATCATCCATATTTAGTCTTAAAAATCACTATTTATAAGCTGACGTCTCGAATATGCCACAGTGGAGTTTGTTGCGCCGTTTCTTCTCTACTAGCGCCTAGGAAGCGGTGATAAATTTAGTTTTAATCAGAGTTTGACGTCAAAAATATGTAACTACGTTGCACTATTTTGAGAAATAACGAATATGAATTTGAATTTGAAAGGAATTTAATAAGAAATGCATTTAAATATGTTTGTTTCTAACCAAAGTCATCATTAATTAAAAAAAAAAAATAACCGCAATCTTTGAACTGAGAGAGAAATGAATTTAAAAAAAAGAACACCATAAACAACAACTTAATGGTTTTGGCGCGTCGTCGAAATAAATCTAGGCTCAGTGTAAAGCTGGAGTTGAGTGAAACAAGTTCTAATTACTCTCAAGTTTAATATGAACAGTGACGTATATAAATGAGTGTTTGTACTTTAAAAGCAATTTGTTTTGTTGTTCTGACACATCTGTTGCTTTTCGATTGAATAAATGGCGTATCCGTCTACCCACTGGCTTCACACGTTGGTTGGCGCCAAGGGAATTTTAGTCCCTATGTACAAAAGGCAACAGATCGATCTTGACGTACAAAGTATAAGCCTTGAAATTCCTCCCTTCCTGTTGTAGTCAAATATCAGAACAACTAGTGTTGTTCTGATATTTGGTACACACCTTTAGTTCTAACCATAATACAATTTAAACCAATAAAACAGTTTGATTTACTCCTAATACCTCGGCATTCAAATCATTTCAAGACTTTACAGTCAAGATCATTTTGACGCTGACTGCATTTTCACGATGGGTGTTCTATGATTAGAAAAAGCAAATGGTAATACGGTTTTTATATTAATAATTTTATTTGCAGTTGAATGAGGTTTATGTGAATAAGTAATAATTATTGTATTCCAATGGTGAAACGATAAAGACTGGTAATATAAAATTAGGAGGTAGTTTTTTTTTACCTAACATTTATAACTTACTTTATTTAGTAATTTAAGTAACACGTAAACTAATGTAATAAGATATAAACAAATATTTACAAGAATATAAAATAGGATACAAAAGGATCAAATTAAACAGCGAAAAATTCCTCCCCATCGATGTCGACTGGTAATGTGCCCACAAGGCTGGCGGCATTGCCCCGTTGGATGGCAATGCCAATCCGTTGAGCGAAAAAGAGGTCAGCCCTTTGGTCACGCGAAGCATCGACCAGTCGTTTTGCTATTTCTTTGTATAGCGACCGTGCGCTCGGACCCCACGAACCCAGCGTTTCCACCCCAAACGGCTCAAATATGTAATTGTTTGTAATGTTATCATATTTTCGCCGTTTGATACTTGGAAGATGGAAGGGACAAGGGTGTCGACACATGTTGCGTCCTACACCAAGGACCTACCCATCTTCCAAGAATAATTGGTAATTTGTAGTGATATAAATTGTTGGCATGGTTTATATGCCTTGATAGCCGCTTGCTACTCGATGGACCGCACTGATTACCATCGGTTCGATCCCCGCTCAGTGAAATATTTGTATTCTTGAATATGAATATTTGCATTGGTCTGGTCGTGCGCCTCAGAGAGCACATTAAGCCGTCGGTCCTGATTGCCATACGAACATCCATGGCAGTCATTACGAGTATTTGGAGCCCTAAAAAAAAAGTAATGAAAAGAATAAACCGCGGTAGCCTATTGGTATGGGTAATGGACTGCTGAGACGAGGTCTCGCGTTCGATCCCAGGTTTTACCATGGCACACACCAATGACATTTCGATGCTTTTCGAAGTTATGTGTGTATTTATCGCAGGTTTATAAGTGTCCGATTAATGGCAATAGGCTCACCACCTATTACATTGGGACCTAAACATAAACTGGCGAAATGTGGGTGCTAGCACCTCTGCCTACCCCTTCGGGAATTTAGGCGTGAGTTTATATATATATATATACAGGGTGTATTTTTGAAACGGGGCAGTAAGGGCAAATACCTTAACCGTTGCAGTTACAGCAAAATGTTCTTAGAAGACCTTCCCTAACTTTTTGGGACATTTTGAACTGCATTCACAAATTTTGTAGAAAACTTACAGTTAGCAAAAAAAATGCAAAAAGTTCAATTTTTTTTTATGCCAATCGATTCTATTTCATGCGGGGATCAAAAACCTCTATGGGACCATTTTAGCTTTCAGTACTAGAAAAGACAGACATCGCCAAAAACGTTTCCCATACATTTCGTACGGAAATATGATAAATCAACTCGAAACTCATAGGTCAGGTAAAATTTTGAACTATTTTAAATAAAAAAAATCATTTAAACATTTAAGAAATTGGTTTATGAAATAAATTGCTCAAAATGATTTCCATTTTCACGAATACATAAGTCTATCCTTTTTTGCACTGAACGAATGGCGGCTAATAATGTTCTGGGATGAATATTACGTAAAATGGTCATTAATGCATCCTTGAGCTCTTGAACACTGGCGTACGTCGTCTTATACACCTCGTTTTTCACAAAGCCCCATAAAAAAAAATCAAGTGGTGTTAGATCGGGGCTACGAGGTGGCCACTGTGTTGGACCATGTGTACCTATCCACTGTGTACCGAATAGGCGGCTCAAATTGGAACGCGAAAGGTGACTGTTATGTGGCGGAGCACCATCTTGTTGAAAATGAACTTTTCGCAATTCCGACAGGGGCCATTCGTCCATCTCGTTTTCAAGATGTTGTAAAATGACTTCATTATACATGGCAGAATTCAGTTTCCCTTCATAAAATTCCACCATTATGACTCGATTGGACATTATACCACACCAACAGTTGAATGAGAAGCGAACCTGATTATGACTTGCCGTAACTCTTAGTGGATTTTCTTTGGACCAATAGTGGTGATTTTTTCTGTTGTACATACCGTTATTGGAAAAGTTCGTTTCGTCTGACCACAGTATGTAATTTAAAAATTCATGATCTCTGCTTATTTTTCCTCTTAGCCATCTGCAAAAAGTAAGCCTTCGAACATCATCACCCGGATGTAACACTTGAACTATGCGCCCATATCGATAGCACTTGTAGCCGTATTTCTTCCATATCTTTATCACAAGGGAGTGGGATACACCTACATCAAGGGCGACTTGCCTGGACGATACCTCTGGATATCCTTCGACATAAGTCAGAACCGCAATCGCCGTGTCCATGTCCACACGAGGCTGCCGCTTTCTTTTGAAAGACCCTGCAATTCCAGGTTTTTCAAAAGATTTGTAATAACCTTTCTTGTTGGCACATGCCGCAACGGATACTTATTGCGGTACCACACTAATGCAGCTCCCGCATTTCGATTATTGACAAAATACGCTTCTAATAAGTCAATTTTTTCACGATTAGAAGACATTTTGGCGAAAATCCTTAATTAATAACTCATACGAAGTTTCTCAGCTGAAACTAAGTATAACACACAGATTTTCGAATCAAATTCGAAATTTGAGGGTAAAAATTCTTTTTATTTACTTTACAGTCAATTCTATCCACTTCCTGGCCATAACAAAAAGTTAGACCATCGTAGAAATTTGTTTCTGTTGCCGAAATGTATGAGAAACGTTTTTGGCGATTTCTGTCTTTCCTAGTACTGAAAGCTAAAATGGTCTCATAGAGTTTTTTGATCCCCACATGAAATAGAATCGATTGGCATAAAAAAAAAAAATTTGGACTTTTGCATTTTTTTTGCCAACTGTAAGTTTTTTACAAAATCAGTGAATGCAGTTCAAAATATATCAAAAAGTTAGGGAAGGTCTTCTAAGGACGTTTTGCTGTAACTGCAACGGTTAAGGTACTTGCCCTTACTGCCCCGTTTCAAAAATACACCCTGTATATATATATATATATATATATCATAGCATTGCAGCTAGACCTATATAACATTTGAGCATATGATATAGCATATGATATAACATTTGGGCTGTGGAGGTCAGATAGTAGTCATTGCACGGAAAATATCGAAGTTCAGCTAAATCCGCAGTTACACTGGTAAAGCGAACCCCAGTCTCCGAGGTGAAAGCTTCGGACACGACCAGGATTAACGCTAAGATGAAGATAAAGCCCCATTAATGTTTTGCCACAATTATGACAAACCGTTCGCTACAAAAAAAAAAACTAGTCGTAAAAGAAAATACTTAAATAAAACGTTTGTGATATAATTAACAAGACAAAATTCACCGCAAAAGGGATCAAAGGTCGTTGAAGGGTCACAGATCCAAAATTTTACGGGTTGCTAGCTCAATTGTCGACAATAGCAGCGTTAATTTGAGGATTGTATGTGATAGGTATATACCTAATGTAGGGTATACCGTATAGAGATTGTCGCATTTGATATACGTAGATAATTTAAAAATGGAACATACATTATGGAATGTGCTTATAGTACGAATAGACCTGACTTCTAAGTTGAATTGTATTTTTTGTTCACCTCTGCCTTCGTCTTCGGAGATTTGCAGGCGTGAATATATATGTGTATGTAAATTTGAAAGAGATTAAGGGACATTTATTATTAAATAAGACACTAGTTTTCCACTATATTTTATTTATCACCTGACCGGTTTCGCCTCACAGCATTCTTAAAGGTTAATAGTAATTATAAAGTTATATTTCTAAATACTACAATATTTAATAAGGACACTCATATTATATATAATATTTTATATTTCCTACTGCCCAAAAAGGGAGGTTAAGTACGGATAAGTGTCATTATACATTCCATTGAGAAATGTATACTACTAGATTATACATTTCTCAACTAATAATGTTTTAAATATTTCTGAAGTTATAAATGTGCAAGGTCTCCTGGGAGAAATCGCTTTCAGCGATAAGGCCGCCCATTAAACTGTTTATGCATGCTACCTACTTGTCTCTGCTGTAAATGTATTGGTGTATAGTAAAGTATTATCTATCTATCTATATATCTAAATTAACATTATTATTCCAGAAAGTTCATTTTGTTTGTTATAAATGATACAATACCGCAATTCCAAAGTAGAGATCTCGTCACGTACGAATTTAAACAGCACATTTCTATTGGATGATCCAAAACGTGGTACGGGCAAAATGCGGCTTATAAATTTAAGTGGTCGAAGCTGAACATGGTACGTGGATGTCAGAGTCTTGTCAGAATTCTGACAAATGGTCAGAACAAAATAATACTTACAAATACAGCTTTTGATCTCGGTTTAAATAAGTCGTAAGTTCTGGTAAATAGAAGCAATGTAACCTTTATTTGGACGTGTACGTTTTCATATAGAAATTTTAGAGAGGTTTAACAAAAAAATCTAAAAGCAGCTCAGGAGAAAAGTAGAAGAAATCACAAAAATCCCCAAAAGGTCAAAAATAAGTTATGTTAGTTGAAAATGAAAATGAAAATGAAAAGTCCTATAACTTTGATATACCTAGTAATATATATTTTAATGCAAGCCTTGTCATGTCGGGGGACCCTAACTGGTAGAGCACTACGTCATTTTATCGAAATGATCCAAGGTCCCCCCGACTTTAGAACACTCTCAACTAATATACCTTTCAAACAAAAAAAACTAAATCCAAATCGGTTCATTCGTTTAGGAGCTACGATGTCACTGACAGACACACACACACAGACACGTCAAACTTATAACACCCCGTCGTTTTTGCGTCGGGGGTTAAAAATAGTTTACTTTAGTGGAAAAACAATTAACAATGAAAAGACAAACGAGAGTTCTGGCGTAGTCTTAGCTTTGGAGTTGGGAGATCAGACGTTCTCGTAAAAGCCATGATCAACTATATTAGATGGAGAAAGAGTTGTATAGTGAATTTCTGCTCTAGAATGGAAACTCTGGATACAATGAATGACTGAATAATCGCTTGGATGATGATGATGACAAGAGTTCAAAATGTTCTATCACAGTCGAGTGACTCCAAAATTGAACACGAAACATAAATGAGTTCAAACCTATTCTTGTTCACAAGCACGACTCTTCCATTATTATTTCTATCTAAGCCCAGACCCAAATCAGGCGGGATAAAATAAGCTCCTACTGTTTTAAAATAGCCTCTGTATACTTCAGAACATATATCTTAGACCTAAAAGTACTCAAAATGTGCTCTAAGTGCGGAGTACACATTTCTTAGCTGTCTTTTGAGGAAAGCACGGGGTGCTACTGCGATGAACGAAGGTTGCCTGGAAGAGATCGCTGGTTGCCTGGAAGAGATCGCTAGTTGCCTGGAAAAGATCGCTGGTTGCCTGGAAGAGATCGCTTGTAGCGATAAGGCCGCCATTTGTACATTTTTCATAATGTTGTCCGTACATGTACTGTGTAATGTGTTGGTGTACAATAAAGATTATCTTATCTTATCTTAACGAACTCAAATTCACTAAATACAGATTATTACAAAACATTTGTGAGCGTCAAAGCCTCGTTTGTCTCGCGAATTAGATCCAATATATGTGTCGAAGGTATACGTATATATTTGCGATTGACGTAGGTAGCCAGCGAATAATGGAAATCTCTTTAGTGCGTCGTGTATTTACTGAAGGTCTGAATGTACCCTCGTCAACAATCGATGGATCTAACAACTGACTGGTAAATTGGCCCCTTTATTTGTCTGCTTTTATTTTTGCCGGTGGTGGAGATATCCGTTGAGGTTTATTTCTTGTTTCTTGGAAGAATCGGTCAGCTGACATTGACACTGTAAGTGTTTGTCGAAGTTACCATTCGTTTGTATTACACATAGGTTGTTGTTATATCAGAGATTTATATTAAATCTACTAGTTAAATATGGAAATATTAGAACGATAAAAAATAAATCTTTCCATTTATAAAGGGCCTCTAGCCACACAAGCAATATAAAATCAACATTATCTGCAACACAGGTTAACTAAAATACAAACAATAAATACTTTTTATGCCAATACTCCTCGAGATTGGATTGACATACGTTTACTACTTTCATAAATGGAATAATATATCAATCACATATATTGATGTCTATTCTACTATTACCTAGCCCACCAAAGTCCATTGCTGGACATAGACCTCTCCCAATGTGCGCCACTATCCGAACCGCTACCTTGGCTGGGAAATAGCGGGCGAGTTTTAGCTTACTATTACCGCGCTGGCCAGACGGGTTGTTAAAGGATTTGTTTTTGAGTTTTCTTTCTCTCAGGTCGTTTCCATACTCGGCAAAATATCGGTTAGGAGCCGCAACGCCCCCCCCCCCCCCTAAATTTAAGGAGGAACCGCCGCTTCTGTTGCCCAGGATACACCGCGTGGAGGCTTTCTAGCCCGTCCCCGTATATTCTACTAATGACATGCCAATGATAAGCCACTTATCTCGGGGGAAGAAACGAAAAATAACGAGAGTGAAAATACAACATAAAATTATCTTGATAATAATAAAAGTTGGATGACAATGGAATAGCTATTCTATTACATTCTTAACTCAAAGTTCAAATCAAATCAAAAGTTTTAATCTCTTGTGTTCTAAACACAAAATGATAAATGACTCCTAATTGTTATTGATTATTGTTTTATTTACTTTACTAAAGTCTGTCCAGTCAGTTCTGAGGTACAGTCAAGGACATAACTTACTTAGCACTAAAATATTAACAAACTATTTTCTACAATGGAATACAATCATTATCCATAGATACAATGTATCTAATAAGTTGCATGGAATGCTCAAAAAGCGATAAGACCGCCCATTGTACTGTTATTCTCTACTTAATTTCTGTATCACGAATATTGTAATTGGCGTACAATAAATTATTCAATAAATAAATAATAATAAAGTTAAGTAATTTTATAATCTGCAGATGACAAACTATATAAGTATCGTATCCTACTTGCAACTAATACTATAAACGTGAAAGTTTGTGAAGATGTTTGTAACTCAATTACGCCCAAACGACTACACGGATTTGTCTGAAAGCTGATACAGGGATAATTTAAAGTCTAGAATAACCCATATAATACAATTATCTCTTTTGGGCTACACGTCAGCTTTTTATCATCTAACAGAGTCAATCAATTGACGGACTATGTGTAAAATAAAATGTAAATCTTAAGACCTAGAGGAAGTTATTTTGTCATTGACTGTACGATAAATCCGAAGTGGAATTTCCAACGAAAATATATTTCAGAGGTTATCTTAACTATGGAGCTTCAAACACCATTGGGCGAATGAATTGACGATTTTAAGACCATCCCAAGTCTGCTCGCTCACAAGCGGTCTCTAGGTGGTAAAGATACGTACTGAATAACCATTTAGGCCTTAGGCTAGGTTGAAATTGAAGTTTTAGGCAGGCTGGGACGTATTTTTCTTGAAAGTTGTTACGAAGTTTTTCTTGGCTAGATCAAAAGGGCGACAGATGTTTTTTAGTCCGCCTGAGATGTAAATAACCACGGTGGCCTAGTGGTATGGGTAATGGACTACTGAGACGAGGTCTCGGGTTCGATCCCAGGTTTTACCATAGCACACACCAATGACTTTTCGATGCTTTTCGAAGTTATGTGTGTGATTTATGAGTGCCCGGTTAATGGCAATAAGCTCGCCACCTATTACTTTGGGACAAACATAAACGGGGAAAATATGGGTGCTAGCACCTCTGCCTACCCCTTCGGGGAATTTAGGCGTGAGTTTATGTAATGTTATGTTTTTTTTCACCTGGTCGGTTAAGTTAGAATTAAAGTCTGATCAAGACCTTTTTAATAAACAAAACTGTATCAAAACACAATCAGTAATATTTGCGGCCATCGGGAATAAATAGACAAGAATTCCAATAAACTAATTGATGTGTCCTATATGAAAAAAAAAAAACTACTTTTGGGTGCAGAATTGTTAAAAAGTCCTCTGTGGCGTGCGGGCAGAGACCGTGGTTGCTACGCAGGGGGCGCGGGTTCTATCCCAGTTCAGTGCAAATATTTGTATGTATGAATATGGGTGTTTGGATTGGTCTTTTCGTGTCCTGGAGAGCACGTTAAGTCATCAGTCCCGGTAGCCATACGAACATCTATGGCAGTAGTTACGGGTACTTGGAGTCCGAGTCTAACTGCAATGCTTCGATATCTCCTTTGGGCCGTGGAGGTCAGGTGGCAGTCGCTTCATGAAAAATATCGAAGTTCAGCCAAATCGGCAGTTAGACTGGTAAAGCGGACCCCAGAATCCGAAGTGAAAGGTTCGGATGCGACTGGGGTTAACGCTAAGATGAAGAAGAATCTTTAAAAATATGTAATACAATTATTTTTCTTAAATATTGCTTATATACAGACACTTATCTTGAAGAGGTAGGACACGGCAGTATTTCCGCCCAATTGAGTTATCCGACTGGGGAAGTACCTCCGTCCTACAGAATACCGCGGTTATAATAACTTCGTGTTGTGTTCCCGGCGGTGAGTAGGGTAGCCAGAGCTCACTGAAGAGTTTTTGTGCTGTCAGTGGGATGACCAAAGGCTTGTCCTGCTTTGTCCTCTACACTGACGGCACAAAAATCTCTGTTCTTACAGGGTCGGCAGCACGGATGTGACTCCACTGGTGTTACACACGTTCGTAGGTCATGTTAACCACTTTTCATCAGATGGGCCGTGTGCTTGTCTGCCACCTAAGTGGTAAAAAAAATCAGCTGCTGCATCAGCTAATAGTTTCAATCAATATCAATAAGGTGACAATTTATTATTAACTACCACTCAGAACTAAATTATTCAGTGTACTAACAGGCTTGATTGCGGTCCCTATAAGCCTCTATTTAGGTTACAGCGGAACCTCAAGGCTTCCATAAATTAGTGGTCTATAAAGCATTATCTTTTGGCCTATTACACGCATGAATAAACATAATGATACATACATACATACATACATAATTTCACACCTATATCCCCGAGGGGGTAGGCAGAGGTGCTAGTACCCACATTTCGCCAGTTTATGTTTAGATCTCAATGTAATAGGTGGCGAGCCTATTGCCATTAACCGGGCACTTATAAACACACATAACTTCGAAAAACATCGAAATGTCATTGGTGTGTGCCATGGTAAAACCTGGGATCGAACCCGATACCTCGTCTCAGCAGTCTATTACCCATACCACTAAGCTACCGTCGTTATAATGATATAATGAGTTATCAGTAAGCTTTTTAAATAAATTTGCGGAAATGACACAGAAATGATACTCAGTGTAAGCGATGCTTTACAGCGATGGAAAGAAGGTCAAGGATAAGATAAGATAAATAATAAATATATTCCACGAAATTCTACACAACGCTATCTAGACCCATGATAAGCAAACTAGCTTGTGTTATGGGATCTAGAATGCGGATAAACATACTTAGATACTTTTTTTTTGTAAATACATACATATTATACATAGAAACACCGAGACCAATGCAAAGATTCATGCATACAAATATTTGCACTGAGCGGGAATCGAACCCGCGCCCCCTGCATAGCAGTCGAATGCTTTACCGCTACGCCACGGAGGTCATCAATGAATGCAGTGCATGCATTGCTCTTTTTAGCATGAAGTTTAAGTACTATAGTAAAGTTTTTTGTTATACCACTTAGTTGGCACACGGCCCACTTGATGGGAAGCGGTTATCGTGGCCTATGGACGTATGCAACACCAGGGGTGTCACACTCGCGTTGCCGACCATGAAGAAGTCGAAAAAAGAAGGTCAAGGTAGGAAAACAGGTTCAATTAAAGATGGATGAATTCCGTGCAAAATGGCATGGCAAGGAAGGGAGCGTGGGCTCTCTGGAATGAGGAGATGACAAGTGGATTTTTCCATATTTTTTTGATTATTATTTTATTCACATCTCACCGGTATGCATGGAGGAGAATGACGTGTAACGCTGTTCCCATATAATTGGGACAAAGGCAGGCAGATAATGAGAAATTAATTAGAAAAATTAAAAAAGTGCGTTTCTCATCATATCCTCAGTGTATAGGCGATATTTGTAGACGTTGAAGAGTTCCACCACCCAGAGCCTAATTCCATCACCAAATCAGAGAATTGTTCTATCATCATGTCAGCCACACATAGTCTACTGCTGAAAATAGGCCTCTCCTATAGACTTCCAGAATGACCGATCTAAAGCAGCCCGCATCCAGCGCTTCCCGGCGACCTTGATGAGGTCGTCCTTCCACCAGGCCGTTGGGCGTCCTACGCTACGTTTGCTCGTACGCGGTATTGTTCTATACGTACATATAATCCCGCCTTTATTCCCGGAGGGCTAGGCAGAGGTGAATTAACACCCACATTTCACCAACTATTCAATTCAGTCCCACGTAAAAGAGGGTGAGCCTATTGCCGTCTTCCGGGTACTATTTTTGACTCGAGTCACGCATCTGAGGCTGCCTGATGAAGGCGTGATTATATGTATGTATGTATGTACTATTAGAGGTGGGATAAAATCGATATCCAAAATATCACCCATATTAACAAAGCAAGTTTAATAAAAACCTGTTAAAAAAAGTCATTTTGTGAGGAGGTAGGACACGGCGGTATTTCCGCCTACAGACCCTACCCTACAGAATACCGCGGTTATAATAACTTCGTGTTGTGTTCTCGGCGGTGAGTAGGGTAGCCTGAGCTCACTTGAGAGTTTTTGTGCTGTCAGTGGGATGACCAGAGGCTTGTCCTGCTTTGTTCTCTACACTGACGGCACAAAATCTCTGTTCTTACAGGGTCGGCAGCACGGATGTGACTCCACTGGTGTTACACACGTTCATAGGTCATGGTAACCACTTTCCATCAGGTGGGCCGTGTGCTTGCCTGCCACCTAAGTTGTATAAAAAAAAAACCTGTTGAATCTGATCATCTAAACCGACCAGCTAGTTGTTCCGATCGGAACTCATTGTGTGGTTCAGTTTCCTATTGAATCAGCTACTCAAGTAATCCATAATGAGGCACCAAATAATATAGTGAATAAAAACAGCAGTTACTTAATCTACGCTCGTTAAACCGGAGGGTAGATTTAAAAAAAATCCATTTGAAATACGATTCAGCTTGGCACGGAACACGTATGCACTCGACGTGAGCTGAATGAAAAGTACACGTTAATCGCACATAAAACCATAACCAATGACGTTTCTGTTTTTATTTTAATAAAAATATTGCTGGTATTGTTTATGATTTGTGATGTGTTTTTAGTTTCGGCGCTGTGAAGTGATATATTTTTCAAGTAATATATTTTAGGAACAGTCGGTCAGCTTTACTTAAATATGATGTATGGGTTTTCTATATTGGTGCATAGTAACGTTTTATTAACATACTTGCAATTACCCACAGTTCTACGTCTCTGTTCCCGTAAATCATGGAAACTTATTCTTGGGATAGTAGCCTTAAAAATGGAATTTCCAGACTGTCACCCAAACGGAAATGGAAACCCCATTTCCGTTTAAAGGCAAAACTGCAATTCATATGAACTGTTTATGATCACAGAATCACTTGGAGACTTCCAAACTGCTTCTAAATTAGCATCTACAGTGAAATTCATGAAATAAATGAATGTGGTAACACACTTATTCAATCGCAAATAATGATTGCTAATCCAGAACAAAATCAAATTTGAAAAATCTTCTCGTGATCAGAAGGCTGGCCTCTTTTTACGTCAGAGAATAACCATTGCCATACAACGTGGCATCGCTGCCAGTCTTCTGGGAATGCTACCACAAGAGGCATGAGTTGCGGAGGAATTTCACGACGCATTTAAATTATTTTTAGCTCTAATTTGTATAATAGTTCTTTTAGTTTTATTGTATCTAATTTATGAATATTTGACGTGATAAATATTATCAGGTAAAAAAAAACTACCAAAAATGTTGCTCAATGTACTACCAAATCATATTGAATAGTACTATTCTATCTATCTATCTTTATTACAGCAGGAACATCCACTTCAACAAAATATCACCAACAAAAAGAGGGCAAGGCCAGTACGTGACCAAATTGTGGACTAAATGGACATTATATTGCTATAAAGCCTATAGACATATTTGTCACATTAAGGATTTTAATAAAATTTTATAGTGGCCTGAGGCTAGTAATAAAAAAATATCACGAGTTTTATATTTGTTATGTTTAGAACTGAAATGTTGCGATATTTGTAATATATAACAAAGTAACATTTGTAGAAATGAAGGGATGTGCTAGCGAGCACATTATTACAAATCTCCAGTGCCGTATGCACGATAGGTTATATTCTTTTATGAAGTGAAAATTTTTAAAACGTGTTCAGCACATTTGGTGGAACAACAATCATGCACGTCAGAATTCCCCCGTTTCCATTCTGACGTCACGACAATACAATTCACAAGTCACTTAGTTTTCACTGCCATGCATTTTCGTATGGAATTTGGAATTGTAAGAAATATGGAACTCTCAGTCTGTCATCTACTGGCAATTTAAAAAATAAAATAAAGAATACCTACTAGTAATTACGCACCCTAGATCAAACCAACCAATATGCAATACATATTATCAATGCACACAGTGCGGTGGGCACAAACTTGAACAGGTCTGGTGCAGGAGACACACCCCAGCAGGGCAATAACCTTATCTACAATTATATTATCATTAGTATTCAACGCGTCTTCTAGAGGAAAATAACTTGCTTTATGCTAACGTGTAGGCATAATACTGTAGGTAAAACTAATTAACAAAATGTATCAGTATGATATATCTCACGAGTCTCAACTCATAATTAACGTTTCCCCTCTTTCTTAATTGTACCATTGATTGTACTACTAAGACCATTAATGGTACTACTAAGACTAAAATATTCCCAGTAGTACTATTAATGGTACTAGTGGTTATAAAATTCCCAGTAGTACCATTAATGGTACAGCTGGGAAAGAGGGTACGTTTCTTCTTACACGAATGAATTTTTTGTTTTAAACCACATTATACTTTCTTTGCAGTCTTTTATTATTACAAATAAATTTTACGCTAAACTTTAATATTAAATTTCTGTTCCGAGCTGTTGTCTTTCAATTCCGGGAGTATAAGAATTTTCTGGAGCTTTATTGAAGCTGCATAGTTTTATTCTTGAACATATTCTATACCAGAGTGCATATAAAAGCATACATTGTTAGAAAATTTCACATTACAAAGCGCCCCTTGATTATTAATATTGAGGCAGAAACGAGCTGTTCTCAACTGGCCAGACTTATATAATCTAATAGGAAAGGCAATGCTCTTACTTTTCAGCCAGTGTATCCCAATTATGGGAAATCAACAGATATTTGCAAATGGCCAATCTATAAAACAAATAGATTTTACAAAATGCCTGGGTGTAACGATCATAGTGAGATCTGACTAACTAACTAACACAATACGAGGTTATTATGACCGCGGTATTCTGTAGGGCGGAGGTACTTCCCCAGTCGAACTGCTCAAATGGACGGAAATACCGCCGTGTTCTACCTCTATCAATACGGTGGCAGCGAGCCTATAACAAAATATATGTACCCGGTATATCACACACATTATGAACGTATATTCATTTGTGGGCATTCGTGATACAGGGTTCACGTAGTACGAATGCCTAAGCACTCCTTATAACCTAATTTAATTGTATAGCATCTAACTTTTACCCACACTCCAGGACTGTTATAAGAAGAATTTTATAGTGTACCTAATGAAATAAATTATTCTTATTTCAAAAAAAAAATACAAGTGGAACCCTATACCAGAATATCCCTTAAAATAATAATATTTTACCCTTTCGAAGATATACCGTTGTAAATATATGAAACAAAATTCCAATTTTCACTCGCAACAAATGTATTCACACACGCATTTATTTTCAAAGAATTTGTAAAGAGAGTTTACGAGTTACTTCATTCTTTATACTAAAAGAGCTGTAAATACCACCTTTTATTTGGTTGTAAGGTCTAAAAGGTCCTTTTATGATCTAAGGTTTTCATGTACAGTGCATTAGTGACACGTTTCTAAGCTTTTATGAGTTCATATGTAGTGAAGCGTGAGATTCAACGGATGGAAATGTGTCTGATATTTTATGAAATACTTAATGTGTCTTTATGTATGTACAGTTGCCCTAAAACGGTTTAAACATTGAAAAAAAAACATAAATTCACGCCTATATCCCAGAAGGGGTAGGCAGAGGTGCTAGCACCCACATTTCGCCAGTTTATGTTTAGGTCCCAATGTAATGGGTGGCGAGCCTATTGCCATTAACCGGGCACTTATAAACCTGCGATAAATACACACATAACTTTGAAAAACATTGAAAAGTCATTGGTGTGTACCATGGTAAAATTCGGGATCGGATCCGAGACCTCGTCTCAGCAGTCCATTACCCACACCACTAGGCTACCGCGAATGTTGTGTGCCAAAAAAAAAAATGATTGAATAAATAAACTCACACATACCATAATTATGAAGTTGTATGAAAAGGTGTATACTTATCTGTAACCTTTGCTGACAGTACTCTGAAAAAATACCCTACCTTTTGGATTATAAAATCTATTCAAATGACATATACCGCTAAAAATTATAGGCTTATCAATAGACTTGAATGAATTAGAATATAAGGCATCGGAAGGTTTCTTCATAGTCGCAGCGCGAGTGTAACACCCCTGGTGTTGCATTCGTCCATAGGCCACGGTAACCACTTCCCATCAGGTGGGCCGTGTGCTTGTCTGCCACCTAAGTGGTATAAAAAATACTTGATACTACTAAAATCAATTATTACTAGTAAAAGACTTGTCGAGTTAGTACTTTTCACAGACTGGACGATTTGGAACAAAAATGTATGTTTAAACCCACTTATCGAATCCACACAATTTCAGAATCATAACCTATATTGGAAAGGTTGCTATATAGTCGATGCGGATAGTACAGAACGAGTACACCAAACTTATAAATAAAACAAAGGTACGGCCACAATCGATACGGCGATCAAATATAGCCTGATGTTTATTTAAACACTAGTTGAAGCGACGACAGTCAGTCTAAGTGGGTGTGCTAGCACCTATAAATGAGTTTGAGATGGATATGTGTGATGGGTGAGCCTATTGCCGTCTTCCGGGCACTATTGTTGACTCAAGTCTCTCTGAGGCTAAGTCTGGGCTGTATTTTATTTAATTTTATTTTATTTTATTTCATTTGGGGAGCTTACAGCTACATTCACATATACATAACATTTAGGTTAGTACACGCCAATTACAAGCTTCCACAATTATATCAACCAGTTATATAAAACAAAATTGTTAACAGCTGAGAGCAATAAGACAGGAATAAGATTGAGTCAATAGAAATATCAACATCTATAAAATTTCAACAAAACACTTCGTTAGACAAGATCTGGCAGAATGTTTACCGGTATTAAAGAGATCCAGGTTACTGTCAACATTCAATTGGTTAAATTCACTAATAATACTAGGCAGAAAGCTATTCACTCTAAAATTGGTGCGACACGGAGGCTTGCACAATAAGAAATTCTTGCGTAATCTTTTGACTGGCACTCTTAGCTTAATTTCAGAGAGAAGCCCAGGACAGTCAATCCCACCCTGAGTAACAATGAGAAGAAGAGTTACATCAGAGATTCTTCTTCTTTCGTACAACGGTAGGATATGTAGATTAACACAGCGCTGCTCATAGGTGAGGTCGGCTAGGTGGGACAGTTTGAATTTAAACCCTAAATATCTGATTAATTTCCTTTGGATCATCTCAATCTCATTAGAATAGCAAGCGTATAATGGGTTCCAAACCTGTGAAGCGTATTCCAGGTGACTTCGTACATAGGCGCAATAGAGTACTTTTACGGTTTTCATATTTTTGAAGTCCCTGGAGCAACGGATCAAGAAACCTAAAGCCCTAAAGGCTTTATTAACCACTTGGCTAACGTGCTGATTAAATAAAAGCTTGCCATCATGAACCACACCCAAGTCATGTCCAAGAGACCAAGAGACAGTCCTTCTCTCCAGGTTATGGTTCCTAACTGCGTAGTCGTAATCATAAGCGTAACGCTTACGCGTAAAACTCATAGAAAAACATTTAGAGACGTTTAAATCTAATTTGTTTAAATAGCAGTATGAATCAAGACGTTGGAGATCTTCCTGCATTAAAACGGCATCGTGAACATCGTCAACCGTACGGAATATCTTCATATCATCGGCAAAGAGCAAAAAATTTGAATATTTAAAACAGAGATCAATATCATTAATAAAAATAACAAAGAGCAGGGGGCCCAATAGGGAACCCTGAGGAACTCCAGAGGGGATTTTAACCCATGACGACGCATAACCACTCAACACCACTGACTGAGACCTGTTTAGCAGATAAGAAGAAAACCAGCTATGGAGTCTGCCGTGGATACCGATATCCAGAAGCTTTTCAAGTAAGATTAAGTGATCTACACGATCAAAAGCTTTGCTGTAATCAGTGTAGACCACATCCACCTGATTACCACAGTCCATATTACTGGTTAGGTACTCATTAAATACCAACAGGTTAGTAACAACCGACCTGCCCCGCAAAAAGCCATGCTGTTGAGGTATGAACACAGATTTCACAGCCTCGTAAAGCTGATCAAAAACAAGGCGTTCCAGAACTTTTGCAATTAAACATAATTTTGATATAGGCCTATAGTTTGTAACTGCGCTTCTAGATCCACTTTTATGGATAGGAGAAACGAAAGCTGATTTCCACATAGTTGGAACGACACTCTCATTCAGTGACCGTTGGAAGAGCAGAGTGATAGGTGTGGATAGTTCCTTTGCACATGGAATCAAAAAGGAAGCTGGTATTGAATCCGGACCAGCAGACTTGTATGGATCAAGTGCTTTCAAAAGTTCGTGTACCTGCCCAACATTTATCTGAACTGTGGAGATGTCACAGATTTGGCCAGATGACGCAGCATGACGCGATGGCAAAGAGATACCGTTATCAACAAGAAAGTTCGTTGCAAAATAATCAGAAAAAAGCTCACTAATGTCTGGTCCAGTGTCACCACACCTATCAGCATAAGTCACTAGTGCTGGGTAATTACTGCTACCACGTTTGGACTTAATATAAGACCAGAAGCGCTTGGGGTTTTCAGTTATGGAATTCTCAATACTCCTAGTATAATTTTTGTAACATATATCTTCCATTTCCTTTACTCTAGCGCGTAGTATATATCTGTCTGATGTTAAACAGCCCTGTCCCTTAGTCACCTTGTACCACACCGCATGGGAAGAGATGGGGTGGCCTAAATTCTACTCTGCCAGGAACCACGCGGCTTTGGATGGTTTGAGATGGACATATCATGACATAGTTCAAATAGTAAACATGCAACAGCTACATCATTCATTGGAAGCTTCATTTCATTCTTACAATTCCATTTCCCTACTTACATTTCACGTAATAATTATTCGACATCTACCTTCAACAACCATCGAGACATCAAAAGAAAAGGTTACCGATAATTTTCTGCCAATAAATGAAATTCGATGTTCAATTTACACAATTTAATGACGCAGTAAACGCCCTTGACGTCAAATGTTGAGATAAGGGCCGAGACATTTCATTCCTTCACTCGCCACAGACAGAAATATCCATTTCCATTAAAGATAAACACTGAAAACGGTGACGAGGTGATAAAAGCAACTGGTAATCATTTAAAGGGAATTTCAGCCTCTTTTATTACAAAACTAGACTTTGTCCATGGTTTCGCTTCCGTGAAAATCGGTTATTGCGACTTTTGGGCATATATTTTCTTTATACCACTTAGGTGGCAGACGAGCACACGGCCCAACTGATGGAAAGTGGTAACCGTGGCCTATGGACGTATGAAACCCCAAGGGAGTCACACTCGCACTGCCAACCCTGTAAGCATAAAGAGTTTCTGTGCCGTCCGTGTAAAAGACAAAGCAGGACAAGTTTTTAGTCTTCCCACTGACAGCACAAAAACTCTCCAATGAGATAATTCGTGTTCTACTCAAGCAATTATTTAATACTTTTTAAACTTTTTTTTTTCAAATATACGCAATAATCCGTTCACCAGTTTTTGCGTACATCGGGAACAGACAAGAATTCAAAAATTATGTAATATTTTATATTCAACATCGTTAATATACCAAAGTTTAAAAAATATTTCCAATGTACAGACATGACTATGTACTTTAGTTACAATTATTATAGTAGTATAGAAGATTTTAAATTCTGAAAAAACCTTTTCACACTTGAAAGTAAAAGTTTAAGACTTTGTGAAGAACATCTGTATTTTTCAATGGAGACGCCATTAGGGTTTCTTTCAAACTTTGTAATCTTTCAACGTTTAAATGGAAAGACTTTGAGCATACCTATCTCTTTTATTCTTTGGAATTTTATTTGTAATTGATATTGTCTCATAATGTATGATATGTTCATTCTATATAAGATTACACTCGGCTCTGTCCTCGAGATCATGGTAACTATGTAGTACCGCGCAGGTGCTGCCATCCAACCACTAAATTTGAAATAACAATATAAACAAAGAACAAATTAACGAGCCACTAGTAGCGCCCTCTCTCGGGAACTCATTCGCGTTTTAGTGCTCACGCTATCCGCCACGCATTCTCATTCCTCTTAAATATATTAATATTTAGATCCCTTCTTTAAGTGTTTTTTTGTGTAAAGTGGTTACATAGTGTAAACAAAACATAACGTTTTACTTCCACGATGCCGAAAAAACGACATAGTGATGAATATATTGAAGATTACGTTAATCAAAAAATACGGAAGATCGAGAAAAAGTTAAGAAAAAGGCGATTATACCGACAATGCTCATCTTCGCAGGATTCATTAATAGAAATCGGTAAGTAGATCATAAAATAAATAACGAATCACAGTGGAATTATTATGGAATTATTATTTGGTCAATAATTCTGTTACTACCCACTTTATATTTTATTATTGGTCGTGAACATTTTAATGGAATGTATCCGCCAATTGACAGTATCTTAGCCGTGTACAATCCATAGGGATTGATACCTGTGCTATGCAAATGATTGTGAGCAACAAAGTTGAATGCTTCCGTCATGATATCATTACATGTATTAACGTTGAAAATTGCGAAAGATTCATTTTGTTTCTTTCGAAATTTTGTTTGTAGAAAATTGGTCTATCAGTTCAAATATACCTACAATATTACGCGTATTTATAGTAGGTAGCTAACACTCACACATCGGCATGAGTGTAGATAAACTACTATGTCACAATATACCTGACACGACTTTGTTTTATATTGTGTAAAATGCATGTAATATACGTATAATATGAAAGATTCAACCAAAGATTGATATTGAAAAATACAGTATTTTACTTGTCATTTTCAACGCTGTATGCCTATTATAGTTATACAATTTGTTGAGCTGTGACCATTTTAATGGAATGTGTCCGCTAATATTGATAACTAGAATGTTGCGAACAGTTTGTGAGCATTACAATGGAATGCGTCCTTACAAAATTATTATTTTTAATTATCTAAGTTTACACATATGTTGTGTCGTTGTTGTCTATACATGTTGTCTCCGCTTAGGGTAAATTCTAATATTTACCCTAAGCGGATGTGTCTGAACACATTATAATGTTTTTCAGACGAACCAATTCGAAGTAGTGTTTGCGAAAGACGCTCATCATCTTTCGAATTACCCCAACAACCCATCGAATGCATTGAAAATACAGATCTTCCCAGGGAGAGAGTGGCTCCGGTCAGCCACGTAGTTAACATATCGTTGGAACAACCAAATACTGCGGCTTCAGTAAATGTGTCATCTGAGCCTGTCATTATGGAAACTGCCTTTGCGGATGTGCAGATTGCCGAAAATAAGGAAGGCGAAGACATTCTTCCAGGTGATATTTTAGAAATATTAGGAGAAGCTCCTACAAAAGATAAAAAATTCGGCCCAGCTCTGAACTCCAACCTAGCTATAAGGTGGGAGCATACAGCCACAAGTGGCCTTGCTAAGGATCTTAAAAAAGATATTTTCGAGAAACATGCCATTCCAGAAAATTGTAAAAATATTGACGCTCCTATACTTAATCAAGAAGTAAAGGCTGCCTTGTCAGACGTCCTTAACAAGAAAGATAAAGCGATTGAGAATAAACAAAAGCAAATTGCTTTAATAATCGCTTGTGTAGGCGATGCTCTTTCACAGGTTTTATCTAATGATAGTACCAATATTAAACTAATTAAGTCACTAACAGACGCGGGAAAACTAGCCTGTGACTTGCAACACACCGAATCGATGATCCGAAGGAGTTTTGTTTGTTCTTCAATCAAAAAAGAAATAAAGGATCACCTATACACAACTCAAATAGATAGCCACCTTTTTGGCAACCAATTAGGTGACGTGATTAAAGCTGCAAAAGCAATAAACAAAACCGGCGCAGAAATGAAAACTGCAACCGTTACACCCGGACCTTCTAAACGAACAAAGCAGGCACAACATTTAAATGCGAAACGCCTACTCCCGTCCTCGGGCAGACAGACAGGAGCTGCGGCGAGACGACCTATTATGACTGCCCCGAACAATCGCCCGGAGTATCAGCGCCAGCAGCGCCGCGCTCCACCGCCGCAGACGCAGCCGCGCGCACCTTACAAGCGATCACAGACCCAAGCACCGCCCCGCCGATAGAACCGGTGAGTCATGCAGGACGTTTATCATATTTTATTGATAGATGGCGTCTTATCACCAAGGATAAGGTACTCTTATCTTGGATCGAAGGTTATAAATTACCTTTTAATACATGTGTTGTTCAGAGTGACATACCATTGCCTCAAGCCATAAGTAAGTCCGATGTGAAAGATTATGGCGAGATTATTATTGATATGTTAAAAGCAGGCACAATTTCGCCCTGCCAATCATCCTATGGTCAATATGTTTCAAGCACCTTTCTTGTACCCAAACCCGATGGAAGAAAGCGATTTATCCTTAATCTTAAGTCCTTGAATAAATTTATAGATACAAATCATTTCAAATTAGAGGATCTTCTCACCACGATCAAATTAATATCAAAAAAATACTATATGGCTACGCTCGACTTAAAAGACGCGTACTTTTTAATACCAATAAATAAGAATGACCGAAAATTTTTGCGTTTTCAAATATCTTCCATTCAGGGTTTAAAGAATAATCTTTACGAGTTCAACGTGCTTCCTTTTAGTTTGTGTACAGCTCCATTTGTTTTTACGAAGCTTCTTAAGCCCGTAATGGCAACATTACGAAGTCTAGGATATTTGTCAACTATTTATTTAGATGACATATGCTGTATTGGAAGGACTTATGAACAATGTTTAGAGAACGTTCAGATGACGAAACTATTATTAGAGGCCTTGGGATTTATAATTAATAGTGAAAAAAGTTCATTGTGCCCTAAAACAAGTTGTAAATATTTAGGTTTCATTATAGATACAGAGCTATTTGTTATTAAGTTAACTGACAAAAAGGAATTGCACATAATAAACGAGATAAAGCACTTTATGCTCCTCAAACGCTGCAAGGTTAGATGTCTAGCTCGCTTAGTGGGTCTACTAGTATCAGCTTGTCCAGCTATTCAGTACGGCTGGCTGTATACCAAAGAGTTAGAAAGGTTCAAATATCTAGCCTTATTAAAATCACATAATGATTATGAAAGTTTTATGAATATACCTTCACATATTCATCAAGATTTACTTTGGTGGTTGAATGCTGTTAAATATAACGGTAACCCTATTCGTGACGAGACATTTCAGCTCGAAATATTTTCTGACGCGAGCAAAACAGGGTGGGGGGTGGCATGCGGCACAGAGACTGCAAATGGACAGTGGAATGCTGCAGAAAAGGACCTGCATATCAACTTATTAGAATTGATGGCAGCATTTTTTGGCCTTAAGATATTCGCAAAACACCTTAAAAATTGTCAGGTCCTTTTGCGCATTGATAATACCACAGCTATATCATATATAAACAGAATGGGTGGCATTAGGTTTCCACATCTGAATAAAATTACAAAGGAACTCTGGCAGTGGTGTGAGGAAAGAAATATTTACGTACTTGCCTCTTACATTAGCTCAGAAAACAATGAAATAGCAGACGCAGAATCTAGGGCTACGCACCCTGACATTGAATGGGAAATTAGCAATTATGCATTCAGTGAAATCATCCACACGTTTGGTAATCCAGTAATTGATTATTCGCATCCCGAATCAATAAAAACTGCGACTTTTATGTGTCATGGAAAAAAGACCCTGACGCTTACGCAGTAAATGCATTTACGTTGAATTGGAACAGTATATTTTTTTATGCATTTCCACCATTTTCTATTATATTAAAAATGTTAAGAAAAATAATTACCGATGAGGCTGATGGTATCGTTGTCGTACCATACTGGCCAACTCAGCCGTGGTTCCCATTATTCGAGAGTCTGTTGGTGTCCGAAATAATTATATTTGAACCAAGTGAACAAGTTCTTTTGTCTTGTTCCCACAGGCCACCTCCACCTCATCTTACCCTGGCTGCAGGCAGGTTGTCCGGACGGCACTTTTAGCAAGAGGCGTTCCTCCCTCTTCTATCGATATTATGTATGCTTCGCTTTCCAACAATACTATGAAACAGTATGATACAGGTTTAAAAAAGTGGTTCTTGTTTTGTCAATCCCTTAACTTAGACCCGTTTAATGCTTCTATTCCAAATATCATATATTTTCTTACACGTCTTTTTAACGAAGGAGCCCAGTATGGAACGTTGAACAGTCATCTATCAGCTTTGTCATTAATAATCGGATCAAAAATCGGATCTGATGACAGAATTCTTCGTTTATTTAAGGGTTTTTACAAACTAAGACCACCGTTGCCAAAATATAATGAAACTTGGGATCCGTCTATTGTACTCAATTACTTGTCAAGACTATATCCTAATGATGAGTTGAACTTAGATTGTTTGACCAAGAAAACTGTAACACTAATTTCATTAGTTACGGCTCACAGGGTGCAAACAATCTCCAAAATTAATATTGAAAATATATGTATAAATTCAACCTATATTTCTATTAAGATCCCTGATTTAATTAAAACTTCGTCTATAGGTAAAACACAACCCTGTCTACACTTACCATTTTTTACTGATGAACCAAGAATTTGCCCTGCAGATGCACTTAGATCATATTTATCAAAAACTCAGTCAATTAGAGGTGAAGAAAAATATCTTTTCATAAGTTTTAAGAACCCTTATAGGGCTGTAAGGTCACAGACTTTAAGCCGTTGGATAAAAAATGTTTTATGTGACAGTGGTATTGATACCAATACATTTAAGGCCCACTCCACCAGACACGCGTCTACCTCAGCAGCTCTCAGATCAGGCACAGTCTCCATAGACTTAATTAGAAAAACTGCTGGCTGGAGTGAGTCATCATCAGTATTTGCTAGGTTTTATCAAAGACCAGTATTAACTAACAATGCCAATGATTTCGCCGTATCCGTATTAAACTCCAAATGAGTATGTTATTTCTATAAATTGTTAAAAAAGAAAAATAATTTATGTTATTTACTTAGTAGTTATTATAAAACGAATTGAGTATACTTAATATATTGATTATTCAAATTAAGCGTTATTATTTTAAGTATCTTTTTCTACCTTCTCATCAATTAGATTGATACATCTATCAGTCCATTTATATATATACCTACTTGCATATAAAACGCATTTTTCTTTCAAATTCTACATAGTTACCATGATCTCGAGGACAGAGCCGAGTGTAATTGATGATTAAACGAACTTACCTGAAGTGAAGTTCTATCCCAATTACACGAAGGCTCTGTCCGAAGAGATCATCTCCCTCCCTGTCCCGTATACTCATGATCGTAGGACCCATGAGACCCTTATGCGTTTTCAGTATGTAAGTATGGTGTTCATAGTTCCAGTTATCTTTACTTTAAACTAAATGAGTTCCCGAGAGAGGGCGCTACTAGTGGCTCGTTAATTTGTTCTTTGTTTATATTGTTATTTCAAATTTAGTGGTTGGATGGCAGCATACATAGTTACCATGATCTCTTCGGACAGAGCCTTCGTGTAATTGGGATAGAACTTCACTTCAGGTAAGTTCGTTTAATCATCAATTATGAATGAGAATTGGTCTGTTGGTTTACTTGTCGGTCGACCTGTTTGTATATCTGTTATATTTTCACTTACCCAATTTTATTCGAATTTGGAAAAAAGCACTTCGATGCTTTTCGAAGTTATGTGTGTATTTTTCGCAGGTTTATAACTGCCCGGTAAATGGCAATAAGCTCTTGATTAACACTTGGACCTAAAAATAAACTGGCGATATGTGGGTGCCAGCACCTCTACCTACCCTTTCGAGGATATAGGCCTGAGTTTATGTTATGTTATGGAATAAAGGAAGCTTATAATCTGAAGAACAGGGTTAATTTTTATTTCGAAAAATAGCTATTTTCCGGGATCAAGTAATAATAATAATAATACCCGCAGGGGCAGCTTGTGGCGAGCTGTTGGTGAGTGGCGACACCACGTACCCCGATTCTCCCGAGTGTTAGGATTTATTCCCCCTCACCTTGTGTGCTTGCCTTTATTGGACGGCCATGAGTGGAGTTGCAAGAGCAGAACCTATGCTCCAGGTTGGAAGTGTAAAATGTCATAACGCCGGGGGCATGCTGACTGGTATACCGGTACTCACCTCTCGACAACCTTTGCCGCTCAATGGATGTTGCTCCATGCTTGCACTATATGCGGCTATTTTAATGTGGCCCATGCAATGAGTTGACAAGTCGCCGCCTGCCTTTTTACAATTTTGAGACTTATTGTCACGGCAGGCGTCCGTTAGTCTTCCCCCATAGCCCATTCTCTAGTTCATTCAATTCTCAATCCCATAGCCCATAATTTAGTTTCCATCGCGGCCTCAACACCGCATAGCAATAGTCTCTGCACCTGGCGGGGACCATCACCCGGTGTATCATATTGTGCGCTCGAGGATGATATCCGCCATGTGTGTGTATTCCTAGCATATTAAATTCTCATAAAAGGGCTTCTACGTCTTGGCTTCGGCCCGACGCACGCCTTCCAAAGGCCCGGGACTCCATAGTCCCGAGAGTCAAGGTACAGAGAAACAATAATAATAATAAATTTCTTTATTGTATGTACACAGAGAATTGATACAGAAAAAACAAATTTGGTACAGTTTTATGGCATAACAAAAGGCGGCCATATTGCACAAGGCAATCTCTACCAGGCAACTGAAAACCAAAACTCAAAGCACAGCAGTCGCTTTAATTCCTACTGTACCACATTACAACTCAACTAGTATTAAGCTTAAGCATGTTTCTATCCAAACGAATTCCCAAAACTAAAATTTCTACCCAATTTCTGGCAATACAACAAAAGCATAATCTTCCTCCACCCCAACCGTGATTTGAAACAACTAAGCCGACCCTAATACCACTAAGCAGATGAGGCAAGCAAATGGTACCTAAAATATGTTTCCCAATATACTCAGAGTAAATCTATTCAAGATGTCTTCTCTAACGATAATGCGATACGTTCTACCCGGGTCGTTCACCCTTTCAGTTATAATGTAAAAGACACATTTAAGTTTCCGGATATATCCGGTTTTTGGACGGGCACTATCACGGATAAGAGTTTTCCAGTTTATAAAAGGGAAAATCTGAATATGTATTGTAGAGGTAAATGAACTATCAACTATATGTAGAATATAAGTTTTATAAACTTTTCCTTTGGGTATTGACGTTTGATGTTATTACGTGTTGTTGATTAGTTTTCTTTTATATATTATATTGTTGATAAATATATTCTAAAAATGAACTACATAAGTTTAACATTATTAGATAATAGATAATGTACTTATTTATCTATATTTATTAATTAAATCTATCATAATATATCATCATCCTCCTGCCCTTATCCCAAGATTATTTGGGGTCAGCGCAACATGTGTTCCTTTTCCATTCATCTCTAGTTGCAGTCATTACAACATTCACTCCTTTCTTAACCATGTCATCTTTCACACAGTCCATCCACCGCATTTTGGGCCTCCCTCTCCCCTTGTAGCCATCCACTTCCATAGTTAGTACCTTCCTTACGACATTACTTTCATCCCTACGCATTACATGCCCGAACCAGGACAAACGATTTCCTCGTAGCTTTTCTATGATTGGTGCTACTCTCAAACTTCCTCTAATATATTCATTCCTAATCTTATTCATTCTTGTCACACCACACATCCATCTTAACATTCGCATCTCGGCTACATGCAACCGTCTTTCATCCGTCACCTTTACTGGCCAACTCTCCGATCCATACAGGACGGCAGGCCGGATCATGCTCTTATAAATTTTGCCCTTCAATCGAAGGGGCATTCGCGAGTCACATGTAGTTGCTGTAACCTGCCGCCATTTCATCCAACCAACGTTAATCCGGTGCTTTACGGCTCGATCTAATTCTCCATCGCTTTGCAGTAGTGAACCGAGGTACCTAAAATCGGAGCAGATTGGTATAGGAGCACCATCAAGCGCTATGACTGTGGGACTAGAGAGACCGCCGAAATCGCAGAACATGTATTCTGTTTTGGTTCTGCTGATTTTCAGGCCAACATTCTCTAGCCTTTGTTGCCACTTGACCAATCTACTCTGGACATCGGTTCCCTCCTCACCAACAAGGACAATGTCATCGGCAAAAAGCATACACCAGGGTGCCTCATCCTGTATATCCGATGTCAGAACATCCATTACTAACAGGAAGAGCTTAAAGCCGACCCTTGGTGTAAGCCAACAGCCACACTAAACTCATCGGTGTTACCCGCGGCCGACCGGACATGCGTATGAGATTGCCGGTACATAGCACGGATTAACTCTACATACTTCACTGGCACACCTTTCTCCTTCAGGGCCCACCACAAGACCTTTCGTGGTACTTTATCGTACGCCTTTTCGAGGTCCACAAACACCATGTGCAGGTTTTTATGGGCACGTCTATATTTTTCACATAGTTGGCGTAATGCGAATACGGCATCTGTGGTACCCCGCCCTGGCATAAAACCGAACTGGTTTTGGGTGATCTCACTCTCCTCTCGCAGGCGTTTCTCTATTACTTTCTCCCACACTTTCATACTATGTGACATGAGCTTTATGCCTCGGTAGCTATTGCAGTCCTGTACATCACCTTTGTTTTTGAAAATGGGCACTAGTTCACTACTGCACCATTCGCTAGGGATCACCACTTCCTGCAACAACTTATTATATTCTTTAACGTCAGCCACCGACATCCATCTTCTCCCAATAACTTCCATATTTCTACTGGTATCTCATCTGGCCCTACAGCTTTGCCATTTTTCATACTTTTTACCGCTCTTCTTACTTCATCCACGCCGATTTCTTTTACCAAACCAATATTCCCAGACTTATCTTCTAGCACTCCATTCCATACATTTTCTTCATTCAATAGTTTCTCAAAATATGTCTTCCATCGTTTTTTTACATCATCCTCTTGCAACAAAATTTGTCCTCGTTCGTCTTTTATACAATTAACATGTTTAATATCTTTCGTACTTTTTTCTCTCATCTTTGCCATTCGAAAGAGTTCCTTTTGGCCGCCCGGTTCATCAAGCCGAATGTATATTTTATCTTGTGCGCTTGCCTTGGATATTGCTACTGCCTTTTTTGCTCTATTTTTACAATTCTTGTAAATCATTTTTTTTTCTTCTCTTATACTCACATTTTCAACGGCTACTTTTTGCCACTCTTTGAACGCCTTTTTCTTTTCTTTCAGCATCTTTTGGACCTCATCATTCCACCACCATGTATCCCTTTCTATCACACCCTTGCCTTTTGTTTCTCCGAAGATATCTTTTGCTTTTGCCCTTATGCAATGCGCCATTTCTTCCCAACATTCATTTACTGTTTTATCTTCCATACATTTCATATCTATCATCTTATCAACCACTTCTTTCTTAAATATACTTGCATACTCCTTATTTTCTATCATACGCCATCTGGTCCGAGGTGGGGGCCTTCGCTAGTTATTACTTGGCTCAATTTTGATTTTAATTTGCATTAATAGCAATCGGTGTTGGGTCACTAGGTCTTCCTCTGGCACTACTTTACAGTTTTTTACACTGCTAAGTTTATCCCTCCTAGTCAAGAAAAAGTCTATTTGAGTCGCGTGGGGGCCACTTTTATAGATAATTAGATGTTCCTTTTTCTTTTTGAACCACGTGTTCACAATAGCTAAGTCAAAAGCAAAGGCAGCTTGAAGTAAAGCTTCCCCGTCTTTGTTTCGACTCCCGTGTGCCCAACCTCCATGGATCCTTTCATAATTCACTTTTTCTCCGACGTGTCCATTAAAATCACCACCGACATATACTTCTTCACTATCCGGAATATCCATCATCAATGCATCAAATTCCTCCCAAAACTTCTTTTTTACTTCGTCTTTCTGCCCTATTTGGGGTGCATACACACTGATCACATTCATTATTTGGTTCTCAAGTACAATTTTAACAGCCATTATCCTATCACTTAGTCGTTTTACATCCATCACGCATTTTTTCAATCCATCATCTAGCACAATTCCTACACCATTTGTTTTCCCATCTTCTCCACTATAATATAGCTTATAACCCTCTCCAATCTCTCTGGCTTTTGCTCCCTTCCACTTAGTTTCCTGTAAACACGCTACTCTAATTCGTCGCCTTTTCAAAACATCAGCTATCTGTCTTCCTCTTCCAGTCATTGAACCAATATTCCAACTTCCAAACCTAAGACACTCTTTCCTTGCTTCCTGGACTAGCTTCTTACGTTGCACCCGCCCGTGTTGGTGCAACAACCCTTGTCCATTTCTCACAGGGACCGGGTGCTGCCCCTGCGCGTCGCCTTGGGGGTACGCCCTATTCCTGTTGCGCTCACTATTACTCATAACATTCATGTTGCAAAAGATTTGGCTATATCTTTTTACTGACCGGCCGCCTGCCTGACGTCAACCCTCCTTGGGAATGCTATTGTTTGTGGTTTAACCGCCACCTACGGTCTGACACAGCAGATGTAAGCTATTTCGGGTGACCCAAAGCATGAGTCGCCTTGGTATGCCTCGTCATCTACTCATCTCCTCGTCTACTACTCGTTCTCGTACTATCTTTCAGTAATCCAACCACAAATCCACCCGTCAGGACCGATGTTACCCGCCAAAAGGATCTCTCTACTGTCCGGACCCGATCTCTCTACTGTCCGGACCCCTGTGCATCTATCATAATATATACATTAATAAAAAAAAAAAATATACATATTATAATATATATATATATAAAAAAAAACTAGAACTACATATAAGTAAAAGTTAAAATGCGTCGTGGAATTCCACCGCATCGCATGCCTCTTGTGGTAGCGTTCCCAGAAGATTGGCAGCATTGCCACATTGTATGGCAATACTTATTCTCTGACTTAAGAAAAGTATTCTGAAAATTAGATTAGTACGTATTTTTGACATTAGACTTCAGCAGTGGGCCAAAAGTACATGAAAGATTTTTGTTGGCAGAATCACTTCAGTAATATCTTATTAGTTTTTTTGGCTTGTTAGTACAGACTGGAAATACATAACACACAAACACAAAAATACAAACACAAAAAGAAATCCAATCCTATTTTCCCGGTCAGAACCATAATTATGTGTTAAATAATGATATCGCCATAGTCTTTTCAATAACTTTACAATTTATATTTTCATGTTCATTTATTTGTAAAAAGTTTCAATTGGAATGAGAAACTTGATCTTGGCTTTCCAATGTTTCATTTAATTTTATATTAAGATTTGTTGTTAAGATACAAACGTTGGTAGACTTTTTCTTTTGAGGATTTAACTGAATGCCCACATTTAAATAAGTTCAACAGTAGTCTAGGTCGGATGATAGTCAACTTCAGCCGCATCACAGTTAGACTGGAAAGCCATCCCCTATAGGGAGGCGCAGGTCAAACTAATCTCAGATGGCGTCACCTCCGCTGGTGCTTTAAGCCTACGTGTTGGCTCCGTTAGCCGACCGATAGATAATAAAATGTTTGAAATATGTATCTGTCTTTCACATTGTCCGGCCCGATATTGGATATCGGAGCTGACACCGCTGTGTTAGCACGATATCGGATCAATGTAAATCAGTCACCACAACAGCAAAATAATTACAAAAACCATGTCAAATTTAATAGTAGAGGTTTATAAGGAGACAGACTCCTGACAGTTGAGCTTATGGTTCATTTTTTTTACGTTTCGGATTGATTTTATCGGATATATGTGAAAACAGCACATGGTGTTGGCTATCGGATATCGTCGTCCGACTGGATAGTGTGTAAACGGCCTTAAAGGTGCTTGTCAATCTTGTGACATTTGCATCGAAAGTATATATTTTTGTTTGTGAATTTATCAAAAAAATGTAGGAGCACATTTAATTGATAAATTCACAAACAAGAAACGGTGGCGAATTCAAAAGATGTGTCGAAGAAATGCTTCCCTACATAAAATCATGAGATTTGAAATGGTCGCTTCATATTCTAGCAGACGAATAACTCACATCTATGTGAGTTTTTCGAATTGACGTTGACGACGATAACTTACAGGCTTGTTATCTTAAACGACAATAAATTTAGTTTGACCATGTACCTATTTCGTGCACTACGTTAGAAATTCTTCATAAAACTCTCTATATTATATTAATAATTCCTGCTTGAAGTTTCAAGTTCACTGAACGGAAATAATGCAAGTTTTTTTGCGTACTCTTGGTAACATTTGTAGAATTTTAGTGAAAAGGAAATAATCCAAACTTTACTAAATTGCAGAAATATGTTGATTCCTATTATTTTCTTAGAAATTTGTCCGGATCTAAATTGAGGAAGAATACAAGAAATGTCGGATATAATAACCCCTCCGACCTTTTGTCATTTCTTCATGAAACTAACGCAATACTTAGAAGACATAATATATTAGTTTAAAAAAAATATATCATAAGGTTTCGGGATATATTTACACTCTTGTCTAAGACAATATGTTCTTCGAGACGTATCCCAATTCGTTTGTCGTTTTCGTGAAGTGGCCTGCCATCGTACTTCTAAAACCCGATCTAAGACCCAAAAATTTCCCATTTTCACAATAAAATGATTTGATTTGAATTTTCACAGTATCTAAGTTACTGTGAAAATTATTTTATCATAAAATATATTAATACATGCTACTTACGTCAGCATAGTCGTGGCCATCCATCTGAGTCACACTGTCAACGCCCCTGCGTCAGCGGCGGCTGAGGACGCAGCGAGCAGGAAAAAAACTGAAATACTGAAATATGCCGCAATGGAGCCACAATATTATTTTGTGCCCATTGCAGTAAACACTATGAGCAGTTGGGGTTGGAGGTGAAGAGCTTAATTGCTGAAATTGGTCGCCATATCCACGAACAAGACGGTGACTCCGATTTGTTTCTGGGGCAAACAACACCGCCAGTGTCATGGGTACCTTTGCGCCAGGAACTATACAGGACGAGTTATTTGAGGTGACATAATATGACAAATTAAATCTGTGATTGCAAATAATGACGTGATATATTTATGGTTTCATATGTTGAATAAATGAATGAAATCGGTTAATACATAATAAGTCTATATTCATCATGGCAGACGACTGAGCTAGCTACCCCGATGGACTCTTTAAAGATTCAACAATACCAGAGTTTCTACTATGTCAATGTTCGATACTTGATGCCTCTGGCAAACTGTCTGCTCATCATATCCCTTGGGAGAGTAGCTTTTAGCACAATGAACGTTATACAATGCCAAACAATTTATAGGCAACATTTGTAATAATAATTACAATCAATCAATCAATCAATTAGCCCACCACGGTCCACTGCTGGACATAGGTCTCTCCCAATGTGCGCTATTTTTTCCGATCCTATGCCTTTCGTATCCTTAATAAGTACATTATACAGATTTGTATCGATTCGCGTCTAATGTGTAGAAATACCTTTTTTTCGTCCTGCAGAAATCGACTTGGATCCCGTTGGCCATCGGGGGCAGATAATCGCACGCTAAAACTGCACGCCGATACCGACTAAAACCACACGTCATCTCGGATTATCATTAGAGACTGCTTTTCCATTCTTCTATTTCACTTTTCCATAATTTGATATTAATTGCCTTTAAATACTGGAGCAACTACCGTCTGATACATCAATTTCTACTTTCGAAGGGTATACCTTCGCTAAATGCCTCGTCCGTCAATTAGTACTTATGTATCGGCTTACAGGTACGCTTGGTTTGGACTCTAGACGTTTTGGCGCGGTCCCAAAAGCATCTACAGATAGAAATAACCTACTACAAGATATCGCTCAAAAGTGCATTACCACCAGTATAATCTTATCAGCTCACGATTAAAAACATCACATAAACATATAAACTCACGCCTATATCCCCGAAGGAGTAGGTAGAGGTGCTAGTACCCACATTTCGCCAGTTTATGTTTAGGTCCTAATGTAATAGGTGGCGAGCCTATTACCATTTACCGGGCACTTATAACCTTGCGATAAGTACACAGATAACTTCGAAAAGTATCGAAAAGTCATGCGTGTGTGCCATGGTGAAACCTGAGATCGAACCCAAGACCTCGTCTCAGCAGTCCATTACTCATACCACTAGGCTACCGCGGTTGATTCGATTAAAAAGTTAATCTAAAAATATGAGAGATAGGTTTATGGCTATTAAAGACGAGACGACACACTTCATCAGAGCGAAACAATAAACGAGTTTTATGTCCCATTTGATACGAAATGTTTGTTTGATAACTGAGATGATGTGTGGGTTTAACTTTCGTCTATTATTATTTTGAATATTATTATTATTTTGATTATTATTCTATGAACCGCGATAGCCTAGTGGTATGGGGAATGGACTGCTGAGACGAGGTCTCGGGTTCGATCCCAGGTTTTACCATGGCACACACTAATGACTTTTCGATGCTTTTCGAAGTTATGTGTGTATTTATCGCAGGTTTATAAGTGCCCGGTTTATGGCAATAGGCTCGCCACCCATTACATTGGGACCTAAATATAAACTGGCGAAATGTGGGTGCTAGCACCTCTGCCTGATATTGGTTCGGTGCCCGCTCAGAGCCAATATTTGTATGCTTAAATAATGTCTATTTGCATTAGTTCCCTATATAGCTACCCATTGGTCCCCTGCTAAGAGACCAGTTGACATAGCCACCAGAATTATAATGCTTTGGTAAACAGGCTTAGAATCCTAATATCCATTTAAAAATGACCCTTAAGAATATAAAGCTCTCAAGAATAAGTATGAATAAGTTGTACAATTATTCATTTCAGGTCGGCGGTATTTCACCCTATCATTTATCCAATGTAAGGTAAGTAGAAAAATAAAAACGACATTTTAACCCCCAACCCTTGCATACTACATTTGTCAATGTCGGCATACATTAATCCACTCATGCGTTTACGAAAGCCTATTCGCATGTATGGGATGAATAGGGTTAGTTATAATCAGCTGTCGAGCGTGCTAAAATGACGCAGCGTTATATTTCA
Organism: Eilema griseolum; assembly: GCA_963662185.1. NCBI lineage: Eukaryota > Metazoa > Arthropoda > Insecta > Lepidoptera > Erebidae > Eilema > Eilema griseolum. The sequence goes on from OY759245.1 coordinate 20,751,585, forward strand.
AATAGTTAAAAAAAAATACGAGATTAATTTGATTTAAGGACTGCTAGATGAATGTGTTTTTAGGTGGAATAGGCTGATCAGACGACGGTCTGATCAGGAAAATATAATGTTGTGGTTTGGTAATAGGTCAAATTAAAAAATTTCTAATATACAAATTCTTAAATTATCAAAATAGTGCAACGTAATTAAATCTTTTTGACCTCAAATTCTGCTTAAAATTAAGTTTACCACCGCTTTCTAGGTGCTAGTGGCACTTTTTCGAGACGTCAGCTTATAAATTTGTAGTGACTTCTTGAGATTAAATACCATATGGACGAATGTACATTTTTGTCTAGTGTCAAAATAATTGAAAGTATGTAAAAAACCTTATAATAAAATAGTTAACCTAAGTTATAAGTTAAAATAATTGTAGAAAGTTAAAATATAGAAAAAAAAATCGCATGCCTATTACAATATTGTGCCGTAGTTGCAGCATTTTAAGAGGGATCAGCAAAATATCTGGCTTAAGCATGAGCCAGTTATTTTTGTCTTTAAGGTCTGTCCTATTTTGTTTTTTTACATAGGGTGGTTCTAACAAAATATTTAAGTATTTGTGGTCTGTTACTTGCTGTGTTATTTTTAAGTTGTTTTTTGTATCTTACGGTTAATGTTTTACTTGTATTTTTTTCTTTTCTTTTTATGTGTGGTGTGTGTGTGTAATAAATGGTTTTTTCTTTTCTTTCTTTTCTTTGGTGTGGCCACATAAATTAGAGGATAGCCTGCGCCAGTCTCTGTCTATGTACTCATTTGCAGATTACATTAGCCAGGACTGGTCAACCACGATGCAAGGTATGTGCCAGTTAATCTCATATCTCGGCGCATCTGAGGACCTGAGATGGCATTCGATTTTAGTTGGTTCGAGTTTGACATAAACGCCTCAGGCAGCGCAGGTAGTTTTAGAGGGTATTTTGACACGAAAAAAAAAAGAAAGTTATCTAGATCCATACTTCAGTAAAATAAACGACTAAAAAGAACTTCCCAAACGTAATTTGCTTGGTACAGAGTGAATGATACCCTATCCGCGTTATCATAGAGTACTAAATAGTAAGACGTATTCCCAAGCGCGATGTTGAGTATCAGTGCTCATGTTAAAGCTACAATCTCCTTGAACCGCTGAGTTCTAAGATAAAAAGCGATAACAAAACTAGTACAATGTGTGGTTCCCTACTATTCTTAAGATAGCTTGGAGCTGCAGAGCTCCGCTACCTCGTAAGATAATGAGAAAAGGTTCAGTCGTCGTTGCTTTGATCCAGTGCTAACACTAGCGATTTAATGCGCTTTAGTAATAATAATAATAATAATAATAATAATAATAATGCTTTTATTTTCTCCCACAATAAGTTCTACATATGCATACGTTTAACAAATTTATATTATAGAAACACATATTTTTCTTAGCACCTAGAACAACAGAGTGGATCCCGCCAGCAACCAGAACCGAGCCTAGCCGAACCGTAATCAGGCCCTACATGTTTTGCCCGATGATTTTCACTGAGCAAAACGCGATGACCCCGTCGAGCCGTAACCAAACCCAATTATTCCTACTAGCAAAATCCAACCCTATTTTACTTATAGTTTGTGGGAGTCAGGAACCCAAACTAGGATACCCTGTGCTATGGACTCCTGGCCCCCCTCTCGAAAATCGTGTTTTATACAGTTGTACCAAGAGCATCAACATTTCTGTTTAGTTAAGAATTTCGAACTCAAGTATACATAATTAAGAAGTGATGAGTGAGTGAGTTACATCTATGCATGCAGTAGTGGGTGAGTAAGTAGACTATGTATATGTGTGTGTGTGTGTGTGTGTGTGTGTGTGTGTGTGTGTGTGTGTGTGTGTGTGTGTGTGTGTGTGTGTGTGTGTGTGTGTGTGTGTGTGTGTGTGTGTGTGTGTGTGTGTGTGTGTGTGTGGTGTGTGTGTGTGGTGTGTGTGTGTGGTGTGAATGTGTGAGAGTGTGTGTGTGTGCGGGCGTACGCGTATGTGTGTTTGTGTGTTATTTATGATTTGTGTGTGTGCGTATGTGAATTTGTGTTGAAAGTATGTACCAGTTTATTTGTGTGCTTTGTATGTTTATTCATAGAAAAATATTAGACTAGGATAAGACAGTGAGAAGTTTTTCTGTTTCTTCATAGTCCAGTCCCAATAGCCATTCAGTTACTCTTTTTTTACATTCTACTTTTGATAGGTTGAAAGTTGATAACAGCTGATTTGCCTTATTGTACAATTTACTACCCCTAAAATTAAAGAATTTTTGGGCAAACGAAGTTTTCACTGCATTTGTCTCACATACTTCATAGTTACGTCGTGTGTTTGGTTTGTTTTTGATTATTAGCCCATTTAGTGAGTTGTGTTTTTTCAAAATAGTGGCTAATATATAGAGCTTCCGAACCGACAGTACATTAGCTTCCTTGTAGAGACTATCTGTGGAGTACAGACGAGGCTTGAAGAGAGCAACTTTTAGTACTAGCCTTTGAGCTATCTCTATGTTTATGCAGTCAGTTTTGTTCAAACCTCCCCAAGCAGTGATTCCATACGATAGAATTGACTGGCAGAGAGACTCGTACACAGTTCTAATCAACTTCCAATCCGTAATGTACCTGAGCGTTTTAAAAATGTGGGTGAGTTTCCTAATCTTTTTAACTAACTGCAGGGTGTGGTCTTTGAATGACAGGTTACGGTCAATTATCAGACCTAAGTATTTTGTTGAGTTGGTTTTATTTATTGTTGGACATGTAGTACAGTTTCTAATCATGTTTTGGTCACAAGTGTGAGCTACAATATTACAGTTATTGCGATGTGATTTGAAGTTGTATATTGAAAACGTTATATAATTAGTTTTTGTGGCATTTAACGTTAATTTATGAAGGGCAAGCCAGTGAGTTACCAGGTCAAATCCTTCTTGGGCTCTTTTGTAAGTTTCATCCCATGTGTTTCCATAAAATGTCAGAGTAGTGTCATCAGCATAAGAAATCACATGGCAATTCTTTATATTTAGTTGACAAAGGTCATTTATGTAACAAAGAAAAAGAGTAGGACCCAAGATACTACCCTGTGGGATTCCAATGTTAATAGGGTATTCGTCACTCAAAGTGTCACCGATTCGGACTGACTGAAATCGTTCCTGCAGATAGCTCTGGAATAATTGCAGCTGTGTATTTCTGATACCCATCCTTTCGAGGATTGAGATTAACATTCGCGGACAGACGGTATCGAATGCTTTTTGGAGATCAATGAAAATGGTTAGACATTTTAATCTTTTATCCAATTTATTTACAATAAATTCAGTAAAATTGTGTATGCAGTCAGTTGTAGATCTGCCCTTTCTAAAACCATACTGGTTATTTGAGAGTAGGTTTTTATCTTCTAAAAATTTCACGAGTCTGTTGTTTAGGATCCTTTCCAATAGTTTCGAAATGGTGGGAAGTAATGAAATGGGGCGATAGTTTGCTACATTATCCTTGGTACCACTTTTGTAGATAGGGACTACGACAGATTTTTTCAGCGGTTGTGGAAAAATACCTTCTACTAGGCATCGATTAAAGATGTAAGTGAGAGGAGGTACTAAAATAACTTTCAAGTTCTTAAGGACTTTAGAAGATATATTGTCCCATCCTGTTGCGCAATCAGTTCGTAAGTTGGAAATAAGTCCTTCAACCTCTTCCTCGGTTGTCTCTAAAAGACCGAAAGAGCTACACATTGAGCGGTTTTTTATTATATCTTTTGGAAGTGGGGGGAGACTCGTAGGGATCTTCTTTGCAAGTTCCAAGCCTACATTTACAAAATAAGTGTTTACGTAATTGACCGACTTTTGCGGGGAATCTTTAGTAATCTTTGAAGTCTTAGTTCAATGAAGGTAAAACTATAGTTTAAATGTACCTATATTCTTTCAGGGAAAGTGGTAGCGGGCAAGGATAAGATTTTCTCCGAATAAGGCACTAGTTCATACTATTTATACAGTTGATCGATAGCTCTTGGTAAAACTTGCTACACAATACTGAACTAAACACTTTTCATCGTATTTTATTTTTTTACCTGTCCGGTTTCTCCTCACAGCATTCTTAAAGATAGAGTTCGTAGCCGACCGCATACAGCAGCAACCCGACTGTGAACAGAGGCTGATGGCAGTACCGTATTCCATTTAGTTCTGAATGTTCTGTGAGATAAGATGTGAGATGTATTTCTATGGACTAATGCGTTGGTGTGTGATGGTCGGACACGTTGCGCTGTGGCTGGAAATGGAAAGTAGTTCATAGAAATACATAAAACAGTAGTGTCTCTATAACAAGTCTGTTGTTGCTGTATGCTGTTGGCTACGATCTCGTAGCTTAAGTCTGTGGTGATTGAAATCCAGTTCAAACATAAAAACATTACTACTCTAGTTGAGGCACGCTACAATGGCCGTTATGACACGACTGGTTTTGTTCGTTTTCTCTATTTTGGTTTGTGAAGTTTATTTTCTTCTGTGCCAGTCTCGCCATATTTTTCTTCAGTTATTCGTCTAACAATTCGTTGTCCAATATTAAGCGCACCAAAAAAGATAAAGCACACGTCCATAGGCCACGGTAACCACTTCCCATCAGATGGGCCGTGTGCTTGTTTACCACCTAAGTGGTATAAAAAAAAAACATTTTTGAAGTATGAACTTCTTCAGCCATCTGTCTGATGAACGGAAAAGTTGGGAAGGAATGGTCTTTCCTAACTTTCTCAATCATTAGGATGGGAAAAAAGTGAAAAACCGTTGAACTGGCGACACTGTTACCGTTACCGACACCAATATATGTTTCTGTGTACAGAGGGTATATAGAAACATATATTGGCCCTGTTTCTACTCCCGGAGTGTTGGTGTATTTTTTCACAAAAATACAGACCGGTACCTATTTCGCATGGAGCATCTGTTTCGTAATGAAAATGTGAACTAAAAATGTTCTACATGGCGTAAAACATTTTAGCATGCACTAGCGTGGCCACTTTTTACTAAAAGCGATCATTTTTTTGTGTAATGTCACATGTTCTGCATAGAAGGCGTGAAGCATGTCCTTACATTTAAAATATTTTTATATCCTTTACTGAACGTAAGAGTTTCTCATTTAAGAGTAAATTGATATCAGTTCACAAGAGCTTGAACCCTAATTACAACTATCATCATTATTATATTAGCGATGTTACTGGTAGGTTCTGGGCATTTCACGAGGTCCACTTACTCCTTTTTTCTGGTTTGACTTATATGACTTTTATGGGAGAAACTGCCATCTGACTATCCAACTCCAAGAGGAAAGCCTACTAGAAAACCTCGTATATTGAGCCCCTCGAGACAAGCAGTAACACGTTTGTAGAATATAATAGATTGATCAAAATATAGAATTGACATACGTTTCGATTGTTCAGCTATAATCGTCATAAACGTCAAAATACGAGTCAGTCTTATAAATTAAATCCTCTATTCTACAATAGACAGACGTACCAGCTTGCAGGTGTAGTTAACTTAGCCTCTGAGATTTTGGGGACCCCAACAAATACACCATGACTACAGTAAATATCAATTAAGAAAGCATTATTCCTTCAAATCTGTCATCTAATTTGAGGTACGTAATCTCACAAAGGCTAGCTCAAAATGCCGCGACACAAATATGACGCGACACTAAGGTGAAATTCTAAAGAGATAAAGGCCGGTACACATGATCCATAATGCAAATTGCGGTATGATGTTGACCCTTATCATTTGTAGCTTAGTCATCAATATAAAGAGCCATTTTGTCTTCTCTTTTGTAACGAGAGGTTTTAAGTGTAGGAGTATTTGTTGCAAAAAGGCCGGGTAATATTTTTGACATGTATTAGGAAACCTTTTTAGGACATGCTGTGATGAAAAGGTTAGACGTATTCATTCGATTTTTAGGGTTTTTTGTAAATGAAATCTGAAGATGTATTAAATTTTGTTAGCGGTACAGATTTTTTGATGAGATTGAGAACTGCGAAACTGTTTAACGCAGGTTAGAAGGGTTTTGGATTAGAGTATGTCCACATCGTGTGCCGTGGGCATCAGCAGTGGCATCACATATTTTCGGGAGCGTCAGAGAGAGGCTTTTTTTTTTATACCACTTAGTTGGCAGACAAGCACACGGCCCACCTGATGGAAAGTAGTTACCGTGGCCTATGGACGTCTGTAACACCAGAGGAGTCACAGTCGCGCTGCCAACCCTGTAAGTACAGAGTTTCTGTGCCGTCAGTAGAAGACAAATCAGGACAAGCCTTCAAGCCTTCAGGAAAGCCTTTAGTCTTCCCACTGACGGCACAAATTCTCCAGTGAGCTCTGGCTACCCTACTCACCGCTGGGTTACTCACAACACGAAGTTATTATAACCGAGGGTATTCTGTAGGGCGGAGGTACTTCCTCAGTCGGACTGCTCAATCGGGCGGATATACCGCCGTGTCCTACCTCCTACCCTCCTCTCAGGCTCTGAATGGAAGCAGTTAATGTTTCCAAACAATTAATATTTGTAACAATAGAGCCACAATTTTAGAACATAATTTGCTCACCATCACATCCCTACATCTCATTTTGATGCCTATATATGCAATTATGTGAAGTAGATGTCGAAGTAAATCTATGGCGAAAGTTTTGGAAAATTTTCACACAATTCCTCTCCATAGGCCTCGTAAATGACCATCGTTCTATGTTTTCTATATTGTATAAGGAAGTAGTTATGTATAAATTTTCTTCAAAATATGATATGAGTTGTAATTTTGGCTGTAAAAGTGAAACGTGGAATTGGAATAAGAGAAGAACAAAATTGATAATTCTTGAAGAAAAGTCAAATCTGGGCCCTATTTAACCACCGTGTACTGGCCTCCATCTTGAGCGGAAAGCCCTAAAAATAGAGGAATGGAATTCGGATCCTAAAGGGATGTCAGGCTTCGCTGTCATGATGATTATGAAACCGCAAAAAGTCGCAATCACACGCATATATCGAAAATTTATTGCATATAACATAATATATAATAAAAATATATAAAATAATAAAATAATATAATATTATTATTTTCGATATATGCATTATTTTCCTGAGTCCATTTAAACCTGCATTCCATTAGCAGGATAAAAAAAACTGCAATGTGTCCGTACATATCTCATTTCAACTCTTAACGTTTCGAAAAAGTTCCGATGACAATGTTCAAAAAAGGTCATATCGTACCAGGAACGGAACGATTTATAGATGCTAGGGCAGCAATAAAAGGGTGCTTTCACGATTCGATTACAAGTCGAAGGTACAATTATGCCAAAATGGCTTTATTGGAAGTTCTGAGTTATTGTTTTCCGGCTTCTTGGTTAGTATAACGTATAAATGACATTAGGCGATTGTTCAAGTTTATGAAGAATTCCTTTAGGTTCTGTTATTAACCTTCGTTTAACAGCGCGTTGATATGTTAAGCGCGGCATTCTTAAAATCCAATATGGGGTACATACCTACAATATGGGTTCTTCAAGAGGTTTCTTCAAGGTCAGCAGCGCGAATGTAACTCCCCTAGAGTTGCACATCATAGGCCACGGTAACCACTTCCCATCGGGTGGGCTAAGTGCTTGTCTACCACCTAAGTGGTATAAAAAAATATAAATATGAAAGTAAATTTTTATACTTGTTAGTTTTTATCACGTAAAAACCGCTGAGTTAAGCTAAAGGAGCCGATTTATTCTATAGAGAAAAATATAAGGAAAGACCCTTCGAAACCGACATAAACCTTATACGAAACATTAATTGACTGGTTGTACTTCTACCTATGTACCTCGCAAGGGCCCTGATGATGTGCAAGTTCAGTGCAACGATTTTCTAAGCACCACGACACGACCTACATTCCTTGTCGCGTCATCACAGCAAAGGTTCAACGTCAGTGGATGACGCCATTATCCTCTAATCTACTGAAGCAGCACTTCACGCTCTTATTTGGCAAAGACTAAGCAAGGTGACTACGGCATAAATCTTAAAGTTCTTAGGTAGAATGCTTAATACCAATGGATGGATGGATAAGCTTATTATTGTAGATTTTAATTATGGAGTGTCTCAAGAACCTCGATGCCCAAGCCAAAAATGTCAAGCCAAGCAAGAAATGGGGACGTTAGACAGAAGTCACTCTCGCAAAAGTCAAGATAAATCAAATCAAGATAAAGTAAGAGAGCAAATCTCAGACGCTTCCACATTTTTAAAATTTTTTTGTACCACTTAGGTGGCAAACAAGCACGCGACCCATCTGATGAAAAGTGGTTACTGTGGCCTATGGACGTGTGCAACACTAGGGTAGTCACACTCGCGCTTCTGACCCTGTCAGCACAGAGAGTTTATGTGCCGTCAGTGTAGAAGTGAAAACAGGACAAGCCTTTGGTCTTCCCACTGACAGCACATTAACTCTCCAGTGAGCTCTGGCTACCGTACTTACCGCGCGGGAACACAACACGAGGTTATTAGAGCCGCGGTATTCTGTAGGGCGGAGGTATTTCCCCAGTCTGACTGCTCAATTGGACGGAAATACTGTCGTGTCCTACCTCCTCTTCCTATATTAGAATAATAGGAAGTAGGATCTTAGAAACTCGCTCGCAGTCGGACAATGTCTTACCATACTGAATTTATACAACCTTCAAGACAGAGATAACAGTATTACGAGACTGTTATATTCTTAGCTTCGATATGTAAGTGTAGTCATATGAAACTAGTTGATAATAAATAAGCCAGTATATTATTATATAAAAATCCAGATATTTTCCTTAGGACAAAGTGGCATCTACGACCAATCTTTATGTAAAAGTAATTCTATACGAAATAAGTGGCTTGGAAAGAAAACGATTGCCAGGAACCAAAGACTTTTATGTTTGGTAAGTACTAGAGAAGTAATTTATGTCATAGTTAGGAGATAATAAAACATGGTTTTTAGTAGGATAGCAAAGGAAAATTTGATGTAAAGATGAGTAAGGTAGCCAGAGCTCACAGGAGAATTTGTGCTGTCAGTGGGATGACTAAAGGCTTGTTTTGCTTTGTCCTCTACACTGACGGCACAGAGACTCTGTGCTTACAGGGTCAGCAGCGCGACAGTGGCTTCTCTGGTGTTACACACGCCCATCGGCCACGGTAACCACTTTCCATGAGGTGGGTGTGTGCTTGTCTGCCACCTAAGTGGCATAAAAAAACCATAGATGAGTTTGAAAGTATTTGGCTTCTTTTTTCGCTGGGGTCCAAGCCATAGTTACATGCTAGTATGGTGCACTTACTGGCTACCGAATAAGGCTTTGGCGAAGGTGCTATTTTCGTGGTTATGACGTCAAATAGCAATCCCGGAAAAGTCTACATACCAATCAAGCGAGTATATAATAAGTGGACCCGGTGCGCAACTTAGAAATCGTTATGAGGATGATGATGATACCTAAATCATCGTGAAGTACCTACTTTCATAGAGAGATTGATTTTATTTAGTTAAAAGGCTTAATAGTATGGGGTAATTCTGTAAACCTTACTAGCTTTCTGGGCATAAAAAATAGATGATCATTCGCCGTTGATTCTTTTTTATACTTCTTAGGTAGCAGAAAGGGTTACCGTAGCCTATGGACGTGTGTAACACCAGTGGAGTCACACTCGCGCTGCCGACCCAGTTAGCACAGAGAGTTTCTGTGCCGTCAGTATAGAAGACAAAACAGGACAAAATTTTCAATCAAAGAATCAATTTCATTTATTCAGTTTAGGCACACAAAGAGCACATATGAACGTCAAAATTTTACAATTATGTATGTCAAGAAATAATATAAAATATTAAATAATGTAAAAATAAACCATTGGAAAATGATTCTTTCGCTGGTTCGGTAGATTAATTCTACTGAGAAGATACCAGCAAGAAACTCAGCGAACTACATTAGAACTAGATTATTTTTCTTTTTTAAATTTGCTTTAGTTTACATTTTATTTTGTGCGAGCAAGCAAGAGACTTATGTTGACCACGCATTAACATCATTGAGGTACTCATCCACTTTATAGTACCTTTACTCATTTAAGTTTTTTTCAATTCTTTTTTAAATCTATTTATTGGCATATTAATCAAGTCCTGAGGAATTTTATTAAATATTTTTATGCTGCTGCCTACAAATGAATCACCAACCTTGTGAAACCTAAGTTTTGGTACAACTAGTTTATCTTTATTTCTCGTATTAAAATTGTGTACATCAGATAGTTTTTCGAAAATATTTAGGTTTTTTCGTACATATAAGATATTTTCATAAATGTATTGAGAAGCAACTGTTAAAATATTAATTTCTTTGAAAACTTCTTTCAGAGAGTCACGGGGTCTGAGGCTATAGATCGCTCGTATCGTTCGTTTCTGTAGTACAAATATAGTTTCAATATCGGCAGCTGAGCCCCACAGCAGCAGACCGTATGACATAACGCTATGAAAGTAGCTAAAATAAACTAATCGTGTAGTTTCCTTATCAGTCAGTGACCTTATCTTTCTAACCGCATAGGCAGCTGAGCTAAGTCTTCCTGCCAAGGCTGTGATATGAGAACCCCATTGCAGTTTACTATCTAGAGTTATTCCAAGAAAAACTGTGGTATTGACTATTTGGATTAATATCTGCCTGTCTTACATTTGGCATAGTAAACTTTACACATTTAGTTTTCTTCGCATTGAGCAGTAAGTTTTTACTTGTAAACCAATGCCATATATCAGAAAGAGTATTATTCGCTTCGTCAAGTACTAATTTATGTCTATCAGTCTTAAAAATTAATGATGTGTCATCAGCAAATAATACAATTTCACAAAGATTTGTCGCGAAGTAAGGAAGATCATTAATATATATCAAGAATAGAAGTGGTCCTAATATTGAGCCCTAGGGTACTACCATAACTAATAGGGCACCAGAAGAGTCAGTGCCATTAACATTAACTTTTTGAATTCTGTCAGTGAGGTAAGACGTAAGTAATCTAAGTGAGCCGCTTGAAACACCGTAATATTAAAATTTTAGTAACAACGTCTCATGATCAACACAATCAAAAGCTTTTGATAGATCACAAAAAATACCAATGGCATCATGCTTCTTCTCCCATGCATCAAATATATGTTTGACAGGTGCAACTCCTGCATCTTTAGTGAAACCAAACTGTTTATCATGAGGTAAATTATTTTCTGTAAAATGTGAAAGTTGATTAAATATTATTTTTTCAAAAATTTTACTTAGAGCTGGAAGTATGGAGATGGGTCTAAAATTTGAAGGATCACTTTTGTCCCCTGCTTTGAATAACGGAATGATTTTACTGTACTTCATAAGGTTAGGAAATTGGTTTTCATCTATACATTTATTGAAAATGAATGCCAGGTAAGGCGCGATAGCGGGTATTGTTGATTGTATTATATTGATTGAAATACCCCAAAGATCCTCAGTCTTTTTTACATTTAGTTGCTTAAACGTTTTAAGTATAGTTATAAAATCAATATACTGAAAATCAAAGTTACATTTATCAACACTAGATTTAAGAAGAGAAGCAGCTAGGTATATTTTTTGAAGAATTTAATGAATTTGTGATGGTAATTGGAATATTTGTGAAAAAAGATTCAAATGCATTGGCCACTGCAGCATCAGTATTAATGTGTTTACCATCTATTTCTAACTCGAAGGAACGATCACGTGACCTTGTCTTACAGGTTCCTTTGTTAATAACATTCCATGTTGCCTTAATTTTATTATCAGATTTTACTATTTTAGCCCGAATATAATTAGATTTGGCTATTGAACAGACTTTCTTAAACAGTTTCGAGTATTTTTTAACATGTTCGATTATTTGTGGCTCATTTTTATATACCTTTTTCTCATATAATTCATACAATTTTGTTGTACTATTAAAGATTCCAGGTGTAGTCCAATCACTAAATTTAATTTTGAATTGATAAGTGTTTATTGTTTTTTTAGTGAAAATGTTATTAAATTCGTAATTGATTATTTCGAACAAATCTCTGTAAAGAACATCCGGGTTTTCATCATTATTTTATTCCAAAAGAGGTATTTTGTTGTTAATATTTTCTTTAAATTTCTCTAATCGATAAGTTGTGATTGGTCTACATACAATATTTTTTGGTAATGAAACATGTTGGTGCTCAAATCTAGCTAACTGACCTGTATGATCTGACTTTATAAAATTAATTAAAGATTTCTCATTTACATTGTTATCAGAAAAAATATTATCCAAGCAAGTAGCTGTTGTGGATGTGATGCGAGTTGGTTCATAAAACAGATTTTGTAAATTAAAAGATTTGAAAAGATTGAGGAACCTTAACGCGTTCTGGGAGTTTTCGAGAATATCAATATTAAAATCGCCACATACAACTACCGTCTTCTTACATTTACATACTTTTTTTAAGGTTTCTTCCATAATAGACTCAAAAAGGTGGTAATCTCCAGAAGGAGGTCTATAGACGCTAATAACAATATGTTGCTCAAGCTCTGCACATGATAGTTCAATATTTCACTCACTCGAGAGTGCTACTATATCTTTTCTCTCTTTAGATTTTAATTTGTCATTAATTAAAATGAGTGACCCACCTCTTATAGCAGAAACTCTAGTAAACGAACTAATTTTATAATTATCAATGTTAACTAATAATTCATGTTCTTTTAGCCAGTGTTTAGTCAAACAAAGTATATGAATTTGCATTTCATTTAAAAACAATTCTAGTTCTAACTCTTTGCCAGAAAAACCTTGAATATTTTGATGAATAATATTCAGGTACATAGACTTTTCCTTTGTCCCTAAGATTAAGTTTTAGTCTTCCTACTGACAGCACAAACTCTCTAGTTCAACACAACACAGGGTTTCTTGTTAGCAGGCAAACTTATATCGTCAATTTAATGAAACGACATTATTCAATGCCGACTACTAAGGGGTTAACTCAATAAATATATTTCTCACAGAATACTCAAGAATTATGTTATACGATTTATAATAAGCCGATACGAGACGATGCATAGAGACTGGAAGCGTGCCCAGTAGATTCAATAGTAGATTCAGTATTCAAATTGGCATGTCCTAGATAAAAAATAGTTATTCCATTCTTATTGAAATATATTTAACTTAATTTCATATGCAGTGGAATAGCTGTACGGTAAATTTGTTTCACAGATCCCTGTTAGTATATCTCTAATTATAGTTACTGCAATTTATCCTGATTCCAAAATTTACTCATTATACTTAGCACATCCGGTTAATGGCAATTGGCTCGCCACCTATTACATTGGGACCTAAACATAAACTGGCGAGATGTGTCTGTTTGCACCTCTGCCTTATTCTTCGGGGATATAGGCGTGAGTTTATGTTTTATTATGTATACGTAGCACATGTTTTGAAGATAACACGGGGAGCTCAGAATCCACCAATCATAGATCATATCATAACAATCCACGGGCGATATCGTGTAGTTGGAGCCCTAACTACCCTTAACCGTTCGACTACAGAACTACAGAACTTATGAACAATATCGCCAATTGATTATGGAGATCAGATGGCAGTCACTTCACAGAAAATATTGTAGTTCAGCTGCATTACAGTAAGAATGAAGAACCCAACCCCAACTGGGTTGGGAAAGGGCTCAGAGAATAAAGAGTTCACGCGCACCAAGAGCTCGTTTCTCTCGCGACTTAGGGTCAATGTATGCTGGTAAGTAAAACTTGCTAGCGATTCAACCATATCAAATCATTTATAGATGTTTCACTTAGTTTGCATCTTCATGAAATTTTATGCTAACTATATAGAAACTTCAATATCCAAAGCCATAAATCTGCGTTTTATTATAATGAATCTCTCCGCTTCTGTCTAATGCGGCTATAAAAACTTTCTTCTTTAGTAATGCTTAAGCATTTCTTGCAGTCAAGAACATAATTTTAGGGCATTAGCTTGACTTGCAGGCTTTTAAGCTTTCGCCAGATAATATAATCAACATAACTAATCTTAAAATAAAAAATTTTGGTCATAAGAATGAATTTAATGTCGATAGTAGTAGACGATAAATGTAAAGTTAGTATAAGATAAGGTAATGCTTTCCAAACCTATTCACATAACATCAATTACCTATGTCCAAATTTCCAACCAAAAGGTCTGGAAATAAGACTCATTTTTTTTTTTTTTTTTTTTTTTTTATACCACTTAGTTGGCAGACAAGCACACGGCCCACCTGATGGGAAGCGGTTACCGTGGCCTATGGACGTATGCAACACCAGGGGTGTCACACTCGCGCTGCCGACCATGAAGAAACCTTCTGATGCCCCTCTTGAAGAACCCCATATTGTAGGCGCTTGGGAAAACCGCAGCAGGGAGGTCATTCCACAGCTTGAGTGTGCGTGGGATGAAGTTTCTTTCATACCGCACAGTGCGTACCGTCTCAGGTCGCAATGTGTGGGGATGAATTCCCTGCCTATGGCGAGAGGTGCGATGATAGAATGTAGCTACGGGCATCATGTCAAACAATTCATCTGAGCACAAACCATTGTATAGGCGGTAGAACACACACAGTGAGGCAAAATCCCTCCTAAGGCTAAGAGGTTCCACTCTACCTGTGAGTATGGGATTGTCAACCAGCCTCAATGCCCGTCTTTGCAACGAGTCGAAGGGGTCAAGCTGGTATGCAGGCGCTCCAGCAAAAAGGTGACAGCAGTACTCCATGTGAGGCCGGACCTGTGCTTTATAAAGAAGGAGTTGCTGCCCCGCAGTGAAATACCGCTTTGCCCTGTTGAGCACTCCGAGCTTTCTTGATGCCAACTTAACCTTGTCCTGCAAATGACTTCGGTATTGGACGTCACTGGAGATATCGACACCAAGGATCCCGATACTCGGGGAGATGGTAAGCGGTGTGCCCAGGAATTGCGGCGCTACAATGAATGGGGTTTTCTTAGCGGTGAATTACAAATTAAAGAAAAGGTTGGTTTTGTTTGGAAAATATTACCGATTGCCAAAACACGGTAACCACTTTCCATAAGGTTGGCCGTGTGCTTATCTGCCATCTGAGTGATATAGAAAAAAAGCGTTTGTACTCAATTACACGATCTTTACTTCCATGTATCTCATTAGGTACCTTTTTACCTTTTTTTAAAAAAAAATCCCCTCAGTTACCCCCTTTGTAGGAGCCGCTGGGGGAGATTATGTCGGACTTGAACCAACTAAAACACAAGCCGTTTGTTGGGATAGGTTGCTGGAGGTGAAGTTGCTGGAGGTATATAACTCGTACCCCGCCCGACGGAACAACATCTTCAGGGTTAAAGCTAACCTCACTTGCTAGACGGGGTCCTGGCATCTGTCAGGCTTTGTTCTTGTGGTTGGGATGTCACTAGTCTAAATAAAAGTATCACTGCGACGCGAGCGAGGACTCAGGGCCGCACACGCTCACCGAGTGTCCGGCGTGGGAGACGCCAAGACGGGAGCTTGTGGCGGCCCTGGGAGTGAGAGTTCTCACGCTCTGCAACTTGCTCGCGGCGTCGAAGGCAACTCGGGCGTCAGAGGTCGTTGAAAGACCTCCACCCCCCATGAGCACCGGCCTGGGGGTGACAGGAGGAGCCGCCTGTCACCCTGGCAGAAGCAGGCCGCGGCAGTGGCGCGTCTGGTGCGCCTTCCCATTTCCGGGGACGAGTTGGGGACTCTGTAGTCCCCACACCCGAGAAGAGGGCCAGATCGTGAGAGATGGCCTGGGGTCGGCCGGGGTGCGACGGATATGCCTGTCAACCTCACATTCGGCAACCAAAGCGACCCACAGGCGGCGTGCGTTTTAGTTGGTTCGAGTCCGACATAACCTCCTCCACTGGCTCCGGTGGGGAGGTATACGTGGGGATATCGCGAACGTAAAAAAAAAGTCCAAATAAAAGTTAGTGGGAATGGACCTCGGAGTGGACTCCAAGATGTGCCTTCGAAATCATCGTTAAGATTATGATGTAGACCTGATCTTAACTGTTATTTAAATTCTTAACACATTCCTTTGTTACTTTGAAAGTGGTGGCGCATGGCCGAGTGCGGTAATGGACTGTATTGCGGGAAGTAGCTAACTGTTCCATTGACGCTTTACACACAAAAGACAGGTGGCCGGGCTGCCGCGGATTCGATCCAGGCAGTGAATGCAGCCCGAGAAATTAGGAGAGGATACACTAACCTTCACGACACACGTGTTTTCATCGCAGCCGGTACACGGATCTTCTCTTCCTTGCTCAGGAGCTGCCGTCAGCATCACTAGATCGCTTGAGGAACACACGAGAGGCACAATCCGATCGGTAAAGGTCTATGAAGCGGTAAAAATGTAACAAATATTAATCATTTTTGAGAGACGCGAGCGCGGTCCGTCATCACGCTGGCTAGTTCAAAGCGAGACTGAGTGTCTATATTTCACAAATGGCGGACGGAAGCCATATCTATGATTAGTGCGGGAGAGGAGACGGGTATAAAAGGAGTGTGTTTCCGTGTCAAAAATACAGTTTCCACTTCGGCGCAACCATTCCCCCCGGCTTGAAGGGTTACCTTCGAAACGACAAATGCGAAACAAATCTAAAGTCTAATCTAAATCTAGGTTTGGGAAATAACAACTAAAATATAAACCTAGATTGGAGCTCGTGCCTACTGCTGGCTAGGCAGCGGGCAGAGGCGAACAAACAACACAACGCAACAGTCTCGACCAAGACGAGACGCGATTAGCCAACAACAAAATAAGGGTCTCTTCACGTGGGACCGATACAACAAGCGAGTGCTTCTTCTCCTCGGGTGGTTCGGAAACCGTAGTGGGATTGAATTGACTAACTGGCCACCCATCTAACGCGGCATGAATCCAGGACGGTCCACCAAACCACAACGGGTGATCCAAAATTTGCGAAGGAAGCAATCCACGAGAGAGACAATCGGCTGGGTTGTCGGTGCCAGCAACGTGAAAGAGATTATGTGGCGCCAATTCAGATTGAATTTTGCCACTCTATTAGCGACGAATGTGTCCCAACGATGGGGCGAAGAGTGGGCCCAACACAAAGCGACTGTTGAGTCCTAAAAGCTAAAATTCTACTAATATTAATGCGAAAATTTACAATTATGTCAAATAAATTACCTTAAAGATTCCGACCACAATACAAAATGTCATTAAGCGACACGGAAGTGCTAGTCTTAGCACTGCCATCCAAAACTACGCGGAGTTTTAGTAGTAAGCTTATCTTCTCTAATAACTCCGCGGTGCGGGATAATGTACGAAGGCTGGGTCCCGCCAGTGTCCGCAGGCGCAGGTGAGATGTAACCTTTATCTAAATATTCGTTAACAACCTCATCATAGGCCCGCTTCGACTTTGGGGACGCCTGCATCTTTCGTTCCAAACAAAGAAAGCGTTTTTCAGCGGATACACGGGAGCCACCGAGCGAAAACTTGCGGATGGTAGACTCCAGTGGCGGCTCGACGGTGCAACAGAACGAAGCAGTCGAGTGACTAAAACTATCCATAGAAGCGGGTGCGGAACCAATTATAACAAAACCAAGAACTGTTTCCAGTGCGTGCGGAGCGGGGTACGTCGGTCCCCCTTGAACCTTACGTGATAACTGGAGGTGCGGGAGAATCGAAGCGCCGATCAATATATCGACGACTCCAGGAACAGCGTAAGTCTCATCTGCTAAAGGCAAGTCTTTAAATTTCGTTAATAAAGACGTGTCAACCGGGACGGTAGGCAACTGTTCAGCTATTCTATCTATAACGAGCGAATCCATGTCAAACCAAATATTATTATTAAAACGAGATCTAAACCTTGTTTTAACGGTGCCACGAACAGCTGACTGTAAGCTTCCAAAACCCTTCACCACTGAGCGGGTTGAACGCTTATCAACATTGAAACCAAGACGCCGACAACAATCTTGAGTAATAAAATTACTTTGCGAAGCGCCATCTAACAGCGCTCGAACAATGCGCGGCTTACCTAATGCATCAACAATAACAACGCGAGCGGTCGCAAGACACACAGTAGTGAGTGCAGCACTAGCGGAGAACGAACACAAGGTGACGTCATCAGCGGCGGTCACCGGGCGGGCCGGAGCGCGCGCGAGCGCGGGCTGCGGCTGCGGCGCAGGCTGCCGTGTGTCACCGCTCGACGAGCCAACCGTGCTCACATTGGATGCGGCATTACTATTCTCAAAATGAAGCAAAGTGTGGTGTCTCGCTTGACATTTGCGACAACTATTTCTACTATTACATAAAACAACGCGGTGTTTAGTACCGAGACAATTAAAACAAAAATTATTAGCGCGAACAAATTTATAACGATCACTAGGCGACAATTTTAGGAAACCAGGACACTTGTACAGTTGCGAATGATGAGTACTACACAAAGAGCAAACAGATGATTGTACACGTGCTGGTGCGGTATTAACATAAGTATGGGTTGACCTCGGTGACCTCGATGAGGCATCTATTTTGCGTTCAGAAGTAACAACCTTCTTCGCGCCTTCATGTTTCGATGAAGAGCGTTGCAATACCTTTATATGCTCGCGAACAAAACTTTCTAAGTCTTCGAACTTAGGAATTTTACTGCCGCGATGATCCGACTCAAACAAACGAATGGTTTCGGAATCTAATTTCTTTAAACCCATATACAAAAATACGAAGTCGCAGAGGTCATCAATCTTTAGGTTCTTTACGGCGCGAACAGCTGACGCGAAAGTATCTAGAAATTTCTCTAAGTTTTGATCGTTACATGCCGTAATAGATTTCAAATCAGACATCTGATCTAAATAGGCGTTAGCTACCGATCTTTTATCCTCATACCTAGCTTTCAAAGTATTTAAAATTAAATTATAATTCTCGGCACTAAACGTAATTCCAGCGCAAACGGTTATAGCTTTACCAGTCAATTTTTCAACGAGATAATGCAATTTTTCGTGATCTGTCAACGAATCGTTCTTATCTATTGTATTCTCAAAACTATCTATAAATAGACACCAATTGCGAATGTTACCATCAAATTCTGGTATTTGAATTGGTGGCAACTTAGGTCGGTCGCGAGTGGGGTTGGGTAGGTCAGCCGGTTTCTCCAAACTCCTAGCGACGCGTTTGATACGACAATACAAATCGTCAAACGACGACAAGGCCTGATAACTCACTGAGTAATCGGGATTCAAATTCAACTCTAAAACGTTGATGTCATGTACTAAGGTTTCGAAATCCGCGCGTAGACTATCTAAGTTTTCTATAGAACACAAGAACGAATCTCTGATGACCAAATCAGAGGTTTTAAGTGCATTATCATAAATCGATTGTACGCGAGAGTAAATCATTTCTTTTTTAGCGTTTAAAAGTTTCAATTGAACCTTACCGGTCCTATCAACCTTTGGGGACATGTTTACAATTAAATCTCAAACTAAAGTGCGGTAAACAATAAATATGAAATGACTTAATCCTAGCGGTACAGAGCAGCGAGGCGGCGCGAGCGACACTCGGCAGATAGGTAGGTACCTACAACTGTGAATGCACGCTTGAACAAACGCGCATAGCAACAAGGTCGTACCTACGCGATGGTCGCTGTCTAGGTTCAACTATTATTTCCGAGATTAAGTATTGCGTAATATCTATTCAAATTAAAGTACTTTCGTATGAATTGGGATGAGATGCGAGCGAGGTAGGCACAGCCACGTGTCTACCCACGCAGGTACTAGGCAAATACGACGTGAGCCGAGAACAACGTGATTGAAAAAACAAAACAAAGCCAAATGCGTTAGGTATTACACTGTGCCTATGCACTAGGGTGTCTGAGTATACCTAAGATCTAAGCCTAAATGTCTGGATGCGGGGTTTTCTACTAAAATAACCAGGCACTTAGGTGCGATGCGAAAATTGCGAACTACGATTAAGTGTTGATATGATACCTAACCTATTTATGTATTAGGTAGGTACAATGCGAGCCAGCGGCGAACGGACTACAAATTCTAAGCCTAAGTGTCTGGATGCGGGGTTTTCTACTAAAATAACCAGGCACTTAGGTGCGGTGCGCTCATTCCCATTAGAATAATAACAAAATACGCACTACGGCTAAGAATCCGGCTCGATCCGGACCAAAAATGGTGGCGCGTGGGCCAACGTGCGCGAGTGGACTGTATTGCGGAGAAGTAGCTAACTGTTCCATTGACGCTTTACACACAAAAGACAGGTGGTCGGGTTGCCGCGGGAGTGATCCAAGCAATGAATGCAACCCGAGAAATTAGGAGAGGATGCACTAACCTTCACGACACACGTGTTTTCATCGCAGCCGGTACACGGATCTTCTCTTCCTTGCTCAGGAGCTGCCGTCAGCATCACTAGATCGCTTGAGGAACACACGAGAGGCACAATCCGATCGGTAAAGGTCTATGAAGCGGTAAAAATGTAACAAATATTAATCATTTTTGAGAGACGCGAGCGCGGTCCGTCATCACGCTGGCTAGTTCAAAGCGAGACTGAGTGTCTATATTTCACAAATGGCGGACGGAAGCCATATCTATGATTAGTGCGGGAGAGGAGACGGGTATAAAAGGAGTGTGTTTCCGTGTCAAAAATACAGTTTCCACTTCGGCGCAACCAGAAAGTTTATTCTGCGTAAAAACTTTTATATCGCGATGCAAGATCAAGTGTTGTAAAGAAGTTCAGCTTTATTAGCCAGAAAGCTCTGGGTACAAGTTTTACTGTAAAACGTCTCGCTGAGTAATTTTGTAGCTTCCCTCTTTGAACAACATAGCTTTCAGTTTTTAATGTAAATTATAACTTGCAGAAGATCTATGCCATTTATGTAATTAAATCTCTTTATACGTAGTTACCTGGAAAGTACTGTCGCAGTTATCAAAATTGGTAATTTTATAGATTTTGATGTTCTCCGAATTTCTTCTTTGGTACCCCATACTTTTGCCCACCTTTCACTTTGAATATTTTTGTACGACAAATTGTTTTCGAAGGGCGAAGACCGCACGGGTAGGCTAGGTCATTATCACTGATACAGTGGATGTAAAATACTGATGAATATAAGCCTTGCCCAAAAGCGGCTATAGCACACGCTATGCCACCTTCCTCATCTAATCTATCTCAGCTAGGTATCCTAACAATTAACTTAATTTCTTAATCCCAACGCACAAGGTCATGATTAAGCTGGACGCAATGATGAAATTTATTTTTCCAGAAAGGAATTCTCCCTTCAAATTCTTAATCTCAGGACTACCTAAACACTTTGGCTCTACACAAAAACGTAGGCGAGCAGTACATTTCCCAAACAATTTTGTTCTTACTATTGAGCGTGGTCGTTAGAACCTGGGTGATAAAGATAGAAAGATAGACCCGGGTTTAAATGAAACACACTCAAATGTACAAACTAAAACTAGCTAAAGTGCTTTGTGTTTTCAAGCACTACGAATTCCTTACTCGTGTTCTTTATATTCACGCGTGTTTATTTTCGAAGAGGTAGTGGGTGTCTAACACTTAAATTTATCGTCAACTATGTTTTACAGTTGGTAATGGACTCGTCTATTTTATTAATGTCAGCTGGGAGCTTTTTGTACCTTTATTAGGTATGATTCCCGACCACAGACAGCAATAGCACAGCAGCAGCAGACGCAGAGCGTACCATGAAATAGATTTGAATATGATAATTCTGTTTATTGTTTTAATTTATTGCGGCTTCTCAAGTAATGTATGGTTGACCTCGGAATCATACCTTTATTGTCAAATAAAACATAACTTAGTGGTGAAAGAGTCGGTCTTACGACCATGAGGTCCTTAGTTCCAATTCTGACTTTTAACATAAAAACATTAGATTAGCTATAGGAACTCTAGTCATTTCAGTTATTATTTCTCAGTCGTCTTCTATAGCCCTATATGAGGGACACCAGGATTTTACAAGTGAACCAAAATAAAAATAAGAGCAGAGAATTAGATTTCTAGAAATTTATTTTATTGATTTATGTGTCGACCATTTGCAAACTAGTCTATGCCCTAAGAGAAGTCAGAAAGAATGTATCATTAAAATATGGGAGCTGGACGGCTTGAGCTCAAAATTACTGAGATCACGCAAACGACGTCGCTTCATAGACGTCCGGTGCGAGGTTTGGGTTTCGTGTGAGAAATAAATCATTGAACGAGAAAATAGCTCCATTATACTTTTTTCAGTACTCAGGTGCCAAATCGTTCATAATCTTAGTTAATGTCATTTAAGTACACAAATAAACTATTAACAATAAAAATGAATTATGATAAAAATAAAACCTATCTGTAATTTTTAACATGATTTTTTCTAATCGATTCAAAAATGGCGGTAGATCGTGGTAATAACATTGAAAAAGAGCACAATCGAATTTCATTATTGTTTGACACCAAAACATGTAAAATAAACGTATATCAGTCGATTTTCCTTTTCCCGGTTCGGTAGTTTGCCTTTGTTCTTACATATCTCGAGTTTTTCTCTACTATCATTTAACGTTTCATACAAGACCGCCTTTTTCATGTATTTCTAATCTTACCTTTTTCAGAATTCCCTAACTTACCTAGTGTATAGCCAATCCAGCCCAAACTTTGCCGTTTAAATAATTTATCTTACTACCTACCTGCGTTTTAATTTTATTAATGTGAAGATGTTTAGATGTTTTATTATCCAATACTTATAGATATGCACACACACACATAGTCAAAATGACTATAAGCGGACCATTAAACTTGCTTTGTCTTCTACACTGACGGCACAGAAACTCTGTGCTTACAGGGTCGGCGAGTGTGACTCCTCTGGTGTTACACACGTCCATAGGCCACGGTAACCACTTACCATCAGATGGGCCGTGTGCTTGCCTGCTACCAAAGTAGTATAAAAAAATAAATAAACCAGGCTAGTGCGAGTAGAACCGAAACACGATGGTGCCATTCCATTCTGTTTTTAGCATTTGTTGTGATAGTGGCAATAGAATAACATAATCTTTAAAAATGTATATTTCGTGGTTCACGAGATTCAGCCTGGTGAGAGACAGACAGATAGGGACAGTAAAGTCTTAGTAATAGGGCTCCGTATTTACTCTGTGTATATGGAACCCTAAAAACCAATTTTAATATTTAGTGTCATTAACGACTAATGATATTCATATTGGACGGTCAATCTAATTCATTACTCATTCTATATAGAGGACTCTCGAAGTCATTTGGATTAACCGGACACAAACCTATGCCCATTATGATGCATATCTTATTTATGGCACAGCTTATGCCTTCATCACACCGAATGTATTAACTAATCGGCTTACTATCAGTGGCATTCACAGAAGACATTATATCCACTAGTAAGTTGAGAGATTAGAGATTGGTCTTTGAGACACGATGACTGAATTGCCCATTTGAGAGATAATGACTTCGGAAGCTCTGTGTATTATGTGAGAAGATCTTGCTACTAATAATTTTGTAATTAGTGTTAAATTGTCGACATTGAAATGTAATATAGATGATTACATCAATTTGGAGCTCGGGGTCAGCTTAGTATTATATCGCGTTTTATTGTTTGTATCTTCCTGGAACTTGCTACTGTTGATTCAAACAAGCAGCTAAGACATCGGTAATTCTTGAAAATGAAAAAAAAAACAAATTTAAATCGCGATAGAATCCTTTATCTATTCTTTTTCTTGAAATAATAATATTATGCAAAGAAGTTCTCAAAATTAAATAAACTCAATTGCAAAAAAAGACAGTTGAAATTCTTTCTGTGTGCAAATTACAAAAAGTAAAAGGTTTTATTCATATGAGTACGTCACTGACATGTTTGTGAAGTGTCGTAGAGTACAAATAGGCCGTTTTAAATTAAAATTTGAGACCTCACAGGCTTTTACACAGATAAAAGAAAATTACTACGTTGTATAATATCGTGGCGCGAAATTTTGTGACATTTTTAACTTCAGATCACTTTTAATTAATTATTGCTAGATTATCTCATTGATATCATACCAAATCATAAGTATTGGAGTAAACAGGATAGTAGCTATTTTACAGTGCTACCAATAATTGTAATCAAATTAACTAAAAGTTTTAATTGAATGAATGAGCCTTCTGCTATTGAATTTAGATTTTATAAATATCATTTCATTTAATTTACCATGTTTGATAGACAGATGTGATCTTTATGATTGGTCCTATCAATTAATGCCATAAAAGTACGGGATATCACTGTTCAGATTATAGCCGGTTTAGTTAATGTTTTCTTAAAGTAAAACTTACTATCTTTGGAACAGTAGTTTCTCCTTGAGTGGCGTTTAGAAATACCACCCTTCAATTTGACTTTATCTAAGCCCACGTTGGGCGCCAATTTAAGTTATAATTATTTGACACAGCGACGTCACTTCCTGACATTACATAGAAACATTTCTGAGATAAACTCCATATAACATAGCTTAACAGAATTTACTAAACACTGTTATGTCACAAGTGTTCTAACTTCAAATCTTTGTACATTTCAGGACCGCAACGTAATAGTAGAGAGGCACAGTTCACAGTATTCCGTGCTATGTTGAGCCATTTAAGCTAGTTACTGCGTTTCATCGTAGAATGGAGGCGAAATAAACTAGCGCTTTCAGGAAAACAAAGGCATAAGTTGAAAATGGCTAAAAGCAGAAACTGTTGGGTATTTTATTCCTTCGTTTTATTTTCAAAGTAAGACACAATACATATAGACACCCACAAATTATTATGAATTATAATACTTTGTATTTGTTGTGTCAAAAATTTATATGGAGCTGTAAATGACGCGCTTTTGATGCTATTTTTTATAACACTTAGGTGGCAAACAAGCTCGCGGCTCACCTGATAAAAAGTGGTTACCGTGGCCTATGGACGTGTACATTGTGTCCAATACCAGGAGAATCACACTTGCGCTGCCGCCCCTGTAAGCACTGCTAACTTTTTATTAATGCACTTTTGTACAATGTATTTTTAAAATCATTCTTTTAACATTGATTTTATAGACACTTGTACGCATGTCGTGCTTGTCGTGTGGAGTTGCTGGACTTCCATCGACCGCGTCCCCAGGTGGTGGATAGGGGAATGCCCCCCAGATATGGGAGGTACTAGGGAAATCAAATACCTAGCGCGAACCAAAACCAGCAGGCATGGTCATGCCTTAGTCTTCAAGATGTGGCCTAAGGGATCTCACCCCGACAGAAAAGACAAAGCTGTGGATCAGCGACAATATATGAAATGGCGGAATTTAAAACATATCTACCCCAGGAGGGTACCACGAATCGTGGAGAATCCCTCCCTGAACCCGGCCCGTCTGAGCCGAGTTCAGGCTGCCCCTCGGATTCTGGGGGGGGCACATTTCGCTCTAAAAATTTAATTCTGAAAACGAATAACTCGAAACCTAATCTCACGCAGCAGGTCTTCCATAAAGGACTCTTCACAAATAGACCTAGATCTAACTCCTACAGTGGTATTCCGTCGCAAATATCTATAACTAACGCGCAATCCCTAGAAACTCTCGATAAGGAATATGATCATAAAAACGACGAAAACGACACACAAAACTGGCAAGAAGTAAACAGTCGTAAGAGACTGAGAAGTAGCCCTAATATGACGACACGATCCCAGAAACAAACCAAACTAAGTTATTGGCTGGCAGCACCGGTACCAACATCAAATATGTTTGCGGATCTGGAAACTAATGAAGAAGAGCCAAAAACTACAGACCAAGTAACGCGTCAAGTAGTAAAACCTCCACCTTTCTTTGTTGATAAGGTCAGTAATATCCAGCCCCTATCAAAAATGCTGGAAGAAGTGGCACCCGACGACTACGAAATCAAAATTTTACAAGGGGAAAAAGTCAAAATTCAGGCTAAGACCTCCGAGTCGTATTCGACTATATATAAAGAACTCAAAATTAGAAACACTGAATTCTACACATACCAACCTAAAAGGGAGAAAAACTTTAGAGTAGTACTAAAACGCATGCATTCCTCAACCGACACTGAAGAAATAAAACAAGCCTTAGAGGAGTTACACCATAAACCAAACAATATTTGGAATGTTAAAAACAGCAGAACAAAAAAACCTCTTCCTATGTTTTTCATAGACTTGCAGCCAAGTCCGAACAATAAGGACATTTATAGCATCAGGTCACTCCTTAACTGCCAAATAGAAATTGAACCTCCAAGACCAAAACGTTCAATTCCTCAATGTTCCAACTGCCAACAATATGGTCATACGCAGAAATACTGCCACAGACAACCCAGTTGTGTGAAATGTGCTGGACCCCACCATACGGCAAACTGCCCGAGAAAAGAACGTTCAGACAAAGTAAAATGTATTCTCTGTGAAGGTAACCATCCTGCAAATTATAAGGGCTGCACTGTCTATAAAGAGCTGCAAAAAATAAAATATCCGAGATCGATAACCAATAACCGAAAGCCTAAAAACCTAGAAAATGTAACCAAAATAAGCCAAAGCAACGTTGAAAATAATTCAGGCAAGTCATATGCAGCAGCTGCAAAAAATGGTCAAAACCTAGAAACAAATAAAGGTAACACTACTGAACAACACATGGTGGAAATTTTGCGTACCTTCAACAGTTCGATACAAGCTCTCATGAACCAAATGCTAACAATGACTCAGATGTTAGCTGAACTCATGTCAAAGTTGTCCAATTCGCATCCATAAAACTATGCGTGTGGAATGCCAATGGCCTGTCAAACCACTCTAATGAGTTAAAGATTTTCTTACAAATAAACAAAGTAGACATTGTGCTGATTTCTGAAACTCACTTTACGACTAAGAGCTTCTTCAAAATACCCAACTACACATTATACCATACGATGCATCCTGATGGTAGAGCATACGGTGGATCAGCCATTCTTATTAGATCTAACATAAAACATCATCAGGCACAACCATACCAAAAGGACTACATCCAAGCCACGAGTGTTGTTGTGTATGACTGGATAAGCAAGATTACAATATCGTCACTTTACTGTCCACCAAGACACACTGTAAAGAAGGCACAGTTCGATGACTACTTCAAATATCTTGGCAATCGTTTCATTGCGGGAGGTGATTATAATGCCAAACATACATTTTGGGGCTCCAGGCTTACTCTTCCTAGAGGCCGTGAACTTTTTAAGAGCGTACAGGCAGGAACAATGAACGTAATTTCAACAGGACAACCTACATACTGGCCGTCTGACCCAGCAAAGATACCAGACATTGTTGACTTTTGCATCACCAAAGGTGTACCAAAGGACAACATGTCTTGCTGTAGTTGCTGGGAGCTATCATCGGATCACTCTCCTATTCTGGTGGAAATTGGGGTGAAAGTTAGAGAGACAACTAAAAAGTGTACACTGCACAGTAATAAAACCAAATGGGACATGTTTCGTATTCTGGTAGACGAGGCTTTTAGCGCAGAAATCGCACTTGAAACGGAAAATGACATTATGAATGCTGTTGAATTTTTCACCACAAGTATCCAGAGTGCGGCTTGGGATTCAACTCCAATAGTCCAACAACATAGACCAGCTGGGCAAAGTATTCCTCCAAGTATCCTGAATGAGATTGGTGCAAAAAGAGATCTTCGTAAACTGTGGCAGCAAAACAGGTGCCCTGATACAAAAAAATTATTGAACCATAAAATAAAAAAACTTAAGCAAATCCTTGATCAAGATCGAAACGCTAGTTTTCAGACATATCTCAAGGATCTTGATGCCACTTCAGCTACTGACTACTCCTTATGGAAAGCAACAAGAAACATCAAACGACCTACAACAACTTCCCCGCCATTGAGAAAAGCGGACAATTGTTGGGCACGTAGTGACCAAGAGAAAGCTTACACGTTTGCTGAGCATCTATCAAATGTTTTCCAGCCTCATCCCTATGAAGGCCCAGCAGACCACGAGAAGAAAGTAACCGAATACCTGAAAGAAATAGAAACGGAGGACATTACGTCAATGAAATTCACAACGAAAGAGGTCAGAAGGGTAATACAAAAGGCAAAATCAAAGAAATCTCCAGGATATGACCTCATTACAAATAAAACTTTGCAAGAGCTACCTGACTCTGGAATAACAATGATTACAGCTATTTATAACGCTATAGTTAGACTCCAATTTATTCCACCACAGTGGAAAACTGCACAAATAATTATGTTATTAAAACCAGATAAAAAGCCTGAAGATCCAAAATCATATCGACCAATAAGCCTGTTACCTATACCATCAAAGATACTCGAAACATTAATACTACAACGTATTATGCCATTAGTGGAACAGCATGGACTGATACCCGACCACCAATTTGGATTTCGTCAAAAACACGCGACTGTTGACCAAGTGCACAGGTTAATAGGCGAAATAGACAAGTCTTTTGAATCTAAAAGGTATTGCGCGAGTGTCTTTCTTGATATATCGCAGGCCTTCGACAGAGTATGGCATGAAGGATTATTATTTAAAATAAAATCGTTCTTCCCCAGCAACATTTATAAGATCCTCAAATCCTTCTTAGAGAATAGATATTTCTTGGTGAATCACGGAGAGGCTTTCTCGGGTCTTTGCAATATTAACGCGGGAGTTCCCCAAGGTAGCGTCCTGGGACCGCTACTCTATCTGATTTACACGTCTGACCTACCAACGTCAGACTGTGTAACAACTGGAACCTTTGCCGACGACACCGCAATTTTGTCCTCTCACGAGGATCCAACAGAGGCGTCAAAAATCCTACAAAAAGGAATAAACGAGATTTCAACATGGCTCAAGAAGTGGCGAATCAAGGCTAATGAAACGAAGTCAATAAATGTCACCTTCACCTTAAAAAAGGGTATATGCCCACCAGTAACGCTTAATAACGTCGAAATTCCACGAGCAGATCATGTCAGATACTTAGGTTTACACCTGGACAAGCGACTTACATGGCAGAAGCACATCTTTACCAAACGCAAACAGCTGGGACTGCAAATACGGAAGTACTATTGGTTAATTGGTCGCCGTTCGCAACTGTCAATGGGCAACAAACTTCTTCTTTACAATGTTATGCTTAAACCAATCTGGACCTATGGTATCCAATTGTGGGGGACCGCCTCTCATTCCAACATTGAAATCTTGCAGAGATTCCAGAATAAAATGCTACGAATGGTAACCGACGCTCCATGGTACGTGACAAACGAACAGCTGCATCACGACCTTCAAGTATATACAGTCAAACAAGAAATTCTGCGTCATACGAAAACCTACAAAGAAAGGATCATAAACCACCCAAATCGCCTAGCGAAAGTCTTGATGGAGGAAACTCGCGCAACTCGTCGACTAAAACGGAAAATGCCCCAAGACATACTTAAACAATAAAGTAAAGTAGGATGTGACCCTAGTCGCATTCCGAGCATGTCATGACAAGTCCCGACCTACCTACTACTTAATGTCCCCCAATATGTGACAGATTGTAGTGAATAAAAAGACAAAAAAAAAAAAAAAAAAAAAAAAAAAAAAACTTGTACGCAAACATACCACAATTTTAACACGTGAAAAAAAGGTTCATAAAATCTGTTATCGAATAATTGTAATAATACATAAAATATAGGCAAACACGACTTATGCTATTGCTTCCTGAGGTCGCTAGTTAACAATCTGGCCTAGATACTTATCTTAACAGTGCCTATCTACACCAGGATATATTTAGGATGTGTACAGAGTGTAAGGGTATTTATCGTTGTGGTCGCTTTGGTAAAGATGTGTGACTTGACATAGTTCACTGAAGGCATTGTCTTATGTTGGGTAGTTAGAACGTTTTATCTCTGTGTGTATAAAATAGTAAATCTAGTACTTATAACTTGCTATTATACATAATATTTATATCTGTATATATCTATATACATCCTTATGTCCAATTCACCAACTATGTTTTTTATTGCATATAACATATTGCTAATCTATTGCTATTAATTGAGCATTTTCTTATTGGCTATCGATAATGTCATTTAGTCAGCATGTTTATATTTTGGATTCTGTAAAATTGAAATCATCCGAAAATGAACAAGAACCTATAAAAATCCCATCTATTTGAAGAGAAATAACTTATTCCCCTCTTTCATCATAAGAGAAAATATACTAGCAAATCACAGGTAAGCTCAGCGTGGTATTTATTACACGCGCTAATGCCCTAGATTTATACCAACATATATTTCGCGTCGAGATTTTTTCTTTAAGTTACCAACATTTTCTTTGTAAGTGCTTCAAACATTTTTATATTTAGAGACGAAAAGTGAAAATTGTTGTATAAACATGCATTTGGCTTTTAAAAGCTGTCGTTATGGATATATTGTAATAAATATTATTAGAAATCTACTACCATTTTAATATTTACGAGCTGTATTGGTTATATACAGCTCATGTATACGTATGTAAACAAAACACACATAGTTAACAATTTTTTTAAACATTATGTAAAGTTCAAAATTTTGTGTTATTACTCAAATAATCTGAATAAAAATTGCAACGTTAATCTCATAGTATACAAAATATCACGATATTTGGGATAAGGACAGGCCATATTTCTGCCATTGGAAAATGATCGCTCGATGCTTCGCCCATGTTTTGCGCCAATATAGTAGTTATAGCCCAAAGTAAAATTAAATACACAAAATAATTATATATATACCAAAATATCTTTTAACGTTTGAAAACAAACTTCTCAGCGTAGACAGCTTCACCAATCTCTGAACCGTAAAACAGAAAAGCCACAAATTCGGCTTCCATTTTCAATTTAAACGTCAATAGCTATTTCTGAGCACCCATTACTGGGTCTTTATTAATGCCGGATTTGGTCAGAAATCGTTCGGACCGAGACATCTAGTATGTCATACACAGGATAAATGTCGAACTCTGTTCCACAAGAGCCGTTAAAAGGGGCGCCTTTTAATGAAAAGGACTCTTGTTTGTTTTTGTATTTCAGTTGTGAGCTTTTAATGTTTGATGTTAATGTTCTTTCAATTGCGTAGACGTTTCAAAGCGCTGTTTGGGTTTGACTATGATTTTCATCATAGTCAAAGCCAAACAACGTTTTGAAGTTTAAGTTATATTTTATTTAATTGGAAATAGATTTGAACGTTAAATTGAAATTGAATTTTTTTTAGTCTGAAATGGTTCAATGGCCATTAGTTTAGCAGCTAAAATTTCGACGATAATGTATATGTCGTTATAAAATCTCTGAACGTAAAGGTTCTCTGCGATTGACAACGAGGAATGTAATTCACATCATATTCACCCGAGCGCCAATCCATGTTATAATTAAATCAAGCAATTTGGAGCCCAAGGTCCGCTCTTCTATTCCTTAGTTATTAGTTTATATTGACTTTTCAAGATGAACTGTGTGACTCCCTAACCCCGAAAAGTAAACATGTATTAGGTCCTCACCATCAGTCAGCAGGCATACAGGGCCTCAGCCGCAGCTCCATATATTTTAGCAGATAAAAATAAAAAATAGGACTTTTCGAAAAGATTTATATCCATCTTCCAATACACAATACCTTTCTAAAAAATGAAGTACAGGCTCTTGAAGAAGTGCTCTGCCAACACCTGCGTTGTTAAGTACTATCGAATGTAATATGTTGGAGGCAAGACGAAGGTGTATGAGCACACAGTCGAGTCGCCAAGTTGATATGAGTACCGCTTATGAACCTGGAGCGACAGAGACCTTGAAAACAGATGTGGTACTTTTTGATGATTTTATTGTATTGTACTTTTTGCTCACAAAAAGGCACAAAATAATAACCGAATAAAAAATTCTGATAATAAAACTAAAATGACATGGCAGATAATACAAAACTCAAAAATAAACCTACCTAAAAATACAATTAATAAAATTAGAATTGACAATTTAACTATTACTCAACCAGAAGTTATTGCAAATAAATTCAATGATTATTTCATAGATAAAATAGTGCCAATAACAAGGACAGATAATAAATTCACATCTCACATAAACTGTCCAAATAATTCAATGTTTATGCCTCCGAGTCTACCAATAGATATCATTAATATTATTAAAAATCTTAAAAATACTAACAGCGTAGGCAGTGATGAAATATCGACAAGAGTCATAAAATTTACTGGCGACTTAATATGTGACCATTTAAGTCACATCCTAAACCTATGTATAACTCATGGTGTTTTCCCGGATGGATTAAATATGTCAGTTGTGACGCCATTGTTCAAAAAAGAAAATAAAGATATAATGCAGAATTATAGACCAATAGCTCTTACCTCTGTCGTGTCTAAAATATTTGAAAAATTTATGTATCAGAAGTTGTATTCTTACTTTGAAAGAAGTAATATTTTATGCAACGAGCAAATTGGTTTCAGAAAAGGTAAGACCATTAATATGGCCATATACAGGGTGTTACAGAAAGGTGTGGTCATATTTAAGGGTCGTTACACATGCCTGATAACCAGTCGATATGCACCGGCCAATGTACAAATAGTAATAAAGTGATGACATCGTTAGTCGTCTTACAAAATTGTTAAATTCGTTAAAATTTTCGATATTTAGCAAAAGCGGTAGGTCACAACACTATTGTATTTTGTTCTTTCGCGATAAGTTCAATTGAGTCCAATAACCTCTGCAAAATCTCTAATCTCAGCTGTGCGCCTGGTAGCCGGCCTACCAAGCGTAGGTATAGTTAGAGATAGGTTACATCAGAGATATTTTGACTATCACTTACCGGGGCCTGTTCTCCTTACAGCGAAACGGTGATGTACCTGATCTGGTACAGTCATAAGAACACACTAATTTATCACTTCACGATCGCGACACAAGGAGTTTAAACTATCACTTATGTAGGTCACAAAAACATAAGAGTACATGTACACATGAATGAAGAGTTTATGACGCCACAGTATGCGTGAAACTCCAAGGCATGCCTACGTTTAAAAAATTATAGCAACGCGCAACGGCTCAAAATGTCCACCACGTTGCTCAATGCCGTAACATGCTACCACGCACGCTTCGAAACATATCTGGGGTTACGCTACTGAAAATCTCTGATATTCGGGCTTCCATATTCTCTCTGCTGTCACATGCTGAACTGTACACTTTTTCTTCACGTAACCTCAGAGAAAATAATCGAGCGGAGTGAGATCCGGGGACCTCGCCGGGCAAGCGACTCTCACTTCACCGCCACGCCCAATCCTCTGATCAAAACGCATCTTTAAATACGCGCGAACTTCCCCCTTGAAATGAACGGGTTTCACTCCGATAACCGTTCCAGCTCGCCGGGTACCTACTCGTACTCGGGTCTACTTCAAAATGCTCGAGAATACGATCGTCTAAAGCAGTGGGCGTCGTAGAAGGTCGCCACGAAAACTTCCAGTGTGTTGAAGGTGGTTCACCATCTTCCTAAAACACTCCAAAGAGGGAAACCGCCGACGGTCACCCTCTAGTCTTCCGTCCACAAATATCTCACTGTACAGCCGACGAGCTTTTCGCAAGCTACCATCAGCTGCGCCAACACAAAGCATCATCTAATATTCGCTATTACTAAAAACCGACATTTTCACTGCACAACAGAACAACAACTAGTCTACAAATAAACATGTAAACAACCTACAGAAAAGAAGTCGGCACAAGTAGGTACATACGAATGTTGCCAACCATTAATCTATCTAATTCTAATTATCTAATTTAATACGTAGAATTTTGAAAAATCCACTGACCTTCCTTTCATTTTTAAGGTAAATATGACTGAAAAACCTGCAGTTAACTAATTAATGGTTAAATCAATCCCTTTGTTCAGAACAATATTCTATTTCTACTAAAAAGTACATTGCCTAGGTACATTTTGCTATCTGTTCGCGCTTAAAATCTGAACTTAAAAGTAAATGATAGCTTCGTGCTCAGTGGTTAAGGTCAGCCTTTCTACTGAAAATCACAAGTTTTAATCATACCGAGAGGAGATAGAGCCAGAGGAGAAAGAGGAGAAAAAGTTGAGGAATCAGGTAATAAGTAATACATAAAATTGTCACGATATTTTTCTTTGCATATGACAAGACTTACCTACTCTGCGGATGACAAGACGCAAAACAAACGAACCGGTTTTCGTCTTCTATCTTTTAAAAAGCATAAACGCGTAAAAATACATTTTAATCTACTAATAAATTTACCACTTTTTCATTTGAAATCTACGCTGCTTCTACTATTTTTAACATACCATCTACAGATTTTATAAAATCAGTTATGGCAACATTGATGCCTACTGTTTTACGCACTTTGGCGCCAAATATTATGTCCTTGGCGGCACCGATTGTCCGTATCAAAAGCGCCGCCACGCATCGCGGTCTCATCAAAGGACTCCGCGGCCGAACGTATTACCTATGAAATTAGGGTAGAGGTACAGGTTTACGTCCATTTAAAATTTTTATTTTAATATTTAAATCTGGATTTTTCAACTATGACTTTGTGCTTCTTTCAAGTGCAGAAACCCCCTCGCATTGAGTTTGGGTTGGACAATGAATGGACTATCGCGCTCAAATTAAATAAAAATCAGAGTTGTGTACTTACTCTGAAAAAATAATCGCAGCTACCATTCAATCTACTCGTTGTCTGTTGTTATGTAAGAGACAACTTTTTCGACGCCGTGATTTTCGTATCATTCAATAACGGGTGGGCAAACAAACATACGACCACTGACTGAACAACATTGTTATTAAAAAAGAGTATGTAATTCAGTAGAAATACATCCGATACTAAGAATGCAGAAAATAATAAAATTGTGACCATGGTCGAATACTAGTCAGCTCACCCTATTTAGGTATAGGAAAAAAATAACAAATGATTTTTTCGTATCAATTATTTTAGGGTACCGTAAAATCTTGTTTCAAAAATTTTGAAGAAACGACTCTTACATTTTATGTTATCCTGGTATTTGAACATTATTTTTGTTCACTTTACCATACCTTTTTATGCTTTAAGAAAGGTTTTGTATTAAATAAAAATTGGTACGGAACCAATCATAATAAAGGGCGTGGCGATTTGGAGTGAAAGAGAAGATATTTTAATATTATGAAATATTTTAGGGTACCGCAACGAATGTTACTTTAACGAACACTTATGAAGGACCTCTTAGAGTTATGTTATCCGGGTACGACATGATATACCTTAGTAAGTTCTGTGTGCATTTTTGTACACTGCCGTTATTTATGTTGTGCGCCATTGTGCGCATTATCATGACACCTGGTTTCCCAAACGTAACGAACAAACAAATCTCAAAAAAAATCCGATAATAAATAACTACGAAACTCAAACTAAGGCAAACGTGTAACGATCACAGTGTTGCGGATGCTGCTTTTTTTATACCACTTAGGTGGCAGACAAGCACATGGCCCACCTGATGAAAATTGGTTACCGTGGCCTATGGACGTATGTAACACCAGAGGGAACGCACTCGCGCTGCCGACCCTGTAATCACAGAGTTTCTGTGCCGTCAGTGTAGAAGACAAAGCAGGACATGCCTTTAGTTTTCTTACTGACAGCACGAATTCTCCAGTGAGCTCTAGCTACCCTAACAAAACACAAAGTTATTATGGCCGCGGTATTCTGTAGGGCGGAGGTACTTCCCTAGTCGGACTGCTCAATTGGGCGGAAATACCGCCTTGTCCAACCTCCTGCTGGTCTCGAAGGACGAGAGCGTGCGGGGATGCGAGAGGAAAACAACCCTGTTTTCGAACCTGTTGCCATGTTAATTCCGTATGGAAAAGTACGGTATCCTCATCTTACCCTGGAAAGGGGCGGCTCCTCAACCAGCCCTTTGAGGCTTTGTCTGCTCTCCACTGTATCCTATGCTACTCAGGCACACTTGAAGAGTCACCCAGCAACCCTTTACAGGGGCTTTCCTGCCTCGGTCGGGATTTTGGGAGAGGAGAGGTCCTGCCGTCTTCTCGCGCAGTTGCGCTGCGGAGATTCGCAACCAAGCATCTCTATTTATCGTGTACCTACCCAACAACTAGGAATTTTGTTCTATTTAACTTCTCATCAGGTGGGCCGTGTGCTTGTCTGCCACCGAAGTTGAATAAAAACCGAAAATTTTTTTTTTGCATAACATTTCAATAAAATTGGGTACGGAACCAATTATAATTAGTTTAATATTAAGGGGCGTGGCTGAAAATTCGGTAGTCCACGACTCCTGGTATTGAATGTAGGTTAACCTTTACCTAAGGTATCTTTGAGACAAGTCTTACATTTAGCATGGATGATTTCAGGAACATAAAAATGTTTTATTATTGCTTAAAGTAAATTTTGTTTTATTTTAATACTATTTTAACAAGTTATAAGCTGCTTCAGAATTTCTTTGCCCGATATAAAAAAAAAATTGTTTAGGTACAAAGTAAGTAAGATGATATTGAGACAGGGCCTATCAAATCCGATCGTTTGGTAAACCTACTCGGGTTCAAACCGTAGAGTTCATTTGTAACAGCGCGCTGCAGCTGCTGCAGCCCTGGTTAGTTTTTTAGTGTTGTGCGTTTGTCGACAATTTCCACTAGCTTACACATGGTCGATAAAAAAGAAAATTATTTATCTACGTGATACAAAGTAAATTGGTGTTTATACTCCCGCGCAAAATTTATTTATATCACACGTAATGCGTCCCTCGAATATGACCACACCTTTCTGTAACACCCTGTATAATTTCTTAAATGTAATTATTAAAAATATGGACATAAGAAACCCAGTATCAGCTATATATTGCGATATGACTCAGGCATTCGACTATGTGGATCATGGAATCTTACTGGCAAAGCTGGAGGCTTACGGTATCAGGGGAAATACACACATCAACAAAGTCTAGGGAACAAGGACATTTCTAGTTTTTATTTAAAAACCCTTTCTTGTAATAGTGAGTGTTTTATATCAATAGAAGGGTATTTTTATACCGTTTTTAATTTTAATTTTAATAAAAACATTTTCATACCAATTTTTTTTTTTTTTAAGAAAGAATTGAATAGTGCCAATATTGAGTATTACAACCTTCTATGATTAGGCACAAAAATAACGAGGTAGTAAGAAATACAGTAATTAACCGTACTTTAAACGTTTTTAATAATCTGTAGGACCTCCTAAAGCATTAGGACAACGGCGTGGCATACTTAGTATGAGATTATCAATCATCTTCTGTGGAATATGGCTCCATACACTGCGAAGGTGTAAAAAAAGTTGTTCTTCAGTGTTCAGATTTTCCAAAGAATCAATGAAAGCTCTTCTCCCAAGCAAATCCCAGGCATGCTCTATGGGATTGAGGTCGGCAGACTGAGCAGGCCATTCCAACGTCGTCATATTGTGCTCGCTTAACGCATTGACCACTACCCTCGCGGTGTGTGACCGTGCATTATCTTGCATGAACATAAAATCTTGACCGAACTGCTGTCGATGAGGGATTACCATGGGGTGTATAACCTCCTGAATGTATTGGTTTGCATTCAAATTGCCCCGTATCCAAACGAGGTCGGTCCTTCCACCAAGGCGAATTCCAGCCCATACCATGATTGTTCCGCCTTGGTAAGGATGAACTTCTTGCGGATTCTGGAGACGACTCCAACGTCCAGGAACTCGCCATATACGCACTCTTCTCGAATCAGGATGAAAACCGAAGCAAGATTCGTCTGAAAACAGAACCCGTGCCCATTGATGGTCGGTCCGGTGACGAGCACTAATCGTGGGTTGCCGCCTTGTGGAATTTTGCAAGAAACGATCTTGTCGCGGGGTAGTAACCCTATTTCGTCCCCTGTGACGTTCGGCAACATCTCCTGTAGACCTGTAGCGTGCCCATAATCTGCAAATTACGCTTGGTTGGGTGTTGACAGCATCCGCTACGTCGCGTTGAGTTCGTCCAGCTTGCAGCATACCAACAGCCCTTAACATCTCTTCGCGACTTAAATGACGACGTGACATGATGACTACAGTCACAAAAATGCACAAACCATACGTAAAAGAAGTATTATTGATAATAAACGTTATTTACAATCAAAAAAAATAATTTTTATTTTGCCTCAGAGAAACTGCACAATCAAACACTTTTAAAAGTGTTCCCTCCATATTCGAAAATCATTACTTATTTAAATTTATTTTTAAATTTCGAACAACTCTGTAATCTACTTTATTCTATTTTTATTTATTTGCTGCCAGTTATTTGCAAAACAAGATTTACACGAAAAAAAATAATTGGGGTCATCTTGTTCCCTAGACTTTGTTGAGGTGTTTATCTTAAGTCTACTGGAATCATATATTTGTAATAGAAAACAAAAAGTAGCAATTAGAAGAATAGATTCTGAGACAAAAATTGAAAAAATGTACTTATCTAAGGAACGTGGCCTATCATATGGGGTGCCCCAATGCAGTGTATTGGGACCTTTACTCTTTATAATATACATAAACGACTTTCCTAAAACAACAAACCATCATATGACACTTTTTGCCGACGATAGCACATTAGTAATAGAGTGTAAAGAACTTGACCAATATGAATCGGAAATTAATAGCTCTCTGGGTTCAATGATTACGTGGCTTGATAATAATAACTTGAGAATTAATTTTGGTAAAACAAAAATTATGCACTTTAGTCAAAAGAAAGTATTGACATCTAATATAAATATTAATTATCATGATAATATAATTGACGAGTGTGAACAAATAAAATTTCTAGGTGTTGTTGTTGATCGTAAGCTTAACTGGAAAGCTCATATCGAAGCGCTACGTAAAAAAATCAGCAGTGCCTCATATGCTCTATACAAACTTGCCCCGACAGTCAGTACAGAAACACTGCTCATTGCTTACCATGGCCTTGTAGCGTCCATATTAAGGTACGGGGTAATATTATGGGGTCACTCTACTGACAGGGAGATCGTATTTTTGACGCAAAAGAGATGTATAAGGGTAATGTTTGGAATTAAATTCACCGACAGCTGTAGACCGTTCTTCATCAGACATAGAATACTAACACTACCGTCGTTATATATTTTGGAAATGGCTTTATTTGTTAGACAAAGCACTCATTTGTTTCCGCGACTTTCGGATGGTGTCCAACGTAGCAGACGAGACAATAACAGGCTTCGCATACGGAGTGCCAAAACAGCACTTATGTGGAAAAGTATGTTTTGTTTAGCTCCTAAAATTTATAATAAAATTCCAAATGTACTGAAGGACTTAAGTTATAATTTATTTAGAAAGGAATTAAAGGACTTATTAATTACAAAATGTTATTATGATATTGAGGATTTCCTAAATGATAGTTTATGATGTTTGACATGATGTAGATTTAATGGTATGAATATAATTTGAATTGTAATTTTTTGTATGAATGTGTATAATTGACAAAATATTTTTAATTTTGATTTTGACATTGTTTCTTGACATTAAATAATAAGGATGTTTTTTTTTTAAATAATTTGATAATTTAATATGCATGTAGCTGATAGGTAATATGTACATTAATTTACACTTGACATACCATTAAATTTGTACGCCACAAATGGCAGAATATGCTGTGCCTGTACATGAGTACCATGTAATTATAACAACTGTAAAAAACCATATTCACAAATAAAGATTATTATTATTATTATAGTATTTCATGAATATTTTTTACTGCTTAAGTGGAAACCTTTAAAGATAACTTCCCGGTTGCGTAGAGGCATTATTTCTTCAGTGGATACGCCTCTACTATAGCGTGGGGTCCTATGAGCTCTGCCTATTAGGGCGACCAAGCAAGCAAGCTTTCAGGCAACGCAGTTTACTTTCTGCGTGTGTGCCTATCTTGTAATGGGTAAATGTGTAGCTGAATTGATTGCTTCCAAAAATATGCGCAGTAAGCTTGCTGCTTTAATGTGCAGTCTCCCTAATATTTTTAGTTTCGGATTATAGAGATCGACATGTGCAAGACTTACAATAATGCTAACGGGAATTAACATGATCATGGTACAGGTACCTATATGTGCAATATATGCCTTTGGTTTGTCTGACGTTTCTGCGTGTGTGCAGTCTTTTACTTCTCATGAGTGCCTATCTAGATGGTAAATGTGTGGCTGAATTTATTGCTCCCAAAAACATTTGCTGTAAGCTTGCTGCTTTAGTGTGTAGTACGAATATCCCTTATATTTTTGATTTCCTATTACAGATAATAACATGTACAAGACTTACAATTATGTTCACGGGAATTAACGCAATCATAATATAGGTACATATATACCTTTGGTTTACCTGATGTTTCGACCAGGTTACACTAGCTTCAAAGTACAAACTGTGGATGCTACCGGGACTAACGATGTAATAGTAATTAAGAAGGACGTTCAAGATTCATTAAATTAATTTCGCACATCCTTGTCACCTTTTGTCATAAAAGACGGCTGAGATACGAGGCGACGGCAACATATTACGTGGTGTGTACCGCTACTGGTGCGAGGCTGATTTATTAACGCTTAGAGCTTACTTTTTCTTATTTTTCACAAGTTTAATTTTCTTGTGCATTCTTGACTGAATAACTCTGTCAGATTACAAGCATAATATATGGGTGTACAAAGTAAGCGAACAGTTGATAAAGTTAATGTAAAAAATACAGTACCTATGCTAAAAATAGAATATTATCGGCCTATTAAGATACGTACAGTCACCTTCAAAGGTGCTTAACTCTAACACAATTACAAATTTTTGGGACAAATTTATGATTTTTAAAATTTACGTTAATATTATAAAACTTGTAGAATTGAAAATATCGGTTATTTAAGTTATGTTAGGTTTATAAAATCGACTGTACATCCGAACTGGTGGATATCAGGTATATTACCTAAACTACACACACAATACAAAGCACTAAAACTGTAAAATTATAATAGTAGATTATCCAATAAGTAAAAAAAATTGGTGAATTCTTTTCGAGACATTAAGTTGTATCCCGAGAGGAGCGAAGTATTCTAAAATAGCATAAAATCCTGAGAGGGTCAAGGGAAACAAGAGCCGAAATGTTTTTCTTTTCACGTGTTAGGTACTTTACATTTTATCATTGCATACGAGAAAATAATTAGAGACAAACATAAACTTTTACACGGAAAACTTTGCACAGACAATTGGCGGCATTTGTTTTGCTTAGGTTAAAATTTAAACATGAGTTTTATTAATTTTTTTATTCACTCTGTGAAACAAAAGAGCGCTTTATTCACAGTTTTTTGTCTAGTGTCAATGCTACAAAATAAATAAGTATTGCCCTTACTAATAAAAAAATAATATACAGCTGTTATATACCCTGTGTAATTATATTGTGTATATTAGTCAATATTGCTTCCATAACACAATGCATTCGAAGCCCCCCGATGATCTTTCTATCTAAATCCACACATTCCCTTGCAACAGACTAGACACACCGACTGACATTTGTAATTGTGACGAACTAGAATCAACACAACATATACGATACCTAGGATTAATTATAGATAAAAACCTTAATTGGAAACCCCACATATCTTCATTAACAAAAAGAGTAAGAAAACTTATACCCGTCTTTAGGAACCTTAGGGACGTGGCTGAAACTAACCTTCTTTTGAACGTATATACCGCACTTTGCCAATCGCTTTTAACATACTGCCTGCCAGTGTGGGGAGGAGCACATGCTTGAGCTAGAGAGGGCCCAGCGTGCAACCATAAAAATAATGCTAAGAAAACCGCGTCTACACCCTACTGATTCTTTATACAAAGATGCAAAGATATTAACAGTCCGACAACTGTATATAAGAGATCTAGTCCTGAAAATTCATTCCACCATACTTCCACCACCTCTTGGCAATAGGAGTAGGAGACCAGACATCCCTAACAAAATAACAAGATCAACATTTGCACATCGCCAATATCCCTTTCTAAGTCAACACATATAAAGAAAAGAATATTATTCTCTGAACTTACCGAAATGAACTACTCAACAACAGAAAATTATATCAAACCCATACTGTAAGTTAAGTAGGTGACACTTATTAACGTAGGTACACAGACACACTCACCTGACAGACACACGCACTCACACACACCCACGCGCGCATACCCACACACATACACACAGATGCATGCACGCACATGCGCACATACACACACAAACAAATACTCTCACACACACGCACGCACGCACACGCACACACACACACACACACACACACACAAAGAACCACACACACACACACACACACACACACACACACACACACACACAAAGAACCACACACACACACACACACACACACACACACACACACACACAAAAAGAACCACACACACAAAAACAACCACGAAGGATTGCGAGCCTGACTGCCACAGCACAGATCTGCAAAGATCTAGTTTGGTAGTCAGCGTATATGTAACTAGATTTAAGTACTTTTGGTCAATAAATCATTATTATTATTAATAAATGATTATTATTATTATATTAATACTAATAAATAATTATACTAATAATGTATTATAATTTATAACAGCCGCAATGTATTACATTGTGTTACTGTACGATCTGCTTTAGCAGTAGTGTACACCTCAGTCGCTAATAGCCACATCTCAAGATCACACATCGCATGCTGCTTGCAGACACGTGACCGTTTTGCATATCCATTAAATTGTGATAGCTGACTAAACTATACGCCACTCCACATGCTATAATTATGTGTGGTGTATTTTTTCTCATACAATGATAAATAAATAATTATGCATTAGTGGGTTAAATGGAAGAAATGCAAGTAATGTAAAAGGTCCAGGGTTTTAAGAGATGATTAGAGTGCGTGCAAGTGCAAGTGGATGGCAAAGAAGGAAGTAATTGAGGATATGACATCTGACAAGAGAATTAAATGTTGCACCGACTCCAAATAACTAGGAAAAGGGCAAGAGATGTGGTTTAATGGAGAGGAAATAAAAAAAAAACAGTTTGTATTAAGAGGAATTTATCGAAATCAACGTACTCTCCGAAATATGGAGGGGTACTGCTGTGTTAAGAATAGTCACCAAGCCTAAGACTGACTGCTCTTATTAAATAATAACAACATAATCCTATAAAACTAATAATGGCAGTCCATTTCGACTCGTCGGTTTAAAAATGCTGAAAGTTGTCCAAGTTATCTAAGCTTTACGCTCTTTTAAATAGGTACTTCAATTTAAAAGTTTCTCTTCTCTTGGTTCGCGATCTTAGTTCAAATACTAAAGAGTTCATATAGCAAAATGCAGTAAAATAAATGGATTTGTAATTTACCTTATATAAAATTACCCGCATGGCCGGTAGAGGTTAGACTATGGGCGCATCATGGGGTTGTCTCATCAGTTTTATGGCACGGCTTAATATTATGGGGTAATTCTGTTAACCTCATAGCATTCTGGGTCTAAAAAATATATGTCAATCTTTAGGGCGCCGTTGATATTTATTTGTATACTA
The DNA here is from genome assembly GCA_963662185.1 of Eilema griseolum. Taxonomy (NCBI): domain Eukaryota; kingdom Metazoa; phylum Arthropoda; class Insecta; order Lepidoptera; family Erebidae; genus Eilema; species Eilema griseolum. The sequence goes on from OY759245.1 coordinate 20,795,036, forward strand.
CTTAGGTGGCATACAAGCTCACGGCCCACCTGATGGAAAGGGGTTACCGTGATTTTTGAACGTGTAACACCAGAGGAGTCAAACTTGCGCTGCCAACCCTGTAAGCACAGAAAGTTTCTGTGCCGTCAGTGTAGAAAACAAAGCAGGACAAGCCTTTAGTCCAACCAATGACAGCTCAAACTCTTCAGTAAGCTCTGGCTATCCGTTGAGAACACAACACGAACTTATTAAGATCGCGGTATTTTGTAGGGCAGAGGTACTTCCCCAATCGGACTGCTCAATTGGACGGAAATACCGTCGTGTCCTACCTTTTTTTCTACTAAGGGTCATCATGGTTAACATAAATTACTAATTTTGAATTATTTCGTCTCACGTAAACTCTTACCGCTTCGAAATTTATTAAGTCACCGACTTTCTGTTTTTTTAATTCATTTCATTCTCTATTCTTTACTTGTACCATTTTTCTGTTACTATTATTATTTTTATAATTAATAAGTTCAATTTGATATTCCGCATTAAACTACGATCACTTTAAAATTATAGCGTTTAATAGATTTAAATCTAAACCTTACAAATTATATATAAAAACCAATAAAATACTTCCTAAATGAACAATTTGATTTCAGAATTGATGCCATCTTGTGAAACTTAAAGATAAATTAATTTGTACAAACTTGTAAAATTTTATAAAGATTAACATTTAACTTCTGATCTTTAAATTTGACATGAAAATAAGTTTATTTTATATCGTTATTCTTGATTGATTGAAGTGTGTTTCTAATATATTGAAAAAGAAAAGATTTTTATTTCGCTCCGTTTATTCTTCCTAATTTCAGTTTGGCTCTTATGGCTTTCATGAGAGCAACTACCATCTGACCTTTCAACCCAGAAAGGAAAGACTGCATTAGATCTGCGTCCGACATTCAACAGGCTTATCGGTTTGCAGGTACTTGTTGTTATTAAATCTTAATTTGTGTTGTTATTGAATCATATAACGGTCAATATATTCCTTACTGCCACCTAAATAAGCTGACGGTTTGTACAAGATTATAATTTTAATTCTCCTCAGATTTGGCAAAGTAAAATCTAAGCCACGTTAAGCCGATTTGACTTTTCCAAATATTTTGACAACTCATTTGACGTTGAGATATTCGATTTATTGTTTGACACTTTGAGTTGGTTTTAAATGATAGAACTGTCATATACATATTATTCAGAGCAGTTAAAATTAAATATACATCGATTTTGATAAACAAAGTACTTAAAATGACTGATCTGATATTTGATACACACCTCTAGTTGCTTGATTTGTTCCTAATACCAAGGTAGGTATTAAGGCATTTTGAGGCTTTGTAGCCAAGATAGTCTGACGCTGACTGTACATATTTAAACCGTTGTATGTGGCGTTGCGAAGTATGTGTGTAGTGACCTTGACAGACAGAGTGAGAAATAGCGTGATAAGAGAGCGATGTGGAGTTATAGAAGGTGTAGTGATGAGAATTGAGAGAGGAATGTTAAGATGGTTCGGTTATATATATATATATTATAAGTGGAATGAATGAAAGAAGACTAGCGAAACATGTGTATGAGGCGAGTGGTACCGTCGGAAAGGGAAGACCTATTCGCACATAGCTGGACCAAATCGGGGAAGTATTAGAAAAGGTATAAAAACCTACCCCGTATGGGAGACATGCGTGATTGTATGTAGGTTTATATGTATGTTTGCAGCCGTAAATTCATTGATGACACATGCAGTGTCTCTACTTTGACAAAAATTATTTGTTGCCCATGTTACTACCAATCTTACTACCAGTAGTAACGCCGGTAATTGAATTACCCTTCTTACTACAGAAAGTTGTTAGAACAGCAATAAAATATTGCCCATGTTGCTTTCGTAAAATTAAAATTATAAAAACAAAACAAAACATTTTAATGTTCATGGGAATTAACTCGATCATCACCGTTGGTTTCCTTGCGATAGTTTAAAAATTATTAATATTAAAAAAATATATATATTAAATTGAAAGTTATTACAAACTCTAAAAATTGAACGTTCTGATATTTTACTATGTGTAATGAAATTTTTTTGTATTGCAACACATTTTTTGATCTGACAGCGAACAAAAATAAAGTTATTTTTGTTCGCTTTTGAAATTAAATATAAAGAGCTTAAAACATTTTATCTCGCATTTATTATTCACGCCATATTTTTTTAATCTCTTCCATAAAATACCCTGTAAAAAATATTTGCATTTAATTAATAATTTGAAAGGAAAAATGTGATTTTTTCATTTGCATTTGTTGAAATAAAACTAATTTAAGTTATCAGTAGTTTTTGAAGTTGTATCAAGTGTCTTGGAGCCCCATCACCACAAATATTAACGTAAAAAGACACTTTTTTATATTGTTTTTTATATCACTTAGGTGGCAGACTAGCACACGGCGCATCTGATGGGAAGTGGTTACCGTGGCCTATAGACGTATGCAACACAAGGGGTGTTACACTCGCGCTGCCGACCACGAAGACACCTTCTGATGCCCCTCTTGAAGAACCCCATATTGTAGGTGGTTGGGAAAACCGCAGCAGGGAGGTCATTCCACAGCTTGAGTGTGCGTGGGATGGAACACTATAATTTTTAACACTCTTTCAGCTGATTAGATTAAGTTGTCCTTTTATATCTCATAGTAAACCGGTGGGCCCTCGATTCGTCCAAATTAAATTTTGGACTTTAACCGCATTGCTTTAAAGTCTAAAATTAAATGGATTTTAGCAGTGTCCGTGGTATGACAGTGGTTTTGCTTTAGCAGAATCGATACCCTGATCAAAAGATGAGATTTTGACGCAGTGGCTTCAAACAAACCGCTCAACGGATCTGGCTGAAATAGGAATTGTTTCTGGATTAGGTTCCCAGGGTTGCAGCAATTGTATCGGTAGTTCATGTGCACGGAAAGGCGGGCAACAAGAAAGTTTATTTTAGGGTTACAGGCACAATTAAAAAAAAGGTTTCGTTAAATAAACGTTTTGGCAATTGTGACACCCAAGAATAAAGTTGTCAGTACTGCAGATGGCGTAGGTCCTTCAATTAAGGTGGTACCATATCAACGGTCAGAGACTCCATAAAGACCTTCTAAATAAAATAAAAAGAAGGAAAGGAGTATGAAGACCCCGAGGCGATGGAGCTAATAAAGCTAAGATGGTGATGAGCGGCATCGTAATTCTATTCATGGGTAACGCTAATGAGACAAAGTCATAAACACATCTGAATATAAGCACATGTAGCAAAAGCTTATTCATCTCTGCGTCAGCTTGTAAACACTTAAATTATATAATAGAATATAGTCCATAAATCCCAAGTACCGCCATAGAACATTTCCTTGACACAACTAGTGAATTGTTGACTTTAGAGGGCTCAGGTGTTGCATACTTATACGACTTCTACCTACCATAAACATTTAGTAGGTTCGTTAGCAAGTTATGTAGTTTCGTGTAGTATAACTTTGAATTAAAATGTTTATACAGAGTGACAAAGCATAAGGCAAGGGGAAGACCTAGGCGCACATACCTAGACTAAATCGGGGAAGTTATAGAAAAGAGGCAGGTCAAGAGTACCCTAAACCGACGAGCATGCATAAAGAATGTAATGAGAGTGAATGCAGCGAGATTAGTATGTCAGGATCGTAGCAAATGGAGATCCGGGATCTCTGCCTACCCCTATGGGAAACAGGCGTGATTTTATGTAAATATGTATGTATGTACAAAGCATAAGACACTGTTGTGTTGTGTTCCCAGCGGTGAGTAGGGTAGCCAGAGCTCACTGGAGAATTTGTGCTGTCAGTGGGCAGACTAAAGGCTTGTCCTGCTTTGTCTTCTACTGACGGCACAGAAACTCTGTACTTACAGGGTTGGCAGCGCGACTGTGACTCCTCTGGTGATACAGACGTCCATAGGTCACGGTAACCACTTTCGTGTGCCGTGTGCTTGTCTGTCAACTAAGTGGTATAAAAAAATAAAAAAAAAATAAGCACACGATGTTTTGGTTACGGTATTGACTTGACATATTTAATGAGATGAAGGCAAGTCAATTGGAATGACATTCCATTTATTTTTATGTGTGCCTAGTGACCAATAACCACAAATTACCGTGGCATATGGGCCTAGAGGCAACACACAGCATACTCCTCCACTCGGTAAGAACCTTCTGAAGATTTTTAGATTTTGCTTTAATTTTGTGCTCAGGCTGGGGGCTCTTAGTTTTGCCGTCACTCGCTGCAATTCTTAGAATCATTGGTATTGTTGTCGTCATGATCTTCAGAGATAAAAATTCCGCATCAAAAATCCTAAGATTATCGTGAACAAAAAGTGTTTGTTGCAAAAATGCAGTGATGCCAATTCAAGAACGGTATTTAAAATGTTATCGATGTCGGCGACGAGCCAGATGCCATCTTGCTGTGTGTGCTGAGTGTATGCACATTAAATTAGAATAACAATCCGTTTAGTTCACTTTAGCAAATTAACGTTCGAACCCCTTGACCTTTATTAAAAGGCGCAGTGGTATAAGTTATCAGCAGATGTCTTGCACACAAATTTATATCGTTTCTCTAGTTCTTATTAAACGTATTAAAAGTACTTTCAGACACAATCATGTTGGCATATTCCAATAACATGCCTCTAAATCTCATTCCATTCTTTCATTCAAAAGTGTACACTTTATTACAATAAAAAAAGGATCTTCAAAAATATTATCTTGGCTTACTTCTCAAAGTCGCGTGGTTCCCGGTAGATTAGAATTTAGACCACCCCATCTCTTCCCGTGCGGTGTCGTACAAGGTGACTAAGGGGTAGATCTGTTTAACATCAGACAGATATATACAGCCCAGACTCAGCGTCAGATGCATGGCTTGAGTCGACAATAGTGCCCGGAAGTCGGCAAAAGGTCAGCTCCTATTATGTGGGACCGAATTCAATGATTGGTAAAATGTGGGTGTTAATTCACCTTTGTCTAATCCTCCAGCGATAAAGACTGATTATATTATATATGTACATCTCCAAAGTACTTGATATTGGTCCTGTTTAATGAGTATAATTTTTTCTAGTTCAATTCATAAAACCGTAAACTTAGAAAGACGTTTTGTTATAAATATGTCGGTTTCCGTAGACTCATAAAATATCATAGTCATCCTTTATATCGAGCCGACATTCAGGCGTCTGCTGAAAACCATTTATTTTAAGCCTTTTACGTCCATTGGCAGAAACTTAACCATATTCCTTATTGAAAGTTTAAGAGAAAAAGTTAACAGCAGGAAACAAATGTTCACAAAAAAATTATATGGACAACACTACACAAAAGAAAAATAGTAAGTTGATGGATAAAAAGGGTTTCCAATTTTCTTTTAAATTAGTATAATGCAATGTAAAAATATATCACGCAACCGTCGATCACCTTACACACAAGATGTGAGTAAGACGTTCAGCACACTACCCATGCACTCCCGCATTACGCTGCGTATTGCGGGAGTGCATGGTCTTACATTGTGTTTATGTAGCTCTTAAAAACACGCGTAATCCAACACATTAAATATGCTTCACGCGTAGTTTTTCCCACAGTACTAACAGGCATTTCCACACTTCGCTGCGTAATGCGAGGTAGTGTGCAAACCGCCTTACTCCCAAGGCACACTAATAGATATCTCACACCAAAAAATAAAATAAAAAGAAGATTTTTTATTATAAGTATGAGTACACTCTCTAACATAACTGTTTACGATCGTTTAAACCAGGATCTATTATTTATATTACGTAGCGTACATCACGTTCAAGTTGCCACTTATCTTCACGAACGGTATTCGGCGTCCAAGCTCACTTAGGAAGCGAACCGCTGTATTTCAAGCTTTACGATCACTTTGAAAAAAATCTAGGAGAATTTTTAGCGAAAATCCGCACATACGGCCGGTGGCTAGCGGTTTTTGGAACAAGATATCGTAACTTCCTTTTTTAGAAGGCTTCCTACCGTGTTGAGGCCGGAAGGCATTTGTTTTGCATGTTTACGTTTAGTAAGTATACTACGGTAGTCATAAAAATTAAAGTGTTGTCTTAGTTTTATTTTAAATTTTATACTATATTCAGGTATCCTTGGAACCTTACATGCATAAGAAAAGACGGCAGGCGTTGCGCGTCTCCCCGTTTCCGGGGCCGAGTTGTGGACCCTGTGGTCCTCGCACCCGAGGAGGGCCAGATCGAGAGATGGCCCTGGGTCGGCCGGGGTGCGAGGGATATGCCTATCAACCTCACCTTCAGCAACCAACAATGACCCACAGAGGCCGTGCGTTTTAGTCAGTTCGAGTTCGACGTAATCTCTCCCACCGGCTCCGGCGGGAGGTATCATCCTCATATCATCACATCTCTTGGGGAAAGTCTGCACCAGAGGTTAATCCGTTGTTTATCAGGTGCACTGACTAACAGGTGAGGGCAACCTGGGTACCAAAGGTGCTGGTAGGGCACTGTAAAATAAATAATAAAGCCACATTGAAACAGATTTCTATTTATAGGCATTATAATACTAAGTAAGAAATGCTTTTAAGAAGTTTGTAAGCTGAATTAATAATGCCTAAGGGTGCTTACATAAAGAAGCAAGTTGCCGGTATTTTTTTTACGTGCGCAATATCCCCACGGATACCCCTCATCGGAGCCGGTGGAAGAAGTTGTGTCGGACTCGAACTGACCAAAACGCACGCCGCCTATGGGTAGTTTTGGTTGCCGAAGGTGAGGTTGACAGGCATATCCAAAGCACCCCGGCCGACTCAGGGCCATCTCTCACGATCTGCTCCTCTCCTCGGGTGTGGGACTACAGAGTCTCCAACTCGTCCCCAGAAACGGGGAGTAGATATAGTGCGTGTATAAGCTGGTTGTAACCGGCTGTAGCATACATGGAGTAGGGTGTGTAAATGAGTTGGTATGACGTACAGTTTCTATATTTCTTTATGGTATCTATGTCCATTTATTTTCTTTTTTGTTGCAATCTATATTATGTATACATTATTATCATAAAGATACAGAGTTTGCTTGTTTGGATGAAGGTAGTCGTCTCAGTACAGGAAGTAGATTTAATTGATAAAAACACACCCTACTTGATGTGCGCTTTATCGGTAGGGTAGCTGGTTAGGACTAGTTTAAACTCTGAGTTTAAACATGATTGTTCAAGAACAGTAGGTTTTATTTCAAAAATTATTTTTGTGTCAAATTGTCCGCTCGTCGAGGAAGGTTATAGGTATTTTATTGTTATTTTTATTGTTATTTTTAAATACACAACAGACAATAAACATATATACAATAAACGGACTTTTCAAACATAAATATTTTTTCAATTATAACCTACTGTTCCTATACTGAGACTTGCGTGTGCGCTTTACCGGTGCGGTAGCCGGTTACGGCCAGTTTAAACTCGCACTGTATCGACACTGGTTTGCTGAAACCGGCAACTTGTCTCTTTATGTAAAAGCACCCTTAACCGTGGCTCCGAAATAAGTGAAGAAAGCTCTTTCAATTCTATTTGTCTGTATACGCGAAAGTGAACCTTATTTTGATGCCTTGAATATGTGACATGAATGAAATTACTTGAATCAATGTTTGGTAGAGCTCCCGCCAAGTTATTTTCAAAAGTGTTCGATGTTTTTTGCAACTCTTAAAATTTATTTAGGTATTTCAAGTTATTTTAGTTTTAACACTTCAATATTGGCTTTCTAATTTTTAATTTAATGGTGTTATTTATTAAGTTCTAGAATATGTAATAACTAATAACAAGATATAAATTCAATTATATATCACTAGACCTTTACCGGTAAGAAATAATTTAACAAAGCACAAAATGTCCCGGCATAGCTTTATTATTATTTATTATATTTATTAGATTATCAATCTCTTTAATTTAATCTAATTAAACTATGACTTGTATTCTTATCAAATATACTTTAAAAACCTAAGACTAAAACTGAATAAAAGTTTCTTATACCGAGATCTAAAACTACAGTTTCCATTAAAAATACTCTAAACAAAGATTAAGCTAATGTCTGAACTGCGACTTTGCAAGCATCTCTCGTTTCTATCCCAGGGATGTTCCACAAACCCATTTTAAAATTCATTTCGTTCCCAAGTACGTGTGTACGCGAAAGTACATAAGATAAATTGTATTTCCTGTTTATTTTTGATATTTCTCTTTTCTCATTTTGCGAAGTGATTTGGACATTCGAGTTATTTACATTTTACTGGATTGTCATTGATTTGTGTTATCCACCGGAGAACGTTAGTCTGACTGAGTGTGAATGGGAATTACATATTTGTAAATGCTATATGCTATGCTGACATGTACTACTTTTTTTTTTTTTACGTGTGCAAAATCCCCACGGATACCTCCCCGCCGGAGCCGGTGGGAGAGGTTATGTCGGACTTGAACCGACTAAAACGCACGCCGCCTGCGGGTCGCTTTGATTGCCGAAGGTGGACATGTACTACCTATTAGTATTAAAGTAATCGGGATATTTACCATTTTATTGTTCTGAATTTCCAATATAATCCTGATACTGCAACAGCGCCCAAAAATCGGAAACTCAGAACAGTACAATATGGAAAATATCCCGATTACTGCAATGATGTACTCTCTAGTTATATTAGGACTAATTGACTCATTTACTGATTTATGGGTAATGGACTGCTGAGACGAGGTCTCGGGTTTGATCCCAGGTTTCACCGTGGCACACACCAATGAGTTTTCGATGCTTTTCGAAGTTATGTGTGTATTTGTCGCAGGTTTATAAGTGCCCGGTTAATGCCAATAGGCTCGCCACCTATTACATTGGGACCTAAACATAAACTGGCGAATTGTGGGTGCTAGCACCTCTGCCTACCCCTTCGGGGATATAGGCGTGAGTTTATGTTATGTTTTGTTAAAAAAATATTCAGTGAAATTCTACTGTACCCGGAATATCAGAGATCAATAACAATCAGTCACCACAACATCAAAATAAAAAAACAAACGTCATGTCATGTTCAACGGTAGAGTATTATTAAGGAGTCTGTGGTTGAACTTAAGGTTGAATTTTTTGAGTTTATGCTATCGAGCAAAAGGACGTAAAGGACCAATTTTTTTCGAATATATTTATGTGAAAACAGCACATGGTGGCTATTGGATATCAGCTATCATTGTCCGACACCGATATCGAATCGGATAATTTAAAAACGGCTTTAGCCCCTAGCAAAATTATAGCTCTGCCAACCTATCCCACTTTCTTCTCTTCATCTAACTCAAAATCATTGAACCCCTCTTCATAGGTACTGGTATACGGACCTTACATCAAAGGTACACACAAAAGTAGTTGGGAACACATTATAAACTGGCAACTGTTACGCGCAGTGTGAGTTGACTAATACCGAACTTTCAGAATACGAACATTGTCAATTAAAATTTATTGTTTAACTTGTTAACAATTTGACATCCCCTTGTATTGTTTAATAATAATTAAAAGACTCTCGTAAAGTAATTAGGTATACGACTTCGTTATATAATAAATTGATTGATAATTAAGTACATCAGGTACTTACATTAATTTATTCTTGAAATTTTGATGCAATTAGAAGACTAATATTTGCCTAGTGTACATTACTTAATGAAATTTTGTAGCAATTATAATAGTATTTTTTTTTAGATTTCGATCAGAAAAGATCCAGGATAGCAAGTTACTTACCCGGCTCGAAGGACCAAAATATTTAAGAATGTATCCATAAAAATCGCCTATCATCTATCATGTTTAAACATGACTTATTTCTATTGTTACTTGATTACTATATCAAGTATATCGACAATCACTCTCAATTGCTAACGACACGATTTGTCTTATAAATTGAGCTGGTTCTGTACCTAAGTCTTATTTATGAGAAAAATAAGATTTGTCAAATAAGAATTTAGCGACTAAAGTAAAATTTGTTTTATCCTTTGTGTACTATATTGGCAGATGAGAATACAGTCCAGTCTACTATAATGTCAAGGGTAAGGGTACTTTTACCAGACATTTGAAATGTATGAATTAAACTTATTCATCATAATCATAATGCTCCAGTTGTATCCAAAGTTTTAACTATCAAGCCCGGGGTCCGGTTCCCTACTCTATATCTTGATTTGTTTATCTTTTCTTATGTACATATATAGATATATTTATGTGTGTATTAGGCATACACCTATGTACTAACTTATATTTATGTTGTAAAAGTACGCCAAACAACAACTTATTCCAACAACTTTAATCACTATCCAAAAGTTGCCTGACAGAAACCCCTTAAAGCTATAAGGCTGCTCATTTTACTGATTCCGTTATTATAGATTTTAATAATGATATATATTAATGGTTACAATAAAGTATATAATAAGTAAAAATCTTTTATGGGAGGAACTGCTGCCTGACTCGCCACCCGAGACGTAAACTCAGCTTATAATCAACAATATTCAAGAAAGTTCCATTGTTCTAAAACTCTCGCCTAAAATATTCAGTAGTGTTTGTGAAAGTAAAAACTTGTAGCATGTTTATTATCTAAATAAGTTCTACCTTAAAATCCGTTTTTCCTTCAAATTTTAGGGCAAGTTTTACGTTCAACATAAACTTCCTATATAAAGTTAAGTTAAACTTTACTAAGGTATTGTCCAAATTTATTATTAATTACGAAGTTTACGAAACAATAACTAACCTGGGCAAAGTATGTAGACAAAATATTTGGAACAACTTCGAAGCGCTTCGGGAAATAACAACATGCCTCACATTTTAGAAGCTATTAGTGAATCATATCAACGCTTAGTTCGAATAACATGAATTGTAATTATTATTATCAAATTATACAATACACAGTGGATTGCAAAAGCCCAAAGGCTAATTCATTGATAGACACAATACACATAGATGCAAAATACAAATTAGCCTCATTTTCACTTGCATGCAAAGTGCTTTTTTATACTACTTAGGTGGCAGACAAGCTTACGGCCCACCTAAGCACAGAGTTTCTTTGCCGTTAGTGTAGAAGACAAAGCAGGACAGTTTTACACCTTTAGTCTTCCCACTGACAGCACCAACTCTTCAGTGAGTTTTGGCTAACCTACTCACCGCTGGGAATTCCTTTTTTTCCGCTGGCATTTCCTCTCATATTTTTCTCCATTCCATGATTTGGTTTAGTTGATTTTTACGGAAGTGATTGCCAGTGATCCCTTAACCCCGAAAAGAAAGTCATCACCAGAAAATCAACATACAAGGTGAATAAGTGTAGTAAGTTTAAGTCCGTCAGTACTATTCTGTGGCTTGAGCTTGGAAGATTACGATAGTCTCCTTCACTAAACTATTTACTTTACATAACAATGCATGTAATCACACCTTTATCCTCGGAGGGTTAAGTAGAGGTGAAATAACACCCACAATTCTCCAATCATTGTATTCGGTCCCACGTAATAGGGGGTAAGCTTATTGCCGTATTGCGGGCGCTATTTTTGACGAGAACAATGCATCTGAGGCGAGCCTGGGCTGTATATATCTTTCTGATGTTAAACAGCCCTATCCCTTAGTCGCCTTGTACAACACCGCATGGGAAGAGATGGAGAAAATTTTAAATTTTCCTTTACTATAATTAACATAATAATTTTACTTTACCATAATTTTAAAATAAATTTTAACAATATCACACTTCATTAATACAATTCAGTAAATAAACACATACATACAAACAGAAATTAATACAAGTAACACAAAATACAATTCAAATTTGATCATAAACAAGTTATACGCCAAAAACAATATAAAGCTACGATGAATTATTGAAAAGTCAACTTCAGGTGTTGCCAGAACATTTTTATGACTCAGTGAATCGTAAAACGCCGCGAAATTAATATAATTTTCAAATGTAATTTATTACAAAGTCTATCTGAAATTTAAATAGGATTTGAAGGCGGGTTGGAGATTAACCGGCTGTTAATCTGGTGTTATCTCTTGTTTAGATTAACGAGTGATTTATGGGGCAACTCACCGCGGATAGATATTCATCTTGAAAAGCCGTTTTCTTGAGATGTAACCGAAGTTTTGAGAGGTGATAAGTATTGTGACAAAATTAAGAGGTAAGAGGTAAAAGGGTTATGTTCAGGGGATTTTGATTGGAAGGTTATTTGATAAGGTCGTCCGATTCTTTCCAAAACTGATTAATATGATAATAATAATAAAAGTTTCAGCTTACCATCAGGCAAGGCGAAGTCCAATTGACGTGTCCTATATAAAAAAAATAATAATAATAATAAACTCACGCCTATATCCCCGAAGGGGTAGGCAGAGGTATTAGCACCCATATTTCGCCAGTTTATGTTTAGGTCCCAATGTAATAGGTGGCGAGCCTACCATTAACCGAGCACTTATAAACCTGCGATAAATACACACATAACTGGGATGATTATTATGATTATTTATTTACTCAGGAAACAAACAGTCATGTACTTATGTTTCTAAATAACACGTTTTTCTTAAAGACCTAAAGTATCATAAGATACTATAATTATATCAATAACTATACAGCAACACTGACGCACAAATGATACAAGGACAAAGAAGAAAAGGAAGGATACGACCGTTCTATTCGATCTCTGGTAAAAACATTGCTCTTAGTTTTTCTTTATAAACATATAAGCTTGTTCTCAAAAAATAAGTAAATAAATTTAAAAATATAAATTGTTTATTTCTCACAAACCAATAAATTCAAAATATGACACAAAAGGATTACTGTATGCACATTGGGTTGTGGATCGCTGGCAGGTTATAAAAACCTGAATTACAGGTCACCAGGTACCCACGAACTGATACAATTCAAAACTTAGATACAGACACATAAACTCTGCGAATAAAGTTAGAAAGGATGTGTGAGGGTGTGTGTGTGTGTGTGTGTGTGTGTGTGTGTGTATGTGTGTGTGTGTGTGTGTGTGTGTGTACGTGTGTGAGGTATGTGGTCTAACAAAATAAGAAATTGCGTAACAGAACTTAAACTATAACATTATAACTACAAAAATGTGCAATCAAATATACTAGGTAGGACACGACGGTATTTCCGTACAATTGAGCAGTCCGACTGGGGAAGTACCTCCACCCTACAGAATACCCTGGCCATAATAACCTCGTTTTGGAGGATCAAAAGCTTGTCCTGCTTTGTCTCTTACACTGACGGCACATAAACTCTCTGTGCTTACAGGGTTGACAGCGCGAGTGTGACTCCCTTGGTGTTGCACACATCCATAGGCCACGGTTACCACTTTCCATTTGGTGGGCCATGTGCTTGTCTGCCAACCAAGTGATAATAAAAAATCGAACTCAGTCAAAATTTATAATTTTTTGGATTCCTATTTTAACTTTTGTTGTAAGAATCACTTTGTCTGTTTCTTATATTATTATAAAGTGGCCATTTTTCGAGAGTGATAAAATTATAGCGTAACCTATTATAAGTTCAGTATAATTTGTGAAATGTATGGGACTCGCCCTCACCTGAGAGCCGGCTCACCTGCTGATTAACGGCCGGGACTCTGGCATAAGTTTCCCTCTCGGGGTATAAGGTCAGGCGGTCTTCGCAGACATAAAAGTAGCGTGTGGTTCCTATTGCATCCGAAATTTTCACCTCGGAGCTCTGGGTCCACTTACAGAGCCGTAGTTATATGCCTTGATCACACGCAACGAGAGGAGTTGCGAGACATCGCACTCTGCCGATGCTCGACCAAATGCATTGTCTCGTCACCCCACTGGGTGCGTGTGATCAAGGTATAAATCGGTAGATGCAGTTGGTTTGGTCTCTATTAATCTTAATTGACCCTAAAACACCCACAGCCCGCTCCAATAACATCATTAATACAAATGCTTATCAACCTCTACGTTCGTGTATCACTACAGTGTTTAATCCTCTTGCGTTGGCAAAGCGAGATCTAGCTATTTTGTCAGGATTCCACTATAACGTCAGCGCTGGTATGCGCCGGTATCTAATGTGTTCCGAACAAAGTTGGGTATGAACCACTAGGTACTACTAAGTTGCAAAACTGAGGGGCTACTTTGAAACGTGCATTCGGGATGGATTAAATACGAACGAAACGTATCATTTACGTGATGTTTATTCTATTTTATTTCGATGACTTTAAGCTGACCCTTCAGTTGAGCTGAAATGGTTGTGTTAGGAGTGAGTTCACGTCAATATTGCAATAGCTTGGTATCAAACCCGTGACATCTTGATTGTAAGATGTCTTCTTAAACTACCAACACATCAGATTTTTTTAAGTTTCAATAGGACGAATGAAGTTGTTCCCAGCGGTGAGAAGGGTAGCCAGAGCTCACTGGAGAGTTTGTACTGTCAGTGGGAAGACTAAAGGCTTGTCCTGCTTTGTCTTCTACACTGACGGCACAGAAACTCTGTACTTACAGGGTTGGCAGCGCGACTGTGACTCCTCTGGTGTTACAACATAGGCCACGGGAACCACTTTCCATCAAGTGGGCCATGTGCTCGTCTGCCACCTAAGTGATATAAAAAAAGTCCTTCTTCTGGAACAATTGTAAGATACAGCGAAACTTTGATCCGCTATTTCGGGTGTAGGTTTCATAGTAAGCCTACATATTCTGGTGTTTTGCAATCGACCTACTTATAAATATTTTATATAAATGGGTAGTGAAATTTGAATGCATTTTTGGATTCAGTTAACTGCTAATGCATGCATATTAACTGCTAGCACTATAAAGTTACATGGGGTAACCAAAACAGCGTAAGCTATTCTATAATGTGAGTGAAAATTCCTTTCTAACATGTAGTCAAATTTTTTTCTTATATTAGGACACACCAACTTGACTTCACCTCGCCTGATGGTAAGCTAAAGGCAAAGTTTTAGGAAAGAGGGTCGCTATTACAGACTCTAAGTAATATTACAATGGTGGCATTTAGCTTGGCGGCCTCATCAGATGCTTTTTTACGCCCCGCTTAATGAACCCGGGACTGTAGAAAGAAGGAAACACGTGTTCTGGTAATGAATTTTAGGTTCTGGTGGTGCGGCAAAAAAAGTGTCTCCGAACCGCTTGGTTTTCGCTCGTATATTCTGCAGAGTGTGAGGGTGAGATCTAAGAATAATCTAGAATGTTCTTTAATTTTGTTCGTCAATCAGTCATATAAATAAGCAAACCATAGCTAAATCATTTTTTGCCATTATCATAATATACAGTCGCCATTATATCACGTTACTGTATCCATAGCTATGCCACAACCGTATCGTATGTCTGTGCGGTGATGCATAGCGCACATTCATCATGCGTCCGATAATATATATTTCACGCCTATCTCGGTATCAGAAATATAGAATGTCAGGAGCAAGCGTGTGGGCGGTCCGATTGTTTGGAGCTTTTCATATTATTAATGCTATCGGCATATTTGAAACATATTTCAGAAATATGTACTTCGTGAGAGGGACAATCAATTGGATGTTGTTATTTTTATACGATCATAGATTTTCATAGGATTTTATAGGGACACTAGCTGACCCGGCAAACGTTGTTTTGCCATAGTTGATCAGTTATCGACCGGCGAAGGCAGAAGATAAAATTGAATTGAGAAAAAAATCATAATTGAAGAAAATTATTAAAAAAGAAATTTAAAAAATCGGGATGGAAAAATAGGGGTTGATCGCAGAGGGTTGAAAATGCAGAGTAATGCAGAGTTTCTAACATTGTATTATAAAAAAAGTATTTGAAAAAAAATATAGGTGAACTATCCTTAACATTTAGGGGGATTGTAAATAGATGTTGTCCGATTTTCAGACCTACCCAATATGCACACAAAATTTTATGAGAATCGTTCAAGCTGTTTCAGAAGAGTTTAACTACAAACAGCACAACACGAGAAATTTATATAGGTACTAGCTTTTGCCCGCGGCTCCGCCCGCGTGGATGTCGGTTCCCAGGGTGGACAACCCTTATCACTAAGGGGTATGAAAAATAGATGTAGGCCGATTCTCAGACCTACTCAATATGCTCACAAAATTTCATGAGAATCGGTCAAGCCGTTTCGGAGGAGTACGGGAACGAACATTGTGACACGAGAATTTTATATATAAGATTACAAGATTTTATGTATTAGAGGAATAGAATTCCGCGGCGGCGGCGCGCCTGGTGTGCCTCCCCATTTCCGGGGACGAGTTCAGGACTCTGTCCGTCCCCCCACCCGAGAAGAGGGCCAGATCGTGAGAGATGGCCCTGGGTCGGCCGAGGTGCGAGGGATATGCCTGTCAACCTCACCTTCGGCAACCAAAACGACCCACAGGCGGCGTGCGTTTTAGTTGCCTCTCTATAACCTCTCTCACCGGCTCCAGTGGAGAGGTATCCGTGGGGATTTTGCGCACGTAAAAAAAAATAAAAAGAGGAATAGAATTTGGCAAATTACCGTAAATAATAAGTTCCTTATTAATAATAATTACACAGGATATATAAAGCTGTTATGCCGACATTTCAAAATTTTGATGTAACAGCTTTTTTATATCACTTAGGTGGCAGACAAGTACACGGCACACCTAATGGAAAGTGGTAACCGTGGCCTATGGACGTGTGCAATATCACAATCGTAAGCACAGAGAGTTTCTGAGCCGTCAGTGTAGAAGGGCTTGGGCTTCCCACAGACAGCACAAAAACTCTCCAGTAAGCTCTGGCTACCCTACTTATCATCGTGTCCACCACAATACCATCGTGTCATACTTCGTTATGTACCCTGTCCATTTTTATATGTCAGATGGGGAACAGTCCCTATCTCTTAGTTGCCTTTTACAACTCCCTGGGACAGAGAGGGAGTGGCTTTATTCTACGTTTCAGAAAACTAACACAGCAATTCCAAGAGCTTTTAAATAACCATCACTAGGTATTCAATATTCAGGTTATAAAAATAATTGATCATTCTGATTCACAAAATACAATTTCCTTTTAAGCCAAACAATGAAAATATTTAGTCGTCTAGTAAAAAAGGCTAGTATTTTTCCAATCAAAATATATTAGGAAAACCTTCTTTTCATTTCATTGTTCGATAGAAATTAATATATTTTTTATTACCAATGATAAAAAGTTATTATAATTTATAGCCGTTCCCGGTAAAAACGAGGCTAAGAAGCGTTGCTTTGAAGTCTGGGGTGTCACTGCTGGCTGACTTAATACTATTGAATGAAATTTGCCTGCAGCGGTTTTACCATGCGCCTACAATATGGGGTTCTTTCAATTCATCAGGTCGCAATGTGTGAGGGAATTCATCCTCTCACATTGCGACCTGAGACTGCGCACTGAGCGATATGATAGAAACTTCATCCCGTGCACACTCAAGCCGTGGAGTGACCTCCCTGCTGCGATTTTCCTAACCGCCTACAATATGGGGTTCTTCAAGAGGGGCATTAGAAGGTTTCTTCAGGGTCGGCACCGCGAGTATGACGCCCCTGGTGTTGTACACGTCCATAGGCCACGGTAACCACTTCCCATCAGGTGGATTGTGTGCTTGTATGCCACCTAAATGGTATAAAAAATGTAAAGCCTTTATTATGCTAATTATTCAAATCGAATAAGATAGGAAAATAATTCAATCAGGCGGGAATCGAACCTGCAATCTTCCCTTATAGGGCGAATGCTCTAACCACTGAGCCATCGAACCTTGAAATCATCCACATCTTCCTATATATATCCGTCTTAAGGCGACGGTGGAAGTCATCTACCGATACTCGTACGAACTTTTGGCACCATTGAATGATTTAGATATTAATACATTCATCTATACTTTTTTTTTTTACGTGCGCGAAATCCCCACGGTTTCCTCCCCACCGGAGCCGGTGGAGGAGGTTATGTCGGACTCGAACCGACTAAAACGCACGCCGCCTGTGTTCGCTTTGGTTGCCGAAGGTGAGGTTGACAGGCATATCCCTCGCACCCCGGTCGACCCAGAGACATTCATCTATACTAATATAATATTATAAAGAGGAAAGATTTGTATATTTGTATGTAACCAATAAACTCAAAAAGTACTGGACCGATTTTAATAATTCTTTTTTCATTAGAAAGCTACATTCTTCGTGAGTAACATAGGCTACTTTTTATCCCGATATTCCCATAGGATCAGGATTTACGCGGGTGAAACCGCGGCGCGGTGCTAGTACATAGATAATCTCAAAAGAAAAAAACTAAACGTTTAGAGGCATCAGGTATTTTCAATATGAACAAAGTCTGTGATATCGCGGATAGCGAATAGAATGCAGCAGAATCACCTTTGCTGGTGACTTTTGTGATGTATTGTGATGTCGTGTATGCCTGCCTGCCATACACTTTACGCCAGACTGCGGTAAGAGGGGTAAAACGATGGAATGTAGCCTTATTTACTTCCAATTTAGATCCTGTAGAAAATTATTTGCAAAATATAAAATAATTTTATTCAACGTGATGTTTAAAACATAGTTATTCACTAAATCGCAGTTGACGAAATGATCACTTAAGTCAATGAGAGCTAACCTTCAACAAATTTAAGAAAGCACTAACTACCTGGCTGATTGAGAAGTGTTATTATAGTGTCAAGGAGTTTCTTGAGGATAAATGATGATTGTTTGGGTACAAATCACATTTGAAGTGTCATTTTAATGTATTATGTGGGACTTATAAATGAAATGATTATTGTATGTGTAATTATTAGTAGGTAAGTATTGTGTATTCTTTTATATAAAAAAAAAAAAAATTATACTTGCATGTATTCTTGACACTAAATATTGACAGTATTGGACATTTTATATGTATTCTAATTTTAATTTTAATCTTATTACAATTGAATTACCTACATCATCATCAATCGAATATGTAACATTTTCAATGGATTTTGCATGCAGAGAAACTACGAAGCATGTCGGACCTTATTTGTTTTTATAACACCATTGTAACATACCATGTTTCGAGCAATAAATGATTTACTTACTTACTTACTAATGACTATACCTACATACATACAGATAATCACGCCTTTATCCTCGGAGGTGAATTAACACCCACACTTCACCAATAATTGTATTCGGTCCCACGTAATAGGAGGTGAGCTTATTGCCATATTCCGGGCACTATTGTTGACTCGACCCATGCATCTGAGGCTGAGTCTGGGCTCTATATATCTATCTAATATTAAACAGCCCTTAGTCGCCTTGTATAACAGCATATGGAAAAAGATGGGGTGGTCTAAATTCTACTCTGCCGGAAACCACGCGGCTAATATAATATCTATATAATACATAATTATTAACTTAGTCTTATATAACTTATTATTATATAACTTAGTATTATATAAAACAAGGTAGACATAAATTTGCACCAGTTTGTGTCAACTATCGATCTAGTGTTACAGTTAACAAGTCTTAAGCCGTTTGTAATTATCATAACACATACCACATAACAACACAAAGGCGGAAAGTGACGTCATTATATACACACATGGTCCGTTCTCACGGACGCCTCAATATGTCTCCAATGAATAAACCCACAGACCCATATGTTTGTATTGTGAACAATTCTAACCAATATGCCCAAGACTTATTGTGAATTCCACTTCAGTCATGTGTACGAATTTGATCCTCTCAAGCTATTGAGAATAGTTTACTTGTATAGTTCTATACGAGTTACTATTGAAAGTCTATTAAGCATATGGGTAGAATTAATTAGTGTTACTGAATATGTCGTATGTTCCAGTAATTAAATATTAACAAGTGATTTTTTTATATACAAGACACGTACATCAGACCTCACTCCGCCTGATGGTAGGCTGTCTTGTAGAGAAGCGTCTAACCCTTTTCCGGACTCCAAGTTTACATGAGGCTGTTTTGATGATACTCTCGATGTAGTTTGTTCGTTTATTTGTCTCGATGTGATTGTGATGTGTTATTCAGGTTGCAGGGTACAGGATATTGATATTGTACTGTATTGGCAATGGCATGCTCTCAAGAGTCAGTGGGAAGGGGCAGAAAAGAATGCCTGCATTTTCTTGGCATTGAACCCGACCAGGTTGTCAGAGCCCCATTGGGAATTGTGATTCAGGATCCAGTTGCGATATCTGACTGCTTGGCTGCAGGATGTATTTATTACATTATGTGTATTATCTATTTCTTACCCACTTTCCATTATACTCCTAGTTTTATAAATGTAAAAATGTGATGTGATGAGCAAGCTATAATGGCTGATCGGATCTAGCTAAAATTTCGTACAGAGATAGATTTTTTTCTTTATATAGAACACGTCAATTGGACTTCGCCTTGCCTGATGGTAAGCTGAAGGCAAAGTCCCAGAAAAGAGGGTCACCATTACTCACACATATCGTGTGAGAATGGTGACATTCAGCTTGACGGCCTCATCATATGCTTTTTCACGCCCCGCTTCAAGGACCCGGGACTGTAGGAAGAAGGAAACACGTGAGCTGGTAATGAATTCCAGGCCTTAATGGTGCGACAGAGGAAAGAGTCTCCGAACCGCTTGGTTCTTGATCGGATGTTTTGCACCGTGTGCGGATGACATCTAAGACCTGCACGTGTTGTCCCGTGTAGGAAAGGGGAGGGGGGGACTAATTGGAAGAGCTCATCAGAACACTCCCCATGGTACAGACGGTAAAATACAGCCATGGACGCAACATCTCTACGCAGCTGTAAAGGTTCTAGGGTGTTCGTGATCTCGGGATTCCCAATGATGCGGACCGCACGTCGCAACAAAACACGTCACAACCTGTCGAGAGCATCTAGTAAGTACTTTGCAACCATCCCAGAGATGCGAGCAGTATTCCACACAGGAGCGAATTTGTGTCTTGAATAAAAGACACCGCTGCTCCGGCGTGAAAAATCGTCTCACTCTGTTCAGGACTCCGAGTTTTCGTGAGGCTGTTTTGATGATACTTTCGATGTAATTTTTGTTATTCAGGTTGCAGCGAACATCCATACTTAGGATATTGAGATTGTCCTGCAGTGGCAGTGGCGTGCTCTGAAGAGTGGGGAGGGGAAGGAAAGAAGATACTATCTATGACAATACTTTCACTGCTTTTTGTTCCGAGAATAGATTCCCATTGATTGTGGGAACGGTATTAAAATTCCACATTTGTGGGACCGGAGCCATCAGCTATCC
Organism: Eilema griseolum; assembly: GCA_963662185.1. Lineage (NCBI taxonomy): Eukaryota > Metazoa > Arthropoda > Insecta > Lepidoptera > Erebidae > Eilema > Eilema griseolum. Next base: position 20,816,219 of record OY759245.1, read on the forward strand.
ACACTTCCATACTAATATTTTAAATTCGAATGTAACTCTATTTGTCTGTCTGTCTATCAATTACGCTTTCACGTCTAAACCACCATTAAAAAAAGGACATAGGCTATGTTTAGTTGTGCTACCCGATATCCACGCGGGCGGTACCGAGAGTAATAGCTATTTTTTTTGACCGCCTCTGTGGCGTAGCGGTAGAAAGTTCGACTGCTACGCAGGAGGTGCGGGTTGGATTCCTGCTCAGTAAAAATATTTGTATGCATGATTATGTATATTTGCATTGGTCTGGGTGTTCCTATGTATAATATGTATTTATTTACAAAAAAAAAATATTTAAGTATGTTTATCCGAATTCTAGATTCCATAACACAAGTTAGTAAAGTTATGCTTACCGTGGGTCTAGATAGCGTTGTGTGGAATGTTATAGAATATTTATTTATTTATTATCTTATATATACACTCGAGAGCAATGAATCCGGGTCACTTAAAGAATGTTAAAAATCTCGGAAACTAAAAATGATAGGTTAATGCAATAAATTGTATTTAATAGACAATGTAATACTCCTTAAATGAAAGTAAAAAAAATATGAGTCACCATACATTTTATTAACACAAAATTACATAAAGAAAAAAACTGCTGATCTCTCCTTAAAACAAAAATAGGAAACATGAAATTTTTGAACTTTATTACGATTTTCTTGAATTTTAATACTTCGTATTGCCTCCTCGTGCTTCCATTACTGCGTTTACGCGGTTTGGCATGCTGTACACCAAGTTCCTTATACGATTTTGGGGAATATTCTCCCATTCCTCTGTGAGAGCAATTTTGAGCTCACGAAGCGTGATTGGGGGAGGGTTTCGTTGTTTTACGCATCTGCCTAGCTCGTCCCAAGCATGCTCGATCGGGTTGATATCCGGGCTGCGCGCTGGCCACTCCATACGAGTAATGTTCATCTCTTGAAGGTAGTCATTCACAATCCTACCTGTATGAGGTCTGGCATTGTCATGCATAAATATAGCATCCTCACCTAAATTGACCATAAATGGACCAACGTGATCATTGAGGATTTCTTCCACATATCTTACGCTAGTTAAAGAGCCGTTTTCTATGATCACCAGCTCTGTGCGACTTTCAGAAGAAATTCCGGCCCACACAAGTACAGACCCACCACCGTAGGCTACTTTTTCTTCGATGCATGCTTGCTTGAATCTTTCCCCTGGTCTTCGATACACTCTGTGTCTTCCATCGTGCTTGTAGAGCATAAATTTTGATTCGTCGGAGAACATAACTTTTGACCAATCTTCAATACTCCAATTTACGTGGCTCTGGGCATAACTTAGTCTCGAAATACGATGCCCACGCTCCAGTTTAGGGCCGTTTGCAGGTCTAAGGGGTTTTAAGTTAGATTCAGCAAGCCGACGTCTTACTGTCCATGCACTTGGGTTACTTCCTCCGAGGCGTCGAAACTGATTGGTGAGTTCAGTTCCTGTGAGAAAGCGATTTCGAAGCATGGTGTTCACCAAGTATCGGTCTTCTCGTGCTGTGGTACACCTGGTTCTGCCCGTTCCTGGTCTGCGTAGGTTAGAACCAGTTTCTTCGTAACGTCGGAGAACTCTTTGTACTGTTGACAGCGACACACCGACAGTCCTGGCTGTATCGCGCTGACTCCGGCCGGTTTCCAGCATTGTAAGTATTCTGGTGCATTCTTCAGGCGTAAGCGACATAATTTCAGCTTGATTAATGAATATAGAGCACTATCAACATGGTTTATGTACCCACATAAATGACAGATTACAAACAAAAGCAACACCAAATGCTGTAATTTCGTAGTTCCATCTTCGAAAGTGGCCCTTTTTCAAATTTGATTTTTTTATGATATAACTTTACAATAACTAAGAAGTTTTAATACCTTCATTTAAGGAGTATTACATTGTCTATTAAATACAATTTATTGCATTAACCTAGCATTTTTAGTTTCCGAGATTTTTAGGATTCTTTAAGTGACCCGGATTCATTGCTCTCGAGTGTATTTGGTACTACCGGCTTCAGCAATACCATTTCAAATACAAGTTATGTTGTATAAATAAGCTCAAATGTGCCTAATTTGTCCTTATTTGGGGACATTAAGAGGACGACGGTGACGACTCAAAGCGGTAGTAATGCTAAAGAAATGTTAAGTTGGGTCAAGCCCATAAAAAGCGTGTCGTATTTTTTCGTAAAAATTCAGTTTGTATTTTAGCTGAAATAGGGGCTTTTTGATATTTAAATCAAGAAACTTGTAAAAATAATGTGATGAGGCCACCAAGCTGAGTGTCACCATTGTAACATTACTAAGTGTCTGTAATGGCGACCCTCTTTCCTGAGACATTGCCTATTTAGCTAACCATCAGGTGAAATGTCCTAGATAAAAAAAATGTACTAAAGAGGTTTTAATTTAGTTTTTGATATAATTATTAGTTGAAGAAGCGGCTTCTTGCACTATCGAACTGATTTTTGAAAACCAGCTACGCATATGTAATTATTTTCTTGCTTTGGTAACCAGTTACAAAAGTAAAATTGTATTTAAAACAAACTTAGTAAAAAATAAACATAACCAAGTATCAGAGCCAGATATGACCAGTTCCTTTTCAAAGCAAAGAAATAATGTTGTCTTCGACTAAAAACGAGGGGCAGATGTTTGACCTATATATACGGTGTCTGTATATTTGGTGTCTGTGGCACCAATAGCGCCCAAACAGATGTAACTATTTTAAAGATTCTTATGTTTACAACGTAAATAACTAACTGCTAGTACGAAATTATTTTTTTGTTGTTTAGAAGATGAATAACGTGGTTCTTAACTATGAATTATAAAGGTCTATTCTAAATATTTGAGCATCATCAGTTTTTTCCTAATTGATGAAGAGATCTTACTAACTTTAAAGTCTGATCATTAGAGGTCTGTTTTATAAATCTGTTTATCAAGAATAAGTAATGTTTTATCAAGAACCAAGCGGTTCGGTGACTCTTTCCACTGTCGCACCATTAAGGCCAGGAATTCATTACCAGCTCACGTGTTTCCCTCTTCCTACAGTCCCGGGTCCTTTAAGCGGGGCGTGAAAAAGCATATGATGAGACCGTCAAGCTGAGTGTCACCATTGTCACACGGTATGTGTAGGTCAGCAGGTCATGCACATATGACCATCACTATGACATCAGGCAAGGCGAAGTCTAATTGACGTGTTCAATATATATAAAAAAAAAGAAACCTTGAGTATAGTTCAAGTGATGAAGATTATAACTGCAGATGCTAAGAAACCCAAAATGGTGGTCCCTATCTTGACAGCTTTGACATAAACTTTTCTCGCTCTGGTTGAAGAACTTGAGATCGTAAGGGGAGGGAAATACGTGACATTATAACCTTCAAATGATGCGTAGCAGCAGCAGTCTCCAACTCCTCGGCAAACAGATCTGAAGTTGGCTATTCTGTCTGGTATAAGTTAACTTTGACATAATCTATTCGCTATTCGAGGCGGTTTCCGCACAGTAAGTAAGGACCACCCGATCGCTTTGATGTAATCGTCTATGGGTGTCGTAAAAGGCGATGAAGAGATACGACTGTTCTCCATCCGATAGTAAATATATAGCCCGTGACAAATTGCCCGCTTGACGACAATAGGCTAGCCCGCTATTACGTGGTCTTCTTCTTCATTTCCTGACTATTTTACCGCTAACAGTTCCACCCAACCCTATCAAATAGAATTGTTATCGAAAATATCTTTAAATTCCCACCATTTGGCGAATTCGTAATCATTTTTCAAAAATGATTTTATCTTCACTTAAGCGAACTAATGAAGCGTTACTTTGTACTCTGTGTCCCCGATTAATGGCTATAGGAGTGTAAATGACTGGAGTTCATCCTATTTACTTTACTTTCAAATTACTTTTTCAAAACGATTGATAATTGGCGCTCGTCAAAAAAATTAAAGGGTATTTTGTCATTTCGCGCAAAAATGAAAGAATACAAGGAAAGGTTTCGAGTTTTATTTAAGAACATCAAATGTTGAAATTGGATTGGAAGGTGGAGGGTGTAACAGTTTTTTTAGTCGGATCACTACATAATAGGGGAGAACAACCCTATTCCTTCGTCACCTTTTACGTGACCCATGGCTGAAGACACCAAAGAGATGGGGTGGTCCTTACTTACAGATAGAATAACCAACTTTAGACATGTGTTGCCGAGGAGTTGAAGACCACAGAAAGAGTTGGGATGGTCCCATTCTACTTCACCAGCACTGAAAATTTTGTCTAATTGCTTAGTTTTTCCATCTTTTTTCTCTCTCTCTTTTTATTTCTAGAGCAAAAGTAAGGCACTCAAGTCTGTATTCCAGCACGAAACTTACTCTCAGTCCTGTATCTCGTTTATAACAAAATCTGAGGACAGATTGTACTCTAAATGACATTTCTAATGTCATTCTGATAGTTCATTCACAACTGAGCGTTGTTCTGGAATACAGGCAATCTTCTCTGTAGACTTTCATAGTCTGCCAAGTACATGACAGCAAGAATGAATGGTTACTATAAGGTACTGTGAATTGTCGCCCACAATGAATTGAATTATGGCCACGTTGCGAGCTACAACTACTGCAAGTGTTTTTTTTTTTTTTTTTTTTATGTATAGGACACGCCAACTTGACTTCACCTCGCCTGATGGTAAGCTAAAGGCAAAGTCTCAGGAAAGAGGGTCACCATTACAGACACTAAGTGCTACAATGGTGGCACTCAGCTTGGCGGCCTCATCAGATGCTTTTTCACGCCCGCTTAAAGGCCCCGGGACTGTAGGAAGAAGGAAACACGTGTGCTGGTAATGAATTCCAGGTCTTGGTGGTGCGGCAAAGAAAAGAGTCTCCGAACCGCTTGGTTCTTGCTCGTATATTCTGCACAGTGTGAGGGTGACATCTAAGGCCTGCACGTGTTGTCCTATGTAGGAAAGGAGATGGTGGGATTAGTTGGAAGAGCTCGTCAGAACACTCACCGTGGTAGAGACGGTAAAATACAGCCAAGGAAGCAATATCTCTACGCATCTGCAAAGGCTCGAGGGTGTTCGTGACCTCAGGGTTCCCAATAATTCGGACCGCGCGTCGCTGCAACCTGTCGAGAGCATCTAGTAGGTATTTCGCGGAGCCATCCCAGAGATGCGAGCAGTATTCCACGCAGGAGCGAATTTGTGTCTTATAGAGAAGAAACCGCTGCTCCGGCGCGAAAAAACATCTCACTTTGTTTAGGAGTCCGAGTTTCCGCGAGGCTGTTTTGATGATGCTCTCGATGTAATTTCTGTTATTCAGTTTGCAGCGAATATCCATGCCTAGGATATAGAGATTGTCCTGCAGTGGAAGTGGCGTGCTCTGAAGAGTGGGAAGGGGAAGGAAAGAAGATACCTTTTCTGTGAACGCACAAGCCTGCGTCTTCTTGGCATTAAACTCGACCATGTTCTCGGAGCCCCATTGAGAAATGTGATTCAAGATCCGGTCCAGTTCAGTGACAAGAAGCTGTCTTTTTTCCACGATATCAGACTGTTTGGCCGCAGGTTGTCCGTGATAACTCCCGTGTAAGGTGCTATCGTCTGCATAGCAATGTATGCTGCCGGTGGACAGCATGTCGTTGATATGCAGAAGAAAGAGAGCGGGAGATAATACAGACCCCTGCGGTACGCCAGCATTTATTTGCAAGAACTCCGAAGCCCGTCCATCACAGAGGACGCGGATACGGCGCTCCCGCAGGAAACTAGCAATCCAGTTGCACAGTCTAGGAGGCAGACCAAAGGCTGGTAGCTTGGAGAGAAGCGATTTGTGCCAGACTCTATCGAAAGCTTTGGCGATATCAAGACTAATTGCCAGTGACTCGCCGTGCTTGTCCATAGCCTCACCCCAAAGATGGGTAACGTATGCTAGAAGATCACCCGTTGACCGTTTCGGCCTGAAGCCATATTGCCGGTCATTAATTAAGGAGTGATCCTCTAGGTGACGCATGAGCTGTTTGTTAATGATGTGCTCGAAGACCTTGCACAGCACTGAGGTGACGGCTATGGGTCGATAGTTGGCTGGCTCTGAGCGATCCCCCTTCTTGGGGATCGGCTGTACATTCGCCTCTTTCCAAGCCGAAGGCACTGTACCCGAGCTGTAGGACAGTCGGTACAGCCGCGTAAGCATCGGAGACAACTCCGCTGCACATTTTTGTAAGACCACCGCTGGAATACCATCCGGGCCACTGGCTTTCCGGACATCGAGTGATTGAAGCACCGCACGAACATCGCATTGCCTGATACGTATTTCAGGCATTACGTGGTCACCATTGGGTAGTGTCGGCGGCTGTATACCGCAATCATCGACTCGGGAATTGGCCGCAAAGAGATTTACTAGCATATTGGCTTTCTCTTGCGGTCCATGGGCCAGGGATCCATCAGGGTAGCGCAGCGGTGGCAGCGAAGGCTGACAGAAGTTGGCCTGCACGGCTTTGGCCAGTCGCCAGTATCCACGGCTGCCCGTGGGATGTGCCACTAGCTCTTGACCAAGCCGCGCAATGCGCAGGGCATCCGCTCTGACGTAAGCCCTCTTGCAGACCTTTGTGGCTCTGTTGTACGCCGCCTTGAAGTGGCTCACATTGGGATCGTGCGTGGCACGCGCCCTTACCCAAGCGCGATACGCGAACTGCTTTTGATCAACAGCCCTCGCACACTCGCGCCCGAACCAAGGGCGCACTCCTCGGGCACCGGTGACATCAGTATACGGGATATAGTATTCCATACCCAGACCGATCTCACCGGCAACAGCAGTAGCACAATCCGAGGGTTTCTTACCTTCAAAGCAGCGTTCAACCCACGGGATGGACGCAAAATAGTTGCGCAGCCCATACCAATCTGCTGACGAGTAGTGCCAGAGACGCTGCTTCCCCTGCACGGGTCGTGAAGGCGCTATAATTGGCACCTTGGAGCAGACCAGACAGTGGTCGGCATTGCCTAAAGCGGCTTGTACCGAAACACTGTACAGGTCTGGGTGACTCGTCAGCAGAAGGTCTAGCAGAGAGGGTGCTAGGCCCGACCTTCTTGGTATTCTAGTGACCTCGTGTACCAATTGGGTCAGGCCATGCGCCAGAGCAAATGCATGGGCGGCTCTTCCCGCATGGTCTGTTTTGGAGGAGCCCAACCAGGTTTCGTGGTGGGCGTTAAAGTCCCCCAAAAATACCACTTCGGCGTTCGAAAACCGTTCCTGCGCATCATCTGCCGCCTGACTCAGGTATTCAAAGAGTCGAGTTGTCTCAGCATCTCCTGTATGGGAACGGTAGAGGCACACATAGATCTGACTCGTAGAGCCATGGTCTACGTGTACCCATAGGGTTGAAAAGGATGGGTCCTCAAGGCAGCGCAAACGGCGACAACAAACATCCGCCCTAACAAACACGCACACCCCGGCTTTTGCACGGAAATTTTCCTCGATAACATAGCTGGGGTAAAGCAAGTAGGTCGTGTCATCAGGGCGGCCTATTTGTGTCTCCGTGAGAAAGAGCATATCTGTTTTCGCCGTCTCAAGGTGTTGGTGGACGGCGTTGAGGTTCGCATGGAGTCCACAGATGTTAGTGGACTCCACCTCAAATAGCGAGCTTGTGGGAGTTTGTAGAGCCGCTGTGTTGCCCAATACTCTTGTATGTTTGATAGACTCGACGTGGTCACTACGAAAATGGATAGTATACATTAATCTATAAGGAACGTTAATCTATAATAATATCAAAGCGAAAGAGTTCGGTCCTTTTTTTCGTTGAACGCGTTAAGCCTCAGTAGCTTAGTTGTTAAGGAGTCGGCTTAACAATCGAGAGGTCCAGGATTCGTAACCTGGCCATTACCCTACCGACGTGGACCCACTTCTAACACAAGCAATTAAGCTTTGCTAGAGGGGTTCGATAGAATTTTAGTAATTTCGTTTAACGAGGAAGTAAGGGAGCAGAGCAGTAATCAGTACCCTACTCACCGCCGGGAACACAACACGAGGTTATTATTGCCATGGTATTCTGTAAGATCTTAGGTGACAGGCAACCACACGGCCCACCTGATGGGAAGTGGTTACCGTGACCTATGAACGTGTGTAACACCAGATGCGTCACACTCGATATACCTGTTAGAACAGAGATTTTCTGTGTCGGCAGTGCAGAACACAAAATCAGGAAAAGTAAATAAATAATAATAAATATTTTACAACATTCTACACATTGCTATCTAGACCCATGGTAAGCATAGCTTAACTAGCTTGTGTCATGGAATCTAGAATGCGGAATAACATCCTTAGATACTATTTTTTTGTAAATACATACACATCATACATAGAAATGCAAATATACATATTCATGCATACAAATATTTGCACTGAGCGGGAATCGAACCCGCGCCTCCTGCGTAGCAGTCAAGCGTTCTACTGCTACGCCACAGAGGCCATCTTTGGTCTTACCACTGACAGCAGAAAAAGTCTCCAGTGGGTTCTGGCTACCATACTCACCACCGGGAACACAACACGAAATTATTATAGCCGTAGTGTTCTGTAGGATCTTGACATTAGCCGGTAAATCTTAAATTTACGGTAATATCAAAGCCTTCTAGTTAAAAATGTATTAGGAAACGAGCTCGAGGACACCGCGCGTCCTCAATTTGCATAGATAGGTTGCTAGTGATAATGTACAGTCTACAAAGGAGATACAGTTGCACTTTTACATATAAAGTTGTATATAATGACGCAACCGTATCTCCTTTGACGACTGTTACAGGAAATTGGATTGATATCAAATTGAAAGGAATGATGATGTTAATATTAAACAATATTATATATACACACTATATGTATATATAAACAATATTAAAAAATAGGAGGTAGGACACGGCGGTATATCCGCCCAATTGAGCAGTCCGACTGGGAAAGTACCTCCGCCCTACAGAATACCGCGGTTACAATAACTTCGTGTTGTGTTCCCAGCGGTGAGAAGGGTAGCCAGAGCTCACTGGAGAATTTGTGCTGTCAGTGGGATGACTAATGGCTTGTCCTGCTTTGTCCTCTACACTGACGGCACAGAAACTCTGTGCTTACAGAGTCGACAGCGCGAGTGTGCTCCTCTGGTGTTACACACGTCCATAGGCCAAGGTAACCACTTTCCATCAGGTGGGCCGTGCGCTTGTTTGCCACCTAAGTGATATAAAAAAAATCGCCCATCCTTCGCTACTCCGACGTTTTCTCCGGATTCGAACCTGATACTTCTCTATTATAACCCCGACTCCTTAATAACAAAGTTAAATATAATAATCTTAACATAAAGAAAAAATACACAGAAAGAATACAAAAATACATACCACTTGCTGATGAAATACGGCAAATGTGGCATCAACACACAGTTAAAATCATACCTATCATTCTCTCATCCACAGGTCTCATTCCAAAACCATAACACACATCACTCACAGAATTAGGTCCACATAAAAAAGTATATATTTCATTACAGAGATCAGTTGTTATAGATACATGTTCCATAGTTAGGCGATCCCTCACATTCACTACACAAACACCCACCACAGTTCTAATTGAACCGACTCACTTGGCTTAACCCCGTGCTAGGTTCACATATACCAGCCGAAAAGGCAGAGAATTTTATCTAAATAATTTTATAGCACTGTGTAATTTGATTTAATCAATCAATTAGCCCACGGCAGTCCATTGCTGGACATAGGCCTCTCCCAATGTGCGCCATTTTATCCGATCCTCTGCCTTCTGCATCCAGTCTGTTCCAGGCCTTTTTCAGGCCGTCCGTCCATCTGGCTTTGGATAACTTTGTTTTTTTTTCGTACTCAAGAGGTCCTTCTCCATTTCCTGATTCTAAATTTAATAAGACAACCTTAAACAACACCACAATGATAATATTAAATTAGTACAGTTTTTATGAACCAAATAAAAGTTTCAAACAAAACCTCTTAACTTAATTCCAAACAAAAAAGAATTATCTGGCTCAAGGGACCAAACTACAATTAAATTGGTCCCAATAACATTTGTTACCTACTTTGTGTTTCGTTTGCTTAGGACCCTGTGTTTGTGAGCTCCATGTGACGGTATTGGCACAGTGGTATTCATTTGTGTTATAACCATAACGGATATTTATATTATGTTTGTAAGTAATTTGAAGGGGTTTTCAAGGAAGTGTGTAATATTTGTCTTAAGGATGTTGGATGAAAGGCTTCCGTCAACAGTTTTCTATTGACTTTGTGTTTTCTGCTGTGTGTGCCTTCAGCATATTTAATTGTTTGGTTCTATTGTTTTAGAATACTAATTTACCACAAGGGTACTACTACCTTTGTTATAGTTTAACATCATAAAATTATAAATATTTTGTCGATTCTAAACGATTAAAAGCAACATACATACATAAAAATACGCCTTTATCCCCGGGCGGTGAGGTAGAAGTGCATTAGCACCCACATTTCACCAATCATTGTATTCGGTCCCACGTAATAGGGGATGAGCCTATTGTCGTATTCCGGGCACTATTGCTGACTCGAGCCATGTATCTAAGGCTAAGTCTGGGCTATACATCTTTGTCTGCTGTTAAACAGCCGTATCGTATAGTCCCCTTGTACGACACCACATGGGAAGAGATGGGATTGCCTAAATTCTACTCTGTCGGGAACCACGTAGCAAAAAAAAAGTTGTTGGCTGAATACTTTACAGAATACCAGGTCTGTAATAACCTCGTGTTGTGTTCCCAGCAGTGAATAGGGTTACCAAGCTCACTAGAGAGTTTTGGGGTTGTCAGTGGGAACACCAAAAGCTTGTCTTGTTTTGTCTTTTACTTTGACGGTACAGAAACTCTCTGTGCTTACAGGGTTGTTAGCGCGAGGTGACTCCCTTGGTATTGCACACGTCCATAGGCCACGGTAACCACATTCCTTGAGGTGGGCTTTGTGCTTGTCTGCCACCTAAGTGGTATAAAAAAATACGGTTGATTATTTTGAAAATCTTTTATGTTTTTTTAATATTAAGGAAGATCATATCTTGAAGCATTGTTCCACTAATTGGCAGCTCGTGCTTTCTTGTGAACTTGCTTATAGATACTATCCACTCATTATCTAATGTAGGTACTTACAGTTTTTATTTTGTCAACTAAAGTATATGCCCGAAACAAATCAGTATTCTTCTCTTAACTCTCGTTAACATGACCCAGAATAATGGTTTCAAACTATAACGTTCACAGTATAAGAAGCGGCCGCGTGGTTTCCGGCAGAGTAGAATTTGGACCATCCCATCTCTTACCATGCGATGTCGTACACGGCGACTAAGGGATAGGGCTGTTTAACATCAGACAGATATATACAGCCCAGACCTGAGTCTGCATGATGATGGCTGACCTCAGACGCATGGCTTGAGTCTACAATAGTGCCTGGAAAACGGCAATAGGCTCACCGCTTATTACGCGGGACCGAATTCAATGATTGGTGAAATGTGGATGTTAATTAACCTCTGCCTAACCCTCCGGGGATAAAAGCGTGATTATATGTATGTATGTATTAGAAGTCCGTTCTTTAGCCACAAAAGAAAACCAAAAAGGTATACATTTTGTTGCTTTCTAAGTGTCTCACTTTTCAAGAAAACGTAATCATTTCGCCTACAAAACTTATTAATACATCAATGTCCGTGTAATTCTATTCTGCCCATATTTTCATGTTGTCTATGTTCACTTTTGTAAAAGCTATCTTATTTTCCAATACATTTTGTGTAAGGTGATTAATTATAGTCACGGACTACTGGCTATTGAATTCCTTTCACCAAATGTGTCATTAATATAATGTTCAGTAAAGCAATCACTAATCCTGCTGAGTGTTGGATGTCTCACTTATGTTATCATTCTGTAAAATGAAAGTACTGGCAACGACAGAAGTTGATTACTTAACAGTGAAATATTTACAAACTCTTTTTTACTTTGAAATACTGTTTTAGAGTTCAATGAGAACAGAGTGGGGAATATTTTAGGTTTTGTTGGTTATTTTATTAAAAGTTTCACAGCAAAAGTTGTCAATAAATAAGAATTTCTCAAATTAGTTTTAATCACAAAAGTTAACTGTTCATTTTGATTACAATATTTTGTACTAGCTATGTCCTTTCAAGGTTTAATCTAGCCCTATACCAAATATCATCAAAATCGGTTCAGTGGTTTAGGCATGAAAGCACAATATACAGAAAAACAGACAGACATTCAGCGTTACTTTCCTATTTAATATTTTATAAAACGAAAGAAAAGATAAGTCGTTTATTCGCAGATCATCAAGATACACACACAAAAAATACCATAATCTGGTTCTGTATATTTTTATAATGGGAACTGATGAGAAAAACGTGAAGTGTCTCATCTACACCATAATGAAATTAAATGAAAATATATCACTTTGTTCCTATTTAACAGATCTACCTGCAAAAAATTAAAGCGAAGTTATAAAAGAAGAAATATCTAAATTCGCGGCCTCACCCTAATTGTTCCACGGACGTAGACAAATGGCCTCCCAGATTGTGACGTCCAACATCCGTCGCATTGATGAAGGTATCACAGAACAGTCAGAAGGTATATTCTAGTATAAGCAATAAATTTTAATTCGAAATGTAAGTCGTATGAAGCGTTATTACGTTTGAACTTTCGAACAGTAATAAAACTACTTTTATGTCATTAAAAATATATATATTACCGGTGGTGGAGATGAGGAGGGCAGTGCTCGGCATGTCTAACGGTGGACGCGTATGACAAGGACAATTGGTGGTGGAACGACACAGTCCAGAGAGAGATCAAGACGAAAAAAGTCCTCTTGAAAAGTAACAGGCGTCCAAATCTCCTGAAAGCCAAACGAGACCAATTGCATCCACTATACTAGTTGAAATCGTCTGAGGGGCAACAGTTCATCTATAAGTTGGCGTGTTCTAGGATCAAAGCAGCGCAGACTTGTACAAGGAAGTCGCGGTGAAGGAGCGATGGCGCTCATATTTCCATGAGCTGCTGAATATGCAGTATAACAAGGTGCAGCCCCAGACCTCTCCCCAAATCAAGGACTAGTACCACCGCTAATGCCTGCAGAAGTCTAGACTGCCATTCACCGCATGAAGAAGAAGTCTCCATCAAGGTTTGGAAGGCAATGGGTGCCCGTGGTGTGAGCATCCTCACAAATCTTTATAACAGCGTACTCCTCACCGGTAAGATCACGAGCTAGTGGAGGCTGAGTGTCATTACGCCAGTCTTCAAAAGTAAGGGATCGGTGCGGGAGTGTTGAAGCTACCGCGGTATAAGGATATTGTTTCACACCATCTTTAGAGAAGCATATATATAAATCTATGCGCTGGCCTATTTCTAAGTACTTATAGGCCTAAGTCATCCTCATCTACAAGCCAGTTCACTGAGTTCTTCCCCAACTGAGCATGAGAGACTAAAAACTGAAGAGACACACCTATGTCCAGTTAGTATGAAAGAGGCTTTGGCGTATCCTTCCTTCTCGTCGTCAGGGAAGTTCAAACCAAAATGGAATAAAAACTTACTACAGTTATATAAGAGCAAACCCCGGGCACCATAGGCCAAGCTTTGGCTGCAGAAATATAGAAAGGTATGACTTACGCTGGACCAATCTGTTACTAATAATGTAAACTTTTCTTTCTGCAAATGACCTATACAATGGCACAACGAAAAATAGGCCTTCAATATCCCAGGGCGGATCGATAGCACCCTGAGTTCACTCTAAATTTCTTTTGCCCTGAGATTTGCACGTTTTTTGTTCTTTGTAAAGTTTCGTGAACAGTTTCTTTTGTATTGAGTTCTGGTTAATGAGCTCCGGTGACAAAGTACCTTCGTTGTCAAAATTTATGTGATTAGAATGATCGTTCAACTTTTTAATTATAATGAGCATGTTTATCTGCAAAAAGTTGACTTTGAACTGTGATTTGATATGTTTATACTAAAAACCATGGTTTTAGTAGAAGTGGGGTGGTTTTAGGACCCATTAAGACGTTCAAAGCAAACAGAAGTGTAAATAAGCTGCATTAAATGGCTATATCTTTTAATTGCTTTGACTTATCCCAATAACTTCTCGAGAGAAAAAGGTCTTAATAAATATACATATAAACAGATAACGAAGTGATCCTACAAGGATTACGATTTTCTTTTTTGAGACACGTACGGAACCTTGAAAACTGCATCTAATTATGTAGTTACGTTTCTATTTTCAGCAGTTTATTCCAAAATATCAATATTCTAATCAGGAAGCTTGCGATTCGTTTGAATACAACTTGCCTTGCATTTCAAATTGTTATGCATCACGAATAAGAATATTCCACATTGCGATTTTGAAACTAACTGCGGAGAGCTCGTCGACAAAAACAATGCTACTGTTTCGAATCTAGGTCGTGTTAAGTATTTTGTGTGTTCAGTAATTAACAGATTTAAGTTATACGCCGTGTGTTTCTTGCTAAAGAGAAGGGGCTACTCCATCCCACACACGATCTATTGTCAATAAACTTTATGAAAGATTTGTAGAATTCAAAAGATATTTGTTTGTCTTATAAGTAAATTTATGAATAAAATCAAATCAGATATTTGTTTGTCTTATAAGTAAATTTATGAATAAGATCAAAGTGGTTAAACTCTAAATAAGATTGGATAAGACTTAATCGTGACACGGTTAAACGTGTCTTGGTATTAGAATTTGTAAATGTAATACTCACTCTCAGCAATCGACGCCACAAAAAGCTCGACCCGCGTCAAGTGGAAAAGGAGAATTATGTCTGACATGACATTACGCCAATTTGTAGATTGTAGTGTAGATACCTTGAAACGGTTACCGCTGTTCATACAACATAGTGTTACGACTCTAGTATATCAGAACGAATCTCAATTTTCATTCACTGTACTAATTATGCTATTTATAACTAGTACTCAGTATCGTTCTAGAATTTTTAATTCTATTTTCTTGAAGTTCATCCTTACAATTCCACAGGCTGCTATTACTTATGTAGCATTTTTAACATTATTATTTTTTTCATTGTAAATAACTTGTGAAGAAAAGTATCAAATACACTGCTCGCAGTTCAGAACATAGTTCGCCCGCATTTGACTGTTCAACTTTCTCGACTGTTCGGAAGTTGCCGCACTTATAGCATTTTTCAGCTAAATGACAAAAAGTTTTGTTTACAACGCCTGTATCTTTCTAAATACAAGATTGTTTGAACTTTAGAAAGAACTTAATATAAATAAACCCGAATGAATCAGCTACCGGTGGTTAGGGCTCCAGAGAAAGGAACTTCCGCACGATGCACGCCGTATAAAGAAGCACAGTCTTCTGCATCTGGCCCTTGACCCAACCATCTAACCCGAACCTCTTTAGGTGTTGGTCGAGGCTCTTTGCTATTAGTCCATTGACTAACACGACTATTGGTGCAATGTTTCCTGATTCAACACAACATTCCACATGTCGACAATCTCGTGGGCCAAGTACAAGTACTTAACCTGCTTATCTTTCTCAGCTTCCGCGAGATTCTCGTCATGAGGAATGGTGATATCAACAATCAATGCTCGGCGTTCGGATCGGTCTATCACCACAATGTAAGGCTTGTTGGCTACAACAGTCCTATCAGTGATGATAGATCGATCCCAGTACAATGTGACATGACTATTTTCAAGAACTGGCTCAGGAACATACCTATAGTACGGCATCTCAACTCCCACAAGGTTGTATTTCAGAGCAAGTCACTGATGGATTATCCTGGCTACTATTATTATTATTAACTGGATGTATTTAGTTAAATATTGCACAAACGCAAGGAGAATGTAAGCGATGCGTGGACGATAGGCGCCTTTTTCTGCAAACAAGTAATGCTCGTAAAGGAGGAAGAGCAGGAGCGGTAGCGGGAGCGATAAAAGGATCGAAAGCAAAGCTGCCCGCGTACTGAGGCAACTCGAGCGTCAGAGTTCGATAAATGACCAGACAAGCGTTGCGCTCCTCCGCGTTTCTGGGGAAGAGTTGGGGACTCTGTGCTACCCACACGCGAGGAGAGTTAGATTGAGAGAGATGGCCCTGGGTCGGCCGGGGTGCGAGAGATATGCCTCCGGCAACTTCATCTCCAGTAACCTACTACTCTCAGATGGTTTGCCTTTTAGTCGGTTTAAGTCCGGGGAATTTTTGCACAATAAAAATAAAGGTAGGTATTATTATTAATTTGTGCAATATTCAAACATACTTTACTTGTTTAACTAATAACATACTTTATAATGATTTGTTTATGGTATAAAATTGATTAATTGCTGTAGCAGTACCATCGGATGCTCCGTTATACCGCTTTCAATAAAAAGTAAAATGATTTATATTGATGATTCTTTTAGTCGGGATAGGTTTATTTTATAGTAGCTGCTATCCACAACAGTCCAAGGGAAACTTATTTTGTTTTACAGCTTATAGTTTTTGTGTCGTTATTTTTACCCGACTGCACTACTATTTTTTATTAATATTTTTTATTTATTTATCATAATTATTTTTATTTTAATCTTTTTATTTATGATATAACATGTATGTATATTTGTAATCGCCTTCAAAATCCTTTCATTTGAGACCACGTTCATTGAAATCCTGCCAGCCGCTAGCCCTGTAGAGGGGAACAAATAAACTAACCTAACCTAAACCAACTTAGTGTGTTACTATCTTAATTAAGTCATGTAATTGAAAATTTAAATGTAATGAAATGTAAAACTTATTCTGAACGATAAATATTACTTGCTTACTTAAATAAAAATAAATCAGGCTTTAAATTTTCTTTCCTTGAGAATTCAATATTCAACTATTACCTAGTGATATATTATCAATCCCTGTGATGATTTCGTCTCATGTTTTAACTATGCAATTGAGATTTCTTTAAATATTTATTGCTTGAAATTTATTAATTTGGATGATATATATAATAAGTATAATTAAAAGTAACTTTGGCAACTCCTCCATAATTAACAACTTTCCTTATAAATTTGAATGAATTCAGAGTCCTAATTAAATGTTACAAATGAAGGTAAGTTAATAATATATGAACTTGTTTACTCTCTCTCTCTCTCTCTCTCTCTTGAGAGAAGGTCTTAATATCTTTACGATCAATGGATTTTTAAAATAGAATATGGACCATTTATTTACATGAAAAATATTCTTTATAATACATATACATTATATACACAATTGTATATATTGTATAGTTAGCACAGTTTTGTATAAATTTTATAAGTATTTTTACTATTTAAATTAAGTTAAATAGAATTGATTCGTCAACATTCTCAAACCAATCTATATAGTGGTTGCCCAGTTGTGTCTAAAGATTGCACTTTGCCGATGACCGCTTATTATTTTTGATAGGAACGTTGACTTTACAAGAGTAATATAATAATAATAATTTATTCATCAAAAATCAGGACTGTACATTGTACTAATACTAGTTTTACAATTATGGTCTTAATAGCTAAGTCATATAAGTAAGTACTATAATAATGTCTACATTAGAAGTAGCATATTATAAATGTGCCATAGAATAGTTTTTATTGGTAAAATAGAATTTAAATTAATAATCTTACTTTATTTACATTTTGCGACCTACCTGATCTAGGTTTTTATAAACCTGTGCTTCAGGTTATGTCTGTTCTATTATTTAAAATGCATATTGCAAAAGTTATACAACATAATGTAAAAGTATCTATGTTTACAGCTTATCGCTACCTATTTTAATATTTCTAACAGTTTATCCGTGTCTGCGTAATCTAGTTTTTCTAAATATTCTGTAGTTAAAACCTTAAAGTTCCAATAACTTAGATTATATATGGCTAGTATTTTGTTTAATTTATTATACAGAAAAGGCCCTAAAAACATATAAAATTTATTTACAAACTCATGCTTAGCATGTGGATTTTCACAAACTATATCTTTTCTTCTCTTATCTGAAGGTGTAGGGAGTTTGGTATGTTGGAGTAGTATGATGTTCAGAATAAATAATTGGCGAACTGTTAACACCTTACAGGCCCTGTAGAGTTGTTCTGTAGGAAATCTAAAAGGACGAAACGTGGCTACTTTTAAGATAGCTCTTTGAGCACGCTCTAGTGGAAGTAAGATTGAGGGTCCAGCCCCACCCCAGGACGTTATACAATAAGTAAGAATGGACTGACACAACGCCAAATGTACCTGCCTAATTAATTTATAGCCCGATATTGCGCGTAAATTCTTAAATATATACATTAATTTTCGTACTCTTGCACAAAGCAATTCAATATGTTTACGGAAATTCAGATTTGTGTCAATCGTTACTCCAAGATATTTTATATTGTCAGTTTTTGTTAATGTAGGACAAGCGCATGCAAGGTCAGCGGTTGTACAATAATGTGCATACATGTTTATGTTAGTCACAGGTTTGTCAGTATTTCGCATTGTAAACAACATAATATTTTGTTTTATCGGTATTTAGTGATAAAAGATTTCGTTGGAGCCATTTCGTCACATAATTAAAATCCTCTTGAGCATGTCTAAATAACTCATCTCTGGATTTAGCCGAGAACAAAAGAGCCGTATCATCAGCATATGATATAATATAACCATTTTGAAGTTTTGAGTTGCAAAGGTCATTGATATAAATTAAGAATAAGTTGTCCCTAATACACTCCCTTGTGGGATTCCGTATCCACTATTTTGGAGTTCTGAGCTCACTTTCTGTCCAATTTTCACACATTGTTGACGA
The DNA here is from genome assembly GCA_963662185.1 of Eilema griseolum. Classification (NCBI taxonomy): domain Eukaryota; kingdom Metazoa; phylum Arthropoda; class Insecta; order Lepidoptera; family Erebidae; genus Eilema; species Eilema griseolum. The sequence continues at coordinate 20,834,996 of OY759245.1, forward strand.
TCATTCAGATAATCTCTAAATAATAGTAGTAGCGTTCCTCTTACTCCAAGAGCTTCCAGTTTTTTTAATGATATGGAACATGATATGGAATCAAATGCCTTGGCTAGATCCAGGAAAATCCCCATAGTTTTCATGCCTTTATCCAGGTTGTTAGTTATGTAGTCTGTTAGTGTGTGTACAGCTTGGCTAGTCGACCTATTCGGCCTGAAACCAAATTGATAGTCAGAGAGTAAGTTATTGTCTTCCAGATATTTTGTTAATCTGGTGTGTATAATTTTTTCTAATATTTTAGAGAGGCCTGTTAACACCGAGATAGGTCTGTAGCTATTGACACAAGATTTATCACCAGATTTAAATATCGGGGTAACGACCGCTCGTTTAAGTGATTTCGGGAAAATACCGTTAGTCAAGCACAGTTCGTAAATATGGGTTAAAGGGGGTACAAAGATGGATTTGAACTCTTTTAGTACTAAACTAAACTTTAGTTTTTTAAGTAGGTTATTGCAAAAATAAATATTGCAATAACCTACTTAAAAAACTAAAGTTGCAACACAATAGGAATGAACTGCAAAAGGCTGTCAACAATACTAAGCAAATTTGGAAATTCTTCAAAAAGAATTTGTTCAGGTCACAACCACCCGTACCACCACTCGATTTATTATCTAATTCTAATGGGAACCCACTCAACACAATGAATGACATTAACGCCTACTTTGTAAATGTTGGCAAAAGTCTCGCAGAAAAAATTCAAAACCCAGCCTGCTCTATTGATCCACTACTTTGAAATCCCAAAATGTACGCTCAACCTATTCTACCCTAAACTCCTTTGTTTTATTAAATACAGACGCTGAGGAAATAACTAGAATAATAGCGGGGCTGAAGGATAATTGTTCTACTGGGTGGGACAACATTCCTAATAACATACTAAAAGAGTTCAAATCCATCTTTGTACCCCCTTTAACCCATATTTACGAACTGTGCTTGACTAACGGTATTTTCCCGAAATCACTTAAACGAGCGGTCGTTACCCCGATATTTAAATCTGGTGATAAATCTTGTGTCAATAGCTACAGACCTATCTCGGTGTTAACAGGCCTCTCTAAAATATTAGAAAAAATTATACACACCAGATTAACAAAATATCTGGAAGACAATAACTTACTCTCTGACTATCAATTTGGTTTCAGGCCGAATAGGTCGACTAGCCAAGCTGTACACACACTAACAGACTACATAACTAACAACCTGGATAAAGGCATGAAAACTATGGGGATTTTCCTGGATCTAGCCAAGGCATTTGATTCCATATCATGTTCCATATCATTAAAAAAACTGGAAGCTCTTGGAGTAAGAGGAACGCTACTACTATTATTTAGAGATTATCTGAATGATCGTCAACAATGTGTGAAAATTGGACAGAAAGTGAGCTCAGAACTCCAAAATAGTGGATACGGAATCCCACAAGGGAGTGTATTAGGGACAACTTTATTCTTAATTTATATCAATGACCTTTGCAACTCAAAACTTCAAAATGGTTATATTATATCATATGCTGATGATACGGCTCTTTTGTTCTCGGCTAAATCCAGAGATGAGTTATTTAGACATGCTCAAGAGGATTTTAATTATGTGACGAAATGGCTCCAACGAAATCTTTTATCACTAAATACCGATAAAACAAAATATTATGTTGTTTACAATGCGAAATACTGACAAACCTGTGACTAACATAAACATGTATGCACATTATTGTACAACCGCTGACCTTGCATGCGCTTGTCCTACATTAACAAAAACTGACAATATAAAATATCTTGGAGTAACGATTGACACAAATCTGAATTTCCGTAAACATATTGAATTGCTTTGTGCAAGAGTACGAAAATTAATGTATATATTTAAGAATTAACGCGCAATATCGGGCTATAAATTAATTAGGCAGGTACATTTGGCGTTGTGTCAGTCCATTCTTACTTATTGTATAACGTCCTGGGGTGGGGCTGGACCCTCAATCTTACTTCCACTAGAGCGTGCTCAAAGAGCTATCTTAAAAGTAGCCACGTTTCGTCCTTTTAGATTTCCTACAGAACAACTCTACAGGGCCTGTAAGGTGTTAACAGTTCGCCAATTATTTATTCTGAACATCATACTACTCCAACATACCAAACTCCCTACACCTTCAGATAAGAGAAGAAAAGATATAGTTTGTGAAAATCCACATGCTAAGCATGAGTTTGTAAATAAATTTTATATGTTTTTAGGGCCTTTTCTGTATAATAAATTAAACAAAATACTAGCCATATATAATCTAAGTTATTGGAACTTTAAGGTTTTAACTACAGAATATTTAGAAAAACTAGATTACGCAGACACGGATAAACTGTTAGAAATATTAAAATAGGTAGCGATAAGCTGTAAACATAGATACTTTTACATTATGTTGTATAACTTTTGCAATATGCATTTTAAATAATAGAACAGACATAACCTGAAGCACAGGTTTATAAAAACCTAGATCAGGTAGGTCGCAAAATGTAAATAAAGTAAGATTATTAATTTAAATTCTATTTTACCAATAAAAACTATTCTATGGCACATTTATAATATGCTACTTCTAATGTAGACATTATTATAGTACTTACTTATATGACTTAGCTATTAAGACCATAATTGTAAAACTAGTATTAGTACAATGTACAGTCCTGATTTTTGATGAATAAATTATTATTATTATATTACTCTTGAAAAGTCAACGTTCCTATCAAAAATAATAAGCGGTCATCGGCAAAGTGCAATCTTTAGACACAACTGGGCAACCACTATATAGATTGGTTTGAGAATGTTGACGAATCAATTCTATTTAACTTAATTTAAATAGTAAAAATACTTATAAAATTTATACAAAACTGTGCTAACTATACAATATATACAATTGTGTATATAATGTATATGTATAATAATGAATATTTTTCCTGTAAATAAATGGTCCATATTCTATTTTAAAAATCCATTGATCGTAAAGATATTAAGACCTTCTCTCAAGAGAGAGAGAGAGAGAGAGAGAGAGAGTAAACAAGTTCATATATTATTAACTTACCTTCATTTGTAACATTTAATTAGGACTCTGAATTCATTCAAATTTATAAGGAAAGTTGTTAATTATGGAGGAGTTGCCAAAGTTACTTTTAATTATACTTATTATATATATCATCCAAATTAATAAATTTCGAGCAATAAATATTTAAAGAAATCTCAATTGCATAGTTAAAACATGAGACGAAATCATCACAGGGATTGATAATATATCACTAGGTAATAGTTGAATATTGAATTCTCAAGGAAAGAAAATTTAAAGCCTGATTTATTTTTATTTAAGTAAGCAAGTAATATTTATCGTTCAGAATAAGTTTTACATTTCATTACATTTAAATTTTCAATTACATGACTTAATTAAGATAGTAACACACTAAGTTGGTTTAGGTTAGGTTAGTTTATTTGTTCCCCTCTACAGGGCTAGCGGCTGGCAGGATTTCAATGAACGTGGTCTCAAATGAAAGGATTTTGAAGGCGATTACAAATATACATACATGTTATATCATAAATAAAAAGATTAAAATAAAAATAATTATGATAAATAAATAAAAAATATTAATAAAAAATAGTAGTGCAGTCGGGTAAAAATAACGACACAAAAACTATAAGCTGTAAAACAAAATAAGTTTCCCTTGGACTGTTGTGGATAGCAGCTACTATAAAATAAACCTATCCCGACTAAAAGAATCATCAATATAAATCATTTTACTTTTTATTGAAAGCGGTATAACGGAGCATCCGATGGTACTGCTACAGCAATTAATCAATTTTATACCATAAACAAATCATTATAAAGTATGTTATTAGTTAAACAAGTAAAGTATGTTTGAATATTGCACAAATTAATAATAATACCTACCTTTATTTTTATTGTGCAAAAATTCCCCGGACTTAAACCGACTAAAAGGCAAACCATCTGAGAGTAGTAGGTTACTGGAGATGAAGTTGCCGGAGGCATATCTCTCGCACCCCGGCCGACCCAGGGCCATCTCTCTCAATCTAACTCTCCTCGCGTGTGGGTAGCACAGAGTCCCCAACTCTTCCCCAGAAACGCGGAGGAGCGCAACGCTTGTCTGGTCATTTATCGAACTCTGACGCTCGAGTTGCCTCAGTACGCGGGCAGCTTTGCTTTCGATCCTTTTATCGCTCCCGCTACCGCTCCTGCTCTTCCTCCTTTACGAGCATTACTTGTTTGCAGAAAAAGGCGCCTATCGTCCACGCATCGCTTACATTCTCCTTGCGTTTGTGCAATATTTAACTAAATACATCCAGTTAATAATAATAATAGTAGCCAGGATAATCCATCAGTGACTTGCTCTGAAATACAACCTTGTGGGAGTTGAGATGCCGTACTATAGGTATGTTCCTGAGCCAGTTCTTGAAAATAGTCATGTCACATTGTACTGGGATCGATCTATCATCACTGATAGGACTGTTGTAGCCAACAAGCCTTACATTGTGGTGATAGACCGATCCGAACGCCGAGCATTGATTGTTGATATCACCATTCCTCATGACGAGAATCTCGCGGAAGCTGAGAAAGATAAGCAGGTTAAGTACTTGTACTTGGCCCACGAGATTGTCGACATGTGGAATGTTGTGTTGAATCAGGAAACATTGCACCAATAGTCGTGTTAGTCAATGGACTAATAGCAAAGAGCCTCGACCAACACCTAAAGAGGTTCGGGTTAGATGGTTGGGTCAAGGGCCAGATGCAGAAGACTGTGCTTCTTTATACGGCGTGCATCGTGCGGAAGTTCCTTTCTCTGGAGCCCTAACCACCGGTAGCTGATTCATTCGGGTTTATTTATATTAAGTTCTTTCTAAAGTTCAAACAATCTTGTATTTAGAAAGATACAGGCGTTGTAAACAAAACTTTTTGTCATTTAGCTGAAAAATGCTATAAGTGCGGCAACTTCCGAACAGTCGAGAAAGTTGAACAGTCAAATGCGGGCGAACTATGTTCTGAACTGCGAGCAGTGTATTTGATACTTTTCTTCACAAGTTATTTACAATGAAAAAAATAATAATGTTAAAAATGCTACATAAGTAATAGCAGCCTGTGGAATTGTAAGGATGAACTTCAAGAAATTAGAATTAAAAATTCTAGAACGATACTGAGTACTAGTTATAAATAGCATAATTAGTACAGTGAATGAAAATTGAGATTCGTTCTGATATACTAGAGTCGTAACACTATGTTGTATGAACAGCGGTAACCGTTTCAAGGTATCTACACTACAATCTACAAATTGGCGTAATGTCATGTCAGACATAATTCTCCTTTTCCACTTGACGCGGGTCGAGCTTTTTGTGGCGTCGATTGCTGAGAGTGAGTATTACATTTACAAATTCTAATACCAAGACACGTTTAACCGTGTCACGATTAATGTCTAATCCAGTATCTTTGACTTTATTATTAATGTCATCATATATATGTGAAATGGGTGTAGTTAAGTCATCTACAACTTGTTTATCCATACTGTCCATATACTTTTCACTCACTTTTGCAAAAATCATGACTACTTATTCTAAGTTATAATTTCATTTTTCATATTATCTCTTATTACTACAACATAGAGATACCGTGTAACAGAAATTCTTTAATATTTAAGGTTCTTAAACATGTTCTACTAGCTACTATTACACGTATATCACTTTCATTCACAACTACACGAAACCGTTTACTCTTACACACTCATATCCACACAACTATTCACAATCACCACACTACCCTATTAACAATGGGTCTGGTCTTTTACCAAACCCAATCTACTACTCACACACTTAAAGTACTTTTGAACCTACAATACCAAACCATACACAATTTTCTTTTATTTCTAAATGTAACATTTAATGTTGTGACAACTATTATGAGCAATTATTCAACATGGACAGTATCCACACTCAACAGGAATTAGACTCTTTACAAATTTCGGAATCATTTAAATGTAACATACAGGACCTTTCTAAACATGTGTCTACTAGTACTAGAAATGATCTTATTGTTATTACGCAAAACATACGGAGTATCTACAAGAACCTTGACGATCTACAAATAACACTCTCTCAACTTAATACCGAAGTTGACGTGCTGATATTGACAGAATGTAGACTAAACGCTAACAAACACTTACCATCACTAAATAACTATACATCGTATAAATCAAACAATTTACTAAATCAAAATGACGGTGTGGTAGTGTATATTAAAAATCAACATCAACCTAAAGTAACAGAACTCAGTCTTACTAATGCTACTGGACTACAAATTAAAATTGCAAATCACGTCTTTCTTGCAATATATCGTTCTCCATCTCACCTTCATGCTAACGACTTTATTGAATCCCTTAACGTACACCTCGAAAACATTTCAAAATCCAACAATATCTCAGTCTTTGGTGATATTAACATTGACCTAATTTTCACAGAAAAAGAGAAATCTCACGAACGTCGTAACCGGCTTAATTACCTTAACGTCCTATCACTACATGGTCTCTTACCAGGCCACATGTTATCCACCAGGGATGACTCCTGTCTAGACCACGCTATGCTTAAGCTTAATACAAACTCTCATACCGTTACTGTTGCCGTTCTGAACACTACAGTCACAGATCATAATCTAGTCTATGTTAAATTTTCTAATGTATATAACAAGCCCGCTGTTTGTAACCGCAAAACAGTAACAGATTATGAGAGCGCGTATAATACCCTCATAGCTACTGATGTATCCTTCCTTAATATATGTAAAGAACCGGAGACCTTTGCCAATTCATTCATAGGTGTGATCAAAGCTGCTATCTTGGCTAATACCAAAACTATAACTGTACCAAGAAGTAAAAGGATTTTAAAGCCTTGGATTAATTCTGCTGTTCTAAAATGCATAAAACTCAGAAACAGTTTGCAAACTAAGCTTAGTAGAGAACCTCACAACATAATCTTAAAAATAACATATAAGCGTTATAGAAATTTCTGTAAGAATTTAATAACTAAACACAAGAGAAATTACAACAGACAGCTAATAAATAACTCAGTAAAACAACCTGGAAAATTATGGTCAACAATAAATAAGGTAACGCAATACAAACTACCGAAATCTAAAAATGTTGAATTACTAAATATAAAATCGCAACCACTACACTCTGTTAATCATGTTAACAGATACTTTGTAAACATTGGATCTAACTTAGCTGACCTCATAGTTAAACAAACCGAAATGAAGACCCATGCATCTAACGTCACACGTGGTAGCCATTCTCATCTCACTTCGTTCGTACTACTGGAGACAGATCCTGCTGAAGTTGACAGCATACTCATGGGCCTCAACTCTGGCAGCGCACCCGGCTTGGATGGTATTACCACTGCCTTTCTAAAGCGTGCTAGAGACTTTGTAGTTCCACACATTACCATGCTAGCCAATCTTTGTTTTAGTACAGGAGTTTTTCCTTTATCTCTTAAGCGATCAATAGTAACACCTATTTACAAGGGCGGAGACAGATCCGATGTTAATAATTATAGGCCAATCTCTGTACTAACTTCAATCTCAAAAATAATAGAAAAGCTTATTAACAATAGGTTAACAAACTACCTTAATAATTACAAAATCTTATCTAATTTTCAATACGGGTTTCGAAGAGGAATATCAACTCAAGATGCAATCGTTAACGTGGTCTCTACTATAACTGAGGGAGTCGATAGGGGAAACAAATGTATTACGGTATTTCTAGACCTTAAAAAGGCCTTTGATACGGTATCGGTCTCGGTTCTTGTAAATAGGCTTGAGAGCATTGGGATCAGAGGACTCGCACTGTCGCTCTTTACGAGCTACCTCAGCGATAGAACCCAAGCTGTAAAAATAGAAAATTATATTAGTGACGAATACAGTATCAAATTTGGTGTCCCACAGGGGAGTGTCCTTGGCCCGACGCTATTTTTAATCTATATCAATGAATTGTGTAAATTACAAAGCGTCGGGGGAAGGATATTCTCCTATGCGGATGATACTGCTATCGTTTTTACGGCTAAGACTTGGAGTTCCGTACACGAGATGGCAGCAAGGGGTTTAGCGTGTGTATCGAAATGGCTTAGAGACAATGTCCTGACTTTAAACATTCTAAAAACGAACTACATCTGTTTTTCTCCCTATACATCTTCGCAACCATCAAATAACTTCTGCATCAAGATACATCGCTGTGCAAACCCAGAAGACACCTTGTGTGATTGTCCCTTGATCAACAAAGTCAACCAAACAAAGTATCTTGGAATCATCGTTGACCAAAGGCTAAATTGGCAGTCACAGCTAGAAGCTGTTATAAGTCGAATCAGAAAATTAATGTGGGTATTCAAGACTCTAAGGTATATCATGTCTAGCACTCTACTGAACAAAATTTACTTGGCCCTTGCTCAATCGGTCATCTCTTACTGTATCCCCATCTGGGGTGGAGCCAATAAGACCAACTTTCTAGAGCTTGAAAGAGCTCAAAGGTCCCTTATAAAAGTAATGTACTCCAAGCCTTACAGATTTCCTACGAACAGCTTATATCAAATCAGTAACCTTCTATCAGTCCGAAAGCTTTATCTACTTAACCTAACTCTAAGATGTCACAAATCCTTAACCTTCATTCAATCGTCACAAAAAAAGAGAAGAAATTATACTGTTGCTTCTATAACCCCAGTGCGTACTAACTTTGCTAGAAGACAGTATCCATGCCAATCTGGTTTTATATACAATAGGCTAAACAAAATGCTAAATATCTATCCTAAGCAACTATACACGTGCAAAAAATCTATAACACAATTTTTGGATACCCTTACATATGATGACGTTGAAAATCTTTTCATAAGAATTTGCTGACATTATACCTCATCTTATACACCTACATAGTGATATTTATTTACTCAAGTCAGTCCCTAAACACACAAACTAAATAGTCACACACACACACAAACACACACACACACACACACACACACACACACACACACACGAACACACACACATACACACACACATACACACGCATACCTACACACTTCAATGTTTATGTTTCTATTTTTCCATAACTCTGTAATCTAACTGTATTTTTAAGGGAAGTAGCGAGCCATTCCCAATACGAGTATCTTTGATTACTCACTGGGAAGTCTCAGCAAAGTGTATGCAAAAGATTACTGAAATAAACGTTATTTTATTTTATTTTATTTTTTTAATTTCATTACCAGCAAATTCGGGTTCATGGTTATGTGTAGTCTCATGAACGATAAGTGATTCTTCACTGTTTGTTTTTACGGAAGCATAACAGGACTTACTATTTACGCATCTCCATAAAATAGTAGCATCTTTATTTTGTCTTTTGAAACGGTAACGGTAACCTGATTTTAACATAATACGACCTCCTCGTTGCGAAGATACATATTCTGAAGTATCTGAACTAGATGTTACGAGTGCACTTACTTTATTATTCATTTTTCTTGATTTCACAATTTTCAATGTAATTATCAAGAGAGAACAAGAATTCAATGACAGTTCAAAGACTATGACAAATACCTAATGTGATGACAGTAAATAAGTAATTAAGAATGTAAGGCAATCTCTTTCCGGACAGTAATAATAAATTATGACATCATGTTATGCAAACTTTTCCTGCACGGATAATTATGACTAATTATTATTGGTGTGGACTGAATTGACCCTTAGCCGTAGCAAGTGGTTAACTGAGCCCACGGGCTAAGTAGACCCTTAACCGTAGCAAGTGGTTAACTGAGCCCGCTGGACCAGTTGGCTAGTTAGTGGGTTGAGTAACTCCCAAAAAAAAACAAACGTGGTCAACTGAGCCCGCGGGCTCAGCGGAATGTGGGCTCAGTTGACCAAGAAATGGTAATTTCATATGTTATGTGACCTATTATTATACATCCAGAGTATTACATAAAGACATAATATTAATTAATGTAAACATTATGTACCAAAGAGCGGAAACCAAACATGAAATCCAAGAGTTACAGTACAACACTCTTTCACTACTGTACTGGATCCCGATTTTACTAAATTTATGTCATAACAAAACAAATATAAGACCATTGACAGTGCAAAAACGTCATTCAGTTTTAGACTTGAAAGCTAGTTCAAAATTCAATTTCAGTTCAATAAATTTTAGACTTTAACAGCATTAGGGTGAAGTCTAAAATTGATATGACATTTTTGCAGTGTCTGTTCTTTTTTTTATACAACTTAGGTGGCAGACAAGGCACACGGCCTACCTGAAGGAAAGTGGTTACCGTGACCTATGAACGTGTGTGACAACAGTGGAGTCACATCCGTGCTGCCGACCCTGTAAGAACAGAGATTTTATGTGCCCTCAGTGCAGTACACAAAATCAGGACAAGCCTTTGGTCTTCCCACTGACAGCACAAAAACTCTCCAGTGAGCTCTGGCTGCCCTACTCACCACCGGTAACACAACACGAGGTTATTATAGCCGTTGGTATTCTGTAGGGTGGAGGTACTTCCCCAGTTGGACTGCACAATTCGGACTGTCTGTTGCATGACAGTGGTTTTGACATTACAAATTTAGCAGAATCAGGGCTCAGTACGTTAACAAAAGTAACAAAACCTTTATAAACTAAACACATCACACAAATAAAACCCAAAAACAAACTAATAGACAATACAATAACTTCCACAAACTGTTTCATCCATTTCAATACACAACAAAAAAGTAGCTGACGCCCCAAACGGCAAACTTTTACAGACCCTAATATCAAACTTTAGTTACTTATTTAGGCACTTACACTTGACTTAATTAGGACAATTTACTACCATAAAAGAATTGGCACAAACTACACTGGAGTAGCAAAAACTATCGACGCTTAGGGAGTGAATACGATACATAGTCTCACATTATTTGTACGACTACTCACACATTACAAACTTGGATATAAAAGTGCTGAAATAAATATTATTAGGTCTTATGAGTAACTTTGAATCTTATTTCTAACGCAGTAATGTAGAAATTTGGATTAACATGTTAGCATAGAAAACTTTTATGATAAAATAGAGTACCTATGGAACTAATAGAATACATAGATTAATATTTAATCGTTAAGAGTAGCATCATTAAGAGTAGAGGGAGTGAGAACTCTGTATTGCTAGCCTTTGGTAACCGCTTACCGCTGGGTGAAATAGGTATGTTTCGGCACTCATATTATAGTGTCTATTTTATTTTTACGTGCGGAAAATTCCCACGGATACCCCCTCCACCGGAGCCGGTGGAAGAGGTTATGTCAGACTCGAATAGACTAAAACGCACGACATCTGTGGGTCGTTTGGTTGCCGAAGGCGAGGCATGTCCCTCGCACCCTGGCCGATTCAGAGCCACCTCTCTCGATCTGGCCCTCTCCTCGGGTGTTGAGACCACAGAGTCCCAAACTCGTCAACGAAAACGGGTAGGCGCACATGGCACAACGCCACCGCGGCCTGCTTTTGCCAGGGTGATAGGCGGCTCCACCCGTCACCCCCAGGCCTGCGCTCATATGGGGGCGGAAGTCATTCATTAACTTCCGACGCTCGAGTTACCTCGGTACGCAGGCACCTTGGCTTCTCCTCCTTCGCCAACGCTGCTGCTTCCAACCCATCTGCTCCTTCACGAGCACAACTTGCTCGCAGAAGGAGACGCATCCGCACAGCGTATCATCGCCGCGAGCAAGGTGGTGAGCGCAAGAAGTCTCACTTCCAGGGCCGCCACCAGCTCCCGTCGCGACATCTCCCACGCTGGACACTCGGTGAGCGTGTGCAGCCTCGAGTCCTTGCTCACGTCGCTGTGATGGCATTAGGACGTTATCTCCTTCTCCATCCGACGCTGATACTGCCCGAAGCACCCGTGCTCGGTGATCATCTGCGGCTACCGTGTGGCCTCTCCAGCCACTCCCCCGTGATGGGTCTTACCGCCGCTACTACGGCGCACCCTATTATAGTGCCTTTTAGTGTCTAAATATTAGTATGATATATAGATATTTGAAGATATAAATCGCGTATAAGTATAGGATATAGTACTCCGTGCTACCGAAACAACGCTGTAAAACGAATATCATATAATATTTCTTGATTTATTGACTAAACATAATCAAAACAAACAAAAATATTGCAATAGAATGCATAAAATGTTTTATTAGCTATGCTCATTGACAATTAATTGAGACATAAAAATTATAACAGATATTGTAAAATAAAATGCATAAATTAAAGGAAACAAAAGCACAGTTTACTAACGTCCCAAAATTGACAGATGGTATATGGCATAATATTTTTTTTACAATACGCATAATGAAACATCAATGATATCATGACTTTTATATTACCAGGTAATAAATTAATAAAGATTGATTACGTGCCGCCAATATCAGAATAAACCAAGTAAATGAACGCGAACAATGACTTGCGTGCAAAGCGTTTAAACTAATTCCACAACGCATGACCTCCTTCGACGAAACATTGGAAAAAAGTGAAGAGAAAATAAATGTTGAATTCAATTTTAACCCGTTTCATCCATGAATGAAACTTGAAAGGAAAATTAAGCGATTACGCAAGAGAACATCAAATGATTGAATTGTCTGATATCAGCTTTAGAATCAAAGGTTGGTGATCAGATTAAAAATAAATACATATCTGCATGAAAATAATGTTATTAATTGATTATATTTTAATGTCTTACATTTAAAAATAATTTATAGGCCCCTTTGAATAGCTATACAAGATTTTTTTAAGCGTCATTATAAAACTGATACCACCTCTTGGCGCTTTAATCTAATCATGCATTTGCAGCATAAGTTTTTTGAATTGCTGTCAAAAGAAATCCAAAATATCCAACTTAATTTTTAAGTTCCCTAGATATAGTTGCCCCTGGATAACCCAGCAACTCAAACCATAAAATGCAAGAGTTACATCACAAGGCTCTTGCTGCTTTCAAATAAATATTCAAGTTCCGTATTTGTCCTCTAATCCCGAATATTCCAGGATGAGATACAACGACTGATACGGCCCCACTTACTGTTTGCTCGCTAACTTTGTACATAAATACTTTTTGGAATAAATCTCAGTAATGGTATTAACTAAGTTGCATGTATACAACTATAAATATGGATGACTGTATGAATGATGGTGTTTATGATTTTCCGTCGAGGGAGAATACAAGGTTAAGGTTAAGTTGGGTGGAGTAGTCGAAGATGTTGAATATGTTTTGCTGGAAAGTGCTCATATCCAAAAGGAAAGAGAAAACCTTGTTAGGACATTTACTCGTAGCATAATAATTCAGCATGTAGTTGATTTCACGAACGTACTCTCAGCGTGATGTAGTGAATATATAGATCTATGTTCTTTATTTTATCTAAAAAAAAATACATACATTCATATGCTCACATGACAACATGTGCGGGCTTAGATGTCACCCGCATACGGTGTATGCAAGCGGTTCGGAGACTTTGTTTATATATAGGACACGTCAATTAGACTTCGCCTTGCCTAATGGTAGGCTGAAGGTAAAGTCTCAGAAAAGAGGGTTACCATTACTTACATATACTACGTGACAATGGTGACACTCAGCTTGACGGCCTAATCATACACGTGAGCTGGTAATGTATTCCAGGCTTTAATGGTGCGACAAAGGAAATATTTGTCACACCATTAAGGCCTGGAATACATTACCAGCTCACGTTTCCTTCTTCCGGCAGTTCTTTAAGCGGGGCGTGAAAAAACACATAATGAGTCCGTTAAACTGAGTGTCACCATTGTAAAATGGTATATGTATGTAATGGTGACTCTCTTTTCTGAGACTTCGCCTTCAGCTTGTCATCAGGCGAGGTCAAGTCAAATTGACGTGTCCTATATATTAAAATACCCTTCCTGGGTAGATAGAGTCAATAGTCTGCTGTCTGTTTCTATCCTAACATACTTTACTAGTTTTTTATACTGTCGTTATACTTTTCAAGCAGACTCGCCGTCGGTTGAGAGTGCTTATTACCTGTCCTTTTGTTGACAAATTATTTATTTGGTCAGGGTATTGTGCAGTCGACCCCGGCTGGTCTACCCATTCACCTTGTCTTTCAAATTTGTGTGTCATTTTTTTAAAGAATTTCAGAACCTGGTACATTGACACAATCTGATAAGGGTCGACGTAGACATACGTATGTCAATCAGATCGAAGGCATTTTAAAGAAAGGACATGTTAAGTGTACCCGAAACGTAGAAGAAAAAAATAGTAGTAGTGAAAGAGGTAAATCATGATCGTGGCAAGTGGAAAACTGTAATATCTACCTACTCTGCCCACTGGGAAATAAGCGTGACTGTATGTATGTATGTAGAATTGAAATTACTAATATTCCCTCTAGCACATCCAGCTGCACTCTTAGTGATTGAGGTCTGACCTCCTGATCAATATGTTGTTTTATTTTACGAAATTTTGTGATTGATTCAAGAACACATAAACATATTTACAAACATTCACATTTATAATGTTAATGCTGTTGATTGACGGCGCTTGGTGGAACCTGCCACACATATTGAATAAGACACTTTGCACTTTTTCACAATATTTTAATTTTCACCTCACCGGTTTTGCCTCACGGCATTCTCATAGGTTTGTATTGGCGGTTATTATTTTTCACATGTATAATATTTGCAGTATCCGACTGGGGAAGTACCTCCGCCCTACAGAATACCGCGGCCATAATAACCTCGTGTATTGTTCCCGGCGGTGAGTAGGGTAGCCAGAGCTCACTGGAGAGTTTTTGTGCTGTCAGTGGGAAAACCAAAAGCTTGTCCTGCTTTGTCTTTTACACTGACGGCACAGAAACTCTGTGCTTACAGGGTTGGCAGCGCGAGTGCGACTCCCTTGGTGTTGCACACGTCCATAGGCCTCGGTAATCACTTTCAATCAGGTGCCCAAATATTTTTCATATTTATTATATTAGTATGAAGTAGAATATTTTCGTTATAATACGTAATAAGTACTTTATTAAAAGAAAGGCAAGTGTAACATCATTTGTATTTTACGAACTCGCATCGGATTTGCAACTCTGTACTTGTACATCTATTACAGAATCGGCACGCTCGAATCGAAGACATCGACAGCGAACTTCGACGTTCCTGTTTCAGTATAAGCTTAGTCTAAGTGGGATACTGTCAGTAGAAGCTTATCATTGTTTCTTGTGCTGCCGTCGTAGCAGTGATTTCCTCGATATGCATCGATCTTGTACGGTTTAAGAGGGTATTACTGCAACGCGTTATATAATGTAGTTTACTAATGTTTCGGTGAGCAAGCAATCAAATTGTAAGAAATCTCGTAGAACTATTAAGTACGAAGAGTAGGTAACTTAGTGGTAAAGGATTCGATCTTACAATCGATATGTCACGAGTTCAATTCCTAGCTATTAATTACACTACTAACGTGAACCCACTCCTACTAGTAGCTTAGCTGGATGAGCTAGAGGGAATATTAGTAATTTCAATTCTACATACATACATACAGTCACGCTTATTTCCCAGTGGGCAGAGTAGGTAGATATTACAGTTTTCCACTTGCCACGATCATGATTTACCTCTTTCTCTTCTACTATTTTTTTCTTCTACGTTTCGGGTACACTTAACATGTCCTTTCTTTAAAATGCCTTCGATCTGATTGACATACGTATGTCTACGTCGACCCTTATCAGATTGTGTCAATGTACCAGGTTCTGAAATTCTTTAAAAAAATGACACACAAATTTGAAAGACAAGGTGAATGGGTAGACCAGCCGGGGTCGACTGCACAATACCCTGACCAAATAAATAATTTGTCAACAAAAGGACAGGTAATAAGCACTCTCAACCGACGGCGAGTCTGCTTGAAAAGTATAACGACAGTATAAAAAACTAGTAAAGTATGTTAGGATAGAAACAGACAGCAGACTATTGACTCTACCTACCCAGGAAGGGTATTTTAATATCGATCCCTCCTACGTAGACTATGGTAACCCCAAAATGTCAACTTTACAGGAGAGCTGTTTGAATGTACAAAGTTGTATAAAAATTTAAATTACGTAGCTATTTACTTAAAAATTACAATGATGCCTAGATAAATAAAGTACTTTATAATGATATTAAACTATATGAGAATATTTTCCCAGTTTTTGAGATATTGATGTTACTACATTTTACACCGTATTCTAAAATAGTAAATTTATCGTAAGTATTACATACTATTTTATACGTCGTAAAATAAACTACTTTTAGAATTGTATGTAACACTTACTGGTGGCGCGTGGGCCAACGTGCGCGAGTGGACTGTATTGCGGGAAGTAGCTAACTGTTCCATTGACACTTTACACACAAAACAAGACAGGTGGCCGGGCTGCCGCGGATTCGATCCAGGCAGTGAATGCAGCCCGAGAAATTAGGAGAGGATGCACTAACCTTCACGACCCACGTGTTTTTCATCGCAGCCGGTACACGGATCTTCTCTTCCTTGCTCAGGAGCTGCCGTCAGCGTCACTAGATCCCTTGAGGAACACACGAGAGGCACCATCCGATCGGTAAAGGTCTATGAAGCGGTTAAAATACAACAAATATTATTCATTTCTGAGAGACGCGCGCGCGCGATCGCCTTTACGCTGGCTAGTTCAAAGCGGCACTGAGTGTCTATATTTCACAAATGGCGGACGGAAGCCATATCTATGATTAGTGCGGGAGAGGAGACGGGTATAAAAGGAGTGGGTTTCCGTGTCAAAAATACAGTTTCCACTTCGGCGCAACCATTCCCCCCGGCTTGAAGGGTTACCTTCGAAACGACAAATGCGAAACAAATCTAAAGTCTAATCTAAATCTAGGTTTGGGAAATAACAACTAAAATATAAACCTAGATTGGAGCTCGTGCCTACTGCTGGCTAGGCAGCGGGCAGAGGCGAACAAACAACACAACGCAACAGTCTCGACCAAGACGAGACGCGATTAGCCAACAACAAATAAGGGTCTCTTCACGTGGGACCGATACAACAAGCGAGTGCTTCTTCTCCTCGGGTGGTTCGGAAACCGTAGTGGGATTGAATTGACTAACTGGCCACCCATCTAACGCGGCATGAATCCAGGACGGTCCACCAAACCACAACGGGTGATCCAAAATTTGCGAAGGAAGCAATCCACGAGAGAGACAATCGGCTGGGTTGTCGGTGCCAGCAACGTGAAAGAGATTATGTGGCGCCAATTCAGATTGAATTTTGCCACTCTATTAGCGACGAATGTGTCCCAACGATGGGGCGAAGAGTGGGCCCAACACAAAGCGACTGTTGAGTCCTAAAAGCTAAAATTCTACTAATATTAATGCGAAAATTTACAATTATGTCAAATAAATTACCTTAAAGATTCCGACCACAATACAAAATGTCATTAAGCGACACGGAAGTGCTAGTCTTAGCACTGCCATCCAAAACTACGCGGAGTTTTAGTAGTAAGCTTATCTTCTCTAATAACTCCGCGGTGCGGGATAATGTACGAAGGCTGGGTCCCGCCAGTGTCCGCAGGCGCAGGTGAGATGTAACCTTTATCTAAATATTCGTTAACAACCTCATCATAGGCCCGCTTCGACTTTGGGGACGCCTGCATCTTTCGTTCCAAACAAAGAAAGCGTTTTTCAGCGGATACACGGGAGCCACCGAGCGAAAACTTGCGGATGGTAGACTCCAGTGGCGGCTCGACGGTGCAACAGAACGAAGCAGTCGAGTGACTAAAGCTATCTATAGAAGCGGGTGCGGAACCAATTATAACAAAACCAAGAACTGTTTCCAGTGCGTGCGGAGCGGGGTACGTCGGTCCCCCTTGAACCTTACGTGATAACTGGAGGTGCGGGAGAATCGAAGCGCCGATCAATATATCGACGACTCCAGGAACAGCGTAAGTCTCATCTGCTAAAGGCAAGTCTTTAAATTTCGTTAATAAAGACGTGTCAACCGGGACGGTAGGCAACTGTTCAGCTATTCTATCTATAACGAGCGAATCCATGTCAAACCAAATATTATTATTAAAACGAGATCTAAACCTTGTTTTAACGGTGCCACGAACAGCTGACTGTAAGCTTCCAAAACCCTTCACCACTGAGCGGGTTGAACGCTTATCAACATTGAAACCAAGACGCCGACAACAATCTTGAGTAATAAAATTACTTTGCGAAGCGCCATCTAACAGCGCTCGAACAATGCGCGGCTTACCTAATGCATCAACAATAACAACGCGAGCGGTCGCAAGACACACAGTAGTGAGTGCAGCACTAGCGGAGAACGAACACAAGGTGACGTCATCCGCGGCGGTCACCGGGCGGGCTGGAGCGCGCGCGAGCGCGGGCTGCGGCTGCGGCGCAGGCTGCCGTGTGTCACCGCTCGACGAGCCAACCGTGCTCACATTGGATGCGGCATTACTATTCTCAAAATGAAGCAAAGTGTGGTGTCTCGCTTGACATTTGCGACAACTATTTCTACTATTACATAAAACAACGCGGTGTTTAGTACCGAGACAATTAAAACAAAAATTATTAGCGCGAACAAATTTATAACGATCACTAGGCGACAATTTTAGAAAACCAGGACACCTGTACAGTTGCGAATGATGAGTGCTACACAAAGAGCAAACAGGTGACTGTACACGTGCTGGTGCGGTACTAACATAAGTATGAGTTGACCTCAGTGACTTCGATGACGCATCTACTTTGCGTGCAGAATCAACAACTGTCTTCGCGCCTTCATGTTTCGATGAAGAGCGTTGCAATACCTTTATATGCTCGCGAACAAAACTTTCTAAGTCTTCGAACTTAGGAATCCTATTGCCGCGATGATCCGACTCAAACAAACGAATGGTTTCGGAATCTAATTTCCTTAAACCCATATACAAAAATACGAAGTCGCAGAGGTCATCGACCTTTAGGTTCTTTACGGCGCGAACAGCTGACGCGAAAGTATCTAGAAATTTCTCTAAGTTTTGATCGTTACATGCCGTAATAGATTTCAAATCAAACATCTGATCTAAATAGGCGTTAGCTACCGATCTTTTATCCTCATACCTAGCTTTCAAAGTATTTAAAATTAAATTATAATTCTCGGCACTAAACGTAATTCCAGCGCAAACGGTTATAGCTTTACCAGTCAATTTTTCAACGAGATAATGCAATTTTTCGTGATCTGTCAACGAATCGTTCTTATCTATTGTATTCTCAAAACTATCTATAAATAGACACCAATTGCGAATGTTACCATCAAATTCGGGTATTTGAATTGGTGGCAACTTAGGTCGGTCGCGAGTGGGGTTGGGTAGGTCAGCCGGTTTCTCCAAACTCCTAGCGACGCGTTTGATACGACAATACAAATCGTCAAACGACGACAAGGCCTGATAACTCACTGAGTAATCGGGATTCAAATTCAACTCTAAAACGTTGATGTCATGTACTAAGGTTTCGAAATCCGCGCGTAGACTATCTAAGTTTTCTATAGAACACAAGAACGAATCTCTGATGACCAAATCAGAGGTTTTAAGTGCATTATCATAAATCGATTGTACGCGAGAGTAAATCATTTCCTTTTTAGCGTTTAAAAGTTTCAATTGAACCTTACCGGTCCTATCAACCTTTGGGGACATGTTTACAATTAAATCTCAAACTAAAGTGAGGTAAACAACAAATATGAAATGACTTAATCTTAGCGGCACAGAGCAGCGAGGCGGCGCGAGCGACACTCGGCAGATAGGTAGGTACCTACAACTGTGAATGCACGCTTGAACAAACGCGCATAGCAACAAGGTCGTACCTACGCGATGGTCGCTGTCTAGGTTCAACTATTATTTCCGAGATTAAGTATTGCGTAATATCTATTCAAATTAAAATACTTTCGTATGAATTGGGATGAGATGCGAGCGAGGTAGGCACAGCCACGTGTCTACCCACGCAGGTACTAGGCAAATACGACGCGAGCCGAGAACAACGTAATTGAAAAAAAACAAAACAAAGCCAAATGCGTTAGGTATTACACTGTGCCTATGCACTAGGGTGTCTGAGTATACCTAAGATCTAAGCCTAAATGTCTGGATGCGGGGTTTTCTACTAAAATAACCAGGCACTTAGGTGCGATGCGAAAATTGCGAACTACGATTAAGTGTTGATATGATACCTAACCTATTTATGTATTAGGTAGGTACAATGCGAGCCAGCGGCGAACGGACAACAAATTCTAAGCCTAAGTGTCTGGATGCGGGGTTTTCTACTAAAATAACCAGGCACTTAGGTGCGGTGCGCTCATTCCCATTAGAATAATAACAAAATACGAACTACGGCTAAGAATCCGGCTCGATCCGGACCAAAAAATGGTGGCGCGTGGGCCAACGTGCGCGAGTGGACTGTATTGCGGGAAATAGCTAACTGTTCCATTGACACTTTACACACAAAACAAGACAGGTGGCCGGGCTGCCGCGGATTCGATCCAGGCAGTGAATGCAGCCCGAGAAATTAGGAGAGGATGCACTAACCTTCACGACCCACGTGTTTTTCATCGCAGCCGGTACACGGATCTTCTCTTCCTTGCTCAGGAGCTGCCGTCAGCGTCACTAGATCCCTTGAGGAACACACGAGAGGCACCATCCGATCGGTAAAGGTCTATGAAGCGGTTAAAATACAACAAATATTATTCATTTCTGAGAGACGCGCGCGCGCGATCGCCTTTACGCTGGCTAGTTCAAAGCGGCACTGAGTGTCTATATTTCACAAATGGCGGACGGAAGCCATATCTATGATTAGTGCGGGAGAGGAGACGGGTATAAAAGGAGTGGGTTTCCGTGTCAAAAATACAGTTTCCACTTCGGCGCAACCACTTACTATATTCTTCATCGTAACTTAACATTTGATTTTAATTATATGTAGTACATACTATAATTTACGTTGGGATATTTGAGTCTTCTAAACATAATAAAACTCAGAATATAATATTAAATCAACTTTTATTAGAAATAAACAGTTATGTTAGGAAACATACAAAATTAGAAAAATGAAACTTTGAGAAATTACTATAATTTTTGTCCCTTATTGTTTTTTTTTAATAAACTTAAACTTTTGTACTTTATAAACATAATTATGATTGAGATCAAAAGTTCCATCAGTCTTCTAACAATTATAAAGTTTATCATGAAAATAAAAACATACTTATCAAATATAGGACACGTCAATTTGACTTGACCTCGCCTGATGACAAGCTGAAGGCGAAGTCTCAGAAAAGAGAGTCACCATTACATACATATACCATTTTACAATGGTGACACTCAGTTTAACGGACTCATTATGTGTTTTTTCACGCCCCGCTTAAAGAACTGCCGGAAGAAGGAAACGTGAGCTGGTAATGTATTCCAGGCCTTAATGGTGTGACAAATATTTCCTTTGTCGCACCATTAAAGCCTGGAATTCATTACCAGCTCACGTGTATGATTAGGCCGTCAAGCTGAGTGTCACCATTGTCACGTAGTATATGTAAGTAATGGTAACCCTCTTTTCTGAGACTTTACCTTCAGCCTACCATTAGGCAAGGCGAAGTCTAATTGACGTGTCCTATATATAAACAAAGTCTCCGAACCGCTTGCATACACCGTATGCGGGTGACATCTAAGCCCGCACATGTTGTCCTGTGAGCATATGAATGTATGTATTTTTTTTTAGATAAAATAAAGAACATAGATCTATATATTCACTACATCACGCTGAGAGTACGTTCGTGAAATCAACTACATGCTGAATTATTATGCTACGAGTAAATGTCCTAACAAGGTTTTCTCTTTCCTTTTGGATATGAGCACTTTCCAGCAAAACATATTCAATATCTTCGACTACTCCACCCAACTTAACCTTAACCTTGTATTCTCCCTCGACGGAAAATCATAAACACCATCATTCATACAGTCATCCATATTTATAGTTGTATACATGCAACTTAGTTAATACCATTACTGAGATTTATTCCAAAAAGTATTTATGTACAAAGTTAGCGAGCAAACAGTAAGTGGGGCCGTATCAGTCGTTGTATCTCATCCTGGAATATTCGGGATTAGAGGACAAATACGGAACTTGAATATTTATTTGAAAGCAGCAAGAGCCTTGTGATGTAACTCTTGCATTTTATGGTTTGAGTTGCTGGGTTATCCAGGGGCAACTATATCTAGGGAACTTAAAAATTAAGTTGGATATTTTGGATTTCTTTTGACAGCAATTCAAAAAACTTATGCTGCAAATGCATGATTAGATTAAAGCGCCAAGAGGTGGTATCAGTTTTATAATGACGCTTAAAAAAATCTTGTATAGCTATTCAAAGGGGCCTATAAATTATTTTTAAATGTAAGACATTAAAATATAATCAATTAATAACATTATTTTCATGCAGATATGTATTTCTTTTTAATCTGATCACCAACCTTTGAGTCTAAAGCTGATATCAGACGATTCAATCATTTGATGTTCTCTTGGGTAATCGCTTAATTTTCCTTTCAAGTTTCATTCATGGATGAAACGGGTTAAAATTGAATTCAACATTTATTTTCTCTTCACTTTTTTCCAATGTTTCGTCGAAGGAGGTCATGCGTTGTGGAATTAGTTTAAACGCTTTGCACGCAAGTCATTGTTCGCGTTCATTTACTTGGTTTATTCTGATATTGGCGGAACGTAATCAATCTTTATTAATTTATTACCTGGTAATATAAAAGTCATGATATCATTGATGTTTCATTATGCGGATTGTAAAAAAAATATTTTGCCATATACCATCTGTCAATTTTGGGACGTTAGTAAACTGTGCTTTTGTTTCCTTTAATTTATGCATTTTATTTTACAATATCTGTTATAATTTTTATGTCTCAATTAATTGTCAATGAGCATAGCTAATAAAACATTTTATGCATTCTATTGCAATATTTTTGTTTGTTTTGATTATGTTTAGTCAATAATAATAACAATAATGCGGCTCGTCACACTCCCAAAAGCTTGCTATTTGAGGTGGAGTCCACTAACATCTGTGGGCTCCATGCAAACCTCAACGCCGTGCACCAACACCTAGAGACGGCGAAACCTGCCATGTTTTTTCTAACGGAGACGCAAATACACCGCCCTGACGACACGACCTACTTGCTCTACCCTGGCTATGTTCTAGAGAAAAGTTTTCGTGCAAAAGCCGGGGTGTGCGTGTTTGTTAGGGCGGATGTTTGCTGTCGCCCTTTGCGCTGCCTAGAGGACCCATCCTTCTCCATCCTTTGGGTACACGTAGACCATGGCCCTACGAGTCAGATCTATGTGTGCCTCTACCGTTCCCATACAGGAGATGCTGAGACAACTCGACTCTTTGAATATCTGAGTCAGGCGGCAGATGATGCGCAGGAGCGATTTCCGAATGCCGAAATGGTATTTTTGGGGGATTTTAACGCCCACCACGAGATCTGGTTGGGCTCCTCCAAAACATACCATGCGGGAAGAGCCGCCCACGCATTTGCTCTGGCGCACGGCCTGACCCAATTGGTGCACGAGGTCACTAGGATACCAAGAAGGTCGGGCCTAGCACCTTCTCTGCTAGACCTTCTGCTGATGAGTGATCCGGACCGGTACAGTGTATCGGTGCGAGCCGCTTTAGGCAACTCCGACCACTGCCTGGTCTGCTCCACGGTGCCTATTATAGCGCCCCCACGACCCGTGCAGGGGAAGCGGCGTCTCTGGCACTACTCGTCAGCGGACTGGGATGGACTTCGTGATTATTTTGCGTCCATCCCGTGGGTTGAGCGCTGCTTTGAAGGTAAGAACCCATCGGATTGTGCTACTGCTGTCGCCGGTGAGATCGGTCTGGGTATGGAATACTATATCTCATACACCGATATCACCGGAGACCGCGGTGTGCGCCCTTGGTTCGGGCGCGAGTGCGCGGAAGCTGTTGAACAAAAACAGTCTGCGTACCGCGCTTGGGTAAGGGCGCGCGCCACGCGCCATCCCAATCTGGGCCACTTCAAGGCGGCGTACAACAGAGCCACAAAGGTCTGTAGAAGGGCCTACGTCAGAGCGGATGCCCTGCGCATTGCGCGGCTTGGTC
This sequence comes from Eilema griseolum, assembly GCA_963662185.1. NCBI lineage: Eukaryota > Metazoa > Arthropoda > Insecta > Lepidoptera > Erebidae > Eilema > Eilema griseolum. Next base: position 20,859,193 of record OY759245.1, read on the forward strand.
AAGAGCTAGTGATGCATCCCACGGGAAGCCGTGGCTACTGGCGACTGGCTAAAGCCGTGCAAGCCAACTTCTGTCAGCCTTCGCTGCCTCCGCTGCGTAACCCTGATGGATCCCTGGCCCATGGGCCGCAAGAGAAGGCAAATCTGCTGGCTAATCTCTTTGCGGCCAACTCCCGAATCGATGATTGTAGTACACAGCCACCAACACTACCCGACAGTGACCACGCGATGCCTGATATCCATATCAGGCAACGCGATGTCCGTGCAGTGCTGCAATCACTCGATGTCCGGAAAGCCAGTGGTCCGGATGGTATTCCAGCGGTAGTTTTGAAAACATATGCAGCAGAGTTGTCTCCAATGCTTACGTGCCTGTACCGGCTATACTACAGTTCGGGTACAGTGCCTTTGCCTTGGAAAGAGGCGAATGTTCAGCCGATTCCCAAGAAGGGGGATCGCTCGGAGCCAGCCAACTATCGACCCATAGCCGTCACCTCAGTGCTGTGCAAAGTGTTCGAGCACATAATTAACAAACAGCTCATGCGGCACCTAGAGGATCACTCCTTAATTAATGACCGGCAATATGGCTTCAGACCGAAACGGTCAACGGGTGATCTTCTAGCATACGTTACCCATCTTTGGGGTGAGGCTATGGACAAGCACGGCGAGTCACTGGCAATTAGTCTTGACATCGCCAAAGCTTTCGATAGAGTTTGGCACAAATCGCTTCTTTCCAAGCTACCTGCCTTTGGTCTGCCTTCTAGGCTGTGTAACTGGGTTGCTAGCTTCCTGCAGGGGCGCCGTATTCGCGTCCTTTGTGAGACGAGCTTCGGAGTTTCTGCAGGTAAATGCTGGCGTGCCCCAGGGGTCCGTCTTATCACCCACTCTCTTTCTTCTGCATATCAACGACATGCTGTCTACCGGCAATGTTCATTGTTATGCAGACGATAGCACTATACATGGGAGTTATCATGGACATCCTGCGGCCAAGCAGGCAGATATCGCAGAGAAAAGGCTGCTTCTTGTCACTGAGCTTGACGGGATCCTGAATCACATTTCTCAATGGGGCTCTGAGAACCTGGTTGAGTTCAATGCCAAGAAGACGCAGGCATGTGCGTTTACAGCAAAAGTATCTTCTTTCCTTCCCCTTCCCACTCTTCAGAGCACGCCACTGCCACTGCAGGACAATCTCAATATCCTAGGTATGGATGTTCGCTGCAACCTGAATAACAAAAATTACATCGAAAGTATCATCAAAACAGCCTCACGAAAACTCGGAGTCCTGAACAGAGTGAGACGATTTTTCACGCCGGAGCAGCGGTGTCTTCTATACAAGACACAAATTCGCTCCTGTGTGGAATACTGCTCGCATCTCTGGGATGGTTCTGCAAAGTACTTACTAGATGCTCTCGACAGGTTGCAGCGACGTGCGGTCCGCATCATTGGGAATCCCGAGATCACGAACACCCTAGAACCTTTCCAGCTGCGTAGAGATGTTGCGTCCATGGCTGTTTTTTACCGTCTGTACCATGGGGAGTGTTCTGATGAGCTCTTCCAATTAGTTCCACCCTCCCCTTTCCTACACAGGACAACACGTGCAGGTCTTAGATGTCATCCGCACACGGTGCAAAACATCCGATCAAGAACCAAGCGGTTCGGAGACTCTTTCCTCTGTCGCACCATTAAGGCCTGGAATTCATTACCAGCTCACGTGTTTCCTTCTTCCTACAGTCCCGGGTCCTTTAAGCGGGGCGTAAAAAAGCATATGATGAGACCGTCAAGCTGAGTGTCACCATTGTCACACGGTATGTGTAAGTAATGGTGACCCTCTTTTCTGGGACTTTGCCTTTAGCTTACCATCAGGCAAGGCGAAGTCCAATTGACGTGTCCTATATAAAAAAAAAAAATATCAAGAAATATTATATGATATTCGTTTTACAGCGTTGTTTTGGTAGCACGGAGTACTATATCCTATACTTATACGCGATTTATATCTTCAAATATCTATATATCATACTAATATTTAGACACTAAAAGATACTATAATAGGACACGCCGTAGTAGCGGCGGTAAGACCCATCACGAGGGAGTGGCTGGAGAGGCCACACGGTAGCCGCAGATGATCACCGAGCACGGGTGCTTCGGGCAGTATCTGCGTCGGATGGAGAAGGAGATAACGTCCTAATGCCATCACAGCGATGCGAGCGAGGACTCGAGGCTGCACACGCTTACCGAGTGTCCAGCGTGGGAGATGTCGCGACGGGAGCTGGTGGCGACCCTGGGAGTGAGAGTTCTTATGCTCACCAGCTTGCTCGCGGCGATGATACGATGTGCGGATGCCTCTCCTTCTGCGAGCAAGTTGTGCTCGTGAAGGAGCAGGTGGGTTGGAAGCGGCAGTGTTGGCGAAGGAGGAGAAGCCCAGTTGCCTGCGTACCGGGGCAACTGGAGCGTCGGAGGTTGATGAATGACTTCCGCCCCCATTTGAGCGCAGGCCTGGGGGTGACAGGTGGAGCCGCCTATCACTCTGGCAAAAGCAGGCCGCGGTGGCGTTGTGTCATGTGCGCCTACCCGTTTTCGTTGACGAGTTTGGGACTCTGTGGTCTCAACACCCGAGGAGAGGGTCAGATTGAGAGAGGTGGCTCTGAATCGGCCAGGGTGCGAGGGATATGCCTCGCCTTTGGCAACCAAACGACCCATAGATGTCGTGCATTTTAGTCTATTCGAGTCTGACATAACCTCTTACACCGGCTCCGGTGGAGGGGGTATCCGTGGGAATTTTCCGCACGTAAAAATAAAATAGACACTATAATATGAGTGCCGAAACATACCTATTTCACCCAGCGGTAAGCGGTTACCAATGCCTAGCAATACAGAGTTCTCACTCCCTCTACTCTTAATGACGCTACCCTTAACGATTAAATATTAATCTATGTATTCTATTAGTTCCATAGGTACTCTATTTTATCATAAAAGTTTCCTATGCTAACATTTCTACTTTACTGCGTTAGAAATAAGATTCAAAATTACTCATAAGACCTAATAATATTTATTTCAGCACTTTTATATCAAAGTTTGTGGTTGCGCCGATGTGGAAACTGTATTTTTTGACATGGAAACACACTCCTTTTAGATCCGTCTCCCCCTCCGCACTAACCATAGAGTAGGGCTAGCTGTAGCTTCCGTCCGCCATTGTGTGAGATGTGGACGGTCACTCCCGCTTTGAACTAGCCAGCGTAGGGACGGATCGCGAGCGCGTCTCTCAGAAATGAATAATATTTGTTGTATTTTAACCGCCTAATAGACCTTTACCGATCGGATGGTGCCTCTCGTGTGTTCCTCAAGGGATCTAGTGACGCTGACGGCAGCTCCTGAGCAAGGAAGAGAAGATCCGTGTACCGGCTGCGATGAAAAACACGTGGGTCGTGAAGGTTAGTGCATCCTCTCCTAATTTCTCGGGCTGCATTCACTGCCTGGATCGAATCCGCGGCAGCCCGGCCACCTGTCTTGTTTTGTGTGTAAAGTGTCAATAGAACAGTTATCTGCTTCCCCGCAATACAGTCCACTCGCGCACGTTGGCCCATGCGCCACCATTTTTTGGTCCTTCGAGCCGGATTCTTAGCCGTAGTTCGTATTTTGTTATTATTCTAATGGGAATAAGCGCATCGCACCTAAGTGCCTGGTTATTTTAGTAGAAAACCCCGCATCCAGACATTTAGGCTTAGAATTTGTTGTCCGTTCGCCGCTGGCTCGCATTGTACCTACCTAATACATAAATAGGTTAGGTATCATATCAACACTTAATCGTAGTTCGCAATTTTCGCATCGCACCTAAGTGCCTGGTTATTTTAGTAGAAAACCCCGCATCCAGACATTTAGGCTTAGATCTTAGGTATACTCAGACACCCTAGTGCATAGGCACAGTGTAATACCTAACGCATTTGGCTTTGTTTTGTTTTTTTCAATTACGTTGTTCTCGGCTCACGTCGTATTTGCCTAGTACCTGCGTGGGTAGACACGTGGCTGTGCCTACCTCGCTCGCATCTCATCCCAATTCATACGAAAGTATTTTAATTTGAATAGATATTACGCAATACTTAATCTCGGAAATAATAGTTGAATCTAGACAGCGACCATCGCGTAGGTACGACCTTGTTGCTATGCGCGTTTGTTCAAGCGTGCATTCACAGTTGTAAGCACCTACCTACCTACATAGTTAACGCTCGCGCCGCCTCGCTGCTCTGTACCGCTAGGATTAAGTCATTTCATATTTATTGTTTACCGCACTTTAGTTTGAGATTTAATTGTAAACATGTCCCCAAAGGTTGATAAGACCGGTAAGGTTCAATTGAAACTTTTATACGCTAAAAAAGAAATGATTTACTCTCGCGTACAATCGATTTATGATAGTGCACTTAAAACCTCTGATTTGGTCATCAGAGATTCGTTCTTGTGTTCTATAGAAAACTTAGATAGTCTACGCGCGGATTTCGAAACCTTAGTGCATGACATCAACGTTTTAGAGTTGAATTTGGATCCCGATTACTCAGTGAGTTATCAAGCCTTGTCGTCGTTTGACGATTTGTATTGTCGTATCAAGCGCGTCGCGAGGAGTTTGGAGAAGCCGTCTGACCGACCCAACCCCACTCGCGACCGACCTAAGTTGCCACCAATTCAAATACCCGAATTTGATGGTAACATTCGCAATTGGTGTCGATTTATAGATAGTTTTGAGAATACAATAGATAAGAACGATTCGTTGACAGATCACGAAAAATTGCATTATCTCGTTGAAAAATTGACTGGTAAAGCTATAACCGCTTGCGCTGGAATTACGTTTAGTGCCGGGAATTATAATTTAATTTTAAATACTTTGAAAGCTAAGTATGAGGATAAAAGATCGGTAGCTAACGCCTATTTAGATCAGATGTCTGATTTGAAATCTATTACGGCATGTAACGATCAAAACTTAGAGAAATTTCTAGACACTTTCGCGTCAGCTGTTCGCGCTGTAAAGAACCTAAAGATTGATGACCTCTGCGACTTCGTATTTTTGTATATGGGTTTAAGGAAATTAGATTCCGAAACCATTCGTTTGTTTGAGTCGGATCATCGCGGCAATAAAATTCCTAAGTTCGAAGACTTAGAAGGTTTTGTTCGCGAGCATATAAAAATATTACAACGCTCTTCATCGAAACATGAAGGCGCGAAGACAGTTGTTAGTCCCGCGCGCAAAATAGATGCGTCATCGAGGTCACTGAGGTCAACCCATACTTATGTTAATACCGCACCAGCACGTGTACAATCACCTGTTTGCTCTTTGTGTAATACTCATCACTCGCAACTGTACAAGTGTCCTGGTTTCCTAAAATTGTCGCCTAGTGATCGTTATAAATTTGTTCGCGCTAATAATCTTTGTTTTAATTGTCTCGGTACTAAACACCGCGTGGGTTTATGTAATAGTGGAAATGGTTGTCGCAAATGTCAAGCGAGACACCACACTTTGCTTCATTTTGAAAATAGTAATGCCGCATCCAAGGTGAGCACAGTTGGTTCGTCGAGCGGTGACGCGCGGCAGCCTGCGCCGCAGCCGCAGCCCGAGCTCGCACGCGCTCCGGCCTGCCCGGGGACCGCTACGAATGACGTCACCTTGTGTTCGTTCTCCGCTAGTGCTGCCCTCACTACGGTTTGTCTTGCGACCGCTCGCGTGGTTATTGTTGATGCATTAGGTAAACCGCACATTGTTCGAGCGCTATTAGATGGCGCTTCGCAAAGTAATTTTATTACTCAAGATTGTTGTCAACGTCTTGGTTTCAATGTTGATAGGCGTTCAACCTACTCAGTGGTGACGGGTTTTGGAGGTTTACGGTCAGCTGTTCATGGCACAGTTAAAACGAGGTTTGGATCTCGTTTTAATAATAAAATTTGGTTTGACATGGATTCGTTCGTTACGGATAAAATAACTGAACAGTTGCCTACCGTCCCAGTTGACACGTCTTTATTAACGAAATTTAAAGACTTACCTTTAGCTGATGAGACTTACGCTGTTCCTGGAGTCGTCGATATATTGATCGGCGCTTCAATTCTCCCGCACCTCCAGTTATCACGTAAGGTTCAAGGGGGTCCGACGTACCCCGCTCCGCACGCCCTGGAAACAGTTCTGGGTTTTGTTATAATTGGTTCTGCACCCGCTTCTATGGATAGTTTTAGTCACTCGACTGCCTCGTTCTGTTGCACCGTCGAGCCGCCACTGGAGTCTACCATCCGCAAGTTTTGGGAGATTGAGGAGGTCAATGTCCCACCAATCCTAAGCCCTGATGACAAGATGGCTGAGGAGATTTATTGTCGCACGACTACTCGCGATGAGCAGGGTCGTTATGTTGTCGCGCTCCCTTTCAAGGGAGATATTTTTTCGCTCGGCGACTCCCGTGCATCCGCTGAAAGACGCTTTCTTTGTTTAGAACGAAAGATGCAGGCGTCTCCCAAGTTAAAGCAAGCCTATGATGAGGTTGTCAACGAATATTTAGATAAAGGTTACATCTCACCTGCGCCTGCGGACACTGACGAGACCCAGCCTTCGTACGTTATCCCGCACCACGGAGTTATTAGAGAAGATAAGCTTACTACTAAACTCCGCGTAGTTCTAGATGGCAGTGCTAAGACTAGCACTTCCGTGTCGCTTAATGACATTTTGTATTGTGGTCAAAATCTTCAAGGTAATTTATTTGACATAATTGTAAATTTTCGTTTATTCGCTGTGGCACTCTCTGCAGATATTCGACAAATGTTTTTGTGCCTTGAAGTGCGCGAACCCGATCGTAGGTTTCAACGATTTTTGTATAGATTTTCACCGCAAGAACCTTTAATGGTTTACGAGTTTAATCGTGTTTGCTTCGGGCTTAAATCTAGCCCTTTTCACGCACTTCGCACCGTCAAGCAGTTGGCCGCTGACGAGGGCGATGCATTTCCTAAAGCGAGAGCCACCATTGAGACTGGCTTATACATGGACGACTTCGTGTATAGTGTAGATAGCGAGGCCGAGGCTGTCGAGACGGCCGCTCAAGTTATAAGTCTCATGAAGGCGGGTCAATTTGATCTCGTGAAATGGACGAGCAACTCGCAAACAGCGTTAGAGTCGATTCCACCGTCGCACCGATTGTCTTCGGTTAAGGAGTTCGATGAAAGTGATACGCACAAGGTGCTTGGTTTAAGCTGGTCGCCCGCATCTGATACGTTTAGTTTGAAAATTAGTTCGACCCCGCAAACTTGTACTAAACGCATTATCCTGTCGTGTGTGGCACGGATATGGGACGTAATGGGATTCGTAGCTCCTGTCGTTTTGTACGCCAAACTACTTATAAAGGAGCTTTGGCTTTCCAATTGTGATTGGGACGACACCGCGCCCGACAACATTGCTAAGTTGTGGGCTCGCTTTAGAAAAGAACTTTCTGTGCTTGACCAAATACAAATTCCGCGTCATGTAGGTATATCGCAACATAGTGTTGTTACGGTAGTAGGCTTCGCGGACGCTAGTGAGAGGGCGTATGGAGGAGTAGTCTACTTTCATGTCTCGAATGTAGGTAAGGTTTCAATTAGCCTTATAAGCGCGAAATCAAAGGTCTCTCCCCGTAAGGTCGTCTCTCTGGCACGCCTCGAGCTATGCGCTTTACTATTGTTAGTTAGATTGATCACCTCTATCGCCAATGCTTGTAGTAGTCGCATTAATATTAGTAGAATTTTAGCTTTTTCGGACTCAACAGTCGCTTTGTGTTGGGCCCACTCTTCGCCCCATCGTTGGGACACCTTCGTCGCTAATAGAGTGGCAAAAATTCAATCGGAATTAGCGCCAAAAAATCTCTTTCACGTTGCTGGCACCGACAACCCAGCCGATTGTCTCTCTCGTGGACTGCTTCCTTCGCAAATATTAGATCACCCGTTATGGTTTAGTGGACCGTCCTGGATTCATGCCGCGTTAGATAAGTGGCCAGTTAGTCAATTCAATCCCACTACGGTTTCCGAACCACCCGAGGAAAAGAAGCACTCGCTTGTGGTGTCGGTCCCGCGTGAAGAGTCCCTGGTTTTGTTGTTGGCTAATCGCGTCTCGTCTTGGTCGAGACTGTTGCGTTGTGTTGTTTATGTAGGCCGATTTTTGAGAATTTTATCTACACGCGGTCATATAACCGCCGCTGATTTAGATAAGGCTGAATTGATCATACTTCGCGAATTGCAGAAGTGTTATTTTGCTTCTGAATTTAAAAATTTAGAATTTAACAAACCTTGTAGTCGTTCTTTCCGACACTTGAAACCATTTTTGGAAGATGGACTCATTCGAGTAGGTGGTCGTTTGAGAAATTCAGGTTTAGGATTTGAACAAAGGCACCCAGTAATTCTCCCGCGTAAGGACCACGTATTAGATTTGTTAGTAGATTATCATCACAAGGTGAATTGTCACGCTGGTCCCGATTTGTTAATGTCTATTTTGAGACAGAAATACTGGATAATTTCCGCTCGTAATTTGATTCGCGCTAGAGTACACAGATGTGTACCTTGTTTTAAACTCCGCCCGCGTTTTATCGCGCCTGAAATGGCCGATCATCGCTCTTGTCGTGTTGTTCAATCCGCAAAACCTTTCGTACACACCGGCACAGACTTTGCTGGGCCTTTCAAAGTCACCATTGCTCGTGGTCGTGGCATTCGCTCCACGAAAGCTTACGTTTGTTTGTTCATTTGTATGACAACTCGCGCGGTTCATATAGAGTTGACCGGTGATTTAAGTACGCAAAATTTTATGTCCGCTTTTAAACGTTTTTTGTCGCGTCGGGGTCCGGTTAAGCGCATGTATTCGGACAACGGTACAAACTATGTAGGGGCCCGACGTAGTATTTCGGAATTGCACACATTCTTACGGTCTAAGTACTACCAAAGTGAATTCGCTCACATCTTAGCCGAAAATCGCATTGAATGGTACTTTAACACGCCTGCAGCTAGTCATTTTGGTGGTAATTGGGAAGCGAATATTAAAAGCCTTAAGTCGCATCTGTTTCGCGTCATAGGCGAACAGATTCTCTCGTTCGAGGAGTTGAGTACCGTACTCGCGCAAGTAGAGGCGGTGATGAACACGCGTCCGCTGTGTCGGACTCTATCTAGCGATCCGTCAGAGCCGTTAGCGCTGACGCCAGCTCACTTCTTAAATATGACTCCTTTAAAATATTTGCCCGCAATAGATGTTGATGACGATAGAATACACCTCCTAACTCGTCACGCTCTTTTAGATAAGATGGTCCAATCGTTTTGGAATCGTTGGAGAACCGATTATTTGCACACGCTGCAGTCACGTCAAAAATGGAATACTCCATCCAACCCAATTACTGTAGGTACGGTGGTAGTCCTTATGACTGAGAATGCGCCTCCTTTACATTGGCCTCTAGGAGTAGTAGAGGAAATTTTTCCCGATGCCCGCGGGATAACTCGTGTTGTACGGGTTAAAACTGCAACCGGATCGTATCTGCGCCCGGTTGTTCGCCTCTGCCCTCTGCCTAGCCAGCAGTAGGCACGAGTTCCAATCTATGTTTATATTTTAGTTGTTATTTCGCAAACCTAGATTTAGATTAGACATTAGTTTTGTTCCACATTTTTCGTTTCGAAGGTAACCCTTCAAGCCGGGGGGAATGGTTGCGCCGATGTGGAAACTGTATTTTTTGACATGGAAACACACTCCTTTTAGATCCGTCTCCCCCTCCGCACTAACCATAGAGTAGGGCTAGCTGTAGCTTCCGTCCGCCATTGTGTGAGATGTGGACGGTCACTCCCGTTTTGAACTAGCCAGCGTAGGGACGGATCGCGAGCGCGTCTCTCAGAAATGAATAATATTTGTTGTATTTTAACCGCCTCATAGACCTTTACCGATCGGATGGTGCCTCTCGTGTGTTCCTCAAGGGATCTAGTGACGCTGACGGCAGCTCCTGAGCAAGGAAGAGAAGATCCGTGTACCGGCTGCGATGAAAAACACGTGGGTCGTGAAGGTTAGTGCATCCTCTCCTAATTTCTCGGGCTGCATTCACTGCCTGGATCGAATCCGCGGCAGCCCGGCCACCTGTCTTGTTTTGTGTGTAAAGTGTCAATAGAACAGTTATCTGCTTCTCCGCAATACAGTCCACTCGCGCACGCTGGCCCATGCGCCACCAGTTTGTAATGTGTGAGTAGTCGTACAAATAATGTGAGACTATGTATCGTATTCACTCCCTAAGCGTCGATAGTTTTTGCTACTCCAGTGTAGTTTGTGCCAATTCTTTTATGGTAGTAAATTGTCCTAATTAAGTCAAGTGTAAGTGCCTAAATAAGTAACTAAAGTTTGATATTAGGGTCTGTAAAAGTTTGCCGTTTGGGGCGTCAGCTACTTTTTTTGTTGTGTATTGAAATGGATGAAACAGTTTGTGGAAGTTATTGTATTGTCTATTAGTTTGTCTTTGGGTTTTATTTGTGTGATGTGTTTAGTTTATAAAGGTTTTGTTACTTTTGTTAACGTACTGAGCCCTGATTCTGCTAAATTTGTAATGTCAAAACCACTGTCATGCAACAGACAGTCCGAATTGTGCAGTCCAACTGGGGAAGTACCTCCACCCTACAGAATACCAACGGCTATAATAACCTCGTGTTGTGTTCCCGGTGGTGAGTAGGACAGCCAGAGCTCACTGGAGAGTTTTTGTGCTGTCAGTGGGAAAACCAAAGGCTTGTCCTGATTTTGTGTTCTGCACTGAGGGCACATAAAATCTCTGTTCTTACAGGGTCAGCAGCACGGATGTGACTCCACGGTTGTCACACACGTTCATAGGTCACGGTAACCACTTTCCTTCAGGTGGGCCGTGTGCCTTGTCTGCCACCTAAGTTGTATAAAAAAAAGAACAGACACTGCAAAAAATGTCATTTCAATTTTAGACTTCACCCTAATGTTGTTAAAGTCTAAAATTTATTGAACTGAAATTGAATTTTGAACTTTAAGCTTTCAAGTCTAAAACTGAATGACGTTTTTGCAGTGTCAGTAGTCTTATAGTTGTTTTGTTATGACATAAATTTAGTAAAATCGGGGTCCAGTACATTAGTGAAAGAGTGTTGTACTGCAAGTAACTCTTGGATTTCATGTTTGGTTTCCGCCCTTTAGTACATAATGTTTACATTAATTAATATTATGTCTTTATGTATTACTCTGGATGGATAATAGGTCACATAACATATATTATGAAATTTCCCGTATTTTTTTAAGAAATTTTAAGGAATCCCAATTTTCAGTACTAACTTTTTTGCATTTGTTTTAGAGATTTTTTGTTTAACATTAAACAGATTTATATAGCCCAGACTCAGCCTCAGATGCGTGGCTCGAGTTAACAGTACGGAATATGGCAATAGTCTCTCCTCCTATTACGTGGGACCGAATACAATGATTGGTGGAATGTCATGGGTTAATACCTAACCCTCCGGGGATAAAGGTATTACATATTTGTATCAATTGGCAGTTTAGAAATATTTTGTTTCCAAAATATGGGCTATGGAGCGAGCTGTGCTTGGAGTTTCTCTGAATGATAGAATTCGGAACGAGGTTATCCGACAGAGAACTAAAATTACCGACATAGGCCACAGAATAAGCAAGTTGAAGTGGCAGTGGGCTGGCCCCGTTTGCCGAAGGACCGATGGCCGTTGGAGCAAACGAGTCCTAGAGTGGAGACCGCGAGAAGGTAAACGAAAGGTAGGACGCCCCCTAGCCAGATGGACGGACGACTTGACAAAGGTGGCTGGGACAGACTGGATGCGGAAGGCGGAGGATCGGAGAAAATGGCGCACATTGGGAGAGGCCTACGTCCAGCAGTGGTCTGTGGTGGGCATTGATTTATTGATTCCAAAACCTAATCCAAGAAACAAATTCTATAGTCATATCACAATTACATCCTTCAGCAAGTACTTCCGATAGCGATGTTTCTCCAATTCAGAACTAGAAATCTTCATCACCAAGACTGTTTGTTAGGAACGTGCTGAGATATGAAGGGTTGTGCTGAAAGTTGTCTAAAGTACGCAGGACATCACGTGCAGGGCTTAGACGTCACCTTCACACTGTGTAGAATATACGAGCAAGAACGAAGCAGTTCGGATACTCTTTTCTTTGCCACACCACCAAGACCTGGAATTCATTACCAGCTCACGCGTTTCTTTCTTCCTACAGCCCTGGGTCCTTTAAGCGATGCGTCAAAAAGCATATGATGAGGCCGTCAAACTGAGTGTTACCATTGTCACATGGTATATGTAAGTAATAGTAACCCTCTTTTCTGTGACTTTGCCTTCAGCTTAATATCGGGCAAGGCGAAGGCTAATTGACGTGTCCAATATGAAAAAATGAACTTATGGGGAAAAATGGCGATGATGATGCATAAAATAATACCTTACTCAATTCAGTTTTACTTTTCCTGTTTACTTTCTCAATTTCTTTGCTACCTTTATTTTGTAAACAAAAATTATATTATCAACAATCTGCGATATCAGAGGCAATAACATATAAAATAGTTCACGTGTTTCTTAATAAAAGTTAATTTTAAAGGTTTATAACAATTTTAGGGTGTTAACGTTTGAAGTTAATCTGTAATTACAGTGGCTATTAAAAAAAGTAAGATTGTTTTATCACATTTTTATATTCGCTGTTATTAAGTTCTAAGAAATATTGTAACCAAATCGTGGAAGTCGATTTCCACCTACTTCTGTATTTCGTATCGATTTTGAAGTTTGTTGGCATGCAACTTATGGGCAGCGGCGTCCTTTGTGATATATCCTTACTTAATACCGCCCTCACCAACCCGTTTGCAAAGCGTGGCGAGTATGGCAAAACCTCCAAATGGACACACAGAAAAAGACCAGGCCCCTAGTCCCCGGCAGCCCCGCTATTCCTGGCTCCGTTAGCGGTCATGGTAACGGCGCGGCAGGGGGTGCGAAGAACGCATCCCAATATGACGTTATATTGGGATACGTTCTGATTATAATGCATTAATATGGAAATATTGATTATCATAAAATGAAATCTGAAGGCAAAAATTGGATTTCTTGAATGTCTACTCGAAAGGTAAAGAGTCTCCTGAGAAAACTATAACACAAAAGTCATTCTACTAATGTCGAATCTAAATGATTAAGTTACTTTTGAAGACTACATTATGATAAGTGAAAAGATAGTAGTTTTCCAGCCAAACGTACCAGTTTATGAAGGAGACGAGAGAAACTCATATTTACCACTTGAAGAATCTTGGAGAAACGAGAACTGTTTGAGAAGACATGCCATTTGGCTGGGTACTTAACTAAAGATAAACAATTTTGTAGTGACTTTTTATACAAAAACATATTAAAGAAATAAACTAGGCTAACAAACTGACTAACAAGTGATTCAATCTCGGTTTTTAGTCTTTAAAATAAGTTTCTAAATAGAAAAATATTAGTAAACAGATATTGAATAAGAGCCGACTTAATCATATGATGTACTAGGCTTATAAAATAAATAAGATAGAAAAAAAAGATATTGAATAAGACACTTTGTACTTTTCCACTTTTATTATTCACCTGACCGGTTTCGCCTCACGGCATTCTCAAATGTTTGTATTGGCGGTTAGTTAACTCTCAAATGTTTGTATTGGCGGTTAGTTAACTCTCAAATGTTTGTATTGGCGGCTAGTTAACATTTGAGAATGCCGGGAGGCGAAACCGGTCAGATGAATAATAAAAAAAGAAAACAGGGAAAAGTACAAAGTGTCTTATTCAATATGTGTATCAGGTTCCATCAAGTGCCATCAATCAACAGTGTTATTAGTAAACTGAGTTTTTAAATAAAACATATTTAAAAGACATATAAAGATTGCTTACATTTAGTTAAGTACCTTACCAAATGTAGTAAAGTATGCTTGCAAGCATTCTGAGCCTCCAGTAATATTATAACATTAAACGATTTATGTTTGCATTCCCCACTTTGGAAGTATAATCGGTAAAAATCAAAGAAACTACTGACTTTAAAAGTCCATTACATATGTTAATCCTCCATATTTTTAATTCGAAGATGAATCACAATATTTCTTTTAACCAATTTATTTATTTGGAGAACAAACATGGATAAATTGTACCATTCATTCTAAAATTTTCTTCAAAGAGACTAAATCCTACGTTTTTATAAAAAACATAATATGACGTCAAAAGAGAACAAAATCGCAGCTGTCAGATATAAATAATATCTAATGTCACAGTACAGGCGGTGATTCTGATATCATTAAATCTTTTTGAGAGGAATACGATATTGGTCATGACATTTATTTACTTGTTAAATCGGGAAAAAGAACTCTTTTTAAATTAATACCCAACGCGTTGTCATGTTTTATGTTAAAATGGGGTTTTTCAAGAGGGGCTTTGTAAGGTTTCTTCGGATTGGCATCGCGAGTGTGACGTCTCCGGTGTGGCAGACGTAAGTGGTATAAAAAAATTTCAACGATTTTGTGCCACATCGTGAGACATTTAAGTGTTGCCTGTATACTGAATGATTACGTACTGTTAGCATCAGATGTATCTTGAGCAAAGTGTCAAAATTATCTTGATGCCTTGGTGTGATGCTAATAATTGCCGCGTGGTTTCTGGCAGAGTAGAATTTGGGACATCCCATCTTTTTCAATGCGGTGCCGTACAAGGCGACTAAGGGATAGGGCTGTTTAACATCAGACGGATATATACAGCCCAGACTCAGCCTCAGATGCATGCCTCGAATCAACAATAGTGCCCTCACCCCCTATTACGTGGAACCGAATAAAATTATTGGTGAAATGTGGGTATTAATTCACCTCTGCCTAACCCTCCAGGGATACAGGCATGATTATATGTATGTATGTATGATGCTAACTATACGTATTCCTTCAGTATACACAGACAACACTTAGAAGTATCACAATGTGGCACAAACTGGTTTATTGATTTGAATTATATTATCGTCCGAACTAAAGGTACTTTGTGGACATTGCTTGTCAAGATCAATCAGCTGCTGACTATACATACTTGCTGTAAGTAAAAGTATCACTTTTAGGTCAAAAATTTCATTTCATGTCAATCATTTAAATTGTATTTCGAGTTTTGGTTATAAAGGTATTTATATATAAAGGTATTATTTTTTGTCTATTTTTATCTATGTACCTTATAGTACATAGATAAAAATAGACAGGAGTAACTTTAAAAATCGACTAAATCTTATATATATATATATAAGACAGTCATGGACAGGTAAGACGTGATTTCTCGTGAGGTCTAGTAAATAAAATAAAATCATCCATTTCATCGGCAAAACTTAACTGTGGTAATTCAATTATCCTCAGCAATATATAAATAAGCAAAAATATAAAAAAATACAGCTTTCTTCTATTAGTGTTTAAGTTATCGGGATATTATCATGTTGTATTGTTCCGAATTTTCGATATTTCGGCACTGTTGCAAGCACCATGATCATGGAGCATGGTGTACATCCCAAGGTTATCTGGAAGAAATACTTCCAGCGATAAGGCCGCCCATCGTGCATTAAACTGTTTGCATGCTACCTACAAGTTCTACTGTGTATCTATCATTCACATTAAAAGATTATAATATATGTACTGTCCAATGAATGAAAAATCTGTGCACAAATCAGAATCTTAATGTATTCAATATGAATTATGGCACATTTGTCACAGGTTAACATGTTAAAAGAATACCCTTAAATATCCCATATTTTATACCGACACAGTACCACGACACTAATCAGATTGTTGGGGCTGTAATCTAAATTATGGAACCCTAATTACCCCCTATGTCCCTTGTGAATATTAACGCTACTCGCGTGTAACATTATACTAAGAGAAGGTTGAATTTATGTCCAGGCGTACACTTTTGGAGATACGGTAAAAAAATACATAACTAATAGACATTATTTATTTAACTTGCAGATATGGGTTAATAATTTAAATGAAAAAAAAAATGAATCATGCACATATAGAAAGAGAATTAAGACTTGAAAGTTGATTTAGTGCATTTGGTGCATGAAGAGAATTTATTACGAAAAATGAATCAGTACTAAGCAAATGATTACTCAAGTATAGCTAATAGGCATATGTAAGATAGGTAGATTCAATGAAGTTTAAGCTACGGTAACCACTTCTCATCAGGTGGGCCACGTGCTTTTCTGCCACCTAAATGGTTTAAAAAATATGTCGAACACACTGATAAACTCGTACTAGCTCTGCACTACCCTATGGTAGATAAGTAAAAATTCCTATGTTTGAACATTGATGACACTAATGCACGGAAAAACTCTAATGAGTATATATTATGTGGAATTTTTATTTTTATGATTAGATAAATTAATTTATTAACAACGTTAATGACATAACATAACATAAACTCACGCCTATATTCTCGAAGGGGTAGGCATAGGTGCTAGCACCCACATTTTGCCAGTTTATGTTTAGGTCCCAATGTGGTCCCAATGGTGGCGAGCCTATTGCCATTAACCGGGCACTTATAAACCTGCGATAAATACACACATAACTTCGAAAAGTGTCGATTAGTCATTGGTGTGTGCCATGGTAAAACCTGGGATCGAACCCGAGACCTCGTCTCAGCAGTCCATTACCCATACCACTATGCTACCGCGGTTGTTTGCTACGCCAATGTACATCGTGCATTAATGAATATGTAGTTTCCCTGCTAAGATATGGTATATTGTTGTACCCCGAGATAAACAAAGTATTTGTATCACAGAAGAAGCGACCGCCCCAATAGAATCCTGTACGCCATTCTTCAAAAAACTCTGATTCAGTAATTACAATACACTGACATCCATATACATTTACGAGATTGGTATATTTGTAAAAAAACACCCATATTTATTTGAAAAAGTATGTGATAATAAAAAGAGACCTAAGTAAACTCATGATACCCATAATATCAATAAATTTAAATAAAAATAATAGATTTTGTATGTGTATTCAGGTTTTAATAAAATATCAAAGACTTGAGAGACTGGCTTCAAACACGCTTTTCACATTCTTTAAAGACATGGCTTACGGATAAATGTTTTTACACAGTGAAACAGTTTATGACATAGAAAATAAATAGGGAGTAACTAATTCAAATAAACTAATTTAAAATTGAAATTGTTTAGTATAATAATTATTCTAGTGACACTCATAATCATTTTGTTATCATTTACCATATTCTACAAATGAATGCAATTCATTATGATATGTGCATGTAATTGTAAGAACTTTTTCTTCCACTTCCCATCAGGTGGGCCGTGGTGGGTGGTGATGGGAAGTGGTTACCGTGACCTATGAAAGTGTGCAACACCAGGGGAGTTACACCCCTGCTAGTAAGAACAGAGAGTTTCTGTGCAAAAGAAACAATCAGGACAAACCTTTAGTCTTCCCACTGACACTACAAGAGTGAGCTCTGACTTCCCTACTCACCGCCGGGAACACTACCTACACGAGGTTATTATAGCCGTGGTATTCTGAAGGGTGCTTGGGTGCTTCCCCAGTCGGACTGCTCAATTGGGAAGGAAATACCGTCGTGTCTTACCTCCTATAGAAAGAACAGATAATTATATTTCCTGATAAAAATTGCATGCTGCAATCTGCAGCTAATCATGCTGTACTTTAACATATTATACGATTCACGTTACCATGTTTAAAGGCAAATAAATTATTGTTATTCTTAAAAAAAATATGCTTAATTAGAGGGGAGGTACACAAAACCTTTGCACCTTGTATCCTCGGTTAAAGGGTTAATAATATATCATGTTAAGTCGATCAGGAAAGTACCACCTGCTCACTTAATATCGACATTTATAAGCAGAACGCTTGGACGAATTCCGAGGGATATGCACCAAACAGACAATCAAAAACGACCCACAAGGGTCGTGCATTTTAGTCGATTCGAGTCCGACATAACCTCTTCCACCGGCTCCGGTGGTGGCGGAATCCGTGGGAATTTTCCGCACGTAAAAAAAGTATTATAAATTTCTCTGGTTCAAAGTTGGAGTAAAATAAAACGACCCTGTTTCATTCAATCCCATGATAATAAGAACACAACAAAGGAATTTAATTCTAATTTTTGCTAAATGCTAATCTCAACGCAATTGTGATCCTCAACGAATTTGTTGTTTAATTTCAAAATTATACAACAGATTCGTTGTTCCATATTTATATTATCATTTCTATAATAATACGCTTTATGGAGGTCCTCTAGAGAGATTTATGTCTAAAACGGTATACTTTGTGATACAAATAAGACGTCACAATTCGGCTGACTTCTGTGTATGTGTGTAGGTCTTTAATGTGCAGGTGAATAGTGCAAATAATGATTACACTCATCATCACAATTATCTTGTTGTTGTCCCGGTCGCATCTTAGTTCCTCACCTCAGAGTACGGAATTCGCTTTTTTCAGTGTCAGCGTATTTCGCTGAATTTCTATATTTCCCGTGAATCCTTTGCCATTTAGCCCCCACACTTTTATTGTAATATTACATATACTCATGCCTATAAATCTCTAAAGGGTTAGGTATTAACATCCATATTGCATAAATTATGATTTTCGGTCCCACGCAATAGGGAGGGAGCCTATTCCCGTCAAGCGGGTATTTAGTCACGGGCTGCATGTTAACTGTCAGATGGAGATATAAAAAAAATAGATATTGTTTTTCTCACGTGACTCATCATCTACCCCTGGTATATCTATATTAGGACCAAATCACGACCTATTTTTCTTCATAAATGAATATTCTACAACATTCTGCACAACGCAATCTCTAGACCCATGGTAAGCATAGCTTAACTAACTTGTGTTATGGAATCTAGAATACGGATAAACTTACTTAGATACTTTCTTTTTTGTAAATACATTCATATTATATACATATTCGTGCATACAAATATTTGCACTGAGCGGGAATCGAACCCGCGCCTCCTTCGAGTTTTCCTTCTCTCGCAGTGATATGGTTTGCGTATGTTTCCTCCATCCATTAGTCGCCTCTTACGACACCCTTTGGATGAGATGGGTTGTGATACTTGTATTCTTTCTCCGTCACTACACGGATACTAACATTAATACTAATACTAATATTAATAATACTAATACTAATACTATAATAATGGTTTGAGACCTGCCTGAACCGATTAAAAAAAGTTCTATCTAAATCGATTTGAATAGTAGGCATACTAAATGCTTTAAAATTTCGTTCAACCATTAAATATAATCTCACATGTGAACGGCGGAAAGGTCTGAGCCGCGTGCGGTCTACAACCGCATAATTAGAGTTACAACGCTTGCGAATCGCTCGTCACATTTCAAAGTGGGTTCACTCGTGATCCTCACGCTTAATAAGTTTTTTTTATACCACTTAGTTGGCAGAAAAGCACACGGCCCACCTGATGGGAAGCGGTTAACGTGGCCTATGGACGTATGCAACACCAGGGGTGTTACTCGCGCTGCCGACCATGAAGAAACCTTCTGATGCCCCTCTTGAAGAATTCCATATAGGCGCTTGGGAAAACCGCAAGCCTATACCTATTTTTAAGAGTATTGTCTTGAAGTTATATATAGGTTGCCTGGAAGAAATCGCTTCCAGCGATAAGGCCGCCCATTGTACATTAAACTGTATGCATGCTAACTACAAATTTTACTGTAATCTATTGGTGTACAATAAAGAATTATCTATCTATCTATCTATCTATTCTTTGGTAAAGGATAACGCTGCAACATACATGATGATACACGCATTGAATATATTGTACTTTTCCAAAGGAAAAGTGTGGTGGTGGAAAAGTGCCATCAATCAACAATATAAATACATGATGATAAGTTTTAGGGTGACAGTCTCTATGGCGCAGCGGTAGTAAGTGCGACTGCTACGCAAGGGGTGTGGGTTAGATTTTCGCTCAGTGAAAATAATTGTATGCTTGAATACAAATACTTTCACTGAGCCACGTGTTTTCCCTCAGAGTAGAATTTGGATCACGCCATCTCTTACATTCGGTGTCGTACAAAGCGACTAAGGGATAGGGCTGTTTAACATCAGACATATGTAGCGCAGACTCAGCCTCAGATGCATGGCTTGAGTTAACAATAGTGCCCGGAAGACGGCAATATATTACGAGGAACCGAAATTAATAATTGGTGAAATGTGGGCGTTAATTCACCTCTACCTAACCCTCCGGGAATAAAGGCGTGATTATATGTATGTATGTATGAATACATTAGAGAACATGTTAAGCCCGTTGGTCCCGGTTGTCATACGAACATCTATGGCAGTTGCTATGGGTAAATGGAGCCCTGAAAAGATCAAAAAATTGTCTAACTGCAATGCCATATGGGTTTGGGAGGTCAGGTGCCAGTCATTTTATGGGAAATCTTGAAGATCAGTCAACCCGCAGCTGGGAAATAGCAGACCTTAGATTCCCAGGTGAAAGCTTCGAATGCGACTGGGATTAACGCTAGGATGAAGAAGTTTCAGATCCGCGGTAGCCTAGTGGTATGGGTAATGGACTGCTGAGACGAGGTCTCGGGTTCGATCCCAGGTTTTACCATGGCCCACACCAAAGACTTTTCGATGCTTTTCGAAGTTATGTGTGTATTTATCGCATGTTTATAAGTGCCCGGGTAATGGCAATAGGCTCGCCACCTTTTACATTGGGACCTAAACATAAACCGGCGGAATGTGGGTGCTTGCACCTCTGCCTACCCCTTCGGGGATATAGGCGCGATATGAGTTTATGTTATGTTATGATGAAGAAATGTCCGGGTCTACCAAACAAGCTACGTTAAAATTTGTACTGAACAGCCGTAACTTGAAGGTGGTTCCAGTGTTGTACTGTTCTTTGACCAATGAAAATCTACAGAGTTATTCGCGGTACAATCGTTGATTAGACATGTTTTCAAACAGAACAATAGCCTTGTATAATACAACTTTCTGGCGAACCAAACGTGGTATTTCAATTTTAAAATTTTGTGAATCCCCGAATATAAAACTGGCAGAGGCGGGCGTTTCAAATTACCGTTTGGGTAAAGTACGTCAAAGGCTTGAAATATCTAACCAAATTGAAAGGGGAAAACTAAGGAGTGGCTAGATAATTACCTAAATAAACAACTTGAGTCTGTACATTTTCTCCTTTGTGAAACTGAGGATTGCTCAAGCATTTCGTGTAAAAATCAAAGGCATTTGTTTAAAAACTCTGTTATAACAATTTCAGCGGGTGGTCGGCAGATTGTTTGTTGGAATATTTTCGTATTGTTTCTGACTTAGACTATAAGAAGTTATTTTGTGTCTGAAATAAATGAAGAATTGGATGAATTCGTTTCATAATAAAATGTGAATTACTGAGTCAGGGTTTCAGTCTGTTTTTTTATACCGCTTAGGTGGCATCAAGCACAGGAAAGTGGTTACTGTGGCCTATATACATGTGTAATACCAGAGGAGCCACACTCGCGCTGCCGACCCCGTAAGAACAGAGTTTCTTTGCAGTTAGTGTAGAAGACAAAGCATTACAGGATTGCGAACTGAGACGGTGCGCACTGTGCGGTATGAAAGAAACTTCATCCCACGCACACTCAAGCTGTGGAATGACCTCCCTGCTGCGGTTTTCCTAAGCATCTACAATATGTAGGCAGCGCGAATGTAACACCCCTGGTGTTGCATACGTCCATAGGCCACGGTGACCACTTCCCGTCATGTGGGCCGTGTGCTTTTTTTTTTTTTTTTAATCTTTATTTATTTACAGGACTTTTATCGTAAGACATGTCAGTCCTATTGTAACAAATTATATTATTTACATTTACCAAACATTTCTACACATCTCATAAACACACCTTGCAGCATCTGAATGAGATGCCGATAAAATACTGTGGAATGAACCTACATTTTCTATTCTTATATTAAAATCTAAAACTAGTTGTTCCCTAGCACTACGATTTCGTTCACACTCCAAGAGCAAATGTTGGACATCGTCTATTGTGCCACATGTTAAACAGTTAGGCGAATCAACAACTCTCATCATGTGTCCAAATTTCCGTGATGGAATATGACCAGAACGCAGTCTCAAAGCTGTAACAATTAAATTTCTATTTAGTTTAGACTGGCCAAACCAAGGACAACGAGGAGGTTGACTCTGGATAGTTTTGTACCAAATTCCTTTTTCCTTTGACCTTTCATCGAAATATTCTTTCCAAATGTCATAACAATATGTTTTATAAAAATTTAGAATTTCCGTATAGTAGGGTAAAATTTCAAAACAATCTCCTTGAAGGGACCCTAGCTTTGCTAATTTATCGGCCTCCTAATTACCCCTCAGGCCGACATGTGAAGGAACCCATTGCAATTTCAGTTGGATGTTTTTCTTAGTGATACTATGAATTTTTTCTAGCGCTGTGTAAGCGATTGGCAGACCTCTTTTGCCTCTTGAACATTTAACTAAGTGAAATAAAGCACTTTTACTGTCGGTAAAAATTACCGTTTTATCAAATTCTACTTGATCTATATATGACAATGCTTCCGAGATTGCAATGAGTTCCAATGTCATGATGCACACAGGTTGATTGATTTTAAAGCATTTTCTTATGTTCCTCCCAGTGTCATAAAAAGCTGCACCCAAACTATTACCAGTTTTCAAACCATCAGTGTATAGCGTATGCCAATTTCTGTAGTTGTCACATAATTCTTTGAGAATATTAAATTTCAAATAACTGGGATCATAGGTTCTCTTAGCATGTAAAACAGAGTTCAGTGTAGGTACCACTATATTATTTACGTCTATAAAGTTAATCCATATATCCAGACTAAACATTTCCAAGGGATAACATGAACTTATATTCTGTTCTTTGATCTTTTCATGACTTAATGCGAGGAGAGGTACTTTTTTGTTTTGCCAAAATCTACTAACACTTAATCCAAATAAGTTTTCCAACAAGGTTGAGGTTACACTGCTCGACCATGAATTACTTCTTAAACAATATTTAATTGCAAGGTATTTTCTTCTTACTTCTAGAGGAGGAATACATAGATCAGACTCCATGACATGAATTGGAGTAGTTTTAATATGGTTTTATTCAACACAATTCTCAATTCTCAAAGCCTGATTTTGAACTCTGTCAAGTTTTGATACGTTACATTTCGCACTGTTATCATATAGAAAACATCCATAATCCAAGCGACTTCTAATCAAAGACAAATACAACTTCCTTAAATGATTTTGATGAATTCCCCATGACCCTCCTGCTAATACTTTAAAAAGATTTAGAAATTTTACCGTTTTTTCTAGTGTTACATTAATGTGTTTATGCCATAATAAGGACTTGTCTAGCCACATACCCAAATATTTAACACAGCGCGAAGTGTTTAAGTAATGATTATCAACTCTAAGTTTCACATTATATATTTTACGTCCGCTCATAAAAATGCATACATTTGATTTATTTGCAGAGAGGTTCAATCCTAGTTCCTCTAATAGTTCAATCATACTGTTTAAAGCACTTTGTAAATTGTTCTCACAGGTTTGAAAATCAACATTACTTGTATATAGAACAAAATCGTCAGCATATTGAGCCATATATACATGTTGAATTGCATGACAAATTTTACTTGTTACAATGTTAAAAATTAATGGCGATATTGGGTCTCCTTGGGCCAAGCCCTTACTAGTGAACCTGACAGAATTATACATTTTACTACTATCATCTGTTTTAATTGATATCTTCCTTTCAGTTAAGAAGTGCCAAAAATATCGACAAATAGTCTGTCCCATATTAAGCTCATCTAGCATTTTAACAGTCTGAATTACTGAAATATTGTTGTATGCTTGTCTGTCACCTAAGTGGTATAAAAAAAAGGACAAGCCTTTAGTCTTTCCACTGACACCACAAACTCTTCTGCCCAAAATCCCTACGGATACCCCCACAGGATCCGTTGAGGGGGTATCCGTGGGGATTTTGCGCACGTAAAAAAAAAGAAAAGACCCAGATATTTCAATGCAGCTACTTCAGACAGACAACCATCGTTACATATTAAATGTGACAGCATCATAATGAACCACTGCAAAATTTCACAACGTTAATAATTACAAACAAAAAAAATGCTGCTTCAATTTTTTGTACAAAATACTTACCTACTTTGTTGAGCCGCACAAGACAGTAATTAAAAAAAAAAACGTGGCCGACATATTAAAATAATTTTAGGTTATCTATCCTCACTAGTTTGCGCAGGTCCTACGCTCGAATCAACTATGTTGACGCAATCATACATTCAGAATAGGGTGACCATGAATAAGGTAAAAATGAATGTTTTCAAACTTTAACAAAAAATACATTAAAATCTTCTTCATCTTAGCGTTATTGTTCATCTTAGGCCTGGAAATCATTACCAGATCAAGTGTTCCTTCAGTCCCAGGTCATTATAAGCGGAGCGTGAATTCTTTAAATTTTAAAATCGCGATATCTTTGAAATGGTGAGCCGTACAAAAGAATATGAGACCAATTTTATAGGTAATTAATTAATTACACAATATACAACTTTGTGCAGCCGGCTTTTGCGATAGCATTAGCAGTTTACGAGAAAAATGCGAGAATGCAATAATTTTGACCTTTGACCTTGAATAAAATAACGCATAAGTCAATCGGTGGGGACTTTTGATATTTCTTGTATTGTCGTGTTTTTAAGATCCCCACCAATTTTCAGCTCTATACGAATTTATGCAAGTTTTTATTTTAACTAAATTAGCAGGTAGCTACCGAGATGGCGACAGGAGTCAGCCTGTGACCACGGCCGGTGTAACCTGGTCGAAACGTCAGGCAAACCAAAGGTATGTATGTACCTATACCATGATTGCATTAATTCCCGTAAACATTATCGTATATTCCTTGTACTTTGCTTTTAAGTGTCTCTGAGAATATGAAGTTATGTTTAGTAAGTTTGAATTTAATACAGTGTAAGGCAGCAAACAGTGATCAGTTACTAATTATATGAAGAATTAAGAATGATGAATATCCTGTTGCATTATTTATTTATTAAGATTTGTTTTCCTTTTTACAATTGTTTTCTTTTGGTTTCAATGGGAATAACACGTTTGAAACAGTAAGCAATCATAAACTATGGTTATTATTGTCAGGGTGTTATTGGGCTGATCAGTCCGCAATATCCCTTTGGAATATTATGTGAAACTTTTACTTAACCTCGTAATATGGGCCATGTACCTTTTAGTTCACTACCTTAATACGTGATAAAAAAATGTTGTACTTCGTTATTGAAAGATAAAACCCGACTAATGAAAAATTACGTTTAAAAAAGTATTAAACAAGAAAATATTAAGGATAGCCGTGGTTGTATTCTACTTTTTCCTAGAATGTAGTGTTTTGTTAGACTAAGTGGCATATGGCCACGGCTATCCTTGATATTTTCTTGTTTAATACTTCTTAAAGCGTGATTTTTCAGTAGTCGGGTTATAGTTTTAAAGTTATTTTTTATTTATATTATTTTGGGGCTTATGTGCTAATTAAGCCCTTTCAGATGATACCAAACACGGTATATTTATCTCAAATTATCTTTTAATACTGTACTTTTTAACCGCTAGTTGGCACTATATCAGTTTTAGTGGCACGTCATATAGCCTATAACCAGCAGACGACCAAGACGCTTCTAATAATACCTCATTTATCCAGTTCCAATAAGTAATTCATGAGCTATGAGGGAACAGATGATCCTACATACATACATACATAGTCTGTCAAAAACGTAACCCTCCTTTGGGTTCGCCGTACTGGGGTAAAAAGACAAATTCCCATTTCCCGTCGAATAATCCTTTCTCTTTAAAAAAACAGACGTTCCTTAACAAACTTTACCTTGACAAATAAAAACAACCAAAGGGTACATTTGTCCAACACAAATATTGTTGATGCCAAGTAAAAGCCCTTCTATTTTACCGGACCGTTTGCGCAACTCCCTGGCCATTCACTTTTAAAAATAAACAAAACTTTTGTCCTAACTTAGTTACGTTTGAATTCACTTATTGTTTGCTGCGTTTTCATGTCTGAATGTTTTTTTTTATTACTTTTTGTTAAACAGTTTTCCTTTTTATTAATACGAATGATTTTTTTTATACCACTTAGGTGGCAGGCAAGCACGCGGCCCAACGAGGGGAAGTGGTTACCGTGGCCTGTGGACGTTTGCAACACCAGGGGTGTCTCACTCACGCTGCCGACCAATAAGAAACTTTCTGATGCCCCTCTTGATGAACCCCATATTGTAGGCATTTACACATTAATGCATTTTGGTGGCTGCTAAATAGACATACTATTCTAAATGACTCATCATACATATATTACGTGCAAACAAGCATGTGATTTTCAAACCACTGAGTGGACAAAAAAATACACGGCCCACCTGATGAATAGTGGTTACAGTGGTCTATGGACTTGTGCAGTACCAAATGTGTCACATTTGTACTGTCGATCCTGTAGGAACCCATTAATGCCCTTCTTTAAGAACCCCATACTATAGTCGCTTGTAAAACCACAGCAGGGAGTTGTGAAATGGCAAAATTAATGTGATATCCAGATGTGACATTATTAACAATTAAACATGTGATCTCTAATCAAAAGATATGCAAATTTATTCCTGATACGCATTATGTAGAGGATAGTAACAAAAAACAGATTTATCAAAACATTGAAGCTGTTCTTTAAACTCTGAAATTCAAATTGTACGTTAAAAACCTCTTCATAATAATCATATTAAACGAGCCAATATATAAGAGGTTTTATTATCATATCATGGCTCTAAAATTCACATTAAGGGATTCATTCGATTGCCTTGGGCGATAACACAAAGCTTTATTCGATGTCAGAATGCAGATTTTTACAAATCCCCCTTTTGGCAAAGAACGAAATTTCGCTCAGCAATAACATAAATTGTGAAAGCCACAGAATTTGTATTTATTTTTGTGCTCCTCCCATAGATATAAACATAAAATTGTTTCCGTGATTGTCTACGTTAATGGGTTTAGTTTGCGAAATAACAATCTGGTATTATATCATGTCTGTTATCTTGATATTGTTAATATATCTGTGTTTATGATTTTCATACTGAGATTATTTCATAGTGGGATAAATAATAGTAGAAAATTGTTTTTGTTACTATTAAGCAAGCAAACTAGTACTATCTAATATGATACTCTTGATGAAATGTTATATATTTTGCCGCATGGTTTCCGGCAGAATATAATTTGGGCCACCTCATCTCTTCCCATGCGGTGTCGCACAAGGTGACTAAGGGATAGGGCTGTTTAACATCAGACAGATATATACAGCCTCAAATGCATGGCTTGAGTCAACAATAGTGCCCGGAAGACAGCAATACGCTCACCCCCTATTACATGGGACCGAATACAATTATTGGTGAAATGTGGGTGCTAATTCACCTCTGCCTAACCCTCCAGGTATGAAGTCGTGATTATATGAATGTATGAAACGTTACGCGAGCACCACCCATTGAAATAAAACAACTTAAATATGCCTGGAGCCTTTGCAGATTCGTAGAGATGTTGCGTCCTTGGCAGAGTTTTACCGCCTGTGGTAAATGTTCTGATGAGCTCTTCTAATTAGGCCCACCCTCCCATTTCCTATACAGGACAACACGTGCAAACCTTAGATGTCACCCGCACACGGTGCAGAATATCCGATCAAGAACCAAGCGGTTCAGAGACTCTTTCCTTTGTCCCATCATTAAGGCCTGGATTTCATTACCAGCTCATGTGTTTCCTTCTTACAGTTCCATAGGTTATCCTTACAATATCCTTCTTAACAATTTCTCTTGGGTCTACTTCTACTTTTAAAACTACTACACAACTAAATGATACATTACATTTTTTATAATCAGCTACATTGCATTTTAGAATTATCCTCAACAGTCAACTTTATTAGTTACCCTACACGGAAAATTTCATTATCCTGGTCGTTCATGAAATCTCGACTTCGAACACAGATAATGGTCTATGTCGACTAGATTAAGTATCGATTCTTTTTAACTTTTTGCATCCGTATTTAGTTGAGTATCAGTCCGATTGAATGAGAAAAATGAAATTGATAGGTGCTCTTCGTGAACTAGGTTAGTTGCTATTCAGGCAGGTGCTCTTCGGCTGAGTTCTCTAAGTGGAGTACACCGTAGGATCGGCAGCAATGACGCACATTGAAAGAGGTATATGTCCGGCAGTGAAAAGCAATAGGCTAATTGATTGATTGATTAATATGTTACCGATAAACATGTTGTTAATTGAGGTGCAATAGATATCACAACTTAAAATTAACTATATTTAATTGTAATTCAAGAATTTGTTTTATGCTTCAACGGATTATAACGTGATATTATTATGATTTATTATTTAAAATAAAAAACTATAAAACATAAACTCACGCCTATATCCCCGAAGGGGCAGGCAGAGGTACTGGTACCCACATTTCGCCAGTTTATGTTTAGGTCCCAATGTAATAGGTGGCGAGCCTATTGCCATTAACCGGGTACTTATAAACCTGCGATAAATACACACATAACTTCGAAAAGCATTGAATAGTCATTGGTGTGTGTCATGGTAAAACCTGTCTATTATCCTTAGTCTATTACCCATACCATTAGGCTACCGCGGCTTTAAAATAAAAAAGTAGCAATTAAAATACTTTTTTGTATTTTCTGTTTTGAATCTTTGCCTTTCATATTTGAAATCTAATACAACATTTAAGAAGAATAATAATACAAAGCTAGCACCTCTGCATACCCCTGCGGGGATATAGGCGTGAGTTTATGTTATGTTATGTAATAATACAAAGAAACTGAATAAAAAAATTGCTATTATGGTATACCTATAAGAAATTCAATTATTATTCCATTCTCAATTTATACTTCTATGTGACTCACACACACTCACGCACACTCAAGCTGTGGAATGACCTCCCTGCTGCGGTTTTCCCAAGCGCCTACAATATGGGGTTCTTCAAGAGGGGCATCAGAAGGTTTTTTCATGGTCAGCAGCGCGAGTTTAACACCCCTGGTGTTGCATACGTCCATAGGCCACGGTAACCGCTTCCCATCAGGTGGGCCGTGTGCTTGTCTGCCAACTAAGTGGTATATAAAAAAAATTCTACCTACATTTCTGATGTCTTACATAACTTTCTTCCTTTTCTTACTATCGTTCGATTCTAGTAAGGCAGACCATTCGTTTTGATCTGAAAACACTCTCCGGAACAATCCCATTCATTTAAGCTTTTGCATTCTTTAATTGGTTGAGTTGGAAGGATGCCAGGAGCGATTCTTCCACTCGACATTCAATGTGTGTTTCAAATTAGATGAACTTCTAATACAACTTCATTTTCCTTCGCCCTGTATTCACAACGTAGGTTTGGTTAGCAGTCATTGTGTTTAAGAGTACTACTTAGTTATGCTGTTTTACATATATCCGATACGGCTATTTACTCAATACCACAGACTAGTCAGGGACGCTATGGAAGGAAGAACCTAGCAAAAATCTGTAAGTAATTTTAGAACTTATTGACATGACATTGTATCGAGATTGTTTGTAGGTTCGTGATCAGCGTCTCGGCAACAGCAATCTATTACCGGGAAAAGACACGTAATTAAGAAAATGTCATTAAGGTCGAGCGTCCCTTGCAGTCATTCTTTTAGTCTCTGTGTGAAAGTTACAGTCGATTCTAGTCATATCGGATCGCATAATGGGAAAACGCTCTTAACTGTTAATTTATTAAGTGCGTGTAACCATACTAACCGATAAATCTGATGCATTGATTGATGGATGGGGCTTTAGTATAGGCTTTCCTTTCGAGGGGCCGAAGGCGGTCGGTCCCATAAAAGCCGTATTAAGCAAAATAAGGGGAGGAGAAGGAGTCTACTCGGGCCCGCGGTAATTCCTTCACATATGGTGTAGGTTTTATTTGTAGAATTTTATTTCTTTATACATTTTTTGAAGAAAACCAAGAATGGTTTTCTTCAAGAAATTACTGGTGATATCGTGAAATTTTATTACCAGGTTCTTTCCTCACAGGCTTTTTCTATTACCTTGCAATTCTGACTGTGAATATATGTGTTATTACGTGACTGACGTACATGAATAAAGATATTTGATTTGATATGAATAATTTATTATGGTAATCAATGGTTAGAGCGCGTAAACATTAAATTCCCTTACAACTGCTAACTTAATATCCTATAAACATTACTTTATCTTCACCTATCAAGCCAGTAACCACCTCGTTAAGTGAAGATGAATGTTAAATCCAGTAATCTTCATTAAATATCCTTAATCTTCAACTATAACCTTTCGTAGTTTGATCATTGATCATTGATCTACTCCTCGGGACATATATATTATGTTGGATCTAAAACATCTTCAAAATGTGCTCTATTTGCGCATTACATGTTTCTTGGGTGTCTTTTGAGGATAAGATGGAGTGGATGAGCTCAAATTAACAAAGCATAGATTATTACAAAACAGTCCGTGTGTACCAGGGCCTCGCTTATCTCGCAAGTTAGGTCCAATATATGTGTTCCGAGTTATAGCAACCGTTTATACTACAGCTGAAGTTTGCAGTTATCCCATACCAAGGATATCTGAACTAGAAACGGAATCAAATGACTTGGTTATAACCGACGTACCAAGCAAGGTGGAATTTAATTTAGACTTGATTTCGCTAAGACTATTCATGATAGGAATTCTGAATGAGATGGAGTAGTAGGATGTAATAGAAATGTTGACAAGCCTCTTCGTATACCTGAATCTATATATATAAAAGAAAGTCGTGTTAGTTGTACCAATTTGCCTGAAACTCAGAAACGGTTGTACCAATTTGCCTGAAAATTCGTGGGGATGTAGGTTAGAACCAGGAGACGGACATAGGATATTGGATTATGCATGCGCATTGCACAATTAATGATATTGCAATCATTTTAAAACATTAAATTTTGATGAATCCGCTCAAATAATTTAATGAAATTTTAAAACTTAGTATGCCAACTATTCACATTGGATAAATAAAACACGGATATATATGTAGGAAGATTTGAATGAATTCAGGTGAGTTTCGGTGGTTTAGTAGTCAGAGCATTAGTAAGGGAAAGCTCGCAGGTTGAAATCCTGCCTGATCGTAATCGGTGAAAGAATATTTCTATCGAGTGCCTAAATTTCGTTTAGATAAAAATGTTTCTCCACAGAAGAATTTGGCATTCTTTGTGTAGAGAATTTACAAATGCGTAGGTTGGTACGTAAATATTTTCAATTTTCATGAAAAATGAATAGTTAATAGAATTTATCTCAGCCCACGATAGTCTTGAAATATGCTCATACCCACGCAAATAACTCCGGTTTCTTGACGTCTAAACAAAAAATAATTGCTTTCAAAATTAAAGGAAAACAAGGCATCAATGATCATTTTTCAATTAAGTTTTTTTAAAATTTTATCTATAGGCGTTTGCAGAAAAGTGTCTTACGTCATTTTTTATGATCCTTTCCTTATAAATAGTAAAATTCAGGGTCTGTTTAAATTTGTGAAATCAATCGCCCAGAGTTATTAATTTTTTAAAGCGTTTTTCTTGAAGGCTCATTGCATAATCGTTATTTTAATGAATCAACGATGCAATTCTAGTTATTTTCAAAGTTCGAGAATGTCACTCGTGAACCTCTAGAATCAAACACCGTCGTAAGCTATTATTCATTCCTCGTCAATTTAACCTCACCTCGTTTGATGGTTAGCTATAGGAAAAGATATGAGGGCCAACATTGCTGACACAAATAGTGCTACTATATTTTGTCACATTTCCTGTATTCTGTCACATTTTCTCAACCTTTTTCCAAAGTTAGCGACAGTTTCCCAGTCTAATTGTGACGCGACTAAACTTTTATATTTTCCGTGAAGCGACTGCCGTCTGACCTCCATAACCAATTGGCTATATCAAAGTTTTGAACTTAGACTAAGTCAAAGTCAAAGTCAAAAACATTTTTTCTACATAGACCATTAAATCGGCACTGAAAAAACGTCATTATAAAAAGAAATATGGAAGACTAGTTTAGCAAATGGATCACCGGTTCGAAACGCGGCCGCGACCAGAGAAGACCCCGGCAAGAAACTCATCGGGCATTTTTTTTGGTCTAATTTACAAACATTTACTAAGTCTACTTAGTCTAAATACTAATAAATCACTTGAGTAGCATAGTTGAGCAAACGGCTCATTTTCAAGCTTGTTTCTCATCTAAGTATTCTTGGATATAAAATCCAAGAATCTTTCTGGCACAATTTACTCTTTATTACCTTTTTACATTTATTCACAGGTAAATCCCTAATTTCATTAGGGAGCTTGTTAAAAAGAGTATACAGTTGCCCTGGAAAGAATGATTAATTTTTTGAAGTCTACTATCTCAGACTACAAGATTGTTTTTGTGTCTGGTATTTATATTATGCCTGTCACAAAGTCTTGAAAATGAGATATTTTTTCTTACATACAATAAGTTCTCAAAAATATATTGTCTCACTACTACTAGTCGAACTATTCATGTGTTTGTATGACAACTGGATCCAATGGTTAAATATAGGTATTTAAACTATCATGGTCACTGACATCAGTATCAGAATAAACGGGATATTTACCATGTTTCACTATTTTGAGCTTCCGATATTTCGGCGCTGTTGCAAGCACCATGATCACGGAGGAACTGGAGTAGTGGCGGTGAACTAAGAAAAAGTTTTTTCTTCTAGGAGTAATTATATCGATCTACCCTCTTTCGAGTTCTTTTACTACGCGTATCTGCACTACTATTGGTTTCACTCTCACTACAAACTCGAACCCGATCTCGATCACGTTCACGACATACGATGCTCACTGTATCCACTCGCGATTTTGTTTTAGCTTGTTCCCGGTTGTTTTTGCAAAGACGGACCACTGGACCGCTGTCGCAATGCCTGCGCTCACCCAAAGATGGCTCCCCATTGGACAGACCGGGAGTGTACAAGATTGACTGTAGCTGTGGCAGTTCTTATATAGGACAAACAAAAAGAACGGTTACATGCCGAATCAAGGAACACATCAGGGCAGTCAAAAACAATGAACCGCATAAATCTGCAATCGCTCAACATTTATTGGAGTCCGGTACGAACCACTGGATCGAACTACATAACCCTCAGATGCTTTCGACAGAACGCCACTATATACCAAGACTGGTTAGGGAAGCAATTGAAATAAAAAAGTATACAAATTTCAATCGTGAGGATGGGTTTCAACTGCCGAACGTCTGGCATCCAGTGGTCCGTCTTTGCAAAAACAACCGGGAACAAGCTAAAACAAAATCGCGAGTGGATACAGTGAGCATCGTATGTCGTGAACGTGATCGAGATCGGGTTCGAGTTTGTAGTGAGAGTGAAACCAATAGTAGTGCAGATACGCGTAGTAAAAGAACTCGAAAGAGGGTAGATCGATATAATTACTCCTAGAAGAAAAAACTTTTTCTTAGTTCACCGCCACTACTCCAGTTCCTCCGTGATCATGGTGCTTGCAACAGCGCCGAAATATCGGAAGCTCAAAATAGTGAAACATGGTAAATATCCCGTTTATTCTGATACTGAGTCCAATGGTTAAAATTTGTTCTCCGAGAAACAGATCACTAAACAGCCCACCGCAGTCCACCTGCTGGACATAGACCTGTCCCAATATGCGCCATTTCGTCCGGACCTCCGCCTTTCGCATCCAGTTAGTCCCAGCCACCCTTTTCATTTTTTTTTAATACAACTTAGGTGGCAGGAAAGCACACGGCCCATCTGATGGAAAGTGGTTACCATGACCTATGAACGTGTGTTACACCAGTGGAGTCACATCCGTGCTGCCGACCCTGTAAGAATAGAGATTTTGTGCCGTCAGTGTAGAGGACAAAGCAGGACAAGCCTTTGGTCATCCCACTGATAGCACAAAAACTCTCCAGTGAGCTCTGGCTACCCTACTCACCGTCGGGAATACAACATGAAGTTGTTATAACCGCGGTATTCTGTAGGGCGGAGGTACTTCCCCAGTCGGACTGCTCAATTGGGCGGAAATACCGCCGTGTCCTACCTCCTCCTAATGTTCATCAGTTCATCTGGCTAGGGTGTGTCCTATCATTCGTTTGCCTTCTTACGTTCTCGTTTAGTCCAACCGCCATTGGTCCTTCGACAGATGTGGCCAGTCCACTGCTGCTTCGGCTTGCTTAGTCTGCGAGATATGTCGGTAACTTTAGTTACTTAGTCCTAAATCTACCAAATACCAAGATCCGTATTTGGACACATAAAGGGCATTAATAAATTACAAAAGAAAAAAAATCTCACATGCTCATAATTTTTACGAGCTACGAATAAAATCAGCATAACGCGTTGTGACAAACTATGGATCATCTTTCCACTCTGATAGTCCACAAACTTACCAATGCAGTTACATTTCACTCTATTGTTAAAGCAGTATGGGTGAGTTTCCTTTCATTAGCAACTCGTTACTTTTGTTATCTATTGTGCCACCGACGATTATGTCGGTTCCAAAAGTGGGGCGATAAAGCGCAGTGTTTTGTGTGAATTGGGCTTAAAGGACTTTTTATGTTCTAGGAAATGGGGCAAGTGCTTTGAAGTAATACTGTGTGTTTTAGTTGTATAAGTGTTCTAAGATTACACGTATACTTACATATATTCACAGTTGTAAATCCTCGATGGTATAGGCAGAGGTGTATTAATAAAATTTTAAATTAAAGAAGATTTTCAGTTATATGTAATAGGGATGAGCCTCTTGTCCTAGAATAAGTACTTAAGTTTACATAAATATTTTAATTATTTTCAGGTAAGTATAATTGTTTATACTGATAAATAAGGTCATAAATAAGCATACGTTCCACCTGTAGGTAAGTGGTTACCGTAACTTAAGAATGCTTTTAACTCCCAAGGTAACAGTAACGTTCTACCCTATACAGTCATTATAATCTGAACATTAATTCTGGTTGCATCCAAAGCTTGCACTTTGGAATTTGGAGCCCGTTTTCATACTCTTCCTTGTCTTTATTAGTTTAACTTGGGTTTAACGGGAGCTTATGCTGTCTGACCCCCATCATTTTGAGGAAAGAGACCTTAGATACGGCCTCGTCAGACATTTCTGTGGTAAGATTTTCTTGGTTTCCAAGCTGAATTTGATGAGCTTCACTCTACCACTACATATAATACGTAGTATTATTGGAACATATTAAAAAACCGCCACACTAAACAGGTGGTGTTAAATTTTTAGTATTAAACTTTTATTTGAAATTCCTCACCAGCTCTATTATAAACGATCGGGGCCGTAACGACCCATTCTTACCTAACACTATCTAGAATAATGCTTTAATGATACTAGATGAAGTTGTCTAGCCTCGAGTGCAGAAGGGTGACCATCATTTTCAAAAACGTAGGAGATTCCTTGAAAAAATCAGATATATATTGAGACAAGAAAATTTACCGTACCTAGTAAATCAGTGTAGGTGGATGTCCAAATCAATTATTGATAAAGTTAAAAAAACCGACTTTATAAACGCTTATATACTTTATAAGGGCTTAAAAGCTATAAAATAACTTAATAAATTAGAAATGTATTGAGTAATTGTAATGTAATTAAGTATTTATTTTTTCTCTCTTATATATAGTTCTCGCGTCTTAGTTGTACGCTGGTTATAGGCTATATAATGTGTCACATAATCGGTGTACATATATAAAAAAGGTGGCAATCGAATTGAGAGGCTCCTCCTTTTTGGAAGCCGGTTAAGAAGTACTTTACTACGGTATTTATGGTGGTGTTAAGCACTCACTTTTTGTTATGACTGTCTGACTTTCTGATCATTTGTAGTTGTTCTGGGCTGATTTTGATGTAACTTAGGCTACTCTTACTTTAGAAATTGTATTAGGGTTTTACGCATAAAAATTTGCCACGTGGTTCCCAACAGAGTAGAATTCGGACCACCCCCATCTCTTCCCATGCGGTGTCGTACAAGGCGACTAAGGGATAAGGCTGTTTAACATCAGAGATATATATACAGCTCAGACTCAGCCACAGATGTATGGCTTTAGTCAACAATAGTGCCCGGAAGATGGCAATAGGCTCACCCCTTATTACGTGGGACGAAACGTGGTACGAATTTAATTATTGGTGAAATGTGGATGCTAATTCAGCTCAGTTTCACCCTTCGGGGATAAAGACGTGATTATATGTATGTATGTATGCATAAAAATTTTAACCCAGATTAAAGTCCATGCGGGTGAAATCGCGGACACGGTCAATTGAAGGTAGAGTTCATACACTGAGTTTAGTACACACACTATCCTTCAAAGCGCAGCATCGTTAAACTGCGATACGTACTTTCGATAAAAGCACGAGAGTGCTTAGACCACACAACTGAAGTAAAACTTCTTCAATGCTATTGTAATTGGCTATGAGAGAAAGAGAGAAAAGAAAATATGTGTCTCTCTCTTAATAATACCCAGCGGTGTTCTCAGCGGTGAGTAGGGCAGCCAGAGCTCACTAGAGAATTTGTGCTGTCAGTGGGATGACTAATGGCTTGTCCTGCTTTGTCCTCTACACTGACAGCACAGAAACTCTGTGCTTACAGGGTCAGCAGCGCGAGGGTGGCTCCTTTGGTGTTACACACGTCCATAGGCCACGGTAACCACTTTCCATCAGGTAGGCCGTGCGTTTGTCTGCCACCTAAGTGGTATAAAAAAAATACACTAAACTTAATTATCTCTCTCTCTTTCTATTATAACTTATGTTAACCTTTCAACTGCTATTCGCCTCACTTGTTTACGGTTTTCGTAACGCTTTCGTCACTAGCCTGCACCCGAAATCAAGCGTGCTTTAAAAGAATTATTTCAAAACAGCTACATCTAAACACTTCGACATAAAAAATATCCTAGATACCTTTATAAAATATACACACCCTGTATCCTTTACAGCGTCGTTAGAACCGCGGCACGGCGGGACGTTCATTATAAAGGTGTATCTACACCGGTTAACGGCCACGAATCATCAATCTTGCTTTCTCCGTGTTATCACACATCCATTCAAAACACCTCGGGTAGGACATATTCATGCCCCTTAAGTGATACTTTTGCAAACGTGTATGACAAGTGCACATTTTTATTTATATTGTGTACCTCAAGGGATGATGATTAAATATTATGTTATGATAAAAAATTACGCGGCAATTCATTGAGATTAATATTATAATATTACAATCTACACAATGAAATCAACATAACATAACATAAACTCACGCCTATATCCCCGAAGTGGTAGGTAGAGGTGCTAGCACCCACATTTCGCCAGTTTATGTTTAGGTAATAGGTGGCGAGCCTATTGCCATTAACCGGGCACTTATAAACCTGCGATAAATACACACATAACTTCGAAAAGCATCGAAAAGTCATTGGTGTGTGCCATGGTAAAACCTGGGATCGAACCCGAGAGCTCGTCTCAGCAGTCCATTGCCCATACCACTAGGCTACCGTGGTTACAATGATATTAACGGGAATAATACTATTTCTAACGAATAATTTTTAGATTCGAATTATTTTGCTTAACCCTTCCAACAGCTTTCTACTAAAAATCGGTATCAGTTTCTTTCCAATACGCATGATTAGTCCTAAAGATACCAGACGTCACCGCGGCTTGCTTCTGCCAGGGTGATGGCTGGTTCCACCCGTCACCTCCAGCCCTGCGCTCATGGGGGTGGAGGTCATTCATCGACTTCCAACGCTCGAGTAGTCTCAGTACGCGGGCAG
This sequence comes from Eilema griseolum, assembly GCA_963662185.1. Taxonomy (NCBI): domain Eukaryota; kingdom Metazoa; phylum Arthropoda; class Insecta; order Lepidoptera; family Erebidae; genus Eilema; species Eilema griseolum. Next base: position 20,897,069 of record OY759245.1, read on the forward strand.
CTTAGCTTGCGCTTCTCCTTCACTCCCTCTGCCGCCCCCACCCCGCTTCTTCCTTCACGAGCATACGTTGCTAGCAGAAGGCAGAGGTGGCGAACATGAGAACTCTCACCCCCAGGGCCGCCAACAGCGTCGTAGTGATGGTACTCAGACGTTGGTTCTTTCTCCATCCACCTGTGCTCAGTGATCACCTACGTCAGACTAGGAGAGGCTGACGTGTGGCCTCTCCAAGCACTCGTATATATCGTCTTACCAATAAAAAGATCCAACAGTGTTTGATCGGCTCACTTTTGGCTTTTAGTGTCTTTCACTTTCACTCGATTGTATAGAAATGAAATATCTAAACACAGTTTTAGAAAAGGGGCAGGTCAGGAGTACTCTAAACCGACGAGCATGCATGAAGAATGTAATGAGAGTGAATGAAGCGAGAGTAGTATGTCAGGATCGTAGCAAATGGAGATCCGTGATCTCGGCCTACCCCTATGGGAGACAGGCGTGATTTTATGTATGTATGTATGTAGATTGAACATTTAATTTTTCGCGTTTGTCACTTTGTCTTTGTCATATCCCATTTTGATGTTTCTCTGCGTTGTGTTTAAACTAATTCCACGACGACAAACGACCTTCTTCGACGACAAATTGAAAGAAATTAAAAATGAATATTAAATTAGGTCGTGAGCTAAGCCGTGTGAGCATAGATTGAAAAAGAAAATTAAGCATTTACCTGAGTGAACATCAAACGAGTGAACCTTCTGATATCTGCTTATGCAGTGCGCCAACAATAATACCTACTGGTTCGATAGATGTTCAAATTCGAATTCAAATTTTATATTTCTCAAAATAGTGTAATGCAATTAAATATTTTTGACGTCAAATTCTACTTAAGACTAAGTTTACCACCGCTTTTTAGGCGCTAGTGGAGAAGAAACGGCGCAACAAACTTCACTGCGGCATTTTCGAGACGTCCTCTTATAAATAGCTCACTGGAGAGTTTTTGTGCTGTCAGTGGGAAGACCAAAGGCTTGTCCTGATTTTGTGTTCTGCACTGAAGGCACAGAAAATCTCTGTTCTTACAGGTGTTACATACGTTCATAGGTCATGGTAACCACTTTCCTTCAGGTGGGCCGTGTGCTTGTCTGCCCACCTAAGTTGTATAAAAAAAATAGCTATGTCTTAAGACTAAATATGGACGATGTACATTTTTGTTTCGTGTCAAGATAATTAAAAGTAGATAAAAACCTTATAATAAAATAATTAATACATAGTAAAAATTACATACATAATGCGTCATGAAATTCCTCCGCATCATCACCGACCAGGTCATATGATTTTTTGAAACTTTTGACTCCGCTGTCGGTGTTCAATCGCTAAATTAATAACATATTCGTAATCAGCAACAGAACCCCGAAATTATACCCATATTGACTTAATTGAAAAATTTGATTCCGCAATCTTTGATCGCTAAATGAATAATGCACTTGTAACATAATAAAATAGAAAAGGTGATTACAAATGAGACAGCCCTGAATCGGTGGTACTAATAACTACTCTCATACTGAAATATTCAAATTCAATTCAAATGTATCGATGGGGAGGAATTCTTCGATGCTTAATTTGATCCTTTTGTATCCTATTTTATATTCTTGTAAATATTAGTTTATATCTTATTACATTAGTTTACATGTTATTTAAATTTAATTACATTAAATATTTTATTGGAAAAAAAAAATAAGATACATTATAACTTCAGCTGGATTTTATCTACATAGTCTGTGGACACTGCAAGACTTGCATACACATTATGTATGGCGATTATCATGTCATCTTTCGCACATTATATTAATTATTTCACGAGTTTAGATAGTATAGGAAACTGTTAGGTAGTATAGGTTAGGTAGTTAGGTTGTATAGGAAACTGTTCATGATTTGGTTTAAATATAATCGTGTGATACTAAAAAAAATATATTAAAATCATTTATTTGACACATAGGATTACAAGGTTGAGATACAATGTTAATTCCGTATAAAAACAGTAGCTTTATATCTCACAAAAGTTGCACAATTCCAAATCAGGCTGGAATAGTCTATATATTGGAACACATTCAATTATGTTACTTTCTACAGAGTTAACTGCTTTTGGCATTATATAACTATACTTATATTATAAAAAAACTTTCCTACGACTCGCTTTTTTCACTCACACTCGTATTTTAAGAACCCTGGGGACCCTGTGGTCCTCGCACGTGAGGAGGGCCAGATCGAAAGATATGGCCTTGAGTCAGCCGGTGCGCCCCTAGGCTCTCAACCTCACCTTCTGCAACCAACAATATCCCACAGGTACCGTGCGTTTTAATCGATTCAAGTCCGACAAAACTTCTCCCACCAGCTCCAGCGGGAAGGTTTTTTTCATGGTGATTTTTTCACACGTAAAAAAATAAAAAGATTCCTTATTATGCAACAGTTTCATAATCATAATATTGTTAAATAACTGCTTATCATTCAAGACTCTCTCTATTTAGAAAATCAGCAGCACAGTGCGCCACTATTGATTAACACGATTACACTGAATATTGAAATTTCGTCGCGCTTAATTTTAATTTCAGTCCATCAAAAATGTCGTCCACTATGCAAACACTTAATCATTAAATAACACTCGCTTGTCGTGTATGGCTATAAAAATAGCGATAATAGTAATATTTATGCAGCTTATGTTTATTGTGGGTGTTAATCCTTCAATCTCTCCAGCTAAGCTAAATTGCTTAATAAGTAACATAATATGATAGGAGTGGGTCCACGTTAGTAGTGTAATGGCCAGGATTCGTACCCGGGTCCTTTCGATCATACGGCTGACTCCTCAACCACCAAGCTACCGACACTTGTGGGTAATTCCCGGTAATGAATTATACACCCATCTCTTTCTACAGGTTGTACAAGGGTTAATGCACCTCTGACTAAACCTTTGGGGATAAATACGTTATTATATGTATGTGTATAACTGGTAAGTATACACGTAATATTCTTTTGGACATCATCCAACAAAATGTTTTATGATTACCTACCTAATACTAATCATTGAGAGAGGGCTATGTCTAGCAGTAGCCTGCAGTGGCCTAATTGATTGATTGATTGAATACTGATCGACATAAGTTTTTCATATTTTTTGAGGTCACTTGTATTTTGAAATTATTAATTTCAACATTTACTTTAACTAAATCTTAGTAATAAATATTACTTTTTTATCATTAAACTATTAACTGTTATCGCAGTTGTCATAAATATTGAATAGAACGAACCATAAATCATCAAAATAGATTCGAAAAGTGAATAGAAATTTACAGTCAACGTAATTGTATAACTTTTTGTAATACGTCTTCAAGAAACTTTTCATTACTTTATATACATATTTTCTTCTGCGGTAGCCTAGTGGTATGGGTAATGGACTGCTGAGACGAGGTCTCGGGTTCGATCCTAGGTTTTTCCATGGCACACACCAATGACTTTTCGATGCTTTTCTAAGTTATGTGTGTATTTATCGCAGGTTTCTAAGTGCCCGGATAATGGCAATAGGCTTGCCACCTATTACATTGGGACCTAAACATAAACTGGCGAAATGTGGGTGCTAGCACCTCTGCCTACCCCTTCGGGGATATAGGCGTGAGTTTATGTTATATGTTATATATATATTTTAATCTCATGGACGCAAAGACAGACTTAGACCGAGAGCGCCACTAGCACATACAGTAAATCAGTAACTAATTTTACCTTGTCACTACATAACATTAGCTAAATTGGGATGATTCGAGCTTTAAACGACCTGTTTCTGTTAGTGCTGCACTTTAGCGTCAGAACATTGCAGTAGTATCCCTCTTTGATCCTCTCTGTCATAATTATTGCTTCTATATTATAAAAAATATCGCTATTTTAAGAGCCCCACAATCTATCAAACACGAAAAATCAACACTGAATATAAATATTTTTGACACGTGACCCAAATGAGTAATGGGTATTTGCGAATGATAAAAGTAAAGGAACGAGTGAACGAAAAAACAATTTTATGGAGTACTAATGAACCATTCGCGTCATATCTAACCGTATGTTTATCTAAATTCGTTCCCTGTGCCAGTCGTGAATATATTTTTTATATCGTGGCGATAAACATTTTTATACAGGCAAGTTAGGCATACTCCCTCATATTTTTATTTTATAACAGCATACAACATTTTGGTAGCCACCAATTGATTGAGGGGCTGTATATAAAAAATATAAAAGCTCGTTTTCATACATATTCATTCTTTCTCTAGTTTTTTATGCTGACTTCAAAAGTGATGTAATTTTTTATAAATCTTCATACGTTTGAACGAGTTGTAATCCTTGTGTATAAATATGTAATGTGCGTTGTGTTTTGCAATAAATGTATTTTCTTTCTTTCTTTCTTTCCTTATTCACCACAATTTTACAATTAGTCAGGTACTTGAGTCATTCTTAGAAGTGATTTAGGTACTTTAATAAGTGATCTGTGGTTTCTTCTACTTGAGAATTAGATAATAAAAACTAAGAGGTGACTTTTTGGATTAAATTATATGTGAGTTTTTAGAAAAACTTAGGTAATAGTCTATGAATTAGGAGAAGGAAATGAATGAAAGAAATCGTTTGTGTTATATACGTTGATCAAGACAGTGGCGAACGCATTGGACAACACCTGCTAGCAAACGTGTGGAGTGAGGATTTGTACCATTGTTGATGTATGGCAGAGCGTCACTCGAAAGGGTGTGTTAGCGAACATGTTTGCCACTGTGATCGCCAACGTGTAGAGCGGACATTAGAGGGATACGATATTATGTTACCATTATTACATTATAACAAATATTAAATTATATAATACTCTCGTTTGATATGCTGCTGCGGTTTATTTGGCTTCCCCTAAGAGTTATTTGACGAGTTAATTCAACCGATTGGTAAACCGACAATTCATTAATTAATGGCGGAAGTGTTGCTAGTCTGCAACAGATTTTAGCGTTCTATTGTAAACACTGACCCAATTTTGGTGAGGATTTTAGATACATTTATAATATAAATAAATAAATATTCTACACAACGCTATTCTAGACCCATGGTAAGCACAGCGTAACTAGCTTATGTTATAGAATCTAGAATGCGGATAAACATACTTAGATACTTTTTTATTGTAAATACATATCAATGCAAATATTATAATATTTACACTGAGCGGAAATCGAACCCGCACCCTCTGCATAGCAGTCGAATGCTCTACCGCTGCGCCAAAGTTTAGCCTATGACTAAGACTTCGCAAGCTGGTCAAAATCTTAGCCACGCCAAAGGTATGTATACAAATTGTAACAAAATGAACTCTCGAAACTTTGTGTGATTAGTTGGTGTTGAAATATATGTGTAAGTAAAAAAGTCAAAAATAGTGTGTGATGTATGATTTCAAATCAAATCAAATTATTTTTGCATAATAACATGGCATACAAGTTATAAAGTTCACAAAATTGGGCATGCATGTTTTGCCAGTGGTGTACTAGCGCACAAATATTATTTCCTATCATGTTTATATTGATCTTATTTGATATTTACATGGTTATTCACATTAATATTTTATCCGGAAAATAGAATAAATATGGTAAATATCCCGGCAAGTTTTACACTATTAATGTTGAGTGAGCCAAAGGTGAACCTAAAATTGAGTTGCAAAGATTTCAAAATTAGCATCAATGCCTCTGCTAACCGTACCACATTGATATGTGTAGAACATGGGTTGCAGTAATCAGCTGACTTTTGTAAGTCAATGACCGGTTGGTGTTTCGTAGGTAAGTTTCATGAGCCGACACGCGCGTATCATGATTCGAGAGGCCACAAACTCTGAATTGCGACTTCATGGTAGCGTTAGCATACAAACATGAGCATTAATATTAAATAATAAATGAAAATTAACATACCGCATCGTTTCTTATATTTTTGGACATAGTTACCGATACTGATCAACCCTTGGGGGGTTGTTCATAGAGTTAATTTTGTTACACCTTATATACGGAATACCGCGTACAGACCAACGTAGCGTAGGACGCCCAACGGCTAGGTGGAAGGACGACCTCATCAAGGTCGCCGGGAAGCGCTGGAAGCGGGTTACTTTAGATCGGTCATTCTGGAAGTATGTGGGAGAGGCCTATGTTCAGCAGAGGACTGTGTGTGGCTGACATGATGATGATGATGATGTACAGAATTATATATTGAAATACCGAAGTGAGAACTAATGGAGTAAAATCGTGTAAGTCAATATTAGTTGATGTCAATAAAAATATTGCACTAAAATTAAAAACATAATCCAAACTATCAGCGGTTGGCCGACACGGTAGTCAATATATAATTATTTTTTACGGTTCTGTCAGCGTGGATGTCAGTTGTCGCAAGTTTTGTTCATATCTTAGGTTCAACCGATTGCAATCAAATTTACGTAAGATTTTAAGTTGACCAAGATCTTTCTAACAAAAAAAACATCACTTCATAATTTTCCGTAGTTGTGGTCCTAATCACGAACAAACAAACATATATATATATATGTTTGTTTGTTCGTGATAACAATTAAAAAATATATTTTAAGGTACAATTTCATTAATACAATTTATACAGTTACTATATAAGTATATAACAGTACAGAGGTTTAAGGGCAACTTGCTGCCTAAACTGATTTGATTCAAATACTGTTGGTACATTACATAACATAACATAAACTCACGCCTATATCCCCGAAGAGGTAGGTAGAGGTGCTAGCATCCACATTTCACCAGTTTATGTTTAGGTCCCAATGTTTGTGCGAGCCTATTGCCATTAACCGGACACTTATAAACCTGCGATAAATACACACATAACTTCGAAAAGCACTGTTGGTACTAACGTATTATTTCCTTTTCTGGACATTGCAGAGCGATTACCAGTGAGTTTACGGTACCAGTGAAGGCTTCTAATTACAATTTATTAACGGCCACTTAATCATTGCTGCCAGTTAAAGAAACAGCTTGTTTAATCATTACAACCCAAATTGCGTTGAATAATTAATAAACATCCGTAACAAAATCTCTATTTTAATCTCATTAATGGGAATTTTCAAGAAGTTTGTTCAGCAAAGTTAGTCTCTGTCAAAGGAAATTGTTAAATACCTATAATAAAAACAGCCTCCGGTAGTAAACACGACTTATATGTAAGAGTCATGTTCTATAGGAGGTAGGACACGGCGGTATTTCCGCCCGATTGAGCAGTCCGACTGGGGTAGTACCTCCGCCCTACAGAATACCGCGGCTATAATAACTTCGTGTTGTGTTCCCAGTGGTGAGTAGGGTAGCCAGAGCTCACTGAAGAATTTGTGCTGTCAGTGGGTAGACTAAAGGCTTGTCCTGCTTTGTCTTCTACTGATGGCACAGAAACTCTGTACTTACAGGGTTGGCAGCGCGACTGTGACTCCTCTAGTGTTACAGACATCCATAGGTCACGGTAACCACTTTCCATCAGGTGGGCCGTGTGCTTGTCTGCCAACTAAGTGGTATAAAAAAAAAAGGCATGGGTTGAATTCCCGCTCAATGCAAATGGCCGTTTCGATCTTAATCAATTTTCAATAGTTAGCATACTAAATGCTTAAAATTTCATTCAACCGTCTTATAGTTTTGTACTAAGTTAGAGGAATAGTTTCCATTGTTTGTTACGGTATGTTAATTGAATGGAAGCGTAGTATGATCAGTTTATTTTCAACTAAGCTATAGCGAGTTGGTAAAGTTCAGTCGGTATTTCTTAATAGTTTATTTAAGGCGCTATTTCAGTACGTAGTTGAAGTGGAAATTCAACACCACACCCACTTGAAAGTTTTGGAGAGAATGCTGGAACAACACTATTGTTTCGGCGAGGAATTGCGAGCTTTGCCTTTGCGCAGACTGTGATGTAAACTTAGTGTTCGTGGGTAGGAAAAGCACTCAAATATTTGACGATGTTTGTGAGCTCACCCCACAATCTTAGCAGTTCAACGTTCTACCCCAATAGAGTATTAAACTGCTATATCGAAGGTTTTGGATTCGATCCTGATTACTGCAATTATTTGTATGCAAGAAAATGTACAATTCCGTACCCAGCACTCCCACTGAATATAAAGAATTGATATCGCCATTCGTCGAGGTAATGCCGCCAGCCTTTTGGACACGGTACCAGAAGAAATCGATGGGATGGTATTTTTCGATGCTTGAAGTCGCAGTCTCCCTATTATTGTCTATTTCATTTTTGTATATTTTGTATAAATTTTATAAGTAATTGCATATATTTTTTCTGTATATTATAATAGTATAATATGTAACTTAACAGTAAAGTAATAATTTATTGGGTATGTTTTCAAGAATTTGCGGGCCAAGCTAACCTTGCCTCTCCCCTGTTGTTTGACAAACGAGTCTGTGATTCAGATTTCACCTCAGGGTATAGGGGACGGCTGTCGCTGATGTAAAATTATATATGACATATCGCGTCTTGATAATTCATATTCATATTCATTTATTTATTCACAGAATGCAGGTACAACAACAATGTAAAAAAAACCTTAAGCCGTATGATGTACAAAGAAGATTTGTTATGTTGTTCACAATAAAAAACATTATTACCTGAAACAGTTATTATTAGTATTATTTCTGTGTCAAGATTACAAAGCTTATTTTGTACTACAAAGTAATAAAACAACAGGAGTAATTAGTAAAAGCACTTAAAGCGACAATTACCATGCTTTTTTATTTCTATGGAGTTTCTTTGAGTGGGTGAGTCCTATTAGGTAATTTGCATTATGTTCGTAAGCAGGTCACTGGTACAAAACTCATAAGGAATATAATTTCTAGTGACAGTCGGAAAAATTACGATTAAAATACCGCTCTCCATCCGACAGTAAATATACAGCCCAAAGTGCCCGATCGACGGGCGTTGATACACACCTGTCTACCCCATCAGGAATTTTTTATAACTTAGCTTGCAGACAAGCACACGCCCCCCCCTGATGGAAAGTTGTTACCGTGGCGTATTATAGGCGTGTGCAATATCATGGAACTCACACTAGTGCTGCTTTAAGAACAGAGAGTTAAGAACAATACCGTCAGTGCAGAATACATAGCAAGGCAAGTCTTTGGTCTTCCCACTGACAGCATAAAAACTCCAATGAGCTCCGGCTGCTCTATTTATCGCTGGTAACACAACACCAGGATATTACGGCAGCGGTATTCTGTAGGGCAGAGGCACTTTCCCGTCGTGTCCTACCTACAAAGATTTGAAGAAAAACAAAAGAAAAAGAGAACAAGATTCGAAAGCCAAATGTTTAAGCAATTTTTTTTGCGATAATCTTATCATGCCTTGAGCACGTTTCGTCATTCGTTAGCATTAAAAAGTCCATCAAACTAGTCTAATAATAAAACCTCGATCGCCAATGGGTTGCAGTAGAGGTCGATGACAGTTTCATCACAGTAAATATCGATGTTCAGCCGTATTCAGACTGAAAACCTGAAGAATCTGGGCCACTTCAAGGCGGCATACAACAGAGCCACAAAGGTCTGCAGAAGGGCCTACGTCAGAGCGGATGCCCTGCGCATAGCGCGGCTTGGTCAAGAGCTAGTGATGCATTCCACGGGAAGCCGTGGCTACTGGCGACTGGCCAAAGCCGTGCAAGCCAACTTCTGTCAGCCTTCGCTGCCTCCGCTGCGTAACCCTGATGGATCCCTGGCCCATGAGCCGCAAGAGAAGGCAAATCTGCTGGCTAATCTCTTTGCGGCCAACTCCCGAATCGATGATTGTGGTACGCAGCCACCAACACTACCCGACAGTGATCACGCGATGCCTGATATCCATATCAGGCAACGCGATGTCCGTGCAGTGCTGCAATCACTCGATGTCCGGAAAGCCAGTGGTCCGGATGGTATTCCAGCGGTAGTCTTGAAAAAATGTGCAGCGGGGTTGTCTCCAATGCTTACGCGCCTGTACCGGCTATCCTACAGTTCGGGTACAGTGCCTTTGCCTTGGAAAGAGGCGAATGTTCAACCGATTCCCAAGAAGGGGGATCGCTCGGAGCCAGCCAACTATCGACCCATAGCCGTCACCTCAGTGCTGTGCAAAGTGTTCGAGCACATAATCAACAAACAGCTCATGCGGCACCTAGAGGATCACTCCTTAATTAATGACCGGCAATATGGCTTCAGACCGAAACGGTCAACGGGTGATCTTCTAGCATACGTTACCCATCTTTGGGGTGAGGCTATGGACAAGCACGGCGAGTCACTGGCAATTAGTCTTGACATCGCCAAAGCTTTCGATAGAGTCTGGCACAAATCGCTTCTTTCCAAGCTACCTGCCTTTGGTCTGCCTTCTAGGCTGTGCAACTGGGTTGCTAGCTTCCTGCAGGGGCGCCGTATTCGCGTCCTTTGTGACGGACGAGCTTCGGAGTTTCTGCAGGTTAATGCTGGTGTGCCCCAGGGGTCCGTCTTATCACCCACTCTCTTTCTTCTGCATATCAACGACATGCTGTCTACCGGCAATGTTCATTGTTATGCAGATGATAGCACTTTGCATGGGAGTTATCATGGACATCCTGCGGCCAAGCAGTCGGATATCGCGGAGAAAAGGCAGCTTCTTGTCACTGAGCTTGACGGGATCCTGAATCACATTTCTCAATGGGGCTCTGAGAACCTGGTTGAGTTCAATGCCAAGAAGACGCAGGCATGTGCGTTTACAGCAAAAGTATCTTCTTTCCTTCCCCTCCCCACTCTTCAGAGCACGCCACTGCCACTGCAGGACAATCTCAATATCCTAGGTATGAATGTTCGCTGCAACCTGAATAACAAAAACTACATCGAAAGTATCATCAAAACAGCCTCACGAAAACTCGGAGTCCTGAACAGAGTGAGACGGTTTTTCGCGCCGGAGCAGCGGTGTCTTCTATACAAGACACAAATTCGCTCCTGTGTGGAGTACTGCTCGCATCTCTGGGATGGTTCAGCAAAGTACTTACTAGATGCTCTCGACAGGTTGCAGCGACGTGCGGTCCGCGTCATTGGGAATCCCGAGATCACGAACACCCTTTACAGCAACAACCTTTACAGCTGCGTAGAGATGTTGCGTCCATGGCTGTATTTTACCGTTTGTACCATGGGGAGTGTTCTGATGAGCTCTTCCAATTAGTCCCACCCTCCCCTTTCCTACACAGGACAACGCGTGCAGGTCTTAGATGTCATCCGCACACGGTGCAAAACATCCGATCAAGAACCAAGCGGTTCGGAGACTCTTTCCTCTGTCGCACCATTAAGCCCTGGAATTCATTACCAGCTCACGTGTTTCCTTCTTCCTACAGTCCCGGGTCCTTTAAGCGGGGCGTGAAAAAGCATATGATGAGGCCGTCAAGCTGAGTGTCACCATTGTCACACGGTATGTGTAAGTAATGGTGACCCTCTTTTCTGGGACTTTGCCTTCAGCTTACCATCAGGCAAGGCGAAGTCCAATTGACGTGTCCTATATATAAAAAAAAAAAAAAAAAAATACATATATATAATTTAAACCGAAAAATCCATTCTGGTATGAACTGCAGTCGATGATCTGAATAGATAGGTCTCAGGATGCCTTCTGCAGGGCAAATCGGCTGTAATTTAATCACTTGGATGTAGAGGGTGGGAACTGTGACAGAAGTATACCTTTGCAAACCATGGCCCACCTCCTATCATGCACGCTGTGCCCAAACACCTGCACAATTGAGAACTTGTCGCAATACATTTCCGAGAATCTAATGTATGTAAGGAAAAAACAATATTGTAGTGTGGGATAGTAGACTTCAAAAAATAAGTCATTCTTTCAACAGGGCAACTGTTTACACTTTTTTAACAAGCTCCCTAATGAAATCAGGGACTTACCTGATTTCATTAGAGAGTTAACTAATTGTACCAGAAAGGTTATTATTAAATCCAAGAATACATAGATGTTAAACAAGCTTGGAAATGAGCTGTTCACTCAACTATGCTACTCATGTAAACTATTGTATTTAGACTAAGTAGACTTAGTAAATGTTTGTAAATAGACCAAAAACAATCCCCACTGAGTTTCTTGCCAGGGTCTTCTCAGGTCGGGTCACGTTTCGAACCGGCGCGGTGGTCCATTTGCTAAACTAATCTTTCATATTTTGACATTTTGTAAGTGCCGATTTAATGGTCTATTTAGAATGAAAGATTTTTGACTTAAACTTGTCTGCCTTAGTCACCGAATTTTGGTCTGAACTCATCAAACACAAGACATGGTTCATTTAGCTAGTGGTCAAAGTATTTCCCTAATTAGGAACTGGTCGCAGCTTTATGTTCCATCTTGAACATTCACTATTTCCAATATAAGTACAGCTGGATATTAAGTTTGAAGAAGAAGAAGTAATCACTGAGAACACTACACTAGCGCCACAGAATTGTAAACAGAACTTTATTGTTACAATTTTCAATTGATGTTCTCATTAATTCAACTTTAATTTAAATAAATTGTGAAGTGAAACCGACAAGATAGGAGTACAACGTAATCAGTTACATAACCCTTTGCCACGACAAGGCGGCGTGCGGCATGCGGCATGCGACATAATGCCGAAATACGCGGCAAGTCGCGGATTACGCGCGAAACACAAAATCTCGTCACCGATGGCTTACTGAAACTTAACCCGCCAGCTTGGAGGTTAAGGCAACGTTCGTACTAGAAGTAAATGCGTATTTTATTGAAATTTTAGGTTTTACGTAGTTTGTTGATAATATTGATATATACATACATATATATAATCACGCCTTTATCCCCGGAGGGTTAGGCAGAGGTAAATTAACACACAAAGGGGTTGAGCCTATTGCCGCTTTCCGGGCACTATTGTTGTCTAAAGCCATGCATCTGAGGCTGAGTCTGGGCTGTATATATCTGTCTTATGTTAAACAGCCCTATCTCTTAGTTGCCTTGTACGACACCGCATGGAAAGAGATGGGGTGGTCCAAATTCTACTCTGCCGGGAACCAAGCGGGTGTTATATCATATTGATCAACGTCATCAAATAAATGTGGTTACCCTATTAAATCAAATCAATTGTATGTGTGCATCGTAATATGGTGTCCAAGGCTTTCACTTCAGGTCCCAAGATACTCCAGCTCCAGATTACTTTACTTCCCTCTTTCAGTTTGACTTAAACAAATTTTATGGGAGCGACTACGTTTAATGCAGCCTAGTTTTTGACATTTACCTGGACATTATGTACATTTCGATGGCAATGTTGCTGTGTAATGTCTCGCGTCCTATCATAGTCTGTACTGGCGCTACTGCTGTCTGACCTCCTAACTTCGAGATCTCCTCTCTTTACGACTCCTATTTCCGCCCAATTAGCAGTCCAACAGGGGAAGTATCTCTACCCTACAGAATACCGCGTCTATAATAACTTCGTGTTGTGTTCCCAGTGGTGAGTAGCCAGAGTTCACTGGAGAATTTGCTTTGTCTTCTACACTGACGGCACAGAAACTCTGTGCTTACAGGGTCGGCAGCGCGACTGTGACTCCTGTGGTGTTACACACGTCCACAGGCCACTGTAACCACTTTCCATCAGGTGTGCCCGTGTGCTTGTCTACCACCTAAGTAGTTGTGAAAAAAGATAAGCCTGCATTAAAGCCTCATTCTTTAGCCGGCTGGTGTATTGACTTGTAGGTAAGATTAACAGAGATCTTGAAGATCCATAAATATCATACACATAAAATGAAGCGTTTCACTTTAAATTAAAATTCAATAAAATGCGTCCCAATGTTTACATAAAATAAATATTCATGAGTTGAATTATCGGGTGTTTGTCAGTGCGTTCACGGCCTAACGCAAGTAGGGAATAAATCAAGCCGCTCAGGTACAAATGACCTTAATGTCTCGCGATGTGCAGGTGCCTCAGTAATGAAGGGTTAAATGTGTTTTAATATAACCCATTAGATTGTTTTGTGTAACAAATTCGTTCATTGTTATTGTGTCTATATTCAAACAAAAGTTAAAGAGTTTGTTTGTTTATTTGAACGCGCTAATCTCAGGAACTACTGGTTCGTATTAAAAAAATTGTCTTGTATTGAATAAACCGTTTATCGACGAAGGTTTTAGGCTATACATGACGCTACAACTAAAGTGAGCGGAGTAGTACTAATGTACATTTCAGTCTTCAAATAATGTATGCTAATGCATACATTATTTGAAGACTGAAATTTTTCAGGTTTAAAGGTGTACCTAATATAATGTAAGGTTTCTAAATATACCACGAGCGAAGCTGGGTCGGGTCAGCTAGTAATATTGTAAACTTAGACTATATTCAAACTCTATACCTAGACGCAGCAAGTGACATTTCAACGTCGGGCGCGTCGTCTAATAGAGTGTATAGATTTATTGATGCTAGATGATGATTTTATTTTTAATTATCGTGGTGTAAGCGGTGAAGAAATTCCAACTTACTATTTTTGCCGAATTTTCAGATGCGTTGCACCCGTGGTCACGACTTGACTAACTTGCGAGCGTCGAGAGGTATGCGAGGAACATCTTTTGTGCGCCTACCCTCCAATACCTTTTATAATGAACGGTAAGCCTGGCTCAGTTTTAATGACACTTTCTTTATTTTTTTTGATGTCGTATCAATCACTGGATTCCACGTCCTGGATTATAAAAGAATAAAAATATAAAGATAGATAATACTTTATTGTACACCATTACATTTACAGCAGAGACAAGTGAGTAGCAAGTATATACAGTTTAATGTACAATGCCTGCCTTATCGCTGGAAGCGATTTCTTCCAGGCAACCTTGCAATTGACAGTAATGTTACCAGTCAAAAGACATATGGTGTAGTTTTCATATAAAGCTAGATAAAAAGTGTACAAATAAAGGTAAATAAAATAAAAAATAAAATAACAATACATACCAATATGAAGGGAAAATAATAAGTAGCAATGTGAGTATATATATAGAATAAAGTGTATTATGTACTTATGCATATGCAAGACCAATTAGGACCACCTTCTTTGAGGAGTTAAGAGTTCGAACGACAATCAATCCTGTACAAGAAAACATGCGGAGCAGTCTTTGGGGAGTGCCGATAGAAGTGAAAACTAAGTTACTTATGACGCGTTCGGTGACAGCCCAAGTGTTTGGTGGTGTAAGTGCACCCCGGAGAAAATGCTAAGATTATAAGAATAAATGGGACATGTTTCACACAGTAATATTTTGATTCTAGTGTTGGCATGTCGGGGGGACCTTGATTCGTTCCGATAATATGACAGAGTGCTTCAACAGATAGGGTCCTCCGACATAACAACGCTTGAATTAATAATATCAGTAGGTATATCAAAGATAGAGGGTATATCAACATAATTTATATTCAACTTTTGGAAGGTTGTTTATTGTAACGAGGGTTTCTCAAATTTTCAATATGTTTTTTAGTTCACATTTTTTGAAATAATTTATAAGTAAAGCGCTTACATTTGATAACCATATTCAGGAAATTGAGAAAAAAATATGTACTCCATCATTGCTGGCTGCGGCCAACAATGATGGAGTGCAAATGGCGTAGTGGCGGCCAACTTGGTTCGATTTTTTTCAAATAGTTAAGAACAGTCCCAACTAAAATACTTTTCAAACAGAAAATCCAAATCGGTTCATCTGTTGAGGAGTCACCACGTCTCGTACACACACACAAAGACACAAAGACAAGTCAAACTTATAACACCACGTCGTTTGTGCGTCTGGGGTTGAAAAAGAAATGAAGAAATTCCAATTTCCGTGGAAATTTTCAGCAAACGTAGCCACGGGCAAGTGACACTTATGTCCACAGAGTAGATATTACATTAGCCTCATGATAAGGACTGGCCCCTCGGGCTTGTTATCAGTATGTATACCTGTAACTCGGCTGTCTTCCTTATTGTAAGTAATACACTCGGCCTTTAGGGAGGCTTACGTGGATACGCTCAACACACAGACCCTTTTTAATTTGATATAAGAGCTGGGAACACTCTTGTTCAAAAGTAGGAACTGCTATGAATCGCTGTTGAAAGGTATATTTTTATAAAACCTGATTTTCATAGGAACTCATAGGGCTGCTCTTTTTACTGCTCTTGTCTTCTTAATTTCTTGTATCATGAATATTGTAATTGGCATACAATAAAGTATATAATAAGATAGATAAATAAGTTTAGTGTCGCAAATATAAGCTTATACAATGTCAGTCTTAAAATTAATGTGAATTGTTACGTTACAATAGTGTTAAGTACAATAAACTTAATTTTAATTTAATTAGATAAGGGATTTAGTACATTTATAAACTGAAAAGGACTTAATTTTAAAATTTGACGGCCTCTGTGGCGTAGCGGTAGAACATTCGACAGCTACCCAGGAGGTGCGGGTTTGATTCCCTCTCAGTGCAAATATTTGTTTGCATGAATATGTATATTTGCATTGGTCTGGGTGTTTCAATGTATGATGTGTAAGTATTTACAAAAAAAAAAGTATCTAAGTATGTTTATCCGCATTCTAGATTCCATAACACGAGCTAGTTAAGCTATGTTTACCATGGGTCTAGATAGCGTTGTGTAGAATGTTGTAGAATATTTATTTATTTATTTATAATAAAGTAATACAATTACATTAATAAACCCTGTCTATTATACTAGGGGATCCTGTATCACAAGATACAGTATACGCGTCCATACAATATAACAATTGGCCTTCTCTTCTTACATACATCGTTTTTTCTGTTTCAGTCAAGTGTATGTGTGTGTAAGTTGATATAGGTGAGAGCCTGAGTATGTATGTTTAAATTAATTTAAATTTTAGTTTAATTTTGGCTATTTATGTTATAAGATTTTCAATCTGTGTATAGTCTTATTTGAGAAGCCATGTTGTGACATGGAATTCTACTTATTTTTTGTACATATCCATAATGTTTAGTTTTTTTTATACCGCTTATGGGCGTATGCAACACCAGGTGGATGTATGTTACACTCGCGCTGCCGACCATGAAGAAACCTTCTGATGCCCCTCTTGAAGAACCCCATATTGAATTGTAGCTGCTTGGGAAAACCGCAGCAGGGAGGTCATTCCACAGCTTGAGTGTGCGTGGGATGAAGTTTCTTTCATACCCCACAGTGCGCATCGTCTCAGGTCGCAATGTGTGAGGATGAATTCCCTGCCTATGGCGAGAGGTGCGATGATAGAAAGTTAATAAATATAATCTATCCCTGTATCAAATTTCAGAACTGAAGGGTTCGGACTTCAAATCGATTAAGATATAGAAAAAAAAAATCTGTTCAGACTGGATTCGAACCCACGATCTTTCCCATACAGGGGGAATGCTCTGACCACTAAGCCACAGAACCTTCGCCGAAACCATCCAAATTCTTCTATACATATATCCGTCTTACATATATCCTTCAGTCTTTTGACACATACTTTCGCATATAACATACATACATACATATAACCACGCCTTTATCCCCGGAGGGTTAGGCAAAGGTGAATTAACACCTACATTTCACCAATCATTAAATTCGGTTTCACGTAATAGAGGGTGAACCCATTTTTTTATTTTTTTTTTATTTTATTTATTTATTCATTCATAACAACTTTTACATAGTGTTGAATTTTGAAACATTGTATTAAATTATAGGAAGAATAGTAATTAATGAGGCATGTCATGCAAAAATTATACAAAAAATAAACCATTATCAATGTCAATCATAAATGTCAATGTGAAAATAAAGTTAAATATCATAGTATCAATATTATCTTATATACCTACCTACCTACATAAACAGCAAATACATTACAATTCCAGTCAATTAAGTACAGTTCATAATGTCATCTAAAGAATAATAACAGCCTTCTAGCAAAAACTGCCTTAATTTGGTAATAAAATCCCGTTTGTATAATAACAATTTTAAGTCATCGGGAAGCTTATTAAAGATTTTTACTGACATGTGTCTAGTGCCATGTCTAACAATGTCAAGGTGTTCCGGGCACTATTTATTTAGTTCGTAGGATATCACGTACCAGGCTTATTTAATTTGGATGCACATAATAAAATTCTGTATAAAACATGGCGGAACTACAAATTGTAATGACAAAAGTAAATATATGTTTGAACAGATATGTTTATACAATTCATCCCAGTGAATCGACTCGTCGGATTACGCGAATAAATTGAATGGATGAACGATTTTTTTTGTTTGTACATTCAATATTATTTTCGTATTTTTTCAGATTGAAATGATAATTTGTTGTGAATTGAGAATCGAGTATATTTTGGGTGGATACAATAATTAGTTGTAGGAAATTGATTATTACTCAGATATTATATCTATATTTATATAGAACACGTCAATTAGACTTTGCTTTGCCTGATGGTAAGCTGAAGGCAAAGTCTCAGAAAAGAGGGTCACCATTACTTACACATGTGACAATGGTGACACTCATCTTGACGGCCACATCATATTATGCTTTTTCACGTCCCGCTTAAAGGTCCCGGGACTGTAGGGAGAAGGAAACACGTGAGCTGGTAATGAATTCCAGTCCTTAATGGTGCGACAGAGGAAAGAGTCACCGAACTCCGAATATTATGTGGAGTGTATGTGGAAATAAACACATAATCCATTTAAGCCTCAAAAACCAAAAATCCTAAAATAATAAAACGACTTTTTGAGGATAGAGCATCAATTTTATTCATTTTTCTCTGAGAATTTTTCCAACCCTGGTTGACTTTCCAGTCTAACTATAATGTGGTGAAAGTTTTTTTTTTTTTTTATATAGGACACGCCAACTTGACCTCACCTCGCCTGATGGTAAGCTAAAGGCAAAGTCTCAGGAAAGAGGGTTACCATTACAGACACTAAGTAATAAGTTCAATACTTTCTGCGTAGTGAATGTCATCTGACCTCTACCTTCTGTGGTTAGACTAATCGAACTGTTTAGAGCTTTAACTACCCGAAATAACAGCTACAGACATGGAAAACGTGTCCGATGGCCTAACGTGCTCTCCGAATGATAAACATCAATGTATTCAGTCTTATTTGCAGTACGTTTTGTAAGTTCCGTTTTCAGGTGACAGACATGTACTAGTCTATCCTAATAGAAAGTAGTTACCTGGAGGTGGTAAAAAAAACTATTCGTATCGATGTACTAAAGCAAAGTAATACCCCGCCCTACAGAATACCGCGGTTATAATAACTTTGTGTTGTGTTCCCGGCGGTGAGTATGGTAGCCAGAGCTCACTGGAGAGTTTTTGTGCTGTCAGTGGGATGACCAAAGGCTTGTCCTGCTTTGTCCTCTACACTGACGGCACAAAATATCTGTTCTTACAGGGTTGGCAGCACGGATGTGACTCCACTGGTGTTACACACGTTCATAGGTCATGGTAACCACTTTCCATCAGGTGGGCCGTGTGCTTGTCTGCCACCTAAGTTGTATAAAAAAAAAGTAATAATAATTTCTTTATTAAAAGCAACATACGCTCATTCAGGGCTAGTTATAAAAAAACTGCTCTTTTTTTTTAAAGTGCGAAAAACCCCCACGGATCCTCCGTAATAGCCGGTGGAAGGTTATGTCGGAGCTGACTAAAACGCACGGCGCTGTGGGTCGGTTTTAGTTGCCGAAGGTGAGGTTGACAGGCATATCCCTCGCACCCCAGTCATCCCAGGGCCATCTCTCTCGATCTGGCCCTCCTCGGGTGTGGCAAAGACTACTCTGGTGTTTTCATGAAGTTGTGTCATATAATTCTTGATGATGGTAGAATTTCCCATGGTATTGTAGCTGATATCGGAACAATCACAAATCATTGCTGATAGCGTTCGTGTAATTATCGTAGACTGTATCGGCATTGCACGGAATTAATATAAGGTTTAGTTCAGACTCGCGGTTCAATTTGCAACATATTAAATTAAATTGGTCAAGCTCTAACTGCCACACATGCATAATGGCCAAGCAATGGCCATATTCGTTATAAATGTACTAAGCCACAGAGGTAATAAACCCTGGGTTATAAGTAGGTATCTGAGTGCCTACTGCCAGTTTTTTTTTCACATTGACCGGTGACAAACAAATTGTGTTTTTGTTTGACATTGCATCAGCGCCAATTAGTAGGAAGTAGGATACGACGGAATTGCCGCCCAATTGCCGCCGTCCTGGGGAAGTACCTTCGCCCTACAGAATACCGCAGCCTTAATATTCTCGTGTTGTGTTCCCAGCGGCGGTGAGTAGTGTGACCAGAGCTCACTGGAGAGTTTTTGTGTTGTCAGTGGGAGTGTCAAGACCAAAGGCTTGTCCTGTTTTGTCTTCTACACTGACGGCACAAATCTCCCTGCGCTTATAGGTTCGGTACCGCGAGTGTGACTCCCCTGGTGTTACAAACGTCCATCGGCCACGGTGAGCATTTTCCATCAGGTGAGTTGTGTGCTTGTCTGCCACCTAAGTGGTATAAAAAAACTATTGGATAAACTTGCAAAATAGTTTTTGCGTATGAAAATCACCCCATCCACGTCCATCCCGTGAATTGAGCGCTGCTTTGAAGGTAAGAACCCATCGGATTGTGCTACTCCTGTCACAGGTGAGATCGGACTGGGTATGGAATACTATATCTCATATACCGATATCACCGGTGACCGCGGGGTGCGCCCTTGGTTTGAGCGCGAGTGCGCGGAAGCTGTTGAACAAAAACAGTCTGCGTACCGCGCTTGGGTAGGGGCGCGCGCCACGCGCCATCCCAATCTGGGCTACTTCAAGGCGGCGTACAACAGAGCCACAAAGGTCTGTAAAAGGGCCTACGTCAGAGCGGATGCCCTGCGCATAGCGCGGATTGGTCAAGAACTAGTGATGCATCCCACGGGAAGCCGTGGCTACTGGCGACTGGCTAAAGCCGTGCAAACCAACTTCTACCAGCCTTCGCTGCCTCCGCTGCGTAACCCTGATGGATCCCTGGCCCATGAGCCGCAAGAGAAGGCAAATCTGCTGGCTAATCTCTTTGCGGCCAACTCCCGAATCGATGATTGTGGTACGCAGCCACTGACACTACCCGACAGTGACCACGCAATGCCTGATATCCATATCAGGCAACGCGATGTCCGTGCAGTGCTGCAATCACTCCGTCCAATGTCCGGAAAGCCAGTGGTCCGGATGGTATTCCAGCGGTAGTTTTGCAAAAATGTGCAGCGGAGTTGTCTCCAATGCTTACGCGCCTGTACCGGCCGTCCTACAGTTCGGGTACAGTGCCTTTGCCTTGGAAAGAGGCGAATGTTCAGCCGATACCCAAGAAGGGGGATCGCTCAGAGCCAGCCAACTATCGACCCATAGCCGTCACCTCAGTGCTGTGCAAAGTGTTCGAGCACATAATTAACAAACAGCTCATGCGACACCTAGAGGATCACTCCTTAATTAATGACCGGCAATATGGCTTCAGACCGAAACGGTCAACGGGTGATCTTCTAGCATACGTTACCCATCTTTGGGGTGCGGCTATGGACAAGCACGGCGAGTCACTGGCAATTAGTCTTGACATCGCCAAAGCTTTCGATAGAGTCTGGCACAAATCCCTTCTTTCCAAGCTTTGGTCTGTCTTCTAGGCTGTGCAACTGGGTTGCTAGCTTCCTGCAGGGGCGCTGTATTTGCGTCCTTTATGACGGACGAACTTCGGAGTTTCTGCAGGTAAATGCTGGCGTGTCCTAGGGGTCCGTCTTTTCACCCACTCTCTTTCTTCTGCATATCAACGACATGCTGTCCACCGGCAATGTTCATTGTTATGCAGACGATAGCAGCTTACATGGGAGTTATCATGGACATCCTGCGGCCAAGCAGTCAGATATCGAAGAGAAAAGGCAGCTTCTTGTCACTGAGCTTGACGGGATCCTGAATCACATTTCTCAATGGGGCTCTGAGAACCTGGTTGAGTTCAATGCCAAGATCACGCAGGCATGTGCGTTTACAACAAAAGTATCTTCTTTCCTTCCCCTCCCCACTCTTCAGAGCACGCCACTGCCACTGCAGGACAATCTCAATATCCTAGGTATGGATGTTCGCTGCAACCTGAAGAACAAAAATTACATCGAAAGTATTATCAAAACAGCCTCACGAAAACTCGGAGTCCTGAACAGAGTGAGACGATTTTTCACGCCGGAGCAGCGGTGTCTTCTATACAAGACACAAATTCGCTCCTGTGTGGAATACTGCTCGCATCTCTGGGATGGTTCAGCAAAGTACTTACTAGATGCTCTCGACAGGTTGCAGCGACGAGCGGTCCGCATCATTGGGAATCCCGAGGTCACGAACACCCTAGAACCTTTACAGATGCGTAGAGATGTTGCGTCCATGGCTGTATTTTACCGTCTGTACCATGGTGAGTGTTCTGATGAGCTCTTCCAATTAGTCCCACCCTCCCCTTTCCTACACAAGACAACACGTGCAGGTCTTAGATGTCATGCACTCGGTGTAGAACATCCGATCAAGAACCAAGCGGTTCGGTGACTCTTTCCTCTGTCGCACCATTAAGGCCTGGAATTCATTACCAGCTCACGTGTTTCCTTCTTCCTACAGTCCCGGGTCCTTTAAGTGGGGTGTGAAAAAGCATATTATGATGAGGCCGTCAAGCTGAGTGTCACCATTGTCACACGGTATATGTAAGTAATGGTGACCCTCTTTTCTGAGACTTTGCCCTCAGCTTACTATCAGGCAAGGCGAAGTCTAATTGACGTGTTCTACATATAAAAAAAAAACATTTAAACTCATTTTCGGCGAATGTGAGAAAAAACTCGCACTGGGAATTTTGAAAAAATATCTTAAAATACGAAATATGCTATTCGTGCGTGTGATACCCGTAAGTGGATAACGAGTGATTTTTACCAGCACACGTGTTTCGTTCTTCCTACAATCCGAAGTCATTTAACCCAGGCGTGAAAAAGCTCCACATTTTCCATACCACGCACTGTCTGAACCCACCATTATTTTCAAAATATTGGTGTTAATTATTGCGATACGCGTCTATCATTATTTTGATAGAAATAGGATATATTATAAAGGGATAATGTTTTTTTCCATGTAATTGGATATTGAGTTATAATTGATACATACTGCATTATGGTTTATATTCATTTTCAATCATACATACACATACTTTTATACATTATGTCCGACTTTACTAGTTGAGATTGCTAATACCCACCCCATTTGCAAGATTACCGAATTTAAAAAAAAGTTCTTACTGAAAAAATAAATTGCAACCGATACAAATTCGCCCGCTTTTCGTCAATAGGCTCTATTACGTGAGACCGAAAATCATAGTTGGCGAAATGTGGGTGTTAATACACCTCTGCCTACCCCTTTGGCGATTTATATTCTAATCCTATTCTAGTAGTATTATAAATTTGAAAATTTGTGAGGATGTTTGGATATCATTCAACATACATACATGTATATAATCACGGCTTTATCCCCGGAGGTTTAGGTAGAGGTGAATTAACACCCACATTTCAGCAATAATTGTATACGGTCCCACGTAATAGGGGGTGAGTCTATTGCCGTATTCCAGGCACTATTGTAGACTCGAGCCATGCATCTGAGGCTGAGTCTGGGCTGTATATATCTATCTGAAGTTAAATAGCCCTATTCATTAGTCGCTTTGTACGACACCGCATGGGAAGAGATGGGGTGGCCCAAATTCTACTCTGCCGGGAAATGTCATTAAAATATTTTCAAATGTTCGGATGTTTGGGTATTTAAGATGGTTGTTACTCAATGACGCTCAAACTGCTAAGAGAATTAATCTACCTCTACCACCCACCCCTCCTCTCGACAAGTAGCAATTCGTTGGCCGGCGTATTGTTTTGAATGTCAAATGTAATAAGGATTTGACTTAACGTTTCTCATAAATGTGAAAAATCTCATACATTCGTCAGTCTATTCTGCAATATACAATAACGTTTACGGGAATCACGGCGATCATGGTATAGGTACATAGATACCTTTGATTTGCCTCATATTTCGACCAGGGAAGCCCGGTCGTGGTCACAGTTTCACTGGCTCAAAAGTATGTTCCTATACCATGATCTCATATCATGAAACGCGAAAGTTTAAAAATACAAGTTAGTTTATTCTCCAACACGCTGGCTAAATGCTGGATTTTGATACAGGATTATATCCTGAAATTCATTACTGAGCCTATCTTCATCTGGCTATAAAAAAAAAGAATAAATGTCAACTTATGCTACTTTTTATTAACCTATTCTAGTTCTAAGGGGTTGTGGAAATTGGTTCAGAATTCCAAGAAGCTATTTTAGCAATAGAGCTATTTATACCCGCTGAAAATTCTTCACACTCCTTTATACCCAAGATATCTGTGCAACAGACCCTGTACATAGTTATAGTACAGTTGCTTCAACTGCATTTTTGACTAGATATTTTTCTCTTTATTGTTGGTAAGTATTTTTTTGATATGTTAAAGAAATACCAATGACCGGTTCTCGAAGAAATTTGTAGCTGAGTGTGAAATCTTTTTGAAAGTATGGGCAGGCGCTATTGTACGCACTTAATTAGAGAAGAGCTACCGGCTTTACAATGGTTTGTGCTCAGATGAATTGTTTGATATATATGATGCCCACAGCTACATTCTATCATCGCACCGCATGCCATAGGCAGGGAATTCATCCTCACACATTGCGAACTAAGACGGTGCGCACTGCGCGTTATGATAGAAACTTCATAAACTCACTGTTGAGAAATGAAATCCCTGCTGGGCTTTTCCCAAGCGCTTACCATATGGGGTTCTCCAAGAGAAAGTTTCGTCAGGATTGGCAGCGCGAGTGTAACGCCTCTGGTGTTGCACACGAACTTAGGTCACGGTAACCACTTCCCATCAGGTGGACCGTGTGCTTGTCTGTCACCTAAGTGGTATAAAAAAACAGTTTTTTACATATATTTTTAATTATCTCGACACTAGACTAATATAAATTCGTCCATAAATTAGTCTTAAGAAAGTACTAATAGTAAATTGACATCTCGAATATGCCGCAGTGGAGTATGTTGCGCCATTTTTTCTCCACTAGCGCCTAAGAAGCGGTGGTAAACTTAAACCTACTTGATTACCTTTTAGCATAATAAGCACTAATTTAATAAAAAAATGTTGTTTACTTTTTCAATTTTTCTTCAACGTAATTAATAAAAAAATTCTTGAACATCGAAATTTGTTCAAAGCGCCTTCCCTTGATGAAAATAAATTAGTTAACAGTAACGGCGCTCTGAATTTGAATCCTTTGAGTGATAAGCTGATAACATAATTAGTGAATGGGATGTACCCATCAGAAATCAATTAAAGCGCTGTTTGACGAGATAAAGTCCAACGTTGTGAAATGTTTCAGGCTTCTTTAGATTGTTATAATTCGTTAGAGCATTTTACCATAATCCGATCCGATATCGGTGTTGACTCCGATAGTCGACAGGAAATAAAATGTATGAAATATGTAACTGTCTTTCAAATTGTCCGGCCCGATATCGGATATCGGAGCTGACACCGCTGTGTTCGCCCGATATCGGATATCAATGTCAATCAGTCACCACAACTACAAAACAAAAATAAAACAATTAAAAACAAATTCAACAGTATTTTTTTTTGAGTCCGATCTATCAGATATATGATCATATCAGAGGATGGGTCGTGCTACTTCCTCCAAAAAACCTAGACCCCTTTTGTTTAAACTGCAGGACTCAGGCATTCGTGACAGACTGTGGTTCAGCAAGATCAAGTTGAAAGGTACAGGTATCACAATGTCGGAGTTCTTGACAAAACCCAGATACGACGTGTTCATGGCAGCTCGTGAACGGTTTGGCATGACTAAGAGCTGGACTAAAGACGGTAATGTTTTTGTTATCGACTCCGATGAAGTGCGGCATCGAGTGGTGTCGCTGGCCGAGTTAGATATTCTTGCAGAAAAGAAGTCCAAGCCAACAGCAGTTGAGGTCGGGGTCGCCTCGAAGGCAACAAAAGTCAAACGGGTAGCAACTACGAAAAAATAAAGTCGGAAGTTTTTCACAAATTGCAGTCCAGGTACAGCTCACTGTTTTACTTACAACAATACCTTCAATTACTTTCAAATATCGTAAGTAACTTTTATTATGTACATGAAGGTATTTAAAATAAAAGTTTCCTCAATTTTTTTTGAAAAAATAAAACTGATCATTACTTTACGAGTAATTAGTAAACAAAACAATAATACAAATTATGACATGACAGTGACGGACTGACAGATGAATGACAGAGGTTTTTTTTTTTTGCATTCTTAATATAGTAAACCATGTTATGGCTGCGTTCCATTTCCTAGTGTCAATGTATGGCAATGTCTGTAGGATTGTTACTGTTGAATGCAAACGTTTTGTTGTGTAAGTACCTGGACAATAGCATGGTTTGATAAACCGTAAATATTTGTTATCATTATTTATTTTGACTCTTTTTTAATATCCACTCTGACCACTGATTTATATTTTCATTTTTTTTTTTTTTTTTTTTTATATAGGACACGTCAATTGGACTTCGCCTTGCCTGATGGTAAGCTGAAGGCAAAATCCCAGAAAAGAGGGTCACCATTACTTACACATACCGTGTGACAATGGTGACACTCAGCTTGACGGCCTTATCATATGCTTTTTCACGCCCCGCTTAAAGGACCCGGGACTGTAGGAAGAAGGAAACACGTGAGCTGGTAATGAATTCCAGGCCTTAATGGTGCGACAGAGGAAAGAGTCTCCGAACCGCTTGGTTCTTGATCGGATGTTTTGCACCGTGTGCGGATGACATCTAAGACCTGCACGCGTTGTCCTGTGTAGGAAAGGGGAGGGTGGGACTAATTGGAAGAGCTCATCAGAACACTCCCCATGGTACAGACGGTAAAATACAGCCATGGACGCAACATCTCTACGCAGCTGTAAAGGTTCTAGGGTGTTCGTGATCTCGGGATTCCCAATGATGCGGATCGCACGTCGCTGCAAACTGTCGAGAGCATCTAGTAAGTACTTTGCTGAACCATCCCAGAGATGCGAGCAGTACTCCACACAGGAGCGAATTTGTGTCTTGTATAGAAGACCCCGCTGCTCCGGCGTGAAAAATCGTCTCACTCTGTTCAGGACTCCGAGTTTTCGTGAGGCTGTTTTGATGATGCTTTCGATGTAGTTTTTGTTATTCAGGTTGCAGCGAACATCCATACCTAGGATATTGAGATTGTCCTGCAGCGGCAGTGGCGTGCTCTGAAGAGTGGGGAGGGGAAGGAAAGAAGATACTTTTGCTGTAAACGCACATGCCTGCGTCTTCTTGGCATTGAACTCAACCAGGTTCTCAGAGCCCCATTGAGAAATGTGATTCAGGACCCCGTCAAGCTCAGTGACAAGAAGCTGCCTTTTCTCTGCGATATCTGACTGCTTGGCCGCTGGATGTCCATGATAACTCCCATGTAAAGTGCTATCGTCTGCATAACAATGAACATTGCCGGTAGACAGCATGTCGTTGATATGCAGAAGAAAGAGAGTGGGTGATAAGACGGACCCCTGGGGCACGCCAGCATTAACCTGCAGAAACTCTGAAGCTCGTCCGTCACAAAGGACGCGAATACGGCGCCCCTGCAGGAAGCTAGCAACCCAGTTGCACAGCCTAGAAGGCAGACCAAAGGCAGACCAAAGGCAGGTAGCTTAGAAAGAAGCGATTTGTGCCAGACTCTATCGAAAGCTTTGGCGATGTCAAGACTAATTGCCAGTGACTCGCCGTGCTTGTCCATAGCCTCACCCCAAAGATGGGTAACGTATGCTAGAAGATCACCCGTTGACCGTTTTGGTCTGAAGCCATATTGCCGGTCATTAATTAAGGAGTGATCCTCTAGGTGCCGCATGAGCTGTTTGTTAATTATGTGCTCAAACACTTTGCACAGCACTGAGGTGACGGCTATGGGTCGATAGTTGGCTGGCTCCGAGCGATCCCCCTTCTTGGGAATCGGCTGAACATTCGCCTCTTTCCAAGGCAAAGGCACTGTACCCGAACTGTAGGATAGCCGGTACAGGCGCGTAAGCATTGGAGACAACTCCGCTGCACATTTTTTCAAAACTACCGCTGGAATACCATCCGGACCACTGGCTTTCCGGACATCGAGTGATTGCAGCACTGCACGGACATCGCGTTGCCTGATATGGATATCAGGCATCGCGTGGTCACTGTCGGGTAGTGTTGGTGGCTGCGTACCACAATCATCGATTCGGGAGTTGGCCGCAAAGAGATTAGCCAGCAGATTTGCCTTCTCTTGCGACTCATGGGCCAGGGATCCATCAGGGTTACGCAGCGGAGGCAGCGAAGGCTGACAGAAGTTGGCTTGCACGGCTTTAGCCAGTCGCCAGTAGCCACGGCTTCCCGTGGGATGCATCACTAGCTCTTGACCAAGCCGCGCTATGCGCAGGGCATCCGCTCTGACATAGGCCCTTCTACAGACCTTTGTGGCTCTGTTGTACGCTGCCTTGAAGTGGCCCAGATTGGGATGGCGCGTGGCGCGCGCCCTTACCCAAGCGCGGTACGCAGACTGTTTTTGTTCAACAGCTTCCGCGCACTCGCGCCCGAACCAAGGGCGCACCCCGCGGTCACCGGTGACATCGGTGTATGAGATATAGTATTCCATACCCAGACCGATCTCACCGGCGACAGCAGTAGCACAATCCGATGGGTTCTTACCTTCAAAGCAGCGCTCAACCCACGGGATGGACGCAAAATAGTCACGAAGTCCATCCCAGTCCGCTGACGAGTAGTGCCAGAGACGCCGCTTCCCCTGCACGGGTCGTGGGGGCGCCATAATAGGCACCGTGGAACAGACCAGGCAGTGGTCAGAGTTGCCTAACGCGGCTCGCACCGATACACTGTACCGGTCCGGATCACTCGTCAGCAGAAGGTCTAGCAGAGAAGGTGCTTGGCCCGACCTTCTTGGTATCCTAGTGACCTCGTGCACCAATTGGGTCAGGCCGTGCGCCAGAGCAAATGCGTGGGCGGCTCTTCCCGCATGGTCTGTTTTGGAGGAGCCCAACCAGATCTCGTGGTGGGCGTTAAAATCCCCCAAAAATACCATTTCGGCATTCGGAAATCGCTCCTGCGCATCATCTGCCGCCTGACTCAGATATTCAAAGAGTCGAGTTGTCTCAGCATCTCCTGTATGGGAACGGTAGAGGCACACATAGATCTCACTCGTAGGGCCATGGTCTACGTGTACCCAAAGGACGGAGAAGGATGGGTCCTCTAGGCAGCGCAAACGGCGACAGCAAACATCCGCCCTAACAAACACGCACACCCCGGCTTTTGCACGAAAACTTTCAAGAACATAGCCAGGGTAGAGCAAGTAGGTCGTGTCGTCAGGGCGGTGTATTTGCGTCTCCGTTAGAAAAAACATGGCAGGTTTCGCCGTCTCTAGGTGTTGGTGGACGGCGTTGAGGTTTGCATGGAGCCCACAGATGTTAGTGGACTCCACCTCAAATAGCAAGCTTTTGGGAGTGTGACGAGCCGCTATGTTGCCTTTTTCTATAAATTGCGCTGCCATGAGTTTGGGTGAGAGAAGGCGTGAAAAAAAGAAGTGATTGCCGCCGCAGCACCGTGTGACAAAACGCGGGATATTGGTTTTATCTATGAATGTGAGGCATGGCGAGAGCCGACGCGCCGAACGGAAGGGCCCCCGTACCCCCCCGAGTATGGTCGCCGGGCTCCCAAATCCGGTCACCAACCGGCACGACGAACCATATCGGGATTATGCGCGGCCTGGTGAGGCAGCCTCCCAAGGTGGTTAACCCCAGTTGGGCCCCTGTACTATACCGCGGGCGGCCAGCGGCACCACCGTTTCTACAGGTCTCCCTGTTCGGCGCATCGCCCCGCGCCATCCCCACTAGACTACGCCAAGACCCACTGGTCCCACTAGTGCTGCGACAACCACCACCTCTGCCCGGCTATGCACATGCTGACCCCTGAACACAATCCAACCGAGATTGAATTGCTATGGAGGGTTTTTCGCAATAGTGCACGGTGTTACCTACCCGGTCGAAACTTGAGACAAATTTGTGCCACCAAGTTTCTACCACCAGTAAATTTTTATTTCTGTTTTTTTTTTTTTGTGTAAAATTTTTAATTTGTTACTTGCCACCGGCAGATGGAGCTAACTAAACTCTATGTTTTATATAAAATTTAATATATTTATATATAATTATTTATATTATATAATTATTTGTATTATATAATTATTTATATTATTATATTGTTTAATTCAATATAATATAATGGCATTGTCTGACTATAGTGACGACAGTGATAGTGAATACTATTCTGCGGGTAGTGATGTGAGCGATGACGAAGGTCCACCGCTTCCTGAATTTCTTGCTTCTGAATTCTCTGACGTTCCCAGGAGTTTTAACGCAGTCCACATAAACGCTCAAAGCATTCCGGCCCACTTCCCAGAAATACTGGCAACATTTGACTGTACAAATATACATGCTATTCTTATTTCAAAGTCGTGGCTGCATCCGTGCCTGCCTACTGCTGCATATTCTATACCTGGCTTTAATCTTATCAGGAATGATCGCGCAGTTGGTAAGGGTGGTGGAGTGGCCATTTATCTACGGACGCACATACCTTTCACTGTAATTAGTATGTCTCCACAGCCACCTGTCTCTGGGGAACATCTCTTCCTAGAAATTGAACTCCTTCACTCTATAACTCTGCTAGGTGTTTTCTACTGTCCTTCATCTAAAATTAACTATTTTCCTTCGTTTGAACTCATCTTAGAAAGGTTAGTACCTTTGTACAGTCAAAGCATAATCATGGGCGATTTCATTCCCTGGTTGTTGAAAAACGACTCTCGTTCTTTTAACTTGCATTCGATAATTCGATCTAACAACTTGTCTATTCTTTCTACTGACACTACTCATCATTTCCCAGGTTGTACACCTTCTTTACTTGATCTCATCATTGTCTCCTCTCCTAATCGTGTTGTGAAGCACGGTAAACGCACCGCTACTCAGTTTTCCTATCATGACTTACTATATATCTCTTATCGACTTCGCCCGCCTAAATCTAAACCTAAAGTCCTCTCGCAGCGCAATTTTCGTGACATGGACCTCGGTTCCCTGCGCAGGGATGCTAGTGCCATTGATTGGAGTTCACTTCTTGACTCAAATTGCATGAACGAAAAGGTTCAATTATTCACAAGCAACCTGACTCAGTTGTATGATTTGCACGCGCCTGTACGAAATATCAAGGTAAAACATTTACCATCGCCCTGGCTAACTGATGAAATAAAAATACTTATATCTAAAAAAGCAGCAGCCAAGTCTAGGTACAAAAGTCGCCCTACTGAATTAAATAGAGAGAAATATGTAGCGATTAGAAATCGGTGCGATAAGGTGTGTAGGAATGCTCAACGCCAACATATCCATAACTCTGTCCAGAATGGTGATCCAGCTCATGTCTGGAAGTTTCTACGATCGTTGGGAGTCGGTAAGTCACAAAGTCAAAACACCATTTCAAAGGATGTCGATTTAAATTCCCTCAATCAACATTTCTCAGCCCCGTCAACATTTGACGTGGCTACTAAACTAAATACTCTAAACAATCTTTCATATACCGCTACTCCCAACTGCTCTCCGTTTGTTTTCACTCAGTTCACTAGTTGTGATGTTAAGAGGAGCATAATGTCGATCACTTCCAATGCGGTCGGAACAGACTGTGTCAGCCGTAATATGATCGTACCTATCATTGACGAAATCCTCCCCATAATTACTCATATTTTTAACTTTTCGGTTGCCAGCAGCATATTTCCATCCGCATGGAAAGATGCTCAAATAATTCCAATTCCTAAGAAAAGCAACCCCTCATCCTTTTCTGAATACCGTCCTATCTCTATACTTTCCTTCCTTTCCAAAGCCCTTGAACGCTTGATACATACTCAATTAATTAGTTTCCTCTCCAAAAATTCTCTTTTGAATCCCTCTCAATCCGGATTTCGTCCTGGTCACAGTACCATGACTACTCTAGTTCATATTACGGAAGACATTAGATGAGGTATGGAAAACGGACAACTCACTGTCCTAGCACTGTTAGACTTTACCAATGCGTTTAATAATGTTGACTTCGATGTGTTGCTCGGGATATTATGCTCCCTTAACATATCTCCGACAGTGATTGATTGGTTTCGTAGTTACCTGTATGGTCGCCGGCAACGTACTCGTATAGAAGACACTGTGTCCTCTTGGTGCTTAACGTCTGCTGGCGTCCCTCAGGGTGGCGTTTTGTCTCCTCTACTCTTCGTGGTATTCATTAACTCCATCTCTAACCAACAGAATACCGCGGTTATAATAACTTCGTGTTGTGTTCCCAGCGGTGAGTAGGGTAGCCAGAGCTCACTGGAGAATTTGTGCCGTCAGTGGGAAGACTAAAGGCTTGTCCTGATTTGTCTTCTACTGACGGCACAGAAACTCTGTACTTACAGGGTTGGCAGCGCGACTGTGACTCCTCTGGTGTTACAGACGTCCATAGGCCACGGTAACTACTTTCTATCAGGTGGGCCGTGTGCTTGTCTGCCAACTAAGTGGTATAAAAAAAATAAAAAAAAACTCACTTCTTCCTACCACCTATACACAGATGATCTACAGATATACTCGAAAGCTACGCCGGATAAACTGTCAGATGCTATTGGCATCATTAACAATGATATGGTCCATATATCGACGCATGAAAGGCAAAACTTACCAAGCGACATATTGGAAACTTTACACCAGAGCGGTTTTAAGTTATTTTTTATTTTTAAAAATCGTTATAAATCGCCTATTAATCACATCAACATTATTTCAACGAATTTTAAATGAACTTTAAAGGCTTCATAAACTGGCATTTAAAAAAAATGATTATTTTCAATAGTTTATGAAATAGTGTCGGTTAGTAATAATTTTATCAAAATCACAAACAGGTAAAAGTTACTTACTGGTTGCGCCGATGTAGAAGCTGTATTTCTTGACGTGGAAACACACTCTTTCTATACCCGTCTCCTCTCCCGCACTAACCATAGAATAGGACTAGATAGCTTCCGTCCGCCATTTGTGATATAGAGACTCAGTCTCGCTTTGAACTAGCCAGCGTAAAGACGGACGGACCGCGCTCGCGTCTCTCAGAAATGTATAATATTTGTTACATTTTTACCGCTTCATAGACCTTTACCGATCGGATTGTGCCTCTCGTGTGTTCCTCAAGCGATCTAGTGATGCTGACGGCAGCTCCTGAGCAAGGAAGAGAAGATCCGTGTACCGGCTGCGATGAAAACACGTGTGTCGTGAAGGTTAGTGCATCCTCTCCTAATTTCTCGGGCTGCATTCACTGCCTGGATCGAATCCGCGGCAGCCCGGCCACCTGTCTTGTTTTGTGTGTAAAGCGTCAATAGAACAGTTAGCTACATCCCCGCAATACAGTCCATTACCGCACGGCCATGCGCCACCATTTTTGGTCCGGATCGAGCCGGATTCTTAGCCGTAGTTCGTATTTTGTTATTATTCTAATGGGAATAAGCGCATCGCACCTAAGTGCCTGGTTATTTTAGTAGAAAACCCCGCATCCAGACATTTAGGCTTAGAATTTGTTGTCCGTTCGCCGCTGGCTCGCATTGTACCTACCTAATACATAAATAGGTTAGGTATCATATCAACACTTAATCGTAGTTCACAATTTTCGCATCGCACCTAAGTGCCTGGTTATTTTAGTAGAAAACCCCGCATCCAGACATTTAGGCTTAGATCTTAGGTATACTCAGACACCCTAGTGCATAGGCACAGTGTAATACCTAACGCATTTGGCTTTGTTTTGTTTTTTTCAATTACGTTGTTCTCGGCTCGCGTCGTATTTGCCTAGTACCTGCGTGGGTGGACACGTGGCTGTACCTACCTCGCTCGCATCTCATCCCAATTCATACGAAAGTATTTTAATTTGAATAGATATTACGCAATACTTAATCTCTGAAATAATAGTTGAACCTAGACAGCGACCATCGCGTAGGTACGACCTTGTTGCTATGCGCGTTAGTTCAAGCTTGCACTGGCAGTCATAAGTACCTACCTACCTACGGTTATCGCTCGCGCCGCCTCGCTGCTCTGTACCGCTAAGATTAAGTCATTTCATATTTGTTATTTACCGCACTTTAGTTTGAGATTTAATTGTAAACATGTCCCCAAAGGTTGATAAGACCGGTAAGGTTCAATTGAAACTTTTATACGCTAAAAAAGAAATGATTTACTCTCGCGTACAATCGATCTATGATAATGCACTTAAAACCTCTGATTTGGTCATCAGAGATTCGTTCTTGTGTTCTATAGAAAACTTAGATAGTCTACGCGCGGATTTCGAAACCTTAGTACATGACATCAATGTTTTAGAGTTGAATTTGGATCCCGATTACTCAGTGAGTTATCAAGCCTTGTCGTCGTTTGACGATTTGTATTGTCGTATCAAACGCGTCGCTAGGAGTTTGGAGAAACCGGCTGACCTACCCAACCCCACTCGCGACCGACCTAAGTTGCCACCAATTCAAATACCCGAATTTGATGGTAACATTCGCAATTGGTGTCTATTTATAGATAGTTTTGAGAATACGATAGATAAGAACGATTCGTTGACAGATCACGAAAAATTGCATTATCTCGTTGAAAAATTGACTGGTAAAGCTATAACCGCTTGCTCTGGAATTACGTTTAGTGCCGAGAATTATAATTTAATTTTAAATACTTTGAAAGCTAGGTATGAGGATAAAAGATCGGTAGCTAACGCCTATTTAGATCAGATGTTTGATTTGAAATCTATTACGGCATGTAACGATCAAAACTTAGAGAAATTTCTAGATACTTTCGCGTCAGCTGTTCGCGCCGTAAAGAACCTAAAGATCGATGACCTCTGCGACTTCGTATTTTTGTATATGGGTTTAAGGAAATTAGATTCCGAAACCATTCGTTTGTTTGAGTCGGATCATCGCGGCAATAAAATTCCTAAGTTCGAAGACTTAGAAAGTTTTGTTCGCGAGCATATAAAAGTATTGCAGCGCTCTTCATCGAAACATGAAGGCGCGAAGATAGTTGTTGATTCTGCACGCAAAGTAGATGCGTCATCGAAGTCACTGAGGTCAACTCATACTTATGTTAGTACCGCACCAGCACGTGTACAGTCACCTGTTTGCTCTTTGTGTAGCACTCATCATTCGCAACTGTACAGGTGTCCTGGTTTTCTAAAATTGTCGCCTAGTGATCGTTATAAATTTGTTCGCGCTAATAATTTTTGTTTTAATTGTCTCGGTACTAAACACCGCGTTGTTTTATGTAATAGTAGAAATAGTTGTCGCAAATGTCAAGCGAGACACCACACTTTGCTTCATTTTGAGAATAGTAATGCCGCATCCAATGTGAGCACGGTTGGCTCGTCGAGCGGTGACACACGGCAGCCTGCGCCGCAGCCGCAGCCCGCGCTCGCGCGCGCTCCGGCCCGCCCGGTGACCGCCGCGGATGACGTCACCTTGTGTTCGTTCTCCGCTAGTGCTGCACTCACTACTGTGTGTCTTGCGACCGCTCGCGTTGTTATTGTTGATGCATTAGGTAAGCCGCGCATTGTTCGAGCGCTGTTAGATGGCGCTTCGCAAAGTAATTTTATTACTCAAGATTGTTGTCGGCGTCTTGGTTTCAATGTTGATAAGCGTTCAACCCGCTCAGTGGTGAAGGGTTTTGGAAGCTTACAGTCAGCTGTTCGTGGCACCGTTAAAACAAGGTTTAGATCTCGTTTTAATAATAATATTTGGTTTGACATGGATTCGCTCGTTATAGATAGAATAGCTGAACAGTTGCCTACCGTCCCGGTTGACACGTCTTTATTAACGAAATTTAAAGACTTGCCTTTAGCAGATGAGACTTACGCTGTTCCTGGAGTCGTCGATATATTGATCGGCGCTTCGATTCTCCCGCACCTCCAGTTATCACGTAAGGTTCAAGGGGGACCGACGTACCCCGCTCCGCACGCACTGGAAACAGTTCTTGGTTTTGTTATAATTGGTTCCGCACCCGCTTCTATAGATAGTTTTAGTCACTCGACTGCTTCGTTCTGTTGCACCGTCGAGCCGCCACTGGAGTCTACCATCCGCAAGTTTTCACTCGGTGGCTCCCGTGTATCCGCTGAAAAACGCTTTCTTTGTTTGGAACGAAAGATGCAGGCGTCCCCAAAGTCGAAGCGGGCCTATGATGAGGTTGTTAACGAATATTTAGATAAAGGTTACATCTCACCTGCGCCTGCGGACACTGGCGGGACCCAGCCTTCGTACATTATCCCGCACCGCGGAGTTATTAGAGAAGATAAGCTTACTACTAAAACTCCGTGTAGTTTTGGATGGCAGTGCTAAGACTAGCACTTCCGTGTCGCTTAATGACATAATTGTAAATTTTCGCATTAATATTAGTAATTTTTAGCTTTTAGGACTCAACAGTCGCTTTGTGTTGGGCCCACTCTTCGCCCCATCGTTGGGACACATTCGTCGCTAATAGAGTGGCAAAAATTCAATCTGAATTGGCGCCACATAATCTCTTTCACGTTGCTGGCACCGACAACCCAGCCGATTGTCTCTCTCGTGGATTGCTTCCTTCGCAAATTTTAGATCACCCGTTATGGTTTAGTGGACCGTCCTGGATTCATGCCGCGTTAGATGGGTGGCCAGTTAGTCAATTCAATCCCACTACGGTTTCCGAACCACCCGAGGAGAAGAAGCACTCGCTTGTTGTATCGGTCCCGCGTGAAGAGACCCTTATTTGTTGTTGGCTAATCGCGTCTCGTCTTGGTCGAGACTGTTGCGTTGTGTTGTTTGTTCGCCTCTGCCCTCTGCCTAGCCAGCGGTAGGCACGAGCTCCAATCTAGGTTTATATTTTAGTTGTTATTTCCCAAACCTAGATTTAGATTAGACTTTAGATTTGTTTCGCATTTGTCGTTTCGAAGGTAACCCTTCAAGCCGGGGGGAATGGTTGCGCCGATGTAGAAGCTGTATTTCTTGACGTGGAAACACACTCTTTCTATACCCGTCTCCTCTCCCGCACTAACCATAGAATAGGACTAGATAGCTTCCGTCCGCCATTTGTGATATAGAGACTCAGTCTCGCTTTGAACTAGCCAGCGTAAAGACGGACGGACCGCGCTCGCGTCTCTCAGAAATGTATAATATTTGTTACATTTTTACCGCTTCATAGACCTTTACCGATCGGATTGTGCCTCTCGTGTGTTCCTCAAGCGATCTAGTGATGCTGACGGCAGCTCCTGAGCAAGGAAGAGAAGATCCGTGTACCGGCTGCGATGAAAACACGTGTGTCGTGAAGGTTAGTGCATCCTCTCCTAATTTCTCGGGCTGCATTCACTGCCTGGATCGAATCCGCGGCAGCCCGGCCACCTGTCTTGTTTTGTGTGTAAAGCGTCAATAGAACAGTTAGCTACATCCCCGCAATACAGTCCATTACCGCACGGCCATGCGCCACCAGTTACCGACAATGAAATTTCATAATTAAATAAGTAAAGTGAGCTAAATCCCATTACTTTATGATTGTGCTTAAAGTAAAATGACGCATCCAGGGGTAATGCACGTTGGTCATTTAGGTAAAATTATTTAAATAGAAAACAGGAACACTTTTTCGCCAGGCAATATTAGTTATATTACAATTTAAATACAGTTAATTTGTAATTTTTGAACCAAGTAACAATGAATTTAGGTTTCAGCAAACAAAATCAAAGACTTTCATCTTTGATTTTATCTTGATCTTTCTTCATCTTTCAAGTCACATTATAGATAATTTATTTATTTATATATATTTTTTTATTTTTTGTATACATATTTTCTATATATTATATATATACTTATATGTATATAGATAGTTTAAAGCAATGTAAAAAGAACTAAAATAAAAAATGCATTTCAATTAAAGATATTTATTTCAAACATTTTTGAAATCATCCCTTTTTAACTGTCCAAAGAATCAAAGAATCAATTTCCTTTATTCAGTTTAGGCACACAAAGAGCACATATGAAAGTCAAAATTTTACAATTAATGTAAAAATAAACCATTGGAAAATGATTCTTTCGCTGGAAACGAAAAGAAACTCAGCGAACTATATTAGAACTAGATTATCTTTCTTTTTTAAATTTGCATTAGTTTACAATTTATTTTGTGCGAGCAAGCAAGAGACTTATGTTGACCATGCATTTACATCATTAAGATACTCATCAACTTTATAGCAACCTTTGCTCATTAACGTTTTTTTCACTTCTATTTTAAATTTATTTATTGGCATATTAAACAAATCCTGAAGAATTTTATTAAATATGTTTAGACAGCCGCCTACAAATGAGTCACCAACCTTGTGAAGCCTACGTTTTGGTACAACTAGCTTATTTTTGTTTCTCGTATTAAAATCGAAATCAGATAGTTTTTTGAAAAGATTTAGGTTTTTTCGTACATATAAGATATTATTATAATTGTATTGAGAAGCAACTGTTAAAATATTAATTTCTTTGAAAACTTCTTTCAGCGAGTCACGGGGTCTGAGGCTATAGATCGCTCGTATCGCTCGTTTCTGTAGAACAAATATAGTCTCAATATCGGTAGCTGAGCCCCACAGCAGTAGACCGTACGACATAACGCTATGAAAGTAGCTAAAATAAACTAATCGTGCAGTTTCCTCATCAGTTAGTTACCTTATCTTTCTAACTGCATAGGCAGCTGAGCTGTCTTCCTACCAAGGCTGTCTCCTTCGTCCTTTAATACTACTGTCTCAATGAATTCAAAATAGAAAACTACAAAAACATATTTTTTTCAAAAACTCTTTTCAAGGAACATAATAACTATAAATCACATAATTACTTACAAAAAGATAAAAAAAATGACACACAAGTCTTAAAAATAACAAAAACTTTTCTGAAATAAAACAAGATAAGATAAAATATTAAAAAATGAAATTAAGATCTAGTTCCCACAACTGTGAGTTTAGTTATATTTGGCATATTAGGTAAGCTTATAAATAACTATATTACAAGACTTAACATAATGGCACATAGAAAATAATACTTAATACTTTGTACTTTTTTATCACAATGAAATATAACTTAACCCTGTGTAGTTACTAAGCTAAATAGATGTAGGATACGAACTTAATAACTATTATGGACAAAAATGAGATGCATCAATTTTAAAATCACATACATAAAAAAAATAAGTAGTAGTAAAAACATATTAAAAAACTTTTGTACTAATGACCAAAGTAAATCAAGCTTCAAATATTTAAGCACCACCACTCGCTACGTCTTCGATGTCTGATTCAGGCAAAACATCTTTCGCGGATGCAGACCAAGGTAAGTCAGTAAATTCTTTTTGAAATTGAGCAGGTATAACTTTGTCCTTGCATAGTTTAACAAGGTCATTGTATTTGGCTTGTGCTATCGGCAGACGTGAATGGTAGCACGACATTAGAGGTACCCTAGTCTTAGACTGGATTTCAACCACGCTCGACTCAGATGTTTTGTTCATGGGCCACGGTAACCGCTTCCCATCAGGTGGGCCGTGTGCTTGTCTGCCAACTAAGTGGTATAAAAAAAATGGAATATTTGACAGATACTTTTTACCTTTAAAGTACTTTTCAGCAATAGAATCGCACTTATAAAAATCTTCAAA
The DNA here is from genome assembly GCA_963662185.1 of Eilema griseolum. Taxonomy (NCBI): domain Eukaryota; kingdom Metazoa; phylum Arthropoda; class Insecta; order Lepidoptera; family Erebidae; genus Eilema; species Eilema griseolum. Next base: position 20,936,855 of record OY759245.1, read on the forward strand.
GGTCAGTTTTTCAACCTCGTAGGGGAAGGGGTCCTTTCGAGCAGTGGTAAGAACAGTATACCATTGAGATAGTGCATAAATAATCGTCTTATTTAAATTAGCTTCAATAACAGCATGAACACTGTCGACTAGCATATATGTATGACCAGTAAGTAAATAATTAATCTGTATGTTTTCTAAATTTTTGCAGTGCTGTAACGTGGCGTGTATCATTGACAATACCACTCGATTCCGGTTTTGCCTGGGGCAGCAGTCACAATACAGTAGTAAATTTTTAACATTATTCCTCTCATCAACCGATATTGTATATCTATGCAGAACACTAGATATTTCATAAACGTACAATAAACGTAAGTCTTCTGTGAACTTGTTTCAATTGTTGTAGGGTTTTATTTTTAGTACGAGTGTTTTCTCTATATGTTGGACCCTGAAAAATAAATTTGATATTAGTAGTTACATTTTTTTATATTAGCCTACTATAGTAGTCTAGTATAGTGACTCGACTCTGCGTGATGGAAAGACAGTCTTCGTAGGGCGGAGGTACTTCCCCAGGCGGGCGGCTCAATTTGAGCGAGTAAACTCGATGTGCCCTACCTCCTAACAATTGAGAGAATTATGAAGTATTTAACTAAGCAGAATGATACATTACCAAGGGTAAATCCCTGCTATCTACACTTGCGTTGCACATAGCTTGGTTAATTATGTTTTGTACTCGAGTATTGCGATTCATTATGTTACTAAAACACTAAATATTATTAATAATAAATCGTGTTAATAATATATTTTAAAAATTAAGACATATAAATATTATTAATTAAAGAACTTACCGATTACTTATCTCAAGCTACAAGTCACTATGTGACGAAGTAGGTACCTACTATGTGCAGTCCGCGAGAGCACGCGGGTCACCCATGCGACAGTTGAATGAATATTAATCGATATTTTATTGACCAACAGCCACTAAAAATCTTGTTACGACACGTATAAGCGACAATATAAAATAAATGCAATAGGAATAAACACGTTTTTATATTTTCATATAGATATAGTTAACTAAACGACAAAAATAGAAAAAAAACGGCAGGTAAAATATTACCAAACGACAAAATTATATTCATTTTAGGCAGGACAAATACTACTATTTAAGGTTTTTAAGTGCGTTGCGATTAGGAAAAAAGTACAAAATGAAAATTTGTACCTAATTACGGTAAGGTAAAAGGTATTCAATGGTGAATAAAAAAGTAAAATAACCGGGCAAAATTTCTTAAGCAATATTCATACCGTAGACAGTAGAAGGCAAAAAATACTTAATGTATAAACACGTTAATTTGAGACAAAGCAGAAATTACTACGTTTAAATAGTTAAATACGAATTCCCTACCAAGTGAAAGTTATTCATAAATTGGTAAAAAAATTGTCACTTAGTCGCCGAAAACAGTGAAAATTTGACTTTTTTTAAATTACCAAGCGACAACAAAAGTCATTCTAGCGGTACAAGAGTGGAATCAATCGACGCAATTTTTTTTTCTGATTTCAGTGATATATTTAACTCAATATCGCCCAAAATGTCGCTTGGTAATTTTTGCCTTTCATGCGTCGATATGTAACTGGAGTAAATCGTACGGTCTGAAAATTAACCCGTCTAAGACCCAGGTTATCATTATTGGTAGCTCAAGTTATATATCGAGAATTGACTGGTCACTGCTCCCTCAGGTCTCCTGTGATGGGATTATGTTACCATATAGTGATAAAGTGAAAAATCTGGGAATATATATGGACAGCTCTTTGTCTTGGAGTCCTCAGCTTCAAGAGATTAGTCGCAGGATGTTTGCCTCTGCGGGGTCCCTGCGTAGACTTCAAAATTTTCTACCTATTGCCATGAAAACTGCACTTGCACAAACTCTTCTCTTTCCCATCCTTGATTACGCCGATGCTAGTTATCCAGATTTTACTGAAGACCAACTAAATAAACTTGAGAGACTTCAAAATCTTTGCATACGATTTATATTTGGACTTCGCAAATATGATCATATCTCCGAATTTCGTGCAAAGCTCAAGTGGTTACCTATACGCCTTCGCCGGAATGCTCACTATCTTTATCTACTGTATAATGTTTTATTTCATCCTCTCACTCCCATCTATCTGAAAGAACGCTTCCAATTCCTTGGTGACTCGCATTCTAGGGTCTTGAGGTCGTCGGAGAGTTTGAGGCTGAAAATGCCAGCGCATTCCACGAGTTATATGGATAAGTCGTATACCGTCCAAGCAGTCCGATTGTGGAATGCCTTACCCGTAACTATAAGACGTGCACAATCTCTGCCCGTTTTTAAAAAACTAGTTACAGCCTATTACTTACAGGAACGATAGCTATTACCTACCTTTATCTTCTTTTTTTTATATCTCCCTTATTTTATGTCCGCACTGATTTTAGTATTAAGTATATCAGGTACCTTATGGTAGGGACCGTTTCATTTAAACTGTTTATGTATGTATAGTAAGTATGTATGTGTATGTATATATGTATATGTGTGTGTGTATGTATGTGTATGTGTATATATATATATATATATATGTATATATATATGTGCGTATGTGTATATGTGTATATATAGTAGTATGCATTAACTGTGTAATATATCTGAATGTAAATAATGGAATAAAGTAAATCATATACATTATAAACACCGGAAACTGCCCACTATGTCTATCTATTTATCTATCTCACTTCATCCCATGGTTGCCTGGTAGAGATTGCCTTGTGCAATAAGGCCGCCACTTGTAATGCCACAAAGATGTACCTATTGTATTTTTTCTGTATCCCTTCTTTGTGTACATGCAATAAAGAGATATATTATATTATTATTATTATATATGTGAAAACAGCATGTAGTGTCGGCTATCGGATATCGATTATCGTCGTCCTACACCGATATCGGACCGAATAGTGTGAAAACGGCCTTACCATTATAACATTGTAAAATAGATGTGTCTGTTGTGTCTTTATATCATCTTTACATAGTGTAGGAGTGGAATGTTCTACCTGAATCTGTTTTTCAGGATAGCTACATCTTAGATGTCGTCAAGACTAGAGTGAATAGGTTACTTTTAGGTAAGCGTAAGACACCGCCGTCCACATCGTCACTTACCAACAGGTGAGATAGTGGTAAAACACGAGCCTATTAACCTTAAAAAACACGAGAACACTTTTTGCACAATATTTTTTATTGGACCTGATCGGCTTCGCCTTGCGGCACCCCCAAAGGTTTTTGTAAGCCGTAAGGCGAAACTGATCAGGTCCAATAAAAAATACTGTGGAAAAAGTACAACTATGTTCTCAATATGTGTAACAACAAATTCCACCAAGTGCCATCAATCAACAGTGTAAATAACCATCAAAAAGAAAATAAAGAACAGTGTAAAATGAGAACGCTTGCACTGTCTATTGGCATAGCTTTTATACAATTAAATTTTTAGCAATAGATAGAATAATTCATATGTATATATATTAAGATATAGAATCAGTATTCCATGAGAGTGAAGCCAGGGCAACAGTTAGTTGGAGATATAAAAAAAACTTTATGTTTTAGCGATTCTGAATCCAATATTTTTTTAATCTTATTTATTTGTTAGCGATGGACACAAAAACAAGTTAACGAATTTTGATACGTTTTCTTCATAAGACAATTTATGGTGTTCCTTAAAAATTTCCACCTTGATCTCTCAATCTTTAAGTGGCCGACTTGCCGGTGTGGTGGTTTTTTTTTTATACCGCTTAGGTGGCAGACAAGCACACGGCCCACCTGATGGAAAGTGGTTACCGTGGCCTATGGACGTTTGTAACACCAGAGGAGGAATTAGGCCCTTTATAAGAATATAATATTTAATTTTGATAAGACTTAAAATTTGCAATATGTTTGATCGTACTGGATTGAGTTGAACCGGAGATAAATAATGAAAAGTGAAAACCGATATTAACACGAGCGGAGCCGCAGGCAGCAGCAGTACATTTTATTATTATATTGTAGATTAGAACTTAACAATGAAGATCTTGTTTCAAGGGTAACTTTAACGATGAAAGAAAATAAGCTGAACCGAAACAAGTCTTAGTAAATTAAGGTTTCTTATGTAATGAATACGGGGTTTTGAAATATTCAGTTTAAATTTATTTATTTTCAGGTCATAAAACATCCATTGTTAGCATGAACTAATAGTTATTATAAGTTCTTACTAACACAATGGATATTTTATAATGAGAAAATATGTTTTATTACGGACAGCAACTATGTAGATAGCATCTGTGGCGTAGCGGTAGAACTTTTGACTGTTATGCAGACGGCGGGGGTTTGATTCCCGCTCAGTGCAAATATTTAAATGCGCTAAAATGTTTATTTGCATTGCTTTGTTGTTGTTTGTTCATGTTTCTATGACTTTAAAGCAATGTGTTTAAATTCCAAAATTAAAAGGTTTTTTGCAGAGTGAATGAAAAAGTGTTATGAAACTATTTTTCATTTAATTTTTGACTTTATTTCTATGTACTCTTAAGTCTAAAATTTAATTCCATTTTTTGTAGACTAGGTGGGGCTTCATCCACCCAATGGAGGTAAACAAACACCAAATGTTTTATTTATCCAATAGAATTCAGATCAATCCGAAATTGTAATAAGGAACAATGTTTGAAAAATAGTACCTACGCACTTAATAGATGCCAAATTTTCTGGGACGGTGCGGTTCTAATTTGATATAAAAATGTCTTCGGTATTTATATTAAAAATAAAAATGAAAAATGACATAATCTCAACTGTTAAAATGTATAAAGTGCTCAGTTTTTGAAGGGTGCTTACTATATTCTAGACTGATTTACTAAAATGATGGAAAGGTTTCAAGTTGTCTAGATGTCCAACCCTGTTAGTGAAAAAGTTAAGAAGCTGTAATATAAAAAGATTTTTAAGAGTAAATTTTGATATAGACATAATAAATATAGAGATACCTGATGTCATCTGAGAATTTGAGGCTGAGAATGCCAATGCATGCCGCTGCCTGGGGGTGACAGGTGGAGCCGCCTGTCACCCTGGCAGAAGCAGGCCGCGGCGGTGGCGCGCGTGGCGCGCCTCCCCGTTTCCGGGGACGACTTGGGGACTCTGTAGTCCCCACACCCGAGAAGAGGGCCAGATCGTCAGAGATGGCCCTGGGTCGGCCGGGGTGCGAGGGATATGCCTGTCAACCTCACCTTCGGCAACCAAAGCGACCCACGGGCGGCGTGCGTTTTAGTCGGTTCGAGTCCGACATAACCTCCTTCACCGGCTCCGGTGGGGAGGTATCCGTGGGGATTTTGCGCACGTAAAAAAAAAAAAAAAAAAAAAAATTGCATGCCGCTGACTTCGTTGACAAGTCATTCACTGTTAAGGCTGTGCGCTTGTGGAATGCAATGCATTAAACATCGGACGGGCAAGAACATTTAACTTCTTTAAAGGAATGATAAAGAACCACTACTTAACATCGTGTATTCTGTGATAGCTCGCAATTATACGCTCACATTGCTACTTATTATTTTCCTTTCATATTGGTATGTATTGTTTATTTTATATTTTTTATATCCACTCGTTTATTTTATGTATCTATTTGTGTTGTAGTTGTACGATTATGTTTATAATACTTTACGTAAAGCTGTATTTTTTTTTTCATTTATTTGTGCTTTTCTCTTTCTTTCTTTTTGTTTTAGTTCACCTTTTATTTAGTTTTATATGATAACTACACCATATATCTTTTGTCTTGTCACATTACTGTCCATTCCAAGGTTGCCTGGAATAAATCACTTTCAGCCCATTGTACATTAAACTGTATATGCATGTAACCTACTTGTCTCAGCTGTAAATGTAGAACTAATATTATAAAGCTGCAGAGTTTGTTTGTTTGTTTGAACGCGCTAATCTCTGGAACTACTGGTCCGATTTAAATGATTCTTTCAGTTTTGCGTAGTCCATTTATTGAGGAAGGTTTTAGGCTATATATCATCACGTTACTACTTAAGGGAGCGGAGCATTGATAATAAATATTAACAAATTCGGCAAATTTTCATACATATTTTGAAGACTAAACCCCGGGCGAAGCTGGGGTGGGTCAGCTAGTGTACAATAAAGTATTATCTATCTAAATAAATATTTTAGACATATAAACAACATAATTTAAGCATTGGTAGCTTAGTGGTTAAGCAGTTGATCTTATTTTTTTATTTTATTTCGATTCCAATATTCTTTTATATAAAAATAATTCTAGATGATAAACAGTACTGAAAGTGTTGGTCCATACCTTTTAGTTTGCACCACAGCTTTTTACCTTCTATAGGGGTGCAGTTAAGAAAGGATCAAATATAAAAAGGTATTTTTCTTTCAAACGGTAATGGCAAAGTGAAAAATTAAACTGCCAATACGTTTGTTCTGATACTTTACCTCGACGAGAACACGTCTTGCAGAGCTAACTCAAATAATCACGTTACGTACCGATATATTATATTTATAACACCATGGTAACACCTCCCGACACATACTGGTGAGGGAAATAATTTCCTCCCGTAGGTTTACTTCGTAACTTCATTATGAAACACATACTAAAATTAAGGACACGTGGGCGAATTGGTGCGTAGGTTGAGTGACAAGATAGGTGACCCCCGCTCCGCCTTGTACATACATTCATACATATAATCACGCCTTTATCCCCGTAAAATTAACAACCCCATTTCACAAATCATAAAATTCGGTTCCACGTAATAGGGGGTGAGTCTATTGCTGTGTTCCAGGTACTATTGTTGACTCAAACCATGCTTCTGAGGCTGAGTCTGGGCTGTATGTATCTGTCAGATGTTAAACAGCGCTATCCCTAATTCGCCTTGTACGACACCGCATGGGAAGAGATGGGGTGGTCCAAATTCTACTCTGCCGGGAATAACATTTCGAAATAAAACTTTTTTTATACCACTTAGGTGGCAGACAATCGCACGGCCCACCTAATGGAAAGTGGTTACCATGGCCTTTGGACGTGTGTAACACCAGAGAAGCCACACTCGCGCTGCCAACCCTGTAAGCACAGAGTTTCTGTGCCGTCAGTGTAGAGGGCAAAGCAGGACAAGCCTTTAGTCATCCCACTGAAAGCACAAATTCTACAGTTAGCTCTGGCTACTCACCACAACACGAAGTTATTATAACCGCGGTATTCTGTAGGGCGGAGGTACTTCCCCTGTCGGACTGCTCAATTGGGCGGAAATACCGCCGTTTCCTACTTCCTATAAACAAAGGTACATACATAAATTCACACCTGGAAATCTCTTAGCGGGTATATTAACAAAAGTATATTAACACCCTCATTCCGCGCATAATGATTTTCGGTCTTATGTAATAAAGGTTGAGTTGATTACTGTCAAGCGGGCATCCTATTCTGGGGTTAGCCTAGCCACCTTCTACTAGACACACCGGCAGAGATGGAGTGGACCTATACTACTTCACTGGGAAGCAACACAGCACAGCAATACAAACATAATATGTATAAGTATTATGTTTGCATTCTTGTGCTGTTGTGTCTCACTGATTTATTTGGTTATTGGCTATATAACCAATAACCAAATAAATCCATGTGGCGCCAGAGAAATAAAACAATTATCACCAACCCATCTCATTCGAAGGATGTAGCAAGAGGCGACTAACGCGAAAATATGTAGATCACTGTGAGAGAAGGAAAACTCGAAATAAAACCCTGTACCAACCCGCCTGGCCAGCGTGGAAACAGGAGGCCAAAGCCTCCCAACAATGGGAGAGGTATATGTCCAGCGGTGGACTCTGATAGGCAAATTCACTGAACAAAATATATCGCAATAGAATTTATAAAGAGCCATTTTATTTCAAGATAAATCTAGTTTTGGTTAGTTAACTGTAGCTATCCTTAGCAGACCTTGTAAGTAGGGTGTAATAATCTAATATTTATTATAAATGAAGCCTCTGATTGTAATAAATATTGTGAGCAGAAAAAATGTGACAGTAATAAAATATGAAAGTGTGTTCTTTGTTGTGAGAGGGAGAAGATTCTTATTATGGCGAAGCGCCCGGATATGAGCCCAAATTGCCTGAAATAATTCTCGGAGAAAACAAATACCTAATCGTTGATTGATAACCTTTGGAATTTTAGAAGTATGTATATTTATGCGCTGGCTCTTTCCGTCTAAACTTAAGAGCTGTGCTCTTGTCAGTGGAGTAATCGCCACTCTTTTCTTTGCCCTGCAAATCCTTTGGCCTCCTAATATGACGCGACTTGTACCTTTTCTTTTATCTGCGCCATAAACTCTTGTCTCTCATATTAAAAAAAAACAAAAAGACGGTGGCACATCACCAAATATTATTGGGAGTATCTTCAGGCCTTTTTTCTTTGTTTAGGCAGGAAAAAATGTACCTTTCGCATTCCGCGGGCACGAGGAAACCTCGCGGGTATGTAGGGTTCTCACCACACTAAAACAACCTGCCGTGTGCCATACGCCGCGACTTAGTGAGTGAACCGTTGGAAATACTACGCACTCGTCGACGGATCACCCAAGCGCAGACCCGCAAGGTGCGGGGCGGACCCGTCTTCTGAAAGATCTTCAGGCCTAAGCTAACCTCGCTGGCAAGTCAGTACACCTTTTGATTGCCGGACAAGATTCTAGTGCAGACTTTCCTTTCAGGGTTGGGTGGTCAATCGTAAGTAGCTCCTATAAAAGTCTGAGTCAGTAAGGTATCCTAAGAAAAAGTGAACTCATTTATTTTACTGTCTAAAAGTGTAACACCTTATACGGTTGTGAAAGTCACATGCTGCTGAAGCTTAATAGAAAATATCGGAGTTCAGCCAAATCTGCATATCCAGTCTATCACTGGTAAAACGGACCCTAGACTCCTAGGTGAAAGCTTCAGATGCAACAGATTAACGCTACGATGAAGATATAGTTTTAGTACGTATTTAATATAGTAACATTCACATAGCGCCGCGTGGTTCCCGGCAGAGTAGAATTTGCGCCACCCCATCTCTTCCCATGCGGCGTCGTACAAGGCGACTAAGGGATAGGGCTGTTTAACATCAGACAAATATATACAGCCCAGACTCAGCCTCAGATGCGGGGCTCGAATCAACTATAGTGTCCGATATACGGCAATAGGCTCACCACCTATTACGTGGGAACAAATACAGTTATTGGTGAAATTTGGGTGTTAATTACCTCTGCCTAACCCTCCGGGGATAAAGGCGTGATTTTTTAAATTATTATATTATATTTATTATTATTACTAACCGACAGCTTGACAAGCGGCCAAAAGTGTAACACGGTGTAGCACATTTGAATAGTAAAATAAATGAGTTCACTTTTCTAGGGGTTTCTTTCGGGCTCTGCTTGCTCCTTCTCCTTTGAGCACCCTCAATGATGACTGTATCCACCGCACGTATTGTAATCTCATTTGGAAGTGCTCCAAAAACGAGTTCAAAGATATAGTTACATTAAAACGTACAAACATATTTCTAAGCTAATAAAAGCATAAAAACCTCCGCTCGCCGTAGGCAGGGATTTCATCCTCACACATTGCAACCTGAGACGGTACGCACTGTGCGGTATGAAAGAAACTTCATCCCACGTACACTCAAGTTGTGGAATGAACTCCCTGCTGCGGTCTTCCCATGCGCCTACAATATGGGGTTCTTCAAAAGGGGCATTAGGAGGTTTCTTCAGGGTCGGCAGCGCGAGTGTGACACTCCTGGTGTTGCACGAGTCCATAGGCCACGGTAACCACTTCCCATCAGGTGGGCCGTGTGCTTGTCTGCCACCTAAGTGGTATAAAAAAAAACCTAATTATGTACAAAATTCGTCATTTAGACCGCCGCGCCGTACCACCGAAAGCGTCGATACCTTAGTTGTTAAGGAGTCGGCCTTACAATCGAGAGGTCTCGTGTTCGAATCCTGACCATTACACTACCGACGTGAACCCACTCCTAGCACAAGCAATTTAGCTTAGTTGGAGAGCTAATATTCTTTTAAAAAATAAAATAAAAAAAAGACACAAAATTTGAATAACGAAATTGAATTCTCAAATGTTTTACTTAAAGAGGTATCCAGCAACATTTGTTTTCGTTTGTGTAGTAATTGAACTTAAATCCCCAATACTGCTCGTACCCTTCACGTAAGGCGTAATGTATATCTTTATTGTAGGTTTAAAGGATTGTAACATAGTCTCATTAAAATCCGTTCAGTAGTTTTTGATGTGAGTTCGGATGGAGGCAGAATGTAAAAAAATAAATCGTTTTGGCTGCGTTCCCAAAATGCAAAGAGTATTTATTTTTGCGTTCTGTTTTTTTTTTGTGAAAATCAGATGCTTCAAGGTTTATTTTGATGCGGCATTAGTTCTATTTATTTTGTTTGTATAACATTTACATAACATATAGATTTATGATTAAGTAGGATTGATAAATACGTCGTTAATGAAGCCGCGTGGTTCCCGGCAGACTAGAATTTGGACTACCCCATCTTTTCCCATGCGGTATCGTACAAGGCGACTAAGGGATAGGGCTGTAGATAGATATATTATATACAGCCCAGACTCAGCCTCAGATGATCGGTTTCTCAGTCAACGATAGTGCCCGGAAGACTGCAATAGACGCCCTAGGGACTTAATTTAATGATTGGTATAATGTGGGTGTTAATTCACCTCTGCGTAACCTGCCGCGTGATTATATATGTATGTATATAGGATTGATTATGCTGTTACATCTAATGATTATTTTTGTCAAGTTAGCATGATGTAACAATAGCCTTTGATACATGCTAGCAATAGCCAAAACTGTGAAATATCAACAGAAAATAAATCGGAAAATTAATCGCGTTACACATTAGTTTGAGTAACTTTTGAATGAGTCGCCTTCTACGACATCCTTCTATTCTACTCTATTAGGGACCTTACACGCATAGCAAGCAGGGTCATTGTACTCATGTTTTTTTCAGACAGACTTTTTCAACTTTAAATAAAGAACCTTATTACTCTTGACTTCCTCAACACCAAAAATGTGACATTATATTGACTTAATTTAAAGTACCCGTTCTATTATTCCAAGCACCGATATTCAAATTGAAGTGGTCCCTGTTCTTGTTTGAGAGCACTCGGGCCTTGAAGGACGCGGATGAACACACCTTGAAGTTCCACTTAACTTTTAATCCCGGGAGAAGTGACAAATGCTAATGCTTTCCCTTGCGAGCGATAAGCGGAAAATTTTGGTTGAATAAATGTTCCTTTAATAATTATGTGTTTTATGTAGTTTTAGTTTCTCTTTAGTAGCTTCTGTGGCGTGGCGGTATTTTTTTTTTTTTACGTGCTCAAAATCCCCACGGATACCTCCCCACCGGAGCCGGTGGAGGAGGTTATGTCGGACTCGAACCGACTAAAACGCACGCCGCCTGTGGGTCGTTTTGGTTGCTGAAGGTGAGGTTGACAGGCATATCCCTCGCACCCCGGCCGACCCAGGGCCATCTCTCGCTATCTGGCCCTCGTCTCGGGTGTGGGGACTACAGAGTCCCCAACTCGACCCCGGAAACGGGGAGGCGCGCCATCATCACAAGGCGTGGCGGTAGTGCAGCGAGCCGCTACGCAGGAGGCACGGGTTCGATTCTAGTTCAGTGTAAATATTTGTATGCATGAATATGGGTATTTGTATTGGTCTGGTCGTGGATCGGAGATCACGTTAAGCCGTCGGTCATGGTTGCCATACAAATATCTATGGCAGACGTTACGGGTACTTAGAGCCCTTCGACAACTGGTCTAACTATATTGCTTTGATATCCCCTTTGGGTTGTGCTTGTCAGATGGTAGTTGCTGCATGAAAAATATCTAAATTCAGCAAATCTGCAGTTAGACTGGTAAAGCGGACCCCAGACTCCGAGGTGAAAGCATCGGATGCGACTGGTATTAATGCTAAGATTTTTGAGTTTTGATGATGATGATGAGTTTTAGGACACGATGGTATTCCCGTCCCGATTGAGTAGTCTGACTGGGGAAGTACCTCGACCCTACAGAATACCACGGCCATAATAACCTCGTGTTGTGTTCCCGGCAGTACTTAGAACTCACTGGAGAGTTGTACTGTCAGTGGGATGACGAAAGGCTTGTCCTGATTGTGTCTTCTGCACTGATGGCACAGAAACTCTCTGTTCTTGCAGAATCGGTCGCACGGGTGTGACTCCTCTGGTGTTGCCACGTTCATAGGCCGCGGTAACCACTTTCCATCAGGTGGGCCGTATGCTTATCTGTCTCCTAAGTTGTATAAAAAATACGTATTTAATATAGTAACCACCACATTTGATTTGATCATTTATTTGTGACTTAGTTTTGTATACATACTAGTTGACAGCTTAGCAAGCGTGCCATTTTAATCCGGTTCCCGCTACCCATGGGAATCTATTCCAGGAATAGATAACATGAATAACAAACATTCAAACATATTCATAAATTTTCCTATTTATGTAGGAAAAGTTTATAGGCATAGAACTATTCTTGAATCCGGTAGACAGCGCTGCATTTAGGTTATGTGAAGACTTTTGTTGCAAAAAGCCCTGATGGGTCAGCTAGTTACTGATATAATCTTCTGTGATTGGTGAAGATTAGAGATCGTGTAAATTTGGAACTAACTTTGGAACTGTAATAAAATAAGATAACAATATTTTAACTAATAATATGAATTACAAATTAAAGCTGAGAGGAGATAACCTATAAATAAAAACCAGTCAAGTGTGAGTCGAGCTCGCGTACTGAGGATTCCGTACAAATCTGAATTGAGGGACGAACTTACGTTTAATAAAACGCGATTTATTGATTCTAGCAGTAGGTTTTATTTAAATTTGCTTCAAAAATGGCTAGCTGTGACCTAGTCCCCGAATGTCATAAAAAACTACTGTCATACCACCGCGTAAAATGACTTTCAATTTTAGACTTTATTGAAATAAATTTAAATTCCAAAAATAAATGAATAATAGTTCAATTCTATTTCCCTCTACAAGGTGCCAATTAATTTTAGATTTTAAGATTATATATTTAATAAAGCCTAAAATTAAATGAAAAAAAATTCCAGTGTCTTGTGGTATGACCACGACATTGACATGAGATAAAAGTAGCAGATGTCTGTGTATGTTTAAGTAATGGTGACCCTCTTTTCGGAGACTTTGCCTTCAGCTTATCATCAGGCCAGGTGAAACCGAGTTGACGTGTTCTTTATTAAAAAAGAAAAAAAAAGATGAGGGCCCTGAGTATTCGGTATGAATTTTAATTTGATCCCTCAACGCATTCCTGAGAAAGAGGTCTTGACAGACAGACAAACATACAAACAAACGGACAGCAAAGTGATCCCATTATTGTTCCATTTTTTTTCTTTTTGAGGTACGGAACCATAAAAAGTATCTCAATGGAAACGTATCCAGTTCTCTTAGTAACTTTATCACTCTGATATAGATTACAGACACGTAACAATTTTTAACGACACCCAAGGGAATATATCGCTCGGTCACTTGTGGAGCAGGGGAGATTGCAGTGCTAATTTAACTGAACGCTTTAGTGGCTGGCAACACCGTGCACTACCTGACTAAATGATATGCAAACTTGGGAGAATGAAATGAGGAAGGATCAAATTACTTAGTGGCCTAGTGCTTTGCTTGTGTTATTGCATTTTGTGTGCAAATATGTAAATTGAAGAGCTGTTTCTAACCATTATAGTACTACTGCACGTACAATCTTGATATTTTGCAGGCAGCTTATATAAAAGAGTTTTAGGGAGGAAAAGAGCAGAATGTGAAATAGTCAAAACTAGATTTCTTGATAGAATAGAAAGAGATTTGGAATATCTTATTCTCATCGACAAGATATGTAAAAAATTGAATCGTTTCAGGCGGGGTTCGAATCCATTTTCGTTTAAAAATTTCATTCAATATCTTATTATTTTGTCAGAGCTCGTAAGCAGGGGTACACTTTATATTGTGACGATGCGAACACGCGTCGTAGCACTATGTCGCATTGTACTACGGGTCGTAGCAAAACTTCGAATCGTGCTACGCGTCGTAGCATGTCGTCGGATCACGCTACGCCGTAGCACTACACGATGATGTCGTATCGTGAATTTTATGAACCCTACTTCGTCGTGCCGTGCGGGATCGCATATGTTTCGACCTGCTACAGCGGCTTTAGTTTCACAGCCTGTTGGCTTGGTGTATTGTTTTATAGTAGGTAGGTAGTACAAAAGAGTTATGTGTTCCGTTTTACAGCCAGTTAAAAATTTTCACAAATATTTTAAAGGAAATCATTAGTAGGGTCGCCGTAAGACGGATATATATAGGAAAATTTGGATGATTTCAGGCAAGGTTCGGTGGCTCAGTGGTCAGAGCATTCCCCTGTAAGGAAAAGGTCGCGGGTACGAATCTCGCCTGAACTGATTCTAATTATTATCCTACCAATTAATAGAAGAAAAGTCGGTACACAATAATCTCCTTAGTTGTGTAGTATATCACGTGTAAGCCTATCGTCTAATCCTTCAGCTTTAATAGGAAGGTCCAAAATGATAGACATTGATAAATTCCTCTTTGAACCATAATCACCTGGTATTACTGAATTATATTTGTTGTAAGGTTTTGATTCAATGGTTATTCAATCGTGAATTAGTACCGGTACCAGTGATGTTCAAAGGCTCCAGTTCAATGAAATATATAGCAGGTTTACGCTTTGAAATGTACATACGTTCTGTGATTTTCTATGTAAAGATTAGCATTCATATCCATGATATTATTATGTATAGCGTACGTCATACATAATAATATCACCGTATATAACCCCCGGGTGGGTGTTAGTTATCGCGACTTTTGGTCATATCGTGAGTTTTAGTCATATATTTGTTATCAAAACATACGTAAGATTTTAAGTCTGACAATAAAATCTGTTCAGTATATTTTGAGTACATCACGAAAAAACAGATAAACAGGCAAGAATTCCAAAAAATATTTTTCTGTTCAGAATTGGTAATATCCTAAGTATTGACTGAAATTAGAAAGCATTTATATGCTAACTATTCAAATATATATTAAGATATAGAAAAAAGCAAAGATCGCGGGTTTGAATCCCGCCTGATCAATCGGATCAATTTTTACATACATACATACTTAAGCTCACGCCTATATCCCTAAAGGGGTAGGCAGAGGTACCCACATTTCGCCAGTTTATAGGTGGCGAGCCTATTGTCATTAACAGGGCACTTATAAACCTGCAATAAATACACACATACCTTCTAAAAGCATCGAAAAGTCACTGGTGTGTGCCATGGTAAAACCTAGGATCAAACCCGAGACCTAGTCTCAGCAGTCCATTACCCATACCGCCAGGCTACCGCAGTTTTTTTCATTTTTTTCTATATCTTAATCGATCCTAAGTATTTTTTTTTACTATCAATGTATGTACAAACACGACTGCACGAGGCTAATTGTCAATTTCTATTGTCTACTCGAATCATACATAAAATTAGTCAAACTGTCGAAACTTGCTGTGAATTGTCATTCTGGATGCTCAGTTGGAAGCCAATCAAATTCGTATTATGTCCGATTCATTCAAGTTAAAGTAGGGCCGCTCCAGCTCGGCGGCCATCTTTGAAGTGTTCGCTCACAATTATTATTAAAAGTGATATTTGACCACTGTAAGTTTATGAACTCAGATATAGTAATCAAATTAACAGAAGATAATCGTAAAATCGTCGTTTCTGTGCATCCATATTGATATTATAAATGCAAAAGTTCAAGTTCAAGTAGCTTACACGCCTAAACCGCTGAACAAATTTTGATCAAATTTGGTATAGGTGTAGATAAGACCTTGAGAAAGGATATAGGCTATGTTTTGTCGCGATAACTATCATCCACGTCGGCGGTAAAAAACTTAGGTAAGATCATATATATGTACATATACGATATTATTACATAATATATTACATATAATATATTATATATTACATAAAAACTTTTGTGTTTGTAGTCAATCTCACAAATTCATTTCAAAACTACTCCCTCGAATCTCACTAGCTCTTCTAATCAAACAAACCATTGTCGCAGTATAAAGGCAACTGAGTCAATTCCGTTTAGAACTTGTCGGCAGACACAATTGGGAGTGTTTGAGGTAAGAGTAAATATTTGATGACTTGGAAACCGTATCACAAGTGTGAGGATTTGGTATAAAGAGAAAATAGTTGGAAGTTTTTGGTCAATTTATGTGGTCATATGTTTTTGATTCGGAACAAGAGAAAAAATGCGTATTGTATGAGTAGGAAAAACGAGTACTTTTGATTTACCAACTGTGTTGTTCAAACTTTAAATAAATAGAAAATAAAAGTTAGATGTCATTTAAGTGTAATAATCCAATTACCGTTGTAAATGTACAAGTTACTTTAGATGAATGGTTGTTTTTTACTGTATTATGCAAGAACCACCAAATATAACTAGAGTTAAACAATTATTGTGGCAATAGAACGTTACGCAAACGAGTGCCGTATGTGCTGAACAGTTTGCCTGTGAACATCAGTTGGGAGACAAATAAAAGTATATTTAAAAGTCTTTCAACTTTATAATATTAGCATAGATTTGTGTTTTAAAACATTAAAAACGTTACCGATCACAACATAAGCAAATAAAATATATGTAATAAATATTCCATTATATTTTACACAGCGCTACCTAGACGAAAAGTAAGTCTTGTGTTATAAAATCTAGAATGCGAAGAAACATTTCTTTTATAAAAACATACATAATTATTATACATAGAAATACCATATTCATGCATACAAGTATATGCAATGAGCCGGCATCGAACCCGCACCCCCAGCGTAGTAGTCGAACGCATAAATCATAGTAATACAAGACAAACAGTTATAAATTCAGATTTGTTGGACAAATACGCGTGCAAGCAACAAAATGTATATGTATTATTGTTGTATGTAGGTCAATATGTCGACTATGATAAACGTTGGATAAGCAAGACGTGGAGGGATTAGGTTGGAAAAGGGAATCGTTTATATGAATGAATGTAAAAATGAATATATATTTGTAATAAGATATTTTGTGTACAGGTACAGGCAGCGGTAGACAATTCCTTAAAACGTGCAATATCAAATCAAATCAACTTATTTATTTTGCGAAAATGGGTCAAAGTCAAAAATCATTTATTCAGCATGGACCATTAAATCGGCCCTTTTTTATCTAGGACACGCTGATTTAACTTCACCTCGCTAATGGTAAGCTAAAGGCAAAGTCTCAGGAAAGAGGGTCACCATTACAAACACTAAGTAATGTTACAATGCATGGTGACCTCATCAGATGTTTTTTCACGCCCTGCTTAAAGGACCCGGGACTGTAGGAAGAAGGGAACACGTAAGTTGGTAATGAATTCCAGGTCTTGGTGGTGCGGCAAAAAAAAAGAGTCTCTGAACCGCTTGGTTCTTGCTCGTATATTCTGCTCAGTGTGAGGGTGACATTTTAGCCCTGAACGTGTGGTCCTGTGTAGGCAAGGAAAGGGTAGGATTCATTGGAAAAGCTCAACAGAACACTCACCATGATAGAGACGGTAAAATACTGCTAAGGATGTATCATCTCTACGCATCTGCTAAGGCTCTAAGGTGTTCATGACTTCAGGATTCCCAATAATGCGGACCGCACGTTGCTGCAACCTTTCGAGAGCATCTAGTAAGTTCTTTGATGAGCTTTCCCAGAGATGTGAGCACCACGCAGGAGCAAATTTGTGTCTTGTACAGAAAAAATCGCTGCTTTGATAAAACGTCCCACTCTGTTTGATGATGCTCTCGATGTAGTTTCTGTTATTCAGTTTGCAGCGAATTTCCATACCTTGGATATTGAGATTATCTTGCAGTGCCAGTGGCGTACTCTGAAGAGTGGAAAGAGAAAGGAAAGCAGATACTTTTGCTGTAAACACGCATGACTGCGTCTTCTTGGCATAGAACTCGACCAGGTTCTCAAAGAATGTGATTCAGAATCCGGTCAAGCTCAGTGACAAGAAGCTACCTCTTCTCCTGTAGAAAAATCGAATTACCCTTATTAATTTCCATGTAATGAAGAAACAAACAAACAAGCAGTAATACCTAAACAGAGAGTAGCACATTCAAACTTAAAAACTGAAACTAACTTATTCGGTACACAATCGTTTCGGTTACCTGATCAAATATTAGTCTCTAACTTTTAGTCAGATTAAATATAGCTGTATGAAATTTAACACAGCTCCATGCACAACTTAAGCGTCAAGCCAGACCTGGGCCTCAATTCTGCTAAAGTAAAACCATTGTTATACCACAGACACTGCAAAAAATTCATTAATTAAATTTTAGACTTTCAGCAATGCTCTTAACGTCCAAAATTAAAACGCTTTTTGCAGAGTGAATGAAAAAAATCTAAAGAATCTCTTTCTATTTAATTTATTTCTACATACATAGTAGAAATAAAGTCTAAAATATTTTATATATTTTATGTCAATAAAATCATTATCATACCACTAATACTGCAAACAATGTCATTTTATTTTAGTCTTAGCTGTTATGCAATTAGAGTCGAAAATTAAATGGCAACTTAAAGAGTGTATGAAATACGTAATGAAGTTTTTTCATTTATTTTCGGACTTTAAGCCTAAACCAATAAAGTCTAAATTTTAATATGATTTTTTGCTGTGTTAGTGGTATTACAGTGGTTTAGTTAGGACATAAAATTAGCAGAATCGGGGGCCTGGTAGTAAACTGCGAAAGCAGTTTTAAGTACATATTCTATCAAATATCAACTTTATTCAAGTCATTTAAGGTTGAAAATAGTATGCAGTAGAATAATAAGAACGTGTCGCGTTGTTGCACTCTATTTCCGTCTCTATCTAAATGGTTTAAGATTGACATTTAATTACCTCTCACAAACTGTTAGAACGTATTGCCGCCTGATCTAGAATGTTCCTAATTCAGTAGTGTAAGTTTAAAATAACAGCCCAGTGCTGAATCCAGACGGGATAGTATTATTTCCACGAATTGAGACGAAAGTGTTAATGGGATTTGTTTAACTGCATACGTCCCTAATGTATTCTAATACTCGCGATCAAAGTCAGAAGTAGTGTAAAGTGAACCCAAGGGGAAATCATATATTTCTGCTAGTGATCAAAATAGTACACGGCATTTTCCGAAGTCCAAAAGCTATATATTGTAAGTTATAAAATGAGATAGCTTCAGGGATCAACGAGAAATGTTAACTTTAGTCAAATATATTATACCACTTAGGTGGCAGATAAGCACACGGTACATCAGAAGGGAAGTGGTTAAAATGAACTTGTACAACATTAGGGGATTCACACTTGTCCTACGGCTCCTGTAAGAACCTCTTAAGCTCTTTATAGTCACACAACAGAGAGATTATGACATATACACAATAGATAGATAGAGAGACAATTCAATAAATTATTCTTTCCCGCCGCGTGGTTCCCGGCAGAGTAGAATTTGGGCCACCCCATCACTTCCCATGGGTGTCGTACAAGGTGACTAAGGGATGTTTAATACCAGACAGATATATACAGTGCAGACTCAGCTTTAGATGCATTGCTCGAGTCAACAATAGTGCCCGGAAGACGGCAATAGGCTCACCCTCTATTATGTGAGACTGAATTCAATGATTGGAATTGAAATGTGGGTGTTAATTCACCTCTGCCTAACCCTCCGGGGATAAAGGCGTGATTTTATGTATGTATGTGTATGTATTCTTTATTATACACTATACGCATATATATATAAAGAAACATCAGCAATGTAAAAGTGTCTGTACAATCGCGGTTTTATCGCGATTGCTTCCTAACAACATGATGTGTGCAATGCATTGGCGTTTGGGCAGTTAAGAGTGCACAGATTTTAAATAAAAATAAACACACGCATAAATGTTTTATCATCCTACATTCCGATTTTGCTTATTTTTATAAAAATATACAAACTCAACCTTGCACAGAAACAAGCATAAGCACTCACGGCTCGCTAAATCGAGCGTAGAGACTAATTTCGCAAGAAATTTAACACGGATCAACAATTTACAATCTGCGCAAGGCCCGGGTTGAGGTCACCGCTCATAAATCTATGCTCACAGATAATTTGCGTCCCCAAGGTCAGAGAGCTTATGTTAAACATGATTTACATTTAGAATGTGACGTTTATAACATACATGTGACGTGACATTCTGTATGTCGTCTGTAGCAGATGAATGGTTGAATTTATGATTCGTAAAATGAGGTTGTATAAAGATTATTGTGCAAGTGTCTAAATTTCAAGGTTTGACGAGAACGTAGCCAATTTTTATGAGATTTCAACTGAGAAAAATGAAATTGGAATGCATAGTTTTTTGATTATCTAATGACTTGATTTCATTCAAAATTTAATTTACTTTAAAGATTTTTTTTAAACACATCACTTATGTATCAATGTATGTTACGTGTTTATTATTGGAAATATTATATATGTACATCTAAAGTATTATATCTTACTTAGAGGAAAAAGGATATGGAGATAAAACCGCGGAACCGAATTATTCTGTATTATTCCGAAGTAAGGTTTTATGGAATGTATAGTTTCATCTTTATCGCCACGAACGCTTCAACAATTTCATAGTTGGTCTCATATTGAAATAGCTCAATTGATGAAAAAATCCTCCTAGGAACCGACTATCACGCGTTCAAGACACAGCTTATTTTTACCTTCCAATTTAGCTAAACTTAAGGTTACTCCTAGAAATTATTTTCCTAATACAAAAAGTCTGTAAAAGAAAAAACTAACTCATGAAAAATAAGTTACTTGTTCTAAGTGACGAAAGCCAGAGCGTTGTTAAGTAGCAATTCATGAAGCGCAACGCTATTCGTCTCAATAAAGTCAGCACCTGGTGCGCGATAACGTAACAAATGGCGGGGATGTCAACAACCCATGTAAAAACTAGTTAGCGGTCGTTGAACTAAAGGTTGTGATATACTATGATACAATGAAAACTGACTTGATAAACTTAGTCTGTAAATTAAATTTCTTCTGTATTGACTAGCGTCATCCTTGCCTTAGACCTAGACGAATCTGAGATTATCACCATGGAGTCAAGAGTTCGATTTTTCCCGTCTAACTGCTATGCGTCTAAAATTTCCGTGAAGCAACTGGCATTACAGCACTACAAAACTTCGATAACGACTATTGGGTTGTGGAGGTTATTCCACAACCCAACGTCCCTGGTGTTACGGCCATTGGTCACAGTAATCATCAGTGGGCCGTGTACTTGTCTGCCGCCTAAGTGGCATGAATAAAACCCCATCGAAGTTCACACAGTCTTTCGTATGGTGACGGATAAAGAATACAAGTATCATCACCCCATCTCATCCGAAGGAAAACTCGAAATAAATCCCTGTGCCAACCCGTCTGGCCAGCGTGGAAACAGTAGGCCAAAGCCTCCCAATGTTGGGAGAGGCCTAGGCCTAGGACCTAGGTCCAGCAGTGGACTACGATAGGCTTAGTTGATTGATAACTGATTGTTATCGAAATTCTGTAGTTAGAAAACTTTTTAAGCTTCCCAATACTCGTATCGACTGCTATAAATGTTCGTATGACAACTAGGACTGATGTCTTATCATGCGTTTCGTAGCACGTAGGATATTCAATATTCACCCATCCTAAGACTGATCTGGGCTAGTATCGTATAATCTGGTAATGTGTTAGCTAATTCAGTTACCACTTGGCCATAAACAAATATATAGGGATATTTGTCCAACCAAATCTTTCCTTCAAACTCTTTGAGCTAGTAAAGTAGCCAGTATCGACCCAATCCTAAACAATTATTTTGTCAGTAAACACATCTAACCACTACGCGATTTATCTCCGGCTTCACACCAGAACTTACAAACTGAAGTTCAAACGGGATTGATAAAAAGAGTCAACATAACTTCCTGAAGATTGCTCCGTAGTCTTAGTTTAGTTAGGCGTAAGACACACTGTCGTGTACGTAGAAATTTATAATATTTTAAACTACTGTTTAAATTACTACAGTTTTCCTAAACGCCTACAAGCCAACCCCATGTTCTTCAAGAGTGGATTCGAAGAAGTAATTCATCACTATCCAACATTTAAACATCGTTCTACACGTGTTGTACACGTGTTGTACACGTGATGCCAGGGAGCTAAACGACTTTATTTTCTATCTAATCGATATTCGATACTTCGGAAGAAGTAAATAGCAAGTCTTGAATGAAATATTAAAGCATTTAGTATGCTGACTATTCAAAATCACCGATCAAAGTGAAACGATTCAATTTTTTTTATATCTTGATCGATTTTTCAATTAATTTCATTCAATAGTTTGTGCGGAGATATCAAAAATCAATGTTTAAAAATGATTGCAACATCATTCATTGGTTCTTTTCTAGTTCGTAAGAATATCGGTAGATGGCTCCCACTGTCGCCGAAAGACGGGTATATGTATAGCAGAATTTAGATGGTTTCAGGGGAAGGTTTTATAACTTAGTATTCAGAGCGTTCCCCTTGTGAGGGAAAGATTGCGGGTTTGAATCCCGGCTGAACCGATTCAATTTTTTCTATATCTTGATCGATTTAAACAGCAAGTATGTTATATAAATGAGAAAGTGACTGGTATAATTTTAAAATTGTATTTCGTGTATTTATTAGTTTTATTTCCTCACCAGATTACCGACGTGGACTGAAAGTAGAAACTTACAGTGAACCACCAAGAGGATAATAATATCACCTTCGAGTTGGAATTGGAAGCACTGACTTTCAAAAGCGGTGTATGCTCACTTCTTCTCCTATTAGTTTGGCTTCCATGGATCTTATGAGAGTGACTTCCGTATGACTGACCTTCGTAAGGAAGCCTGCGATAGAACCTCGAAATTTATGACCAGTTTTACCACCTTGCAGGTGAAATTAGCTAGACCTCAGAAAGTTTCTTGGAATCAATAAGTGTTCATGTCCAAAATAACAGACAACTGAACATTTCTTAATTACACGTTGGACTACCTATCTAGTTTAAGATACGAAGTGTAATCAATCTAAACAAACATTTGACAAAGACAATTTTCTCTGTGTAACTTTCATTTTCTAGACATGATGAAAATAAACAACTTAGTTATAGTATTCGAAAACTAATTTGAACAAATGTTAATTTACAGGACCCTAGGAAAAATAAAAATTTTTGATGTATTCTGATATCAAAATTATGACCTATATTATAATATTCTTAAAAAATTATGACCTTATAATTTAAAGTTCAAAATATTTAATCAGCCGTTTAAAACCCAAGTTCTTAAAACATAGTTCAATAATAAAAATACCTCGATAGCTTACGTGTTTCCTTCTTCCTACAGTCCCGGGGCCTTTAAGCGGGGCGTGAAAAAGCATCTGATGAGGCCGCCAAGCTGAGTGCCACCATTGTAACACTTGGTGTCTGTAATGGTGACCCTCTTTCCTGAGACTTTGCATTTGGCTTGCCATCGGGCGGGGTGAGGTCAAGTTGGCATGACCTATATAAAAAAAAATGTACTGTTCTGCCATTGAGGTATTTTAGAGGTAAAGAGTAGAACAATAATTGCGGTTTCATGTCTAATTCAATCAAAGTGCTATTTTTGTATTTTTATTTTAAGAAATTCTCAGATTAAGTATTATGGAAACGTGCCGAATGCCTAAAAGCGGGAGAAATATCAACAAATTGGGTCAACAGAATGGAATTTCATTGAAAGTTATTTCTGGTTTTTGCTATTATTGTTGAAAACCAGAGTAACACCAGAGAAGGCTGTTTATATTTTTTTAAATTTGATGTTATCAAATCGTTCGTCATTATTTTACACCAATCAAAAATGCGACAGGGCGCTACGCAATGAAAAAGTCTTGAATAATAAATTCGTAATATTAATAATATTCATATAATTTAATAATATTGACTTATTACAGTTGCGGCACGCTATTATGGCCGTTATGACATGACCGGTTGTACTCATTTTCTCTTTTTTGGTTTAATGTTGGACATCGAACTGTTTCACTAATAACGAAAGAAAAAATGGCGAGATTGACACAAAAGAAAATACTTCACACACCAAAAAAAGAGAAAAGTAGCAAAGCCAGTCGTGTCAAAACGGCTATCATAGCGTGCCGCAACTATAGTAATCAGCTTCATCATCAGAACTATACTTTGTGATTGCGCCATTTTTGAAAGCCGCCATTTTCGTGTTTGACATGTATGTAATACGTCATTGATATTAACAGCAATTCTTAAACAACCACTCAAGCACAGACAGATGTTACTAAACTATTATAAGTACTATTGTGTTTGCTTGCCTTTGGTTGAAAAAATATTTTTATTTTCAATTACTAGTAAACGAAATGGCTAATATTTCTATTAACCCCACTTTGACATCGGTAGTGTAATGACCGAGGTTACACTCACGACCTCTCGAATACAAGTTTGATACCTTATAATTTAACATAATACTTTAATTCAACAATACAAATAAATTAATTCTGTATTTCTGAATAAAGAATAACTTTGAAAGTTGATTGCACCTTTTATTTGGTATTGTTGAAGAGGTCGATTATTTTTATTGGAGTTTCATTATCTTTTATAGTTTTTGTAAAATATGAATATCGTTATTTTAGAGATTTTATTCAGAAAATTATACGTTTATCCCAATTCTAGAACCAATATTACAAGCCATTATTAGTTTGCCTAAATGATTTTTTAAGACAAAGGAAATAAAAAAAATGTTATATCAATATGGTTACTCACAGATGCATAGTAATTCTTATAAAGAAGGGAATATACACGAAAATTTTTTAATTACCAGAAAAATTTTGGCGAAGTGATAGGTATTCGATACTAAACACATACATGCAAAAAAAAATGAATAAAGTATGTATGTCAGTTTTTTTCTTAAAACCACCTAATATTATGTTCACGACGTACAAAATTTTTCTCAATGGAATATGACTAATTCACGAAAACAAAATCACACAAAGAAGTCATTGATAAAATAATAAACACGCACTCTCTCTTTCTATCATTCTACTACTGTCCTTGAAGGCGGGCGGCGCGTGCGACCACCCCTCCCCGCACCGCCTTACACGTGTCGTCAAGCCGGCGGCATCTCTTTGATGTTAATAAAATTTAAATCATAAATGCAGTTCCGGTTGTGACGTCTCGATTCGCGCACGCATCCTAATCAATACTATCGGCACTATCGAGATGGCGTACCAATTTACCGAACGCGAATACGCATTAATGTTACGTACTTACTTATTTTTTATCCGGTGAAAATGTGAGTGCCGCTTTACGGATGTATCGTGATCTCTACCCGAATGCCCGACAGCCAAATTACTCCACGATGCTGAGCGTCTACCAACGTCTATTAGATCACGGCTTATTTCACGTACCGACGCACGCACAAGGCCGGGGCAGACCCGCCTATCCGCAGAACTTGTACGACGAAGTACTCGAGTTTTTTGAGGACGATCCGCGACGAAGTACAAACGATGCGGCACGTAGATTTGGCATCAGCCGGCACTGTGCTTGGAAAATTGTGAACTCGGCTGGTATGCACCCTTATCACTACAGAAAGGTTCAAGAACTGACAACAATCGACCGAGCACCCAGGATTACATTCTGCAACTGGGTGATACTTCACCCGGAGACCAACGTCCTTTACAGTGACGAATGTTTGTTCACAAGAATCGGGCTTTTCAACCAACATAACGAACATTGGTGGTCAATAAGAAATCCCAAGTTGGCGCGACAACATTCGTTTCAACACAGATTTAGCGTGAACGTTTGGGCTGGAGTCCTAAATGACAACATCGTGGGCCCATACTTCATCGAGGGACGTCTAACGGATGAAACCTATTTGGATCTGTTGAGAACCATGGTATCAACCATGTTGGATGATATTCCACTCGCAAGCTTGCGAGACCTCTGGTTCCAACAAGATGGTGCTCCACCCCACTACCACATCGCGGTAAGAGACTACCTCAATACGCAATTTGAAGGCAGGTGGATTGGACGGGGAGCTTCAGTCGCGTGGCCCGCTCGATCCCCGGATCTGACGCCAATGGACTTTTTCATGTGGAGTGAAGTGAAACGTAGAGTGTATGTCAGTGAACCCAACACCCGTGAGGACCTCCGACAAAGGATAATTGACGCCTTCGATGAAATTCGTCAACAAAGAGACATTCTCCTAAGTTTAAAATCAAACTTGTTAAAGCGGGCTCGTTTGTGTATTCAAAATGACGGAGGACATTTCGAGCAACAATTAAAGTACTTGTAGGGTAAGTCTTGCACGTGTTAAGTACAGAAATTAATCCTTAAGCTAATTTACTATTCCAAGTTCTTTAGTAGGTAGTCTAGTGTACCTACACCTACCTGCCAGTTGATAAGGTACTTAAAAAAACTACTGAATTACGTTAAAAGTTACTGTGGTTTTACCATTGTTTACTCAGTTCACCCAAACTTGTATTAAACACGGTATTAAAAAATTACTGCCACTAGAAAGTTCACGATGAAAGTTAAAAGTTCATTGATGACCTATTTACTATCCACACATCGTGCGTAAATAAAATGGTGTCTATTCTTTAAGCACGTATTGTGAGATTTTAAAAACGTTAATAACTTTGTTTTTTTGTATGGTGGGGTATTTGTATTATTCCATATATATTGAAGTATATACGTTCCATATCAGCCCCTGCAGTTTCTCTGGTAATTAAAAATTAGTAGTGTATAAAAAGCACTAATATATTTACACAAAATAAGCATTTTTAAGAGCAAGTAAAAAAAATACTAAGGCTACTAAGTCAAATTGGCGTGTCCTAGATAAAGAAAAAAGTACTAAGAATTCAGTAAGTGTACAGTTAATATAAAAGGCCAGCATCCAATAAAAAATCTAGGCAAACAGTTGGTTTAGGTTCAATATACTAAATATACAGTATAAAAAGTTTAGATTTGTCTAGACGTCGCATTATTCCCAAAGGGAGACGCTGATCAAATTCATAAAATATTTATTTACATAAAATAAATTGTTGAAATCACATTGAATCACTTTTTGAAAAGGAATGTAGGGATTAAACTGTTCTATGTAGAAGATGACTAAGAAATTCAAATAATTATATTAATTTTGAAATGAAAATTTATTCGTAGGAGACACGGTGAAGATAAGATGTTAAATTTTTAATTTTAGATACAGCATATCTCGCCTTTATAGGGCCTACGACTATTTTAATAAATTATATGATCATTTAACCACTTACTATTTACATATTTAAGATTAAAAATAAATATTCTACAACATTCCACACAACGCTATCTAGACCCATGGTAAGCATAGTTTAACAAGCTTGTGTTATGGAATCTAGAATACGGATAATAAAATAAAATAAAATAAAAAGCCTTTATTGCTGTTCTTAGTTTTACAAACTATATCAAATTACTTAAACATGCCAAAACTTAAATACTAAGTTCCTTATGGAATTAAATTAATATCGGCAAACGGTGGTTGTGGTATCGCAGCTTGTCCTTCGACAAAGGCCTCCTCTAAAGATTTCCACTGTGTCCTGTCCTTTGCTGTACGCGTCCATGTAGTGCCAGCTATTTTTATAATGTCGTCCTCCCATCTTTTAGTCTGTCTACCTCTATTCCTTTTACCATCTCGTGGATACCATTCAGTTATTAAACTGGTCCATTTCTCCTTTTTCTCTCTGATCATATGTCCAGACCATCGCCATTTTAGTTGTTTGTAAGTTGTGTATGCGTTCTTAAAGTTTGTCTTGCTCTTTATGTCTTTTAGTTTTATTCGGTCTTTTCTTTTTACGCCTATTGTACTTCTCTCTATTCCGTTTTGACAAATTTTTAGTTTGTTTGATAGTTCTTCTGTCAACGCCCAAGTTTGACACCCGTACAGTAAGCATGGAAGAATACACATATTAAATACTTTTCTCTTTTGTTTTATAGGCATGTCTTTATTTTTCATTACTTCGCTTAGCGACCAGAACCGTTTCCAGGTATTAGCATTTCTTCTTTCTATTTCCTTTTGCATGCAGTCTTCTTGAGATATAAGTTGTCCAAGATATATATATTCTTGTATTACCTCGTCATTTATTTTTATTTCTATATTTGTAGAATTTGACATTATTTTAGTTTTTGTTAAGTTCATTGACAGGCCTGCTTTAATACTTTCATTCGATAGCTGTTGCAACATGCTTTCCAGAGTTTTTGGGCAATCCGAAAACAAAATAATGTCGTCTGCAAAGCGAAGATGACTTAGATTTTCACCATTTACATTTAGTCCCTTTGTCCATTTTAGGTTCCTAAATATCATTTCAAGAACGGCTGAAAATAAATTTGGTGATATAGGGTCTCCTTGGCGTACACCTCTTTTAATAGGGAATTCGTCTCCTGTCGATTCTAGCTTCACTCGAGCAGTGCTTTTTGTGTAGATATTTTTAAGTATTCTAATGTATTTTGTTTCGACGCCTTGTGCTTCAAGTGCGTTCCAAATAAAACTGTGTTCTAATGTGTCGAATGCTTTGTTAAAGTCAATGAACCCCAGGTAGTAAGTTTTGTTATATTCTTTAAATTTTTGTAGTATCTGTCTAAAAGCGTGAATGTGATCTATTGTTGAAAAATGTCTACGGAATCCAGCTTGTTCTTTGGGCTGATTCTCTTCAAGGGTAATAATAAACTAGTAATTCTAGAAAGTATAATTTTTGAAAAAACCTTGTAAATATTCGACATCAGGCTAATGGGCCTATAATTTCCTATGTCTCCTTTGTCGCCTTTTTTATGGAGCAATATAATTGTTGATTTAGTCCAATCATCGGGGATGTTTTCCGTGTTAAGTATTTCATTAAATATATCCGTAAGCTTTGGAGCAATCACTGGTAATGTAGTTTTTAGAAGCTCGTTTGTGATGAGATCTGCTCCAGGTGCTTTATCAAGTTTTTGTGTTTTAATTGCTTGCATTGTTTCAATAGTTAGTATTTTCGGTGTCTGCTCTGCATCTGTTGGTATGTTGTATTCTTTTTGAGTTTGTTCAAATCTTTGGCTTGTGTACAAATGGCGGTAATAATCCGTAGCAATCTTTAGTATATCGAGTCTGTTACCTGTCGTTATACCATCCGTCTTCTTCATCCTTGGTATCCACTCTTTCTTGTGGTTTAGTTCCTTCCTTGCCTTTTTTATTCCTCCTGTTCTTTCTATAAATTTTTATATTGTAGATAGTCTTTTTGTTTTCCTTTCTTTTCTAAGTTGTTCACTTATCTTTTTGCTTATTTCTGTAATTTTTTGGCGGATTTCTTTACTTTTCTTCTGTTGTATAAGTTCTTTACGTTCTTGCAGCAAATGTTTAGTTATGAGTGATATTTCTTTCTTATTGTTTGTGTTAGTTTTTCTTGTTACAGTTTTTAGTTGGTTGATTAGTCCGTTGTATTTTTCTTCAGTTGATGTAAGTTCTTTTTTCCCATGTCTGTCTTTCTTTAGTGATGTTTGGAGGTTTTCAAGAAGTAAATCTGTATTGCCTGTATATTCAATAGTGGTACACTTATTGTGAAATTTTCTTAGTTTCTTGGGACGTCTTCCTGTCAGTGTTACCCGAACCATTCTATGGTCTGTGTTGAAATTCAGATTGTTTATTATAGTTATGTTTTGGAAAAGTTTTTGATTGTTAGATAAAATGTAGTCGATTTCGTTCTTATAAAGCCCACTAGGCGAGATCCACGTCCATTTTTTCTTCGGTTTTTTTTATAAAAGCTATCCATAATGCTTAATTTGTTTTCAGTTGCAAAGTTTACTTATCTTGTGCCGTTTTTACTTCTGAAGCCAAATCCATATCTTCCTATGATGTATTCTTCTCCATTTTTCTGTGTTCCTATCTGACCATTGAAGTCACCCATGACAATTTTATTTTTGTGAGCGCTTTCCATAGTATTTTAAAGATCATTATAGAAGTTTTCTATTTTTATTACATCTTCCTTTTTGTCCGATTCAGTTGGAGAATATGCATGAATAATCGACCATTCTTCATCTTTTCCTTTTATAGATAGTTTGATATTAAGGATTGCAATACGTTCTGAGATTCCTCTGAGCTCTTCTATATTGTCTGCAAGATTTTTCCTGACCATGAATCCAACTCCATATAGTCCAGGCGTCTCGCCTATATAGTGCAATATGTAGTTTCCTCGATCTTGTATGCCCTCACCAAACCGTCTCATTTCACTAATCCCAATAATATCCCATTTTATTTCTTTTACTGCCAGTTTAAATTCTTTAAGTTTTTCTGATGTTCTTAGTGATCGACAGTTGATGGTTGCTATGTGAATATGTTTTGCCTTTATTTCTCTTCTCTTTTCCGTATCTATGATATTCATATCTGAGTGGTTTGAGGTATTTTTATCCATCTTTAGAGGGTCTTGGTCATTTTCCCCCACGAGGACCAGTCGGCTTGGGGGAGAGTGTTTTATATTTGTTAATTTGTTTTTTTGGTTCAGTGTTTGTTTTAGTTTCCGTTCGCCGATAACTGATTGTTATTTTTTATCTGTTAGGTAGGTTGTAAGGGAGTTGGACCGATTCCTCATCAAGTCAAATGCATTCGTTCGGTTGTTCCTCGAAAAGGAGGCAGTTTGTTGTTTCTTTGGCTGTTCATTAGTTAGCGGAGAAACTAAAAGTTCCCTTTTTCTATTTTCCTTGGCTTTTGTACCTTCCTTGACTATGAGTTTATCGAATTTTAAGTAGGCGATATTCCCTTTGTTTCGTTCTTCTATCAGTTGTGGTAATAATGCCTTCCTCTTTTCTAGAATTTCTTTAGAGAAGTCCTCCGCGACAAATAGTTCCTTAGATTTTTTTCTATTTTTCAAAACTTCGTTCTTTTTCCATCCACAAGTGAAGGACAAAAGTACAGGTCTCGGTTTGTCGCCTTTGTTTGGTTTTCCAATGCGATAGATTTTATTTATATCGTAATCCTCTAAGCCTAAATGTAATTCCTTTTGGAATTTATTTTTCGCATTTTCTATAAGTTCTCTTGTAGATTTTTCCCCTTCTTTCAAACCATATATTATAATGTTGTTGCCTTTCTTGTCTCTTTCTAAAAACTCTATCTTGTTTTCCAAAATTTCAACTTTAAATATTAACTTTTTGTTTTCCTCTAAGACGGGTTTTAGTTTTACGTCTATTCTATCCATTATTGTATTGGATATAGAAACGGCTTGGTTCTGCATTTTCATTTTCATTTTTTCAAAAAGAAGTTGAAATTGTTCATCCATTTTTCTGCGTATGATAGAACGTAATTTAGTAGTAATTGGTAGGGATTAGGATATTCACGATGGCAACACTAAACTTTACTGGTAGCCGTCAATGTCAGTTGTCAAGTCACTTTGTTTGACAGATCAATAGTGCCAACATTGTACTCGAATGAATTTCTTGAGATCAAATTCCAACCTCAAAATTACTTCGGTTTTCTTCTCAAAATGATGTGAATTCCAGTATTTAGACCGCGAAGATGACTTCCAACACTCTGTGTCACTTAGTTTAACACTTAGAAACGATGTGATTGTGAAAAATTAGGTTCTTTATATTTAATTTTGTGGTTATTTTCGGAGCAACCATACTACGATGTTTACGAGACCAGCACCGGAAACGGAAAAAAAAAAAAAAAGAATACGGATAAACATACTTAAATACTTTTTTTTTGTAAATACATACATATTATACATATAAACATCCAGACCAATGCAAATACCTACATTCATGCATACAAATATTTGCACTGAGCGGGGATCGAACCCGCGCCTCCTGCGTAGCGGTCTCGTTCACTACCGCCACGCCACAGAGGCTGTCATCAAGATTAAATAGATATTTAATATTTAAAACCCAACACACAATTTTTTATAAAGGATTAGTTCAAGAGTACTTGCAGCCAGTGGCTATGAAAGGGAACAGCGAAGAAATAAAGAAAGAAAGAAAAGTAACAAATTGTCATACTATAATATGTGTAGCTAATGCAAACCATACACTCTAAGACCTTAGACGATCTCATTACTTAGGGATGCACCCCTGCTTCTTCTTCTGTCGTGTCATATCATTTTTCAAAATCCAGCCACCTCGATAGCGTTCTCAGAGGCACTCATGAGTTTCTCCGGTGTACAGTCTGTATCAGGCCGATCCAGACTAACAAAGTACTCAAAATGAGCTTAATGCTTTGGATTTTCCCCCTTATTGTTAACTAATTTTTCTGATATTTGGTACACACCTTTAGTTTGGACGGTAATACAATTTAAATCAATAAAACAGTTTGATCTTAATATCAGTATCAAAATAAACAGGATATTTACCACGTTTCATTGTTTTGAGTTTCCGATATTTCGGCGCTGTTGCAAGCACCATGATCACGGTGGAACTGGAGTAGTGGCGGTGAACAGAGATTAAGGTTTTTTCATAGGAGTAATTATATCGATTTAACCTCTTTCGAGTTCTTACTTACGAGTGACTACGTGAGTGACCATGATAGTTTAAATACCTTTATAGATCTAAATACCTTGGTATTTATATCGTTTTGAGACTTTGTACTCAAGATCGTTCTGTAATTGACTGTACATGCGTAGGAGCAAGTAGAACATGTTTGGGAATGTACTTGACAGAATGTTATTGTAGATAATATTTAAAAAAAAAAACAGTTAGTACCTAGATAGATAGATAGATTGATAGATTGATAGATTGATAGATTGATAGATTGATAGATTGATAGATTGATAGATTGATAGATTGATAGATTGATAGATTGATAGATTGATAGATTGATAGATTGATAGATTGATAGATTGATAGATTGATAGATTGATAGATTGATAGATTGATAGATTGATAGATTGATAGATTGATAGATTGATAGATTGATAGATTGATAGATTGATAGATTGATAGATTGATAGATTGATAGATTGATAGATTGATAGATTGATAGATTGATAGATTGATAGATTGATAGATTGATAGATTGATAGATTGATAGATTGATAGATTGATAGATTGATAGATTGATAGATTGATAGATTGATAGATTGATAGATTGATAGATTGATAGATTGATAGATTGATAGATTGATAGATTGATAGATTGATAGATTGATAGATTGATAGATTGATAGATTGATAGATTGATAGATTGATAGATTGATAGATTGATAGATTGATAGATAATTCTTCATTGTACACCAATGAATTTATAGTACAACTAGTAAGTAGCATATTTATAGTTTAATGTACAATGGATGGCTTTATCGCTGAAAGTGATTTTTTCCAGGCAACCTTGGGATGGACAGTAATTTGAATAAAAAAAGATTTGGTGTTGTTTGCGTAAAAACACGGTGGTTGCGCCGATGTAGAAGCTGTATTTCTTGACGTGGAAACACACTCTTTCTATACCCGTCTCCTCTCCCGCACTAACCATAGAATAGGACTAGATAGCTTCCGTCCGCCATTTGTGATATAGACACTCAGTCTCGCTTTGAACTAGCCAGCGTGATGACGGACCGCGCTCGCGTCTCTCAAAAATGATTAATATTTGTTACATTTTTACCGCTTCATAGACCTTTACCGATCGGATTGTGCCTCTCGTGTGTTCCTCAAGTGATCTAGTGATGCTGACGGCAGCTCCTGAGCAAGGAAGAGAAGATCCGTGTACCGGCTGCGATGAAAACACGTGTGTCGTGAAGGTTAGTGCATCCTCTCCTAATTTCTCGGGTTGCATTCATTGCTTGGATCACTCCCGCGGCAACCCGACCACCTGTCTTTTGTGTGTAAAGCGTCAATGGAACAGTTAGCTACTTCCCGCAATACAGTCCATTACCGCACGCTGCCAAGCGCCACCATTTTTGGTCCGGATCGAGCCGGATTCTTAGCCGTAGTTCGTATTTTGTTATTATTCTAATGGGAATGAGCGCACCGCACCTAAGTGCCTGGTTATTTTAGTAGAAAACCCCGCATCCAGACACTTAGGATTAGATTTGTTGTCCGTTCGCCGCTGGCTCGCATTGTACCTACCTAATACATAAATAGGTTAGGTATCATATCAACACTTAATCGTAGTTCGCAATTTTCGCATCGCACCTAAGTGCCTGGTTATTTTAGTAGAAAACCCCGCATCCAGACATTTAGGCTTAGATCTTAGGTATACTCAGACACCCTAGTGCATAGGCACAGTGTAATACCTAACGCATTTGGCTTTGTTTTGTTTTTTTCAATTACGTTGTTCTCGGCTCGCGTCGTATTTGCCTAGTACCTGCGTGGGTGGACACGTGGCTGTACCTACCTCGCTCGCATCTCATCCCAATTCATACGAAAGTATTTTAATTTGAATAGATATTACGCAATACTTAATCTCTGAAATAATAGTTGAACCTAGACAGCGACCATCGCGTAGGTACGACCTTGTTGCTATGCGCGTTAGTTCAAGCTTGCACTGGCAGTCATAAGTACCTACCTACCTACGGTTATCGCTCGCGCCGCCTCGCTGCTCTGTACCGCTAAGATTAAGTCATTTCATATTTGTTATTTACCGCACTTTAGTTTGAGATTTAATTGTAAACATGTCCCCAAAGGTTGATAAGACCGGTAAGGTTCAATTGAAACTTTTATACGCTAAAAAAGAAATGATTTACTCTCGCGTACAATCGATCTATGATAATGCACTTAAAACCTCTGATTTGGTCATCAGAGATTCGTTCTTGTGTTCTATAGAAAACTTAGATAGTCTACGCGCGGATTTCGAAACCTTAGTACATGACATCAATGTTTTAGAGTTGAATTTAGATCCCGATTACTCAGTGAGTTATCAAGCCTTGTCGTCGTTTGACGATTTGTATTGTCGTATCAAACGCGTCGCTAGGAGTTTGGAGAAACCGGCTGACCTACCCAACCCCACTCGCGACCGACCTAAGTTGCCACCAATTCAAATACCCGAATTTGATGGTAACATTCGCAATTGGTGTCTATTTATAGATAGTTTTGAGAATACGATAGATAAGAACGATTCGTTGACAGATCACGAAAAATTGCATTATCTCGTTGAAAAATTGACTGGTAAAGCTATAACCGCTTGCGCTGGAATTACGTTTGGTGCCGGGAATTATAATTTAATTTTAAATACTTTGAAAGCTAAGTATGAGGATAAAAGATCGGTAGCTAACGCCTATTTAGATCAGATGTCTGATTTGAAATCTATTACGGCATGTAACGATCAAAACTTAGAGAAATTTCTAGATACTTTCGCGTCAGCTGTTCGCGCCGTAAAGAACTTGAAGATCGATGACCTCTGCGACTTCGTATTTTTGTATATGGGTTTAAAGAAATTAGATTCCGAAACCATTCGTTTGTTTGAGTCGGATCATCGCGGCAGTAAAATTCCTAAGTTCGAAGACTTAGAAAGTTTTGTTCGCGAGCATATAAAGGTATTGCAACGCTCTTCATCGAAACATGAAGGCGCGAAGAAGGTTGTTACTTCTGAACGCAAAATAGATGCCTCATCGAGGTCACCGAGATCAACTCATACTTATGTTAATACCGCACCAGCACGTGTACAATCATCTGTTTGCTCTTTGTGTAGTACTCATCATTCGCAACTGTACAAGTGTCCTGGTTTCCTAAAATTGTCGCCTAGTGATCGTTATAAATTTGTTCGCGCTAATAATTTTTGTTTTAATTGTCTCGGTACTAAACACCGCGTTGTTTTATGTAATAGTAGAAATAGTTGTCGCAAATGTCAAGCGAGACACCACACTTTGCTTCATTTTGAGAATAGTAATGCCGCATCCAATGTGAGCACGGTTGGCTCGTCGAGCGGTGACACACGGCAGCCTGCGCCGCAGCCGCAGCCCGCGCTCGCGCGCGCTCCGGCCCGCCCGGTGACCGCCGCGGATGACGTCACCTTGTGTTCGTTCTCCGCTAGTTCTGCACTCACTACTGTGTGTCTTGCGACCGCTCGCGTTGTTATTGTTGATGCATTAGGTAAGCCGCGCATTGTTCGAGCGCTGTTAGATGGCGCTTCGCAAAGTAATTTTATTACTCAAGATTGTTGTCGGCGTCTTGGTTTCAATGTTGATAAGCGTTCAACCCGCTCAGTGGTGAAGGGTTTTGGAAGCTTACAGTCAGCTGTTCGTGGCACCGTTAAAACAAGGTTTAGATCTCGTTTTAATAATAATATTTGGTTTGACATGGATTCGCTCGTTATAGATAGAATAGCTGAACAGTTGCCTACCGTCCCGGTTGACACGTCTTTATTAACGAAATTTAAAGACTTGCCTTTAGCAGATGAGACTTACGCTGTTCCTGGAGTCGTCGATATATTGATCGGCGCTTCGATTCTCCCGCACCTCCAGTTA
This sequence comes from Eilema griseolum, assembly GCA_963662185.1. Classification (NCBI taxonomy): domain Eukaryota; kingdom Metazoa; phylum Arthropoda; class Insecta; order Lepidoptera; family Erebidae; genus Eilema; species Eilema griseolum. Next base: position 20,973,329 of record OY759245.1, read on the forward strand.
TCACGTAAGGTTCAAGGGGGACCGACGTACCCCGCTCCGCACGCACTGGAAACAGTTCTTGGATTTGTTATAATTGGTTCCGCACCCGCTTCTATGGATAGTTTTAGTCACTCGACTGCTTCGTTCTGTTGCACCGTCGAGCCGCCACTGGAGTCTACCATCCGCAAGTTTTCGCTCGGTGGCTCCCGTGTATCCGCTGAAAAACGCTTTCTTTGTTTGGAACGAAAGATGCAGGCGTCCCCAAAGTCGAAGCGGGCCTATGATGAACCTCATCAACGAATATTTAGATAAAGGTTACATCTCACCTGCGCCTGCGGACACTGGCGGGACCCAGCCTTCGTACATTATCCCGCACCGCGGAGTTATTAGAGAAGATAAGCTTACTACTAAAACTCCGTGTAGTTTTGGATGGCAGTGCTAAGACTAGCACTTCCGTGTCGCTTAATGACATAATTGTAAATTTTCGCATTAATATTAGTAATTTTTAGCTTTTAGGACTCAACAGTCGCTTTGTGTTGGGCCCACTCTTCGCCCCATCGTTGGGACACATTCGTCGCTAATAGAGTGGCAAAAATTCAATCTGAATTGGCGCCACATAATCTCTTTCACGTTGCTGGCACCGACAACCCAGCCGATTGTCTCTCTCGTGGATTGCTTCCTTCGCAAATTTTAGATCACCCGTTATGGTTTAGTGGACCGTCCTGGATTCATGCCGCGTTAGATGGGTGGCCAGTTAGTCAATTCAATCCCACTACGGTTTCCGAACCACCCGAGGAGAAGAAGCACTCGCTTGTTGTATCGGTCCCGCGTGAAGAGACCCTTATTTGTTGTTGGCTAATCGCGTCTCGTCTTGGTCGAGACTGTTGCGTTGTGTTGTTTGTTCGCCTCTGCCCTCTGCCTAGCCAGCGGTAGGCACGAGCTCCAATCTAGGTTTATATTTTAGTTGTTATTTCCCAAACCTAGATTTAGATTAGACTTTAGATTTGTTTCGCATTTGTCGTTTCGAAGGTAACCCTTCAAGCCGGGGGGAATGGTTGCGCCGATGTAGAAGCTGTATTTCTTGACGTGGAAACACACTCTTTCTATACCCGTCTCCTCTCCCGCACTAACCATAGAATAGGACTAGATAGCTTCCGTCCGCCATTTGTGATATAGACACTCAGTCTCGCTTTGAACTAGCCAGCGTGATGACGGACCGCGCTCGCGTCTCTCAAAAATGATTAATATTTGTTACATTTTTACCGCTTCATAGACCTTTACCGATCGGATTGTGCCTCTCGTGTGTTCCTCAAGTGATCTAGTGATGCTGACGGCAGCTCCTGAGCAAGGAAGAGAAGATCCGTGTACCGGCTGCGATGAAAACACGTGTGTCGTGAAGGTTAGTGCATCCTCTCCTAATTTCTCGGGTTGCATTCATTGCTTGGATCACTCCCGCGGCAACCCGACCACCTGTCTTTTGTGTGTAAAGCGTCAATGGAACAGTTAGCTACTTCCCGCAATACAGTCCATTACCGCACGCTGCCAAGCGCCACCACACGGTGTATAAAAAACAAAAGAAGGAGAAGATAGAGAGATGTACAAATATAGTCAAATAAAATATACAACCTTAGGCACAATAAATATTCACATTGCACAAAGTAAATAGAACATACTTATATGGAGGGAAAATAATGAGTGAGCATATAAATTGTGGGCTATCACACTGAACATCAAGATAGGTAGTGATCTTTTACCATTCCATTAAATAGGTTTAGAGATTTTGTTTGTCTAATGTTCAATGGCAAGACATTCCATAAGCGCACAGCCTTGACAGTGAAAGACTTATCGACAAAGTCACTGGAATGTGTTGGTATTCCTAGCTGCAAATTCGATCAATTCGAATGACCTCAGGCTCCTGTGTCATGGAGGAACTCGAATAGTTATTTGAGATAAGAGACAGTGGTGGGATTACACAATACAATATATAAAAATGTTAGAATATGGGCATTCCTGCGAAGGCGAATAAATTACATACCTAAATTTTAACAAACAGAAAATAAATATATGGGGTTTTTTTATACCACGTAGTTAGCAGACAAGCACACGGCCCACCTGATGGAAAGTGGTTACCGTGACCTATGGACGTCTGTAACACCAGAGGAGTCACAGTCGCGCTGCCAACCCTGTAAGTGCAGAGTTTCTGTGCTGTCAGTAGAAGACAAAGCAGGACAAGCCTTTAGTCTTCCCACTGACAGCACAAATTCTCCAGTGAACTCTGGCTACCCTACTCACCGCTGGGAACACAACACGAAGTTATGATAGCCGCGGTATTCCGTAGGGCGGAGGTACTACCCCAGTGGGACTGCTCAATCGGGCGGAAATACCGCCGTGTCCTACCTCCTTAAATATATGGGTTTACAAAATATTCTTTACTGGTATAAAAGAATCAACTTACTTCTTTTTTATTGTGCGCAAAATTCCCACGGATACCCCGACCACTGAAGCCGGTGGTGGAGGTTATGTCGGACTTGAACGTACTAAATCGCACGACGACTGCGTGGGCGCAGGTTGCCGGAGGTTGAGATTATGTGAGACATATCCCTCTCACCCCAGTCGGCCCAAGACCATGTCTTATGAGACGGCCCTCTTCGGGTGTGGAGACCACGGAATCCCCATCTCGTCCTCGGGCCAGTATCACTTACCTATCTTTGCTGTGTTAGTAAAATTGTATAGTAGTAAAAAAAAAACAATATTAAAACTCGGTTAAAAGCCGTTTCAACTATGAGAAAGAGCTATTCACTGAAACAAAACGTTATTAAATTCCAAATGGATGTCATTTATTTTTTTAAACAAAGCGAATATTCTACATAAAGCCTTTTGTTCAACCTATAACATAGTATTCCTTTTAAAATCAGACTACTTTCATAATAAAATTATTACCTCTTTAAATTTTATAATAGAACTAGCTGTTACTCGCGGGTACGCAAGAATGGAATTATTATCTGCCCCGCTAAACAAATAGAAATTCGTTGGCCGGCATTCCGTAGAATAGAATGACAAATGTATAGGATTTGACATTTATGACATGCTTTGACATCTGTCAAATATGTCAAATTCATTCTACAACACACCGGCCAGCTGCCCCCCTAGACAAATGACAATTCGTTGGCCGGTGTATTGTATATTTGACAGTCGTCAACGCATGTCATAAACGTCAAAGTCCATTCATTCATCTTTCTGATCTACGATACGCCGACCAATGTATTGCTAGGGGGGCTGCTTCCCGCAATCTGTGTGAACCCATTTCAGGAGTATAAAGCCTACATAATATCCAATAGGAAAGTAAAATTTCTTTATATTCCCAAAAGAGTAAGTTGGAGGTGCTTTTCCATACCTTCTTTATCTAAACTAATAACACTATAAAGAGGTAAAGCATGTTTGTTTGTAATAAATTCAAATACTAATGCACTGATTTTAAAAACTCCCTCACCAATAAAAACTTCAATATCAGATGAGTAACATATTAAGTAAATTGGTATCCCAATCTTCCCACTATACCAGCACTTACAGGTTAATTCCCAATATTTTATTCGCCAATGTGTACACATCCTTTCAATATGAAATAGGCTGAAGCAACGACACCTACCCGTTGTTGTATCCCTAGGGAGGCGTCCCGGACATTGTTGATCTCTTACGAAACTTGTCCCACCTCGGGGACGAATTTCAATAAAATTCCTTATCCAAGTTATCTGTTTTTAACCGACTACGGCAAAGCAAAAGGAGGGTTATGATTTTGACAGGCAATGTAGTTATGCACGTATGTAGGTTCATCTGTCCCCTCATAGCTCCTAAGCTACTTATTAGAACTGGACAAATGAGGTATCAATAGAGACGTTTTAGTCGTAGTCTGGTTATAGACTATATAAAGTGTCACTAAAACTAATGTAGCGCCCTTTAGCGGTCGTCAAGTACTGTGTAAAAAAATAAAGATGCGATAAATGTGCCGCGTTTGGTATTAAATGAAAGGGATTTATTGCGGAGTAAATAATGACTTCAGTGACTCTTAGAATATTGATATTTATTATTTATTTACAGTGACTTATATACTAATTATATACATTAAATTGAGAGAGGGTTTTGCGTGTGTAACAGTATTCTGCTGACACTTCTATTTGTTGTTATGGCAGTGGACGTGATTTCTTATTTGTTGGTACGTGAGTGTTTACTTCCTTGTAGATATCACGCCGCTTACTCCTGACTGCTATAGGATTGATTAGCACATTTCAAATATGTATGAAGTATAGTTGTTGCTTACCCCGAAATAATATATGGTGGCGCGTGGGCCAACGTGTGCGAGTGGACTGTATTGCGGGGAAGCAGCTAACTGTTCTATTGACACTTTACACACAAAACAAGACAGGTGGCCGGGCTGCCGCGGATTCGATTCAGGCAGTGAATGCAGCCCGAGAAATTAGGAGAGGATGCACTAACCTTCACGACCCACGTGTTTTTCATCGCAGCCGGTACACGGATCTTCTCTTCCTTGCTCAGGAGCTGCCGTCAGCGTCACTAGATCCCTTGAGGAACACACGAGAGGCACCATCCGATCGGTAAAGGTCTATTAGGCGGTTAAAATACAACAAATATTAATCATTTTGAGAGACGCGCGCGCGCGATCGCCTTTACGCTGGCTAGTTCAAAGCGAGACTGAGTGTCTATATTTCACAAATGGCGGACGGACGAACTACACTATGGTTAGTGCGGGCGGGGAGATGGGTATAGAAAGGGTGTGTTTCCATGTCAAAAAATACAGTTTCCACATCGGCGCAACCATTCCCCCCGGCTTGAAGGGTTACCTTCGAAACGAAAAATGTGGAACAAAACTAATGTCTAATCTAAATCTAGGTTTGCGAAATAACAACTAAAATATAAACATAGATTGGAACTCGTGCCTACTGCTGGCTAGGCAGAGGGCAGAGGCGAACAACCGGGCGCAGATACGATCCGGTTGCAGTTTTAACCCGTACAACACGAGTTATCCCGCGGGCATCGGGAAAAATTTCCTCTACTACTCCTAGAGGCCAATGTAAAGGAGGCGCATTCTCAGTCATAAGGACTACCACCGTACCTACAGTAATTGGGTTGGATGGAGTATTCCATTTTTGACGTGACTGCAGCGTGTGCAAATAATCGGTTCTCCAACGATTCCAAAACGATTGGACCATCTTATCTAAAAGAGCGTGACGAGTTAGGAGGTGTATTCTATCGTCATCAACATCTATTGCGGGCAAATATTTTAAAGGAGTCATATTTAAGAAGTGAGCTGGCGTCAGCGCTAACGGCTCTGACGGATCGCTAGATAGAGTCCGACACAGCGGACGCGTGTTCATCACCGCCTCTACTTGCGCGAGTACGGTACTCAACTCCTCGAACGAGAGAATCTGTTCGCCTATGACGCGAAACAGATGCGACTTAAGGCTTTTAATATTCGCTTCCCAATTACCACCAAAATGACTAGCTGCAGGCGTGTTAAAGTACCATTCAATGCGATTTTCGGCTAAGATGTGAGCGAATTCACTTTGGTAGTACTTAGACCGTAAGAATGTGTGCAATTCCGAAATACTACGTCGGGCCCCTACATAGTTTGTACCGTTGTCCGAATACATGCGCTTAACCGGACCCCGACGCGACAAAAAACGTTTAAAAGCGGACATAAAATTTGGCGTACTTAAATCACCGGTCAACTCTATATGAACCGCGCGAGTTGTCATACAAATGAACAAACAAACATAAGCTTTCGTGGAGCGAATGCCACGACCACGAGCAATGGTGACCTTGAAAGGCCCAGCAAAGTCTGTGCCGGTGTGTACGAAAGGTTTTGCGGATTGAACAACACGACAAGAGCGATGATCGGCCATTTCAGGCGCGATAAAACGCGGGCGGAGTTTAAAACAAGGTACACATCTGTGTACCCTAGCGCGAATCAAATTACGAGCGGAAATTATCCAGTATTTCTGTCTCAAAATAGACATTAACAAATCGGGACCAGCGTGACAATTCACTTTGTGATGATAATCTACTAACAAATCTAATACGTGGTCCTTACGCGGGAGAATTACTGGGTGCCTTTGTTCAAATCCTAAACCTGAATTTCTCAAACGACCACCTACTCGAATGAGTCCATCTTCCAAAAATGGTTTCAAGTGTCGGAAAGAACGACTACAAGGTTTGTTAAATTCTAAATTTTTAAATTCAGAAGCAAAATAACACTTCTGCAATTCGCGAAGTATGGTCAATTCAGCCTTATCTAAATCAGCGGCGGTTATATGACCGCGTGTAGATAAAATTCTCAAAAATCGGCCTACATAAACAACACAACGCAACAGTCTCGACCAAGACGAGACGCGATTAGCCAACAACAAAACCAGGGACTCTTCACGCGGGACCGACACCACAAGCGAGTGCTTCTTTTCCTCGGGTGGTTCGGAAACCGTAGTGGGATTGAATTGACTAACTGGCCACTTATCTAACGCGGCATGAATCCAGGACGGTCCACTAAACCATAACGGGTGATCTAATATTTGCGAAGGAAGCAGTCCTCGAGAGAGACAATCGGCTGGGTTGTCGGTGCCAGCAACGTGAAAGAGATTTTTTGGCGCTAATTCCGATTGAATTTTTGCCACTCTATTAGCGACGAAGGTGTCCCAACGATGGGGCGAAGAGTGGGCCCAACACAAAGCGACTGTTGAGTCCGAAAAAGCTAAAATTCTATTAATATTAATGCGACTACTACAAGCATTGGCGATAGAGGTGATCAATCTAACCAACAATAGTAAAGCGCATAGCTCGAGGCGTGCCAGAGAGACGACCTTACGGGGAGAGACCTTCGATTTCGCGCTTATAAGGCTAATTGAAACCTTACCTACATTCGAGACATGAAAATAGACTACTCCTCCATACGCCCTCTCACTAGCGTCCGCGAAGCCTACTACCGTAACAACACTAGGTTGCGATATACCTACATGACGCGGAATTTGTACTTGGTCAAGCACAGAGAGTTCTTTTCTAAAGCGAGCCCACAACTTAGCAATGTTGTCGGGCGCGGTGTCGTCCCAATCACAATTCGAAAGCCAAAGCTCTTTTATAAGTAGTTTGGCGTACAGAACGACAGGAGCTACGAATCCCATTACGTCCCATATCCGTGCCACACACGACAGGATAATGCGTTTAGTACAAGTTTGCGGGGTCGAACTACTTTTCAAACTAAACGTATCAGATGCGGGCGACCAGCTTAAACCAAGCACCTTGTGCGTATCACTTTCATCGAACTCCTTAACCGAAGACAATCGGTGCGACGGTGGAATCGACTCTAACGCTGTTTGCGAGTTGCTCGTCCATTTCACGAGATCAAATTGACCCGCCTTCATGAGACTTATAACCTGAGCGGCCGTCTCGACAGCCTCGGCCTCGCTATCTACACTATACACGAAGTCGTCCATGTATAAGCCAGTCTCAATGGTGGCTCTCGCTTTAGGAAATGCATCGCCCTCGTCAGCGGCCAACTGCTTGACGGTGCGAAGTGCGTGAAAAGGGCTAGATTTAAGCCCGAAGCAAACACGATTAAACTCGTAAACCATTAAAGGTTCTTGCGGTGAAAATCTATACAAAAATCGTTGAAACCTACGATCGGGTTCGCGCACTTCAAGGCACAAAAACATTTGTCGAATATCTGCAGAGAGTGCCACAGCGAATAAACGAAAATTTACAATTATGTCAAATAAATTACCTTGAAGATTTTGACCACAATACAAAATGTCATTAAGCGACACGGAAGTGCTAGTCTTAGCACTGCCATCTAAAACTACGCGGAGTTTAGTAGTAAGCTTATCTTCTCTAATAACTCCGTGGTGCGGGATAACGTACGAAGGCTGGGTCTCGTCAGTGTCCGCAGGCGCAGGTGAGATGTAACCTTTATCTAAATATTCGTTAACAACCTCATCATAGGCTTGCTTTAACTTTGGAGACGCCTGCATCTTTCGTTCTAAACAAAGAAAGCGTCTTTCAGCGGATGCACGGGAGTCCCCGAGCGAAAAAATATCTCCCTTGAAAGGGAGCGCGACCACATAACGACCCTGCTCATCACGAGTAGTCGTGCGACAATAAATCTCCTCAGCCATCTTGTCATCGGGGCTTAGGATTGGTGGGACATTGACCTCTTCAATCTCCCAAAACTTGCGGATGGTAGACTCCAGTGGCGGCTCGACGGTGCAACAGAACGAGGCAGTCGAGTGACTAAAACTATCTATAGAAGCGGGTGCGGAACCAATTATAACAAAACCCAGAACTGTTTCCAGGGCGTGCGGAGCGGGGTACGTCGGTCCCCCTTTGACCTTACGTGATAACTGGAGGTGCGGGAGAATCGAAGCGCCGATCAATATATCGACGACTCCAGGAACAGCGTAAGTCTCATCAGCTAAAGGCAAGTCTTTAAATTTCGTTAATAAAGACGTGTCAACTGGGACGGTAGGCAACTGTTCAGTTATTTTATCTGTAACGAGCGAATCCATGTCAAACCAAATTTTATTATTAAAACGAGATCCAAACCTCGTTTTAACTGTGCCATGAACAGCTGACCGTAAACCTCCAAAACCCGTCACCACTGAGTAGGTTGAACGCCTATCAACATTGAAACCAAGACGTTGACAACAATCTTGAGTAATAAAATTACTTTGCGAAGCGCCATCTAATAGCGCTCGAACAATGTGCGGCTTACCTAATGCATCAACAATAACAACGCGAGCGGTCGCAAGACACACAGTAGTGAGTGCAGCACTAGCGGAGAACGAACACAAGGTGACGTCATCCGCGGCGGTCACCGGGCGGGCCGGAGCGCGCGCGAGCGCGGGCTGCGGCTGCGGCGCAGGCCGCCGTGTGTCACCGCTCGACGAGCCAACCGTGCTCACATTGGATGCGGCATTACTATTCTCAAAATGAAGCAAAGTGTGGTGTCTCGCTTGACATTTGCGACAACTATTTCTACTATTACATAAAACAACGCGGTGTTTAGTACCGAGACAATTAAAACAAAAATTATTAGCGCGAACAAATTTATAACGATCACTAGGCGACAATTTTAGAAAACCAGGACACCTGTACAGTTGCGAATGATGAGTGCTACACAAAGAGCAAACAGGTGACTGTACACGTGCTGGTGCGGTACTAACATAAGTATGAGTTGACCTCAGTGACTTCGATGACGCATCTACTTTGCGTGCAGAATCAGCAACTATCTTCGCGCCTTCATGTTTCGATGAAGAGCGTTGCAATACCTTTATATGCTCGCGAACAAAACTTTCCAAGTCTTCGAACTTAGGAATCCTATTGCCGCGATGATCCGACTCAAACAAACGAATGGTTTCGGAATCCAATTTCCTTAAACCCATATACAAAAATACGAAGTCGCAGAGGTCATCGATCTTCAAGTTCTTTACGGCGCGAACAGCTGACGCGAAAGTATCTAGAAATTTCTCTAAGTTTTGATCGTTACATGCCGTAATAGATTTCAAATCAGACATCTGATCTAAATAGGCGTTAGCCACCGATCTTTTATCCTCATACTTAGCTTTCAAAGTATTTAAAATTAAATTATAATTCCCGGCACCAAACGTAATTCCAGCGCAAGCGGTTATAGCTTTACCAGTCAATTTTTCAACGAGATAATGCAATTTTTCGTGATCTGTCAACGAATCGTTCTTATCTATTGTATTCTCAAAACTATCTATAAATCGACACCAATTGCGAATGTTACCATCAAACTCGGGTATTTGAATTGGTGGCAACTTAGGTCGGTCGCGAGTGGGGTTGGGTCGGTCAGACGGCTTCTCCAAACTCCTCGCGACGCGCTTGATACGACAATACAAATCGTCAAACGACGACAAGGCTTGATAACTCACTGAGTAATCGGGATCCAAATTCAACTCTAAAACGTTGATGTCATGCACTAAGGTTTCGAAATCCGCGCGTAGACTATCTAAGTTTTCTATAGAACACAAGAACGAATCTCTGATGACCAAATCAGAGGTTTTAAGTGCACTATCATAAATCGATTGTACGCGAGAGTAAATCATTTCTTTTTTAGCGTATAAAAGTTTCAATTGAACCTTACCGGTCTTATCAACCTTTGGGGACATGTTTACAATTAAATATGAAATGACTTAATCCTAGCGGTACAGAGCAGCGAGGCGGCGCGAGCGTTAACTATGTAGGTAGGTAGGTGCTTACAACTGTGAATGCACGCTTGAACAAACGCGCATAGCAACAAGGTCGCACCTGCGCGATGGTCGCTGTCTAGATTCAACTATTATTTCCGAGATTAAGTATTGCGTAATATCTATTCAAATTAAAATACTTTCGTATGAATTGGGATGAGATGCGAGCGAGGTAGGCACAGCCACGTGTCTACCCACGCAGGTACTAGGCAAATACGACGTGAGCCGAGAACAACGTAATTGAAAAAAACAAAACAAAGCCAAATGCGTTAGGTATTACACTGTGCCTATGCACTAGGGTGTCTGAGTATACCTAAGATCTAAGCCTAAATGTCTGGATGCGGGGTTTTCTACTAAAATAACCAGGCACTTAGGTGCGATGCGAAAATTGTGAACTACGATTAAGTGTTGATATGATACCTAACCTATTTATGTATTAGGTAGGTACAATGCGAGCCAGCGGCGAACGGACAACAAATTCTAAGCCTAAGTGTCTGGATGCGGGGTTTTCTACTAAAATAACCAGGCACTTAGGTGCGGTGCGCTCATTCCCATTAGAATAATAACAAAATACGAACTACGGCTAAGAATCCGGCTCGATCCGGACCAAAAATGGTGGCGCGTGGGCCAACGTGTGCGAGTGGACTGTATTGCGGGGAAGCAGCTAACTGTTCTATTGACACTTTACACACAAAACAAGACAGGTGGCCGGGCTGCCGCGGATTCGATTCAGGCAGTGAATGCAGCCCGAGAAATTAGGAGAGGATGCACTAACCTTCACGACCCACGTGTTTTTCATCGCAGCCGGTACACGGATCTTCTCTTCCTTGCTCAGGAGCTGCCGTCAGCGTCACTAGATCCCTTGAGGAACACACGAGAGGCACCATCCGATCGGTAAAGGTCTATTAGGCGGTTAAAATACAACAAATATTAATCATTTTGAGAGACGCGCGCGCGCGATCGCCTTTACGCTGGCTAGTTCAAAGCGAGACTGAGTGTCTATATTTCACAAATGGCGGACGGACGAACTACACTATGGTTAGTGCGGGCGGGGAGATGGGTATAGAAAGGGTGTGTTTCCATGTCAAAAAATACAGTTTCCACATCGGCGCAACCAATATAAATAAAAAATAAGTTTTTAACTAAAACTCGACTACTGAAAAATCATGGGTGAGCCTATTACCGTATTTCGGGTACTATTGTTTACTCGAGTCATGTATCAGAGGCAGAGTCTGGGCTGTACATATCTATCTGTTGATAAATAATGCTATTCCTTAGTCGCCTTGTACGACATCGCATGGGAAGAAATGGGGTGGCCTAAATTTTACTCTGCCGAGAAATTCTGAAACTTTGTACATGGGATGGATCATAGTCTTGTATAACGTATCGGCTCGGATCAGAATGGGAAGGGAGCAGAACCGCGAGTACCAACTAGTTCTAAATAAATTGTCATCACAACTTCCTTTTGTCTTAATTGGACTGCTAAAATAACTCGAAATCGTACCTCGTTAATGTTCCAACGAGTCTAGAGCTGACAGAACACAATAATTCCTTTACAAGTAATCATTTTGACATCTGTCAAATTATTGAGAAAACAATTAAAACGGTCGTTCCGTTCTGTTCCGAACACTGTTTCATTATTAGCGTAGAAGATTAATTTCTAAATTCAAATTTACTGAAGACACTTCCTTCGGCAAATTCTTCGATTAATAATCACTTCAGGTGTCAGTAAAATGATAATTATTTGAGGACGCTCACTATGGCAAATCGAAGAAGATTTGCCTTGGCAATTACTTTTAGGTTTAGTGGGTCTGTCAGATGTTATATCTTTTCGCAAAATGGCCCCTTTCTCATAATGTTCCCTTTACAAATTAATTACGATTAGTGAAATAAATACGATTATTAATTTTTTCAAATGATTTCATATAATAATAAGTCGTTACGTAAGAAATTGCCGTTGTTTTGAAGAAACAAAGGAACCCCAATTTTCAGTACTAACATTTTTGCATTTTTTTAGGAATAACAAATCCAAATTGTCTGTTTTTTTGTGTATGAATGAGACAACATTAACCTAACAAACACTTTTATTACATTTTTGAAAAGTGTCCTCTGTAAAAAAAGTAATACGAAATTCATCATCAAAAAGGTTTTAGGAAGTACTGTTTTTGATGATCGAATTTTATTTATCAAGCGGCCAATAAAAAAATAATAATACAGAGTTGTAAAATCTAGAAATCAACTTTTAAACAAAACATAAATAATGGAAGTAGCTATTAAATTACAGGAATAACAAACTCATGAATTTGTGAGAAAATTTCGGCAATTTCATAGGTACAGACCAAATATTACTCGTATACACTGTTCTCAACTGCTCTAAATTTAAACTTAGCCTCGTTGTTAACTAAAACGTCACGTCTGCCTCTTCAAACTGATAATTCTAAGGCGTCAAGCCATTGTAGGAACATGGTCATTCTCTAACTTAGCCATTCAAACTTAAGACAAAACCTCTCGACGTCCCTATGGTCCAATTATAAGTTATTCTACAAGTTACCAGACTTGGCTGAGCGATACAATGCATAGACAAAGTTATCGTTAAGCAAGGCTTTAATGCAAGAACTTTAAGTTACTTTCAATCATAACCAAGGGGTTATACATATTTTTTTATACAACTTAGGTGGAAGACAAGCACTATTAAGTGGGAACACCTATGGGTGTGTGCAGCATCAGGGGAGTCACTGGAGAATTTGTGCTGTCAGTGGGATGACGAAAGGCTTGTCCTGCTTTGTCGTCTGTGATGGCACAGAGACTCTGTGCTTACAGGGTCGGCAGCGCGAGTGTGGCTTCTCTGGTGTTACACACATCCATAGGCCACGGTAACCACTTTCCATCAGGTGGGCCGTGTGCTTGTCTACCATCTAAGTGATATAAAAAAAAGTCACACTCGAGCTATTCACCCCGTAAGGACAGAGATTTTCTGCGCTGTTAGTGCAAAAGACATAGCAGGACAAGGCTTTGGTATTCCTACTTTTCTTTCTTTTTGCGTTAATCCCAGTCGCATTCCAAATTTATTATGGTTTATAGCTTATAGGTATATGTTGACAGTACAAAAACTCTCCAGTGAGCTCTGGTTACTCTACTCACCACCGGGAACACAATGGAGGTTAGTATGGTAGCGGTATTCTATAGGACGGTAGTACTTCCCAATCGGACTGCTCAATTGGGATGGGAATACCATCGTGTCCTACATCCAACGTTGTATTGTTCTGAGTTTCCGATATTTCGACGCTGTTGCAAGCACCATGATCACGGAGGAACTGGATTATTGGCGGTGAACAGTGAAACATTTTTTTTGGAGTAAATATATCAATTTTTTTTTATACCACTTAGGTGGCAGACAAGCGCACGGCCCACCTGATGGAAAGTGGTTACCGTGGCCTATGCTTGTGTAACACCAGAGGAGCCACACTCGCGCTGCCGACCCTCTAAGCACAGAGTTTCTGTGCAGTCAGTGTAGAGGACAAAGCAGGACAAGCCTTGTCATCCCACTACCAGCACAAATTCTCCAGTGAGCTCTGGTTACCCTACTCACCGCTGGCAACACAACACGAAGTTATTATAACCGCGGTATTCTGTAGGGCGGAGGTACTTCCCCAGTCGGACAGCTCAATTGGGCGGAAATATCGCCGTGTCCTACCTCCTATAATCTCTTCTACCCTCTTTCGAGTTCTTTAACTACGCGTGTCTGCACTACCATTGGTTTCACTCTCACTACAAACACGAACACGATCACGTTCGCGGTTGTTTTTGCTAAATACCTATATCTCGATATTTATGACGTGTTTGAGGAAATGTTGAAAATGCTGGTTCGTGTTCTTTTATTATTGCTTACAGTATTCAAAGGCCTGCAAAAAAAGTAAATCATCTTTATCCTTGCGTTATTCCCGGTCGCATCTGAGACCTTCACTTCAGAGTCTGGGATTCGCTTAAATATGACTACGAATTGAGAGCAACTGCTGTCTGACCTCTTAGTTTATATTGTGGCTAGTAACCAACCAATAAGAGAGTTGTTTAGGTAGCTCGAATAAACCTTCATCTTAACATTACCCGATAGGCAATGCTACCGGGTAAAAAATACCACAGGCACCTGAAAATACGTCATTACTTTTTTATCATTAACCAAATAAGACTTTCTTTCTCAACAGCTTCCCATTAACTACCATGGAGCACCCTCCCTACATTCCACTTCTGCTTGGTTCCTACTATTGGATGTTACAGACGTAAAAAGTTAGAATGCATATTTTTTCCTAGTAACTTTTTAGTTCAATTAGTCAATTATATCAATAAATAATATTTTACGTTCATTGTTTTTACATTAAAATTTTTAAATATATTATATTAAATTATATTATATTATTATGAAATTGACCTCTATTTAACTATCATAATGTTTAAAACTATTTTTGGCTTTTATCATAATGGGGTTTGACAGCTGGGATAAACTTTTACCCTGCAATGCAAGGAAGTGCTCAAATGAAATACCATCTTTGTGGTATATATACACGGTGCCATTTAGATGGGTGACCTCTTGATCACCCATCTAAATGGCACCGTGTTTGATAAACATTTTGGTAGCTTCTTAATGGATGTCGAGGCAGGAGGGCCTCGACATACTAAGATGCTTTGGGGCTCAAGTTAACCTCACTTGATACTCCTACTAAACATCGGATGAGGCTTTGGTAAAGTTTTTCTTTCGTCAACTAACCAATCATAAATAACACGTGGTCCCACTCCAAGCTGTAAAGTTTAGACGTAACCGGGATATCACTACTATACACATCGCTGTGTGTGTTCTACCGCCTATACATTGGTTCGTGCTCAGATGAATTACATAACAAAACATAAACTCACGCCTATATCCCCGAAGGGGAAGGCAGAGGTGATAGCACCCACATTTTGCCAGTTTATGTTTAGGTCCCAATGTAATAGGTGGTGAGCCTATTGCCATTAACCGGGCACTTATAAATACACACATAACTTCGAAAAGCATCTAAAAGTTATTGACGTGTGCCATGGTAAAATCTGGGATCGAACCCGAGACCTCATTTCAGCAGTCCATTACCCATACCACTAGACTACCGCCAGATGAATTGTTTGGGATAATGTCCACAGCTACACTCTATCGTCGCCCGGCTCACCATATGCAGGGAACTCATCCTCACACATCGCGATTGGAAACGGTGCGCACTCAGTGGTGTGAAAGGAGTTTCATCCACTTCCCATCAGGTGGACTGTGTGTTTGCCAGTTCACTAAGTAGTATAAAAAAAAATTGCAAGTGACATATAAAAAAGTCACACTCAAGCTTTTGTCCCCGTAAGGACAGAGATTTTCTGCGCTGTTAGTGCAAAAGACATAGCAGGACAAGGCTTTGGTATTCCTACTTTTCTTTCTTTTTGAGTTAATCCCAGTCGCATTCCAAACTTATTATAGTTTATAGCTTATGGGTATTACTGTTGACAGTACATAAACTCTCCAGTGAGCTCTGGTTACTCTAATCACCACCGGGAACGTAATGGAGGTTATTATGGTTGCGGTATTCTATAGGACGGTAGTACTTCACAATCGGACTGCTCAATTGGGACGGGAATACCATCCTGTCCTACATCCAACGTTGTATTGTTCTGAGTTTCCGATATTTCGACGCTGTTGCAAGCACCATGATCACGGAGGAACTGGATTATTGGCGGTGAACAGTGAAACATTTTTTTTGGAGTAAATATATCAATTTTTTTTATACCACTTAGGTGGCAGACAAACGCACCTGATGGAAAGTGGTTACCGTGGCCTATGGACAAGTATAACACCGAAGAAGCAACACTCGTGCTGCCGACCCTGTAAGCACAGAGTTTATTTGCTGTCAGTGTAGAGGACAAAGCAGGACAAAGCTTTAGTCATCCCACTGACAGCACAAATTCTCCAGTGAGCTCTGGCTACCCTACTCACCGCCGGGAACACAACATGAAGTTATTATAACCGCGGTATTAAGTAGGGCGGAGGTTACTTCCCCATCCGGACTGCTCAATTGGGCGGAAATACCGCCGTGTCCTACCTCCTATATTCCAAAACGGACATTATACCTGAAGACATACAGAATTATGCGTTTCCCGTGACACCGCTAGAAATTCGTATTAATATTTGTCTTGCATTCGGCCGAGGAGACCGCAGCTAGGGACTGTCTCTATAGCTTACCACCTCATACATATTCATGAAACATACGACGGATCGGTTAAGAGCCCGAAAATGCTCTACAAATGCTTATTTTTTTTTTTTTTTTTTTTTTTTTATATAGGACACGTCAATTGGACCTCGCCTTGCCTGATGGTAAGCTGAAGGCAAAATCCCAGAAAAGAGGGTCACCATTACTTACACATACCGTGTGACAATGGTGACACTCAGCTTGACGGCCTTATCATATGCTTTTTCACGCCCCGCTTAAAGGACCCGGGACTGTAGGAAGAAGGAAACACGTGAGCTGGTAATGAATTCCAGGCCTTAATGGTGCGACAGAGGAAAGAGTCTCCGAACCGCTTGGTTCTTGATCGGATGTTTTGCACCGTGTGCGGATGACATCTAAGACCTGCACGCGTTGTCCTGTGTAGGAAAGGGGAGGGTGGGACTAATTGGAAGAGCTCATCAGAACACTCCCCATGGTACAGACGGTAAAATACAGCCATGGACGCAACATCTCTACGCAGCTGTAAAGGTTCTAGGGTGTTCGTGATCTCGGGATTCCCAATGATGCGGATCGCACGTCGCTGCAACCTGTCGAGAGCATCTAGTAAGTACTTTGCTGAACCGTCCCAGAGATGCGAGCAGTACTCCACACAGGAGCGAATTTGTGTCTTGTATAGAAGACACCGCTGCTCCGGCGTGAAAAATCGTCTCACTCTGTTCAGGACTCCGAGTTTTCGTGAGGCTGTTTTGATGATGCTTTCGATGTAGTTTTTGTTATTCAGGTTGCAGCGAACATCCATACCTAGGATATTGAGATTGTCCTGCAGCGGCAGTGGCGTGCTCTGAAGAGTGGGGAGGGGAAGGAAAGAAGATACTTTTGCTGTAAACGCACATGCCTGCGTCTTCTTGGCATTGAACTCAACCAGGTTCTCAGAGCCCCATTGAGAAATGTGATTCAGGACCCCGTCAAGCTCAGTGACAATAGCCATATATCGTCTTATGAAGGAGCTTGTATCTTAAGATTGAATATAATATTATCAAGATTATAGCAATATGAGTCTGAGATCTATATGTTCTATCTAGATCTATATGTTAGGTTTGTCCAGAAGATATACTTCCACTTTTTTCCTTCCAGGGTAGATACAACTGTTTGCCATCTCCTTCTACCCTCACATACATCCTGCTTCTGATACGGTGACGGGCGGCTCCTCCCGTTACCCCTAGGCCCGCGACTTTGGTACCCTGGAAGAACGGCGAAGTGCTTGCTGTGGGACGCAACTTGTGTAACCACTGCCTAAAGTGCTGACACAAGTTACGTTTAGTTCACCATCTTTATAACCATGTTAGTACCGCTTATATAAAACTTTAGAATCTAACCATCTTTCTCTAAACTCGATTTAGTAGCAGCCAAACCTATGAAAGTTTTGTTACATATATCGTCTTGTTGTCAATAACACACACTATCTTGATAACAATCTTTACGATCAATCCAAACAATACACAAACATATACATAAATATATTGGGGTCAATAAAAATTCATGACATTGAAAACAATCTCGTTCTGTTCAAAGATTTGATGCGTTTTATCAGAGGCAGGATATTTTTATTACAGAAAGCCAAATGTTGCTGGTATAATATTAGTATTATGCGGTGGATGATCGATATAGTGAGCATATCTTTGAATTCATTATGACAGTACTTTCCAAGACATGACAGCTATTATTCAGATCAATATTTTGTTTTCCAAAACATTTATAAGTTATAGTGGAAACTCTAAAGACTCCTTTTTTTATATATAGGACACGCCAACTTGACCTCACCTCGCCTGATGGTAAGCTATAGGCAAAGTCTCAGGAAAGAGGGTCACTATTACAGACATTAAGTGCTACAATGGCGATAAAACTCAGCTTGGCGGCCTCATCAAATACTTTTTCACGCCCCGCTTTAAGGGCCCGGGACTGTAGGATCCTGATTAATATGCCTAGTTTTTATTAAAATTACAATCAACCATATGTCATCTCGACGTACATCATCGCGTTTGTCATCTCGGCGCTGTAAGAATGAAAGAAAGTGTTAGCCCCGCTTGCACACGACAATTTCACCTCGGAGGTCGAGGTCCACATTCAATCTTTTATTAATTCTCCACTTCACATGGTTCCTGGTAGTGCAATGTTTGATACGCCATATCATTCCCTACGATAGCAAGCTAACCTTCTTGGATATTTCCCTACCATTACTATCCGGTTAAAGAAGCATGGATGCTTTTGAGGACTCAATAATTCTTTATAGACTGGTTACAAAGTAAAATCCTTCTTAAAAACTCAAATAAATATATCAGAATAGTCGTGTACTGTGTGGATTTAAAAGACGTGTGTATTCCTTCCGTGGGCGTTCAAATTACTGAATTACTTCACTGCTATGTTTCTTTCAAACGATAAATTGTCAATGAAAGAAATACGAAGTCAGGTACTAAAAGAAATGGTAACACACGCGCCCTTGATACCGCAGACGTACATTACGTTGGATGGCTTCCATCAGGCGGGACGTATGCTTAGTGACATAAAAAATACCAATATAAAATAAGCAAATACGGTTCAATAGATAAATAAAATACACACATCGCCACACAACGATCTATTATGTAAATCTAGCTCAGAAACTTTGAGGTGAGGATTTATTGTTCAGGAGATAGCGGATAGCAATTGAATCGTTTAGACCGGTTACCCTAACAGGAGCAAACCGAGACTTTTCTGGAAATAATAGAGACACTGTAGTCCCACACCCGAGGCAACCTTCTATGATCCTGGGTCAGCTGTGGTGAGCAAGAGATATGCCAGAGGCTACCTCATCCCCGGCAATTGATGGCCCATATTACCATCCCGGTTCAAGTCCAATATAACCATCCCCGCTGACTCCTGCGGAGCATTTCTGCACATAAAAAAGCACGTATTTCAAAACAACGCTTAATTGTCAATCAACAGTCATAATGACATTAGAACTGTCATTTAGATTACAATCTGTTCTCAGATCTAGCTATAACTCGAGATTGAGGACTGAGTTTAGTTCTGGTATACGGGCCTTAGACAAATTTTTAACTTTTACATACATACATACATACATACATACATACATACAATCACGCCTTTATCCCCGGAGGGTTAGGCAGAGGTGAATTAACAGCCATATTTCACCAAACATTACATTCGGTCCCACGTAATAGGGGGTGGTGGCGCGATTCTCATGCCACCTGAGCTAGTGGACTGTATTTCGCGGGGGGTGAAGTTAACATGTTTCATATGACACTTTACACAACAAACAAGACAGGTGACCGGGTTGCCGCGGAGGTGGTTTAGGCATTGAATGCAACCCGAGAAATTAGGAGAGGATGCACTAACCTTTACTACGCCACGTGCTGGCTGGGCCGGTGCACCGGTCTTCTCTTCCTGGCTCAGGAGCTGCTGCCCACATCACTAAATCACTTGAGGGACACACGAGAGGCACAATCCGATCGGTAAAGGTCTATGAAAGCGGTTAAAATCCAACAAACATTATTAATTTCTGAGAGTCGCGCGCGCCGCCGGCCATTGTTTATTAGTTCAAAGCGGAAGTGAGTGCGGCTATTTTGACAATTGAGTGGGGCGAAAACTATTGCTATCTCACTTTAAAGGTAGTGCGGGAGGGAGATGGGTACAGGAAGCGTGTGTTCAGTGTCAATGATTTGAAATACTACCATTGACAAAAAAAATACAAATTCTACTATCGGCGCAACCATTCCCCCCGGCTTGAAGGGTTACCTTCAAAACGAAAAATGCGGAACAAATCTAAAGTCTAATCTAAATCTAGGTTTGGGAAATAACAACTAAAATATAAACCTAGGTTTGAACTCGCGCCTACTGCTGGTTAGGCAGAGGGCAGAGGCGAACAACCGGGCGCAGATACGATCCGGTTGCGGTTTTAACCCGTACAACACGAGTTATCCCGCGGGAATCGGGAAAAACTTCCTCTACTACTCCTAGAGGCCAATGCAAAGGAGGCGCATTCCCAGTCATAAGGACTACCACCGTACCTACAGTAATTGGGTTAGATGGAGTATTCCATTTTTGACGCGACTGCAGCGTGTGCAAACAATCGGTTCTCCAACGATTCCAAAACGATTGGACTAATCTATCTAAAAGAGCGTGACGAGCTAGAAGGTGCATTCTATCGTCATCAACATCTATTGCGGGCAAATATTTTTGCGTACTTAAATCACCGGTCAACTCTATATGACCGCGCGTAGATAAAATTCTCAAAAATCGGCCTACATAAACAACACAACGCAACAGTCTCGACCAAGACGAGACGCGATTAGCCAACAACAAAATAAGGGACTCTTCACGCGGGACCGACACAACAAGCGAGTGCTTCTTCTCCTCGGGTGGTTCGGAAACGGTAGTGGGATTGAAT
The DNA here is from genome assembly GCA_963662185.1 of Eilema griseolum. Taxonomy (NCBI): domain Eukaryota; kingdom Metazoa; phylum Arthropoda; class Insecta; order Lepidoptera; family Erebidae; genus Eilema; species Eilema griseolum. The sequence goes on from OY759245.1 coordinate 20,994,256, forward strand.
TGACTAACTGGCCACTTATCTAACGCGGCATGAATCCAGGACGGTCCACTAAACCATAACGGGTGATCTAAAATTTGCGAAGGAAGCAATCCACGAGAGAGACAATCGGCTGGGTTGTCGGTGCCAGCAGCGTGAAAGAGATTTTGTGGCGCTAATTCAGATTGAATTTTTGCCACTATTAGCGACGAATGTGTCCCAACGATGGGGCGAAGAGTGGGCCCAACACAAAGCGACTGTTGAGTCCGAAAAAGCTAAAATTCTACTAATATTAATGCGAAAATTTACAATTATGTCAAATAAATTACCTTAAAGATTTTGACCACAATACAAAATGTCATTAAGCGACACGGAAGTGCTAGTCTTAGCACTGCCATCCAAAACTACGCGGAGTTTAGTAGTAAGCTTATCTTCTCTAATAACTCCGTGGTGCGGGATAATGTACGAAGGCTGGGTCTCGTCAGTGTCCGCAGGCGCAGGTGAAATGTAACCTTTATCTAAATATTCGTTAACAACCTCATCATAGGCTTGCTTTAACTTTGGAGACGCCTGCATCTTTCGTTCTAAACAAAGAAAGCGTTTTTCAGCGGATACACGGGAGTCACCGAGCGAAAAAATATCTCCCTTGAAAGGGAGCGCGACAACACAACGACCCTGCTCATCACGAGTAGTCGTGCGACAAAAAATCTCCTCAGCCATCTTGTCATCAGGGCTTAGGATAGGTGGGACATTGACCTCTTCAATTTCCCAAAACTTGCGGATGGTAGACTCCAGTGGCGGCTCGACGGTGCAACAGAACGAAGCAGTCGAGTGACTAAAACTATCTATAGAAGCGGGTGCGGAACCAATTATAACAAAACCAAGAACTGTTTCCAGTGCGTGCGGAGCGGGGTACGTCGGTCCCCCTTGAACCTTACGTGATAACTGGAGGTGCGGGAGAATCGAAGCGCCGATCAATATATCGACGACTCCAGGAACAGCGTAAGTCTCATCTGCTAAAGGCAAGTCTTTAAATTTCGTTAATAAAGACGTGTCAACCGGGACGGTAGGCAACTGTTCAGTTATTTTATCTATAACGAGCGAATCCATGTCAAACCAAATATTATTATTAAAACGAGATCCAAACCTTGTTTTAACGGTGCCATGAACAGCTGACTGTAAACCTCCAAAACCCTTCACCACTGAGCAGGTTGAACGCTTATTAACATTGAAACCAAGACGTTGACAACAATCTTGAGTAATAAAATTACTTTGCGAAGCGCCATCTAATAGCGCTCGAACAATGTGCGGTTTACCTAATGCATCGACAATAATAACGCGAGCAGTCGCGAGGACCACAGTAGTGAGCGCATCACTAGCGGACAACGAACACAAGGTGACGTCATTCGCAGCGGTCCCCGGGCGGGCCGGAGCGCGCGCGAGCGCGGGCTGCGGCTGTGGCGCAGGCCGCCGTGTGTCACCGCTCGACGAACCAACTGTGCTCACATTGGATGCGGCATTACTATTTTCAAAATGAAGTAAAGTATGGTGTCTCGCTTGACATTTGCGACAACTATTGCTACTATTACATAAAACAACGCGGTGTTTAGTACCGAGACAATTAAAACAAAAATTATTAGCGCGAACAAATTTATAACGATCATTAGGCGATAATTTTAGGAAACCCGGACACTTGTACAATTGCGAATGATGAGTATTACACAAAGAGCAAACAGGTGATTGTACACGTGCTGGTGCGGTATTAACATAAGTATGAGTTGACTTCAGTGACTTCGATGACGCATCTATTTTACGTTCAGAACTAACAACTTTCTTCGCGCCTTCATGTTTCGATGAAGAGCGTTGCAATATTTTTATATGCTCGCGAACAAAACTTTCTAAGTCTTCGAACTTAGGAATTTTATTGCCGCGATGATCCGACTCAAATAAACGAATGGTTTCGGAATCTAATTTCTTTAAACCCATATACAAAAATAAGAAGTCGCAGAGGTCATCGATCTTTAGGTTCTTTACGGCGCGAACAGATGATGCGAAAGTATCTAGAAACTTCTCTAAGTTTTGATCGTTACATGCCGTAATGGGTTTCAAGTCAAACATCTGATCCAAATATGCGTTAGCTACCGATCTTTTATCCTCATACTTAGCTTTCAAAGTATTTAAAATTAAATTATAATTTTCGGCACTAAACGTAATTCCAGCGCAAACGGTTATAGCTTCACCAGTTAATTTTTCAACGAGATAATGCAATTTTTCGTGATCTGTCAACGAATCGTTCTTATCTATTGTATTCTCAAAACTATCTATAAATAAACACCAATTGCGAATGTTACCATCAAATTCGGGTATTTGAATTGGTGGCAACTTAGGTCGGTCGCGAGTGGGATTGGGTCGGTCAGACGGTTTCTCCAAACTCCTAGCGACGCGTTTGATACGACAATACAAATCGTCAAACGACGACAAGGCCTGATAACTCACTGAGTAATCGGGATTTAAATTTAACTCTAAAACGTTGATGTCATGTACTGAAGATTCGAAATCCGCGCGTAAACTATCCAAGTTTTCTATAGAACACAAGAACGAATCTCTAATAGTCAAATCCGAGGTTTTAAGTGCATTATCACAAATCGATTGTACACGAGAGTAAATCATTTCTCTTTTAGCGTATAAAAGTTTCAATTGAACTTTACTATCGGTACTACCAACCTTTGGGGGCATTTTTACAACTAATATCAAACTAAAGTGCGGTAAACAACAAATAAAATGACTTAATCTTAGCGGTACCTACAGTACAGCGACGCGGCGCGAACGATATCCGTAGGTAGGTAGGTACTTATAACTGCGAGTGCAAGCTTGAACAAAACGCGCATAGCAACAAGATCGTACCTACGCGAGCTAGATCGCTGTCTAGGTTCAACTATTATTTCAGGGATTAAGTATTGCGTAATATCTATTCAAATTAAAATACTTTCGTATGAATTTGAATGAAATGCGAGCGAGGTATAACCACGTATCTACCCACGTAGGTATTAGGTAAATACGATGCGAGCTAGCGGCGAACGGACAACTTAATTGAAACAAATAAAAACAAAGCCAAATGCGTTAGGTATTACACTGTGCCTATGCACTAGGGTGTCAGGATACCTAAGATCTAAACCTAAATGCCTAGATGCGGGGTTTTCTACTAAAATAACTAGGTATTTAGGTGCGGTGCGTTTATTCCCTGTGGAATAAATAACAAAAGCGAGCTACGACTAAGGATCGATACGATAAGAGAAATGCGAGCGAGGTATAACCACGTACCTAACCTATGTAGGTATCAGGTAAACACGATGCGAGCCAGCGGCGAACGGACAACCCAGAAATTGAAATAGCCAAATGCGTTAGGTATTACGCTGTGCCTATGCACTAGGGTGTCTAGTATACCTAAGATCTAAACCTAAATGCCTAGATGCGGGGTTTTCTACTAAAATAACTAGGTATTTAGGTGCGGTGCGTTTATTCCCTATGGAATAAATAACAAATTGCGAGCTACGACTAGGGATCCCGCTCGACCAGGACCAAAAAGAATGGTGGCGCGATTCTTATGCCACCTGAGCTAGTGGACTGTATTTTGCGGGGATTGAAGTTAACATGTTTCATATGACACTTTACACAACAAACAAGATAGGTGATCGGGTTGCCGCGGAGGTGGTTTAGGCATTGAATGCAACCCGAGAAATTAGGAGAGGATGCACTAACCTTTACTACGCCACGTGCTGGCTGGGCCGTTGCACCGATCTTCTCTTCCTGGCTCAGGAGCTGCTGCCCACATCACTAAATCACTTGAGGGACACACGAGAGGCACAATCCGATCGGTAAAGGTCTATGAAAGCGGTTAAAATCCAACAAACATTATTAATTTCTGAGAGTCGCGCGCGCCGCCGGCCATTGTTTATTGGATTTTAACCGCTTTCATAGACCTTTACCGATCGGATTGTGCCTCTCGTGTCGAGTCGAGCAGCAATAATGCGGAGGCCGAGCGTTTAACTATGCATCACTGCATAATTAAGAGTATCATTGAGAGCGAAACTGTTTATGTTGAATGCCTTTATGTTATGGAGAAGTATATGAACGCAATAAAAGCGACATTATCAACATCACAACCCGTCATAACCGAGGAAGAATTCAATACTATTTTCTATAAAATATCAGAACTACATGAATTGCACAAGAACTTCCTCGATGGGTTGAATTCTGCAGTCGCTAGTTGGGAAGAGCCTCTCTCTGTTGGGCTCCATTTCAAGAAAATGGCTGAAAACATAAACATTTATGGCGCTTTCCTGCACAACTACGGACGTGCAACAGACGCGGTCCGGCGGCGTTGTTCCACGTCACAAAGCTTCGCGCACCTTACCAAACAAATCTCATGTCACGGCCAACCCATGTCCCTCGATGACCTTTTACACAAGCCCGTGGCCAGGGTACAGAAGAATGCACTAGTCTTACATGATCTTATTAAATATACACCAGCCAATCATCCGGACCACGCCATGTTAACAGAAGCACTAAACATGACGCAACATTTCTTAGATGAATTCAATATTATACAAACTAAATCTATGTTCCCGAATGCCGATAGAGCACAAAGGAGACTTGTAAAGAATTCGTTCATCGTCGAGCTCTCAGATGGACATAGAAAATTAAGTCATTTATTCCTTTTCAACGACGTCATCGCGTGTGCTAAGTATAAGGCATCGGGCCGGGATAAGTTCACGTTTGAACTGAAGTGGTTCATTCCGTTACCGGACATCGTGGTGGTAGAGGACGAGGCTCTGGGCGTCAACGCGGCGGAAGCTCGCGAGACTTCGCCCGCCAACATCGTAGCACTCAAGTCGCAGGCCTCTACCGTTCGCGACCAGATATTAGCAGAAGAAAGGGCATCCGCTGATGATAAGAAAATCCGGCTCGAAGGACCAAAAAGAATGGTGGCGCGATTCTCATGCCACCTGAGCTAGTGGACTGTATTTCGCGGGGGGTGAAGTTAACATGTTTCATATGACACTTTACACAACAAACAAGACAGGTGACCGGGTTGCCGCGGAGGTGGTTTAGGCATTGAATGCAACCCGAGAAATTAGGAGAGGATGCACTAACCTTTACTACGCCACGTGCTGGCTGGGCCGGTGCACCGGTCTTCTCTTCCTGGCTCAGGAGCTGCTGCCCACATCACTAAATCACTTGAGGGACACACGAGAGGCACAATCCGATCGGTAAAGGTCTATGAAAGCGGTTAAAATCCAACAAACATTATTAATTTCTGAGAGTCGCGCGCGCCGCCGGCCATTGTTTATTAGTTCAAAGCGGAAGTGAGTGCGGCTATTTTGACAATTGAGTGGGGCGAAAACTATTGCTATCTCACTTTAAAGGTAGTGCGGGAGGGAGATGGGTACAGGAAGCGTGTGTTCAGTGTCAATGATTTGAAATACTACCATTGAGAAAAAAAATACAAATTCTACTATCGGCGCAACCAGGGGGTGAGCCTATTGCCGTATTCCGGGCACTATTGTTGACTCAACCGATGCATCTGAGGCTGAGTCTGGGCTGTATATATCTGTATGGTGTTATACAGCCTAGTCCCTTAGTCGCCTTGTAGGACACCGCATGGGAAGAGATGGGGTGGTCCAAATTCTACTCTGCCGGGAACCACGCGGCTTTTTTAACTTTTGCCTTCTACTATTTAGGTACAGCACTATTGGTCAATTATTAATTGCTATTAAACTTACAATTAATCCAACTGCTGTCTAAAAGATTGAACAAATTTGAAAGCAGGCAGTGCTCATTAATTTTTTAAACTGTGTTTTTTTTTGTCAAAGTCGTTTCGATCTTTTAGACAGCAGTCGGGCTTACTTGTTTCGGCTATTTAGATAGCAAGTCGGGATTTTAGTCTTTAATGTTTTTAATTGCAAATAAAATCATACAGTGCCCTTCGAATCCAGTACAATAACGCGTTCCGGGTATTAATGGGGCTGCCTCGGTATTGCAGCGCATCAGGGATGTTTGCGGAGGCACGTGTCGACTGCTTTTACACGCTCATGCCGAAACGGTGTGCGTCCCTGGTGCGTCGTGTGCGAGTCAGCCCCAACAGAATCCTGGCGTGTATAGCCAGTAGACTTGACTGTACATATATCAATCACTGCTGCAGACTCTCCACATCGGTGTTGAGCCTGTACTGGTGATTGATAGAATACATAGATAGTAACTAAATCTTTTAAGCTCAATTTGTACTAACATAGAATAAGATAATTATGACTAACATAAAATGAGTCTATGTTACTTAAATAAACAAACATATATATATATAAAATTACCCAATACTCAGGTATAGTTATACCTTTAAAAAGACTGATGTTCCGACTAGATTGCTCTGGCACATTATCACAGGCTAATGATATCAGGGTCCCTCTGAGATAAAAGGTTCCTAAAACCTATATATTTTCTCAGAATTTAGCTATGTATGCACACTGTCTATGTATAATAAGCGGTGTTCTTTCTTTTTCTGGTTGTTCAGGACAAGTGCCTGAAGGTTTATGACCGCAATACAAGCGACGCACTGGTTGCAACTATGTTTCTGTGCGACGCCGTCAAATACTCATAGTAGGTAGAATAATTCAATAAATTGTATTCACTTGTCGTCGACCTGGAGAAAGGATTACACACGTACAGTTCCAATCGCTGCATTTTTATTTCACTATAATTCGGAGTCCAATCCTAGACATGGTCCTTCGAGCCGGATACACTTCCGAGTGAGTTCATAAATTTCAATCGGTTTTCTAATTATTTAAAACTTGTGCGCTGTATGGCATATGTACTTCGATTTGTTAAGCGTTGCAGGAAAATGCCTGTACGCAGTACATTCTTGTCTCAAGATGAGTTGCAAGACGCCTTAAATATTATAATTATTGAATCCCAAAAGCAATCATTCCCCGAGTATCAAATATTAATTAAAAAACAAATTTTACCTGAAAAAGTGCCCTTCTAAAATTTAACATTTATTTGGATCAGAATAATATTATTCGTATAGGAGGACGCTTAGACAATTCATATTTCTCGTACAATAAAAAAATATTCTATATTATTACAGTCCACTCATATATTCACGAAATTATTATTTGATTATGAACACAAAAGGTTGGTGCACGCAGGCCCACAGTTACTACTTGCTTCGATTAGGGAGTCATATTGGCCGATAGGTGGCAGGAACCTGGCGAAGACCTGTTACCACAAATGCATACGTTGCCATCGTTTGAAAGGTAGGGTGGTTATTCCCATAATGGGAAACCTGCCACAACAGCGGCTCCTACCAGGTGGATACCCATTTGAAAACTGTGGGGTAGATTATGCTGGCCCGATAATGTGTGCTAATCGGCGAGGTCGCGGGTGTAGGTTGGTAAAAGTGTACATATGTATATTCGTTTGCTTTGCCACTAAGGCGATACATTTAGAGCTGGTGGGTGACTTATCTAGCGCCAGATATTTACTAGCACTGAATCGATTAATTTCGCGACGAGGTAAACCCGTCAATAATACTCGGATAACGGTACCTCATTTGTGGGGGCGTACAAAGACCTTTCAACCTTTCTTCAATCTCATTGTGATTCTATAGCGGAGAAGGTATCTAATGATGGTATTAACTTTCATTTTATTCCCGCATATGCACCTCATTTTGGTGGAATCTGGGAGGCGGGTGTGAAGTCGGCCAAACATCATTTACTACGAGTGTTGGCTAATTGTAATTTAACGTATGAAGAACTTAACACCACGTTAACCCAAATCGAGGCGATACTAAATTCTCGCCCCTTAACGTCGCTGTCATCCGATCCTGCCGACTGTACACCGCTCACTCCAGGATATTTCCTCGTTGGTCGCCCGTTGACATGCATGCCTCAGCCAAATTTCCAGGACTCCTCCGTCAACCACTTGACGAGCTTTCAACGCATCGAACAGCTCCGCCAACATTTTTGAACTTTTGAACTTGCAGCAAAGAACGAAGTGGCGTTCCTGCAAGGATGAGCTGAAGCTGGACACTTTGGTTGTCATCAAAGATGACCATCTACCTCCTCTCAAATGGCGGCTGGGGAGAATCATCGCATTGCATCCCGGATCTGATGGCGTTGCTCGCGTTGCTGACATCCGGACATCTGCTGGAGTCCTACGAAGAGCCTTCAACAGAATTTGCCCATTACCAGTGGATACTTCATATGGTGGTTGAAAGCGTGGCTTCCAACGTCCGGGGGCATGTTCAGGACAAGTGCCTGAAGGTTTGTGACCGCAATACAAGCGACGCACTGGTTGCAACTATATTTCTGTGGGGCGCCGTCAAATACTCATAGTAGGTAGAATAATTCAATAAATTGTATTCACTTGTCGTCGACCTGGAGAAAGGATTACACACGTACAGTTCCAATCGCTGCATTTTTATTTCACTATAATTCGGAGTAAAATCCTAGACACTGGTGTTTTACTAGAGTTTTAGTGTTTTAAACACAATCCAAAGGAATAAAATCGTTAAAGAGAACCAAAATACTAATTTGTACTGAACAATAACCTACTGCACACCCTCTTTAAATTGATGTTCAAATTGGACGCTTTTAAAGTCTCTTCGCTAAGCTACATCCATCTCTTTATTGTGTAAGCATGAGTGACACTTGTACATTGAAGTGTTTTTCACACTCTTCAAGCAACTCTTGTGACTCTTATTGTACTTTGTGGTTTCAAAGTATGATGGATTTCGAACTTTTGCGACTTTGTGCTTTTCAAGCAGGAACAGACGAACATGTAAAAGTTACTGGGATTGACTGAATATAGATGGCGGAAAATTGGTTTGTTTGGCGCACTTTGTGAGAGGCCTGTGTCTAGTAATGAACTGCTATGGGGTAATTGATTGATTAGACTTGATGGGCCTAATTTTTCTCATCTTCGTTCTATTTCTGATCCCGATTGCATGCAAGGCTTTCACTTTGGAGCCCAGAATTACGAGTACTCTCGGTGCGAGTGTGCAGCCGCCATAATAAGTCCAGCTTGCCTTTATTACTCTAGTAACTGAGTAACTAACTTAGTTTGTCCACAAATCTTGGAAACCTAAACTAATATTGACACCATTGAGCTAATGTAATGAAACAAGATGAATATAGTGGAACTCTGCAACGACTATCAGAAATTATCTCAAATTTTGGATTATTTACAGACTTATATGAGTAGTATACAAACTATTTACAACATGAAACGTCGATAGCGTAATGGTTTTAGACCCGTATTCTATAACAAAACTCAGTCCGGAATGTTGATTTATCTGACGATAGATTGGATACAAAGGCACTTGGACGTTGACTGTTTCTCCATCCGATGCAGATACTGCGTGAAGCACCCGTGCTCGGTGATCATCTGCGTCAGACGGTACGAGAGGCTGCCGTGTGGCCTCTCTAGTAACTGCCCTATGATGGGTCTTACCGCCGTCGCTACTACGGCGTGCCCTATAAGTAATTTAGCTGAGCTGGAGGGGTTAGAGGGGAAAAATAATAATTCCGGTTACTAATATTCTTTTTTGAAATATATCATGGTATGTGATGCAGCGGGCATGAAATTTAAATTTCAAATTTGGAACGGCGCGGCGTAGAATTTAAATAAATTAGTAATTGAATTTTGTACATTTATCTGTTTAAGCATATATACCTTTTAAAATAAATTAGTTTTTGTTTGCAACAGTTAGTTTATCAGTTTACATAAAAATACAGATGCCTTGATTAGTTTTCAAGCCCGCAATAGTAAACAATAATGTTTACGGGAATTAACGCGACCATGGTATAGGTGTATAAATACCTAAAATTTTCCTGACGTTTCAAATGCCTTCAAATCCGCAAAACTTTCTACACTCACTCCCAAAACCAGAAGTGACACTCACCTTGACGTCTTTACACTTGGGGAGTCCAAGCAAACACTTGTCACTTTTGTCGTACTTTTGTTTTGGTCACGTGGTTGCCAGTGAAGTAAAGTACAAGAGCCACTTCATCCCACGAGTGTCGTTTCAGGGTGCCTCTTTTCTACCATGCATTTCGTTTGTAATGTATATGAAAAATTATATAAATATTTTGAAAATTATGTTTTATTTATATAATAATCAATTTCTATATAATCATAAAATATATCAATCAATTACCCTATCGCAGTCTATTGTTGAATAAAGGTATCTCTCAGTGTTGGGAGGCTTTAATCTACTGTTTCCACGCTGGCCAGACATCCGAAGGTCGACCATAAGAAGAGAAGGTAATCTCGAAACAAAACTCAATATCAACCCGTCAGATTTTAGTAATTATTTAAAACTTACTTGTCAGTTTTCTGATCCTCTGTAAACAGATTCTATCCTGCGGTGACAACGCTAGTGACCATGACTGCAAAACAGTATACAAAACGTCGTTGATAAAGTTTCAATTATGAAATAATAATAGCATCCATTAAAAAGTGATTTTATATTAATGAGTTATCAGTATAGTATCAAATAAGTATAATTGTATGATATTCGCTAAAGCAATCGCTACCGCTTTTACAAGGAACATAAACCACGACCGTCGCCACATTGTCTAACATAAGCAGGCCCTGGATTTAACCACTGTGCGGATAAACCCTTGCGGATATTCAAGGTACAGCGGATATATCCGAATATATTCCAGTTTATAGTCACCGTAAAGCCTTGCCGAGTATACTGCATATTGGTAACACATATTGCTAAGCAAATATCCTATGTGACAAGCTATCTTTCGTTTATAGGTTTCCATCTTCTCTGTATTTGTTCGGAATATATTATGGTGGTAAAAGTTTAAGATTCCAAAGTAACTCTGAGCAAATTTGAAGAAAATCAGGCCCAAAGCAGAGTCGTAATATAGTTTAGTATACCTATATAATATAACTACATCCATACTCCACAATAAATAAATAACATTCGAAGATATTTTTAATAGAAGTACTTACGACACAACCTATTTTAACCGAATTTTAAAGTAGGTTTTCCATTCGTATTTGAAAATAAAGCAAAAGAAAATTACCAGTCATATTTGTTTCGAGTACCTACTTTTTTTCGTCTGGTCTTTTCCCGTTTCTAATCGGGGCAGCTCTCCTTATCCTTTCTCTCCAAAGACGTCGGTTCTGGGTCGTCGTGGGGTTCATTTTCTCCTCCCCGAGGACTTTATTTATGGTGGACATCCATGTAGAGTACAACCTTTTTTATTACCTAATCTCAGAATTGGCTGAACTAATTAAAAGGAGTTTTTACTGTAGATAACTGATATTATTACCACATATGGCAGTTTTTATTTTAGAAATATAAACGAATGGGTTCTACCTAAAAAACAACCCTCAAAAAGTCGAAAGTAAATTGTGTTAGTTAGCCCTATACCTTTGATATACCTAGTAATACATATTTTAATGCAAGCCTTGTTATGTCGGGAGACTCTAACAGGTAGAGCACTACGTCTTATTATCGGAACGATCCAAGGTCCCCCCGACAATGACAACGCTTGAATCAAAATATGAATAAAGTTATAGGGCTAACTAACACAACTTATTTTCGACTTTTTGAGGGTGTTTTTTGTAACGCCCCCGTTACAAAAAACATTTAAAATTTTTAACACATTAAATTTTTTTAATGTAATTTGTATTTTGTAGCGGCCGGCGGCCATCTTGGACCGATTTTTTTCAAACATAGCTAAGAATACTTCCGACTAATATACGTTTCAAACAAAAAAACCATATCGGTTCATCCGTTCAAGAGCTACGATGCCACAGACACACACACACACACACACACACACACACACACACACACACACACACACACACACACACACACACACACACACACACACACACACACACACACACACACACACACACACACACACACACCAACACGTCAAACTTATAACGCCCCGTCGTTTTTGCGTTGAGGGTTAAAAATACACATACAGATGAAGTCACAGTTAGTCTCTTCATTGATTTTATGTTTCGTAGTGGAGATAATGTATTTTGTACTGAAGCAAAACATTGTCTATTTTCCTCCTTTGTTTGTCAGGAGCAGTATGCAGGTGTAGTTTATATGGCATTGAGTTAATTTCCCAGTGGAGCAGCTCCAAATTTTGGGCAAAAATCCCGCTGCACTATACCTCTTTTAAAAATGTCAGGTACAATTATTTTTTTTATACAACTTAGGTGGCAGACAAGCACACGGCCCACCTGATGGAAAGTAGTTACCGTGGCCTATGAACGTGTGTAACACCAGTGGAGTCACATCCGTACTGCCGACCCTGTAAGAACAGAGATTTTATGTGCCTCAGTGCAGAATCTGTTCTGTGATAATGTATACGAATTTTAGTTTATTGACTGCATGCAAATGATAGTTATTGTAAATACATAATGTTTTTTGGTTTATTCATAAACAACGTATGAATAGGAGTCCAATTTTATTTAAGAATCGTTAAAGAATTTTAAATAAAATCATGATACCTATCCTATACTATAACTATAATAAACCACAACACAATTTTTAGCACAATTTATTTTGTTGATTTCCTATTGAACGATCACCGGCTAATCTAACAGACTAAGCTCTGGTGCAGATTTTTCTCCTGAGGTCGAGGAGTCAGGTGGTAATCGCATTCATAAAAGCCAAGATAAGTTGTAATCAAAGAAGGAACTAGTTCCCAACACTACTATGTCCAGCAGTGGACTGAGATGGGCTAATTGATTGATTAATAACTAGCTGATATGCCCCGGTTTGCCTATGGCCTTCTTCGAAACCCCGTAACACTCCTTTAAATTACCTATATATACCCGCAATTATCAAATTTTCAAATAATAATATTGGAATTTTCTGGAGGTACTATTTCGCTCTCATGAGTTAGAGCGTGGTGATATTCAGCCTATAACCTTCTTCGATATAAGAGCCTATTTAACACGAAAATAACAATTCGAACCAGTAGTTACTAAGATTAGCGCGATCAACCATACAAACATACTCTTTTTAATATTGAGTATGTGTCACTACTCTTGTATTATGTAACAACTAAAAGTTGTAATATTCTATCAGATTAACACTAAGTAAATATACATAGGGGATTTTTTTCATCTAAAATGTTTTTTCATCTAAAAAACCTAAAGGTTGCCTAAAAGAAATTGTGTAAAGCGATAAAGCCGCCCTTTGTACTGCTCTTGTGATCTCAATTTCTGTAACATGAATATTGTAATTGGCGTATAATAAAGAATATAATAATAAATAAAAATTAGGTAAAATACACAAAATTACATAAAAATACATATGACAGTTGTTTTATTTCTGTCTACAATTTTCTTAGCACCGACAGACGCATAGTCCGATTTCAAATCCATGTAATATTCATGCGGTCCTTGACTGTGTACATTCAACACAATATCATTGAATATCTGTCTGGGCTCGAAGAATTTATGGACAGCTTTACTGGTTTCTGTGCGCAAAAAACAAATAGTCTTTGAAATTTTACAGAAGAATGGAATTACTAAAATTATAGTTGCTTGGAATTTTTGAGTCATGAAAAGACTTTAAATTAATGGAGAATAGTTAAAAGAATTAATATTCCATTATTAAGTGCTCGTGTCTAGAAATTGATGACGGCCTCTATGGCGTAGCGGTAGAACGTTCGACTGCTACGCTAGAGGCGCGGGTTCGATTCCCGCTTAGTGTATATTTGCAATGGTCTGGGTGTTTCTTTGTAGGGTATGTAAGTATTTACAAAAAGAAAAGTATCTCTAAGTATGTTTATCCGGATTCTAGATTCCATAACACGAGCTAGTTAAGCTATGCTTACCATGGGTCTAGATAGCGTTGTGTGGAATGTTGTGCAATATTTTTATTTATTATATGGAATTGGAGATAATCAATATCATAAACTTGGGTTATGTTATATTAACGATACCGAATACATTTTTTATTCGGAAATATTTCAAAAAGTAATGAACGGATTTTTGTGGTTTTATTTTGTTTGGAAGTTCTATAGATAATCTAACGTTTTTTTTAATCACAATTGGTTGAGAAAAACCGAAGATATGCAAAAGTCGCAAAAACCGACATCCCAAAGGGCGGAGAATAGTGTTCACACATACTGCAAAGGGATTCATAATGAAGGCACCCTCATTATGAATCTATTTGGTCGAGATAGTAAAGATAAGATGACTAGATATTTATAGAATTCAGAATACTGCGGCCATAATAACCTCGTGTAGTCAGACTTTACTAAAGAGTTTTGCTGCTGTCACTTGATTGAAGAGTATTGCCTGTTCTTATAGGGTCGGCAGCACGAGTGTGATCACCATGGTGTTGCACACGCCCATAGGCCGCGGTGACTACTTTCTATCAGGTGAGCCTGTAAAAAAAATAGTTTTTCATGTTTTATTAGGGTTGTTATTATGGTGTATAACAAAATAATTATTTTTGACATTGATAGTTCCACTCCGACGCTCTTTTATTCAACTTACAATATACGTCCTCATAAATTATTATATCATTTCAAAAAACCAATAACAATTGGATCCGTAGATAATTATAACAACACCGAAACTGGAATCCAGAGAAGCGATGTGGCGTAAAGAAGACGGCTCAATTAGTCTGAGCTAGTGATGCGACATCCAATTTGTTGGGAATTGGGATCAAGGCTAATAAACTTCTCTTAATAAAAAGATGTTCGAAATTCAACCTCAATGTAATCTCAATCTTTCAAATGTTAGAAACGATTACAATGTCAATGAAAAGAGAGTCAATTCTCGTAATGCCATTTATTTTTTCAAAATTAAGCCCCGATATAAGATCAGGGCTTAATATTGAATGCTAGATTTGCCCAATATCAATGCTTTTTAAAAAAAATATTACGAAAAAGCCGTCTATATTTCATTTGATTTTGAGAGATCAAGACTAAGTTTTTAATAGACTTTTTAATAGGAGAATTCGTCTTCTGTACTAACACTGATTTTGAGAGATATAGACTGAATTTTCAATAGACTTTTTATTAGGAGAATTTGTCTTCTGTACTAACAATGCAATTAGTCCCCTATCCACCAACAAGTCAAACGCTGAAAAGAGAGCTGGATTGGCCACACGATTCGTAGGGACACTAACCATATACCGAAGCAAGCGCTAGACTGGAACTCGCCAGGAAAACGTAAGTGTGGCCGTCCCAAACAGACCTGGAGGCGGACTATTGTTGCAGAAGTGACGAGTCTCGGAATGACTTGGAGCGAAATTAAGTTTGAAACTCAAGACAGACAGGGATGGTGACGCACTGTCAACGCCCTCTGCCTCATCTAGGGGCCATTTGACCTTAAGTTACCAACACAATGAAATTTTGTTGCTGTCTGTAACTTTTTGAAATCTAGAATTCGATAAAATATAACATAGAAGTATCTTATAACATACTAAAGGAGATTATTACATTGTTTTTATCAAAAAACCAAAAAGAAGTTAGCTTTCTGATGCCTAACATAATACACTTACAATATAATATTTCCAAAGTACACAAATATTTGTCTTTAGCAGTATCTTGTGGTATTTTGAAATAAATTATTCATTTATACGGGGAATTGCATTTTTTAGCTAAGAAATTCAAAACGGTAGCACATTCCTATTTAATACTGTGGTGGTAGTATTAAACTTAAAGTAGTACTCGATTGGCAGCACTAAGCTCGCCCTACGTTACGTATTTTTTAAGTTATGTTTATGTTATGTATACAGTGATCTACATCGTGAAAATTTACAAACATTAATTAGTATGTCCCGGGAATCTCGTTATACTGATCCCGGGATGTTTGGACAGCACTATATCGAACAGTTCCAATTAACTCTTTTCCCCTAGAGTACTGCATGTGTCATGGCCAATGTGTCTATCAACTGTTTCAATATATTTATTTAAATCTTTCACCTTTTTCTGCACGAGAATAAGACAAAGCTACGAGATAAGTTACCAGGCAAAGATATCAATATTTAAACTGTCATGGTCAAAATTTCTGGAACATATACATCGGATCGGATGCTCAAAACAATATGGCAAAAATCCTAAAACTTTAATAGCAATCTCTAGAAAAGAGATAAACTATCCAGATTTTTGCAAAACGTAGACAATTACTCTAATAATATTTAAAATAAGAATACGAGTAACCAATCAAGAGCTGGAATCAAAGAATGCTTTGCCCACATACGTAAGCTTTCGTTTTAAAAACACTGGTTTTTTCATTCATATGACACGATACCGGGGAAGGTCAGCTGAACAAAAGGTGCAGGTAGAACGGGATCGGGGTGCGTGATCCAGAACCTCCTGGGCAACGGAGACGGTAGCACCTCTCTCCCAGGGGAGACGCTGCCAGCTACGGCAAATACTGGGCACGGCGGGAGCGGCCCTATAGAGGGCTACTCGAAAACTTCCCACATGTCCCTCTGACTATCAGAGGGCACAGTGGAGTTCAGGCAAAGGGCAGTCTGGTTGCGAAAAGCAGGCGTAGGGGTTACATGTACAGCCACGTGTTACCCCTTAAACCTGCCGGAGCAGTGACGCGACGTTTCCCTTCCTATTATATTTACAAAGATACAGCTTCTGGAATGGTGACCTCAAATTTCTATACTTTTCATCAGGCTATATTTGGTTCATAAATTTGACAGTGGGTATTATACATTTATGAACCAAATATAGAAAATCTGAATCTCTCAAACGGAAATTCAAGGCCTTAAGAAATGAGCAACGGTGCTTTAAAATTCATATTTAGTAAGAAGGCGGTTCTTCTCCGATGCAGGTTTTAGGTTCAATTTGCTCTGGGTGCTGTGAAAGGACTACGTCGCAAAAAATGCTGGTTATGCCAAGTTCACATCCTTCTAAATTCCATTTATTCATTATGGTAATCTAAGATATGATCTCATAAACCGGTCAGTGCTCCAAGAAAATATTATGTCGGAGCTGGTGGCTCGCCAAAAATGCGCTAGCCATAAGCGTATAGTATAATAGTTTACTAGCTGACCTGCGCCGGCTTCGTCTGTGGTATATTTTGAATCCTCATATCATCCCTTTGAGTCCGTAATTTTATTGTTTTCAACAATGTATGGAAATCTATCGGATTTGTTGACATTTATAATTACTGCTCCGCTTCCTTAAATAGTAGCGTGATGATATATAGCTTAAAACTTTTGTCAATAAACAAACTTCAACAAAAAATATATTTTTAAACAAACGAACTCTTTTTTTAGTAAAAATATTTAAAAGAATTATAGAAGTTGGGATTCCTTAATCAAATTTTAATTAGTTTAGTAGATTATCATCATTCTAGCGTGGTTCCCGATTGCATCTGATGCTTTTAATAAGGCTTGCAGTTCCCCCTCGCTAATGTTAAAATTCCCCTCTCTCCCATAAAATTTGTAAACACCAAACCAAAAGGAGGAGAAGGACTAATTTTATTGAACTCCGGAATCCGATGTAAAAGGCTCGGATGCAACATGGAACAACGTTAAGATAATCATGATGAAGATAATATCTATAAATCCATCTATATTTTGATAGAAAAAGGTATTTAATATGTTTAACCCTACTCTAGAATTCATAACACAAGCTATTTTTAGTTTGGATATAATAATATTCTTATTCAAAACTTTTCCACGCTAACCCCTCAACAATATTGATCTTCTTTTATGTTAGTGATGAATATTGGGTTCAATAATGCCCGTGGCTTCTGATAAAACCTTCCGTTTACGTAACAACGCACTTAATATTAACGAGGGGAAAAATGTTCCCAGTATTCATCCTTTTTTCACTTATCTCAAACCGAATATATTTATATTAGCAGCAAAAAACACACGTACCAAATAAATGTTTATTATTTTTTGAAAACGTGAACAGGCTTATACGTGTCACGTAGACACATTTTTAACATCAAACTGTAGAAATTGCACCTGAATTACGACCGGAAACTCAGTTACAGATTGGACGGTATGTCCGGCAAATCTCTCATTTATATCCGGCTATTTTCATTCGGATAACCGGTTTTACGGCACTTTGTTGGTTTTGGACGTCAATAAGATTAGATACTTTTGTAAAAACACAGATAATACGGAGTTTATGAGGTAATGAAGGAAAAAATCAAAGGATATTTTATGGGGACTGGTTTTATATTTGAGTTTTTTTTTACGTGTGAGCGGCTTGTTTTGAGCAAATCTGATGCTATTTGGTGACAAAATGTTATAGGGATGTAAAAAACGATATAAAATCCATACTAAAAAGATATCATTCACGCTTTTTTTTCAATAATAACATAATTATATATGATGAATGTTATTAGTTTTTTTTTCTGATTTATTCACTAGAAGTTGTCGCTCGTGGTTCCACCTAAGATCTATTCACCCATCCTGGATGAAACTCGATGGATGGCCTCTTGAATAGTAATAAAATAAATACAAAAAAAACCACGGTAGCCTAGTGGTATGGGTAATGGACTGCTGAGACGAGGTCTCGGATTCGATCCCAGGTTTACCATGGCACACACCAATGACTTTTCAATGCTTTTCAAAGTTATGTGTGTATTTATCGCAGGTTTATAAGTGCCCGGTTAATGGTATTAGGCTGGCCACCTATTACATTAGGACCTAAACATAAACTGGCGAAATGTGGGTGCTAGCACCTCTGCCTACCCCTTCGGGGATATATATATATATATATTATGTAAACACAAAATGCCTGGTAATAGAACGTTTGACATTGTGAGGTTGGCTTGGTCTCCAAATAGTAGTGGGCCTCACACTGAAGCAGTTGATTACAAACTTCTCCAACTAATTTTTCATAAATTTTGATGTGGGTTCTAAAATAATTTAACTTTCTCTAAGACTTCCTAAATGTCATGCGGTGTTTTCATCGATCACTACTGTTGATCATAGTATACAGGAGTTACAGCAAAGGAATGTCTAGCAATGATGCCTTCGCCGGTTCCAGGTAGAAGGCCAAAGAAGTCTTGGCTTGACATCGTGAAGGGTGGCATGTGTGCAAATAGTCTCACTACCATGGACGCCCAAGGTTGTGCGAAGTGGAGAAGGAGAAGCCAGAAGGCAGAGCCTAAGCTCCGGAGGCACCTTGGCCTCGGATGCAATTAGGCTAATACGTCTTAATGATGACGATGGTGAATGACGGTAGTGGAAAGAGATTATTCACGTTAAAATTTTACTGTTAAAAAATATACATACATTTTTAAAGGTCTTCCTTTATTATTCGCTTCATTAAAGTTTATTAACCGTATTCACAATCCACGCGGTCAGCTGTTGACTGTACAAAAACGTTGAAAAAACAAAATGAGTTCTCATATTGGAAACCTTGATTAAATTGCTTTACTTAGTTTTAATATATCTCGCTATAAATCGGGGCTTGTTTACCGGATCTACCGGGTATTTAGAGGTTTGTTGGCAGTCCGTTCGTGCTTAGACCTTCCATAATCTATCATGGTTGAAGTTTTTATTTTGTCAATCTGGATACGAACTTTCTTAAATCCATCGAGATTTAAGTGCTTTTCATTTGAATTATTTATTAATAATATAAACATATCTCTACTTGAATAATTGCATTGACAGATAACCAGTCGGATAACGATGTGATCCATTTTTCCTGTTTGGAGTACTAAATCCTAAAAATGTCAAGAGAGACAAAAGCTTCCACAGGAATCGGTTCTTGGTTATCCGCTCTTGGGCCGCTACTGTGGAACATTGGATACGACTGGGTGCTTCGCGGTGAGCTTGCGGACGGCGCCGCCGTCACGTGCTATGCGGACGACACGCTAGTGACGGCGAGCGGGGCTACATACCGCGAAGCGATCCTGAGGGCCACGACCGCGGTTGCTCAAGTCGTGGAACGGATCCGGCGGCTGGGCCTTGAGGTGGCTTTGCATAAATCCGAGGCCATGTTCTTTCATGGACCTCGGCGCACGCCACCACCTGGTTCCAGTCTCACAGTGGGAGGCACTCTCATCGGCATCAAGCCCCTGATGAAATATCTGGGGCTCGTGCTCGACGGCTGGTGGGACTTCGGGAAGCACTTCCGAAGTCTGGGCCCCAAATTGGTGGGCACAGCCAACGCTCTGGCGCGGCTACTGCCCAACCTGAGGGGCCCGGAGGACTCCTGCAGGAGACTCTACGCGGGTGTCGTGCGGTCCATGGCCCTGTACGGGTGTCCCGTGTGGGCGGACACCCTGAGTGATCGGCACATGCTCCTGCTGCAGCGTCCGCAGCGGAAGTTGGCGTGCCGCATCATAAGGGGGTACCGCACGATATCATTCAACGCGGCGAGTCTCCTCGCCGGATCGCCACCATGGATCCTGGAAGCGAGATGCCTTTCGGCGCTATACCGGTTCCGAAAGGCGGCGCGGGAGCGGGGTCACGATCCCGAGCCCGAAGAAATTCGGGCCGTGAGATCCCGGCTCCACAGGGAAATGGTGGCGGAATGGGAGATACGACTTGGGCGACCAGGCGCAGGGCACGCCGTAGTAACGGCGGTAAGACCCATCATGGGGGAGTGGCTAGAGAGGCCACACGGCAGCCTCTCGTACCGTCTGACGCAGATGATCACCGAGCACGGATGCTTAGGAAAGTATCTGCGTCGGATGCAGAAAGAGCCAACGTCCGAGTGCCATCACTGCGACGCGAGCGAGGACTCAAGTCCGCACACGCTCACCGAGTGTCCGGCGTGGGAGACGCCGAGGCGGGAGCTTGTGGCGGCCCTGGGAGTGAGGGTTCTCACGCTCTCCACCTTGCTCGCGGCGATAGTTCACTGCGCGGATGCGTGGGCGGCCGGCGCCTCCTTCTGCGAGCAAGTAATGCTTGTGAAGGAGGAGGCGGGGCGGGAGCGGCAGCGGGAGCGACGAAGGATCGCAAGACAAGCTGCCCGCGTACGAAGGCAACTCGGGCGTCGGAGGTCGATGAACGACCTCCGCCCCCCATGAGCGCCGGCCTGGGGGTGACAGGTGAAGCCGCCTGTCACCCTAGCAGAAGCAGGCCGCGGCGGTGGCGCGCGTGGTGATGGCACTCGGACGTTGGCTCTTTCTGCATCCGACGCAGATACTTTCCGAAGCACCCGTGATCGGTGATCATCTGCGTCAAACGGTACGAGAGGCTGCCGTGTGGCCTCTCTGGCCACTCCCCCATGATGGGTCTTACCGCCGCTACTACGGCGCGCCCTGGATTTTTGTGCCTTAAAGCTTACCAAACAGTTTTCATTCATTTACTTAATACTTTTAATATACCTACTTGAGTTATGAATGAGGATTTATAACATAATAAGGCAAGGACTTCGCACGACGAGGAGATTACCGCACATAAAAAAAGTTCTGCTATTTGTTCCATACAATCGTCATAATATTAGGATACATATTAACATCCAAATATCTTTATTATATTATTTTACATTAAATAAGTAGGCCGCGTGGTTTCCGGCAGAGTAGAATTAGGGCCACCCCACCTCTGCGGTGTCGTACAAGGCGACTAAGGGATAGGGCTGTTTAACGTCAGACAGATATATACAGCCCAGACTCAGCCTCAGATGCATGGCTCAACTCAGTCAACAATAGTGCCCGGAATACGGAAATAGGCTCACCCCCTATTACGTGGAACCGAAAACAATTATTGGTGAAATGTGGGTGTTAATTCACCTCTGCCTAACCCTCCAGGGACAAAGGCGTGTTTATATGTATGTATGTATGTAAATAAGTAGGATAAAAAATTATGAATTTAGGCTTTGATAAAAAATTTAAAATTAGTTTTTACCATTATTTTTATAGTCTTTTCCCCTTTTCCTTCTACAATGTATTGTAGTTCACGGATTGGATTGAGAAATCTATTTTGCCGAGACAATCTTTGGAAAAGATTGAAGCACTCTCGAAATAGGGATTCACATGTCGTTTTCGCATTGTCGTGCGATGTACCAATCACAAATACGAACCTTCCCACGGAACAAAGCCATTCAGATTTTCACATTATTTCGGACCGAATTCACGTCATTTTTCTGGGAACATTCTAAATTTCGTAAACTCAAGGCAAGACGTTCAAAAAACGAAAAATAAATTGTACAGTTAGCTGGAGAGAAATTTATTTGATCTCCTAACCCCGGCAGAAAACGGTATCGGTATCCCTCTGCCGGAGCCGCTGAGACAGGTTATGTCGGACTTGAAGCGACTAAAACGCACGGCGTCTGTGGGTCTTTGTTGGTTGCCGAAAAGGAAAGGTTGACAGGCATATCCCTCGCATGCCGGCCGACCTAGGGCCATCACTCTCGATCTGGCCCTCCTTGGGTGTGAGGAACACGGAGCCTCAACTCGTCCACGGAGAACGGGGAGGCACCGAATGTCCGCAGTCGCCGCGGTCTGCTTCTATCAGGGTGACAGACGGCTCCACCCATCATCCCTATTCCCGCGAAGGGGGTGGAGGGGAGTTCATTCTCCGACGCTCAACCGATACCCCGACTAGGCTAATACTAAGCACTGGCTTCAGCCCCAAATGTATAGTTAGGACTCTGTACGAGTAGTTGGGACATGAGGGATATTCCAAACGCAATCTTACCCTCGGAAATTAATGATCCAAGACGGTATGTGGTTTTAATTGGTTCGAGTCCCACATAATCTTCCCCACTGGCTTTTTTTCGGACTTTAAAAGAAAAAGGTGTACAGTCAACAGAAAAATAACAATAGCACCCATCAAATTATAATATTATGTATCGTTGACCATATATATCATCTTTTTCAATCAACCCGCACCTCTCAGCGACTGTCCACTTTAACGTCTAAAAGGGCAATTTGTCACCCTCAGCCCCACTTTATAAATTCTGTTCACAAAACAGAAAGCCCAATATAATCTTCAAAGCTATATCATTTTCAGGGGGGCCACAAAATCTACGGTCATGTAGACATTTCAAAACGGCGATCTCTCAGACTGCCACTAAATACTACTGTGAAGACTCACAATGACAAATAAATTCCAAAAAATTAGTAGCTAAAAAAATATAATAACAATAGACTTCTTTATTCCTTAAGAAGTGTTTAAAAAATGTTATATCTATCTCATGAATGTCTATTAAAGTCTTTAAGTCGTTCTAAGAAGGTGATGATAAAATGTTAATGTTATAAAATCACGGCTCGAGGGCTGAAACAGGATAAGAAAGGAAGTATGAATAATGTAGATACCATCAGATGTTGGGCCACTTACTTTTAATATTTTATATCTAATAGTTTTATAAGTGAATATTATCACAGGGTAGGTAATAGTACAAACATACATATAATTACGCCTTTTTCCCCGGAGGGTTAGGCAGAGGTGAATTAACACCCGCATTTCCATTTCATTTCAGTGAGCCTATTGTCGTCTTCCGGGCACTATTGTTGACTCGAGCCATCCATCTGAGGCTGAGTCTGGGCTGTATTATCTGTCTGATGTTAAACAGCCCTATCCCCTAGTCGCCTTGTACGACACCGCATGGGAAGAGATGGGGTGTTTCAAATTCTACTCTGCCAGAGTTTAAAACGTGGTCTACGGACGGTGTAATCAGTTTGAAATGCAAAAGCATCTAATAGGCTAATAGTAGTGACGTACTTTCACATTTGGAATTTGATTTGATTATATATATATTTATATTATAATATGTATGTATTTGCCGCATATGCAAACATGCAAATAAAAAGTATTCACTTCAAAGAGGTGTGACATGTCAAATGTCACATTTTGTCTACTGTTAAAGGTACTCACCTGGCTGTAAAGAATCTAAAAAAATTAAATAACTTACCAGTTGTACGTATTTGGTCTTGGTCATATTTGTCAAATAGGTAATAAGGCAAATGCTTTGTCAAATACACTGTCCACATACGGTAATTGTTTGTCAAATATGTTAAATATGCAAATACGAATAGTCATGTGAAGTACCACTACTACAATTGACAATAATGATATGTAAAATCATTACTTGAGCTTGACTGCAAAATAATTTTAAAATGTGTCCAAGATGTCCTTCAATATTTGTCGGTAAATAAATAAAATCCTACCGCTCATTTAGGAGCCCAACCACTACATAGGTGGAGTGAATATGACAAATGATAGTCAACATTACGATGGGAATTTTTATCTTTGACAGATATAGGTGATCCCCCTGGGATAAACGTGATATTTTCAAATAGAAATATTGTGATATTTACTGATTCTATAGGTAAGACTCTTTCAAATTATTACCTATCTATCTATTCTTGAGACATTATTAGCTACGAATTTGTTGTGTAATAAAATCTATCAGACGTCAAAAGATATAATATATTATATACTATATTTTCTTTTATTGGGAATTTGTTACATGTCACTCAATCAAAGAGGATAGAAGTTGAAGATACGTGTTTGGAGTTAAAGCAACAACAAATGGATCGCGATAAAATGTGCTGAAACAATTTTATTTCAAAACTTTATATAAACATCCTGTACCTTTTATTTGCGAATACGAATATGTCAGACACGGTACTGACTAAAACCGCCGTCTAGGGCCTTCAGACGCCCGAGCGTGAAGCGACCCAGGCGGCTTGTACCTAACTATGAATTAGGTTGAAATTGCTTGAAACTTTGCCTCTAGCTTATTATCAGGTGAGGTAAAGAAAAATTGATGAGTGCCATAAAAAAAATACAGAAAAAGGCTATAACATTGTCGGGCGTGAAAGGCGACTGATTACAGCACTAGGCTATACCCAGCCTTGTTCGCCGCTTGTCTTCAGCGCTCATCAAGGTTTAGTTCAAAAAACTGCTTCATAATAATGTTGGACAAGACAGCATGAATAATTTATTTCTGTTACCAACAGTAGGATACGTTTGCGCATTTATTAACATGAATTTAAATACATTTACAGCTTCATTTCATGTCAGCATAGTGTTGAAAAATGTGAATTGTTTACGAATTTGTGACGCTTGAGCTTGTCACTTGATTGAAAGGATAAAAGAAAATGAGGTCTGAATTATTATCATAATTATACAAGATATCGGGATATTCTGCTACTGCCAATTTGTTGAACTGACGGTTTTTCACAGCTGCGATATGTTTTCTGACTCTCTCTGCAATGGTTCGCTTGGTCTGGCCTATGTAGGAACATCTTGAGTCGGGTACCAATCACTGGATTGAGCTTCATAAACCCAAAGTCCTCTCCACTGATCGCCACTACTATTCACGGATTGTGCGTGAAGCCATTGAAAACAAAAAATATAAAAATTTCAATAGAGAAGATGGATTCAAACTATCCAGAACGTGGAATCCAGTGATTAAAATACTAAAACCCAAAAACACAGTGCTGTTAAAAACTGACATAGTGAGTGTGGTATGTCGCCAGCCTAACCGTTCATAATAAGTGTAATGGTGGGTAGGCGCTCAAAAAATGTTCCCCGTATACCTCTCGACACTCGAAGACTAGTCAAGTCGTGACCACGGGTGCTGCAACGCATCCGACACGTCGGCAGGAATAGTAAGTTCCAAGATATAATTCGCGAGAAGTCCCTATATCTTGTATAATTATGAATTCACACTGCGAAAGTTTAAAACGAACAGAATTATTATCATTTTAGCTTTGTATCGATTGCATATGATGGCCAACACCTCGTTTGGAAGGGTTCGCATGTTTTAAAATTCGACTAATTTGTTCAATGATAATTATTAATTGCCACTTACCTCTTATTTCTGAAAGGTGACTCCCGCCTGAGCCCCGTTAGTTAGTTAGCTGGTGTACCTGAAGGTCAGACCCATTAATACATACATACATACATACATATAATCACGCCTTTATACCTGAAGGGTTAGGCAGAGGTGAATTAATACTCACATTTCACCAATAATTGTATACGGTCCCACGTAATAGAGGGTGAGCCCATTGCCGTATGCCGGGCACTATTAATGGAATCACTAATAGTCAACAAAAATTTTCCTACTGCAGAAACCATATTAAAAAGTTACTGATTTCCTTAATGATGACATTGTCTGAATATTACCTATCATTCAAATCTATAATTACATGAGACTTTATTGACGTTATACTTTACTTTTTGACGATTTCCATGTTATATTGTTATTATTTTTTGACATGTCTTTTTACATTTTAGTGACATGTCTGGGGTGAAACCACATTGGTTTACGCAAGCATTAACAGTCGCGCACCGATAACTCTTTCCCAAAATATAAAGGTGTATGATGGAATTTTTATGCCTGTGGGCATCGCCCTTGTAGATAACACGAACACCATGAATTCGGGATCATATCCTGGGATAAGATATTGTTAAATAGTGATAAGCATGCAATCCCAATGTATAACGATTTTTTTATATATAGGACACGTCAATTAGACTTCGCCTTGCCTGAAGGTAAGCTGAAGGCAAAGTCTCAGAAAGGAGGGTCACCATTACTTACATATACCATGTGACAATAATGACACTCAGCTTGACGGCCTCATCATATGCTTTCTCACGCCCCGCTTAAAGGACCCGGGACTGTAGGAAGAAGGAAACACAAGTCATCCTGTATCATATCAAGTAGTCAAATATTTTTTCCACTATTATTGTTTCCACCAGTCACTACGTCCTCTTGCAAACAAATAGCAATTATTTGTTCCTCCCATCTGAGCTCTAGGTACTGACGCCTTCACGGTTATGTATTGTCAAACAAAGGGCTTAAGCCTACAATCACATATACGGGATGGAAGATTTTGACCCTACCTGAAGGGCAAGTTGTCTAAATGCTTGTGATAGTGAATTTCATTCCAAGGAAACATTTCATTTTTAGTAAGAAACCAAATTGTCAACTCAAAGGTCGACCTTTGAGTTAAAGTGCGTTATTTTTTTAATTTGAATTTATAAGATTAGATTTAGATTCCAAGGAATGAAAGGTTGCCTGGAAGAGATCGCTTGTAGCGATAAGGCGCTATTTGTACATTTTTCATAATGTTGCATGTACTATGTAATGTATTTGTGTACAATAGAGATTATCATATCTTATCTAATCTTATCTTATCTTAAGGATTTCTTTTAATCTAAATTATCATGTTAGTAAGAGAGATTTGATTGATACTATCGATTGATGACATAAAAATACAAGCTGTTACTTTTTAAGTAAGCGAATTTTTGAACATCTTTGAATACAATTTGGTTTCTTATTAAAAATAAGGAAATGTTTCCTTGGAATGAAATTCGCTATCTGTAGTATTTAGACAACTTACCCTCCAGGTAAAGTCAAAATCTTCCACCCTGTATATACATAGTAAGTATTACCAAATCACTATTTCGTACACAAACACCTGGGTTTTGGTAAACACAGAGTGTTTTCATAAGACAGTATATATTGAATATTATTTTTAAATCAACTTGTGTTTGAATCGGAAACGATAACGGTTTTGTGATTCTGGAATCAGTTTATATGCAAATCTTGTCTATGGCATGTATTGGAAAATCTAAAAATACATTTTATTTTTTCTATACTGGAATATGCTTTTAAACTACGATACAAGTTAATAATAATAGAAGAGAGAACTCTTTCTTTGTGGATTTACCTTGTCCAGTGGAACACAAAACCAACGTCCTATCGAGTAGGGCACTTAATGCAGTAATTATGACAATTAGACAACTGAGACATATCCTGTAGTAAATACTTTACATTAAATGTAATAATATAATGGTAGCACTTCATATGGCTATTTATGTTTTCTAAAGGGCGTTTGTAGATTTGGCAAAATATTTTATGTATATGCGAACATACATACATATATATACAAACAATCACGCTTTCATCTCCGGAGGATTGGGCCGAGGTGAATTAACACCCCCATTTCACCAATCATTAAATTTGGTTCCACGTAATTGGGGCCGTCTTCCGGGCGCTATTGTTGACTCAAGCCATGCATCTGAAGCTTAGTCTCGGTTGTGTAAATCTGTCTGAAGTTAAACAGCCCTATCCCTTAGTCACCTTGTACGATACCGCATGGGAAGAGATAGGGTAGTCCAAATTCTACTCTGCCGGGAACCACGCAAATATAGACAAATAATTTACTTTACTAAAAAATATTAACTTCAAAGAGTTGTCACAATATGTTTAACTAACGCATTTTCTTTCTTTCTTTCTATGAATTGTCATATTTTGTCTACTGTTAAAAGGTACTCTACTGACCAAAAAGAAATTAAGAAACTAAATAATTTGTTAACTGTGCGTATTTGGCATTGGTCATATTTGTGAAATAGGTAATAAGGCACACATAATAATTGTTTGTCAAATGTGTCAAATACGCAAGCACAAAAAGCCATGTGAAGTGCCACCATTAAATGACACTGTTTGAAGTTTACTTAAATATCACTCAATGAAAAAAACTATTCTTAATGGATTCAATCGCGGTTTATTTGGTACTTAGCCCGTTTCTCCGCCCGCGTGAATGTTGGTTATCGCGACCAAACATAGCTACTACGTCCTTTCCCAAGGTCTAATTTATCTCTGTACCAAATTTCTCCAAAACCAGTATAGTAGTTTAGGCGTGACAGTGTAACAGACAGACAGACAGAGTTACTTTCGCATTTATAATATTAGCATGGGTTATTTACACTAAGCTAAATATGTAAACAAATAAATGGCAACAGAATTTATTAATGAAATTTCGACTTTAATTTCAATTTTATGTCTAAACGCTTACAAAATCTAAAACTCTATTTCATATTTGCAAAATCTCTGCAGTGCAGTCGCTATGATTATGTTATATCATTGCTAAGTGAGGATGTGATAAAGAGCATAAAATATATTTATTCATCGCTGTCCTGGCTCTGCACTGCAATAGTGAAAAGCTGGACAATAAGCGACAGTATACTGGAGTATAATTTACCGCGAATATGCTTTAGAAAAGAGATATCTTTGCCGCAATTCTGGTTATTATTTGAAGGAATAATATTATCTGTTGTCAAGTAAAATGATGTGTGAGCGTTATGAGATACGGATATTGTTTATCAAACTTGATAGTTTAGCTATATTAAGTGTAATCGTGAATTCATTTTTACTATTACATACATACATACATGTAATCACGCCTTTATCCCCAAATTGTTAGGCAGAGGTGAATTAACACCCACATATAATAAATCATAAAATTCTGTCCCACTTAATAAGGGGTGAGCCTATTGTCGTCTTCCGGGCACTATTGTTGACCATGCATCTGAGGCTGAGTCTGGGCTGTATATTATATCTGTCTGAAGTTAAACAGCCCTATCCCTTAGTCGCCTTGTACGACAACCCATGGGAACAGATGGGGTGGTTCAAATTCTACTCTGCCGGAAACCACGCGGCTCTGGTCCAAATTCTACTCTCCCAGAGTTTAAAACGTGGTCTACGGACGGTGTAATCAGTTCGAAACGCAAAAGCATCTATTTACGCAGTTCGGAAAGCATCTGATGAGGCCGCCAAGCTGAGTGCCACGCCACCATTGTAACATTACTTAGTGTCTGTAATGGTCACCCTCTTTCCTGAGATTTTGCCTTTAGCTTACCATCAGGCGAGGTGAAGTCAGGTTGGCGTGTCCTAGATAAAAAAAAACTTAGGCAAATGAAAAGTATGTGAGTAGTAGTAAGTAATAATAATAATAAATAAATAATAAATAAATATTCCATGACATTCTACACAACGCTATCTAGACCCATGATAAGCATAGCTTAACTAGCTTGTGTTATGGGATCTAGAATGCGGATAAACATACTTATATACTTTTTTTTTTTGTAAATACATACACTGTTTGCACTGAGCGGGAATCGAACCCGCGCCCTCTGAATAGCAGTCGAATGCTTTACCGCTACGCCACGGAGGTCGTCGTCGTCGTGATATATTGTAACGGAAATAAACAAATGGCAACATTGACTGGTGACGTGTTGGTGCGGAGAGGTGGGAGCGATGGAGGGGCGAGCCGAGGAGAGGAGAGGTGTAGTGTGGAGTCTATAAAAGGGGTGTGATTTGGTGTCTCGGGGCATTATTATTGGAAAAATCAACTGTTTATGTTTAATAAAAGTAAAAAGTATTATTGTGTTAACGGGTATTTATTTCACTTCCAACAACGTCGTAACAATCAGAAGTGGGATTTACTGAACTTGGCACTTGGCAGAAGACAACGCAAGATGAAGAGGTTCCAGGACAGGTCTAGCTGTTCTGAAAACAGCAAAAGGAGCAGAAGTAATAATTCTCACGTAAGTGGAAATAATAATTCTCCTTCATGCTCAGCAAAAGACATAATAAAAAAGAAAGTAGAAGCTGCTGTAGAAAGATGTTTAAATAATAACGATAATATATTACATAATCGCATGGCCAGAATACAGAATACTGCTAAATTAGTTCCCGATTTTGATCCGGATAATCGTGATTTAAATATAAAAAGTTGGATTAAGAAAATTGAGCAGTTAGGCTCAATTTACCACTGGAACGACGAAACTAAATCATTTATATTACAATCAAAATTACAAGGTCAAGCTAGACGATGGTTTGATAGATTAGAGTCTTACGATTATTCGTGGGTAGAATGGAAATCAATGGTCATAAGGGCGTTTCCGCGCTATATTGACTACGCGTCCCTATTAGATGAACTAATTGATCGAAAAAAACTCTCAACGGAAACAATGACTAAGTATTTTCAGGAGAAATTGGCCATGTGTTATAGATGTCAACTTATCGATCAAGCTTCTGTGTCGTGTATCGTTCGGGGACTGCCGACCGAATTACGTGCGAACGCACTAGCGTTTCAATGCTCTACTCCAGATGAGCTGTATGAGGGTTTCTTGTCCGCTTTTGATTCCTATCAAACTAATGCGTTGAAAATCCAAAACTCATCCGTGAAGTCGTCCGTAACACGTAAAGATAGCGAAGGATCTAATAGCCAGCCCCAAAGAAGTATTGATGGAAGGAAATCGCCTATGTGCTACCGATGCAAGGAAGTTGGGCATGTGGCAACCACATGCAAGATGCCAGATAAACGCAAATGTTTTAGATGTGGAAACGTGGGCCATGTGGCAAGTACATGTATCACGGTGGAGGATAGTCAGGCTAGCATCAAGAAAGTCCAGTTATTGTCGCAATTGAATGATATGTATAAGAAGCAGGTTAAGGTCAATGATGTATTTATGAAGGCTTATTTAGATACAGGAAGTGAGCTCAACGTGATTTCTCAAGAAGTTTCTAATGCTTTGAAATTGAAAAAAGAACCCTCTAATACTGTCTTGAAGGGGTTCCATGGTTGCTCGGTGCCGACTTCTGGGGTGGTACAATTTAATTTATTAGTAGACAACGTATACATTACGACTACTGCTGCAGTGACTGATATAGACCTGGGTGACGTCGTTTTGATCATTGGGCAGACAGTCATTAATAGGGAAGACGTCATGCTTAATGTGTCGAAGCATGGTGTCACCCTATGCAAAATACTGAACTCCTCAGATGACCTGATGAGTATTGGCACTTTTAATGAAGCGACTAGTTTCAGAGTCCAACTTACCGAAGATACAACCATACCTGTCGGAGACAACCTTGTAAGAGTGTTAGTTCAGGGAGCTGACTCCGGAGACTACTGCACTAAACCAAGGCGATTCTCTATGGGAAACGTCGTGTATGCAGTCGCCAGTGCGGTACTACGAAGAGGCGGAGGCTATGTCGGAGTTTGCAACATCGGTGTCGGCCCCATCATTTGGAAGAAGGGGATGACTATAGCCAGAGCCGAAAAAATGTGAGGTGAGTTCTAATTGTCTAACTATGAGGAGAGATGAGTGTGGTGAGAATTTTAATCGTGAGTTGGCAAATATCAATGTGGGTGATATTGGTGAGAAACATTTTAAAAGCTTAACAACACTTTTAAGAACGTACAGTGACTGTTTTGCTACTACAAGCAAGGAAATAGGTTGCACAAATTTAGGAGAAATGACTATTGAGCTTAATACTAATAAACCTGTTGTTCGAAAACCATATAGATTAGCGCATTCGGAAAGAAAAGTCGTAAGAAATTTAGTTAATGATTTGATAGATACCCCCATCATTCGGGAATCTAACTCTCAGTATGCATCTCCGATAATATTAGTACGTAAGAAAAACGGTGACTATACATAGATTATGTGTGGATTACAGGGATCTGAATGCAATTACGATTAAAGATCGATTTCCTATGCCTCATATCGACGATCAGTTATCACAATTAGCGGGTAAATCTTATTTCACCAATTTGGATTTATTTTCTGGCTACCATCATATTAAAATAAGTGATGATTCAATTTCTAAGACTGCCTTCGTTACCTCAGACGGATTATACAAGTATATGATATGAGGGTACCCTTTGGATTAGCAAATTCTCCATCAGTGTTTATGCGGGTCATCCAAAAATTAGTGAAACTTGTGGGTAGTGATGAAATGTATATCTGACGGTCTTAGTTTACTCGAAAAAGTGCTTGTTCAGTTACGTAATGCTGATTTGAAGTTGAATATGAAGAAGTGTGCATTCCTTAAATCCGAGGTGACATTTCTCGGACATGAAATCAGCGCTAAAGGGATTAGGCCGGGTAACCACAAAATAAGCGCGGTGATTGATTTTCCTTAGCCAACAAATTTGCATCAGTTACGTCAGTTTTTAGGTTTGTGCAGTTATTTTAGAAAATACATTAATCAGTTTGCCTTATTGGCGAAACCGTTCACCGATTTAACAAAAAAATCTACCGATTGGTTCTGGTATGACGTACATGACCATTGCTTTTGTATGTTAAAACAAACTTTGTGTTCTCGCCCTCTTCTTGCTTTATATGACCCTTCGTTACCTTGCGAAATTCACACTGACGCGAGCAAGATGGGTATAGCCGGTATACTATTTCAAACGAACGAGCAAAGTGAGTTGAAGCCTGTGTTTTACTATAGCCGAGTAACGTCGCGTGAGGAATCAATGTATCACAGTTATGAACTTGAGACATTGGCGGTCGTAGACTCTTTGAAACATTTTCGCGTTTATGTACTGGGGACTAGAGTCAAAGTGGTTACAAATTGCATAATATTATTTTACAATTATCGGAGGGTAATGTTTGTACAGACGTTCAAAATAATTACAAATTTAAGAATAATCGATTATTTAAGAAAACATTGCATGGTGATCGGTTAGTAGTACCTAAATTCGCTAGATGGAAGTTTATGCAAAAGTTTCACGATCAGATAGGGCATGTGGGTGGGTATTAAACGTTGATTATTGGTTTCCTAAGATGACCCGTTTTATAAAAAAAAAATATATTACTAATTGTTTAGAGTGCGCATACGCGAAAGGAAATCATGGTAGGCCAAGTGGTGAGTTGCATCCTATCCCTAAGCCTTCAGCCCCTGTGGAAGTAGTACACATAGACCATCTATGCCCCTTTTGTAAGACTAATAAAGGTCATCAATATGTACTAATGATTGTCGACGCCTTCTCAAAGTTTATGTTAACTCTTTTGAAACTGTCACTGTACTCAAAGATGTATTTAGTTTATTCGGTTTTCCTAAACAAGTCATCTCTGATAGGAATTTAGCATTCACTAGTAGAGTTTTCAAAGAATTTTCTATAAAATATCAATTTCATCATACCTTAAATGCCATAGCATGCCCACGTGCTAACGGTCAAGTCGAACGATATAACCGAACGTTGTTAAATGCTATGCGTACTCGTAATATAGATCCGAATATGTGGACTGAATGTATACCGGATGTAGTTTGGGGTATAAATAATACCATAAATGAAAGTTTGGGCTATCATCCCTATGAAATTATGTTTAGCTGTAGAGGTAGGCTTTTGCCAAACCTTGTTGGGAATGAACAAAATATAACCAGTAGTGAAAAGCGTAAAAATGCTTCTCAGCGACTGAAGTTGCGAGCAGAAAAGATGAAGCGAAGTTATGATAAACGTCATAGGGCCGAACAAGTTTTCAATAAAGGAGACTTAGTTCTATGGAAACAAGCGCCCTCTGGGGGGAAGTTAAAAAACGTAAATAACAAACTGCAAGTTTTGTATTCTGGGCCCTATGTCATTCAGCAGGTTCTTAATAATGGTAGATATGAAATTAGAAGTGTGGAGGGTATTCGTGGCTACAAAAAGTTCACCGGCATAGTGGCTGCAGATGCCCTCCGTGCATACAAAAGTGGCCCAGATTGTAGTGAAAGTAGTAGCGACGAGGATGTAGTTACTAGGGACGATTTAATTGATTTACTTGAGTTAACATATTGTGTGCACCAATTGCGGTGCAATTGTTCCAGGATGGCCGACTGTAACGGAAATAAACAAATGGCAACATTGACTGGTGACGTGTTGGTGCGGAGAGGTGGGAGCGATGGAGGGGCGAGCCGAGGAGAGGAGAGGTGTAGTGTGGAGTCTATAAAAGGGGTGTGATTTGGTGTCTCGGGGCATTATTATTGGAAAAATCAACTGTTTATGTTTAATAAAAGTAAAAAGTATTATTGTGTTAACGGGTATTTATTTCACTTCCAACAACGTCGTAACAATATATCAAAGAACGCGACAGTAAATATGAAATATGACTTTTCTTTTTTTTTTAATGTGCGCAAAATCCCCACGGATACGCCTACCTCCGTGGCCGGCGGGGAAGGTTATATCGGACTTGAACCGACTAAAACGCACTCCGACTGTGTAGACCGCAGGTTGTCGAAGGTGAGATTATCTGAGACATACCGGCCGAATATGGCTTTTCCTAGAAACTGTATAAAGCGTTGGCGGTGTGTTTGCCACCTAAGTTGTAAAAAAAAGAGTATTCATAGTTTTGGATATCGTAATCATCATTTTCGATACCCCAATCCATTTAAAAGGGTAAGAACCTTATTTTTTATGATCTTTCATACATCTTCCATTACCATTTCGATAGCGTATCTAACCCTGAAACACTGCCTCTAGTATTACTACCTAAAATCATTTATTCATAATTGTGCGGGTTTTCCCGGATGTCTACTATACCAATAAAGGTAGTATTTTTTATGTAATTTGTACACTTTGTGATAATTTACCAAGATATTATTATACTCCACTCAAAGGTTTAAAAATGATTATTCCTCCAGTCACAAGTATTTCTTAACTTACTGGGGTTTGTCTCGAAATATGGATGTTATAACTATGTCCATTAATCAATTAGCCCACGGCAGTCCACTGCTGGACATAGGTCTCTTCCAATGTGCTCCATGTTCT
Organism: Eilema griseolum; assembly: GCA_963662185.1. NCBI lineage: Eukaryota > Metazoa > Arthropoda > Insecta > Lepidoptera > Erebidae > Eilema > Eilema griseolum. Next base: position 21,029,521 of record OY759245.1, read on the forward strand.
CCGATCCTCCGCCTTCCGCATCCAGTCTGTCCTACTATGTATGTCTGTATAACTATGCATGAGTTGAAAATAAAAACTTTTTGATTTGAAAACGAAAGTAGGAGAAGCGAATGTTGTTGCCAAATAGTAAGTAGCAAATAAAAAAATGTGCTCAAAAAAGAGTTACTTTTTAACACAATCTATCGCGATTATTTCACTGAGTGATATTCGCGTAAATTTCAATTTAAATTAAATTAAACATTTCAATTAAACGAGGTCAAAGATATCGAACGTAAATATCTTCTATCGAAATCTTTATTTAAAAATGAAACTTGTAATGAAGATACTTACACAAGAAACATACATATCACGCACACATTCAATCATACATCTTCAAACTCCCATATTCATGTGAACGCGTGTGAATATGTGTACCCAATGTGCACGATATTTGCGCAGATAATGCAAAATGCAAATATTTTTCATAGCAAATTACCCATGGAACAGATAAAAGTATAGTAGGCATACCAAGTTCGAAAACAAAAGAAATTCTTCCTGTAATATATACGAAATAATCCACAAACTAGTCCTCTTCATGTTAATAAAGATATCAAAAGTTACAAGATCGCATAACGCAATGGGCTCCTTTTTCGATATTCGGTACCCAACAATTGACTATTGAGGTCATCACGTTTGATATTAGGGTTCTCGACACATCAGAATCAGCTGAAAAAGAATCGTCCACATAAAGTTTTAGTGCACCATAAATTGAGGTATTCTAGTAACATGAAGTACGGACTTTTTCAGGGATCCATATTTGAAAATGTAGAAGTATGGAGTTACACACGTGTGTGATTTGAACGGTTAGGAAATAAAATAAATCAAACTAATATTACAAATATGCAAATGTTAGTGTTTGGATGTTTGTTACATAAGCACGCTCAAACGGCTGAACAGATCTGCTGAAATTTGGTGAAGGGATTCTGGAAATGTAATAAACTACCATAGGTTAGCCCATCCAAACTTTAGTGTTCTTCTCGATGCAACGTTCCAAATTAAAATTTGGGTACTGAACATATCGATGGTTAAAAGGCATATTAGTGACAACGAAAGTTCACAACAAAATTACTGTGTTATAAAGTCTTTAAGATGATGTTTAGGTACATTTTTCTGTCAAAAGTTTGTATCACTGACAACCTTCCAAACGTTAATATGTGTAAAGATAGTTCCAGAACCACGTATCATTCTCAGATTCACACTTAGCTCTCGTTTAATGTCTCTCGTGGGTTGCAGCCTTAATGTTACGTTGGGAGCCGTTAGCAAACTGTACCAAATATATATTTCTTTTACTCCCTCATAAATCATGGTAACGCATGGGACAATATATGTTCATATGCAAATCGTGCGCAAAACGTTCATCTGATATTTTGTTGCTTCCTTGTTTTATGTGCACATAAATATTAGAATACATATGCATTTGGGTTCATAGTTCATTTGAGGAAATATATTTTTTGTCAGCAATATTTCTGTTTTGTTATCAAATGTTGGATCAAAATGTTAGCTGCCAAATATAGTACATCTGTCGCCAAATACACCGAATATGTATCTGCAAAATATACAACACTGCGTTATACAATATGGAGGCGGACAATCTCATTATTTGGCGTCAGCTTAAATCAAACCCGTCCATTTGTACTAATTTAACATCAAAACATGTGGTTGGATGAAATTGTGCTTTAGCTGTCTATCTGTAAAATAAACTATCAAAGATCATCATCATTATTAAAATTGGTTTTAATAATGATCATGACGACCACAAGCGTCGTGACACAGAATTTTTATATGTTAGATTTTCATCTTCTTTTTCTTCGAGTTAATGGCCAGGTCTGCAGCGCTTTCCGTTGCTTTGCAGGGATCGTCGGTAGTGCAGGTAAAGGGGCATAGCGAGCAGGAAAACAAATGATTGGGCCCCGCAGTCACAGTCGCACTCATGCGACTGATCGATAAAACCCCATTATAATAGGTTTTCCCTGCAGCAGCCAACTTGGGTCCACAAACGTCAAAGTTGACCTCTAGAGATGGAATCCAGTCGGCAAGTCTTCCCTTGGTCTGATGAAACCTACCAGATCTAGATGCTTGTGTTCCCACCTTTGCTCTCTTAGTCGCTGTGGGGGACTGTCTATAGCCAGAGTGGATCTCATGAACCTCTCCACTTTGGGTATTTACATGTGTGAATAAATGTGTATGTATATTCGTTTTTTTCTCAGCAGGCAGACAAAAGCATCATATTTGTGTTCATATACTGCGCTATCGTCTCTCAAGAGTCTTTGACAGTCTCAAGTACGAAGATACTCTTTACTATAATGCACGACACTTGCATATGCGAGTGCAATATTGCATCTGATAAAAGCACGTTGTGGAAGCAAACTTGAAAACTTCTCCTGATATTAACATCGAGCTTTTGCTTGCGGCTTTACAGGAATGAGAGTTGTGCCTCAGAAAGTATAGCTAAGAGAGTATTGTAATAAATGTATTTACTTCAATATTTTCTGTAATGGCATTAAAAAAAGAGTGCTATTTTTTTAAATTAGTAACTGAAATTACTAATTTGTTACTTTTATTAGGAATACAGTCACGTGTCGCGTGGTTCCGGCAGAGTAGAATTTGAACCACCCCATCTCTTCCCATGCAGTGTCGTACAAGGCGACTAAGGGATAGGGCTGTTTAACATCAGACATATATATAATGCCCAGACTTAGCCTCTGGGTGTTAATTCACCTCTACCTAACCCTCCGGGGATAAAGGCGTGATTATATGTATGTATGTATGTACATTCACGTCGGTTGTATTATGACCAGAATTCGAACCCGAGACCTCCCGTCAGCCGTAATGCTAAATTCTTAGCTAGCGGTTGAAAAAGTAAGACGTAAATCTGACCCCATCTCTTCCCATGTATGTCCTAAAAGGCAACTAAGTTGTTCTCCATCTGACGGTAAACATATACCCCATGACAAAGTGCCTGCATGGCAGCAATAGGCTTAACTTTTGCCCCGTACTGCGTGGGAACAAAAATCATATCGATTTAGTTTATTTCTTAATTTTCTTTTAAAATTTTGACAATTAGAACTGGTTATTATTTGCTTTAAAAAATCATTAAACCGAAAATTATAGTTGACGAAATGTAAATTTTATTAGACTTCTGCTTACCTCTTCGGGAATTTACAGGCATGTATATGCGTCGTTGACAGACAGAACATCAAACCATGTTTATCTATATTCGTCTCCAAAAGTAATAATGTTGATTATCGTTTTGTATTCTTTAAAGTGGCTTTGACGTCAAAACCAACGCCAATTCAACTGCGAACCTTTGCAATTGTCTCTATATAGTCGTACAATTGTCTCTGGATTGTCGTACAATTGGATTCTGCCTGCGGACGTACCGCATGCACTTTAGTTATTCCACTTAGATATAAAAAGCGTTTCAATTTAAATATGAAAATTGAACTTTTTAAATGATTATTATAAATATAAATGAAAGTAACGCATTTGTTTATTTGAATTTAATATTTACGTCTTAATAAATCTAAACTTAATCTGTAACCGATTCTAAAGTATAAACATATTTAAATAATTTTTTTGTAAATCCACAACATGTTACTAACTATACTTAATTTTTTCGTGGGGAAGCATCCAAGGGTACCGCCGACTGATCGGATCGGTTATGTCGGACTTAACCGGTTAAAATTGTATGCGATCTCGGGTCTTCAGGTCCTACCTATGTAGGTAGCAGTAAATATACCTAAATATAGCTGAATATAACCGCGGTAGCCTAGTGGTATGGGTAATGGACTGCTGAGACGAGGTCTCGGGTTCAATCCCAGGTTTTACCATGGCACACACCAATGACTTTTCGATGCTTTTTGAAGTTATGTGTGTATTGATCGCAGTGCCCGGTTAATGGCAATAGGCACACCACACACATTGTGACCTAAACATAAACGGGCGAAATGTGGGTGCTAGCACCTCTGCCTACCCCTTCGGTGATAGAGGCGTGAGTTTATGTTATGTTATGTTATGTTACATAGTAATACTCGAATAAGATCAGAACCTACGCAAAAGTAATTAAAGACAAATAACTATGTGTATAGCTCTTTATTTACCAATAAAGAGTTTTACACATTGTTACACCTGATAGCGGTATTGAGAAGTCCAACCGCAATCCTCATATATAATCTATACCATCTGTATAAAAATCCAACCCTGACCTTTAAAACACACCATATTATAACAAAACAATTTACGCAGCCACCATCCATCATAAACATTTTGACATCAAGAAACGCCATACAAAACTCATTACTTGAAAATGGTAATCAATCAAATTTCAATTCTATTCACCAGACGTTAAAAGCGAAGATCGATTGATTTGTAAAGTGAATAACAAAAAGCATATAAGTATATGCCGATGATCGCTCAACTCACATGTATACATGTTATATTTGAGGTAAACGATCCAAGTACGACATTATGCCACTTCAATAGACCTGAGAATTCGCGTGTGGCACGCCAAACGTTCCGTGATACGAAATACACGGGTGATGAAATAGTACAGCTTAGACTATATACAATCTCTATCGACACAGCAAGTGGCACTACAACTATGGCGTAAGAAAGATCTACTACTTTGGTACAAGTTAAAATATACATACATCCCATAACATGCAGACATTGACAGTTTAAAGAAAAACATTGATATACTCTTAAAAATACGAATTTTAAGCCGTTTAAACTGTGTCTATACAATAGCTACTGAAAGTTCTAGAGGTTACCTAAGTTTGAAATAATTCCCTATTTGATTTTCTGGTAGGTATGTTGACATAATGACTTTTGAATCAACCTATTATAAGTGATAGAACGAATTTGAAGAAAATGGCCGTTACGTAACTTTTGCAAGTTTAACTTTTTTTGTAAAATATCGCACACAATTTATATTTAATTATTTTTAGTTATAAGTTGTATAATAGTTAGTTTAGTTTTATTGTATCTAATTTAGTGTCCAATTTATGAATATCTTACGGAAATATTAAATGAGATGATAAAAAATTATTGACTCTCAAGGAGTGCCGTGAGTGAGAGGAAATCGATAGCGATGGTCCTAGTTCGGCTGGAGTGCGAGGGATATGCCTGCCAACCTCACCTTCGGCAAACAACAACGACCTACAGGCGCCATGCATTTTAGTCGATTCGAGTTTAATATAACTACTCCAACCGCCTCCGGAGGGGGAAAGGGGGGCGTGTATTCGTGGGGACTTTTCGCACGTAAAAAGAGGATTATGACTTTTACACACTTACTTCAATATCTGAGGTCGAAAATTCTGGCAAGTAAACACACAGCAGCAATAAATCGTTACTAATTTATTATAATTATTTTATTAGTAAAGCTCGTTTCAGTATCTTATTGTCAAAACCGCCAGCTTATTGAATTTGCCCGAACAAAGTCTGTCAAATGTGCATTTCACACAAGTAATTTTGATCAATAGATTAGCTTATTTGTAGTCTACTACTGGACCTACCATATATAGGACTCCCCCAATGAGCGCAGTAGCACCTGGTCTTCTGCCTTGTGCATGCAGCCTATCTCAACCAAGGTTAATACAGTGTAATAAATATCCAGCCATGTATTCCCCGCTAGACCTCGGTAGGTAGGACAACACATGAAATTGACGTGCGCTTGTCGCCGTAGAAGATGACATGTATAATAATAGTTTTACTACCATCGACACACAAAACAATGCTAAGTGAAGGAGCAAAAGTCGGAGAACGGATTCTGGATTATGAGGAATAAGCCTCGGGTATGACCAGAACCAACACTAATACAATGCTAGTGAATTGTGCCCTGTAGCTACCAAAACCTTGCACTGTGCTGTGAGATTTCAGAACAAAATATTCCCCCGTATGTTCCACAACACACGTGCATGTGAAAGGAATTCAGCAAAGTAAACTCAAGTTGTACGCTTTTGTGAGCGTGTTCCATATATGCGTGGGCAATGTCGCGAAATTACACTGAATATATTTGGAACTGAAGCTCGTCTATCACGATGTATACTGGAAATTATTACTTTACTATGTCGTGTCTTGAACTAAATAATATCGTTTGATTTCTCTAGTTAAACGTTTTATAGTTTTGGTTCTTGTTCTACGAATTTAGTGGTGGAATCGCTAACTAGATAAATAATTCACGTTTGTCGCCTCAACGCCTACGACATGCATACATACACAACTTTATCTAGTTTGATGTACGTTTATTTGACGTGTTTTTGCGTAGGCAATATCGGAAGTTCAGGGATCTGGAATTTGCGTTACCTTGTTATGGCAAAATACAACAAAATAGGTGAATAGAGAGACGTACTATGGTTACCTACAGTACTATTCGAATACTTTAGCTACTGACATAACAAGAACAATAAACCAATTGAAATGACAATGGGCAGAAACATCTACTGAAGAAAGATATCACGAAAGGAGTCCTAGAGTGCAAATTTCAAATGGTTACTTTCTGATGACATGAAAAAAGTAGCTATACAAGTGTAATGTGCGTGACCTATTTCGTACAAAAAAACAAAGGTAACGGTATCATCTAAGTCCAGATTCTGCTAGAAGTGGGGGCAAGTCACAGATTGAGCTACGATGTCGAGTAATTCAACCTTCAATCACAAGACAATTAGATATAACGGCTAAAAGTACATTCAGTGTTTTCAGGTTCCCGGTGCCTTTTTACGAATGAAATTTTACCTGTATATGTTATTTACACTCATTGTGAGTTAAATACTTAATACTTATCATTTTTAAATATAAAGTATCTTTAGTAACATCTAAATGATTATCAAAGTATTTACCCAAATTTTGGGGAGAATTGGAGAGAATGTTGTATGTTCTTAACTATGACTATAAAGCTGTGAGGATGCCGTAAGGCGAAACCGGCCAGGTCTAATAACAAATACTGTGAAAGAAGTACAAGTGTGTTTACAATATGTGTCTACCTTCTAAGTTTCGGACATTCTTCCACCAAAACTTTTTTTACATATACTTATGTTGCTGAATTAGTACTGAAAATGTAAATGTAATGGGATGTCATTCTTCGTTTCGTTTTCATTATCCATTACGTTAATAAATCAATTTTCATAATTTGTACAGTTTATTAACATATTCCCAAAGCCATAATACATTTATTATAATGCAATATGTCAAAACTACTAATCAAATAACCCGCCCCTGATCGCTCCCAGTGCAAAAGTGCCCATAACACTTTCTGCGTTCATCAATAATTTTATAATTAATTAATAATCCATTAAATAAATACACATATAAAGGTTACTACCTAGATAAAGCAGATGAGTATCTTGATGATGTAAATGCTTGGTCAACATAAGTATCTTGCTTGCTCGCACAAAATAAATTGTAAACTAAAGCATACTAAAAAAAGAAAGATAATTTAGTTCTAATATTATTCTCTGAGTTTCTAGCTGGTATCTTCTCAGTAGAAATAACCTACCGATTGAGCAAAAGAATAATTTTCCAATGGTTTATTTTTACATTATTTAATATTTTTATATTATTATTTGACATAATTGTAAAATTATGACATTCAGATGTGGTTTTTGTGTGCCTAAACTGCATAAAGGAAATTGATTCTTGATTCTTTGATAGATTAACGCCCACATTTCACCAATCATTGAATTTGGCCCCTCGTAATAAGGGTGAGCTTATTGCCGTCTTCCGGGCAATATTGTTACCTCGAACCATGAATCTGGGTTACATATATCTGTCTGATGTTAAACAGCCCTATCCGTAACTCGCCTTGTACGACACCGCATGGGAAGAAATGGTGTGGTCCAAATTCTACTATGCCGGAAACCACGCGGTTGCTTATATTAATGCACGGCTAATTATATTAATGTCATGTAAAATATCTAAAATGAATTTAAATTGCAAGTTATATTACCGCCTATGCTATTATTTAAACGCCTACGGGCTAATTATCTGCTAACCCTTCCCGGTAGCTCCCCGACTTTCTATGGATAAAATATTTTTCAAAATGGTTCAGTAGATCTTGAGATTATCCCCAACAACGTCAAAAACTATACCGCTTTATGATAATAGTATATACTACCGACGAGCCTTCGTGGTGCGGTGGTAGTGAACGCGGCAGTTACGCAGGAGGCATGGGTTTGATCCCCGCTCAGTGCAAATATTTGTACGCATGAATACAGGAAATACCTGTATTCATTAACATGGTCGTGCTTCAAAGAGCTCGTTAAGCTGGTAGTCCCGGTTTCTATTCCAAAACCTATGTAGTCGTTACTAATAAGTCTAACAACTGATCTAGCTGCAATGCTTCGATATCGCGTTTGGATATCATTCGCTTTCGACATATGTGTATGACAAATTCTTCCTCTCTCCAAACATTGTGCTGTGCCCGACAGGGTCCATAATTGTAACAATAATTTTAACCTGGACAACTGTACTTCATTATGGAACGCAATAAATGTATTGAGTATTGAGTATTGAGTATTGAATATCGAAGTTTAGCCAAATCCGCAGTTAAACAGATACAGCGGACCCCAGACTCCGAGGTGCAAACTTCCAAAATGCACCTGGGATTAACGCTAAGAGGATGAATCTTCTTCATACTACCGACGCACAATAATTGTATACTCTTAAATCCTGTATCGTAATGAGTATTCTATGGATAATGATGGCACAAATAAGGATTTTTGAATGCCTCTGACAATCTACTAGAGAATGCAAATGCCATCCATTTAATGCACGTCACGTACACAACAATGGACAATGCGCCGTATGCCGCGCTATTGTATGAGATGCATTTTGAAGAAGAACTAAAAATAATTGAAAGGCGTATGTTGATGATTCAGGTACAAAGGAAAATCTAAAATGGAAATGTTAATTATTAAGTTAACAAATTTATCAATTACTATGCGACAAAAGAGATTAGATAGATTGGCATACTTTCTTGATTTTCCTCAAAACTGATATTTTTATAAGCTTTTATTTAAGTTGCTTTATATTTAATTTATACAGACAAGTTTTGCAATGCGATTTTGCAGCAAATATCCTCTACAGATTTTGATGCTTTTTTCTGATTCATAATTATGAACGTTTATAGACAATGACAACAGTTGGCCATTAAGTAGGTCCCCCTTTATTTGCTTCTACTGCTATAAACAGAAATTACCAGACCAATATCTACACGGCTTCGAAAAATTTGGGGTTGGCAGTGCGAGTGTGACGCCCTGGTGTTGGGTCCATGGGTCACGGTGACCACTTTCCTTCAGGGAGAAAAAGCGCACGGTCCGTGCGCTTTTCTACAACCTAAGTGGTATAAAAAATACTTACGAGTATAACGAAAGTAATAAATAGAAATAATTTTAGAAGTCTTCTGTACTTACTTTATCTTTCCGCATAAAATACAGAAATGCAGATAAACTTTATTGAGTTTCTCAGGATACATAACGAGATCACAGCTTCCAAGACGAAAGCAGGCCTTATAGTCAATCTGTATTAAATTCTGCGTGAGGCATTAAGCGCGTAATTTAGTTTGGCATCAGAAATATTTCAGTCTTTGTAAGATCAGTCTGTTATAAGATCAGAATGTACTGAATGTTTAACAGATTAAAACTGATGTGGTACTTTGACTTTATAGCCGGCGACTTCAGAATAGTTTGCATTCTTACAAATTAAGTCTGCCTTAAATAATTCATGGTTTAATTAACTTCAAAACTTCTAAGTTTTTCTGACATTATCTCTGGAACATAACATAACATAACATAAACTCACGCCTATATTAATGAAGGAGTAGGCAGAGGTGCTAGCACCCACATTTCGCCAGTTTATGTTTAGGTCCCAATGTAATAGATGGCGAGCCTATTGCCGTTAACCGTGCACTTATAAACCTGCGATAAATACACACATAACTTCGAAAAGCATCGAAAAGTTATTGGTGTGTGCCATGGTAAAACCTGGGATCGAACCCGAGACCTCGTCTCAGCAGTCCATTACCCATTGTAAATAAATAGAAATACTGTCACTGTAAAAATTGTAAATACTGTCTTCTTTCTATTTCGTACAAATAATCCCTACAAATAGTCCCTACATTTCATTATGTTATTGAAAATAAATCATTTAAGAATAAATCATTTAATCAAAAAGGGACGCGACTATTGATTGGCCGTTAAAGATTCGCCAAACAGTGACATAATATCACACGTTTCCGTCTTCCTGGGTTTTCTAAGTGAGGCGTGAAACAGCACCTATCTAGGCCATCAAACAGAGAACCACCATTTTGTTTTAGCTCATTACAGATATCTATCTAAACAAGAATATTAGTGACCGAAATTACTAATATTCCTTATAACTCCACCACTTAATCGAAATCTCCCTAATATGAAAGGCGATAGCAATGGGAATGAAATTGAAAATCGTGTTACGAGTATACTGACATTATATAAAGACTTAATTGTGAGCATATTTTTATTACGAGAATTGGCTTTCTGACTTTTCTCTAAAGTAAGTCAGACAGAAAAGCCAATATATCAATCAAAACACAGGAAGATGGAAATGCGTGACGACGGGCTCCAAAAGTCAAAGATTGGATGCAATTGGGATATTGGTGTGATGATGATGATAATTCGGAATCCTTACTCCTACTATATATAAAAGCCAAAATATAAATAGTAACTACCTTTCTAATAACGTCACGCATAATTTAAAATTCATTAACACCTGTTTAAGTTACGATCTAAAATATTAAAGTCAATAGGATACTTTAAACTCTGAGGCTGAAACGCAATGGTACCAATTTAATTCTGCGGTCAACAAATAATCCAGTCCTAAACTATAATCTTTAGTCCAAAGCATTAAAGTTGAATATTGCTTGACAGTTGTTTTCGTCAATGAGAGTATAACAGTGATATTTTATTTACTAGTTATTTTGACGTGAAACATTAGAATCCTTTGTTGTATTATTCAAATGTATTTGTTTGTAGTTTATTATGTATGTTGAAAACATATTAGTTGTGTTGTAAGCGTTATTCATGTTTACCTATTTTATTTTACTTTCTGTACTCAAATAACAATTTGAATTTTTTTTCGAGTAAGCTTTTGTTTCATAATGTGCTTTGTGTCTAAGTATTATCAATAACTTCTATGTATATTCTACACTGGCATTGCATTCTAGCATGACATTACAAAAGAGCTCTATATCTAAACTGATAAATTTCAAAATTCGTTGACTCATATTTATCTTTTTTCAGTGTTCCATTCCAAATTCGAAATTAAAGTTTATTCCCGTCTCATCTCCGAACGTTTATTCTAAACAGCTGCATCATGGCATCCAAGGCTGCAACTTCGATCAATGAAGTGGATGAGATACGTCGACATCATGACGTTTTGATCGTGTGACGCCTTTTTAAGCGATTTCATTAAGTGAAGAGATATTTCGATTTCGTTGACCGAGGGTTTCTGTGCCGTCAGTGCGGAAGATAAAATCAGGACAAGTCTTTGGTCTTCTCATTGAGAGCACAAAAATTCTTTGAGTGAGCTTTGGCTTCCCTAATCACCGCCGGGCACACAGTCGTGGTATTCTGTAGGGTGGAGGTACTTCCCCAGTCGGACTGCTCAATTGGTACGGGAATACCGTCGCGTCTTACCTCCTTCTAGTCCACTTGCCTTGAAGTAACTCAGGAGTAAGTTATAGCTATCTGGAAACACAGATTCAAGCAACTGTACATTACATACAACTCGCCTTTTTTTTTACGTGCGCAAAATCCCCACGGATACCTCCCCACCGGAGCCGGTGGAGGAGGTTATGTCGGACTCGAACCGACTGAAACGCACGCCGCCTGTGGGTCGCTTTGGTTGCCGAAGGTGAGGTTGACAGGCATATCCCTTGCACCCCAGCCGACCCAGGGCCATCTCTCACGATCTGACCCTCTACTCGGGTGTGGGGACTACAGAGTCCCCAACTCGTCCCCGGAAAGAGGGAGGCGCGCCAGGCACGCCACCGCCGCGGCCTGCTTCTGCCAGGGTGACAGGCGGCTTCACCTGTCACCCCCAGGCCAGCGCTCATGGGGGGCGGAGGTCGTTCATCGACCTCCGACTCCCGATTTGGCTTCGTACGCGGGCAGCTTGGCTTGCAATCCTTCGTCGCTCCCGCTGCCGCTCCCGCCCCGCCTCCTCTTTCTGTATAAATGTATTTTTTTGTATGTGTACAATAAAGTATGAAATATAAAAAAAACTGTCATTAAGAATCGTGATTCAGGACTTAGTATCATTCTAGAATACGAGTCTAATGTTACAATCGAATTTTCTATCACTGGACTAAACAAAATTGTTCACTATATCGTTAAGAGGGAATATTTACGCAGTCTTACCGCCTGGCGGATATAAATCTGAAGCTGCGTCAAGTTAAGAGCTGTACACCTTACTATAACCCTTTATAAATTCTTTGATCTTGTAGTCACTCAGCAGGGAGTACTTACGAAGCTTCTTTATAAAAATGGCCGCTTGGAGCCTCGTATGGATTCTTCTATAGCTTTTTTAACTTCACTATCCTTCCTAGAGGTTGTATTTAGAAAAAGTTTAATGCTTTATGAGGCAAATAGAGGTATTACATTTTATTAATTATTTTTTTATCTTTTAGAAACTTAACATTGACTAGACCCATACTCAGGCTCGATATATACAAGTTGACATTGAATCATTTTATTAGTTGTTCCAGTTGACCGTGGACAGAGATGAATACCTGCATATTATATAAATAAGAAGAAATATTAAATATTAGAAATTACGGAATTATTATTTTAGAATTATAAAAAAAAACTGAGGACTGCTGAGACGAGGTCTCGGGTTCGATCCCAGGTTTTACCAAGACACACACCAATGACTTTTCGATGCTTTTCGAAGTTATGTGTGTATTTATCGCAGGTTTATAAGTGCCCGGTTGATAGTAATAGACTCGCCACCTATTAACATTGGGACCTAAACATAAACTGGCGAAATGTGGGTGCTAGCATCTCTGCCTACCCCTTCGGGGAATATAGGCGTGAGTTTATGTTATGTTATAAAATTATGAATAATAATAAATATCGAAATTCAGCCAAATCAGCAGTTAGACGCTTTGGATGCGACCGGGCTTAACGCTAGAATGAAGAAGAGAAGAATACCTGCCTATCGCCTTCAGTTAGTCGCACGTAGAAGTTTTATACCGTTACCATTTTTCATTAGGTAGGCAGTGTGCTAGTCTGCCATCCAAGTGTTATAAAAAAATCTTTCTTCATTATAATATTATCAGGAAATACAATAGTAGGATTACAGAATTGATATCGTGATAACACATAAACGACAAATATTGATACACCCGTACGCATATCAATATTTTCTATCCTTTTCGATATTATACAACTGCAACCAAGTACAGCAAATCGGTGGATCAAAACATAAAGCTTTTAAGACCATATTAGCAACATGCATAGTAGTATACTAGTATCGCCGCTGTCGCCGATCCGTACACTCACCGGCCCCTTGGGCCTGCCTGGGTGGTCGACCTGGACGGGTCGGCGGCACTGGTGTACAACGCCGCTATGGGTGCCCCCCCCCCTGTTGTCGTGGCAAGGGAGCATGGCATCGTAGCGGCGCGTGTGGGAGAGATTGCGGTCGTGGCTGTCTACTTCACGCCGAGCTTACACCGACGCATAGGGGAGTACCGGCGGTCGCTGGAGCGACTGACCGACGTCGTCAACGCCTGTCACCCTCATCCGGTTCTTGTGCTCGGGGACTTCAACGCCTGGTCAGTGACCTGGGGGTCCCGGCACACGAACCCACGAGGTAGGGCTCTGGAGAGCTGGGCCGCTAATCACGGTCTAGTTCTCCAGAATCGCGGGGCCGAAGCCACGTTTGTGGCCGCGGAGCGCAGTTCGATTATTGACCTTTCGTTCGCAGGCGCTTCGCTGTCGCACCGTGTGCGGGACTGGCGTGTTGTTGTGGGGGTGGAGACACTGGCGGATCACCGATACGTTCGGTTTGATGTCTCCCCTCCCGCGGGTGATGCGCCGGTCATACCGGCCCCACGCGAGCCACGCTGGGTGCTTGGGAGATTGAATCGGGAGGTCCTCCTGGAGGCCGCCATCGTACAGGCCTGGGCCATTGCGCCGGACGGGCCTGTCGATATTGACGATGAGGTGGTGTGGTTCCGGGAGGCCATGACTCGTGTCTGCGATGCGGGTATGCCTAGGGCTCCACCCTATAGTCCGAGGCGTCGGGTCTACTGGTGGTCTGCGGAGATCGCGAGGCTACGGCAAGCCTGCGTGATCGCGCACCGCCGGTGGACCAGACTCCGTAGGAGGCGTAGCCGAACCGCAGATACGGAGCCCCGAGTGACGGAGCTTCATGTGGGATACAGGGAGGCCAGAGATGCCCTCCGAGCGGAGATTAAGCGGGCGAAAGCCGCGGCTTATAAGGAGCTCATGGAGACGCTGGAGCGGGACCCATGGGGGCGGCCTTACCTTATGGTAAGAGGAAAGCTGCGCCCCCGGGCCCCGCCGTTGACCCGGGTTCTCCAGCCAGCTCTGCTCGGTGGAGTGGTCGAGTCCCTGTTCCCGGCGCGAGCGGAACACGTTCCGCCGCAGATGACTCCGCCACCTCGGTCGCCTATGGCGCCCAGTGTGGTAGTTGACGACGAAGTCCCCGAGGTTACTTGGGTAGAACTGGAGCTGGCGGTGCGAAGGCTTAGAGCCAAGAAGAGCACCGCCCCGGGACCCGACGGCATTCCAGGCCGCGCGTGGGTCCTAGCTCTGGGAGAAGACGGTCTCGAACCCCGACTGAGAGGGTTCCTCAGCGCATGCTTGGAGCGGGGCCAGTTTCCGAAGATGTGGAAGACGGGGAAACTGGTCCTCATCCGAAAGGAGGGTCGCCCGGCGGACGAACCGTCCGGCTACCGGCCCATTGTGTTGCTCGACGAGGTGGGCAAGCTCTTTGAAAGAGTTATTGCGAAGCGCCTCGTCGAGCACCTCTCTGGTAGGGGGCCGGACCTGGCGGATGCCCAATATGGCTTCCGCCGGTGGCGGTCCACCGTGGATGCCATCATGCGCGTGAGGACTTTGGCGGAGGAGGCAGTCGCCCGGGGCGAGGTGACGTTGGCGGTGTCCTTGGACATCTCCAACGCGTTCAACACCTTGCCCTGGAGTTGCATCAGGGAGGCACTCGTGTACCACGGTGTGCCTCTCTACCTCCGCCGCATAGTCGGGGCGTACCTGACGGAGAGAGCCGTCATCTACCCAAGTGCGACCGGCGTCGGTCGGCGTGAGATGTCGTGCGGTGTTCCACAGGGATCGGTTCTTGGGCCGCTCCTGTGGAACATCGGATACGACTGGGTGCTTCGCGGTGAGCTCGCGGACGGTGCCGACGTCACGTGCTATGCGGACGACACGCTAGTGACGGCGAGCGGGGCTACATACCGCGAAGCGACCCTGAGGGCCACGACCGCGGTTGCTCAAGTCGTGGAACGGATCCGGCGGCTGGGCCTTGAGGTGGCTCTGCATAAATCCGAGGCCATGTTCTTTCATGGACCTCGGCGCACGCCACCACCTGGTTCCAGTCTCACAGTGGGAGGCACTCTCATCGGCATCAAGCCCCAGATGAAATATCTGGGGCTCGTGCTCGACGGCCGGTGGGACTTCGAGAAGCACTTCCGAAGTCTAGGCCCCAAATTGGTGGGCACAGCCAACGCTCTGGCGCGGCTACTGCCTAACCTGAGGGGCCCAGAGGACTCCTGCAGGAGACTCTACGCGGGTGTCGTGCGGTCCATGGCCCTGTACGGGTGTCCCGTGTGGGCGGACACCCTGAATGATCGGCACATGCCCCTGCTGCAGCGTCCGCAGCAGAAGTTGGCGTGCCGCATCATAAGGGGGTACCGCACGATATCCTTCAACGCGGCGAGTCTCCTCGCCGGATCGCCACCATGGATCCTGGAAGCGAGATCCCTTTCGGCGCTATACCGGTTCCGAAAGGCGGCGCGGGAGCGGGGTCACGATCCCGAGCCCGAAGAAATTCGGGCCGTGAGATCCCGGCTCCACAGGGAAATGGTGGCGGAATGGGAGCTACGACTTGGGCGACCAGGCGCAGGGCGCGCCGTAGTAGCGGCGGTAAGACCCATCATGGGGGAGTGGCTAGAGAGGCCACACGGCAGCCTCTCGTACCGTCTGACGCAGATGATCACCGAGCACGGATGCTTCGGCAAGTATCTGCGTCGGATGGAGAAAGAGCCAACGTCCGAGTGCCATCACTGCGACGCGAGCGAGGACTCAGGTCCGCACACGCTCACCGAGTGTCCGGCGTGGGAGACGCCGAGGCGGGAGCTTGTGGCGGCCCTGGGAGTGAGAGTTCTCACGCTCTCCACCTTGCTCGCGGCGATGGTCCGCTGCGCGGATGCGTGGGCGGCCGGCGCCTCCTTCTGCGAGCAAGTAATGCTCGTGAAGGAGGAGGCGGGGCGGGAGCGGCAGCGGGAGCGACGAAGGATCGCAAGCCAAGCTGCCCGCGTACGAAGGCAACTCGGGCGTCGGAGGTCGATGAACGACCTCCGCCCCCCATGAGCGCCGGCCTGGGGGTGACAGGTGGAGCCGCCTGTTACCCTGGCAGAAGCAGGCCGCGGCGGTGGCGCGCCTAGCGCGCCTCCCCGTTTCCGGGGTCGAGTTGGGGACTCTGTAGTCCCCACACCCGAGACGAGGGCCAGATCGTGAGAGATGGCCCTGGGTCGGCCGGGGTGCGAGGGATATGCCTGTCAACCTCACCTTCGGCAACCAAAACGACCCACAGGCGGCGTGCGTTTTAGTCGGTTCGAGTCCGACATAACCTCCTCCACCGGCTCCGGTGGGGAGGTATCCGTGGGGATTTTGCGCACGTAAAAAAAAAAAAAAAAAAAAAAAGTAGTATACTAGTAATGCGAGTGGTTTCCGGCTGAGTAGAATTTGGGCCACCCATCTCTTCCCATGCGGTGTCGTACAAGGCGACTAAGGAATAGGGCTGTTTAACATCAGACAGATATATATGCTCAGACTCCGGCTCAGATGTAACAATAGTGCCCGTTTGACGGCAATAGGCTCACCCCCTATTACATGGGACCAAATACAATGATGGTGAAATGTGGATGTTAATTCAGTTCTGTCTAACCTTACGGGGATATAGGCATGATTATATGTATGTATGTATAGTAGTTAGCAGAGGTATCTTCGGGCCCACGTAATAGGCGGCGAGCCTATTGCCGTCAAGCGGGCACTTGAGTGTACAAAAGTGGGTCACGATACACCTCTGCTTACTCGTTCGGGGATTCACATACGTGAAAATATGTATGTACAGCAGTTGTATACACATAATTAAATTCCGTGCGTTATCTTATAAAAGTCGCATTATTATTCAGGGCACAAGGTTCGCTTGTTCGTTTACAAAGAATTTACGATTATCATGGTTAAGTGGGCTAAGAAATCATAAGGATTCATCTTTAGTTGGAACAAGGGCTTAGAGCTGTAAGAGTAAGTCAGTTAGAAGGTTAGGTATGATTCTCTTCATCATCATATCTTTGGCAGTCTTTGCGGGTAGTTGAATCCCTAAAAAAATTTTTACAACTGGACTAATTGGAATGATATTGCTGTGTTTCTTATTCGGTTTCTACCATACTCGTTTTCTACTATACTTACCATCAATATTAATAATAACAACAACTTGGACGACATAAAAACTACTAGTAGCCGCCAATAATCTTTAACAGTTTACCAGTGCGCAAGCGATTTCAATATTATCAGATTCACAGATTTGCCATTATTCGATTTGAAAATTTAGTTTTTCTAGTATTTTTTTTTTTATATCTATTGTTTTGTTTTTCACACTCCTACTTCTGTTAATGTCATTAGCGTGATAAAGATTGTCACCATAGTTCACATTTACATCGGTAATTAGTTTCTACACTTTGTAATTTGCAAATGCACAAATAATAGTTCAGGGTACACTTTACTTATTTCTTAATTACATTTGTACACCATTAAAGTATATTATCGCTAAAATCTATAAAAAGGAAACCAGTACAGTGGGTGACATTATACTTAATAATAACTTATATTATCATGTTAGTTAAAGGACAGTTTACTCTCGCTGTATGTTTCAGTTCAAAAGGAAATCGCAGCTAAAATATTTCATATTTCTGTTTTCGCAGGTAATTCCACAGCTCTGTAAGAAGTTTGTTCAAGGGACAACTGTCATGGATTAGCTTAAAATATTTCTTCATCTGCAATTATCGACCACCTCTTGACATTGTAACTAAATATGTCCTATAAAGATTGTTAGGAGGTATCATACATCAATGTTTTATTGATTTATTCATATTCTGTTTCCCATAGGGTTAGGCAGAGATCATGGATCTCCATTTGCTACGATCCTGACATAGACTACTCTCGCTTCATTCACTCTCATTACATTCTTCATGTCGTCGGTTTAGGGTACTCCTGATCTGCTGCTTTTCTAAAACTTCCCCGATTTGATTAAGGTATGTGCGCCTAGGTCTTACCCTTCCGACGGTACTATCCACACTTGCCTCATACACCTCTTACCTTAGTCTTCTTTCATTCATTGTCTCAACATGACCGAACCATCTTTTTTTTTTTTTACGTGCGCTAAATCCCCACGGATACCTCTCCACCGGAGCCGGTGGGAGAGGTTATGTCGAACTCGAACCGACTAAAACGCACGCCGCCTGTGGGTCGTTTTGGTTACCGAAGGTGAGGTTGACAGGCATATCCCTCGCACCCCGGCCGACCCAGGGCCATCTCTCACGATCTGGCCCTCCTCTCGGGTGTGTGGGGACTGCAGAGTCCCCTACTCGTTCCCGGAAAACGGGGAGGCGCGCCAGGCGCGCCACCACCGCGGCCTATTTCTGCCAGGGTGACAGGTGGCTCCAACTGTCACCCCCAGGCCGGCGCTCATGGGGGGCGGAGGTCGTTCATCCACCTCCGACGCCCGAGTTGCCTTCGTACGCGGGCAGCTTGGCTTGCGATCCTTCGTCACGTTCACGAGCATTACTTGCTCGCAGAAGGAGGCGCCGGCCGCCAACGCATCCGCGCAGCGGACCATCGCCGCGAGCAAGGTGAAGAGCGTGAGAACTCTCACTGCCATGGACCGCACGACACCCGCGTAGAGTCTCGTGCAGGAGTCCTCCGGGCCCCTCAGGTTGGGCAGTAGCCGCGCCAGAGCGTTGGCTGTGCCCACCAATTTGGGGCCCAGACTTCGGAAGTGCTTCCCGAAGTCCCGCCGGCCGTCGAGCACGAGCCCCAGATATTTCATCTGGGGCTTGATGCCGATGAGAGTGCCTCCCACTGTGAGACTGGAACCAGGTGGTGGCGTGCGCCGAGGTTCATGAAAGAACATGGCCTCGGAATTATGCAGAGCCACCTCAAGGCTCAGCCGCCGGATCCGTTCCACGACTTGAGCAACCGCGGTCGTGGCCCTCAGGGTCGCTTCGCGGTATGTAGCCCCATCCAACCATCTTAACATTCCTCTCTCAATTCTCATCACTACTTCTTCTATCACTCCACATCGCTCTCTTATCACGCTCTTTCACATTATTTATTTCATTGTAAAAATCGTTTGTAAGTTTGTTAGAGTTCAGTTACATTTGAGGACGACTGTACATTGAAATCATTAAATTAATAATTGTTTTAGAACCATTAACTCCTTATTGAACAACTAAATTGGAAGCCTTTCCTTAACGAAGTAATTCAAGCTTTGCGATTCAAAATTGTGCTTTCATATAAAGCCTCAAATCTAATACACAAGGGTACAGGTAAAAAATATTCATAAAATATAAAATATTGGGTAGGATCTCATCCTTTGAAGTCGGTAAAAAATAATGCACGTCTTTGGTAAGGTATTCTTTGAGGTATTTTTATGTAATCTATACAAAACCTCTTAGAGATTTATTATCTTTACACATTATTCAATATACATCAAAAGTGAAAGGTAAATATTTATTAGAAAACCTTGATCTAGGCGGTTACAAAGCTGAATATTTGATTTCACTTTGATTGAAGTAAGTTACATCACAAAGGAATCTATATTTATATCTCGAAATCACTGGTTTGGAGAATCTGTTTTGATTCCAACTAGGCCCATATGGATGTTGGATATTATTCAGCTCTTTAATGAGTATTATGGATAGATAGTTATCGTCATTTACCGGAATGTATGAAAATGTTACACATCTTGTGTATTTTTTTTATCAAGATATAGAAGCGTATTTTGCTCGAAACAATTGTGGGAAGCAAAATAATAAGCATCACTACCTAAGTTGTATGAAAATATAACTAACTGCGTCCATGGCTGTATTTTACCGTCTGTACCATGGTGAGTGTTCTGATGAGCTCTTCCAATTAGTCCCACCCTCCCCTTTCCTACACAGGACAACAAGTGCAGGTCTTAGATGTCATCCGCACACGGTGCAGATGACATCTAAGACATGAACCAAGCAGTTCGGTGACTCTTTCCTCTGACGCACCATTAAGGCCTGGAATTCATTACCAGCTCACGTGTTTCCTTCTTCCATATGATATGATGAGGCCGTCAAGCTGATTGTCACCATTGTCACACGGTATGTGTAAGTAATGGTGACCCTCTTTTCAGAGACTTTGCCTTCAGCTTACCATCAGGCAAGGCGAAGTCTAATTGACGTGTTCCGTGTACCGCGGCCATAATAACCCCTCGTTGTGTTCCCGGCCATGAGTAGGGTAGCCAGAGCTCACTGGAGAGTTTTTGTACTGTCAGTGGGAAGACCAAAAGCTTGTCCTGCTTTGTCTTTTACATTAACGGCACAGAAACTTGTGCTCACTGGCAGCGCGAGTGTGACTCCCTTGGTGTTGCACACGTCCATAGGCCACGGTAACGACTTTCCATCAGGTGGACCGTGTGCTTGTCTGCTAACCAAGCGGTATAAATAAAGAAATCTTACTTGTAAGGGGATGCAGCTATAAAACAACAGATGAAACTATAGCGCAGGATTTAGTTCAGGCTGTCATTCCTGGAAAGGCTGAAATATCTTCAATAAGTGGAGCGAATTCAGAAATCACAATGACGATAAGAAAAGATAAGACATTTTTCATTGTACACCATGAAAGTATTATAATATAACAAAGACAATACAGATGATTGAAGATTTTTTGCGTACGCGTCTCTCGCTGTAGTGAGACCGCATCAGAAAATTTAATTAAAAGGTAAGTCGACCAACTCGGGATTAAAATAAAACAACCTAGTATACAATGAAATTTTATTTCCCAATAACTATTCATAATTTATATTTATAATCAAACGTATATTTACATATTTCTTAACTTTTGTATCACGTAGGTAATAGCATATAAAGTCCATTCGTTAGGCCTTGGGCCGATACGCTAAGAAATGCCGCGAAAAAAATCACAGATAGCTGTGATACTTCAGATACTTCGAGTGTAAAGAACGGTGATATTTCCATTATAGTGAGTAGAGAAACCAGTATTAGTGCTGTTGTTGATGCGGAGTGTGCTGAAGGAGATCCTGCGTGAAGCTCTGCTAGGCTTTCTTCTGGAACAAATGGATAAGTATTAGGGATAAAAATATTTATAAGAGTAATTAATAGGGAGAAACAAGTTATTTTTTTCCGTAAACATGAGTAATATTACTTTTAATTGCTAAACAATGTAGACGTTGTGTCATAATACTTTAATCACTCATCTGAAAATGGATGAACATAATGTGAGGAAGTTAATGGGAAAATAAAATCAAAAAACTTGGATATCTTTGGGGACTGCAAATAGAAATAAAAACTAAATAATTTGTGAATCGTATCGTTGTGACGTGACGTGTTCGTTGACGGCCCAAACAGTAGGTGACGATGAAGCAGGTGCCATGATTTTGTTCACCAAAAAAGTGCTAAACGCGCCTAAAGAAATATTCACTTCAACTAATAAAACTGATGCCCATATCATATTTCGCCTTAGCCTCATTAAGTTCCCAGCAGAGTAGAATTTGTGCCACTCCATCTCTTCCCATGCGGTGTCGTACAAGGCGACTAAGGCATAGGGCTGTTTAACAACAGACATATATATACAGTCCAGACTCAGCTTTAGATGCATTGCTCGAGTCAACTATAATGCCCGGAAGACGGCAATTGGCTAACCCCCTATTAAGTGGGACCGAATCCAATGATTAGTGAAATGTGGGTGTTAATTCACCTCTGCCTAATCCTCCGGGGATAAAGGCGTGATTATATGTATGTATGTCATAGACCGCGTTAATTGAAGTGAACATAATAATAACACATGCTTAATATAGAATGTGAAACTTTATAACTTTGTACTTCATAAATTTTCGCTCACAAAGTAAACACGTACAAAACTATGCCATTACTAAAAGCAGCTCTTTGAACGAAAATACACCTAGTATTTTACCTGTTAATCAAAGTTAAGCTTAATAATATACTAGTAGATAGATAGTAGTAGAGTATGTTGTGGAATTACCTCGAGGCATAAATACCAAGTAGGTAAATATTATTCCTATATATCGAGGTGCTATTCACTATGTAATCTAACTCACTATATTATAATCATGGTACATAATATTACGCTTCTGCGGTATCTTCTTACATGTTATTCACAGTTGTTGGAATAATATCGTTATTATGGTTTACAAAACACGATGGAATATCACGCTCTAAAAAGTGTTAAACAAGCAAATATCAAGGATAGCTGTGGTCGTATGCCACTTTTCCCTAGAATGTATTGTTTTGTTAGATTTAAGTGGCATACGAGTAGTCGTAGGGCTATCTTTGATATTTTGATATTTATAGATCGTGATTTTTCAGTAGTCGCGTTTTAGTTTTAAACTTAATTTATATTTATATTATTTTGAGACAATTTATACATATTTGACATGTGCTAATTAAATCCTTTGAGTTGATACTAAACAAGAATTTTTTTTCTCAATTTTATTTTTTAACACAAACCTTTTTGATCGCTAAAAGGCGCCACATTAAATTCAGTGACACACCACATAGTCTATAACCAGTAGACGACAAAGGCGCTTCTAATGATATCTCATTTATCCAGTTCTAATAAGTGGCTGAGGAGTTAAAAGGGAATAGATGAACCTACATACACACATAGATACATACATACTTACATAAATACACACATAGCCTGTCAAAGTCATAACCCGTCCTTTTGCTTTGTCGTAGTCGGGTGAAAGTACAAGGAATTTTGAGACTTAGTACGATGGTTACTAAGCGGCGGAACCAAGATGTTTCAAGAGTTTCCAACTTCAAGGCAATACGGGCAAGTTGGATATGACGGTTTATGACAAACTCAGATCTGCGTAAGCAAGGCGGAGACGGAAGAATGGTATCTGTTCCCCATCCTTGCTGCATGTTTGGAAATGTATCTTTTATGTACATTTTCTACGAAAGATCATGAACTGAACGCCGCATCCTCGACGTGTTTAAATCTTTGACTTCAGCGATCCGATTTAAACCTCTAGTATCAGAATTACAAATTTCGAAGGGCCTACATTACTCGAGTTTATACATATTCTTTCCTTTTCCCATTACTTCTTATTAGCCGACTGCATTCCTTTCTTTGTTAAAAATACCCTACAGTCTTTTTCTGATTTTGCATTTGTAAATAGTGACCAAAGTGACTTATTTCATTTTACGTACCAAAATCAGTAAGTATTCTTTTTTAACTTTTTTTACTAAAAGTTACGGTGAAAACAATTCATAAAAAACAACTGTATGATCCTCTACGATATAATGAGAAGCATTAAGAATTATTCAAGAGGTACAAGAGTGACAAACGATTTCAAATGTGGCTGTTACTTGCGTTATGTGATCCTCACGGAGTAATATATTATGTCAAGGTGATACGGGTACTGTTATTGCAAATTTATTTATGATGCTATTGTTTATAAGGTCAAACTTAATATTAGATAATCCTACCTGTGTACTGAAGGTGCTATGGATATTAATATTCTATCAAAATGTTATAAAGGTTGTGCGTTATTATCATACAAAGTCACCTATTAATAAAAAAATATATTTGCAAAATCGAAATAGAATTCGCGTAAACATACCTACTTCAATCATTTTTACGAGTAATACGTATCTGTGTGTATATCTGTGTGTTTCTGTGTAAGTATATGTATGTGTGTGTGTGTGTCAAATTTTAAACCCAAGATGGCCGCCGCCACAAAATGGTGATTAAAATTTTTTACATAACTCAATCCTCAAAGCTCAACTCAAACTTCAATATGGGTATTAAATCAAAGAGCCTGAACAGTAAATCGATTTAAAAATTGTAAAATAAAAATTAAATTCATATTCCCGTCATAAAAACAACCTACAAAAATATATTAAAAATAAATTGTGCTTTTTTTTTTTTTTTAACGTGCGCAAAATCCCCACGAATACCTCCCCACCGGAGCCGGTGGAGGAGGTTATGTCGGACTCGAACCGACTAAAACGCACGCCGCCTGTGGGTCGCTTTGGTTGCCGAAGGTGAGGTTGACAGGCATATCCCTCGCACCCCGGCCGACCCAGGGCCATCTCTCAAGATCTGGCCCTCTTCTCGGGTGTGGGGACTACAGAGTCCCCAACTCGTCCGCCGCGGCCTGCTTGTGCCAGGGTGACAGGCGGCTCCACCTGTCACCCCCAGGCCGGCGCTCATGGGGGGCGGAGGTCGTTCATCGACCTATGACATATACTAGAATTAGCATTTATGTTAAGATTCTTTTGCTGTCCGTGGTAGCCTCGTGGTATGGGTAATGGACTGCTGAGAAGAGGTCTCTGGTTCGATCCCAGGTTTCACCATGGCACACACCAATGACTTTCCGATGCTTTTCGAAGTTATGTGTATTTATCGCAGGTTTATAAGTGCCCGATTAATGGCAATAGGCTCGCCACCTGTTACATTGGTACCTGGCGAAATGTGGGTGCTAGCACCTCTGCCTACCCCTTCGGGGATATAGGCGTGAGTTTATGTTATGTTATGTCTTTGATAATTATATTCTTTCGTTGAAAAAGTGAAACCAAAGAATGCTAAAATAAATAAAATATTTTTTAACCTTGATATCCTTTTCGGTTTTACAAATATTGAACATTACCAAAAGTTTTATTTATTCAGAAGCATCTCCAAAATAAAAGTTTGTTTCTACTAGTTAAATCAGTTTTCGAGATATAAAAGTTTTGCCCCTATTTTACATAATAATGTCATTTATGCCTTGAGCTCATAGCTTCGAAACTTTGGTCCCTCCGTTTCAAAGATTGAAAATTGATATTTTTTATCTATGGTTTATTAGCTTTTTGGGAACTTGGACCTCTGAAGTGTACGTATTTGTTATAAAGAGCATAAACAATGTTAAGGATATTTTGTGATTGTTTCTCATTATAGAGATGTACATAATGAGGGTTGATATAGATGTATAGCCATTTTCATAAATTATTGTAGTATTTAATATTTGAAAATGATAATAAGAGATCTGCCACGTGGATGATCTATACCTGGCATTTTTTAACATAAAATATTTTTTAGTGGAACTAGATATTTTCAAGTCTTTTTTTAGTTACTTTAGTTTTAGTTGCCAAGCTGCACAGCAATTTTTCGGCATTAGAATTGTCAGTAGACATAATTTTGCATTTATTATACTGTTAAAATGTGTTTGAGACCTCATCCGGATCTTCAGGGCTCCAGCCTATCTCACCTATGAGCAAGTAAGCAGAGTAGGTAAACAGATCACGGGATTCAACAGGAATTCCTGTATGCAACCAGGACTGGTATGACTGTTAGAACATTTTCCCACTACCCGATCCGATATTGGTGTCTGACTCCGATATCTGACATCCGATAGCTGACAGGAAGTAAAATGTATGAAATATGGATCGGTCTTTCACACAACAGCCCGATATCGGATATCGGAGCTGACACCGCTGTGTTCGCTCAAAATCGGATATCAATGTCAATAAGTCACCATTTGAGCAAAAAAAAAAACAAATGTCATGTCATATTCAATGGTAGAGATTACTAAGGAGTCTGTGATTGAGCTTATGGTTAACTTTTTTTAGTCTGTGCTGTCGAGCAAATGGACGTATCCTTGACATATCGGACCGATTTTGTCGGATGTATGTGAAAAGTGTCGGCTATCGGACATCGGCTATCGTCGTCCGACACCGATATCGGGCCGTATAGTGTAAAACGGCCTTACTGTAAGAGTCTGTAGGGGTTCTTCAAGAAGGGTATTAGAAGGATCGTACAGGGTCGGCAGCACGAGTGTGACGCTCCTAGGGTAGCAGACATCTATAAACCACGGTGACCATTTCCCATCAGATAGCTGTTGACTTGTCTGCCACCTAAGTGTTATACCGAAACGTACCGTTAAGAACGTGAACCGAGACGGTGTGGGACCTGGCGCCTCGCACCGCGCAGGTGTAGTTGCCCGCGTCGCTGCTGTTGACTCTGGCAAGACGCAGCTGGCTGTCAGCACCACCTGGCACTTGCTCCGTCTTCACACTGTGAAAGAAATCATATTCAAATACTTTTTATAAAACATAATACTATGAGTAACATGGGGGTTTACACAATACTAATATTTTTGATTACCCTTCCCTCCTAGGAATCCCACCAGACATCATCCTCTAAGGCTTCTCCTTACTCCAATGGAGTTGGTGTTCAGTCTTCGAAACGGCCCATATTCGATATTTTACATGAAACTACTTACTCCTTCTTCTTCAACAAATCTTCTTCTTCTTCGTAACAATTAAAAAAATAGAAGCTAAACGCGCCCAGAATTCGGCGACATTAATTGCACCTTCTGTCGGTTCATTCAGGTCAGCAATTGTGCAGGTGAAGGGGCACAGTGGGCACGACAGGTGGTGGTCCAACGACTGCAGAGGATGAAGCTACTGATAGTAGCATGAGAAGATGCTGTGAGCTACTGCCATTAGACCTTGAGGAGGTCATGGGGCACTAGCTCACAGCCCACTGGCAATCTCTAAATTGTATGGTTGTGCAAGGTTTTTAGGGCTTCAAGTACTCGTAAGATCGCCACAGATATAGTAACTTGGACCCGCAGGTTAACGTGCTACTTAAGGCACGGAGAGGTGTACCACCCATCCTAAAACTGACCTGGCTTGTATTGCTTAACCTGGCAATGTGTTAAAATCGATTTAGATAGGTAAAAAAATATTCAACAGTGTGGGGACAGTAATGCTGACGCCGAAAATATGTGATAAAAGTACGAGTGCCCGGCGCACTCGCCAGTCGCATTCGATCCGGGCAGTAGGTTGAACACGTCCACTTTAAGTAATAACCTTTGTAACCCTTGTAACATTGTGTAACCAAAATTGAGTTCAGTAAACATTTAACTATTCTTTCTGACTTTCTCTTTCGTGACAATCACCCGACAACGTAGACACCATAACAACAGTTTATTTTTTTTCCTATATTAATTGAATCACTTAGCTTCTCCATATTTCCTGTATCATTAAATTCATGGATTTTTATAATACTTGACTCTTAACGGGAATTTTCCTGTTTTAAGTCAAGTAAAATTATAAATGTGTATCAATCAAATATGTATCAAATGGTATACATTTTTGATATTTGTGACCACCTACCACTTGTTTAAGTAGTAGGTACACACATACGGAAGGATCAAAAAAGAATATGTATATTACAATATTCATAACATCAAAGCTCTATTAGCTGTTGTGAACTGTCCTGAATTTGACGGGTACCTTTTTAAAATTTCATAAATGTCTGGCCTGACTTGGAACTTTCACGATCGTGGACGTTACATTGTATATTTATAGGCAATCCGGCGTGGTGCCCTTTTTGTACACTATACTGTACTGATACGATGGTAAGTACAGGCTTTATTGTCGGAAGTTTAAGCGTATATCAAATATTGAAATAAAACAGATTCTATTACGGTTTGATTCATGTTCCGCGTGGATCCCGGCAGAGTATAATTTGGACCACCCCATCTCTTCCCATGCGGTGTCGTACAAGGCGACTAAGGGATAGGGCTATTTAGTATTCGATGGATATATACAGCCCAGACTCGGCTTCAAACGCATAGTTTGAGTCAACAATAGTGCCCAGAGAACGGCAATAGGCTCACCCCCTATTACGTGGGACCGAATTTCATGATTGGTGAATTTGGTTAAATCACCTCTGCCTAACTCTCCGGGGATAAAGGCGTGATTATATGTGTGTATGTATGTCATTTTATTTGTTATTAGCTTTTATTATACAAATTAGGTGGTAGACCAACTTAGGTGAGCTATGAACGTGTGCAACACCAGAGGAATCACACCCGTGCTATCGACGCATTTTTTTTTTTTTTACGTGCGCAAAATCCCCACGGTTACCTCCCCACCGAAGCCGGTGGAGGAGGTTATGTCGGACTCGAACCGACTAAAACGCACGCCGCCTGTGGGTCGTTTTGGTTGCCGCAGGTGAGGTTGACAGGCATATCCCTCGCACCCCGGCCGACCCAGGGCCATCTCTAACGATCTGGCCCTCTTCTCGGGTGTGGGGACTACAGAGTCCCCAACTCGTCCCCGGAAACGGGGAGGCGCGCCAGGTGCGCCACCGCCGCGGCCTGCTTCTGCCAGGGTGACAGGCGGCTCCACCTGTCACCCCCAGGCCGGCGCTCATGAGGGGCGGAGGTCGTTCATCGACCTCCGACGTCCGAGTTGCCTTCGTACGCGGGCAGCTTGTCTTGCGATCCTTCGTGCTATCGACCCTGTAGAACGGAGAGTTTCTGTGATGTCATTGAAGAAGACACAATCTGGACAAGCCTTTAGTCTTCCCTCTGACATCACAAAAACTCCAGTTACACTGATCCCGACGTTTGAGATACCTTCCTGCAGTTCGTTATGACTATAGCTGCTGAAAAACATTCAAATTGCGATAAAATCCACGAAAAATAGTTTGCTCTCATTTATTCTTTTTATTTATTGTATATAATAACACTTTTTAGAGACTCAGCCTCAGACGCATTACTTGAGTCAAGGAAGACTTGCCGGAAGACGGCAATAGGTTCACCCCCCATTACGTGGGACCAAATTAAGCAATTGGTGAAGTGTGGGTGTTAATTCACCTCTGCCTAACCCACCGGGGATAAAGGCGTGATTTTATGTGTGTATGTTTTTAGAGATATTTAATAGCAAACATTCTACAGACACATACACAAAATGTAAAAACACAAAAATTGGTAAATGTGCTCCATACTCAAACACACACACGCTGTTACTTAATATTCTTTCTATTACCTTTTGCTTCTTGTTTATTCTTATTTCAATTACCTATTTACCTAAGCACATAGCATTATAATCATTCTTAAACAACTAACTGTGTATTGAAACAAACGTAATCTACATTTTCCAATTAAAGACAATGATCTTAGCGAATAAGAAATAATCAACACACCCTTAAGACATAACGAGAAGCTGGTACAATGCTATTACCACTATTATCACGATTTTCACCATTAAACACTACGTACTTCGTCCCTTAAGAAATAAGTCTCATTGCTCGCGAATAAAGCGATTGTATCACGTGTGAAATAATTTTTTTTTTCATTTGTTATTTTGGAGGTTAATTAAATGTTTTAGAAAACTAATATTTTGATAATTTATGATTCATGACACATGCCACATCGCGCAGCCATCGTTTGAGTTAATTTCAAAATTGGATCCAGGGAACGAAATTATAATAAGCTAGCTGATTTCATTCCCGTTTTTCTCACGACTTTTCAATACTTTTTCACCGTTTAAGGCTTCCCTGGGTTGCGACGAACATTTCGAAAACAGCTAATTCGGCCTATTTTTTTACGTGCGCATAATCCCCACGTATACCTCCTCACCGGCGCCGGTGGAAGAGGTTATGTCGGACTCGAACCGACTAAAACGCACGCCGCCTGTGGATCGTTTTGGTTGCTGAAGGTGAGGTTGACAGGCATTTCCCTCGCACCCCGGCCAACCCAGGGCCATCTCTCACGATCTGGCCCTCTTCTCGGGTGTGGGGACTACAGAGTCCCCAACTCGTCCCTGGAAACGGGGAGGCGCGCCAGGCGCGCCACTGCCGCGGCCTGCTTCTGCCAGGGTAACAGGCGGCTCCACCTGTCACCCTCAGGCCGGCGTTCATGGGGGGCGGAGGTCGTTCAACGACCTCCGACGCCCGATTTGGCTTCGCACGTGGGCAGTTTGGCTTGCGATCCTTCGTCGCTCCCGCTACCGCTCCCGCCCCGCCTCCTCCTTCACGAGCATTACTTGCTCGCAGAAGGAGGCACCGGCCGCCCACGCATAGCTAATTCGTCCTAGTCCTTCTCGAGTTTTAACGAGATAAACGAAACAGCAATTGATTTTTATATAAAGAAGATATGATATGGTCACCATTTCACTATATTGAGTGTTCAATTTAGCCTACGTCTTTCACTCTTACTGACTATGAATCTATCCTAAACTCGCTACTCGCTCATCGTCGCTAGTAGGACCAACACCTTAAAAGAACATTAGGCCAGCAAATGTCATGTAAGCATCTGGTAATACACGCGCACATTACAAGACTACCCGAGCAAGCATTACAATGTAGTTGTTACGAACCCAGAACCCTTCTCAGAAACTCTTGAAAAGGCAAAAGGGCTATAAAAGTGACTATAAGTCGCTTAAGTCCTAAAGTTAAGCCTCGTGATGGTAGTAAAAACTTAAAACACATTTATGGACTAAATTAAATTTGGGTTGGGAGTTTATTTTGGTTTAATCTTTCATTCGTTTTTTTAACTGAAATTATTATTTGATTTGCAAAGGATCTTGCAAAGGACATTCGAAACTTCGGACTCCCATGACACACTTACGAAAAGACGTAAAACTTTGTACCGTCAGTAAAATTTACGTTCAGTCGAACCAAAATATGTTACATGCTGTATTCGGGCCCGCTTACTTCCTATGACGTGGGACTTGAAGACATAATTGACTTAAGCAGGTGTCCCACACCTCTGTCTATCCTTTTAGAGATGTACAGTCAGCAAAGGCGATATAATATATATATATATAGTCAGTAAAGGCGGTATACACTTTGTCATAGAACATTGTATTTGAAGGTGAATACATATCTGCTTTACGTGGAGACCGCGAGAAGGTAAACGAAAGGTAGGACGCCTCCTAGCCAGATGGACGGACGACCTGAAAAAGGTGGCTGGGACAGACTGGATGCGGAAGGCGGAGGATCGGAGAAAATGGCGCACATTGGGAGAGGCCTATGTCCAGCAGTGGACTGCAGTGGGCTGATTGATTGATTGATTGACATATTTGCTTTGCGAACTGTACCTCCAGGACGAGTCATGATAATTGTGTATGTATGTGTAATAATTTTCTTACCTGATGCCTCCTCTAGTAGTATCAGCATTCAGGGCTCGGCCTTCGTGAAGCCATGTGAGCATCGCAGGAGTCTCCACATGTCTGGCTCTACAGAGTAAAGCCAATGTCGACTCCGCTTCGTAGTATTTTTCAAGGAGTGGAGCTCCAGCTTCGTCTACGACCCATACTTGAGGTGCTGGGAACAAAGCAAATGCTGTTAAAATGGATGGTACTGCTGAAAAAAATATTTTAATATATTAAATTGTCTGTTAATCTCAGTTTATGGTAGGTAGGTGCAACTTATTAAGCCCAAGCGACATTCTCAGTACCAATCTCTCTTAATTTGCAAATTGAAACAACAAACGAGACTGAGATGGAAGTTTTATCTTCAGGGTTAAGAAGGTAGAGTCCCGGCATAGCTGACATACTAAATAATAACAACAATAGGAACTGGGAAGAGAAGTAGGAGGATTGAATTCTGTACTGTAATTTTGAAAAATAAACCCAATATGCTGGTGTAGTATCTGAGTGGTGACGAGAAAGAACACAAGTATCACTAGTCTCATCCGAAGGATGTCGTAAGAGGCGAGTAACTCAAAATAGTCAGACGATATCACTGCAAAAGAAGGAAAACCCGAAATAAAACCCTGTACCAATTAGTCTGGCCAGCGCGGAAACAGTACGCCAACGCCTCCCAATATTGGGAGAGGCCTACCTATGTTCAGCAGTGGACTACGATAGGCTTATTGATTGATTGAAGCTAGCTCTAACCAATTAGTTACATTAGTAACTAATTGGTTATTATGTAAAACTTGTTTCTTAGTCATGTAACATCACTGTACGAACCGTGTTATACTATCACCAATCTTTTTACATAAAATCTCGCCTTTATCCCTGGAGGATAAGGCAGAGGTGAATTAACACCCACATTTCATCAACAGTTGTATTCGGTCCCACGTAATAGGGGTGAGCCAATTGCCGCATTCCGGGCACTATTGTTGACACAAGCTATGCATCTGAGGCTGAGTCTGGGCTGTATATACCTGCCTGATGTTAAACCGCCCTATTTCTGAGTCGCCTTGTACGACACCGTATGGGAAGAGATGGAGTGGACCTAATTCCACTCTGCCCGGAGCCACGCGGCAATCAATCTTTTAAATTTATTAAAAAAATCATTAAAAAATCAATTGTTGTATGTTGTTCAGCTGCATATTTTCCGGTAGATCTTCTTTACGAAATATCTGTTCAACCGAAAACGGGCTTACATCGAAAACCCGGCCGAAATATCAGCAAATCCTAAACATTAATAATGCCGGAGTATCGATTACAGCTCGGAGAATCTTTGCGAAACTTTCGAATCTAGGCAGAGGTCAAATCACAAGATTATATCTTGGGCGATCCAATTTTGTCAAAAGGTCGCTCTTAGGATATTTTAATACACAAGTCGACTTGAATTTAGGTTAGAATGATAGATAGGCCCTTTTCTGGTTTATATAGTTACCGTCACAACTTTTTAGCTTGCATTAGGCAAATTTTGAACGATATGAATGAAGCTTGACCTGGATGTCAGGTTGGTTCTGACATTATGTAATTTTTTTTTAGTATTATGGGCGCGATTTTTTTAATGGATTGATGTTTATTACTAAGTTACTACTGTGGTATAGCGGTAGAAAGTTTGACTGATACGCAGGAGGTGCGGGTTCGATTCTTGCTCAGTGCAAATATGTGTATGCAATGTATGCACGAATATGTATACTTGCATTGGTCTGCCTGTTTCTATGTATATTATGAATGAATTTACAAAGAAAAAGTATCTAAGTAGCTTCAGCGATAAGGCCGCCTATAATATTGTACATTGAACTTTAAACATGCTACCTACTTCTCCTACTGTAAATCTATTGGTGAACAATAAAGAATTATCTATCTATCTATTTATCTATCTAAGTATGTTTATCCGCATTCTAGATTCCATAACATACGCTAGTTAAGCTATGCTTACCATGGATCTAGATAGCGTTGTGTAGAATGTTGAAGAATTTTGTAGAACAGGTGAATAGTTTTAGACAAAATTCACGACAAAGGATACTTAGTGTCCTTGAAATATGTTTTTGTATTTGTCAGAAACTTGATCAATATTACAAACGAATAAAACAACAGGCAACAGATAAACGCTAACAAGCATTTATTCCCTAAATTATGCACGTTGTAAGCGAGTTGTAAAGAAAGTCCTCCAAAGATTTGTTTTTATACAACTTAGGTAGCAGACAAGCACAAGGCCCACCTGATGGAAAGTGGTTACCGTGGCCTATGAATGTGTGAGACACCAGTGGAGACACATCCGTGCTGCCGACCCTGTAAGAACAGAGATTTTATATGCCTTCAGTGCAGAACACAAAATCAGGACAAGCCTTTGGTCTTCCCACTGACAGCACAAAAACTCTCCAGTGAGCTCTGGCTACCCTACTCACCGCCGGGAATACAACACGAGGTTATTATAGCCGTCATATTCTGTAGGGTGGAGGTACTTCCCCAGTCGGACTACTCAATTCGGACGGGAATACCATCGTGTCCTACCTCCTCTGAAAAAGATTGTCCAACGATGACACAGAGGAATTAATGTCTGTATTAAAATAAATAGTTAGTGCATAATTAAGACATAGCTTTAGTTAGTAGCAGTGAATCACTCTAGCATTGTATTATTCTTATTAAATTGGTTGTTTCTGTAATAGTATTTCATAAATATTGTTAATCTGCACTTGACGCCTGAAGCACAGGACTACTTAGTTCAGACACAGCTTAGATAATATCTCTAAGTAAAGACCTCTGTAAGACAATTGACTGCACAAATATATATTATGCATAACTAAGGTACTCATGCACAATGTAATAACGCACGATATATTAAGATCTCATGTAAAATACTGTACAACGTTTATGAAATAAATTTGATTTGAATGGTTATCAACAGCCATAGTCATGGCAAGGATGGCAGGACAGGACACAAGCAGTTAAAAGTCGTTATTTCAGTACTGCATTCCCATTGCCCAGACCGATACCCATAAATACCTGGGAATTATCATAGATTGCCATTTAAATTGGAAACCGCATATATCGTCACTTAGCAAAAGAGTACGTAAATTACTTCCAATTTTTAAAAACCTACGCGAAGCTGCGGACTGCAATCTCATAACCAGCATATACTATGCCCTTTGCCAATGCGTTCTGTCTTACTGCTGCCCTATTTGGGGTGGAGCTGCTCCAACTCATCTGCTTGAGCTGGAAAGAGCCCAACGCGCAGTCATCAAAGTCATGTTCCATAAGACCAGGAAATATCCCACTCAAAAACTTTATGAAGAATCGCGTTTCCTCACAGTTCGCCAATTATACATCTACTGTACAGTCCTACGTCACCATAAATCTATCGATCCATCTAAGATCTCACTGAGTAAAAGAAGAATTCGAACACCAGTTCCCTCCTTCAACACAATGTTCGCTCGACGTCAACTGTATTACATGGGCCCTTTCATTTATCGGTTCGTTAATGATTCGAACCAAATCTACAAAATGCCTAAGTTTAGGTTAAAATCTATACTTAAAAAATATCTAATGGCCCATGATTACCTTAGCACAGAAAAAATTCTACGAGTATAAAGCAAAAACCACTAGGAACTTGAATCCTTACATATCCAGATGCACATTCGCATACTTACACATACGGTATACATGCAGCCGCAAACGCCTAACCCTCACTCAGACGCAACACACACTCACACATAGGTACTCAATGCACACCCAAAGACAAACAAGACATATACGTACACATTCACGAACATATGTATACATAAAACACACACACACACACACACACACACACACACGCACACACGCACACACGCACACACACACACACACACACGCACATACATACACATACACATACACACACACACCCACACCCACACCCACACGTATTTTCACACATCCTTATTTATAAATTATATTAGATTCTGGCCAGGGGTGGAGGGTTGGTAGCCTGAGACACAGGATTCTCCTAGTTCAGGTGCCAGCCCGCCATAATTCTGATTGATCCTTGTACTAATTTATTAATTACGTTCTACTGTATTTTATTAGAGATTTGTTATGTAAACGTTTTGGTGAGAAATAAACATTATTATTATTATTATATAATATTCACGTTTTCAACAATATCGTTTAGTTAAATTTCTTGGTATATTTTTTTTTATATGGGACACGTCAATTAGACTTTGCCTTACTTGATGGTAAGCTGAAAGCAAAGTCCCAGAAAAGAGGGTTACCATTACCCAAATATATCATGAGACAATGATGACACTCGGCTTGACGGCCTTTCCTGGAGTTAATATAAACTAAGATTGGTAACACCTAAAACAAAATTAGTGTTAACGCCAGTTTTCTCCAGGTAACCAATTTACCTGAGTTTATTAATCGTCCGCCCAATTTATAGTAAATTAACATTTGACAAATAAAATTATGACTTGAACTTTTTGTGACTTAAACATACATACATACATAAAATCACGCCTTTTATCACCAGAGGGTTGGGCAGATATGAATTAACATCCACATTTCTCCAATCATTGAATTCGGTCCCACGTAATAGGGGTGAGGCTATTGTCGTCTTCCGGACCCTATTATTGACTCAAGCCATGCATCTGAGGCTGAATCTGGGCTGTATATATCTATCTGATGTTTCCGACGAAAGCCCTATCCCTTAGTCGCCTTATACGACACCGCATGGGAAGTGATAGAGTAGTCCAAAAATCTGCTCTGCCATGAACCACGTGACTTGATACTTGTGTGAAATTACAAGTTTCTTTAGACGCTTAGTTACTAACCAATTTAACTAGACAGCAAAGTCCCTAATTAAATCTGCTGTAACACCTCATATTTCATTTGCACGCATCTTATTGTTTTTTTATTCACCTGAGTAAACTTTTCGACGTTTACGGAAAATTTTAAAACTCATCTAACTCCACCTACATCAACTCAGTCATTTGTTACTGTCCAAAAAATGTGCTCTTGCCCAAATTTTAATACTTTTTTTATGCAAATAAGCTTACCCACTAGACCGACTGACTGTTCGTTTAAGACTATGCTCGTAAAATTGATTTATTGTTTCATTAATCACGTTCGAGTAACATGTTTTATCTCTCTTTTGCCCATCAATTCATTTGCATTCTTTGTATAATTCGCAGATCTTTTAATTTAGAAATGTTCTTTGTTTTTTTTTTATTTCTTTTATTTTCTAACTTTTATGGTTATTAACTCACTGTTTATATGACTAGGTAATATTTTTCAATATTTTTGTATAATTTATCAAAATCAAAATATGTTTCAATTCTTATTAATATTAGAAAATAGCTGCACGGCTCTAGTTAAACTAGTACAGGGATACATTAGGCCACTTCCCAGGAATAAGTTCTCATGGGTGGCGGGAATGGGACCGAAATTCCTCACAGGGCTGCGGAGGCACATTTAGTTATGAGAATAATAATACCATCTCTGTGTCGAGGTGGCGTTAGACTACCACGATTATGATGTATAAAATTCACAAATAAATACAAATTTAAATTTAGTTTTCTATTTCAAAATGTAAAGGGATAATGAGTACTTAAAGTCGTCCTTTGATAATCTGGGATTAATAATATAGAACTGTACATATAATCCTTTAAAATGTATAAAGTATTCGAACTAAATCATATTATATTAGGTACTTTTATTCATGATTTTCAAAGTCGTGATTCAAATAAAGGTTTGCAAATTCTTTATTACTTTTGATAATAAAAATTCGCGATTCAGCATGGCAACGCTGCCAGTGTCATGGGCACCTTTGCGCCGGGAACGATACGGGGCGGGTTATTTGATTTGACATAACAATTGACAAAATCTATGATTGCCTATAATGATTGGACATTTTGTATTGTAGTTAATTTTGTAATTGTTTAAATGTATTAGATATAAAAGGGTTGGCATACTATTTATTGAATAGTCAAATAAAAATAATTAAAAATTATGATTCTAAAGTATAAAGTCAGCGTCAGAACGATTTTGCCTAGAAAGTCTCAAAATGATCTTAATATCAAGGTATTAAGAGCGGATTAAACTGTTTTATTGATTTAAATTGTATCATTGTCCAAACTACAGGTGTGCACCAAATATCAGAACAGGGGGGGGGGGGGGAGGGGGCAAAGCATTAAGATCATTTTGAGTACTTTGTTCATTAACATCGATCTGATGCTGATTGTAGCTTGACTATTTAGAATTCTATGCACTACAAAATACGCTTGTTGAAAGTATATAGAAGAGAG
This sequence comes from Eilema griseolum, assembly GCA_963662185.1. Lineage (NCBI taxonomy): Eukaryota > Metazoa > Arthropoda > Insecta > Lepidoptera > Erebidae > Eilema > Eilema griseolum. Next base: position 21,067,342 of record OY759245.1, read on the forward strand.
GAGGAGAAGGTATGCGATAACAATAATTTTTCACCTTATTCGTGCCATATGCTATAGGAGCAGACGTTCGTTCGAGCAGACACATCGTACCCTCAGTGGAAAAAAAGGCATAAGACGAAAATGCTGATTTTTCAGTATGGTGAAAAAACTGAATTTATGGGTATATTTACTTTATTTCCAAACGTAGAAGAATTAGTCTTATATCAAAGAAAGGAGAAAAAAATATTGCACTTCATGTTGTATTTAAGTTAGTGCTAATGTTTAAAGTTTATTAGGAATTGTAAAAATAAATTATTATGCTATTTTTCAGAATACAATAAAATAAAGGATTCTGAGTATCAAAATTTATGCCAGACTTTGCCAGAAAAGTAAAATATATTTCAAAAGTATGTTCCTATATTAAAGCAGTAATGAATTAGTGAATACCAACATTTATGGTAGTATAAGTAAGATTACTGCATTATTTCCTTTATAAAAATTATGTTTGAAATGCACAATCAATACTTACCCCTTTTTTCAAATTAGGGGCTTGTTAAGATAACTTAAGTAAACAATAATAATTACTTATTCCATTATATGTAATAGAAAAGTTAGCTGCATATTAACACATATTACTTAGAGTTATTATTTATGACTACAGGGAAAAAAAGCAAATGCTTCTTTTTTATTCACTATTTTTTATTTCAAGCAAAATACTACTTATAGTTTGGTAACAATTAAAGTTCGTACTATCAACAATAAAATTGCACAATAATATTCAGAAATATAGAGGACACGACGGTATCTCCCGTCTCAAATTGAGCAGTCCGTCTGGGAAGTACCTCCGCCCTACAGAATAGAGTAGGGTAGCCAGAGCTCACTGGAGAGGTTTTGTGCTGTCAGTGAAAAGACCGTAGGCTTAAATTGACACCACTGACTTGTAGGGGCGTGAAATGTTAGCGCGGCGGTCAGGGAGACCCGGTGAAACGGTTATCCGCTGGCCGCCCGCAGGTTATCGAAACTTACCGCCCCAGGAGGCTGAACCAGCAGCCTGTATAAAGTGCCCATGCTGTAGTCGTATCGGAGGAGGAAACCGGAGTGGACTCTGCTACAGTATTTGGGAGGGGACTGGGGGCCATTCCGCCCGCCACGCCAGTCAGTCACACAACCCCAGCTTGTCTATGTTGGTACGAAGCCTAGCTTTGTCTTCTGCACTGGGAGCACAGAAACTCTCTATACGTCCTCCCCCCCACCCCTCGCATAGGTCATGAAAAGAAAAAAAAACAAGATGAACGTTACCACTGCGGCACCATCGTCCACAGTACATGTGGATTTCTGTAACATCAGGGGCCTACACACCAACCTCAACGCGGTTTATTTACATTTAGAGACCGCGCAGCCCACCTTGTTTTTTCTGACGGAGACGAAAATATCATGCCCGGCCGATACAGCTTACTTAATGTACCCCGGGTACAAACTCTATGCTTGTACGTCCGGGATGATATTTGCTGCCGCCAGGGGCCTGTCAACTCTTTGGGTATGTACGGATCACGGTGGCCACACCCGTATCTTTGCGTGCCTCTACAGGTCTCATAGCGGTGACCTGGGTACAGCTCAATTGTTTGAGCATCTGCAGCGGTCTGCGGACAAGGTAATTGAGCAATACCCTACCGCGGAGTTAGTATTCTTGGGGAACTTCAACGCTCACCAGGTAGAGACTGGGGTCTCCTAGAACTGATTTTGCAGGAAGGGCTGCTCATGACTTTGCACTGACCTACGGATTATCTCAACTGGTGTATTCTATTACTAGAACACCAGAAATAGAGACCCACAGAAGCTCTATACTGGACCTCCTGCTGACTTCGCGCCTGGAAGAACACTCAGTAACTGTGGAAGCACCACTTGGTACTTCGGACTACAGCCTCGTTCAGGCGCAAGTGACTCTTACGCGGCCTGAACCACCGCGGCCACCTCGATGGCGGCATGTCTGGCACTACAAATCGGCAGACTGGAAGGGACTGCGAGAATTCTTCGCGTCGTACCCGTGGAGGCGGCTTTGCTTCACTTCAAATGATCCCAGCTCCTGTGCAACAGCAGTAGCTGATGCGATCCTAGCAGGTATGGAATGCTATATTCCGAACCGCTGGATCGCAACAGGAGAGAGCAAACAATCTTGGTTTTATAGGCCCTGCAGAGAAGCAAGAGACCTCAAGCAATCTGCATAGAGGGTTTGGACCACGGCTCTTGCCATAATGATCCAAATATCGCTGAAGTGAAGCGAAAGTTGAATGCCGCCTCGAGGTCTAGTAAAAAGCTACGGCCAGGGCTAAGTTTGAGTTCATCGGCAGAATTGGCGAGCGGCTTGCGCGCTACCCATCTGGCAGTCGTGCATTTTGGTCGCTCGCCAAAGCTGCCGAGGGAAACTTCTGCCAGTCTTGCCTTCCACCGCTGCAAAAATCCGATGGTAGTCTGGCCCATGGCGCTGAGGAAAAGGCCGATCTGTTGGGTAATCTCTTTGCTTCAAACTCGACTATAAACGACGGGAACGCCGAACCACCCATAATCCCCAGCTGTGGTGCTTCCATGACTGAAGTTAAAATCACGCAACGGGGGGTTCAGCGCGAGCTTAAGTCCCTAGATGTTCGGCAGTCGAGTGGGCCGGACGGTATACCGGCGATGGTGCTTAAACACTGTGCCCCCGAGCTGTGCTCTGTACTTACACGTCTTTTCGCACTCTCATACTCCGCAAGGTGGGTCCCGACCTCGTGGAAGACCGCACTCGTGCACCTTGTGCCTAAGAAAGGTGACAGGACAGATCCGACCAATTACAGGCCTATCACACCTCCCTTCTCTTGAAGGTAATGGAGCGTATTATTAATACACAGCTCCTGAGATACCTTGAGGGAAACGATCCACTGAGCGATCGACAGTACGGCTTTCGCCACCGTCGCTCTATCGGTGACCTTCTTGTGTATCTCACAAACCGGTGGGCGCAGGCCATCGAGAGTTGGGGTGAGGCACTAGCGGTCAGTCTCGATATAGCGAAGGCCTTCGATTGGGTTTGGCACAAAGGTCTTCTTGCGAAGTTGCCATATTATGGACTCCCCGAGGGACTGTGCGAATGAATCTCCAGCTTTTTGTCCCACAGAAGCATCCAAGCCGTCGTCGACGGCAGCTGCTCGGACTGCATGAACATAAACGCTAGTGTCCCACAAGGCTCCGTGTTGTCTCCAACGCTGTTTCTGCTGCATATCAATGGCATGCTGCCTGATGGCTTCATTCATTGTTATGCGGACGACAGTACCGGAGACACGTGTTACACGGGCCGTGCAAATATCCCTCAGTCCGAGGTGGAGAAGAGTCGCGAACAACTTCTTGTGTCTGAAATCGAGACTACTGTCTCTGAAGTATCCGATTGGGGACGACTAAACCTAGTCCAATTCAACCCCACTAAGACACAAGTATATGTATTCACCGCTAAGAAAACCACATTCATTGTAGCGCCGCAATTCCTGGGCACACCGCATACCATCTCCTCGAGTATCCTTGGTGTCGATATCTCCAGCGACGTCCAATACCTTAGTCATTTGCAGGACAAGGTTAAGTTGGCATCAAGAAATCTCGGAGTGCTCAACAGGGCGAAGCAGTACTTCGCTGCGGGGCAGCAACTCCTTCTTTATAAAGCACAGGTCCGGCCTCACATGGAGTACTGCTGTCACCTTTTTGCTGGAGCACCTGCATACCAGCTTGACCCCTTCGACTCAGTGCAAAGACGGGCATTGAGGCTGGTTGACAATCCCATACTCACAGGTAGTGTGGAACCTCTTAGCCTTATGAGGGATTTTGCCTCACTGTGTGTGTTCTACCGCCTATACAATGGTTTGTGCTCAGATGAATTGTTTGACATGATGCCCGTAGCTACATTCTATCATCGCACTTCTCGCCATAGGCAGGAAATCCATCCTCACACATTGCGACTCGAGACGGTACGCACTGTGCGGTATGAAAGAAACTTCATCCCACGCACACTCAAGCTGTGGAATGACCTCGCTGCTGCGGTTTTCCCAAGCGCCTACAATATGGAGTTCTTCAAGAGGGGCCTAAGAAGGTTTTTTCATGGTCGGCAGCGCGAGTGTGTACATCCATCACGGTAACCGCTTCCCATCAGGTGGGCCGTGTGCTTGTCTGCCAACTACGTGGTATAAAAACAAACTAAAAAAAAGATTACTACCACTATTGTTTTTTTTATAAATTCTTAAATAATCAGTAGATAATTTGTTAAAACTAAACTTATAACAAGCAAAAATTAATAACAAATCAAGGTACTTCTTCACACATTGCCAGTACCTTTTGGTATTAAAATATTTAACGAATAAAAATACAAATAAAATGTCTTCTTTAAACAATAATGAGATTAAAAATTTCCTGTTTTTCTTCTACGTTATATTCGTTCTAAGAATTCCTAGCCTAGAATGTTTGGTAATGAAGGATTTAAAACAAAATATTATTATTTCTCAATACAAATCTAAGTAACATGACATGGTGGACAAAATTCTTCTCGCCCTGCTGTGCTACGTCCGGTTATACATTTTCAGGTCACTTTACTTTAAAACAAGAAGAAAATCCACTCAATTGTTGTCGTTTTGTTTACGCAAATGCGTTAACGCAGCTATTACCTTGACCTAGATACGGGCACTGACTGTCAAGCTCGTGGCTACTCACCCGCCCTGTCCCCTCCATCGATGTATTCACACTTATGTTCCCGCTGTCTACTCCCGCGCCGCAGTATCTAATCTTACGTCTCGGTGAAATGAAAATATTCTAGTGAAAGAAAGAAGTAATCGTTCTTATTTTACAGCCGCGCCGCAGTATGTAGTCTTATGTTTCGACGCATAGAAAAGTTATGAGTGGAAGAAAGCAGTAGTTATTCTTATTCTGATTTATTTTAAGTTCATAAAAAATAAACAGTCATACAGCTGTTATTATTTTCTAAGTTTATCTTTTTGGCTAAGTAAGCGCATTTAAGATAATTTCCTTAGCTAGTTATTATAACGAATAAAAAGATAATCGTGTATACAAGACTAGCGATGTAAAAAAACAAACGCAATTAAATCATAATAATTGTTACTATTAATTTTCTACATAAAATATTAGGGATAAACGTAATAATAAGTAATACGTCATATTTCTCAATTTATTCTTTGCGTTATATCACATAATCTACTAATCCGTAAGAAAAAATGTAATGGAACAAAAATTCTCAAAATGAATTTCTTGTTTTAACTCGTCAAATTTAACAAGAAAAATATGGAAAAAATTTAGCATATGTATCTTTAAACATACCTTTCAAATTTGATAAAATCGATGAATCAAAATAAAATCACTTATGCCTATTTTCCACTGGGGGTGCGACATGTCGTTTTAAAATTCAAATACGAGCTATTGAATGGAACTGAGGCAGTATACTTGTGTCCCAGTTCCATCTAGGTGCGGTTGTGACATGAAGTATTTATGTGACAGCTTATTCAGTTATAAAGCCGAGTTCACAATACGTGCCGCATTGCGGCGGCATTCAATGACGTTGATACACCTTGTCGTTCTTGAGAATAACAAAAGTCCACTGAATGGCTTCTGTATACCTACGAACTGCTAGACTGGCTGAACGGTTTGAAAATATATTGTATTGTTAGGAATAACTTCATTTTCTGAGTCTTTTTCTCAACTTTACATACATACATACAATCACGCCTTTATCCCCGGACCACCATTCATTGAATTCGGTCCCACGTAATGGGGGGTGATTGCTATTACCGTATTCTGGGCACTATTGTTGACTCGAGCCATGCATCTGAAGCTGTATTTATCTGTCTGGTGTTAAACAGCCCTATCCCTTAGTCGCCTTGTACGACACCGCATGGGGAGAGATGGGGTGGTCCAAATTCTACTATGCCGGGAACCACGCGACTCGCGGCGGTTTCTGAACTTTGACGTTGGCTTTTCGGTCTAAATGCCAAACGGCTGAACTTCGATATTTCCCATGAACCGACAGCCATCTAACCTCCACAACTAATCCGCGATATTGATAAATACACGATAAATACATTTACAGCTTCATTTCATGTCAGAATAGTGTTGAAAAATGTGAATTGTTTACAGGAGTGACCCTTGAGCTTGTCACTTGATTGAAAGGATAAAAGAAAATGAGGTCTGAATTATTATCATAATTATACAAGATATCGGGATATTCTGCTACTGCCAATTTGTTGAACTGACGGTTTTTCACAGCTGCAATATGTTCTCTGACTCTCTCTGCAATGGTTCGCTTGGTCTGGCCTATGTAGGAACACCTTGAGTCGGGTACCAATCACTGGATTGAGCTTCATAAACTCAAAGTCCTCTCCACTGATCGCCACTACTATTCACGTGATTGTGCGTGAAGCCATTGAAAACAAAAAATATAAAAATTTCAATTGAGAAGATGAATTCAAACTATCCAGAACGTGGAATCCAGTGATTAAAATACTAAAACCGAAGAATACAGTGCTATTAAAAACTGACATAGTGAGTGTGGTGTGTCGCCAGCCTAACCGTTCATAATAAGTGTAATGGTGGGTAGGCGCTCAAACAATGTTCCCCGCATACATCTCGACACTCGAAGACTAGTCAAGTCGTGACCACGGGTGCTGCAATGCATCCGAAATGTCGCCGTCGGCAGAAATAGTAAGTTCCAAGATATAATTCGCGAGAAGTCCCGATGCCTAGTATCATTATGTATACAAATACGTTTCAAAATTCATTAATGTATTTATATAGTTTTGGCGTCCCATTCTAAATTAACCTTTCCAAAACGAGGATCCAATTTTTATTCTAAATAGTTTCCCAAGTAATACATCGAATATAAGTCGTTAAGTGTATCCTAGAAAACAAATCCTCGGGATAGATACAGCTCAGAAGGCCTACACATAAATAGTAATCTGTAAAAGGCTCACAATATATTTTCCTTAACACCACATACAAATAAAGACTTGTAAGATTATGAATTTGGGCTAAAATGGTTGGGTTAATTTGTTTTTAGGACGCCCATGTATAAACATGAGCCTATTTCTGCGAACATCAAAGGTAATGTTACGAGCAAGTGAGAGGGTAAGATCGTATTGAAATTTGTATGGATGTGCGTTACCTATTTATTCCTATGTTTTTTTTATTTTATTTTTTATAGCACTTAGGTGGCAGACAAGCACACGGTCCATGATGGGAAATGGTTACCGCGGCCTATGGACGTATGCAACACCAGGGGCGCTACATTCACGTTGCCGACCATGAAGAAACTTTTGATTCAACAGGTGCTCTTGAAGAAGCCCATATTGTAGGCGCTTGGGAAAACCGCAGCAGAGAGTGAGGTCATTCCATAGCTTGAGTGTGCATGGGATGAAGTTTCTTTCGTACCGCACACTGCGCACCGTGTCAGGTAGCAATGTGTGAGAATGAATTCCCTGTCTAGTGCGAACGATGCGATAATTGAATGTAGCTGTGGACATTATGTCAAATAATTCATCTGAGCTCAAACCGTTGTATAGCTTGTAGAACACACACAGCGAAGCAAAGTCCCTCCTAAGGCTGAGAGGTTCCACATCGCCTGCGAGTATGGAATTGTCGACCAGCCTCAACACCCGTCTTTGCACCGATTCGAAGAGGTCCAGTTAGTAACCAGGCGCTCCGGCAAAGAGGTGAAAGCAGTATTCCATATGGTGCCGAACCTGTGCCTTATAGAGAAGGAGTCGCTGCCCAGCAGTGAAGTACTGCTTCGCTGAGCAGTGAAGTACTGCTGTTGAGCGCTCCAAGTTGCCCTGATGCCAACCTAACCTTGTCCTCCAAATAACTGCGGTACTGAACGTCACTAGAGATATCGACACCAAGGATACCGATACTCGAGGAAATAGTGAGCGGTGTGCCCAGGAATAGAGGCGCCACGATAAATGGGGCTTTCTTAGCAGTAAATATTTCATTATAGTAGGTAATTTAGAACAGTTCCAAATTAAATATCGTGATTTCAAATTTGCATCAATTACTGAATGACTAGATTAAGTGTGCCTATAATACCAATCGCGATTGTTAGACACTTTACTATATTATGTAATTGAATACTATCCAAGTTCCTATATATCTTACGAGTACTAATATTTTAAACGTGATAGTTTCATGAAGATATTTCGATGTTTTGGATGTTTGTTACTCCGATGTTTATTATACTTTCGACCAAACGACAGAACGGATGTGACAGATTCCCCATGGGTTGCGAGAACAAAAATCAGAATTTTGCGCGAGCAGCACCTAGGGTAATAGGCTAAGTGCTAAGTAAAGTTGCACGAAAAATTTCAACTCTCCCGAGTTAAAAATTGTACTGCGCAAGTGTGGTCTAACAAAAAAATGGCTACTATTTTGTCCGAAACGAAAGTCATTTTTAAAACTTTCTGTAACCAATTTAAACTGACATTCTTTTATGAGATTTTGCATTTCCTAGGGGGCCTTTAAAAAAGGTTTGTAGTTGACCTTTACACCGGATATTGCCATGCCGGTAAAAAGACTGCCTGGGGACATCGTAAGATACATTATTTATGAGATGTTCTACAAATGACGTAGACAGGGGTCTGATTACTTTTATAATTGCCTCTCTATGTAAGCGAAGAAAGTCATATGATAAAAGATTCAAGGAAAAAACTTCTACGATGCGTCGGAAGGTTAGTAAGGAATTAATGAACTTTGGAATTAAGAGGTTATGTGAAATTGTAAGGTAGACTTTCAGCATGACGTTTCACCCAGGTAAAGCCGGCCGTGGTATAAAACTAAGTGGTATAAAAAAATGGGACATTCATATATTTTTGATTAATCAGTTTTTATTGAGAACCTCTCCTTTGTTTGAGTAACCTTTTATTGAGTAAACATACGAGCTAAGTGGGTACCTAAGTATATTGTTTGTATTTGTGTACTGAAAAGAACACCCGATAAACTTGAGAAGATGCGTTGCTATTTGGTAAACATTTGATTTCATATTATTATTATCTTTTTTTTATATAGGACGCGCCAACTTGACTTCACCTCGCCTGATGGTAAGCTAAAGGCAAAGTCTCAGGAAAGAGGGTCACCACTACAGACACTAAGTGTTGCAATAGGTTGGCGGCCTCATCAGATTCTTTTTCACGCCCCGCTTAAAGGCCCCGGGACTGTAGGAAGAAGGAAACACGTGTGCTGGTAATGAATTCCAGGGCTTGGTGGTGCGGCAAAGAAAAGAGTCTCCGAACCGATTGGTTCTTGCTCGTATATTCTGCAGTGTGAGGGTGACATCTAAGGCCTGCACGTGTTGTCCTATGTAGGAAAGGAGATGGTGGGATTAGTTGGAAGAGCTCATCAGAACACTCACCGTGGTAGAGAGAATACTATTGATTGATGGCATTTGCTGGAATTGGTTTCTGAAAACAATTAGTGAGGTTGCCGTAAGGCGAAACCGGTCGGATCTAATAAAAATACTGTGGAAAAAGTACACGTGTGTTCTCCATACAATGTAATTAAAATTCATGTTTTTGGAAGTCTCTATTCAATGGTCTATAAAGAATAAATGATTCTTGACTTTGATCATGATTATTATTTATAGGTACTTTCGTCAAAGTCAAAAATCATGTATTCTGCATATACCATTAAATCGGAACTTACAAAACGTCAATATAAAAAGAAATATGAAATATTATTTTAGCAAATGGACCACCATGCACCACTGGTTCGAAACGCGGCCCCGACCTGAGAAGACCCCGTCAAGAAACTCAGCGGGCATTTTTTTGTCTATTTACAAATAATTACTAAGTCTACTTAGTCTAAATACTATAATTTACTTGAGTAGCATAGTTGAGCGAACAGCTCATTTCCAAGCTAGTTTATAATCTAAGTATTCTTGGATTTTAGACTAGCCTTTCTGGCATAATTTACTCATTACTAAATTTTTAAATTTATACACAGGTAAATCCCTAATTTCATTAGGCAGCTTGTTAAAAAAGTGTTTACAGCAACTGTTGCCCTGGAAAGATTGACAAAAAATTGTGCTCGAGTTTGTACCCGGGGTACATTAGGTAAGCTGCATCTGCCGGGCATGATATTTGCGTCTCCGTCAGAAGGAGGTAGGACACGGCGGTATTTCCGCCCGATTGAGCAGTCCGACTGGGGTAGTACCTCCGCCCTACAGAATACCGCGGCTATAATAACTTCGTGTTGTGTTCCCAGCGGTGAGTAGGGTAGCCAGAGCTCACTGGAGAATTTGTGCTGTCAGTGGTAAGACTAAAGGCTTGTCCTGCTTTGTCTTCTACTGAGGGCACAGAAACTCTGTACTTACAGGGTTGGCAGCGCGACTGTGACTCCTCTGGTGTTACAGACGTCCATAGGTCACGGTAACTACTTTCCATCAGGTGGGCCGTGTGCTTGTCTGCCAACTAAGTAGTATAAAAAAAAGATAAGCAAAGTTGACTGCGCGGTCTCTAAGTGGAGATGGATCGCGTTAAGGTTTGTGTGTAGGCCCCTGATGTTGCATAAATCCACATTTATTGTGGATGATGGTGCCGCTGTCGTAACGTATCCTTCGTTTTTTTCTACTTTTCTATTACTATCACAGACTACAAGATTGTTTTATGGTAAACCTTAAAAGAGTATTACTGCTATTGCCGTTAGCTAGCCGTTTCCATTGCACAAGTAGGTAGTTGTATTTTTACATACAGTACGGTTTACAGGTTAATATAACTTTTTATGTGAGCGTATCCTCAGTGATTGAGTGGTAGTGCGGTTCGATGGACTATTAAGCTGTAGGTTAGGGATGGAAAGGTAATGTTATGGTCGGGATTCGGGATTGAATGGTTAAATGGTTATCTCCCAAGGACCGTGAAACAGACGGTTTAAGGAGTAAAGAAGGTTGTTTATTTATTTTGTTTAGTTATCATAATGTGTTTTACAGTTTAGACTAACTTAATATTAAAGAACTATGTATATTTATAATGTAAATAATAAAGTACCGCGGTAGCCTAGTGGTATGGGGTAATGGACTGTTTAGTTATTATTTAAATGAAAAATAAAATACCCCCCCCCCCCCCCGTCGTATAAATAACCCCCAAAAAGTTAAAATAAATTGTGTTGATTAGACTTTTAATATAACCTAGTAATATTTTGATTCAAGCGTTGTCATATCGGGGGATCCTAACTGACCAAGCACTCCATCATATTCAAGGTTCTCGACCAACATAACTTTCGAACAAAAAACGTAATCCGTTCAGGAGATATGATGCCACAGACAGACACATACACACACAGAGAGAGACGTGTCAAATTTATAACACCCTGTGGTTGGTTTTGCGTCGATGATTCCAGGAACAGCATTTGGAATAATGGACACTATCCTTTGCACTACACCAACCCGAAACAGAAAAAGAAAAAATGTGTCAATGAGATGACACAAATATAAAAAAGGTAACCAAGTTAAATGTTTTAAGTGCAAGAAATTTAATCTAATCTATCCCATTCACAGCACAGCTTTTGACAGTAGTTAAGTAGCAATCGTTTGCTAAGAGTGTCTTGAGTGAAGACTGCGAGAAAGTAAGCGGAAGGTGGTACGGGACGCTCCTTAGTCAGATGGACTGACTACCTGAAAAAGGTAACTGGGAGCTTCCGCATCCAGTTCCGGATCGAGGGCAATGGCGCACATTGTGAGAGGCCTATGCCCAACAGTGGATTAGAATTTTGAAGTAGAAGAATTGAATGCCACTTACTATTAATATGCAGATAAGTCCGGCTCACTCTCGGCGGGTGTGTGGATATCTGGCATTCGTATACTCCCTCGTCGTCCGGCTTGACCTCCCTGATGAGTAGCCTCCAGTTGCCAGGGTATCTCTTGGCCACCGTGATGCGGTGATCAGCCGCGTATGTCACGGCACCCACAGTTAGAAGCTCGATGTCGTCTTTGCCTCTACGACGGACCCAGGAGACCTGTACAGAAAAAAATTCTATTGTAAGTAGCAGAAAGTTTAATGCAAATTTATTTTTTAACCAAATAACAGAAATTGTAAGGATTCGAATCTAAAACGTCTCGATTGTAAGACCGTCTTTAGCTGCTAAGCTGCGATATTTTTGGTTTTTTTATTATTCAAAGATCTATATAGGTTTTTGAAATTTAGGCGCGTGACTTTTCATGGTTTTGTTTCATTTGTATATTTATCATCATCTTCTGCTTCTTCATCATTAACATAGCGTTAGTTTTATTGTATTCTAGCTACGTTCGTTCCTCTGCTCCTTTTCTTGATTTGAGTTTTGGTTTTTAGGTGCTCCTATTATCAAACCCCTAGCTAGAGCTTTCTCTAGCTAGGGGTTTGATAATTTTCTAATTTTCTAATTGAGTGATCAAGGTCTTTACCTTGATCACTCAAAATCAATTTTATTGAAATATGAGAATCTATCATGTCTATGTTTATATGATGTTATTAATTCTATTTCTCACTTCTATTTACATTCCATATAACTAAACTGTTTGTATTCCAACCATCTAAAATATAAATCTAAATTACCCACGCTGTCTTGAAGGTCTTGAATGTAAATTATCTCTTACTCAAATTCTCTAACAGTAATTAATTCAAGACAATGTCATGCCCGAAGTATTCATGGTCACATATTAGCGGCTTCATTCAGTATTCATATACTTCTATCATTCGCCCTTCTTTTATGTTGCGGATATAATAAAAGAGGGGCCAAACAGCACTTTGGATTCTTAACTGTCGGTTAATGGGCGCGTATTGACTGTTAGCCGGAAGTTAAGTATCAGAAGTGTCGGTCTTTTAATATACGTAGAGTTCTGTATAAAATGTTATTTGATTTAAACTGTGGTAACCATAGAACATTCAAAATTTTAGGCTTTTAGACACAAATGAGAGTCAACTAGATACAATGGAGTCACTTTGTTTTACTGCCGATATTGTTCAAAATTATGTGGAGTGGCGGTAGTACACGTGACTGCTAGGCAAGAGTTCGATTCCCGCTCTGTGCATATATTTGCATACATGTACAGAATAATGTTTATTTGCATTAGTCTGGGTATTTCCATGCCTCGGAGAGCGGTCCTGGTTATCATGCGAACATCTACGCCAGTAGCTGGTAGCTGGATTCCAAAAAAGTCCAACATCTGGTCTAACTGCAATACTTCAAAATCACTAATGGTTTGTGAAGATCAGATTGCAATCGCTTCACGGAAAATATTGAAAATCGGCCAAACCCGCAGTGAGACTCGTGAAACAGACGTCAGACTTCAAGGTGAAAGACTAACATATAACTAGGACTACATAACACTAGCATGAACAAGAGTGTTTAAACCGAACCGAAGTGTGCATCTTCGTACTATTTACCATCTTCGGATCTGATTTAGTAATAAATGTGTTCAATAGAACCAATATCCCGAAAATGTTAATCCAATATTGCGGATGTTTTATGATAGATCTGCTGTTTCAGTAATCATATCATAATCAACAAAATTCTCATCGTTATGCCCTACAGAAATATCACTGAAGTGCGTACAACTTACTACCGGATCTATTAATATCCATAGATATATAACTGCGGTTCTGTACGGTGAAGGCATAACTACTGGTCCAGGTGTCGGCTTCTATTGTGAACAGGCAATTTCATTACGCTGTACCTCCTTTCAACTTTTACTGTTATAAATTTAAATTGAAAGCCGTTCCGTTTTAGATTGAATATAGGTGAGAAGTTCAAAATATCCAGAACAGGTAGTGGATCTATTTTTTTTTAAATATAAAATAGCTTATGTCAGTCAGTGATAATGTAGCTTTCTAATAGTAAAATATTTTTTGATCGGTCCGGTAGTTTTTGAGTTTATTCATAATTTATTTATACTAAAATAGAAATATACAAATCTTTCCTTATTATAATTTTAGTATAGATATAGATATAAATAACTATCAACCGTTGATAAATTATTATTGTTCTATTGCAAGTTCGCCAGGTACTAGTGGCAAAACGTGGTGTCAACCAATTTTAAAATGAAGATTCTCAGTTCGTAAATCATGTCACTGTTATTTCTCGATATTTTTAGACACTCTTATGTAATAAAAAGTCCAGTACTTGCAAAATTCATCAATAAGTGTTTATGATCAGGAAGACAGTATTAATTTAGCATGCAATATTCTTTTAATTAGATAAACTGAATTGGAGATAATACAAAGTTTATAAAATTGAACTAAATTATCCCATTAATAAAGAAAGTTGACGGCAGGTGTTCGTGACATACTGAAGTGAATTAAAAATCTCATTAATTGAATAAATATTTACAGTTTTAGTATTAACTTTTTCCTGACGCTTTGGAGCGAGAAAAGAAAATATTGGCTTAGCAATCAACCTTTTTATAAAGTGAGAAAGTTAGGTTCTCTGAAATATAACTATAGTTGCGGCACGCTATGATGGCCGTTTCGACACGAGTGGTTTTGCTCGTTTTCTCTTTTTCGGTGTGTGAAGTGTATTTTCGCGTGTCGCAACTCTAGTTTAAGGAATCCTGTCACGGCTTATTTGGTATTACTTTATCCGACCGAGTCCGACCGAATTTCGCACTAGAATTCGTTAAACTAGTTTTATTTCGAAGTGTGAAATACGCATAATTTCTAACAACATCAAGATTTTTAGTATTTATTACGATGAGAAATAAGGCGTGATTGGAGCCCCAATAAGACCTACTGTGCCAAATCATTATCGCCTGCTCGTCAGTACACATGCTAATTAATCCGAAGCAGGTTTTCCAGGATTCAGTAACTTAATATTGCTTCTATAAAAGTCACATAAGCTAAATCAAAGGGAGGAAAGCCTAGGTTTGGAGTTGAAACCCTCGGGTGCAAGTCAAGGACACGATAATGATAATGACGGCTCACAGAAAGATAAGAACACATGTTTATGGTGTACAATAAAGAATATTGGATTGTATTGTATTATTATGTATTGTAATTCTACAAACTTTATTTCAAACTCAAATACTCTTTTTAAACTCGATTTGAAACATATTACGGACTAAATGCTCCAAACCAAAATATTATAATGAACATAAGTAAAATTATGACTCTTTTAACTAGGCTCAGGTACTTAACCTATCATAAAGTCAGTGGCCCGTCAATTGTTACAGCATCGTTAAAGGCACGCTAATGCTCCATCATGACTTTGTACAATTTGAAAATGAGGTTTCGAATAAAAACTTCAGTAATTAACATCCATTTTCAGTCTTTATCTACCTTTCAAGTTATTTTTTTTATACTACCTGGTTGGCAGACAAGCAAACAGCTCACCTGTTTGAAAGTGGTTACCGTGGCATATGAATGTGTGGAACACCAGGGCAGTCACACTCGTGCTGCTAACCCTGAGTTATAATTTAAATTGTGTTTCTAGATTTTGTGTGTCATTAAAAGTTGTGTGAGATACCCGAAATAGAAAACGTCGAGACAGCCTTCATTCGCCAGGTACTTATACTAAAAGCATCTTACGGGTGTTCATTAACGATGAAGATTATGATTTATGAGTTGAGGAATATTCGTTCTGAAATCTGTCATTGATAAGGCCGTTTTCACATTATCCGGTCCGATATCGGTATCACATGATGAAATCGTATGTTCAGATGTATCTTATAAAATCGATCCGGTACGTCACTTTCCGTTCACTTGCTCGATCTACTCAAAAAAAATAACCATAAGCTCAACCACCGTCTCTTTATAAATATTTACCATTGAATAATATACTATGACATGACATTTTTTTGTATTTTATTTTGTTGTGTTTTGTTGTTGACATTGATATCTAACATCGGGTGAGCACTGTTTTGTCAGTTCCGGTATCCGATATCAAAGTATAAAACGGATACATATTTCATAAAATTAACTTCTTGGATATCGGAGCCAACACCGATATCGGATCGGATAGTAGGAAAACGCTGTAATGTGACAAATAACATTGCCGGTAATCGAATCAATTATTGTCAGTAGGAATACCAGCTTTTAAGTGAGGTTGGTTAGGGCCTTAAATATCTTGGTTCAGCTCCAAATATTTGATATACAGTGATCAAGGTCAAACATAAAATACGCATAAAAAGTCTTTGGTTGGCATTAACAATGGCATTAAAAATAATGCGTAAAATAAAAGATAGGTAATAAAACTTTAACAGGCGAACGGAAGGTAGGACACCCCCTAGCCAGATGGACTGACGTTCTGAAAACGTGACTAGGACAGGCTGAATGCAGAATGCGGAGAAGCAACCAAAATGCCACACATTGTGTGCTAATTGATTGATTAATTAATTGAATAAAACTTGTGGATGACCAAGTTGTGATTCCTACTACACAAAGGGATCCGACTCGTGCAAACCTCCGAGAACAGACAAAATGAAATATGGATACATAATATATCCATTTATTTATCACGCCTGTATCCACAATGGAGTATGCAGATAATGTACTCGTATATTAAATGCCGCAAGCAAAAGTCTTCGACACGAAGAATATCGCAGACACTTCAACGAAACATACATTATACCTTTATTTATTATTATTTTCGGTACATAAAATAAATTCACCAATATCGATAAGTAATCCTTAAAAGCTCCATAAATTAAAATAATAGGTCTTATATTCAAACCTAGGGATTATATTCTCCCATAAATTTTAGGCCAGGATTAATAATGCTCTTGAATAGGTCCCTAGGGAACAACTTCCAGACAAGGACTCCAACAATAATAGCAATAATTTCGAGTTGACGGCGCTATCGTCGATTGAACAATGAACGCTATGGCCACTATTTATCAAATATGAACGCTGCTAAAATTTTGATATCTTAAATAAATAGATTGATAAATACGAAGATCTAATTGTAGAATAAGTAAACAATGTATACTGGGAACTGTCGCTGTGTGTTAAGTTTATGGTTTTGATTTCAAAAAGTCCTCTACTGGATATAGGGTACCGAGCCCAGAGGGCCCGATATCCACCCAACTCGCCTTGAGCATCCAGTCTTTAACCAGCTACTTTGTTCAGGTTATCCGTCTATCTAGTACCATTCTATCAAGATAGAAATATCCGTCATCAGTTTCGACACCTGAGCCAGTCAGCCTGTGACCACGGCCGGTATAATCTGATCGAAACGTCAGGCAACCCAAAGGTATGTATGTACCTATACCATGATCGCGTTAATTCCCGTTAACATTATTGTATATCATGGAACGCGATACTTTAAAAGTTCTTAAGCATTTATTTTAAAAATCCAGGTTTAGATCAAAAATAAAATTTCAATATCACGAAAAAGTATTGTAGGTAAGTTATCGGAGGCTATAATCATATAACTGGACATTCATAACTCCCTAAATAAAAAAAAATTCTAGTTTACTACTACTATTTATAATCAATGTTACTCACCGTTTTATCCTGCAAAAGGCTGATTCGGCAGTTCAAATGCGCATCTTCTCCCAGTTGTACAGTGATTTTAGTAATATTACCATCCGTATCCTCAAAACTTGGCCCATATTTTCTATCGTGGTCAAAATACGTGTTCTTTACAGACACCACATGAGGTACCATATCTACTTTCAGAGTTGTTTTAGAAGGGCCCTCGGGTTCTTGTATTGGTTGTGGTACTTTAAAAGATTTAGTACTATCTATAGTGGAGTTGCCGAGTTTGAGCATAACGGGTGCGGGCACAATACCAGTGCTGAGTGCATAAAATGTTGTTACTGTTGTCGATTCTTCTGTTGATGATACTGGCGGGTTTTCTGTCGGAAAGAAATAAAATCATATAAATAAGTTGATCAATCTTGTTTGATCAATTTGTTCTTAATTGAAGCCAATTATTGCCGAAACGAAAAATATTGATGGAATAAAATTTTGCTGTCAACATGGGTACGCAAACATACGAATTGAATTTCATTCAACTATCTCTATAATTCAATTTATATTATTGAAATCTAGCTTTAGACTTGACTCAGCCTTCTATCAGGATGAAGTAATTAATATATTGGTTTGCTATTATTCTTCATTATAATTCAAACGACATCATCTAAATTATTATCCAGATTAAAATTGACTAACGATTTTGGTTAACATCACAATGATTAACGACTTTAGTTAAAGGCTATTGTAATAACCCAGCTGGTTTCCGAACAAGATACATTGAAGTAATTTAGCATTGAAATCTTGAAACAGCACAAAAATATAGACGAGCGTTTATATTTGTCTTCAAACAAATGGAGACTGGCATTACGAGAAACATTTTGGAGAATAACCAAATCACGTCTTAATCCGACCCGCCTTCCCATTGATCTGGCATTGTCCTTTGTTTTCAGGATCTATTACAACTATCTGCTTTGAATACCAAATTGTGATGATCCTTTCGGTTGTTAAATCACTTGTGTTTTCCCTTCGTCTTTAAAATATCTGACTTTACGCCTATTAATCTTTTCGATTTGACGTTACTGAAACGAAAGGTAATAAGAGAGTTTCTTATTGCTTTAAAAGGTGATACCTCATATTTAAGATTTATGGAAGTCTAATTGCTTGCAGGCTTGAATACCATTAGTACAAATTATTTTAAAATTGAGTAATAACTTAGACGTCCAATATTTCTCAAATTATCATTTATCTAGAATTGAATTTTAAATCTGTTAAAACGGAGAATCTTTAATATTTGCACCCGGCATATTTTCTGTATTATTGAGTCTAGGTGCATTCTGTAGTTATTGTCTTGATTTTCCAAACAGATTATAAACTTATCAACTGGTTTTTATTAAAAGAGTATTTCTCTACTTTATTTTGCTTTTCATTCCGCCAGCCTTTATTTGCTCTCGACTTACATAAAAATTACTTTGTGATCTAGGTAAAATTATTATACTAAATTTAGATAATATAAAATAATAATTACCAGTTGTAAATTGACACACAATTATCTGTGTAAAGAAGAATACACTCGCACTCCACATAGCGCCAGGACGCTCCGCCCCCCGCAGAGCTTCATAATCTGAAACAAAGCAACCTATTACCACCTCATATCTTGAGAGCTTTCAAGAAAATTATTCATTATTTTGTCTTTGATGTGGCGGATGTAACGAACTAACCAGTATTTCAGGATTAGGAAGATGGAATATATTACAGAATTTAATTATTGTTAATAAACTTCAAAGACTTTATATAGTGTTAAATTTAAGCTATAATAAACAAAAATTAGATTGAGATTGAGATTTTAACACTACGTAAAAAATACTTTTAATGTGTACTTTTGGTTAATTAGTTTCACCTAGCACTATTTTTATTGTTCTGTATTAGTAAATTTACTAAATAGGAATATGCAATACAGGCAACACTATTAATAACAATTCGTGGGACTTCAAGGTCACAATCAATTACCTCTGTGGAACAAGACTATCTACCTAGCCTGCACTCTGCTCAAAATTGATGGCCATTACTTACGCAGAATGGTTTTTATGAGCAACTATAGAAGTATAATATATTTATTGGTAATGCTTTTTAAGTAGTATTCTGTATTTCTTACGGCTCTTGACAATATGAAGGGTTTAGTTACATTTTACTCTTTCTCACGTCATCCTTTTTTTTTTTCTAAAAGAGTTCTGTGTTTATATTCATTTCACAAATTATTATCTTTCATCTTTGTTTAAAACAAAAGAGGGGTTTTATCAAGAATGATATTATTGTCCCCAAGGGCATACTATAAAATTAATTCACTTTATAGAACAGAAATAGACTGCTGGGACCATCTTTCTTTGATACTGAAGAAAAGTTAGGGATTAATAAAATTCTTCACAAATAACGAAAGTTTGAGTAAAATAAAATGAAGTATGTGTAAAATTTTGTGAACCAATAAAATCTTAATCGTGTTGCAATCAATTTGTAAAAGAGTCAAATGAAAATAAAGTAATTATATATTTGTAGGTACCCGTACTATGTGTATAAGTAATGACGTCACCGCAGAGCGGGACGTAAGCTAATTTGTAACAAGTAATTTGAGGCAGTCGTCCTCCGCACTGGAACATACATTGCCGTAGAATACCAGTGTTACCTACCACGTTACGTACCAGTGATAAGTAAATGAAAAATATATATTCTTCTGTTATATAGCATAGTTAGTGAGAGAATACTAGCCTTACAGTTTTAGTGACAGTAATTGTTTTTACTGTCACTAAACTCTTTACTCCACATATTTATAAATTATAATATTTTAATAGTCTTCCTTACTAAAAATACCAGAAAAATCTTCAACAGGAATTAAGTAAACCAAAAATAAAATGACATGAAATGTTTTATTTTCTCTAAAGCACAAATTCATCGTCTTTGGACATGGCTTTCGCAATTAAAACTTTCAGAAGTGGCGGCCATGTTTTTATTAACTGTTCTTTTTTTAGATTCAACAAATCCTGGGGTAAAGTTTGACAAATAAAAAAACACCACGAAACTGTCTACCTGGGGCAGACTCACTAATAAACATTGACGGGAATATGAGTTTGAAGTTTCGTGTTTGCGAAACTCGACAAGAATTTGTTGGAAATACACTTTTCTATTCATTCATATTTTTATATTTACTTATTTTTGATCAAGTAAGTTTACCCTTTCGGGATATTTCGATAAAGTTTTAAAGTCCCTCAATTAGCGATTTTAGTTCACAAAGAAACAAATTGAAATTAAAACGTATATCATCATTTTTATTATTTAGCGAAATCGGATGTATACAAGGTTATCAACTCAGAGCCCGGGGTCTATACTTTCCATTTCATGTTTGGCATATTCTGGCTCATGGGAACGATTGATTGGCCCTGAGAGAAAATCCATAGTCAGAGCTTAGGCCATTGGTCGGTAGATCTACAAGTCAGCAGGTGAGGTTTACTTGCACCCGGAACATCTTATAAGAACTGTATATAACTAAATTATAATGTATGTGATTTTAACCTTTATATAATGTCAGTTGAAGAATTTCAAACAATCAGTGAATACTATGAATTTAAAACACAGGTTAAAGCACAAAAAAAGCTAATGTTATATTTTTATTACGAAAACAATACAGATAGCAGAAAACAGTGACCAAATTTTAATTAAACTTGGTAACTCTAAAAATTTAAATTGTTGTGGAGTTCCAAAAAATTGTGGCGAAAAAGAGTTTTGTATTCACACGTAGGACTGGCTGAAAAGTATTTTATCAGGAGTATTATGAGCGTGTAGGATTACGTTGGTAATTGTCACCTGTTCCGGTCGTTATACTCCAAAGCCGTTCTTTGTTCTTACTCTTTATCGCCCAATGAGGCGACGGTGTACAGAATGAGCGGTAGCGGTTTTACAAGTCTAGTCATTCTAAAGCAGAAGTATGTAGTACGAAATTTACTAGGTGACTTCAGTTATTATTATATTTGTACTAAAATATATTTTTAGGGTGTTTACATGAAAAGGAAATGAAATAAAACCGTTATAGGATCGCGCCATCCTCTGAAATGCTTGCTTGGAGGTTTACATTTTAAAAATACAATTTTTTTTCGAAGAAGAACAAACCCAAATTTTGTTAGTAACAGTATACCAATATAAATATGTTAGTAAAAAATAACATTGAGTCTTTGATTGTAATTAATTATATCACTAAATGTCAAAATAAAGGAATAAAAGTAATGTCACACAGTAAAAATCTAAACTATTATGTCAAATTTGTAATTTACGTAAAATAATCAGTATTAAATTTAAAAGATATGTGAAAGCCGCCATTCTATTAATACAGATGAAATTAATATCCTAAAATCAGGTATCAACTTTCTGGGTCAACGCAATCAAATCTAGACCTTTATGTAGCATATTTACAACAACTCTAAAATGACTCGAAATTTATTAAAAAAATATTGCATCCCTGTGCTGATTATGTTAACATTAATTTCTCCAGGAAGTTGAATCTTTTATTCCGAATCGTATAATAAGGGACCCCTGCCAGACAAAAATCTGAATAAACAACTCTTTAGGAACATGGGAACCCACGCCTGTTTTTGAATTTTAAATTTGGAATTCGTTAGGTTGAAAAGAAGCGTGTATTTTTTTGTTAAAATTAATTTGTGTAAAAAAGAGCAAACAAAATTACTCCCTAATTTATTTTTGCTTCTTTTTTATTGTAATAATAAATAATTTGTGAACAAAAATTCATACCAGGAAAAATATTTGAGTGTTGCAGTTTAAAATTAAGAACATATATTAATTTATATTCGTTTAATTTTAAGATATTTTTAGACAGGGGACTTATAGGTAGGTTTTTATAATTTTAACGTGAAATTAAGTAATTATTTATCGCCAGTAGTTGTACGGTTAAATCACGGCACAAAGAAAACTTTCAAAAAAAATCTTAACAACTGAAAATCGAATTTAATCCATTTCTAGAAGCGATTCGATATTTTATCATTAAAATTAAGATCACTATCATTATAATATGTGATAGAAATCTTATATATTGGGCACCTTTAAAATCTTTCACATTAGTAATATTAGTAGGAAGTACAGTAACAATTTAATACTACTCAAGCAATCGCAACTGTATAGGGGAAGGAGGTAGGATAATAGAAATGACAGTACCTCCTTCAGCATTCTCTGCTTATGACTGAATGATGTGATACTATAGCTAATACTCTAACCTTTCAAAGAAGTATTTAAGCTTGTGTTCTAAAGTCTGAACTCGTATGCTTCAAGAGTTTCAGAATAGTTCCTTCAACGTTTTATTGTCATAGCTTTTACTGTCGACATTCATCTACTTGAGGGGCAGAATATAAATTTTACAACTCTGGAAATCGTCACTTTGCTTTCACAATTTCAGAGACAGGATATTTCTTTGTACTGCAAGCAGTTGCTTGTATCAAAAGGTGAAATCGAAGGATATTGGACTTATTAAAGAAGCTCACTATGCATTTGCGTTTAGTCAAAGATATGCGTTATGAGTAAAAGTAGTTTTATATTCTCAGCTGCAAACATATGGTCTAAGTTGCTTAGTAATTTTCCAACCGCCAGGCTACGTGGGTAATAAATGCCTGTAATAGCACCCTCGCTGAGTACCAGAATAAAGGGCAAGCCCAAGACGTCCTGGGCTCCGATTTTACTAAGTTTATATCAAGGCAAAACCACTGTCGTGCCATTGCAATTGAGTTTTTGACTTTAATAAGCTTAGGTCCAAAATTAATGAAAAGTTTTTTTTCATTACATTTTTCATTCACTATATAAGACGCCATATAATTTTAGACTTTAACAATATCAAGGCAGAACTTTTATTTTTTTTTATATAGGACACGCCAACTTGACCTCACCTCGCCTGATGGTAAGCTAAAGGCAAAGTCTCAGGAAAGAGGGTCACCATTACAGACACTAAGTGCTACAATGGTGGCACTCAGCTTGGCGGCCTCATCAGATGCTTTTTTTTTAAAAGGCCCCGGGACTGTAGGAAGAAGGAAACAAGTAAAATAAAACCTTTATATACCTATCATATTTTGCAGTGTCTGTGGCGAGACAGTAGTTTTGGCTTGGCAGTGGTTTTGTCGTGACATAAAAATAGCGGAATCGGCTTGACGTCGTGATGGGTGACATGCGTGCGAATGATCTCACTACCACGGACACCCAAAATCTTTTTCTCTTTTTCTTTACAGGACGCGCCAATTTAACTTCCCTTCGCTTGATGATAAGCTAAAGGCAAAGTCTCGGGTAAAAGGGGCACCATCATAGACAGATATCTATACGTAGGTATAGATCGTGCAAAGTAGAGATTGAAGGAGGTAGGACAAGGCAGTATTTCCGCCCAATTGAGCAGTCCAACTGAGGAAGTACCTCTACCCTACAGAATACCGCGGCTATAATAACTTGTTGTGTTCCCAGCGGTGAGTAGGGTAGCCAGAGCTCACTAGAGAATTTGTGCTGTCAGTGGGAAGACTAAAGGCTTATCCTGCTTTGTCTTCTACACTGACGGCACAGAAACTCTGTACTTACAAGATTGGCAGCGCGACTGTGACTCCTCTGGTGTTACAAACGTCCATAGGCCACGGTAACCACTTTCCATCAGGTGGGCCGTGTGCTTGTCTGCCACCTACGTGGTATAAAAAAAAAGAGCCATAAAGCGGACCCTGAGTTCCGAGGACACCTTGGCCTCAGATGCAATTAGGAAACTACGTTTCCATGTAGATGATGAGACCTGTCAGGTTACAGTATTCCTCTTCCTATCATTCAACCTTATTCCACATACTCCGGAAATTATTCCTTTCTTATTTTAAACATCTTTTAAAGGGTCGATGAAACTCAGATTTAAATGTTTCTTTAATGTGAGTCTTTCTCATCAGCCATTGGTATTATTAGAGATTTATCTATGAATATTTCTACCACTTAGGTGGCAGACAAGCACACTTCCCACCTGATGGAACATGGTTATCATGACATATGGAGGTGTGCGGAACCAAGGGAGTCACTGACAGCACAAACCCTCTCCAGTGAGCTCTGGCTACCTTACTCACCGCCACCAGGAACACAACACGTGGTTATTATGGCCGCGGTATTATGTAGGCCAGAGGTCTTCCCCAGTCGGACTGCTCAATTGGACTGAAATACCGTCGTGTACTACTTTGTATACCATGTATATACAGTTTAATGTAGAAATATAAAATAAAAAAGAGATTTCTTCCATCCAGGCAACCTTGGGACGGGCAGTAATGAAACAAGACAGAATATATAAATATAATGTTATTAATTCAGTTATGCTAATAACGTTTTCTCCCTCCGTTTAATTATTCAAAACTACCCGAGCCAGTGGCACAAAAACTGTCAGGCATAGCTTTGTTCCTTGTTTTATGAGGTAGGGCTTACCCACATAGGAAAGACAACTCGTAAATTTTCAACACTTATCTCCATTCAGGCTTGTGGAAGTTTCTAGATGCAAACAATACGGGTGTTGAAAATATTACGGTTTCATATCTTTTATAAACAAGTGCTGAAGTCAGTGTGACTTGTTGAACCGTATAAATAAATACACTCAGCTTTTGTTTCTCAGTACTAAGTCTCTCAGTAGTTTTAAGTGTTAATTTTTTCAAAGTTTTATTGCGTTCGATAAACATCTAAATATATAATATTAATTATATTCTAGCGCCTACTAAACTTATCTATTTTAAACGTCCTTGTTGTTGTTGCCGTAGATGAGGTTGACAGGCATATCCCTCGCACCCCGGCTGAACCAGGGCCATCTCTCTTGATTTTAACCCTACTCGGGTGCGGGGACCACGGTGTCCTCAACTCATCCCCAGAAATGGGGATAAGCCGCAGCCTGCTTATGCCGGATAACAGGTGACTTCACCCGTCATCGCCTGCGCTCATGGGGGGCGGAGATCATTCTGTGACCTCCCCTACAATAAAGTTCATTACTCAAATACTTTTGTAGACAAGTACATGTTTATTCTACTTCGAACCCTTGACATAATCTCGTATTCATTTTACTAATATTGTACTCACTACGATACGTTTTCAAAAGTGCTTCGTAGAGTAAGTGTAGCTTGAGTACCTACTACAAAGCCTGACAACCTTCTCTAACTAATATTGGGGAGTCCAAATAGCGGTCCTTCAGTTCAGCCGCTCTGCAGTTAGAATGAAACGGATGAAATGTGGATCTTTATTACGAGTAAAAGAACTTCACTTCTTTCAATCTTCGCAGCTTTCGAAGCAGACCGACTGGGGAAGTACCTCCGCCCTACGGAATACCGCGGCCATAATAAACTCGTGTTGTGTTTCTGGCAGTGAGTAGGATAGCCAGAGCTTTGATTGATTGATTGAGAGATTTTGTACTGGCATTGGGAAGACCAAAAGCGTGTCCTGCTTTGTCTTTTACACTGACGACACAGAAACTCTTTTGTTGTTGTTTAGAGGGTTGGCAGTGCGAGTGTGACTTCCTTTGCTTCACACACGTCCATAGGCCATGGTAACCAGTTTTTTCAGATGAGCCGTGTGCTTGTCTGCCAGCCAAGTGGTATAACAATAAAAATCTTAATACAAATACCCACGATCAAACTTCGATAGTCTGGCCCACTTGTAAAGATAAATCCAACTAAACATACAATAGTTCCCCTAATAGTATCGTCTAAAAGAGTGATAATCTTACTTCAATATGTGTGTATCCCCGGTGTAAGCTTTATTAGTCTTGCATTACCTTTGGGGATGGATATCTCATAAATTCAATAGTACGGTACAATAACTCGTGTTCCGGGCAAACGTAGAATGTATAAGATACAATATTCCATTTCCTGTATACCTATATGTGTTATTACATTTTGCTTCTGTAGATTATTGTAGATTGCCTACGTTGCATTTTCAATATATTAAGGGTGTGTTTTTGAAACGAGGCAGTAAGGGCAAGTACCTTAACCGTTGTAGTTAGGTACAGCAAAATGTTCTTAGGAGACATTCCCTAACGTTTTGAGATACTTTGAACAGCAATCATAGATTTGACCAAAATCGTTCTGTCTACAAGAAAAATGCTAAAAGTCCATTTTTTTTCTTGTCCCAATCGATTCTATTTCATGTGGAGTTCAAAAGAGTTTATGGGATCATTATAGCTTTGAGTACTAGGTAAGACAGAAATCACTAAAAACGTTTCCCATGCATTGTATGTAAAGTCCTATATGTATATTATTAATATGGCAGGTAGAGGGGTTTCAACCCCTCTTATTTAGTCAACTACTTGTCGGTAGTAACCTACCAGTGCCTGTCCTAGAATATGTAGTTTAATTCTCTATAGTTGCAGCGCTAAGAGGTTTGACCTCAATTAATCACTTTACAGGATAATAGTTCTGTCTATTAGTCACTTTGTACTTGGTACCCTCGAAAAGTCTTGTTCTTATTTGACTAAAAATGTTGCCAACAAGCCAATATGATTAAAACGTAAGTATCCTTCGTATAAATAGTATTATGTGGTTTGAAGAAATTACATAAATTTAATAAAATTGCCTAGTATAATTATTTATTTCATGAATTTTAGAAAACAAACGGCATATCCATGTTTCAATCAACATATTCAATAGATACATTTCTTCTTTATCTTACTTTTCAATTCATACATACGTTTTATTCCATTTGCTGCAACCTCTTAATATTTAGATTTTCGATCAATAATTGAATAACATTTATTTTCTTTACCGGAACAATAGCATGGATGGAATGGATGAGCTCAAACCTGCGAGTCAGTATACCTGGAACATGGTTATGCTAATTTTCACATCACTGACAGTGTAAAAATGCCATTAAATTGCAGACTATTTATATGAGCTGAAAGTCCAAAATTAAATGAGAGATTCATTACAATTATCCTTTTACTCTATAAACTGTCATTAGGTTTAAACTTTAACGGCATAACATTAAAGTATAAAATTAAATCGAATTTTTCGCAGTGTCTGTAGCAGAGGTAGACAAGTATCAAAATCGGGGCCCTACTGATTAAAGATATGATTCCAAACTCTGCCACAAGCAGCAGTGTTGCACAGCATACCATGAAAGTGACTTGAATATAATAGTTTTGTTTATTATTTTAGTTCATTGCGGCTCTTCAATGGGGCAATTTATATGTATTCAAGTTTAACGAGTAATGTATGTGAATAAAAAGTTTTAGACAAATGAGC
This sequence comes from Eilema griseolum, assembly GCA_963662185.1. Taxonomy (NCBI): domain Eukaryota; kingdom Metazoa; phylum Arthropoda; class Insecta; order Lepidoptera; family Erebidae; genus Eilema; species Eilema griseolum. The sequence goes on from OY759245.1 coordinate 21,095,036, forward strand.
GGATTGCGGGACTGATTTTCTTTTATTTCTATGGATCACTTATGTGCGGTCGGATGACGTGTCGTCTATTCGAATACATTACTTGTTAAACTTCGATACGTATAAACGGCACCATTGAAAACCGCAATGAATTAAAATAATTAATAAATAAAATAATTAGCATACTAAATACTTTAAAATTTCATTCAACAGCAATTAATGCGCATCTTTTTTTTTATACCACTTAGTTGGCAGACAAGCACAAGTCCCACCTGATGGGAAGCGGTTACGGTGGCCTATGGACGTATGCAACACCAGGGGTGTCACACTCGCGCTGCCGACCATGAAGACACCTTCTGATGCCCCTCTTGAAGAACCCCATATTGTAGGCGCTTGGGAAAACCGCAGCAGGGAGGTCATTCCACAGCTTGAGTGTGCGTGGGATGAAGTTTCTTTCATACCGCACAGTGCGCACCGTCTCAGGTCGCAATGTGTGGGGATGAATTCCCTGCCTATGGCGAGAGGAGCATCTTATGACTAAGCGTCTCATTACGCATATATTTGTACGCCGCTATATGGGGCAAAACATGACTGGACTATATAAACTATTACTAACCTATTGCATGCTTTTGTATGTACACACATGTTTTGAACAAATACAATGATTCTATTCTAAAAAAAAAAACTATTCTAAAAATCAATGTTTAAAAATGATTGCAACATCATTCATTGGTTCCGTTAGTTAGTACGAATATCTTCGATATATGTTTGGAAGAATTTGTCAGAGCGTTCCCCCTCCAAGGGAAATATCGCGGGTTCGAATCCCGCTTGAACCAATTTAAATATTTCTATTTCTTAATCGATTTGAATATTAAAAAAAAAACTATCATATTCAAGTTTATTTCATACAACACTGCTGTGAGCTGCAGAAACTTAACGAACGAGATTCTGATAAGAAACAATTTTAAATGCTATCATTATACTCACACAACTCCACATATCCAGTCCAATCCAGTTCTTATTGTGTGTGATCACCGTAACACACGCTGGTCTATTTAACTTAGTTAATGTTTTCAAACTTCATCAATGTTAGACAGTTCTTATTTATGTAACTGAAAGTTTACCAATAAAGTACGGAACGCATGCCTTATTCATTTTAACAAGTTCAGTGGATTTTTAAAAAGATATCTCAAAAGCTATTACCGAATCAAGAATAGACTATTTAATATTCTAGTACTAATGTAATAGCAAAGCTGAAAACTTTGAAATTGAAATAGGCACCAGCCCCCTCTGGCAAGTGGCAATTCGATGACCGGTATTGTAGAATAGAATGACAAATGGACTGCTGAGACGAGGTCTCAGGTGGAATCCCAGGTATTACCATGCCACACACCAATGACTTTTCGAGGTTATGTGTGAATTTATCGCAGGTTTATAAGTGCCTCGGTTAATGGCAATAGGCTCGCCACCTATTACTATGGGACATAAACATAAACTGGCGAAATGTGAGTGCTAGCACTTCTGCGTACCCCTTCGGATATATAGGCGTGAGTTTATGTTATGTTATGTTGACGTATTTGACGTATATGACAATCGTCAACGCATGTCATAAACGTCAAATCCCATACATTCGTATATTCTATTATATAATACGCCGGCCAACCGATCTTGTCATTGACATTTGCATTGAAAGTGTTTAATTTTGTTTGTAAATTTATCATTAAAAATGTGGACATTTAAAAGAAGAAATGAAGAAGAGAAATGCTGACCTACATAAACATCATCAAGTTTGATATAGTCCCCACATATTCTAGCAGCTGAATTTGGTATGTAGTTTTAAAAGAGCAGGGCTTTAATCTACAGCATCCGTCTTTTCTTATCAGTAGGGAAACGATGAAAACCTTTCTTTTTATACTGAAATGCACTACACAGCGTTTGGTTTCTTCTGCAAAAAACTTGTATTTAATTTACTAACAATTTCTTTAAAATTTGGCATCAATGCAATACCAGCGGTACCTAATTCACCTCCTATTTGGATAAATAAGTAGTGTGTCTCCTCATTAGATAGCCAATTGAGTCTTTTTTAAATTAGCAGAATTCATCCAGAATTCATTTCCAGATCTATAAAGTAGTAGGTCTTGACAAAGCTTTGAGAGTTCTAAGAATTGCTGTTTCTAAGAATTTAGCATTCAAGAAATAGTACAGCATTTACATCTCAAGTTAAGTTCCTCCTCCAGCTCCGTCTAACTCCCTTATAATACGTACAATTAATACATTACAAGGCCTCTATCTTAACTCTTATACGGTGAATTAACCATGAAAACGTAACTACAGAAGTTCATTTTGCTACCACGTTGTCCAATTATACTAAAATTACTCCTTTAATAAATGAAAATCCTTGCGAGCCTTAATTTTAACCTTTGCCGTGGAAAATGCGAAGGTGCCTTGAATTATTCAAACGCACTGTACGGTATATAGCAGGAGAGACTACGTCAGTGGTACTCAAAGTTTGGAGTTAGCACCCTCGTGCAAAGTGGCCCTGTTCAGCGAAGAGCTGCTTTTTTATTTTTATTTTATGATAGCCGCTTGGGTATATAGAAAGGTCGGGTCAGTTGTACTTAAATGTGTGTGTTGGGTACTGTAGTGGATTGCTATATGTTTATTTTGGTGCTTGTGAACGAAATATGTATAAGAAATCGATTTTATAACTAGAGTAATTGAAATGGGTTGTAAATAAACTGTTGGTGTTATAAATATCAAGGTAAGGTGGAAAGTAAATAGAGGCACTGGGGTAGCATAGGCCCTGCGTGTATGATTGATCGGTGATCGAAAAAAAATGAAAATAATTTTTAAGAAAAATTAGGCATCATCTTTATAAATTGAGTATCATAGTCTGAAATAATTTAAAATTTAATGTGTACGACTTTTTTAATTATCTTTTCATATTTCCATGCCAGTTTCTTTGATGTCATTCAGCCCTTTTGTTTTGTAAGAACGAAGAAAGAAAAAGCTCTTCTATCTTGAATTCCAAAATTTCGAGAGACAACTGACGAAATTTTTCCGTAAAATCTATTTTTGAAATACTTGCAATCGGTTGCGTAATAATTATTTTAGCAGGACCTGCATTTCACTTCTATACTTGAAGTATTTTATTAATATGTAAGCTATCAGGAAATCATTAATCTATGAGACAACTACCATCTTTACGGAGTTAACCTATCGAGTGCAATTAATCTTACCTGGAGAGTTAATTAATAACAATACTAATCAATTTGGTTGCTAGTATTTTTTTAAGAAAAAGGAATAATGCCTAATTTTCAGGCCTCGCTATAGAATTATACCCACATTAGAATCCCGTGGTTCCCGGCAGAGTAGAATTTGGGCCACCCCATCTCTTTCCATGAGGTATTGTACAAGGGCTAAGGAATTTTTTTTTGATTTAATCACCTTGTACGATACCTTGTGAACATTCAGCCCTATGGCTGTTTAACATCAGACAGATAGATGTATACAGCCAAGATTATGCCATGCGCTAGAGTCAAATATAGTGCCCGTAATAAGGCAATAGGGTCACTGTATAATAATTGGGACCGAAAACAATAATTCGTGAAATATGGGTGTTAATTGACCTCTGCCCAACACTCCAGGTATAAAGGCGTGATTATGTATGTATGTTTTAGACTTAGATAAAAATTATTTTACCATATTTATTGGAATTAAAATAAAGTGTGTATTTTTTTATAATTGCAGCAAATCCGTCATTTTATACCAGCATAACACCAGAGATTGCAATGCACACTAATGAAATGAAGACGCTTAGATGGTCCGGTGGAGTAACTAGACTCGACAAAATACGAAACAAGCAAATTAGAGGAAGTTTCAAAGTCGTCGACTTTCAGTTTAAAAAGAAAGGTCCTCATCGTTTCCCTACTGATTGGAAAACACGGATACTGTAGATTAAGGCCCTGTGCATCAAAAACTGAATACCAAATTCGTTAGAAAATGTGGGGACCGTTTCGAACCTGATGTGCTTGAAACTCTTCTTTTAAATTCGCCAGAATTTTATTACAGATAAGTTCCGAGAAAGTCGCCTTAGATGATATAGACACATAAAGCGAAGAGAATCCGGCCATTCTGTGAACCGAGCATTAGGAATACCCAAGGAAAAGTGCGGCCGAGGCTGACCACTCGCCACATGACTCTCTGACCCGTGACTTCAGGAGAGCCGACTCTAAATAATGGGAAGAGACAAAGAAAAAGTAGAAGTTAACACCAGTGGTACAAACGAGTGGGTAGTTGTAATCACTTGTTTGTGTTTGTAGGGATCAAAACAAATAAAATAGTATATTTTTCTGCAATTGGCTCGATGCACCATTACTTACAGATTTTTCCAGTCGATTGATGGCTGACGGATGGCGCCATGAGGTCAAATAACTCGATTGTAAGCATTTATGCCTGTTTACGTCGGAAATAAGGCTGAGCGAAGAATAAAAAGACAACTGTCTGTAAACAGAATTACTTCATATAGACAAAAATCTGTTTTGTTACTAATAAATTAAAAAAAAAAACCTATGATATCCCATTCTATAAAGTGCAATCTAGATCAAAAGTAGTCCTGGCTTTACTAGCTTGTGTTATGGGATCAAAAATACAGATAAAAATCTGAAATACTTTTAAATATGTACATAGGTACAAAATGAACGAATTTTTTTTTTACGTGCACAAAATCCCCACGGATACCTCCCCACCGGAGCCGGTGGAGGAGGTTATGTCGGACTCGAACCGACTAAAACGCACGCCGCCTGTGGGTCGCTTCGGTTGCCGAAGGTGAGGTTGACAGGATATGCCTGTCAACCCCCTCGCACCCCGGCTGACCCAGGGCCATCTCTCACGATCTGGCCCTCTTCTCGGGTGTGGGGACTATAGAGTCCCCAACTCGTCCCCGGAAACGGGGAGGCGCGCCACGCGCGCCACCGCCGAGGCCTGCTTCTGCCATGGTGACAGGCGGCTCCACCTGTCACCCCCAGGCCGGCGCTCATGGGGGGCGGAGTTGTCTTCGTACGCGGGCAGCTTGTCTTGCGATCCTTCGTCGCTCCCGCTGCCGCTCCCGCCCCGCCTCCTCCTTCACGAGCATTACTTGCTCGCAGAAGGAGGCGCCGGCCGCCCACGCATCAGCGCAGCGAACCATCGCCGCGAGCAAGGTGGAGAGCGTGAGAACCCTCACTCCCAGGGCCATCGTATTAATTTGTCTACGATGCAGCCCATATAGACAAGTGGCAGGCAGTTGGCCGCCGGAGTATCGTGGAATAGATAGAAGAATGACTGAATAAGATAGAGAATGAATAGAAGAATAGACTTGAATGACGCATGTCAATGGGATTTGACGTTTAACATATACGTTGACGACAGCTTTGTTCATGAAACGTTTTATTTCATGTGTACTTTCATAATTTTTTATAAAGCAATAGTCTGTCTGTAGACTATCAAGTCTATAGTGGGCGCTTAGTTTAAAAGGAACGAAATTGTCTAGGTTTCAATTTTGAACAATGCTGCCGATGGTACGAACAACCCGGTTGTTTTTCACAAAGGGTTTGTATTGTAAACTGAAAGTGCTCCTCGAGAATCGAGGTTTAATTATTAGCTTTTCAATGGTGGTAGTTCAATTTTATTGTGAATAGAAATCAAATAGGGGCATTAGGTTGTGGATAGATTTATTTGCTTGAGCTTAAACTTTGTATTCAAATTGCTAATGTTCGATACCGTTGCACGAATGACAACACTATTGTAATGGATTCTACCGCGATTTATTTGGTGATCTTTTCATATATTCCTCAGATTTCAATTGCTTTTCAGCAGATAAAGGATAATATTTTTTAAATAAAATGTCAATCAATCAGTTAGACCATTACAGTCCACTGCTGGACCACGCCTCACCCAATATTGGTCTACTGTTTCCGCGCTGGCCAGACGGGTTGGTACAGGATTTTATTTCAAGTTTTCATTCTCTCGCAGTGATATCGTCGGCGTATTTTTCCGTTGCAACACCCGTCGGATGAGATGGATTGGTAATACTTGAATTATTTCTTTGTCGCCACACGAAACAATACTCGTATATATTCTTATTGCTACTCAAAATGTTAGCCGACTGTACTCCAGGATTATACGAGCAATTTAATATGTAACACTTCTAAGCAATTTACTAGTAAGTGGCTAGCGAAGGATGAGAAAGTGACCAATCTGCAAGTTCAATTAAGCGTTCACTCCGCTTTGATTGAACATCGCAACTCCAAGACGCAGACAGGAGACGCTCAAGTTAATAATTATTTAGATGAAGTGTTATTTTTGGAAACAAAGTTCAAATGCAGTCGTAACGTAAATAGTCAATGGATTTGTGTTGGTTAATTATAGACGAAAGAACTAATGTAAAAACAAAGCAACTGAAATATGTTGAGTAAGAGGAACATGCGTTTTCACGTTACCGTAGGTATATAGTGAATAACCCCCTTATTATTATCCAATATATTCGTTTCTAAAAGCACACACTAAGCAACTAGTCTCACACGGTCGTGCGCGTTTTAGTTGGTTCGAGTCCGGCATAACCTCTCCCACTGGTTTCGGCGAGAATCCATCAAGCGTGTGTCGCATGTAACAGCGTACTGTTTTATGCAAACCATACGTATTTTTGCATAGAATTCACATTGTATTTTTAGCACGAAACAGGAACCCGCAGGCCCTAATTGATTTTCTATTAAAACTTGACAAATTTTACTCTCGTCAGATTCAATCAATTAGCCGATCGCTGTCCACTGCTAGATATAGGCCTTTCCCGATGTCGGGAAGCTTTGGTCTACTGTTTTCACGCTAGCCAGACAGATTGGTACAGAGTTTTATTTCGAGTTTTCCTTCTCTCACAGTGATGTCGTCTGCGTATTTTTTCGTTAGTAACCTCTTATGACACACTTTAGATGACATGGGGTGGTGATACTTGTATTTTTTCTCCATCATTAAACGACCTCTCCCTCCGTCTCAACAGACTCAGTTGTCACAAATATACAGCACTTCATCAAACCATACAAAGTTAAGATGTGGTTATTCTACCTAAAGCCTCACATTAATGTAAGGAAGTTGTAGCAAGTTTATCTGTAACTAACTTTGCAACTTATTATGTAATATTCAAGATTGTACGAAATTTTGCGTCTTCATGTTTTTGGCTTTCGTATCATCAGATTTCCTCATAATTTATAGGTTTTAAGGGCCTGTTCTAAAAACTTATTTCTCACTTCTTTATTCAAAGATAATATCATTCTGGAAAGTACACATTGCTATCTGGACCCAAACTTGGTTTAGGTTATAGAATACAGACATAAGTATATTTTTTTCAATTATTTATATAGAAATACTACCGTACTACTATTAATAAAAAAAATGACGTCAAAAAATAACTAAAGACATCTCTGAAGTGCATCGAATGTCGTATCAAAATTTAACTCAAGCAATTATTACAATACAGAATTTTTTATATTTTTTGAAGCATATGCACATACACTGCCAACTTAACATTTTAAAGTACGAGTAGGTATGACTGAACAAATTCCTAAAAGATTCTATAGGATTCTACTGATTTCACTGGAACCTACTTCAACAGTAACACACTTTCTGTAAAGACATCCATATAACCGCTTTCCTCTCATTTGCCCCCTTTAAAACACGCCGATAAACCGTGTACATAAACTTCTTATCTGAAGTAGGTATGCTTTATATATATTTGTAGTTGTAGCTATATTTTATAGAGGGAGATTAGTCCTCGAAAGCTACAAAAGCAAAATAAAAGTAAGATTTCAATAAGAATAAATTCACATTTTTTTAATCTTACCCATGGATTTATTTCAACGTTGCGACTGTACCAAAATTGCTTTTAGCAGCAGATGGGGTAAATGACGCTATAATAGGACAAGGGTGCACTTAGCGAGATTTGAGAGACAGGGATGCAATTAATTGAAGGGTGTCTCAGGGGAAGTCTGAAAGACAGACCAGATGTTTCTTATATTACTTTTGTACTGTTGTTACTTTTTGTAAATATTAATTACTGATGCCCACAGCGACACCCGCATGTAATTTTACCCGTTCTGTTCCCGCTACCAATGGGAACCTATTCCCGGGATCAAAAGCTTATAGGTAATGTGTTATTTCAAACTATAATCTATACTTGTACTAAATTTCAGCCAAATCTGTTCAGCAGGTTCTGCCGTTGGAGCGTGATTGAATAACAAACACTCCAGCATCTAAACATCCACAAACGAATACATTTATAACATTAATAGGTTAGTAGAATTAGTAGTATTAATAAAATTAGTAGAATTAGTAAAATTAGTAAGATTAGTAGAATTAATAGGATTAGTCGGATGAGTAAATTTAGAAGGATTAGTTGAATTAGGATGTTTTCTCTTACCGTTTGAAGCTCGATGGTTTCTACAGTACCATTACCTTAAAAGGTCTATATTTTCATCTTTGCACTTAACTAAAACACGCTAATATCTTGTTCTGCACAAAACGCTGAAATAACAATCGTACACTTTCCTTTCTCCATAGTTATGTGCAACAAATCACTACCGGCACAAGAATTATGAACGAGGTCGGCACAATTCCCAGGAAACCTTCGAGGGGGCACAGTAGCGTGCTTACCTGGCAACACCGAGTAATATTACGGGCAAAGTAATCACTTATAAAATATCAGCACATTTTTTTAAGGTAAAGAAATGTTATAGCTAGACTTTAGTTAGTTATTAGTTGTGTAAAAAGGATAAAGTTTCCCTAGATTTTTCTACCCCGGATCAAAGTCTACTAATTCCCCTATGCATATTTATAATTTGGAGCCGAATACAGAAACTAGATAACCGAGTTAATGAATTTTGACACCTATCTGTATAGGCCATAGGTACAGTTTGCCTATTTGTAATGTCAAGTATCTATGTAATCAAGGGTGACGTATGTGTTGCTTATTAAGCTACCACTGTCTCAAATCAATTCCAATTTATTATTTCCGTACAGCCAGTCTTAACAATAAAAAAAAAAGAAGTCATAGATTTTCATGACTATTGGTGAAGAAATTACTTACAGAAATAGTAAGTTCCAAGATATAATTCGCGAGAAGTCCCGATGCCTAGTATAATTATGAAATTACTCCTCATTGAGACGCTGAATTCTCGCGGGTTAAATAATAAGAAAAGGTAAAAAAATCGATCCTAGATTAATGTTTTAGAAGGAATCTCGAAAACCACTTACTCTCTAGCTTTCTACTTCGTACCCGACTTAGTATAGTCGGCGATACATCACGTGCAATTTGTTGCAGTAGGTAATGGGTTTGCATTGGATTGTACTTTATGGGCGCAACATACCTATACAGAGCTTGTGGCGATACATGTTCCCAGCGCCATCTAGCGACAGCGCGCCAAACGAGGACGTCACTAGGAATCCTATATCGCACAACTGAAGTTCTCGCGCTGGTACAATATATGTACATCATCCCAACGACAAGCTTTTTGAATGTAAACTGTCTTAGAAAGAAAAATAAGAATCTGAAAGTTTGTACTTTAAAAATAATGTTTCATTCTTTCTTCTATAATTATTTTGTAAAACATCGAATCATTATTATATATCGGGATTTAATTTTGCATTTTCTGTAACTATATTACGTATGCTATGTTCATATTGGTACAAGCATTTAAATATATATATATACTGATGACGTCATTATACATTAATGAAGTATTTTTAACGTTTATAAAATAAAATCATATTATTTAACCGTGTTTAGCACTTCACATAAAAATATTTATTTCTTCTAAAATCTATACTAATATTATAAATTCAAAAGTAACTCTGTCTGCCTGTTTGTCTGTTACGCTTTCACGCCTAAATTGCGGAGCCGATTAAGATGAAATTTGGTATAGTGGTAGAATTGATCTTGAGAAAGGACACAGGTTATGTGAGGTCGCAATAATCACGCGACATCCACGCAGGCGAAGACGCAGGCAACAGCTAGTAATAAATAAAGTAAATAGTAAATTACTCAAATTACTCTCAATATTCTGAACAAATTTCAAATGTAACCACCATTTCATAATGGAGTTTAAAGCAGTAGGTAAAAAGTGTATAGTTATTACTTATTAGTGTCTTGAGGTGAATCACAGCTACTGATAAAATCCACTGGACATTTTTCTTCGCCATTATCAAAATTCATCCTTAGCTCCTATGTTAGTAGAATTTTATTCTTCAACTTTTCACATCGAAATGAAAGTTTTACGACTTTTTTAAGTTACTTTGATTTGAGTTTTAGTTTACTACAACGTTTATTGCTGAGGGGAGACTGACCAGAAATGCTTCCGAAATTGGATGTTCGTTGAATAAAACCAACCAATGGTAGAATTGAGTAAAGTAATCAGATTTGCTACCGAATATTGCAGATTTCAGATACTTGATTGCGCTATAAAAGTGTTAGTTATTACAATTTTTCTTGTGTTTGTATTGTTTTTTATGTTAATGTGAGGTAATCTGGATTAAACGAGATTAGGTCCAGGTTAGCTCACACTACCTTAACCTTAAGATTATAAAAATAAAGTGGTTTGCAACTGTCTATGGGGCCAGCTCCGCTTATTGCTCGGATGCATTTTTTTGTGCATAATAGCTTCATCAGCTGCTGTGGTATTACCCCAAATAATAAATCCATATCACAATATCGATGACACATACCCATGATATACTGATAGAGCTGCTTATATATTAACTGTCTCCTTTATATTTTATAAAGCATAAATAAAGCGGTCAATTCTATTTGTCAATCTGTCGATATGGAGTTGCCAGTATTTGTCTATAGTGTTACCTAACAATAAATCATGGACGAGGTTTATCTGCTTATCTATAAAAAAATTCAAAATCATTAGTTTTCACCATATTGATTTTTAGTTTGTTACAAGTTAGCCAGCTAATGGCATTTTGTAAAGCTAAGTTTATGTCATTTTCTAAGCTGTTTCTATTATTGCTTCTTATAATTATTGTAGTGTCATCCGCGAATAGTATGGATTCGTGTTTAATTGCGTTAATATATAATAAAAACAAGAGAGGAGCCAGAATGTTACCTTGTGAAGTGCTCCAATTGTTTTGTTTATAACGAAACTTAAATATTATTTGCATTTTTGTATCGTTTCTAGTTATTTCAACAAACTGTTCCCGCCCATCAAGATAACTTTTGATTCATTCAAAGGCATTGCCTCGTATTTCGTAGTTTGGCAGCTTAGAAACTAGTGTCTTGTGACAGACATTGTCAAAAGCCTTTGTCATGTCAAGAAATAGACAGGCTACTTTTAAAATTTTACTAGACTTTCGGTAACATTTTTAGCAAGATTGAAACTGGCTAGAGATGTGGAGCTTGCGTTTTTAAAGCCAAACTGTTCCCTTTTTTAGTATATCACATGAGATGAGGAAGTCTCTATCTTATTGAACATAACTTTTTCAAAAATTTTAGATATGACGAGTATAAGTGTTATAGGCCGATTGTTATTCAGGTCGCCCTTTTTTGAAAATAGGTTTAACAATTGTTTTTTTAGTCTATCAGGTAATTTTTCCTTCTGTCAGGGAGAGGCTTATTATAATTATGTGTTAGTGATCTTGCCAAGCTTATAGCGCTTTTTTCAGTACCATTGTAGTAATGCTGTTGTATCCAGTTGAGTATGTGTCTTTTCAAGCTATAATTTAACATTGGGAGAGGCCTATGTTCAGCAGTGGAGTGCGATGGGCTAATTGATTGAATTAATTTTATTGTGTCCATTGTGTCATGTCACGTACGTGGAAAGTAAGCATATTAAACGCTTTAAAATTTCATTCAATAGTTTGAGCGGAGACATTAAAAATCAATATTTAAGAATAATTGCAACATCATTCATTGCTTCCGATAGTTCGTACCAATATCGGTAGGTTACTCTCACCGTCGCCTTAAGATGAATATTTGTATAGTAGAATATGGATAGTTTCGGGTGAAGGTTTTGTGGCTTAGCAGTCGGAGGGTTTCTCCTCTAAGGGAAAGATCGCGCGCGCGATTCAATATTTCATATATCTTAATCTAAATAAAATGCTTTAAAATTTCATTCAATACATTAGACGTGTCACACATACTTTAATATTTTAAAAAGTAAATAAAGAACCTGAAAGTAGATAGGTATTGAAACAGCTTTTCTAAGCATATTCTCACAAATGAATATATTTGAATATGCGCATATAAACTTGAATCTGAAGTTAAATAACGTATTACCCATACGTGCAAATAGCATTTAAAGCCCCTGGCTGTTTAGCGAATTCTAGTATTTTCAACACGAATATTATATTAGTACAGTCAGTGAAATAGACCGAACTTTGTATAGCTTAGTTAATGCATATTTAAGTGATGAAATACGTTTAGAATTTCCTTTCAAAAGTTAGTAGGCCTACATTGCTTTGCGTTCACTGTTGTTTTACGAGAGCACTTGACTGTTAAGTAAATTCCAACAGAAAAAAGGCTTAATTAGTCAACCATTTTATTAGAAACTGACTTTTTATAACAAGTTATTATTAAAACATTTACGAGAGCGCTTGGCTACAGGGTGTTCCAAAGAAAAAAGGCTAATTAGCCGACTTTTTACGAGAAACTAACGTTTTGTGACGTTTATATTATGAAAACAATATTTACGCCTGTATTTCGCGTGCACAAGCGCAGTCATATTTTACTAAATAGAAAGCCGACTGTTAAATTGAAATTCGAAGTTCAAAATTACGATGACCTTTAGCCCTAAAGTATGTACTTACAGAAACGTGATTCACGTTAGTGCGAAAGTGCGCCACCTCGATACACATAATTTCGAATGTGTGACACCACGATGCGCGTTGGTGCGAAATTACAGAAAAAGCGAAGGTTGGCTATACACAGCAATATTTAATATAAATCGATGTATCGATGTTTTTGTAAAGGTACAGTGAGCATCAGAATGATATTGACTGCAAATCTCAAAATGATCTTAATAACATGATATTTAGAGTAAAATAAAACTGTTTTATTGATTTAAATTGTATTAGTGTTCGAACTAAAGAAAGAAATCAATTATCAGAAAAATCAGTCAACAAGAATGGGAGAAAGCCAAAACATTAAAATTACATTGAGTACTTTGTTCGTCCCGTGGTTCCCGGCAGAGTCGAAATTGGACCACCCCATCTCTTCCCATGCGATGTCGTACAAGGCGACTAAGGGATAGGGCTGTTTAACATCAAACAGATATATACATTCCAGACTCAGCCTCAGATGCATGGCTTGAGTCAATAATAGTGCCCGGAAGACGGCGGAAGATGCTCACCACCTATTAAGTGGGACCGAATTCAATGTACGGTGAAATGTGGGTGTTAATGCACCTTTGCCTTACCCTCCGGCGATAAATGTGATTATATGTGTGTATGTATATATGTTCGTCCCGATAAAATTTTCAGAAGGTAAGACTCGCTAATAATAAAAAAAGCTTTATGTTAATTTAGTAAACTAAATATATTTTTATTTAATATTTATAAATTATTTCTTGATTTGTTTATTAAAATAACTATTTTTTTTTCCTAATTTAAGTAGGCTTCTAGTATATTACATTTGGTGGCGCTTGGCAGCGTGCGGTAATGGACTGTATTGCGGGAAGTAGCTAACTGTTCTATTGACGCTTTACACACAAAAGACAGGTGGCCGGGCTGCCGCGGATTCGATCCAGGCAGTGAATGCAGCCCGAGAAATTAGGAGAGGATGCACTAACCTTCACGACACACGTGTTTTCATCGCAGCCGGTACACGGATCTTCTCTTCCTTGCTCAGGAGCTGCCGTCAGCATCACTAGATCGCTTGAGGAACACACGAGAGGCACAATCCGATCGGTAAAGGTCTATGAAGCGGTAAAAATGTAACAAATATTATACATTTCTGAGAGACGCGAGCGCGGTCCGTCCGTCTTTACGCTGGCTAGTTCAAAGCGAGACTGAGTCTATATCACAAATGGCGGACGGAAGCTATCTAGTCCTATTCTATGGTTAGTGCGGGAGAGGAGACGGGTATAGAAAGAGTGTGTTTCCACGTCAAGAAATACAGCTTCTACATCGGCGCAACCATTCCCCCCGGCTTGAAGGGTTACCTTCGAAACGACAAATGCGAAACAAATCTAAAGTCTAATCTAAATCTAGGTTTGGGAAATAACAACTAAAATATAAACCTAGATTGGAGCTCGTGCCTACCGCTGGCTAGGCAGAGGGCAGAGGCGAACAAACAACACAACGCAACAGTCTCGACCAAGACGAGACGCGATTAGCCAACAACAAATAAGGGTCTCTTCACGCGGGACCGATACAACAAGCGAGTGCTTCTTCTCCTCGGGTGGTTCGGAAACCGTAGTGGGATTGAATTGACTAACTGGCCACCCATCTAACGCGGCATGAATCCAGGACGGTCCACTAAACCATAACGGGTGATCTAAAATTTGCGAAGGAAGCAATCCACGAGAGAGACAATCGGCTGGGTTGTCGGTGCCAGCAACGTGAAAGAGATTATGTGGCGCCAATTCAGATTGAATTTTGCCACTCTATTAGCGACGAATGTGTCCCAACGATGGGGCGAAGAGTGGGCCCAACACAAAGCGACTGTTGAGTCCTAAAAGCTAAAATTACTAATATTAATGCGAAAATTTACAATTATGTCATTAAGCGACACGGAAGTGCTAGTCTTAGCACTGCCATCCAAAACTACACGGAGTTTTAGTAGTAAGCTTATCTTCTCTAATAACTCCGCGGTGCGGGATAATGTACGAAGGCTGGGTCCCGCCAGTGTCCGCAGGCGCAGGTGAGATGTAACCTTTATCTAAATATTCGTTAACAACCTCATCATAGGCCCGCTTCGACTTTGGGGACGCCTGCATCTTTCGTTCCAAACAAAGAAAGCGTTTTTCAGCGGATACACGGGAGCCACCGAGTGAAAACTTGCGGATGGTAGACTCCAGTGGCGGCTCGACGGTGCAACAGAACGAAGCAGTCGAGTGACTAAAACTATCCATAGAAGCGGGTGCGGAACCAATTATAACAAAACCAAGAACTGTTTCCAGTGCGTGCGGAGCGGGGTACGTCGGTCCCCCTTGAACCTTACGTGATAACTGGAGGTGCGGGAGAATCGAAGCGCCGATCAATATATCGACGACTCCAGGAACAGCGTAAGTCTCATCTGCTAAAGGCAAGTCTTTAAATTTCGTTAATAAAGACGTGTCAACCGGGACGGTAGGCAACTGTTCAGCTATTCTATCTATAACGAGCGAATCCATGTCAAACCAAATATTATTATTAAAACGAGATCTAAACCTTGTTTTAACGGTGCCACGAACAGCTGACTGTAAGCTTCCAAAACCCTTCACCACTGAGCGGGTTGAACGCTTATCAACATTGAAACCAAGACGCCGACAACAATCTTGAGTAATAAAATTACTTTGCGAAGCGCCATCTAACAGCGCTCGAACAATGCGCGGCTTACCTAATGCATCAACAATAACAACGCGAGCGGTCGCAAGACACACAGTAGTGAGTGCAGCACTAGCGGAGAACGAACACAAGGTGACGTCATCCGCGGCGGTCACCGGGCGGGCCGGAGCGCGCGCGAGCGCGGGCTGCGGCTGCGGCGCAGGCTGCCGTGTGTCACCGCTCGACGAGCCAACCGTGCTCACATTGGATGCGGCATTACTATTCTCAAAATGAAGCAAAGTGTGGTGTCTCGCTTGACATTTGCGACAACTATTTCTACTATTACATAAAACAACGCGGTGTTTAGTACCGAGACAATTAAAACAAAAATTATTAGCGCGAACAAATTTATAACGATCACTAGGCGACAATTTTAGAAAACCAGGACACCTGTACAGTTGCGAATGATGAGTGCTACACAAAGAGCAAACAGGTGACTGTACACGTGCTGGTGCGGTACTAACATAAGTATGAGTTGACCTCAGTGACTTCGATGACGCATCTACTTTGCGTGCAGAATCAACAACTATCTTCGCGCCTTCATGTTTCGATGAAGAGCGCTGCAATACTTTTATATGCTCGCGAACAAAACTTTCTAAGTCTTCGAACTTAGGAATTTTATTGCCGCGATGATCCGACTCAAACAAACGAATGGTTTCGGAATCTAATTTCCTTAAACCCATATACAAAAATACGAAGTCGCAGAGGTCATCAATCTTTAGGTTCTTTACGGCGCGAACAGCTGACGCGAAAGTATCTAGAAATTTCTCTAAGTTTTGATCGTTACATGCCGTAATAGATTTCAAATCAGACATCTGATCTAAATAGGCGTTAGCTACCGATCTTTTATCCTCATACTTAGCTTTCAAAGTATTTAAAATTAAATTATAATTCCCGGCACTAAACGTAATTCCAGCGCAAGCGGTTATAGCTTTACCAGTCAATTTTTCAACGAGATAATGCAATTTTTCGTGATCTGTCAACGAATCGTTCTTATCTATCGTATTCTCAAAACTATCTATAAATAGACACCAATTGCGAATGTTACCATCAAATTCGGGTATTTGAATTGGTGGCAACTTAGGTCGGTCGCGAGTGGGGTTGGGTAGGTCAGCCGGTTTCTCCAAACTCCTAGCGACGCGTTTGATACGACAATACAAATCGTCAAACGACGACAAGGCTTGATAACTCACTGAGTAATCGGGATCCAAATTCAACTCTAAAACATTGATGTCATGTACTAAGGTTTCGAAATCCGCGCGTAGACTATCTAAGTTTTCTATAGAACACAAGAACGAATCTCTGATGACCAAATCAGAGGTTTTAAGTGCATTATCATAGATCGATTGTACGCGAGAGTAAATCATTTCTTTTTTAGCGTATAAAAGTTTCAATTGAACCTTACCGGTCTTATCAACCTTTGGGGACATGTTTACAATTAAATCTCAAACTAAAGTGCGGTAAATAACAAATATGAAATGACTTAATCTTAGCGGTACAGAGCAGCGAGGCGGCGCGAGCGATAACCGTAGGTAGGTAGGTACTTATGACTGCCAGTGCAAGCTTGAACTAACGCGCATAGCAACAAGGTCGTACCTACGCGATGGTCGCTGTCTAGGTTCAACTATTATTTTCGAGATTAAGTATTGCGTAATATCTATTCAAATTAAAATACTTTCGTATGAATTGGGATGAGATGCGAGCGAGGTAGGTACAGCCACGTGTCTACCCACGCAGGTACTAGGCAAATACGACGCGAGCCGAGAACAACGTAATTGAAAAAAACAAAACAAAGCCAAATGCGTTAGGTATTACACTGTGCCTATGCACTAGGGTGTCTAGTATACCTAAGATCTAAGCCTAAATGTCTGGATGCGGGGTTTTCTACTAAAATAACCAGGTATTTAGGCGCGGTGCGAAAATTGCGAACTACGATTAAGTGTTGATATGATACCTAACCTATTTATGTATTAGGTAGGTACAATGCGAGCCAGCGGCGAACGGACAACAAATTCTAAGCCTAAATGTCTGGATGCGGGGTTTTCTACTAAAATAACCAGGCACTTAGGTGCGATGCGCTTATTCCCATTAGAATAATAACAAAATACGAACTACGGCTAAGAATCCGGCTCGAAGGACCAAAAATGGTGGCGCTTGGCAGCGTGCGGTAATGGACTGTATTGCGGGAAGTAGCTAACTGTTCTATTGACGCTTTACACACAAAAGACAGGTGGCCGGGCTGCCGCGGATTCGATCCAGGCAGTGAATGCAGCCCGAGAAATTAGGAGAGGATGCACTAACCTTCACGACACACGTGTTTTCATCGCAGCCGGTACACGGATCTTCTCTTCCTTGCTCAGGAGCTGCCGTCAGCATCACTAGATCGCTTGAGGAACACACGAGAGGCACAATCCGATCGGTAAAGGTCTATGAAGCGGTAAAAATGTAACAAATATTATACATTTCTGAGAGACGCGAGCGCGGTCCGTCCGTCTTTACGCTGGCTAGTTCAAAGCGAGACTGAGTCTATATCACAAATGGCGGACGGAAGCTATCTAGTCCTATTCTATGGTTAGTGCGGGAGAGGAGACGGGTATAGAAAGAGTGTGTTTCCACGTCAAGAAATACAGCTTCTACATCGGCGCAACCAACATTAAAAGAAATAAACTATAATATACACACATCAACAAAGTCTAGGGAACAAGGACATTTCTAGTTTTTATTTAAAAACCCTTTCTTGTAATAGTGAGTGTTTTATATCAATAGAAGGGTATTTTTATACCGTTTTTAATTTTAATTTTAATAAAAACATTTTCATACCAAATTTTTTTTTTTTTAAGAAATAATTGAATAGTGCCAATATTGAGTATTATAACCTTCTATGATTAGGCACAAAAATAACGAGGTAGTAAGAAATACAGTAATTAACCGTACTTTAAACGTTTTTAATAATCTGTAGGACCTCCTAAAGCATTAGCAACAGCTTGACAACGGCGTGGCATACTTAGTATGAGATTGTCAATCATCGTCTGTGGAATATGGCTCCATACACTGCGAAGGTGTAAAAAAAGTTGTTCTTCAGTGTTCAGATTTTCCAAAGAATCACTGAAAGCTCTTCTCCCAAGCAAATCCCAGACATGCTCTATGGGATTGAGGTCGGCAGACTGAGCAGGCCATTCCAACGTCGTCATATTGTGCTCGCTTAACGCATTGACCACTACCCTCGCGGTGTGTGACCGTGCATTATCTTGCATGAACATAAAATCTTGACCGAACTGCTGTCGATGAGGGATTACCATGGGGTGTATAACCTCCTGAATGTATTGGTTTGCATTCAAATAGCCCCGTATCCAAACGAGGTCGGTCCTTCCACCAAGGCGAATTCCAGCCCATACCATGATTGTTCCACCTTGGTAAGGATGAACTTCTTGCGGATTCTGGAGACGACTGCGACGTCCAGGAACTCGCCATATACGCACTCTTCTCGAATCAGGATGAAAACCGAAGCAAGATTCGTCGGAAAACAGAACCCGTGCCCATTGATGGTCGGTCCACTGTAAATGTGCGTTAGCCCACAATAAGCGACGACCTCGATTTCCACGTCGAAGAGCTGGAACCCTAAGCGGTCTGCGAGCATAAAGATTGGCTTCGTGTAGTCTTCTTCTGACAGTTTGATCGCTAATAACCACTTTATGCTGAGACTGGAGGCCTGCGACCAACTGACGAGCAGTAATCGTGGGTTGCCGCCTTGCGGAATTTTGCAAGAAACAATCTTGTCGCGGGGTAGTAACCCTATTTCGTCCCCTGGGACGTTCGGCAACATCCCCTGTAGACCTGTAGCGTGCCCATAATCTGCAAATTACGCTTGGTTGGGTGTTGACAGCATCCGCTACGTTGCGTTGAGTTCGTCCAGCTTGCAGCATACCAACAGCCCTTAACATCTCTTCGCGACTTAAATGACGACGTGACATGATGACTACAGTCACAAAAATGCACAAACCATACGTAAAAGACGTATTATTGATAATAAACGTTATTTACAATCAAAAAAAATTATTTTTATTTTGCCTCAGAGAAACTGCACAATCAAACACTTTTAAAAATGTTCCCTCCATATTCGAAAATCATTACTTATTTAAATTTATTTTTAAATTTCGAACAACTCTGTAATCTACTTTATTCTATTTTTATTTATTTGCTGCCAGTTATTTGCAAAACAAGATTTACACGAAAAAAAATAATTGGGGTCATCTTGTTCCCTAGACTTTGTTGAGGTGTTTATTTTTTCATTAATGTACAAATAACTTTTTTTATGAAAATATTGTATGCCATCAGCTATGGCTGAGCATGGTTGATCTACTACTAAAGTTGAATTTGAAGTTGAATTTGAAGATCGATTTGATGCTGACTGTATTTATGTGAAGATATAGATTTATTGGAATTTGAATCAAAATTAATAGTCAACCATTTAGTTTTCATAAAAGCTGTAGGTTTATTTAAAAGGAGACTGAAAGAAGATTCCATCTTGGAGAGATTTTTTTATAAGCGGATCACGAACACCAAGATGAAAGTCTCGGATGCCTTCGGGACGAACACTAATACAATTCAAGATAATGATGAAAAATATATAGGAAAAAGAACTATTGCAAACTCCACTGTGAGTTAAGCTCGACTATGAAGACACTGTTTCATTATCTTGAAATAAGACATGCCATTTATCTGAACAATCAAACGAGAGTAAGCAAAATATACTGTGCAAACTATATACATTGTATATGCATTGGTTTGGCTGTTTATATGTTGTATAATATGTATGTTTGTATTCACAAAAAAGTTCTATGTTTGTTTATAGAGCAGTAGGCTAAAGCCTCCTAATATTGGAAGAGACCTATGTCCAGCAATGGACTGCGATAGGCTACTTGATTGATTATGGAACCACTCCTGTAAATCCCCGAAGTGGTAGGCAGGTATTATACTCATCCATATTTCGTCAATTACAATTTCCTTTCAGTTGCGGTCCTAATAACCTACATAGTCAAGTAGGCATTTGGTCATAGACTATGTGTTAAACCTCGGATGGAAAACAACCCTCTTCCTTACTTTCCTTTTACAATTTCCACGGGAGGAGATGGCCTTGTACTCCACTGGGAACTAACATAATGCCCTAGAATAGAAATAATCTTACTGTGATTGTTGTACTGTACTGTGTGTATTGGGTTTTTTTTTATTTAATTCCTGTTAGTATTTACATTGTAGTTTCAAAACGGTGATTTTGTACTAAGGCAATTTAGCGAATGCAAGTTAAATGAAGACATACATAACTATATATTATAACGTAACTATAGGGCAATAAAATTTATATCTTTGGTTAAATAAAACGAAACTCATTTCCTTATTGCTGCTTAGATAACAATATAAATTGATTAATGTGGTAGGTATATAGCTGCTCAGTTAATGGGGTCGTAACTGTCAGTAAACTAATCCATGAAAATATATTTTAATGCAAACGGTGCTAGTTTCTGTTCCGGTTTTATTTATTTAATTGTGTTATGTCAATTTGATGGATTCAAATTGGGGGATATTAGATACATAAACTCACAACTATATCCCTGAAGGGGTAGGCAGAGGTGCTAGCACCCACATTTCGCCAATTTATGTATAGGTGTTGAGCCTATTGCCATTAACCGGACACTTAAAAACCTTCGATTAGTACACACATAACTTCGAAAAGCATCGAAAAGTCATTGGTGTGTGCCATGGTAAAACCTGGGATCGAACCAGAAACCTCGTCTCAGCAGTCCATTACCCGTATCACTAGACTACCAATCCAAGATCAATAACAATCCAGATGAAATGGATTGTCATGACCAGGATTTGAAGCCGGGCTCTCTGCAGATGCAGTACATGCCCAGTCCAAGGAACTTAGATTATTATTATTAATTTAAAAAGCTGGTCCTGCTAAGTTAAATTACTTATGTAAGAAGCTCCCACTGACACTACAAATTCTCCAGAGCTCACTGGAGAATTTGTGCTGTCAGTGGGATGACTAATGCCTTGCCCTGCATTGTCCTCTACACTGACGGCACAGAAACTCTGTGCTTACAGGGTCGGCAGCGCGAGTGTGGCTCCTCTGGTGTTACACACGTCCATAGGCCACCATTTTCCATCAGGTGGGCCGTGCGCTTGTCTGCCACCTAAGTGGTATAAAAAAAAAAGAAGTGGGTTTACGTTCACCTGCTCGTAGGGTAGACTCTTTAACGACTAAGCTGCACTTGACATTGTAGGAAGAAATAGAAAAAGCTCCCACTTAAAAATAGTTTAGCAAGATATGAAAACTAAAATGTAACATAAATCAAAGTTTGGGTACTCTTTCATGAAAAAAAATGTTGAATTAATCTAAAATGAAATTTTACACGGAAATAGAATATAAGCCTGACATACTTTATATGGTATTGAATAAGACATTTTGTACTTTTCCACTATATTTTATTTTTCACCTGACCGGTTTCACCTCACAGCATTCTCAAACGTAGAAAGAGTCTTACTTCCAATGTGTAGCAGGTACCATCAAGGACCATCAGTAACTAAAGTAAAAGTAAAGTAACTGAACTGTCAATAGGTACTGATGATTATCAGTACTTTCTACGTCCAGGAATATATGTTCCTGTGAATTAAAGGTAGTTAAGCTAGTATTAGGTACACGCAGATTAAAATCCGGGAAACAGCTGTAAAAAGGTGATTTATTCATCATCAATCTTTTTTTCATTCAAGTTTATTACATGTTTTTTTGCATTCAAGACAATGTCAGTAATTTATCTAGATTATCCGAGACAATAAGGATGGTATCAGCAATATTCGGTTGTGTGGAATTCTGTAGCTCGTTAAGATAAGTAGCAGTAGCTAGCAATGTGAGTTTAAGCACTAAATAATTACTGTTGGTGATGTTTCGAATAAATCCGTTTGTTCACAATGTTTAAGATGTTGCAATTGCAAAGACAAAATGAGTTTGTGCTTACATTTTGCAAGTAAATTAGTCCTCATTTTGACTTCCATTAAAATGAAATTTCAGTTACATTTGGGATGTGAAGTGTTTTTGAAGACAATAAATATTTTAGTAGTAGATGACACTTAAAGTGACAATAGATATTAGTAAGAATTAAACTCTAATGTAAACTCACCGAAAATTGAAGAAATAACATACATATAATTAAATTAGTCGTAAAGCGAGGGTTCAAGTCCTGGCCATTACATCAACGTTGTGAAATCTTGACAAAAGTAATTAATATCTGGAGTGGTTAAAGAAAATACGAGTAAATTAAGTTAGGTGCTAGTGTTCTATAAATAAACACATGGAAATATATAAGACTAATTCATAAGCATAAATTAATTGGAAATTTTGAAAATTACATTCATAATAATACTTGTATTTAAATTAACCCTCCGCGTGAATTCTGTACCCATAATATAAAAAATTTAATTACTAATTTAACGAAAAAAGTTTAAAATAAGCTCTAAGAGATAACAGCGCAATTTATTTTATGATTATGATCCTATTGCAATTGGATATTTGACAAATATTACAAAAAAAATTATAAGGAAACTTGTATGAAATAATTGATTGTGTGATTTGCACAGACTTTAACTTTTTACAGTAAAATTATTACATTCCAAATTTGAAATATATTTTTATTTGATTTGGAATGTCAGGAAAAACTTTTCAGCGTTCCGTTTAGTTACAGAGCAATACTCGTAGATAAAAAGATTTTGCCGGTAGTTTTTTTTTATATATATGGAACACGTCAATTAGACTTCGCCTTGCCTGATGGTAAGCTGAAGGCAAAGTCTCAGTAAAGAGGGTCACCATTACCTACACATACCGTGTGACAATGGTGACACTCAGCTTGACGGTCTCATCAAATGCTTTTTCACGCCCCGCTTAAAGGACCCGGGACTGTAGGAAGAGGGAAACACGTGAGCTGGTAATGAATTCCAGGCCTTAATGGTGCGACAGAGGAAAGAGTCACCGAACCGTTTGGATCTTGCTCGGATGTTCTGCACCGTGTGCGGGTGACATCTAAGACCTGCACGTGTTGTCCTGTGTAGGAAAGGGGAGGGTGGGACTAATTGGAAGAACTCATCAGAACACTCACCATGGTACAGACGGTAAAATACAGCCATAGACGCAACATCTCTACGCATCTGTAAAGGTTCTAGGTTGTTCGTGATCTTGGAATTCCCAATGATGCGGACCGCAATTAGTTGCAATTTAATTTCATAATATACTAGTAGTGTTACATATATTTCATGTAAATAGCACCTGCTTCAGTTTAAGCATCCAAACAAAATATAAATTCAATACAAAGTTCCTCAACTCGCAAAATTGGCTCACAGAAAACAGGAACACTGCAGATTTTGCAATATCGACTGCTTGTAACTTACGATTCAATCTCAGGTACACGGTCTACTGCAGAAGGTTGAATACCAAAGAGTTCATTTGAAAATGTCAGCTGCATCTGAGCCAGGGGCGGAATTCTATGACACTCCTAAAACGTGAGATTTCATTTCGATTAGAAAGAAAAACGTAAAAACGATTTCATTATTTTGTATTTTTATGGACTTTCAAATTATGACGACGACGACGATGACTGTTACCTACCTCTCTTAAAAATCGTGTCAGTGAATACACGATTTTTAAAACATTACACGCATACTTATAATCATGCTTTTATCCCTGGAGGGTCAGACAGAGGTGAATTAACATCCATATTTCACCAATAATTGTATTCGGTGGTGGAAAGTCCACTTCATGATTTTTTTCATAAAAGAGTATATAATAAAAGAAAGATACTTTATAAACCGAATCGAGGAAATATTCGGAATTCGTTTTAACATTTCAATTGCATTCGAAAAAATAATGCTTATGTATTACTTCGTGTTCGCTGAATCAACTGGCTCTTCCAATTAACTGAAAAAGTGAACCTGAATATAAAAAAAAACTTAGCTCTTTTATTTTGGATGTTTTTATATAGCCCATCAATTGATTACACCCTGCAGGATGTAAAGAAGCTGAGGACACGACGGTATTTCCGTCTAATTGAGCAGTCCGACTGGGGAAGTACCTCCGCTCTACAGAATACTGCGGCCATAATAACCTCGTGTTATGTTCACGGTGGTGAGAAGGGTAGCCAGAGCTCACTGGAGAACTTTTGCACTGTCAGAAGGAAGGCTAAAAGCTTGTCCTGCTTTGTCTTGTACACTGCACGGCACAGAAACTCTCGTGCTTACAGGGTTGGCAGCGCGAGTGTGACTCCCTTGGTGTGGCACACGTGCACAGGCCACGGTAACGGCTTTCCATCAGGTGGACCGTATGCTTGTCTACCAACCAAGTGTTATTAAAAAAAGCTGAGATAGAGTTCAGATGATAAGGACCACCATGTTGCAGATGCTGAGAAACCTAAAATGGTGGTCCCTTCCTTAACGGCCTCGACATACTATATTTTGTGAATATATTGTACTAGCTGATCTACCCTAACTTTGCCAGTGGCATATTTAGCAAATCGTAATTTTTTGGTCTTGAAATAATGTTTATGTTGTATACAAATTTAGTCTTCAATAATCTGCCGAATACGTTGGCATTTATAATCACTGTTCCGCTCCCTTAAGTAGTGACGTGATGATATATGAGCTAAAACCTTCATTGATAAACGGACTATATAATACAAAAGTTTTCAATTTGAATTAGTATTTCCTGAGATTAGTGCG
Organism: Eilema griseolum; assembly: GCA_963662185.1. Taxonomy (NCBI): domain Eukaryota; kingdom Metazoa; phylum Arthropoda; class Insecta; order Lepidoptera; family Erebidae; genus Eilema; species Eilema griseolum. The sequence goes on from OY759245.1 coordinate 21,120,329, forward strand.
TTTAAACAACTCGACTGCTACGTAGGAGGCGCGATTTCGATCCCCGCTCAGTGCAAATATTTGTATTCATGAATATGGGTATTTGCATTGGTCTGGGTGTTCCTATGTATAATTTGTATGTATTTACAAAAAAAAAGTATTTAAGTATGTTTATCCGTATTCTAGATTCCATAACACAAGCTAGTTAAACTATGCTTACCATAGGTCTAGATAGCGTTGTGTAGAATGTTGTAGAATATTTATTAAACAAACAAACTCTTCAGCATTATAATATTACTACATTATAATAGGACAGTCAAGAAGCATTCGAAACTGGCATGCATGCATGAAAGACTTAATGACAGTAGAGAAAGCTCGTGAAGTACGAAAGGATTAAAGCAGATGACGGGTCATTATCTCTGCCTACCCTGGAGAGAAATAGGCGTACGCATATGTCTGTACATACATACTCATATGTCAACAATATGTAGACAAATCCTAAATCATACATGCTTTATAGTTAGACAAAATAGAGTACTAACTTGTATCTTTTGTTCATGGATAAATTTCACTAATGTAACATAACCACATTCTGAAGACGTCTAAAAGGGGAAGAAGCCATTACTTGGGACATGCCCGGAAGTCCATTTCAGTGCAATACATGAACTCCTTTACTTAGAGGTGAGGCTACAAAATAAGCGATTTAATAAACTAGTGATAGGGTTGAAACAGTCCTAATTAACACCATTTGTTGAAGCAAAATCACTTTGATACTGTATGGTAGCTTATCTTATTACAGAGTTTTTTTGTTGAAATTAGATGTTACGAAAATCATTCTGGCAATTATCCGTCGAAAATTAATTTCATTACCCATACCTAGGCTACCGCGGTTTATCATCATATTTGTGATGATTCAACAAACATGTGAGAAAGCCATGGTCAGGTGAAAAATTAAATACAGTGGAAAAGTAGGTATAAAGTGTCTTATTGAATATGTGTAGCAGTTTCCACCAAACGCCGTCAGTCAACAGTATTAAAAAACTATAATATTAGTATAGATACAGAAAAATTACTTATTATACGTACGTATCTAAATTGATAATTTCTTTTTAAAAGTCGATTAATAACAACTAGGAAACACGACATTAATTTATCTTACACTAATTTATCTGAGGATAGCAACCTCAGTATGGCGGACTTCCACAAAATCGAGACATCTTTTCGACCAATGAAATCGCTGAAAAAAGGTATCACGTGACCAAAACGTAGAGATCTCATAAACTTAATTTGTTGAAGAAAAGCAAAAATATATATCTAGATCGCCATGCTAAGGCTGAGTTGACTGAAAGTCTATACAATCTGTCTTCAAATATATCCAGACTCAGAACTGAAGACCATGCCAGAATACAGGTCTGAAATGACTAATAATAGATGTACTATGCTAATCTTGACATAGTAAGATTAGTTAATTGAGTTTGAATCGACTTTTCAATTCTATCTCATCTTATTCGCAAATATTTTTATTATCTATCTTATTATATTCTTAGAAAATTAACTCGTATAAAAAAATATTCCGAAGAAAATATTTTCGTATCGTCTTCATAATAACGTGCGTGAGCTTGTTTGGCTCTTGGGTTTTGGAGTTCACGGTTAGTACGTGACACTTATCGGTGTCAGTGCCCGATGAAATGGAGTACACTAAATGGGAAGTGAGACAGGCTCCATTTTGTTTTCCTTATCTACTTTCGCTCACTATTTTTCGTGCCATTTAGAAAGAATACCAGTCTACCGTATGACTTTTTTGCTATTTTGAAAACACAATAGTAGAATATTAGTATATTTATATTATCGGAATCTTTGTCAAACTTTTTTTATCCTAGTGTTAATCCCAGTCGCATCCGAATCTTTTACCTCGAAGTCTGGAGTCCGCTTTTCAAGTCTCTGGTTTGGCTGGTGATATCGAAATGTTGAAGTTAGACCAGTGGATGGACTTTTTAGGGTACCAAATACCGTCGCCGTAAGATATATGTATAGAAGAATTTGAATGGTTTCAGGCGAAGGTTCTGGGGCTTAGTGCTCAGAGCGTATCCCCTGTACTGTAAAGGAAAGATCGCGGGTTCGGATCCCACCTGAACCGATTCCATTTTTCTATATCTGAAATGATTCCAACTACCCGTTACGACTGCCATTCTTATGACAACGAGAACCGATAGTTTAACGTACTCTCCAAGCACGACAGCACGAATCATTTGTCAAACAATACTTGAAAAAAATCAAATTTGGAAAGGTAGTCCAAACTGTTAGGTGTTACAATTTTATCCCCAAACTACTAAAATAAATCAGGTTATTTGTCAAATTATTCATGGTAACATCCATTCTCGGTATTGAGTTTTATTCAGTTTTCACCAACCCCCAATTTTTCTTATCCTTACTCGATACAACATCGTAGAAAAAGTAATGGGTGCGTAACTAAATTGAATAGACGCTTTAGAACTCTAACAAACAAATGCAATCAATTATCGCCACGAAACCTAATCCGGATGGTTCGGTTTTTCTATTGTTATTCTCTCTACATTATCCTGATTTATTTCGTTCGACAAATTTCGTAGAAAATATATTTGTAAGAAGGTATGCGTGGGTTGATTCATTGTTAGAGGATAAGACGTTAATTTTCTCTACAATTTAGTGCGTGTTTCATGTTTGTAAATTTTGAACTAAAACGTGCTAGTTTTTTAAAGATTTAGCGACATCAATCCATCTTTTAGTATTCTTGCTAACTGGAGAACTAGAATACTAGATATTTTTTCTTAATCTCAAAAGATAACGATATGATTGGCAGTATTGTTACTAACCAGGTGTAAACTACTTAGTTCGTTTGTTGTAGGTCAACCAACCTTACTTGCGAGCTAGTAAACTTCTTGCTAATTGGTTGCGCCGATGTGGAAACTGTATTTTTTGACATGGAAACACACTCCTTTTAGATCCGTCTTCCCCTCCGCACTAACCATAGAGTAGGGCTAGCTGTAGCTTCCGTCCGCCATTGTGTGAGATGTGGTCGGCCACTCCCGCTTTGAACTAGCCAGCGTAAAGGCGATCGCGCGCGCGCGTCTCTCAGAAATGAATAATATTTGTTGTATTTTAACCGCCTCATAGACCTTTACCGATCGGATGGTGCCTCTCGTGTGTTCCTCAAGGGATCTAGTGACGCTGACGGCAGCTCCTGAGCAAGGAAGAGAAGATCCGTGTACCGGCTGCGATGAAAAACACGTGGGTCGTGAAGGTTAGTGCATCCTCTCCTAATTTCTCGGGCTGCATTCACTGCCTGGATCGAATCCGCGGCAGCCCGGCCACCTGTCTTGTTTTGTGTGTAAAGTGTCAATAGAACAGTTATCTGCTTCCCGCAATACAGTCCACTCGCACACGTTGGCCCACGCGCCACCATTTTTGGTCCGGATCGAGCCGGATTCTTAGCCGTAGTTCGTATTTTGTTATTATTCTAATGGGAATGAGCGCACCGCACCTAAGTGCCTGGTTATTTTAGTAGAAAACCCCGCATCCAGACACTTAGGCTTAGAATTTGTTGTCCGTTCGCCGCTGGCTCGCATTGTACCTACCTAATACATAAATAGGTTAGGTATCATATCAACACTTAATCGTAGTTCACAATTTTCGCATCGCACCTAAGTGCCTGGTTATTTTAGTAGAAAACCCCGCATCCAGACATTTAGGCTTAGATCTTAGGTATACTCAGACACCCTAGTGCATAGGCACAGTGTAATACCTAACGCATTTGGCTTTGTTTTGTTTTTTTCAATTACGTTGTTCTCGGCTCACGTCGTATTTGCCTAGTACCTGCGTGGGTAGACACGTGGCTGTGCCTACCTCGCTCGCATCTCATCCCAATTCATACGAAAGTATTTTAATTTGAATAGATATTACGCAATACTTAATCTCGGAAATAATAGTTGAATCTAGACAGCGACCATCGCGCAGGTGCGACCTTGTTGCTATGCGCGTTTGTTCAAGCGTGCATTCACAGTTGTAAGCACCTACCTACCTACATAGTTAACGCTCGCGCCGCCTCGCTGCTCTGTACCGCTAGGATTAAGTCATTTCATATTTAATTGTAAACATGTCCCCAAAGGTTGATAAGACCGGTAAGGTTCAATTGAAACTTTTATACGCTAAAAAAGAAATGATTTACTCTCGCGTACAATCGATTTATGATAGTGCACTTAAAACCTCTGATTTGGTCATCAGAGATTCGTTCTTGTGTTCTATAGAAAACTTAGATAGTCTACGCGCGGATTTCGAAACCTTAGTGCATGACATCAACGTTTTAGAGTTGAATTTGGATCCCGATTACTCAGTGAGTTATCAAGCCTTGTCGTCGTTTGACGATTTGTATTGTCGTATCAAGCGCGTCGCGAGGAGTTTGGAGAAGCCGTCTGACCGACCCAACCCCACTCGCGACCGACCTAAGTTGCCACCAATTCAAATACCCGAGTTTGATGGTAACATTCGCAATTGGTGTCGATTTATAGATAGTTTTGAGAATACAATAGATAAGAACGATTCGTTGACAGATCACGAAAAATTGCATTATCTCGTTGAAAAATTGACTGGTAAAGCTATAACCGCTTGCGCTGGAATTACGTTTAGTGCCGGGAATTATAATTTAATTTTAAATACTTTGAAAGCTAAGTATGAGGATAAAAGATCGGTAGCTAACGCCTATTTAGATCAGATGTCTGATTTGAGATCTATTACGGCATGTAACGATCAAAACTTAGAGAAATTTCTAGATACTTTCGCGTCAGCTGTTCGCGCCGTAAAGAACTTGAAGATCGATGACCTCTGCGACTTCGTATTTTTGTATATGGGTTTAAAGAAATTAGATTCCGAAACCATTCGTTTGTTTGAGTCGGATCATCGCGGCAGTAAAATTCCTAAGTTCGAAGACTTAGAAAGTTTTGTTCGCGAGCATATAAAGGTATTGCAACGCTCTTCATCGAAACATGAAGGCGCGAAGAAGGTTGTTACTTCTGAACGCAAAATAGATGCGTCATCGAAGTCACTGAGGTCAACCCATACTTATGTTAATACCGCACCAGCACGTGTACAATCACCTGTTTGCTCTTTGTGTAGTACTCATCACTCGCAACTGTACAAGTGTCCTGGTTTCCTAAAATTGTCGCCTAGTGATCGTTATAAATTTGTTCGCGCTAATAATCTTTGTTTTAATTGTCTCGGTACTAAACACCGCGTGGGTTTATGTAATAGTGGAAATGGTTGTCGCAAATGTCAAGCGAGACACCACACTTTGCTTCATTTTGAAAATAGTAATGCCGCATCCAAGGTGAGCACAGTTGGTTCGTCGAGCGGTGACGCGCGGCAGCCTGCGCCGCAGCCGCAGCCCGAGCTCGCACGCGCTCCGGCCTGCCCGGGGACCGCTACGAATGACGTCACCTTGTGTTCGTTCTCCGCTAGTGCTGCCCTCACTACGGTTTGTCTTGCGACCGCTCGCGTGGTTATTGTTGATGCATTAGGTAAACCGCACATTGTTCGAGCGCTATTAGATGGCGCTTCGCAAAGTAATTTTATTACTCAAGATTGTTGTCAACGTCTTGGTTTCAATGTTGATAGGCGTTCAACCTACTCAGTGGTGACGGGTTTTGGAGGTTTACGGTCAGCTGTTCATGGCACAGTTAAAACGAGGTTTGGATCTCGTTTTAATAATAAAATTTGGTTTGACATGGATTCGCTCGTTACAGATAAAATAACTGAACAGTTGCCTACCGTCCCAGTTGACACGTCTTTATTAACGAAATTTAAAGACTTGCCTTTAGCTGATGAGACTTACGCTGTTCCTGGAGTCGTCGATATATTGATCGGCGCTTCGATTCTCCCGCACCTCCAGTTATCACGTAAGGTCAAAGGGGGACCGACGTACCCCGCTCCGCACGCCCTGGAAACAGTTCTGGGTTTTGTTATAATTGGTTCCGCACCCGCTTCTATAGATAGTTTTAGTCACTCGACTGCCTCGTTCTGTTGCACCGTCGAGCCGCCACTGGAGTCTACCATCCGCAAGTTTTGGGAGATTGAAGAGGTCAATGTCCCACCAATCCTAAGCCCCGATGACAAGATGGCTGAGGAGATTTATTGTCGCACGACTACTCGTGATGAGCAGGGTCGTTATGTGGTCGCGCTCCCTTTCAAGGGAGATATTTTTTCGCTCGGGGACTCCCGTGCATCCGCTGAAAGACGCTTTCTTTGTTTAGAACGAAAGATGCAGGCGTCTCCAAAGTTAAAGCAAGCCTATGATGAGGTTGTTAACGAATATTTAGATAAAGGTTACATCTCACCTGCGCCTGCGGACACTGACGAGACCCAGCCTTCGTACGTTATCCCGCACCACGGAGTTATTAGAGAAGATAAGCTTACTACTAAACTCCGCGTAGTTTTAGATGGCAGTGCTAAGACTAGCACTTCCGTGTCGCTTAATGACATTTTGTATTGTGGTCAAAATCTTCAAGGTAATTTATTTGACATAATTGTAAATTTTCGTTTATTCGCTGTGGCACTCTCTGCAGATATTCGACAAATGTTTTTGTGCCTTGAAGTGCGCGAACCCGATCGTAGGTTTCAACGATTTTTGTATAGATTTTCACCGCAAGAACCTTTAATGGTTTACGAGTTTAATCGTGTTTGCTTCGGGCTTAAATCTAGCCCTTTTCACGCACTTCGCACCGTCAAGCAGTTGGCCGCTGACGAGGGCGATGCATTTCCTAAAGCGAGAGCCACCATTGAGACTGGCTTATACATGGACGACTTCGTGTATAGTGTAGATAGCGAGGCCGAGGCTGTCGAGACGGCCGCTCAGGTTATAAGTCTCATGAAGGCGGGTCAATTTGATCTCGTGAAATGGACGAGCAACTCGCAAACAGCGTTAGAGTCGATTCCACCGTCGCACCGATTGTCTTCGGTTAAGGAGTTCGATGAAAGTGATACGCACAAGGTGCTTGGTTTAAGCTGGTCGCCCGCATCTGATACGTTTAGTTTGAAAAGTAGTTCGACCCCGCAAACTTGTACTAAACGCATTATCCTGTCGTGTGTGGCACGGATATGGGACGTAATGGGATTCGTAGCTCCTGTCGTTCTGTACGCCAAACTACTTATAAAAGAGCTTTGGCTTTCGAATTGTGATTGGGACGACACCGCGCCCGACAACATTGCTAAGTTGTGGGCTCGCTTTAGAAAAGAACTCTCTGTGCTTGACCAAGTACAAATTCCGCGTCATGTAGGTATATCGCAACCTAGTGTTGTTACGGTAGTAGGCTTCGCGGACGCTAGTGAGAGGGCGTATGGAGGAGTAGTCTATTTTCATGTCTCGAATGTAGGTAAGGTTTCAATTAGCCTTATAAGCGCGAAATCGAAGGTCTCTCCCCGTAAGGTCGTCTCTCTGGCACGCCTCGAGCTATGCGCTTTACTATTGTTGGTTAGATTGATCACCTCTATCGCCAATGCTTGTAGTAGTCGCATTAATATTAATAGAATTTTAGCTTTTTCGGACTCAACAGTCGCTTTGTGTTGGGCCCACTCTTCGCCCCATCGTTGGGACACCTTCGTCGCTAATAGAGTGGCAAAAATTCAATCGGAATTAGCGCCAAAAAATCTCTTTCACGTTGCTGGCACCGACAACCCAGCCGATTGTCTCTCTCGTGGACTGCTTCCTTCGCAAATATTAGATCACCCGTTATGGTTTAGTGGACCGTCCTGGATTCATGCCGCGTTAGATAAGTGGCCAGTTAGTCAATTCAATCCCACTACGGTTTCCGAACCACCCGAGGAAAAGAAGCACTCGCTTGTGGTGTCGGTCCCGCGTGAAGAGTCCCTGGTTTTGTTGTTGGCTAATCGCGTCTCGTCTTGGTCGAGACTGTTGCGTTGTGTTGTTTATGTAGGCCGATTTTTGAGAATTTTATCTACACGCGGTCATATAACCGCCGCTGATTTAGATAAGGCTGAATTGATCATACTTCGCGAATTGCAGAAGTGTTATTTTGCTTCTGAATTTAAAAATTTAGAATTTAACAAACCTTGTAGTCGTTCTTTCCGACACTTGAAACCATTTTTGGAAGATGGACTCATTCGAGTAGGTGGTCGTTTGAGAAATTCAGGTTTAGGATTTGAACAAAGGCACCCAGTAATTCTCCCGCGTAAGGACCACGTATTAGATTTGTTAGTAGATTATCATCACAAGGTGAATTGTCACGCTGGTCCCGATTTGTTAATGTCTATTTTGAGACAGAAATACTGGATAATTTCCGCTCGTAATTTGATTCGCGCTAGAGTACACAGATGTGTACCTTGTTTTAAACTCCGCCCGCGTTTTATCGCGCCTGAAATGGCCGATCATCGCTCTTGTCGTGTTGTTCAATCCGCAAAACCTTTCGTACACACCGGCACAGACTTTGCTGGGCCTTTCAAGGTCACCATTGCTCGTGGTCGTGGCATTCGCTCCACGAAAGCTTATGTTTGTTTGTTCATTTGTATGACAACTCGCGCGGTTCATATAGAGTTGACCGGTGATTTAAGTACGCCAAATTTTATGTCCGCTTTTAAACGTTTTTTGTCGCGTCGGGGTCCGGTTAAGCGCATGTATTCGGACAACGGTACAAACTATGTAGGGGCCCGACGTAGTATTTCGGAATTGCACACATTCTTACGGTCTAAGTACTACCAAAGTGAATTCGCTCACATCTTAGCCGAAAATCGCATTGAATGGTACTTTAACACGCCTGCAGCTAGTCATTTTGGTGGTAATTGGGAAGCGAATATTAAAAGCCTTAAGTCGCATCTGTTTCGCGTCATAGGCGAACAGATTCTCTCGTTCGAGGAGTTGAGTACCGTACTCGCGCAAGTAGAGGCGGTGATGAACACGCGTCCGCTGTGTCGGACTCTATCTAGCGATCCGTCAGAGCCGTTAGCGCTGACGCCAGCTCACTTCTTAAATATGACTCCTTTAAAATATTTGCCCGCAATAGATGTTGATGACGATAGAATACACCTCCTAACTCGTCACGCTCTTTTAGATAAGATGGTCCAATCGTTTTGGAATCGTTGGAGAACCGATTATTTGCACACGCTGCAGTCACGTCAAAAATGGAATACTCCATCCAACCCAATTACTGTAGGTACGGTGGTAGTCCTTATGACTGAGAATGCGCCTCCTTTACATTGGCCTCTAGGAGTAGTAGAGGAAATTTTTCCCGATGCCCGCGGGATAACTCGTGTTGTACGGGTTAAAACTGCAACCGGATCGTATCTGCGCCCGGTTGTTCGCCTCTGCCCTCTGCCTAGCCAGCAGTAGGCACGAGTTCCAATCTATGTTTATATTTTAGTTGTTATTTCGCAAACCTAGATTTAGATTAGACATTAGTTTTGTTCCACATTTTTCGTTTCGAAGGTAACCCTTCAAGCCGGGGGGAATGGTTGCGCCGATGTGGAAACTGTATTTTTTGACATGGAAACACACTCCTTTTAGATCCGTCTTCCCCTCCGCACTAACCATAGAGTAGGGCTAGCTGTAGCTTCCGTCCGCCATTGTGTGAGATGTGGTCGGCCACTCCCGCTTTGAACTAGCCAGCGTAAAGGCGATCGCGCGCGCGCGTCTCTCAGAAATGAATAATATTTGTTGTATTTTAACCGCCTCATAGACCTTTACCGATCGGATGGTGCCTCTCGTGTGTTCCTCAAGGGATCTAGTGACGCTGACGGCAGCTCCTGAGCAAGGAAGAGAAGATCCGTGTACCGGCTGCGATGAAAAACACGTGGGTCGTGAAGGTTAGTGCATCCTCTCCTAATTTCTCGGGCTGCATTCACTGCCTGGATCGAATCCGCGGCAGCCCGGCCACCTGTCTTGTTTTGTGTGTAAAGTGTCAATAGAACAGTTATCTGCTTCCCGCAATACAGTCCACTCGCACACGTTGGCCCACGCGCCACCACTAATGTACGAACAAGGCTTTGGCTTACTATTTTCTCCCAGAATTAGCAGGTCAGAGTACTGTCGTGTCCAAAAGTAGGGAAAATGGTATGAACATTCACACACAGCTATTCTCACAAACTTTCACATGTATAATATTAGTAGGATTTACATTTTTCTTTATTTCTTTGACATGTTGTTAATACATAATTAACAATATGTCAAAGAAATAAAGAAATCTGCATACACTTAAAATCTCAGCTTTCGTGGCTGCAACGAGGACGTTGCATGTTGAGCATCAGGCATTCCAAGAGAGTGCACGTCAAATAAGATGTTTATGACGCCATGTGAAGACGGTGAGCCAAAGTGAATTGAATTTACCATTAAACTGCATAGAGTTGAGTTTTCAGAAAATTCTCATGTTAACAACGTTTTTGCATATTTTTTTTCCATTTTGAAAGGGAAGTTGAAAAGTAATAGGAGACCAGAATAACAATTTGATATTGTTGGTAGTTTGACAGTCTCTGTGGCGTGGCATTAGTGAATGCGGCCAAATATTTATGTGCATGAATATAGGTTTTTTTTTTTTTTTTTTATTTAACTATCAGAATACATATATAACAAAAAATGGTATTTGCTTAGGTCTGATCGCGCCTCGGAGGGCGTGTTAAGCCGTTGGTCTCGGTTACCATACGAACATCTATGGTACAGAGAACCCTAAGAAAGACCAGCAACTGGTCTAAGTGTAATGTTTCGATATCGCCATTGGGTTGTGGAGGACAGATGGTAATCGCTACATGGAAAATATCGAAGTTCAGCCAAATATAAAGTTAGGCTGATGAAGTAGACCTCTTACTTCGAAGTGAAAGCTTCGAATGCAACTAGAATTAACGCTAAGATGAAAAAGAAGAAGATTGTTGGAAGTTTTTTTTATATAGGACATGTCAGTCAGATTTTGCCTTGCCTCAAAATAAAAGTATATTCAACTGACAGTATTGCATTGTATTACACTGATCTTAAAGTTTCGATTGCTTTTCAGTTGGCGATATGTAAGTACATCTAAGTGGTATAAAAAAACGAAGCATTCTGAGTTTCTGATCACTATAGCTTTAAAACTTTGTGGCAGAAAGTATAAAACCCACCTGATGGGAGGTGCTTACCGTGGCCTATGAACGGGTGCAATCCTAAGGACTTCTCATTCGCGTTGCCAACCTTGTAAGAACCTTATAATGCCCTTCTTGAAAACTATATTATAGTTGCTTATTACTTTTACACCCGAGGGGGCCAGGGTGCGAGGGATTTGCCTGAGAAGACCCAAGATGGTATGGATGGTAGGGTAGCCAGAGCTCACTGGAGAATTCGTGCTGTCAGTGGGAAGACTAAAGGCTTGTCCTGCTTTGTCTTCTACACTGACGGCACAGAAACTCTGTACTTACAGGTTTGGCAGCGTGACTGTGACTCCTTTGGTGTTACAAACGTCCATAGGCCACGGTAACCACTTTCCATCAGGTGGGCCGCTTGGTGAAGTACTACTTGAAGATACTATAACTTGTCATTTGAAACTTTTATTTAAATGCAAAACTAACCGCAATCATTTGTCATAATTATTTTAGTCTTCGATAACTTTTGAGAGCGACTGTATTCTGGAGATAAAAATATACACATTATAATCCTCATTCATTTTTTAACGCCATGAAACGTCATTCAGTGTAATGGATCGAGTTTTGTCGGAAATTACGTACAGTGTGTTATAGAAATGGATAGGTCTCAATTAATCGCAGAGATCGATGGCTTCACGTGGGTAATACCGAAGAAAAAAGTATTAAATCGACGAACGTGTCAATGGCTGATATTTTTTAATATATACGAGTATCAAGAGTTAAAAGAAAACATGAGATGGATTTTAAGAGCAATAAATTGTCAACGTAATAGAATATCTGTTCGCATAAAAAAATCACATTCCATTATATATGCATCCCCCCTCCCCCTCCCCTCCAATGTATAACTTCCGTACAACTGCATCAAATTGGATAATTTGTTATTTCGTAGTAATCATTTTAATATTATAAACTATCCAAAACACAAGTATTTCACAAATTAATTTTACAGTCATGTCAAGAAATAATATTTAAATATTAAATACAATAAAACTAAAATAACTATTATACAACTTATAGCTATGGTAAATGTGGACGTCGGCGTCAGACCCGAGGAACCTTCGGATATAACCGAGATACGCTAGGATGATGAAAATTTAATCTCTTAATTCTAAATTAATCTAATAATAATCTAAATACAACACAAATGTCCAAACATTATCTGCAATCATAGATTTTGTCAATTGTTATGTCAAATCAAATAACTCGCCCCATATCTAACTTATAGCTTAGAACAATTAAAATGCGTCGTGGAAATCCTCCGCATCGCATGCCTCTAGTGGCAGCGTTCCCAGAAGACTGGCAGCATTGCCACGTTGTATGGCAACAGTGCTTTTATTATTGTGTTCATTATTGTCAGGATAACTGTTTGTATAAAAGAAAAAAAACAGGCGGTGCAGCGGGAATGGGATCTGATATGCACGGGCGGAGCTGCGGGCATGGCAAAAAATATTGCAGAACAAAATTCGCCGAGTCAGCTAGTTTGAGATAAAACTAAAGTTCAAACAATTAAATCATCTATTATTCAAAGCTTAAGATTGAGCGTTACATTATTTTTAGGGATTAGTAACTAGCGCCCCTTTGTCGAACGAATAGTATTTTTTGCGCAACTTCTGTATTCAATCAACGCATTGCCATATAACATTTATATGTACATGTCTTGTAGACACCTATATATCTTTGACCTTAGAGGATGATTTTTAATTCTGTTTAATCTGTTTAGTATCAAAGTTATTCTGTTTAATCTGTTTAGTAGTAAATTAAATTGGACACCGGTTTTTATCATATTTTTACCAGTCAGTTAATATATTGAACGCAGGTTTATTTTCTCACAAAAGTTTTGGACAAAGACAATTTTTTTATATATTTTCGGTAACAGTCATGAATCTTTATTAAAACAAAAAAATACCTCATAACACTCATAAATTTATGTGGGTACAACTTCATTTGCATAGATAGTCAATTAATTCTCTGGTCAGGATCCTGTATCTTTTAAATTAAACCGGATATTATCTTTCCTAAGGCAAGATAAAAATTAAAGAAATTATTCCGGCGTGACAGCAAAAATAATTGCCTCTGGAACCTCCAGCGAAAAGTTACTTTAATAATAAATATTTAGCGTAAATCTGGTAAAGTATGAATATCACTTAAAACAAAATAATACAAAACAGAATAGCAGTCTCATTGAAAACGGGAACGATCAAAGTTTGTCAAAGTTTCAATTCAAATGTTATTTGAGTAAAACAATCTTGAATAGGAACGGTTCACTGAAGTGGCAGGATTTAGTTAAGCTAGAAGTACATTAGATAAAGGAAAAAAACATAGATTAAGTTATTTAGAGATCTTTAAACGATCCGTGAATGACAGAGTTAAAGTCATTTGTTTTCAATATTGAATCATAAAATTGTTTCTTGTTAACGTCAATAATAATTCTACTTAAGCTAGCTAGTTTACCACCACTTCCTAGGTGCCAGTGGAGAAGAAACGGTGGAATAAACTCCACTGCGGTATTTTTTAAGACGTCAATTTACAATCTTTCCTTCAGGATAAAAGTGAACGAATGTACATTTTGTATCGTGCTACAATAAACAATAGGTATACAAAAAACTTTATAATAAAATAGTCAATCGACAGATAAATTTGGCAACAATGAGGGGCCTGTGCCATGCCCCAGCCAAACATTTTTATCCTTCAGGTAATCGTCTGTCTTATAGTATACTCTTTTACATAATATTGTCTTTACAAATGTTTTAAATTTATTGTCAGGCATACCGAGGACCGCTTCAAGTAATTTATTATAAAACGTATACCTTCCCCCTTAAAGGAATTACGAACTTTGCTGAGCCGGTAACATGGAAGCAACAGTTTATTACGCAGATTGATGGCAATAGGCTGTAACCATAGGCTATACGTTTATTCTCGAATTAAGAACAAGTCTATCCTTTAGTAGCCTTCTATGGTAGTAGTCGAAGGTAAACTTAAGGCGTATGTACATGCTCTTCAGGTTTACTTTCGAATGCACGTGTGTAAGTACATACTGTGCAATAAACGTGTGTTGTGTTGACATCCCAGCTCGCCAGATGCAAATGTTAATACTATTTTTTAAGTAATATCATCACTATGTATCTCATTTTAAGCGAACTATTATTATTCTCTCATTTATTCAAATAAACAGAAATGAATCTTTGACTTTATATCACGTGTTTCCTGAAAACATTTTGTTTTAAAAAATATTTTTAAAAGGCAATATTTGTATTACCAGCTTTTTATAATTCTCGAAAAAAGTTAGCTGTGTTTTAGGTACACACAAATGAGTTTTACGATATTTTTACTGAAATAAAAACCTTGTTTCACCGAAGTAAGTCCGTCAAAAGTTGAACTTTTAATGTTTACGGAGTCCCTGAGCCACATTAAAATACGTTGATTTGAACTTTGGGCAAATTGCATTTATTTGTTTAAAGAAATTGTGACTTATAGACATATAATAAGATCGCCATAATATAAAAATAAATTTAAAATAGTATCAGAGCTGCTTGCAGGATATACTTTTTTTATAGTGCGGAAATCCCCATCCACATGCCCTCTTGGCCTCAGCCTCTCTCCTCTTCTTGGCCTCGACAGCTTATCAGCAGACAGCTGGAAAGCTGTCGAGGCTGAGATTTCCTCTAGCCTATCGGGCATAGGTTGACCCAGAGCCGTTGGGGTGACCCACTTGGGGCTTGCTATATCCTGCTACATTAATTCATGTTAAATATACTGAAGAGTACACAAAAGACGCATAATATGTGTCTTTTACGGAAGCGACTGTTGTATGACCTTCAAACACCTAAGCCTACGAGAGAGCTTCAGGGCTTCGTTCGGCGATAAGGTATCAGTTATCGCTTGCTGACGAGATAAGCTTGATCCCAAGATCTTAGTGGGATCTCGGGATCAAGCTAATCTCGTCAGCAAGCGATAACTTGTACACATACATATATTTCTTAACATAAAGCTATCAAACCGAGCTGTTACCGGGTCATATACACATATGGGGCAATAATGGTATTATTGTATCACACAGTTTATTCGAAAACCACTATCCATCATCAACTATTTATTTCCACTTTAATATGAACAAAGCTTTATAAATAAATAACGTATGCTCTTACCCTTTACCCCTTTCTACTATCAGAAATTCCATATCGGACCGCAATTAATACAGCCCTTATTAGAGGTAACCCTTCACGTGCACTCCTCTCTATCTCTCTTATGTAAATTAGAAGAGACAAGGCTACAATCACCTGGTAGTTACCGATTAGAACCGGTTTATACCGGTTATATCCGGAGAGGGGGCGTTAATCAAAGCCACTTTATTGCGGTTTTATAGCGGGAATGGCGATTCTTTTATCGGCTTTTGAGATTTGTGATAGCTTTATGAGATCAGATGATAAATGAAAGGATGGGCTGTGGTTAATGAAAGTCGTGGAGCTAAGTTAATGTTGATAAATAGATCTTTAATGGTTTGCTTTTGATTGCTTCGGGTAGATATTTGAAGATGAAAAATGTGTTATTTATTTGATATATTTTTCTCTTGGTTTAAAGTTTCTCACTTATGTATAATAGTAGTAGTAGTCATATACAAACGCATTGTGGTATATTAGACCCTCCAAGGCCATCGGCAGCTGCAAATCGATGCACCTGCTAAACAGTGGACGAAGCTCTGGCGCAGGTTTTTCTCTTTTGGTTTGAAGGCCAGAAGTCAGCCGCTTTCGTGAGAGTCCACAAACCAATGAACCCGAACGTACCCCGAAATAGCTTGGAGGGTGATGATCAGTGCTATGGGCCATAATTGACAGTGAGTATGCTTATTACAGCATTGCTTAAAATCTGTATATATTTGGTCGTTGCTGGTATGTTTCACCGTACTATCTGCATGAATACTCCTTCTGTCCACTCCTTCTCCTTGTTATTTTGTGTATACGGCTTTTCTGAAAACCATATAATGCTCTCCTACTCGGGAACATTTTAATTGCAATTAACACGACTGCTGCCTAAAATATTGAAACAAGTTTGATAATAGGCGGTATCTCTTAAGTTTTCTTGTTTTCACTTGTTTCGATGTTTTAGACAGCAGTCGGGGTTACTTGTTTCGATCTTTTAGACAGCAGTCGGGGTTACTTGTTTCGATCTTTTAGACAGCAGTCGGGGTTACTTGTTTCGATGTTTTAGACAGCAGTCGAGGTTACTTGTTTCGATGTTTTAGACAGCAGTCAAGGTTACTTATTTCGATGTTTTAGACAGCAGTCGGGGTTACTTGTTTCGATCTTTTAGACAGCAGTCGGGGTTACTTGTTTCGATCTTTTAGACAGCAGTCGGGGTTACTTGTTTCGATGTTTTAGACAGCAGTCGGGGTTAGTTGTTTCGATGTTTTAGACAGCAGTCGGGGTTAATTGTTTCGATGTTTTAGACAGCAGTCGGGGTTACTTGTTTCGATGTTTTAGACAGCAGTCGGGGTTAGTTGTTTCGATGTTTTAGACAGCAGTCGGGGTTAGTTGTTTCGATGTTTTAGACAGCAGTCGGGGTTACTTGTTTCGATGTTTTAGACAGCAGTCGAGGTTACTTGTTTCGATCTTTTAGACAGCAGTTGAGGTTACTTGTTTCGATCTTTTAGACAGATGTCGAGGTTAATTGATTCGATCTTTTAGACAGCAGTCGGGGCTACTTGTTTCGATCTTTTAGACAGCAGTCGGGGTTACTTGTTTCGATCTTTTAGACAGCAGTCGGGGTTACTTGTTTCGATCTTTTAGACAGCAGTCGGGGTTACTTATTTCGATCTTTTAGACAGCAGTCGGGGTTACTTATGTTTTAGACAGCACGTTGGGATTTTTATCTTTTAATATATTTAAATTGTAATTAGATTTCACCCAATACTGGACTCTGTACATCTGTATCTATTCATGTTAGAACCAATTTATTACGAGTAAATACAGACTGATTTCTTGAAATTCTCGTCACGTTCTCTACGAGTATATCTAACCATTATATTACGTCAACACGAGCCTAGTAAATACAGTATTTGCTAACTCCCTAAGATTGAAGGTCAAACTTAAATAGGTTGTGGAACAAAAATGATAATATTAAGACGAATATATTGTGAAGACATATAATATCTCTCTTGGGTTTCAGGATGAATTGTAATTAGATTGAGTAAATTTGCTTACGTTAAGCTGAGATGGTGTTGCACACGTTCATAGGTCACGGTAACCACTTTCCATCAGGTGTGACGTATGCTTGTCGCACTGCTTGGTACTGAATGAAATTAGCTAATTTCGTACTGAACGGCGTCTGTTATTGAACTGTGACATGCCGTACCAATCATTATCATCGTCTGAGACTTTCACCTCGGACCCCGGAGTCTGCATCCCAACTTCTTATCATGCCGTACCTACCTGTAAGTGTATCCCAAGGTTGCCTGGAAGAAATCTCTTCAGCAATAAGGCCGCCCATTGTCCTACTGTAAATCGGTCGGTGTACAATAAAGAATTATCCATCTATCTATCCATCTATCTATCTATTCATAATATATTACCCAGTACCATGTGATTCTATTTTTAAAATTAATACATTCAAACTTTAAAAAAAAAAATTAAAAATTGTTTATTTCGGTTACTAGTACAAATTTACCTTAAGTGTGACGAGGGTACTCTTTTAAGTATAACCATACTTGTGTTAGGGTACCCCCCTCTTCCATAACAGTCTTAGTATAAAAACTACATTACTCCTTACTAGGAACTGGGTTATGAAACAAAATAAAACTATACAAATCTCAATCAATCTCTCAATCTCAAATATAATGTGTGTTCGTGTATGTGTGTGTGTGTGTGTGCGTGTGTGTGTGTGTGTGTGTGTGTGTGTGTGTACGTGTGTGTGTGTGTATATGTGTGTGAGTATAAGTGTATGTGTGGTGTGTGTGTGACTTTATACTTATAGAATTGTGTTCAAAAGGATCTCAGTTTCATTATAACTTTTCCGTCTTAGCCATTCCAGTAGCGCCTTTTTACATTCGCGGTAATTCATATGATAGATATTAAGGTCTTTATTTATTACGTTGTATAAGTGTGCCGATTGTCTAGCAAATTGCCTTTTAGCGTAGCTACTTTTTACTGCTATAACCGGAGCTACAGTATGTTGGCGCCTTCTATTGACTATGTCGCTATTATAACTTAGTGATTTATGTAATTTTAAGACAGCGTGTAGGATGTATAATTTTCTAATAGAAAGGATATCACTAATTGAGTAAAGTTCACTTGTAGGGAATCTATATGGTTTGCAGTACATAACTTTTATTAATAGTCGTTGTGCTCGTTCTAGTTCTAAGGTTTTAGTTTTAGTAGCCCCTCCCCATATAGGTATACAATAGGCTAAAACTGATTGCGCTAATGAAATGTAGATTTTATTTAAAAGGTTATTTGAAGCGACGTGTCTTAATGTCTTAAAAGTCCATACTAGTTTTCTAGTTCTGGACATCATCATTTCCATGTGACTATGCCAGGTTAAACGCTGATCCACCATGACCCCCAAGTACTTAGTTTGACTAACTTTAGCTATTTTATTACATAGACAGTTACTTTTAATGCCACAAGTGTGAATTATTAACTCCGGGTCGTTTTTTGGTTGAGTGATGTTGTATTTAGTGAAAGTTATGTAGTTAGTTTTTGAGACATTTAAGGTGAGAAGATTAGCATTTAACCATTTGGCAATTTCACAAAGTCCTTTTTCTGCATTTTGCTGAACAGCAGCCCAGGTATCCCCAGCAAAAACTACTGCCGTGTCATCAGCGTAAGAAAATATATGCCCACCCAGATCTCTCCTATTGCAGAGACCGTTAATATATACTAAGAACAGCGTCGGACCAAGAACACTGCCCTGTGGCACACCGCAGGTGACAGAAGCCTTCTCACTAGAGTATTTGCCAATTTTTACGCGCTGCTTACGATCTTTGAGGTAGTCTGTAAGCAATTCTAGAGGTAAACCTCTCACACCGACTTCTTCAAGTCGTTTTATTAGGATAGTGGTAGAAACGGTATCGAATGCCTTTTTTATATCTAGAAAGACTGCCAGACATTTTTTATTGGCATCAACTTGTTTGACGATATGTGATGTGAGTGCTATCACCGCGTCTTCGGTAGAAATTTTGCGCCTAAAGCCAAATTGTGATTTTGAAAGTATACTAAAATTGTCAAGATATTTCAATAGGCGATTGTTAATCAATTTTTCTAAGATTTTAGATATAGATGGTAAAACAGAAATAGGCCTATAATTACAAGGATTATCTCTATCCCCACCTTTGTATACAGGTGTGACGACAGCTTCCTTAAGGGGTGTAGGGAACTTACCCTTTTTAAAACATAAATTAGCCAAATGCGTTATTACGGGCACAACTATTCCACTAGCTTGTTTTAGAAATTTAGTGGGGATATAATCCCAACCAGGCGCACTATCTGACTTTAACTGAGTTAGTATAGAAAATACTTCATTATTATCTGCTTCCAAAAGAGCAAAGGATGATAATTGACTATTTTGTGAAACAGTTTCCGTGTGTTGTGGGGAAGTGTTTAAGATAATTTCATCAGCTAAAGTTTTACCAATATTGGCAAAGTATTGATTAACGACATTTATGGACTTTTCAGGAGATTTCTCAATATACAATAGATCCGTACTTTGGGTTTTATTTGTGTTATTGTGTGTTAAGTTATTTATTGTGCGCCATAATTTCTTAGGGTTTTTATAGGTACTATTTAATTGATCACTGTCATATTTACGTTTTAGGTTTTTAATTAAGTTGTTACAATGATTCCGGTACCTTCTAAATGTAATTTTTAATATTTCATTTTGAGGATCCTTTCGCAGTTTCATTTGCATGTGGTTTCTATTTTTAATACATTTTAGTATGCCAGGAGTAATCCAAGGCTTAATTATGCGTTGGTTACTCGGAACTAGTGATATTATTGTATTTCGTAGTAAACAATCAGTTAAGTGTTTTAATAGAATTTCAGATAACATGCAAGGATCACTATATGACAGCAATTTTAACAATAAATCTTTGTCAATACAATTTAAGGCTTTGTCAAAATGAATTGTGGTTTTAGTTTTTGAAGATGGGGTTTGATTTTTTACTTTTGATAGTTTTAGAAAAATCGTCAAATGGTCTGTGATAGTGGTAGATATAACTATTACAACCGCACCTATTCTATTACCGTTTATTTTTAACATGGAATGATCCAAGCAGTTTTGTTCGCGAGTAGGTATTATATGACCAGGTAGCAAACCATGCAAAGCTAACATACCTAAATAGCTAAGTCTATTTATGCGTTCATAACTCTTTTCAGTTAAATTCTGTATAATATTTATGTTTATGTCACCGGTTATAACAATATTAGAGCACGATTTTATAGTTTCTAAGTGAGAGTTGAGTGAATTTATAAAATTAACAGCATTACTGTTTGAAGGAGAACGGTATATACCCAAAATTATTGTATCATATATAGAAATTTGTAGACATGACGCTTGGATTAATTTTATTTCTTGTACTTTTACACTGTGACAATCTTTAACATAAAGGACCACTCCATCACAATGGTTAACGTGATTAGAAGTAGAATAAGATATATAGTTTTGGATTTGTGGAATAGGTTTATCTGAGTTTATTCTACATTCACTTAGAACCAATAGATCAATCTCGGAGTGCAAGCTAGTTAACGTAATTTGTAAATCATGTAAATTACTATATATACTCCTGATATTCTGCGATATTATGGTTAAATCGGTGTTTCTTATATAAGCCACTTTGCTAAAGTCCTCTATAGAACATTTTATGGATTCTGCAATTTCTATTTTATCTATTTCCTGCAAAGTCTTAAGATTACTATCCATAAAGTAGTATTAAGATATTACTGGCTTTTGCTTTTAAATAAGTACGATATGTATTACTGGTTAGTGCTAATCTGCATGTGATATAAATATAATTTATAGGCTTTATTTTTATAAATAGTAAGTCGACTGTATATATTTTATGAATGTATGTGTGATACAAGTGAATGTGAAAGGTGTGTGTTGTGTCTGTTGAGAGGTGTATGCAAGAGTATAATATGCATGTATGTATGTAAGTGTATATGTGTGAATGTATGTGTGTGCATGTACATGTGTGTAGGTTAGTAGATATTCGTAGATGTGTGCAAGTGCATGTGTGGATGTGTGAAACTTTTATTCTAGGTTTGTTTACAAATGTAAGTGATATTGTTGTTAAGTACGCGTATGTAAAGTATATTTTGGTTGTAAATATAGTCTTTTTTAATAATGTTTGTTTTTTTAAATCTTGTGGATAAAACTTGTTTTTGTTAATGGTTTTAATTACAAGATTATAAGTAATAAGTGTAGTATTTTGATTGTATTTTGTGTGTGTTAATAGTACTAGAATATAGGCATGTGTAAATGTTTCAATTATGTATACAGAAGTGACAAAAGTTTCATAAAACAATGAAATCATCAGACATAAAGCAGTGAGAAACAAAAGGGCCATAGTTAGCCAAAAAAATGAGATTGAGGTTTTTCCATCACCATCTAGTCATATACTCTGCATCAGAGTGTGTACTTGAGATTCACTTTTAATAGCGATAATAGGCGAGTCATCGGCCTTCCTCACGTAGATCCTTCCATAGGCAGTCCAACAGTATTTATAAAGTTTTGCTTTGGCGAGATCACGAGCAACAAAATATAAACGAGCTCCCTTTGCCGTTAATTGTTCCGAAACAAAGATAGGGGTATCCTCGTTTGTAGTAAAGCCAAGGTGCTTCGCACATAACTTATCTTTATGCTTAATATTAAAACTCTTACACATCTTTAGGAAATTCGTTTTTTGGATAGTGGATGAAGTCTCAACAACTATTGGAGCATTCGTGGAGCTTGTCTTCTTTTTTCCCTGTATTCTGTAAATATCTCCGATGTCAGATTCTTGTATTTTGCAATCTATAGCTTCTGATAAACGCACCACCATTTTGATAAGATCATTCTTAGTTTCTTTGTTCAATTTCGGCACATTTTTAATTTCCAAATTGGTCTTTCGACTTGTACGCTGCATATCTTCGACTTTGTCCTCCAGGAGGGTGATGTACTCTTTGTCTTTTTTATTTTGAGTTTCAAGCTGTTGTAATCTATTTTTAAGCTCCTCATTTTGTGCCATTAAGAAAGCTATGGAGTTTTCTATGTTGCAGTTTGTTTGTTTGATCTCCATTAGGGTGGGGGTAATTTTCTTTAATTCATTCTCCTGCACAGTCATCATTGACTTTATCATAGCCTTCATTTCCTCCTTAAAAGACTGTAATGTCGCATCAAGGTCATCATCTCGCCTTCTTTTCACACGCTGGCAAGCCATGTTGATATTAGAGTCTGAGGATGATAGATTCGACGTATTTGCCATATTTATTTATTTTGCGCCCGAGCAACCGTTATGAACAAAAGATGTCAATAATCCAATTAGGACTAAAGGATTAGAAAGGCGGGGTCTTGAGAGTCCAATAGTGTCAGTGGGCGTTTCTAGGGTGGTCTTAAAGGAAACGTCAACGCCCGCGCGTGCGCCGGATTCGTGCTTTTATTACAAAAGAATCTTACGGTACCTCATAAGTGGCCGGATGCTTGTGTAAAGTACCAGGAGGACAGAAGTTCCGTGGTTGTGTTGTTGTAGTGACAGCAAATATGAAGACACTGGTTATTTCTCTCTTCACGTTTTATGCACTCCTAGTATGTGGTTGATTTTAATTTTAATATTTTAGTTTATTTTATAGAAATTAAATTAAATAACAATCAATAAACGTCTGCACCGTAAGGCGGTCCGAGGGGAAGAGAAACTATCGATAAAAACCTCTAAGCTCTTTTTTTTTTTTTTTTTTACGTGCGCAAAGTCCCCACGGATACCTCCCCACCGGAGCCGGTGGAGGAGGTTATGTCGGACTCGAACCGACTAAAACGCACGCCGCCTGTGGGTCGTTTTGGTTGCCGAAGGTGAGGTTGACAGGCATATCCCTCGCACCCCGGCCGACC
This sequence comes from Eilema griseolum, assembly GCA_963662185.1. NCBI lineage: Eukaryota > Metazoa > Arthropoda > Insecta > Lepidoptera > Erebidae > Eilema > Eilema griseolum. The sequence continues at coordinate 21,143,522 of OY759245.1, forward strand.
CAGGGCCATCTCTCACGATCTGGCCCTCTTCTCGGGTGTGGGGACTACAGAGTCCCCAACTCGTCCCCGGAAACGGGACGGCGCGCCACGCGCGCCACCGCCGCGGCCTGCTTCTGCCAGGGTGACAGGCGGCTTCACCTGTCACCCCCAGGCCGGCGCTCATGGGGGGCGGAGGTCGTTCATCGCCCTCCGACGCCCGAGTTGCCTTCGTACGCGGGCAGCTTGTCTTGCGATCCTTCGTCGAAACCTCTAAGCTTAACTATAGTTAAAAAGCAACTCTAATCCTCCTGTCAAATGTGCTAATTTTTACCCAAGTTTGCACTATAAAATAACAGTTGAATAGTACTGAGATAAAAATAACTTGGGAAGCTCGAGAACATTTTTCATTATTCCCTATATCAAAGTTTCATAAAGCGGTGCTGTGGTAAGTAGCCGTCTGGCAGGCTCTCAAGTTAAAAGCTTTCTATGGCCGTTCCCGACACCTGCGTTACTTAACAGCTACTTACAATATGCCATACATGTTGTGAGAATAACAAGGATGTTATATTTGTATTCATGAATATCATGATAGTGGTGAATATCATCAAGCCGCGTGGTTCCCGGCAGAGTAGAATTTGAACCACCGTGTCGTACAATGCGAATAAGGGATAGGGCTGTTTTACATCAGACAGATATATACAGCCCAGACTCAGTCTTACACGCATGGCTTGTGTCAACCATAGTGCCCGGAAGATGGCAATAGGCTCACCCCCTATTGCGTGGGACCGAATTCGATGATTGGTGAAAATTCACCTCTGTCTAATCCTCCGGGGATAGAGGCGTGATTATATGTAATACATATAATCACGCCTCTATCCCCGGAGGAATACATATTATGTATGTATGATAGTGGTTCCTTTTCAACTCCGTCAATTGTTACGGATTATATTCCCAGTCAGTGCACATAATTGTATACACGAATATGTATATTTGCGTGCTTAATCGGATACCCCCCCTCCACCTGAGCCAGTGGGAGAGGTTATGTGTCCTACATATTGAACCGACTAAAACGCACGGTGTTTTTGGGTCGTTTTTGGTTGCCGAAGGTAAGGTTGACAGACATATCCCTCGCACCCCGGTATTAATTATTATATATATTATATATATTCTTATTCTTTCATTTCTTTAAGAATTTGACTTGACAGTCCTGGGTTCTTTATGAACGAGGCCTGAAAGACTACGTATCAAGGCCATTTAGGTAGGAATTGTTATTCTAGTGACAGCATCTATAAGGGCGAATACTACTCTTTGTACTTCATTTCAGCCTACCATCAGGGGGGGTTCAGCCTATTATATATTTGTATATTTTTATAAAATATCAACAAGTAAACAAATGCATAAACAAAATAACTTCCGCAATCATAAAAGATCAGTATTCCATAAAACATTATCAATTAAAGCTTTAAAATCACGTATATGTGAAACGAAACGAAAACGAAGTCGTAACTTTAATGCAAAGGAAAGGTTCGAAGCCCATAAGGTTCTGCGAGATACTTCATACTTGATATTTTCCGGTTGGCGTGATCCTTTCATTGAGCCAAATCAATTGAATAGAGGATAGGTACAGTTGTAAAAGGCGAATCTACACATTTCAAATTCAGTTCGATTTTGGCTGAAGTGATGTCTGTAATGGTGACCCTCTCTTTTGAGACTTTGCCTTCAGCTTAAAGTCATATTGACGTGTACGTATACATAGGTTTGTAAGACAACCAAATGCGCAGTACTTTTTATTAGTTGATAACAAAGATTAAAAATATATGGGGTCTTAACAGAAATGTTAAGATAGAATCTAGAAGAATGGAGCAATAATAGTAATTGAGCGAGGTCTATTTCCTGGATACATTGGTAGAATTTCCAGCAGTAGACTGCTATGGGCTAATTGAGAAGAGAAAGGTAGTTAATTGAGAAGGTAACATGCATGCTAATGGTATCACTTCCATGGACACAAAAGTTCGTACGAAGTAGAAGGGAAGAGTCGGAAGGCGTACCCTGAACTCCGAGAGCACCTAGGCCTGCATGCAATCAGGAAAGCATGTCTCCATGTAGATAATGATGATGAGTAAGGTAGTTAATTATTTTTAGAAATCATAACAATAAATACCATCACATTCCTAAATTAATAGTCCTATTGTTAGATAGTCCCATTGCGGAGTAGTCTCATGGTAAATTAATAGGAATTCAAGAGTACTCGAGCAAATCTAGGGTTAATCTAGACACCTTTATAGGGGTAGGTGACTATGCTGGTGTCAAAGATCGGTCAGATTGTAACCTGTTCAAAGCGTATCTGGTGCTTAGGACACAGATAAATGATAATCTATCATCTAATACATCATACGATCGAACTGGTTCAAGTGCGATATAAAACTTTATTGTTAACTCTAATAAGAGCCTAAAACGCGAGTCTCCAGTAATTGCACCCATAACTTGATAGGTAGGTACAAAGTCAAACTTCTCAGTTCAGGCAATTCTAGAAAAAGTGAAGCACTCACAACCTACAGAAGGTTAGGTTCAAATAAAAATAATGTAATTGAAACTTTTGCTGGGAATTGCGATCGGATTTTTGAAACGACTCAATCAACGTAAAACTTGGGACAAAGTTTTGTGTAAGTTACAACGCGTTCGCAATACGGAATGCGGAAAAACTTAGATGGATTACTTGAAATTTAGTTATTCTGGCCAAAAGATAATAATTAAAACAATTATACTGTTAGATAAAATTACAACGTAACAATTTTTATAAGTGTACAAATCAATGTTTTACATTTTCGCAAAGCAGAAAATGAAGCATGTGAAAAAAATTATCCTTACAACTTTTTTTTTAATAAAGAATTTACCGAAATTACTAATATTTTCTCTAACAACCTTAGCTAAGCTAAATTGCTTGTGTAAGGAGTGCACTCACATCGGTTGTGTAATGCCCAGGATTCGAACACGGGATCTTTCGATCGTAAGGCCAAATTCTTAACCACTAAGCTACCGACGCATTAACAATTTTTAAAGGTATTTTTTGTGAATGCACAAATATAATAAATATTTATGTAATAAAAGCGTGAGTTGCTCTGCGAAAAATTTTTGCAAGCACCCTACGTTTTTTATCAATTTCTTAAATGAAAGCTTAAGATGAAAGTTTGGATATTTGTGACTTAATCATGTTATAACTATTAGATGGATTTGGGTAAACTTTTGATACAGTAATGATAGGTTAGTCTGGAATATCACGTCGTGTTTTATTGCTGGTATAAGCCCTCATGAATTGTGGGATTAGGATCTTTCGGATTCCGGAGCCACCGGTAACAGGTAATGTGGCAATAAAAACAACATGATTACTTATTTTAATACTAAATTGAGAGATTACTAATTATCTCATAATTTCTATCGTAAATAACCAAAGTTTCTTCGCAGCCTAGATTCTTTCGGAAGTTGAACTTACGAGTCTCGACAGAAGTTTCTAGAATAGTTGTATTTCATAGAGATTTAAACTTCTAGAAAATTATTGGATGAACACTATTGTGTTCTTATCTTAGTTTGTAAGTAATGTTATTTTGTGTTTCATAATACCAGTGATTTCATAATACCCGTGATTTCATAATACCCGTGATTTCATAATACCCGTGATTTCATTCTCTTAACTTCATTAGCTCCTGGATTCTGTTTTTTCATTAGATTATGGACGCTAAGAATCAAAGAATCAATTTCATTTATTCAGTTTAGGCACATAAAGAGCACATATGAACGTCAAAATTTTACAATTATGTATGTCAAGAAATAATATAAAATATTAAATAATGTAAAAATAAACCATTGGAAAATGATTCTTTCGCTGGTTCGGTAGATTAGTTCTACTGAGAAGATACCAGCAAGAAACTCAGCGAACTACATTAGAACTAGATTATTTTTCTTTTATAAATTTGTTTTGGTTTACAATTTATTTTGTGCGAGCAAGCAAGAGACTTATGTTGACCACGCATTAACATCATTAAGGTACTCATCCACTTTATAGTAACCTTTACTCATTAAAGTTTTTTTCACTTCTATTTTAAATTTATTTATTGGCATATTAATCGAGTCCTGAGGAATTTTATTAAATATTTTTATGCAGCTGCCTACAAATGAATCACCAACCTTGTGAAGCCTATGTTTTGGTACAACTAGTTTATTTTTATTTCTCGTATTAAAAATTCTTACTATACCTCTACCAGCTAGGGACAATCCCTAATCTCTAAAAAAATGAATAATAAATAATTTTGTTCACAAATCTTACATTTCATTTTTCTTTATCCTCTTTAACCTCTTTGAAGTGATAACTTTTTAAGGCACATTGAGGACTCTTTTGTGAAGCAAATACCTATTTTTTACTTTATAAACAGACTGTTTTCACTTCTGTTGGTGTTCATCAGTTTAGGATCCGGTAGGACTAAAAACAGTAAAAAGAAAAAAGCCTTTTCATGAAACGTATTTAAGTAAAGATAAAAAAGATAAAAATAGATTACGGATAATCAAAATCTTAAAAAAGGTTACGTAGCATGTTCCAATTTCAAAAACCGACCTTTAGATGCCTTAAAGACAAGTAGAAAGTCGTTAATGGATGTAAAACGTTCAAGTTTAGCACTACGTGAGATGAAGCCACTTATCCGAAGGATATAAATCGGGTGTGCGTGCCGAAGACGCTATGTTCTGAGGTCACGATCAAGACTCAGTGATATTTTTCGAGGAAATGTTCTGAGGTATCTGTCAAGTACATGATGCTATGTTTTGGGTACTTTAGATTACATTGGAGAATACGGAAATGTATTGCAGCCACGGAATACTAGACAGTATGTAACTTCGAAATAGAAATGGAAAGTAGGTACGTCGAAATTTTCTTGTTTTTGTTATTTAAAAACCATTTTAAAAAATATGTAGGGAAATTCACGACAGTATTTGGTTTTAATACTGCTCGCTAGATGGTGCTGTTTTATATGCGCTAGTGACTTTTGTATGTACCTCTATAAAGTTGTTCAACGAATCTTTCCAACTGCACAATTTTATGACTCACTTAGCGTAAGTATTTTAGGACAAAACAATTTGGCTACTAGAAAGTACTTTAGTATTTATAACATGAGTTATAAGGACGATGCTTATATACCACCCGCAAGGTTTCACTTGGACCAGCCAGAAATTCTGGAGAAATTACTTAAGAATCGTTAGCATAAGGTCCACTGTACACGAATATGCTTTTATTCAGCTTGCCAAGAAACAGACGAAACTATAAACCGTGATACTTGATAACATTTTCTTTATACTAATGAACACATTTAAATGCAATCAAACGAACATAGATTAAAGCTTTGGTATATTTTCTAATATATAAAATTCTTGTGTCAAAGAGTTTTTCTGCGAAGTCATCCGAAACGGCTTGACCGATTCTCATCAAATGTGTCTTAGTGACTAGATTGAAATAAAACTACTATTTTAACGGATTATATCACAATTCATTTCACCCTGCGACCATAGCTGCTGTGAATTAGCCGAAACAAGTGACGACATGACACGAGAAACTTATACAGACTAGCGGTCACCGGTGACTTCTTACGCGTGGACCCGTTTTAGTCTCTTAGGGGTGAAGTTTCGTAAACACCAATTTTAGCGGATTTTTTTTATACCACATAGGTGGCAGACAAGCACTCGGCCCAACTTATGGGAAGTGATTACCGTGGCCTATGGACGTAGGGACGACCACGAAGAAACCTTGTGATGCCCCTATTGAAGAACCCCATATTTATACCCTATAAGGCACTTGTCAAATTTCAAGTTTATAGTAAATATTATATGATTATTCAAGTAAATATGAAATTTCAGAAACAATAACATGTTTCTGAAATTTCATATTTTCATGATTAATCAGTGAGCGGTATTTCGCTTTTATATAGATATACAGTTGTAGTCTGAAAGAAGAACGTTGCTGACCTGGTTGGCATGCTACATCGTTTGGTGTGCCAACTTAATATATAACTCAGTGGTGCCTTCGACGAATCTTACTACTGTGTGACATTTTGTAAATTATAGCTGCCTGCTTACATACACTTTGTTTTATTGACACTGATGTATGCGTGCATTAATTTTTGTGGACTTCGTGACTAGTATTGTAATTAAAATTCAAATACTCTATACTACATCAGGTATTTTTAAACCTCCATTAGTTTGGATACATACATGCATTAACGTTTGTGTAAGTGGTGGAGAAAAAATTGTTTATATAAAAATTTGCATGCCTAATTTAGACAGAACATGATGCTCCTAGTCACGATACATATTTTGTAACATTCTTATCACAATGTTCTAGTAAATAAAGATTACTACTACCATCATACCGTATTCTAGCCTGCCTGAAAAAAAAATATTCCTGGAGAGACTGTATTTAGTCCATCTCAAAACGGATGATGGTTCTGGACCAGTCATAGAGTGAGAGATATTCCAGAGATAATCTTACCCCCAGCAGCTTAATGCTCTAAAACTGCGGTTTAATGCGGTTAGAGTTCGATATAATCACCACCGGCAGGTCCCGGTGATATCTAAGAGGGTTTCCGCACTATATAAAGGCCTACAAAGATGTTTGGAGCACAAATTAACCTCATCTGCAAGCTGGTACGTAAAAACAGCTGATAGAATAAGGCTCTGGAAGGGGAGAAATATATACTTTTGTGTCATATTGGTACCCAGGGGAGCAGAATAAGGCCACCACATCTCTTACCGTGAGTGTCGAGAAGGCGACTAGAAGATAGGGCCGTTCTCCATTCGACAGTAACCATATAGCACATGACAAACTGACTGCTTAGCGGCAATAGGCCTGTCCCCTATTATGGTAGCGCTTTACATGACTATCCGTATTTGCGTGTTGGGCATTTTTGACAAACTATTACCATGTGTGGACAGTGTATTTGACAAAGCATTTGCCTTATTGCCTATTTGCCAAATTATGATCAATACCAAATACGTACAATTGACAAATTATTCCGTTTTTTTTTTAAATTCCTTACCGCCAGTAAGTAGCGTACGCCAGTAGACAAAATGTGACAATTCACATGTGACACCTCTAGGAAGTGAATACTTTTTTGTGAAGTAATTTATGTTTGTCTATATTTGCATGTTTGCATATACATCAAATATTTAGCCAAATCAACAAAAGCCCAATAGCAAACCGAAATAGCCACGTGGACCACTCGCCACCATCACGTGGATCCAAAATGTGGGTGTTAATATACATCTGTCTACCCTTTGGTGATAGATAGATATGAATATATGTATATACTTATGTATATAAAATATGCTTCTTGTATCATATTTTCGTCACTAAAACATTGTAAGCAATAAATTTGAACCTTCATAATGAAGACCATCCATTTTTAGACAAAAATCTCGCTTACCTAACAACATCAATCGACTCGAAGTCAGTTTTAATAGTACAAATGACCTTGTTGGCCACAATCCAAATTGAGATAGCCTATGACGTAATAAATTTGAATTAAAAAACTAAAGTAGTCGAGCAGTGAGATAATATATCTAGGGGTTTTGTTTTAACTCTTAACAAATGAATCATCCAAGAGAGAGTGTTAATGTCTAAGATACATTATCGACTAGGCTATTGTAGTCCACTGCTGGACACAGGCTTCTACGAATGTTGGGAGTCTTTGACCTACCTTTCCACGCTGGCCAGACGGTTTGGTACAGGGTTTTATTTCGAGTTTTACTTCTTTTCTTTTTAAGAGACATTACAAGAAAGTAATTATAATCAGTTATATTTTTTGGAAATGTTAAGACAACGTTTCTATGCTGATTGCTCTAGTGATGCAATACTATCCAGTGTAACTGCTCTATAAGTAGCCAAGGCAATGTTTACAAATATATTTTATGTGAAAATTTATAATAATATCCTTGGCAGTGTGTAGAAGCACATACTACAGCATGCGGTTGGCCAAAAACGAATGTGAAGTGTGAGTATTTAAATTCATCTCCTAACTCCTCTTAAATATACAAGCATGGATCTAGCATACAAATGTGGTATCAAAATAATCCGCAGTCGAACAATAATTAAGTTATTTACAAAAATGATGAACAAACCACTCTATTTTAATGCTTTGACAGCATGGAAAAAATTAACAACCGTAAAATCTCCGACCATCCATTTCCGTACCTCATCAAGCACAGCTTAACCGCAATGAAAACATAAAGTTACGACCTATAATACACCCATATCTAGTTCAACATGGAATTTGTGTTCACTTCACGCACCATTACCTACGGAATGACCTCAGAAAGGGGTCAAAGTCAGAGTTTGTAACTTTGAGGTGGGTTCCGTAGGTACCTTGGAATTTTTGACGTTGATATGAACAATTTTGTTTCGTGTTTTTGATGTTTGTTTCCGCGTTGCTTGCTTCCCAGTTCTGTATATGAATGGTGTTTTCAACTTTGTTATAAGTTTTGGGATGTTCAGGATTATTTGATCTTATTACTTTATGATTCGAGTGAATTGGGCTGATGGGTGAACTTGTAGCATTTTAGTTTAGAATGACTGTTCTGGATAGTTTTGGTAACCGTTATGATCTTCATTTGTAAAGTTATTGTCGAAAATTATGTACTTCCCGATGAGGTTCAGAGAGCTGTGTTTGGGAAGCTGAGTCAACATTTTTTATAATATCTTCGTGACCTTGTCGTAAGTTTAATAACGTTATTGTCATCACCATCTCAAGTATGAAACATCGATCTTTGATCATAATAGTCTCTCACTACTATTACTCCTGCTAGCTGTATGAGAAAGTTGAGTTTATCAATTGAAATAAATTTCAAAGGGTAGCATTTCACTGAATTAAATATTTAACATTAAAGAGGCAAATAAAAGAGCCTCAATAAGATATTCGAGCGCAATGTAACGTCACGTACTATTCAATGAATCTGCTAAATAGCAGACGAGAACTTCCTCTCAGGGTTGCAAGGTTGAACAGCAATCGCTTCCAGAAAAATTGACATAACCATCAAAAGTAATCAGAAAATGTTGTCTACAAACTTTCAACGGGGAATAGCTGTGAAGAAGATGAAGATTATCATACTATACGACATTAACCTTTGCCACACAGATCCCTAAAAACTTGACGGGCAGGGACAATACTGTCGCGATGAAAGATAAGACACGAATTTTATAGGTCCACTGTAAAGGTTCGACCTACGTACTGCTTATGTGGGTGGGATTATCCTATATTGTGCTAAGACATTTACATATGCAAGGAACGTTCTAGTAAGTTTTTGTATGTTTATATTACATACTCACGCGAGCTGGAATGTGCGTGACTATTCATCGGTGGTGACGCCTCAGAGGTTATAAACCATTTTTACCGCATTCCGTTTTGGGCCATCAGTTGCCGTGAAGCCTCTAACTAACTTACTCATACTGCTCATCATCAATCATTAAGCCTATCGCAGTTTACAGCTGGAAGTAGGCATCTCATAATGTATACTACAGCACCCAATCCTCCACCTTCCGTGTCCATTCAGTTCCATCCATTGTTATTATTTAATACACATTTATTAACAACCAATAACATAAATTGCTCCTAAACTTCCAAGATCGTAAACATCTCAACAATCAAGATCCGATCCTCTTACGTCATCAATCATTCTATGTCGTCACTACGGTGTTTTGTGTTAATTAAGGAGAAGGATAAAAACAATGCTGACTTGTGTGATATCACTCCGATATCGGAATTGGAATTGATATGGGAATTGGTATAGGACCACTTGCCTTGTTGATCAAGTTTTGCGTGCGATGCGTTTACTTGAGGTTATGTGGTTGTGGAGGAAGGGGTTGTTATATTCCTGCGATAGAAAGTAAGATAAGTATATACTCGTATCCTAAAGGTATGATTTCGTAGCCGACCGCAGACCGAAGCATACATTACTTGTATAAAACTCGATCCGGGTAAACGGCGTCATTGATAAGCTGCAATGGATTAAAATAATCACCAAAATTACCAAATTCAAGTATATTTCATGGTACGTTGTATTTGCTACAACGAAATTATACTTTTATCCCATGTTCCTTTTTCTACTTTGCCTACTAATTGAATAAATGTAAAAGTAGGTAAGGATGTGAATATGTTTGGATATTTGTTACTCAATCACGGCCACACGACTGTACGTCTCTGGATGAAACTTTGTACAGCGATAGATTATAGACTGGAATAACACATTGGGTTTTATACCTGTAATAGGTTCCAGTAGGTTGCGGTAACATGGGTAGAAATGCAGGAAACAGCTAGTTTGAAATAATATTATAAATAGTAAAAGAAAAAATATTTTAATGAATGAATGCTTAAAAAATAACGTTACTTAAAGTGAGTTATATCATTCATCGTCAACAGTAGGCGTAGCCCCAGGGAGGAAATTGTCAATATTCACCTGATAAATTGATCCGTTTCACTGATTGATTCTAAGAATGTTACTAGCAATCAATCAAGAGTTTATTCAATATCACAGTTTTCTATATAATGGTAGTTTAAGACATATCATTTGTTTCCTGGTTGATCTTTAAAAGTAATTTAGTTAATTAAGTAGTTTGATTGTAAAATGGCAATTTCCAGTTTTTAAAATGGAATTCTATCACTTTAAGTGTCTCAAAAGTTCTGGAATGGTGAAGTGATACGGGCAAACGTAAAGTAAGTAAGTAAGTAAATCATTTATTGCTCGAAACACGGTATGTTACAATGGTGTTACAAAAACAAATAAGGTCCGACATGCTTCGCAGTTTCTCTGCATGCAAAATCCATTGAAAATGTTACATATTCGATTGATGATGATGTAGGCAATTCAATTGTAATAAGATTAAAATTAAAAATAGAATACATATAAAATGTCCAAAAATGTCAATATTTAGTGTCAAGAATACATGCAAGTATAATTTATTTATTTTTTATATAAAAGAATACACAATACCTACCTACTAATAATTACACATACAATAATACATTAAAAGTCAATACAATAAGTCCCACATAATACATTAAAATGACATACATTAAAATCATCATTTATCCTCAAGAAACTCCTTGACACTATAATAACACTTCTCAATCAGCCAGGTAGTTAGTGCTTTCTTAAATTTGTTGAAGGTTAGCTCTCTAATGGGTCTGGGTATGTGGTTATAAATTTTGGCTGTCATATAATGTGAATTATTTTGATGGAGAGAAGTTTTACAGCTAGGCAGCAGAAGTTTCGTGGTATCCCTAGATTTGTACAACTTATCTTCACTGGCCTTTTTAAACAACTCCGGATGCTTCCTTACAAATATGCCATTTTCCAAAACGTATAGTGACGTCAACGTCAGCAGCCTAAGACTTTTAAAGGCTGGTCTACACGAGTCTAGTGGCCCAATGTTCGCCATAGCTCGAATACATTTTTTTTTGACATATAAAGACCTTTGAGATATGATTTGAGTTACCCCATAACAATAAACCGTATCGTAAAGTTGATTGTATATAGCCGTGGTAAGCAGTCATTGCAGTTTTTAAATTCACTGTTTTGCGTAGTCGTCTTAAAGCAAAAAGTAGTAGCGTAGGATGCCAACCGGCCAGGTGGAAGGTCGTCCTCATCAAGCTCGTCGGGAAGCTCTGGACGCAGGCTGCTTTAGATCGGTCATTCTAGAAGTTTATGGGAGAGGCGTATGTTCAGCAGTGAAATGTTTGTGGCTGATATGATGATGATGATGAAATGCCTCGAGGTGGCACACATTCGAATTTATGTGTATCAAAAAGGGACACTTTTGCACTAACGTGAGATGTGTTTTCGTGCTTTGGGGTACAGTTCATCGTGATTTTGAACTTCAAAATTTAGTATTTCAATCTTGATCTGCTTACCTACTATATATTTCATACATATAAATTGTTAAATAATATTTATTATAATGTAGGTACACTGTAAATTACCTGTTCTAGCAATATAGTCCGTAAACTGGTTTTCTGGAAGATATTGCAGACCGCGGTAAGACCTCTCTATCATGTACGTATCCTTTGTATAGCTCGTATGTGTACAATTAAGAATATTTTTCTTATCTTATCTTATTATCAATCAAAAAAGCAACCTAGACACTGACTCGTTCTGCAAGTACATAAGATGAACTAGCCCTCAAAAATCTTAGTACAGCCCAATCCATACACTCTCATCTAGAAAAAACAATATAATAATCCTCTAGAATATCATCCAATTATTTTAAGCGAATTACTTTCTTAATAAGGTTGAATTTCTAATTATCGTCGAGTCCTTGAGCCATTGCAGAATATGCCGAGCACGTTTCATATATTTATATGTACAACAAAAATGTACGAAGTACTAATTGAAATTTATGAAAATATTTTTCTATGCTAGAAGATAACACTCTGGATGAGACTTCAATCCGTGGCAGCGTCTTACCGTGAACATTCTATCGCTTACTAAGCTAATGGAGATCATGTTATACTTGCTGAAATTATCTTACCTACCTTATCTAATCAATAGTAATCATATAAGATGTTCGACTCATCCACGAGGGACTTGTTTTTAACAGAAAACGATAATTTTATGTTTAGCTCGTCTTAGTTCTGGCAAAATTAACGTATCCTATACAAAAAAAAAACATCCTCACACCTGTAATTGATAGACAGAACTGTTTTAGCACCCACATTTCACCAACTATGATTTTCTTTCGCACGTAAGAGGAAATTATCAAAATCGCTGAGAGGAAATAAAATTTATGAAATATATCTGTCTTTCACATTGTCCGGCCCGATATATCGGAGCTGACTCCACTGTATTCGTCCGATATCGGACTCGGATCGGTTTTTTTTGAGTGTGCTGTCGTTGTGTGGTTATGTGCTTCTCGTATTGCAATTCCTCTGTGCGCTGCATTTGCTGGATGATAACTCAGCTTTGAGTTAAGCTCGCCTTTGAACATTACATCTCATCATTTTGTATAAACGTCATTTATGTGAACAATAAAGTATAAATAGATCCTTCTCAATGAAGCAAATCATTCCTATTAGCCATATCTCTGAAAAGAAACCACCCATTTTATTAACACGTACGTGTGTTAGTATGAAGAAAAACAAATTACATATTCTGTAGATAAAAGTTTGGTTATTTAAAATTCATCTCAGCCAGCATCTTCCGAGGCTGAGTTGGAAGTAAAGACATTCGACATCATCGCGCATGACCTGAATTAATAGAGAGAGCAAACGTCAATTTAGCTAAGTTTATTTTTTATTTATTTTATCTATGACAAGATTGAAAAAAAAATAGTGGGTGAATAAAGAGCATTTGATATAAACTCTTTCCTTTGTCGCGCCATTAAGGTCTGAAATTAATTTCCAGCTAAGGAGGTAGGACACTACGGTATTTCTATCCAATTGAGCAGTCCGACTGGGGAAGTATCTTGGCGCTACAGAATACCGCGGCCATACTAACCTCGTGTTCTGTTCCCGGCGGTGAGTAGGGTAGCCAGAGCTCACTGGGGAGTTCTTGTGCTGTCAGTAGGAAGACCAAAAGTTTGTTTTGCTTTGTCTTTTACACTGACTGCTCAGAAACTCTGTGCTTATAAGGTTGGCAGCACGAATTTGACTCCCTTGGTCATAGGCCACAGTAACTACTTTCCATCAGGTGGGTCATATGCTTCAAGTAATGGCGCTCTAAACACATTCACATCATCTGTGTAAAAACGTCAAGTTAATGGCTTAGACAAGCAGTAAGCAATAACTGAACGACTTTTTTTTTTTACGTGCGCAAAATCCCCACGGATACCTCCCCACCGAAGCCGGTGGAGGAGGTTATGTCGGACTCGAACCGACTAAAACGCAAGCCGCCTGTGGGTCGCTTTGGTCGCCGAAGGTGAGGTTGACAGGCATATCCCTCGCACCCCGGCCGACCCAGGGCCATCTCTCATGATCTGGCCCTCTTCTCGGGTGTGGGGACTACAGAGTCCCCAACTCGTCCCCGGAAACGGGGAGGCGCGCCACGTGCGCCACCGCCGCGGTCTGCTTCTGCCAGGGTGACAGGCGGCTCCACCTGTCACCCCCAGGCCGGCGCTCATGGGGGGCGGAGGTCGTTCATCGACCTCCGACGCCCGAGTTGCCTTCGTACGCGGGCAGCTTGTCTTGCGATCCTTCGTCGCTCCCGCTGCCGCTCCCGCCCCACCTCCTCCTTCACAAGCATTACTTGCTCGCAGAAGGAGGCGCCGGCCGCCCACGCATCCGCGCAGCGAACCATCGCCGCGAGCAAGGTGGAGAGCGTGAGAACCCTCACTCCCAGGGCCGCCACAAGCTCCCGCCTCGGCGTCTCCCACGCCGGACACTCGGTGAGCGTGTGCGGACCTGAGTCCTCGCTCGCATCGCAGTGATGGCACTCGGACGTTGGCTCTTTCTGCATCCGACGCAGATACTTTCCGAAGCATCCGTGCTCGGTGATCATCTGCGTCAGACGGTACGAGAGGCTGCCGGGTGACCTCTCTAGCCACTCCCCCATGATAGGTCTTACCGCCGCTACAACGGCGTACCCTGCGCCTGGTCGCCCAAGTCGTATCTCCCATTCCGCCACCATTTCCCTGTGGCGCCGGGATCTCACTGCCCGAATTTCTTCGGGCTCAGGATCGTGAAATAACTGAACGACTGCAAACTACGGGGTATACGAGTATTCTCTTACTTAATATAATAACGCTATCTAGACACAACGTAAGCAAAGTTTAAAGGGTTGTAGACTGTGGCTAAACATACTTTGATACATATTCTTTTGTAAATACATATTATATTGTGTGTATAGTAACATTCAGGCCATACGAGACATATTCATGCATATATTTAAATATTTATACTCATCAGAAATCAAACCTGCGAATTCTGGCGTAATAAATAAATCATTTAATGGATCTCATCTCTAAGAGCAATGACTTTTCGTAAATCGTACGAAAAGCAATATTCTAATAGCTAAGTAGATATTAAATGAGAAGTTAGTACTTTCTAACCCAAGCTGGCTGAATAAGCTAATTCATGGTAGAAAAGTTCTACAGATTTTTAGTCTGAATGCTCAAAACATTTTCCTTTTAAGCTCAAATCAACTTACTCATACATATATACTTATAATATTTACGCCTTATCTACAGAATTGTCGTGTGGAGTTGCTGGACTTCCATCGACCGCGTCCCCAGGTGGTGGATAGGGGAATGCCCCCCAGATATGGGAGGTACTAGGGAAATCAAATACCTAGCGCGAACCAAAACCAGCAGGCATGGTCATGCCTTAGTCTTCAAGATGTGGCCTAAGGGATCTCACCCCGACAGAAAAGACAAAGCTGTGGATCAGCGACAATATATGAAATGGCGGAATTTAAAACATATCTACCCCAGGAGGGTACCACGAATCGTGGAGAATCCCTCCCTGAACCCGGCCCGTCTGAGCCGAGTTCAGGCTGCCCCTCGGATTCTGGGGGGGGCACATTTCGCTCTAAAAATTTAATTCTGAAAACGAATAACTCGAAACCTAATCTCACGCAGCAGGTCTTCCATAAAGGACTCTTCACAAATAGACCTAGATCTAACTCCTACAGTGGTATTCCGTCGCAAATATCTATAACTAACGCGCAATCCCTAGAAACTCTCGATAAGGAATATGATCATAAAAACGACGAAAACGACACACAAAACTGGCAAGAAGTAAACAGTCGTAAGAGACTGAGAAGTAGCCCTAATATGACGACACGATCCCAGAAACAAACCAAACTAAGTTATTGGCTGGCAGCACCGGTACCAACATCAAATATGTTTGCGGATCTGGAAACTAATGAAGAAGAGCCAAAAACTACAGACCAAGTAACGCGTCAAGTAGTAAAACCTCCACCTTTCTTTGTTGATAAGGTCAGTAATATCCAGCCCCTATCAAAAATGCTGGAAGAAGTGGCACCCGACGACTACGAAATCAAAATTTTACAAGGGGAAAAAGTCAAAATTCAGGCTAAGACCTCCGAGTCGTATTCGACTATATATAAAGAACTCAAAATTAGAAACACTGAATTCTACACATACCAACCTAAAAGGGAGAAAAACTTTAGAGTAGTACTAAAACGCATGCATTCCTCAACCGACACTGAAGAAATAAAACAAGCCTTAGAGGAGTTACACCATAAACCAAACAATATTTGGAATGTTAAAAACAGCAGAACAAAAAAACCTCTTCCTATGTTTTTCATAGACTTGCAGCCAAGTCCGAACAATAAGGACATTTATAGCATCAGGTCACTCCTTAACTGCCAAATAGAAATTGAACCTCCAAGACCAAAACGTTCAATTCCTCAATGTTCCAACTGCCAACAATATGGTCATACGCAGAAATACTGCCACAGACAACCCAGTTGTGTGAAATGTGCTGGACCCCACCATACGGCAAACTGCCCGAGAAAAGAACGTTCAGACAAAGTAAAATGTATTCTCTGTGAAGGTAACCATCCTGCAAATTATAAGGGCTGCACTGTCTATAAAGAGCTGCAAAAAATAAAATATCCGAGATCGATAACCAATAACCGAAAGCCTAAAAACCTAGAAAATGTAACCAAAATAAGCCAAAGCAACGTTGAAAATAATTCAGGCAAGTCATATGCAGCAGCTGCAAAAAATGGTCAAAACCTAGAAACAATTAAAGGTAACACTACTGAACAACACATGGTGGAAATTTTGCGTACCTTCAACAGTTCGATACAAGCTCTCATGAACCAAATGCTAACAATGACTCAGATGTTAGCTGAACTCATGTCAAAGTTGTCCAATTCGCATCCATAAAACTATGCGTGTGGAATGCCAATGGCCTGTCAAACCACTCTAATGAGTTAAAGATTTTCTTACAAATAAACAAAGTAGACATTATGCTGATTTCTGAAACTCACTTTACGACTAAGAGCTTCTTCAAAATACCCAACTACACATTATACCATACGATGCATCCTGATGGTAGAGCATACGGTGGATCAGCCATTCTTATTAGATCTAACATAAAACATCATCAGGCACAACCATACCAAAAGGACTACATCCAAGCCACGAGTGTTGTTGTGTATGACTGGATAAGCAAGATTACAATATCGTCACTTTACTGTCCACCAAGACACACTGTAAAGAAGGCACAGTTCGATGACTACTTCAAATATCTTGGCAATCGTTTCATTGCGGGAGGTGATTATAATGCCAAACATACATTTTGGGGCTCCAGGCTTACTCTTCCTAGAGGCCGTGAACTTTTTAAGAGCGTACAGGCAGGAACAATGAACGTAATTTCAACAGGACAACCTACATACTGGCCGTCTGACCCAGCAAAGATACCAGACATTGTTGACTTTTGCATCACCAAAGGTGTACCAAAGGACAACATGTCTTGCTGTAGTTGCTGGGAGCTATCATCGGATCACTCTCCTATTCTGGTGGAAATTGGGGTGAAAGTTAGAGAGACAACTAAAAAGTGTACACTGCACAGTAATAAAACCAAATGGGACATGTTTCGTATTCTGGTAGACGAGGCTTTTAGCGCAGAAATCGCACTTGAAACGGAAAATGACATTATGAATGCTGTTGAATTTTTCACCACAAGTATCCAGAGTGCGGCTTGGGATTCAACTCCAATAGTCCAACAACATAGACCAGCTGGGCAAAGTATTCCTCCAAGTATCCTGAATGAGATTGGTGCAAAAAGAGATCTTCGTAAACTGTGGCAGCAAAACAGGTGCCCTGATACAAAAAAATTATTGAACCATAAAATAAAAAAACTTAAGCAAATTCTTTGATCAAGATCGAAACGCTAGTTTTCAGACATATCTCAAGGATCTTGATGCCACTTCAGCTACTGACTACTCCTTATGGAAAGCAACAAGAAACATCAAACGACCTACAACAACTTCCCCGCCATTGAGAAAAGCGGACAATTGTTGGGCACGTAGTGACCAAGAGAAAGCTTACACGTTTGCTGAGCATCTATCAAATGTTTTCCAGCCTCATCCCTATGAAGGCCCAGCAGACCACGAGAAGAAAGTAACCGAATACCTGAAAGAAATAGAAACGGAGGACATTACGTCAATGAAATTCACAACGAAAGAGGTCAGAAGGGTAATACAAAAGGCAAAATCAAAGAAATCTCCAGGATATGACCTCATTACAAATAAAACTTTGCAAGAGCTACCTGACTCTGGAATAACAATGATTACAGCTATTTATAACGCTATAGTTAGACTCCAATTTATTCCACCACAGTGGAAAACTGCACAAATAATTATGTTATTAAAACCAGATAAAAAGCCTGAAGATCCAAAATCATATCGACCAATAAGCCTGTTACCTATACCATCAAAGATACTCGAAACATTAATACTACAACGTATTATGCCATTAGTGGAACAGCATGGACTGATACCCGACCACCAATTTGGATTTCGTCAAAAACACGCGACTGTTGACCAAGTGCACAGGTTAATAGGCGAAATAGACAAGTCTTTTGAATCTAAAAGGTATTGCGCGAGTGTCTTTCTTGATATATCGCAGGCCTTCGACAGAGTATGGCATGAAGGATTATTATTTAAAATAAAATCGTTCTTCCCCAGCAACATTTATAAGATCCTCAAATCCTTCTTAGAGAATAGATATTTCTTGGTGAATCACGGAGAGGCTTTCTCGGGTCTTTGCAATATTAACGCGGGAGTTCCCCAAGGTAGCGTCCTGGGACCGCTACTCTATCTGATTTACACGTCTGACCTACCAACGTCAGACTGTGTAACAACTGGAACCTTTGCCGACGACACCGCAATTTTGTCCTCTCACGAGGATCCAACAGAGGCGTCAAAAATCCTACAAAAAGGAATAAACGAGATTTCAACATGGCTCAAGAAGTGGCGAATCAAGGCTAATGAAACGAAGTCAATAAATGTCACCTTCACCTTAAAAAAGGGTATATGCCCACCAGTAACGCTTAATAACGTCGAAATTCCACGAGCAGATCATGTCAGATACTTAGGTTTACACCTGGACAAGCGACTTACATGGCAGAAGCACATCTTTACCAAACGCAAACAGCTGGGACTGCAAATACGGAAGTACTATTGGTTAATTGGTCGCCGTTCGCAACTGTCAATGGGCAACAAACTTCTTCTTTACAATGTTATGCTTAAACCAATCTGGACCTATGGTATCCAATTGTGGGGGACCGCCTCTCATTCCAACATTGAAATCTTGCAGAGATTCCAGAATAAAATGCTACGAATGGTAACCGACGCTCCATGGTACGTGACAAACGAACAGCTGCATCACGACCTTCAAGTATATACAGTCAAACAAGAAATTCTGCGTCATACGAAAACCTACAAAGAAAGGATCATAAACCACCCAAATCGCCTAGCGAAAGTCTTGATGGAGGAAACTCGCGCAACTCGTCGACTAAAACGGAAAATGCCCCAAGACATACTTAAACAATAAAGTAAAGTAGGATGTGACCCTAGTCGCATTCCGAGCATGTCATGACAAGTCCCGACCTACCTACTACTTAATGTCCCCCAATATGTGACAGATTGTAGTGAATAAAAAGACAAAAAAAAAAAAAAAAAAAAAATCTACAGAATTAGGTATTTTCTTGTAGATAAAATAAATTATTTAACGAGCTTATCAAATTATGAATGATAAAAGAGCGGTAAAAGTTAAGTTTATTCTTATTTTGTCGTAATTTATTTCAAAATTAAAAATTATGACATCATTTTTTTTATTTCGCACAAGTTTCCTTGTAACTTATCGTTTAGTAAAAGGTAATAAATTTTACTGTACAGTCAAATACCTAATTTTAGTCGGAAATAGCCAAGAATATTTTAGTTTCACAGTTTCATTTCTATTTAATAAACTGTAGATACTTCACTTAACAAATTATTGAGTTACCCGGTTCAATTATGGCAACACCCGTCCATGATCGTCAATTACACAAGTTCAGAAATTGATTGATTCGTTTCCGAACTGTAATTACGTTAGATCCAATTCCGTGAAAGTTTTTTTTTATATAGTATTATGGTTTCTACGTTCTTCTCTTAAGGAAAAGGGTCGAGCTAAGTTTATTTTCAATTATAATAATTGATAATCCACTTTTGGTTTTTCTCTTTAATTCAATAATGGACTTTTGTGTAACTCCATTAATTGGTAGGTTCTCTTTTTCCGCTTTACTTTTATCTTCGCGCTAGCTTAGATGTAGTGGCAATGACCAGTAACTTTACGAGGAGGTAGGACACGACGGTATTTCCGGCCAATTGATCAGTTCGACTGGGGAAGTACCTTCGCCCTACGAAATACCGCGGCTATAATAATCATGTGTTGGGTTTCCGGCGGTGAGTAGGGTAGCTAGAGCTCACTCACAGAGGTTTTATGTTGTCAGTGGGAGGACCAAAAGCTTGTTCTGCTTTGTCTTTTACACTGACGGCACTGAAACTTCCTTGGTTTTGCACACGTTCATAGACCACGGTAACCACTTTCCATCAGGTGGGTCTTGTGTTTGTCTGCCACCTAAGTGGTATAAAAAAAGATTATAAAATATAATTATAAAAGTTGCTGAAGATGTTTAAGTATATATTTGTTACTTTTTAACAAACCAATTCCCATCAGGGGGCAGTTGGGTGCTTGTCTGCCACCTAAAAAATCCTATGGATAATTTTAAACATATTTTATTATCACAAAGAGATTTTGCAATTTAATTTATTTGCATCAAAGATTCAAGTATATCAAGTTAGTATGTTTATCCGTATTCTCATCTCATATCCCAGGATCGAACCCGAGACCTCGTCTCAGCAGTCCATTACCCATACCACTAGGATACCGCGGTACTATTCATGTAATGTTGGATGGTGCTGAAAAGGTGGATTGCTTTTGTGAATAGCGAATGAATTACTTTAGCTTAGCTAAGCTTCTCCAGGTTTCTGAGACGTAGCACCTAGCAACGCAATATATTAAAATTATCTTATGTCAACACACTGAAATGAACGGTATTCTCATATCAAAGGTTTACTAAAGTTTGCATAAATTCTCCTTTGTAGTTAAATTACACCCAAAAGTGAAAACTCCTCGTTCGCTATTTCAAAGTAATCACAGGTATGCATACGTAATGTATACACAGAGTCAGCTTAGTGGTTGAGGAATCGATTTTACGATTGAATAATCCTAGATTCGAATCCTGAGATTATTTTTTTAACGGGAGTGACTAAACTTTTTATATCACTTAGATGGAAGCTTACTCAGGGCACGCCGTAATCGTGGCGGTAAGACCCATCATGGGGTAGTAGCTAGAGGGGCCACAAGGCAGGCTCTAGTACCGGATGATGCAGATTATCTCCGGGCATGGGTGCTTCGAGCGGTATCTGCTTCGGATCGGGAAAGAGCCAACATCCGAGTGCCGCCACTACGACGCGAGTGAGGTCTCGGGACTGCACACGCTCACCAAGTGCCCGGTGTGCGAGCAAAAAAGGGAAGCTTATTGAGGGACGGAAGCCAGGCCGTGGCCTGGACTGGAACATCGTATCGTTAATTTGTAAATGTGCCAGGTAGCTTAACTGGTTTTAGTTAATGTAGCTGGCACTATAGCCCAATGTAAATAAGCCCAGTGTGATATGTCTGTAATGGTGACCCTCTTTTCTGAGACTGCCTTCAGCTAACCATCAGACGAGTTAAAGTAAAATTGATCTCGTTATTTTTAAAGCATCGCGGTGTGAATTCATAATTATATAAATAAATAATACATGATTATATAAATATACTTCCATGATTTAAATCCCGATACCTTGTATAATTAAAAATCGATCTCTCCTAAGCCTATAAAAGAAAATCTTGATTGATCCCAATATAATAGGAATAGGGTATAAGAATAAGAATAATTTATTTGCCTTTAAACATGGTGACATGGATCTTACAATATTATGTTAATGCACAGCATGCTTAGCTGCAATTTGCAGCATGCAAATTTTATTAGTTATCAATATTAGAGCTACATAATATAGCTAGAATATATACATAACTAATCACAAATGTAGCTAAACATATAATATAAGCAAAATATATCCTAAGGTTAAGTTGTACAATCAGCAAATACCTTCCTAAATTTTGTACGCTAATACCTTGGTATGGTAACTGAAACAGCGATTGCCGGGAAATTGGGATTAAGTTCATGAACTGTACATACGACATTCGTGCATACGGGTACGATTTTATTGTATTACGTACTTGTTAAGGCGGAACCACACTTAGTTATGTGTTATTTGTTATGCGGCTTATTTGTAAAATTTTGTGCTGATGTATCAAATATGCTAATGTATTGACGCGTTACTAGATGTTACCATGGTACACAAGACAAAAAAGATAGCCTATCTATCTAATAAAATGTATTTATGATCTGGGTCAAGTGGAAGCACCCGTAGGTTTTACATATATGTGTGTTCACACAACAATAACTCATTGCTTTGAAGTCACATGTGTGCGTCATCGTTAAAGGCGTATTAGTGTAATACGTTTATGTGTGCCAGTGCGCATGATCGTGAATATTCGTGAATCGTGAACGTTTGAATATGTGTGAGTGATTTGCCTGCCATCGAATGAGAAAGTAAATTTCACCATTTTAGCACAGGCTCACGTAGTTGAGTGGTATTACAGGCGTAAAGACATTTCGAAGGTAGCGAGTTCGAACCGCTACTATATTGATTTAGTCGTTTTACGTTAATAAATAGTTTTGATTTTGTTCTTTATTTTGTTTGTGATATTAAAGAACGTTTAAGTTGTTAATTAACCGTGTGGAAAGCACAATGCATCCAATTGTTGACAGTTAAAAATAAAATTATCATGTTATTTATACATGAGAATGAGGGTAGCATAAATTCCAATACGAGAAACATTAATGCAATGTGTGTGCAAAAATACTCGCTCAGTAATAATAAAAATACTACTGATTTAAGTTGCTATAAATAAATAACTAAAATATCAAGATACTTTTGTGATGTTACCTCATCATTCCCTTAATAGGTAAGTAATTAACATGAAGATATACAAATATTTAAAAGTTCAAAAAGTAAAATTTGACTGGGATTCGAACTCAAAACTTTGCACGATTTTAACACTTAAAAAGCGAAGCTGTAAACCATGGGGTCACGGAGACTTACAAGAATTTAACAAAAACTACGTTCATATACCAGTAATAAGAATTTTATGAGTTATTGTTATTACTAAAGAAAGTGTAACTGATGATAAATAAATACGAATGGTTTTGAATCAATTGTAATTTGCGAGTGTATATGTGTGTGTGAGTGAGGAAACGAGTTTTGTTACACACACATTTATGTAGAACATACTGGTGACTTTTTCTGCTTGCCAAAATCAATATAACGATCTGTATAATACTTATATCACTAGACAGGCTATCGTTTTTGTCTTGTGTACATGCTGTTTATTTGCGTGTCAAAATATCGAAAAACTAATAAAAAGAAAGAGACACAGTACAAGTATCTTTTGCTTTTCACACTTATTCATTATGCGAGCGAATAAACCAAACATAGACGAATAAGCCCTCTACACTTGACCATATGTGGCCAAATACGACTTTTAACAAATCCTACTCCTATTAATATTATAAATGTGAAATTTTTGAAGATATTACTTACGCCTGTAAATTCCCAATTGGATAGGCAGAGGAGTATTAACACCCACATTTCGCCAACTATAATTTTCAGTCCCACGTAATAGGGGGTGAGCCTATTGCCGTTAAGCGGGCACTTAGTTCTGTATGTTTACTGTCAGATGGCGAACAGCCCTGTCCTCTAGTCAGCATATATGGCACCCACAGGAAGAGAAAGAGTGCCCCTATTCTACTCCACCGGGAACAATAGGAGGTAGGACACGGCGGTATTTCCGCCCGATTGAGCAGTCCGACTGGGGAAGTACCTCCGCCCTACAGAATACCGTGGATATAATAACTTCGTGTTTTGTTCCCAGCAGTGAGTAGGGTAGCCAGAGCACACTGAAGAATTTGTGCTGTCAGTGGGATGACTAAAGGCTTGTCCTGCTTTGTCCTCTACACTGACGGCACAGAAACTCTGTGCTTACAGGGTCAGCAGCGCGAGTGTGGCTTCTCCGGTGTTACACTCGTCCATAGGCCACGGTAACCACTTTCTATCAGGTGGGCCGTGCGCTTGTCTGCCACCTAAGTGGTATAAAAAAAAATAACACGGCGGTTTGTTACTCAATCATGCTTAAATGGCTAAACGGATCTAGCTGAAATTTAGTACATGGATATATTGGAGTCTGACATAACGCAAAGGCAGAGATATTTTATCTTTGGAATAGGTTCCAGGCTGTTCCCTTAGTAACTAGGAACACATAACGAAGTGTGATATCTCCTTTACGCAAAACAAAAGTCTGAGGAGAATACCTTGATCGAAAAGCTATTGTTCTTTTAACATAATGTCTGCTGTATCGTTAATTTTATGGGCCATAGATATAAGGCTAATGTATTGTTGCATGAAAACCAGAATTCTGTTAACGTTTATGAGCCGAGGATAAAAGTTTCAGGCATATTGGCTTTAACGTTAGATGTTAAGGCTCATTTGTTCAAATGTTAACGTGAATAAATTTTGGTAATATGTAGACTACAGGGGCTATTACATTCTGTATAGCTTCT
This sequence comes from Eilema griseolum, assembly GCA_963662185.1. Classification (NCBI taxonomy): domain Eukaryota; kingdom Metazoa; phylum Arthropoda; class Insecta; order Lepidoptera; family Erebidae; genus Eilema; species Eilema griseolum. The sequence continues at coordinate 21,168,268 of OY759245.1, forward strand.
TTTTAAACCACTTAGGTGGCAGATAAGCGCACGGCCCACCTGATGGAAAGTGGTCACCGTCGCCTATGAACGCGTGCAAAGTCAAGAGAGTCACACTCACGCTGCCAACCCTGCAAGCACTGAGAGTTTCTGTACCGTCAGTGTAAAAAACAAAGCAGGACAAGCTTTTCGTCTTTCCACTGACAGCACAAAAACCCTCCAGTGAGCTCTGGCTACATTACTCATCGCCGGGAACACAACACGAAGTTATTATAGGCGCGGTATTCTGTACCTACGCACAGTTAGAAGCAGAGAAAGTAATAAAGAAATATATTTATTTACAGCTTATACTGTAGTCACCAGTCACTTCTATCTTCATTTTAGCGTTAATCCCAGTCACATTTGGCACTTATATCTCGGAGTATGGGGTCCGTTTTACCAGACTAATTGCAGATTTGGATGAACTTCGATATCTTCCGTGAAGCGACAGCAATCTGTCCTCTACAACCCAAGGGCGATATTAAATATGCCTGTCAACCTCACCTTCGGCAACCAAAACGACCCTCAGGCGGCGTGCGTTTTAGTTGGTTCGAGTCTGACATTACCTCTTCCACCGGCACCGGTGGGGAGGTATCCGTGGGGATTTTGCGCACTTAAAAAAAAGGGCGATATTAAAGTATTGCTGTTAAACCAGTTGTTGAACTTTTTAGAGCTCCAAGTACCTGTAACGACTGCCATAGATGGAAATCTTATGGCAATCGGGACCAGCGGCTTAACGAGCTCTCTGAAGTACGACCAGACCAATGCAAATACCTAAGTTCAAACCTACAAATATTTGCACTTAGCGGGGATCGAACCCACGCCTCCTACGCTACGCCACAGAGGCTGTCCACTGGTGACTAGTATATTACTTGATGGCGTTCCCGCCAGAGTAGAATTTAGGCCACCCCATCATTTCCCGTGCGGTGTCGTACACGACGACTAAGGGATAGGGCTGTTTAACACCAGACAGATATATACAATCCAGACTCAGCTTTAAATGCATTGCTCGAGTCAATAGTGCCCGGAATACGGCAATAGGCTCACCCCCTATTACGTGGGACTGAATTCAATGATTGGTGAAATGTGGGTGTTAAGTCACCTCTGCCTAACCCTCCGGTGATAAAGGCGTGATTACATGTATGTATGTATGTGTATGATATCACTTCATACAATTTTGGTTTAAATTTCTGAACGGACTTCTGCAGTCCACTGTATGGATCCAAATAGTGTACTGCTGTCAGTGTCTAACTCAGAATGAGGAAAGCGTAAATATATTTAGAGTAGGAGACAGTGAAGAGAAAATTTGTTTGCTGTGACTTACCCAAGTGACTACAGTATGGGGATTTTCAAGAAGAGCATTAGAAGGAATGTTCAGGATCAGCAGCACGAGTGTAACGCTCCTAGTATTGCATACATCCATAGATCACGGTAAACACTTCCCACCAGGTGGGCCTTATGCTTGTCTGCCACCTAAGTGGTATAAAAAATTACTGGAGTACGCGTAAAGTCTAAGAACAAACAACAAATTAGGTACTTTTGTGCGTTGAGTTCGTATAAAAATCTTGTTTGGTCTTCCAACATATTAAATCAATCTTCCAAAATAATAAATAAATTTCCCTGTAGATTTTACACGGGATTAATCATTCGCGACAGGGGAAATCAACAGGAATAATAATATAGTGACACAAAACCTCACAGTGCCAACACAATATGGAGTTGATTGAATACACGATCTTGTGCTTTTTCAGTTTTATTTTCCTACTGCGGGGAATATAACTGTTTTGGGAGCGTTGTGCTTTATTTTTTCTGGGAAGTGAGATTGTCTTTGAAATATTATAACACATTCAAATAGCGAAGCGACTAATCGACACTGCTGGCCTTTACCTTGCTCAAAGAATTGACATTGCCATTCAGCGTGGTAATGCCGCCAGCTTTTTGGGCATGGTACCAGTTGAGATCGATTGGGAGGAATTTTTCGATGCCTAAAGTTGCAGCCTCTCTGTTTTTCTCTATTTCATTTTTGTATATATTGTTAAGTTAGCATAGTTTTATAAAAATTTTATATATCGAATATAAATTGCATATATTTTTTCTATATGTTATAATAGCAATTTTACATATTCATATAGTTTTTTTTGTTTTCACGCCTCACGGATACCTCCTCACCGGAGCCGGTGGAAGAGGTTATGTCGGACTCGAACCGACTAAAACACACGCCGCCTGTGGGTGGTTTTGGTTGCCGAAGGTGAGGTTGACAGGCATATCCCTCGCACACCGGCCGACCCAGGGTCATCTCTCACGATCTGGCCCTCTCCTCGGGTGTGTGGGAACTGCAGCGTCCCCAACTCGTCCCATATTCATATAGTTACACTTTTTATCCCTTGATATTTTTTTTAACTAGCTCTAGACCGCAATTCCAACCGCGAGATGTACGAATACTGTTCCTATAAAATATTAAAAGTAACCAATGTATTATTCTAAACTGTAATCTGATTCTATTTCAGAGAATCAATTTCTCGTCATAAAAATAAGTTCTTAATTCAGTCTCGATCTAATCTACTAAACACTAAATGTGAAAACGGTATTATAATTTTCAAGAGCTAACTCTTATGGCATTGTCCTTCGTGAGCAACGAGTGCGACACGGCGCGTAAATGCCAAATGGTTGTTGTTCTTCTTCGTCTTTTTGATGGCTTCTACAGCAAATCGCCGCAATTTGCCAATGTCAAGTATCTTTAAAATTATTAATGGCGAGACACCAATGTCTAGTTTTTCAAGAAATTCTACCAGAGCCGTTTGTTGTCGTGCGTCTGCCCCCCACGGGATTCAGGTGGTCTATTAGAACCTGTGGTTGGATTTTTGGAATCTGAAATTTTTGGAAATTGGCGGTATGTGTGTATTCTTATACTACATTAGCTAGACCCGTTTATCTATTCTGAGCGTAATAGAGTGAAAAACAGCAACTATGGCGTGGCGGTAGTGAACGCTACCGTTACGCAGGAGGTGCGGGTTCGAACTCCACTCATTGCAAATATTTGTTGTGTCGTAACTCGGAGAGCACGTTAAGCTATCGCCCGGTTGCCATACCAACATCTATGAGAGTCGTTACGAGTAGTTAGAGCCCTAAAAAAGGTCAACAACTGGTCTGGAAGAGCACCCTCATACTCCGAGGTGAAAGCTTCTGAAAGAGATAAAGAAGAAAAAAATGTAAAAACACAGATGTTAGGAAGCGATAAAATCTAGTCAGACTTTATTTGAAACAAGTCAACCGCTATTCATGAACGTAAACTTAACATTATCAAATTTAAGATGAATAGTTTAATGAGGTGAAAGTTTAATGGAAGAAAATGCTTTTCATGTTCCGCGCCTTGATAATAAATCATTGATAATGATAATGAAGGATGAATAGGTCCTTTTGAGAATATTTCATTATTTAATCAAATGAAATATTCTCACAATTACGTCGAAAAGGTTCAACGGTCAATTTCGAGTCGGAAGGGTTCCATTCCATTACCATTATGAAACATATGACATAATAAGTACTTTTAAATACTTTTGTAAAAGAAATAGTAACGATGTAGTAATAATGGTTTTTTATTTATATAGGACACGTCAATTGGTCTTTATCTCGCCTGATAGTAAATCTCAGAAAAGAGGTTTACCATTACATACTAATTACATGTTATAATGGTAACGCTCAGCTTGACGGCTTCATCATAAGCTTTTTCTCCCCGCTTAAAGGACCCGGGACTGCAGGAAGAAGGAAATACGTGAGCTAGTAATGAATTCCAGGCCTTAATTGGGCAACCAAGGAAAGAATCTCTGAACGGCTTGTTTCTTGATCGGATATTCTGCACCGTATGCGGGTGACATCTACGCCCTGCACGTGTTGTCCTGTGCAGGAAAGAAGAGGGTGAGACTAATTGGAAGAGCTCATCAGAACATTCATCATCGTACAGACGGTAAAATACTGATAAGAACGCAACATCTCTACGCATCTGCAAAGGCTCTAGGATTTGTTTTTTATAGCGGCAATAGTAATTGACATATTCCATACAAATTTCAGCTATCTTACTATTTTGGCTTAAGAGATTATAAGATATAATCAACTGCTAGATGAACATACACCGGAATTTCAGTTATTGATTAGTATGTTGCTATTAGTATAATTATGTTGCTGCTCTGTCGCATTAGGTTACCTGTAATGACATTGTATGTGTGTAATAAACAATAAACAATAAACAAAATAAATAAACCTGTTCTGTGGTCCCTAAAACCAAAATATATGTTATTTATTAACTTTTGAACTTTTGCTTTTCACGATACACAATAATCTTTACGGAAGCTAACGCGATCATAGTATAGGCAAATACATACCTTTGATTTGCCTGACGTTTCGACCAGGTTACACAGGCCGTGGTCACAGGCTGACTGAGTCCGCGAGGCAGTAGGTTCTTCATCTACCCGCACGTTCTCGATATTTTTAACATTTTCGTTTCGCCATGTACTGTCACATACCACACTCACAGTGTCCCTATTTTGTAAGCAAACTGTCCGGTGTATATCCGCAAAAAAGCGAGGTTGCATGTTTTGAATCACTGGATTCAATGTTGCAGAATATTTAAACTCATCTTCCCGATTGAAATGTTTGTGTTTCTTGATTTTAATCGCTTCATGTACACTCTTGACTCTTGAATAGAAGTGATGTTCGGTGGAAAGGACTTGCGTATGGTGAAATTCAACCCAGTGATTGGTGCCTACTTCTAGCAAAAGTCCTGAAATCGTAGATTTGCTCGTCTGGCGATTTTACCATACCGTGCCCAAAGAACTGGCGGCATTACCTCGCTGAATGGCGATGCTAATTGAGTAAGGTAGTTGAATATGCTACAACTTTACCATTCTTATAATTAACTAATTGCCAACATAAATTTATTCTGTCCACTATTAAACGCAGAAAAAAAACCTTTTCACTATCCTTAAGACCATATTACCTGCTTTATATTTCACATGCTATAACAAGCCGCTTATATGCTAATCCCACAATATCAAAGCCGTTATTGAGGCCGCCTCATATCGCCGTATCATGACTAAAATATCTGTGGGGTAGTTTCATAACCGGCCTTCTAGCTAACTGCGATTTATGTCCCGAAGCAGGTAGCTTTAGTGAAGATATATCGACACTTATTAACGTTATTTTATATCGGTATTTAATAGCGTGTCTGGAATAAGGTTATAGTGTTCTGGAGTTCATATCACAGATTTCGAATATTATAGACGTGGTATGTACCAGATATACTTGTATAATATATTAACTACGATTCGTTCTAATATTTTTTCTTTGCCGCACTGTAAAGTCTTGAAACTCTTTACCAGCGTACATTTCCATTTCTCTACAGACCCGGGTCCTTTAAGCGGGACATGTAAAAGCATCTGATGAGGCCGACAAGCTAAGGGGCAATATTATAACATCTGTATTCATTTCGAGTTTTGATCCAGTAAGGATGAAGAGATGTTGAATTCTAATTATATAATACTAGAGATATTGAGTTTGGATTTTTACCGTTACAATTCTCTGTAAAACTGACAGCAAAAAGTTCGCTCTCTATTATATAATATTTTACCTCATCAATGACTCTTATGTGTATGTAGGTATGTCATTCCTTGGGTTAGTGTTTATTGATTAGAAAGAGGGTGCATGGATTATTACTCAAAAAATCTTTTTTGGATATTTAGTCAAAATATCTTTTTCGGGAACGACTGCGCTTTGGCCCAGCGGAAAAAGGATGCGCCTAAAACTCACCCATCTATGCGCAGCTTACTTTTTTGCTCTCTCTACAGTTCAAAAATTTCCTGAGTGGGAAGCGAACCTGCTTAGCAGTCTATGGGTGCTTACATAAAGAAATAGGTTGCATGTATCGGCGAACCGGGCGTCGATACGGTACGAGTTTAAACTGGTCGGAACCGGTTATAGTGTACACGGACTAGGGTGTGTGTAAATGAGTTTTAATGATGGACAGTTTCTATATTTCTTTTTTTGACTTATTTTCTTATTGAAATCAATATTATATATATTATTATTATAAAGCTGCAAAGTGCGTTTGGTTGAACGCGCTAGTCTCAGAACAAGAACAGTAGGTTTTACTTTGAAAAATGATTTTTGTGTTAAGTAGTCCGTTTATAGTGATGGTGTTTAGTTTATAACTTTCCACGATGAACAGACATCTGATGAAAGATTCAACACAAAAATAACCTTTCAAAGTTATTGTACTGAGAATAACGCGTCCAACCATCCAAGTTCTTCTAAGTTTAAACAAACGCCAATCGCGTCAGCTCGCCGATGTCAGTGAAACTTAGAATGGTGAGATACTGAGATTAGCGCAACCAACTAAACAAACTCTTCAACTCTATAATATTAATTTAAACATAGTAGGTATAGATTTAAAAAAGAAATCAGCAAGACTGTCCCCCATGCAAACTCATTTACACACACCCTTCTAAGTTTAAACAAACGCTATCGCCGACCGGTAAACTGCTTCTCCATCTAAGCACCCTATACCGCTACGCCACAAAACCAGCATGTTAAAATAGAATTCATACTAAAACGTCTTTCTATACTATCAAACACATCTAAAATCAAACTCACATCGGAAAATATGGCAAAGTACTTTTCTAAACGTCAATACATCGGTATCTATCACCGGTTGGCACGTCGCATCACTTCTTTACGAGCTCTCGTAAATCAAATAGTTTGCAACAATTGTCGTATGCTTTATGGGCGTAAAAAAGCCAAGTTAGAGATTATCTTAAGATTTGGGCTAGCAGTAAAACAGTTTGATCGATGTATTGAAAACTATTGGTATATTTACGTGTGTACCTCAGGATATATATATTAGAGCAAAAACATGCCCTGTACACGCGGTACACGTTTAATTTATTTTATCTATTTATTTATTTATTAGGATTTCAACATTGATTACACCATTATACTAACAATTACATGCAATTTAGAAAAAGCTAAGTGCCACAACATTTATGGAAAAGCTGAATATGTTGTGAGGATAGCACGGGATGCTATTGGCAGTGGGCAAACTCAAGTTCACCAAATATAATTACCTATATATTATTAAAAAACATTTCGCGTACGCCAGGGCCTCGTTTGTCTCGCAACTTAGGAGCCTGTCTCCTGGGTTACGACGAGGAGGTAATCGAGAAAGGTAATGTTAGTAATAATAATAATAAAAATAAATCATTTATTTCAGGCAATAATAGAAAAGTTACAGGATGTTAAAAACTTATTCTACGGCCTATAAATATATACCTTAAAACTAAAAATATATATAATATATCTTAACCTAAAGCACACGTAATGACGTCGACGTGCCATGGGGCGGGGTGTCGCGTGTCGGTAGGCGTCCTCGGAAGCGCCGAAACTTCACCCCCGTCGGCCAAAAGTCAGGACGCAGGATGGTAGCGGTGTGGCTGTTTGGAACTCGCACCACAAAAGAGTTGAAGCTCACGTTGTGACGAGAGTCCAGCTTCTCCCGGTTTTCTTATGGAGATAGTTCGCGACGTCTATGATCTTCACGCTGTGATGTACACGAGATACGTAGACCATCGTCGAAGGGACCTCTGCGCGGAACTGCTGCTCAATGCTCCTCGCTGCAGTACCACACTGGTTCTTGCGGGAGGACTTCTTCTTCTTCTCAACAACTTTGAAGTCCTCCACATTACAAGGCTCCTTCCCCGGCGCCTTGACGGATGCAGTGTTGCACTGAGTGACACTACACTGTCGAATGCTCGTGAAGGTGACAGCGCAGAGCGGGAGTGAAGGAGACTCGCAAACATTGCGGCCCGCGAACAATACTGGGTCTTTTAAGCTGGGCGTGAAAATGCATATGATGAGGCCGTCAAGCTGCGTGGCACCATTGTAATATGGTATGTAATGGTGACCCTCTTTTCTGAGACTTTGATTTTAGCTTACTATCAGGCGAGGTCAAGTCTAATTGACGTATTCTAATATAAAAAAAATATAAAAAAAATGAACGCGATTTCAATAGCAAAATCGTCTGAAAATAATTTGGCGAAAAATAAAAATTATAATGTTGAGATTAATGTACAAAAGAAATTAATATTGTATGGGAGTTGATAATATTTACCCGCTACAACAGTGTAGCACAGAATGTACATGGAAGTTATCTAAATTAAAATATAAAAACAAAACAGAATATACCTAAACAATCCTGCAGGTTCAGTCATCAAAGAAATCCTCCCCATCGATGTCAACCGGGAGGGTGGCACAAAGGCTGGCGGCATTGCCACGTTGAATGGCAATACAAATCCTTTGCGCTAGTAATAAACCAGCCCCCTGGTCACGGGTAGCGTCAATTAAACATTTGGAAATTTCGGAAAGCACAGATGTTTAACCAACTACCATACCCTACATGTAATTCTTTCAAACATTTTACAGTCACAACAACGCTCGTAAAAGGATGTTTTGTAAGTAATAAAACTTTCCTACTGAAATCTGGTTCTAATGTCGTAAAACGCCATACATATTGATGTATACTTTATTTCATTCTGTACCTATTTCTTTTACCTTTTGAAGGTAATCTGGTTAGTTTACATCTGGATTCGTATCTAGATCTAAAATATTGTGTAACCAAAAAATATTATATTGTAGAATAGATAGATGAATGTACGAAATTGACATTTATTAGCACATTTATGACAGACGTCATAAACAAAAAGTCGCGAAAACTGTAATCCTCGCTGGTTCATCTGCGAGCTAGTTAGTAGAAAAATATTATTATAAAATTAGCTTAAAGTTTTACATACGTACATTTTTATTTATTATAATGTATATTAGAACCGAAATTACTAAATTCTCTCTAACCCCTACAGCTAAGTTAAATTGCTTGTGTTAGGTTGTTCACGTCGGTAGTGTAATAGCCAGGATTCAAACCCGGGGCTTGTCGATCGTAAGATCTTAACCACTAGGCTACCGGAGCTTCTAAATATACTCACGCCTGTGAATACCCCATATTTCAGCATTTTTAACGACGATATAAACTTCTGACAATCTATACTAATATTATAAAGCTACAGAGTTTGTTTGTTTGCTTGTTTGTTTGTTTAAACGCACTAATCTCTGGAACTACTAGTCCGATTTGAATGATTCTTTCAGTGTTGGGTAGTCCATTTATCGAGGAAGGTTTTATGCTATATATCATCACGCTACCACTTAAGGGAGCAGAGCATTGATAATAAATGTTAACAAAGCCGGCAATTTTTCATACATCTTTTGAAGACTAAAACATTCGGGCTCAAAGGGATATGAAGCTTCAAAATATACCCCGGGCGAAGCTGGGGTGGGTCAGCTAGTATCAAATAAAATATACACTTATCCAATAAATGATCGCTATCAACAAACACTTGTCCCGCACATTGATTGGACCTCAAACTTTTTCTGCCAACGCCAAAATTGTTAAATAAACATCCTCCTTTCAATAGACCTCTTTGGAGTTCACTTGTGGAACTGATTTAGTATAACACATGTTTGATATTGTGTGGGGAAAAGAATGGTTGCTTATTTTTTAACACTCGTATTTATGCATAACCATAGCCTTTATTACATTTTTGATTAGTTTTGTTATCCATAATTATAAAACAAAAATGTTTATTATATTCTAAAATCTCATAATATATTAGTAATGTTAGTTATCATAAAACTACGTTTAAAAAATGACCTCAAAAACTAAAAACCATAAAATAATATAACATATATAAGATATTTCGCGTGTTTCTTGACAGAATAGAATTTGGACCACCGCATCTCTTCCTATGCGGTGTCGTACAAGGCGACTAAGGGATAAGGCTGTTTAACATCAGACAGATATATACAGCCCAGACTTAGCCTCAGATGCATGGCTTAAGTCAACAATAGTGCCCGGAAGACAGCAATAGGCTCACCCCCTATTTTTTGGAACCGAATACTATAATTGGTGAAATGTGAGTGTTAATTCACCTCTGCCTAACCCTTCGGGGATGAAGGAGTGATTATATGTATGTATGTACATATTAAATTTAAATTTACTTTTTATTATTAATAACTATAAAAAAAATATAATCATATACTAAAATATCATAATTTGTTAGTAATGTTAGCTAAAAAAATGCGTTTAATATTTGACTTCAAAAACTAAAACCCATAAAATAACACTTCTGGTATTATATGGTACAAAGGTTTTTTGTCTGGTTTATGGTTTCTATTGAGAGTTAAGAGAAATATTACTGAATTTACAGATTTATTGATCTGTTAGAAGCCGTACATACAGACCTTTAATTTGCCCGACATTTCGACGCTGTTCGTGATAACAGGCCGTGATAGTTCCCGTTACCATTAATGTAAATCATGGAACGTGAGAATTTGAAAGTTATTATATAAAATAATTCTTACCTTTTTTATACTAGTATACACATATATTGATATATTGATATGCTTACAACTATATGTCATATCGAATAAAATAGGAAAAAAAATCAATCTTTCATGAGAGTGGGGTATGATACTGGCGGATTGTTCTGATCATTTGGGCGCGGTCATTAAAAATCAATGTTTGAAAATGATTGTGGTACCGATAGTTCGTACAAGACGTAGTACAAGAAGTCACCGTAAGACCATTACCGTATATTTGGGAAGATTTGGATAGCTTCAGGTGAGGATTGGTGTCTCAGTAGTCAAAATATTCCCCCTGTAAGGGGAAGATCGCGGGTTCGGATTCCGCCATATCTAGATTTATCTGAGGAGAGATTAGAGTTATGCCATATCTGTCAATCTGTCTATTATACAATTTGTCCTCAGTTAAATCGAGATTCAAATTATCGTTCGAAAATACTGACCTAAATGCCTTAAAATTGTATTCTAAAACTGTATATAAATCTCATATTACATTGATTAGTCTATTCTGTTTTGTGGATCGTTGGCGTCTTAGTAACTATTTATAACTATCTATTAGCATCTCTAAAAATCTTATTCACGATAAAATTAACCATAATGAAACGACACATACATACTACATGTATAAAGATGCTTTTCGAAGTTGTGTGTGTATTATTGTAGGTCTATATTATAAATGCCCGGTTAATGGCAATAGGCTCGCCATCTATTATATTGGGACTTAAACATAAACTGGCGAAATTTGGGTGCTAGCACCTGTGCCTACCTCTTTGGGGATATAGGCGTAAAAAATAAAAACATACATACATCATTATTTACACCAGTAAATCCCCGTAGGAATTGACAGAGATGTATCCCATTATCATTCATTCATTCAGAGCCTATTACCGTCAAGCTGGTAATTATCCCTGTCACATAGAGAACGTCCCTATCCCTTAGTCGCTTTCTATTACACCCACTGGAAGAGATGGGATAACATTATTCTACTGGGAACCAACACGGCACCGAAAAAATACATATTAAATACATACATATCAACACATTAAATGTCGATATAACTCTAAAAATACATTTTCACGATAAAATTAACCTTTGTTTGCCTTCTTTTCTTTGAACAATACAAATATTAATATCGGCAAATTCAACTCCGAGTGAGCAAAATCGTTTTCATAATATCGCCGTGTAATATTATGAAAATACCGCGTAATAGAAGTAAAACAGCCATTTACTTGGTCTAATAATATAATGATGGGAGTTTTGTTTCTTATATACGTACATAATACGATGTGATGGAATGGCTTGATGATATTACCTGTATAAAGAGAAAGTTTGATTAATATTTTCGTCTATATATTAGATACCGATGTAGCAAGTTAGGGTGTTACCACATCGTTCATTCGATCGATGTTTGTTGCCGTTGATAAATCTCAATTGCTTGAGTTGATAGATACTATAATAGCGGCTCACTATGATGGCCGTTTTGATGTTACTAGTTTTGCACGAATTTCTTTTTTTATACAACTTAAGTTGTATAAAATGGTTACCGTGATCTATGAACGTGTGCAACACCAGGAGAGTTACACCCGTGCTACCGACCCAGTAAGAACATATAGTTTCTGTGCCAGATACACAACAATCAGGACAAGCCTTTAGTCTTTCCACTGACAGCACAACAACTCTCCAGTGAGCTCTGGCTACCGTACTCACTGCCGGGTACACAACACGAGGTTATTATACCCGTGGTATTCTTTAGGGTGGAGGTACTTCCCCTGTCGGACTACTCAATAGAGACGGGAATTCCGTCGTGTCCTACCTCCTAAATAACTTCTGTGCCAGTCTCGCCATATTTTTCTTTAGTTATTCGTCTAACAGTTCGTTGTCCAATATTAAACGCACCAAAAAAAGAGAAGACAAGTAAAACCAGTCGTGTCAAAACGGCCATTATAGCGTGCCTCAACTAGTACAGATATGGGTATGGTGTAGGTACAGTCAGCATCAGATCAATCATGAAGAATATAGTACTCAAAATGATCTTAATACCTTAGTTTAATGATCTTAACACCTTAGTTTTCCCCCTTCCTGATTGTTCTGATTTTTTGCACACACCTTTAGTTCGCACGATAGTACAATTTAAATCAATTAAACAGTTTGATTTGCTATAAGGATCAATTTGAGACTTTCTCGTCAATTTTTTTTTAACACTGACTGTACATTGAAGATTAACCCTTTTCCGTTCTCTAATGGTAGCCATCGTGCCACAATCTGTTCAACTAACCTTGATCAACAACTTCGATTTGTGTAATAACACCCTTACCTTCAATTTTTGATGGCATCGGATTTGATATAAGTCAAATCAGCTGATAGTTCAATTCAATATTGTTAACGGGAATTAATGCGATCATGGTATAGGACATACATACCTTTGGTTTGCCTGACGTTTCGACCAGGTTTCACCGCCCGTGGTCACAGACTGACTGAGGACAAACCTTTGAGGGTGCCGTAAGGCGAAACCGGTCAGGTCTAACGAATAATGTGGAAAAGTACAAGTGAGTTATCAATACGTGTACCAACAAAGTCCACCAAGTGCCATCAATCAACAGTATAAATAGTCTCAAGAATGAATCGTAAAAATCAGCAAAGACTCGTAGTAGAGCCATCAATTGCAGATAACGTCAGCAGTTGGATAAAACGAACGAATGAATGAGCTAGTGAACGAGGAACGAATTGAGCGACCAATGCACGGATGCCTGTTGTCGCGATACTTCACAGTTCAGATGATGTACGTAATATTTTTATGATGACAATATATGGTATGCACGAGCGGGCGACATATTTACTGAACTGCAAACTATTGTGAAAAAATCCGGTCGAGTGTGAGTTGGACTCGCTAACTAAGGGTTCCGTACGCAGCTGAATTGCGGGTCAAACAAGTAACTAAGTTAATTTTTGGATTATAAGACAGGTTAGTTGACAAAATTATTTTCAAGGTTTCGTAACTTTTTTCGTGTAGCTATCCCTTGGATCCCTCGCCGTCCAGTTAGGGCGAATATTTTGGGCTTGGACCGACTAAAACCGCACGCCATATTAGATAGTATGTAAAGCATTGCCTTAAACATCCAGTTTCAAGGTGATCTCCTCTGGTAGGGTTTCGTATCTACCTCAAAAGGAAAGCAACCAGTCACATCCTTTCAAATAAATTGCAAATAGCTATACACAAAAATACTATCAACATTACTTTTAAAAAAATATAACAAAACAAAATTGTTAAGCTATTTTAACAAAAATCGCTCATCTTGCATGTTTGCACAACGTACAGTATGTGATAACAAAATTTTTTAAATGTTGATGTTAGACTAAAAATTTAAATTTGATTACGTTTTTAACTGTGGCGAAACTCAATTACTAGCCATATTTGTGTAAAAATTGTTGTAAAAAGTACACAGTTTGTCTTTTTTTTTTCGAGTAACTGTGAGAGTTCAGAAAAAGCCTTGGGACTTCCAACCCACATAATAGGAAGTGATTATCTCAAGCTATAGTACAACAACTTTTGTTCCTCTACACAAATGGCAATTTGTTGGCCGGAGTATGTCTGACATATACGACAGTCATCAACGACTGTCGTATATGTCAGATCCCATACATTCATCATTCTATTCTACAATTCGCCGGCCACCAAATTGCCACTTGTAGAGGTGGAGTGAAATGGCGACAAGGCGAAAATGTTTCTATATACCGTACTGAGAAGTCTCTTATAAACATATTGGCCAATAAAAAGACAGAAGGTCAGTAATGTATAGTACTCGGTTTTTGACTTAAAACATACATACAAAGAAGAGTGAAAATACAATCAAGATTGACTTGGTTGGATTTTGTAATACGCTCTCTTATGCATGTTAGACTTGATGCCTTCAGTATCACAATATCCATATACAATATGTAGGTATGTGGATCAAGTTTCAAACCCTGAGATGCTCTCGACAGAAAGCCACTATACCAAGATTAGTTAGGGAAGCGATTGAAATCAAAAAGTATAAAAATTTAAATCGTGAACATGGGTTTCAATTGCTGAATGTCTGGCATCCAGTGGTCCGTCTTTGCAAAAACAACCGTGAATAAGATAAGATAAGATAAGATAAGATAAGATAAGATAAGATAAGATAAGATAAGATAAGATAAGATAAGATAAGATAAGATAAGATAAGATAAGATAAGATAAGATAAGATTCATTTATTTGTAAGAAATTTATTTGTAAGAAAAACATCATTTGTAAGCATCGTGTGTCGTGAACGTGTTTGGGCTCGGATTCGAGTTTGTTATGAGAGTGAAACCAGAGTAGTACAGATACGCATAGTAAAAGAACTCGAAAGAGGGTAGATCGATATATTTACTCTTGAAATACTTTTTCTCTGTTCACCGTCTATACTTCAGTTCCTCCGTGAACATGGTACTTGCAACACCCAAATATCGGAAACTCAGGACAATAATACAACATGGTAAATATCCCGATAACCTTAATACTAACGTGAGTGACTATGATAGTTTAAATACCTTTATTGAACAATATAAAGTCGTACAAACAAATCTGTGTTACGACCTCATTTTAAAACTTGCCTCAGAGGCATGGCTTTCAACAGTAGTGCCCGGCAGACGGCAATAGGCTCACCCCCTATTACGTGGGACCGAATTTAATAATTGGTGAAATGTGTGTTAATTCACCTCTGCTTAACCCTCCGGGGATAAAGGCGTGATTATATTTATGTAAGTATGTTGAAAACTTGGATGTTTGAGATCTTACATAGCAATTTTGTGGTCCTACCTCATCAGGGAAATTATCTCACAGGCACAAAAACACTCGTACGTCCTCATTTTATGACCCAGTTATAGGTGAGGTCCAAACTTTGAGGTAGTACGGGTACTTAGCTATTTTGTGACCGTAGCTCATCAGGTAAATTATCTCACAGGTCATTCAATTGAGGTAAACTTCATATCCTAGTTAACCCTGTTTAAGCTTAACTTCATTACCATATGATAAACGTCAGTCTATTTTGGCTATCCCTCATCTTCAAGGCGATCCTCGATCTTTAGGGAGTTGTACACTTGATTTTAATCTTAATTACGTACACATACTCACCCCTGTAGATCCCTGAAGAGGTAGGCAGAGGTGTATTTGTACCCACATTACGACAACTATGATTTTCAGTCCTACGTAAGGGGTGAGTCTATTGCCGTCAAGCAAGCACATAGTTGTGGGCTGTATATATACTGTCAGATGGAGAATCCCTGAGTCGGTTTCTATAACACTCACAGGAAGAGATGAAGAGGCCCTATTCTACCCCGCCGAGAACCAACAAGGTAAGAGTTGTAGTACTCTGCTAGACATAGGCCTCTCCCAATGTTAAGAGGCTTTGGGCTACTGCTTCCACGCTTGCCCATCGAGTTGGTACAGGGTTTTATTTCGAGTTTACCTTCTCTCGCAGTGATATCTTTTACCGTCTCTACCACGGTGAGTGTTCTGACGAGCTCTTCCAACTAATCCCACCATCTCCTTTCCTACATAGGACAACACGTGCAGGCCTTAGATGTCACCATCACACTGTGCAGAATATACGAGCAAGAACCAAGCGGTTCGGAGACTCTTTTCTTTGCCGCACCACTAAGACCTGGAATTCATTACCAGCACACGTGTTTCCTTCTTCCTACAGTCCCGGGGCCTTTAAGCGGGGCGTGAAAAAGCATCTGATGAGGCCGCCAAGCTGAGTGCCACCATTGTAGCACTTAGTGTCTGTAATGGTGACCCTCTTTCCTGAGACTTTGCCTTTAGCTTACCATCAGGCGAGGTGAGGTCAAGTTGGCGTGTCCTATATAAAAAAAAAAAAAGAGTCGCCTCTTACAATACAATGGAATGGAAATAAAAATAAAATGAATCATATAGGGTGGTGATACTGGTATGCTACAATAATAACTACCCATGGGTTATTACTGTTAAGACGATTAAAACATTTCCATCCGAAAGTTGCCTGAAAGAGATCGCTTGTAGCGATAAGGCCGCTATTCGTACAATATTCATCATGTTGTCCGTACATGTACTGTACACTAAAGACTATCTTATCTTATTCTTTCTCCGTCACCACAATTATTACATACTAACTTTTGCCCGCGTCTCCACCCGCGTGGATGTGGCAGAATTGGCAGATGATGGCAATTATTCGAATTTTTCTCACCTTTTGAACCTTTCCTAGACCTCCACGAACATTTCAAGACCAAGATAAGATAAATACGTTTAGCTGTTTTCGAGTTTTAGCAAGACTAACGAACAGCAATTGATTTTCATATACCTATAGATTTTTATTAGTAAATATATAATTGAATTATATATTTACAAGAGACCGGATGGCATGTCGTTAATGCCATGGAAGATGGGTAGGACTCTGGTGTGGGACGCCATATGCGTTGATACCATGGCTCCTACCCATATAACTAGCACGGCTGGCTGTGCTGGTGCTGCTGCTGCTTCTGCAGAGGCTCTCAAGCGGCGCAAATACTCCAATCTCATCGGAGATTATGAATTTGTGCCGTTTGGAGTCGAGACTTTGGGGTCATGGGGTCCGAGCGCTCGTAACCTCTTCCGTGAGATCGCGAAGCGTATGGTCGACGCTTCTCGTGACCAGAAGGCTGGCCTCTTTTTAGGTCAGAGAATAAGCATTGCCATACAACGTGGCAATGCTGCCAGTCTTCTGGGAACGCTATCACAAGAGGCATGCGATGCGGAGGAATTCTACGACGCATTTTAATTGTTCTTAGCTATAAGTTGTATAATAGTTACTTTATTTTTATTGTATTTAATATTTATAAATTATTTCTGTATAGATTACTTAGAATGAGAATAATTTAATTAACTTCTACCATCAAATATATTATGAAAATTGTATGTTCCTTCATTATGTTTGTTATGTATTTATAAAAGGAACAAGAATAATATTTTAAATAAGCTTTATGAATATGGATTACGTTTGTATATCTGTTTAATTCTGTGGCTTTGCGTGTATCCTACTTATTCCCAGAAATCCCGAGGGTGCTATATATTTTTCTCGGAAAAGCGTTAACATGGCATTAAAAGATTTGTATGCATTACACTGACACTTTGTTAACTATACAAGGATATAAATATATTAGTATTAATTTTAGTAATATTTCACAGCCCCTGTGGCATAGCGGTAGTGACGCGAATGCCACGCAGGAGGCGCGGGTTCGATAATAATAATAAATCATTTATTTGCTGACCAAAGGTATATAAATATGTTAGGAAGTACATTTAAATAGGAAATAAGTTCTCTTCAGCCTACCTTATCGGCATGCAAAAATTTCTTAATTTATGAATGGTAGGTAGTATGAGTAATAGTCAACTTGTACAGTGATCATTGCTTGTAACAATTAAACAATAAAACTATTAAAACATACGGAATGTCAACTATGTCTGCAAGATGTACAGAATATTAGGTAAAATGTTAGATTCAGAAAGTAAATAAATGCAATGGAAAATTACTATCATACTTGCTAATAACAAAATAATAAGATCAACAATACAATTAAAAATTATATTATTCTTGTCAATTGTCAATAAAATCAAAACCTACTCAATACAATAAAAAATGTTAAAATATACAGAATGTCAAACATGTCCACAAGATGTACAGAGTATTAAATGTCAGAATAAGAAAGTAAATTAAAAACACAACAATTACATACATTAACAATACAATTATAATTTAAATTCAATGTCAAGTCAATATGAGATGTTAATATTCTTCGAGAAATTCACTTACTATATAGTAGCATTTTTCTGACAATAACTCGTGTAAACGTTTCTTGAATAGATTCAAATTTATTTTTTTAATTTCTTGACTTATCCTATAATATATGACTGGTGCCATACAGTAGACACTTTTGTGCAGTAATGCGGTATTGGCTCTATGTATACGAAGGTTATTGCGAGTGATTTCCCGTCTGTTTCGTGTAACCGTAGCCGCCAGAGTCTCGAAAAATTCTGAATTACACTTTACGAAAGTAGCCATTTCAAAAATATATAGTGATGGTAACGTTAATATACCATGTTTAAGAAAATACGGTTTACAGCTACCTATCCTATTTAAACTGAACATGGCACGAATACATGCTTTCTGGGCTGTAAAGACGGTCTCTCTATGTCTTGAATTACCCAAAACATTATGCCGTACCTTAGATGAGACGCTGTCAATCCATGGTACGCGATAAGTAAAGCGTCAGTATTTAACACTCGCGTAAGTTTAAACAAGGCATATGCTGAGCTGTTGAGTTTTTTGCATAATCCTTCTGTATGTGTTTGCCAATTCAGCTTACTATCTATAGTGAGTCCTAAGAATTTTGTAGTGTCAGCTTCCTCTATTTTAATGTTATCATATTTTATATTTAAAGGTATTGTGGCAAGTCTTTGCGAGAATTGCATTATTTTTGTTTTAGATAGATTGATTTTCAGATTGTTATTATTAAGCCAATTTATTATATTTATTAGTGTAGTATTGATTTCACTTTCATAATTCTTTCCATTTTTACACTCAATAGCAAATGTACTATCGTCCGCAAATAATGTAACTGGATGATTGGTTACTTTAGGTAAGTCATTAATATATAAAATAAATAACAAAGGGCCCAAGACGCTGCCCTGCCCCACACCATATTTAACTATGCGCTTATGTGAGACAAATGTTTCTTCTCGTTTATTTAAACTATTAACTCGCCTAAGTTCTACATATTACTGCCGATCCGTCAGATACGATTTTATTAAGCTTAAGACATTTCCCCTTATTCCATAATGATCAAGCTTCGATTCCCATTCAGTGCAAATATTTGTATGCACGAATATGTATATTGGCATTGGTCTGGGTGTTTCGATGTATAATATGTATGTATTTACAAAAAATAAATATATATGTATGTATTATCCGCATTCTAGATTGCATTGATATAACATGACACAAGTATTTGCCTGATGGGGCCAGATGAAGAAGAGAGATGGCCTAGGTCGGCCGGGGTGCGAGAGATATGCCTGTCAATCTCGACTTCGGCTACCAAAAACGACCCACAGGCGCCGTGCATTTTAGTTAGTTCGAGTCCGACATAACCTCTCCCACTGGCTCCAATGGGTGGGGTTCCGTGGGGATTTATCGCACATAAAAATACCCAAGTATTTCTTTAATAACTTCCAATGTACAGTCACGACCACTTAACAAATTAGTAACGAGTTCTAAATACAACACATCCGAACGAACTCACGAATTTTTAAAGTTCGATTAGTCGAATGTAATTCGACCACCACCATACCAATTGGTTGTGGAGGTCAGATAGTAGTCGCTTCGCGGAAATTATCAGAATCAAAATCTTAAATTTGTTTGATCGCAATCGATTGAGTAAGGCTCGAGATATTATGACCTAAAGTTGGGACAACCGACATCCCCACAAAACTAGAGTAGGTACATAACATACATACATATAATCACGCCTTTATCCCCTGAGAGTTAAGCAGAGGTGACTTAGCACGCACATTTCGCCATCATGGTATTCGATCGGCAACAATAGTGCCGTTTTCCAGGCTCCACTATTGTTGCTTCGAGCCATGCATCTGAGGAGCAGTCTGGGCTGTATATATCTGTCTGATTTTAAACAGCCCTAACCCTTAGTCGCCTTGTACCACGCGGCCAGAGTAGGTACTTGGAGAATTTATAAGACCTCACATACCTACATACAGTAACAAATACCACATTTTCCGAAACAAAGAGTAGCCTTGTTATATCAGAAAGGCTACGTGTTGTACTTTATTGAACACAATCATTTGTTCAAGTAATTAACACCCAATATCGGATCTCGTACCATTCAACAAAATATATCGCTGTTGGTTCCATTGTCACATGAAATGAAACAGAAATATAGTGCATTGTTTTTTAGTCATTCAGGCTTTTGTATTCGATAAGATAAGCTATAGTTATGTTATGTGATACATACATACATATAATCACGCTGTTATCCCCGGAGGGTAAGGCAGAGGTGACTTAACACTCACATTTCAGCAATCATTGAATTCGGTCCCACGTAATAGGGGGTGGGTCTCTTGCCGTCTTACGGACACTATTGTTGACTCTAGCCATGCATCTGAAGCTGAGTCTGGGCTGTATATATCTGTCTGATGTTAAACAGCCATACTAATATCCACGCGAGCGAGGACTCGGGGCCGCACACGCTCACCGAGTGTCCGGCGTGGGAGACGCCGAGACGGGAGCTTGTGGCGGCCCTGGGAGTGAGGGTTCTCACGCTCTCCACCTTGCTCGCGGCGATGGTCCGCTGCGCGGATACGTGGGCGGCCGGCGCCTCCTTCTGCGAGCAAGTAATGCTCGTGAAGGAGGAGGCGGGGTGGAACCGGTAGCTGGAGCGACGAAGGATCGCAAGCCAAGCTGCCCGCGTACGAAGGCAACTCGGGCATCGGAGTTCGATGAGCGACCTCCGCCCCCCATGAGCGCAGGCCTGGGAGTGACTGGTGGAGCCGCCTGTCACCCTGGCAGAAGCAGGCCGCGGCGGCGGCGCGCCTGGTGCGCCTCCCCGTTTCCGGGGTCGAGTTGGGGACTCTGTTGTCCCCACACATCCGAGGAGAGGGCCAGATCGTGAGAGATGGTCCTGGGTCGGCCGGGGTGCGAGGGATATGCCTGTCAACCTCACCTTCGACAACCAAAACGACCCACAGGCGGTGTGCGTTTTAGTCGGTTCGAGTCCGACATAACCTCTTCCACCGGCTCCGGTGGGGAGGTATCCGTGGGGATTTTGCGCACGTAAAAAAAAAGACATACTCATATTCCTTAATTACCTTGTACGACACCGCTTGTACAATAAAAAGTATTCGAATTTTGTATAGTAATTTGTGAGCCTGTAGTCATCATCTAGGGTACTTTAATCTGACGTCATGTTGTTAAAAGGAGTCTTAACCACGGATCTATCTGTGTTAAGTAGTGACTTGTATTACGCAATTAATATTTATAAGATCACTTTATCCGAATGTAAAAATCGTCTTAATATGTATCTTTATAATTTAAAAAACGGTGAAGTGCGAGTTGAACTCGCGTACCGAAGGCTCGGTAACTTAAGCTACATAAACCGTAATATATTTTGAATGCATTGACTTAGAAGTTTGATTTTTGGACAGTGTCAAGACGTTATAGACTTGAACATGTGGGATAAATTTCAACTTGATACGTCCATGCCTTTCTGAGAAAAATGTCTTTACAGACCGACTGATAGACAGACAGACGGACAGAATGACAACGAAGTATATAGATGTAGATCACGTCGTTGTCCGTCTGTCCGTCTGTCAGTTCCGTTTTTTTCCTCTTGAGGTATAGAACCCTAAAAATTATAAAATCTGTATCTTTATCTTCATAAATATGTTTATCTGCTTTATAGAACACATAATACAAGCTAACTGTAAGTGGTATAAAAAATAAACTAAATCAGACTTTTGTCCACCATCCCAGTTGACGTCAATGGGGAGGAATTCTTTGACGGTTGGACTTGTTGGTTTGTATTTATTGAATAAAGTATCTTATTTTTTATACCACTTAGGTGGCAGACAAGCACACGGCCCACCTGGTGGAAAGTGATTAATATAAATTATCGTTAGTCGTCACTTTTTATCGTTAAACGCTCAAGTGTATAAACCAACTTGAAAAAAAAAGGTTTGCGCCTGAGTATCATCCGTCAATCGGCTATTACTCACCGACATCAAAGATCTTAGTGAGTCTGCATACACTCTTGTATTTTCAAATTATTTCATTACTATAATCAACAAACGTATCCTAGAAACAAAACGTTTCCTTAACCCCGAGTAAATTATAACAAATCTCCCCCTCAAACGTTGAATAATTGTGGGCAATTTTGTGATTAGTGCTGGCAACACTGGCTACACTATCCTCACCGCCGGTGCGTCTAATGACAGCTATCTAAGTAAAGTGCCTGCCCCATTTAAAGAGGACTTAGGTAGTAATGTTTGTAACACACTGGGCAGGAATAAATGGGACTAAGTCTTTTTCACACAAAAAAACAATTGCCTTCTAAAAACGTGGTACATACAGTAAGTATTGTAATTTTATTTTATTTCTGTCATAATCATCATCATCGTACAAGAGATTTTCCGTTTATGTCCCAAGTTTGTAAGGAGCCAGAAGAGGGTCAGCTTTTTTTATACCACTTAAGTGGCAGACATGCATACAGTCCACCTGATGGTAAGTGGTTACCGTGGCCTATGGATGTGTGCAACACCAGAGGAGTCACACTCGTGTTGCCGATCCGTTAAGCACAGAGATTTTATTTATTTATTTATTGATTTATACTTTATGCGCAATGTACATTGGCGGACTTAATGCCGTGGGCATTCTCTTCCAGTCTACCATAGAAAGGTGCAGAGCTAGTACGAGGTAGGCCCATACAAGAGATGCGTTTGGTTCTATAAGGACTATAGATTAAACAGTACATATACCTACTTATCAAATTTAAAATAAATCAGAATAGTTATACATAAAATATATACTCATATATAACATAAATATAATACATAAATATAGGTACTTATGTCAATATGAGTAGAAATAGAAATAGAATGCCCGCGGCTTCAATCGCGTTAATTAATTTTTATGCCCGCAACCCCTAGGAACCTATTCCCTGGATAAAAAGTTGCCTTTGTCCGGTCTTTGGAATGATTTTCATAAGGTTGGCCGTACGTGTGATTCCTGGTGTTGAACACTTCCATAAGCTACGGTAAACGCTTCCCACCAGATTATTTGCACTCAGCCTTCCTTTACATATAAATGATTCAAATCCAAATTTACTTTTGTCTCTAGAATCCTACAAAGCAAAAAAAGTAGGTATTCTCGCGAAGAAAAAGTATTTTCGTTCATCATTAGACATTTTGTGTTTGTATTCTCACAAATAAATTTTCTATATTTTCACAACAAAGCGTGTTCGCTGTTTATTGTTTGTAACGATAACAAGTATTTCTTGCTATTTTTGAAATCACAAATGTCTCAAAAATATTTCACTTTGAGAATTTGTTCATCAGAGCATAACGTCTAATTACAGATTTTGTTTGTTGGTTCGAATAATTGGCCAATATAGGACTTTTAGATGTCAATACTATGATTTTAATAAGCCTAAGGGCGTGAAGTAATTTATTATACGCAATAGAAATACGCTAATCAAAAATATAGGCACTGTTTTCTTAATGATTGAATAAAAATGTTTTGGAAATGTATGTACTTTTGATGATGTTGTATCATTATAATGACTACCTATCTTATTCAAAGTGTATTTAACTTAAATTGTAAATTTATATAATTTTATAGTTCTATACCGCCTCGTGCCGCGTGGTTCTCGGCAGAGTAGAATTTGGACAACTCCATCTCTTTCCATACGGTCTCGTATAAGGCAACTAAAGGATAGGGCTGTTTAACATCAGACAGATATATACAGCCCTCTGCCCAACCCCCCGGGGATATAGGCATGATTATATGTATGTATGTATGTATAGTTTTATACACATTCATAAAGTTAGTATTTTCCATTTGGGTAATCACTTTCAAAATTTGTTTGCTATATGCAAATAAATTATGAAAGTAATTATGCCCATTGTGTACGAATAATCAGGACTTAGCCTCATGTACAGTAAGTAAGTAAACCAGGTTAAAGCTTATACACTCACACTTCATATATTCTTGTACATTTTTGGTAAATGTGTTCTGTCTAATTAACACTATAACTGCTTCTACACAGCTGACACTACGGAATATAACCATCGTATATTAAAAATAAAATGTCATATTTCATAAATACCTCATAAGCCAAGGAATTCCTTAACATGACAGGTTATCTCGCTGGGGGTGACAGGTGGAGCCGCCTGTCACCCTGGCAGAAACAGACCGCGGCGGTGGCGCGCCTGGCGCGCCTCCCCGTTTCCGGGGACGAGTTGGGGACTCTGTAGTCCCTACACCCGAGAAGAGGGCCAGGTCGTGAGAGATGGCCCTGGGTCAGCCGGTGTGCGAGGGATATGCCTGTCAACCTCACCTTCGGCAACCAAAGCGACCCATAGGCGACGTGCGTTTTAGTCGGTTCGAGTCCGACATAACCTCCTCCAATTTTGCGCACGTAAAAAAAAAAGGTTATCTCGCAAAATAATGATTACCTACCTAATGGTAAAGTATTAGATAACAATACCTCTAAGCTTAGTAACTACCCAAACGTATACAAATATTCCCAAAAATGATTAGATATTGTTTTTCCTAACCATTTCTCTGCTATCACTTCCCGCATGGACGAATATAGTGTCAGCTTTTAGCGCAAAGGTCCGATGACAATCGCTTTGTATAACTAGTAAATTGCCACAGGAAATTGGTTTCAATGCATAAGGATATCCTGTGTAGGAATTCCTTCAAGGCGTAGAGAAATGTATCCTATAACAGGTATTGGTATATTGACTCCACCGTTATATTCCTTGTATATGTAGAAAAATATTTTATTAAAAAATAGACAAGGAAACTATAGAATTACTTAATTATTTAGTTCCGTAAGTAACTGATATAGAAGGTAATCTATATGCATCTTCAATTATGAGTATATTTAATTTTTAGCCCCCGACGCAAAAACGACTGGGCGTTATAAGTTTTACGGGTCTGTGTTTGAAAAAAAAAACGGTCAAAGCTGGCCGCCGCCACAAAATGACGGAGTGCACATTTTTTCACAATTCACTCAATATGGGTATCAAATTAAAGGGCTTGACTAGTAAAATACCATACGCTATGATAACTTTCAAATCCAAGATGGCCGCCAACACAAAATTCGGAATTAGATAATATCTTTTTGCACAAGAAATATGTAATTTGGCATTTTGTATTGTGGTTATATAAATGGGTATCAAAAATGGAGACCATGGATCGTTTCGATATGACGGAGTGCTTTACGAGTAAGTTAAATACTTAGATAAACCTAGTAATATTTATATTCAAGCGTTACCATGTCGGGGAGCTTAGTAAGGGGGACTCGTAAAGCACAATTTGTTTTCAATCTTTTCGATGTTGTTTTTAGTGACGGGGGCTTATTAAATTTTTATCCTTAATTAAATCAACTAGACAAGTGTAGTATTGCATTACAAGTAGTGTAATAGTTCTGTTTTTGGCTGTTTAACAGGTTGCTGGTTTTTATTACTAGTAAGTATGAATATGTTTATATAGGTTCAGGAGTTTTATTTACATTACTTGTTAAACTTCAATGCAATTAAACGGCACCATTGACAAGCTGCAATGAATTAGAATCATAAACACAATTATCATATCACAGTCGTTCCGTGTATGCAGTTGTCGAATGCGGTCGCCTTAAGAATAATTCTTTAACTCAAGATATTTATATCATACATATAGGAAATCATACTCTATACACTTTTAACACCTAGTGACCGCACAAAATACTTGTTTTATAATAAAAAAACATTGTATTTCACCTTTGGTCAGTCCCCCACCTCTAGCTTTTCAGCTTGTGAATTATAAAAGCCGCGACCGTTAAAACAAAAAATGCCTACAATTTTTCATTTCGTCCTTACGGCCCGAGATGTTTTATTAAAATCCAATTTTATGCCGGTACCTATCCGCGCAAACATTCAAAATATGACCGCAGTTAATTTTAATTAACGATACTATTTTAAACAATGTGGTTGATATAAAATAGAAAATTTATCATAAAAACTGTTTTGTTTTTATTGTAGAGGAACTTTTTGAGTTTTATTTATTGTATGCTGTCCCTGCCTGCCCTGGGGGTAGAAGAATGTAAAACTGCGTACATTGTATTTTAAAGGAAATCCCTTGACAACAGCTGACATCCATTCGGAAATATTAACGAAAAAAGTGATTACTTCGTTGACGTTTCGTAAGGAGAAGATATCAGTGGTCAACGTATTTCCTTCAGCCGCCTATGAAACCACGTTTCGAAACAAGTTTCCAAATATGAATAATATTTCTTCTTTCGAAACTGAGATGCATGGTGGTATCCATAGCATAGTAGTGAAGGATTCGATTTTCGCACCGTGCATATATTTGTTTGCATGAATATGTTTATTTGCATTGTTATGAGTGTTTCTATGTATATCAATCAAACAATTACCCTACCACAGTCCACTGCTGACATTGGCGACTCCCAATGTGCGCTACATTGTTCAATCCTCCGTCTTTCGGATTCAGTCTGTCCTAGCCACCTTTTTAAGGTCGTCAATCCATCTAACCAGGGGGTGTCCTACTTTGTGATGGCCTTCTCGCGGTCTTCACTCTAGGACTCGTTTAATTCAACGGCCATCGGTCCTTCAACAGACGGGGCCAGCCTACTGTCACTTCAGCTTGATTATTCTACGAGCTATGTCAGCAACTTTAGTACTATGTCGGGTAAACTCTTTTCTAAAGAAACTCCAAGTACACACACATATTTTTTAAATCAATTTGAAAATTGATATCAAAAAAGTTGATGAATTTAAACAATTTAAGATATCTCCGTGTGCTTCAAACTTAACAGTCAAAATAGGTCAAGTCGGTGGCTTTCACCAACGACTGGTCGATTAACTAGCTAGCCATCATAATTCAGACACAATGATCAAACGGACAGATGTCTGAGTGAAGAATGAAGATTCTGGTTACTTACAAGGTACATTACTCACTTAATGGAACAGTCTGTATAATGGTAGACTGCTTTACTCGACGGTTAAGATATTATTGGCATATTAAACTTAAGCGTCGGTAGTTTAGTATTTAAGGAGTCGGCCTTACGATTTAATGGTCTCGGGTTCGAATCCTGTTCATTACACTACACGTGAATCCACTCCTAACACATTCAATTTAGATAGATAATTCTTTATTGTAGACCTATTGGTTTACTTACAATAATATAGCTTAGCTGGAGGAGTTAGAGGGAGGGTTTTGGAGAAATAGTTCCCGGCGGTGAGTAGGGTAGCCAGCGCTCGCAGAAGAGTTTTTGTGCTGTTAGTGGGAAGGTCAAAGGCTTGTCCAGATTTTTCTTCTACGCTGACGGTACAGGGTCACTATTGCTGACTCTGAATTTGGACTGTACTCGTATATATATGTCTGATGTGAAACAGCCCTATCCCTTAGTCGCCTTGTATGACACCACATCTGAAGAGATTGGGTGGCCCAAATTCTACTCTGCTGGGAACCATGCGGCTGCCACCAACCACAAGAGGTGGCAGCCGCGGTGGTAAAACAGGAATATAGGAATTTAGGTTCTAATACTCTTTTTAAGAAAAAGAAAACCAAAATCAAACTCATCATCCGAGCGTCAATTCGAAATGCATAAAACCCATTCATTTTATATTTTTATTTTATTTTGATATTTTAGGAAAACTTACAGCTAAAAAGTAACAGAAGGTGAAAATCAAATACATAATATATTGAAGGCCATTTACAAGTTTTCAACGATAACATGTCGTTGAAATTTGAGAATATTACGACAACACAATTTTACTACCAATTTCACATCTATATTAAGTGTTATTTATAGTAAGCATAATAAAAGAAAATTACTCAGTCAACAAAGTAGTGATCACATAATGCTTTCTTAACTTTAGAGGCACTAGTGATAAATAAGTCTATGTCAACATCCCGACATGCCACATCGAATGTACGGCAGGCTCGTTGTAGATAAGAATTTTATCTGTAGGTAGTTCTCGCCATAGGAAGGTGCAGCAAGTTTAGCTTACATAAAAACAATGGTGGCGCGTACAAGCCTACCTTGTTCACCAGCTCTGGCAAATCCACAGATCCATTAAAGAAATTAATTGAATTTCTTTGAATACTCAGAATATTGAGATTGATATCACCGTTATGAAAACCATCACAAAGGTCGAAGAAGCAAAAGAAGATCGTCGATAAGTAGCAAGTGGAAACATGAGTGGTATCTACCTACCTCACAAGAATGTAATATAGAAAAGCACATTCGAATACTACTTCATTAATTTCATTCTAATACATAATTTATACATGACAACGTTTGAAATTCATTTAAATATTCACAGGCATATTCACAGCTGTCGCAAGTGAAGTAATGAAGGAGTTGAACATATTCGTGAGTTCTTGAGAATGATTTGTCTACTTGATTAATTTTATCATGAAGAACTTTGAGATGTTAGATAGATAACATGTGATAATTTAGCTAAGTGGTTTCATTTTTTTAAAGTAAATTTAAATTAAGTTTAAACTAAAACCTTCTACTGAAAAATCACGCTTAAAAAGTACTAAACAAGAAAATATCAAGGATAGCCGTGGTCGTTTGTCACTTTTTCTTAGAATGTTTTGTTTTTTTAGACTCTTTTTTTAGCATCAACCTTTGATTTTGATGTCCTTGATGTTTCAAAAAACAAATCCAAAATTGGCCACCTTGTCAAAACGTAGAATTTTGCCCGCTTAGCTCGCTGGGTCAGTAAAATATTCTAAGACATTCTACATATCACCAAACTCACCCAAACTATGCATCTTATCCCGAAATACTCGTAGTTTCTTATACGTTACAAAATCAATTCTGATTCCATTCCCGTATTTTGATACCATTCTCAATTCAATGATGAAATACGGGTAAAGAAGAGACGTAGTTTTCAACAATAATATTATACGGCTCGTACTTGACTACAATTCTTTCAAAAACAATTTGAAATATGTCACAACACTATCGTGATGTGTTCATCGTCCTCGACGTCAAGCTGCTGTCAGTTCATGACAACCATAGCCACCATTATTATTCCACTACATATTTTGTTTTGTTTAGAGTTCAGTTTTTCCCTTCTATTTATCAAGTTCAATATTTTATTTATTCACCTCGCTTTCATTTTTATTTTTCAATATGCTTTACATCGTTTATTATTGGTTTTTTGGAAGAGTTTGACAGGTCTTTCGATTGCTTGAACTCTTTCATATTCTGTATAAACAGTTTTGGATAGTTTCCTAAAATGGATGGGCAGATCAACCTAATTATTTTGTAGTTATATCAGATTAGATAATTGGATTTTAGATTTTTTATATATGTCAAGATCACTTCAATTTACCTGATTGAACACTGAACATAATTAATATAACTAATAAGACTTAGACAAAGATAATCAAACAATGTTATATTTATTTGCTATGGTTATTTCTATTCTGTAAATTTTCAATACTTAACCTAATCGAATCGAAAATATACAATTTATTAAAGAATTTTTTTCAATATAATTTGACATTGAGGTAGATCAGTTTACACATAGGTACATACACATAGTAGTCCTTTGCATTCAAGCGAATCAAACCGCTAAAATCGACTAAAATAACAACATTGATGATAATAGTTATAGCACATATTACAGCAAAGAATAAAAGTAATATCCAACTTACAACTTTAAAACAAAATAACCTACAGAACTTTAATCTACAAGTCTAACTAAGTCAAGCATATGAGGGACAATCAACCACTTCGGGTAACCGAGCTAATATAAACTCAAAAGTATGTTAGTCATATTCCACATAGGCATACGAGTTTAAGAATTAAAACCGTCAACAAATTCAGCCCAGAATTTGTTACCACGAACATTTTATTTGGTAACTGTTTTCATAAACTTAGTTTAACCTCCTGGGGCCTAGCGTCATACATAGTATAGCGTCTATAGGAGGTAGGACACGGCGGTATTTCCGCCCAATTGAGCAATCCGACTGAGAAAGTAGATAGATAGATAGATAGATAGATAGATAGATAGATAGATAGATAGATAGATAGATAATTCTTTATTGTACACCAACAGATTTACAGTAGGACAAGTAGGAAGCATGTATACAGTTCAATGTACAATAGACGGCCTTATCGCTGAAGTGATTTCTTCCAGGCAACCTTGAAGTACCTCCGCCCTACAGAATACCGTGGCTATAATAACCTCGTGTTGGGTTCCCGGCGGTGAGTAGAGTAGCCAGAGCCCACTAGAAAGTTTTTGTGCTGTCAGTGGGAAGACCAAAGGCTTATCCTTCTTTGTCTTCTACACTGACGGAACAGAAACTTTTTGTTCCTACAGGGTCGGGTCGGCAGCACGAGTGTCACGGTAACCGCTTTGCATCAGGTCGTTCGTGTGCATGTCTGCCATCTAATTTGCCTAAAAAAGACATATAACATAGATATCCTCCAATTTTTAAATTACTCAACCAATCACCAAGACTTATGTTCGACATTAGCTTTAAATAGGAACACTGAAAAGGTAGACCAATCCGCTATTAATCACGATAGTACACGTTAGGAAAGGAAACTGGCTATCTAATCTATACGAGAGCTCTAGACGATTAAGTCAGACTTTTGGGGATCAGATAACCGATATAGAAAATCGTCTGGTATTGACGATGCTGTTTTTTAATCCGAATTTCGGTAGTTTTATGATTTGGACTCATAAACAGTCATTTTTTTAAATTGGAAATTGTTTTTTTTTATATAAAACTTAGGTGGCAGACAAAAACACGGCCCACCTGATGGAAAGTGGTTACCATGACCTATGAACGTGTGTAACACCAGTGGAGCCACATCCGTGCTGCCGACCCTGTAAGAACAGAGATTTTGTGCCGTCAGTGTAGGGGACAAAGCAGGACAAGCCTTTGGTCAACCCACTGACAGCACAAAAACGCTCCAGTGAGCTCTGGCTATCCTACTCACCGCTGGGAACACAACACGAAGTTATTATAACCGCGGTATTCTGTAGGGCGGAGGTACTTCCCGAGTCGGACTGCTCAATTGGGCGGAAATACCGCCGTGTCCTACCTCCTTGGAAAATTGTGTTTAACCGACAGCAAAAGGAGGTTCATTTTGTCTAACTTTTAAAACTACATACACCATGAGGCATGATTATAATCAACAACAAAAGTGACTTAACATTATAATATAAACAAACTAAGGCCGCGGTATTCTGTAGGATGAAGATACTGCCCACCTATTTTTTTAAATGATTGTTACATGTTTGCGAAAGTTGATAAGAGAATCGGTAGATGGCTCCAACTTCGTTCAAAGACGAATATATAGGAGAATTTCGAAGATCCAACATGTATATATGTCGTTCAGTTCGTCAGAATATATAAACTTCAAGGGAATGATCGTGGGTTCGAGTTCTTGAATATTTGATACTTAACTGTTTTTATTACGTGATTTTCCCGTTTAAATCCTTAAGTTTAACTTTTCTTTTTCGAAAAAAATTTAATTGGTAAAGCATAACTGGCAGGAAAATACTCTCGCGAGTATACTGTCCAAATGCGCAGAAGAACTGATTACGCTAGAGAGTGCAATAAAGTCCTAATTGTATGAACCACTCAAGATTATAATTTAGATCTTCCTCATGTCCCTGGTGTACATAAATATAGATAGAAGATAAAGTGATACACTATTATTGTTATTTACCCTTCTCTTTTTATATACAGGATGGAAGATTTTAACCTTACCTGGAGGGAAAATACTCCAAATACTGGATATACTAGTAGGAGGTAGGACACGGCGGTATTTCCGCCCAATTGAGCAGTCAGACTGGGGAAGTACCTCCGCCCTATAGAATACCGCGGCTATAATAACTTCGTGTTGTGTTCGCAGCGGTGAGTAGGGTAGCCAAAGCTCACCGGAGAATTTGTGCTGTCAGTGGGAAGACTAAAGGCTTGTCCTGCTTTGTCCTCTACTCTGACGGCACAGAAACTCTGTGCTTACAGGGTCGGCAGCGCAAATGTGGCTTCTCTGGTGTTACACACGTCCATAGGCTACGGTAACCACTTTCCATCAGGTGGGCCGTGTGCTTGTCTGCTACCTAAGTGTTATAAAAAAAAAGAAAAAAAAGGAAACATTTAGCTTACGTATATTTGTTTAGTTCTGTTCTCACAAAAATAAATAAAATTGACTACACGATAACCTTATCATTGTAATTGACTTTTATTTTCTCGTTTTTTTTCTATTATTTTAAGGTTAAGTTGGCATCAAAAAAACTCGGAGTGCTCAACAGGGCGAAGCAGTACTTCACTGCGGGGCAGCAACTCCTTCTTTATAAGGCACAGGTCTGGCCTCACATGGAGTACTGCTGTCACCTTTTTGCTGGAGCACCTGCATACCAGCTTGACCCCTTCGACTCGTTGCAAAGACGGGCATTGAGGCTGGTTGACAATCCCATACTCACCTCTTAGCCTTAGGAGGGATTTTGCCTCACTGTGTGTGTTCTACCGCCTGTACAATGGTTTGTGTTCAGATGAATTGTTTGACATGATGCCCGTAGCTACATTCTATCATCGCACCTCTCGGCATAGGCAGGGAATTCATCCCCACACATTGCGACCTGAGACGGTGCGCACTGTGCGGTATGAAAGAAACTTCATCCCACGCACACTCAAGCTGTGGAATGACCTCCCTGCTGCGGTTTTCCCAAGCGCCTACAATATGGGGTTCTTCAAGAGGGGCATCAGAATGTTTCTTCATGGTCGGCAGCACGAGTGTGACACCCCTGGTGTTGCATACGTCCATAGGCCACGGTAACCGCTTCCCATCACGTGGGCCGTGTGCTTGTCTGCCAACTTAGTGGTATATAAAAAAAAAAAACTTTTTCGTATAAAATTAGGTACTGCTAATTTTTTCGAATATTCAGATAACTCTTCCAAATTAACCTCAGTTTTCAACACAACAGTTATGCGATTTAATGTAACAGAACTGATATTCATAATTAAATTGTGGAAGAAATCGCTTCAGCAATAAGGCCACCCATTATACATTGAACTATATACATGCTACCTAATTGTCCTGCTAAGTGTGAATCTGTTGGTGTAAATAATTGCATGTGTTTATTTTGATATCAATTATTATCAAGTATAATGATGAATTCTTTGAAACTTAATTATAGAAAAACTCTCATGAAATGTTTTCGTCTCTCTTACTCTCTCTCTTTTGACTCTCATATACTCTGTTTAGTAATTAATAATAAAATAAAATATCTTGCGTCACGACAGTCATTTACTTGAAAAGGTCAAACAATGTAAGGTTAAGAACTCTGACAGGATAATTACGTGAAATAGACGTTAATAAGAGCTGGAGAAAACAATTATGAATGAAAGTAGCTCTTCATAAATGGGAAAATAATTAACGATATAAATTGAAAATAATGAAATGCTATGTGGTTTGCTTTGTAAACCTATCGAAAATATTTCCAAAAAACTTTAACGTTGTTATTGCTAACTAAACGATTTGAGATTCAATTTATTTCTTTTTATTATAATTTATTCTATTTATTGTGCCTCAAAAAGAAAAATAACGGAACCAATAAGGGTTCCGTTGTTTTTTCTTTTCCAATCACTTCATTTTCCGTCTGTCTGTCAGAACTTTTTTTCTCATGAATGTGACCTCCTCCACACACAACAAATTGAAATACTCTGAGTATTTGAGATATATAACGTCTTGAAATTGTACAAAAATCAAACTTTTAAGTCATCATATTCAAAATATATTACGGTTTCTGCAGCTTAAGTTACGGAACCTTCGGTGCGAGAATCCGATTCGCACTTATAAAAAAGTATATTAAATTTCGTTGGATATGGTATGGTATGGTAGGAAAACTCTAGTTTTTTAGATGCTAACGATCCTACAATCGACAATACAGCGAAAATTGCTGTTATTCTAGAATTACTATTGAAATAGCTAAAGTTTTGACGAATTATGTTTTGTAATTCATTCTAAGAGTTCAGATAGAATTGTGCGTCACTGCGACGCGAGTGAGGACTCAGGGCCGCACACGCTCACCGAGTGGCCGGCGTGGGAGACGCTGAGACGGGAGCTTGTGGCGGCCCTGGGAGTGAGAGTTATAACGCTCTCGGCCTTGCTCGCGGCGCAGCGGACGCGCGGATGCGTGGGCGGCCGACGCCTTCTTCTGCGAGCAAGTAATGCTCGTGAAGGAGGAGGCAGGGCGGGAGCGGCAGCGGGTGCGACGAAGGATCGCAAGCCAAGCTGCCCGCGTACGAAGGCAACTCGGGCGTCGGAGGTCGATGAACGACCTCCGCCCCCCATGAGCGCAGGCCTGGGGGTGACAGGTGGAGCCGCCTGTCACCCTGGCAGAAGCAGGCCAAAGCGGTGGCACGCCTGGTACGCCTTCCCATTTCCGGGGACGAGTTGAGGACTCTGTAGTCTCGACACCCGAGAAGAGGGCCAGATCGTGAGAGATGGCCCTGGGTCGGCCGGGGTGCGAGGGATATGCCTGTCAACCTCACCTTCGGCAACCAAAACGACCCACAGGCGGTGTACGTTTTAGTCGGTTCGAGTCCGACATAACCTCTTCCACCGGCTCCGGTGGGGAGGTGTCCGTGGGGATTTTGCGCACGTAAAAAAAAAGAAAGACAAAGCTGTGCAGCCATTCTGATGCAACTGAGTATCAAACATACATTCATGAATCTAAATTTACATTAGTAAAAAGATATAAAGCAATATTATGTACCATTGTAAAATACAATGTAAAATTTATAGTGAACTAAATCTAAATATTTACAACTTTCCATGTTTTTTTTTTATTCTACCACTTCAGCGGCAGACAAGCACAAGGCCCACCTGATGGATAGTGGTTACCGTGGTCTATGGACGTGTGCAACACCAAGGGAGTCACACTCGTGCTGCCAACCCTGTAAGCATAGAGAGTTTCTCTAACGTCAGTGTAAAAACTAAAG
Source organism: Eilema griseolum (assembly GCA_963662185.1). NCBI lineage: Eukaryota > Metazoa > Arthropoda > Insecta > Lepidoptera > Erebidae > Eilema > Eilema griseolum. The sequence continues at coordinate 21,203,533 of OY759245.1, forward strand.
CAGGACAAGCTTTTGTTCTTCCAACTGACAGCACAAAAACTCTCCAATGAGCTCTGGCTACCCTACTTGCTGCCGCGAACACTCGGTATTCTGTAGGGTGGAGGTACTTCCCCAGTCGGACTGCTCAATTGGTCGGAAATATCGTCGTGTCCTACATCCTTCGATAAAAATAAAATCCTGCTACAATAAATGATTCATAAATTAAATATTTACCGACGACGCATATCATGTTCATGACTTAACAAAGCAAAAACATTCAACAGTCTCTTAATTTGTTTTTTACAAAAATATAAGCTTCCAATAGCTTTCATTTACACGACATAAATGTAATTAATATTCAGGAGTTGCCAAAAATTGATGAAGATGAAATTAGCTCACTCTGTGACATTGTCAAATGAGGATACGATGTAATTAATGATCTTGTTCCATTTTCAAAGGCTTTGTGTTAAAAGGGCTTATTAGTCATAAGGGATTCAAGGGATAATGCTTAGTTACATCTACATAATATTCTTTGTTTTCCGTCTACCGTATTATCATCTAGATTAAAGGGATTAAACGTAGTGAAATATTTAAAAAAATATTGCACTCTGGAAATACCGACAGAAGTGAAAATGGTCTGTTACACAGGTTAAAATTACACTTTTTAAAACCTACTGTTATTCACTGTAGGCGTGCAGCCTGTGGACAAGCTACATCCAGGGGGCATACAGGGCCCTACGCACTCAATATAACAATGCGTTCAGGATGCTGATGGGGTTGCGCCGTAATTGTAGCGCTTCAAGGATGTTCGCAGAGGCTGGTGTTGATAGCGTTGCAGCCATTATAAGAACTCGCATTGCATTACTAATCATCGTGTGCGGGGCAGATCCAGCAACCTTCTGCAGTGTGTTGCGGCAAGTTTTCACGTGGACTGTGCTATTATGCATCGGTGGACAAAGCTGCAACTTGACAAAAAACACTCATTAATTGCTGAGGCTGAGGCTGAGTCTGGACTGTATATATCTGGCTGATGTTAAACAACCCTATCCCTTAGTCGCCTTGTACGACACCGCATGGGAAGAGATGGGGTGGTCCAAATTCTAACCACGCGGCATTACCAACCAAGCGCCCAACACGCCTCAAAATTTTCACTTCAAAGTTCAGGATCTCACTATTGGTATCATCCTTAGGTTAATTTGTTTTTATACCACTTAGATGTCAGACAAGCACACGGCTCACCTGATGGAAAGTAATTACCGTGGCCTATAGACGTGTGTAAGACTAGAGGAACTGCACTCGCGGTACCGACCCTGTAAGCTCAGAGTTTCTGTGCCGCCAGTGTAGAAGACAAAGCAAGACAAGTCTTTAGTCTTCCCACTGTCAACACAGTTTCTCCAGTGAGCTCTGGCTACCCTACTCACCGCAGGGAACACAACACGAGGTTATAATGGCCGCGGTATTCTGTAGGACGCAGGAACTTCCACAGTCGGACTGCTCAATTGGGCGGAAATACCGTCGAGTCCTGCCTCCTACATTCATAGTCCTATTTTATTTTTTCTTAAAATATGCAATGGTATTTTTGTAATATGGATATTAAAAACTACGACTACGTAAGTAGGAATATGTTTATAGTTTTCTAAGTAGGTAATCATAGTTCCAGGCCGAATTGATTGTGCATGTAACGACTCCCTTTTTTCAATCAAACTAAACTTTAGGTATATTATTTTCAGTGTGACTAAAAAACCCAAAATTTGAGTACAAACGAAGTGTTTGATTATTGAAACTCTTTGTTCAATGTATGAATGAATTTCAATTGCCAGAGGACCAGAGGTATAACAAAAATAAAACCAAAATCAAAGCTTCGTCATAAACAGAATTGTGGTTGTATTGAACGTTTATTTTCTGAAATATATCTTATTGGTTTGCTCGAAGAACAATACAATTCTAAACAACAGTGGCGTTTACCGTTATTTTCCGGCCAAAAACAAAATGATAATGTTTTATTCATAAATGCCCCAGGTTTGGCGAAACGTGGACTTTTGTTCGAATCAGGACATTTGAACAAGCAGTTTTGAAATAAATAACCGTAGGCTATAATCTTGTAACAATAAAACCAGTAAGAGCACTAGTAAATTGTAAGTGGTTTTCCCCTGTATCTGTTAAAAGTTGCAAAATTTACGCTACCTTTGACATTTTAAACCGAACATCAGACAAAGTTTAAATTGAATTGAGTTTTGTATTTAAGCTTTTCATATCGTTAGTATATTGTGGTGGCGCATGGCCGAGTGCGGTAATGGACTGTATTGCGGGAAGTAGCTAACTGTTCCATTGACGCTTTACACACAAAAGACAGGTGGTCGGGTTGCCGCGGGAGTGATCCAAGCAATGAATGCAACCCGAGAAATTAGGAGAGGATGCACTAACCTTCACGACACACGTGTTTTCATCGCAGCCGGTACACGGATCTTCTCTTCCTTGCTCAGGAGCTGCCGTCAGCATCACTAGATCACTTGAGGAACACACGAGAGGCACAATCCGATCGGTAAAGGTCTATGAAGCGGTAAAAATGTAACAAATATTAATCATTTTTGAGAGACGCGAGCGCGGTCCGTCATTACGCTGGCTAGTTCAAAGCGAGACTGAGTGTCTATATTTCACAAATGGCGGACGGAAGCTACATCTATGGTTAGTGCGGAAGGGGAGACGGGTATAAAAGGAGTGTGTTTCCGTGTCAAAAATACAGTTTCTACTTCGGCGCAACCATATTGCTTTAAAAAAACATTACGATGCTGTCAATATATATTGGGAAAAATGAAGACGGGACTTAAACCAGCGAGCAGAATCTTACAAGGCGATTGCTCGGACCAACAAAGCTGATGACATATCTTAGAAAATCTAAATCATCTTTCGTATTCTTTTATCTAGGACACGTCAATTTGACTACACCTCGCCTGATGGTAAGCTAAAGGTAAAGTCTCAGGAAAGAGGGTCACCATTACAGACACTAAGTAATGTTACATGGTACTCAGCTCGGTGGTCTAATAAGGTTTTTTTTTGAGCCCCGCTTAACGGAAGTAAACACGTGATCTGGTAATTAATTCCAGGTCTTGGTGGTGCGGCAAAGAAATTTACATATTACCACTAATATTACTATAATATTGTATTTATGTTAAGAATAGTCCATAGGTCACGATAACCACTTCCCAACAAAAGAACAGAGTTCAGAGAAAGTAAATATTGAATCATCAGATTCCTAATACAGTCAAACAGAATAAAATTGAAATTTTAAGAAATATAAATTATTATTAAAGGATTAGTTACTCAAATAGAAAAAGAGCTGTGTGTTCAAAACGAAATAAGACAAAACTTATTATTAAACAATGATTTGTTAAAGTATTTTGCAGCAACTGAATCAAATTACATTATTTTTTCATTGATTTTTAAATATTAAATGTAATGCCGGGCAAGAGGCGGGTTATTGTCTCTGCAAACCCCAAAGAGAAATAGTGTATCAGCGTATTGTATGTATATAATGATACATGGCATTATTTAATTTCGATTGGAACAGAACCAATAATTTTAATGAGAGAAGTGATTGCAACCATGATTTTTTTTTTATTTGCTCCGAACTAGCCACGGGAAAAATCATTGCACAAAAGAATACGTAATTACATCGGACTCAGTCGTTCATATCGTACAGCGACGTTTTTACTTTGTGAAGTTGCTTGTATCTTCAAGGCATAAGCTTACAGAAACTTAAATATAATCATTTATTCACCTAAAATGCGTTTTTGTATTGGCTTGGTAAACAAAATTTTAAACAAGCTGATCGATGGTATTGAAATTAAAGAATCGTTCATTCTACTACCTACTAATATTATAAAATTTTGGATACTAAGCTAAAAAAATCGTAAATTTTAAAGTTTTTAAGAAGTTTGGAATTTGGAAAATATATATAATCGCGGTAGAATCCGTTAAAATATTGTTTTATTTTAAAAAGATGTTTGAATGTTTATTATTTATTCACGTTTTAACGGCTCAACTAATCAGGCCGAAATTTTATTCGGGGATGAATTATATTCTCGAATACCACATAGACTTCTGTGATTCTTCTGATCTTGAACAGTATTACAAATCCATGCGGCAGAGCACCGGGCTAGTAGTTAAATATTAAGATTGAATTTACCTTTACAAATAATCTATTTAACCATAAATCCATAAACACCTGATTCAACGCTTATAATAGGGACCTTCACGTATCAAACCTTAACCCTGAATCATTAATCAGCTTTTCATCAAAGCATTTACGCCAAACATGTACGTTCTCTTTTAACTTGGGCCCTTTGCAAATGTTCCCATTCACTTATCTGTTAGTCGACGAATGCTTTTGAATAGAGTTTGAGTTTCATACGCCATTATGGTACTGGTACTTTACCTGTGTCTCGTTGGATATGAAATTTTGTGTATGATGATGTTATTATAGTTACTGCTACACGTTATCGCGAACATGATATTACAAATCACGTCTTCTTAATGTAGTGGGTAAAAAGGAGGTAGGACACGGCGATATTTCCGTCCAATTGAGCAGTCCGACTGGGGGAGTATTTATTTTTATTGACTTACTAGCTGACCCACCCCAGCTTCGCCCGGGGTATATTTTGAAGCTTCATATCCCTTTGAGCCCGTATGTTTTAGTCTTCAAAATATGTATGAAAAATTGCCGGATTTGTTAACATTTATTATCAATGCTCCGCTCCCTTAAGTAGTAGCGTGATGATATATAGGCTAAAACCTTCCTCGATAAATGGACTACCCAACACTGAAAGAATCATTCAAATCGGATCAGTAGTTCCAGAGATTAGCGCGTTCAAACAAACAAACAAACAAACTCTGCAGCTTTATAATATTAGTATAGATTATATACTTAATTGTACACCATTAATATATATCATTTTTGAAGTCTATAACAAAGGAATCAGTACAATAGGGAGATGATTAGTGAAGTACCTCCGCCCTGCAGAATATCACGGTCATAATAACTTCGTGTTGTGTTCTGTGCTATCAGTGGGAAGACTAAAGGTTTGCCCTGCTTTGTCTTCTGCACTGACGGCACAGAAACTCTGTGCATACATGGTACACACATCCATAGGCCTTGGTAACCACTTTTCATCAGGTGGGCCTTGTGCTAGTCTGCCACCTAAGTAGTATAAAAAAGTGATTTGTTTGTAGATATTTTATCAGATTTTGCATATATGGGGACGTAAAAAGTAAAAGGTAATGAAGATGAAAATAAAGTAAAAATATTATGTATACACCTAGTTTGTATTTGTCTTAATAATATTTAGTGATTTATACTACCGTGTAATAAATATGTTGTTTAACATCAGACAGATATATACCGCCCATACTCAGCCTCAGATGCTTGGCTTGAGTGAACAATAATGCCCGGTAAACGGCAATAGGCTCACCCCCTATTACGTGAGAATTCAATGACTGGTGAAATGTGGGTGATAATTACCCGGGTCTGTGAGGCTTTGATATGGTACTGGTCGTTACGGATAGTTGGAGCTCTCAAAAAATCGAATAGTCTATCGCCAAGGAGCGAAGATCGTCGCGTAGAAGATAATCGAAGTCAGATGGCAGTTACGAAAAATATTGAAGTTCAGCCGCATCTTAGTTCGACTAGAAAGCCGACCCCAATTGAGTTGGGAACAGATAATGATTGGTTAAAATTAAATCCTCAATTTTGAACTTATAATAATCAATAACTTCAACGACGAAGTCTTCTTTATTTCCTCATTAAAGTTTTTTATTATTAATTATTTATTTATTTATTCTCTCATCTACATCTATTTTTACAGGTTACCCTAATACAACAGAGTAGGCAATTTAATTACAACTTTACTTATAGCATATAATTGTTAAAGCGGTATCTGTGAATTCCCTCAGAGAGCAACTAAACAGGTCAATATTTATTGAAATGACGTTGAGTGTCCGGAGGGCTCGGGTCAGCGGCGCCTCCCTCAGCAGGTTGGTGCGCGCGCTCGGCACTTGCAGCAGTTGCGGCCTCCGGCGCCTCCCCACGTATCCGTCTGGGACGCATAGATTGATACTCTCGAGTATGGCCGGATTTTGGATTTTTCCACGTATAACCTTCAGTAGGTATAGGGCCAACGCAAGTTAATGCACTCAATTCAATAGTAAACTTTGAGCTAGTTGCAAAAGATCTAAAACAAAAACCAATCATTTGAAAAATCTCATTAATGCAAGCACGTACTCACTCAGAATTCATTGCATGACAATAGTTGCAATTCTCATCAGTCTGTTGAACGCCCACCTCATTGTAGGTATACCAAGATATACTATTTCAAATATGGACAGTTACGCCTAATATTAAATAATTACGGACATTAAATCGTCTATGCGCATTTTATTTTAAATACACGTGTTGTATAAGCCGAAAGAATTTCGGACTTATTAGTATTCAAGTCCTTACTCCCCGAAGAGGGTTTGTTGTACCGTCTCATAAGAGAAGGTCCTGGACCGGCCGGGGTGCGAGGGATATGTGTCACATAATCTCACCTCCGGCAACCTGTTTTCCAGACAGTCGGCGTGCGTTTTAGTCGGTTCAAGTCCGACATATCCTCCTCCACCAGCTCCGGTGATGGGGATGTCGTGGGGATTTTGTGTACAATAAAAATAAGAAATCAACTCTTTATTCAAATTAAATTTATTTTCATACCACTTATGTGGCAGACAAGCACACGGCAAACCTGATGAAAAGTGGTTACCATGGCCTATGGACGTATGCAACACTAGTCACAAGGGCGTCATACTCGCGCTGCCGATCCTGAAGAAACCTTCTAATTCCACAGATGAAGAACCTCATACTGTAAGCGGTTAAGAAATCCGCAGCAGGGAGTTCAATCCACAGCAATAATGAATTACTAGTATATTGCTTATTGTACACGTTTCCAAACTCCAGTAGACGTATTTTTATTTTTTTTACGTCCGGAAATACCCTCGGATAACCCCACCAGTGCCAGCATGGGTGGTTATGTCGGGCTAGAACTGACTAAAACCGCACGGCCATCTCGAGCCACCAGTTGCCTGGTTGCGGTAGCCTTAGACGTTTCACTTGCTCACTCCAGCTGATCCAGGGCGATAAAAGGCCCCCTCGGGTGTGGGACTACGGTGACTCCATTAGCCTGGTGAACATATTTCTTAGCAAAAAAAATTGCACTAAACAGCCCAACAGTCGCTACATCATGTTATGAGATCAATGTAGCAGACAAGACTTAATATTTATGGCAAACAAGCACTTGACCTGCTTCGAAAGAGGAGCCATTGACCTAGTTTAGCACAAACATTGTTTACTTCTCAAGGTTAGCTTCAAAACAAAGAATTTCAGGAGGTAGGACACGGCGGTATTTCCGCCCAATTGAGCAGTCCGACTGGGGTAGTACCTCCGCCCTACAGAATACCGCGGTTATAATAACTTCGTGTTGTGTTCCCAGCGGTGAGTAGGGTAGCCAGAGCTCACTGGAGAATTTGTGCTGTCAGTGGGAAGACTAAAGGCTTGTCCTGCTTTGTCTTCTGCTGACGGCACAGAAACTCTGTACTTACAGGGTTGGCAGCGCGACTGTGACTCCTACGTGGTATAAAAAAAAAAATTAGCATAAAAAATATATCTCATCCTTTTTTTTTTATTCCATTTAGTTGGCAGGCAAGCGCACGGCCCACCTGATGGAAAGTGGTTACCGTGGCCTATGGACGTGTGTAACACCAGAGAAGCCACACTCGCGATGCCGACCCTGTAAGCACAGAGTTTCTGTGCCGTCAGTGTGGAGGACAAAGCAGGACAAGTCTAATAGCACAAATTCTCTGAGCTTCCTTTCCTGTAGGTATATAGAACGACACTCTTATGACCTATGGGTCGCATATCATTAGATATCTTCTTCATCTTCTGCATCTTAGCGTTAATCCCAGTCCCATCCAAAGCTTTCTCTATGTAGTCTGGTTCCGCAGTTAGACTGGTTCCACTTTACCAGTCTAACTGCGAATTCGGCTAAACTTCGATATTTTCCGTGAAGCAACTGCCATCTGATTTCTACAAGCCAAAGGTGATATTGAAGTAACTATTTGGTGTTAGACTAGTTGTTGAAGTTTTTAGTGCTCCAACTACCGATTGTCTTAGCTGTTCATAAGAATACCGGGAGTAACGTCTTAACATGCTCTCCGAGGAATGACCAGACCAATGCGAAAACTCATATTCATGCATAGAATCACTGGAGGGTTTTTGTGTTGTTGGTAGATATACCAAAAGCTGGTCCTTATTTGTCTTTTACACTGATGGCATAGAAACTCTCAATGCTTGCAGGGTTGGCAGCGTGAGCGCGATTCCATAGGCCATGGTGACCTTTTTCCATCAGGTGGGCCGTGTGCTTGTCTGCCACCTAAGTGGTATAAAAATAAATTGCACTGAGCGGGGATCGAACCCGCGCCAACTTTGTAGCAGCCGCATTCACTACAGCCATACCACGCCACAGAGGCAGCTGCTCATTACATATGAGAAACGATATTCTTTATTTTATATTGCATTGATGACCTCCGTGGCGTAGCGGTAGAGCATTCGACTGGTATGCAGGGGGCGCGGGTTCGATTCCCGCTCAGTGCAAATATTTGTATGCATGAATATATATATTTGCATTGGTCTGGGTGTTTCTATGTATAATATGTATGTATTTACTAAAAAAAGTATCTAAGTATGTTTATTCGCATATTCACATACTTACCATGGGTCTAGATAGCGTTGTGTAGAGTGTTGTGGAATATTTATTTATAATTTATTATTGAACCTTTAAAATATTTTCTGGACTAAATGCTATATACCGCCCTTGGCTAAACCAGGGTGAAATTTGATCTAGTTCCTGTAACCAATAGTAAACTATTACCAAGGAAAATTTTACATATATATTTATCCAGACTATAATCTACCCCTTTTCCAATTTGAGCCAGCTCCGTTCAGCCGTTAGTCATACTAATACAGGTAAACCTGCAACAATCATGCAATTGTTATACCTGCCACTCTCCGCGGTAGCAAAGAGTCAATAGTTTGCTGAATTCCCAATTGAGTGATAGTCCATAAACTGTTCACTCAAGTTAGTAGAAATCCGAGTTGATTTGATTGATTCATGCCTTTACTAACAAACATTTTGCCAAACTTTTTCAAACAACAGTTCTGATTTCTCTTTCCTGATTACCTATATACTCGTTCATACATATTTTAGTATCTTGTTCTTAGCTTATTGTTTGTAAACCTTGTTGTGTATCGGTATAACGAAAGGATTAGAGAACAAATAGTTTTGTAATTATTTGTTTTTATTCTTCTTTTCAGGAGATTCTAATCCAAATGTCTAACAAAAATAATTTGTGGCAATCTAAGAATTCCAGCAGAAGTGAAAACAGTCTGTATAATATGTACTTAAAAAATATTAACTTTTTTATTTACTTTTTATATAGGACATGTTAATTAGACTTCATCTCGTCTGATGGTATGCTGAAGGCAAAGTCTCTGAAAAGAGGGTCACTATTACTTACAAATACCATGTTACAATAGTGTCTCAGCTTGACGGCCTCGTCATAAGCTTTTAGCAAAAAAGTACTCAACGCGTAAACTGCCATAATTTGTTAAATAGGTTCTACTGGCCATATAGATTTAAAGAAAGTAAGTAGCCTGTGAATTGTATCGTCATAACGTCGCGTCGGCCTGACGCGCAGGATGCTGATGATGGTTCCATGACTTTAGCACACCCATCAATTTTTCTCTCAGGGCTTCCACCACGCCTAAAGAGTTTTAGTTACAAAAAAATCTAAATTTGTGAGTAAAACAATTTATTTATTTACTAATCCAACTTAAATATATAATTTGATAGCCAAATTTAAACGTGATCAAACAATTACTTTCTCAAGATGTTTCTCGAAAGTTTAGAGTTGGCTCGTAAACTCAGGCTAAGTGGTAAACTTTTCAACTAACGAGTTTATTAAAAAGTTTATATTGAAAAGGCCACGGTGCTTTACTTAAGCCGTAAGTGAAGATAGCCTTAGGTGTGAAACTAATTGAATAGGTAATTAAATAGTAAACTTAATTATTAACCAAATTTAATTATTGTGGGAGTAACTCCCGTTGAACAGAAAACGCTTAACTATTGATGGTATTCTGTCCAAGTATAGTTGAAGTTAAAAGTTAAAACGTTTCAAGATAAAAAGACAAAATGGAAAAAAGATTAATCTAAATTGAATTAGTTTGCATGAACAATTCAGATAAATCAGAAAAAAAAAATTACAATATAAGAAACTCGTGAAGTATGTAAAGAAGAAGCAATTGGCAGTCTGTTGTCTCTGTCTACCCCAGAGAGAAATGGGCGTGAGCGTATTTAGGTATGTATGTATTTTTTCTGTTGATCACTTACATTCTTGGAAATGAATAGTGACTGAAAAGTTTCTCAATCATCTTAGTGTAATATTTTGCAGACAGAAAAAGGTAAATAAAAATTCTTCTTCTCTTCAAAAAAACAAAAGTCAAGACGTAACTTTGTCACTCTATAAACAAACCAAAGGTATTTTCAGCATGCTAATGCCTTGCATATCATCTTTAGTAATTAAAATGTAATCTAAGCACCTGGTTTGTACCAAGATATGCGTTCCGTAAACTTTAGGAAACTATTTTGGAAGTTCCCTTGTAACTTTAACAACTATCTATCACATTTCTTCGGCTATTAACGTAACCATATTAAGTGGTTTAGTTGCTAATTTAACCAAATTATACGAACGCAGATAAACAGATGCTATACTTACTCTGTGTTCTTGTACGCCAATGAAAATAAAAAATACTTATCTAAAAATTTAAATAGGAATATATTTTTTTTCTATGTAATAATTTTACTAACGGCAACACTACTATCAATTAAACCGTGTGCTCAACCAACAAATTTATAGATTTACAAAAACATAAATATTTTATCGGTGCTATTAAAAATAAATGGTCTAAAAGAAGGTTGAGTTTGTGATTCATACTGGACTGTACCTAGTAATTTATTTTGTATAGTTAAGAAGTGTTCAGCCCCTCAAGACAAGTGGTAAATTGTCGGCCATCGTATTGTAGAAAATAATGACAATTGTATGGGATTGTCCTACGTGAGCGACAAGTGCGACAGCGCGACTTGTTTCGACGCAGCGCGTAAATATCAAATGCTGGTGTTCTTTATTGTGTCACATTGTGTCGCGTGAATACGTCACACCAAGTATCGAAGAATGTGTCACATATCGCATCGCGTTGCCGCGCTGTCGCACTTGTCGCTCACGTAGGACAACGGGTATGAGGTTTGATGTTTAGGATATACGTTGACGACTGTCATATAAGTCAAATCCCAACAATCTGCCACTTGTCTAGAGGGGCTGGACTGAACACTTCTAAACTATACAGAATAAAAATAAATTTGAAAGTATGGATTTTATGCTCAGAGTTATAAGTCTTCTTTGGAAATTTTACCGTGAAGCCGTATACCAAGCAACCAAAACGAACAAACACAGTTCAAACTTTTCACTGAGCATTTTTGTTCTTCGATTTTTAATCTGTTTCGCTGTAAAAAAAAACAAAGTTACGATAGGCTCAATTTAACATTCGATGGCGAAGCATCTATCGCTACGGTGTAATTGGTTCGGTGAATGTAAACGAAACCGGTCCCAACTTACGACGATGTATGTGAAGGACGTCCCCCGGCGGCTGAAACAGGGGAAAACACAAATTCTGCTCTGCCCGTAATTGAAAAGCAGGGAAACGAACCACAGTGTCATTCAATCGTTAGATATTGGCCTGAATTAATTAAGAATGAAAAACCGTTATTTATTTTACTAAGATTTTTTAAAAGTTTTTTCTATTGTTACGGTCTTCTTCGTTGAGTCTCCTGTGCTATAATAACTTCGTGTTGTGTTCCCGGTGGTGAGTAGGGAATCCAGAGCTCACTTTTCAGAGTTCACCTGTCAGTGGGAAGACCAAAAGCTTCCCTGCTTTGTCTTTTGCACTGACGTTTCGGCACTGACTCTCTCTGTATTTACAGGGTTGGCAGCACGAGTGTAACTTCCCCGGTGATGCAGCCATTGTAACCACTTTCCATCAGGTAGGCTGTGTGCTTGTTGATACATATGTGCCCAGAATTCGGGTACAGAGAAGAATGAGCTAGCGAACTCCGGAATCCGTGAAGTGAAAGCCGTGGAGAGAACCGGGATGAAAGTTAAGAATATTATGATGATTTTGATGAGCCTATCAGGGTAAACTAGCCAGTAACTTTCTGATTACAGGCAAATACCCAATTACAGCCTTATAAATATAAGGCCGTAATTGGGTATTTTCCTGTAATTAATATAAATTAATTTAACGGAGCTCATTAAATTAAGAATGGTAAAGGAGCCCTAGAAGTTTCGTCTTTTCTTATTTTATCGTTTTTATTTATTATTAATCGTCCACCGAACCTATAGTCGGAATTGATTTGAGTATTAAATATTATGACTTCACAATAAATTATTTCATACAAGCTGCCTTATACATAACTTATCGTTTTGACATTTAGTAACTAATTTGATTAATCAGTCAAATACCCAATTCAATATGACTATAATGATGAATGAATTGAAAGAAGAATGCCAAAATAGGTGCCATAAAAATATTTATACGATCAAATATGTGAAAAACCAATATGAATTCAAATTAAAACCTAAAATGAACTTACTAGCAGCTACACTAAAGAATTTTAATTGCTTGTGGCGAATATTACCCACTGTGGTTTAGCGTGCTGAGTGCCGATTTTAATCAACAGAACGATCAAAATATTTAGAATTACTTTTATGACGTGTCTTTTAAATGAAAAGTTAAATTGTTTTTTTTTAATTGTTTCATAACCATAAAATATAAAGGCATTAAGAAATTTTGGTAAGGTTTTAAAATCAGCAATGCTACTCCCAGTTTGAATGAGCTGGAGATGAAGGAGGGATAGCTGTTTACTATGTTGAAAATTTGAGTATACCTAAAGTATCTACAATCCCTTTAAAGAGTTAACATAGCGATAAAGAAACTGCTCTCAAAACTATAATGGGAGATAAGACCTATTCACTATATTACCCTATTCAACTGGATCAACGAGTACTACTAGTAGGTACCTACTATTATAATCTGTTTTGTTGATCTTTTCTTTCAACTTGGACTTTTAACTAAACTGACAGCTATTAGAAACACTTAAGCTTATTCTAAATTGCGAGTAGCAGCTTCTCAAGATAGTGTCAACAAGCACGAACATCTGTTCATTTTGTTAACTTAATCTGCTTATCTCGACGTCAATATCCAACTTTAGGGAGATCAACTCAGATCAGAATGCAATCAAAATTTGATTAGTTTACTGTTTTAGAAATCGGTTTACATTGAATTAGATGATTTATTAATTATATCTAGTTACGTTGCGTAATGCAAAGGAAATTTTGTGAACTGGTTCTGAATTGGCTTGAACTAGATTTTAATTTAGAACTATTAAAAGTATATTATATTTGTGACTGTATTACTTACTAACAGAGCTATCAGGATATTTACTATGTATGGTTTCGAGCTTCCAATACTTTGGCGCTGTTGCAAGCACCTTGATCACAGAGGACCGAGAGTATTGGCGGCCAACAGTGAAACTCGACACACAACAACTTGGACATACAATATAATGGAACACAAATAAAACAGGTACAACAAACAAAATTTTTAGGACTAAATATAGATGAAGGTCTGAATTGGAAGATGCATTTAGAAGTGTTATGTTCAAAAATAAATCAACACTCTTACTCTCTGTATATGTTGTCTAAGACAGCCAGTGTATCCACTATTATGACGGCGTATTATGGATATGTATTTCCAATTTTAAATTACGGTGTCATATTTTGGGGCAATTCAACTGGTGTGGAAAGCATTTTCATAGCCCAAAAGAAATGCGTAAGAGCTATATGTAAATTGAAATCTACTGATAGTTGTAAACCTAGTTTCATTGGACTACAGATTTTGACATTGCCATCTATATATATTTTGGAAACCGTGTTGTTCGTGAGGAAAAATATGCAGCTTTATAGAAATCTTAATAGTAAAAGACATAACATGAAGATATGTCTTCCAGCTAATGCAACCACATATCTTAACAGTAGTGTGTTCTGCATGGCTCCAAGGCTTTACAACCGACTACCAATTTCTATTTTGCATATCACAAACATAAATGAATTTAAACGTAGCCTTAAGAACCTTTTGCTGGAGAAATGTTATTATTCTGTTGAAGAGTACATAAATGACAAGTCATTGAAATAGATAAAGTTGGTGTTTCACTGAAATTAAATTAATTGAGTTTACTAAATTGAACACGGATATCATTTGTTACTGTCATTATTTAATTAATAATTAATGTAATTGACATTTTCTAATTTGATTTTATTTTCATAATGTATTATTTCCTATTACTGACATACCTATTTTATTTTATTTTGATTATGTGAAATCTTATTACAGTTGACATACGCATTTGATTTTATTTTGATTATGTGATATTTAGTTACTATTGACATAATGTACGTATCTCGAATGAACTGTAATGAAGTGTAGTATAAATGCATGTCCACTAATTATTTGTATGGCTCTAATTTGCATGCCGCAAGGCCAAATGTAGTGATACCTTTTTAACAAACATGTACCAACTTTCGACCTACATTTGCAAAATGAATAAATAAATAAATAAATAAATAAACAATACGGTTAATAGTTCATTATTCTGCCTACACCTACCTCAATGCATCTCTGTATCACCCTAAGGTAGACGCTAAGTAGTAGGTAAAATCAGATAATGCCTTTGCAATTAAGTCCGCCTTTGTACAATAGACTGTGCAATAAAGTTTAAAAATAATAATAATAAATAGGTCTAATGGTCTAATTCTGTTTAAACGATTTATTTCGAGTGACCATGATTTTATTAGTTGCAGAATGTGAATATTGAGGACATTGATATATGTTATTGGTGTATTTCAATGATTGTGGATAACAAATATATATCCTGTCTGGATATGTATTTCCTAGAATCATTCTTTCGACGTTTCAGAGGACAACAGGCATGCCAATGCAATGCAAAATGCCACGGGATGCCAAAGGTTATGTAAAGTGGAAAAATTAAAAACTGAATAGTGGATCTCAAATTTAAAGCCTTGGAAGTAACCGGGACTCGACCCTAAAATAATGGTGGGAGTAATGGTTTTTATATTTAAGACTGGTGTGCACGAAATACCAATGCAATTAAATGTTATTTATGAATACAACTATTTGCACTTAATGGTTATTGGACATTGCCCTCTGGCGTAAACTTGCAGTCGAATGTTCTGCCATCATGCCACAGAGATTGTTATCTTAGTTAACTCAAATTTATTCCAAATCATATAAGCAAATAAATTAATTATTAAATTAACTGTTGCCCACGGCTCCACCAGCTTGAAATTTTTATCCTGTTCTCGCAACCCAAGGGGAACCAGATTCATTGTAGAATTCATGAATCTGGCTGAAGTTAGAGTATGATTGAGAAAAAAACAAACAAAGGTCAAAAAGCGGACACGGCGGTATTTCCGTCCAAATGAGCAGTCCAACTGGATAAGTACCTCCGCCCTACAGAATACCGCGGCCTTAATAACTTCGTATTGTGTTCCCAGCGGTGAGTAGGGTAGCCAGATCTCACTGGAGGGTTTTTGTGCTGTCAGTGGGAAGAACAAACATTTTTCCTGCTTTGTCTTTTACACTGACGGCACAGAAACTCTCTGGTTAGCAGCGCGAGTGTGACTCCCTTGGTTTTGCACACGTTTATAGACCACGGTTACCACTTTCCATCTGGTGGACCGTGTTTATATCTGATACCTTAGTGGTATAAAAAAAGAAGCAAATAAGAACTATTATTAAATTAATCAAGACATCAAATAACCAGCCTTAAGACGTATTTAAGAATAAACAGATAAGAGAACAAGATAATTCTAAAACAACCTTCAAAAGAAATGGTAATCCAACACCGAAAGATCAAAATACTAATTACGGTTATTATTTCCAAGATGGCCGGGCTTAGGGAGATCAAATTCGACGAAGTAATTAAAAATAATTTTGTTACACAATTTTATATTGGCTTATAAAATGTAATTATACGTTACTTCATATTATTTTTGGAGTATTGTGTGTGCCCTCCTCTCCTCTCATTTTAATAGCTTATTTGAGCAGTTGAAAAAATCAAACTGTTTAAAAAAAAACTTACAATTTCAAAACTTCTAATCTTTCATCTCATTTCATTCATTGAATCCTATTGGTTTCTTTATTGAATTGAATGATATTTCAATAAAAATATGTGCACGAATTTTCCAGGATCATCCATCTTCACAAGTTTGCACTTACTTGAAAATAACAAATTTATTGGCCGGCAAATGGCTGTCAAAGTTAACGTATCGACCTCGATACATCTCTAGTGAGCTATTTTAAAGCCTCAATGATGTGATAGCTGTTTGATCGACTTGACTTAAAATATTTTGGGGCTAGTTTCAGATTCCACAAATAGATATCAATAGATACGGAGCTTTGATTGAAGATTTTAGATTGAATTCGAAATAGGTTCATACAGTTAGAAGGTTTTAGATTTGAAAACGTTTGCCCATTGGTTCAAAATAACAATTGTCAATCAGTCAATTAGCCCACCGCAGTTCACTGCTGGACATACAGAGGCCTCTCCCAATGTGTGCCATTTTTTCCGATCCTTTGCCTTCCGCATCCAGTCAGTCCAACCTTTTTCAGGTCGTCTCAGCTGGCTAGGCTAACAATAACAATAATCTTCAGTTATTTCGATCTTTCTATCTTATAATATACTTCCAAAATTCTAAATAAATAGATACTCTTGCATATATAAATTCATGCCTATAAATCCCAAAACCGATAGGCAGAGGTTTATTGACACCCATTTTCGACCCCACGTAATAGATGACATGTCTGTATGTTTACTCTCAGATGGAGAAGAGCCAATCCCCTAGTTGCCTTATATGATACCTACGGAAAGAGATGGAGTGACCCTAATCTACTCCACTAGGATCCAACACGGCATTAAAACATTTCTTATGTCAGCCACACATAGTCCACTGCTGAACATAGGCCTCTCCCACAGACTTCCAGAATAACCGATCACTCCGCAGCGCTTCCCGGCGTCCTTCATGAGGTCATCCTTCCACCTGGCCGTTGGGCAAAACATATATACTGATTTAATCTGTCGACATAAATTGTTTATCATTTGCATAATCTTTGATATAATTTATTATACGTTACTTTATTCTATTTCCGACATCTGCGCAGTGAACATTAAGCCAAATGGAATATTCAATACGTAAATATTTCCATTTCTTTATAAATCTAGCGACAAACCTTCAAAACATGAGAAAGCTTTTATTTATTTAAAATTGATAGGCCTTTTGAGATTTTCTGTACCTGCTTTTTAAGGATTATCAAATTTGGCAAATATATTTCATTTACATTGATAAGAGTAAAAGGAAAAATATGTAAAGAGAAGATTTAATTCACTTATGTGTATGTGCGTTTTGACTCATGACCTTTATCATCAAGTGTATGTACATGAACAGACCATAATCTTATATATAAAATTCTCGTGTCACAATGTTCGTTCCCGTACTCCTCCGAAACGGCTTGACCGATTCTCATGAAATTTTGTGAGCATATTAGTAGGTCTGAGAATCGGCCAACATCTATTTTTCATACCCCTTAGTGATAAGGGTTGTCCACCATGGGAACCGACATCCACGCGGGCTGAGCCGCGGGCAAAAGCTAGTTAACTATAAAAAATACTTATAATCTGTGTACACTATTATAAACATTGAGATTCTTAAATAAAAACTAATGACTTGAATAACGTAAAAAACATAACATAACATAAACTCACGCCTATATCCCCGAAAGGGTAGGCAGAGGTGCTAGCACCCACATTTCACCAGTTTATGTTTAGAACCCAATGTAATAGGTGACGAGCCTATTGCCATTTAACCGGACCGGACTTATAAACCTGCGATAAATACACACATAACTTCGAAAAGTCATTGGTGTGTGCCATGGTAAAACCTGGGATCGAACCCGGACCTCGTCTCAGCAGTCCATTACCCATACCACTAGGCTACCGCGGTTTTTTATACGTAAATAATTATAAAATATAATAAATAAAAATAAAATAATAAACATAATAAGTAAAAAAAAATTATACGTAAAAGTATTGTCGTAATTCTTTGAGATGAACCGGATTTGTATGGCCGAAAGTCACGATAACCGACATCCACGTGGATTAAGCCAGTTGAATCAACTAGGTAATTATTAATAGAAATGTACTTAACAATGTAATTAACAAAATTTGAACACTGTGACAACTCACAATTAATATGCTTACTATTTTCCCTTCTTATTAGTATGTACTATTTACTTCGTATATCTATTTATGTGCTAAAGTTGTATTTTTATTTTACTTTATTTAAACTTCTCTCATATCATTCTTTCTTTTTGTTTTTGTTTTTTTTTTAATACACCTTGTTTCTAGTTTATTTGCTAACTACACCAAATCTTTTGCTTTATTACACTACTGTTCATCCCAAGGTTGCCTGGAAGAAATCGCTTCCAGCGATAAGGCCGCCCATTGTACATTAAACTGTATGCATGCTAACTACAAGTTTTTCTGTAATCTATTGGTGTGCAATAAAGCATTATCTATCTATCTATCTATCTATACAATCTAACAAAACAATTGTCTAATATTGTTAAAAGCATGAACTCCCTACCTACCACTTACATGCTTTTTCTTTATACCACTACTGTTTTCATCGCTGTTACCTGTGAGGTAATTTTTCTTTGCCGAGAATAGAAAAAACATATAGGTGTTGACAGGTGCCACGTTAGTAAGTACAGCTTTTTTCTTTTTTCCTGTTATTTTTTCCCCACACGGTGAGTGGTTTTATTAATTTCCACAGTAGATTAAGCAGCTGATACTACCATCATTCTTGTTTGTGATTCTATTTGCGAAGCAAATCGATAACTTTTGTTGCTGGTAGCTTATACCTTTTTTAAAAGGATATTATCCTATTTGAAACAATGTGAGTGTGTGTGTGTGTATGTGTGTTTGTGTGTGTGTGTGTGTGTATGTATATGTGTATCAATCAGCAGGTGCACCCCGTGTGCAAGCTAAGTTGGCTTGGATCTTGAAGCCCTTGAAGGGACCAGATATACCCACACTTGTAAAACAGTGATTGTTTGATTCTTATTTCAAATACCTAGTTAGTTTTCGTAACACAATTCACACTGACACGATTTAGCACTTTCGTATATTATACACAATATGAGTACTGCATACTGCAGGTTGTGTGCATGCAGATTTTTAAGCCCAGTGTAAGTAATATTGCATTGTACGCAGCACTCCGGGCACTATATTCTATAACTGCTACTTTAGTTAACTGGAAGGTAGTTATTGAAAGTGTATTTTCATGAAGTAAATTGAACGTAAGCTGAATTGTTTGTTCATGACAAAGTTGAGACCCGTTTGATACTATTATCTATCTATTTATCTACCTCACTCCATCCCATGGTTGCCTGGTAGAGATTGCCTTGTGCAATAAGGCCGCCACTTGTAATGCAACAAAGATGTACCTATTGTATTTTTTC
Source organism: Eilema griseolum (assembly GCA_963662185.1). Classification (NCBI taxonomy): domain Eukaryota; kingdom Metazoa; phylum Arthropoda; class Insecta; order Lepidoptera; family Erebidae; genus Eilema; species Eilema griseolum. The sequence continues at coordinate 21,223,304 of OY759245.1, forward strand.
TGTATCCCTTTTTTGTGTACATGCAATAAAGAGATATATTATTTTAAACTTCCCAGCTTTTTCGGCTGGTATGTGTGAACCTATCACGGGCTTAAGCCAAGCGAGTCGGTTCATTTTGAATTGTGGTGGGTGTTTGTGTAGTGGATGTGAGGAATCGCCTAACTATGGAACATGTATCTATTACAACTGACCTCTGTAAGGGAATATATACTTTTTTATGTAGATCTAATTCTGTGAGTGATGTGTGTAATGATTTTGGAATGAGACCTGTGGATGAGAGAATGATAGGTATGATTTTAACTGTGTGTTGATTTATCGTAACATTTGTCGTATTTCATCAGCAAGTGGTACGTATTTTTGTATTTTTACTATTATTATTTATACTGTTGATCGATGACACTTGGTGGTATTTATTGTTAGAAATATTGAGGACACACATGTACTTTTACCACAGTATTTTTATTAGACCTGTTCCTGTTTTCAATATGTGTACTCGCTTGATATCAATAGGCTCGCCCCTATTGCTTGGGACTGCTAATTACATTAGGCGAAACGTGGCTGTTAAATACCGTTGCCACAAGTACATCTGCCGTTACCAATCCCTTCGAAGTTACAAAAAACTAAATATTTTAATTAATTTAATAGATGGTTTGGTTTTTATATTTTATATATTATTTTTAAACTATCGCGCTGTGAACTCGTTATAATATAATAATTCGGGACGTTTCGCGATTGAATTATGGAATTTACTAGTCTTGCCAACGTTTCAGATGAGTTGCAGCACCTGAAGTCACAGCAGTCGTGACCACAGGTAAACTAATACTCATAACATAACGTAACAAAAACTCACGCCTATATCCCTGAAAGGGTAGGCCGAGGTGCTAGCACCCACATTTCGCCAGTTTATGTTTAGGTCCCAATGTAATAGGTGGCGAGCCTATATACATACATAACTTCGAAAATCATCGAAAAATCATTGGTGTGTGCCATGGTAAAACCTGGGATCGAACCCGAGACCTCGTCTCAGCATTCAGTCCATTACCCATACCACTAGCGCCGCGGTAACTAATACTCTATAACTATAAATATACTAGGATCCTATATCTTTTGTCTCTGAGTGTACATAGTAACAATATAATAAATATCACCTAAAAATACACAAAAATAATCAACTACAAACATTAATGTAGTAAGAACTTTTTGTGTATCTGGTTGAAAACCACTAAGTAATCTCCGGAATAAAAACCGTGTCCCAATATTTTTTTCTCTCTAAGCCAAATAACATGGCGACGCTAACAAGGTTTAATCCACAATATCCCAAACTGTCTCGGTAGATTAATTTCGATAAAAACCACGGATAGCCCTCCTTCCTACATTTTGCTAATTCATCGTGTAGTCTTCGAGCCAGGGACAAGTTTTGTCAACCGGCAACCTACGACCCACAGATGGCGTGCGTTTTACTCCGCTCAAGTTCAACACACTTGGATGATAAACAAGCTTGGAAATGAGCTGTTCTGTTCTGAGCGCTCCACTATGCTACTCAAGTAAATTTTTGTATTTAGATTAAGTAGATTAAGTGTATGTTTGTAAATAGACCAAAATAAAGAAATGCCCGCTGAGTTTCTCAGTTCGGGGCTGCGTTTCGAACCGGTGGTCCATTTACTAAACTGATATCCATGTTCCTTTTATGTTGACGTTTTGTAAGTGCCGATATAATGGCTTATACAGAATAAATGATTTTTGACTTTGACTTTGACAAAACCCTCACCGGCTCTTGCTGCACACGACCCCACAGCGGAGGCATTATCTGTGGGGATTTTGCGCACGATGGGGCGATAATTCCACGTGTTGCTCTATAATGTACTTAAAAATTGAACAAATTCTTCAGAGTGTTGCATTATGAAGTTCCGTGATTGTCAGACTCCGTTATCCGTTGGTGGGTTAAGCAATGGTAACTTCCTACGCCAGATTTTATTTCAGCCAGATCCACCCTGCTGAAAATTCGTGAAATTACGGTCAACTCAATATGTTGACAAATTTTCAAGTGGGAATATTTCTTAAAACCACCAACGGGCTTCACAATCCCACTTTCTGAAGCAGTTATCGACTGAGATAAGATAAGTCATGAACAAATCTGTTGCTGGCTCTTGGACTAGTATTGGCGAAATAATCAAGCAATGTTTCTCGGCCGTTCTCATTTCGTGTGAGGAATTAATGAAATGAAAAAGGAGATTGTGGAGGTGTGTTTTGTTTTTCCGTTGAGAATTGAAAATGGAAAGGCGGCTTTGTGTACGTGAACGTGCAAAGATATGTGTTCGTTGATAAGAGATAACATGGCTACTACCACAGAATAGATATCATCATTCTTTAAGCCTTTATTCAACTCAATTGGACTCAGTTTTCCAGTCTTAATGTGATGAGGCTGAACTTCGATATTTTCTGTGACCTTGACCTTCACGACCAATCGGCAATATCGAAGTTCTGCAGTTCTGATAGACTAGTCAGACTTTAATGAGCTTTAATTACCTGTTCCACTCCTAGCGGTATTATAATAATTTTATTTTTTATATAACCGCGGTAGCCTAGTGGTATGCGTAATGGACTGCTGAGACGAGGTCTCGGGTTCCATCCCAGGTTTTACCATGGTACACACCTATGACTTTTCGATGCTTTTCGAAGTTATGTGTGTATTTATCGCAGGTTTATAAGTGCCCGGTTAATGGCAATAGTTTCGCCACCTATTACATTGGGACCTAAATATGAACTGGCGAAATGTGGCTGCTAGCACCTCTGCCTACCCCTTCGGTGATATAGGCGTGAGTTTATGTTATGTTTTGTTATGTTATTTTTATGATTTTCATAGTGTGAATCGGACAGTCAGTGTTTCTCCGGATAGTGTAATAGTCAAACTGGGTCAAACAGTACCTCATACTATAGTACTCAACTTGTTAGATTTTACACGTGTCTTAAAAGGTTCGACTGCTACGCAGGAGGAGCGTTTTCGATTCCCGCTCAGTACAAATATTTGTATGCATAAATATTTGTATTGGTCTGGGTGTTTCTATGTATAATATGTATGTATTTACAAAAAAAAGTATCTAAATTTATCCGTATTCTAGATTCCATAACACAAAGTAGTTAAGCTATGCTTACCATAGGTTTAGATAGCGTTGTGTAGAATGTTGTAGAATACTTATTTATTATTTATCAATATCTTTGGAAGACACCATTCGAAGTCCGATTTGGATTACAAAATAAAGTTAGAACTAATATTACTTCTAAGAGTTTCCGAAGAAGTAAGGTCCCTGATTAGTATTAATATATGCGTGGATAGTATTTGTAGTAACCTTGCTTCTAAGATTGTTTGGAAGAAAATCTTACGTCAAGGTCCAAGGTCTTGAGTGGACACAATATATACAATAAGAGAATTCGATATTACACAACGCTATTTAGATTCAAAGTAAACATGGCTTAACTTAATTAACTTTTAGTATAGAAATGAAACTATTTCTAAAGACTATTAGGATTTGTAGGAGGTAGGACACGACGGTATTTCCGTCCAATTGAGCAGTCCAACTGGGGAAGTACCTCCACCCTACAGAATACCGCGACCATAATAACCTCGTGTTGTGTTCCCGGTGGTGAGTAGGGTAGCCAGAGCTGGAGGGTTTTTGTGCTGTCAGTGGAAAGATCAAAAACTTGTCCTGCCTTGTCTTTTACACTGACGGCACGCTTGCAGGGTTGGCAGCGCAAGTGTGACTCTTATCGTTTTACACGCGTCCATAGACCATGGTGACCACTTTCCATCAGGTGGGCCGTGTGCTTGTCACTCACACATTTCACCCATATTCAAATCAAATCAAATCATTTTATTGTGAAAATGGGTACATAGTGGTGCTGTGATAAAATGTGGTTTCTCCATTCTCCGCCTCAAGGCATACAATAGAATTGCTTATAAAATATGCAACATAATAATTAAACAATTATGCACCCAGGCTACTTTATATCATACCAATAATTGAGTTAAAAAAAATATGTCAGTATGAGTAAATGTCAAAAAATAAAAGTCATATATATATAATTAAAATCAAAAGGAGTACATACATTCCATTATCATTAGAATATTTCAAATTACACAAAATAGAAAAAAAGCAAATGATAACAAAACATATTAAAACAATTCAAATCACATTAAATCTCGTTCTGTTAACTTCTAAGAAATTATATTACAGTAAATTACTTTGTCTTGTCTGCTAGGAATTCATTTACACTATAATAAGTTTTTTCGCATAGAAATGATTTAATTTGTTGTTTAAATTTGTCGATATTTCTTACATTTAAAATAATCTTAGGTAAGTTATTGTAGATCCTAGGCGCCATACAGAAAACGCTAATATCCATTAATGCGCTCCTATGCTGAGGGCAACATATTTTGTGTTTGTGGCGCTCACTTGTATAGTGTTCAAACAAACCTAAATTGGATCTAACAAATACCGCAGTTTCGTAAATGTACAAACACGGCATTGGCAATATTTTCAAACTCTTAAAGTAAGGCCTACAGCTGTCTATTTGTTGAAGGTTGCACATTGCCCTTACACATCTTTTCTGTGATTTAAACACATGTTCTTTCTCAGTACAGTTACCCCAGAAGATTATACCATACCTCAGTATGGAACCTACGTAACCGTGATAAGCCGCCAGTACAGCCGGTTGGTTCAATTTTTTGGTTAGCATATAAAGCGCGTGTGACAGTGAATTTAATTTTGAGCACAGATTCTCTACATGCACCTTCCAGTCTAAATTTTTATCTATAGTCAGACCTAAGAATTTAGTTGTGTCTACTTCGTGAATCGTTTCACCTTCATAATTAATGTCAATGTTTGTATCAAATATAGGAATTCTATTTCTAAATGTCATTAAATGTGTCTTACTTAAATTAATTTTTAGATTATTTGATGTCAACCATTGTATTATGTCACCTAGAGTATTATATATGTCAGATTCAAGAAGTGTCTTATCCGTACCCGTGAACAAAACTGTGCTATCATCAGCGAACAGGATAGTGGGATGTCCTGTTATATTCGGTAAATCATTAAATTCGGTCCCTCGTAATAGGGAGTGAGCCTATGGCCGTCATCCGGGCACTATTATTAACTCAAGCCATATATCTGAGGCTGAGTCTGGGCTGTATATATTTGTCTGATGTTAAATAGCCCTATCGCTTAGTCGCCTTGTACGACATCGCAAAGAATATTAGAACCGTAACTACTAATACTCCCTCTAACCCCTCCAGTAAAGCTGAACTGCTTGTGTTAGGAGTGGGTTCACGTCGGTAGTGTAATAACCAGGATTCGAACCCGGTATCTCTCGATCATAAGGCCATCTCCTTAACCACTAAGCTATCGACGCTATTATTATATACATATTATCCATATATTATAGTTTTATTATAGTTTTTATTTCAAAGCCGCGTGGTTTCCGGCAGAGTAGAATTTGGACCACCCCATCTCTTCCCATGCGGTATCGTACAAGGCAACTAAGAGATAAGACTGTTTAACATCAGACAGATGTATACAGCCCAGACTCAGCCAGAGATGCATGGCTCGAGGTAACAATAGTGCCCGGAAAACGACAATAGGCTCACCCCCTATTACGTGGAACCGAATACAATGATGGTGAAATGTAGGTGTTGATTCACCTCTACCTAACCCTCCGGGGATAAAGGCGTGATTATATGTATGTATGTATGTATGTTTAGTAAATTATTTAACAATAGCAAGTTTCCATAAAACTACCCGGATGAATATTTAACAAAAAGTAACTGACTTAACTTTAGAAGTACGACGATTACTTTTTCATTTAAACCCAAACAAATATTTAAAAACATAATTTGAATTTAGAACCCAAAGAAACCGAAGTAAACGGATTACCTTTTCTAAAAAAAACTCTTGATAAAATTCTTGTCGTTGTAAAAACATAACCTGACGACTTTAGCGACCCTTCCAGTAGTCTTAAAATTCAATTTTCCGCGGCCATTTTTTCAATGTGCTGCTCCTACACCGAAAGTACCTACAGTCAGCGTCAGAACGATCTTGATTATAAAGTTTCAAAATAGTCTTAATACCAAGGTGTTTGAGCAAATCAAACTGTTTTACTGATTTAAATTGTATTCACGTCCGAACTGAAGGTGTTAGCAAATACCGGAACAATCAGTTAACAGAAAGGGGGAAAACCAAGGCATTAAAATCATTTTGAGTACTTTGTTTGCTCCGCCGTGTGGTTCCCGGTAGAGTAGAACTAGGACCACCCCATCTCTTCCCATGCGGTGTCGTACAAGGCGACTAAGGGATAGGCCAGCTTAACATCAGACAGATATATACAGCCCAGACTCAGCCTCAGATGCATGCCTCGAGTCAACAATAGTGCCCGGAATACGGCAATGTGAGTGTTTATTCACCTTTGCCTAACCCTCTGGGGAAAAGGGCGTGATTATATATATGTATGTTTGTCAACACCGATCTAATGCTGACTGTACTCCGCGATAACTTTTCTTAATAAAATATTAAATGAATACGACTTGCGTTCTATTGATCGTAGCGAGGTTGCGTGGAAGTATGCTTAATGAAATATGCATAGGCTTCTCGTTAGATGGCCACCCTTTTCTATTCTCGTGTCGTAATATTGGCATCTCTTACCTGGAGTTACTAAAAATAGGGTAATGTGTACGCGTACTGTGTGATTTTAAATTCAAATACATTCTATTTTCATTTAAGTCTTAATGACAGAATAGGAGGAATAGGAATAGGAGGCTTAATAAATATATCGTAGTGTGTTTATATGATGAAGATGCGTGTTTGGTTTGAGGTTAAGCACGTGCTATCTACGTCCCTCTGGAAGCTCTCCTACCTTACAGCAATCAGAAGGTGAAGAGAGAGATAAATGAAACTAGACTAGAGATACAGCAACTGTATTTCAGTTGAGAAATTACAAGGTTTAACGTTACTAATCACTGCATAGTGTAAAACAAAGTCGCTTTCTCTGTCCCTATATGTATGCACTCTTTAAAACTTTGCAACGGATTTTGATGCAGGTATTTTAATAGATAGAGTGATTGAAGATGAAGGTTTATATGTATAATAACATCCTTTAAATATTGGAGAAATATTGTTATTTTTGAAGTTTCTAATGTGATGTCGTAAATAATTAAATTTTTTCCGCTTACATTGCAAACGCAGGCTGAATCCTATGAGATTTATTAAAATAATGTACTAAGTATTGAACATTAAAAAGGTCTACAGAAAACTCCGTGATGGTATATGTCTATCTCTTAAGGGTAACCCACAACCGGCGGTGGCGCGCGTGGCGCGCCTCCCCGTTTCCGGGGACGAGTTGGGGACTCTGTGGTCCCCACACCCGAGAAGAGGGCCAGATCGTGAGAGATGGCCCTGGGTCGGCCGGGGTGCGAGGGATATGCCTGTCAACCTCACCTTCGGCAACCGAAACGACCCACAGGCGGCGTGCGTTTTAGTCGGTTCGAGTCCGACATAACCTCCTCCACCGGCTCCGGTGGGGAGGTATCCGTGGGGATTTTGCGCACGTAAAAAAAAAAAAAAAAAAAAAGGGTAACCCACAATAAAACGTTTTTGTCATTTACTTTTTGCGACAAATAATGGCTAATTTTCGAAGCGATTTTAACCAATACAGCATTAATCCTTATCCAATTAAATACCTTAAATACTTTGGTGATTTAATATACATCTATATGGCCCTATACAGCATATGATTTAAATGAATATTTTCGAAGATGTTACCGATTAAAAAATTTGAGTATTTAGTATTAGCATTGTACCCGTGCGAAGCCGGGGCTGGTCGCGAGTAATTAATAATTCGAGAAAAGGTTGAGGCAGGGCACAAGTGATCGCCGTCGAAGAGTGCGTAGTATTTCCAACGGTCCACTCGCTAAGTCACGGCGTATCTCACACTGCAGGTTGTTTTAGTGTGGTGAGAGCCCCACACCCCGAGCCCGCGGAATGCGAAAGGTAAGGGAAACATTTTTTCCTGCATAAACCAAAAAAAAAATAGCACAGGTGATCGGCCGTACGTTATGGGAGTAACTGGCGAGCTCTCTAGCGCTCGCTCATTACGTGCGTTGATTGGAATGTGCATACGTTTGCACAAACGTTGTGTCCCTACAAAGATGTAGTCAAATAGTGGGCTGTCTCAGTCTACTCCGGAGCGAAATAGACGTGAGAATATATTTGTATGTATGCTATAAAATTTATCGAGGTAGAAATTGAATTGCGACACATAAACCATTCTTATGTGTATTTGCCAGGTCTATTTATATACCTATCCTCAAATCAAATCGGCATATTCGGTATAGATCTTGAAAACGAGACTGTAGTGTTACTTTGAACTATTACACGCTAACGCGAACGTAGTCGCTGGCAACCGCTAGTTCAAAATAGAATCCTTAGAAACAACAGCTAGAAACTGAAATAAATAGTGGCTCAGGTGATACTAACAGGCACTTTCAGCGTTAGTACACATTAAGGCTAATTCAATGTTGGCCCTCCGCCAGTAATATTGATAATCTTCTAACACCAGCTTTAAATGCTTGAATCTTGTTAAATAACAAATGACGGCACAAAATCTCTGTTCTAACAGGGTCGGCAGCAGGGATGTGACTCCACTGGTGTTACACACGTTCATAGGTCATGGTAACCACTTTCCATCAGGTGGGCCGTGTGCTTGTCTGCTACCTAAGTTGTATAAAAAGAAAAAAATAAAGGGAAAATCGTACATGCGTTCATGAGGCGTGGGCATGGGCAGCATGGGTGTTTCAATGTTTTCTAGTAACTTTTATGTCTATAATTTTGCCTACTCGATTGTGATAGGGCATAAAAGAGTTATGTTCGAAACTAAAATATTGAGATATTTTTTTTTATATATAGAACACGTCAATTAGACTTCGCCTTGCCTGATGGTAAGCTGAAGGCAAAATCTCAGAAAAGAGGGTCACCATTACCTACACATACCGTGTAACAATGGTGACACTCAGCTTGACGGTCTCATCATATGCTTTTTCACGCCCCGCTTAAAGGACCCGGAGACCCTGTAGGAAGAGGGAAACACGTGAGCTGGTAATGAATTCCAGGCCTTAATGGTGCGACAGAGGAAAGAGTCACCGAACCGCTTGGTTCTTGATCGGATGTTCTGCACCGTGTGCGGGTGACATCTAAGACCTGCACGCGTTGTCTTGTGTAGGAAAGGGGAGGGTGGGACTAATTGGAAGAGCTCATCAGAACACTCACCATGGTACAATAGATAGATCTGCTTGAGTTAACTCACGGTTTTAACATCTATGAAGATTCTTTAGAGCCTTATGTATTCTGTCTCACTTTTTTTGTATACCACTTAGGTGGCAGACAAGCATACGGCCCACCTGATCTGAAGTGGCTACCGTGGCCTATGGACGTGTGCAACACCAAGGGTGTCACACTCGCACTGCCGGCCCTGAAGAAACCTTCTAATGCCCCTCTTGTAGGCGCTGTGGAAAATCGCAGCAGGGAGTTCATTCCACAGCTTGACTGAGCAGGGGATGAAGTTTTTTTCATACCACGCAGTGCGCACCGTCTCAGGTCGCAATATGTGAGAATGAATTCCCTGCCTATGGCGAGTGGTGCACTACCCACCACCCTTGGTAACGAACAAATTATTATGACCGCGGGCCCATCGGTTATTATTAGTGATATCTGACAAAATTTATGTTTATCAAATTTTCAACCATACTTAACCATAGACAAAATTACGTTTTTTTTTATACCACTAAGTCGGCAGAGAAGCACACGGCCCACCTGATGGGAAGCGGTTATCGTGGCCTATGGACGTATGCAACACCAGGGGTGTCACACTCGCGCTGCCGACCATGAAGAAACCTTCTGATGCGCCTCTTGAAGAACCCCATATTGTAGGCGCTTGGGAAAACCGCAGCAGGGAGGTCATTCCACAGCTTGAGTGTGCGTGGGATGAAGTTTCTTTCATACCGCACAGTGCGCACCGTCTCAGGTCGCAATGTGTGGGGATGAATTCCCTGCCTATGGCGAGAGGTGCGATGATAGAATGTTGCTACGTTTAGCTGTCATTTGCGTTTTGTTATTCCAATTCAGATGCGTTTTTGTTTTACCTTGTGGCTTGTATACTCTTTGAGTTTTTATGTTACGTCACACGGGAACGCAGTCAAACAGTATCCTATGTCCGTCTCCTGGTTCTAAGCTACTTCCCCACCAATTTTCAGCCAAATCGATACAGCCGTTCTTGAGTTATAAATAGTGTAACTAACAATACTTTCTTATATATATATATATATATATAGATTATATTATTAAATGATGATAATGATTAATCTCAGTTGTATTCGTGTTTTTTTTTCATGATTACGAGAGTAATAAATTACGCCCTGCCTCACATATCAACTAAAAAGACATCTGCACCAGACCCTATTTGTCCGCTTGGGCCCTATCTGACTCTATTTATATATATTTGACCCTATCTGCATAGATGTTAATATCCCTACACTATATATCTCTCGGTTTTAGATTCCTATTGCTGCCAATAAATCAAATCAAATCAAATCATTTATTGCTTACCAAGTGTACATAGATCTTACAATTTATATGACAGTACTTTATGTATTTATGTAATAATTTATTTCTGAAGATCCTTAGTATGAAACACGTGTAATTCTACACGTTACATGTAAGTATCAGTTGATATCTTGATGAATAATTCGCGTCCTGCTTAATGGAAACACACGTTAACGGGACTGTGAGTGACGTAATGAAGAACACAATATGTATATTAATTGCTTCACAATTAAAAACCTGACATATTTACGTTACGTCACGGTATCATATAATATTCGATGTCTCTGTGATAGACGTCTCTGGAGAGAAAGGATAAGAAGAGCCAACCCATTAGCAATGGGAAAAGGTCAGACGTAAAAGAAAACGGTATTATATAAGATTATGTATTGTTACGTTTTTGTAATTTTGTTTTAAACTGGCGAAATGTGGGTACTAGCCCTTCAGGGATATAGACGTGAGTTTGTGTTATGTTATGTTCTTGTTTGAATAAATAAAAATATAAAAAAAATAAAGACAGTATGGAAATCCAAACGTGTTGCAGCTGGGTAATTTCACGATGCCTAATTTTTTGCTAATTTCGGTGGTATTTTTCAATCATAGGTTTTCCGATGAAAGAATTTAATGGAGTTCTTTTAGAATATCTAATAGTATATAGTGTTCTAAAAGAATATTGATATTTTTTTTCATCGGAAAACCTATGATTTAAAAATACCACCGAAATTAGCAAAAAATTAGGCATCGTGAAATTACCCAGCTACTTAGACCGTCTGCCAAGTTCTTTAATTTATTTATTTTTCTACTATAATCTAAAACAATTGGCAAAATGTGTATGTTAATACACCTCTGCCTACGCCTCCGGTGATTTACAGGCCTGAGTATATGTTTGTAAACTACTACGTATCTACTACCTCTTTTGTTCTTTTTTATATAGGACACATCAATTAGACGTTGGGCCGATGATATCAAACTGATAGCAGGCCATCTGCGTACCACAATAGTTGGTAATAGATAGAGGCTTACAACTCTGCCTACCCCTCCAGGGATTTACAGGCCTGAGTATATGTAAATAAACTACTTCGTACCCTACTACCTCTTTTGTTTTTTTATATAGGACACATCAATTAGACGTTGAGCCGATGATATCAAAGTGATAGCAGGCCATCTGCGAACTCAAACAGTTGGTAATAGAGGTTTTTGAAGGCAGTTTACCTTTACCAAAGGATACAGATGTTGCTACGGCGACAGGCGGCACCACCCGTCACCGCCATGCCCGCGCTCATGGGCGACGGAGGTAATTTTATGACTGTGTGATGTGCTGTGCGATTTGCGAGTCTCCTTCGCTCCCCTGCCATCTCCTTCACAAGCATTACTTGCTCGCAGAAGGAGGCGCCAGCCGCCCACGAACGCAGCGAACCATCGCCGCGAACAAGATGGCGAACACAACGTTGACTTCTAGTTTAAAACACTAACAAGTGTAGCGCAGATGTATCTTAAAAAAAAAGATACCATCACGTAGCCTAAATATGTTTTTAAGTATTTCATACAAATTAACATGAAAGCGAAATGGAGTTATGCTGTAATTTGATGTTCATTTCAAAAGCCGCAGTTAACACATTGTTGGGAATGAATCTCTCCCCGCTTTCAATAGAACCAGACATTTTTCCTTTTACCTTCTAACAATGTATTTTTCCTACTAATGATGTTTTGTCAAGATGTTTTATTCGATTTGAATATAGTTTTGCAAATGTTAGGAGTTTTTCTTTGGGTTTTATGAATATTTCGTTGGAATACACTTTTTTATATTATATGGACAATTTTGATTTTTTTAGTCAGCTCCTCAATCGTTACTGTTTCTGAAGAGGTCAACATGGTCATGGCCAACAACAGAGCTTTGAGACCGGTAGTAGTAAACGCATTCAAAGCCAAGCTGCCCGCGTACGAAGGCAACTCGGGCGTCAGAGGTCGACGAACGACCTTCGCCCCCCATGAGCGCAGGCCTAGGGGTGACTGGTGGAGCCGCCTGTCACCCTGTCAGAAGCAGGCCACGGCGGCGGCGCCCGTTTCCGGGGACGAGTTGGGGACTCTGTGGTCCCCACACCCGAGGAGAGGGTCAGATCGTTAGAGATGGCCCTGGGTCGGCCGGGGTGCGAGGGATATGCCTGTCAACCTCACCTTCGGCAACCAAAAACAACCCACAGGCGGCGTACGTTTTGGTCGGTTCGAGTCCGACATAACCTCTTCCACCAGCTCCGGTTGGGGGGTATCTGTGCGGATTTTGTGCACGTAGAAAAAAAGTAAACGCATTCACATTAACACATCTACAAACATTTTGCCTACCCACTCATTTTGCGGTAGCCCTTTAGACCTTTTCATAATCATGTAGTACAAGTATTTGAAAGTAGATTATATAAACTTTTTTATCTCTCAATTCAAAAATTACCACTATATAATATTCATAAAATGAACTGTTAAGGTGCAATATTCTTACGACGAATAGTTTCAAAGATATTTGATTATGAAAATTCAATTTCTCACGCTGCCCGAAAACGTTCCATACAAAATCGAACAGGTAAATGGCGTCACACGTCGGTTGCGCGTAGTGCAAATATAAAGAGTTCAATAATATCACAATTATCTCGGTCTACGATGCGTTTACACGTATAAAGATCATAATAAAATAAATTTGAAATGTAATGAAAAATCAAAAATGTTATAAATTTAAAGTGAATTTGATTGTGTATATTTTGACGTAATTTTGCCGCGTGAGTAGAAGTTTGAGTAGAATTTGGCCCCTTCCCGTACGGTGACGAACAAGGCGACTAAGGGATGGGGCAGTTTAACATCAGACAGATACAAGACTCGAGTCAACAATAGTTCCCGGTAGACGGCAATAGGCTCACCCTCTATTACGTGGGGCCGAAACTATGATTGGTGAAATGTGGGTGTTAGTTTACCCTTCAAGGATAAAGGCGTGATTATATGTATGAATGTATGTATGTAATAAGGGAATAAAAAAAGTTTCTTTAGTTAAACAATATCTTATTTTACAAGGCATATTTTTTCAGAACAAACTAACATATTAAGCAGTATTGGGAAGAATCGACGACCTTGTAATAGCCTATTATGTTTGTACTCATAGAACTAATAGACGTAACACAGTTTCGCGTTAATGCGCAGATGCTGTTAAGATCGTAATTGAATTGAATTTTGAACTGTTTCAATTAAGAGAATATTGTTCAGTCTTCAATATACTGATTGGTTTTCATTGTATGTATATTTAGTACCATTATGTGATTTGAAAAACTCAATAGCGATTAATAAATATTGCATCATATGCAAGATTTTTGCCCGACTACGGCAAAGTTAAAGAAGGGTAATGATTTTGACATGCTATGTATATACATATGTATATTTATGTTTGTAGGTTCATCTGTTCCCTCATAGCTCCTCAACTACTAATTAGAACTGGACAAGGTACCGTTAGAAATGTCTTGGTCATCCGCTGGTTGTAGGCTACATGAATTGTCCCTGAACCTAATGTGGCGCACTCTAGTGGTCATAAAGTACTGTGTTAGCAAATAAATTTGAGATAAATATGCCGTGATTGGTATCAAATGAAAGAGCTTTTTCAAATTAAAAAAAAGTTTAAAAACTAAAACCCGAACTTCAAAATCACACTTCAAAAAGTACTAAACAAGAAAATATCAAAGATAGTCGTGGTCGTATGCCACTTTGTCTAACAAAACGATACATTCTAGGGAAATGTGGCATATAACCACGGCTGTTCTTGATATTTTCTTGTTTAATACTATTTAAAACGTGTTTTTTCAGTAGTCGGGTTTAAGTTGTCTTATCGTCAATAATATGATAATATTCATGTTTGTAACAATATAAAGTTTTTTTTTATACCACTTAGGTGGCAGACAAGCACACGGCCCAATTGATGAAAAGTGGTTACCGTGGCCTATGGACGTTTGTAACACCAGAGGAGTCACAGTCGCGCTGCCAACCCTGTAAGTACAGAGTTTCTGTGCCGTCAGTGTAGAAGACAAAGCAGAACAAGCCTTTAGTCTTTCTCTTGTCACAAACTCTCCAGTGAACACTGGCTACGCTACTCACCACTGGGATTACAATACGAAGTTATTATAGCCGCAGTATTCTATAGGGCGGAGGTACTTCCCCAGTCGGACTGCTCAATTGGGCGGCAATACCGCCGTGTCCTACCTCCTTGGGCTTAAAGCTTCGATCTGCAAGTTTACCGGATTGCAAATGAGGATGACTTAGACCCCGATTATTTAGCCTCTGTGGCGTGGCGGTAGTGAACGCGACTGCTACGCAGGAGGCGCGGGTTCGATCCCCGCTCAGTGCAAATATTTGTATGCATGAATATGGGTATTTGCATTGGTATGGGTGTTTCTATGTATAATATGTATGTATTTACAAAAAAAAAAAAAAAACTATTTAAGTATGTTTATCCGTATTCTAGATTCCATAACACAAGCTAGTTAAACTATGCTTACCATGGGTCTAGATAGCGTTGTGTAGAATGTTGTAGAATATTTCACCTCGCGTGATAAAAACTGAAGGCAGTCAAAAAGAGACCCTATACATAACATTAGTTACACATATTGAGAACTCACTGGTACAGCGAACTTGGACACTGATATTTTTATCTTATTATTCTTTGAATGCAAATAGCCATATTCATATAAATAAGTGCACTGAGTGGGCATCGAACCCGTGCCTCCTGCGGTCGCGTTCATTACCGCCATGCCACAGAGGCTTTCAATTTGTTTAAACTTTTATCCTGGCGATTTTCGGTTCTCTGTTGTAAAATATCATTCATATTTTATTATTTCCTTGGTATACTCGTACTATCACTTGTTCCTTTGTAGTACTAAAATATTAATATTCTCTTTTGTAGTACTAAAATATTAATTTTATCTTTTGTAGTACTGAAATATTAATTTTAATTACAATATATGTAGTTTCGTTAGGGTAATTAGCGATCAGAATAATGACTCAAATATATTATGCCTATTTATCAGTGTTATGACGTAGGTACAGATTGTACAGTAGCTGAGAAAATTGCCTGAACGTTATCAAATTTACAAAATATCAATTTGTTGTAAATTTCTATAAATGTCAGTTGGTTAAAAAAATCTTTAGTGCCTTTTTTGGATTTTTACTACATGATACAGGGAAACCATGCGGCCGTGACTTCCACCGCAATCTAAACACTGCGATTAACTGACGTATTTCCGTCCAATTGAGCAGTCCGACTGGGGAAGTACCACCGCCCCACAGAATGCCGCGGCCATAATAACCTCGTGTTGTATTCCCGGCGATGAGTAGGGTTGTCAGAGCTCACTGGAGAGATTTTGTGCTGTCAGTGGAAAGACCAAAAGCTTGTCCTGCTTTGTATTTTACACTGACGGCACAGAAACTCTTGTGCTTACAGGGCAGTAGGCAGCGCGAGTGTGACTCCCTTGACGGGTGCAACACCACACGTCCATAGACCACGGTAACCACTTTCCATCAGGTGGACCGTATTCTTGTCTGCCAACCAAGTGGTATAAAAAAAAAGTGAGACGTTAGTAGGATTCGCGTTGCCTAAATGAACCTCACCTCCAAACCGGTAAGCTGGTCAATCGACAAGTGTACTGGTTTGCAGGAAGAGACTCAAATATCTCAGTTATCAGGGCAATGATACCAAGAACTATGTACCTAAAATAATCTATGCATGTATTTACGTAACCAAAGTCAGAGAACAAAGTTTGTAATTTTGTGGTAATGTATCAAAATAATTACCAAATTCTAATTATGAGCATTATATTATAGAAGTTAATATTGAAATATGTTGATCAACTTTAGTTGCTGACTGTACATAGTTCCACAACACACATAAATGCGAGCATAATTTTCAATGATTTGCGTTCGGTGTAACATAAACATCGTTCTTTATTGGTATCAGTGAAACCAACAACAAATACGTGCATCTACAGGGTGATAACTAATATTTATGTTTGACGTCTGAATTTCATTTATTTATTTAACTTCATTCATATATGAATACCGCAGGCATTCTACATTCAAATTATATATGATACAGAAAATAATGACACATATAAAAATATTTTTTTTTTAAATATCAGAACCGAAATTACTAATATTCCCTTTAACCTCTCCAGCTAAGCTAAATTGCTTGTGTTAGGAGTGGGTTGACGTCGGTAGTGTAATGGCCGGGATTTGAACCCGGGACTTCTCGACCAAGAGGCCGACTCCTTAACCGTTATACTACGAATTTACATGAGTACGTTTTGCATATACTATATGGGCCACCATAGAAATCAATAAAAGGACTGTTCATCCAACGACGTTAACCTTCAGAAGCCGTGATCAGTTTATATTTATTTATGACAATATTGTCACGTCTAAGCCATCATGCCTCAAACCACCATCAAAAAGATTTTTCTATGCATCTAGAGTACATACAGATATGGTTATAATCACGCCTCTATCTCCAGAAGGTTAGATAGAGGTGAATATTAACATTCTCGTTTCACCAATGATAGAATTCGGCCCCACGTAATAGGGGGTGAGCCTATTGCCTATTGCATATCTGTCTGAAATTAAACAGCCCTATCCTTTAGTCGCCCTGTACGACACTGCATGAGAAGTGATAGGCCCAAATTCTCTTCTACCAGAATGTATTGACGTACTGATATCCGCATAGCATGTTATAAAAATATACATGTCAAAACACACATTCAAAAAATTAAAACTACTGGTCGAAACTATATTAATTTTTTATGTTTTCTGTATCGAACTAAATAAGAATCACGCAAATCGATAAAAAAAGATACCCATCAAACACGTATTTGTTTGAGAATGCCCTAATAAATTAAACTCCAATAATACATTTTTGCTCGACACGGGAATGTAACCCCAGAACTTTATACAAAAGTTGTACTCACTACCACAGCACCACAAAGGCAAAATTTAGCAACATTAAAAAGAAACTTAAAATCATCATAACATTATCCGTCTCATAAACCGATTACGTGTTTCAACAAAAGACTCAACACCCTATATCTACGATTTTAACTGAATCGTTAAATTTGGCGTGTTTTTGACGGGTGTTAACGATAACGGAAACCTTTATACCCAGTTATGCCCATCAAGGGGGCCATTGTAACCTCCTCTAAGCTTTTAGTAACTGTCAATTGGATTAATAGTGTTGTAACTTTGTTCAATGTAAACATAGTGAGGGGAAAAATGATGGATGAGTTGCCGGATTTTTATATATATTTAACGATATTTTTTTGTTTTGTATTGTTTTGTTTTTGTTTACTTTATGTGTTAATTTAGATTGTTGCTGATTCAATTTATTGATATATTGCTTGGAATATTTCGTTGGTTTGTCAGTCGAATGATTGTTTATGCTTATGTTTTATAGTTAAGTTTTTGCTTATACTTCACGTGTTTCCTCAATTGTTATTTCAATTATGGTACTTTTCATGCAAGCCCACTAGTTGAATATTTCGGACCTGTTCATTTTAGGGCTCCTCACCTCAGTAGGAAAAAAATGAACCCCTTATAAGATCACTTTTTATAATACTTCTTAGGTGGCTCACAAGTACACGGCCTACCTGATGGGAAGTGATTACCGTGGGCTATGAACGTATGAAACATAGGCTTTACACTCGCGCCGACGACCATGAAGAAATCTATTGATGCCCCTCTTGAAGCATCCCTTGTTGTAGGCGCTTGGGAAAACCGTTATATTAGTATTTTGTCCCCAGTATTCCAGATGCTACCTCACCCTCGACAACGGGGCCGCAAAACCGCACGGCCCAAGACGGCCGTGCGGTTTTAGTCGGTTCGAGCCCGACATAACCACTTCGTTGGCCACGGCGGGGGGTATCCGAGTGGATTTCCTCACGAAAAAAAAAGGAAGGGGGAAAAACCTAAGTATTAAGATCATTTTAAGTACTTTGTTTCTAAAGATAGATCTGTTGCTGACAGTACGTGATCATATATGTGAAAAATAAATGGAGTGTTATAATAGTTATAACGTTAAATAACTATTATAATAATTAACACATCAAAGCTTAGCAGTAAGTAACTAGTTAAATAAACTTCTGTAAATCAAAACGCTCATTAATGAGGTATCTACTGTAGAACTCGTCAAATGCCAAAGTTCTCAAACTGGAATCAGTTTGACCTTCTGATTAAACTCGGCTTTGACCTGCGTAAGTCCGCAAGGTCAAAATCGTACTGTATAACATTGCTGAATTTACATGATACAGTTAATTTGTATAATTATATAAATTGCAGAAAGTAAAACTAAATTGAACAAACTTTAATATTCGTTTTGGTACATACATCGACGCTTAGAAATTTCTAAATGCTAACAAATTTATAAACGTTTTTTAATTGAGATAAATCAATAAATAATTATTGATGTAACATAAATTTTAAAACAGATAAATTTATTATTTAAAACAGATAATAATATTTTTTTTATTATTGATTATTGTTTCATGTAAAGTTAAGTCGCCGTGTGGTTTCGGCAGAGTAGAATTTGGGCCACCCCATCTCTTCCCGTGCGGTGTCGTACAAGGTGACTTAGGGATAGGGCTGTTTAACATCAGACAGATATATACAGCCCAGACTCAGCCTCAGATGCATGGCTCGAGTCAACAATTGTGCCCGGCATACGGCAATAGGCTCACCCCCTATTACGTGGGACTGAATTCAATGATTGGTGAAATGTGGGTGTTAATTCACCTCTGCCTAACCCTCTGGGGATAAAGGCGTGATTATATGTATGTATGTATGTATGTATGTATGTAAGTTAAGTTAGTATGCACTAGCTTGTTAATTGTGATTGTAAGTTTGATGCTACAATAATGCATCCTTGGCGAAGAGATATTATACCTGTTAAGTATAGGATATACCATTACACATCTCTAAAATTGAAACCTTAAAAAAAATTATCCACTATAGAGCACCCAGCTGACATGTGTATCATGACCATCAAGACTAAATTTTTCTAAATTACAAATGACATATTATGACATTTGGCTAAATTACAAATGACATATTTTATCATTTGTAATTTAGCCAAATTTAGTCATGTATGTTATGAACTAGAGGAGTATCACTTTTGCCTTTGTATTTGTTTTTTTTTTGTAAGAAGAAAATAAAAATAAATAAACTTCAATCAGTTACCACAAGTACCACCACAGTACATCCTACCCAGAGAACACCTCATTATATTAAATGAAAGGAAGTAAAAAATATTCCGATAATTTCCGAAACTTCTAATCATGACATTGGTTATCAAATCGATTCACCCACTTTATAAAGTTAAATTGAATGAATCAATTTAAGCAAATTGATTAAGTAACCTATTCATCCAGATAAATAGGACGATTAATATAAATCCCACAGTGCTGGTTGTCTGCAAAAGGGCTTTGGAGAGGTTAGGGAGATTGGTTAATTTTGATTTAGTATAAGCATCAGTTTGGACTAGTTTACCAATTTGAGGACAGCTGAACTAACCTGTAACAAAGAGAAAAGGATTATTAAATTATGTTTTTTTAAACACACTAACATATACACTATATTTTGTCTTTTGTCGCTAGAGCGATTATGTTGCCCATACTGAAATACAGGTATAAAATTAAAGCACACATAAAACAGACATATGTAAACATACCTATGATATATTTTACCTAACGTAAATCCGTATATTTACTTTATTTGTACTTCTCCCTTCTACTTTTTTCGTTTTTAATACCTTGTATCTAGTTTATACGATAACTACACCATATTAATTTCTGTTTATATCACATTACTGTCCATCCCAAGGTTATCTGGAAGAAATCGCTTCCGGCGATAAGGCAGTCTATTATACATTATACTGTATACATATTTTTTTTATACAACATAAGTGGCAGAGAAGCATACGCTCCACCTGATGGAAAGTGGTTACCGTGACCTATGAAAGTATGTAACACCAGGTGAGTCATAACCGTGCTGCCGTCCCTTTAAGAACAGAGATTTTCTGTGCCGTCAGTGCAGAACACAAAATCAGGACAAGTATTTGGTCTTCCCACTGACAGCAAAATAACTCCCCAGTGAGTTCGGGCTACCCTACTCACCGCCGGAAACGCAACACGAGGATATTATAGCCGTGGTATTCTGTAGGGTGGAGGTACTGCCCCAGTCGGACTGCACAATTGGGACGGATATACCGTCGCGTCCTACCTCCTATAAAACACGTGCTTCCTAATTTTTAATACTGTAAATCTATTGGTGTACAATATCTACCTATGTATCTCTTAAAATACTTAGGAACCAATGTACTTTCAGTTCCCATTTGTCAACAGTTCGCCCATAATAACCAAAAACGTTTGATGTATTAAGCACTAAGTGGTTCCCGTCCATCTTCGTGATTGTTTCGACCCCACTGGGATCAGCCAGCAAGGTAAGTAATTTGGGTCAGTGTTAAACAAAGGGATTGTTTGATGTTTTATACAGTTTTACATTGAAACTTTACACAAGGAAATTATTAGAGGAAGAAAAGAAACTTTGATAGTTTGTTTTGGGTTTAGTTCGCGATGCCGGAGAATCAAAGGGTGTTTTAGATTGAAATTTTGTGTAACGTTCTGAACTTTGAAAATGTTACTAATGGATAGCCATGTTATCATCTGAGCCTTTTCTCAACACTGTGGGGAATTTAACCTAAACAATTCAATGGGGAGGTACACGCAAAAATAATCTCAGATGGCGTCACCTTCGCTGGTGCTTTTCTTAGAGTCTATAATCCTAAGTTTCTTACATCCGACTGTCAGAGGTGCTTCTCAATCTTGGTGTTGACATTTCCATTGAGATTATTTAACAAAATGTATCAAAAAAAGTGTTCCTGTAAGACAGTGTATACCTGTAAGACAGTAACAGTACATAACAATCATCAGGTTTGAAATGGCCGCTACATATTCTAGCAGATGAATTTGGTATCCAGTTTTTGAGGTGCAGGGCTTTAATCTATAGCATCCGTCTTTTCTTATCAGTAGGTAAACGATGAGGACCTTTCTTTTTACGCTGAAATATATATATATATATATATATATATATTATTCTCCTATAATTTTCCTTTATTTAATAACAATTTGTATGAAATTTGACAGTAATATATCACCAGCTATAATGCGCCACCGATTGGGATAAATAAGTTGTGTATCTCCTCATTGATAGTATCTATTTGCTTCAAATATTCTAACACTAAAGGTACTGTGGGCAGGGAAAATTGTAAATTGTCTAGGCAGGCTATTTAGAATATTTTTGATATTCTGTTACAAGTAAAATAGTTTGTGCATGCTGGTGGAGCATGCACAAAATATTTTACTTGTAACAGAATTGTGTGTGAAATTGTGGTCAATATTTTAAGTCTGATCAATGCTTATCTAATAAAAACCGAGACAGAATCTGTTCTGTAGTTTCTACATCCTTCACAAAAACAGGCAAAGCTGAAGAGAATTTAAAAAAAAAGTGTAACAAGTCCTAAGTATTTTTTTATATATCTTCAGTGTATAAACACGATTACTTTAGAGTATAAAAGCCCTATCTGAAAGTAGTTTCAGCAAAATTTGATTCAACAAAGTCCTGGCTTTTTTAAATTCTATCACACAGGACCCGTAAAAGCTTTTTGTACTTTTAATTTCAGGTTGACCTACTTGCTTCCATTGTACGCTGGGTTTAGTTCACAGCACACCTTTTAATATCAGGTTACATTTATCAAAGAGTTTGTAACTGAATAGCTAGAATGTTAATTAAAAAAAAAAAGAATAAATAGATAAATAATAGAATTAATTTATATATATAACATATACATAAACTCATGCTTATATCCCTGCAGAGGTAGGCAGAGGTGATAGCACCCACATTTCGCCAGTTTATGTTTAGGTCCCAATGTAATAGGTGGTGAGTCTATTGCCATTAACCGGGCACTTATAAATCTGCGATTAATACACAATAAGCATCGAGAAGTCATTGGTGTGTGCCATGGTAAAACCTGGGATCGAACCCGAGACCTCATCTCAGCAGTCCATTACCCATACCACTTTTTTTTTTTTTTTTTTACGTGCGCAGAATCCCCACGGATACCTCCCCACCGGAGCCGGTGGAGGAGGTTATGTCGGACTCCAACCGACTAAAACGCACGCCGCCTGTGGGTCGTTTTGGTTGCCGAAGGTGAGGTTGACAGGCATATCCCTCGCACCCCGGCCGACCCAGGGCCATCTCTCACGATCTGGCCCTCTTCTCGGGTGTGGGGACTACAGAGTCCCCAACTCGTCCCCGGTACCCATACCACTAGGCTACCGCGGTTATATATTAAAAAAATATTGCGATTTCAAAAGGCATTGAAAAATGAAAAACAAATTAATAACGGATTTTATTTCAAAGTTTTTATTTTATCGTTTCTCAAATGATTTTAAACCTATATTAATATGATAAAGCTGAAGAGTTCGTTTGTTTGTTTGACCGCGCTTATCTCAGGAACTACCGGTTCGAATTGAAAAAAATCTTTTTCTGTTGAATAGTCCAATTAGTCCATTTAACGTCGAAGGTTATAGGCTATATAACATCACATAATAATGTCAACCAGCAGTTAATTTTATCAGCCTGTGACCATGGCTGGTGCAACCTGGTCGAAACATCAGGCAAACTAAAGGTATGTATGTACCTATAACATGATCACGTGAATTGAGTTTAATTCGGTCCCATGTAGTAGGGGGTGAGCCTATTGCCGTCTTCCGGGTACTATTGTTGACTCGAGCCATGCATCTAAGACTAAATCTGGATTATATAATATCTGTCTGGTGTTAAACAGCCCTATCCCTTGGTCGTCCTGTACGACACCGCATGGGAAGAGATGGGTTGGCCCAAATTCTACTATGCCGGGAACCGCGTGGTGAAGTATTTATTCATAAAATCTGTAATAGAAGAACCAAATCCTTTTGGTGGGCTACGAAACGTTTAAATTTGATCCCTCTCAACAAATTCGCCGCGCTCAGAAAACTTTACCGCAATAAATATCAGTTAGGATACTTAGAACAAATCTCTACGTTCAAGCGGTATAACTGTCGCCTTCAAATTGGATTGCGCAGATTGAAATCTTTGACTTTTTTGGTTCATAACTTACTAAGACCTTTATATCTCTTCAGCTGAGCCTTTTCCGAACTCAACGTTGGCTTTAGAAAAAATATCAAACGAACTGAATTTTCTGTGAATCGACTGACATTATGACCTTCACCCGCTGGCGATATAGAAGTTGTATATTTAGGCCATGAAACAGATAAATATCGCAAGGTTATTTTTTTACCTGGTGGAAAACGGTTACCGTTGCCTAAGGACGTGTGCGAAACAAAAGGAATCACACTCGCGCTGCCAACCCTGTATGCACAGAGAGTTTTTGTGCCGTCAGTGTAAAAGACAAAGCAAGACAAGCTTTTGATTTTCCCTCTGACAGCACAAAAACTCTCCAGTGAGCTCTGGCTACCGTATTCACCGCCGGGAACACAACACGAGGTTATTATGGCCGCAGTATTCTGTAGGGCGGAGGGGAGGTATTTTCCCAGTCGGACTGCTCAATAAGGATTCTCTGGCTACAGAGAGTCTCCCACAGCAAGCGAGAGAGCAAAGGTGGGAAGACAAGCATCCAGCTCCGGTAGGTTTTATCAGACCAAGCGAAGACCTGCCGCCTGGATTCCATCTCCAGTGGCCAACTTGGAAGTTTTTAAACCGCTTGCGGACTCAAGTTAGCCGCTGCAGAGAAAATATGGCAAAATGGGCCTTTATCGACCGCTCGCAAGAGTCCTGCGACTGCGGACCCAATTTCAGTCCATGTCACATTGGCATTCCAGCTCGATGTGCCCCTTCACTTGCACTACCGACGACCTGTGTAGAGCAACGGAGAGCACTGTTGCTGTGGCCAAGTTTTGTGTCAGTAAAATTTAAATACCAGATTAGGATTCTAGAATATTTTATTACCTAGAATTGCTTAAATGTGCTGCTTATAGTGCCAAGTTACTGCTTGGGCACAAGCAACTCACAAATCCCCCTTTATCTATTTATCGCATATATATAAAAATCGGACTTTTAATCACACTTTATAAGTGTCACAGAAGACTGTTTTAGTTCGTGTATCAGATCTCACTGTGTTTAACAGTGAGATCTTATATCCTACCGTTCGTTGGTACTGTCATCATGCGCAATGCACCATTCACTGAACTCTCAGTGAATGAAAAATTAGCAAGCGTCACGCCACTCAGTGGCGTATTACTCTGCTTGACAATGAGTTTTAATCGCAGTAGTGACGTGAATACATTGAATATTTCAAATGGTTAACATAGAAGGCAGAACTGGTTGAAAACTAAACCAACTTAAATGTGTCGGCTAACATGCACACGCATAGCAAAGTTACAATTGGTCATTGTAGCCAACACAACGAGGCTTTGTAAATGAATCCGTTTCAAATTCAACAGCTTGTGAGTTTAAACCCGATCTACATTGTTAATTAGACAAAACTACACGTTGTACTAACGCTTTGTTTAGTAGAAAAGTTTTAAAAGATTATTAACAAAGTTGGGTGCCATATTGAAACTGTTGTGGACTTTGGAATGAACATGTACGTTATATGCATAGATAGGAACGCGGTATTGAATCTACTTTGCTATGCTCTGATTAGTCTGCATGGCAAAATTGCAGTGTCTTACCACATTATGTGTATAATGTAAATTGATAAGGTACATAACGGCGATGAATCATTTAAAGGAATTAACATATATGTAGGGTTAAGTTTCCTAAATTATACCGAATTGTAATTTGTATCACCTCAATATCAACAAAACTGTAATTAAGACGTTTTTCTATGTTAATCGATTTTTTAAATATACAAACGTACTAGCCTTCATTTTGTTCCTATTTTTTTTATTTCAAAATATAAATCCCGATAAAATTTCTCCTAATAAGATTTGGTGGCGCTTGGCAGCGTGCGGTAATGGACTGTATTGCGGGAAGTAGCTAACTGTTCTATTGACGCTTTACACACAAAACAAGACAGGTGGCCGGGCTGCCGCGGATTCGATCCAGGCAGTGAATGCAGCCCGAGAAATTAGGAGAGGATGCACTAACCTTCACGACACACGTGTTTTCATCGCAGCCGGTACACGGATCTTCTCTTCCTTGCTCAGGAGCTGCCGTCAGCATCACTAGATCGCTTGAGGAACACACGAGAGGCACAATCCGATCGGTAAAGGTCTATGAAGCGGTAAAAATGTAACAAATATTATACATTTCTGAGAGACGCGAGCGCGGTCCGTCCGTCTTTACGCTGGCTAGTTCAAAGCGAGACTGAGTGTCTATATTTCACAAATGGCGGACGGAAGCTACATCTATGGTTAGTGCGGAAGGGGAAACGGGTATAGAAAGAGTGTGTTTCCACGTCAAGAAATACAGCTTCCACCTCGGCGCAACCATTCCCCCCGGCTTGAAGGGTTACCTTCGAAACGACAAATGCGAAACAAATATAAAGTCTAATCTAAATCTAGGTTTGGAAAATAACAACTAAAATATAAACCTAGATTGGAGCTCGTGCCTACTGCTGGCTAGGCAGAGGGCAGAGGCGAACAAACAACACAACGCAACAGTCTCGACCAAGACGAGACGCGATTAGCCAACAACAAAATAAGGGTCTCTTCACGTGGGACCGATACAACAAGCGAGTGCTTCTTCTCCTCGGGTGGTTCGGAAACCGTAGTGGGATTGAATTGACTAACTGGCCACTTATCTAACGCGGCATGAATCCAGGACGGTCCACTAAACCATAACGGGTGATCTAAAATTTGCGAAGGAAGCAATCCACGAGAGAGACAATCGGCTGGGTTGTCGGTGCCAGCAACGTGAAAGAGATTATGTGGCGCCAATTCAGATTGAATTTTTGCCACTCTATTAGCGACGAATGTGTCCCAACGATGGGGCGAAGAGTGGGCCCAACACAAAGCGACTGTTGAGTCCTAAAAGCTAAAAATTACTAATATTAATGCGAAAATTTACAATTATGTCATTAAGCGACACGGAAGTGCTAGTCTTAGCACTGCCATCCAAAACTACACGGAGTTTTAGTAGTAAGCTTATCTTCTCTAATAACTCCGCGGTGCGGGATAATGTACGAAGGCTGGGTCCCGCCAGTGTCCGCAGGCGCAGGTGAGATGTAACCTTTATCTAAATATTCGTTAACAACCTCATCATAGGCCCGCTTCGACTTTGGGGACGCCTGCATCTTTCGTTCCAAACAAAGAAAGCGTTTTTCAGCGGATACACGGGAGCCACCGAGCGAAAACTTGCGGATGGTAGACTCCAGTGGCGGCTCGACGGTGCAACAGAGCGAAGCAGTCGAGTGACTAAAACTATCCATAGAAGCGGGTGCGGAACCAATTATAACAAAACCAAGAACTGTTTCCAGTGCGTGCGGAGCGGGGTACGTCGGTCCCCCTTGAACCTTACGTGATAACTGGAGGTGCGGGAGAATCGAAGCGCCGATCAATATATCGACGACTCCAGGAACAGCGTAAGTCTCATCTGCTAAAGGCAAGTCTTTAAATTTCGTTAATAAAGACGTGTCAACCGGGACGGTAGGCAACTGTTCAGCTATTCTATCTATAACGAGCGAATCCATGTCAAACCAAATATTATTATTAAAACGAGATCTAAACCTTGTTTTAACGGTGCCACGAACAGCTGACTGTAAGCTTCCAAAACCCTTCACCACTGAGCGGGTTGAACGCTTATCAACATTGAAACCAAGACGCCGACAACAATCTTGAGTAATGAAATTACTTTGCGAAGCGCCATCTAACAGCGCTCGAACAATGCGCGGCTTACCTAATGCATCAACAATAACAACGCGAGCGGTCGCAAGACACACAGTAGTGAGTGCAGCACTAGCGGAGAACGAACACAAGGTGACGTCATCCGCGGCGGTCACCGGGCGGGCCGGAGCGCGCGCGAGCGCGGGCTGCGGCTGCGGCGCAGGCCGCCGTGTGTCACCGCTCGACGAGCCAACCGTGCTCACATTGGATGCGGCATTACTATTCTCAAAATGAAGCAAAGTGTGGTGTCTCGCTTGACATTTGCGACAACTATTTCTACTATTACATAAAACAACGCGGTGTTTAGTACCGAGACAATTAAAACAAAAATTATTAGCGCGAACAAATTTATAACGATCACTAGGCGACAATTTTAGAAAACCAGGACACCTGTACAGTTGCGAATGATGAGTGCTACACAAAGAGCAAACAGGTGACTGTACACGTGCTGGTGCGGTACTAACATAAGTATGAGTTGACCTCAGTGACTTCGATGACGCATCTACTTTGCGTGCAGAATCAACAACTATCTTCGCGCCTTCATGTTTCGATGAAGAGCGTTGCAATACCTTTATATGCTCGCGAACAAAACTTTCCAAGTCTTCGAACTTAGGAATCCTATTGCCGCGATGATCCGACTCAAACAAACGAATGGTTTCGGAATCCGCGCGTAGACTATCTAAGTTTTCTATAGAACACAAGAACGAATCTCTGATGACCAAATCAGAGGTTTTAAGTGCATTATCATAAATCGATTGTACGCGAGAGTAAATCATTTCTTTTTTAGCGTATAAAAGTTTCAATTGAACCTTACCGGTCTTATCAACCTTTGGGGACATGTTTACAATTAAATCTCAAACTAAAGTGCAGTAAACAACAAATATGAAATGACTTAATCTTAGCGGTACAGAGCAGCGAGGCGGCGCGAGCGATAACCGTAGGTAGGTAGGTACTTATAACTGCCAGTGCAAGCTTGAACTAACGCGCATAGCAACAAGATCGTACCTACGCGATGGTCGCTGTCTAGGTTCAACTATTATTTCAGAGATTAAGTATTGCGTAATATCTATTCAAATTAAAATACTTTCGTATGAATTGGGATGAGATGCGAGCGAGGTAGGTACAGCCACGTGTCTACCCACGCAGGTACTAGGCAAATACGACGCGAGCCGAGAACAACGTAATTGAAAAAAACAAAACAAAGCCAAATGCGTTAGGTATTACACTGTGCCTATGCACTAGGGTGTCTAGTATACCTAAGATCTAAGCCTAAATGTCTGGATGCGGGGTTTTCTACTAAAATAACCAGGCACTTAGGTGCGGTGCGAAAATTGTGAACTACGATTAAGTGTTGATATGATACCTAACCTATTTATGTATTAGGTAGGTACAATGCGAGCCAGCGGCGAACGGACAACAAATTCTAAGCCTAAATGTCTGGATGCGGGGTTTTCTACTAAAATAACCAGGCACTTAGGTGCGATGCGCTTATTCCCATTAGAATAATAACAAAATACGAACTACGGCTAAGAATCCGGCTCGATCCGGACCAAAAATGGTGGCGCTTGGCAGCGTGCGGTAATGGACTGTATTGCGGGAAGTAGCTAACTGTTCTATTGACGCTTTACACACAAAACAAGACAGGTGGCCGGGCTGCCGCGGATTCGATCCAGGCAGTGAATGCAGCCCGAGAAATTAGGAGAGGATGCACTAACCTTCACGACACACGTGTTTTCATCGCAGCCGGTACACGGATCTTCTCTTCCTTGCTCAGGAGCTGCCGTCAGCATCACTAGATCGCTTGAGGAACACACGAGAGGCACAATCCGATCGGTAAAGGTCTATGAAGCGGTAAAAATGTAACAAATATTATACATTTCTGAGAGACGCGAGCGCGGTCCGTCCGTCTTTACGCTGGCTAGTTCAAAGCGAGACTGAGTGTCTATATTTCAAAAATGGCGGACGGAAGCTACATCTATGGTTAGTGCGGAAGGGGAAACGGGTATAGAAAGAGTGTGTTTCCACGTCAAGAAATACAGCTTCCACCTCGGCGCAACCAAGATTTATCATGTCTAACAAAATAAATTGATATAAGTTTATTTTTGATACCTTAGTAAATTAATAATGATGAGATGAATTAATGACTACTGATTATTTATATATCAGTCACATCATACCACTGTAGCCTTATGGAAGTTTAGTTAAATAAAAAAAAACAAATCGTTCGATTATCTCATCGACAGTTTTAAAGCGTACACACGTTGGATTGATGAGTTTAGAATAAGTCTGATTGGAATTAACGATCTAACCTGTTAATAGGTAGATTCATCCAATCAACGCTACATAATATGAACCTTTATTTTTGTTACCTGTATAGTCAATAAAGTAACTTCAATCAATCAATCAATCAATCAATCAATCAATCAATCAATTAGTCCACCGCAGTCCACTGCTGGACATAGGCCTATCCCAATGTGTTCCATTTTTTCCAACCCTCTGTCTTCCGCATCCAGACTGTGCCAGCCACCTTTTTCAGTTCGTCCGTCCATCCAAAAGTAACTTATCAATATCACACTGTGGCCCCTAAATCTCACGTAAAAAAATGAACAAAACATTCAAATAATGAACAATACATTGTCTACTAGGAAAAACATAAAACTACTTAAGCCTGGGTCTCGCTTCTGCTACAGCAAAACCACTGCTATACCGCGAATACTTCTAAAAAACCCATTTAATGCAGTGTGTTTAAAGACCAAAATTAAAAGGCTTTTTGCAGAGTGCATGAACTTTTTTCATTTAATTTTGAACTTAAAAGATTAATAAATAAAATAATATTTAATTCCATTTTTTGCAGTGTCTGTGGTATGACAATGGTTTTGCTTTAGTAGAATCAAGAGCCTGAATTATTCATACATGTCAATCAATCAATCAAGTAGCCTGTTGCAGTGTACTGCTGGATATATGCTAATTGATACATGTATAATAGGTTTCGTTTAAAAAAAGGTTTATAAATATGTTCGTAAGCATAACATAACATAAACTCACGCCTATATCTCCGAAGGGGCAGGCAGAGGTGTTAGCACCCACATTTCGCCAGTTTATGTTTAGGTTCCAATGTAATAGATGGCGAGCCTATTGCCACTAACCGGGCACTTATAAAACTGTGATAAAAACACACATAACTTCGAAAAGTCATTGGTGTGTGCCATGGTAAGACCTGGGATCGAACCCGAGACCTCGTCTTAGCAGTCCATACCCATACCACTAGGCTGACGCGGTTTTTTTAATGATACAAATGTTCGTGTTAATCAAATTTATGTCGTTGACTGTGCTTACACGAAATAATACATAATATTGCATTTGGAGAGAATACCTTGGAATCCGAAATCGTTTTGCCCATATTCTTAGCAGTTTTGACCTTTCGGCCTTCCTAAGGACGCTAGCAGAATTCACTTACATTTCTTCTTTTATTTTCTTTTGATTAAGATCGTTGCGGTTTCCGAGACAATTTAGCTTTCTCTGTGAAGCGTCGTAATTGCGTGGCATTTTTGTACAGCCGCCGTAGATCCCGACTCACAGCCTGACAGTAAAAATGTTTAGTGAAAAGTTTGAATTAAAGTAAAAAACTGGAGCTGACGTTGATTGGTGAGATCAAGATTGACGTCATAACAAAATTCTGGTTTGAATTTTTGACAAATTGTGTGCAAGGGCCGCTTTCCACGATCCGCGATGCGCGATTACACGGACTACGTACTGGGGAAACAGGTTAGTCCGTGATATTGCAGACTGCCTTTGTATCATGGTGGTAATGCATTCACTTGCTACGCAGTGGGCATGGTTATAGCAAAATATTACTAAGTGCATATATCAAACTTATAGGGCTAACTAACACAATTTATTTTCAACTTATTGGAGAATTTTTGTGCTGTCAGTGGGAAGGCCAAAGGCTTGTCCTGCTTCGTCTTTTACACTGACGGCTCAGAAACTCTGTGCTTCCAGGGATGGCAGCGCGAGTGTGACTCCCTTGGTTTTGCACACGGCCATAGACCACGGTAACCACTTTCCATCAGGTGGGCCGTGTGCTTGTTTGCCACCTAAGTGGTGTAAAAAAAAAGATTTTTTATTGCGTCAGGGGTGTTTAAATTTTTTAATTTATTTTCATATTAATGTATAATAATAACGGAACGGAAATCAAACTTGCATTTTCGAACTAATACACCTTAGAGATCGTCAAATATCACTATCAGAATTTCTGCAAAAGTTCTACACTTCAGTCCCTTTAGGCAGACTACAGAATGAACCAATTCGGTTCCAACTACACGTAGCGGAGCTAACAGCAGTTAATACAATTTAGTTCAATATCGTTTGGTACTACTATCTCGCTCTGGATCGAGCCCTTTCGAAGTTAGGGATTCAAAGTTAGGAAGGCTTAGTTGGGTTGTAAAATGTATAAGCGGATATAGCAAGAACAGATAAAAGAAAAATAGTTTAACTATTTATTTGCTTTTTTTATTTCTTAAACATTTCTTTATTTGTTTGGTTTCTACGTAGGTACATGAGAATGTACCTTGTACCATGTACCAAAATAAGAACTCTAAATATAAAAATAAGGCACAAATATTGACAACTTTCTACACTAACTTTCATAAACTACTGTTTTCATTCAATTTTGTTCACCACTAAGCTTAGAACGAGTACATTAATACATAATCGAGTTATTACTGTCCTAGAACTCGCTTGAGGCAATTTAAGTTTCTCAACGACACCAAAAAAGGTTTCTTTAAATAGAAAATTACTTTGCCAAAAGTAAAATAACTTTTCTATACTTATATAGCAAAGTTATTCTACTTCTTAAAGTTTGGACAACTTTTTTCTTTAAATAAAAACATGATTCGTCTTTGTTTTCATTGTATGTAATTACACACAACGAAAACAAAGAAGGATAATGTACTGTAAACTTGTATTATTACTTGTATGGTAAATTGACCTTACAAAAGTTCAAGTAACAAGTTTAAATTAGATTTAGGTTTAAAAGTAGTATGAATATCTATAAAAGCTATTATAGAATACAATACATTATGTGTATCAAGTAGGTACACATTTCAACTGTTTGGTGAAATTGTACCTGAGAGAATCAATTTGATTGCTAACGATTGATACAAAAAATACTCCTTGATTGCTAGAACGACAGGAAACAAACTGATGGATAGTTTTCTTTTTTTTTTTATACCACTTAGTTGGCAGACAAGCACACGGCCCACCTGATGGAAAGTAGTTACCGTGGCCTATGGACGTCTGTAACACCAGAGGAGTCACAGTTGCGCTGCCAACCCTGTAAGTACAGAGTTTCTGTGCCGTCAGTAGAAGACAAAGCAGGACAAGCCTTTAGTCTTCCCACTGACAGCACAAATCCTCCAGTGAGCTCTGGCTACCCTACTCACCGCTGGGAACACAACACGAAGTTATTATAACCGCGATATTCTGTAGGGCGGAGGTACTTCCCTAGTCGGATTGCTCAATCGGGCGGAAATACCGCCGTGTCCTACCTCCTTAGTTTCTGTTGATAGCAATAGAATTGCTTCATGAGTTACCTGCTAAAGTATACTTATTGCAGATATTTACACCGCAGAAACTCATGAGCACCTCTGAAAAAGCAATCAACCATGATTGCATTGGCACTCCTGAGAAGCCACCAAGCTAGAAGGCAAACAAAGTTTAACTAATGAAATGCCAGAGACAGAACGGAAGAAGAAGCTAGTTTCTTGTTATTCGAAACCGTAAAACATAGCACAGGTATGTATGAAGAAAAATATCTGAAAATATCTTAACACCAGCTTCAAGAAAGTATTCAATCATAAAAGAAAAACATCAGAAACCAAAGAAGTCTGTATAAATTTATTGAAGAAACAGCGAAATTATAACAAAACTATAACTTTTAAGTGACCTTTGCAACACTTATTTCTCAACTATATTATACTTAACTATAAAATAAATAACATTCACTAACAGTAGTAGTCGTCTCTGCAGCGTAGGGTACCTCTAGCCATTTCCACGCTTCCCTTTTGCGAGCCATTTGCATCCATCTGTATCCACACCTTAGAGCGAATATGTCTCTCCATCTTTTATATGTTATACCTTTTTTTCACTTTCTATCCCTCGGTAGCCTTCATATTTGGCGTTTATCTACACAATTACTGCTTATTCAATATATGTGTTCTGATCAGCACTACGTAAGCACTCTAGTTCTCTTCTGTGCGTCTGTTAGTTTTGTTTTGTGTCTAATACTGCTGCCTGCAATCTTTCCATCTTACACTTGACAGACAGCATTTTTTTCCTCTTCTACCATTTTCAAAGCTGTATGTTAAGCATGGTAATACAACTTCGTAAGTTTTCATTTGTTTTAGATGTATATTAATGTTTCTGTTTTTTATAATTAGTGTTTTAGTATTTTTTCCATGCTAACATAATCCTTTTCTTTTTTGTGTTATTTTCAAATGAGACCAATTGTCTTAGAATTATGTCTATTTTTAATATAGATTCGGTTTCTGATTTCTGACCGGTTTCGCCTTACGGCATCCTCAAAGGTTTACAACTTTTTTAAATATAAATATTAAAGTGTGAAAAGAATAATGTGGAAAAGTACAAGTGAGTTTCTCAATATGTGTAACTTAAAGTTTTGTTTATTGGTGAAATAAAACTATCATGTTTTACTACTACATTTCTTATTCTATTTCGTTTGAGGTTTAGGAGGCAGTCGTCTGACTCCTCCACGGTGATCAGCCTGCTTGAAGAAGGAGAGGGTATGCAGGCGCTGGTTAGTTTTTTGGACTGCTATCTAAATCCTTACTCTGAGACATTCGGTTACCTACATTCAAATGAATAATAAATATAAGTTACTCTTACAAATTTCAGGTATTTCGCTCTACGCAGTAGTATCATAATTTACGAAAAGTATAGTGCTTGGGGCTGTACTCGTATCTTGTTAGGCAACTCGGTTTGAACGTATTCGTATATCAAATAATGATCTTTAAATTTTGTTTCTTTACATAAAATAATGTTTCTGACTATGCTATTACGTAGAACATGCTACCAATAAAAATGAATATTGTAATGAAAATACTGGTATTGATAACTAGATACGACTAGAAAATTCGTGCTTTAAATATTACGGACAGTTAAAGCATCAATAAAACGACTTACATTTTATCACTAGTAGAAGTAAACAGATCAATTTATAACTGCTTGTATATATATATGTATATAAATAAATATATTTCAATGTATGCCGTATGAGTAACAACTTAATTTCATTTTTAAACTATCGCGGTGTGAATTCATGACTATACAAGGTATCGGGACTTCTCGCGAATTATATCTTGGATCTTACTATTTCGACCGACGTTTCGGATGAGTTGCAGCAGCACCCGTGGTCACGACTTGACTAGTCTTCGAGAGTTGAGAGGTATGCGGGGAACTTTTTTTGAGTGCCTACCCACCATTACACTTATTATGAACGGTTAGGCTGGCGACACATCGCAGTCACTATGTCAGTTTTTAAGGGCACTGTGTTTTTTTGATTTTAGTATCTTAATCACTGCATTCCACCTTCCGGATAGTTTGATTCCATCTTCCCTACGATACTACTAAATACTTAATACTAAAACCAAAAAACATAGTGCCGTTAAAAAATGACATAGTGAGCGGTGTTTCGCCAGCCTAACCGTTCATAAAAAGTTTAATGGTGGGTAGGCGCTCAAAAAATTTCCCCGCAAACCTCTCAATGCTCGAAGACTAGTCAAGTCCTGCTGCAACGCATTCGAAACGTCGGCAGAAACAGTAATTCCCAAGATATAATTCGCGAGAAGTCCCGATACCTAGTATAGTTATGAATAGTTGTAGATTCTTATTGTAATTACAACATACAAGTTGGTATACCATTTGGGGAAAATTTTACCATGATAATTTACGTGGGCAATGTTGTTAACATTCTGGACACAAACATTCTGTGAAAACGAGACTCCAAGGATTACCGTAAATATTTGCGGCCTCACTCTTACCATTATACTAACGAGCCTTAGCGAATTTACTCAGTGAATGATAGTGGGCAATGTTGGCATTCGGGTCATTTTGGGCAAACCCCCTGATGAGAAGATTGAGAGCTGTAAATCGTTTGTCGATAAGTTTAACGAGGGATTGACAGCTGAGAGATTTGGAATTAGGAGAACTGCAGTTGATTTTAAAGGGAATGTGTTGTTTGAGGATATAATTAACGGTGTTATAATAGGGACTTTCCACGGATATGGGTTTATTAAATACCAAATTAATATTATAATTAAACTAAAATTTGTAATCAATGTTGATAAGCTTTTGACTTGGAACAAAAGCTCGATGTTATGTTCGATATTGAATGTTATTATATATGTATTGTTAGTATAAGTAGTATATTATACAGGCTGATTTTATAATTCCTTCGCTTCCACAACAACCTTCGCCCGAAACCATCCAAATTCTTCTATACATTTATATCCGTCTTACTGTAAGGGAAAATCGCGGGTTTGAATCCCACCTGAACCGATATTTTTTTTTCTACATCTTAATAAAATTGATTTGATTTTTTAATTGTTTTGTAGTCAAATATTTTGAACACAGTTTCGATAGAAAAATCATCTCAAAGTATTAATTTGGTGAAAAAAATCCGCGGTATCGACACTGTGCACAAAATTTTTCGCATTGATACGACTTTAAAATATATACATACATACATATAATCACGATTTTATCCCCGGGGGTTACGCAGGAGGGTTACACACGCACACACATTTCACCAACCATTGAATTGGGTCCCACGTATTAGGGGGTGAGCCTATTGCCGATTTCTGGGCACTATTGTTGACTAAAGCCATGCATCCGAGGCTGAATCCGGACTGTATATATTTCTCTGATGTTAAACAGCCATATCCCTTAGTCGCCTTGTACAATGGGAAGATATAGGGTGATCCAAATTCTACTCTGCCGGAAACCACGCGGCTATCTTTTAACTTTAAAATCAGCTGGTATAAAATTAGCTGATTAAGATTTTGTACCATAAAATTTATGCCTCTCAAATTATATCTTGAATCGTAAAATTAATAAAATTAACAAACAAGTTGTGTATGTCGTATTCTGTATTTGTTCTTCTTATAAGATTGTTGTTCTATTCAGGACGAAACGAGTGCACTCGTGAGCTGTTTTGCTAATGAGAATTGCGCGTGTATCTTAACGACGTAACAAGCTTGTTACAACCACGGAATAAAGTCGTTTTATGTCTTTAATATTATTATATTCAAAGAGCTTCTCTTTTGTTTCTTGTGCTGTTTTAATGCGAATATGAAAATTTGTGTTAATTAAATACGCTTTTTATGTTAAACAGGAAGATGTTTTCAATTCAGCTGAATATATTGTAATTTTACAAGTACTTCCATGGTGAAAGTATGGGTTTTGATGTATACGTTTGTTTTCTTAGCCAAAATTTACTGATGTGATTCCTAGTTCTGCGCTAAAATACCGAATACTTATCAAATAAACAAATATTATTAGCGTTTCAATATGTAGCGATAATTCATTGGTATTATAACTATCTACATTGCTTTCTTTTCTTCAGTAGTTAGGACACGGCGGTATTTCCGCCTAATTGAACAGTCCAACTGGGGAAGTATCTCAGCATTACAGAACATCGCGGTCCTAATAACTTCGTATTGTGTTCCCAGCGGTAAGTAGGGTAGCCAGAGCTCACTGGAGAATTTGTGCTGTCATTGGGAAGACTAAAGGCTTGTCCTGCTTGGTCTTCTAGACTGACGGCACAGAAACTCTGTGCTTACAGGGTCGGCAGCGCGAGTGTGGCTCCTCTGGGTTGACACAAATTCATAAGCTACGGTAGTCACTTTCCATCAGGTATACATTTTTTTTTTCATCATTCATCATCGCATTATAGAAAAAGAGATTTTTTTCATTTAATAAACGTATTATGTCAGAATGTATGTAACTTACCAGAGCTTAAAAAATATCCGAAGCTAATACACCTCCTTCACTAAGTATCATTATTAACGGTTAAGTGCTAAGTTCTCTGGTTACGCTACTTACAGCCAATGGGTACTTGATATCAACGACCTAATATGCTTTTAGATGTCTCACTTTTCTTACTTAACTCTTTTGGAAAGGATTAGCAGTGTTCAGTGGGTCCTTATTATGTATAAGTATACCACGCCACATTTTAATACATTTCTCTATCTATAAGGTTCATTTCTGTTCTTAACTGATCTATAATTTAATAACCAGCTACGAAAGAAGAAAAAAAAATTGTAGTAACCAAGTTTCGTTACCAGTTACGATAGAAGAATTTTATTTCCATTTAGGTAACTGTCTTTTTTTTTTGTTCATATTCATAGCCGTTTTTGTAACCTTCATAGTACATGCAATGCTGGTGTGTTGCACAAAATGTTTGAAAGCAAATGTGGTGCACACTATTTTGGTGGAATTTCACCTTACGTTTGCACCATCAAATAATTCACACTTTATTTACATACTACTTTCATTTGCACCGTTAATGGTGCTGGTCAATGATGCAGATGAAACTAGGCGCTCTTATAGGTAAAACGGTGATAAATTTGCAACTAGGTTTTTTAAATTTATTGAAATTTATTGAACTTAAGTGAATTTTATTGAACTCGATTGAACTTCCACAAAGATAATAAGACATAAAATACATATTTAAATCTTATCATTAGGACGTTATCATTTAGAAACAAAACAGTATAAAATTCTTAACTCAAAACATCTTTCCAAGACATTGTTAGCATAACGTTGAATCAGTAACTCGTTATAATGTTTCATTCGTGTTTGGAAATAACTTTTTAATGGAAGACATTTCGTGAAGTAATCACAAAATTTATTTTGTTATTTATAATGAAGAGAAAGATACGTACGGATATTAAGTTTTAACAATTCGATAATAATGAGATACGTTTCACTGTTGTCAGATTTGTTGGAAATTAATAAATTATTTAGAATCAGTATCAAAATAATCGGTATATTTACTATGTTGCATTGTTTCGAGTTTCTGATATTCTAGTTATCAGTTCCTCCGTGATACCTAATGGTGCTTGGAACAGCGCAGAAATATCGGCAACTCGAAACAATGCAACATGGTAAATATCCCTCTTATTTTAAAACTGATGTAAGTGACCATGATAGTATAAATACTTATATTATTTACAATCGTGGACACACGCCACGATTCTAAATAAAGCCTCCTAACATAGAACGTAGAAAAACAAACATACTAATATATTTAAAAAAAATAGGTTATATAATATTTTTAGTAATACGGAATTAGGATGAAATATCCTTTGATATTATTTATTTGTAGTGCCTGGAATACGGCAATAGGCTCACCCCATGTTACGTGAGACTGAATACAAAATGTAAATGTTGATTCACCTCTGCTTAAGCCTTCAGAGGTAAAGGCATAATTTTATTACTTATGTATATGTGTTATTTATTTATACCTTCATTCACAAATAAATTTGTCTAACCAACTCCAACTCCAACCAACATACATTTCCATCCAAAGGTTTCCTGGAAGGAACTGTATTAAGCGATAAGGCCGCCCTTTGTACTGCTCTTGTCTTCTTAATTTCTGTAATATGAATATTGTAATTGGCGTACAACAAAGAATGTAATTTTTAAATAAATAAATTTCATAGTCTAATCAAAACTCGGCTCTTAAAAGTTATAGCATGATATATTAAATAACCTTTCTCGAGAACTGAGCTATCAAATGCAAACATTTTTTTTTAAATCACACGTTCGCAGTTCTTAACATATACGTATAAATTCTTTTTAGAAAACATTATGTATTTATAAAAAAATATTTTACAAAAAAATATGAGGAGGTAGGACACGGCGGTATTTCCGCCCAATTGAGCAGTCCGTCGGCAGCGCGAGTGTAGCTTCTCTGGTGTTACACACGTCCATAGGCCGCGGTAACCACTTTCCATCAGGTGGGCCGTGCGCGTGTCTGCCACCTAAGTGGTATAAAAAAAATTGTTGCACTGCCAGGAAAATTTCCTTCTTTTTATTTTATGAGCTATTTTTCCTCTAATATTCAAAGTCTCGTAATAAATCGTGAACTTCAGTAACATTTCTTTCACATAAATACTTGCCGGCGAATGTTACCGAAAGCTTTGTCCGGTCAACAATGTGAATTGGCCATTGTCAAATAAAATACTGCGATGGAACCGATACAAAGCGTGCGGAATATATTCAGAGAACACTAAGGCAATGGCTTTACCTGATTGTATGGTCACATAATGTTACATGAATGACATTTTGAAGCAATTAGTATGCTAACGACTAGCCCAAATAGATTCAGGTGGGGAAACCGTAGTTCCACACATAAGGAGGTTTCAATTCCCTGGGTAAGCCGGGGTTAGAAGGATATGTCAAAGGCTACCTCATCCTCGCCTTTAAAATCTCATTAAAAGGTCCTGTAAGACTTGTGACAATAAGGTAACTATGAGATAGTTTAAAATTTAATCAGTATCAAAGTAATCGGGATATTTACCATATTGTATTATTTTTAGTTATCGCGCCGAAATATCAGAAATATCGTGATATTAATATGAGTATCATGATAGTTTAAATACTTAAAATTTAATTTTTTCATAATAAACATAAATTGCTATTAAACTTGGGGCCTCTTCTCTTCATACTCACGATAAATAGCTTACCGGAGGAGGTCAAACATTCGGTGCCCTTGCTTTTCGCAGATGATCTTAAATTGGTATGAGTTATTAAGGACCACATAGATCATGATGAACTACAGCAAGACGTAGATAGGATTATGAGATGGAGCTTACAAAATAAACTTTAATGTAGCTAAGTGCTCGGTGATATCGTTCAGCCGTGCACACAACCCAAGTCACTACCAATATCACATGGAGAGGGTCCCTCTGCG
Source organism: Eilema griseolum (assembly GCA_963662185.1). Taxonomy (NCBI): domain Eukaryota; kingdom Metazoa; phylum Arthropoda; class Insecta; order Lepidoptera; family Erebidae; genus Eilema; species Eilema griseolum. The sequence goes on from OY759245.1 coordinate 21,263,887, forward strand.
GCGTATAACCGAGGTTAAGGATTTGGGCGTGCGCTTTAGCACTGATTTAAATTTCCGTGACCATATCACCGGTGTTACAGACACCGGTGATATGGCTTTCAGAAATTTAGGGTTTGTCTTACGTCAAGCAAACCAGTTTACTAGTATTGCGGCGTTAAGGGCGTTGTATGAGGCTCTCGTGAAGAGTCACCTAGAATTCAATGCGCTAATATGGTCTCCACACGAAGACAAATATAAGGTTATGTTGGAGTGTACCCAGAATAAGTTCCTTCGATTTTTATATTGGAAACAGTATGGTGTCTACCCGGGCTATCCGTGGTTGTATCCTACGTTGTTCGTTCTGGGTATGACAGGATATTATAAGCTGGAAGTGAGGAGGGAGGTGGCTATGGCCACCTATTTGTTTAAAGTGTTTCGTGGGCTTATACACAACCCAGCTATCCTACGGGAAGTAGGGCTGTGTGTACCGGAGGAGTACGCGTTGAAGTGGCGGCGCCCCCCGTTGCTGCGAGTGTGTCGCGCGCGTACCAACTTGCTGCAGAGGGCGCCGCTGACGCGGGCGCTGCGTGCGCTTAATATGATGGCTGACAGATTAGATTTGTGCTTGTTTTCATGCTCCCTGAATGAATTCACAAGGGCTAGTTACTGTGTTTTGAGCGAAGGAATCTAGGTAAAGTTGATATAATCTGATTATGTATCGCTAGTATTAAATAATATATTTTAATAATTTAAATTGTATCATCTGACATTAAATTATTGTGAACTTGACATTAAATATGTAATTTTGACAATTGATTTGAATTGTTATTATGACATTATTGATCGAATTATTATTTTGACACTATGAATTGAAGTATTATTTTGACTTTATTAACTTAATTATTACTTTGACATTATTATTTGAATTATTACTTTGACATCATCAACTGAATAATTATTATTTCTGATATGACATGTTCATGAATAATATTTGAAATGGTAATTATATCTACTTTAATTAATAATATGTTGTGGAATTATTGTTTAGTTTATGAAGCATGATTATGTGTGATTATGATAATGTAAATGACATATATTGTAAATGAAATTATTAAAATTATGTTGCTACTCTGTCGCATTGGGTCTGCCTGTAATGACATTGTATGTATGAAATTAATAAATAAATAAAAAATAAATAAATAAAAAAATAATTATAATTAGTCAGTAATTGTAATATCGCTACTTCAGTTGTGGAAATGCGGTTCCCCGTCTGTTCTTTAAGTTTGCCTGCTGCTTTTGGAAAAAAAGGTAAGTTGCCACAAAGTACCCAGTTTACAGTTATTGTCAAATTTATAAATAAATAAATATCTTACAACACTATACTAAGCATAGCTTAACTGGCTTGTCATATGGAATCTAGAATGCAAACAAACATACTTAGATACTTTCCCCAGACCAATGCAAATAACATTTACAAATAACATTCATGGATACAAATATTTACACTGAGCGGCGATCGAACCCGCACCTCCTGCGTAGCAGTTGCGTTCACTACCGCCACCTGCGAATCTACTTCGAATCAAAACTACCGACAAAGTTACCATAGAAATAAAAACACGGAGGTACTATTAAACCCGTAGAATATGGCGTATGAAGGTATGAGAGCGTACAAAAGTGCCTCGTTCAGCCTTTATTAACGTCATGTAATGCATTTCTGACGAGTCAGCAACCACCGGTATACGTTGGCCATATACGACTGACTACGAATGTACAGTCACCAGCAAAAGTCGATGGTAGAGTCTACATTTAAAAAAAATATCCAATGTACCATCAAGAACCAACCAGTTAGGTGACCCTTTTCTTTGCCAAGCCATAAAATTTTTGAATTCGTGAGTAGCACTTTTTGCAGTCTCGGGTCCTTTAGTGAGGCGTAAAAACGCATCTGATGAGGCCGTCAAGCTGAGGGCCACCATTTGTGATGTTTGTAATGATAAACCTTTTTCAGAGACTTTGTTTTAGCTTATCATCAGGTTATATAGAAAAAAGTGTATATAACTCCCGCATTAACAATAGAATTGGATAAGAAACACAAAAGCTTTATGACCCTTTGTGATGTTTTATATTGAAATAAAACTATTTTCAACGAATTTTATCGTTTTTTATTTTGTTGTTGTATAGTCTCCTTGACAGCTGCTGAACTCGTATTCGAGAACAGTGTAGATAATACAATAACACAATATAAATAGTAACATTTTTTTTATGTTTATTTAACTCGCGACAATATTAGATTCACAAAGATAAATATTATTTCCCGAAAATATTATTTCAATATTAATAAATGTCCAGTCAGAATACATATAAACTGACAGAATCAAATATTTATCGTGGATACTGAATAATATACTAACTTTTACGCAACAAAATATGTTATTACTGAACACTAATGTTTGTATCTACTTAACTTTTGATGCTATCTGTACTTTTGTAATAAAAAGCAATTGTAGGCAGTTAGTTTTTTCCTCCACGTAATAAAAAATGTGTTGGATTTTAGATTTTGCTATTTTGTCTAGGTATATTAATTCGTTTATCGCAGGTGCCCGGTTAATGGCAATAGGCTCGCCACCTATTACATTTGGACCTAAACATGAACTGGCGAAATGTGGGTGCTAGCACCTCTGCCAACCCTTTCGGGGATATAGGCGTGACTTTATTTTATGTTATGTTATATCAATTCGATGATAATAAATGGTACACAAATATATTTGAGATCCAATCAAGCTACCTGCTGATTAAAAGACGAGACTTTGGCACAATTTTTTTTGTTGAATTAGGGTGGGAGGGGGTTAGGTGACAATCTCTCCCATAAAAGCCGTACCAACTAAGTCAAGAGGTAGACAAGGAGTGAGCGGATCCCGGTCTCTTATTTGAAAGCCTCAGATTTGAGCCGGGAACAACGCTAAAATGATGAAGTATATAAATCTTTATTTTAGAAGACTTAATTGCCCATCTTTTGTTTACTAAACTTTTTGAGACGTTTCTAAACGTTTAATTGACGCTACCCGTGACCAGAGGGCTGGTTTATTCCTTGCGAAAAGGATTGGTATTACCATTCAGCGTGGCAATGCCAGACACCCTCCCGGTTGACATCGATGGAGAGGAATTCTTTGATGCCTGAACCTGCAGGAAGGCCAATACAAAATATACCTTGTTTAGGTATATTTTGTATTGGCTTTTTTTAATTTAGATAACTTCCATGTACACTATGTAAATAATATACTTTAGACCTTCAAAACTAGAAACCACAACTAAAATGTACTTAATAATAGGTGAGTTGCCATCCCTTAGCACGCAAACGAGTAACACTGTTACTGGTTGGAAAAAAATTCCAGCGTGTCACAGGTGTTACTGGATGCAACACTTTTTGTCCCAACGAGTAACATAGTTAAACACTGGTGTCATTAAATGAAATATTTATTGTCTGAAAGAAATCGCTTCCAGCGATGAGGCCGCCCATTGTACATTATACTGTATGCATGTTACCTACAAGTTCTACTGTAATCTATTGGTGTACAATTAAGAATTATCTATCTAGCTATGAAAAAAGTGTTAAAAAAAAAAGTGATCTAAAATATTGGTACCTATATATTTACTCTTACATCAGAAATCGAAGGAGGTTTATAGAACAAGCTGTTCAAAACGTAACCATCCATTAAGTACATGTACAAGAAGATAATAAATCTTGAACTCCGTTCGGTACAAATTTATAGCAATACCACAGTCCGAACACGTACCACCGCCGTTTATATCTACCAATAATAGTAATAAAAGTGTTTCAGTGTGTAGGTTATCTTTTTAAGAACTGTACTGTATACTGTGGCAGAGATGGCGCTCTTGGGTATCAGTTAAGAAGTGATTTATACAGAAAAGGCAGAAGACACAAGGGATAATCAAAGTAAAAACGTAAAAGTATCAAAGAATAAATTTTATTTATTCAGTTTAGCCGCATAAAGAGCATATATTTTTCCTCTTTTCTATTTTCTGAGACTGCCTTCAGCTTACCATCTGGCAAGGCGAAGTCTAACATGTCTATAAAAAAAATATGAACCTCAAAATTTTTCGTTTTAGTCTAAAACCGTGTCAAGTGGAGTTTCTTAGATGAGGTGGACCAATGAGGAGCTACGTTGCAGACTATGACCCACCAGCTAATGTGTACTACTTGCCCACTCAGCGTTATCAGAGGCACACGTGAGTTCCTTCAGTGTACACGTAACACTGAAGGAACTCACGTGTACCTCTTAGAACGCTATAGGGGTGTCCGCACACTGGGCAAATAAAGTATTACATGACATGATGCCGTCGACTCGAAATAAGCAGAAAAAAGAAAAAATAGACGTACCGATGCGATCGCAGATAAAACCACGTTGATACGTACGTGGTACATGAATTTACTTGGTTTTTCACCCTGCCTTTTCTTTTACATCTATTTTTTTATTTATCTAATTTCTTATCGTCTTTATATACTCGTAGATAAATAGATAGATAAATGTTAATGTTTAAATAAATATAATCTCTTTATTAGTAAATGTGCAGTTGGTAAAATTAAAATTCCTTGAATAGAATTTTTCTGACTCCTGCCTTTTCTATATAACTTACACGTCATAATGCATGAGGCATAAAGGCATAATTTAGTGTCGCGATTGCAGAGAAAAATCGCGTCGATACGCTTCATGCCTTTTCTGTATAATTCACACCTAGAGATGCGATGAAACTACTAATACCAGTGTGATCATCATCACCCGGTCTAAGCACTTCAGGCAACACCTATACAGATAAACTTCAAATGAAAAGCTCTGCCCACATAGAAATTTACTTCCACATCTACAAAGCAGTTTTTATTTATATGCCACTAAAGTGGTAGACAAGCATACGGCCCACCTGATGGAAAGTGGTTACCTATGGTACCTGTGCCTATTGACCACCTATGAAACCAAGGGCGTCATACTCGCGCCGCCAACCCTGTAACCACAGAGAGTTTCTGTGCCGTCAGTGTAAAAGATAAAGCAGGACAAGCTTTCGTCTTCCCACTGACAGCACAACAAGTCTCTAGTGAGCTCTGGCTGCCCTACTCACCGCCGTGAACACAACACAAGGTTATTATGGCCGCGGTATTCTGTAGGGCAGAGGTACTTCCCCAGTCGGACTGCTCAGTTGGACGGAAATACCGTAGTGTCCTACCTCCACTACTGTATCTATACATAATAATTACATATCCTCTCTGACTAACGTTTTATCAACGCAGATCCTAAACCGCAGATTCAATAAATTCCTCATAGAGGATTTATTTTTGTTCTCAGATATTGATACAACAACAATATCAAGCACTAATATTATCTATTTGACTTTGTGACCTAAATCTAACCTATTGACAGCTGTTCATATATCTCTAAGCTAACATTGATCAAATTTCCTACCCGTTACAAACATATTGACCTAACAAATAACAGAAGACTTTGGGTCTCTATTCGAGGCTTCTAGCCAACTAATTGAGTTTCACTGTGAGTACTCGGACCACAGAAACATATTGGGATTGAACCAATGATATAATTATTATTAACTAGATCTGTTCGTTCTCATTTTATGCACCAATCAGAGACGCGGCAGTGCGCTACGCAAATAAAGTTTTGAATTAAATTATTAATAATAGTTATATTAAAAACCGCCGCGTGGTTCCCGGCAGATTACAATTTGGGCCACCCTATTTCTTAGCATGCGGTGTCTACTACTATACTAAGACTAAGAGATACGGCTGTTTAACATTAGACAGATATGTACAGTCTAGACTCAGCCTGATATGCATGACTTGAGCCATCAATAGTGCCCGGAACACGGCAATAGGTTCACACTACAACGTGGGGGGAAATGTGGGTGTTAATTAACTTCTACGTAACCCTCTGGGGATGAAGGCGTGATTATATATATGTATGTATGTAGGTATATTAATTGATATAAATAATAATATAATTACGGCGTGTTAGTAGTAAATAAATAGCTATACATTTTTGTACTTATTATTTCCACCAGTTTTTAAATCCGCCTTGTACTTCATGACATATCTATAAAATAAGACTTCATTGAATAGAACGGCCATTAGCGTTGTTCACCTACATATTTAGCGTTTGGCGAATTTTTCACTGTGAATAAATACTCACGGGAGATAAAAAATGCAATTATTTTTCTAATCACTTCCCCAATATTTTTCTACTTTTGGAAATAGCATAGTATTTACACGATATTTTTTATGATGTTATTTCAAGTACCGCGGTAGCCTAGTGGTGAGACTGCTGAGACGAGGTCTCGGGTTCGATCACACACCAATGACTTTTCGATGCTTTTCGAAGTTATGTGTGTATTTATCGTCCTAAACATAAACTGGTGAAATGTGGGTGCTAGCGCCTCTGCCTACCCCTACGGGGATATAGGCGTGAGTTTATGTTATGTTATGTTATTACAAGTCAATCTTAACAGTACTGACTAAGTATTAGAAAGTTCCGGTAAGAATTGTCTAAAAAGTTGCCACGTGTTCCCCACACAAGGCCGTTCTATCCTTATATACCCTATATATCTGTGTCTCGAACCAATAATATTGTAGGATTCCATATCACAAAGCAATTTGCTCGAAGAGGGAAGGTGGTTGTTAATTATCTACTCGCAATAAATAAAGAAGGCTTATTATTTGCTGGCATTGGTTATCACTACTATTCATTGTTCTTCCGACCGCTTTCAAAGCTGTTTATATGCCTCCATAATATATCATTTTGAGGCATGGAGGTCTATATTATACGGGGAAAATATAGTTGGTAAAATGTAAATGAAAAGAAAGCAAGGGAATAATTTCATTTGTAAGTTGGTGATTTTTTTTATACCACTTAGGTGGCAGACAAGCACACGACCCACCTGATGGGAAGTAGATATCGTGACCTATGGACGTATGCAACACCTGGGGTGTTTCACTCGCGCTGCCGACCATGAAGAAATTTTCTGATGCCCCTCTTGAAGAACCCCATATTGTAGGTGCTTAGGAAAACCGCAGCAGGGAGGTCATTCCACAGCTTAAGTGTGCGTGGGATGAAGATTGTGATTTTATACAAAGAGGGGCAATATCTGTTATAAGAGTCATCATTGCAAATATAAATAATGCTCCTAACGTGGTTCCTAGTTTTACGACTTCATTAGATGCTTTTTCACGCATCACTTAAACGATTCGAGACATAATACAAAACATATTGAAAAAAGGTGGCCAGAAGCTCTATATTCCAGTGGACTTGAATGAAAAGTTTTATGAGAGTAGAAGCTTGTTAACACAGAAACAAATATCTTTCAACTTTTTTTGTTAGCTATAAGTGATTTAAATTCAATATGTCTTACAAGTACCACCAAGCACCATCAATCTCCAGTATAATCAGCCAAAGACATAAGTAATACGCGCGCTTTTGTTTTTTTTTTAGTTACCATGGGTCTCCGCGTCAACGTACGGCCAACTCGTACCGGCCATTCATACATCTGCGTTCGATTTCTATGAATGATATCATGTTCCAAATTCAAATCACTTTAATGTCATCATCATCATCAACAATCGTTGTAAAATACCGTAACTTGAAAAACTTCACATTGGTGTCTCGCCATTAATAATTTGACTTATTATTACTTGACATTGGCAAAATTGCGGTGATTTACTGCAGAAGCCATTAATAAAGAAAGGAATGAGAAGAAGAAAAGAACTGTTTGCTCCCGCTTACAGAGGAACATGTCTATATACACTCGAGAGCAATGAATCCGGGTCACTTAAAGAATCCTAAAAATCTCGGAAACTAAAAATGCTAGGTTAATGCAATAAATTGTATTTAATAGACAATGTAATACTCCTTAAATGAAGGTATTAAAACTTCTTAGTTATTGTAAAGTTATATCATAAAAAAATCAAATTTGAAAAAGGGCCACTTTCGAAGATGGAACTACGAAATTACAGCATTTGGTGTTGCTTTTGTTTGTAATCTGTCATTTATGTGGGTACATAAACCATGTTGATAGTGCTCTATATTCATTAATCAAGCTGAAATTATGTCGCTTACGCCTGAAGAATGCACCAGAATACTTACAATGCTGGAAACCGGCCGGAGTCAGCGCGATACAGCCAGGACTGTCGGTGTGTCGCTGTCAACAGTACAAAGAGTTCTCCGACGTTACGAAGAAACTGGTTCTAACCTACGCAGACCAGGAACGGGCAGAACCAGGTGTACCACAGCACGAGAAGACCGATACTTGGTGAACACCATGCTTCGAAATCGCTTTCTCACAGGAACTGAACTCACCAATCAGTTTCGACGCCTCGGAGGAAGTAACCCAAGTGCATGGACAGTAAGACGTCGGCTTGCTGAATCTAACTTAAAACCCCTTAGACCTGCAAACGGCCCTAAACTGGAGCGTGGGCATCGTATTTCGAGACTAAGTTATGCCCAGAGCCACGTAAATTGGAGTATTGAAGATTGGTCAAAAGTTATGTTCTCCGACGAATCAAAATTTATGCTCTACAAGCACGATGGAAGACACAGAGTGTATCGAAGACCAGGGGAAAGATTCAAGCAAGCATGCATCGAAGAAAAAGTAGCCTACGGTGGTGGGTCTGTACTTGTGTGGGCCGGAATTTCTTCTGAAAGTCGCACAGAGCTGGTGATCATAGAAAACGGCTCTTTAACTAGCGTAAGATATGTGGAAGAAATCCTCAATGATCACGTTGGTCCATTTATGGTCAATTTAGGTGAGGATGCTATATTTATGCATGACAATGCCAGACCTCATACAGGTAGGATTGTGAATGACTACCTTCAAGAGATGAACATTACTCGTATGGAGTGGCCAGCGCGCAGCCCGGATATCAACCCGATCGAGCATGCTTGGGACGAGCTAGGCAGATGCGTAAAACAACGAAACCCTCCCCCAATCACGCTTCGTGAGCTCAAAATTGCTCTCACAGAGGAATGGGAGAATATTCCCCAAAATCGTATAAGGAACTTGGTGTACAGCATGCCAAACCGCGTAAACGCAGTAATGGAAGCACGAGGAGGCAATACGAAGTATTAAAATTCAAGAAAATCGTAATAAAGTTCAAAAATTTCATGTTTCCTATTTTTGTTTTAAGGAGAGATCAGCAGTTTTTTTCTTTATGTAATTTTGTGTTAATAAAATGTATGGTGACTCATATTTTTTTTACTTTCATTTAAGGAGTATTACATTGTCTATTAAATACAATTTATTGCATTAACCTATCATTTTTAGTTTCCGAGATTTTTAACATTCTTTAAGTGACCCGGATTCATTGCTCTCGAGTGTATATAGAAGACATAGCCTTTATCCCTGGAGGGTTAGGCAGAAGTGAATTGACACCCACATTTCACCAATAACTGTATTCGGTTCCACGTAATAGGTGGTGAGCCTATTGCCGTATATCGGAAACTATAGTTGCCTCGAGCCCCACATCTGGGGCTGAGTCTGGGCTGGATGTTAAACAGCCCTATTCCTTAGTCGCCTTGTACGACGCCCACGGGAATAGATGGGGTGGCCCAAATTCTACTCTGCCGGGAACCACGCGGTTAATGTAGAAGAGATGAAAAAATTTCTAACATTATGGCACAGCGGCTATATAATTTTAAGTGTTATATCTTTTGAAGTTAAAACCATCATCACAGTAGTTTGTCTTTGACAGTAGTTACAAATGAAATTGTCGTTTTTTTTTAAGAAATTGGAAGAAACCCAATTTTCTACTAACATTTCTGCATTGCTTTTAGGAATGACAAATGCATATTTTGTTTTTTTGTGTATGAATGAGACAAAATTAAGCTAGCAAACACTTTTATTACATTTTTGAAAGTGACAGCTATAAAAAAGTAATACGAAATTTGTCATCAAAATGCATAGCATTTAGGAAGTACTGTTTTTGAAGATATAATTTAATTTGTCAAGCGGCCAATAAATACAAAATTTAATACAGAGTTGTAAAATCTTGAAATCAACTTTCAAACAAAATATTAAGAATGGAAATAGCTATTAAATTACAGGAGTAACAAACTCATGAATCTGTAAGAAAATTTCGGATATTTTATACTTATTTTAAAACTATTGATATGTCAAAATACAAAGCAATTATGTCAATTTTTATTCAAGTGAATCAATCATGTCAAACGTCTTCTCAATATAAAATGATACTCGTATAAAACTCACTTACTGCTGGATATATTACAGAATATATTCAGTAATATATATATGTAAGAAATTCCTTTCATTTCCATCTATTTTTACCACCCCTTCACATTGTTATACAAAAAATTATGAACCATAAATTTAAACATATTTCAAATGAACGTCCCGTCCTGCCATCAAAGAGGATCAGTTCTCGTTGTTAACTCCTATTACAAGTGAAATTGGATACCAATAAATCGAAAACATAATGGACTTTTAGATTTATTCTGAATACGAATTCGCGTTCACTGTTATATACCCAACTTTGCTACCAGACACTGTAAAGGTGGTTTCATATTAGCAAGCCATAAAATTATCCGGCTGATTTTATTTCATAAAAAATTCAACAACAGAATTGTCTGGAAATATTTGGCATAAAAATTATAAAACCTATAGGTACATTGTTCCGTACCGTCTCGATATTTTTTTAATACCACTTAGGTGGCAGAGACGCACACGTCCCACCTGATGGAAAGTGGTTACCGTGGCCTATGGGCGTGTGCAACACCAAGGGAGTCGCACTCTCGCTGCCAACCCTGTGAGCTCAGAGAATTTCTGTGCCATCAGTGTAAAAGACAAAGCAGGACAAGCTTTTGGCTTTCCCACTGACAGCACCAAAACTCTCCAGTGAGCACTGGCTGCCCTACTCACCGCCGGGAACACAACACAAGGTTATAATGGCCGCAGTATTCTATAGGGCTAGGGTACTTCCCCAGTCGGACTGCTCAATTGGACGGAAATACCGTCGTGTCGTACCTTCTAACAAATCATGTTACCTAAAAATCTAATTATGATGAAGCAAGTCACCTGTAAAGTCGCGTGGTTTCCAGCAGAGAAGAATTTGGGACACCCCATCTCTTCCCATGCGATGTTGTACAGGGCGACTAAAGTATAGGGCTGTTTAACATCAGACAGATATATGCATCCCATACAGCCTCAAATGCATGCATGAATCAACATTACTGCCCAGAATACGGCAATAGGCTCACCTCCCATTACGCGTGGTCGATTACAATTATTGTTGAAATGTGGGTGTTAATTCACTTCTGCCTAAACCTCCGGTCATAAAACTATTTTACGTTTAAAAAAATCTCATCGCCAAATTAATACTTACAGATGATTTTGCTGTCATAACTGTGCCTAAAATCTTTGAAAGGTCTACAAAATCCATCGATATATTGTAGGGCCATATTATAATAGCTACCGTATACGGTAAAGGTGGTTTCATATAAGCGAGCTATAAAATGATTTTGATTATTTTGATTGATTTGATATTTTACCGTCTGTACCATGGGGAGTGTTCTGATGAGCTCTTCCAATTAGTTCCACCCTCCCCTTTCCTACACAGGACAACACGTGCAGGTTTTAGATGTCATCCGCACACGGTGCAAAACATCCGATCAAGAACCAAGCGGTTCGGAGACTCTTTCCTCTGTCGCACCATTAAGGCCTGGAATTCATTACCAGCTCACGTGTTTCCTTCTTCCTATAGTCCCAGGTCCTTTAAGCAGGGCGTGAAAAAGCATATGATGAGGCCGTCAAGCTGAGTGTCACCATTGTCACACGGTATGTGTAAGTAATGGTGACCCTCTTTTCTGGGACTTTGCCTTCAGCTTACCATCAGGCAAGGCGAAGTCCAATTGACGTCTCCTATATAAAAAAAAAAAAAAAAATCTGGTGACAGTCTCTGTGGCGTGGTGGTAGTGAAAGCAGTCGCAACATAGAACCCCGTTCAGTGCAACTATTTGTATGCATGCATATGAATATTTACATTGGTCTGGTCGGAGACCACGTGAAGCCACTGATCCCGGTTGCCAATACGTATGTCTATGGCGGACAAAACGGCTAGTTGGAGCCAAAATTCCAAGAACTGGTCAAACTGCAATGCTTTGATATCACCTTTGGAATCTGGAGGTTGGATACACTTCACTGAAAATATCGAAGTTTAGCCAAAACCGCGGTTAAACTGGGACCCCAGAGTCCGAGTTGGAAGCTTCGGATGTGACTGGAATTAACGCTAAGATGAAGAAGAAGCCATTAAATGATTTTGACGCCTTTATCGTTTAAGTTTGTGAACGGGTTTAGTTGACAATTGTACAAGAACAACATAAATCACAAGACACAAAGGGATAAAATGACGAATGAGCGTGGATTTACTTCCGAAATTGTCTAACGCCGTAACAGGTCTTGGGACTTTTGCATGTAAAATTCACCCGAGTCTTGTGCGTTTTACCTGTAATTTCACGAGTAAATATTTTTTTAAAAACTCCTTCGTCGTCTTACATGGAAGCCAATTACCGAATTTCATACCTGACTACGGCGAAGCAAAAGTAGGGTTATGATTTTGACAGGCTATGTATGTATGTGTATAACCGCGGTAGCCTAGTGGTATGGGTAATGGACTGCTGAGACGAGGTCTCGGGTTCGATCCCAGGTTTTACTATGGCACACACCAATGACTTTTCGATGCTTTTCGAAGTTATGTGTGTATTTATCGCAGGTTTATAAGTGCCCGGTTAATGGCAATAGGCTCGCCACCTATCACATTGGGACCTAAACATAAACTGGCGAAATGTGGGTGCTAGCACCTCTACCTACCCCTTCGGGGATATAGGCGTGTGTTTATGTTATGTTATTATGTATGTATGTATGTAGGTTCAACTGTTCCCTCACAGCTCCTCAACCACTTATTAGAAATGGACAAATGAGGTATCGTTAGAAGCATCTTTGTCGTCCGCTGGTTATAGGCTATATAACGTTTCACTGAATGTACTGTGGCACCCTCAAGCGGCTTTAAAGTACTGTGTCAAAAATTTAAGATAAATATGTCCTGTTTGGTATCATCTGAAAGGACTTAATTGGCACATTTCAAATATTTATCGATTAAGTACCTATTGCTTAACCCAAAATAATATAAATAAAAAGTTAAGTTTAAAACCAAAACCCGACTACTGAGAAGTTACGCTCTAAAAAGTTATTTAACAAGAAAATAAATCAAGAATAGCCGTGGTCGTGTGCCACTTTTCCCTAGAACGTATTGTTCTGCTAGACTTACTTATTCCAAAGTAATCAAAGCACGCAATGATTTTAAAATAATTTCTGAATATTGTTTTGAAATAACGTACTAACAGTTCAATTAGTCATCATCTTTTGCTACTCATAGTGACTAAACTAAAGATCTACTTAAATAAACTAACATGCTACCTAAAATCGCTATTGTTTCTATAACATGCTTTGTGAATACCCCTACCGTTGTTAAACACGGGTTCCTTGAATAATTTTCAACATAACCGTTTGTATATCAAAATTTACGTTTAAGGCGGGGTTGCAATCGTTTTTATTATTTTAAACATATTTTAAGTTATAAAGTGAATTCCGCTAAATAAAAGTTTATTCATAAAATAGGCTATTTTTATACAACTTTGACATTGTATGACATTGTATGTATGAAATAAATAAATAAATAAATAAATAAATAAATAAATAAATAAATAAATAAATAAATAAATAAATAAACTTATGTGGCAGACAAGCACACGGTCTACCTGATAGAAAGTGGCTACCATGACCTATGGACGTGTGCAACACCAGGGAGTCACACCTGTGCTACCGACTCTGTAAGAACAGAGAGTTTCATTGCCGTCAGTGCAGAAGACACAATCAGGACAAGCTTTTGGTCTTCCCACTGACAGTACAAAAACTCAAAACTCTCCAGTGAACTCTGGTCACCCTACTCACCGCGAGGAACACAACACGAAGTTATGATAGCAGTGGTATTCTGTAGGGTGGAGGTACTTCCCCAGTCGGACTGCTCAGTTGGAACGGAAAACCGTCGTGTCCTACCGTCAAATGAGGTTCGGAAACAGAAATACGATTCTCAATATTTGACTTTATGGAAATTAGCGTCAAACGTGGCTCTAAAGTGCTCCAAATCACTATTTCAAACACATTTCACACTAAGTCGCCATTAACAAATAATGTCGAAGTTTGTATTTAAAAAAATATATTTTTTTTTATATAGGACACGTCATTTAGACTTTTGACTGATGGTAAGCTGAAGGCAAAGTCTCAGAAAAGAGGGTCACTATTACTTACATATACCATGTGACAATGGTGACACTCAGCTTGACGGCCTCATCATATGCTTTTTCACGCACCGCTTAAAGGACCCTGGTAGGAAGAAGGGAACACGTGAGTTGGTAATGAATTCCAGACCTTAATGGTGCGACAAAGTAAAGAGTCACCGAACCGTTTGATTCTAGATTGAATATTCTGCACCGTGTGCGGGTAACATCTTTTTTTCTCTCTCGCGGATTTTATATTATTACCTATTCGTCGCACTGCAACCCCGCCTTAAGTCTAGCTAATACCTGGGTGTATCTAGCTAGCGGTATGTGTCTGGTAAGTCTAGAGCTGCCTTAATTTGAGGATGAGAATTAGTATCCCGGGAAAACTGGGTAAATTAGAGCAAGGTTACCATTGCTGTTGTTAGTTATACATTCATCATTCCCAAGGGTTTTACCTTTTGAGAGTTAAGATGGACTTGATATTCAAACAGGATAGAAACGAAAAAATATAATGACGCATTATATACATAGATTCATCATACAGGAAAATGCCGGTTTTTAAAAATGGCGCAAATTCTAAGTATAATAAAATTATAGCTTCGTACTAATAATGTCAATATTAGTGTAAAACTCGACGGGATGTTTATCAAGTTTATTATTTTTACTGAGCTATCGATATTTTGGCGCTGTTACAAGCGCCGTGATCATGGTGTACTGACGACCGCCCAGCTAGTTGTTATTGAACAGACCATATGGTAGACCGAAATATGAAGATAGTTTTTATTGAGAACTTCTTTAAAATATTCGCGACCTTATCTGTCAGTCATGTATGGTAAGTACGCAGGTTGTCGTTCAACCTTATAGTCCAGGCACTTAGGTGTAGATGTACGTCTAGGTGGCATGATCCGCTCCGTGTAACTGTTATTCCGTGGAATGCCTCCTAAATGTACTATTTCAGCATCTAATTGGTCCTGTTCGTATAGGTTACATGCGCGGTCCGTAAGTGACCCCCCGGGGATAAAGGCTTGATTATATGTATGTATGTATGTATTTAAGAGAAATCTGAATGTTATAATGAGCTTATCCAGTCATCAATTATCAGCACTATTCAAATTGGTATACAAATTGGACAGAAGCAGTTGATAGAGGGTTATCTTGACCTACTCCGGAGACAAA
The DNA here is from genome assembly GCA_963662185.1 of Eilema griseolum. NCBI lineage: Eukaryota > Metazoa > Arthropoda > Insecta > Lepidoptera > Erebidae > Eilema > Eilema griseolum. The sequence continues at coordinate 21,279,402 of OY759245.1, forward strand.
AAGCTCGAATATGTGCATATATTTAATAAAATTTTAGAACAATTAGTATACTTACTTTTCCTATAAGCTATTTTACCTATTGGTAGGTAGTAAGATACGACGGTATTTGCGTCCAATTGAGCAGTTTGACAGCGGGAGTACCTCCGCCCTACAGAATACCGCGGTCATAATAACTTCGTGTTATGTTCCCAGCGGTGAGTAGGGTAGCCAGAGCACACTGGAGAGTTTTTGCTGTCAGTGGGAAGACTAAAGGCATGTCCTGCTTTATCTTATATTGACGGCACAGAAACTCTTTGGGATTACAGGATGGACGGCGCGAGTGTGACTCCTCTGGTTTTACACACGTCCATATGCCATGGTAACCAGTATTCACCACCAAACCAAAAAAAAAAAATCTAAAAGCATGCATATCAAAATTACTCCAATATGTATTCACCTTTAAGAATTTTATTTCATCAGTATAGTTAGGGCAATAAAATCGTAGTTTCGATATCAATCGTATCAAGGTAACAGGGGTCGTTACGTAGGCTTGTAGTTTGAGTAATGGGCCCAGTTATTGGGTATACCTATTGTATTCGGCGATGGGGAATATTGGGAGGCTTTTATAATAAATAAATACTGATTGTTATAAAAGTATATCATGATTTGGCGGAAAATAGCATGGTTAAGTTTGGTTTTATGTGATTTAGTTCTTTTTTTGTTCTGTATTTAAAAAGAGTTTGGGTATGAAATGTTACATTATAATTATATGTAACAACAATTGCGAGAGTGCAAACGGAAGGTAGGACACCCCCTAGCCAGATGGACAGATGACCTGAATAATGCGGCGGATACAGACTGGATGCAGAAGGTGGAGACTCGGATAAAATGGCGCACATTGGGAGAGGCCTATGTCCAACGGTGGACTGCAGTGGGCTAATTGTTTGAATGATATGTAACAAAAGAATTAATTGGCATTGTACAATTATGCCCACAAATTGTGTCTACACATAAGCGTTGTGGAAATTTTGGCGGTATTTATTGGCATTTCACCGTAACGTAGCCCTAGCATAAGAGTATATCATTATTGATACACTTCAATGTCACGACAGTGTAGAATTGGGACCACCCCTTCTCTTCGCTTTCGTACAATGCGACTAAGAGATAGAGCTGTTTAATATCTGACAAATATATACAGCCCAGACTTAGCCTCAGATGCATAGCTTGAGTCAACAATAGTGCCCGTAACACGGCAATAGGCTCACTCCCTATTACGTGGGACCGAATCCGATGAAATATGGGTGTTAATTCACCTCTGCCTAACACTCCGGGGTGATTATGTGTATGTATGTAATCAATGTCACAATGTTGCCAGCCTTCTGGGAACAATGCCAGTTGGTAACGATACGGAGAAGTTTTATGACGCATGTATTTAGTTTTTATTTCAATGGTTTAATGACGGTAGAGGACGCTCGCGAAGTGTGCAAGGACAGAAGTAATTGGCGGCTAGTTTTCTCTATCTACCCTGGAAGAATAAAGGCGTAAGTATATGTATGTAATTATGTTCAAAGGTCTTCATTACTCTTACTACCATTTTTTTATTGCTTTTGCAATTACTTACCCCAACGTTTCCTATACTTTTTTGTCGGCAGCGTGAGTGTGACACCCCTGGTGTTGCATACGTCCATAGGCCACGGTAACCGCTTCCCATCAGGTGGGCCGTGTGCTTGTCTGCCAACTAAGTGGTATAAAAAAAAAGAAAAAATATACAAAAAAGCTGGTGTAGGGCTTTCTTCTCACTTATCGGGTCCGCTAATAATTTTAGTTTGGTACATCACCTTATTCAGATGCGGCTGTCGCTGAACTTCCTGACCCTGAGAGGAGCCTGCGCAGAGCCTAGCTCAATATTTTTTTTTAAAGAACATTAGAACCGAAATTACTGATATACCCTCCAGCTAAGCTAAATTGCTTGTGTTAGGAGTGGGTTCACATCGGTAGTATAATGGCCAGGATTCGAATCCGGACCCTTGCGATCGTAAGGCCGACTCCTTAGCTACTAATCTACTGACGCTACAACCAATAAACATTAGAATGTTATATTATGGTAGTTTTATTTGAATTGTAAACAATTAAAATAATAATATAAGTTTATTATTTAAATGAATAAATCCCAGAATGACATTTTTTTTTTTTTTTTTTTTTTATATAGGACACGCCAACTTGACCTCACCTTGACATATTTATATATTGGGACTATCTCGGGTGAATCCAAGAGGTGAAGCTAGTTTTCTATACTTAAACCGATGCTAATAGACTCGTGATTCACCCCAACCCAACCTATAGATAGATGGACATACCCAGTGACTCAGCATAATGACGTGAAATTTTATTCGAGTTTCGTTGAATTTTCATATCAGAAAGAGTGAAGACAGTTTTTGGCACAAATAACATATATTGTGGCATATATTAAGGCACATACGTTTTTAGGAGTTTTGGATTTTTTATACCACTTAGGTGGCACACAAGCACACGGCTCACCTGATGGGAAGTGGTTACCGTGGCCTATGGACTTGTGCTTGTTATGACAGGGGTTTCACACTTTTGCTACCGACCCTGAAGAAACCTCTTAATGACCCTTTTGAAGAACCCCGTATTGTAGGCGCATGGGAAGAATTTAACGGGGAAGAAATAAAGATTGGTAGCTTAATGGTTAAGAAGTCAACTTTACGAACGAGAGGGTCTGGGTTCGAACCCATTATACCTACTTCTAACATGAACCCACTCCTAACACAAGTAATTTAACTTAGTTGGCCTTCACCCTTTCCTCCACAGTTGGGCAAAATTATTATAGTACCTAGTAGTTCTGTGAACAGTCTGTAGACCTAGTGAACACCCTTTACCATATTTTTCTGGCATCCTATACCTATCAATATAATATATATCCTGGCTATATCAGCCCTGTATGTTTCACCAAAAAATAATGACGATCCGTTCATAAATAATGTGTCAGCAAACTTCCCCTCTTTTCTCCCCCATTTTTCTCCTATCAAAAAAAACTTTCGACAAAAGTAGAATTTTAAGTCAATAAACACGTTTACCAAGTTTGGTGAGAAGCAGTTTCAATTTTTTTTTTTTTTATATATAGGACACGTCAATTGGACTTCGCCTTGCCTGATGGTAAGCTGAAGGCTAAGTCCCAGAAAAGAGGGTCACCATTACTTACATATACCGTGTGACAATGGTGACACTCAGCTTGACGGCCTCATCATATGCTTTTTCACGCCCCGCTTAAAGGACCCGGGACTGTAGGAAGAAGGAAACACGTGAGCTGGTAATGCTTCTTAATGACCTATTATTAGGCTAGAGGCTTCTTCATTTGAACACCTATAGTGTATAACTACCAGTGGCAACTAAAGATTGTACTTTGAAGCCTTGGGTCCACTTTTCTACTTCTCCTTTCCACTGCCATCTAAAGGCAAAATCCGCACAAGAGCCTGATAGTTACATTATTTGGTGAACCAGCTTAATAATATATTAGAACATGAAAGAAAGAAAGAAGAAAGAAAAAATCATTTATTCTATTTCTTATTAACATTAACATACATATAATTACGCCAATATACCCGGAGCGTTGGGTTGAGATGAATTAACACCCACATTTTTTTTATACCACTTAGTTGGCAGACAAGCACACGGCCCACCTGATGGAAAGTGGTTACCGTGGCCTATGGACGTTTGTAACACCAGAGGAGTCACAGTCGCGCTGCTAACCTTGTAAGTACAGAGTTTCTGTGCTGTCAGTAGAACGTCCCACTTATTAGGTCCCACGTAATAGGGGGTGCGCCTATTGCCGTTTCCTGGACACTATTGTTGACTCAAGCCATGCATCTGAGGTTGAGTCTGGACCGTATATATCTATCTGCTGTTAAACTGCCCTTTCCCTTAGTCGCCTTGTACGACACCGCATGAGAAGAGATGATGTGATCCAAATTCTACTCTGCCGGGAACCACACGGCTTATTTTACGTACGAACGTATTAATATTAAGTACATACATATCATACAAAATAGCGACGTACGGGCCCGAAAAACCCGCCACCTCAGCATGATGCTGCACTCACACGTCTTTTGTGTGACGTAAAGCGCTGATTTTCAGGTGGCACCTATGAAGGAGGGGCGTCACGCCACAGTGAACATGACATTTGAAATTTTCACAGTAGACGATAGTAAAATTTTCATAATGTAACTAGGTAAAAGCCTAGTGGTATGGGTAATGGACTGCTGAGACGAGGTCTCAGATTCGATCCCAGGTTTTACCATGGCACACACCAATGACTTTTCATTGCTTTTCGAAGTTATGTGTGTATTTATCGCAGGTTTATAAGTGCTCGGTTAATGGCAATAGGCTCGCCACCTATTACATTAGGACCTAAACATAAACTGGCGAAATGTGTGTGCTAGCACCTCAGCCTACCCCTTTGTTGTTTGTTATGTTAGTAAGTAAAGTAGTAAATGAATATACATTGCATCTGCCTACAAATGTAAACAAAAGAGTTGTAATTTTAAGAATGTCGTCATGAAATTACCAAAACCGCAATGCAAACTTTTACACCATTAAAAAGCACGTTTTATCTTTTACTTTTCCGTTAATTTTGCAAAAACAGTGAACAATTTCGCTGGAACATGAAACGTGAGAGTGCCGCTATCTCGATACATTTGTAAAAAACCGTTTTCACCCGCCAGTTACGATAATACTGTTATTTTGGATGAAAATAATAATGAAGGAAGAGCTAGTGGTACAGGTTCATGACAAAGATTGTATGAAACTGCAGGCAGTAAATGCGAGCCTGATTAGGCGGCAGACAAAGATATTGAGGAGGTAGGACACGGCGGTATTTCCGCCCAATTGAGCAGTCCGACTGGGGAAGTACCTCCGCCCTACAGAATACCGCGGTTATAATAACTTCGTGTTGTGTTCCCAGCGGTGAGTAGGGTAACCAGAGCTCACTGGAGAGATTTTGTGCTGTCAGTGGGACGACCAAAGGCTTGTCCTGCTTTGTCCTCTACACTGACGGCACAAAATCTCTATTCTTACAGGGTCGGCAGCACGGATGTGACTCCACTGGTGTTACACACATTCATAGGTTAAGGTAACCACTTTCCATCAGGTGGGCCGTGTGCTTGTCTGCCACCTAAGTTGCATATTAAAAAAAAACACGGCCCACCAGGTGGAAAGTGGTTACCGTAGCCTATGGACGTGTGCAACACCAGGGAAAACACACTCGTGGTACCGATCTTTAAATATCCTTCTTATATATACTCCATATCGTTGTCAAATTCAAGTTCAAAAGGGGCATCAGAAGGTTTCTTCGTGGTCGGCAGCACGAGAGTAATACCCCTAGTGTTGCATACATCCATAGGCCACGGTAACCACTTCCCATCAGATGGGCCGTGTGCTTGTCTGCCGCAGTGGTATAAAAAAAGTCACTTGGAGAACCAAGATAGAGACTTCATTTTACTTGACTGCTTCATTGATACTGAACATTCCTATAACCACGCTTCTGAATCTGTGAAGGGGTAGTTAGAAATATCGCTAAATGTTACAAAATAAAGAAAAGGGGTCCAGCATTTCCCTTTGTTACATGGGACCGAAAATCATAGTTGGTGTGTGGCGATACCACATATACCCAGCGCCATCTAGCGACAGCACACCAAACGAGGACGTCATTAAGAATCCTAAATCGCGCAAGTGAAGTTCTTGCACTGTTACAATATATTTACATCATCCCAACGACAATCGTTGGGCTGCGGCCCGCCAGGCATGATCACCTTGTTAGGTCGGAGGATCCTCCCTTTGTGTCGGAGGAACATCACACCTTGTTTCTCCACAGGTGAAATATGAGTGTTAATACAAGTCTGTCTACCACCAGTATCAGAATAAACGGAATATTTACCATGTTTCATTATTTTGAGTTTCCGATATTTCGGCGCTGTTGCAAGCACCATGATCACGGAGGAACTGGAGTATTGGCGGTGAACAAAGAAAAAGTTTTTTCTTCTAGGAGTAATTATATCGATCTACCCTCTTTCGAGTTCTTTTACTACGCGTATCTGCACTACTATTGGTTTCACTCTCACTACAAACTCGAACCCGATCTCGATCACGTTCTCGACAAACGATGCTCACTGTATCCACTCGCGATTTTGTTTTAGCTTGTTCCCGGTTGTTTTTGCAAAGACGGACCACTGGATGCCAGACGTTCGGCAGTTGAAACCCATCCTCACGATTGAAATTTTTATACTTTTTTATTTCAATTGCTTCCCTTACCAGTCTTGGTATATAGTGGCGTTCTGTCGAAAGCATCTGAGGGTTATGTAGCTCGATCCAGTGGTTAGTACCGGACTCCAATAAATGTTGAGCGATTGCAGATTTATGCGGTTCATTGCTTTTGACTGCCCTGATGTGTTCCTTGATTCGGCATGTAACCGTTCTTTGTGTTTGTCCTATATAAGAACTGCCACAGCTACAGTCAATCTTGTACACTCCCGGTCTGTCCAATGGGGAGCCATCTTTGGGTGAGCGCAGGCATTGCGACAGCTTTTTAAAAGGAGTGAAAATGAATGGTAAATATCCCGTTTATTCTGATACTGATGTCAATGACCATGATAGTTTAAATATCTGTCTACCACTTCCGGAGTTTGCGTTAATTTATACTTATATTATTATAAAGCTGAAGGATTTGTTTATTTGAACGCGCTAATCTCAAGAACAACTGGTTCGAATTGGAAAATTCTTCTTGTGTTGAATAGCCCGTTTATCGACAAAGGTTATAGGTAGGTAAGGTTATAGGTCATATCATCAAGCTATTTCTTAAGAGAGCGGAATAATGATCATAAATGTCAACAAATCTGGCAGATTTGCATATATCATTTGAAGACTAAAAAGTTACGGGCTCAAAGGTAAGGAAAGGAAATATCAGGTTTCATTATATGCCCCAGGCGGGGCTAGGGCGTGTCAGTGTAGTATAATATATATCTATGAATACCGATAGTAATTACTTTAGCCCTCACATCTCTACTAAACACAAGCCAAAACTCTGGCATCACAAGTGTTCATAAGGCCTAATGGGCTCGGTATTACGCATTCCAGCACCAGACCCGGTCCGAGAGGCATTAGTAATTGATCGAATACATTAATATCGACAGGCAACCGGTTATTACCAGTTTCCGACTATCCGTCTCGCCAATAGGACGGATATCAATTTACAAGTGTCCCAAAAATGTTCGGGGAAATGTTATTATCTATTTTGGGGTAGTATTTCAGGAAATTTTTGTTTTGTTTTAGATATACACCTACACCTTGACGTAAGACTTACGCATCTCAAATTATTTCTAATATAACGTAAAACTTTTTGTTTCATTGCCTGAAACAGTAATTTTTAGAGTTGAGCTAGTCTTTATTTAGATATGCGATGTAATGTTTTTGATGCTATTATGGGATATTCAATGATAACCTGAAAAAGGTGGCTGGGATAGACTGGATGCGGAAAGCAGAGGATCGGATGAAATGAAATGCACTTGGAGAGGTCTATGTTCAGCAGTGAACTGCGGTGGGTTAATTGATTCATAGTATATTCAATAAAGTGTTATATAAAGTAAGCGGGGCGGATTTTTTTACGTGCCAAAATCTCCACGGATACCGAGGGATTATGTTGGACTCAAACCGACTAAAACGCAGGGCGCCTAAGGGTCATTGTTGGTTGCCGAAGGTGAGGTGAACGACCCAGGACCATCTCGCTCGATCTGGCCCTCAGCGGGTGTGGGAACCACAAAGTCCACAACTCGTCACCGGAAACGGGGAGGCGAGCAACGCGCGTCATCGGCGCGGCTTGCTTCTGCTAGGGTGACAGGTGGCTCCACCTGTCACGCCCAGGCCTGAAGCAGGATGTAACTAGCTATATAGATAAACACATATATTTATACGTTGTAACAAGAATTGAATATTTGTGTTGCAACCAGTACCACCTGTGATATGTGGGAATTTTTGTTCCCAACCAGAAACACCGATATTTTGCAGAGTTACTCGTTGGGACGAAAATCTCTTTTGGGCGCCTACTAAGGTGGTGGAATGACTTAGTACTGAGTGAATGACACACCAAGTATGTAACGCTCATGTAAGTAGGTAGGCAGGCTAGTAGGGATTGACCTCACAGACCAGACACTGACCAAGTTAATGTAATAATATATTGTTTTTTTTTTATACAACTTAGGTGGCAGGCAAACACACGGCCACCATGTAAAGTGGTTACCATGACCTATGAACGTGTGTAACACCAGTGGAGTCACATCCGTGCTGCCGACCCTGTAAGAACAGAGATTTTGTGCCGTCAGTGTAGAGGACAAAGCAGGACAAGCCTTTGGTCATCCAACTGACAGCACAAAAACACTCCAGTGAGCTTGAGGGTAGCCAGACCCTACTCACCGCCGGGAACACAACACGAAGTTATTATAACCGCGATATTCTGTAGGGCGGAGGTACTTCCCCAGTCGGACTGCTCAATTGGGCGGAAATACCGCCGTGTTCCACCTCCTCAAATATAATATATTTTTTTAGAAACAAAAAAAAAAATTAGGAAATATATTCTTTCCCCATATATAGGAAAAAGTTGAAGCTGGTATGTATAATTTTATAACTATTAACATCTAAATTATTTTAATATATAGAAATATAGCTTTGTGACCGCCAATACAACCACTACCTTTGAGAATGTCGTGAGGCGAAACCGGCCAGGTGAAAAATAAAAACAGTGGAAAAGTACAAAGTGTCTTATTCAATATGTGTAGCAGGTTCCATCAATTGCCATCAATCAACAGTATTAACAAGTTAATAATGTATTTAAAAAGGGCTGGTCAAAAGCACTTGAAACCAATTTATTCACATGAAAAGTTGTATGACAGTAAAGTCAACGTTCAACATTATACAATCGCATTATACACACGCACTTATATTTTTTTTTTTTTTTTGAGAGTGACTGATATTTCTACAATACATCCCTAAAATGAAGTCCTGCGCCAGAGACTAGTCCTTTACTTAGCAGATGCACTGTCTAACAGGGGTTGTACACACTGTACATATTCCCTTGTACTTATGTGTTGTGAGGACTTCCCAATCCTTAAAGGAAACCCTATAGCGGATTCTTGTTCATAGCTTAAAAGGCGCACTGATGAGCTGACGCCGCCGCCAGTCGCATACGACAACTCCTGACACATGCAGTAGATACACGTAATTCATTGCGGCTTCTAAATGGCCCGCTAAATCCGTATTGAAGTCTAACAGGTAATGTATTTGCTGCATGTTTCGGCAGTTGTCAAATGCGGTTGGCCTCTGAATCATACCAAAACTCGAGCCTCACAGATATTACTAGAGCCCTGTACACCCTGTACTTATATGTTATTACAAGTTGACCAGCCCCAGCTTTGCTTCGATATATTGAAATTCCATACCACCTTTTTGAGCCCGTATATTATTTGTTGACATTTGTGATCACTGCTCCGCTCCCTTTATTGTAACGTGATGGTTTATATCCTATAACCTTTGTTAACAAATGGGCTATTCAACACAAAAAGATTTCATAATTATACAATGGTTCGGGACTTTCCGCGGTTAAATCATGGAATTTAATTGCGAAATGTCCTGAATCGTTGTATAATTTTGAATTCACACCGCGATTTTTTTTTATACCACTTAAGTGGCAGACAAGCACACGGCCCACCTGATGGGAAGTGTTTACCGTGGCCTATGGACGTATGCAACAGAAGAGGTTAACACCCCTCGCGCTGCCGACCACGAAGAAACCTTCTGATGCCCCTCTTGAAGAACCCCATACTGTAGGTGCTTGGGAAAACCGCTGCAGGGAGGTCATTCCACAGCTTAAGTGTGCGTGGGATGAAGTTTCTTTCATACCGCACAGTGCGCAGCGTCTCAGTTCGCAATGTGTGAGGATGAATTCCCTGCTTATGGCGAGAGGTGCGATAATAGTTAAAAATTGTAATCGAATCAGCACTTCCTAAGACTAGCGCGTTGTAACAAACAAACAAACAATAAATTCTTGAGCATTATTAAGGTTAAGAAAATTGTTAAAGTGGTAAAACGCAATATTTGACTAAAACAACTTCATATGATCGCGACTTGTGCAAATAAGCGTAGGCGATAAATTACAGCTTTACTCATAGCAACACTAATTTCATTCGGGTTATTATTATGTATATATTGTACTCCCTAGGGAGCGTGGGTGTAGTGTAGTACACAGAGTCGCTATGACTACGAAATTAGGGATAAGTTGCCTTTATGACGCAGTGGAGTCAAGACTTATTGGGTTTTAGATCCCATTGAACCTCAATGAGATAAAGCGTCTTGGGATCTTGAAGTGTCGATAGCTTAGCGGTTAAGGAGTCAGCCTGACGATCGAAAGGTCCTGGATTGCAATCTTAGCTTATTATCTTATTACACAACTAACGTGAACCCAATTAAAATGAACGCAATTTAGATTAGATGGAGGGGTTAGAGGGAACATTAGTAATTTTAGTTACTAATATACTTTGTTGAAAAAAAAAAAGCCCTACTTAATGTTAAAATTTTTAAGACAATTACGGAGGTAGAACACGACGGTATTGCCGTAATGATTGAGCAGTCCGACTGGGGAAGTACCTCCGCTCTTCAGGATACCGCGGCCATAATAACCTCGTGTTGTGTTCCCGGCGGCGGTGAGTAGGGTAGCCAGTGCTCACTGAAGAGTTTTTGTGCTGTTAGTGTGAAGACCAAAGGCTTGTCCTGTTTTGTCTTCAGCACTGAAGGCACAGTAACACTGTTTATACAAGGTCGGCAGCATGTGTGTGACATGTTGCACACGTCCATTGGCCACGATAACGACTTGCCATAAGTTGGGCCGTCGGCTTGTCTGCTTGTAGCTAGGGGTCCATTTAACCTGATTCCTGTGGTTTCCCAGTGGGCATGAACTTTATCGAGGTATCTTTTTTTTAACGTCTTCCTTGTTGAAATCTTCACCTGCTGTAGGAGACTCTGGGGAACTTACGCTAGAGCCTCGTCCCGCCGATGTACCAGCTTGCACTTTAGGTTGATTAGGACCCGGAAGACCTTTGACAGTCACTCCCGTAAAAGTCAAGGTAAACAAATAATAGAACATTTTGTGAGTTTACCCTGATTGCTGAATGAAATGAACCGGGATTGATACTCAGATGATGTTTAGTACCAAACACAATTAAAACTCAGTTGCGTATTTACAGCAATCTTAATTAGGTTATACTTACTCTGCCTGCCCCTTTAGGGATTTACAGACGTAAGCATATGTATGTTTGATTAGTTAAAATTGATGCAGAACGTTCTTCTTTACTGTAATACAATACATGCAATTTTACGACAGCTTATTTTTACCCAAGCCCACACCGTTTACCTCAAATTAAAGGGTAAAAAACGCTTATAAATTTATGTTTACTGAACCAAGTAAATGTGAAAAGAAATCCTTCAAAATATACTTAGAGGCGCCCGGGTGATCCGTTTAGGATTCAAAGCTCATTCAGTATACTTATTGAAATAATAAATGGAAATCCTTTTTTGATATTATAAAAACATAAGTGAAAATTTTTTTTTCTGTTCTGTTTTCGGATAAAAATATTTTATTTATTTTGTTTCTCACACCACCATCTTTAAAGGTTGTTATGCAATGCAATGGTAGTGGACCAATATGAAGATACACATACATACATACATATAATCACGCCTTTAACGTTCTGGGATACGAGCCTATATGTATAAGATCTTCGGTATGTAAACCCAAGCATATTTCACTTGCAAGTTGTCGAGCTTGCTGGTTAAGGGAGAAGGCTCTGGTAGTGTGGACTTTCGTTTCGGGGTGAGAAGATCAGGTGACAGTAACTGACATAAAAGTCAAAAGGACAAAAAGGAAATGAGGTCTCGGGTTCGATCCCAGGTTTTACCATGGCACACACCAATGACTTTTCAATGCTTTTCGCAGTTATGTGTGTATTTTTCGCAGGTTTATAAGTGCCCGGTTATTGGCAATAGGCTCGCCACCTATTATTATATTGGGACCTAAACATAAACTGGTGAAATGTGGGTGCTAGCACCTCTGCCTACCGCTTCGGGGATATAGGTGTGAGCTTATGTATGTATGTATGTAAGAAAATTATTAGTTTATCCCATATGAACAAACATGGGATAAAACATTGAAGCACCAGACAGAATAGATGCTTCATCTAGTAATTATTAAGTAAATTTTAATAAATTCTAACTTAGATACCTCTAACTTTAACTACTGAACTTTGGTTAAAGTTCTACAGGGCACATAAAATCTCTGTTCTTACAGGGTCGGCAGCATCGTTGTGACTCCACTGGTGTTACACACGTTCATAGGTCACGGTAACCACTTTGCATCAGGTGGGCAATATGCTTGTCTGCCACCTAAGTTGTATAAATAAATAGGCTCAAAGAAGTCACGATCCCGATTTTGATGAAACTTAAAACCTCATCATTAGATTTTTGAAAAACCAATAATCCTAGCTACGAATCGAACCCATTTATTTTAAAGAAAAAAAAACACACCCTATTTTATTACACCTTACGATAGTGTTGCTATTAAGGATCTTATTCTAAATTTTTTTTTCAAAATGCTATTAATCAAAAGTACTGGTATTTCTGTTTAGTTTAGTGCTCGGTAGCTTAAGGGTTTAAATTCATTTTGTTTTAATGCTTAGTCCATGTACTATTCAAATAAACCGCCCCTGATCGCTCCCGGTGCAAAAGTGCCCGCCCATAACACTTGCTGCGTTCCCACGTTGGATGGCGATGGATAGCCTTTGGACCAGGAACGAGTGTCACTGGTCGCCACGATAAGCCTCTGTCCGATTTCGTTAATAAGGCTTTTAGCTTCCTTGCCCCAAATCCCCAGAGTCTCCACCGCTATTAGCACGGCTAATTCAAATTAATTTATATACAGGGTAAAGAGACGAACACTTACAATCAACCACTACCCTACCAATGTAAAATCCAGTGCTAACCCAATCAATTGCTCATATTCTTGTAGTTAACATAATTGTATCTAACTGAACTTAGCAAATTAAGAATGGTGAAAGAGCGGTACAATTAGCAATAATATTTATTTTATCGTTTTTGTAAATTTTTAAGTATCCAAGGTATGGAATGACCTCCCTGCTGTCTACAATATGGGGTTCTTTAAGAGGGGGATCAGAAGGTTTCTTCATGGTCGGCAGCGCGAGTGTGACACCCCTGGTGTTGCATACGTCCATAGGCCACGGTAACCGCTTGCCATCAGGTGGGCCGTGTGCTTGTCTGCCAACTAAGTGGTATAAAATAAAATCACCCAACCTATGTTGACTCAACCTATATTGAACAAATGATTTGACCATTAAATATTATGACGTCACAATAATTTACTCAACACATGTTTTCTTATCACTTACCGTTTTAACGTTTTGTAAAAAGTTACAAATTTGACTAGTCAATGAAATACCTTGACGGGTGAAGCCGCCTGTCACCCTAGCAGAAGCAAGCCGATGAGTTGGGGAACTCTATGGTCCCCACGCCGAAGAGGGCCAGATCGAGAGAGATGGTCCTGTGTGGACCGGGGTTCGAGGGATATGCCTGTCTACTTCACCTTCAGCAACCAACAACGACCGCACAGGTGCCGTGCGTTTTAGTCTCCAAGAGAATTTTCCGCACGAAAAAAAAATCAATTAAATACCCAATTTATTTTAACTAGAAAAGGTATTGGGAAAATTAGTAATAACGGGTAATTACTTAAAATAGCTCGTATGGGCAAAAATGGGTTATGGGTTATGGGTATGTTAACATACATATAATCACGCTTTTATCCCTGGAGGGTTAGGCAGAGGTGAATTAACACCCACATTTCACCAATAATTGTATTCGGTCCCACGTAATACGGGGTGAGCCTATTGCCGTATTCCGGGCACTATTGTTGACTAGAGGCATGCATCTGAGGCTGAGTCTGGGCTTTTTTTATATAGGACACATCAATTAGACTTCACCTTGCCTGATGGTAAGCTGAAGGCAAAGTCCAAAAAAAGAGGGTCACCATTATTTACACATACCGTGTGACAATGGTGACAGCTCATATGCTTTTTCATGCCCCGCTTAAAGGCCCGGGACTGTAGGAAGAAGGAAACACGTGAGCTGGTAATGAATTCCAGGCCTTAATGGTGCGACCGAGGAAAGAGTCTCCGAACCGCTTGGTTCTTGATGGGATGTTTTGCACCTTGTGCGGATGACATCTAAGACCTGCACGTGTTGTCCTGTGTGGGAAAGGGGAGAGTGGGACTAATTGGAAGAGCTCATCACAACACTCCCCATGGTACAGACGGTAAAATACAGCCATGGACGCAACATCTCTACGCATCTGTAAAGGTTCTAGGGTGTTCGAGACCTCGGGATTCCCAATGATGCGGACCGCACGTCGCTGCAACCTGTCGAGAGCATCTAGAAAGTACTTTGCTCACCATCCCAGAGATGCGAGCAGTATTCCATACAGGAGCGAATTTGTGTCTTGTATAGAAGACACCGCTGCTCCGGCGTGAAAAATCGTCTCACTCTGTTCAGGACTCCGAGTTTTCGTGAGGCTGTTTTGATGATACTTTCGATGTAGTTTTTGTTATTCAGGTTGCAGCAAACATCCATACCTAGTATATTGAGATTGTCCTGCTGTGGCAGTGGCGTGCTCTGAAGAGTGGGGAGGGGAAGGAAAGAAGATACTTTTGCTGTAAACGCACATGCCTGCGTCTTCTTGGCATTGAACTCAACCGGGTTCTCAGAGCCCCATTGAGAAATGTGATTCAGGATCCCGTCAAGCTCAGTGACAAGAAGCTGCCTTTTCTCTGTGATATCTGACTGCTTGGCCTCAGGATGTCCATGATAACTCCCATGTAAAGTGCTATCGTCTGCATAACAATGAACATTGCCGGTAGACAGCATGTCGTTGATATGCAGAAGAAAGAGAGTGGGTGATAAGACGGACCCCTGGGGCACGCCAGCATTTACCTGCAGAAACTGTATATATCTGTCTGATGTTAAACAGTCCTATCCCTTAGTCGCCTTGTACGACACCGCGTGGGAAGAGATAGGGATAATTCTACTCTGCCGGGAATAACAAACACACATACGATATCTAGCCTATTTTGAATCTTTAGTTTAAACAAGCGGCAAAATTGTTGCAGTAACCGTAGGACAGATAACATTTAACTTCGTTTGTGTATTAATAATGGATGCACAAGCCAGTGCGTGCCAAAAGGTTTGAGAGCCGGCTCAGCGTCGAAGTGACCTAACTAGGACAGCGGAAAGCGTGAGTGGTTCTGGGAAC
This sequence comes from Eilema griseolum, assembly GCA_963662185.1. Taxonomy (NCBI): domain Eukaryota; kingdom Metazoa; phylum Arthropoda; class Insecta; order Lepidoptera; family Erebidae; genus Eilema; species Eilema griseolum. The sequence goes on from OY759245.1 coordinate 21,294,811, forward strand.
ACTATTGTTTCAAACTATGACAGTGTGATACTAAAAGCGAATATGTACGCACAAGATTATAATTTCATCAAAGAGAGCATGTACTCTCGTCTGTATATCCAACGGGGTAAGTAGAGACGTAATAAGTGGTTAGATTATTTTTATCCGACTACGGTGAAGTCAAGGGAGGGTTATGATATTGACAAGCTATGTACGTAAATGGATCTAGGTTCATTTGTTCGCTCATAGCTTCTCAATTACTAATTATAACTGGACGAAATCAAGAAATATTGTTGGAAGCTTCTTGGTCGTCCGCTGGAGATAGGCTGTATGAAGTGTCACTGAATCTTATGTAGCACCCTCTAGTTGTAATAAAGTACTGTCTTAAAAAATAATTTTCAGATAAATATGTCTTGTTTAGTGTCAATTGAAAACTTAATTAGCACATTTTAAATATGCATAAATTATAGCTCTTGCTTGCCTCTTGTTGGTCTGAGGCGAAGGGCTTAACTGCTGAAATTGGTCGCCCTATCCACGAACAAGGTGGTGACTCCCGCTCTGGCTCGTTTCTGGGGCAGAGGATGGCCATCACGATTCAAGGAGTCAACGCTGTTTGTGTCATGGGCACCTTTGCGCCGGGAACGATACGGGGCGGATTATTTGATTCGACATAACAATTGACAAAATCTATGATTGCAGATAATGATTGGACAATTGTATTGTATTTAGATTATTTATTAGATTAACAAATAAATAAATTAAAATTATTGTATACTATAATAAACAATTAGTTTAAATACTAAAACCAGGCTACTGAAAGATCATGCTCTAAACTATTAAACATGAAAATATCAAGGGTAGCCGTAGTTGTATGCCACTTTGGGTAACAAATAATACATACTAGAAAAAAGTGACATACGACCACGGCTATCCTTGATATTGTTTTGTTTAATAGTTTTTAGAGGGTGATTTTTCAGTATTCGGGATTTAGTTTTTAAACTACTTTTTTATCTAAGGTGGTTGGTTGGTTCTGTTTTCTATTATATGCTTTCTTTTGACGGCATTGGGTATTTCAGAACGAATTTTTTTACTCGATGATTAATAGCCGACGATGTCCGCTCTTTTATTCCACTTCACCAGTAATACAGCTAAATGACCCAATTTTTTTACGCACATATGCTCACACCTATTTTCCTCTGGTATTGGCAGAGACTAAATCCCGCCATTTGCTTCTGACCTTACATACTTTACGAACTTCCTCTATTGTAAATAAATTATTTTTGTAACATAACATATACAACATAAAATCACGCCTACATCCCCGAAGGGGTAGGCAGAGGTGTTAGCATCCACATTTCGCATGTTTATGTTTAGGTCCCACTGTGGTCCCAAAGGTGGCGAGCCTATTGCCATTAACCGGGCACTTATAAACCTGCGATAAATACACACGTAACTTCGAAAAGCATCGAAAAGTCATTGGTGTGTGCCATGGTAAAACCTGGGATCGAACCCGAGACCTCGTCTCAGCAGTCTATTACCCATACCATTAGTCTACCGCGGTTAACTTTTCTTTTTGTAAACACTAAAAAATCATTTATTTTCATACATTAGTAATTAATTAAGTAGAGTAATAGCATTTTTATCATACCCAAATTCTTGCAAAATAAATTACGGCCCACTAGCTATATAGACACTGAATAATAAATCACAGATAGAACTAGAAAATACAAATAAACTCTGTATATGGGAATCGATACCGTTCTAGCCAGATAATACTACGTTGCAGTGACCTGGCTAGAGGCCAACGTTAACCAAGGCAGCCTTGAACTGAAGAAATATCTTACTGATGGGTAGACAAACCGCTTCTACTAACTATGCTTTATATCTTACATCCACTGGCACGAACAGTACGTACTCGTATTGGATATGGCATTTAGAGAAAAAATCTGTATATTGCTTCAATTCACTTCCTTTGACTGTTTCGCAAGGCATAGATAGAGACATCTAACAGTTATGTATACATAAAGCTTTTGTCCTACTTTTTATTATTATTATCGTAAACTGTACATTTTTCAACCATACAATGAACTGTTAAAATGACATTTTCGTATGACAAATAGTTTTAAAGATATTTAATATATTTGATTTTGAAACTTCAATTTTTCGAGCCGACCAAAAGCGCTCCATTCAAAATCGTGGCGACGTCACAGCGTGTTGACGCGTAATATAAAAGAAATTTATGATGTCCAAGAGAATATCGCATTTATTTCAGTCCCTGTTACATTGCATGAAGAACCTAAAAAGTCGTAATTTTTGCGCTTTGTTTATATTTAGACCTATTTTGAAAATTTAAAATAGTGTAAAGTCATAGTTTCAGTTTAATTAGGCAATTTCTTAGTTTACTATACATATTTTAGATAAAAAAATGAAGACATTAAGTAGTATTGGTAAGAATCTGATGACTAAGGAGACTACCTAGTTATATACAACTAGCTAGCTGAACCTGAATCTAACACAGGGACACACATATACAATAAATCCCCGAAGGAGTACGCAGAGAGATGTACGAACATCCACATTCTGCCAACTATGATGAGCCCATTTTACTACTGGGAGCTGGAACTCCTTTCTGGGGGCAAGCCTACTGCCATCATGCGGGCACTTTGTCAGGGGCTGTATTTTAGAATAGCCCGCAAGCCAGAGATGGATTCGCCCTATTCTTTTCCAAATCACGCTTCTAACGCTGGAATGATTTAAACTTTCTTTCACGTACCATTCTAAGCGTTGGTAGCTTAGTGGTAAAGAATTTGGCCTTACGAACAAGAGGTCCCAGGTGCGAATCCTGGCAATTACACTACCGACGTGAACCCACTCCTAGCACAAGCAATTTAGCTTAGTTGTAGAAGTTAGCGGGAATATTAGTAATTCGGTTGCTAATATTATTGACACGTCCCTTCCTGTTACTAACAAATTTTCAAAAACCCTTTACATTATCTGTTAAAGACCCTTCGATTGACGCGACAAAACGTGAAACGCGAAATAAAAACTGCTAGTTATAGTCTGGCAAGCTCGTTCGTGACACTCCCATGGTCTGCGGGCGCGGGGGACGAAAGACAGCGGGGGGAGTAAGAGACGAGCGCGGGGTGGAGGCTGGCTCTCAGAGCCGTCATTCAGTTGCGCGTCGTCGCTGTTGACGGCAACACATATTGAGTACGGTCGCACGTCACAAAACGCACACGATATTAATATATGAAGCTGAGTCCGCCGATAGACAAAGTTATTGGACGTCAAGCTAAATATAGAATGAATTCACTTTGAAAGTGTATGTAACCGGATTCAAACACCCAACCGTAAGGCCGTTTCCATAACTAGTAAGCTAATCAATAGACTATAGTTAAGCCGAAATTAATAACTTATTTGACCAAAATAGTCTATGAATAAAATAATCATTTAATGAGAAAGCCGTGAAACACGTGTAGCCATAATACATGGATGTGTACCATAATTATTAAGGGTATTCCCATAATAACCCGTTTAGCAGAAACTGAATTAATTATACATACAAGGCCGGACCCCGGGCTGTATTGCTTTTAAACTACGGGATATAATAGGTAGCTATGGATTTTGATTTTTTATACGATTCTTTACTACATACATATAATCACACCTTAACGTAGGAGGGTTAAGCAGAGGTGAATTTAACACCCACATTTCACCAATCATTGATTTTGGTCCCCTTTATAGCGGGTGAGCCTATTGTCATCTTCCGGGCACTATTGTAGACTCAAGCCATGCATCTGAGGCTGAATCTGGAAAATGATTCACTAAGTCTCTTTCATTTAAGAATATGAACTATTATGAAAGTTATTCTTGTAGAAAAACGTGGTAAAAAAGTAATCATTCTAAAAATGCTAAAATTAGGTGATTTAAAAACATTCAGCATCTAGATTTATTAGAGCTATGACCTTATCCAGGACGACGTGGAACTAGAATACTGATGACGTTGAAAAGTTGTGACGTAACATTCCGTATTGTAGCCTTAAAGGCTATCTTGCTTAGCCTTGAAGGCTATCGTCAAATATCCAAAAAGAAGGACGTGATATTTTCACACATAGAACAAAAAATACTGTGCATCGGAGAATACGGTAAGCCGGTGATCACAGTACGTATGCGAACGCCGTCAGTACCGTTAATTGTAGCCCTAAAAAGTCCGACAGGTAAGTCCGACGGAACATCGATATCAACAATGTGTTTTGGAAGTCAGATGGTAGTCACTTCACGAGAAATATCGAAGTGTAGCTACTTCGCAGTTAGACTGGAAAACCAAATCTATACGAGTTAGGAAAAAGCACAGATGATAAATTTAAATGTATTAAAGCTACTAGCACACAGGTGATAGTGCCCTTAACTTTTGCCTAAAGAGTACTAGGTAGCACAGAAACTCTGTACTTACAGGGTTGGCAGCGCGATTGTGACTCCTCTGGTGTTACAAACGTCCATACGCCACGGTAACCACTTTCCATCAGGTGGGCCGTGTGCTTGTCTGCCAACTAAGTGGTATAAAAAAAAGGTACAACAATACGAAAAACAAATCCTAATACTTGTTACAAATATTAAGTTAATTTATATCAAGTATTATTTGGTTCAGGCTGCGGCGGCGTTGCGCCTTGCGCGCCTCCCCGTTTCCGGGGACGAGATGGGGACTCTATGGTCCCCACACCCGAGGAGAGGGCTAGAGATGGCCCTGTGCCGGCCAGGGTGCGAGGGATATGCATGTTAACCTCACCTTTGGCAACTAAATACGACCTACAGGTGTTCCACATTTTAATCGGTTCGAGTCCGACATAGCCGCTTCCACCAGCTCCGGTGGAGGGGATTTTCCGCACGTAAAAAAAAGTATTATTTGGTTTCGTATTGTTGAGTATTAGATAATTTTAATGCCTATGTCTGTTGTGCATACATACATACATTACAATCACGTCTTGATCCCCGGAGGGTTAAGCATAGGTGAATTAACACCCACATTTCACCAATCATTTAATTCGGTCCTACTTAATAGGGCGTGAGCCTCTGGCTGTCTTCTAGATACTACTATTGACTCAAGTCTGGGCTGTAATATATGTCTGATGTAAAACGGCCCTATCCTTTAGTTGCTTTATACTACACCGCATGGGAAGAGACGGGATGGTCCAAATTCAACTCTGCCTGAAACTATTGTTTGTGATATTTTATTTCCCAGATGACGGCAATAGGTTTGCTAATCATGCTGGTTATTTTATACGATCCCAAGTTACATAAAATTGATAAATATAGTTAATATGCCTCTGTCTACCTTTTCACAAATATATAAGCGTGAGTGAGATATCTATAAATAAGTAAATGTACTGAAGAACTCTGTTTTATAAACTGTCGCACAAGTCATCACTTGTTCTAACTGTGAGAAATGTTGGTCTATTGTTAACTTTACTATACCAGTGTTGATTGGAAGACTGTAATAACTTTCTCGTACGAGAACATTCTAGATCACGACAGACTGATACTGTCGGAAGTTTGCGCGAATATCACTCATTGTGAGCATAACTTTTTTATACCACTTAGGTGGCAGACAAGCACACGGCCCATCTGCTGGAATGTGGTTACCGTGGCCTATGGACGTGTGCAAAACCAAGGGAGTCACACTCGCGCTGCCAACCCTATAAGCACAGAAAGTTTCTGTGCCATCAGTGTCATAGACAAAGCAGGACATGCTTTTGGTATTCCTACTGATAGCACAAAAGTTCTCTGGTGAGCTCTGACTACCCTACTCACCGCCGGTAGCACAACACAAGGTTATTATGGCTGCGGTATTCTATAGGGTGGAGGTACCTCAATAGGACTGCTCAATTGGACGGAAATACCATAGTGTCCTACCTCCTCGAATATATAGCTGCTCCAAAATGCTTAAGTACCTATTTAATTAATACCACACAAATCACGTTAGAATTTGTTGGAAAGTGGTTTTATTATAATCACATAAGAAATCTTTAAAAATAATTCTACAACATTATAAACAAGGCTATGCTTACCATGGGTTTAGATACCCATGGTAAGCATAGCTTAACTAGCTTGTGTTATGGAATCAAGAAAACGGATAAACGTACTGAAATACTTTTTTTCGTAAATACATACCAATTATACATAGAAGCATCCAGACCGATGCAAATACTCATATTCATGCATACAAATATTTGCACCGAGCGGGGATCGAACCCGCGCCTCCTGAGTATAGAAGCTGTCTTCACATTACTTACTATACATACATAAATTTGATGACAATAAAAAACTGTAAATCAGCAAAAAAAAAGAAGTCTTTCTAAGTACTTTATACTTAGACTTCTTTTGAACTGTTTGATGTTTCAATCAGATTGCACTGCTAGTGGTTAGACTAACAGATAATTCAGAAGCTTGTACATATTTGTAAAGATAATTGCGTTAATTCTTACACAAAAGAATTAATGCAATTATGCAAAATTTATAAAATATAAATATTACGGAACGCAACCCATAAATTCATTTTTGTACCATTATCAAATTCAACGCAACCATTAAAAAATTGCACTTTCATAATTGCGTTAATGCTTATACAAAAAAATTAACGCAATTATCTTTAAAAATATATACAAGCTTCTCGTTAAACTTTAAAGTTAATGTAATCGTTTAGTATTTAAATAGATCATAATTATTATGATACAAATTTTATAAAATATATTTGTTACAGAACGCAACTCATAAATTATTTTATTCCATTATCAAAAAATTGCACTTTAGTTCCATGGAACAAATCCCGATCTAAATTTAAACCCGATAGGCATGCGTTGTTCTTTACCAGTGAGATCTTAAATTTACAACATGAGTCGAGATTGCATTACCAATCACTTCTCTGTGCTAATATATATATATATATATATAGGTGCTATAAAGGTTTCTTTTTTCTTTTCTCTTCAATGTTATAAATATTACGCATGCTGTTTTATCCGTAATTGGCAAATGTATCAGCCACATTACTCGCTAAACATATCTTAAATACATTTGTGTGGAAAAACCTATTAAATAAATAAATTAGTAAATACCATTTCTACGAGTAAAAGCTAAATAAACAAAAAAAAAGTAATTATTTAAGATTCCCGTTTAAAAACGTTTGATATTTTTTTGTTATACTTGTACCAAAAGAATTTTATTGACAATTCATAAAACATTGTACCGTAGGGGAAAAATAAAGGGTTTACAGCTTTTGCAGAATTTCATTCGAAATGTATTTTATGATATTACCCCGTAAACGTTATACCCTTTTACCCTCCCATACCGAGTTAGTTGGTACAATACAAGAATGAATTATTCAAAATATTTTGATTGTGCCTCCTAGGCACAGTTTGTAATAAGTTGAAAATAATTATATTTTTTTATTTTATTAATAAAGTGAATCTAATTTCATAGGCGCATAATGGGACCTATAATCAAACTGTGACTTTTTCCTTGCTGTAATTCACAAGTGAGTTATAGCTTTTTTACATTTTATTGGTTGAGTTGCTTTGTTCTTAGAAAGTTTCGATGCAAAAAAAACATGTTCAAAATAAATACAAATAAATTAATAGCTCATTTCATTCAACTTTATATTTAATTAGATGATTTCAATTGGTTGTTTAAAATTCAAAACATTCACACAAGTATTACTTATGTTTTCCCTGTAAAAACTTTAAATTACCCATTTATGACGTACCGAAAAAAAGAAACCTCATTATTTTAGTCTATGGTTAATGCTAGATGGGCGCGCATAGTAAAATTAATTATTTTTTCCCGCTATCGCGAAAATAATTCTCAACTCGTTTTCACTGTTAAAATTATAGTTAAATATTAATTGAATTGTGTACAAGTACTAGTAATGAAGAAAATGATTTATTCTGTTCACCGCCCGACATAAGATGTGAAGCCCTTAACGTTATGGAAAGTTTAGTACCTGAAAACTACAAGGGTAAATATCTATTTTAGTATTATTTTCTTCGCAAGTGTGTTGAAAAACATTGTTTGAAACCCGTGTGTATTGATGATTACCATCTTCGGCTCTCTTAAGACTCAATAGCGCCTCAGCGATAATCACCAACTATACACACTCGTACCATAATATACTATTACAATAATTTGAATATATGTCAGAAATTACAAGAATAAAAGAAAAAGAAAGTAAAAAAATTTATGTTATAGATGTGAAAGTTGAAACCCATCCGTCTAAAATATCTACCGTTAGATAGATATTTTAGATACAATATGGGGTTCTTCAAGAGGGGCATCCGAAGGTTTCGTCATGGTCGGCAGCGCGAGTGTGACATCCCTGGTGTTGCACACGTCCATAGGCCACGGTAACCGCTTCCCATCAGGTGGGCCGTGTGCTTGTCTGCCAACTAAGTGGTATAAAAAAATCCTTATTATGCACTATCTTAATAGGCAGACCTCGGGCGGTTAAGCTAAATTATATAAGCTTTCTCCAAGTAAATGAAATTAATACATTTATTATACAAAAAGAGAAATTTAGATAATTCAACAAACCTCTTATCAAGGTTAATAATATCATGCAAATTCATGTGCAAAAAAATAGGCATTGAGTAATTCCTTCCTTTTTAGAAATCTGTTACAAAATTAATCCGTTTCCTTAGTAGCACTATAGCTTGAGAATATGTTCTTTATTTTATTTAAAGGCTTTTACTGAAAAAAGAAACTTAGGAAGATTGCACAGAAAATTAAAATCATCCGTTAAACTTAGCGGCACCCGTTGTACAACAATCCATCATGAATGTATCCATCGCATGTATCCTATATTTGGTGTGCAATAAACAGTATTTATTATTATTATTATTCCATGCAGGTGGAGATGCGATCAACAGCTAGCATTTTACAAATATTTGTAAAATTGTAATACTTAATATTTCTTTTCCACTTTTATTAATGAAGCCAAATAATTTAATTTAATTTTTTTTTTTAATTTTAAGTAGGAGGTAGGACACGGCGGCATTTCCGCCCAATTGAGCAGTCCGACTGGGGAAGTCCGCCCTACAGAATACCGCGGTTATAATAACTTCGTGTTGTGTTCCCAGCGGTGAGTAGGGTAGCCAGAGCTCACTGGACAATTTGTGCTGTCAGTGGAATGCTTTGTCCTCTACACTGACGGCACAGAAACTCTGTGTTTACAGGGTCAGCAGTGCGAGTGTGGCTTCTCTGGTGTTACACACGTCCATAGGCCACGGTAACCACTTTCCATCAGGTGGGCCGTGCGCTTGTCTGCCACCTAAGTGATATAAAAAAAAATGAATAATAATGAACCCAAAAAAAATTGCACTAGTTCCATGGAACAAATCACGACTAGCACTAATGAGAACTATCTATTTATAGACAAAAAAAGTCGCCTCAAATATCGGTGATTACGATAAATGTTCCTGAAACTCAGCTTACAAATAATAGCGCTTGCAAATAAAGTTTAATGAAATGTACGTAGTAATCTCTAGGGATTGACGACAGCCACAATTTTTAATAAAAAGTATGAACCGGGGAGTCCATTAAGTAACGGTACCAAATTAAATAACCACAATTTATATTAACGTACTGCTACGAAGTATAAAATTATTATTTTGTACCGTAAAATACAGTAATTTGTGCGCTGAGAAAAATCTAGACCTCAAATAAATATTTTTAATCTTGTAACCTCGTAAGATTTACCCTAATTTCCTAAAATTTATTACATATAAAAGTATAAAATTTATTACCCACACAGTGGAGCGATTCCGATAGAATTATTACTTAAAAATTTATGGCCCAATAAAAGTTCATGGATTATTCCGAATATCAAAAGGTAATAGGATTTTATATTCGAAAAAAGTGTTAAAAAGTGAAATGGAAATTGCCCACTCGTTTAATATTAATTAAAAACACAACTAACCTGCAAAATGAAAAGGTCATCGTTTGTTGTTTCTGCAAATTGGACAGCGTCGACCAGAGATCATAATAATTAAAACCAAGTGTTCACTTACACTTGTATTAATATTTTACACTTAATACACTAAATTACACTATACATGTTCCACTTGAATAGTTTATTACACTTTAGTAGTTTAATTTCCTAGAGAAAGTTTGGTTACGCTAGCGACGTTAGGTATCAGATCGTAGCTGACGTCATAGCCGCTACGCGACGTAGCGTTCGTGGCGGCAGGCGTAGCAAGACTGATGCTAGTGCTACGCAGGACTACAGACGGCGCAAGTCCGAAGTTAGCTTGACTATACAAAAAGTAGAAGAAAAAAGTTATCCAAAACAATTTTCTTGACCTGTTGTTAGATATTTTTGCATAAAAATTTTAGGTTTTGGAGTAGCATACGTTATGAATTTTCACGTTACGTCTTATATGATGTTTGCTTACGTTACGGACGAAGAGATCCTAAACTAACAAGGGATCCCTATTATGTTTCATATTTTCTCCATACAAAGAACCAACTTGGTATAACAAGGCGTTTTGTAATTTGAACGCGAATAAAATTAAATAGAACTTGCATAGAAAAGGCTTTAGAACTTCATACAGCGTAGAATTTCGAGTCCGGAAAAAGTTGAAAGTCCAAACATTCAACAGCTTTTTTTTATGTTGTCATGTTTCAATTACGGTATCGGCCTTCGAAATGAACAACACAACATGATCTGAACGAGAGTGAAGTACGGTTAAAATTGGAGCACATTTACCGTAAATAGGCCCCTTTTGATTCAAAATTTTCAGACGTACAAATAAAGTGTATTTGAATTTTGAATTACATGATTAATTAAAAATTAACAAAAGTAGGTAGATGTGATATTTAAAATGATTCACATGATAGTATGAAATATATTTGTGACATTGGTATATATTCAATTAGCCTACTTGCTCACATTGTGTAATTAATGTTTAATTCCAGATAATCGCTTCTTAGTTTAGTTTATTTTATTATATAAAATTTAATGCAAGAAAATGTTCAACTAATCACTTATTGTTCTTTACAACTTTCATCTGTTTAACTTCTCAAGGTGGATTAAGATACAATGCCTATGAATACTGATTTTTTCCAAAAAAATAATTTGTTTTTAATATATAAAGAATATTAGAACTGAAATTATTATTTTTACTATTTTTAAGAAGGCAGGACACGGCGGTATTTCCGCTCAATTGAGCAGTCCAACTGGGGAGGTACCTCCGCCCGACAGAATACCGCGGTTATAATAACTTCGTGGTGTATTCCCAGCGGTGAGTATGGTAGCCAGAGCTCACTGGAGAATTTGTGCTGTCAGTGGGACGACTAAAAGCTTGTCCTGCTTTGTCCTCTACACTGACGGCACAGAAACTCTGTGCTTATAGGGTCAACAGCGCGCGTGTGACTTCTCCATAGGCCACGGTAACCACTTTCCATCAGGTGGGCCGTGCGCATGTCTGCCACTTAAGTGGTATAAAAAAAACTAACTTTACCTCTAACCCCTCCAGCTAAGCTAAATTGCTTGTATTAGGAGTAGCTTCACGTCTCGGTAGTATAATGACCGGGACTCGAACCCGGGATCTCTCGATCGTAAGTCCGACTCCTTAACCACTAAGCTACCGACACTTAAAATAACTCCTTTTAAAACTGAAATATCTCTTGACTATATTGCTTAAAAGTTAAAAGTTTATAATATACCCTAGTAATTCACAAACAAAAACAGACATAATATTAAGTAACACAACATACAGTACGTTCATAGATGTCGTAAAAACATAATAGGGAAGAGGGAAGAGTGTTGTTGATGTCAAGCCGGGCTGTCACCTCGCACCACTTGGAGGTGCTATGACTTTGTCACCCCTAGTCACCGTTTGTCATCCAAATGCGTATGTTTGTTGAAACATGTGTTGAAATTATCTGTTGGGGACTGTGGATTATGTTTGTTGATTGTTGTAATGTTGTTGGAAGTTTAAGATAATATTATATGTTAGTAGTAAGTTGTCAGTGACTACACCTACGTGGAAATTGTACTTGTTATTCTCCTAAAGTCGTGTACAATTTCTATAGCTTTAAGAATTGTTTTTCATAGAGTAGTAATTTTGTCATATAAATATGCCAGTAGTAATCTCGTTTTCAGCAAATGATGATCCAAGCCGGCGTGCGGTGTTAGTAGGTTAGATATCGACATAACTATCCCTGCCAGCTGCGGGCGGAGTAAAATACGAGGTTTGGCAGCGCGAGTGTGACTCTTTTAGTTTTGCACGCGTCCGTAGGTCACGGTGACCACTTTTCATCAAGTGGGCCGTATGCTAGTCTGCCACCTAAGTGATATAAAAAAATGCATTTAAAAAATGGGTCAAGTTAACGGGCATGAGCCTTTTGATGGTAACTAGTTAGTTTTCCTAACTACGTACTACACCGGAGAATTTTACTACCGCACGAAAACTACACAACTACAATACTTTCAATGGTCCAGGAATCAAACCAATACCTCTTGCGTAGTAGTCACAGTTCTTATTTCAGAACGAGGCGAAGTAATAGTAGAAAAAAATTTTATTCTCCTTATCGCGCTTTTAACCCTTTATATTAAAACATGTACAATAGTGACATGAATTTTATGCTCAAAAGTTTGCATTAATTTAGAAATAAAAAGTTTTAAAAGTTTTTGAAAGGCCGCGACGGAGATACTGGAGATATAATATCGCCTTTAAAGTCTTAAGTGATGTAAGTTAAATGTTGAACATTTTTTTAAATCATACATTTAAACTAACTGACAGTTAGAATACAATTTTAGACCATATAGTGTACTCGTATAGAAACAGGTTTAATGTTAACAAGGATTAAGTTGATCATGATATAAGTACATACATACCTTTGAAATACTGGACGTTTGGACCAGAGTACCTATACTGGCCGTGGTCATAGATGGACTGGCTTAGTTATACACGCCTTTCGTCATCGCGTTCGCGTGGTAGGAGATTTTTCATATTTATCTGCAATTTTACCCGACTGCGCCAGTGAGGGTTATAAGTTTTTCATGCGTATGTATTTATTTATGTATGTAGTTTTCTTCGTTCCCCTTTACAGGCCTAAAAGCTGGATGGATTTGAATGAATGGGGTCTCAAATAAAAGTATTTATATCCCGAATATTCATAAAACGTCAACAAAAACTCTGCAGTTGATTTTTCGTGCCGAAATGCTGGTTGACACAAAATAAACATGCAAATTTATCGAGTAGGATATCAAAATGAAGGGAATTTAAAGGAGATTACTAAAATAAAAATATATCATATCATAAAATATTTATTAGAAAATAAAAACCTGACTGCTATCTAAAAGAACGGAACTGGTTTGATAGAAGGCGGCGCTCATTAATTTTCTTTAGATTTATTATGATTATTTTAAACTATTTAGTTATGATATGATAATTATATACATCTAATTTTTATGTATCATCATTTGTTTGCATCGTTTCCTTAGCGTACAAAAAAAATGTATCACCTACCCATTAGTTGCCTTAAATGCCACCATCAGAAAAAAAATTGAAATGACCTTGAACCATAAAAAAAATATCAATTCCTTGAAAAATACCACTATTTCGAAAGTCATTGTTGCTTGCATTTTTTTCTCATTCATCCTTTCAATCTGCTCTCGAAAGCTTGCAGCCATGACAAGCAGCTTTCACTCTTATTGTTTACCAGCATTGTTATCAGTAAAGAAAATAAACAAGCATTAACTTCGTGACCTTGTATTTTCCGCCTACCACGATACAAACTATGAGATACATTATTCATAGAACTAAGGGGAAAGTTACATACAGTGTGATTTGTCGAGAATCTATCTTCATAATTTCTGAGCGAACGTTTAGTTTAGTGTTTTGCTTTATAGATCGAATAATTTCGTAGGGTTTTTTACTCGCTTAATTTCATATAATTCAGCTGTGGTTTAGTCCATAAAGTAGTGAGTACATTGTTGACGAACGTCAGAAAGGAGCCTCTTAAAACTGTGACTGGGGAAGTACCTTTGCCCTATAGAATACCGCGGCCATAATAACCTTGTGTTGTGTTCCCGGCGGTGAGTTGGTTACCCAGAGCTCACTAGAGAGTTTTTGTGCTGTCAGTGGGAAGACCAAAAGCTTGTTCTGCTTCGTCTTTTAACTGAAACTCTCTGTGTTTACAGGGTTGGCAGTGCGAGTGTGACACCCTTAGTTTTGCACACGTCCATAGGCCACGGTAACCACTTTCCATGAGGAGGGCTGTGTGCTTGTCTTGCTTGCCAACCTAAGTGGTATAAAAAAAACTACATCCGTGTCTTAAGTCAAATTCATGAAACCAAACTGCACAGCGCGCGAATCTAACTAGCACCTCCTGCGTTTGTGGTGAATTGTATCTAATTCCTAATTACCATTGTCAACTACATACTTACTAATTATATTACGATGTGTTACAACACTAAATAAGGCTGTCTATGTTCCAACTTGCCTTTCATTCACCAGTAAATATATTTAAATATTTTTATTTTTATCTATAGTGTTGTTTAAATTACGTGCTGCGTCCCTAGTCCTACTGTGTTCTACTTCGAGTCAATGGCTGATATCAAGAGCACAGCTTTTTTATACTACTCAGGTCGCAGACAAACACACAGTCCACCTAATGGAATGTAGTTACTGTGGCTTATGGAAGTGTGCAACACCAGGGGAGTCACACTCGTGCTGCTTGACTATATAAGAACAGAAAGTTTCTGTGCTTTCAGTGCAGAAATAAAGTAGGAAGAGCCTTTGGTCTTCCCACTGACAGTACTAAAACTCTTCAGTGAGCTCTGGCTAACCTGCTCACCGCTGGGTACACAACACGAGGTCATTATGGCCGTCACGCATTCTGTAGGGCAGATTTTTTATTTTTTTATATCACTTAGTTGGCAGACAAGCACACGGCCTACCTGATGGAAAGTAGTTACCGTGGCCTATGGACGTCTGTAACACCAGAGGAGTCACAGTCGCGCTGCCAACCCTGTAAGTACAGAGTTTCTGTGCCGTCAGTAGAAGACAAATCAGGACAAGCCTTCCCACTTCCCACTAGTAGTCTTCCCACTGACGGCACAAATTCTCCAGTGAGCTCTGGCTACCCTACTCACCGCTGGGAACACAACACGAAGTTATTATAACCGCGGTATTCTGCGAATGTAGTAACCCAGACGTTTCCTAAAGTTAAACAGAATAAGTCTAAGAACTGTTATGGGGACTATAACGGATCACTGTTCCCTCAATAAACACCTGTACACCATCGCTGTAACGGACAGCAGGGGAAGCTTCGTTGCCGAGGAAAAAGCCACCCACGTAATACTGGAATGCGAGGCAGTAGCTCCCCAACGATCACAATTCCTGGGCACATTGAGGTCGCTCCGTGAAGCCTGTGAAGTCCCTAGTAAGCTTCTGCTTTTCAGGGCGGAGCTAGGCTGCTCTAGCTAGTAACTCAGTACAAACAATGGTCCAAAAAGGGAGGATAGGTGCGGATAAAGGAGTCCCAACCCAATCCATATACTTCCCCAGTAGGACTGCTCTGTTCTTCTGCACTTGGACTTGATAACGCAAAGTCTAGGCTTATCAAACCTCTCGTCATAATAGTTCGACATTGTGCCTAGTATTGATTGATCATTTCCCTAGGCAACTGTGTTGTCGAATACATGTTAGCCGTGATGTATTTATCGCGCGATTTCGAGCGAGTGATGAGTCCCTGTTTACGTTTACAGTGTTTCTTGATGAAGTTAATCTTTATAACTCTGGCTTGCATACACTCTGTCACAAGGGCATGAAACCCACTCCTGTTTATTTAGGACTTAACGTTTAATCTAAAAATAATTTGTTTGTAGAGGACGTATCTTGGAAGTAGCAACATCAACCTCTCATACATATTCGTTTATAAATATTATGACAAGACTTTTAGAAATAGTTTACCTTGCCTGAAAATATGTTAGGCTTCTCGATCAAAATATAGAATACCTAATGTTGAATTAATATTGTAACGGAAATAAACAAATGGCAACATTGACTGGTGACGTGTTGGTGCGGAGAGGTGGGAGCGATGGAGGGGCGAGCCGAGGAGAGGAGAGGTGTAGTGTGGAGTCTATAAAAGGGGTGTGATTTGGTGTCTCGGGGCATTATTATTGGAAAAATCAACTGTTTATGTTTAATAAAAGTAAAAAGTATTATGACGCATAGCACGTCATAGTGATCTCCTAGTGCTGATATAATTGCAGGCCAACTGCAGCCCTGAAAAGGTTTTCAGCAGCAAACCTAGGAACTATCACAGAAACGGTGGAGCCATATAAGGAAAAATTTACCCAACAGCCCACCAGCTTACTGACCACCACCATCAGCGAAATAGCGAAATAGCACATTTCAGTTGACTTCCCACAAGCGGGTCTAAACCAGCTGAAATATCAAGAGGCTAGAAAAATGGCACCGATAATTCCAGGGACACCTCAAAAAAACCCCGGTACATCGGCTGAATCAATCAGCGACAGCCAGGTGGTGGCTGCAATTAGCATTACGGAGAAAATACCAGCGTTTTGGACAGATTCACCGCGCTTATGGTTCGCGCAATTCGAGGCCATCGTAGCCTCCCAAAAACAAGGTGACGAATATAAATATAACAGCGTCATCGCAAAATTACCAAAAGAGGTCATACATCAAGTCAGCGACATCCTGACGTCACCGCCAAACGCAGACAAGTACCTTAAAATCAAGGAAAGATTAATTGCGTGCTATGAGGAAAGCGAGCAACGACGCTTCCACAAATTGCTTTCGGAGATGGACCTAGGTGACTCAACACCATCACAGCTGTTGAGAAAAATGAAAGAAGCCAGCTGCGACAAAATGACCGAAGATACCATCAGATTATTATGGTTCAGACAGCTTCCGGTATCAATCACCTCCATATTGGCAGTCTCCGAAGACCTCGACCTCACAAAATTATGCGAAATGGCGGACCGAATTTATGAAAATATGCGCTATAAAACCAAAACAAACAACTCGTCACAGGAATCCGCCGACGTTAACTTAATAACAATGCTAACGTCACAAATTGCAGCTATGCGAGTTGAAATAAACGAGCTCCGCGGTATGAGTAATCGCCGACCGATGCAACGCAGCAAATTCCGAGCAAGGTCGCAATCACGCTCACGGTCACGTACACGGCTATGTTATTATCACAGACGATTCAAAACAAAAGCATATAAATGCGATCAGCCGTGCTCATGGATAAATAAAACCGATAAAAATTCGGGAAACGAGAACTAGCGCAGAATAAGACGGGACTCTGTGCCATACACCCCGCCAACCGTCTAACTATAACCGACTCAAACAGTGGTTATAGGTTTTTAATAGACACGGGAGCAAATATTTCTGTATTACAAAACGCACAGGGTAAGAAAACCCCAAGCAACTACAAACTGTATGCCGCAAACGGGTCAACTATTGAAACTTATGGCGAAAGCACATTAACGCTAAATCTGGGGTTACGCAGACCTTTTACTTGGACGTTTGTAATCGCCGATGTAAAAATGCCTATCTTAGGAGCTGATTTCCTAGAGCACCACAGATTATTAGTGGATCTATACGGCAAAAGGCTGGTCGACCAAGAAACAAAATTAACGACGCATGCGAAAATTGCAAGAGCAACACACATGCCTTCAATTAGATCCATCGACGCGAAATTACCCGAACATATAAAGCACCTGCTAGAGAAATACGTAAACGTCACTAGACCAACACCACTTAAAAAACCCACAGAACATGGAATACAGCATCACATCATAACAAAAGGTCCTCCAGTTTATGCCCGCGCGCGCCCACTACCACCCGACAAATATAAGGCAGCAAAAAAGGAATTCCAAGAGCTAATAAACTTAGGAATATTAGAACCTTCCAGTAGTCCTTGGGCATCGCCTCTCCACATGGTAAAGAAAAAGAATGGGGAATGGAGGCCATGCGGAGACTACCGCGCGTTAAATAAAATAACAGTTCCCGACAGATATCCCTTGCCAAGACTGTTAGACTTTACATACATCGCAAGTGGAAAAACAATATTCAGCAAAATTGATATAAAGAAGGCGTTCCACCAAATCCCTGTTGCGGAACCAGAAAAGACCGCAATAATCACGCAAATGGGTTTATTTCACTGGAATTACATGCCATTTGGCCTCAGAAATTCAGCCCAAACGTTCCAGAGGTTTATGGACTCCCTGTTTAGAGACCTGGACTATATATATGTTTTCGTGGACGACATACTCATAGCAAGTCAAAATACCGAACAACATTACGTTCAACTAGAGGAAGTATTCACTCGCCTAAGTAAAAACGGCATCTCAATCAATACGAGCAAATGCGAATTCGAAAAGACAGAGATAGATTTCTTAGGTTATCATATAACGAGCCAAGGAATCACCCCCACGTCTGAGAAAGTACGAGTAATAAACGAATACCCAAAGCCAAAGGTGGTAAAGGAGCTACGTCGATTTTTGGGAATGATGAATTTCTACAGAAGTAGCATCCCACACGCCGCCGGACACCAAGCTCCGCTCAACAAATACTTAATAAACTGCAAAAAGAATGACAATACGCCAATCGAGTGGAATACGGAAGCTAACCAAGCATTCGAACACTGCAAACAGGACATAAGAGATGTCACAACACTCGCATTTCCGGAAACAGACACACCACTAGCCATTATGACAGATGCTAGTTTAAAATGTGTAGGCGCCGTACTTCAACAAAAAGTTCAAGGAAAATGGAAACCCATATCATTTTTTTCAAAAGGGTTAAGCGAGACACAAACAAAATATTCCACATACGATCGAGAACTACTCGGTATTTACATGGCAATAAAAAACTTTAGACGACTAATAGAAGGTCGCACATTTACAATATACACTGATCATAAGCCACTGATTCATGCATTCGACAAGAAGCAATCAGTGGATGAATCCCCTAGAAGAATAAGGTACCTAGAATATATTGCACAATTCAGCACAGACATAAGGCACGTCACGGGCAGCGAAAACGTGGTAGCCGACGCACTATCACGGGAAATAGAAACAATAGAACTACCCCAAATTCTCAACTGGCAAGAGGTAAAAAAATACCAAGACTGTGACCCGGAGTTAACAAAACTAAAACAAAATAGGTCACTAAAAATAACACAGGTACCAGTACAAAACAATAATACCAAAATTTATTGTGATATATCCACCGGTACAACAAGGCCATACCTACCACAAAAGTTCAGAAAAACAATTTTTGATAGTTTTCACAACATGAGCCACCCAGGGAAAAACACAACAAAAAAGTTGATAACCGCAAAATACATCTGGACTAGCATGCACAAAGACATTTACGAAATGTGCAAAACATGTTTACAATGCCAGCAATCAAAAGTTCAGCGGCACACAGTATCACCCCTGGGCAAATTTATGCCAGCAGAACGATTTAGCCACATACACATAGACATTGTGGGCCCCCTACCGACATCACAAAACAAAAGATACATCGTCACTATGATCGATCGTTGTACGTCATGGCCAGAAGCATATCCTATTTCGGACATCACAGCAGAAACTGTAGCCAAAACCCTATACGATGGCTGGATCACACGTTTTGGATGCCCCAATTATATAACAACGGATCAAGGACGACAATTCGAGTCTGAGCTATTCAGAAGCCTAACCAAATTCCTGGGTATACAAAAAATCCGTACTACACCATATCACCCTCAATCAAACTCCAAAGTAGAAAGACTGCACAGAACCATGAAAGCAGCTTTGATGGCAAGAGGAAATACCGAAAATTGGACGAAAGAATTACCATCGGTATTATTCGGGATACGTACCAGCATTCGACAAGACACTGGATACTCAGCAGCCGAATTGGTCTACGGAACAACAATAAAATTACCAGCAGCATATTTTGGCGACTGTTCTAAAAACACAACGTATGCAGAGTTTGTGGAGAAAATTAAAGATAACATAACGCACATGACGTCAATTCCACAACGACAAAGCTCAAACAAAAACATATTCGTACACCCACGCTTAGCCGACTGTACACACGTGTTTCTACGATGCGATAAGCTACGTCCTACGCTCACAACACCTTACGACGGACCGTTTCTCGTAGTCAAACGTGACAACAAAATATTCACGATCAAGCGAAACGGCAGGGAAGTGAACGTGTCGATTGACAGGCTAAAGCCAGCATTCACAACGAGCGACGACAAGATAGAAGCTCAAAATCAAGAGCAAGATAAGGCAGAGCCAATTCAAAACATAAAAAGAACACGTTCGGGAAGAATATCACGACCCACGGTCCGTTTCAAACAATGATATAAAAAGGGCAAAATGAAAATAAAAGTCACTCCACAGCAAGCCACAAGAAACAACACACAAGATGGGAAGCAGTCAAACCCACGAAAAGGAGCAAATAAACATGGTGCAGAACAATAACCTGGCAGAAAAGGCAGAAAAGAACACACACATGGCAGCAGAAATTGAAAAAATAAAAATCTGGATCGGAGTACTCCTCGCTATAATTATACTAGCAGCAATAATAATAACAATCACCAGACTCGTACGGAAAACTAACAAAGTCATGGACAAAAAGATAAACAAAATAATCAAGGAAATGCAACAAGTGTAAACAACTGCAGAAAAAGACAACTCAGCAAACAGCGTGCACGGACAAGGTCACAGCAAATAATAACTAGAATTTTTATAAAGGGGGGAGTACTATGACGTGCTATGCGTCATAGGCAAAGTACACTATAACTAGGAAACAATATTATATAAACAGCACGTATCAATAAACAATAATGTCAGCACTAAACTTATATGAGTAAAACCCCACTCTTAATCTCAGTAAAATCATGTAGAATAATTAGTATATAAGAGTGTGTAAATAGTAAATAAATTAATCTTGTTCCAACTGGTAAACCATCTTTTACTCACCTCCGCAATAAGTATTATTGTGTTAACGGGTATTTATTTCACTTCCAACAACGTCGTAACAATCAGAAGTGGGATTTACTGAACTTGGCAGAAGACAACGCAAGATGAAGAGGTTCCAGGACAGGTCTAGCTGTTCTGAAAACAGCAAAAGGAGCAGAAGTAATAATTCTCACGTAAGTGGAAATAATAATTCTCCTTCATGCTCAGCAAAAGACATAATAAAAAAGAAAGTAGAAGCTGCTGTAGAAAGATGTTTAAATAATGACGATAATATATTACATAATCGTATGGCCAGAATACAGAATACTGCTAAATTAGTTCCCGATTTTGATCCGGATAATCGTGATTTAAATATAAAAAGTTGGATTAAGAAAATTGAGCAGTTAGGCTCAATTTACCACTGGAACGACGAAACTAAATCATTTATATTACAATCAAAATTACAAGGTCAAGCTAGACGATGGTTTGATAGATTAGAGTCTTACGATTATTCGTGGGTAGAATGGAAATCAATGGTCATGAGGGCGTTTCCGCGCTATATTGACTACGCGTCCCTATTAGATGAACTAATTGATCGAAAAAAACTCAACGGAAACAATGACTAAGTATTTTCAGGAGAAATTGGCCATGTGTTATAGATGTCAACTTAGCGATCAAGCTTCTGTGTCGTGTATCGTTCGGGGACTGCCGACCGAATTACGTGCGAACGCACTAGCGTTTCAATGCTCTACTCCAGATGAGCTGTATGAGGGTTTCTTGTCCGCTTTTGATTCCTATCAAACTAATGCGTTGAAAATCCAAAACTCATCCGTGAAGTCGTCCGTAACACGTAAAGATAGCGAAGGATCTAATAGCCAGCCCCAAAGAAGTATTGATGGAAGGAAACCGCCTATGTGCTACCGATGCAAGGAAGTTGGGCATGTGGCAACCACATGCAAGATGCCAGATAAACGCAAATGTTTTAGATGTGGAAACGTGGGCCATGTGGCAAGTACATGTATCACGGTGGAGGATAGTCAGGCTAGCATCAAGAAAGTCCAGTTATTGTCGCAATTGAATGATATGTATAAGAAGCAGGTTAAGGTCAATGATGTATTTATGAAGGCTTATTTAGATACAGGAAGTGAGCTCAACGTGATTTCTCAAGAAGTTTCTAATGCTTTGAAATTGAAAAAAAGAACCCTCTAATACTGTCTTGAAGGGGTTCAATGGTTGCTCGGTGCCGACTTCTGGGGTGGTACAATTTAATTTATTAGTAGACAACGTATACATTACGACTACTGCTGTAGTGACTGATGTAGACCTGGGTGACGTCGTTTTGATCATTGGGCAGACAGTCATTAATAGGGAAGACGTCATGCTTAATGTGTCGAAGCATGGTGTCACCCTATGCAAAATACTGAACTCCTCAGATGACCTGATGAGTATTGGCACTTTTAATGAAGCGACTAGTTTCAGAGTCCAACTTACCGAAGATACAACCATACCTGTCGGAGACAACCTTGTAAGAGTGTTAGTTCAGGGAGCTGACTCCGGAGACTACTGCACTAAACCAAGGCGATTCTCTATGGGAAACGTCGTGTATGCAGTCGCCAGTGCGGTACTACGAAGAGGCGGAGGCTATGTCAGAGTTTGCAACATCGGTGTCGGCCCCATCATTTGGAAGAAGGGGATGACTATAGCCAGAGCCGAAAAAATGTGAGGTGAGTTCTAATTGTCTAACTATGAGGAGAGATGAGTGTGGTGAGAATTTTAATCGTGAGTTGGCAAATATCAATGTGGGTGATATTGGTGAGAAACATTTTAAAAGCTTAACAACACTTTTAAGAACGTACAGTGACTGTTTTGCTACTACAAGCAAGGAAATAGGTTGCACAAATTTAGGAGAAATGACTATTGAGCTTAATACTAATAAACCTGTTGTTCGAAAACCATATAGATTAGCGCATTCGGAAAGAAAAGTCGTAAGAAATTTAGTTAATGATTTGATAAATACCCCCTTCGATGATACCCCCATCATTCGGGAATCTAACTCTCAGTATGCATCTCCGATAATATTAGTACGTAAGAAAAACGGTGACTATACATAGATTATGTGTGGATTACAGGGATCTGAATGCAATTACGATTAAAGATCGATTTCCTATGCCTCATATCGACGATCAGTTATCACAATTAGCGGGTAAATCTTATTTCACCAATTTGGATTTATTTTCTGGCTACCATCATATTAAAATAAGTGATGATTCAATTTCTAAGACTGCCTTCGTTACCTCAGACGGATTATACAAGTATATGATATGAGGGTACCCTTTGGATTAGCAAATTCTCCATCAGTGTTTATGCGGGTCATCCAAAAATTAGTGAAACTTGTGGGTAGTGATGAAATGTATATCTGACGGTCTTAGTTTACTCGAAAAAGTGCTTGTTCAGTTACGTAATGCTGATTTGAAGTTGAATATGAATAAGTGTGCATTCCTAAAATCCGAGGTGACATTTCTCGGACATGAAATCAGCGCTAAAGGGATTAAGGCCGGGTAACCACAAAATAAGCGCGGTGATTGATTTTCCTAAGCCAACAAATTTGCATCAGTTACGTCAGTTTTTAGGTTTGTGCAGTTATTTTAGAAAATACATTAGTTTGCCTTATTGGCGAAACCGTTAACCGATTTAACAAAAAAATCTACCGATTGGTTCTGGTGTGACGTACATGACCATTGCTTTTGTATGTTAAAACAAACTTTGTGTTCTCGCCCTCTTCTTGCTTTATGACCCTTTGTTACCTTGCGAAATTCACACTGACGCGAGCAAGATGGGTATAGCCGGTATACTATTTCAAACGAACGAGCAAAGTGAGTTGAAGCCTGTGTTTTACTATAGCCGAGTAACGTCGCGTGAGGAATCAATGTATCACAGTTATGAACTTGAGACATTGGCGGTCGTAGACTCTTTGAAACATTTTCGCGTTTATGTACTGGGGACTAGAGTCAAAGTAGTTACAAATTGCATAATATTATTTTACAATTATCGGAGGGTAATGTTTGTACAGACGTTCAAAATAATTACAAAATTAAGAATAATCGATTATTTAAGAAAACATTGCATGGTGATCGGTTAGTAGTACTTACCTAAATTCGCTAGATGGAAGTTTATGCAAAAGTTTCACGATCAGATAGGGCATGTGGGTGGGTATTAAACGTTGTGAAGAATTAATAAAATCTGATTATTGGTTTCCTAAGATGACCCGTTTTATAAAAAAAAAATATATTACTAATTGTTTAGAGTGCGCATACGCGAAGGGAAATCATGGTAGGCCAAGTGGTGAGTTGCATCCTATCCCTAAGCCTTCAGCCCCTATGGAAGTAGTACACATAGACCATCTAGGCCCCTTTTTTAAGACTAATAAAGGTCATCAATATGTACTAATGATTGTCGACGCCTTCTCAAAGTTTATGTTAACTCTTTTGAAACTGTCACTGTACTCAAAGATGTATTTAGTTTATTCGGTTTTCCTAAACAAGTCGTCTCTGATAGGAATTTGGCATTCACTAGTAGAGTTTTCAAAGAATTTTCTATAAAATATCAATTTCATCATACCTTAAATGCCATAGCATGCCCACGTGCTAACGGTCAAGTCGAACGATATAACCGAACGTTGTTAAATGCTATGCGTACTCGTAATATAGATCCGAATATGTGGACTGAATGTATACCGGATGTAGTTTGGGGTATAAATAATACCATAAATGAAAGTTTGGGCTATCATCCCTATGAAATTATGTTTAGCTGTAGAGGTAGACTTTTGCCAAACCTTGTTGGGAATGAACAAAATATAACCAGTAGTGAAAAGCGTAAAAATGCTTCTCAGCGACTGAAGTTGCGAGCAGAAAAGATGAAGCGAAGTTATGATAAACGTCATAGGGCCGAACAAGTTTTCAATAAAGGAGACTTAGTTCTATGGAAACAAGCGCCCTCTGGGGGGGAAGTTAAAAACGTAAATAACAAACTGCAAGTTTTGTATTCTGGGCCCTATGTCATTCAGCAGGTTCTTAATAATGGTAGATATGAAATTAGAAGTGTGGAGGGTATGCGTGGCTACAAAAAGTTCACCGGCATAGTGGCTGCAGATGCCCTCCGTGCATACAAAAGTGGCCCAGATTGTAGTGAAAGTAGTAGCGACGAGGATGTAGTTACTAGGGACGATTTAATTGATTTACTTGAGTTAACATATTGTGTTCACCAATTGCGGTGCAATTGTTCCAGGATGGCCGACTGTAACGGAAATAAACAAATGGCAACATTGACTGGTGACGTGTTGGTGCGGAGAGGTGGGAGCGATGGAGGGGCGAGCCGAGGAGAGGAGAGGTGTAGTGTGGAGTCTATAAAAGGGGTGTGATTTGGTGTCTCGGGGCATTATTATTGGAAAAATCAACTGTTTATGTTTAATAAAAGTAAAAAGTATTATTGTGTTAACGGGTATTTATTTCACTTCCAACAACGTCGTAACAATATGTTTGTAAATACATCTTGAAAAAATAAGTGAGTTTCTTGGTGGAGTTTTTTCAGGGTAAGGCTGTGTTACGGACCGTTGGTCAAACCGGTATATCTATCTACACTATTATATTTATTTATTAGGCACATCCACAGAATATGTATATTACATTTCAAACTTAAATAACAGTTTTTGTGGACTTATATCTAGTACATAACCCAATTATAGATATGCACAGCGTTCGTAAGCCTAAGTACATAGCACTATATAAGAAAAATTAACATACTATATATTAATGAATTTAAAATTAAGCTAATCTTTCGTTATCACCCGTATTTTTATTAGATTTAAAATTTCTCATTATTCTCAATTTATACCCGGCAGCGCTGTTTCTGTTTCTTTGTTTCTGTATATACATGATTGTATTTTAGCTGTGTCTGTACGCTCATCTTCATTATTACATTGTTACTACCTAAATAGTTCGAAAACTGGCATTTTGAAGCCTGAGGATTTGCGTGACTTCACTTTCTGTTTTTGACTTTTCTAAGTTCTTACGAGAGCACCTGTCGGTTAGCCCTGAGGGGATCAGACAGTGTTTCGTGTTTTACTCTGAGAGGATCTGTAAAAAAAAAAAAAAATTAACTAACTACCTTAACGGCTATCACGATTATAGGTAGCCAGTAACATTCATTTACATGTATATTAGCACATAGATCAAACATTGCCTTTATTTCATACTTTTGAATAAAACCCAAAGCTAGTGGGCTGTCAAAAGTGTCAAATACAGCACTTATAATAGGTTCTATGTGGTGCCGCCATCTGAATATTGGCAAGCGTTGATTGTTAAGCCGTTTGACAAACAACAATAAAAAAATATTTGTGATCTCAAATTGCTGGTATTCAAAAACATAAAAGCGTTTCTCTTTGATTTGTTTGGAGAAATATTTTAGTTGTAGGTTCACATTTGGATATTTATAAAAATAAAAAATTTAAAGAGTTTGTTTGTTTGAATTCGCTAAATGGTAGAATTATATAAGTGATTATAAAAATTGATTTTAAAATTAACATTCTCGGTTAATAAATTAGTTCTTGGACAAGGACATGGGTATAGTTCCCGGCTTATATCTTGACCTCAAGTTGCGACAGAAACGAGTCCCTGGTGCTTGCGTATTGATTTGATATAGTCTATGATTGATGGATTGGAGCTCCTCTATCTGAGTATATATTTGGGGCGACCTTATCTTATGGTAAGGGGCAATCTGCATCCCCGAGCCAACTCACCACCGGCAACAGAAGGCCCAAGACGGCCACCACACTCGCTGACCACGACAGGGGTATCCGAGTGGATTTCCTCACGTTAAAAAAAAGCACCACTTGCATCTTCAAAAGATACCGAAAAAACGTGCAATGCACATAACAAATCCATTTTAGGACATAACTGGGTCAATATATATGACAGTAATTATATTTAGCTAAGAACCTAAAACCATAGAATAATTTACTTACTTCTTGGAGAGTAATAATATCTTTAGTCTACTCAAAGTTCATATCGTATCTTATTGCAAATACATATAAATACATTTGCGATACAAACAGAACATATATAAGGCTAGTGGAAGAAAAAATCGGAGTGCCGGCAGATGTGAAAACTTGAATATTAACGTTGTGCATTTTTGATATTTTGGAATGGTTAGAGAATAAATTTGTACGAATTGCTTTCATTATCAGTATAAAAGTACTATTATTTATGTGGTGGAATACAATATTCATTTATTGCGCTATCGTACACAAATATGACAATTTATATTACATTAAAAATTTAACACTTCAGAACTATTACAATTATTTTACATTAAAAAGTTTATCACCGCCATCACATATGGTGACAGTCGTGTGACATTCGCGCAAGCGCCCTGCGCCGCCTGTCCTCTCTCCATCCGTCTTACGAATTTTCGATCAGGTCACGTGTCCTGACGCGAGTTTAGAAATTTTTACCCATTCCAAAAAAGTACACAGCGCCGCTAAAGAAGTTTTCACTTCAAAAAACAGAACATTTTTCTTCCACTAGCCTTATATATTGTTCCAGTTATAGCCATTAACTGTAGTATTTGAGTAAATATTGAACACAATATACCCGGTAGTACTATTCTGTGCTATACATCAGGCGTAAGTACTGGCTAAATGGCGAAGTGAGGCAACTTTCCAACTTAAGAATCGATAAAAAACAATAGTGGGTATATTGTGTTTACCTAAATATCTATCGGAATATATATTCTAAAGAAAAATGCGATTCAATATAAAAAGTTAAGGTACTTAAGGTCACCTAAAATCTATTGGTCTTACATTAATTGTAAGCAGCTGCTGATGAAGCTACAGTGGAAGTCCATAATCTGTGGTAATCAGAAATACTATGGTAGCCGACTTCAAAAAAATAGACATTCTTTCCAGGGCAACTGTATACGCTTTTTTAACAAGCTGACTAATTATTTATTTTTTTAAAGATATAGTTAAATTTATTTCTAGAAACATGTGTACAGATGATGTTACAAAGTAATATTACAGTGCACTGCGAGTTTCAACATGTTCTTATTAGATTAGATTAGAGTATTAGGTTTACCGTAGGTTAATCTGCATAATGAAATATAAAAAAAATCACCTGTGGATAACTTTATAAATGTAGTGAAGAGTAAATTATGCCAGAAAGGTTATTATAAAATCTAAGAATATTTGGATGATAAACAAGCTTAGAAATGAGCTGTTCGCTCAACTATGCAACTCAAGTAAATTTTTGTATTTAGATTAAGTGTACACTAAGTGTATGTTTGTAAATAGACCAAAAAAGCCCGGTGAGTTTCTTGCCGGACCAATGGTCCATTCGCTAAACTAGTTTTCAAATTTCCTTTTGTATTGACGTTTTGTAAGTGCCGATTTAATAGTCTACGCTGAATAAATGATTTTAGACTTAAACGAAACGCCCCTAATCTTTGTGGAATTTCCATTATTTCTGAATGACTACACCAAATTGGTTAATTATTTTTGTTTAATGTTCGTAATTATTTGGCAGATTGTAACCGGGAAACTTCCCCTGGCTACTCCACCGGTTCGCCCAGGTAAGAGCTGAGGAACTGAGACTCTAAGAATACCTCAGGGCGCCTTTTACATCAGAGACAGTGTGTGTGCGTGTTCCAGATACCCTCAATGAAACGACCTTAGGTGGTACATACATATATTCGACCAAAAAAACACAGAATTTACAGATTGATTATTAGGCAGGTACTACTGAATAAATAGTTTGAATGTGCGCATCCTTTGTAGCACGCACAACTGATCCTATCAGAGTCACACAGAATTATAAAATTGTATCAAGATAGGTACATAAAATACAATCAGAGGAATGTATACGTGACCTTTCGGTGGACCTTCGCGTATCATCAGCACAGGTTGTCGGCTTGCGTAAACGGGACCTGCTCACCGGTTCCCGTACTGCCACTCGAGTCCCAAGACCAGGAACTCCGATCGCTGCTCACCGCCTCCCGCACTGCGCCACGAGTCCCAAGCCAAGGAACTCCGCTTCTTTATGCGAGTACCGCACTTTGCGGATGGGTCAAGTATTCGCCTCCAAAGGTACCAGTAGACCCCAGAGAAGTCCGGAATATACTGCTAATTATCACTCTGATAATATAGCAAAATGTAGGTAGGTACAGAGAATCTTCCAGAGAATATTAAGCAAAGAAACAACAGAGATTTACGACCTTCGTCGAACGTAACTCCGTGAGATCTGATCTTTTTTTTTTCATCTCACCAGGAGAGGCCTATTTATAGTCTTCTCCATGGAAGATTCTAGCAAAAATCCAATTTTCACCAATCAACAACACGTAACACTCAAAACAAAACTTCTACCTCATATCAATACTTTCTTTTGACAGATGACAGTTGTAGTTCGCACTAACATCGCATCATTAATTTAAATTATGCTATAAAAGTATTAACAATTAAGTGATTTAATTCCATAAAAATCACACAATTATTTAATGATAAGAATATACTACAATGCTAATTAACACTAGCATTATTTCTAGTGACATCTATCGTCAACTTAGAAAAACAAACACCACAACACAACAGGTGATCAATGAAGATTCACGGCAATCCTTTTAGATGTCGCCACAGGCACATCCCAAATATATTGCAACTATAAATTGTGTTAATGTATAAAAAATATTAACGCACAAACATTCCAGCGTTACACCATCCCCCAACTCCGATAGTATTACTTGCGGACAAGTTACGCAAGGAATACACACAGAATATAACAAAACAAAAGTCTGACCAACAACAAGACATAGTATTTCAAAGTACAAAACAAAAAAGATTCACAGTAATCTTCAGGTCTAACTAGAGGTAACAACTGACACCGACTCTCTTACTACAAGTCGAAATGCCCTAAGCAACTAGAATGAAAGATCCCTTATCTGCTATAGTCATATGATTGCATATGCAACCCTACTATAGAGAAAGTGCTGATGAGGAACGAATACTCGATGAGGTGTACATAATACATAATGTGTAGGCGCCGTACTTCAACAAAAAGTTCAAGGAAAATGGAAACCCATATCATTTTTTTCAAAAGGGTTAAGCGAGACACAAACAAAATATTCCACATACGATCGAGAACTACTCGGTATTTACATGGCAATAAAAAACTTTAGACGACTAATAGAAGGTCGCACATTTACAATATACACTGATCATAAGCCACTGATTCATGCATTCGACAAGAAGCAATCAGTGGATGAATCCCCTAGAAGAATAAGGTACCTAGAATATATTGCACAATTCAGCACAGACATAAGGCACGTCACGGGCAGCGAAAACGTGGTAGCCGACGCACTATCACGGGTAATAGAAACAATAGAACTACCCCAAATTCTCAACTGGCAAGAGGTAAAAAAATACCAAGACTGTGACCCGGAGTTAACAAAACTAAAACAAAATAAGTCACTAAAAATAACACAGGTACCAGTACAAAACAATAATACCAAAATTTATTGTGATATATCCACCGGTACAACAAGGCCATACCTACCACAAAAGTTCAGAAAAACAATTTTTGATAGTTTTCACAACATGAGCCACCCAGGGAAAAACACAACAAAAAAGTTGATAACCGCAAAATACATCTGGACTAGCATGCACAAAGACATTTACGAAATGTGCAAAACATGTTTACAATGCCAGCAATCAAAAGTTCAGCGGCACACAGTATCACCCCTGGGCAAATTTATGCCAGCAGAACGATTTAGCCACATACACATAGACATTGTGGGCCCCCTACCGACATCACAAAACAAAAGATACATCGTCACTATGATCGATCGTTGTACGTCATGGCCAGAAGCATATCCTATTTCGGACATCACAGCAGAAACTGTAGCCAAAACCCTATACGATGGCTGGATCACACGTTTTGGATGCCCCAATTATATAACAACGGATCAAGGACGACAATTCGAGTCTGAGCTATTCAGAAGCCTAACCAAATTCCTGGGTATACAAAAAATCCGTACTACACCATATCACCCTCAATCAAACTCCAAAGTAGAAAGACTGCACAGAACCATGAAAGCAGCTTTGATGGCAAGAGGAAATACCGAAAATTGGACGAAAGAATTACCATCGGTATTATTCGGGATACGTACCAGCATTCGACAAGACACTGGATACTCAGCAGCCGAATTGGTCTACGGAACAACAATAAAATTACCAGCAGCATATTTTGGCGACTGTTCTAAAAACACAACGTATGCAGAGTTTGTGGAGAAAATTAAAGATAACATAACGCACATGACGTCAATCCCACAACGACAAAGCTCAAACAAAAACATATTCGTACACCCACGCTTAGCCGACTGTACACACGTGTTTCTACGATGCGATAAGCTACGTCCTACGCTCACAACACCTTACGACGGACCGTTTCTCGTAGTCAAACGTGACAACAAAATAGTCACGATCAAGCGAAACGGCAGGGAAGTGAACGTGTCGATTGACAGGCTAAAGCCAGCATTCACGACGAGCGACGACAAGATAGAAGCTCAAAATCAAGAGCAAGATAAGGCAGAGCCAATTCAAAACATAAAAAGAACACGTACGGGAAGAATATCACGACCCACGGTCCGTTTCAAACAATGATATAAAAAGGGCAAAATGAAAATAAAAGTCACTCCACAGCAAGCCACAAGAAACAACACACAAGATGGGAAGCAGTCAAACCCACGAAAAGGAGCAAATAAACATGGTGCAGAACAATAACCTGGCAGCAAAGGCAGAAAAGAACACACACATGGCAGCAGAGATTAAAAAAATAAAAATCTGGATCGGAGTACTCATCGCTATAATTATACTAGCAGCAATAATAATAACAATCACCAGACTCGTACGGAAAACTAACAAAGTCATGGACAAAAAGATAAACAAAATAATCAAGGAAATGCAACAAGTGTAAACAACTGCAGAAAAAGACAACTCAGCAAACAGCGTGCACGGACAAGGTCGACGCACCACAGCAAATAATAACTAGAATTTTTATAAAGGGGGGAGTACTATGACGTGCTATGCGTCATAGGCAAAGTACACTATAACTAGGAAACAATATTATATAAACAGCACGTATCAATAAACAATAATGTCAGCACTAAACTTATATGAGTAAAACCCCACTCTTAATCTCAGTAAAATCATGTAGAATAATTAGTATATAAGAGTGTGTAAATAGTAAATAAATTAATCTTGTTCCAACTGGTAAACCATCTTTTACTCACCTCCGCAATATTCTCCGCAACGCACAAACATTCCGGCGTTACAAGATCATGAAACGAGACGACAGAGATACCGCCGCCAGCACTCATGGCGCTGGCGGTATCTCACTCACTCTCAGCTAATAATCTTTCTTTACAGCGTTCCTAGCCACACCGCAAGTATAATGAATTGCGGTCACACTACTGTTAGTAATATTTTGCATTGGGGTGGGTGTTTCTATAACTTATAATAATATATTTATTTACAAAAAATAAGCAGCATACCCATAAGACAGGTCAATTTAGCTATATTGCATTGAATATCCTAGAATATTTAGTCATTTCAAATAGTCCGTATATGAATACTACGAGTTCAAGAATATCACTGACCGCTTTAAAAACTCTAAATAATTATGGTTGAATTCAAACCACACATTGAATCACTTGTGTATAAAAATCTTGTGCAAAAAACTATACAAGATTTAAACCAGGTTGTGTCAACGGAAATGAATGAGATAAATTCTACATTGACAGTGTAGACCCTCTTTAAGAACCTCTTGTAACTCCGCTCACCGCAATTATCGTAATTTCAGCTGCAATCTCCTTTAAGGGGGCGCTACTTCTAAGACAGGTGGCGCCAATTTGAATAGATCTATCGTTTTGCTACATCTCGTGAATGAGAATTGACTTTTGTCTATAACAAAGAAAAGAAATGTTCAGTGCAGATTGGGTAACGTAAGAAAAATAGGGATTTTTCCTATAAGAAGCTGGTAACTTTTACCAATTTATTAAGTCTATAGGTGATCGTGAAGGAGGAGGTGGGGCGGGAGCGGGAGCGGAAGCGAAGGAGGATCGCAAGACAAATTGCCTGCGTACTGAGGCAACTCGAGAATCGGAGGTCGATGAATGAATTCCGCCCTCCATGAGCGCCTGGCAGAAGCAGGCCACAGGGGTGGCCAAAAACGACCCACAGGTGCTATGCGTGTTAGTCGGTTCGTTTCCAACATAACCTCTACCACTGACTCCGGTGGTCAGGATAACCGTGAGGAATTTTCGGACTAAAAAAAACTTTAGGTGAAAGCGGCATTCAAGCCGCTAATAATCCAAACTAATATTATAAATGCGAAAGTAACTCTTCGTGTCTGTGTGTGTGAAATAATTAACCGATTATAATGAAATCGGGTACAGAGGTACATGCTTTGTTTAATTGCGATTTATTACTGGAATTAATTTAATAATAAATATTTTAGTACTGTTTGTAAAATTGCACAATTTATACTGTGATTTAGCGCATAGAATTTTAATGCATATATCCTGAATATCATAACAATCAATAAACCAAAATTGATACATTACTGAATAGCTTGTAACCAGAACTCACTTACCTACTACGATGGGCAGATCTTACAGGTCGTTGGGGCCCTAAAAAGTTAAATAAATGGTCTAACTGCAGTGTTTTGATATCGCCTTTGGGTTGTGGAAAACAGATGGCAGTCGCTTCACGGAATATACTGGTAAAGTGAACCCCAGACTCCGAGGTGAAAGCATCGGATGCCACTGGGAATGACGCTAAGATAAAGAAGATGAAGAAGAAGAGTTGGGATGCAACCAGAACGAATCATTTAATGATTATTATTAGTTAGTGTCTTTATGGGTGATAGTTCCACGTTTGTCCACTACTTCACCTCATTAAATGTAACTTATTTTAGGTGTCTACATTTTTAATATAAGCAATAGTAAGTTTCTGAAACAATTTCAAGAAAAATAATAATAACGATGGCATTGCAATACTACAGATTGTATATCGAATAAAAATCTATACAAAAGTGTGAATTCATACTACTTTGAAGCCTCAATTTGTTTAAAATAATACAGAATTGTTTGAAGCAGGATGTGCCAAATAGAACACACAGATATTATCTCATTTTGTGTTGCAACGGAAGATGTATCATGCAATTTTGATAAACCCAGGCGTTGTTCCAAGAATATATTGAATGAAACAAACAACTTACAGTCAGTATTGCCAAAATTTGTAAACTCTTGTCTTTGTTTGTTCATACGGGCTTTTCACAAATAAATCGTGATTTGAAATCTTATATACATAACAGGCTCACCCCCTATTAAGTCCCTAGCAGAAGCAGGCCACAGTGACGGATTCTTCCAGTTTCCGGGGATGGGGACCTTACCAGATCGAGAGAGATGGCCCTGAGTCAGCCGGGTGCGAAGAATATGCCTGTTAATCTCACCTTTGGCAACCAACAATGACCCACAGACACCGTGCGTTTTAGTTGGTTCGAGCCCGACATAACCTCTCTCACCAGCTCCAGCGGGAAGGTATCCGTGGGGATTTTTTCGCACGTAAAAAACCCTATTGCGTGGGACCAAGTACAATTATTAGTGAAATGTGGGTGTTAATTCACCTCTATCTAATCCTCCGGGGATAAAGGCATGATTATATGTAGGCGTGGTTAAATGTATTTTTGTTTAAACATAAGTCTGAATGTGACTGACATATTTTTCAAATTATCTCACCTATTCTTTCTCCTTCCGTGATCTACAGAGACAGCAGTTCACCGTCGGTTTTATCACCGGTTTAAAAAAAAGAAGAAGTTCACTATTAGGTTGTGTTTTTTTATTGACAGAACTGTTACTATAGAAGGTGCGTCAATATGACTACTAACATCTCGCCTGTTGGTAAAGTCTCAAAGTGCTTATAAATAACTATGAAGGTCTTCAGGATTCGGTGTCATGTCATGTCAAATTATTCAATCAAAACTGATTTCAATCAGGTTGGATATTTGCCTCGATTCGTCTGCTTTTTCAGGTAAGGTTTCACAAATGCATAGGTATTTCATGAACTACCTCTACTGTCTAGTAATTCATTCTAACTAAAAATATTTTTTAATCCACTAATCAATGTCTAAAAACGCTTTCACCTGAAATGTGAATTAATATCAAATAACGAATGTTATTACAAGTCCCTTCTGGCAATTTTTGACTTAAATTTGTTCTCTGTCTTCCCAAACAAAAGTGCCTGAGTTTCTTTTGCTTGCACAAAAGCTTATCCTGTTAAATTGCACAAGTGCATGTTCAGTTGTATTTTTCTTCGAACTTCTGGCTCCACATCTGCGTTAGGTAACTAGAAAATTCAATATTTGAATTGAGGTATTGCCAATTTTGAAGGATGAAAAGGGATTTTGGTTAAAAGGGATAGGTTATTACATTGCAAGGTTAAGTAATACCAGCTAGGTTAGGCTTACGATGGGTGACCATTCTTAACACAGTGATATTATACTTTCTGGTACGCAAATGTTACATACATATAAGTATCCCTCAATCCTCGAAGGGTTAGTCAGAGGTACATTGACATCTTCCGGGCACTATTGTTGACTCGAGGCTTGTATCTGTGCCCCAAGTCTGAGCTGTATATATAAAGCCGCATTCCTTAGTCGCCTTATACGATACCACATGGGGAGAGATGGGGTGGTCCAAATTATACTCTGCCGGGAACCACGCACATATTAAAATATACATATTTTTCCTTTGGACGTTTAAAAGATGCAATAATTTGAACTTAGTAGAAACCGCCATGTTATGTTAGATACCGAACAAAAATCCTTTTCACTTACAAATATATGGAAACCTTTGCTTTTGAGATTATTGAGATGTTTTGGCACGATTTCAGGCGGCTTAAGTATTTTTATTCTAAATCGCCTGTTCTTTGCCAGTTGATAATAGTTTTTGTTTTTAAACAAATAGAGCTTGTTTTCAAGCACATTAGTTTATTGGCATAGGGTGTTCTTCAAGATTTATAAATTTAAAAATATTATCCTCTTTTAGATTTTATATATTCTTAAAGAACTTGTTATAGAAATTTCTCGATAAATTTTACTCGAGCAAATTAGCTCAGTTGTAATAAAGGCTAAAGTGGCAAAAGCGGAGACCACTACTTAATTGAAAGCTGTTACTGTGTGCTATAAATGCTAATACTGTTACGACTTGGACAGCGAAAGGGGAAAAGGAAACAGGAAAATATACAGGTCAGGCGCCCGATTGAGAAATGCTATGCGTTCAAACTCGTGATTACAATTCGATTAGAAATTTAAAAAAAGAGACAGCTTTTGTATTCCGAATGATGTGTCCAAATAAAGCCTGCAGACCGACATCTTTAGTTCAATTCGTACGTTCAATTCAATTGGAATGTGAAATTTTATAAGTATTCGTATGTTAAGGAATCAGGTGGTGTTAAGGAATCAGGTGACATACCTTGAGTACTTTGTGATGCACTAAAACATTTAAAATCGATTAAGATATAGAAAAAATTTCAATCAGTTTAGGCAGGATTCGAACAACATTCATTGGTTCTGATAATTCGTACGAATATCGATAGATGGCGCTTAACAGTCACCGTAAGACAGATATATGTATAAAATAATTTGAATGATTTTGGGCGAAGGTTCTGTTGCTTAGTGGTCAGACCACTAAGCAACAGAACCTTCTCCCAAAACCATTCAAAACCATTTCCGCATTCCCCCTATAAGGGAAAGATCGTGGGTTCGAATCACGCTTCAACCGATTTATTTTTTTCTATACCTTAATTAATCGAATTGAATAATTAGCATACCTACTAAATGCTTTAAAATTTCATTCAACACTAAAAATTTGTTTGTTTGTAATCATTGTACTTTGCAACGAATTAACCAATCTTAGTAATTTTTTGACCATTGAAAATAGTTTTTATTCCGAAGTAATAACGTCTATTTTTTACCGATATTCTCACAGAATGAAGACTTACGCGTTTTTTATGTATATAACTAACTGATACCCGCGGCTCCATCCGCGTGGATGCCGAGGATGTCGCGAAAAAACATAGCCAATGTCATTCCTGTTCGTCTAATCTACCCTTATATCAAATTTCGTCGCAATCAGTTCAGTGGTTTAGGAGTGAAAGTGTAACAAACAGACAGGCAGATATTCAGATAGATATACTTACTTTAGAGGCGAGGAATTCTTTGACGCCTGAACCTGCAGGATTATTTAGATATATATTCTTTTTTATATATATTTTTATTTCTACAATTTCCGTGTATATTATGTAAATATTCTTAATGCAATAAAAAGCTTACTTTCGCATTTATAATATTAGTATAGATTAAAACATGCAATGCCATTTGCAGTATATTTACATCACAATCAACCATCATTAATTCAGCTCACGAATTAAAGACGTATTAAGAATTACTGATGAATTTAATAAATGCTATAAGACATGAGCAATGCCTTGCCATCGTCATGGCAGTCATGGTTTTCCAAATATAAAATAAATTAATATTCTGCGTAAGGATTTGTCAATGAATTATTATTCTATTCATTATCTCAACCGTGGCACCTAGCGTTACATCCGAGGCCTTAACTTACGATAGTCTTAGGCATAACTGGGATCATTAATATAATATTGCGAATACATACACACATACACCGTAGGAGGTACGACACGACGGTATTCCCGTCCGAATTGAGCAGTCTGAGTAGGGAAGTACCTTCTCCATAAAAAATCACGACTATAATAACCTCATGTTGTATTCCCGGCGGTGAATAAGGTAGCCAGAGCTCACTGGAGAGTTTTTGTGCTGTCAGTGAAAAAACCAAATGCTTGTCCTGATTTTGTTGATTTCTGCACTGACGGCACAGAAACTCTCTGCTCTTACAGGGTCGGTAGCATGGGTGTGACTCTTCTGGTTTTACACACGTTCATAAGTCACGGTAACCACTTTCCGTTCAGTGGGCCATGTGCATGTCTGCCACCTAAGTTATTTAAAACAAACATATAATCACACCTTTATAGATGTGAATTAACATTCATATTTCACCAATCATGGATTCTGTTACACGTTATAGAAGATGAGCCTATTGCCGTATTCCGGGCACTATTGTTGATTTGAGCCATGCATCTAGCAAATTACTGGAACGAAGTAGTTACATCGTTTCTGTAACGAAAACACCGCGCTATTATGTGTAGTTGCGAATATTAGCCCGTGATACCATGTAATACCATATAGGTTATAATCATATTATCACCTTATTGAGTAGGACACGTTGGTATTCCCGTCGCAATTGAGCAGTCTGATTGGGGAAGTACCTTCAAATACCACAACCTTACAGAATACCGAGGCCATAATAACCTCGTGTTGTGTTTCCGGCGGTGAGTAGCCAGAATGCAATGGAAAGTTTTGTGCTGTCAGTGGGAAGACAAAAATCTTGTACTGTTTTGTCTTCTACACTGACGGCATAGAAACTCTCTATTCTTAGTGGGTCGGCAGTACGAGTGTGTGCCACCCCTGGTGTTGCACAACCAACGTGTAGGTTGGAAGTAGGAAAACTTAGTGACGTAACATGCCTACGCAATGTAAATGACGCAGATAAAAATTCGTTACGCAACAGAAGTATGACTTGAAAATCGTGATTAAATCAGATACAAAACTTTAACTAAAATAGTTTGATTAGTAATTCTATATGTAATCCCTAATCATTCCCTCTGATGTAATACTGAACTACCTAGCTAAAGCCGAAAACCCTAAACTACATAGTTTATAAACTAGTTCTAACACACTTTAAGGTAATCTATCTAGTAGAATATGTTAAACTCGTCTCGTCTTTTTCCCTCCGGGGTTGGCAGAAACAAAGTAAGCAGATATTTACTTCTGTACCTTTTTTTGACCCTATTTTTGATCGCTTGATCGAACAAACCGTGCAGCATGTTGCACGTCATGTTGCTCGAATTGCATCAAATGTTGCCTAAGGCGAGGCTTTACCATTACATCCAGACGTAGTCGCATATGTTAGACAACAATTTTAAACAGACATACGTCACAAACAATTATGAATTGTAACAGTTGACTTTATATAAATAACACGCTATTTGATATCAGTCCTAAAATATATCCAACGTCTCCACATTTAATGATATCATCCATTAGCTTAATGAAAGAGTAATCAAGTACGATTCGCAAACATTTTCTGAACACCGCATAAAATAATATTGTATTTTAAACCATCAAACTATTGTAATTTATATTTGGCATGCCAACAATCTTGGTAATTAACACTCAATATTGATTACGATGCATATAATTATATTTTAGATGCCCAAGAAGTCTGGCCTCTTTTTAGTTTAGAGAATAAGCATTGCCAAACAAGGTGGCAATGCTGCCAGTCTTCTGGGAATGCTATCGCAAGAGTCATGCGATGCGGAGGAAATGTACGATGTATTTTAACGTTTAACTATATTTAGTTTTAGTTTTATTTTGTTTTTTGTTTTTTGTTTTCATTATTGTTAAAAATAACTATGCATGGAATTTTTGAGAGGAAAGGAATGAAAGTGAATGTTGGTAAGACAAAAGTTATGGTTTTTGAAAGAGATTAATGCGTGACAGAGTGTAAGATATGTATAGATGGAGAAGTAGTGGAACAAGTGAATGTGTTCATATATTTGGGAACATTGTTTACGAGAGATGGAAAACATGAAGAAGATGTTGAAAGGAGAGTGACAGCTGGAAATAGAGTGAATGGGGCACTACACAACTTTATGAGCAGCCGGAAAGTGTCCGAAAAGGCACGACTGGCGGTACATGGAGGAGTACTCGTATTAGCGCCGACTCTTATGTATGGTACCGAAAGTTGTGTGTGGCTGAAAAAGCATCAGAGTAGAGTGAATGCAGTAGAAATGCGTGCGTTGCGGGGTATGTGTGGATTGACCTTGAAAGATAGAGTGAGAAATAGCGTGATAAGAGAGCGATGTAGAGTGATAGAAGATGTAGCGATAAGACAATTCTTATCGCTACATACTACTCTCAATAGAGAGGAATGTTAAGATGGTGTGGTCATGTTGAGAGAATGAATAAAAAGAGACCTATGAAACAGGTGTATGAGGCGAGTGTGGATAGTACAGTCGGAAGGGGAAGACCTAGGCGCACATACCTGGACCAAATAGGGGAAGTTTTTAAAAAAGGGGCAGGTCAGAAGCACCCTTTACCGACGAGCATGCATGAAGAATGTAATGAGAGTGAATAAAGCGAGAGTAGTATGTCAGGATCGTAGCAAATGGAGATTCGTGATCTCTACCTACCCCTATGGGAACCAGGCGTGATTTTATGTGTGGATGTATGTATGTATGTAAATATAAAATAGAAGGAACATAAATAAATATAATTTATTGTTAATACTGCGAATTGATGACGCTTGGTGGAATTTGCTACATTGGTAACCGCTAATACAAACCTTAAAGAAACCAGTCAGGTGAAAAGTAAAATACAGTAGCAAAGAACAAAGTGTCTTATTCAATTATGTATAATTTATTATTAACACAATTCGTTGGGGGAAGTCACTAGCAGTGGCCTCGTTCAACGAATTTTTCCTAATCAAATTCTATCTCTCTTGTGTTACTATAGGAATAGTTAGTATACTACTGTAATATTTTACTATGTCCATCTCAATTATCCCCAAATAGTACATAACATCAATCAATCAATAAGTCTCAGAGTGTTATTTCGTGGGGAGGGCCAGATCGAGAGAAATGGCCCTGGATCAGCCGTGGTGCGAGGATATGCCTGTCAACGTCACCTTCAGCAACAAACAATGACCCACAGG
Source organism: Eilema griseolum (assembly GCA_963662185.1). Lineage (NCBI taxonomy): Eukaryota > Metazoa > Arthropoda > Insecta > Lepidoptera > Erebidae > Eilema > Eilema griseolum. Next base: position 21,335,738 of record OY759245.1, read on the forward strand.
CTCCGTGCGTTTTAGTCGGTTCGAGTTCGACATAACCTCTCATTCCAGCTCCGGCGGGGAGGTATCCATGGGGATATCTTCGTAAGTAAAAAAAATATTCTATTTCGAGTTTTCCTTCTATAGTTATATATCATCTGCAATTTTTTTAAGATTTGTCACGATTTACGATACTCTAAGACATGACACAATGAGATGGGGTGGTGATACTGATGAATACTTAACGATAATAATTAAATAACGTTTTTGTTGACGTATACTGTATGATATCCTTACAACTGGTTGTAAATAAAATTTCCATAACAAACTTATCTAAACTCTAAGTATGAAGAAAACACAAGTAATGCGAGCATAAACAGGCTTCGTACTCTCAACACTGGCTTTTTTACTGCGCGCCGGAAACAAAGCCACGGCACACTTCCGTAATGTGTGGTACAAGACGAGAGCTTACAGAGAGTTGAATTATTTAAAAAAGAATGGGAAGAAAATGTAAGATAGTAAAAATATCAATTTTTTTTTTATTTATTCATTTATTTATTCTTTCTTTCTTCTTTCTATTATTGTAGTAAAGACGTTGACCCATTAGAAAACCTCATAGGTGTAGCAATAATGAGTTCAAGTGCTACATGAGAGATCGCAAGTTTAAACCCCGCTCGATCGATATTTGCATGTTCCTATATAAAATATGTATTAATTTACAAAAAAAAAAAACAAATAATCCATACTTGCGGCACGCTATGATGGCCGTTTTGACACCACTGGTTTTGCTCGTTATCTCTTTTTTGGTGTGTGAAGTTGGGCCATCTTCTGTGCCAGTCATGTGTCCATATTCTGTGTCAGTCTTGCCATATTTTTCTTTAGTTTTTCGTCTAACAGTTCTTTGTCCAATATTAAGCGCACCAAAAAGAGAAAACGAGCAAAACCAGTCGTGTCAAAACGCCCATCATAGCGTGCCGCAACTATAAATGTGTTATTCACATTCTAGAATCCATGGACGAAATTAATTTGAGTCTAGACTTCGTTATGTAATTCGATATCTCCTAGAATATTAATTTAAATGGTGCATGCGCGGCCTTACCACAACCAGCAATCTCTTAGGCAACTTTTGGCTGGATAGGAGTATATAAATATATGTATATTTACACAAACTGTTACAAAAAGATGACTAATATCTTGAAGAAGAACGAAGGACACTCTTTCTTTCGAAATAAAGCAATGGTTCTATAACTAGTAAATTATAATATTATTTTTTGTTTGTACCACACAACCACAGCAGTGGTAGTCAGTGGAATCACGAGGCATATCCGCCCTCGTATTAGAAGATTGCTTGTGACCTAGTTAGGCCACCGAATGTGCCAGACTTGTGTCACTGAACTTCTAGATACAAGACAACAAAACAAAGGCTATACATATTTGTATATTTTTGTAATTTCTAATATGATCTTTTTGGTATTAACTAATGTACGCCAATTAGTCAAAATTTCTAAATCATTATTGAAAATTTGAGGAAAATATTAGTCCTGAAAACAGATTTAAAATTATCTGCTAAATCAACCACGAGTGCTGTACCACTAGCATGGCGTAAGAGAGTAAAGAAAGAGTTGTATTAGCTGAAAGCGATAGAGAGCGCTGACAACGCTCTCTATATCTGGCTAGTTGAGCTATCTCGGTCGCACCCGTCTCATATTATTTCTTTCCATTTTTTACCTTGTCCCCGCCGCGCATCGTCTATACCTAAGTGGCATTAAAAAAGCAAAGCTTTTTAATAGCTCTTGAAAGTAATCAAGTTACAAGGGGTCAGACAATGGTACTGAATTATTTCTTCTAATTATTATCACAGTGATATTCACGGTTACTTCCGAAGCACTTTGGAGTTCAAAGTTTGTTGTCCTGCTTTTTATCTTGATTGAACTTATTTTGCAACTGCCATCAGGCTTCACAACTATGCTATAAAGAATATCCACAACGGTAACAACTATGGTAAGTATTGAATGAAATTTTAAGGTAATTAGTATGTTAAGCAGGCGGAAATCGAACCCATGATCGTTTCCTTACAGGGGGAACGCTCCTTCAACTTAGCTACAGAACCTTCGCCTGAAACTATACATTTTTTTCTATACATATATGCCATCACACTTGCCGCGTATCCACGCTGAATTGTGATGGCCAGCCTCTGCAATAGGAACGATCCGGTGTGAAAGTCATCAGTAGAATCTATGAGCCTCTGCCCAATCGCCCTTACAAGGCTTTTGACCTCATTGCCCCAACTCCCCAGGGTCTCCACCGCTACTGGTTCGAGATGGTAAAGCAGCTCCAACTCGGCGTACTTGAATGTCTTCTTCGAGCTGGCATCATCCACGGCAGCCGACGTGGAGTGGATGGTACGATTAATGTGACTGACAGCTACAGAGCTGACACAAGTTGCGTCCCACAGCAACCACTTGCCGTTCATCCTGGGCACGAAAGTCAGCCCATTTACCTATTGTAGTCTACTGCTGAACATTGTCCTCTCATATTACTCTTACTAATTATTGTATTTAAAATGGTAGTCGTTTAACGTATTAAGATTACCAATTTTTATTGTTATTGAAAATCAAGTCCAAAATTGAATGAAATTCTTAAAGAATTTTGTATGCTAACTATTTAAATCCCGCCTGATCTGATTCAATTTATTTTCTACCTTAATCAAGTCCAAAATGTTCAAGGAACTTATTCAAAATGTTGTTGGTAAAAAAAAATTCCTTCTGTAAACTTTTAATACCTGTGCCAATAGATAAGCGCCTCAAGACTTTCAAAACTTATTCTTTCTTTGAATATGATAATGAAAAACTGAGGCAAGTAAACATTACTTTCACCTCAGCATCAAAACACATATAAACAAAAATTTGATGGTGCTTTTTTCATAAATATAATATCAGATAACGGAAGAAAATTTTGGCTAATAAATTTATGACCATATTATCTTGTCATGTATTTCTGAAAGCAAATTTTGGGTAGCTGAAGAGTTCGTTTGTTTGTTTGTTTGAACGCGCTACAAGAACTACTGATTTGTATTAAAAAATCTGTTTATATTGAATAGTCCAATTATTAACAAAAAATTTAAGCGATATATCATTACGGTACTACTTAAGAAAGTGGAGAAGTGTTCACAAATGTCAACAAATCGTAGTTAATATTTGAAGACTAAAAAAATACTGGCTTAAAGGGGAATATGAGGTTTCAAAATATGCCACGAGTGAAGCTGGGGCAGGTCAGCTAGTCATAACTAAAATATACTCACGTCCCTTATCGCTGGCGGAGGCAGAGACAACAATCTGCTATCTCAGAGATTAAATCATTTTTCGCCCCTGGTGTTGCATACGTCCACAGGCCACGGTAACCACTTCCTATCTGGTGGGCCGTGTGCTTGTCAACCACCTAAGTGGTCAAAAAAATATTTTTAATTTTTTTTCTGTCCTTACAAACTTCATGAACATCCTAATTTACTATTAAACATCTCATGCAAGTCCACTGGTTGCATAAGTTGATTTATTTATAATATGAAGAGTTATGTACATGCATTTTGTCCTATACACCTAAGAGTCGCACGAAAATCCTCATGAAACAGGGCAAACGCAATAAAATAAATAATACTCTAGACAAGTGGCAATTCGTACCTGGAGTATTATGGAATAAAATGATAAATACACACATCAACAAAGTCTAGGGAACAAGGACATTTCTAGTTTTTATTTGAAAACCCTTTCTTGTAATAGTGAGTGTTTTATATCAATAGAAGGGTATTTTTATACCGTTTTTAATTTTAATAAAAACATTTTCATACCAATTTTTTTTTTTTTTAAGAAAGAATTGAATAGTGCCAATATTGAGTATTACAACCTTCTATGATTAGGCACAAAAATAACGAGGTAGTAAGAAATACAGTAATTAACCGTATTTTAAACGTTTGTAATAATCTGTAGGACCTCCTAAAGCATTAGCAACAGCTCGACAACGGCGTGGCATACTTAGTATGAGATTGTCAATCATCGTCTGTGGAATATGGCTCCATACACTGCGAAGGTGTAAAAAAAGTTGTTCTTCAGTGTTCAGATTTTCCAAAGAATCACTGAAAGCTCTTCTCCCAAGCAAATCCCAGGCATGCTCTATGGGATTGAGGTCGGCAGACTGAGCATGCCATTCCAACGTCGTCATATTGTGCTCGCTCAACGCATTGACCACTACCCTCGCGGTGTGTGACCGTGCATTATCTTGCATGAACATAAAATCTTGACCGAACTGCTGTCGATGAGGGATTACCATGGGGTATATAACCTCCTGAATGTATTGGTTTGCATTCATAATGCCCCGTATCCAAACGAGGTTGGTCCTTCCACCAAGGCGAATTCCAGCCCATACCATGATTGTTCCACCTTGGTAAGGATGAACTTCTTGCGGATTCTGGAGACGACTCCGACGTCCAGGAACTCGCCATATACGCACTCTTCTCGAATCAGGATGAATACCCGAAGCAAGATTCGTCGGAAAACAGAACCCGTGCCCATTGATGGTCGGTCCACTGTAAATGTGCGTTAGCCCACAATAAGCTACGACCTCGATTTCCACGTCGAAGAGCTGGAACCCTAAGCGGTCTGCGAGCATAAAGATTGGCTTCGTGTAGTCTTCTTCTGACAGTTTGATCGCTAATAACCACTTGATGCTGAGACTGGAGGCCTGCGACCAACTGACGAGCAGTAATCGTGGGTTGCCGCCTTGCGGAATTTTGCAAGAAACGATCTTGTCGCGGGGTAGTAACCCTATTTCGTCCCCTGTGACGTTCGGCAACATCCCCTGTAGACCTGTAGCGTGCCCATAATCTGCAAATTACGCTTGGTTGGGTGTTGACAGCATCCGCTACGTCGCGTTGAGTTCGTCCAGCTTGCAGCATACCAACAGCCCTTAACATCTCTTCGTGACTTAAATGACGACGTGACATGATGACTACAGTCACAAAAATGCACAAACCATACGTAAAAGACGTATTATTGATAATAAAGGTTATTTACAAAAAAAAAAAAAAAAAATTATTTTGCCTCAGAGAAGCTGCACAATCAAACACTTTTAAAAGTTTTCCCTCCATATTCGAAAACCATTACTTATTTAAATTTATTTTTAAATTTCGAACAACTCTGTAATCTACTTTATTCTATTTTTATTTATTTGCTGCCAGTTATTTGCAAAACAAGATTTACACGAAAAAAATAATTGGGGTCATCTTGTTCCCTAGACTTTGTTGAGGTGTTTATATGGGCTTTTACGTTTGTAACATTTTTTTATATACCACTTAGTTGGCAAACAAGCACACGGCCCACCTGATGTGAAGCGGTTACCGTGGCCTATGGACGTATGCAACACCAGGGGTGTCACACTCGCGCTGCCGACCATGAAGAAACCTTCTGATGCCCCTCTTGAAGAACCCCATATTGTAGGCGCTATGGAAAACCGCAGCATATGGGACATATGGGAACATGACATATGGGAGAGTTTATGATATAATCGTATTGGACGACTTTTGACCTAGATTAGGATATTTAGTTTATAACAGTATTTATAAAGATAAATTTTACATACCACTTAGGTGACATGGTGATATGTAGAAAGTGGTTACTGTGGCCTATGGACGTGTGCAATACACAGGGAGTCACACTCACGCTGCCAACCCTGTAAGCATAAAGAGTTTCTGTGCTGTCAGTGTAAAAGATAAAGCAGGACAAGCTTTTGGTCTTCCCACTGACGGCCCAAAAACTTTCCAGTGAGCTTTGTCTACCTTACTCACCGCCGGGAACACAATACGAGGTTATTATGTCCGCGGTATTTTGTAGGGCGGAGATACTTTCCCAGTCGGAATGCTCAATTGGACAGAAATACCGTCATGTCCTAAAAAATAAAGTTCAATGTCTTGACAATACGCCTGCCGGCCAACAAGTTGTCAAGGAGGGTTTCAATTGACGAATGAGATTCTGACATAGACTTAAATTTCGATGTTGGGAGCTTGTTATAACGATAGCTCCCTTTAAAGTCAAAACAAAACAAACAATAAAGTTACAGAATAGCACCCTCCCTCGGTGACATCTAAGCCCTGCACGTGTTCAGGACACGTGCAGGGCTTAGATGTCACCGATCAAGAACCAAGCGGTTGGGTGACTCTCTCCTTTGTCACACCATTAAGGCTTGGAATTCATTACCAGCTCACGTTTTTCCTTCTTCCTACAGTCCCGGGTCTTTAAGCGGGGTTTGAAAAAGCACATCACGAGGCCGTCAAGCTGAGTCACCATTTTCACATGGTATATCTATGTAATGGTGACCCTCTTTTCTGAAACTTCGCCTTCGGCTTACCATCAGGCGAGGCGAAGTCTAATTGACGTATCCTATACATAAAAAAAGATATTAAAATAGAAGAAAAGAACTATTTATACTGTTCATTGATGGCACTTTTTTTTGGAATTTTTGAGGATGCCGTAAGGCGAAACCGGTCAGGTCTAGTATTTATTAAAAATAATGTGGAAAAGTACAAGTGAGTTTCTTAATATGTAGAAGAATAGAAGACTGATATTGTTCGCGCTGCGCCGTGAAACACATACCTGTATCACCTTGAAAGAATATTAAATTCCCTGGAAGTATACAAAATGTAGGTTATTTCTTCGCTAAGCTAACAATATTGTAATAATGTCATAATATCGCTGTATACTGTGCTTCAAATTCAAACACTAACTCAAGACTTATGCGCAACACGAGTATGCACAAGGGATGTTTCTTACAACTTTCTTACGAAAATAAACACTTCTGTTGGACTTGTAAGTTTTACTTTTAAAATATTGCCATGTGTTTTGGTTTTGTTAAATAAAGAACTGTGTTTGTACTTAAATTTAGATTGTTTAAGATAGTGCCGTTTTTGTGTAAATTATCATCCTCTGCGCATTTTTACTTAACTGAGACGTAGCAAAAGAAAGGCTATGATTTTGACAAGCTATGTGTGTATGTAGGTTCATCTGTTCCCTCATAGCTCCTAAGCCACTGATTAAAACTAGATAAATGAGGTATCGTTAGAAGCATCATAGTTGTCCGCTAGTTATGAGCTATATAACGTGTCACAGAATGTGGCGCCAACTAGCGGTCATAAAGTACTCATGTTAAAATATAAATTTGAGATAAATATGTCGTGTTTGGTATCATCTCAAAGGGTCATTACATAGCACATTTCAAATATATATGTATTACAGATATTGCTTGCCCCAAAATAATATAAATAAAATAATAAGTTTAAAACTAAAATCACGCTCTAAAAAGTATCAAACAAGAACATGCCGTGGTCGTATGCCACTTAGTTTAACAAAACAATACATTCTGGGGAGAAAATGGCATACGACCACGGCTATCCTTGATATTTTCTTGTTTAATACTTTTTAGAGCGTGTTTTTCCAGTGGTCGGGCTTAAATTTTAAAACGTAATTTTATATACCAACTCAGTTATGAGGGTCTGAGGGAGAACTCAGTCATTATAAAATAATCTAGTTCTAATGTAGTTCGCTGAGTTTCTTGCTGGTATCTTCTCAGTAGAACTAATCTACCGAACCAGTGAAAGAATCATTTTCCAATGGTTTATTTTTACATTATTTAATACTTTTATATAATTTTTTGACATACATAATTGTAAAATTTTGACGTTCATATGTGATCTTTATGTACCTAAACTGAATAAATGAAATTGATTCTTGTATTCTTGAGTTGGAGTCTGCTTTCTAGTGTAACTGTGACGCGGGTGAATTTCAATATTTTCATCTAACCTATTCAATTAATGAAGATTTCAAATTACTGCAGTTAGGCTAATCAGACATTTTAGGGCTCCAATTACCTGTAACAACTGCCATAGATGTTCGTATAGCAATCGGGACCAGTGACTTTACTTGCTGTCCGAGGCACGAATAGAGCAATGCAAATACCTATATTAATCTATATAAACCCGCAAGTGTAATATAAATCGAGAAGAGGGCCAGATCGGGAGAGATGGCCCTGGGTCGGCCGGGGTGCGAGGGATATGCCTGTCAACCTCACCTTCGGCAACCAAAGCGACCCACAGGCGGCGTGCGTTTTAGTCGGTTCGAGTCCGATATAACCTCCTCCACCGGCTCCGGTGGGGAGGTATCCGTGGGGATTTTGCGCACGTAAAAAAAAAATGTGTAATATAAATCTATAAATACACAGCACTTTCATCTTTATTTTTCTATTATATTCTTTAATTTAATTGTTGGTTTTATTTTTACTTTAATGATAGCTATAGTTATAGCAACCTCCCAACATTTAAAGGGAAGTCTGTGTCAGAACCTCGTTTGTCAATTGGAACTCTTCTTCACCGTCGAGACCCAAAGTGAACATACCTTTTAATATTGGTTCTAGATTACTAATGTACACGCTATTTTTAACATGAACACATTCGTGCACATTAAATATTTGTACTGAGCGGGAATCAAACCCGCAAACTCTGCTGCAGCAATCAAACACTCTACTACTACGAAATCTGGTTCTCAAAATCTAATCTACTTCCTACCTTTTATTTCTTTTGTACTAGCGCAAAACAAGTCTGAACAACCACAGTACAATAAACCGTACCTAAATTGAAAATTTTAGTACCCGAGGTTTATTTCTCCTGTCCCTATTTTATCTTGCAAGTCCAATACCAGACTGGACCGCTGGAATTCAATACCCAGATCCAATTAGGGGTACACCTTTCACGTTAAATTGGTTTGTACGAAACTACTATAATTATGTTGACAGTTTAAAACGAATTATATACTAGTAGAAAATAGATAGCTGGCATTACATTTGAAGTACATAAACTTTAATTACTAATTAATTCCAGCTATCTATTTTGTAAAATATACATCAAGATAGTTACGATTCTGAATTCAAAATTTCTATTGCAATTCAGTTCATTTATTTATTTGTTTATTAATGTGGTACAACAAAAGGTAGGCTGCTATAGAGGAGCTATTTAAGTAGGTAAACTTAAATTTGTGTGATGTAGATATACTTCAGCAAATATTTTGTACACCTAAATCTGAGACTGCTTTTAGTCTATTTATACTGTAGATTGATGGCGCTTGGTGGAATTTGTTGTTACACATATTGATAACTCACTTGTACTTTTCCACATTACTTTATTGCTTATTACACCTGACCGGTTTCGCCTTAAGGCGCCGTAAGGCGAAACCGGTCAGTGTTGATTGTTGAATGAATTTGAAGCACAGTATACAGCGATATTATGAGATTATTACAATATTGTTAGCTTAGCGAAGAAATAACCTACATTTTGTATACTTCAGGGAATTTAATATTCTTTCAAGGTGATACAGGTATGTGTTTCACGGCGCAACGCGAACAATATCAGTCTTCTTTTCTTCTACATATTGAGAAACTCGCTTGTACTTTTCCACATTATTTTTAATATATATTACACCTGACCGGTTTCGCCTTACGGCGCCTTAAGGCGAAACCGGTCAGGTGTAATAAGCAATAAAGTAATGTGGAAAAGTACAAGTGAGTTGTCAATATGTGCTTTTAGTCTGTTTAAATCCCCGCTCAGTGCAAATATTTGTATGTATGAATATTAATATTTGCATTGGTCTGCTCGTGCCTGGGAGAGCACGCTAGGCCGTGGGTCCCAGTTGCCATTCCTACTTCTATGGCAGTCGTTACAGGTAGTTAGAGTCCTAAAAAGTCCAACAACTGGTCTAGCTGCAATGTTACGATATCACCTTTGGATTGTGGAGGTCAGATGGCAAATCTGCACTTAGACTGGTAAAGCGGACCACAGACTGCGAGGTGAAAGCTTCAAGAAAAGAAAAGATCGTACCTTTTCTTGAAAAGGTACGATCTTTTCTTTTCTGACTGGTAATGTACAAATTGTAATGTAAACTGGTATGTACGAATCTATACTTATAATATTATAAAGCTGCAGAGTTTGTTTGTTTGTTTGTTTGAACGCGCTAATCTCTGGAACTACTGGTCCGATTTGAATGATTCTTTCAGTGTTGGGTGGTCCATTTATCGAGGAAGGTTTTAGGCTATATATCATCACGCTACTACTTAAGGGAGCGGAGCGTTGATAATAAATGTTAACAAATCCGGCAATTTTTCATACATATTTTGAAGACTAAAACATACGGGCTCAAAGGGATATGAAGCTTCAAAATATACCCCGGACGAAGCTGGGGTGGGTCAGCTAGTAATAAATAAAGTTAAATTTAAATCAAAACTATATACATATACGGTGCCTATCTATGAAAAAAAAATCTATAAGTATATTTATTTTCAAATGTGGCTGAATATTTTGACTTGCCATAAATCCCCACTTAGAGGGAATATTAGTAATTTCGGTTGCTACTATGCTTTAAAAAAATGCAATAAACTCGTTTTTATATAGATAGATGTGAATGCAATAAATTCACCTCTGCCATACCCTCCAGGGTACGTGGGCACTTAAAGACGTGATTATATGTTTTTTTTTAATGAAATATAATATATTTACGGAAAACCAGCATTGTTACAATATTTTTTCTTCTGCCAAACTGTATGACAGTTTGTTGCAGGTGAAGCTCCCTGATTCATTCATTAAATTTTCCATTATTTATTTAGCAAAATTAGATACATTATATAAATTAGATATAAAAAATTAGACACATTATCATAGGTATTATTATTATTCATATGCCTGAATAAAACAGCGTATTACATTATTGTAAAATTTATTATTTATCCTCTATTAATTTATAAGTTTGGTCTGTATGTATGTATGTATGTATATAATGCCTTGGTTTTCCATGCTTCCTGTTAATTGATTGTTATGATATTTGGTCCACACTCTTAGTTTGGACAATAATACAATTTAAATCAATAAAACACTTTAATTTAGCTCTTAACAACTTGGTATTAAGATCATTTTGAGACTCAGTCATCAAGATCGTTCTGACGCTGTCTGCCTCATTCCAAATACAGCCTTGTAACATACTCAACTAATCCAGACACTAGATTACTAGTAGTTCATTTTAAAATAGTATGAATGATGTGAGTAATAAAACATAGTTCATGAGGCCTTGTTGTTGGCTAGAGGTTATTTATTGAGGGCTAATTGAGGTTCGTGGAATAATAACGGGATACGACGGAGTATACCGTGTGGGGGGTGTTAACAATTTAGTGTTAGATACGGTATTTTCTTTGAAATATCCACTGACATCTATTTTTTGGTTTCGTGATATGGTAAGTATGACCTTTGTGTCAAGTGTTATTTTGTAGGTATTGTATTAATATTTTAGTTAAAATTATTGATGACGATGATAATGATGATGAGTTGAATGATGGTGATCAATAAGTTTGCTGCCTCACCCAAAATGTGGGGACGTTACTTGAAACTCCTGAGGTTTGGAACCAACCCGAAAAGTCACTATTCACTGTAATATGCCACTTTTCTACACTTGTGTGCGTTGTCAAAGACGTTATGTCTAAAAAGCCACCATTTTTATACATCAAACCTCGAATTCATACCGCGATACCTTCTTCGAGTTGGTGCCTAAACTCCCACTGATATATAAGCCTATCCTGAATTGTTGTCTGTGTCAATAATTATGGTATCATAAAAGTAGATGGGAATATAAAATACCTGTGTCTTTATGTAGGAAGTTACTCTACATATTTGCTCAATAGTTGAGATTTGAATAATTTAAGGAGGTTAGTCGAAGATCATTCGTTAATGACGTCATTTCGTCACCACTGAGCCGGTCAGCCTGTGACTACGGCCAGTGTAACCTGGTCGAAACGTCAGACAAATCAAAGATATGTATGTACCTATACCATGATCGTGGTAATGCTGATGTTATTGTTGCGAATTAGTGGTCACCACTATTGAGACGGACGTCATCATTTCTTTCTTTTTATGTCGCCATTTTTAAGTGTATTGTTCTGAGATCTGTTGTTGTGTTCTGATGCGTCACTGACTCGTTTTGTTGCGCGGCGGCGGAGCCGCTAGCGGCGCCATCTGAAAACCAGCGCTTCGCATACCCTGGTGTGCGGGGCATTTATGCTGAGATGGTGGCCCATTTGGGTGCGCACGATGTGCAATGAGTATATTTTTGTTGTGTTGCTTTATTATGTTTATATATTTGTCTGACTCTCTGTACGTTTTGTGTTCTTAAGTAAATGTTTTTTCTTTCTTCTTTCTTTCTTTCTTAATTTCCGAAAACATTTTAATGTTGATTTACACTTGTATCCGAGGGTACGTTTCCTACTTCACACAGTCTAGGCACGTGCATTAGGATGGGTAGTGAGCAGAATTGTATCAAACTACATATAAACACAGGTAACGTTAGAAGCAATTTAGTCGTCCGCTGGTTATAAGACATGGTCGTATACAGCTTAGTCTAACAAAACAATACATTGTAGGGAAAGGTGGCATACGACCACGTCTATCCTAGATATTTTCTTGTTTAACACATTTTCAGTAGTCGGGTTTCAGTTTTATCTTAAGTGCCCTTTGAAGATTGCACGGGGTGCTACTACTGTGGACGATCTTAAATTCACCAAGTATAGATTTTGTAATAACAAAACAATCCTCCCGCGCCAGGGCCTCATTTGTCTCGCGATTTTAGTCCAAGATACTATATAGATACAAGAATTTTGGTTTAATATCGGTATAGACAGTGCTGTGTAGTATGTCCTATATTAATATTCCTCATTCTCCGAACCTTTTTCTAAATTACTTGGGATCGAATCGAATCTCTCTAACTGTGATGCGGCGGAACTTCGATATTTTCTGTAAAGGAACTGCTCTTGAACTTCTTTAGGGTTGCCTTTCTGCTTAAAAATTTATGCACTGAGCGAACATCGAACCCATATAAATATTATCACTATAATAATGAAAATTGCCCGGTTAATGGCAATAGACTATTATTACGCCACCTATTATATTGGGACCTAAACATAAACTGGCGAAATGTGGGTGCTAGCACCTCTGTCTACCCCTTCAGGGATATATGCGTGAGTTTATGTTATGTTAATGAAAATTTAAAATGCCTTCTCCTTTCCATACTGAGTCTTGTTAGTAAGCCACGGTCATACAAGTAGTTTAAAACGTGTGGTGAGGCTAGATTCATGAATACACTAATTTCCCTTAATAGCCTCGTAGATTCACCGCCTATGTAATAGCTTGCCCCAGGCGCAAACTTTTTATGAGCTAATTTTAAAATTTACTGTCCACTTTATAATGTAACTTGACGTCTTATAAAATATTTTATGGATAAAATTAAAAGTTTTATAAAATTTGTCAATTTTTCTTTTTATTCTGTTACATACACCTTATAATTATTATATGCCACAAAGTTATGTGTGTATTTATCGCAGGTTTATAAGTGCCCGGTTAATGGTAATTGGCTCGCCACCTATTACATTGGGACCTAAACATAAACTGGAGAAATGTGGGTGCTAGCACCTCTGTCTACCCCTTCGGGAATATAGGCGTGAGTTTATGATATGTTACATTCACCTTCGACACTCTGTCTGTGTGATATGTCTTATTACTATTCAGTTAACCTATAAATAATTACTGTAATTCATGTTATCTGTCTGAATTAAAGACTATTATTATACATCCACCTACAAAGGGTGATAAAAAATGCAAAAAAGGTCAAAGTTCTAGCACCTTGGAAAACTAGAATAAGAGCATGTTTCTCCAACAAAATTGGGGATAAAAAGATTATTTATTTATTCATAGGCATGCGAAATACACACAGGTACTACACTACCATGCTGAATATGACCTGATTCAACATGCGCCAAATAACCTAGAGTTGATTTTTAACCAGACTCGATTACGCCCTAGGTTTAATTCGTTTTATGATTAGTATGTCAATTTTTCTAAGGGCAAGCCGGGACACGAGAGTTACTAAGACGGGATGCGAGGGTTACATATTTGTTTTAGGTAATCTTACAACCAATCTGACAACCCAAGATATCCGCCCGACGGGATTATCGTACGAAAAAAAAAGTTTAAAACTAAAACCGGGCTACTGAAAAATCCTCCTAAAAAAATACTAAACAAGAAAATATCAAAGATAGCCGTGGGCGTATGTCACTTTTTCCTAGAATGTTTTGTTAGACTAAGTGGCATATGATCACGGCTATCCTTGATATTTTCTTGTTTAGTAACTTTTAAGCATGATTTTTCAGTAGTCGGGTTTTAGTTTTAAACTTAATTTCTTATTGATATTAGTTTGGGACAAGGAACGCGTATAATGTTTTTCACACTTGTAATATGCTAATTAAGCCCTCTCAGATGATACCAACCACGGTAAATTTATCTCAAGTTTATTATTTAACACAGTTCTTTACGACCGCTAGAGGGCGCTACATTAGATTCAGTGATACGTTATATAGTCTATAACCAGCGGACGATCAAGACACTTCTAATGATACCTCATTTATCCAATTCTAAAAAATTATTCAGGAGCTGTGAGGGAACAGATTTACCTATATACATGCATCCTTAATACATACATAGCCTGTCAAAATCATAACCCTCCTTTGGCTTCCGTAGTCGGGTAAAGAACACATATTTCTTGTTTTCTTTTTTATTTATTTATTTACTATCTCTTCTACATCCATCTTTATTTTATTTGCTATTCCATTCTATCAAAATTCTCGTAAAATATCGTAAGCTTAATGTACTAAAAATTTTCATCATTAAAATAGCATCGAGTAATGTTTAGCAACAAAGTTTTGATTGCACCACTAATTTCAGCGATGTCCATAACGATAGCGCTGTCCTAACTGCACGTAGGGAATATCTCTCTTATTTATATGACGTTAGGGTTCAAATTCGTCGTTATCGACGAGTTTGTTATAAACGATAACCGTTAATCTTCATGTATGATGTACATTCAAGATGACCATTATGTTAATGACTAGCTGTTAGCTGCGGCTCCGCTCGCTTTAATGTCGGTTATCACCACTTTCTACACATACACTACTAAATAAAATGCAATCAAAGTACCAGTATCTAAGCTAAAAGTATATCTATACATTTATTTTGCGAATATACCCTGCATTTCAAAGAAGACCATCAGTAAATTAGGGGTGTCGAATGTTGTTCTAAAAAATCTAATTGCAGAAAATTCTATTTCAGCAATTTTGAAAAAAAAAGTTCAATGGGGACCCCTGAATTTATAAGAGCTTTAGCATTCAATACTGATATTATACTAATACTATCACATGTGCAATTGAATAATTTCGGAAACATACTCCACTTAAGTACCTAGACCATTTTTTATAAAGATCAGTCTTAGATTTTTTGTTAAGTACACATAGAAAATCATTAAAATGTGCAGTTGAAGTATTAATATTTTTGTTTGTTACAATTTGTTAATAATAATATTAATGTTTGGTGGCGCGATTCTCATGCCACCTGAGCTAGTGGACTGTATTTTGCGGGGGGTGAAGCTAAATGTTTCATATGACACTTTACACAACAAACAAGATAGATGATCGGGTTGCCGCGGAGGTGGTTTAGGCAGTGAATGCAACCCAAGAAATTAGGAGAGGATGCACTAACCTTTATGACGCCACGTGCTGTCGGAGCCGGTGCACCGGTCTTCTCTTCCTGGCTCAGGAGTTGCTGCCCACATCACTAAATCACTTGAGGGACACGAGAGGCACAATCCGATCAGTAAAGGTCTATGAAAGCGGTCAAAATCCAACAAACATTATTAACTTCTGAGAGTCGCGCGCGCCGCCGCCATTGATGCTACTAGTTCAAAACGGAAGTCAAGATGCGGCCATTTCAACAATTGAGCGGGGCGAAAACTATTGCTATCTCACTTTAAAGGTAGTGCGGGAGGGAGATGGGTACAGGAAGCGTGTGTTCAGTGTCAATCAATTGAGAGATGATTTGAATTACTACTATTTGAGCGAAAAAATAAAAAATTTACTATCGGCGCAACCAATGTTGATTGACACCGAATTTGTTGTAATTTATTTTATTACTACTTGTATATTTTTCTGTACACTTTATGACTAAATAAATCGAAATCACAAGCATTCGAGCGTATGAGGCAGTGAAAATGTTTTTGGTGGTGGTTGTCGCAGCACTAGTGGGACCAGTGGGTCTTGGCGAAGTCTAGTGGGGATGGCGCGGGGCGATGCACCGAACAGGGAGACCTGTAGAAACGGTGGTGCCGCTGGCCGCCCGCGGTATAGTACAGGGGCCCAACTGGGGTTAACCACCTTGGGAGGCTGCCTCACCAGGCCGCGCATAATCCCGATATGGTTCGTCGTGCCGGTTGGTGACCGGAATTGGGAGCCCGGCGACCATACTCGGGGGGTACGGGGGCCCTTCCGTTCGGCGCGTCGGCTCTCGCCATGCCTCACATTCATAGATAAAACCAATATCCCGCGCTTTGTCACACGGTGCTGCGGCGGCAATCACCTCTTTTTTCACGCCTTCTCCCACCCAAACTCATGGCAGCGCAATTCAAGGAAATAGGCAACACAGCGGCTCGACACACTCCCAAAAGCTTGCTATTTGAGGTGGAGTCCACTAACATCTGTGGGCTCCATGCAAACCTCAACGCCGTCCACCAACACCTAGAGACGGCGAAACCTGCCATGTTTTTTCTAACGGAGACGCAAATACACCGCCCTGACGACACTACCTACTTGCTCTACCCTGGCTATGTTCTTGAGGAAAGTTTTCGTGCAAAAGCCGGGGTGTGCGTGTTTGTTAGGGCGGATGTTTGCTGTCGCCGTTTGCGCTGCCTAGAGGACCCATCCTTCTCCATCCTTTGGGTACACGTAGACCATGGCCCTACGAGTCAGATCTATGTGTGCCTCTACCGTTCCCATACAGGAGATGCTGAGACAACTCGACTCTTTGAATATCTGAGTCAGGCGGCAGATGATGCGCAGGAGCGATTTCCGAATGCCGAAATGTTGTTTTTGGGGGATTTTAACGCCCACCACGAGATCTGGTTGGGCTCCTCCAAAACAGACCACGCGGGAAGAGCCGCCCACGCGTTTGCTCTGGCGCACGGCCTGACCCAATTGGTGCACGAGGGCACTAGGATACCAAGAAGGTCGGGCCTAGCACCTTCTCTGCTAGACCTTCTGCTGACGAGTGATCCGGACCGGTACAGTGTATCGGTGCGAGCCGCTTTAGGCAACTCCGACCACTGTCTGGTCTGTTCCACGGTGCCCATTATAGCGCCCCCACGACCCGTGCAGGGGAAGCGGCGTCTCTGGCACTACTCGTCAGCGGACTGGGATGGACTTCGTGACTATTTTGCGTCCATCCCGTGGGTTGAGCGCTGCTTTGAAGGTAAGAACCCATCGGATTGTGCTACTGCTGTCGCCGGTGAGATCGGTCTGGGTATGGAATACTATATCTCATACACCGATGTCACCGGTGACCGCGGGGTGCGCCCTTGGTTCGGGCGCGAGTGTGCGGAAGCTGTTGAACAAAAACAGTCTGCGTACCGCGCTTGGGTAAGGGCGCGCGCCACGCGCCATCCCAATTTGGGCCACTTCAAGGCAGCGTACAACAGAGCCACAAAGGTCTGCAGAAGGGCCTACGTCAGAGCGGATGCCCTGCGCATAGCGCGGCTTGGTCAAGAGCAAGTGATGCATCCCACGTGAAGCCGTGGCTACTGGCGACTGGCTAAAGCCGTGCAAGCCAACTTCTGTCAGCCTTCGCTGCCTCCGCTGCGTAACCCTGATGGATCCCTGGCCCATGAGCCGCAAGAGAAGGCAAATCTGCTGGCTAATCTCTTTTGCGGCCAACTCCGGAATCGATGATTGTGGTACGCAGCCACCAACACTACCCGACAGTGACCACGCGATGCCTGATATCCATATCAGGCAACGCGATGTCCGTGCAGTGCTGCAATCACTCGATGTCCGGAAAGCCAGTGGTCCGGATGGTATTCCAGCGGTAGTCTTGAAAAAATGTGCAGCGGAGTTGTCTCCAATGCTTACGCGCCTGTACCGGCTATCCTACAGTTCGGGTACAGTGCCTTTGCCTTGGAAAGAGGCGAATGTTCAGCCGATTCCCAAGAAGGGTGATCGCTCAGAGCCAGCCAACTATCGACCCATAGCCGTCACCTCAGTGCTGTGCAAAGTGTTCGAGCACATAATCAACAAACAGCTCATGCGGCACCTAGAGGATCACTCCTTAATTAATGACCGGCAATATGGCTTCAGACCGAAACGGTCAACGGGTGATCTTCTAGCATACGTTACCCATCTTTGGGGTGAGGCTATGGACAAGCACGGCGAGTCACTGGCAATTAGTCTTGACATCGCCAAAGCTTTCGATAGAGTCTGGCACAAATCGCTTCTTTCCAAGCTACCTGCCTTTGGTCTGCCTTCTAGGCTGTGCAACTGGGTTGCTAGCTTCCTGCAGGGGCGCCGTATTCGCGTCCTTTGTGACGGACGAGCTTCGGAGTTTCTGCAGGTTAATGCTGGCGTGCCCCAGGGGTCCGTCTTATCACCCACTCTCTTTCTTCTGCATATCAACGACATGCTGTCTACCGGCAATGTTCATTGTTATGCAGACGATAGCACTTTGCATGGGAGTTATCATGGACATCCTGCGGCCAAGCAGTCGGATATCGCGGAGAAAAGGCAGCTTCTTGTCACTGAGCTTGACGGGATCCTGAATCACATTTCTCAATGGGGCTCTGAGAACCTGGTTGAGTTCAGTGCCAAGAAGACGCAGGCATGTGCGTTTACAGCAAAAGTATCTTCTTTCCTTCCCCTCCCCACTCTTCAGAGCACGCCACTGCCACTGCAGGACAATCTCAATATCCTAGGTATGGATGTTCGCTGCAACCTGAATAACAAAAACTACATCGAAAGTATCATCAAAACAACCTCACGAAAACTCGGAGTCCTGAACAGAGTGAGACGATTTTTCACGCCGGAGCAGCGGTGTCTTCTATACAAGACACAAATTCGCTCCTGTGTGGAGTACTGCTCGCATCTCTGGGATGGTTCAGCAAAGTACTTACTAGATGCTCTCGACAGGTTGCAGCGACGTGCGGTCCGCATCATTGGGAATCCCGAGATCACGAACACCCTAGAACCTTTACAGCTGCGTAGAGATGTTGCGTCCATGGCTGTATTTTACCGTTTGTACCATGGGGAGTGTTCTGATGAGCTCTTCCAATTAGTCCCACCCTCCCCTTTCCTACACAGGACAACGCGTGCAGGTCTTAGATGTCATCCGCACACGGTGCAAAACATCCGATCAAGAACCAAGCGGTTCGGAGACTCTTTCCTCTGTCGCACCATTAAGGCCTGGAATTCATTACCAGCTCACGTGTTTCCTTCTTCCTACAGTCCCGGGTCCTTTAAGCGGGGCGTGAAAAAGCATATGATGAGGCCGTCAAGCTGAGTGTCACCATTGTCACACGGTATGTGTAAGTAATGGTGACCCTCTTTTCTGGGACGTTGCCTTCAGCTTACCATCAGGCAAGGCGAAGTCCAATTGACGTGTCCTATATAAAAAAAAAAAAAAAAAAATTACAAATTTTACTATCGGCGCAACCATTCCCCCCGGCTTGAAGGGTTACCTTCAAAATGAAAAATGCGGACCAAATCTAAATTCTAATCTAAATCTAGGTTTGGGAAATAACAACTAAAACATAAAACTAGGTTTGAACTCGTGCCTACTGCTGGTTAGGCAGAGGGCAGAGGCGAACAACTGGGCGCAGATACGATCCGGTTGCGGTTTCAACCCGTACAACACGACAAGAGCGATGATCGGCCATTTCAGGCGCGATAAAACGCGGGCGGAGTTTAAAACAAGGTACACATCTGCGTACTCTAGCGCGAATCAAATTACGAGCGGAAATTATCCAGTATTTCTGTCTCAAAATAGACATTAACAAATCGGGACCAGCGTGACAATTCACCTTATGATGATAATCTACTAACAAATCTAATACGTGGTCCTTACGCGGGAGAACTACTGGATGCCTTTGTTCAAATCCTAAACTTGAATTTCTCAAACGACCACCTACTCGAATGAGTCCATCTTCCAAAAATGGTTTCAAGTGTCGGAGAGAACGACTACAAGGTTTGTTAAATTCTAAATTTTTAAATTCAGAAGCAAAATAAAATTTCTGCAACTCGCGAAGTATGACCAATTCAGCTTTATCTAAATCAGCGGCGGTTATATGACCGCGCGTAGATAAAATTCTCAAAAATCGGCCTACATAAACAACACAACGCAACAGTCTCGACCAAGACGAGACGCGATTAGCCAACAACAAAATAAGGGACTCTTCACGCGGGACCGATACAACAAGCGAGTGCTACTTCTCCTCGGGTGGTTCGGAAACCGTAGTGGGATTGAATTGACTAACTGGCCACTTATCTAACGCGGCATGAATCCAGGACGGTCCACTAAACCATAAC
This sequence comes from Eilema griseolum, assembly GCA_963662185.1. Classification (NCBI taxonomy): domain Eukaryota; kingdom Metazoa; phylum Arthropoda; class Insecta; order Lepidoptera; family Erebidae; genus Eilema; species Eilema griseolum. The sequence goes on from OY759245.1 coordinate 21,356,231, forward strand.
GGGTGATCTAAAATTTGCGAAGGAAGCAATCCACGAGAGAGACAATCGGCTGGGTTGTCGGTGCCAGCAACGTGAAAGAGATTTTGTGGCGCTAATTCAGATTGAATTTTTGCCACTCTATTAGCGACGAATGTGTCCCAACGATGGGGCGAAGAGTGGGCCCAACACAAAGCGACTGTTGAGTCCGAAAAAGCTAAAATTCTACTAATATTAATGCGACACGGAAGTGCTAGTCTTAGCACTGCCATCCAAAACTACGCGGCGTTTAGTAGTAAGCTTATCTTCTCTAATAACTCCGTGGTGCGGGATAATGTACGAAGGCTGGGTCTCGTCAGTGTCCGCAGGCGCAGGTGAGATGTAACCTTTATCTAAATATTCGTTAACAACCTCATCATAGGCTTGCTTTAACTTTGGAGACGCCTGCATCTTTCGTTCTAAACAAAGAAAGCGTTTTTCAGCGGATACACGGGAGTCACCGAGCGAAAAAATATCTCCCTTGAAAGGGAGCGCGACAACATAACGACCCTGCTCATCACGAGTAGTCGTGCGACAATAAATCTCCTCAGCCATCTTGTCATCAGGGCTTAGGATAGGTGGGACATTGACCTCTTCAATTTCCCAAAACTTGCGGATGGTAGACTCCAGTGGCGGCTCGACGGTGCAACAGAACGAAGCAGTCGAGTGACTAAAACTATCTATAGAAGCGGGTGCGGAACCAATTATAACAAAACCAAGAACTGTTTCCAGTGCGTGCGGAGCGGGGTACGTCGGTCCCCCTTGAACCTTACGTGATAACTGGAGGTGCGGGAGAATCGAAGCGCCGATCAATATATCGACGACTCCAGGAACAGCGTAAGTCTCATCTGCTAAAGGCAAGTCTTTAAATTTCGTTAATAAAGACGTGTCCACCGGGACGGTAGGCAACTGTTCAGTTATTTTATCTGTAACGAGCGAATCCATGTCAAACCAAGTATTATTATTAAAACGAGATCCAAACCTTGTTTTAACGGTGCCATGAACAGCTGCCTGTAAACCTCCAAAACCCTTCACCACTGAGCGGGTTGAACGCTTATTAACATTGAAACCAAGACGTTGACAACAATCTTGAGTAATAAAATTACTTTGCGAAGCGCCATCTAATAGCGCTCGAACAATGTGCGGTTTACCTAATGCATCAACAATAATAACGCGAGCAGTCGCGAGAACAACAGTAGTGAGCGCAGCACTAGCGGACAACGAACACAAGGTGACGTCATTCGCAGCGGTCTCCGTGCGGGCAGGACCACGCGCGAGCGCGGGCCGCGGCTGTGGCGCAGGCGTCACCGACGCGGGCGAGCCATGCGACGGTGTGCCACCGCTCGACGAACCAACTGTGCTCACATTGAATGCGGCGTTACTATTTTCAAAATGAAGTAAAGTGTGGTGTCTCGCTGAACATTTGCGACAACTATTGCTACTATTACATAAAACAACGCGGTGTTTAGTACCGAGACAATTAAAACAAAAATTATTAGCGCGAACAAATTTATAACGATCATTAGGCGATAATTTTAAGAAACTGAGCATTACACAAAGAGCAAACAGGTGATTGTACATGTGCTGGTGCGGTATTAACATAAGTATGAGTTGACCTCAGTGACCTCGATAACGCATCTATTTTACGTTCGGAACTAACAACTTTCTTCGCGCTTTCATGTTTCGATGAAGAGCGTTGTAATATTTTTATATGCTCGCGAACAAAACTTTCTAAGTCTTCGAACTTAGGAATTTTATTGCCGCGATGATCCGACTCAATTAATTGAATGGTTTCGGAATCTAATTTCTTTAAACCCATATACAAAAATAAGAAGTCGCAGAGGTCTTCGATCTTTAGGTTCTTTACGGCGCGAACAGATGATGCGAAAGTATCTAGAAACTTCTCTAAGTTTTGATCGTTACATGCCGTAATGGATTTCAAGTCAAACATCTGATCCAAATATGCGTTGGCTACCGATCTTTTATCATCATACTTAGCTTTCAAAGTATTTAAAATTAAATTATAATTTTCGGCACTAAACGTAATTCCAGCGCAAACGGTTATAGCTTTACCAGTTAATTTTTCAACGAGATAATGCAATTTTTCGTGATCTGTCAACGAAACGTTCTTATCTATTGTATTCTCAAAACTATCTATAAATAAACACCAATTGCGGATGTTACCATCAAATTCGGGTATTTGAATTGGTGGCAACTTAGGTCGGTCGCGAGTGGGATTGGGTGGGTCAGACGGTTTCTCCAAACTCCTAGCGACGCGTTTGATACGACAATACAAATCGTCAAACGACGACAAGGCCTGATAACTCACTGAGTAATCGGGATTTAAAACTAACTCTAAAACGTTGATGTCATGTACTAAGGATTCGAAATCCGCGCGTAAACTATCTAAGTTTTCTATAGAACATAAGAACGAATCTCTAATAGCCCAATCAGAGGTTTTACGTGCATTATCACAAATCGATTGTACGCTAGAGTAAATCATTTCTCTTTTAGCGTATAAAAGTTTCAATTGAACTTTACTATCGGTACTACCAACCTTTGGGGACATTTTTACAACTAAATATCAAACTAAAGTGCGGTAAACAACAAATGAACTAACTTAATCTTAGCGGTATAGAACAGCGACGCGGCGCGAACGATATTCCGTAGGTAGGTAGGTACTTATAACTGCGAGTGCAAGCTTGAACAAAACGCGCATAACAACAACCAGATCGTACCTACGCGAGCTAGATCGCTGTCTAGGTTCAACTATTATTTCAGGAATTAAGTATTGCGTAATATCTATTCAAATTAAAATACTTTCGTATGAATTTGAATGAAATGCGAGCGAGGTATAACCGCGTACCTACCTACGTAGGTATTAGGTAAATACGATGCGAACTAGCGGCGAACGGACAACTTAGAAATTGAAACAAATAAAAACAAAAGCCAAATGCGTTAGGTTACACTGTGCCTATGCACTAGCGTTACACTGTGCCTATGCACTAGGGTGTCTAGGATACCTAAGATCTAAACCTAAATGCCTAGATGCGGGGTTTTCTACTAAAATAACTAGGTATTTAGGTGCGGTGCGTTTATTCCCAATGGAATAAATAACAAAATGCGAACTACGACTAAGGATCCGGTACGATAAGGACCAAAAAGAATGGTGGCGCGATTCTCATGCCACCTGAGCTAGTGGACTGTATTATGCGGGGGGTAAAGCTAAATGTTTCATATGACACTTTACACAACAAACAAGATAGATGATCGGGTTGCCGCGGAGGTGGTTTAGGCAGTGAATGCAACCCAAGAAATTAGGAGAGGATGCACTAACCTTTATGACGCCACGTGCTGTCGGAGCCGGTGCACCGGTCTTCTCTTCCTGGCTCAGGAGTTGCTGCCCACATCACTAAATCACTTGAGGGACACGAGAGGCACAATCCGATCAGTAAAGGTCTATGAAAGCGGTCAAAATCCAACAAACATTATTAACTTCTGAGAGTCGCGCGCGCCGCCGCCATTGATGCTACTAGTTCAAAACGGAAGTCAAGATGCGGCCATTTCAACAATTGAGCGGGGCGAAAACTATTGCTATCTCACTTTAAAGGTAGTGCGGGAGGGAGATGGGTACAGGAAGCGTGTGTTCAGTGTCAATCAATTGAGAGATGATTTGAATTACTACTATTTGAGCGAAAAAATACAAATTTTACTATCGGCGCAACCAATGTTGATTGACACCGAATTTGTTGTAATTTATTTTATTACTGCTTGTATATTTTTCTGTACACTTTATGACTAAATAAATCGAAATCACAAGCATTCGAGCGTATGAGGCAGTGAAAATGTTTTTCGAAACAGCGACTTTCGCGACTATTTCATTCGAGTCCATGAGCTTTCGAACCTGTGAGGCAGTGGAAAAATAATTCGCAACAGCGTGTGTCGCCACAGCGGCGTTCGGAACAACATTTGACACCCGTAAATTAGTGTTTCAATTCTTTCACGATTTATTTGGTATTCATCCAATTATGTAGTAATCATAAATGAAATTAAATCTGACAGATTCCCGTATTACACATTATTTTTCAAACAAACAACTCTTCAGCTAGATAATATAAGTATAAAAAGGTATATGATTTGAGATTGACATGGTCCTTCGCATTAATAATGTAAAACTGACCGGGATATTTACCATGTCTATTGTTTTCGTTGAGCAACCGATATTTCGACGTTGTTACAAGTACCATAATCACGGTGTACTGAAGACCATTGAGCTAGTTGTTATTGGGCAGATCATATCGGACTTCCCTCTTCCGCATTCGTTTTTCACGCGTATCGCCACTACTAATGTCTGCATTCGAAGGAAAACATTAAACATGGTAAATGTCCCGGCGAGTTTTTCACTTATAATATAGAACAGATTTTCTTCGATGCTACTGTAGTTTGAATTATTGACCTTAACATATCTACATAGGCTTAGGCAGAAGTGCATTAACACCCACATTTCATTGTATTTGGTCCTATAATAGGGGGTGAGTCAATTGCTGTATTCCGGGCATTGTTGACTCGAGTCATGCATCTGAGGCTAATTCTGGGTTGTATATATCTGTCTGATGTTAAACAGCCCTTTTTTTAGTCGCCTTGTACGACACCGCATGGGAAGAGATGCGGTGGTCCAAATCCTACTTTGACGGAAACCATCTTTTTGACCTTAAAGGTGAGATATTAACAGGTCAACGTTAAGGTAACTCTATTGTAATAAGATTTTTATGTTAACAATTTCAAAGAAGGCCGTGACACAACAAAGGATATTCATGAATAAATTGTTTATGATATTATAAATTAAGCGTGCTCTCTTGCGGTGAGACTGTGCAGAGATTTGTGCGAGAATTAGATTTTTTAGGGTATCGTACCTCAATAGGAAAAAACCTTTTTCTCGGGAATGCCTGAAGGTATTAAGTTGAAATTTATATCTGAAACTAGCTTTTGCCTGCGGCTCCGCCCGCGTGGATGTCGGTTCCCGACAATTATTCGAATTTTTCTTACCCTTTAAACCTTTCCTAGACCTCCACAAACATTTCAAGACCAAGATAAGATAAATCCGTTCAGCCGTTGTCGAATTTCAGCGAGGCTAACGAACAGCAATTGATTTTTATAAATATAGCAGATATTGAGGTTTGCGACGCCTTCATGCAATCAAAAGAAAGAGCGATTTATGCAAATGCAAGGATGTCAAAACTTGGCGTATCCCTCAATCCAGATTTGTACGCAACTTCAATTCAGATTCTTCACCGGTTTTTTTTCTTTTAGATATGAACTACGAAATAGGTTTATTCATTAGTTTATTGTACTATTCTTGCATCTTTTTCCTGTGGGTGTTGTAGAAGGCGACTAAGTGAAAGGGCTGTGTATCTGTCAGATACTAAACATACATCCCATGACAGTGCCCGCTTAAAGGCAATGGGTTCTCCCCCTGACTTTTCTTTGCTGCACCATTAAAACCTAGAATTCTTTGCCAGCTCACATCCTACATTCCCGGGTTCTTTAAGCGGGCTGTGAATAAACATTCGATGAGGTGGTCAAGCTAAATGCCACCGTTTTAACCTGATAGATGTCTGTAATGGTGACCCTCTTTCTTTAGACAGTTTATCATTAGGCGAGGTGAGGTCAAATTCACGTGTCTTATATAAAAAAGTCCGTCTGCACAAAGCTTTATTTATTGAAGTACTTCGGTGTTGTTTTATTACATGTAATCAGAAATTTTATACACACCGTAAAGACAGGTTTTGTAATTTAAGGGGGGTCAATATTTAAATAGAATTTACAATAGGGCACGCCGTAGTAACGGCGGTAAGACCCATCATGGGGGAGTGGCTAGAGAGGCCACACGGCAGCCTCTCGTACCGTCTGACGCAGATGATCACCGAGCACGGATGCTTCGGAAAGTATCTGCGTCGGATGCAGAAAGAGCCAACGTCCGAGTGCCATCACTGCGACGCGAGCGAGGACTCAGGTCCGCACACGCTCACCGAGTGTCCGGCGTGGGAGACGCCGAGGCGGGAGCTTGTGGCGGCCCTGGGAGTGAGGGTTCTCACGCTCTCCACCTTGCTCGCGGCGATGGTTCGCTGCGCGGATGCGTGGGCGGCCGGCGCCTCCTTCTGCGAGCAAGTAATGCTCGTGAAGGAGGAGGCGGGGCGGGAGCGGGAGCGGGAGCGACGAAGGATCGCTAGACAAGCTGCCCGCGCACGAAGGCAACTCGGGCGTCGGAGGTCGATGAACGACCTCCGCCCCCCATGAGCGCCGGCCTGGGGGTGACAGGTGAAGCCGCCTGTCACCCTTGCAGAAGCAGGCCGCGGCGGCGGCGCGCGTGGCGCGCCTCCCCGTTTCCGGGGACGAGTTGGGGACTCTGTGGTCCCCACACCCGAGAAGAGGGCCAGATCGTGAGAGATGGCCCTGGGTCGGCCGGGGTGCGAGGGATATACCTGTCAACCTCACCTTCGGCAACCGAAACGACCCACAGGCGGCGTGCGTTTTAGTCGGTTCGAGTCCGACATAACCTCCTCCACCGGCTCCGGTGGGGAGGTATCCGTGGGGATTTTGCGCACGTAAAAAAAAAAAAAAAAAAAAATAGAATTTACAATGAACTTATTAAAAATTCTTTAATTTTGCGGAACTATTTCAGAGCAGATATCATGTTTCGAGGGAATTCTGAACGCTGAGCCGCGTGGTTCCCGGCAGAGTAGAATTTGGGCCACCCCATCACTTCCCATGCGGTGTCGTACAATGCGACTAAGGGATAGGGCTGTTTAACACCAGACAGATATATACAATAGAGACTCAGCTTTAGATGAATTGCTCGAGTCAACAATAGTGCCCGGAAGACGGCAATACGTTCACCCCCTATTACGTGGGACTGAATTCAATGATTGGTGAAATGTGGGTGTTAATTCACCTATGCCTAGCCCTCCGGGGATAAAGGCGTGAGTATATGAATGTATGTATGTATGCTATTTCAGAGCAAATATCATGTTTCGAGGGAATTCTGAACGATTTTATTCGACAGTTATTTCCATAAATGTTTTAAGCTGAAGTTTTTTAGTTTAAAGTTAAGTCAAAACAAAGATATATTTATATATTTAATTATAGATAATTATTTATTGTACATCAATAGATTACAGAAGAACTTGTAGGTAGCATGCATACAGTTTAATGTTCAATGGGCGGCCTTATCGCTGGAAGCGATTTCTTCCAGGCAACCTTAAACAAATACCTTTTTAATAAAGTGAATTGAAACAAAAAATATTTACAGAACTACCTTAAGAAAGAGGGTAACGTGAAAACATTAATATCTTTCAGGGTTCTAATAGAATTTCACCTCCGTCAACCTGCTGCCCACTTAATCGGCGTGCGTTTTAGTAGGTTCAAGTCCAACATAACCATTCCCACCGGCTCCGGTGCGCAAAATCCCCACGGATATTGCGAACAAAAAAAGAAGGTACTACTTCTGATCCCGTTCATGGAATAGGATAAAAAGTAACTCAAGTATTATCTCTATATTTTTTAGCCCAGCTACTTCCAACTAAGCCCATCCTCTCCTTTCCTACATAGGACAACACGTGCAGGGCTTAGATGTCACCCTCACACTGTGCAGAATATACGAGCAAGAACCAAGCGGTTCAGAGACTCTTTTCTTTGCCGAACCACAAAGACCTGTTTATCATCTATCATTTAACATCAGTGGTATATAAAAAAAGGTACAAGGGGTGTTCCGTACTGGTTACAGGATGGTAACATCTATGCCACCTATCCGCCTGGACCAGTTACGAGCCGCAGATGGCCCAGGCCGAACCAGGGTACAAAGAAAATGCTTTATTGGTTCAAGTTATACCCCGGCATATAAGTCCTGAGCCGCTGTGTGTTAGTCGGTTTGAGTCCGACATAAGCACTCCTGACCGGCCTATCCTCTATCATCATCATTATCTTTCTTACGTGTATCCAGGTATCATCTGAAGTTTTCATTTCTCCTGAGTCTTTCTTGCATTTTCCCCAATAAAGACCACGCATGTCATGCCATCTTGGGCGTCACGTAAGCAATTCTCCGATAAATGTTTTTTCTTTCTTTCTTTCTTTCAATATTTTTTTTTTATACAACTCAGGTGGCAGACAATCACACAGCCGAAGATGTCACGTCCATGAAGACAGCTGCGGAAGTAGGAGTTACCAACAAGTTCTTTAAGTATCTTACGTAGCATATTCATCTCTCTGACATTGCAGCATCTGATTGTGTCGCTCTTTGAAATTTTGTTCCTATTTCTAGGGTTCTGTACCTTAAAAGGAAAAAGTCAGAGGCCTTATAGGATTACTTCGTCATCCGTTTGTCCATCTGTCAGCCGTCAAGCCCTTTTCTCAGTAATGCGTGGAGGTATCAATTTGAAATTCATACCATATACTCAAGTCTATAACGTCTTGAAACTGTGCAAAAATCAAACTTCTAAGTCAACGCATTAAAAATATATTACAGTTTGTATAGCTTTAGTTACGGAACCCACGGTGCGCAAGGTCAACTCGCACTTGACTGGCTTTTTTATACATAATTGGGCGTTGCTAGATCAAAACCCCAAAGTAATAATTAAGCTAAAATATAAAAGCTATATAAATAAACTTCAAGATTTGACTATTCTCAAAACGCGCACAATTTAATATTAATTCCACAATGACCATAGATAATAAAATGTTTAATGCCAAACTTGTTTTATTTATGTTTAAAGTTTGCCAGTGGAGAAAACCGCACGAACACGCCCAACTCAATATTTACCCTGTCATTAAAAAAGTATTATCCTTCCATAAATAAGTCAGTAACTTTATCACGCGTTAACAATTTTAGTATCTGTTTGGGTGTTGAGCTGTTAACAGGTCACGCGAGAAACTAATGCCTTTAATATTTATTGGCAGTTCTAGCTAACGACCGGCCTTGGTTTATTTGACAGGCAGTTAGGTCCAAATGGGTCGAGTGTCAAGTGGGGCGAAAATATTTTTTGAGAATATAGAAAGATTTCAGATTCCGGAGACTTTTTATTCTAGAATGAATTATTGACTATTACTATTTTTATGTTTGCATTTCTATATCAACGATTACAGTTTAGAAGCTATATACTGTTATAAATAAGACTATAATAATTTTTTGTTCTATATAAAAGACCTAAATAATGACAGCCTCTATGGCGTGTGGTAGCGAACGTAGCTACTACGCAGGAGGTACCTGTTCGATCCCCGCTCAGTGCAAGTATTTGTATGCATAAATATGAGTATTTGCACTGGTCTGGTCGTGCCTCGAAGAGCACGTTAAGCCTTTGGCCCCAATTGCCATATAGCCCTAAAAAGTCGGTGACTTCCTCGTGGCACTGCCCATTGACACTTCTGATAGTTTCAAGGGGAATATTCTATAATCATAATCGTAATCGTAATCGTAATCGTAATCGTAATCGTAATCGTAATCGTAATCGTAATCGTAATCGTAATCGTAATCGTAATCGTAATCGTAATCGTAATCGTAATCGTAATCGTAATCGTAATCGTAATCGTAATCGTAATCGTAATCGTAATCGTAATCGTAATCGTAATCGTAATCGTAATCGTAATCGTAATCGTAATCGTAATCGTAATCGTAATCGTAATCGTAATCGTAATCGTAATCGTAATCGTAATCGTAATCGTAATCGTAATCGTAATCGTAATCGTAATCGTAATCGTAATCATAATCATAATCATACCTACGTATGCGGGTGTAAGTTCGATATCGCCTTTGGGTTGTGGAGGTCCCATGGCAGTCACTTCACGGAAAATGTCAAAGTTCAGCCAAATCCGCAATTGGACTGGTAAAGCGGACCCCAGACTCCGAGGTGAAAACTTCGGACGCGACTGGGATTAACGCTATGATGAAGATGAAAGGCCTAAACATTCATAACCTTCATGAAAAGAAAAGATAATGAGCTTACAGATTTATATCAACTACTAAGGAGGTAGGACACGGCGGTATTTCCGCCCAATTGAGCAGTCCGACTGGGGAAGTGCCCTACAGAATAACGCGGCCATAATTACTTCGTGTTGTGTCCGCAGCGGTGAGTAAGATAGCCAGAACTCACTGGAGAATTTGTGCTGTCAGTGGGAAGGCTTGCCCTGCTTTGTCTTCTACACTGACGGCACAGAAACTCTGTACTTACAGGGTTGGCAGCGCGAGTGTGATTTCTCTGGTGTTACAAACGTCTATAGGCCACGGTAACCACTTTCCATCAGGTGGGCCTTGTGCTTGTCTGCCACCTAAGTGGTATAAAATAAAAACTTACACCTTTTTTTCCCCACCAATATCTTTTGGAATTTCACTCACTTGCAAACTAGCAAGGCTTTACGAATCTTCAATATTTTTTACCAAGATCGAACTTTTGGTTGCAACATCTATAGCCTGTAAATATTTTAATATAGGGGTGAAACAAAGATTCAATGAGTATTGAGTCCACTATATAGGACTCCACTATGTTCTATACAGAGTATGGTACATGAGATCCAAAGTTCAAGGAGTTTTAATTAATAATATGGAATTTTAAACGTGATAAAATTTATCAAGCTGATGACGCTGTGAAAAATATATTCAAAGTCCTTTTCATTAGCTGCATTTTTCACAGAGATATTGCGGAAGAAAATTGTTTACGTACATTCCGGCATTTATCTCGGACATAATTTCATTAACTTCGTACTTTTATGTGGATAGGAATTTCTTTGAATGTATTTTAATAACACTACAGATGCTACCTTTTAATTACTAAAATATATATTAGATCTCGTACCATTTCTTTTTATTTTTGTTATCCTCAAGCTACCATTTTAATTTCGTTTCTGCAACTTCAATAGAGTTATATTTATTAAACCGTTTCTTTTGGATGTCTGTGTTTTAATTTCTCTAGCGAATTGTGTTACTTCCTGTTGTCAGCTTAGCTTTATTTCAAAATAATGTTTTTATTAAAAAAATGAAAGAATTGTAGTCTGCTGCGAGTTTTTTTTTTCTATGAAAAGTTATTATGTTGCCTGCTGAGTAGATTTTCAGCCACTACATCTCGTCCTATGCGGTGTTGTACAAGGTGACTAAGGGATAGGGCTGTTTAACATCAGACAGATATATAGGGGAGACCTAGGAGAGTTGTGGCCATTTTTAAGTTTAGGGGAATATCTCGTTCCAGAAATATACCACAGTTACGACCTATGTGAATAAATGTAGCACCATTCCTTCCCCTTCCAAAACAATTATCAAAATTAAGGAAAGTATTACAGTTTCCGAGAAAATCAACAAAAAGAACGATAACTCCCTTTGTCACAACTCCGAGATGTGACCGAGGTAAGATGTGACAGGTACCGAGGCAAGTTGTGACAGCTACTTATTTATACTGTTTAATTATTAAAAAATACCATTACACATATTATAAATAAATCAAACATCTATTTTTTTACATAAGTAGTTTAATCATCTTTTAGCACATCATGTACCAACAAATACAATGTATAATATTTCATAACAAGTAATTATATCTTATACTGATAGGCAATTATGGCAAACGTATTTCAGCTCGCCTCCAGTACAATCTGCGTGTGACCAAGCTTTACATTCTAGGCATTGCACCCACTCCTTATTTGATCTGCTGTTTGAATAGGCTTCAAGGCAAACCATGCAAAAACAATTATTTTCTGCCTCTTCTTCGTCATCACCTGTTCTCTTCTTCTTATTAGTCTTCTTGGCTGTTTTAGGTTTCTTCTTATCTTCGCTTAAAACACGATTTTTCACATTCTACGCATTTCTATTGGCTTCTATAGCAGCTATGTCGTCCTTAGTAGGTGTATCAGTAAGCATAGAAGATTTGATTTTGCGTCTGTTCGGTTGATTGTTTTTTCTTGGCGGAGCTTTTGGCAACGGCCTAATTGATTCTGGCGAGAACACATTAGAAACAGTGGCACGAGGACTATAGACTGCAGACATGGAGGCAACAGGTTCATTGGAATTATGGTTTACAGCGAATGAATTTCTAGATGGCATGGCATGTTCCATAGATGAGCTTGGAGTAATGGCTTTTGCTTCAACCTTATCAACTGTGCCGGTGTTGAGATTTGGAGCTCGTCATTGCATGAATAGCTTGAGCCACACTTCTCCTGCCTGTTCATTTTCCTCCCATGACTTTGGATTTTTTTTATTATATTTTTGGCTAACTTATATGCAATGACCCTCGTCTCTTTTTTTTGTTAGATGATGCACATGTTAGCAAATTATCACTTAATATTTTCTCCTCCTCTGCTGTAAATGTCGTTGGACGTGCATTACCCATAGATGGAGCCTCGCCTACTGGATTTGCTTGATAAGCCACTTTCTTCTTAATATATCTCGACAAAGACATATAGTTAAGATTGTAAGACAACGCGGCATCTCTTAAACTTTTGCCTCTCAATCTTACCTCTTCAAAGGCCAGTTCATATATTTCAAAACTAGCAGTGCCTTTATCGGGTTTTCGTTTGTTGTTATTAGGCATTTTGAAACAAAAAAGTAGCCATCCAGCATGCATAATTTGTACCACCACACCACAACCAACGCATTATTTCTTATCGGAAATTACTTTTTTGACACAAGCTTTTACTGTGGATTGTACTTGCAATATTTTGCCTTAATATTCTAATGTACAAACACACATACAGACATTGCAAATGAATAAAAAAGTGTCGAAATAACCCAGCAGAAAAATGAAGTCAAATAGTTGACTTCATTTTTCTGCTGCTTCTGGTCAAAATTCCGCCTTGCACCGAATAATAATTTAAATTTTCTAAACAAAATGCAAACAAAAAAAATTATGATACCTTTTGAGACTTAAATGACTACACAACTTAAGAAAAAATAACGCAACAACGCACACACAAAATTTTGACGAAAAACTTACTTTTTGACTTTTTTTGCAAGACGATGTTATAACTACGAAAGCTCTTCGCGTGCGCCGCCGGCGGGTACTAAGTCAACTAGTGTGTCTCTAAAACATCAATCAACCGTTGTTGCCAGCTCGCTCACCTTTGTAGGTAAGGAGAAATAGCGTCTGTCACAACTCACCTCTGTCACTAATCTCCTAGGTTTCCCCTACAGCTCAGACTCAGGCACAGATACAAGGTTCGGGTCAACAATAGTGCCCGGAAGACGGCAATAAACTCATTTGGTGTTATACAAATGAAATGACTTTTCCAAGCGATTACAATATGGGATACTTTAAGAAAGGCATTAGTCGGTTTTTACAGGGTCGGCAGCGTGAGTGTCATTTTAGTATTATTCTTAATGTTTACACGCGTATACTTTCCAAACGACTGCACTAAATTAGATAATTATTTTGTGTTTGTGTTCATTAAGTGTCTAGTTAGTTTCTGTGCCGTCAGTGTAGAGGACAAAGCAGGACAAGCTTTAGTCATCCAACTGACAGCACAAATTCTCCAGTGAGCTCTGACTACTCTACTCACTGCTGGGAACACAACACGAAGGTATTATAACCGCGGTATTCTGTAGAGTGGAGGTACTTCCCCAGTCGGACTGCTCAATTGGGCGGAAATACCGCCGTGTCCTACCTCCTAAATTTAAATCGATGAAGGCATTTTTGGGTGAGAGATATTCCCTCTAACCCCTTCTAGTTAAGCTAAATTGCTTGTGTTAGGAGTGGGTTCACGTCGGTAGTGTAATGGCCAGGATTCAAACCCGAATTAAGTAGTAAGGCCGATTCCTTAACCAATAAGCTACCGACACTTGAAGATCCATGAATCACGCATTCATCCACATAAACTTTTGCATTTATAAAATACAATCTTAACATTTCATACATATATATATGTGCCCTCAGTGCACAGTATATTTTGAAATAGAACGTGATTCACCTATTGAAATAATTTATATACTCGTAACACTCACCAATTCATTACTTTTCGCACAATCATAGATCACTTAGTAACATTCAGTGAGTCTATAGGGACGCATTTGGTTAATGCAATTGATAATCAACTTGAGTATGTCGCACTAAGAGGGCCCTGTCACGATCGAAAGGTTGAAGGGTCCCTGAAGTATACTGACCCAATTCAAGGCACAATAGAGAATTTTTTGCTTAGATTTATTCCATAAACTGTCAATTGGACTGTAGGTACGTGTGAATATCCCCTGATGTAAGTATTCTATCTTTCTATTTGACTTCAAGATTATTAGGTTTGGTCTGTTGCGACAGGACTTAGAACTGCGCCACAGTGCTCGATTCTCCACTCACTTTCTGTCAGCAAATTATAGGTATAACTGAGGGCGTCTCACCGTGCATTGATCCGGCCACTTGTTTGCGTTCTTAGGCAGATTTAATCACCCTACTGTCACTTGACTTTACTACGAGTTATATTGGTAACTCCAGTTATCCAATAATAACTATAGCTTTCACAGACACTTCACAATATACTTCACAATATTTTTTTTTTTTTTGTTTTTTCTTGACAGTCTAATCTATTAACCCGCCCCTCATCGTACCTGGTGCAAAGGTGCCCATGACGCTGGCGGCATTGCCCCGTTGAACAGCTATGGCCAACCGTTGCCCCAGGTACGAGCCGGAGCGGGAGTCACCGGTTTTGTCCCTCAACCTGCGCCCTAATTCGCTCACCAGATTCTTGGCGTCGGTACCCCAACTACCCATTGTCTCGACCGCAAAGGGAGCGAACATATATTGCTCTGTCAACGCTGCATATTTCTCTCGTTTTTTATCCGCTGCGTCCTCAGCAGCAGCTGCCGGAGACCGGACAGTACGGCTCAGGTGACTGGGCGCAACCGTGCTGACACACGTGGCATCCCACAGGAGGCACTTACCATTTTTCCATGGCACCAAAGTCATACCGTCCGGCCTTTTGCCGTCGGATCTGCTGAGGCCAGGTGGTTCTAATAGGCATGGGATATCCGCCGACACAAAGGCTCTCCGAAGTATGTCGTTGAGAGCATGGTGGCGCGGAAACCTACCCGTACTTCTACGACAACTCAGTGCGTGATGGCCGTCGCTCGCCACCATGGAACCGCAGGTGCATCTATGGGGTTCACACAACCTGCAGCCCAGGCGGAGGGCCACCGCCACCCGCAACGAATTGTCATCCAACAAAGTGCCCAGGTGAGGTGAAGGCAGCGCGTGCAACCATGCTCCCGATTCCGGCTGTGACACTGCTCGGAGCCTGGCCATATCGGCTCCCGAAGCACCCTCCAATAACTGCTCCCTAAGCCTTACAGCAATGCCCTCGTCCTAAGCGCGCTGGACAGTGGGCACGACTGGTCTCGACGCCGCTGAACTGTGGGCGAACCACACTGTCTCGGCGTCGGGCGCAAAGGGCACGGTCCCTCTGCCACCATTATTATGGAGGATTACAGTGACGAGATCCGCTACGCCACTGGCGCCGACGCCAGGAAAGCCGGCACACCCACATCCCGCGCGCGCCGTACCCCGATACCTCCGTGACGAATGGAAAGAGTCGCCTGTGTCCACTGAGACTCATTGAGAGATACATTTAAGATCGACTCAACAGTGGATCTAAGGCTGTCGTCGAATGCTGCGACTTCCACTGGACATACCCAGGTAGGCGTAGTCCGCAGGAGATACGTTAGCTTAGGGAGGGCAAAGCACATGCGCAATAAGGCCATCGCCACGTGCGCAGAAAGGTCTTTGAGACGTTCTCGAGCGGTCAAGAGAAGCTTAGTGCGGGAAGAAATTGCTTTTGGCACTCCATCAGGGAAGATAGGAGATCCTAAGAGGGTGAAAGAGTACGGCGAAAGTTCTTTGAGGCCAGGCAAAAGGGAATCGAAGCGAGAAAAGCAAGAACGAGCTTCAGCACTGCAAGGGAACAATTCGCATTTAGAGGGATTCACCTCCAGACCCAGATTCTTGAGACGAGGAATCAAAGCGTTCAGATCCTGGTAGACGTCTTCCGGTGAACCCCCGAGGGTCCCATCGTCAAGATACCATAAATTCAGGTCGGATTTAAGCTCCGTAATGACTTTATGGATTGCCAGGCTGAAAACGAGGGGCCCCAGCGGATCCCCTTGCTGAGCACCCACTTGCGAAGAGACTAAGTTATTATTGAAGAAAAGATTAGAGGGATTATGGTACACTTGAAACAGAAAAGGGTAGAGAGAGGGAACCTGATCCTTGACCTCACTCAAAAGAACGTCTCTCTCCAATGTGTTAAAAGCATTTCGTATATCGAGCTTCAGCACCACGCAGTCCAAACGGTCAGGGTCCATGACAAACGCGCGCGTTGCATGGATAGCCGCCTCGCATCCCCGACGCGCCCCAAAATCAAGCTGGTGCGGCAGCAAATACTCCGTCATCGCTTCCCTCACAGATCGGCACGCCAGCTTGGCCGTCAGTGTACGGAGTACGCTCCCGATCGCTATTGGCCTAAGCCCGCCGTCCTTCTTCGTATAGTAATTAAGAACTCTCAGTGCGCCAGTTCAACTTGCAACTGACCAGTTTTTTCTATCTGTAGTTAATCAGAAGCACTTAAACTTGCATGAAAGAACTACTTGATGAAAAGTGGTTATCGTAGCCTATGGACATGTGTAACACCAGGGGCGTCACAGACGTGCTGCCGACCCTGTACAGTATTTCTATGCCGTCAGTGCAGAAGACAAAACAGAACAAGGTTTGGTCGTCCTAGTGACAGCAAAAACCGCTGGGAAAACAACACGATATTATTAAGGCCACGGTATTCTTTAGGGCGGAGGTACTTCCCCAGTCGGACTACTCAAGACGTCCTACCTCCGTGAAAATGATAATAATATTTAAGGAGAGTATAGGATGTCCGTATAATATGTAAGTATTTCTTACCCTCCAGGGACAACACTCCGGTTGTCTCTGCCTCCCCCACTAGGTAAATACGGGTGAGCATTTGTATATACATTTATGAACGTAGTTGGTTAATCCGTTTCTAAAGACAATTCCTTTTGGTTGCGCCGATGTAGAAACTGTATTTTTTGACGCGGAAACACACTCCTTCTATACCCATCTCCCCTCCCGCACTAACCATAGTATAGTACTAGTTATAGTTTCCGTCCGCCATTTGTGATATATAGACACTCACTCCCTCTTTGAACTAGCCAGCGTAAAGGCGGACCGCGCGCGCGTCTCTCAGAAATGAATAATATTTGTTGCATTTTTACCGCTTCATAGACCTTTACCGATCGGATTGTGCCTCTCGTGTGTCCCTCAAGTGATTTAGTGATGCTGGCGGCAGCTCCTGAGCAGGGAAGAGAGGATCCGTGTACCGGCTGCGATGAAAACACGTGGTGTCGTGAAGGTTAGTGCATCCTCTCCTAATTTCTCGGGTTGCATTCATTGCCTGGATCACGTCCGCGGCAACCCGATCACCTGTCTTTTTGTGTGTAAAGCGTCAATGGAACAGTTAGCTACTTCCCCGCAATACAGTCCACTAGCGCACGTGGCCAATCGCGCCACCATTTTCTGGTCCTGATCGAACCGGATTCTTAGCCGTAGTTCGTATTTTGTTATTATTCTAATGGGAATAAGCGCACCGCACCTAAATGCCTGGTTATTTTAGTAGAAAACCCCGCATCTAGACATTTAGGATTAGATTTTGTTGTCCGTTCGCCGCTGGCTCGCATCGTACCTACCTAGTACATACATAGGTTAGGTATCGTATCAACACTTAGTCGTAGTTCGCAATTTTCGCACCGCGCCTAAATACCTAGTTATTTTAGTAGAAAACCCCGCATCTAGGCATTTAGGCTTAGATCTTAGGTATACTGGACACCCTAGTGCATAGGCACAGTGTAATACCTAACGCATTTGGCTTTGTTTTATTTTTTTCAATTAAGTTGTTCGCTCGCCGCTAGCTCGCATCGTATTTACCTAATACCTACGTGGGTAGATACGTGGTTGTACCTACCTCGCCCGCATCTCATTCCAATTCATACGAAAGTATTTTAATTTGAATAGATATTACGCAATACTTAATCTCTGAAATAATAGTTGAACCTGGACAGCGGTCTGGCTCGCGTAGGTACGATCTGGCTGTTGCTAGGCGCGTTTTGTTCAAGCGTGCATTCACAGTTGTAAATACCTACCTACCTGCAGAGTATCGCTCGCGTCGCGTCGCTGCTCTGTACCGCTAAGATTAAGTCATTTCATATTTGTTGTTTACCGCACTTTAGTTTGAGATTTAATTGTAAACATGTCCCCAAAGGTTGATAAGACCGGTAAAGTTCAATTGAAACTTTTATACGCTAAAAAAGAAATGATTTACTCTCGCGTACAATCGATTTATGATAATGCACTTAAAACCTCTGATTTGGCCATTAGAGATTCGTTCTTGTGTTCTATAGAAAACTTAGATAGTCTGCGCGCGGATTTCGAAACCTTAGTACATGACATCAACGTTTTAGAGTTGAATTTGGATCCCGATTACTCAGTGAGTTATCAAGCCTTGTCGTCGTTTGACGATTTGTATTGTCGTATCAAGCGCGTCGCTAGGAGTTTGGAGAAACCGTCTGACCGACCCAACCCCACTCGCGACCGACCTAAGTTGCCACCAATTCAAATACCCGAATTTGATGGTAACATTCGCAATTGGTGTCTATTTATAGATAGTTTTGAGAATACAATAGATAAGAACGATTCGTTGACAGATCACGAAAAATTGCATTATCTCGTTGAAAAATTGACTGGTAAAGCTATAACCGTTTGCGCTGGAATTACGTTTAGTGCCGAGAATTATAATTTAATTTTAAATACTTTGAAAGCTAAGTATGAGGATAAAAGATCGGTAGCTAACGCCTATTTAGATCAGATGTTTGATTTGAAATCTATTACGGCATGTAACGATCAAAACTTAGAGAAATTTCTAGATACTTTCGCGTCAGCTGTTCGCGCCGTAAAGAACCTAAAGATCGATGACCTCTGCGACTTCGTATTTTTGTATATGGGTTTAAAGAAATTAGATTCCGAAACCATTCGTTTGTTTGAGTCGGATCATCGCGGCAGTAAAATTCCTAAGTTCGAAGACTTAGAAAGTTTTGTTCGCGAGCATATAAAGGTATTGCAACGCTCTTCATCGAAACATGAAGGCGCGAAGAAGGTTGTTACTTCTGAACGCAAAATAGATGCCTCATCGAGGTCACTGAGGTCAACCCATACTTATGTTAATACCGCACCAGCACGTGTACAATCACCTGTTTGCTCTTTGTGTAGTACTCATCATTCGCAACTGTACAAGTGTCCTGGTTTCCTAAAATTGTCGCCTAGTGATCGTTATAAATTTGTTCGCGCTAATAATTTTTGTTTTAATTGTCTCGGTACTAAACACCGCGTTGTTTTATGTAATAGTGGAAATGGTTGTCGCAAATGTCAAGCGAGACACCACACTTTACTTCATTTTGAGAATAGTAATGCCGCATCCAATGTGAGCACAGTTGGCTCGACGAGCGGTGACACACGGCAGCCTGCGCCGCAGCCGCAGCCCGCGCTCGCGCGCGCTCCGGCCCGCCCGGTGACCGCTGCGGATGACGTCACCTTGTGTTCGTTCTCCGCTAGTGCTGCACTCACTACTGTGTGTCTCGCGACCGCTCGCGTTGTTATTGTTGATGCATTAGGTAAGCCGCGCATTGTTCGAGCGCTATTAGATGGCGCTTCGCAAAGTAATTTTATTACTCAAGATTGTTGTCAACGTCTTGGTTTCAATGTTGATAAGCGTTCAACCCATTCAGTGGTGAAAGGTTTTGGGGGTTTGCAGTCAGCTGTTCATGGCACCGTTAAAACAAGGTTTGGATCTCGTTTTAATAATAATATTTGGTTTGACATGGATTCGCTCGTAATAGATAAAATAACTGAACAGTTGCCTACCGTCCCAGTTGACACGTCTTTATTAACGAAATTTAAAGACTTGCCTTTAGCTGATGAGACTTACGCTGTTCCTGGAGTCGTCGATATATTGATCGGCGCTTCGATTCTCCCGCACCTCCAGTTATCACGTAAGGTTCAAGGGGGACCGACGTACCCCGCTCCGCACGCCCTGGAAACAGTTCTGGGTTTTGTTATAATTGGTTCCGCACCCGCTTCTATAGATAGTTTTAGTCACTCGACTGCCTCGTTCTGTTGCACCGTCGAGCCGCCACTGGAGTCTACCATCCGCAAGTTTTGGGAGATTGAAGAGGTCAATGTCCCACCAATCCTAAGCCCTGATGACAAGATGGCTGAGGAGATTTATTGTCGCACGACTACTCGTGATGAGCAGGGTCGTTATGTTGTCGCGCTCCCTTTCAAGGGAGATATTTTTTCGCTCGGTGACTCCCGTGCATCCGCTGAAAGACGCTTTCTTTGTTTAGAACGAAAGATGCAGGCGTCTCCAAAGTTAAAGCAAGCCTATGATGAGGTTGTTAACGAATATTTAGATAAAGGTTACATCTCACCTGCGCCTGCGGACACTGACGAGACCCAGCCTTCGTACGTTATCCCGCACCACGGAGTTATTAGAGAAGATAAGCTTACTACTAAACTCCGCGTAGTTTTAGATGGCAGTGCTAAGACTAGCACTTCCGTGTCGCTTAATGACATTTTGTATTGTGGTCAAAATCTTCAAGGTAATTTATTTGACATAATTGTAAATTTTCGCTTATTCGCTGTTGCACTCTCTGCAGATATTCGACAAATGTTTTTGTGCCTTGAAGTGCGCAAACCCGATCGTAGGTTTCAACGATTTTTGTATAGATTTTCACCGCAAGAACCTTTAATGGTTTACGAGTTTAATCGTGTTTGCTTCGGGCTTAAATCTAGCCCTTTTCACGCACTTCGCACCGTCAAGCAGTTGGCCGCTGACGAGGGCGATGCATTTCCGAAAGCGAGAGCCACCATTGAGACTGGCTTATACATGGATGACTTCGTGTATAGTGTAGATAGCGAGGCAGAGGCTGTCGAGACGGCCGCTCAAGTTATAAGTCTCATGAAGGCTGGTCAATTTGATCTCGTGAAATGGACGAGCAACTCGCAAACTGCGTTAGAGTCGATTCCACCCTCGCACCGATTGTCTTCGGTTAAGGAATTCGATGAAAGTGATACGCACAAGGTGCTTGGTTTAAGCTGGTCGCCCGCATCTGATACGTTTAGTTTGAGAATTAGTTCGACCCCGCAAACTTGTACTAAACGCATTATCCTGTCGTGTGTGGCACGGATATGGGACGTAATGGGATTCGTAGCTCCTGTCGTTTTGTACGCCAAACTACTTATAAAAGAGCTTTGGCTTTCCAATTGTGATTGGGACGACACCGCGCCCGACAACATTGCTAAGTTGTGGGCTCGCTTTAGAAAAGAACTTTCTGTGCTTGACCAAATACAAATTCCGCGTCATGTAGGTATATCGCAACATAGTGTTGTTACGGTAGTAGGCTTCGCGGACGCTAGTGAGAGGGCGTATGGAGGAGTAGTCTACTTTCATGTCTCGAATGTAGGTAAGGTTTCAATTAGCCTTATAAGCGCGAAATCAAAGGTCTCTCCCCGTAAGGTCGTCTCTCTGGCACGCCTCGAGCTATGCGCTTTACTATTGTTAGTTAGATTGATCACCTCTATCGCCAATGCTTGTAGTAGTCGCATTAATATTAGTAGAATTTTAGCTTTTTCGGACTCAACAGTCGCTTTGTGTTGGGCCCACTCTTCGCCCCATCGTTGGGACACATTCGTCGCTAATAGAGTGGCAAAAATTCAATCGGAATTAGCGCCACAAAATCTCTTTCACGTTGCTGGCACCGACAACCCAGCCGATTGTCTCTCTCGTGGATTGCTTCCTTCGCAAATTTTGGATCACCCGTTGTGGTTTAGTGGACCGTCCTGGATTCATGCCGCGTTAGATAAGTGGCCAGTTAGTCAATTCAATCCCACTACGGTTTCCGAACCACCCGAGGAAAAGAAGCACTCGCTTGTTGTATCGGTCCCGCGTGAAGAGTCCCTTATTTTGTTGTTGGCTAATCGCGTCTCGTCTTGGTCGAGACTGTTGCGTTGTGTTGTTTATGTAGGCCGATTTTTGAGAATTTTATCTACGCGCGGTCATATAACCGCCGCTGATTTAGATAAAGCTGAATTGGTCATACTTCGCGAGTTGCAGAAATGTTATTTTGCTTCTGAATTTCAAAATTTAGAATTTAACAAACCTTGTAGTCGTTCTTTCCGACACTTGAAACCATTTTTGGAAGATGGACTCATTCGAGTAGGTGGTCGTTTGAGAAATTCAGGTTTAGGATTTGAACAAAGGCACCCAGTAGTTCTCCCGCGTAAGGACCACGTATTAGATTTGTTAGTAGATTATCAGCATAAGGTGAATTGTCACGCTGGTCCCGATTTGTTAATGTCTATTTTGAGACAGAAATACTGGATAATTTCCGCTCGTAATTTGATTCGCGCTAGATTACACAGATGTGTACCTTGTTTTAAACTCCGCCCGCGTTTTATCGCGCCTGAAATGGCCGATCATCGCTCTTGTCGTGTTGTTCAATCCGCAAAACCTTTCGTACACACCGGCACGGACTTTGCTGGGCCTTTCAAAGTCACCATTGCTCGTGGTCGTGGCATTCGCTCCACGAAAGCTTATGTTTGTTTGTTCATTTGTATGACAACTCGCGCGGTTCATATAGAGTTGACCGGTGATTTAAGTACGCAAAATTTTATGTCCGCTTTTAAACGTTTTTTGTCGCGTCGGGGTCCGGTTAAGCGCATGTATTCGGACAACGGTACAAACTATGTAGGGGCCCGACGTAGTATTTCGGAATTGCACGCATTCTTACGGTCTAAGTACTACCAAAGTGAATTCGCTCACATCTTAGCCGAAAATCGCATTGAATGGTACTTTAACACGCCTGCAGCTAGTCATTTTGGTGGTAATTGGGAAGCGAATATTAAAAGCCTTAAGTCGCATCTGTTTCGCGTCATAGGCGAACAGATTCTCTCGTTCGAGGAGTTGAGTACCGTACTTGCTCAAGTAGAGGCGGTGATGAACACGCGTCCGCTGTGTCGGACTCTATCTAGCGATCCGTCAGAGCCATTAGCGCTGACGCCAGCTCACTTCTTAAATACGACTCCTCTAAAATATTTGCCCGCAATAGATGTTGAAGACGATAGAATGCACCTTCTAACTCGTCACGCTCTTTTGGATAAGTTGGTCCAATCGTTTTGGAATCGTTGGAGAACCGATTATTTGCACACGCTGCAGTCACGTCAAAAATGGAATACTCCATCCAACCCAATTACTGTAGGTACGGTGGTAGTCCTTATGACTGAGAATGCGCCTCCTTTACATTGGCCTCTAGGAGTAGTAGAGGAAATTTTTCCCGATGCCCGCGGGATAACTCGTGTTGTACGGGTTAAAACTGCAACCGGATCGTATCTGCGCCAGGTTGTTCGCCTCTGCCCTCTGCCTAGCCAGCAGTAGGCACGAGTTCCAATCTATGTTTATATTTTAGTTGTTATTTCTCAAACCTAGATTTAGATTAGACATTAGATTTGTTCCACATTTTTCGTTTCGAAGGTAACCCTTCAAGCCGGGGGGAATGGTTGCGCCGATGTGGAAACTGTATTTTTTGACGCGGAAACACACTCCTTCTATACCCATCTCCCCTCCCGCACTAACCATAGTATAGTACTAGATATAGTTTCCGTCCGCCATTTGTGATATATAGACACTCACTCCCTCTTTGAACTAGCCAGCGTAAAGGCGGACCGCGCGCGCGTCTCTCAGAAATGAATAATATTTGTTGCATTTTTACCGCTTCATAGACCTTTACCGATCGGATTGTGCCTCTCGTGTGTCCCTCAAGTGATTTAGTGATGCTGGCGGCAGCTCCTGAGCAGGGAAGAGAGGATCCGTGTACCGGCTGCGATGAAAACACGTGGTGTCGTGAAGGTTAGTGCATCCTCTCCTAATTTCTCGGGTTGCATTCATTGCCTGGATCACGTCCGCGGCAACCCGATCACCTGTCTTTTTGTGTGTAAAGCGTCAATGGAACAGTTAGCTACTTCCCCGCAATACAGTCCACTAGCGCACGTGGCCAATCGCGCCACCACCTTTCTAACGCAACATATTTTGCCATTTCTTCAAAAAATATCAGACTTCGAAGACTAAGATTAACAAAATAGTAATCTACGAGTACGCTGTCGAAAAAAATCCAAAGACCAACACTAAAATCTATCGCAAAGTGGACCAAGATCTTATTATCGAATTACACTTCGCCAAGGGAATATGTAAAAAAATATAGTGATATAAAAGATGTTCCATCGCCGTTAGAATGGAGCTCATGAATAATTGAGCGGACCGCGGGGGCGGACATAAGTCATGAATCGGAGATATCAAGGAGTCGTGTTTTAGATGGACTCGACGTGGGTTTTGTGTTTTTAAATTGATTAGAAACATATATGATATGTTTTGTATAATTATAAATGTTTATATGTTTTTTATATTTCTTAATTCTCTGTATTCGCACGAGAAGATTCAAAAAGTCAGACCAAATAATTCGTGTAGTTTTGAAATTTGGTTCACAATTTTGTTGAATTTTGGTTGAATCAGTTATTCCCTTAGGCGCCCAGATAAATATATTAAAAGTCCCCGACACGAGCCGCCGGTGAGGGAGAAGGGAAAGGGTCCTTTTTTCCGTCTTTTGCTTTTAACTATATCGAACAACATTAGTAATATCTTTTTGTCTATAAAACTTCGTCTTGATTGGCCTAGTATTGGAGCAACTACCGCCTGACACTCTAATGCCGAGAGGAAAACCCTAACGGTGCCTTGTCTGTCAGTCAGCATACTCGGTATTTTAAGAGGTTGGCTTGGTCCTCAATGATTTTGCATTAACCCCTTCCTCCTTAGTAAGACCACGCCTTAGTCTAAAGTGTGACTTATACAGAAAAGAAAACAGAAAATAAATACACAGAAAATATACAGAATATACAGAAAAGAAAACAGAAATTGAATTCATACTTTTTGACAAGATTTTGGTCTGCGTAGGTAAAGAGGTGCAAAAATCATAAAAAAAAATTTACGGATTGACGCGATGTCAATAGGTCGTCCTTATATTCTGTCCCCCGTGGTACGTACAATGTTTCTTATATTTAAACACCTCGCCTGTACGTATGTATAATTATATATCTTTATCTAGTGGCCGACAAGCACACGGACCACCTAATGGTAAGTGGAAACCATGACCTGTGAACGTGTGCAACACCAGGGGAGTCACACTCGTGCTACCGAGCCCATAAGAACAGAAAGTTTCTGTGCCGTCCGTGTAGAAGACACATCAGGACAAGCCTTTGGTCTTCCCACTGACAGTAGAAAAACTCTCCAGTGAGCTCTGGCTTCCTTACTCACCGCCGTGTTCCCGGCGGTGAGTAAAGAAGGTTATTTTAGTCATAGTATTCTATAGAGTGCAGATACTTCCCCAGTTGTACTGCTAAATTGGGACGGGAATGGGATTGGGTCGTGTGGGAGGACCTGCAATCATAATACATAAACAATATTGCATACAATCTTCATCCCTCGATGTGCCTTATCCATTTTATTTGTATTCGGCTTCCGGCTGGCGTGTTCCTCAATACCGGCAAGATTGGTTATGCGCACTTCTGATATTATGTGGCGCTCGTATCGGGATTGAGGCACTACATTGTTTATTACTCCGGACGATGCGCAGCACCGCAGGTCATTAACTTTAAGTATCTGAGACCGTATTGTGATGATTTTGGATTGCCGTGTTGATTCCTAGTGGAGACGCCTATACAATGGTTTGTGTTCAGATGAATTGTTTGACAGGATGCCCACAGCTTACTATCACCGCACCTCTCACCATAGCCAGGGAATTCATCCTCACACATTACGACATGAGACGGTGTGCACTATGCGGTATGAAAAATACTTCAATAATCTTTAATAAACTTTAATAATCACACCTTTATCCCCGCAGGGTTAGTCAGAGGTGAATCAACACCCACATTTCACCAATCATTGTATTCGGTCCCACGTAATATGTAGTGAGCCTATTGCCGTATTCCGGGCACTATTGTTGACTCGAGCCATGCATCTGTGGCTGAATCTGGGTTGTTTATATTTGTCTGATATGAAACAGCCCTATGCCTTAGTCGCCTTATATGACACCGCAGGGCAGAGATGGTGTGGCCCAAATTCTACTCTGCCAAAAGGCGCACGGCTTTCTGCTGCCGAAAATCATATACATAAACTCACGCTTATAGGGGTAGGCAGAGGTGCTAGCACCCACATTTCGCCAGCTTATGTTTAGGTCCCAAAGTAATAGGTGGCGAACCAATAGCCATTAACCGGACACTTATAAACCTGCGATAAATACACACATAACTTCGAAAAGCATCGAAAAGTTATTTGTGTGTGCCATGGTAAAACCCAGGATCGAACCCGAGACCTTACTTGCCGAAAATCATACTTAGCGAAATGGTGTGAATGCACCTTTGTCTATTCCTTCAGGCATTTTCTGGATGCATATTTAGTCGGATGGATGGCACTATTGCTTAGTTGTCTCCTACAACATCACGGGAAGAGATGGGATAGGCCACTTCTATTCCACGGGGAGCCAACATAGTCAAATAAACTTTTAAACTTTCGCGTTCCATGATATACAATAATGTTTACGAGAATTATAGCGATCGTGGTATAGGTACATGCATACCTTTGATTTGTCAGCCTGTGACCTGGTCAACCTGGTCGAAACGTCAGGCAACCAAAGGCATGTATGAACCTATACCATGGTGGCATTAATTCCCGTAGTCATTAATGTATAGGTTTTTTTTCCTATTTTGCTTTTGAGGGTTTACACTCCTTGGGTTAAAATATCTCTTTTTTTATACCACTTAGGTGGCA
Organism: Eilema griseolum; assembly: GCA_963662185.1. Lineage (NCBI taxonomy): Eukaryota > Metazoa > Arthropoda > Insecta > Lepidoptera > Erebidae > Eilema > Eilema griseolum. The sequence continues at coordinate 21,383,192 of OY759245.1, forward strand.
GACAAGCACACGGCCCACCTGATGGGAAGTAGTTACCGTGATCTATGGACGTATGCAACACCAAGGGTGTTACACTCGCGCTGCCGACCATGAAGAAACCTTCTGATACCCCTATAGATATAGATAAAGCATAATAGATCTCTACTAAAAGTTCAATCAAAAGTAGTAAAACAGCAATTATTAAACTCTTTAAAAAAGAATACAAAAATCTACTAAATTCATAGTATAAAGAACGGACTTGGGGGCGCTTTTTAAAAGTTTTACGCGAAGAAACGGCTTGATTTATATGCATAGTTGCAAGCCTGAATACTACGTTGAAATTACATGCTCAGATTGTCATCACAAAGTTAACTTGGGTACGATTTATGGACCAACCGGAATATTACAACTGTGAATGGACACATTCTCAGAAAAAAAGATTGAATTATGTTTTTGGGGTTCCGTTTTTAAAGTGATCAGTGAGATATAGTGTGTGTAGAGTAAGATTCTTAGATGTAATGACTAAGGCCGCGCCGTGTTGGTTGACGTGGGTGACATTACGCAACCATAGATAACAAATTGTGGCGGGTATGAGGTTTTTGAGCTTTTGTGTTTGTTGTGTTTTTATTTATATTTTATTATTATTATTGTTTCTATTCTAAATTGTATATAAATATGTAATGTGCGTTGTGTTTTGCAATAATTGTATTTTCTCTCTTTGTTTCTTTTCTTTGTTTCTTTTCTCTCTTTCTTTTCTTCCGGTAACCAATTCCATACAGGACCAATCATTTTGGCAGCTCATTTATTCGCTTTGATCTTTTTTGTAATACGCGTGTTTCCTTCTCTCCTTCCTACAATCCCGGATCATTTAACCCAGGCGTGAAAACGCATCTAGTGGTCCCATCAAACTAAGGGCCACCATTGTAACATTATTTGTAAATGCAATTGTAACCCTAATTCCTGAAACTTCTCCTTTGGCTTATCAGGCATAGTGAAGTTAAAATACTTCTTTTTTAAATTTTTTTTCATACCACTTCGGTGGTAAATAAGCAGGAAAGTAGTTACCATGGCCTATAGACGTGTGCAACACCAAAGGAATCACACTCGCGCTGCCGACCCTGTAAGCACAGAAAGCTTTTGTGCCGTCAGTGCCGAAGACAAAGCAGTACAAGCCTTTTGTCTTCCCGCTGACACCACCAATACTGTGACAAAACGATAAAATGAAAGATAACTAGATATTCAAGTCTCATTTCTTGGGTTTTCAAATTGCATAGACTACTTGTCAGGGCCGGCGCCAAGGCGTCACTGGGTTGTCTACCCTTTAACGTTGGTTTAGTGCCAAAAAGGACACAAAATTTGACCCCGATATATGTGCTATAAGTTATGGTGTGAGTCGTGGCATGTAGTGAGTGTTTTTTTGTCATACAAATTAGGTGGCAGACAAGTACACGGTCCAACTGATAGAAAGTGGTTACCGTGACCTATGAACGTGTGTAACACCAGGGGAGTCACACTCGTGCTGCCGACCCTAAAAGAATAGAGAGTTTCTGTGCCGTTAGTGCAGAACACAAAATCAGGACAAGCCTGTGGTCTTCTCACTGACATCACAAAAACTCTCCAGTGAGCTCTGGCTACCCTACTCACCGCCGGGAACACAACACGAGGTTATTATAGCCGTGGTATTCTGTAGAGCGGAGGTACTTCCTCAATCAGACTCGATTGGGAGGGTAATACCGTCGTGTCCTACCTCCGACCAGTCCGATGTTCGTCTAATATAATTCTAGATTTTCTGTTTACGAAAGCATGACGTCATCAACCACACTGGTACGTAAATAGCATTTTGCGAACTCATCAATATAACTATATACACATAGCGTACGACCTCATTTTCGGTCCCTTTGGACCTTCTTCAATGTTTTCCTTGGACTATTGTCAATGTCTTCCTTGGACCTTTTTCTATGTCTTCCTCGGCACCAATGTTTGGACCTTCTTCAAGCTCAACACTTGAGAACGTTGTTATTATTTATTAGATATTTTCAGTAGCATTCTTATTTTGGTATTTTTATTGTCCCCTATCCAGGTGGACAGACGACCTGAAAAAGGTAGCTGGGACAGACTGGATGCGGAAGGTAGAGAATCGGATAAAATGGCACACATTGGGAGAGACCTATGTCCAGTAGCAGTGAACTGCGGTGAGCTAATTGATTGATTTATAATAAGATAAATTGTGAACTATGAGTAAGGTAAATAAAATTCAAATTTACTTATTTTCAGTGTCTAATAATAGTTTTATAGTCAAGTAATCACAAATTTTAATAAATCGGGGTGATATAAAATTTATTATCATCTGACAGTAAAATAAATCATTCTATAAATTTTGAAATCAACAAAGTACTTATTGTTATTTTATTTTATAATAGTATAAAATAGGCACTAAAAGTATACAACCAAATAGAGACATACTATAATCGTAAAAATTATAGTCATCAAACACTAAACAAAAAGTTCGATGGTGCACTTCGTACGATATAGGAGTGAAACAAAATTAATTCTATAAAGAGACATAAATAAATTACGACTAAAATAGTCATTAAAATCTACACAATAGAGTGTAAACTAGCTTGAATAACAATAACATGATATTAACACAGTCTATTTAGTGTCGTATCACAACGTGCGAGAGCTCCATTTTCTTTAACGGTAACCTTCAATCACAGGACTATGATATGTGCAGTCTATTTTGTATCGTATCACGAAGAACGAAAGCTCATTTTTGTTTGACTGTAGCTTGCAGTCATGCCCCAAGGTTGACTTTTGATGATGATGCGTAAGTATTCTGTCATAACCTCAACAAAATTATAGCTTGGGGTACTACATTAACTTTGAAGTGAGATAGGCTTGGTTGTTGGTAGATAATCATTTATGTTATTGACCGTACTTAATATTTGACTACAAAGTTCTACAAATCATCTTCATTGTAAGGAACTGCCTAATAATATTATTCCCTAACGTAACGTCTCTTATCTCAGGCTAACTGGCTCAGTGGTGCACGACCTCCGTCCACGAGTCCGTAAGGTTAGAGGGTTACCTATACTGTAAAACGCAAAAGTTTAATGTCTATACATTTATATTAATTAAAAGATATTTTTTTAATATAGGACACTTCAATTAGACTTCGCCGCGGCTGATGATAAGCTGAATGCAAAGACTCAGAAAAGAGGGTCACTATTACATCCATATACCATGTTACAATGGTAAAATTCAGTTTGAGGGCTCTATATATGTTTATTCATGCTCCGCTTAAATGACCCGGGACTGTAAAAAGGTTCTGCCAAACATAGACTTCATGAGTGAGCTTTAATTAACTCAACGTAACACAAAATAGTGGATCTATTATATTCGAATTATCTTTGCATTAAGTCCGCCTTTGTACATTTGTGCATGAAGTTTAAATTAATAAAATATTAAAATAATTTGGAAATCAAACCCAAAATAATCGATGCAGTAGTAGTTTTTACCCAACTACGACGAAGCAAAAGGAGGGTTATGATTTTGATAGGCTATGTATGTTCCCCCATAGCTCCTCAATCACATATTAGAACTATACAAATGAGGTATTGTTAAAAGCGTCTTAGTCGTCCGCTGGTTACAGGCTACATAATATGTCACTGAATCTACTGTGTTAAAAAATAATTTGAGATAAATATGTTGTGTATATTTAGCTCAAATTAATTTTTCACACATTACAACTATGTGTAAATTATATGCTGGCTCCACAATAATATGAATAAAAAAATAAGTTTAAAACTAAAACCCGGCTACTGAAAATTCACACACTAAAAATATAAAAAAAATTTCGTGTTTCCCTCTTCCTACAGTCCCGGGTCCTTTAAGCGAGGCGTGAAAAAGCATATGATGAGGCCGTCAAGCTGAGTGTCACCATTGTCACATGGTATGTGTAAGTAATGGTGACCCTCTTTTCTGAGACTTTGCCTTCAGCTTACCATCAGGCAAGGCGAAGTCTAATTGACGTGTTCTAAAAATATATAAAAAAAAAAATCGAACTAGTTGTTCCTGACATTAGCGCCTTCAACCAAACAAACAAACTCTTCAGCTTTATAATATTTGTATAGATGTCTCTGTGGTGTGGTGGTAGTGAACGCGACTGCTACGCAGGAGGCGCGGGTTCGATCCCCGCTCAGTGCAAATATTTGTATGCATGAATATGGGTATTTGCATTGGTCTGGGTGTTCCTATGTATAATATGTATGTATTTACAAAAAAAAAAAAAAGTATTTAAGTATGTTTATCCGTATTCTAGATTCCATAACACAAGCTAGTTAACTATGCTTACCATGGGTCTAGATAGCGTTGTGTAGAATGTTGTAGAATATTATTATTATTATATGTAATTATGTCCAAGATTTCCCCCCGAAAAAATATATCAGAACAAAATGGCCGCCGTTATTTGTACAGCACTCCAACGCTCTCGTGTTAGAAAATTCGGAGATATTAACGTTCTTCCATGGGAGTTTGTATGTTTTGTTCAACACTTGGACGAATTTGTGCGTAAATATTGCTTTGTTGATGATACCACTTTATTTCGCTCGAGTGATTTAGAGAGAAAATATCATTGAAGGCAGATGCCATTAATGATATTTATCCTTTTTCATGAAGGGCTTTACTCCTCTTAGAAAGATATTCGTATATGGGTTTGGGTATGGAAGTTATGTCAAGATTTCCTTCTTGTGGATAATTTTATTGATGTCTTTTCGACTACTGCGAATAGGAACAAATACACTAATGAATGCAAAAAAGAAATGAAATGCATAGATAATTTTATTCTCTTTTTAGTAGCCCATAAGCACTACAGTCTTCAGACTAAAGTTCAAGAATATTAGGTACAGTCATCGTCAGAAAAATCTTGACAGTAAAGTCTAAAAAAGATCTTAATAACAAGGAATTAAGAGCCAATCAAGCTGTTTTTTTATACCACTTAGGTGGCAGACCTGCACACACCCCACCTGATGGAAAGTGGTTACCGTGGCTTATGGACGTGTGCAAAACCAAGTCACACTCGCGCGACCAACCCTGTAAGCACGAGAGTTTCTGTGCCGTCAGTGTTTTTTTTTTTTTTTTTTATACCACTAACTTGGCAGACAAGCACACGGCCCACCTGATGGGAAGCGGTTACCGTGGCCTATGGACGTATGCAACACCAGGGGTGTCACACTCGTGCTGCCGACCATGAAGAAACCTTCTGTTAAAGACAAAGCAGGACAAGCTTTCATTTGGTCTTCCCATTGGCAGCACAAAAACTTTCCAGTGAGCTCTGGCTACCCTACTTTCCGCCGAGAACACACAAGTGTATTATGAACGCGGTATTCAGTAGGATGGAGGTATTTCCCCAGTCGGACTACTCAACTGGACGGAAATACCGTCGTGTCCTACCTCGTCAAAAATTGTATTATTATCCGAACTAAAAGAGTTTACCATCTATATTAGAACAATCAATCAACTGGACGCGAAAACCAAGGCATTAAAATCAATTTGTGTAATCCAGATTATTCTTATCTAAGACTATTTCTATCTATAGTTTGATTAAAATTATTTATTTAATTTCATGCAGATTTTTAAATTTAGAATCTGTGTAATTTGCCACCAACTATCTGGGAAAGGGCATGACGTTTGAAATTGTAGACATTGTTAAATTTTATAGGAACTAACGGAAACAATGATTGCCAACTAAATTGTTATGTCGTAGTGTGTTTTGTATGGCAACCTCTATCTAAAACAAGATACCTGCGAAGATCCGATCCGAAAATGTTACCGTATTTAGGTGTAAGCTAATAAAAACTTTTGCAGATAAGGCTTACTACACCATTGACGAATTCCTCAATGATAATTCTCTCGCATGACATATTTATATTAATGTTACTGTAAATTTAATTTGTACACCATATTCCATGGCAGGACTTAGCGCACTTTAATGTAACCTAGACTAAGAACTGTACACAAACCTATGATCCACAAATAAATAAATTGAGTTGATTTAATGGTTGTTGAATAATTTTTCTAGAACTAATCTAGTCTATAGTAGTAGTAGTAGTTAGTAGCAGTAGTCGGCAGCGCGAGTGTGACACCCCTGGTGTTGCATACGTCCATAGGCCACGGTAACCGCTTCCCATCAGGTGAGCCGTGTGCTTGTCTGCCAACTAAGTGGTATAAAAAAAATCAGTAATCGGGATATTTACCATGTTTTATTGTTCTGAGTTTCCAATATTTTAGCGCTTAAATATCCCGATAACTTCAATTCTAATTTGAGTGACCATGATAATTTAAATACTTATCTATCAGTATCAAAATAAACGGGATATTTACCATGTTTCATTGTTTTGAGTTTTGAGTTTATTTTGATACTGTTGTGAGTGACCATGATAGTTTAAATACCTATACTTATAATCTAGTCTAGCCAATATATTAATATAAAACTCGTATTTGCTTTTTAACGTTCACGTTTGAAAAAAAATTGTAGAAGATGATTCCACACGCTATCTGGTGTTAAAATTAATACATACATACGTTAATAAATTAGATTTGGGTTGTCAAAGGATTATAGATCTGATGTTAGCGACGGTATTATGAACCTGACTGTACATTACGCTCATTTTGACCGAATCAGTATCATAACAGTACATTACCAATTATAATATAACAACAGCCATATTGCTAAACAACAACTGTACCTCTATTATACTGGAAACATACGCACCAGGTGTAGTTTATACGTGAAAATCGAACGGGATAATTTTCGAAATTATATTATGGAAATCTGTTCACACTATTGTTACACTGGTATCAAGTTGGTATACAGTAAACTGTCTTTGTCAAGCTGCATTGCATCTGCACTGCGGCTTCATACCCGTTCGACCTCAAAGTTTGGACCACATATATACATGGGTTACAATATTAGGTTGTAATAGCGATTTTGTGATAGGCTCCAAGCATGTAATTTTATTTTTAACTTCATTCATTCATTTTTACATTCGTGTCTGAATGTTATACATTCAATAAAACAGAATCAACAATATACAATATATGAGGAGGTAGGACACGGCGATTTCCGCCCAATTGAACAGTCCGACTGGGAAGTACCTCCGCCCTACAGAATACCGCGGTTATAATAACTTCGTGTTGTGTTCCCGGCGGTGAGTAGGGTAGCCAGAGCTCACTGTAGAGTTTTTGTGCTGTCAGTTGGATGACCAAAGGCTTGTCTTGCTTTGTCCTCTACACTGACGGCACAAAATCTTTGTTCTTACAGGGTCGGTAGCACGGATGTGACTCCACTGGTGTTACATACGTTCATAGGTCATGGTAACCACTTTCCATCAGGTAGGCCGTGTGCTTGTCTGCCACCTAAGTTGTATAAAAAAAATATCATCCCCTAATTAAATACATAAAATAAAAACAGTCTGCGTACATATTAAAATTAAAATTCACATAAAAATTCGCCATACCATAGGACTGGCCTTTACCTGACTCAAAGAATTGGCATCGCCATTCAGCATGATAATGCCGCCAGCGTCTTGGGCACGCTACCAATAGAGATCGATAGGCAGGAATTTTTCATTGCCTAAAGTTGCAGTCTCCCTTATTTTCTCTATTTCATTTTTGTGTAATATATATCGTACACATGCAATGTGAGATAATGTAATCTAAAACTATCGTCTATTATATAATATTTTTCTATCGTGTCAAATTAGTTATATTTTAACACATTATCTAAATGCCAAATCTATACCATTTTTTTTATACAACTTAGGTGGCAGACAAGCACACGGCCCACCTGATGGAAAGTGGTTACCATGACCTATGAACGTGTGTAACACCAGTGGAGTCACATCCGTGCTGCCGACCCTGTAAGAACAGAGATTTTGTGCCGTTAGAGTAGAGGACAAGACTTTGGTCATCCCACTGACAGCACAAAAACTCTCCAGTGAGCTCTGGCTACCTTACTCACCGCCGGGAACACAACACGAAGTTATTATAACCGCGGTATTCTGTAGGGCGGAGGTACTTCCCCAGTCGGACTGCTCAATTGGGCGGAAATATCGCCGTGTCCTACCTCCTCAATATAACCAATATTATAAATGCGATCGTAACTTTGTCTGTCTATATGTAACGCCTAAACCACAGATTTGATTTTGATGAAATGTAGTATAGGGGTAGATTAGACCTAGAGAAAGAACTATAACTTATGATTGGTGGCGATAAATGATATTAACCTAGCTGTTGGCCTCATGATATTATTATATTATAGTAGTAACAAGTAACAAAGTTTAAAGAAATTTTCGTGTTAAAGAATTAATTAAAGATTTTAGAAAATATTGTTACGTGCACGGGGTACAATTAAATGCCGTTTACTCAACGAAGAGATTTATTAGCTCACCACAAACTAGACAATTTAATCACTAGTACACACAGTACTTCTTCAACAGTTCCAGCCGATCAGGAGTTCACAGTAGTCCACAGTCGTTGCTCAGGTCGCAGGTAGAATCTTCTTCGTCGCTGTGTTCGTTATCGATCTCAAAGACAGAATGAAATCGTGTAGCTATGCGAGCGTGTTTTTATACCTCTCAATTAGGAGTGTCGAATCTAGAAAGTTCGCGAGCGATAAATACCTCCTTTCCTTTGATCTTGCCGCCGTCGCTGACCTTCGAGTGTATTCTCGATATTTACCTATTGTTTGTTTTTATTCAGTAGGTACTCGTAGGTAGATTGTGACTTCTTGTTGATGATTCTAGATTTTTCTATGCCAATCAGTAGAGTACCTCGTCACTAACAATGCGTTTTTGTTTCTTGAAGATTTGATTATTAGTTTTCGAGATATCGACGGCTGTCGTAACAATATATTTTAAAATAATATATATATATATATATATAATATCGTTGACGACAATAGGCTAACCCAAAGGAGTTTTCCAGCAAGAAACCAAAACAGTATTTTTAAATATACCTCTACTAACTCCTACACTATCAGGGATGTCACGTCTGTATGTACAGACTAAATTAATATATTTCGTTAGAATATAATATTCTATAAACCGTCGGACCGCAGACGGAATAAACAACTTAATTTAGTTCAGTTGTTTTAGCTCCAGTTTCACTAGAATTAAACTTTTACTTGTAATAACTTGTGCTAATAGGTACACATGTGAAAATATATACACGTGCATGGCACAGCGTTTGTGTAAAGTTTTGCAACTTGTTTGTATAATTACGACAATATTACTCCAAGTTGAATGAAAGATAACTCGAGTGTGTTATATTTTACACAAAATAAAATGCGCTACCTCTTGAATATATTTTTTTTTGTTTTTTTAACGTATACGTATATGATTAACATATCGCCAATGGTCTCACCGCCATTGATGCCACGTGAAGTGGAGAAGGAAAAGCGGAATGCAGACTCTTTTTTATGTGTATTTTTTTTCTTTCTTTTGCGTCGGATTGTCGTTGTCCGAAGTTTGTTTAAGGACTTCCACCTGATCCAGGGAAGGTGAACACTTTTATTAAATAAAAAACCGGTCTTGTACGAATCCGGCTCACGTACTGAGGGTTCCGTACAAAACTGGATTGAAGGACCAATTTATGCAGAGTAGAATTTGGACCACCACATCTCTTTTCATGCGGTGTCGTACAAGGCGACTAAGGGATAGGGCTGTTTAACATCAGAAAGATATATACAGCCCAGACTCAGCCTCAGATACGTGAGTCAAGTCAAAAATAGTGCCCGAAAGACGGCAATAGGCTCACCCCCTATTTCTTGGGAACGAAGTTAATGATTGGTGAAATGTGGGTGTTAATTGACCTCTGTCTAAACCTCCGGGGATAAAGGAGTAATTATATGTATTATATGTATGTATGTATTAACAGTTATATTTTTTGGCAACGCTGACTTAGAAAATTTATTTTTCACAGCTTCAAGACGTTATAAACTTGAGCATCTATTTGATATGAATTTTTCAACTTGGTACATTTAGGCATTCCTGACAAAAAGGCCATCACAGACAGATAGACGGTCAACAAAATGATGCCATAAGAGTTTTGTTTTATCCACTAGCGGTACGGAACCGTAACAAGCAATGTTAATTATTTATAAACTAGAAAGACTTCATCAGGCTTAACTTATTTGCAAAGGAAATCGGGTAATCAGTGATTGAGTTAATTTACTTTAAAACCACTTAATTATAGGTCTTTTCATAAACAAGCCCTTCCCATTAATCGCTGAACACCCGGTAATGACATTTTAAATTCGCCACCTTGAGACTTCCAGAACCAGTCAGGCTTTTATAAACAAATTTAATATTTAAGCAGTTCTTAAACAGGGTGTTGCGTAAAAATGTCGATGGAACTTTTCTAATTTTGTTCCCGAAACACTCGGCCATTGGTTGATTAAATAAATAAAAGGAAGGTTGTTTATATGCCCGTAATCCTAGTAATGAAGCTCTTTGTAACTACTTCAGAATTTTAGCACCTTTGACCGGATTATAGAGGAACGGAAGTGTCAAGAGGTTAATTTGATTTCCGTTAAATTGTTTTAGAGAACTATATTTTGAGTCTCTGGGACCAAAAGCTAGCGATGATCAGACGTTCATATTTACTTAATATATCTATTTGTGTATTATATTGATTTGATTTGATTTATTTATTTCATGAACAATTTACATTGTGTTTGAAAAAAATTAACCTATACATTTACTACATAAACAATTTACTACACAATTTTAAATAAAATATACAACTTTTTTACACATGCACAAAATGTCACACTTCAAAAAAATTAATAGGAATTAAATACAAAATGTCATGCAAGTAGGTAGACAATTTGATTTGAAGAATGTCAACTAATTTGATTCGAAATAATTCAATTATTTAAAAGTCCATGTCAGAAAAAAATTTAAGTAAAATTTACACCTAGAATATACCATAGCAGAATTATAGATGTATATGATGATATATGTATATGATGATAATGTTTTATGTAAAGCCGTATATTGATCTTATAAAACGTATACGTTTCTCTCTATTTTTCTTTTTTTTAATACACATTCTACATATTTAGTTTAGCGGATAACTGCACCATATCTTTTGTTTTTAAAACATTACTGTCCATCTCAAGGTTGCCTGGAAGAAATCGCTTCAGCGATAAGGCCGCCCATTGTACATTGAACTGTATACAGCTACCTACTTGTCTTACTGTAAATCTGTTGGTGTACAATAAAGAATCATCTAACTATCTATCATCATTCTCTGAGCCTTCTCTCGGCTTTCTATATAATAAAATAAATATATATGCAATAACTTATAATATATATATAAATCTTTGCTAACTATACAATGTATACAAAAACTTTGGGCATCGAATAATTCCTCCCTATCGATCTCGATTGGTACCGTGTCCAAAAGGCTGACGGTATTACCACGCTGAATGGCGATGGCAATTCTTTGCGCGAGGTGAAGGCCAGCCCTAGGTCACGGGAAGCGTCGATCAGTTGTAATCATGCCAACAAATATTTGTATTGAGCGGGGATCGAACCCGCGTCTCCTGCCTAACGGCCATATTCACGAACACTATGCCACAGACGTTAATTATTTTATACTAATATCATAAAGATGAGAGTTTATATTGTTGGATGGGTGAATTTTTGTTACTAGTCTACAGAAATTTGGATAAATTTTGGCACAGAGATATTTTGAAGTCTGGAACAATACTAATTATCTTGTGAGCTACTTATAGCACATACAGCAATAGTTCTTGTGAGTCGCGGTCACGGAATCAGTATTCTGTAAACTTGAATGGGACACCAGGCTCACAGAAACTTTAAGGAATTTCATAGGACAATCTGGGTCACGGGGACGTGAACAGTATTGCACGCGGGCAAGTAGAACCGTGGGATTTAACTAGTAGTATTTAATTCTAGTAAGAGGCATATGATGCGGAGGAATTCCACGACGCATTTTAATGTTTAGGTTATTTTTTATACCATTTAGGTGGCAAACAAGCGCACGGCCCACCTGATGGAAAGTGGTTACCGTGACCTATAAACGTGTGTAACATCAGTGGCGTCACATCCGTGCTGCCGACCTTGTAAGAATAGAGATTTTGTGTGCCTTCAGCGCAGAACACAAAATCAGGACAAGCCTTTGGTCTTCCCACTGACAGCACAAGAACTCTCCAGTGAGCTCTGGCTACCCTACTCACCGCCGGGAACACAACACGAGGTCATTATAGCCGTGGTATTATGAGGGTGGAGGTACTTCCCCCGTCGGACTGCTCAATTGGGCGATAATACCACCGTGTCCTACCTCCTAGGATAGATAAGTATATGCTGATTTAATTTTATTTATTTATTTTTTAGCATTGTATATATTGATAATAGAACAAAATAGATATAAAATAGACAGGTGGAGCCGCCGGTCATCCTGGCAGAAGCAGGCCGCGGCGGCGGCGCGCGTGTCGTGCCTCCCCGTTTCCGGGGACGAGTTGGGGACTCTGTAGTCCCCACACCCGAGAAGAGGGCCAGATCGTGAGAGATGGCCCTGGGTCGGCCGGGGTGCGAGGGATATGCCTGTCAACCTCACCTTCGGCAACCAAAACGACCCACAGGCGGCGTGCGTTTTAGTCGGTTCGAGTCCGACATAACCTCCTCCACCGGCTCCGGTGGGGAGGTATCCGAGGGGATTTTGCGCACGTAAAAAAAAAAAAAAAGATATAAAATACAAACAGATATACGTTATTTCCGTGTGGTGAAGAACAAAGAATACAAAAATCACCACCCCATCTCATCCCAGCCGTAAGATGCAACTAACGGAAAAATACACATACGATATCACTGGAAGAGAAGGAAAGTTTGACATAAAACCCTGTACCAAAACGTTTGGCTAGCGTGGAAACAGTAGGCCAAACATTGGAAGACGCCTAGTCCATCAGTGGACTGCGATGGGCTATTTGATTGATTTGAAATAAAGAGAATATGGAGTTACTTTAAATATATCATTTAGTATAGACATTAAAAATACTATCGATATAATAGATAAATAGATTTGTATTTACTGAATTCTACTAAAATATCGATATTCCAATGTATCAAGATTATCTCATCTATCGAATGTGAGTAAATATTTGTTCGGTTTACATTAATTAGTGTCAATCAATCAATCAATCAGCCCACTGCAGTCCACTGCTGGACATAGGCCTCTCCCAATGTGCGCCATTTTCTCCGATCCTCCGCCTTCCGCATCCAGTCTGTCCCAGCCACCTTTTTCAGGTCGTCCGTCCATCTGACTAGGGGCGTCCTACCTTTCGTTTACCTTCTCGCGGTCTCCACTCTAGGACTCGTTTGCTCCAACGGCCATCGGTCCTTCGGAAAACGTGGCCAGCCCACTGCCACTTCAACTTACTTATTCTGAGGCCTATGTCGGTAACTTTAGTTCTCTGTCGGATAGCCTCGTTCCGAATTCTATCCTTCAGAGAAACTCCAAGCATAGCTCGCTCCATAGCCCGCTGCGCGAATTTTAAGCTTTTAAATTAGTGTGCTAGTTCATTATTAAAATAGTACAATCATGTGAAATAAATAATAATTTTACAAAGCACCTTGTACACACTGTAAATGTAATTTTAAGAAACATTATTTTGGACTCTCCACGATCTTGACTGCTGAGAAGTAACCAAAACATTAAGCTCAGAGGATTCTAGGGATAAAAAGCACAATGTGTTATACTACAATAAAATCTCTAGGCTTTCCGCCTGCGGCTGTGCCCACGTGGCTATTAGTTTTGACGACTGTTGGTCATGTCTCCGGCTCAACTAATTGCGGTCAATTAAACGTGAGATTTTCAGACATTTCAAACAAAAAAAACCCCGTCAAAATCCGTTCAGTAGTTTTAGCGACTATCGCAAACAAACAGACGAACTAGCATTCCAAATTTGACAGCCTCTGTGGTGTGACGGTGGTGAACGGGGTCACCACGCAGGAGGTGCAGGATTGAATCTCGCTCAGTGCAAATATTTGTATGCATGAATATGGGTATTTGCATTGGTCTGGTTCTGTTTTGGACACGTGCAGGTCATCCGCACACGGTGCAAAACATCCGATCAAGAACCAAGCGGTTCGGAGACTGTTTCCTCTGTCGCACCATTAAGGCCTGGAATTCATTACCAGCTCACGTGTTTCCTTCTTCCTATAGTCCCGGGTCCTTTAAGCGGGGCGTGAAAAAGCATATGATGAGGCCGTCAAGCTGAGTGTCACCATTGTCACACGGTATGTGTAAGTAATGGTGACCCTCTTTTCTGGGACTTTGCCTTCAGCTTACCATCAGGCAAGGCGAAGTCCAATTGACGTGTCCTAAATGTAAAAAAAAAAAAAGCACGTTAAGCCGTAGGTCGGTCCCAGTTACCATAGAAACATCTATGGTAATCGTTACGGGTAGTTGGAGTCTTAAAGCGCAGGCCTGGGGGTGACAGGTGGAGCCCTGGCAGAAGCAAGGCGCGGCGGCGGCGAGTCTGGTGCGCCACCCGTTTCTGGAGACGAGTTGGGGCCTCTGTGGTCCCCGCACCCGAGGAGAGGGTCAGATTGTTAGAGATGGCCCTGTGTCGGCTGGGGTGCGAGGGATATGCCTGTCAACCTCACCTTCGGCAACCAAAAACGACCCACAGGTGGCGTGCGTTTTGGTCGGTTCGAGTCCGACATAACCTCTTCTACCGGCTCCGGTGGGGGGGTATCCTTGGGGATTTTGCGCACGTAAAGAAAAAAAAGTATCGTTAATAGAACATAAACATCTGAATAAGCAAAATAGAGAATAAGCATCTGATGAGGCCGCCAAGTTGTGTGCCACAATTGTAACATTACTTAGTGTCTGTAATGGTGACCCTCTTTCGATAGACTTTGCCTTTAGCTTATCATCAGGCGCGTTGAAGTCAAATTGGTGTGTCATAGATAAAAAAATCCAAGTGCTTTTTTAGGTATCTTCAATGTACAGACACGATCACTAAACAATAAATATGATAATATAAATACATTCCTGTACCAAGTGTCTATAATCATATTACAGCGATCTATAACTGTCATATGCGGTAACTACGGCGATATGCCAGAAGTTTATTCAGAACTGTCATATTTGCTACTCTGTAACAGTCTAATGATTAAACTTTGCGTAACAACTAAATGCATCCAAGATCGGTTAAAACGGGCAACTTGCCGCCGAAGTGCGACTTGTGCTGCTCTTGTGATTTAGTTTAGAATATAGTGGAGTAAGTTACAATCATTGTTTTGTTGTAACTCTTCGAATGTTGATGAAGAAAATTATTTTACCATATTTTTTAATTATACGACACATCAATATGTCTTCATTTCTTTTTTTAATACCACTTTGGTGGCAGACAAGCACACGACCCACCTGATGGGAAGTGGTTACCGTGGCCTATGGACGTGTGCAACACCAACAATAACCTCGTGGTGTGTTCCTGGAGGTGAATGTAGGTAGCCAGAGCTCACTGGAGAGTTTGGAGAGTTTTTGTGCTTCCATACTTGTCTGCCACCTAAGTAACATAACATAAACTCACGCCTATATCCCCGAAGGGGTAGGCAGAGGAGCTAGCACCCACATTTCGCCAGTTTATGTTTAGGTCCCAATGTAATAGGTGGCGAGCCTATCGCCATTAACCGGACACTTATAAACCTGCGATAAATGCACACAGAACTTCGAGAAGCATCAAAAAGTCATTGGTGTGTGCCATGGTAAAACCTGGGATCGAACCCGAGACCTCGTGTCAGCAGTCCTTTACCCATACTACTAGTCTACCACGGCCATTTAAATTCTTCTATACATATATCCGTCTTACGGTATAAATCTTAATAGATTCAGATAGTAGGCATACTAAATGCTTTAAAATTTCATTCAATGGCTTCATTTGCCCTGATTGTAAGATGAGGGCAAAGTCTCAAGAAAGATGGTAACCATTGTCACACCTGCAATGCTTTCTTCCTACAGTCTACAATCTTCCTACAGAGGTAGATATAGAGGTATCCGCCCAATTGAGCAGTCCGACTGGGGAAGTACCTCCGCCCTACAGAATACCGCGGCTATAATAACTTCGTGTTGTGTTCCCAGCGGTGAGTAGGATAGCCAGAGCTCACTGGAGAATTTGTGCTATCATTGGGAAGACTAAAGGCTTGTCCTGCTTTGTCTTCTAAACTGACGGCACAGAGACTCTACATACAGGGTTGGCAGTGTGACTGTGACTCCTCTGGTATTACAAACGTCCATAGGCCACGGAAACCACTTTCCATCAGGTGGGCCGTGTGCTTGTCTACCAACTAAGTGTCGTGTAATAAAAAAAATCTCGGGTCCTTAAAGCGGGGCGTCAATAATCATCTGATCAGGCTGTCACTGTAACGTTGTTAGTGTCTGTAATGGTGACTCTCTTTCCTGAGACTTCACCTTCAACTTACCATCAGGTAATACGAAGTCGTATTGATGTGTCTTATAATTGTGCAACGATTCGGGACTTTTCGCGATTATATCATAGAACTTAATGTTTCTACCGACGTTACGGATGCGTTGCAGTAACCGTAGTCACGACTTGACTATCTTGCTAGCGTCGAGAGGTATGCGGCGACATATTTTTTAATTTCTGTTTTTGAGAACATTATGTCATAACTGTGTAAATTGTACGGAGTATAACAAATTAAATGTACGGAGGCTGGATCCCGCAGACAATTGACCTATCAATGTAATTGATTTGCAGAAATAAATTAATTAATAAAAAAATGAGGTAAAAGTTTGTTAAACTATTTGAAATATTACATTTCCAAAGCATAGGACAGTAATAAGATACAACATAACTAAAATATCATATATATATTTCTTAGGAGATAGGACACGACGGTATTTCCGTCCAACTGAGCAGTCCAATTGGGGAAGTACCTTCGCCCTACAGAATACCACGGTCATATTAACCTCGTGTTGTGTTCCCGGCGGTGAGTAGCTAGCCAGAGCTCACTAGAGAGTTTTGTGCTTCCATACTTGTCTGTCACCTGAGTGGTATAAATAAACATCAATTCAGAAGCGTTCAACAATGGTTTTTCCATATCCCTTTCGCATCATGACGTCAACTATTCACATCCTAAAAAACAATGATGCCATTTTGAATCCATTTTTTCTCCACACCAAAGCTATTGACATGTAAATTCTATGTTAGAGCTCGTACACACCGTCCTGAAATGACTATATTTTTGTAACTATACACAAAGGATGCACAAAATTGAATATGGAAGGTAGCTTTGAATATGTTGTTTCCTTGTGGAATAGAATTTTAAACAAACGTCTGCACTGGTCTGTGAAACTTGTGTTAATATTGTGTACAATGATTTTATTGTTGTTTTTTATTGTCTAAATTAAGAAGCATAGAAATTTCAATCGGGAAGATGGGTTTAAATTATCGGCAACATGGAATCTAGTGATAAAAAAACATGTAATCTCGTTTTTCTGCGAAGTCGGATAGACAGCGGACAGTTTGTGTGACAGAGTGTGACGGTACATAGCGAAAACAATATACATAAAATATTGAGAATGTGCGGGTAGAGGAAGAACTTCTACATCACGATCTCAAAGACAGCGGGCGTGCACCGCTGAGTCAGTCAGCTTGTGACCACCGCCGATGTAACCTGCTTGAAACGTCAGGTAAACCGAAGGTATGTATGTACCTATACGTTAATTCATGTTAACATTATTGTATATCTGGAACGCGATAGTTTAAAAGATAATACTTAATAGCAAGCATAATACTTATTCGTACTCATTAGTGATAATTAAATCCCTTACCTTCACTACTTTACACGGTCTATGAACTTTATTTTAAATCTTTATAAAAAAAAACAAGTTAATATTTTTTGAAATATATTTATCGATAAAGAGCGGTAAATCAGTCCGATCTGTTGAGCCGCTTGAACGTGATTGAGTACCAAATATCTTCAAACACATGAACAAAGTACTTTTGACTTTGTTGTGTTAGGCCTACTTCATCTGTTCTCGTGGGTGTCGCAAAACAAATGGATAGAGCTATGAAGTGATCGCTTGACGGTAACAGGCCCACCCCTTATTACGGCACCGAAAGTCATGGTTGGCGGTGTGCACCTCTCCCTACCCATTTGGTGTGAATATATAAAGTATTTTTAACCTAGTGGTAAGTATAACAAACAAAGATATAATACAATACAAAATTACCTATACTTTTGTGTGAATTCTCCTTTACTGTTGCGATAAGCTTTCTCTAGTACAAGAGGCTCAGTTTTATACGTGCTTATTTTTTATATCCAAAATAAGATAAGGAGATCCAATTCCATAATATGGTAAGTGGAAATGTGATATTCTTGTATAGATACCATAGAAGTTTTATCGTTAATTTATATACAAACATACTCATTTGCTTCGCTGTTTGTGTTCTACCGCCTATACAATGGTTTGTGTTCTGATGAATTGTTTGACATGATGCCCACAGCAGCTTTCTATCATCGCACCGCTTGCCATAAGCAGGGAATTCATTCTGATACATTAAGACCTGAGACAGTGCGCACTGTGCGGTATGAAAGAAATTTCATCGCACTCACGCTCAAGCTGTGGAATGAACTCCCTGCTACGGTTTTTCTAAGCGCCTACAATATAGGGTTCTGCAAGGCATTAGGTTCCTTCGAGTTCGGCAGCGCTAGTGTAACGCCTCTGGTGTTACATATGTCCATAGGCCACGGTAACAACTTTCCATCGAGTACCACCTAAGTGGTAAAAACACTCACGCGTTTTTATGTTGATTTCCCTAAGAACTTCTCAACTATGATATCTTGTTGATTTTGGGAGTCATTATGTATTGATACTTTTATATAGGAATTACAGTAGTTAAAATTATGTGTGTAAAAGGCCCTTCAATATCCGTGAGGCCCATGCCAACCTCTTCTGTGGTATAACGGGGCTCTGGCGCTAGTTTTTCTCTTAGGGTTGGGTTGAGACAGCAGCCGCGTCCAAGGAAGCCAACATAGTAATAAAAAGGAATAAATGAACTTCAGGCTGCATAGTTCAAACTTTAGATGCATGGGAAAATTGGAACGATGATGACAGTAGTGGGAACATTGCCACTACTGTCACACACATTCCATTAACAACTCATGTCATAACGGGACTAGACTCAACGCCAGAAAACAAGTCACGTGGTTCAAATTTGTAACTAAAAATAACATTGCCGCCGTACTGTGTGTTGGTTGGTTCAAGCCATGACAGGTACGGTTTAAAGTTGCCAGCACATTTATTTATGATGTACTAATGGGAGTTATAGTTCCTGGCATATATATTGATCCCAATGTCCTCACGACATGTACACTATAATACGCATAATACGCGTCTCTTGGAGGATAGCCTGAGGTACTACGGCAGCGAAAGAGCTCAAACCCACAAATCACATTAAAAAGTGTATTGCTGGGATATTTCACAACACGCTCCAAGACTGTCTCTTGATACATTCTGACTGAAGCTTTCATTTCTTTATCTTATTAAGTTCAGCAGTTCAACTAAGTACTATTACATTTATATCTGAACAATAAAAGATCTGCTAAAACATAAAAGATGATACTGGCAACATTACATGTTGCGACTGCCACGCTGCGGCCAAGAGGCTTATTTTGTGGCGCGTACTCTACAATATACAAATGTTTTTTTTTTTCAAGTTATTAATGGCCAGTTTCATTTTCTTCTTATTATGTGTAACACCAATACAAGTCTTCGTCCCAATGACGTCATACATATAATAGATATGTACGTTTATATCTCGGTTATGGCTTTATGCCAGCTGTCTCGTATAAAACTATATTTATTCCTCTTTTTGAATCCCCCTTCTTCACCCCTGACAGGACTGTAGTGCCAGAAGTAGAAACGGGTACGTTGCTCCCTAAAATACATGAAACCATAATAATTAATGTAATCAAAAGTATCTATTTGTAAAATAACTCACACCACCAGTAGTGTCAAGGATTTTATTACATGTATAAATAAATAGATAAAATATAAAATAAATGAATATTCAACAACATTCCACACAACGCTATCTAAACTAGATGGTAAGCATAGCTTAACTACCTTGTGTTATAGAATCTAGAATGTGGATAAACATACTTAGATACTTTTTTTTGTTAAAACGTCCAAATTATACTTAGAAACACATAGACCAATGCACAATATATATATTCATGCATGCAAATATTTGCACTGAGCGGGAATCAAACCCACGCCCACTAAGTAGCAGTTGATCGTTCTACCACTACATCACAAAGGTCGTCTTGGCACAATATTATTTGAAAATCAAAGATGATGCAAGTTTCGCTTGTGTATGTACGTATTAGGATACATTGGGCATTCAAAACCATTTTTTTAAACTTATGCCTATTTGTTCTGGTTGATTTCCAAAATAATCTAAGTCGGTTTTGACAGGATTTTCACTATTAGATAGCTAATATTTCAACACCTAACTTATACTCGTACAGTACTACTTTAGTTAGAAAAAGAATATTAATATCTATACCTAACACATATTGATAACTCACTTATACTGCTGATGCTGATTTAATATATTATTTCTGTTTGTAATTAGCAATTAGATTTCAGCTCATCACCTCTATGCAATAATGACTACATAACTATTTATTTCACTTTATTTGTTTTAATCTCTTAATTTGGTATAATTTGACATAATATTTGACATGGTTAATTTTCATCTGAAATTATTCACATTTGACATTGTTAATTTTCATCTGACATTATTCACATTTGACATTATTTAATTTTCAATGATATTATTATTTCAACATTTATAAGTATTTCTTATAATTTTATATAATTTATTAATTGACATTATAACTTAAATACATAATAGTAATAATTCATAAATTCAAAATATATTTAGGACCATATATATATTATTTCCCTAAATTTTGGGGAAAATATTTATACTGGTATACATAATTTTACAACTACCCACATGTGTAATATGTTTGAGTGTCGCAATGTTTCTAATAGGAATGTTCTTAAATGTCATTATAAACCTTTGAGGATGCCGTAAGGCGAAACCGGTCAGGTGTAATAAGCAATAAAGTAATGTGGAAAAGTACAAGTGAGTTATCAATATGTGTAACAACAAATTCCACCAAGTGCCATCAATCTACAGTATAAATAATCTATACCTAATTTTACATGAACAAAATCGCGGGTACAGCTAGCAGTCATAGGATAAAAATTCAAGACCATTCTTTGAGAAAATTAATAAGAAGAAAATATTTAAGTATGTATTTTTTTGGGAAAACCTTTTTTCATCTTAGAACGTGACCTTTTAGGGTTCTATATTTTGTTTTGATACAAAAATGTTACTTTATTATATCAGTTGAATAGTAAACGACTTTTTCGTATACCTACGCCGTTGATTCAAGCGTTGTCATTGTCTGGGGGACCTTTTTTTATACAACTTAGGGGGCAGACAAGCACACGGCCCACCTGATGGAAAGTGGTTACCATGACCTATGAACGTGTGCAACACCAAGGGAGTCACACTCGCGCTGCCAACCCTATAAGCACAAGAGTTTCTGTGCCGTCAGTGTAGGCGACTAAGCAGGACAAGCCTTTGGTCATCCCACTGACAGCACAAAAACTCTCCAGTGAGCTCTGGCTACCCTACTCACCGCTGGGAACACAACACAAAGTTATTATAACCGCGGTATTCTGTAGGGCGGAGGTACTTCCCCAGTCGGACTGCTCAATTTGGCGGAAATACCGCCGTGTCCTACCTCCTCGCAACCTTGTATCGTTTCGATAATATGGCGTAGTGCTCTACCAGTTAGGGTCCCCCAACATGACAAGGCTTGCATTAAAATATGTATTACTAGGTATATCAAAGTTATAGGGCTGATTAACACAACTTATTTTCGACTTTTTGGGGGTTGTTTTTTGTGACGGAAGTTTTTTAAATTTTAATTTAATTAATAAGCTAGACTATTTATTTATGTAATAGTATTTCAAGGTTTGGAGGTTTGATTCCACTTTAGTTTTTAGGAATTGAAATTGTCGATTAAGATAAGATTGAATCCATTAAGAAGTCAGTGGTTAAAGAATTCCCCCTGTAAGGTAAAAATTAAAAATAAATCCTATTTTAATCGATTTGAATAGACAGTTATACGAAAT
Source organism: Eilema griseolum (assembly GCA_963662185.1). Classification (NCBI taxonomy): domain Eukaryota; kingdom Metazoa; phylum Arthropoda; class Insecta; order Lepidoptera; family Erebidae; genus Eilema; species Eilema griseolum. The sequence goes on from OY759245.1 coordinate 21,405,446, forward strand.
GCTTTAAATTTTCATTCCATTGGTTGGTTGCAACGGCATGAAGTCTGAATCATTGATAGTCCTGAGCTGACAAATTTAGAGCTTCTGGTTTTTTTTTTTTACGTGCGCAAAATCCCCACGGATACCTTCCCACCGGAGCCGGTGGGAGAGGTTATGTCGGACTCGAACCGACTAAAACGCACGCCGCCTGTGGGTCATTTGGTTGCCGAAGGTGAGGTTGACAGGCATATCCCTCGCACCCCGGCCGACCAAGGGCCATCTATTACGATCTGGCCCTCTCCTCGGGTGTGTTTAGAGCTTCTGCTGCTGAGTAGTGATACAGCTGCTTTATAAAACTTTTTCTTTGTGCAGAAATCCCCAGAGAAACATCCCCTCGTCTGCCGGTGGGGTGATTATATCGGACTTGAACTGACTAAACTCGCTCATAGTCTCTCAGTAAACTGACCCATTATAAATTCCTTTAACACCACATCTGACCCACGTCCGGTTCCAAAATATGCCCTTCGAGTGTGGAAACCATAGTTTCCTCATCAAACCTTCAAAGAACGGGTGCGCATGGTATTCCCATGCCTGTATAGCTATGCTTCTCTTTGCTACATAGATGGGTAAAGGTCTATATGTCAACTATAAATATATATCATGTAGCACGGTGTTAGCCATTGGCTTACTTCCAATGATAACGCTGCTGGACAGTGTTCATACATAAATTACTATTTCTGCGAATATAACGGGAACCGTGCCATATCTCAGTGTTCCTGAGTAAAACCTTTTTTTAGAAACTTTTTCTGAATTTTTTTTTTAATCTAGCTAATTAAAGTACCTCAATTGTAGGATGAGGATGTGAAAACCTATTAATATTTTAAATGTTTTTTTTATATATAGGACACATGAATTATACTTCGCGTCGCCGTCGCCTGATGGTAAGCTAAAGGCAAAATCTCAGAAAAAAGGGTCACCATTACTTACATATACCATGTTACAATGGTGATACTCAGCTTCACAACCTATAATATGCTTTTTCACACTCCGCTTTAAGGACCTGGATATGTGAGCTGTTAATGAATTCCAAATCTTAATGGTGCGATATAGGAAAGTCTTCGAACCGCTTAGTTCTTGATTGGATATTCTGCACCGTATGCGGGTGACATCTAAGACCTGCACGTATTGTCCTGTGAAGGTAAGCTGAGGGTAAGACTAATTGGAAGAGCTCATCAGAACATTCATCATGGTACAGGCGGTAAATGTGAAATTTCGTTAAGATGTTTGGATGTTTGTTAATGAATCACGTTCTAACGGCTGAACAGATCTAGCTGAAATTTGTTACAGGGATAGAGAGTAGTATAAAATAACACCTAGACCTTTATATTCCGGGAATAGGTTCACACAGGTACGGTATTCATATTTCACGCAGGCGAACCCATGGGTATTGGCCAGTATTACAGTAGGAAAGGTGATCATGAGCTACAACTTTTCTCTTCCATTTGTTATCTATTTACTTTGTGGTTCTTTAAATGCGAATTCTTTGTGTTACAAAGACCTGGCTATACTTACAAAAGTAAGACGTAATTTTCTTTGTTGTTACTATTATTATGGCTGAATTGAATAGGTCATCATTGTGTACATAAATTCATTACGAGTAGTGGCCGTTAATAATAGATGGTATTATAATTTGTTTACATGTTATAGACGGTTAGGTAAGGGAGCACACGTGCCAGTGTGTGTGTCGGTAAGTGTGTATATGTCAGTAACTGTGTGTGTATATGTGTGTATGTGCCAGTGAGTTTCTTTTTTATTTTTTTTATTTATTTGTTAACCTTTATATGCCAATATCACAAATATTCGTAGTATTAGGTCATATATTTTACTTTAGGGGTTAAGTCATTCCCAAAACAGAGGCTAAAAGACTTTGTGTTATGGGATATGCAGAGTCATTTTTTCCGTTCCTACATATAGCTATACAATTAAAATTAACACATATTTCACATGTAGTTAGGTACACTATAACAGTTGAGGTATGTATGTGAGAGGGTATGTGTATTTGTGTACAGGGGTATAGTTAGCACTTAATTACGCCAGCCCCCCTAAACAAGTGCCACAATCGTTAGTAGAATAGAATAAATATATATACATATATATGGGATTGGCATATATTTTAACCTTTATGACGTAAACATAACAGTCGTAAGCATATTTCAATTATTATAACATATGCCTAATCTACTCTGGATGCAACTTGGCATTAGCTTATAATGCGGAATAGCATATAAGCTGCTACAAAGCTACATGATATTAAAAACGCTTGAAAAGTAAAGCATTATTATATAAAATTATTACCCAAACACAAATTTACTTAAACGAAATTGAACCTAGCTACCAATAATGCAAGACAAAATAAAAAGGTCTAAAAACAAATTACAAAGTCATATAAAGAAGTCATAAAATAAATCAATTCCATTATCATAACATAAATAATACCGCACTATTACAATGAAGAGTTATGACCTTTTGTATTAAAGTTATTTGGATATTGATTTTTACTACAACAATGTACAAACTTTAATAACAATAAATATTTCGCCAATTATTCTGCTTGCATTCAAAGTCGAGGGTTCATTGCCCTTTTTTCTATTACGGATTGTTTTATCTTGGCCTTCATGAGAGCAATAATCTTTTACTTTTTATTATACATACATACATATAATCACGCTTTTATCCCCAGAGGGTTAGGCAGAGGTTAATTAACACCCACATAACGACCATAATTGCATTTAGTTCCACGTAATAAGGGGTGAGCCTATTGCCGTATTCCGAGCACTATTCATGGCTCTTGCCATGTATCTGTGGCTGAGTTAGAACTGTGTATATCTTACTGATATTAAACAGCCGTGGCCTTTAGTCGCCTTGTACGTCTCCGCATGGGAAGAGATGAGGTGGTTCAAATTCTACTCTGCCGGGAACCATGCAGCTTATTTTATGTAATTTTATTATCATACATCATACAGTAAAAATATTATTTTATCTGTCTCTCTATCATTCAGTCTATATTTTTCAGTGGTCTCAGATAGTTAATGTAATAAGGCGTAACTTATGCTACTCTTAATTTGTTTCCAGCGGTGAGTAGGGTAGCCAGAGCTCACTGGAGAGATTTTGTACTGTCAGTGGGCTTGCCTGACTGACTGCTCAAAGCTTGTCCTGCTTTGTTTTTTACACTGACGGCACAGAAACTTATTTACAGGGTTTGCAGCTCGAGTTAGGGGAGCCACCCTTGGCGTTGCACACGTCCATAGGGCATGGTAAACACTTTCCATCAGGTGGGCCATGTGCTTGTCTGCCAACCAAGTGGTATAAAAAAATATAAGTGTGTCACACAAAAAAAAATTCAAACCCTTATCAAATTCCACATAGACAAAGTCACGAGCACAGCTAGTATAAAAACGTGAAAGCTCATTGGTATTCCCTCACCCTCGATCCTCCATTTAATGAGGCTTCATCCCGTTACTATAATATTACCCGACATTAGCTACATTTAGGGGCCAATGAAAAAATTTTTTTGAATGGGGAAAAAAAGCTTTTGTCGGTCGTTTGCTCAAACTTATGTCTTTTTGATAAGGGTTTTAAACAGTTTAAAGAATCTTTTGTGAGGATAACACCTTTTTGCGTTTAATGCGATAAAAATTGTTATTGTATTGGTTCGACGTTTGTTTTTAAGTGAGTTAGAAATAAAGTTTTTGTTTGGAAATGATTTTTGTGTTTAGAGAATTTGTTTGGAGAATTAACTTTATCTCCGCTAAATTGCTTGTGTTACAAGTGGATTTTGCATTTTTTTGTAGTTTTTTTCCCCATATTTGGGGAAAACATGTTGAAACTGGTATACATAAATTTAAAACTACCCACATGTGAAATATTGTCAAATATTGTAGTATTTAGAAATATAACATAACTGCACTTTGCCAAGCTATTATTAGGTTAATGTTATTCGAAAACTTTCAAAGAAAATATCAGTATATTTAGTAATTTCGGTCTCTAAACACATTACAATAAAAAAAATTAAGCGTGTATACAAGTTCACGATAGTCCGCACTATCACGATAAGAGGGTAAGAGGGAAAACTTAGTTTGTTTATATTAACTGCATATTGAGCTACAAATCAACTGGATACGGCACATTAAGTGGAATATTTTTATAGCTGTGTGACTCGTAGCGTTTCGTAGATGCTCGTAGGCGGTGCGTAGCATTGTCGTAGCGGTATCTACGCTATCTGGATAATGTTGCAATAAAAGTTGTATTACTTGACAATACGTATGTACGGTTCCTAAAAAGTAATGTAGTAGCTATGAAATCTTGGTTAGAAGAGAATTTCAGTTTGATTCTCTACGTAGTGTTTAGGTGTTAGCTTACTCGACTGCTCACCTGTATGAAGTGACTATCACAAGAGTATTGAACTGGTAAAGGTCAACAAGAAGAAAAGAATTGCACTACCAAGAAATTTTAGAGTAATTGAGGCTCCATCAAGACCTTCTGGGCCCAAAAAACTCACCTGCTACTAGCCAGTTAACCTGCTGATTTAGGCAGGAGACTCTGTCGCACTTTTCTTTCAAAGTCCAGATCAGACGATAGATTTTCTCATAAAAGTTGTGTAGATTTTCGAATTGTTTTATATAATAACGACTGTACAATCAAAGCTTCTTAGACTGATCCTAAACATTTAAACTTATCCTCTACTTACTTTTAAGGACATTCGTTAAAAGCGTTCCATTTAACTGTGTTCGTAAATCGGACACATATAAAAGTTAAACATTGAAACTTCACTTCTTTAATCTGACAAGTAATGTGCACTGATCGCTTGGAAGCATGTAATCCGACATTAACGGACAGTACTATATGTGCCTATCTCGGACTAAAAGCTACTTACCGTTAGATCTAGTGCTCACTATACAAAACATAGAGGAGGGAATGATTTTTACTTTCTGGGAGATTCGGATCTAAAAATAACTAGATATTGAGCTATTTGTTACTTTGGATAGTTTCATGATTTTTTTATAATGGAACAATGATGTTGAAGTTTTTTATATAAATAAATATTCTACAACATTTATAACAATGCTACGAGTAGATAGACACATGGTAAGCATAGCTTAACTAGCTTGTGTTATGGAATCTAGAATGCTGATGAACATACTTAGCTTTTTTTTTGTTAATTCATACATATCATTCATGGAAACACCGAAATCAATGAAAATATACATATTAATGCATACAAATATTTGTACTGAACGGGAATCGAACCTGCGCTCCCTGCGTAGCAGTCGAACGTTTTACCGCTACGCCACAGAGACTGCATAGGATTAGGCTTAGAGTAGAAACGATACCTACAAGTTTATTATTGAGAAGAAATCGGTTTTTATTTAAACCAACGTTCACTTGATTGGAGCCGCAGTTAGTAGTATTATAAACCTCATGTTGACATTGGGGTAAAAACATGATGGAGTCTATTGACCAAATATGTTTGATAGCTTCATCCCATTTTACGACAATTGTGTATCAACTCGATGCTATGATTTTTATGCACAGCACTAATACTGAGTATACTCGTACGTTGAACCATATTTATTGGTACAAGAGTAGGGTCAACCGTACAATTCTCCAGTGGAAAATACTTTTATAAATTTTTATGCTGTTTTTTGTGTATTATCTTATAGAAAGTATTAAAATAATTACCTAGTTGAAAGTCTACTTTTTTAATTATATAACCAAGTTATACTTACAGCCAATTAGTAATTAATTTAATAAGTAATTTTGTTTAGGTTAATGTTATGTACCGACAGCCTCGGTAGCGTGGTGGTAGTGAACGCAGCCGTTATGCAGGAGGCGCTGCGCTGGTTCGATCTTCGGTCAGTGTATGCATGAATATTGGTATTTGCATTGGTCTGGTCGTGTCTCGAAGAGTACGTTAAGCTGCAGGTCTCGGTTGCCATGCGAATCTATATCAGTCTTTACGGTTTATCTAACTACTCCGATATCGCCTTTGTGTTGTAGAGGTTAGGTGGTAGTCGCTTCACGGAAAATAACGAAATCCGCAGTTGGACTAGTAAAGCGGACCCTCGACTCCGAGGAGAAAGCTTCAGACACGACTAGGAATAACGCTAAGATGAAGAAGATGAATAATGAAAGTGATTTTTTGATCCCGTTTCTACAACCCACAGGAATCTATTTCAGAGTCACGATTCTGCTCAAGCAAAACTACTGTCATACTATCTATACTGCTAAAAATCCATTTAATTTTAGACTTTCAAGCAATGCTATTTAAGTTCAAAATTAAAAGACTTTTTGTAGAGTGATTGAAAAGTATAAAGAAACTTGTTTCATTTCATTTTTACTTTAAGATTATAGAAATAGCATCTAAAATGTACTACCATGTTTTGCAGTATCTGTGGTTTGACAGTGGTTTTGATTTAGTAGAATTGAGGGTCAAGAACAAAGAGTAACCAGACTACAACTTACAACTTACCGCTGTGCCAAATTTCAGCCAGATTCCCAGATTTATACATATTCGTTCAACCATTTGTGCGTGATTGAGTAACCTTAACATTCACACTCGCAGTATTAGCAGGATAAAAAGAAGATAATACAAAAATAGTAAAATGCCCGAAAGATTTACTAAAACATAATACCTCTTATGTTAGGTTTCATAAAATTGTTCGTTCGATGTCGAATGGGCAAGTTTTTATGCATATTACTATAATAAATCTCTAGAGGGTCAACTTTATATCATGATTTATTTTGTGTAACCTCTTTAAGATGGCCACTGGACATTCTTCGTTGGCAGTTACGAAGTTATGAATACATTTTTGCTTCAATCTACTTCACATCTTTCAGACGAATGATTTTGTTCTGTTTTTATATATTTAGGTCGTCAAATTGACTGTACCCTTCGTCCCCATCTTATGCCGAGCTGACGTGCAGTCCTCAGGATAGTGTTTGCATTACAGATGCTATCTCTAGAATGGTTGGCATACTTGAGCGGAGGCATCGTTGGATCAATTTATGGCGTATTTTTATTTATTTATTTATACTTTATGCACGATGTACATTGGCGGACTTAATGCTGTAGGCATTCTCTGCCAGTCTACCATAGGGTGGTGCAGAGCAAGTACGAGGTAGGCGCATATTAACAAGAGATGCGTTTGGTTCTATAAGGACTATAGATTAATTATATATAGGTTCTTAAACATAAACAGTACTTATACCTACTTATCAAATTTAAAATAAATCAGAATAGTTATACATATACATAAAATATATACATATATATAACATAAATATAATACATAAATATAATACATAAATATAGATACCCATATCAATATGAGTAGAAATATCATTATCGTTGAGACGATGATTCTGCCAATTCTGTGGTGATCAATTGTCGTACCCTAGACTTAAACACATTGCGGCTCGTGCTCTTCCTGATCTCTAGAGGAAGTGCGTTCCATAGGCGAACAGTCTCAACAAAGAAAGAGGAGCCTAAAAAGTTAGTTCTATGAGAAGGAAATGCGAGGATCCGGTTGTCAGTAGAACGAAGGTTTCTATCATTGTTGGAACATAATAGTTGAAAGTATGAAGTTAAGCAAGTGGGGATAGTGGGAGAGTTGAGGATATTGTAAAGAGTAGTAAGTGCACGCAACTTACGGCGAGGACGGATGGTTTTTCTCAGGGTTGAAGAGATATGTTAGTCACTCTATATCTAAATTGAATTAACTTATGGTATATAATTAGTATATCGGATTTTAGTCTCTAAAATACAGTTGTTGAAAAATATTCTTGTTGCATAATATTCTTCTGTTCTTCACTTAAATAAAAAAGATGTATTTTCGCTATTAGGTGATATCGGAGTACCGCGGTAGCCTAGTCGTATGGGTAATGGACTGCTGAGACGAGGTCTCGGGTTCGATCCCAGGTTTACATACATACATATAATCACGCCTTTAACGTTCTGGGATACGGGCCTATATGTATAAGATCTTCGGTATGTAAACCCAAGCATATTTCACTTGCAAGTTGTCGAGCTTGCTGGTTAACGGAGAAGGCTCTGGCAGTTTAGACTTTCGTTTCGGGGTGAGAAGATCAGGTGACACATTAAAGTCAGAAGGACAATAAGAAGACGAGGTCTCGGGTTCGATCCCAGGTTTTACCATGGCACACACCAATGACTTTTCGATGTTTATCGAAGTTATGTGTGTATTTATCGCAGGTTTATAAATGCCCGGCTAATGGCAATAGGCTCGCCACCTATTATATTGGGACCAAAACATAAACTAGCGAAACATGGGTACTAGCACCTCTGCCTACCCTTTCGGGGATATAGGCGTGAGTTCATGTTATGTTATGTTATGTGATATCGGATATTTTTTGTGTAAGTTTTCACTTAAACAGTTAAAAGTCACAGATGAAGATTATTTAATACTACCGAAGACTACAAAGTACACTTATGAACGCAATTAAAAGAAGCAGTAGCTCTAAGTCTATTTGAAAAGCAACAAGCAATATCGAAACAGGAAACAAAATGAAAAAAAGTAAAAAGAAATGCTTCGAGCGTCTAGTCATTTAATCTTAGCTATGTTCCTAAGCAACAGAGAGAAGCAAAGACTTAATCATTTATTTTTACGCTTTGAAAAGAATAAGACAAGTAGTTCGAATGCAGGTTTGTACCGTTTTATAAACTTTCTTTATATGTGGCAACAGCTTGGGAAGTTTTTGAAATATATCTTGAGGAAGCGCACCATTTATAATATAAAGAAAATGTCAATAGACGATTTGTATTCTCTGCTGTGCGCAGAAAATCTAAACCAGTTTTAGTTGTACCTTGTGGTTTTTCTGATAACTGTTCTTAGGGCATAGGATAAGTGCTTCATTATCTTCTTCGTGATACTTCACTCACGATGCATCGTGAGTTAGATTACCACCCCTGAGATAATATTGGATAATACAGATAGCCTTAAGTGGTATAAAAAAGTGGTACTAAAAGAGTAATTTGATCGTACTATGCGTGATGGAATGGTACTACTTTATACGGCTTTACAAGCAAATTCTATATATTCTTTTAGTCTGAGACAAACAGCATTTAGCGCCATCTTCTGTAGCGAAGCTGAACTACTGTGAAACTACTTATCTTGTTCCGCGACTTTAAAATTTTAATAATATTTACAAGCTCCTAAAATCATTCTTTGGGGCTACCAAAAATAGCCGATAAGTTTCTTGCCGGAGTATTTTCAGATCGGGGCCGCATTTCAAACCGGGTGGTCCATTTACCAAAACTAGTCTTCCATATTTATTTTAATATTGACTTTTGACTATGACTCAAAGGATGATTTTGGGACATTATTTGGGACGTGGGAGCTATAATGACCAGTAAAAATATAGTAAATTAAAACACCAGACATCAATGGGTAAACCCACCCTGTCCACACACAAGTCTTCGTTCGGGCAAGGAACATGTAATCCCTCAACATTGATCGATAGACTAAGCAACCAGAATACAAATGTCTTGCTAACATAATAAATTACTCAATAAAAGTGCCTTGCTAAGCTTTGTGATGTCTTCTACTTTTACAAGATTGAATTAAGGAAGCCTGTGTGCTGAATATTGTTGTGATTATTTGAAAATAAATGAAATATGATTTTAGTTACATTTTTCTCGTGAGATTATTGTTTAAAACTTCAGGAGGTATACGATATTCCCGACCCAATATAGTCCGACTAGGGAAGTACCTCCACCCAGAATACCACGGTCATAATAAACTTATGCTGTGTTCCCAGCGGTGAGCAGAGTAGCCAGAGCGTATTGGAGAGTTGTTGTGCTGTCAGTGGGAAGACTAAAGCCTTGTCCTGACTGTGTCTTTTATACTGACGGCACAGAAACTCTCCTTCCTTACATTATCTTTCTTCATAGGTCACGATAACCACTTTCCATCACGTGGGCCGTGTTCTTGTCTACCTAAGTTATATAAAAAAATATATATTTTTGTATTTTGCATACAATTGAGACGTAATATTTTTTTATTTAATTAAATTAAATAAGGTTTATTTCGGAACAAGTCCATAGATATTTAGTACGTACATTTTTCACCTATATACTATTGTTAGTAAGGTACATATATTTTTATGCATAAAGATTCAAGCATAAAGACATCAAACCGGTGGTTGATAACGCAGCTAGGATGCTGTTGGCGCTGCTCCTCGTGCGATTCAATAAGGAAGCACAGCGCTTTCTTATTATAGTTGCGAAGTCGTCGACACGCTTCTCCGCAAACATCCCTGAGACGCTGCAATGCCTCGGCAGATCCATCAGCATCCTGAATGCGTTATTATATTGGACTCGCAGGTCATCGTATGCCCGACGCGACGCGTGAAACCCGCCCACAGGCCGCACGTGTAAAAGGATTGGCAGTATGCTTTGAACAGCGTCACCTTCACTTCCTTCGTACAAAGTGCAAGCCTGCGGGCGAGCATGTTACACCGGACAGTTAACGACCTCCGCTCCCTCTCAATGTCCAAGTTATCTTTGAGGTCAACCAAATCCAATGCCCCAGATACTTAAACCTATCGACGCGACTTAAAGGCGAGCCACATAGTGAGACTTTGGGCAGATCAGTGTAGGTCTTAGGACCCGCTCTGAACACCATAAACTCACTCTTTTGTGCATTGTATTTGAGGCCGTGGGTCCCGGCGTACCCTTCACACATATTCAGCAGCCTTCTCAAGGCACCAATCGACGGGCTCAGCAACATATCTTCAGCATAGCTGATGTTGTTTATACAAACACACATTGTTTTGGTTATTGTACCAGTATGTAAACAAAGATACAAGCTTAGAGGACAAGATTGTCTCCATTCTCAATTTTTCCCAGAGTAGCCCAAAAGATACCAGGTCGAGGGCCTTTGAAAGATACAGGAAACATGCAAATACTGGAGTCTTTCTAGCAGTATAATACTGTACAGTCTCCTTGAGGCAATAAATAGCACTTTCTGTGGATAACCCAGAACGAAAGCCAAATTTCGCGTCATTAAGCTTTATGTGCTTGTCTAATTACCAGCCAAGCAGACTGTCCAGCACCTTGGTAATGACAAAAGACAAGGTAATCGGTCTATAGTTAGACAGGTCAGATGGATGGATGGATTTATTTGTTGGTGAAACTATCTTTGTTTGAAATTTATGAAATATTATTATTGTAAAACTTAATAAAATGTTGCATGCGGAAATTTCTGTGAGACATGCTGTACATTATTATATGTTAACACCTATATACCTGACCATGTTTCGTGCAATAAATGAATTTACTTACTTACTTACTAATAATTAATTGATTGCATTAGTGACATAAACTGTATATTTGACATTACTGTCGTAAAACTTTAATATTATTATTGTAAAACTTAATATTTCTACACCTGGTTATGGTAGAATATGTTTGAAAAACTGTAATAACATAAAGACCTCAATGTACCATATTCTTAGAATTATATCATTCATTCAAATCAAAAATCTTACTTTTCCTGTAAAATATCGAGAGAAAAGTCTCTTTTTATGGAGAATTCTCTGACGAAGTGAGGTACCTTAAATAAATTCTGGGGTAATATCTACGTTTGTATAGACAAACTGAATTAGCAAATTCTCCTTAATTCCCTTATTAATACACAATTTATTTTACATGATTTTGTAATTTTAAGTTACATTATTGTTTCTTTTACGTTTAAATAATAAATATTTCAAAGGTGAGTTGAAAATGGCTTACGGGAAATTTGAAAAGTTCCCTGTGATGTGAACCATCCAAGTTTGTATGTTGTTTTAGCTTATCCGTTAGATAATGTACGCTTAATTATTTACTCACACATTTACTCGTGAAGGTGCTTTATTGTGGCTTTTACATGAGCCTGCGAAGAGAAAGAAAAACACATTTAATACCTTATTTTGGATGTCTCCGAAATCACTCGATTAAATTACGTAGAAAACTATGTTCGATTTCTTGTGAAGTAAACCATATCTGACCTATCTTCAGAAGTATTTCTTGTGACCCATAATTTAAAGAATAAATAATAATATATTTCAAATAAAGGGCTAATATTTATTCCGGGAATAGGTTCCAACGGACCTTTAATAACAACATAGAACCTAAGGAGGAAAAGTTGAACACTGAAAAAATAGGAATACCTGGAAAACGTCAGGCCGTGTACGTTGCAGAACAACTTCCCCCTAGCACCAAGAAGTTATTTCACCTGGCCCGGGAATTTGCCAAAAAAAACCAATACACTTTCTGTTGGATAACTAACGGAAACATCTTCCTTCGCAAGAAAGTGGGTGATAGGCAGGTACTGGTGGACTCCGAGAAATGTCTACAACAACTCTTAAATAGGTCACAGTTGTGACATGAACTTGGGTTTGTTGGGCTCTTGTTGCATGATAGTATCTACTCAATTAATTTTCTTTTGTTTACAATACTATTGTTAATATACACTTACACTACAAATATATTCCTCAACATTATTATATTTACACTATATTCAGATACACTATACTTTCTAATTCAATACTTGGATTTTACTTTTGCATCTTCCATGAACATATTACACGATATCAATGACTTCCTTGAACTCATTCATTCGGGAAAGAGACGGAAGTTATACTTTTCATTATTATTTACCCTTTACCTCGCAACTATTTGTTCTTTGCTTGTGAAGATTACTATAAATTTTAATGACTTCCATAAATGCTATAAATAATGAACTGGACGACTGTGATTTCATTCACTCTGTCTCCTGTGATCCTGAGGATTGCCCTAGGTATTTTGAGGTCTCTGAATCTGGATTAGTACTGCTACACATGAACATCTTTAGTATAAATTGTCATTTTGATAGTCTCCAAGTATTAATAAGCTCAACTAAAATTGACTTTAATATGCTTGTACTCACTGAATGTTGGTTGAGTAAAGTAATTAATTTACCGGTTCTAACTGGTTATCAAGCACATGCTACACAGAATATACATAACCAAAATGATGGTGTGATAGTATATATTAAGGACGAACTGACTGTTTCAGTTCGGGAACCTCTGTTCAACTATGCTTCCTGCCTCATATGTGAAGTTGGTGGGCAGTTCGCGGTGGTTGCTATTTATCGTTCTTCATCATTCTCCTCTAATCATCACCTAGACGGATTCTCTACTAGCCTCGACAACGTGTATAATGAACTATCAAACTATTCGAACATTGTCCTTGTAGGAGATATCAATATTAATATCCGGCAGGGCGTCGATGATGACACCGCTTTGGACTATCTCTTCCTGAATGCATCCCATGGCCTTCTACCTACGCATCGACTTCCCACTAGGGTAGATAGATGTCTGGATCATTTTTTTATGAAATCCAAATTAACCTCCACAACCTTAGTACCAAATTCGCATATTACGGACCATAGACCTATTATTCTCTGCATATCAAATGCAAACCAAGCACGGGCTAAAGTCGGTACCACTAAGCTGCATCAAGATTTGGAATCCATTGTATCGGAGATAGAAGCTGCAGACTTCTCGGACTTATATAGTGTGGATGACCCAAACACAGCTATGAACATGCTCATATCCGTAATTTCAAAAATTATAGCTAAAAACACGCAGCAAGTACACATTCCACGTAAACGTCGTACCCTTAAGAAATGGATCACCCCAGGCATCCTAAAATGTATGCGCCATCGTGATAATCTGCATAAACAAGCTAAACGGTCACCGGATGACCTAATACTAAATTTAACCTATAAAAGATATAGAAACTTTTGTAATGCCCTACTGCGCAAATTGAAAACAGAATTTGAACAAAGGGAGTTGGAAAAATATAAAAACAACCCTAAAGCTTTGTGGAAAACAATTAAGGAAATTACTAATACCGGGATGACATGCACCAGTCCTGTTGAGCTACTCAAATTATCTAAAAGTCCAGTTACCGCTGCAAATCAGGTCTGCTCTTTCTTTACTAGTATAGGTAAAAATATGGCGGATAGTATAGTAAATAATGTTAGTAAAGGTTCAACTCATTGTTATACCATCTCCAACGAGGATAAAAATTCATTCAGCCCGCCCTTAAATTCCCTCGTCATAGAGCACATTGATGAAAGTGAGGTTTATACTATCATCCAGCAGCTTCGTAATGATTCTGCTGTTGGCTGGGATGGTATATCGTCCATACTACTCAAAATGTCTAGTCATGTACTGGTGCCTCTATTGACTTTTATCTTTAATCTCTGTATCCAAAGGGGTATCTTCCCCGACGCTCTTAAAAAGGCTGTAGTTCATCCCGTTCATAAGGGTGGGAGCAGAGACTGTGTCAACAATTATAGACCTATTTCTGTCCTACCATCACTTTCAAAGGTTCTGGAGAAGATTCTAAACAGAAATCTAAAGAGCTTCCTTCATAATTACAAAATCCTAGCAGACAACCAGTATGGTTTCAGAAACGGCTCATCGACAGAGGACGCTCTATTGGATCTGACACAAACTGTTGCCAGGACTCTTGACAACAGGAATATATGTCTCGGTATTTTCTTGGACTTATCCAAGGCATTTGACACGGTCTCTGTTCCAAAACTTTTGGCCAAATTAGAATCCATCGGAGTAAGGGGGATAACATTGGAGATTTTTAGGGACTATCTTAGTAATCGTTCCCAACGAGTGAAGATAGCCTCCACAATCAGTGAGGAACAAATTATATCATACGGAGTACCGCAAGGCAGTATCTTAGGCTCTACACTCTTTCTGATCTATATAAATGATCTCTGCAAAATGACAATCCCTGGGTGCGGGATCTACTACTATGCCGATGATACCGCAATTATTGCTAGTGGTAGTACTTGGCAAGCTGTTAAGGAAAAGGCTGAATTCGCACTGTCAGCAGTCATGAATTGGCTTAACAACAATCTGTTATCACTAAACTTAGATAAAACTTCGTTCATACCCTTTGGTATTAGTCGAAATCACCGAGCCGCAAATACATTCAACATAATTGCCCATTCTTGCAGTGGGTCCATCCCTCCATGTTCATGTATGTCGATAGCCAGAACAAATTGTGTTAAATATCTGGAATTACATATCGATAATTGTCTAAAATGGAGGGAACAGATTAATACCCTGTCTCTGAGAATGGTACGCCTAATACATGTTTTTAAATCTCTCAGATGGTCGTCAAACTTTGACACATTAAAGCTAGTTTACCTCTCACTATGCCAAAGTATTATTGGTTACGGTATCACTGTTTGGGGTGGCGCGAGCAAGACCCTTTTCTTAAAGGCTGAGAGAGCACAAAGAGCTGTACTCAAAACCATGATCCGTAAGCCATATCTATACCCTACGAGTAGTCTATACGGTGAATGCGGAGTCCTAACTGTACGTCAATTGTACATACTAAAGTCAGTACTTAGGATACATAAATGTATCCCTCCTTCTAATCCTATCAAACGTGTAAATATTATATCAGGAGTAAAACATAACACCACTTTCTCTGAACACCAATATATTGTACTAAGCACACATATATATAAAAATATTCATAAAGAACTTGACATAATTGATCTCAACAAATTTGAACTTAAGACTAAAATGACCAATTGGATCCTTACTAGGGACTATGATTTTACAGAGTCTCTGCTCGCCTTCATGAAATAAACACATTTCAATGCACATACACTGACACACACAATCATACACATACACACACAGGTAACACAATACACGACATAGTATTATCAATCTTCACGTATCCCTAATATGTTAATATAAGCTGATGTTGATCACTAATGAATGTTAACCAATTTACGGATTAACCTAACAATGCGAACCTAATTCGTTTACTTATTGTTCACATACTAAACCACTATTTGGCCGAACACTGTTGCCTAAGATACAGGCCCTGAGCCTAATTTAGGTAAGAGGGTTTATCGTTACTCGTTACATTTCGTTATTGTAATATTTTATCATTTATTCACTTGTGTCATATATAAACTATATTTTTCTTGTTCTTGTTTACCAATTTGTATCTATGTACTGTGAAATAAAAAAACTTATTATTATTATATTATTATAATGGGTAGCGAGTAGTTGTACGACAATTTATTAAAAATAGAACAATATATTTTATTTATTAACTATTGTTCGCCCCTACGTCCCACGTCTACGTTATATCTTCACACAATTTTCTATAACTATTACAAAATGCGTTAAATTTAACATTATCCTGAGCACTCTGGTAGATCGGTGAGACTCCCCATACTGAACCGTAGGCTGCAGCTACATGCCTATATTGACATCTGCACCTCTAGCACAGGAAGCGGCACTGAAAGCCATAATTTTATTATATATCTTCTATTGCTAAGATACCAACACTAGATTAAAATCTAACTAACACTATAAAAGAAATTGGAAAAATCTGCAGCTAATTCTATTCTAATTAATTCTGAACTTTCTAAACATTGACAGAGTGATAAATATTTATTAATATACGCAGTTTGTTTATTCTAACACCAAAGATACACTTCCGCGTGACTGTGTATTTTAATAATTGAAGTTCTGGCAGGTGTTGCCTGAACGCTCGAATCATTGTTACGCAGAGTTTGACATTTGATAAACAGTATATAATTGAGGTGTTAACAAGATTGTTGGGTGTTTAAAAATATCATGTTATCATTTTAGGCCGCGTAGTTCCCGGTAGAGTAAAATTTGGGCTACCTCATTTCTTCCCATATAATGTCGTACAATACCTTATATACCTTATTCGTTAAGTTAATTACAATACTGAACCGGAAGATTTATAAATTTTCACTAATATCTTTCTAATGAATCCCAATTATCTTGAAAAAGAAAACAAATACAAAAAAAACATTACTCGAGGAAGAAGTCTTTGCATTACTTGGTGTTCCCAGCTCTTTTTCTGCAACTTTTCTTTGTACGGATCAAGTGTGTTTCCTCTCACAGAATTAAAGCTTTACAAAGCGAAAAGTCCCACTTCAAAAACAACATCATTTGAAATTTTTGCAAAGCGTCAATGCGGACGTTTATTTTGTTACATTTCACAAAAACGTCCACCGCTATTTTTGTTGTTATCTCGTCACTTGTAGCTCAATTTGTTTTAAATTCTTCCGCAACACATTCATGAGGGACCGTGCCATCTAAAGTGTTGCGTGCGTGTGAAAAAAATTTCGACAATTTGGGGAATTTATCCGTAATTTGTCAAGCCCCTATCGTGCAGGACCAACGTTTCAATTTGAAGCGGGAAATTCTTGCCAAAAATGTCCTTATACAGTTTAAGATTTTATGTTCCTTTATATAAGTGAGTTTATTTTCACATTTCAAAAATGGTGGCGCGATTCTCGCCACGTGAGCTAGTGGACTGTATTTCGCGGGGGGTGAAGTTAACTGTTCCATTGACGCTTTACACAACAAACAAGACAGGTGATCGGGTTGCCGCGGATGTGGTCTAGGCAATGAATGCAACCCGAGAAATTAGGAGAGGATGCACTAACCTTCACGACGCCACGTGCTTTCATCGCAGCCGGTGCACCGATCTTCTCTTCCTGGCTCAGGAGCTGCCGCCCACATCACTAAATCACTTGAGGGACACACGAGAGGCACAATCCGATCGGCAAAGGTCCATGAAAGCGGTTAAAATCCAACAAACATTATTAATTTCTAAGAGTCGCGTGCGCGGCGGCCATTGTTTCTAGTTCAATTGCGAAGTGAATATGCGTCTATTTTGACAATTGAGCCGTGCGGAAACTATTGCTATCTCACTTTAAAAGGTAGCGCGGGAGGGAGATGGGTACAGGAAGCGTGTGTTTCCGCGTCAATGACTTGACTATTACTATAGCGAAAAATATAAATTCTACCATCGGCGCAACCATTCCCCCCGGCTTGAAGGGTTACCTTCAAAACGAAAAATGCGGAACAAATCTAAAGTCTAATCTAAATCTAGGTTTGGGAAATAACAACTAAAATATAAACCTAGGTTTGAACTCGTGCCTACTGCTGGCTAGGCAGAGGGCAGAGGCGAACAACCGGGCGCAGATACGATCCGGTTGCTGTTTTAACCCGTACAACACGAGTTATCCCGCGGGAATCGGGAAAAACTTCCTCTACTACTCCTAGAGGCCAATGTAAAGGAGGCGCATTCTCAGTCATAAGGACTACCACCGTACCTACAGTAATTGGGTTGGATGGAGTATTCCATTTTTGACGTGACTGCAGCGTGTGCAAATAATCGGTTCTCCAACGATTCCAAAACGATTGGACTAATTTATCTAAAAGAGCGTGACGAGTTAGAAGGTGCATTCTATCGTCATCAACATCTATTGCGGGCAAATATTTTAGAGGAGTCGTATTTAAGAAGTGAGCTGGCGTCAACGCTAATCGCTCTGACGGATCGCTAGATAGAGTCCTGATACAGCGGACGCGTGTTCATCACCGCCTCTACTTGAGCGAGTACGGTGCTCAACTCCTCGAACGAGAGAATCTGTTCGCCTATGACGCGAAACAGATGCGACTTAAGGCTTTTAATATTCGCTTCCTAATTACCACCAAAATGACTAGCTGCAGGCGTGTTAAAGTACCATTCAATGCGATTTTCGGCTAAGATGTGAGCGAATTCACTTTGGTAGTACTTAGACCGTAAGAATGTGTGCAATTCCGAAATACTACGTCGGGCCCCTACATAGTTTGTACCGTTGTCCGAATACATGCGCTTAACCGGACCACGACGCGACAAAAAACGTTTAAAAGCGGATACACGGGAGTCACCGAGCGAAAAAATATCTCCCTTGAAAGGGAGCGCGACAACATAACGACCCTGCTCATCACGAGTAGTCGTGCGACAACAAATCTCCTCAGCCATCTTGTCATCAGGGCTTAGGATAGGTGGGACATTGACCTCTTCAATTTCCCAAAACTTGCGGATGGTAGACTCCAGTGGCGGCTCGACGGTGCAACAGAACGAAGCAGTCGAGTGACTAAAACTATCTATAGAAGCGGGTGCGGAACCAATTATAACAAAACCAAGAACTGTTTCCAGTGCGTGCGGAGCGGGGTACGTCGGTCCCCCTTGAACCTTATGTGATAACTGGAGGTGCGGGAGAATCGAAGCGCCGATCAATATATCGACGACCCCAGGAACAGCGTAAGTCTCATCTGCTAAAGGCAAGTCTTTAAATTTCGTTAATAAAGACGTGTCAACCGGGACGGTAGGCAACTGTTCAGTTATTTTATCTATAACGAGCGAATCCATGTCATACCAAATATTATTATTAAAACGAGATCCAAACCTTGTTTTAACGGTGCCATGAACAGCCGACTGTAAACCTCCAAAACCCTTCACCACTGAGCGGGTTGAACGCCTATCAACATTGAAACCAAGACGTTGACAACAATCTTGAGTAATAAAATTACTTTGCGAAGCGCCATCTAATAGCGCTCGAACAATGTGCGGTTTACCTAATGCATCAACCATAATGACGCGAGCAGTCGCGAGAACCACAGTAGTGAGCGCAGTACTAGCGGACAACGAACACAAGGTGACGTCATTCGCAGCGGTCACCGGGCGGGCCGGAGTGCGCGCGAGCGCGGGCTGCGGCTGTGGCGCAGGCCGCCGTGTGTCACCGCTCGACGAACCAACTGTGCTCACATTGGATGCGGCATTACTATTTTCAAAATGGAGCAAAGTGTGGTGTCTCGCTGAACATTTGCGACAACTATTTCTACTATTACATAAAACAACGCGGTGTTTAGTACCGAGACAATTAAAACAAAAATTATTAGCGCGAACAAATTTATAACGATCATTAGGCGACAATTTTAGGAAACCAGGACACTTGTACAATTGCGAATGATGAGTATTACACAAAGAGCAAACAGGTGATTGTACATGTGCTGGTGCGGTATTAACATAAGTATGAGTTGACCTCAGTGACCTCGATGAGGCATCTATCTTGCGTTCAGAACTAACAACTTTCTTCGCGCCTTCATGTTTCGATGAAGAGCGTTGCAATATTTTTATATGCTCGCGAACAAAACTTTCTAAGTCGAAGACTTAGGAATTTTATTGTCGCGATGATCCGACTCAAATAAACGAATGGTTTCGGAATCTAATTTCTTTAAACCCATATACAAAAATAAGAAGTCGCAGAGGTCATCGATCTTTAGGTTCTTTACGGCGCGAACAGATGATGCGAAAGTATCTAGAAACTTCTCTAAGTTTTGATCGTTACATGCCGTAATGGATTTCAAATCAAACATCTGATCCAAATATGCGTTAGCTACCGATCTTTTATCCTCATACTTAGCTTTCAAAGTATTTAAAATTAAATTATAATTTTCGGCACTAAACGTAATTCCAGCGCAAACGGTTATAGCTTTACCAGTCAATTTTTCAACGAGATAATGCAATTTTTCGTGATCTGTCAACGAAACGTTCTTATCTATTGTATTCTCAAAACTATCTATAAATAAACCCCAATTGCGAATGTTACCATCAAATTCGGGTATTTGAATTGGTGGCAACTTAGGTCGGTCGCGAGTGGGATTGGGTCGGTCAGACGGTTTCTCCAAACTCCTAGCGACGCGTTTGATACGACAATACAAATCGTCAAACGACGACAAGGCCTGATAACTCACTGAGTAATCGGGATTTAAATTTAACTCTAAAACGTTGATGTCATGTACTAAAGACTCGAAATCCGCGCGTAGACTATCTAAGTTTTCTATAGAACACAAGAACGAATCTCTAATGGCCAAATCAGAGGTTTTAAGTGCATTATCACAAATCGATTGTACGCGAGAGTAAATCATTTCTCTTTTAGCGTATAAAAGTTTCAATTGAACTTTACTATCGGTACTACCAACCTTTGGGGGCATGTTTACAATTAAATATCAAACTAAAGTGCGGTAAACAACAAAATATGAAATGACTTAATCTTAGCGGTACAGAGCAGCGACGAGGCGCGAGCGATATCCGTAGGTAGGTAGGTACTTATGACTGCGCGTGCAAGCTTGAACAAACGCGCATAGCAACAAGATCGTACCTACGCGATGGTCGCTGTCTAGGTTCAACTATTATTTCAGGGATTAAGTATTGCGTAATATCTATTCAAATTAAAATACTTTCGTATGAATTTGAATGAAATGCGAGCGAGGTATTGGTCACGTATCTGCCCACGTAGGTATTAGGTAAATACGATGCGAGCTAGCGGCGAACGGACAACTTAATTGAAACAAATAAAAACAAAAGCCAAATGCGTTAGGTATTACACTGTGCCTATGCACTAGGGTGTCTAGGATACCTAAGATCTTAACCTAAATGCCTAGATGCGGGGTTTTCTACTAAAATAACTAGGTATTTAGGTGCGGTGCGTTTATTCTCAATAGAATAATAACAAATGCGATTACACGTACCTAACCTATGTATGTATTAGGTAGATACGATGCGAGCCAGCGGCGAACGGACAACAAATCTAAACCTAAATGCCTAGATGCGGGGTTTTCTACTAAAATAACTAGGTATTTAGGTGCGGTGCGTTTATTCTCAATAGAATAATAACAAATGCGATTACACGTACCTAACCTATGTATGTATTAGGTAGATACGATGCGAGCCAGCGGCGAACGGACAACAAAATCTAAACCTAAATGCCTAGATGCGGGGTTTTCTACTAAAATAACTAGGTATTTAGGTGCGGTGCGTTTATTCCCAATAGAATAATAACAAATGCGATTACACGTACCTAACCTATGTATGTATTAGGTAGATACGATGCGAGCCAGCGGCGAACGGACAACAAAATCTAAACCTAAATTCCTAGATGCGGGGATTTCTACTAAAATAACTAGGTATTTAGGTGCGGTGCGTTTATTCCCAATAGAATAATAACAAACTACGAACTACTTCTAAGGATCCGGTTCGATCAGGACCAAAAAGAATGGTGGCGCGATTCTCGCCACGTGAGCTAGTGGACTGTATTTCGCGGGGGGTGAAGTTAACTGTTCCATTGACGCTTTACACAACAAACAAGACAGGTGATCGGGTTGCCGCGGATGTGGTCTAGGCAATGAATGCAACCCGAGAAATTAGGAGAGGATGCACTAACCTTCACGACGCCACGTGCTTTCATCGCAGCCGGTGCACCGATCTTCTCTTCCTGGCTCAGGAGCTGCCGCCCACATCACTAAATCACTTGAGGGACACACGAGAGGCACAATCCGATCGGCAAAGGTCCATGAAAGCGGTTAAAATCCAACAAACATTATTAATTTCTAAGAGTCGCGTGCGCGGCGGCCATTGTTTCTAGTTCAATTGCGAAGTGAATATGCGTCTATTTTGACAATTGAGCCGTGCGGAAACTATTGCTATCTCACTTTAAAAGGTAGCGCGGGAGGGAGATGGGTACAGGAAGCGTGTGTTTCCGCGTCAATGACTTGACTATTACTATAGCGAAAAATATAAATTCTACCATCGGCGCAACCAAAAAATATAAATAGAACAGTTAGATATTATTGAATTTAGAACATTTTTGATATGACCGCGGTAGCCTAGTGGTATGGGTAACGGACTGCTTAGACGACGTCTCGAGTTCGATCCCTGGTTTTGCCATGGCGCAGACCAATGCCTTTTCGATGCTTTTCGAAGTTATGAGTGTATTTATCGCAGGTTTATAAGTGCTCGGTTAATGGCAATAGGCTTGCCATCTATTACATTGGGACCTAAACATAAACTGGCGAAATGTGGGTGCTAGCGACTCTACCTACCCCTTCGGGAATATAGGCGTGTGTTTATGTTATGTTATGCTTTTGATTGACGTTTGGATTTGACGTTTATAACATACATTGACGTATATCCTATACTTACGTTAAATTCCATACATTTGTTATTCTATTCTACAATACACCGACCAACAAATTTTCACGTATCTAGCTAGGGGCCTGAACTCGCTTATTATTCTCATCAGTTATTTTTATTTTTTTTATATAGAACACGTCAATTAGACTTCGCCTTGCCTGATGGTAAGCTGAAGGCAAAGTCTCAGAAAAGAGGGTCAACATTACTTACACATACTATGTGACAATGGTGACACTCAGTTTGACGGCCTCATATGCTTTTTCATGCCCCGCTTTAAGGACCCGGGACTGTAGGAAGAAGGAAACACGTGAGCTGGTAATGAATTACGTTAGTTATAGTTTAATAATAAGACAGGCTTATTTTAATTCCAGAATCTATCAAAATCAACTAGCCCATTGCAGTCTACTGCTGGACTAGGCCTCTTCCAATTGGGAGGCTTTGGCCTACTGTTTCCACACTGGCCAGACGGGTTGGTACAGGGTTTTATTTCGAGTTTTCGTTTTCTCGCAGTATATTTTCATTTATTCCAGAAAATAACAATTAACTGCTGTAAAGAGCTTCCATGTGGGCGAAGTGGCGTGCAAGTTAACTGTAAGTGTATTTTTGGGTATAAGTTGGTCACTACCAACCTCACCAATTAGCCGAGTACACTTGTTGTTTAGCAGACGAGTCTCTGGCTCAGCTTTTCTTCTCAAAGCTAGGGCAGACGATATTATTCGCTTCCTTAAAAGTCGAGATAAACTTATCCATAAGGAAAGAAGGAGAAAAGAAAATGTACCCAGAATTTCAAGGTATAAGCGTTGATTGTAACTGGAAGTAACACTGTGATAATGGAAATTGCAGTTTGATTATATGATGTCTACGAAATCACAAATTTATAGAACATGTTCTTTAGGGTCAATACATTTTTATTTATTATAATTTATCTTTGTTACGAGATAGTGGACGAGTTACCTTAAAGTCAACTGATTTATTACTTACGGGGGTACCAAATGGTCAAGAAATTATGTCTAAATAATTTCTGTCACTACCAATCAGGGCTTAGACCCTTCTCAGAATAAATGATTAATAATGTATAAATTATTGTTAACGGTTATTAAGCAACATTTTCGTAAATATTTACTCAACTAGTGGGTATCACAGTTCTAGTGAGTTTATGTATGATTTGAGATTGATGATGATGATGATGACGATGTTGATGATGATAACAATATTGATGAGTTTCGCTTCACATGGCAGTCGAAGCTCAGCCGCATCCACACGTAGACTGAAAAAATGACCAGAACTGAATTGAAAAGAGGTTCAGAGAATGATGGTGATGATGATGATGATGATAGCAATATTGATGAGTTTCGCTTCCCCAGGTCAGTCAAAGTTCAGCCGCATCACAGTTAGACTGGAAAAATGACCAGAACTGAATTGAAAAGTCATTTAGAGAATTATGGTGATGATGATGATGATGAAAACAATATTGATGAGTTTCGCTTCACATGGCAGTCGAAGCTCAGCCTCATCACAGTTAGACTGGAAAAATGATAAGAAGTGATTTGATTGGAGGTTCAGAGAATGATGACGATGATGATGATGATAGCAATATTTATGAGTTTCGCTTTACATAGCAGTCGAAGTTCAGCTGATTCACAGTTAGACTGGAAAAATGATCAGGAAAGATTTGAATAGAGGTTCAGAGAATGATGATGGAGATGGTCAGGAAACAAAAAAAAAAAACATTATTTTTATTTATTTTTTAGCATTGTTGTATTCCGCTGTGTGTTAGTACCACCTCTAAAAATGTGCGCTGTGTTTTCTAAATAAAACATATTTTCTTTCTTTCTTTCTTTCATGGACATGAGAATAACATGACATGGTTATCGAATACTCGAGAACTATAATAACGTGATGAAATATTCCGAAGCGGTTATGCTGCACATACTATATACAATTTAGTAGTTTAATTTTTTTTATATATACCACTAAGGTGACAGACAAGCACAGGTGGGCCGCACCTGATGGTAAGTGGTAACCGTGGTCTATGGACGTGTGTAACACCAGAGGACCTGCCGACCCTGTACGCACAGAGTTTCTGTGCCGTCAGTGTAGAAGACAAAACAGGACAAGCCTTTAGTCTTACCACTGACAGCACAAATTCTCCAGCGAACCTACTCACCGCTGGAAACACAACACGAAGTTATTATGATGGCGGTATTCTATAGGGCAGAGGTACTCTCCCAGTCGGACTCACCTCCTGCAACACTCCTGCAACTATGTAGTACAAACGTTTTTCTGAGCCCCCAGGTAATGAAATCTCTTGGGTTCTCTTCGGGTAGCGTTAAAGCCGGTTTCGGGCTAAATGTGCTCCGTGGAATCGATTGGCCGAAACATAGATTCACAACTGCTGATGTTTCTAATGCTAATCAATCATTGCATATGTCCATGATGTTGCATGGTATATGCCATAACAGATTTGACTGCAATGGTATCATTAACCAGCTATGTTACGCGGTGCCCAGAACTGTATTGTAGCGAGGGGTGCGCGTGCCAAGGCTGTTCTACACGGGACGGTATATGTAAAATAATATTACTTTGCGGACATTGATGTGGGTTGTGCGTTTACCTAACAGAGATATGTGCTGTAAACTTCTAATATAATGGTGTAACGCATAACTGTTAAATGTTCCAATAAATAAATAATATTTAAAAAAAATTGCCTTATTTATATAATAGTCTCTTTATTACTCTCTTCTTTTCTATAGGGAGAGACAGAATAGAGCTCTTTTCAATATCTACTAACTAGCTTTTTCTACTTTCTTTACTCGTTATATTCGATCATATTTATTTATTTATTTAATTATCATCACTGCCTTTGCAGTGGAGACTTTGGGCTGTTGGAGTGTGGAGGCAAAACGATTTGCAGAGAATATCGGATGTAGGGTCAGGAAGAAGTCAGGCAACTCACGCGCCGGATCGTGTCTGGTCCAGAGGCTGTCCATCGCCATTCAAAGGGGCAACGCAGCCAGCCTGATGGACACCTTCGACCCGGGTACAGGTCCGGTCGCGCCTATCTTTTAGGAAAGAACGCTAATGCGTGTGATAATTTTTTTTTATTAATTAACTAGCACCGCACCGCGGTTTCACCCGCGTATTTCCTGAGCCTATGTTACTCAAGAAGAATGTAGCTTTCTAATGAAAAAAAATTTATTAAAATCGGTCCAGTACTTTTTGAGTTTATTCGTTACATACAAAAATACAAATCTTTCCTCTTTATAATATTATTATTATTATTAGTATAGATAAAATAGTATATATATATCGTCGGCTTATTGCAAGAAGTCATTATGTGACATATTCACCTACCTATGAAAAACGAATTAAATTCTACCTATGAAAAACGAATTAAATTCTTCCAAATAAACAAAATAACAAAATATTTATCACAAAAAACTTCCAAAACTCTCAGTCTTTGAATAAACAGGTAATTAAAAGGAACACCCCCTAGCCAGATGGACGGACGACCTGAAGAAGGTGGCTGGGACAGACTGGATGCGGAAGGCGGAGGATCGGAGAAAATGGCGCACATTGGGAGAGGCCTATGTCCAGCAGTGGACTGCGGTGGGCTGATTGATTTTGATTGATTGAATAAAAAAACAATCAAACGCATTCACGCTCGTCCCTAAAAGATAGGGGCGGCCGGACCTGTACCTGTCGCGAAGGTGCCCATCACGCTGACTGCGTTGCCCCTTTGAACGGCGATGAACAGCCTCTGGACCATGTACAATCCGGCGCGGGAGTCGCCTAACTTCTCCCTGATCCTATGTCCGATATCCTCTACAAATCGTTTTGCCTCCACACTCCAACAGCCCAAAGTCTCCACTGCAAAGGGAATGAACAGATACCGACCCTGCAACGCCTCGTACTTAAGCCGCTTCCCATCGGCCACAGCCTCGGCAGCAGCGGCTGGAAACCGGACCGTACGATCGAGGTGACTCGAAGCAACAGTGTTGACGTACGTGGCGTCCAATAGGCACTTGCCATTCCTCCAATGTCATTGAGGGCATGGTGACGCGAGAACCTACCCGCACACCTACGACAGCTCAGTGTGTGATGGCCATCGGCTTCTACCGTGGATCCACATGTGCACTCGTGGGATGCACATACCCTGCACCCCAGGCGGAGCGCCACCGCCACACGCAACGAGCTATCGTCCACCAAGGTGCCGAGGGGAGGAGAAGGTAGTGCGTGCATCCATGCCCCTGACTCCGGCTGAGCCACCGCCCGAAGTCTGGCCAGATCATCCCCCGAGGCTCCCTCCAACAGTAGTGTCGTCCCACGCTCGCTGAACGCTACGAGAGGTAGGTACGTCCGCCCCCAAACTGCGGACCACCCAAACTGACTCAGCATCAGCCGCGAAAAGTACTCGCGCTCCGTCACCATTAGAACCCCGAAATAAAGTGTCAAGGTTCGACACCCCATGCGCCGATGGCAAGAAAGCCGGCATGTCCACATCCCGAGCGTTTCGCACCCTCGCTCCCCCATACCTAATGGGAAGCGTCGCCTGTCTCCACTGAGTTCCATCAAGGGCGACATTCACGATGGACTCAGTGATCGACCTCAGGGTATCGGTGAACTCCGTGACCTCGGTGAGACACAGCCAAGTAGGCGCAGCTCGCAACAAATATGTAAGCTTCGGGAGGGCAAAGCACATACGAAGAAGCACAAGTGCCACGTGAGCAGACAGGACCCTGAGATGCTCCCTAGCCGACAATAGAAGATCCCTGCGAAAAGAAGTAATTTCCGGCAGCCCATCAGGGAAGATAGGCGTACCCAGAGGAAGAAAGATGGATGAGACAGCATCTCAGAACAGCTCTTTGATGTCAGGCAGCAGGAAATTCAAGCGTCCTAGATGTGCGCGGGCTTCACCACTGCAGGGGAAAAGCTCGCATTTTTAGGGGTTCACCTCCAGGCCCAGGGCTGTGAGTCGCGGGATAAGAATCTCCAGATCCTGATAAACGTCTTGTGGCGAACCCCCTAAGGTCCCATCGTCTAGATACACAAGTTTGGTTCACACTTGAGGTCCGTTATGACCCTGTGTATCGCCAAGCTGAAGACCAAGGGCCTCAACGTGTCCCCCTGCAGCGCTCCTACTTGCGACGAAATGAAACTTTCTCCAAAGAAGAGATTAGAGGAAGAATAGTAAACCTGATATAGGAAGGGATAAAGAGATGGAATTTGTTGCTTTTTCTTCTCTGAACTTCGGTCAAAAGAACATCTCTCTCCAAGCTATTGAAGGCATTGCGGATGCACAGCTTAAGCACCACGCTGTCGGAGTGCTCAGAGTCCATAGCAAATGCCTCACACCCCGGCTCTACCCGAAGTCCAGCTGGTGCTACTGCAAATATTCCGCCATCACATCCCTATCGGCCCGACAAGCCAACCTTGCCGTCAACCTGCGGAACACACTGGCCATAGCTATAGGCCTGATTCCACCGTCCTTTTCCCGAGCGCACACAGCGAACCCCCATAAAGATAAGGGTACACCGCAGGATTAAGTCGCCCGCTTAACAGAAAGTTTGTCAACGTTGTCAGGCATTCCATCAAGTGCCGACTATTCTCCCCTGCGTAGCCGAAAGTTAGCTCCATGAGATGACCCGGTCGAAATCCGCACAGCCCCGCGGCCGACCCACTATAGAAGCTATTCAGAGCTGATGCCACACACTCCACCGAAACAGACAACGCCAGAAACGACGCATCCGGCGCGGGCGGAAAACTAAGCGGGCGCGATGGGCTCGTTTGTTTGAACTGCAGGGCGTCCAGGGCATCGGGATTGTGTCCACCCTTCCCCGCGTTCGTCCTTACCTATTCCCGCGTTCCTTAGACAAGCCGTTTTGTCGTAATTTACTTACCACGAATAACTCACCAAACTACAAACGATGATCCACGTAACTGGCAAGAAGCTATTAACCGATGTTAATTAAGATTAAATTATGCGATTGAGAAAATACAAATTATTAAAATAATGATTTTAGGAATATCTGAAATAATTTAAATCATGATATTTTATATAAATTTTTCGATAAAATTCATCAAGATTACTTATTCTGTACTTACTTATGAATAATTATACAAAACAGAAAGTAATTAAATGCAAATAATGAACTTTATCGATCCAAATTCTAAGATATTATTCTATTCTTGTTTAGATAAAGTTAATTACATGGTAAAAATGAGTTCTGTGTAATATGAATGTTGTTATTTTAATAATTATCTAATAAATAAGTATAATTTGTGCAGCTTACAGTCCATCAAATCTAAGAGGTACCGTTTGACGTTTCATATTTTTCAAACCGAAACAACTTTGTTCATACGTACATTATTCAGTTTCGATAACCTTTTTCATAAAACCATGAATTTAGAAAGATTTCATTATTGTATCTAAAAATGTACAATTCTTAATATCTAAATGTAATTGAAAACTTTCAAACAAAGCAAAATAACACATATTTACACAGTAAATAATTTCTAATAGTTATATTCTTGACCGCATTACAAAGTTACGTAGTTAGGTCACTGCACGTAGTGTTGCGACTCTTCGGATACACTTATATGCAAAAAAATCGTTTACATATACGAAAAATCGAATGTATTATTTACAAATTACACTTGACAACCAAACAAATATTTTTTCATGTGAATGGGATTTATCTCACATATTACGATTACATAACTAAATAGTTATGTAATCGTAAAATATGAGATAAAACCCATTCACCAAAAATACGTATTTATAAATCAAATATATTTGCTTCTTTAAAAAGTTGTCGAAAGCGATTTGTCGATTTTTGATTTTCGCGCCCAAATAAGTCGGGGTTTCTCGCGCTAACGCTGTCGAAATAGTAAATGGAGTCAGGGATAGTGTTTTTTACATTTATTTTTGTGTATGATAGTATGGGTTTGCATATTACAGAGAAATAAACAAATTTTTAACAAGCACATCCATTGATTTTACAATTACAATTTTTTCTTCTAAGTCTTATTTCTACGTCTAAAACTAATAAAAATAAGGTATGTAGAACCCATTCACAAAAATGTTGTTGCCTGATGTTATAAATTAACGACGTTACTGCGCGACCGCATAATGCACTGAATACACAGATACCCTAAAATAAATTAATTTAATTATTTTTAGGTCAATAGGCAAAATCGCAGGTGTCCAAGTCTCTACAATTTTTTTTTTCTGGCAACACTGCCAACTACAAGCGCACGCGGTCCGCTCGGTCGGTTCGGCGTCAGCAGTCTCTCGCCATCTTGGAAGCTGACTGTGCGCGTACTTGCTTTCTCGTTTGTGTTTTACAATTTGTGACTTGGCTATTACTTTTCTGGACTAATCATTCTTTATCCGTTTACCTTGGCAATATTTATACTGGACTCCGAACTAAGCAAGTGTTTATTAATAATGTCGAAAAGAGGACGTACTTTGAACAGCCAGGCTCGTGAATTGGTGGTGAAATTACACGAGTATTTTGAGCGTGAATCTCAAAATGGTGGACTTCTACTGCCAGTTACACAAGTTCGGGATCGCGTCGGTGAAGCTCTCGGTATTGGTAGCCGCACCGTTGGCAAAATATTAAGTGAAAAATATGGGCCTTCGGGGAGTGACAGTAACGTACTTCACACACCGAAAAAACGAAAAAGAAATAAACCTGTGACAGGCATCGATGAATTCGATAGTCATGCTATTAGAAACCATATATACGGGTATTTTACAAGAGGCGAATTTCCAACATTGGCAAAGTTATGTGCAACTTTAAAAGATGCCGGGCTGTATAAGGGAAGCATAGAGTCGTTGAGAACGGTAATAACAGGAATTGGCTTCAGATACAAAAAAGTTGACAAACGAAAAATTGTTATGGAGCGACATGACATAATTATGCAGCGACTAACATTCCTGCGCGAAGTTAAACAAATTATAAACTGGGATAATGTAATATTTTTGGACGAAACTTGGCTAAATTCCAACCATTCTGTGCCGAAAACATGGACTGATGATTCTGAAGCTTCGTGCTCGAAGGTGCCGATAGGAAAAGGTGGACGCCTCATAATATGCCATGCTGGGTCAGCGTCTACAGGCTTCGTGGAATACTCTTTATTAGCTTTCCAATTCAAAAGCACTAAAGAGTATCATGAAGAAATGGACGCAGTAAGGTTCCGAGAGTGGTTCTTAAATTTATTACAGAATATCCCTCCTAACAGCACAATTATAATGGATAATGCCCCATACCACTCTGTGCAAATTGATAAAGCACCTACGTCAGCCAATAAGAAAGCAGATTTGGTGGCATGGCTGCAAAGAAAAGGAGTGGATGCCGACATGTCACTATTAAAAGCTGAATTATTACAGTTAGTGAAATTGCATAAACCACCAAAACCGACATATGTAATTGACCAATTGGCCGAAGAGCACGGGCACAAAGTCATACGACTTCCTCCGTACCATTGCCAATATAATGCCATTGAACTGATTTGGGCCCAAGTTAAAGGTAATATTTTATAATATTATAATAATAACACGAGTACTTCTAACATTTATAATTTAAACAATGGTTTTCGTCTGCTATCAAATAGTTACATTATTGTTTTACAGGTTATGCAGCAAGACACAACACAAAACCACCCTTCAGTGTCAAGAAAATGGAAGGTTTATTAAAGGAAGCATGTGCCCAAGTTACACAGGAAGATTGGAGTAAAGTAGTACAAAAAACAAAGAAAATAATAATGGACGACTTCGAAAGAGACGTACACTTTGATAATGTAATGGACAATCAACTGGTCATTAATTTAAATGACGATGATGACGAAGACGACGATACTAGTACTAGTAGTGAATAAAAAAATATCCTAAACATTTCTTTTATTTAATTATAACAATTGATTTCTTAAAATTCGGATATTATAGTAATCGATCTCTTAAAGTTCGGATATTATAGTAATCGATTTTTTCATCCCATCCCTATCATTCAATTGTCAGAACTGTCAAACGGTACTTCTTAGATTTGACGGACTGTAGTGATGTTTTGTAAATACCTGATTTCTAAAGTTGCAGTTATAGGCTTAATGTCAATGTCATAACGCCTAAAATTGAATAGATAGAAATAAGTGAGTTTTTGCATTTTGTAGAATGTGTCAAATGAAGTCCACTATAAATAAAAACGTTTTAGTGATTTTTGTAGTTAATGAGTTCTTGCAATATTTTTTATAATTATATATACATACATATACAATATAATAATATAATATATTAGTATAGATTAATAATATGACATTGTATTAAAATAAATAAATAAATTGTTTATTTAAAGTTACATAATGCTAATGCGGTAATTCCATATATAATTTAATTTAATTAATTACAAAACATATACACAAATTCGTCATAAAAATGCCACATAAACTCATTAGAGTTTTTCCGTGCATTAGTGCCATCAATATTCAAACAGATTACAATAATAACAGATTTTTTACAAAAGCGTGAAATTGTAAGCACTTAGGATACAAAAATGAATGAACGCGTCGTACAGAAATCATAGCAATAACACTGATGCCAGTATTGTTCATCATTTAAAATTATTGATACACAAACTACTTTTCTAGTCCCAACTCAATACTTCATTATATTTTTGTGAAATATAAATCATAAAATAAAATTCTTGAGACGAAACTCGTCTGAAACTGAATCAGCAAAATATTGGGATGCAATATAGCAGATACACGCAGAACTATCACGTAAAAAATCCATTTCGGACCAATGACTTTTTCATGAAACAGCGACACCCCTAGGTCATCTGTTCTTGCAAGAAATATGAACATAAAAGGCGTATCGATGCCAAAATACGGTCTCGAGTACACCTCTAACAAAAACCCTTTTTTAACCTCCTACCAACATTGAATTTCAGTGAGAACGTAGGATATTGTGTGGGGTATAATAGACCCAATCTGTTGCCACGGCCAGTGGTCGGTACGCGCGTGATGAATACAAATTTGTGGTAGCAGACGTAGGGTTAGAGGACGAAATGTTGATGGAAAGTTCACTTGCAGGTGATTTTGAACGGTAGAAAATGTAACACTTCAAAGTGCTTTCAAATATTAGGTATACATGTTTCACTTTCATTTTCATTCGTATTTTACGTAATATCAAACAGCTCTCACTAATAGCTTTGATGATAAAGTAAAATGAATAAATAACTTTCAATAAAGTATAATGTACTCGTATAAGTATTTATACATATGTTTTCGAATAACAATCTAATGACATTAAATTTTACTATTTTTGCACGCAGCTACGTCCGCGTGGATGTCGGTTATCGTGCCTAAACATAGCATATATCCTTTCTCAAGGTGTATTCTACTCCTGTGTCAAATTTCATCAAAATCAATTCACCGGTTTAGGCGCAAAAGCCAGACATTCAGACAGACAGGCAAACAGAATTACTATCACATTAAACACATAATATTAGTATGGATACACATTAATTTGAAGTACTTAACTGCAGAAGGCGGAGGATTTTATTTTATACTACTTAGGTGGCAGACAAGCACACGGCCCACCTGATGGGAAGCGGTTACCGTGGCCTATGGACGTATGTAACACCAGGGGTGCCACACTCGCGCTGCTGACCATGAAGAAACCTTCTGATGCCCCTCTTGAAGAACCCCATATTGTAGGCGCTTGGGAAAACCGCAGCAGGGAGATCATTCTACAGCTTGAGTGTGCGTGGGATGAAGTTTCTTTCATACCGCACAGTGCGCACCGTCTCAGTTCGCAATGTGAGAGGATGAATTCCCTGCCTATGGTGAAAGGTGCGATGATAGAATGTAGCTGCGGGCATCATGTCAAACAATACTAATAATTCGCAAAAAAAGTAACCTATATTTATTTTATATCACTTCAGAAATGCTAAAACGTATTTTAGAATATAGTGTTAATTTTATATACTTATTTGCAATATAATAATTGTAATCTGTGTTGTGTAGTAAATAAATAAATAAATAAATAAACAATAAATTTAGCTTACCTGGAGAGGTTTGAGGGAATAGATTCGATTCTAATATTCTTAAATACAAAGTACTGTCTATACCTTAGTCAAAAGGTGGAGTTAAATTATTGCTAAGATGAGGACTCCGGCAATATTTGAGTACTACTTTAAACAACAGTAGTCAAAAGAGTCATTGTAAAAAAAAACTCTCTCTCTCTCTCTCTTTTCTACAAGCACAAGAGTCGGTACAAGTTGCTGTTGTTATTTTATCGTTTTCATTTACTTTTAAGCATACACCCAACATATCATAGTAAATTATTGGAATCAAAGAATCAGTTTCATTTATTCGGTTTAGGCACACATAGAGCACATATGATCGTCAAAATTTTACAATTATATGTCAAGAAATAATATAATAATATTAAATAATTTAAAAATAAATCATTGGAAAATTATTCTTTCGCTGGTTCGGTAGGTTAGTTCTACTGAAAAGATACCAGCAAGAAACTCAGCGAACTATATTAGAACTAGGTTATTTTTCTTTTTTAAATTTGCTTTAGTTTACAATTTATTTTTTGCGAACTAGCAATAATAATAATAATAATAATAATAAATATATTTCACGACATTCTACACAACGCTATCTAGACCCATGGTAAGCATACTAGCTTGTGTTATGGAATCTAGAATGCGGATAAACATACTTAGATACTATTTTTTTTTGTAAATACATACATTCTATGTATAATAATACATAGAAACGCCCAGACCAATGCAAATATACATATTCATGCATACAAATATTTGCACTGAGCGGGAATCGAACCCGCGCCCCCTGCATAGCAGTCGAATGCTCTACCGCTACGCCACGGAGGTCGTCGAGCAAGAGACTTATGTTGACCACGCATTAACATCATTACGGTACTCATCCACTTTATAGTAACCTTTACTCATTAAAGTTTTTTCACTACTATTTTATATTTATTTATTGGCATATTAATCAAGTCCTGAGGAATTTTATTAAATATTTTTATGCAGCTGCCAACAAATGAATCACCAACCTTGTGAACTATTGAATATTATGACGTCACAATAATTTTTCATTCAAGTTTCCTTATTAGTTACTTATTGTTTTGAGGATTAGTAAAAAACCCGACATCTAAAAATTGCGCTTTAAAAAGTATTAAACAAAAATTATTATTTTTTTATATACATAGAACACGTCAGTTAGAATTCGCCTTGCCTGATGGTAAGCTGAAGGCAAAGTCTCAGAAAAGAGGGTCAATGGTGATACTCAGCTTGACGGTCTCATCATATGCTTTTTCACGCCCCGCTTAAAGGACCCGGGACTGTAGGAAGAGGGAAACACGTGAGCTGGTAATGAATTCCAGGCCTTAATGGTGCGACAGAGGAAAGAGTCACCGAACCGAACCGAAATAATCAAGGATAGCCGTATGCTACTTTACCCTAGAATGTATTATTTTGTTACACTAAGTGGCAAACGACCACGGCTATCCTAGCTATTTTCTTATATTATACTTTTTAAAGCGCGATTTTTTAGTAGTCGGGTTTTAGTTCTAAACTTAATTCTTTATTTATATTATTTTGGTTCAAGCAATGACTAAAATTTATACATATTTGTAATGTAATGCTAATTAGACCCTTTCAGATGATACCAAACACGGCATAATTATCTCAAATTTATATTTTGACACAGTACTTTATGATAAATAGAGGGCGCCACGCATTTAGTGACACGTCGTATAGCCTATAACCAGCGGACAACCAAGACGCTTCTAACAATACCTCATTTGTCCAGTTCTAATAAGTACTTGAGGAGCTATGAGGGAACAGATGAACCTACATACATATATACATACATAGCCTGTCAAAATCATAACCTTCCTTTGGCTTCGCTGCAGTCGGGTAAAAAGTAACTTATTTTTCTAGTCAGTCAAATACCCAATTGTAATCGTTTACTATATCGTAAGTCATAAATATGCAATAGAACGTAACATAAATCTACCGCCACAATAAACATTGTTTTATGTCGAGTGTTCTATCGAATATCGATTGCAATGCGTATATTGGTACACATAGAACGTAGCGTCGGCATTATTGCGTAATATCTACAAGATATCGCTCGTAAAAATGGACCTGAATATACTTGGTACAAATTGAAATCAAGGCAACATACGGGTTTAGTACACATTTCATTAGTGCGATAATATTTTTACTTAACTCTTAAGGTTAAGTAAAAATATTATCACGATTATAATAAGGATATTTTTTTATACTTTGCTGAATTAAACGATAATATATAGTCGACAACCGCGTGGTTCCCGGCAGAGTAGAATTTGGTCCACCCATGTCAAATTGACAGAGGTATTTTGGAGGTTGGACACTCGGTAGCCAGAGCTCACTGGAGAGTTTTTGTGCTAACAGTGGGAAGAACAAAAGCTTGTCCTGCTTTGTGACTGACTCACTGACGGCACAGTGTGCTTATATGTTTGGCAGCGCGAGTGTAACTCTCTTGGTGTTGCACACATCCATGGTAAACACTTTCCATCAGGTACGCCATGTGCTTAGTAATAATAACAAAACCAAATAAAAAAGTGGTTTTTATTAATATTTAATAGTTACTACGAACAAGTTCAGCACACTGGTGAAATTTCACCAGTGTGCTGAACAAATTGTGCGTGAACATTCTAGAAATGTGCGCGCACACGTACAGGCAGTCGACTCGCGTACATACTGAACACTCTGCTCAGTGAAAACGTTCGCGCACAAGTTTGCTGAAATGTGTGCTCACAAAAACACAGCTTTACTAGCGAAGATGGAAGCCAAATGCGCTATCAGCTTACTACGTGTACGGCTGGTGTGTTGCACAAAATGTTCATAAACAAATGTGCTGCACACTATTTTAGTGGAATTTTAAATAGAATATAAATATTTCATACACTCAACTGTATAAATGGAAATTCGTTTGCTGCTGCAAGCAAATAGAATTTGAATCATGTAATATACATGCACTGGACATTAATTCTAAACCGGATCCCAAGCGATGTTACACACATACATTACTGTTGTGTGCCTTTACATGCCTCAATCAATCAATCAAGCTAACGGTTACCAGTTAGCAATTTTTTAAATGACTATGTGTGTCAGTGTCGTTTTATTGATCAATCTACCAATCAATCAATCAACCTATCGCGGTCCTCTGCTGAAAACAAACCTCTCCCAATTAATAGGAGATCAGCTTAGAGACTAACTTTTTACTAGACTACCGTTTCCAAGTTGGTCAGACGGGTTGGTAAAGAGTTTTAATTCGAGTTTTCCTTCTCTCGCAGTGATATCATCTATGTATTTTTTTAAATTTTTTTTTACCACTTAGGTGGCAGACAAGCACACGGCCCACCTGATGGGAAATGGTTACCGTGGCCTATGGATTTGTGCAACACCAGAGGCGTCACACTCGCGCTGCCGACCCTGAAGAAACCTTCTAATGCCTTTTTTGAATTTTGAAGAACCCCATGTTGTAGGAGCATGGGAAGACCGCAGCAGGGAGTTCCTTCCACAGCTTGAGTGTGCGTGGGATGAAGTTTCTTTCATACCGCACAGTGCGTTCCACCTCAGGTTGCAATGTGTGGGGAGGAACGCCCTGCCTACGGCGAGCTGTGCTATGATAGAAAGTTGCCGTGGGTATTTTTCCGTTAGTCGCATCTTACGACACCCTTCAGATGAAAAAGGGCGGTAGTACCTGTATTACCTCTACATCACCACACGGATAGACATCCGTGTGGTGATAGAGAAATATCACATCTACCATCAGTTTCTTAAAATAGACGAAATAACGTAGTGAACAATCAATCTCACGCTCACGTGTTTCCTTCTTCCTACAGTCCCGGGTCCTTTAAGCGAGGCGTGAAAAAGCATATGATAAGGCCGTCAAGCTGAGTGTCACCATTGTCACACGGTAAGTGTAAGTAATGGTGACCCTCTTTTCTGGGACTTTGCCTTCAGCTTACCATCAGGCAAGGCGAAGTCCAATTGACGTGTCCTATATATAAAAAAAAAAAAAATCTCATTGGAAATTATGACTTGGTGCTGTTTGGAATCGAAACTTTGGAGTTTGGGCTCCCGCAAGCTCTTCAGGTAGATTGTGAAGCATATGGTCGCTACTTATGACCAGAAGGCTGGCCTCTTTTCAGGTCAGAGATTAAGCATTGCTATACAGCGTGGCAATGCCGACAGTCTTCTTTGAACGCTACCACAAGTGGCGTGCGCTGTGGAGAAACGGTGCATTTTAATTAGTTTCAGCTATAATTTGTATAAGTATTTTTTTACTGGTGATTGATGGCACTTGGTGGAATTTGTTGTTACACATATCGAAATACACTATTAATTTTTCCACAGTATTTTTACTAGTACACCTGACCGGTTTCGCCTTACGGCATCCTCCAACCTGCCGTAAGGTTAAACCGCTCAGGTGTAAAAATAAAATACACTGTGGAAAAGTAAATGTGAATTTCAATATGTGTAAGTTCTTTTAGTTTCATTTTTATTGTTTACTAGCACCGCGCCGCGGTTTCACCCGCGTAAATCCTGATCCCATGGGAATATCTTTATAAAAAGTAGCTTATGTTACTCACAAAGAATGTAGCTTTCTAATGAAAAAAGAATTATTAAAATCGGTCCAGTACTTTTTGAGTTTATTCGTTACATACAAAAATACAAATCTTTCCTCTTTATAATGTTAGTATGGATTTTTGCATGAATTGTTTTTATATATTGTTTTAATGGTTAGGATATATATAATAGTGACTATTGCATGATAAATCCGCGTGATGGTAATTATTTCAATTTTAATCTTTGTAAGCACGAACTTAACAAATAAGTTGGTGAAAAGTCACGCCTTCCACGCGTAGCCTACTTTCCGATTTTTAAAAAGTTTTATGTCGCTGCATATATTCTTTTAAAGGTGGATAGAAGACATGACTTTATTTCCGTGAAGCCATCCTTCAACTTTTATTTCTGTCTTCGTAGGTAGCAGTATTTAGCTATATATGGGTATACATACTACTTGCCACTGTTATATTGTTTTCTTATTTTTTTACTTTTCAGTTTTTTGCTTATTTGTATCTCCTTTTCATTGTTATATGTGTATAAGTGACCCATTATTAAAACAATTTTCTTTCTTTTACACTATTTATTTGAGCGATATCCGCATTTACGACTTTATGCATATGATATAGGTATATACTCCATTTGGTTAGGTATTTAACTTATGGTAAACAATCTTGTAGCATTTTTTGATAAAAACGTAGATTAAACTAAACAATACTAGGCAAACTAACTGACTAAATGGTGGTTCAATTTTGGTTTTTAGTCTTTAAAAACAGTTTCTGAATAAATATTTATGTTTTTTATTTTACCAATGAATTAGCAAAAGCAAATATAAATATAAGCGTCGGTAGCTTAGTGGTTAAGGAGTCGGCCTTACGACCTAAAGGTCTCGGGTTCGAATCCTAGCCATTACCACAGATAACATAATACTCCATTACACTACCAACGTGAACCCACTCCTAACACAAGTAATTTAGCTTAGCTGGAGGGGTTAGAGGGAATATTAGTAATTTCGGTTCTAATATTATTTTTATAAAAAAATATATATATAGAAAAATATTAATAAACTGAGTTAATTAAGACATAATAAAAATAAACGTCAAGAATGTTTATGTTTACTTAAGTACCCAGCCGAATGTCGTATAGGTACTTAATGTTAAAAAACTAATTTCACACTTGTTACTAAAAATAAATAAATAACCGGAGTTTTAAAATAATCTTTGAAGACATCGACCTTATTGCAATATCCAAGTTGCATTGGACCATTGGGGCTTCAACTATCCGTAACGACTGCCATAGACGTTGGTATGGCCATCCGGGACCAGCGGCTCAACGTGCTCCCCGAGGCACGACCACGAATAATGCATAAAATTCATGCATACAAGTATTTACACTGAGCGGGGATCGAACCAGCGCTGGCCGCGTTTACTAACGCTACGCCACAGAGGCTGATTATATTATCGTTATCGACCTCATGTGATCATTTAATTAAGCTAAAAGGAGGTAGGACACGGCGGTATTTCCGCCCAATTGAGCAGTTCGACTTGGGAAGTACCTCTGCCCTACAGAATACCGCGGTTATAATAACTTCGTGTTGTGTTCCCAGCGGTGAGTAGGGTAGCTAGAGCTCACTGGAGAATTTGTACTGTCAGTGGGATGATTAAAGGCTTGTCCTGCTTTGTCCTCTACACTGACGGCACCGAAACTCTGTGCTTACATGGTCGGCAGCGTGAGTGTGGCTTCTCTGGTGTTACACACGTCCATAGACCACGGTAACCACTTTCCATCAGGTGGACCGTGCGCTTGTCTGCCACCTAAGTGGTATAAAAAAAAGCTATTTCCACACTTTAATTTATTTCATTACAATTCTTTAAAATCGCGTACATATCTAGAAAGAATAAAGTTTAAAATGTGGTCAGACGAAAACGAGCAGGCAACGAAATGTCTCTCATTTCAATCTCAGTTGAACTAAAAACTGGCTCGTTTCCAACCAGCCCGAAACTGCAAACTTAAACAACTTTATTAGTTCGAAATAGTTTGTCGTTGTGGGACTACCCTCCATTTGTATCATTTTAAATAAATGTTTGCAAGATTAATTATTCTGTCCTAATATCCGTGGGATTAAGTTTTTGGCAGATTGGGATGAGGGTCCTTTGGGATATTCCGGGTTGGTATAATTATATGAAACGTTACAAAAAAAGTGTACTATTTTTTTGATGATGCTAACCGAAGACTGCTGTAGGTCATCAGGAGGAACACTTTTCTTAAAATTACATTTTCAAAGTAAGTACCATTGTACGAGCAACTACAGTACTCATACATTAGTTTTATATAACATCCGAGTCAACATTTCATACACTTTTTTTTTAATGTTTGCTAAATCCCCACGGGTACACGCACCACCGGGGTCGGTTAGGGAGGTTATGTCGGACTTGAACCGACTAAAACGCACGCCGACTGTGTGGACCGCAGGCTGCCAGAGGTGAGACTATCTGAGACATATCCCTCGCACCCCGGCCGGCCCAGGACCATCTTTTATAAGACGGCCCTCGTTGGGTGTACATGTACCCACTACTTAAATATGTACACAATCGACAGTTTTCCTTTTTTTTACCTCACATTCAAATTAAAACCACTATTGTTGAGTTTAAATCTGTGTTATAGCAACGAATACATGTACCATCACCTGTTTACTCCGTTTTGTTTCATTTTTACCCGACTGCGCCACCGAGGGTGATTCCAAATGTGTTATGCACAATTTAGAAGGAATATAGTTTTCTTAGTTCCCTTCAACACAGGCCTAACGGCTGGACGAATTGCGATGAAAGGAGTCTGAAATGAAAGATATTGATCTCCCGATTGTCATAGGGTAAATAAAATGTCAAAAATATAGCTATACTGTGCTACTTTGGTGTACTATGTTGGTGTTAAAATCTGTGTTGTTATTTTTTTTTTCATTCTAACTCATCGAGTAGGATATCACCATGAGGAGGATTAGAAAGTGATTACATATAATGTATATGTGTCGTATCATAGCTAAAAGGTTTAATATATAACAAATTATAAAAAAAATATTAATTTCTGTTTATGATTGGCATGGGTACCACCTGCTTTCAAACTTATTTCGATCTTTAAGACAACAGTCGGGTTTTTTATTTTTTAATAATTTAATTTTGACATTTTTTACCACTTTGATGGCAGCTTAGCACAAGTCCCACCTAATGGCAAGTTTAAAACACTTCTAATGCCCTTCTTGAAGAACCCCATATTATAGTCACCTGTAAGGAGCAAACCACAGCAAGGAGTTTCATCATGCATTTATCGTGAACCTTTTAGTAAACTTTATCCAATCCTTACTTAGCTTCAGACGAAACTTTATAAAGACTAATTGGCTTATCGGTTGCTAAAGTCGTCTATACAACTGTAGCAATTTAGCCCCGTCGGTATCTGGTCTCTTTGAAATTAGAATTGTTCCTGAATATCCGTAGATAACAAAGGCCTGCTGTCTACCTTTCGCAATATTGGAGTTAAGTTCAGTCGCTATAAATAGATTGCTGTGAACTCGCTAATCAGTGGAGCATAGCAGAATTTCTACCATTTTGTACTTGTGCAGTTATTGGACAGTAAATTGTATATTTAACTAATATTAGCTTATGGGTTTTCACATTATCTATTAGGGTGCCTCCACGTTGGACTATTTTTTTTTTAACGAGGTAGCCACTTGGTGATTTTTGAAGTTGAACGTGACCTCATGGTCCTTCAAGCAATGTTCAGTGTTATATTATAGAAAATATCACTAATATTCAGGGTCACTTTTTTTATTGAATTTTGCATTTCAAGCCTGTAATGATAAAGTCTAAAATTTAATGTCATTTTTGCAGTACCTGTGGTATAGCAGTGATTTTACAATGACATAAAATTGGCAGAATCGGAGGCCTAAACTGTTCAGTTCGAGCCTTTGTATTTAAGTAGAGATATTGCGTTCTTGGCAATATTATACTGTCTAGATACCAAGTTGAATGTTTTGATGAGCTATTCCAATCCTCCAAT
Organism: Eilema griseolum; assembly: GCA_963662185.1. Taxonomy (NCBI): domain Eukaryota; kingdom Metazoa; phylum Arthropoda; class Insecta; order Lepidoptera; family Erebidae; genus Eilema; species Eilema griseolum. The sequence goes on from OY759245.1 coordinate 21,448,064, forward strand.
GAGTCCACCCTCCCCTTTCCTAAACAGGACAACACGTGCAGGTCTTAGACCAAGAAGTCGTACCATTAAGCCCTGGAATTCATTAATAGCTCACCTGTTTCCTTCTTCGGCCGTGAAGCTGAGTGTCACCATTGTCACATGGTATATATAAGTAATGAACTTTGCCTTCGGCTTACCATCAGGCGAGGCTGTTTGCGTGTGATTGGATAACAAACATGAATTCAATTTTGTGTAATGTGTGGTCAAAGTTGTAATGGAATCAATTAAACCAAGTATTTATGAACATAAACAGTAAATTCCCTTGTTTTTAAGCATTTTTTTTAATCAAATCAAAAGCATAATTTATAACATAAAGATACTCTTCTTGGCAGGTAGAAAAATCTTCATATTCTTTTATTTCGTTCAAAAACTTGTTAAACATTCCCATTTCGAAATTCGACGCAGTCGAAATGCCATCTGAATGTCCAATTCGAAATTTGGATCTGATCCAGCGAGGCTAGCAGGCTTGCAGCACAAGTTTAAGGGCTGAGTTTGTCTACAGTTTCGTATTTGTATACCAACTATTGGATTATTTTATTTTGATGCCAAATAATGTTATTACTATTTTTAATCAACGTAATAATAACATCCATAATAGTGTTAGACTCCAGTGGAGCAGAATAGGGCTACGCCCGCGTGGAATTTTGTGGTTCTCATAACCCATGTGGGGATCCATTCCTGGACAAAAAAGTCAGTACCGTCAGATCCCCCCATGACCGCAGGCCTGGGGGTCTGGTGAAGTTTCCGGGGACGAGTTGGGGACTCTGTATTCCCCACACCCGAGGAGAGGGCCCTGTGATAGATGGCCCTGTGTCTGTCGGGCTGCGAAGGATATGCCTGTTAGCCTCACCTTCGGCAACCAAAAATGACCCACAGGCGGCGTGCGTTTTGGTCGGCACGAATACTTAATCTCTTCCACCGGCACGAATACGGGGTATCCGTGGGGATTTTGCGCACGTAAAATAAAAAGTACCGTCAGATCTGTTCAACTATTAGATCTTGATTAAATAACACATCTCTTTGCTTGGGTATCGTAGAAGGCTACTAATGGATAGAGCTGTTCTCCATCTGACAGTAAACATTTATACATAGCCCATAACAAAGTGCTAGCTTGACGGCAAAAGGCTTGCCCACAATTACGCTTGACCGAAAATCATAGACGACCTCCGTTGCACAGCGGTAGAGCATTCGACTGCTATGCAGGGGGCGCGGGTTCTATTCCCACTCAGTGCAAATATTTGTATGCATGAATATGTATATTTGCATTGGTCTGGGTGTTTCTATGTATAATATGTATATATTTACAAAAAAAAAGTATCTAAATATGTTTATCCGCATTCTAGATCCCCAACACGAGCTAGTTAAGCTATGCTTACCATGGGTCTAGATAACGTTGTGTAGAATGTTGTAGAATATTTATTTATTTATAGTTGATGAAATGTAGGTATTAATACACCTTTGCCTACCCCTTCGAGGATTTGCACGTATGAATATATATGGATGTATTTAAATATCCCTGTTCCTGTTAGTTGCAGCATTTTTCACTAGAATGTATTGTTATGTTAGACTAAGTGGCATACGACCACGGCTATCCATGATATTATCTTGTTTAATACTTATTATAGTGCGATTTTTAGTACCTACTCGGGTTTTAAACTAATTTTTATTTACATTATTTTGGAGCCAGCAACGGCTATAATAATGCTAATTAAGCCCTTGCAGATGATACCAAACACGGCATATTTAATTCAAGTACTTTATGACCGCTAGCGGGCGCCACATTAGATTTAGTGACACGTCGTATAACCTATAACTAGCTGATAATCAAGATGCGTCTAATGATATTCTAATGATATCATTTGTCATATTCTAATAAGCAGTTGAGGAGCTATGAGAGAACAGATGAATCCACATACATATATACATAACCTGTCAAAATCATAAGTTACTGATTAGTTAAGTGCAGAACCCTCAGTGCGCAAGTCCGACTCGCACTTACCCGCCTATTTATTAACGTTAGTGTGACTGTGGCATAGGTATCTCTACTAAATGATATCAAATCTAATATAGTTCGCTGAGTTTCTTGCTGGTATCTTCTCAGTAGAACTAACCTACCAAACCAGCGAAAGAATCATTTTCAATAGTTTATTTTTAGATTATTTAATATTTTATGTATTATTTCTTGACAGCCCCAATTGTTAAATTATGACGTTCATATATGCTCCTCATGTGCCTAAACTGAATAAATGAAATTGATTCTTTGATTTAAAAGTCTAGTGGTTTAGGCATAAAGTTGTAACAGGCTAATAGACAGACAGACCGTAAACAGAATTATATTCGCATTTATAATATTAGTGTGGATACTGCGAAAGACGAAGAATCGAATTACAAACTACTACACAACAATCTACTACTTAGAAATAGTACAAACCTTACTCAATGTCCACCATCAGTACAAGTGCGAAGTACAAACTAACTTGGGAAAGTTGTGATTAATAGCGTGCGGTTTCTTTTAGTGCAGGTTGCTGTAGAATTGATTTGTTAGAGCAATTCTGTAAGTTTTTCAATTTAATTCATTTTAAAATCAAACAGAAGTTTCATTCATTTTCACTTTTACACTTCTCGGTCTATAGTTTGAATTTTCGCAATCTACTTAGTGCTAATATAATAAGAATAATTTATTTGTCCCCAAACATAGTAACATGGATCTTACAATATATGTTAAAGTATAGTTACTTACAGTATTTTTGGTTTTGTAATGACATTAACAAGCACAATATTCTATCTACCTTGTTATTTTGTTAAGCCCTGCCTCTTAAACTAGGGCAACCTGTATTATAAGAGGCAATATATTTGTTGGTTGTTGATTTAGCTGTATGAAATTATACTTTTTTTTATATAGAACACTTCAATTAGACTTCGCCTTGCCTGACGGTAAGCTGAAGGTAAAGTCTCAGAAAATAGGGTCACCATTACTTACACATAGCATGTGACACATACGATAAATCTAGATCTCTGCTATATTAAATCATTTTAAAAAAGCTATATTAAATCTATTCGCATTCGTTTCAGGTCATAATTGTTATGACATCAGCTGGCGGATAGAGCTTACTGAACATTGTACCTGTGCTATCATGATGATAGGCTCGCATCCTATACCTAATATGGGACCAGAACTCCTTCTTTATAAGGCGCAGGTTCGGCCCCACGTGGAGTACTGCTGTCACCTTTTTGACAGAGCGCCTGCAAACCAGCTTAATCCCTACGACTCGGTACAAAGAAGGGCGTCGAGGCTTGTCGACAATCCCATACTCCCAAGCGATGTGGAGTCTCTCAGCCTTAAAAGGGACTTTGCTTCAGTGTGTTCTACCGCCTATATAATGGTTTGTGCGATGATTTGATTGACATGATGTTTACTGCTACATACTATCATCGCACCGCTCGCCATAGGCAGGGAAATCATCCTCAGATAGTGCGACCGGAAACGGTGCGCACTGAGCAGTATGAAAGGAATTTTATTCCACGCACGCTCAAACTGTGGAATGAACACCCCGCTGTGTGTTTTCCTAAGCGACTACAATATGTTTCTTCAAAAAGGTTTCTTCAGGGTCGGCAGCACAAGTAAAGCTCCCCTGGTGTTGCATAAGTTCATGGGCCACGGTAACCACTTCCCATTAGGTGAGCCGTGTGTTTGTCAGCCACCTAAGTAGTATAAATAAAACTAGTGAATTGTCTGTATGTGGTCTGTCTCTGTCAACTCCTCTGAGAATTAATGTATTTTTTTGCGAAGATACTATTCGATACAGTCAAGCGTCAATTACAAATATTTTTATTTCTATGTGCATATTTGTGTAAAGTGTTTTGTCACGTAAAATTTTGATCAACTCACTTGTGGTCGAGTTTCCAGTATAATTGTGGTGCGACGTAACTTCGGTATTTTCCGGGAAACGACAGTCATATGACCTCCACTGCCAATTGGCGTGATCATAGTCCTGTAATTAGCGTATTCGGACTTTTAGATGGAAACACAATCAATGCAAATAATCATATTCATGCGTACAAAATTTGCACTGAATGGACATCGAGCCCGCGCCCCCGCGTAGCAGTCGCGTTCACTATCGCCACGCCACAGCGTCAATGATGTATAAACTTTCCTTGAGAAGAAATTATTTGGCATGAATCATAGCCGGGAACCAGTTACGAATAAAAAAATTTAACGTTTGTTTTATAATCTGTACCCTTAGCACGAAAAGCTATTATAATCGTAATGTACCTATAAGTATCGAGATAACGGAGTAAGCAGGCGGCCAATCGCAATGCTCCATTCTCTCGAAACGTTTACGATACGATTCTTTTCGTTTTTTTTTCATACTTACCACTTAGGTGGCAGACAAGCACACGGCCCACCTGATGGAAATAGGTACCGTGGCCTATGGACGCGTGTAAAACTAAGAGGAACCCACTCGCGCTGCCAACCCTCCAAGCATTGAGAGTTTCTGTGCAGTGTAAAAGACAAAGCTGGACAAGCTTTTGGTCTTTCCACTGACAGCACAAAACCCTACAGTGAGCGCCCGAGATACCCTACTCACCGCCGGGAACACAACACGCGGTTATTATGGCCGCGGTATTCTGTAGGGCGGAGGTACTTCCCTAGTCGGACTGCCCAATTGGACGGAAATACCGTCGTGTCCTACCTGCTCATACAATCCTCATCTTCATCGTCCTCGTGCTCGGGTCATAGATATGTTTCCTAAAACCTTTGCCTACGTTTACATTTTTTATATTCATAGCTCAATCAGTGGCGGAACGTTGTGCTAACGCGGTCGATGTTCCTTAACTTTGGAAGTGGACTGCAGCCTCTCCAACTTCGTTATTAATTGCAGTTAACAACTTAGTTCCGCAGCAGGTAAAATTGACTAACTTTTTGATGTGGTTTTACGTAAGTCTAAATGGTGGATAAAATTTTAATGCCCTGGTTTTAATTCGTATTCTTTCGCTCTTTAGAATTGTATAACTTTGGGCGTACTTATTCATTTGGGTATAGTATTATACCTAAACTATTATAATTGTAAAGTGACCGTTTATCTGATATTCAGAATACATATACGTACATACACACATATAATCACGCCTTTATTCTCGGATTAGGCAGAGGTGAATAAACACCTACATTTCACCAATTGTTAAATTCGGTCCCACATAATAGGGAGTGAGCCTATTGCCGTCTTCCGGGCACTATTGTTGACACAAGCTATGCATCTGAGGCTGAGTCCGGGCTGTATATATCTGTCAGATGTTAAACTTGCTTTCTCTGTATAATTCACGTCTAGGCTTAACAATACATAAGCAGATAGTTTCTTAGGTACAAGCACAATGTTACAAGTATTACAATGGCTTACTTAACTAACTTGCCAAGAAATATGTAAGTACACAATGCCTACTCTCTTGCTCTTAGAGAAGTTTAAAACTACAGGTGTGTTAACATTACAAATAGTCACGTCTCTATACCTGGAGGGGTTTTTTTTTTTTTTTTTTTTTTTTTTTTTTTTACGTGGTGGAATGCATTTACGCACTTCGCTCACCCCCCGCGGGGGCAGGGGGCTCGCTTCGTGTGGGACTCCTGGCCTTGGAGAAAGGCCAGACTACCCACTAAACCACCACGGTGTTCCTCCTTCGCCTAATCCGAGCCGCGGGATAGTCTGCTCACCGCGACTCGGCTAGGGGCGCCCTTGGTAGGCCCGCTACTTAAGACCCCACCATCCCGGCAGTCAGGCCGGAATGGTGGGGGTTTTTCACCTCAAGAATGCACCCCAGGAACACACAGGGGCTCATTCCGCCACATCAGCATAGGGGCAGCGGGTCCCCCGACCCACTGCCCGTGGCCACTCTCATTCGGGGACGCGGGCGAATTGCGTTCGCCGGCGTCCCCTCGCCGGGGGCCTGCGGGGCGGAAGAGTGAGCCCAGCTCGCTCCCGTTCCCGCAAGGCCTCTCTCTTTGCCGCCATCACCTCGCTAGCGAACGAGGCGACGGCGGCCCAACACTGTTCGCTGCCGGCCATAGCTGAAACTACGGCCGACAGCGAGAGGTCCACACCAATGATGCTTGTGAGGGCCGCCCTTTGGCCGCCCCACGCGTCACACACGGCCAAAGTGTGGTGTGCCGTGTCGGGGTCGCCGCTGGTGCAGTTTCGGCACCGGGGCTCCGCTTCCACCCCCACCACCTCCCACAGGTACTTGGCGAAGCAGCCATGACCCGTGAGAAGTTGGGTGAGGTGATACGTGGGAGCCCCATGACCCCGTTCCACCCACTCACGCAAGACGGGCCGAACGGCCCCCACAAGCAGCAAGCTACTCCTCGCAGCAGCCAGCCTATCGGCCCACTTCCGGAAGAGAACATCGCGAGCCTCCTGTCTCCAGCGATCGATCTCCTCCGGAAGCGGCCGACCTCCTGCAACACGCCGCATCAGGGCGCCCTCCTCGTAGACCCTCTTAAGGACGCCAGCCTCGAGATCCCAGGGGATACTGCCCGCAATCAAACACGCCGCCTCATAAGAGACGGTGTGATACGCCCGTGCGGCCCTCTGCGCAATGGCGCGCTGTGGTCGCCGCAGCAGCACGACATTCGTACGGCAGAGGGCCTCCTCCCAAATGGGCGCTCCGTAGAGCGCCTTGGAGCGCACCACACCGTCGTAGAGACGGCGGCAGGCAGACCCCGGACCCCCAGTGTTGGGCAGCAATCGCGAGAGCATTCCGGCAAACGCTAGCAGTTTAGGTGCCAGCCGCCGGAAATGCTCCGCGAAACGCCACCGACTGTCGAGAACGAGCCCGAGGTATTTCAGGCTGCTCCCGACAGCGATGGAGGTGCCACCCACCACGATCGCTTGATCCCGAGGCGGCGGCCGCCGAGGCCCATAGAAGAAAAGGGCCTCGGACTTTTCGAGGGCCACCTTCAGTCCCAGCGCCCCGATACGGCGCACGACATGGGCGACGCCTGCCGTGGCGAGAACGGCGGCGTCGCTAAACGTTGGGGCCCGCGCGGTAACTAGGGTATCATCGGCGTAACAAAGTACGCCGACCCCCCGAAGAGTAGCACCGCGCAGGACCCAATCGTACCCGACGTTCCACAGAAGCGGCCCAAGGACCGACCCCTGCGGAACGCCGCACGCCATAGTTCGGCGGACCACCCCGTGTTGGGTCGGGTAGATGATAACCCGGTCCACGAAGTAGTCCGCCAGGATGCGCCTGAGGTACCACGGGACATTGTGGTACCTCAGCGCCTCCGCAATTGTCGCCCAGGGGAGGGTGTTGAAGGCGTTGGCTATATCAAGCGATACAGCCAACAACACCTCCCTCCCGGCGACCGCTTCGTCGATGCCGTCCCGCAGCCGGGATATGGCGTCGAGGGTCGACCTCCCGCGACGGAATCCGAACTGGCCGTCACTCAGGTTGGGCCCCGCCCCCTCAAGGTGACCAACGAGACGCGCAGCGAGCACCCGCTCAAACAGCTTGCACATCTCGTCGAGCAAAACGATGGGGCGGTAGGCCGACGGCGACTCGGCTGGGCGCCCGTGCTTCTTGAGAAGCACGAGCTTGCCGGTCTTCCATCGTCGCGGGAACCTCCCCGACGCCACACACTCCGACATGAGGGACAGCGTTTCCTCTTCTAGTGCCGGCATAACTGTGGCAATCACCTTCCCCGGGATGCCGTCCGGGCCCGGGGCGCGGTTCCTGGACTTGAGCGCCAGGATCGCGGCCCCTAACTCGGCTCTATACCTGGAGGGTTAGGCAGAGGTGAATTAACACCCACATTTCATCAATCCTTGAATTTGGTAACACGTAATAGGGGGGTGAGCGTATTGCCGTCTTCCGGACACTATATTGTGGACCCAAGTCTTGCGTCTGAGATAAGATATTAGTTATTACTGTAGTTTAATAAGTTTTCTTAGCTGTATGTTAAGCCTCGTGGTTTCCGGCAGAGTTAAATTTGGGCCACCTCATCTGCCTGTGTGCGGAACTGCAAGTAAAGCTAGTCTTTTATGAAGGTAACAAAAATTTTGCAACGAACGAACTGTAATAAGTAATCTCAGGAGGATCCTGGAATGGAATGGAATGGAATGGACAGGGACTCCCTTGTCCGCACTTAGCCTCCCTTTTGGGCCATTGTGCGTGCAGAGTACTGGCTAGAGTAGCCAGAATAGCTTCGCCCAGAAGCGCAGAAGCTTACTTACTGGAGGCTTCACAGGCTTCGCGGAGCGACCTCACTGTACCGAGGATTTGTGATCGTTGATAGGCTACTGCCTCGCAATCCAGTATTACGTGGGCGGCCGTTTCCTCGGCAGCAAAACATCCCCTGCAAAGGGGACTGTCCGTGACACCAATGGTGTATAGGTGCTTGTGGAGGGGGCAGTGGCCCGTTATAGTCCCCATTATTGTTCTTAGACTTGTTCTGTCTAGTTTTAGGAGACATTTCTTGAGTCGTTTATTTAACGATGGCATAACCACTTTTGACTGCCTGCAGCCGGTTGAGGAGATCCTTCCACGTTACAAGTTTCAAACAGTGAATTCAATTATATGGTTCCTTAACATATTATCACAACAGAAAAAAATCTTTGGCTGTACATGCATTTACAGCATAAATAGCTATTTTATACACCACTTAAGTGGCAGACAAGTACACGGCCCACCTTATGGAAAGTGGTTACCCTGGCCTATGGATGTGTGCAACACCAAGGGAGTCGCACTCGCGCTGCCAACCCTGTAAACATAGAGAGTTTTTGTGCCGTTAATGCAGAAGACAAAGCAGGACAAGTCTTTGATCTTCGCACTGACCGCACAAAAACTCTCCAGTGAGCTCTAGCTAGCCTACTCACCGCTGGGAATACAATACGAAGTTATTATGGCAGCGGTATTCTGTAGGGCGGAGGTAATTCCCCAGTCGGACTGCTCCATTGTCCTACCACCTCGACACAATTGTTGTTACATATTTCATCAAAAATATCAACCAAATAACAAACTTCTCAACCAACAAACCAAACCGTATCATCACAAATTTGTTCTAAGTATACGTTATCTTAAATCGAGTCTTAAATACAACTCAGCAAAGTAATTGCAATTAAAGCAAAGCCTTATAACCAGTTATCAAAAGACACAATTTTCTACTTTAACTTAACTTTGACTAAGATTGTCCGTATTTCACGAAAGAAATTAGAAAAGTTTAGTCACATTATTCAAAAAGTAAAACTTATGAACGTCATTTCGGTATATTATTTTTCCGGAAGTTTTCGGTATTTAAATTAAATTTTCTATGCCAATGGCGCAAATTAAATATGTCTGTGATGTTCTAATTCTGGAGATTTTTTCAAAGTTTCTAAAGAGTCCCGCTCTTACTAGTGTAAAACTCGCCAGGATATTTACCATGTTTATTATTTTTGTTGAGCAACCGATGTTTCGGCGCTGTTACAAGCGCTATGATCTCGGTGTACTGACGACTGCCGAGCTAGTTGTTATTGGACAGACCATATCGGTCTACCCTCTTCCACACTCGTTTGTTACGCGCATCGCCCCTACCACTGTCCATGTTTTCGCACTGTACTCGATCACGTTCACGACACACAACACTCACTGATTCGACTCGCACAGCTTTTGAAAAGTCCTGCCCTGCTTCGCTCGTGGCATACTTTGAAGCGTATTTGAGCATACCTGCATGATGTTAAGCTCAAATACGCTTCACGTTACGCTACAGCCGTATGCTAGATGGCAGACTAGCATACGACCCTCATGATGGAAAGTGGTTACCGTGGCCTATGGACGTAGGCAACACTAGGGGAGTTACACTCGCGCTGTCGACCCTGTCTGTGCTTAACAGAGAGTTTCTGTGCTATCAGTGTAGAAGATAAATCAGGTCAAGCCTTTGATCTTCCCACCGACAACACAAAATCTCTCCAGTGAGCTCTGGCTTCTCTACTCACCACCAGGAACACAAAATGAGGTTACTCTGGCCACGGTATTCTGTAGGGTGGAGGTACTTCCCCAGTCGGACTGCTCAATTGGCCACAAATACCGTCGTGTCCTACCTCCTGTTAAGGTGTTAAGGAGTCGGCCTTACGATTGAGAGGCCTCGGGTTCAAATCCTGGACATTACACTAACAACGTGAACACACTTCTAACCTATTCAATTTAGCTTAGCTGGAGGGGTTAGAAGGAACATTAGTAATTTCGATTCTAATACACACATAAAATCAATCACGCCTTTATACCCGGAGGGTTAGGCAGAGATGAATTAACACCCACATTTCAACAATCGTTGAATTCGGTCCCACGTAATAGGGGGTGAGTCTATTGCCGTCTTCCGGGCACTATTGTCGACTCGAGCCATGCATCTGAGGCTGAGTCTGGGCTGTATATATCTGTCTGATGTTAAACAGCCCCATCCATTGGTCGCCTTGTACGACACCGCATGGGAAGAGATGGGGTGGTCCAAATTCTACTCTGCCGGGAACCACGCGGCTATCGGTTCTAATATTCTTTAAAAAAAAAAAATAATACATGAGTATTTGCCAAAATTATGGATATGTATGATTATTCATCTGTACCCTTGGATAGAAGCGTGCAGTCGTACAGCTCGAACTATTTAACACAAAAATATTTTTACATTCGAATCAGTAGTTTCTGAGATTAGCATATTCAACCAAACAAATAAAGAAACTCTTCAGTTGTATAGATACTGCTACTTTAAACTGTAGTAATTCACCCACACCTTTTCATCGTGTTTTTAGCTTAGTGGAACACGCATGCTCAAGCTATGGAATGAACTCCCCAGCTTTGGTTTTCTCAAGCGACTATAATATGGGGTTCTTCAAGAAGTTCATCAGAAGGTTTCTTCAAGGTCGGCAGCATGAGTGTAACGCCCCTGGTGTTGCATACGTCCATATGCCACGGTAACCACTTGCTAAGGGGTATAAAAAATTAACTAACGATGAGGTGATTATGTCGGACTCGAACCGGCCTAAATCGCATAATGTTTCGTTATATCAACCTTTGTAGCTAAAGGTGATATTCCTGATTTTGGCTAGTCTTGACTGATATACTGATAAAATTAAAAACACAACTAAGTTCATAAAAGCCGCTTTGATCAGAAATGCATACTGAGTGAGAAACGACACATAAAGCGGCGTTTGTTTTTACTGGAAACGGATGTAAATGGGTCGTTCGCTACGTATCAAATTATGCGGGTATTGGACGCGTGATGGCGCATTTACCTCCCTTTGTTAGTCACTTTACAAATGGATTTTGTAGGTGTATATTCACGCCTATGTTTACATAAAATTTTCCAATCAAATACCTTTAATGTATCTAGATAACAACCTTATACTTTTTTTATACAGCCAATGTGGCAGATTAACACACGGCCAATCTGATGGAAAGTGGTTACCGTGACCTATAAACGTGTGTAGCACCAGGGTGATCACACCCCTTTGGGACACCGTAGTGACACCCGAGGGTTATGACCCCGGGTCAGTTCGGGTGCGCGAGGGATATACCAACAAGTTGGCCATACATCTAATGGGGTTGTGTCGTTGTTGTATTGGGGTTGTCTGTTTGAAACATTGAAATAACCACTTTTTACTTTTTTATACCACTTAGGTGGCAGACAAGCGCACGGCCCACCTGATGGAAAGTGGTTACCGTGGCCTATGGACGTGTGTAACACCAGAGAAGCTACACTCGCGCTGCTGACCCTTGAGACACAGAGTTTCTGTGCCGTCAGTGTAGAGGACAAAGCAGGACCTGTCTGTAGTCATCCCACTGACAGCACAAATTCTCCAGTGAGCTCTGGCTACCCTACTCACTGCTGGGAACACAACACGAAGTTATTATAACCGCGGTATTCTGTAATGCGGAGGTACTTCCCCAGTCGGACTGCTCAATTGGGTGGAAATACCACCCAACCACTTTCCATCAGGTGGGCCGTGTGCGTGTCTGCCAACCAAATGGTATAAAAAAAAAAATATTTTCACGCAGGCGAAGCCACGGGCTAGTAATTAATATGATTTAATATTCCATTAACCTATATATTTACACAAATTTATTTCCATAGGCTAAACTTTTACTTTAACAGAGACACTTCGAAATAACTTCGGAAAGGGGATGGCGCGAACCAGGCAATAAATATATATGGGCCAATCGATCAAGTGAGTGACATTATCGGCTTCATCCGGTACGACATTATCGCAGTGGATCTTCGGAAACTCTGAGCCAAATTGTTGGCTAGGATATGCCTGTATCAGTAGCCGATATCTGTGCGTCTGAATCTTTAGGATTTTATTAAATGATCATGGGTGAAATTATTCGGTATTGGACTTCTTCAAATCAAGTCAAATCATTAAGACACTATACTGGAATTGTAAACCTTTGATGATGCCGTAACGCGAAACCGGTCAATAATAAAACAAATAGTGTAGGAAAATTTATATTTTATAACATTATTTTGGGGCAAGGAATTGGCATAATTTATACATATTTGAAATGTCCTTTCAGTTGATACCAAACACGACATATTCATCTGAAATTATTTTTTAAGGCTGTACTTTATGACCGTCAGAGGGCGCCACAAGAGATTCAGTGACACGCTATATTTTTGTTTGATATATATTTATAATTTAATATACACTCGCACCCAAGATAAACCTATGCGGGTTTTATGGGTGCTTCTATGAGATTAACTTATGTGATACTATTGAAATAATAATAATAAAAAAATAACCTATAACCAGCAGACGACTAAGATGCTTCTAACGATACCTCATTTCTCCATTTCTAATAAGTGATTGAGGAACTATAAAGGAACATATGAAACTACATGCATACATAGCGTGTCAAAATCGTATAAAAAGTACAATTGTATTTCAATTTCTGTAACAGTCAACTAAGACTTATTTTCTTTTATTATTTTGATGAAATAATCAGCCAAGATAAAGGTTAACAACGGTTTTATATTATAGTGCCTAATAGGTTTACTCGAAACTCCTGGCATGATTTATAAAAAAATAATTATATGGCAACTTTAATGTCATTATATTAAATTCGACTAGCACAATACATAGAGATACAGTAAAACCAACGATTCCGTGAAATGACAAAACTAGGAACTACGGCTGTCACTATCAAATACATACCGATTTATTACGAGTCAAAGACAATTTAGCATGATTTGACATTATTGAAAGGAAAGTGGCGACCTCTTTCAGTTCACAGAATTGTTGGTTTCACTACACAACTATTACTTTAAAGATGACATTACACGCACATGCGCACAAAATGTGATGCGAGTCTGTAGGAGGTGGTAGATGGTGGCGGAATCTCCTTTGCTTCAACGACTCACAAATCTTCGTCCTGTCGCGTCATGCCAGCCTTTATGTTTAAACGCCAGTCCTGTCTCACACGGCGCGATCCTCCCAACCATTTATTTCCTTCATATCGAAACTGCGCATATTACGTTTGCAGAAATCCTTAAATCTCAGCATTGGATGCCCTACATGTCTCGAGAACATCGAAAATATCTTAACTAATGCTAATAGACATATTTATGCACACAAATATTTGCATTGAACGGGAATCGAACCCTGCGTAGCAGTCGAAAGATCTACCGCTATGCCATAGAGGCCGTCATTTCATACACGGAACCCCATGCATCAACCAGAGTATGACAATTCGACATTTTGAATAATTCAATTCGGAGCTTACCCCAAAAAGTCAACGATGATATTTAAAACACATTGAACTAGCGTTGATTTAGCAAAATATATAAATTAGATCAACTTTTAAAAGAAAATTCAGCTAACGATCCAATTTTCCTCCCTCTAATGCCAACCGATGCAAAAAATTACAAAGGTACATAATATATACCTATTTGGGGCAGGAAAGTGTTCTTGCCCTTAATGATCGCCCTATTAACTTGAATTCACGGGCCTACATAAATGTACAAGGCAACAAGATTCGACCCACAGATCATTACATATAATTTTATTGTTGTACAAGAAATGAAGATTGACTGTAGTAGTTGCTTTTGTGAGCAAGGTTTTTGTTAGTAGCTGTGAGGTTCCCGGTAGAGTACAATTTAGGCCACCCCATCCCTTCCCATGCGGTGTCGTACAAGGCACTAAGCGATAGAGCTGTTTAACATCAGACAGATATGTACAGCTCAGACTCAGCCTCAGATGCATGGCTTGAGTCAACAGTAGTACCCAGAAGACAGCAATTGGCTCACATCCTATTACGTGGGACCGAAAACAATGATTGGTGAAACCTTTCGGAGATAAAGGCGTGATTATATGTATTTATGTGAGGTTTTTATTGACGGTGCTCCAGTTTTTTTCTATTGTACTTTAGTGAAAGAAAAGATTGTAGGGAATATACTATTAAGGTCTATATTAGACTATATATAAACTCAATAGACACAGTAAGTGACACCACAACGCGGCGTAAAAAAAGGCTCTACTACTTTAGTACAATTTGACATTTACATATATTACAAATCAAAAACACATTTACAGTTTAAACAACAATATTGACATTAAACTACACATACCGCGTACTTTGCGATGCTGTTTGTTGGAAATAATGAATATATTCGGTATAATATTATGCTTAAAGCTCATAATATGTTTTGTTGAATGTGGTTTTTTTTTTGTAAACATACATACATATAATCATGCCTTTATCCCTGGAGGGTTAGGCAGAGGTGAATTAACACCCACATTTCACCAATCATTGTATTCGGTCCCACGTAATAGTGGGTGACCCTATTGCCGTTTTCCGGGCACTATTGTTGAAGCGAGTCATGCACCTGAGACTGAGTCTGGGCTGAATATATCTGTCTGATGTTAAACAGCCCTATCCCTTAGTCTTGTACGACACCGCATGGGAAGAGATCGGGTGGTCCAAATTCTATTCTGCCTATTAATTTTGTATTTCACATATAAACGCAAAAATACCCAAATCAATACCGTACAACTAACAAATATACAGATATATTTATGCTCACAAACATTTGCACTGTTTAAAAATCGAGCCCATGACCTCTACCATAGAAGTCAAACGCTCTACCGCCGTTCCATAACCATTTAATTACTCTTATCGTTCCCATCGATTTGTCTAAATAATTAATGACCTGTGGAATTGATGTCTGAGGAATGATTAAGATATACCTATAATATAAAGGTGTGTACACATTGAGGAACAAATCGCTTAAACCGCGTGATGTCAGACGATATAGCCTGACTTTGTTCGACGCTGACATCTCTGGAGACGTCGCGTGAGTTGTGCTTTATCGCCATTAACATTACGTTTAGATAAACACAGTAAGATCACTTAAGTCATATTTTTATATCGCTAGTAAAGGACAGAAAACTGTATAAATAAATGTATAAAAATTTAAATGTGAGTTAATTAAAATAGTAAGTTTATATATTTAAATTGCAAATTCAGTCATCTTATAAAGTAAAGTACTTCATTAGAATTACAAAATTTGTAATAAGCGTAAGATGAAATGAAGTTATTACGAAAATAATTATTTTGTGTAGAGTAGGTACTTGTAATGGGACCACGATTTTTGTTATAAAATTAATTACATTATTCAGTTACTGCTTTTTTTCAGACTACAATAATTTGTTTGTTTAAATTTTTAATCGAAAAACAGAATCTATGCATGTTTTAAAAAGTCTACCTGAGGCCAGGTTAAAAGCATAAGTGAAAAAAACGTACTGCACCCTAATTCGTATAAGATGACACGACGGTATTTCCGTCCAATTGAGCAGTCCGACTGGGGAAGTACCTCCGCCCTATAGAATACCACGGCTATAATAACCTTGTGTTGTGTTCCCAGCGCTGACTGGAGAGTTTTTATGCAGTCAGTGGGAAGACCAAAAGTTTGTCCTGCTTTATCTTTTACACTGACGGCACATAAACTCTCTGTGGTTACAGGCTGGGTAGTGCGAGTGTGACTCCCTTGGTTTTGCACACGTCCATAGGCCACGGTAACCACTTCCCATCAGGTGGGCTGTATGCTTGTCTGCTAAGTGTAAATCGTATTGTACAAATTAGGGAGAAATCGCGATAATGTCAGTTGACCTGTCTTGGGCCATTTGTGCGCTAGTATGTACACGGGTTTACGCTAGCCAAACAGCTACATTCCATGCTTGCAGGTTATGAAGCAATGTTCGGTGAGATGCAATATCACGCGTGCCTGGTTATTGCGGTGGGGTTAAGGCCTAATTGTTATTGGACTAGAAACTTTAATTACTGTAATTTCAAGGTATAATTTTGAACACTGCAGCACGCAACAGTTTTGTAAAGCAGCAGAAGCATAGCGTACCATGAAATATACTTGAATTTGATAATTTTATTTATTTTTTCTTTTATTTCTATAGACTACTAGCTTTTGCCCGCGGCTCCGCCCGCGTGGATGTTGGTTTCCAGGGTGGACAACCCTTATCACTAAGGGGTATGAAAAATAGATGTTGGCTGATTCTACGTACTCAATATGCTCACAAAATTTCATAAAAATCGGTCAAGCCATTTCGGAGGAGTACGGGAACTTACATTGTGACACGAGAATTTTATATATATACATAAATCTTATATTTATGTGCGATCGGATGACGTGTCGTCTCTTCGCATACATTACTCGTTAAACTTTGAAATGGATAAACGGAACCATCGAGAAGCAGCAATGCATTAATTAAACAATTCCTACTAACATTGTAAATATGTTTGGTTATTTAGATGTTTGTTATTCAATCACGCTCTAACGCTGCACGGATCTGGTTGAAACAAAATCGAAGTCTCGAAATAGGTTCCCATGGGTTGCGGGAATGGGATCAAAATTCACTATTTATACCATTTTTTTATAAAACTTAGGTGGCAGACAAGCACACGGCCCACCTGATGGAAAGTGGTCACCGTGTCCCTCTCTTGGTTTTGCATGCGACCATAGGCCACTATGGATGCGTGCAAAACCAAGAGAGTTACACTCGTGCTGCCAACCCTGCAAGGATTGAGAGTTTCTGTGTCTTGCCCTGGCTACCCTACTCACCGCTGGGAACACAACACAACGTTATTATGGCCACACGACGGTATTCTGTAGGGCGGAGGTACTTCCTCAGTCGGACTGCTCAGTTTGACGGAAATACTGTCGTATCCTACCTCTTTTTTTTAATGTGCGCAAAATATCCACTGATACCCGCACCACCGGGGCCGGTGGGAGAGGTGATGCTGGACTTGAATCGACTAAAACGCACGCCAACTGTGTGGGCCACAGATTGTCGGACATGAGATTATCTGAGACATATACCTCGCACCCCGGCCGGCCCAGGAGCACTATTTATACCTGAGGTACAGAGTGCAATTCTGCCCTTTCATATTGTTTTTCTACCGTAGTACATTATTATGTCTAGACGTCACAACTTGAAAGCCATTTCACTTAAATTTAATTTTACGATGGCTAATAAAACTACGTAGAACTATTCAGCCGCGTGGTTCCCGGCAGAGTTGAATTTGGGCTATATCTTTTCCAATACGGTGTCGTACTAGGCGACTAAGGGATAGGGCTGTTTAACATCAGATAGATATATACAGCCCAGACTCAGCCTCAGATGCATGGCTCAAGTCACCAATAGTGCTTGGAAAACGGTAATATGCTCACACCCTATTACGTGGAACCGAATACAATGATTGGTGAAATGTTAGTATTAATTCACCTCTGCCTAACCCTCCGGGGATAAAGGCGTGATTATGTGTACGTGTGTGTGTGTATGTAGAACTATTCTGAAATATTATGCGTGACGTGTATAGGAAAGTTGCTCTTTACGAAACTTGACACCATATGCAAATTTAGAGTACGAGAGTAACAATAAAACATTTTACTAGCATCAATATATTGTACTCCGCGGTAGCCTAGTGGTATGTTTAATGGACTGCTAAGACGAGATCTTGGGTTCGATCGCAGGTTTTACCATGGCACACACCAATGACCTTTCGATAATTTTCGAATTTATTTGTGTACACTGACGGCACAAAATCTCTGTTCTTACAGGGTCGGCAGCACGGATGTGACTCCACTGATGTTACACACGTTCATAGGTCATGGTAACCACTTTCCATCAGGTGGGCCGTGTGCTTGTCTGCCACCTAAGTTGTATAAAAAAAAAGGTTTATAAGTGCCTGGTTAACGGCAATAGGCTCCCACCTATTACATTGGGACCTAAACATAAACTGGCGAAATATGGGTGCCAGCACCTCTGCCTACCCCTTCGGGAATATAGGCGTGAGTTTATGTTATGTAATGTATATTGTACTCAATGTAAATTAATCGTTGAATAAAGCCTTTAGTATGCTAACTATTCAAATCGATTAAGATCGAAATAAATTTGAATAAGTTCAGGTGGGATTCGAACCCGCGATCTTTTCTTTACAGGGGGAAATACTCTGACCCATACTCACATCCTCACAGGTAGAGTAGAACCTCTTAGCCTTAGGAGGGATTTTGCCTCACTGTGTGTGTCCTACCGCCTATACAATGGTTTGTGCTCTGATGAATTGTTTGACATGATGCCCGTAGCTACCTTCTATCATCACACCGCTCGCCATAGGCAGGGAATTCATCCCCACACATTGCGACCCGAGACGGTGCGCACTGTGCGGTATGAAAGAAACTTCACCCCACGCACACTCAAGCTGTGGAATGACGTCCCTGCTGCGGTTTTCCCAAGCGCCTACAATATGGGGTTCTTCAAGAGGGGCATCAGAAGGTTTCATCATGGTCGGCAGCGCGAGTGTGACACCCCTGGTGTTGCATACGTCCATAGGCCACGGTAATCGCTTCCTATCAGGTGGGCCGTGTGCTTGTCTGCCAACTAAGTGGTATAAAAAAAAAACCACTAAGCCACTGAAACTCACCTGAAATCCTCCAAATCTTCATATATATCCGTCTTACAGCGACGGAAGAATATCTACCGATCATCTACCGATACTCGTACGAACTATCGGCACCAATGGATGATACTACAATAATTTTAAACATTGATTTTCTATGACTCCGCCCATACTATTAAATGAAATTTTAAAGCATTTATTATTTAGTAGTTAGTACACCCCTAGCCAGATGGACGGACGACCTGAAAAAGGTGGCTGGGACAGACTGGATGCGGAAGGCGGAGGATCGGAGAAAATGGCGCACATTGGGAGAGGCCTATGTCCAGCAGTGACCTGCGGTGGGCTGATTGATTGATTGATTTATTGATTGATTGATTGATTGGTTGATTGAATGATTGATTGATTGATTGATTGATTGATTGATTGATTGATTGATTGATTGACTGATTGATTGATTGATTGATTGATTGATTGAGTTAGTACACTAACTATTCAAATCGATTAAGATACGAAAAAATTGAATCAATTTAGGCGGGATTCGAGCCCGCCATCTTTCCCTTACAGGGGAATACTCTGACCACTAAGATACCGAACCTTGCCAGATATTCACTTTTAAAGAACCGTGGCCTATGGACGTATGCAGCACCAGGGGTATTACATTCGTGCTGCTGACCCTGAAGAAACCTTTCTAATCCCCTTCGTGAAGAACCCCATGTTGTAGGTGCTTGGGGAAACAGCAGCACGGAGTTTGTTACACAGCTCCCACCGGCTCCAATGGGTGAGGATTTTTTGCACGATGTTAAAATACCCATCATAATCAAACCTGCCAATCCAGATATTAACATTGTCAAACTGACAGAAAAGCAAATATTAATAAAAGCTCAATGAAAAATATTTGTGCATCTATAGTACTGTTACGACCGCCGTCGATATCTCGAAAACTAATAATCGAATCTTCAAGAAATAAAAACGCATTGTTAGTGACGAGGTACTCTACCGAATGGCATAGAAAAATCTGGAATCGTCAACAAAAAGTCACAACCTACCTACGAGTACCTACAGACTTTGTTGAATAAAAATAAACAATAGGTAAATATCGAGAATGTACTCGAAGGTCAGCGACGGCGGCAAGATCAAAGAATAGGTATTTGTCGCTCGCGAGCTTTCTAGATAATTCGATCCTCCTAATTGAGAGGTTTAAAAACACGCTCGCATAGCGACACGATTCATTCAGTCTTTGAGATCGATAACGAACACAGCGAACTTAAGCGACCGAAGAAGATTCTACCTGCGACCTGAGCAACGACTGTGGACTACTGTGAACTACTGAGCGACTGGAACTGTTGAAGAAGTACTGTGTGTACTAGTGATCTAATTGTCTAGTTTGTGGTGAGCTAATAAATCTCTTCGTTGAGTAAACGGCATTTAATTGTACCCCGTGCACGTAACAATTGGTGTCAGAAGTGGGATGGACTTGACGACGAATGGACCGGAAGCAGTATGAAGCAGGCGCAAGAGGATGATGATGATCTACAACCTATACTGCACTGGAAGCAGCTTGGAAACAAACCCCAATGGAGTGAAATATCTGCTTACTGTTCCACTACCAAAAGTTATTGGGCCCAGTGGGACAGTTTAACTCTGATAGATGACGTGCTGTATAGGAAATGGGAATCCAACGACGGCAAAGAGGTGACTCTACAAGTAGTGGTACCACGAAGCAAGGTGGCTACACTCTTACGGCACAGTCACGATGGTGTCTCTGGCGGGCATCTCGGAGTCAAGAAAACCCTAGTTAAAGTACGACAGCGGTTTTACTGGCTTCATTGTCGGGAAGATGTCGAGGATTGGTGCCGTAAATGCACTGCATGTGCTTCAGTTAAAGGACCGCCGACAAGAAGCAAAGGAAAATTGAAACTGTATAACGTCGGAGCACCATGGGAACGTATCGCCATTGATGTTGCTGGACCTTTTCCAACGACGGAAGAAGGTAACAAATACATCATAGTAGTGCAAGATTACTTCACTAAGTGGCCGGAAGTATTTGCGACACCCAACCAGGAAGCAGTCACTGTGGCAAGGAAACTGGTTCAGGAAGTGGTCTGCCGGTACGGCGCACCTATGGAGATTCACTCTGACCAAGGACGGAACTTCGAGTCTGCTCTATTTCAAGAAATGTGCAAGCTCCTTGGAATGAACAAGACCCGTACGACTCCAGCGCATCCGCAGTCAGACGGAATGGTCGAGAGATTTAACCAGACGTTGGAAAATCACTTGGCTAAAGTTGTCGATGAACACCAAAGAGATTGGGACCAGTACATCCCACTATTCCTGATGTCCTATCGATCTGCGGTACATGACAGTATGGGACACACCCCAGCGAAAGTGAACTTTGGTCGAGAGATTAGGCTACCAGTGGATGCAATAACCGGTACGCCACCTGATAGTCCTAAGCCCGTGACGGATTACGTGAGTGAACTTCGAAACCGACTGGACGAGGTGCACAGAATAGTACGGGAAAACAATTTGAAGGCAGGTGAAAGGATGAAAACCCGGTACGATAGAAATGCAAACACCCACGGTTTCGAAGAAGGAACACTGGTATGGTTTCATAATCCGCTACGCAAGAAGGGGAAATCTCCAAAACTCCAAGCTCGCTGGGAAGGGCCCTATACGGCTATCACGAGAATCAATGACATTACCTACCGCATTAGGAAGGGGGTTAGGGGAAAACCAAATGTAGTCCATGTGGATAGGTTGACGCGTCATCATGGAACAAATGATGCTCGGGACGAGCATGACTAAGAGGGGGGTAATGTTACGACCGCCGTCGATATCTCGAAAACTAATAATCGAATCTTCAAGAAATAAAAACGCATTGTTAGTGACGAGGTACTCTACCGAATGGCATAGAAAAATCTGGAATCGTCAACAAAAAGTCACAACCTACCTACGAGTACCTACAGACTTTGTTGAATAAAAATAAACAATAGGTAAATATCGAGAATGTACTCGAAGGTCAGCGACGGCGGCAAGATCAAAGAATAGGTATTTGTCGCTCGCGAGCTTTCTAGATAATTCGATCCTCCTAATTGAGAGGTATAAAAACACGCTCGCATAGCGACACGATTCATTCAGTCTTTGAGATCGATAACGAACACAGCGAACTTAAGCGACCGAAGAAGATTCTACCTGCGACCTGAGCAACGACTGTGGACTACTGTGAACTACTGAGCGACTGGAACTGTTGAAGAAGTACTGTGTGTACTAGTGATCTAATTGTCTAGTTTGTGGTGAGCTAATAAATCTCTTCGTTGAGTAAACGGCATTTAATTGTACCCCGTGCACGTAACAGTACAAATATTTTCCTGTGAGCATTTAATAACTTTTTTATTACTGTTCTTGTATACGATTACTGTATATACAGTCTTTTCAATATACAATAAAATTCGCCCCAGCATATACCACATCGTATTAATTAGGAACTGTCAGTTTTGATTGTATAGGCGACTCCTGTGGTGTGGATACATTATATTATCTGTATAGTATTTTCGCTCTGTGGTATCCAAAATAAACACAGTAACTTTCATGTTATTTATATGTTACGGAGAATTACTTCAGTGTGTTTCCCGGAACTGGGAATTGACATGGGTGATAATAATAGTCAATATCCGCTTACGTAACTGTTTCTTACGTTTTGGATTGATATCACTTTGTTCTTCCGGAACTACTACAACTCGCACTAAGCCCTATATTACACTGGACGGAATGCCATCGCGAATTAAAAAAAAAAGAAAAAGACGAAACTCAAAATTCAAAACTAAAAATTTAATCTGTGTCATTAAAACTTAATACACAATACATCACAATAAAAATAATAAACTTGTTTAACAAATGAAGCAAGTTTGAAATTCGGCCTATCCCAATTGAGCAACTGGGGAAGTACCTCCACCCTACAGAATACCACGCCTATAATAACCTCATGTTGTGTTCCCGGCGGTGATTAGGGTAGCCAGAGCTCACTGGAGAGTTGTTGTGCTGTCAGTGGGAAGACTTGCTTGGCTTGTCCTGATTTTATGTTCCGCACTACTCACGTTCATAGGTCACGGTAACCACTTTTCATCAGGTGGACCATGTGCTAGTCTGCTACCTAAGTTGTATATAAAAAAAGACTCCGACAAGAAACTCTAAGGGTTTTTTTTGGTCTATTTACATATTAATTCATTATCGTAATTCACTGCTGTACATAGGCCTCTATCAATGTTGAAAAGCTTTGGTCTACTGTTTCCACGCTGGCCAGACGAGATGGTACAGGGTTTTATTTCGAGTTTTTCTTCTCTCTCCAATTTACATAACGACTGATCAAGTGTGTGTCTATTAGACACTAGTGGATGCCTGAGCCTACGCACGCGTGGCGTAGCTTTTATGTTCAATAGGAACAGAATATTATTCCTAGGATGAAAAATATCCTATGTGGCAATATTCTATCCATGTGCCAATGTTCATCCAAATCTAGTTAACGGTCTAAACGACCAAGCATTTAAAATATTAGCAAGAAGTAGGATACGATTTTTGTACTTCCAACGTGAAAGTACCTTATACACTAACACTATATTTCTGAAGTCACACGTAATGAAAAGAAAAGGGTGGTGTATAACATTTCCTTTGTCTTATAAACTTTTGATGGCACCTGGACTCCGGTAAAAGTAAAAATATAGATAAGGCAATATCCACATTTCTTTCTATAGGTGTCATTGTACAAGACGTGACCAAAAAAGTGCCCAGTTGATGATAAGGGGTGAGCCAATTATTACTGGGGCCGGAAGTCATGTTGTGGACGTACTTGGGCGTATACTTTAAGAATGCTCAAGAATAAGAATAAGAATAATTTATTTGCCTTTAAACATGGTAACATGGATCTTACAATATTATGTTAATGCACAGCATGCTTAGCTGCAATTTGCAGCATGCAAATTTTATTAGTTATCAATATTAGATACAAGAAGTGTTATCAGTTCTTACAGTCATCAATCTATGGAATTTGGTAAACAATATTACAATATTTCGAATGTCAATAAAATTATTACAGCTTGTCTCAATAAGTAATTAGTTAGTTAGTTTAAGAGTGAGATAGATACCCTAGTGTAATGCCTAAAACACTCAGGTGGCAGACAAG
The DNA here is from genome assembly GCA_963662185.1 of Eilema griseolum. NCBI lineage: Eukaryota > Metazoa > Arthropoda > Insecta > Lepidoptera > Erebidae > Eilema > Eilema griseolum. The sequence continues at coordinate 21,472,209 of OY759245.1, forward strand.
CACCTGATTCAGTCACAACACCTAGTTCAAAATAGTTCCTAATATTTCGTATATAATTCCTGATAGAATCTACTCTATAAATAAAAACCATCTACTGTTTCACCATTATAGGGGCTGCGGATCATAAATGGTGGGCCACTAAGTTACATGAAATTGTTGCGTCATATTCCAACTAAAATAAAAAAAAATTCAGAGTAGTAACTGAATTTATTAGTATTCTCCCTAATCTCTCAACCTAAGCTAATTTGATTGTTTTAGATGTGGGTACACGTCTATAGTGTAAAAGCCAAGCTTGGAACTTGAGACCATTCGATCATAATGCTCACTCGAATCACTAAGCTACCGACCTAATTATTTTTTTGTTTTTAAGGACTTTTTTAAGAACTATCTTTCACAAAATTTGACAGTATTCCTGGCTGCCTTTTTCGTGAAGAAGAACAGCAATTCCCAAAGGCATTAGCAGTCATCCACAAAAAAATGATTTTACCGTAATTTGATTTATTTGAATCTGCATTTCCTTATATAACCCGCAAGACTGTATGTTCTATTGGATATTTTTAAATACTCTTTCATTCTAAGGAATCTCAGTCTCCATATATTTGAGTACAAGACGTTGTTTAAAAAAATACGCGATCGCTGTTTTAAGGGCCTCACAAACACGTCTTGCCCATAAGTCATTACTAGATGGGTGCTTGGAGCAACTTTGTATCGGTTACTGAGTGACTTAGGCTGTGGACGTGGTCACGTGTGTACACAATTGTAGTATTTACGGTCTATTAGTGGGTATTGGACTTTGAAGTTTTGTACCTGACTGTCTGGAAGTTTGTTAGTGCAATTGTCATAGGAGGGCTTTAGAGAGCTGATTTTTCTTTAAACTTTGGATTTCTTTTAGTAAATTGTAGATCTTTGATGAGGTATACTGAGGTGTTTTATACACGAGCGGTAGAGATTAACAACAGTTTGTGTGTTCCTATATTCAATTATGTATATACAACAGGCAATTAAAAAAATATCTATGCATATTTATCCGCATTGTACCTACATCTTATAACACCAGATATTTAAGCTAAGCTCACTTTAGGTCTAGTCTAGACAACACAGCGATTAATATTCTCGAATATTTATGCAGTGTGGTCAACGAAAGATGGCCCAAGGAAACGGCGGCCAATTTGAAGAATCAACAGTGAGTATACACCGAAATAACGGAATTGATACTATGGTAATTCTTTTTTTTTATTAGGTACGCAGAAAATCATGTGTTTAATAGCTTAGACATAGCGAAATCAAATTACGTAATAGACTCATAAATACAAATAACTTTTACAAGGTTAAAAAACGTTACTATAAAAGTAAATGAGTATATTGATGATGTAAATGCGTGGTCAACATAAGTCAAATGCTTGCTTGAATAATGTAAATTGTAAATTAAAACGAATAAAAAAAAATCTAGTTCTAATACAGTTTGAAAATCATTATTATAAATACCAACCAATTACTGTATATATATTGTGTATTGAAAATTAATAGCCATTAGTTATACAATTGGGCTGTATTAAAAATAATTAATTCACTTTTAAATTTATCGGAAATATATTTATGATAGTAATATGTTTGTGTACCAAGACGTTGTCGAAAGCTACAAAATACTAACTGAGAACTAACTGACATGAAAAAAAATGATGCCACAAAAATTTTGAAAAATAATTAGACCATCTTTCGTTGGCCAAACTATATAAGTGCATAGGCATATTTCATAAATGTTTTGTCTCCTATAAAGATAATTTTAAGGTCTAGACTTAATTTTTGTAGGAGGCATGACACGACGGCATTCCCGTCCCAATCTAGTAGTCCGACTGGGGAAGCACCTACAGAAAACCACGGCTATAATAACCACGTGCTGTCTTCCCGGCGGCGAGTACGGTAGCCACTGTAGCCAGAGTACACTTTTTTTTTTTTTTTACGTGCGCAAAATCCCCACGGAAAGTTTTTGTGTTGTCAGTAGAAAGACCAATGGCTGGTCCTGATTGTGTCTTCTGTACTGACGGCACAGAAACTCTGTTTAACAGGGTCGGCAGCACAAGTGTGTCTCCTCTGGTGTCGCACACGTTCATACTTCGCGATAACCACTTTCCATCAGGTGGGCCGTGTGCTAGTTTGCCATACATGTCTTATGAAAAAAAATTACACAGCTTTTACAACTTCCTTACCACGCTGTTTCCGGGGCCGCACCCCTCACGTCCAGCGCATAACTCATTACTTGGAGATGGATGCTTGTCGTTACAAGTTCGTATCTTGCTCGATGACTGATTTAGTACAGCCCATCAACCTAACATATCTATATAGCTAACAAATGCAAAAAGAATTTGCACCATCCATCTTACTGTGCCTACAAATAATAAAGCTGAAAAGTTTGTACGTTTCTTTGAACTTTTATACCCGACTGCCAAGAAGATCCTAACATTGACTAGACTTTGCCTGGTGGAGCAGTGTCAGTCAGAGGCAGTGTCAGGAACGATGGTCATGATTATTAACACTAACAATGATACAAATGGTAGTCCTCATTTTGATAATGATGCTTGATGATCATGTCCCGCATGAAAGACCCGGAACTGTAGAAAAATGGACACAAGTGTGCTAGTAAAGTATTCCAATACATAAAGGCGTGGCAAAGAAAAGAGGTTTTGAAATAAATGTTATAAAGAATGTTCAGGAAAGAAATGTAGAGGGCTTTTGGAGTAGAAATAGGCCCAAAAAAAGAAAATTAATTGCGTGAAAGATGATATAGCAAGGAAAGTAGTGAATGAGGAGCTAACATCTTACAGGAATACATGGATTAGAATGAAATATTGCGCCGGTGGCAAATAATTGGGATAAGGGCAGACAGATATTGACAATGCATTATTGCCCATCTCATCAATAGTGCGCAATCTCTGCCCGTCTTCAAAAACCTGGTAACAGACTACTATTTGCGAGAATGATGAAAACCATTATCTTTCTTCTCCTCTTTGTATATCTCCTTTACTCAAGTCTACGCTGTTTTTGGTATATTATATGTGTGGGTGTGTTAAGTATAAGTATAATATGTAAGTGCCTAGTTGTAGGTATCGTTTCATTATAAATTATGTTTGTAGTAAGTATATACATACGTTAGTATAGTAGTACGTACGTCTATAACTATATAATATATCAGAGTATAAATAATAATATAAAATAAATAATATATGTACACCGGAAGCCACCCACTATATCTATCTATTTATCTAACTCACTCCATTCCATGGTTGCCTGGTAGAGATTGCCTTGTGCAATAAGGCTGCCTTTTGTTATGCCACAAAACTGTACCAAATTTTGTTTTTCTGTATCCATTCTCTGTGTACATACAATAAAGAGATATATTATTATTGACAATGATGATTTACAACATAACTAGATGAAACTGACTTTCCTTTTTATGACTCAGAAGTTAATACATTATTATAAGTCGCCATTCTAACTCAACCTTCAAAAGAGAAGATAATAAATATTATTTCCAAAACGATTGCACAATGTTTTCTTTAATAAATTTGGTTATCCATTCACTATATCACAAAATTGGCAAAATAACTTGATACATTATATTCAGAACTCGGTTTAGATATATCAGCAGTTGATTCGATGTTTCAAATCAATGTTACGGAACTCCAAATTATATTCTCTCCTGTCACTCAATATTAAACCTTATCTGTTTGTGAAAAGGCTCGTGACAATAGCACGTAATATATGAGGGAAAATAGACTAGTAAATGTGTAACCTTCATGTGTAAGTGTTTGGAAAATCGGCATCTTAGCTCGTTTGTACTTTTGGCATACTTTTGCGGGTGAATTTGCAAAAAAAATATCCATAAAAGTAATAGCTGAGGGAGGCTTTACCGACGTAAATATAGAATTTTGATGTACTATAGCTGATTGTAACCACATATAGTACCTATATGCAACATTTGCAGACTATCCATTAAAAAAAACAATGAAATCTTATAATATAAGCCTATAAAGTGTGTATTTACAGTTTCTTTGTTTGCATTTCTTTAAATTTATGTGTAGTGTATACGAGGCAGCATTCTAGTAATTTGGTGATTGCAAAATATTGTAATATTTTCGGCCTTTTGAAGTAATTACCACTAGATACATATAAATAGATACGTACAAATATTTTAATGACATATAAGAAGTTACGAATAAGCAAAACTAATAAATATCCCGTGGCCAAACTACTACTTATATTTATTTACTTTTTGGTGTACCAAAATTTAGTCTGATCCTTTTAATCTTTAGAGCATGATTGAGTAACAACGAAACATCTTCACAAACTATAATATTACCAAACCAAAAGTTAGATTTAATTCAATACTAATTCTTTAGCACTTTAGAGAGATGCACAACAGAATCGGCCCCATTATTTGACTTTCATACGTCATATCTTAACTAAATATACAAATATTAATGTACTAAAAGCTTTAAGAGCTAAAATTACTGTGGTTGATGGATTAAACTGAATCTGTATTCAAATGTATCTTTCTCTATAAGTTCATGCAATTTAATTTGAGTCGTTACATCAATATTAACTTAGGCTGTGGCTGCACTAGTGTGGCGATAGCGACACAAAAACGTCAATGAAAAAGCTGTGGCGATATTATCAAACGCGATTCATTAACAAACAGAGTAAAAATAACAAGCCAATTTGCTGCAGCTATTTTTTAAGTTATGCGCGAACATATATTTCCGCAATATTTTCAGATATTAAAGATGTTAATACACACTGCAGTTAGCTTAAGTTTCTACACTATGAATTATTTTTTTCAAAAACAAAATTTCTGGATACTTTGAGTTAAAGGCATTCTTTTCATTTGATAAAAATTCAGTTGCAAATATTTTGTATCATATCAATACGAGTTATTGTAAACTATAAGCTGCAATTATAATCCCAAACACACTTTTTTTTGGTATTCTGAGAAAGGAAATTTGCGAAGGCATCATCGTTATGTATGATTTGAGATTGCCATGGTCATTCACATTACTAGTTTCAACAAAAATAATAACATAACATAATATGAACTCACGCCTATATCCCCGAAGAAATAGGCAGAGGTGTTAGCACCCTCATTTCGCCAGTTTATGTTTAGGTCCCAATGTAATAGGTGGCGAGCCTATTGCCATTAACCAGGCAATTTTAATCCTGTGATAAATACAGACGTAACTTCGAAAAGCATCGAAAAGTCATTGGTGTGTGCCATGGTAAAACCTGGGATCGAACCCGAGACCTCGTCTCAGCAGTCCATTGTCATACCACTAGGCTACCGCGTTGAATACGCGGGGAAATAATAAACATGGTAAATATCCCGGCGAGATTTACTCTGGTATTGGCATTACCGTCAAGTGTAGCATAGGCTACCTATCTTTTCACATCGCTGTCGAATCGCTTTCGCCCTACCAGTGTAACCCCTACCTTACTCACTGATGCGCGTGGGTTGTGTTATTTGTGTAATGTTTATGCTATCGCTACGTATACTTATGCATATTAATGAGGTTGAAGCAAGTAATCGAAGCTATTCGAATTAACTGTGAAATTTGTTTGTTATTGTCATCAACAATCTTACTGCTAGACAATTTGCATTCTACAAATGTTATGCGTGGAATAAGAAATTAGATGACAATCCGTTTGTAGAATATAAGACAAGATCGCTTTTTGAAACAATGATATTAATAGAGCACGTGGCTCGCGTTAGACAGTGGGGTCAAGGGTGCCGGTGGGGCACTAGTTTCTATATTTTTAAATGTATTATATATTTATGTATAATTAGAAATATAATTTATTTGTTTAAAAATTTAGTAAAGTCGAATATTATTCTCAACAACAAATTAATTTTAATGTTTTAATGTACATAGTACTTTCGTTTCGAAGTGATTTCGCTAATCCATAAATCTAATAAAGATACTAATATTGTCAAATAATAATAAATGCGAAAGTAACTCGATTTGTCTGTCTCACTATTACACTTTCACTCTTAAACCACTGAATTGAGTTTGATGAAATTTGGTACAGAGATAGATGTGAGCTTGGGACAGACATGGGTGTTATTGGGCGTAATAACGGAGATCTAAGCGGATCCGAGAGCTAATAGAATATCACTTCGCCCGTAGACGAAGTAATAATTTAAAAAAATTCCCTAATTGGACCATTTCTCCTTCAACTGTTGATGGATGTGTTTTCATCATATGTAAAACAAACACTCCTAAGTACTTTTAAATTGTTATCCTCTTTCACAAAAATATGTTAAATACATCTAAGTAATTCATCATATAAACTTGTTCCTACTTTTGTAACAAGGATTTCATATTACATTTATTCCATTCATCAACACTTTTATCCCCATAAAGTTAGGCAGAGGTGAATTAACACCCACATTTCACCAATCATTGAATTCGGTCCCATGTAATAGGGGGTGAGCCTATAGCCGTTTTGGAGGCTTTGGCCTACTGTTACCACGCTAGCCAGACGGGTTGGTACACGGTTTATGGTTATAAATATATATAACCATTTTGAATTTTAATAACTGTGTTTTTCATACTTACATATAATCACGTTTTCATCCCCGAAGCATTAGGCAGAGGTAAATTTAACACTCACATTTCACATTGAATTCGGTCCCGCAGGTGAGCCATTGTCGTTTTCCGGCACCTGTTGTTGACTCCAGCCATGGATCTGAGACTGAGTCTGGGTTTTATATATCTGTCTGCTGTTAAACAACCTTACCTCTTAGTCGCCTTGTACGGAACCGCATGGGAAGAGATGGGGTGGTCCAAATTGCACTCTGCCGGGAGTTATATGTTTTTGTCTTCATCTTAGCGTTAATCCCAGTCGCATTCGATGCTTCCACCTCAGAATCTGGGGTCCGCTTTACCAGTCTAACTGCAGATTTGGCTGAACTTCGATATTATCCGTGATACGATTACCATCTTACCTTCATAACCCAATAGCGATATCAAAGCATTACATACAGTCCAATAGTTGATATTTTTTTAGGACCCCAATTACCCAAACGACTGCCATAGATTTTCGTATACCAACCGGGACTGATAACGTACTCTTCGAGGCACGACCAGACCAATATAAATATGCGCACAAATATTTGCACTGAGCAGGAATCGAACCCTGCCCCCTCCATAACATTCGCATTTACCATTGCTACACCACAGAGGTGGTCGTAGAATATAATTTCATTACAAAAAATATTGTACCATCAGCAACAAAACGAAACATATTCATGGTCTTGCTTAACGAGCACCCTGAGGATATTATTATATCTTGTCAAAACATGTCAGACTACACATTACTGCCAATTGAATGATGGTTAACCGTAACGAGGGTATGTTGGTACCCCTGAATGTTATGTACAACTTTCTAAGAAATACAAACATGTCATGTGCCTTGAAAACATGACTTGTCACAAGTCGTCCAATTATTCGGAAGTACTTTAATTATCAGTAATTGGTGTTCGTTTTAATTATATGAGCAGGAAATGTTTACAGAAAATAATTTTGTACCGGCAAGGCATTTTATAAATACTCTGTGGGAATAGATCGGGGCGAAATATTTAATTTGAATAATAAAAATGTTTTAGTATAATTATTTTTAAGGACAGATGCTTTGAAGTACTGAAGTGGCTTATAATATTTTTATTTTGATTGGCTTTTAAACAATATACATACATCATAAACTCACGCCTATATCCCCAAAGGGGTAAGCAGAGGTGCTAGTCGAAAACTTTTCACGTCAGCGGGTGCCTTACGAAGGCTCCGAAACTTTCTCCCGATTGCCACTAAAACTGCGTTCGCACAATCGATTCTTCTTCCTGTCCTCGATTACGCCGATGTCAGCTATCCTGATCTAACAGAGGAGCAACTAGATAAACTTGAGCGACTTCAAAATTTTTGCATAAGATTCATATTTGGTCTACGCAAGTATGATCACGTGTCTGATTTCCGTAAACAACTCAAGTGGCTCTAAATTCGACTTCGCAGGAATGCCCATATTCTAACATTGTTATATAATGTATTGTTAAATCCCAACACTCCCTCTTATCTCAAAGAACGATTCCAGTTCCTCTATGACACACATACAAAATGCCTGAGGTCGTCCGAGAATTTGAGGCTGAGTATGCCAATACATTCTACTGACTTTGCTGACAAGTCTTTCACTGTCAGGGCGGTGCGCTTATGGAACGCGTTGCCACTGAACATCAGACGGGCAAAATCCCTAAATATATTTAAATTAATGGTCAAGAACCACTACCTATCATGTTGTGCACAGTAGGTAATAGCTCACAATTATGTGCTCACTCACTATTTTCCCGTCGTATTAGTATGAACTATCTACTTTATGTAGATATTTATTTAATACATGTATATGTATTTGTATGTCAGTATTTATGTTGATATTTTTTGTGTAAAGCCGCATATTAATTTTATTTTACTTACTTTTCTCTCTTTCTTTTGTTTTAATACACTATCTATTTAAGTTTAGTCGGTAACTACACCATATCTTTTGTTTTTATAACATTACTGTCCATCCCAAGGTTGCCTGGAAGAAATCGCTTCAGCGATAAGGCCGCCCATTGTACATTGAACTGTATAGATGCTACCTACTTGTCCTACTGTAAATCTGTTGGTGTACAATAAAGAATTATCTATCTATCTATCTAGCACCCACATTTCGCCAGTTTATGTTTAGGTCCCAATGTAATAAGGTGGCGAGCCTATTGCCATTAACCGGGCACTTATAAACCTGCGATAAATACACACATAACTTCGAAGAGCATTGAAAGGTCATTGGTGTGTGCCATGATAAAACTTGGGATCGAACCCGAGACCTCGTCTCAGCAGTCCATTACCCATACCACTAGGCTACCGCGGATTGCTATAATAAAGCAAAACGAGGAGGCTATAGAATTAATATTATTCATATAGCGTTGGAGGTAAATAAATGACTTCTGCCCCCCATGAGCGCAAGCCTGGGGGTATAGCCGCATGTAACCCTGGCAGAAGCAGGCTTCGGCAGTGGTGCGCCTTGCGCGCCTCCCCGTTTCCGGGGACGTATTGGGGGCTCTATGATCTCCACACAGGCTCAGACGAATGTTTTCCTCTTGATACAGGAAATCAGACAGCTATCGAAACTAAAATAGCGTGTAGGTGAGCTAAATCATAAGGAGTATTTGCCACTCAACATAAATTTTGACAAAGATGTTGAGTAAGCTGATCACGAGATCTGATGCAGCGTTGAGAAGCTAAATAATGACTGCCTAAACTGGGAATCAAAACTAGTACAGTTGTACTCTCTACCGCTATACCATTTAAGAATGTGCAAAGGATTTCTAAACGTCTTTTATCTGCAAAAAATCAATTGAAACCTGCATCTATATGCATTTGAATAGGTTCCATTTGCACGGATAATAGGGGTAGTAGGAGTTTCTCTATAGGAGTGCAAGCCTTTCAGCTATTAGCTCTAATTGTATGGAGCCTTACACTGGGTAATGGCAAATGGGATAAGATGGGAAGATAGGGAACGCGACGTAGAATACTAATGTACGTTTGTAATATAGATATAATTAACTCTTATTATTTTTGGTATTATATAGATGTTTAGCAATGACTTTTACTTAATTTGATTCCTGTTAGAACCGATGGCCGTTCGAGCAAACGAGTCCTAGAGTGGAGACCGCGAGAAGGTAAACGGTAGGTTCCTACCTTTCGTTTACCCTCGTTTTCGTCCCCTAGTCAGATGAACGAACGACCTGAAAAAGGTGGCTGGGACAGACTGGATCCGGAAGGCGGAAGATCAGAGTAAATGGCGCATATTGGGAGAGGCCTATGTCCAGCAGTGGACTGCGGTGGGCTAACTGATTGATTGATGATAGAACTCGTAAAATTTAATTAATCTTTATAAACTATTAATGCAATATTGTGTAATGTGTTACATAGGTTACACTAAAAGTTTCCGGAACTGGCCACTTACATAAACAATATTTAAAAATTTATTACAACATTTGAAAATAGAACTCTTTGGCTATAGAATACAGTTTGTTTCATCTGACTGTCTTTTGTTTTTACCTTGTGGCGCCATTTAAAAAATTGTGTGTCTACATCAACATGGATTTAACTCGGGAAAATTTTCGTAGTATGATTTTCTACGATTTTAAGTGTAATTTGACGGCTCAACAGAGCATCACTCGGCTTGAAACAGCTTTTGGCGATGAAGCTCCATGCAAGACGACTGTTTATAGCTGGTTTGCAGAATTCAAGCGTGGTCGTATCAATCTCAGTGACGAATCTCGCGATGGTCGGCCGTCCACCGCTGTGACCAACAAAAACATCGATGCTATGCGCCGTATGATTGAAACAGACAGGCATGTGACCTACCATGAAATTCGCGCATCCTTAGAAATAGGCATGAGTCAAATACAATCAATCCTACACAAACATTTGGGTGTGAAAAAGCTGTGCTCGCGGTGGATCCCACATAACTTGACCGAGAATCAAAAAACGGACCGCGTCACTTGGTGCAGTGCCATGCTTACCAGATTCAACGAAGGTGCGTCAAATTTGGTGTGGGACATAGTAACAGGTGACGAAACATGGATTTATTGCTACGATCCCAAAACAAAGCAGCAATCGAGCGTATGGGTCTTTCAAGATGAGCCGAAACCAACCAAAGTGGCGCGCGTGAAAAGTGCATCTAAGCGGATGATTGCTTCTTTTTTTAATAAAACTGGACACGTGGCTACTGTTGCTTTAGAAAATCGTCGTACTGTGAATAGTGACTGGTACACGACCATTTGTTTGCCGGAAGTTATTGACGAACTCCGTAAAAATTACCGTAAACGCCGTATCATCCTGCACCACGACAATGCTAGTTCTCACACGGCCAGATAGACAAACGACTTTTTGAAGGCGAAAAATGTAGAACTCATGAGTCATCCTGCATACAGTCCCGACCTGGCACCTTGTGACTTTCATCTGTTCCCAAAAATTAAGAACCAATTACGCGGCCAACGATTTTCATCACCAGAAGAGGCTGTCGAGGAGTATGAAAAACACGTTTCAGAGGTCACCACAGAGGAGTGGCACAAAAGTTTTCAAAACTGGTTTGATCGAATGAAAAAGTGCATAGACGCCAAGGGAGATTATTTTGAAAAACAATAAATTAATTTTGTACCTTTAATAGTATTTTTTCATATTCATTCCGGAAACTTATAGTGCGCCCCTAAAACAAGCTATTTAGTTTAGCTAGAAGGATTAACCAGGATATTAGTGATGTGTGGTTCACGTTACTCACGTATTTTACATATTTGACATTGTTTCGTTTTTGATATCATGTTTGACAAAAGATTGTTATCATTAAGAATGGAAAGTTAAGTGACAAACTTGCTGTAATGATTGGTAATGATTCATGCCGTATAATGATTGTATGCTTAAGAACAAATAAGTTATAAGTTAGATATATGTTTAACTTAGTTTTATAAACTGCTTTTATTAGGTTCAGTTTAAATAACCAAACATGTCATCATTCACTGAGCCTTTTCCCATCTCGGTTTAGAGTCGACTTTCTAATCTAATTAAGATGCTATTGAACTGACATTTGACCTCCACAATCATAACTCGATATCAAAACATTGCATTAAGTCCAGTTTTTAGGGCTCCAACTACCGATAGCTTAACTTACTGTCCGAGGCATGACCAGACCAATGTTAATAGCCATATTTATGTATATAAATATTTGTACTGAACAGGTATCAAACCTGTACCTCCTGTGTAGCGGTCGTGAACTCTACCGCCACGCCACAGAGGCTTGTCTTCATGATGATCATTTATTTCCAATTCCATTAAATGATTTTATAGCATCGCCCGGGGGTCCACTGACTTCTTCTCCGTTTTTTTGTTTGATTAGTGTGGTTATTATGGAAGCTACTATTACCTGAACTCCCATCAATAAGTAGGTAAACCTAACTGATGAGATGAAGCTAACCAAATCGGCTCCAAAGGTCATCCTGGTTTTTTTATACCACTAAGAGGCAGACAAGTACACAACCTACCTGATGTAAAGTGGTTACCGTGGCCTATGGACGTGTGCAAAATCAGGGGAGTCATACACGCGCTGCCAACCCTGTTGTAGTGCGCAGAGAGTATCTGTGCCATCAATGTAAAAGACGAAGCAGGACAAACTTTTGGTCTTCTCACTGACAGCACAAAAACTCTCTAGTGAGCTCTGGCTACCCTACTCACCGTCGGGAACACAGCACAAGGTTATTATGGCCGCTATATTCTGTACATACCGTCGTGTAAATACCGTCGTGTCCTACCTCCTCCATATCACTTAGATGGCAGACAAGTACACATCCTACCTGATGGAAAGTGGTTACCGTGGCCTATAGATGAATGCAACATCAAGGGTCTTACACTCGTACTGCTGGCCTTGAAGAAACCTTCTAATGCCCTTCTCGAAGAACCCCTTATTGTAATCGCTTAGGAAAACCACAGCATAGAGTTCATACCACGGCTTGAGTGGGTTTAATGATGTACCCTTATGCTTTGAGTAAACGCAAATTAATTAACATACATACATACCTACATATAATCACGCCTTTATCCCTGGACGGTTAGGCAGAGGTGAATTAACACCCACATTTCACCAATAATTATATTTGGTCCCACGTAATAGGGGGTGAACCTATTGGCGTATTCCGGGCACTATTGTTGACTCGAGCCATGCATCTGAGGCTAAGTTTGGGCGCTGCGTGATTTCCGGTAAAGTAGAATAAGGACCACCCCATCTCTTCCCATGCGGTGTCGTACAAGACTAAGGGATGGGGCTGTTTAAAATCACACAGATATATACAGCAATTTAATTAAGATTAATATTAAACTAAGATTAGTTGACTAGATCTACAGATTAGTCGCTTAACCTCTGAATAGAAATCTTCAGATGGTGGATCAGATAATTTGTTAATTTCCGCCGTAATTCAATTAGACAGATCTTAACACCGAAACTCAAACAATATACAGAAATTAATATATTCAAATTCAAGTTCTGTATGTAGCTGATAACGAGTTGCCAATACCTATTTAGAACATAGTTTACTATTAATTAATGGGAGTTGATAACATGAGTGGATTAATGTGCTGAAGGAAATCGAATAACGGAAGAAATAATTATGCAGAGAAGAATAGGGTGATAAATATGAGAAGACCAGAGCAGTACAAAGGGCGGCCTTATCGCTTTACACAATTTCTTTCAGGCCACCTTTGGATGGAAATGTATGTTGGTTGGAGTATTTGGGAGTTGCTGGCGTTTAATTAAATAGTTATATTCTATAAATACTTACTTTTGAAGTAGATACATAATTGTATAAATATATACCTACATACTTAAAATACTTATATTTACTTAATAATTATTTAAATAAAATATACTACTATATACAATTATACACATACTTATACATATACTTATACATATACATACCTAAACAGATATGATGATATACCTTTTTTTTTATATAGAACACGTCAATTAGACTTCGCCTTGCCTGATGGAAAGCAGAAGGCAAAGTCTCAGAAAAGAGGGTCACCATTACTTACACATACCGTGTGACAATGGTGACACTTAGCTTGACGGCCTCATCATATGTTTTTCACGCCCCGCTTAAAGGATCCGGGACTGTAGGAAGAAGGAAACACGTGAGCTGGTAATGAATTCCAGACCTGCGACCAGCCAGGGTGCGACAGAGGAAAGAGTCTCCAAACCGCTTGGTTCTTGATTGGATGTTCTGCACCGTGTGCGGATGACATCTAAGACCTTCACGTGTTGTCCTGTGTAGGAAAGGGGAGGGTGGGACTAATTGGAAGAGCTCATCAGAAAACTCACCATGGTACAGACGGTAAAATACAGAACTAATAGTGCTCCTTGACCACCTATGTATTGTAATATTATATGTATATTGTATTATACATATACGATTTTATTGAATACTAATATACGAAAAGAAGCTGGCCAAGTGTGAGTCGGACTCGCGCATAAAGAGTTCCGTACAATTATCTATACAATTTCATTATCCATTTCGTGTTCTCTAATTAAAGACACGTCTAATGAAATATATAATTCAACAAGTTATCTGATCGAACTAGATTTAGTTTTATTTTTTATTTATAGTTTTTATTTATATTTATCGAAATCATGATCATGGAGTTCAGATTTTACATTTTTTTTATACCACTTAGTTGGCAGACAAGCACACGGCCCACCTGATGGAAAGTAGTTACCGTGACCTATGTATGCGTCTGTAACACCAGAGGAGTCACAGTCGCGCTGCCAACCCTGTAAGTACAGAGTTTCTGTGCCGTCAGTAGAAGACAAATCATGTCTTCCCACCTACTACCCTACTCTACTCACCGCTGGGAACACAACACGAAGTTATTATAACCGTGGTATTCTGTAGGGCGGAGGTACTTCCCCATTTTATAATTCTTGAACCAGAACAAATATATACATACATACAAGCATATAATCACGCCTTTATTCCCGAAGGGTTAGGCCGAGGTGATTTAACACCCACATTTCACCAATCATTGAATTCGGTCCCACGTAATAGTGGGTGAGCGTATTGCCGTCTTCCGGACACTACGGAACAAATATATACTCGTACCAATGACTATCTGAAATAAAGTCTTCAATTCCGAAGGCTCAAATTATCTTATTTCGATTTATATTTCAAAAAGCGTCAAGATATATATTTAACTGCAAAGAAAACGCTACATGCCACGTGACAAAGTGACAACCAACAATCAAATTATTATGGGTATCACAAATTCACGCCACTTACTAGCACGAACAGCCAATTACAGGAACAAAGTAAAAATCTTTATTATACCAATTTCATAGCGTCTACCAATGTATTTTCTATTGATGTCAACAATAAGAATACAACATTTGAATGTATTGTGTGAACATTCATTATTATTTTTTTCAGTCTTCTAATAACATAATTGGATATTTTTCTGTAGTGCTGTATTATTTATTTACTAGCTGACCCACCCCAGCTTCGCCCGGGGTATATTTTGAAGCTTCATATCCCTTTGAGCCCGTATGTTTTAGTCTTCAAAATATGTAGGAAAAATTGCCGGATTTCTTAACATTTGGACTCCCCGAGGGACTTTGCGAATGGATCGCCAGCTTTTTGTCCAACAGAAGCATCCAAGCCGTCGTCGACGGCAGCAGCTCGGACCGCATGATCATAAACGCTGGTGTCCCACAAGGCTCCGTGTTGTCTCCGACGCTGTTTCTGCTGCATATCAATGACAAGCTGTCTGATGGCTCCATTCATTGTTATGCGGACGACAGTACCGGGGACACGTGTTACACGGGCCGTGCAAATATCCCTCAGTCCGAGGTGGAGAAGAGTCGCGAACAACTTGTGCCTAAAATCGAGACTACTCTCTCTGGAGTATCCGATTGGGGACGACTAAACCTAGTCCAATTCAACCCCACTAAGACGCCTGCGTGATCGCGCACCGCCGGTGGACCAGACTCCGTAGGAGGCGTAGCCGAACCGCAGATACGGAGCCCCGAGTGGCGGAGCTTCATGTGGGATACAGGGAGGCCAGAGATGCCCTCCGAGCGGAGATTAAGCGGGCGAAAGCCGCGGCTTACAAGGAGCTAATGGAGACGCTGGAGCGGGACCCATGGGGGCGGCCTTACCTTATGGTAAGAGGAAAGCTGCGCCCCCGGGCCCCGCCGTTGACCCGGGTCCTCCAACCAGCTCTGCTCGGTGGAGTGGTCGAGTCCCTGTTCCCGGCGCGAGCGGAACACGTTCCGCCGCTGATGACTCCGCCACCTCGGTCGCCTGTGGCGCCCAGTGTGGTAGTTGACGACGAAGTCCCCGAGGTCACTTGGGTAGAACTGGAGCTGGCGGTGCGAAGGCTTAGAGCCAAGAAGAGCACCGCCCCGGGACCCGACGGCATTCCAGGCCGCGCGTGGGTCCTAGCTCTGGGAGAAGACGGTCTCGAACCCCGGCTGAGAGGGTTCCTCAGCGCATGCTTGGAGCGGGGCCAGTTTCCGAAGATGTGGAAGACGGGGAAACTGGTCCTCATCCGAAAGGAGGGTCGCCCGGCGGACGAACCGTCCGGCTACCGGCCCATTGTGTTGCTCGACGAGGTGGGCAAGCTCTTTGAAAGAGTTATTGCGAAGCGCCTCGTCGAGCACCTCTCTGGTAGGGGGCCGGACCTGGCGGATGCCCAATATGGCTTCCGCCGGTGGCGGTCCACCGTGGATGCCATCATGCGCGTGAGGACTTTGGCGGAGGAGGCAGTTGCCCGGGGTGAGGTGACGTTGGCGGTGTCCTTGGACATCTCCAACGCGTTCAACACCTTGCCCTGGAGTTGCATCAGGGAGGCACTCGTGTACCACGGTGTGCCTCTCTACCTCCGCCGCATAGTCGGGGCGTACCTGACGGAGAGAGCCGTCATCTACCCAAGTGCGACCGGCGTCGGTCGACGTGAGATGTCGTGCGGTGTTCCACAGGGATCGGTTCTCGGGCCGCTACTGTGGAACATTGGATACGACTGGGTGCTTCGCGGTGAGCTTGCGGACGGCGCCGCCGTCACGTGCTATGCGGACGACACGCTAGTGACGGCGAGCGGAGCTACACACCGCGAAGCGATCCTGAGGGCCACGACCGCGGTTGCTCAAGTCGTGGAACGGATCCGGCGGCTGGGCCTTGAGGTGGCTTTGCATAAATCCGAGGCCATGTTCTTTCATGGACCTCGGCGCACGCCACCCCCTGGTTCCAGTCTCACAGTGGGAGGCACTCTCATCGGCATCAAGCCCCAGATGAAATATCTGGGGCTCGTGCTCGACGGCCGGTGGGACTTCGGGAAGCACTTCCGAAGTCTGGGCCCCAAATTGGCGGGCACAGCCAACGCTCTGGCGCGGCTACTGCCCAACCTGAGGGGCCCGGATGACTCCTGCAGGAGACTCTACGCGGGTGTCGTGCGGTCCATGGCCCTGTACGGGTGTCCCGTGTGGGCGGACACCCTGAGTGATCGGCACATGCTTCTGCTGCAGCGTCCGCAGCGGAAGTTGGCGTGCCGCATCATAAGGGGGTACCGCACGATATCATTCAACGCGGCGAGTCTCCTCGCCGGATCGCCACCATGGATCCTGGAAGCGAGATGCCTTTCGACGCTATACCGGTTCCGAAGGGCGGCGCGGGAGCGGGGTCACGATCCCGAGCCCGAAGAAATTCGGGCCGTGAGTTTTTTTTTTTTTTTTTTTTTTTTATACCACTCCCGGCTCCACAGGGAAATGGTGGCAGAATGGGAGAGACGACTTGGGCAACCAAGCGCAGGGCACGCCGTAGTAACGGCGGTAAGACCCATCATGGGGGAGTGGCTAGAGAGGCCACACGGCAGCCTCTCGTACCGTCTGACGCAGATGATCACCGAGCACGGATGCTTCGGAAAGTATCCGGCGTGGGAGACGCCGAGGCGGGAGCTTGTGGCGGCCCTGGGAGTGAGGGTTCTCACGCTCTCCACCTTGCTCGCGGCGATGGTTCGCTGCGCGGATGCGTGGGCGGCCGGCGCCTCCTTCTGCGAGCAAGTAATGCTCGTGAAGGAGGAGGCGGGGCGGGAGCGGCAGCGAGAGCGACGAAGGATCGCTAGACAAGCTGCCCGCGCACGAAGGCAACTCGGGCGTCGGAGGTCGATGAACGACCTCCGCCCCCCATGAGCGCCGGCCTGGGGGTGACAGGTGAAGCCGCCTGTCACCCTTGCAGAAGCAGGCCGCGGCGGTGGCGCGCGTGGCGCGCCTCCCCGTTTCCGGGGACGAGTTGGGTACTCTGTGGTCCCCACACCCGAGAAGAGGGCCAGATCGTGAGAGATGGCCCTGGGTCGGCCGGGGTGCGAGGGATATGCCTGTCAACCTCACCTTCGGCAACCGAAACGACCCACAGGCGGCGTGCGTTTTAGTCGGTTCGAGTCCGACATAACCTCCTCCACCGGCTCCGGTGGGGAGGTATCCGTGGGGATTTTGCGCACGTAAAAAAAAAAAAAAAAAAAACCCCACTAAGACACAAGTATGTGTATTCACCGCTAAGAAAACCCCATTCGTTGTGGCGCCGCAATTCCTGGGCACACCGCTTACCATCTCCTCGAGTATCGGGATCCTAGGTGTCGATATCTCCAGCGACGTCCAATACCGAAGTCATTTGCAGGACAAGGTTAAGTTGGCATCAAGAAATTCGGAGTGCTCAACAGGGCGAAGCAGTACTTCACTGCGGGGCAGCAACTCCTTCTTTATAAAGCACAGGTCCGGCCTCACATGGAGTACTGCTGTCACCTTTTTGCTGGAGCACCTGCATACCAGCTTGACCCCTTCGACTCGTTGCAAAGACGGGCATTGAGGCTGGTTGACAATCCCATACTCGCAGGTAGAGTGGAACCTCTTAGCCTTAGGAGGGATTTTGCCTCACTGTGTGTGTTCTACCGCCTATACAATGGTTTGTGCTCAGATGAATTGTTTGACATGATGCCCGTAGCTACATTCTATCATCGCACCTCTCGCCATAGGCAGGGAATTCATCCCCACACATTGCGACCTGAGCCGGTGCGCACTGTGCGGTATGAAAGAAACTTCATCCCACGCACACTCAAGCTGTGGAATGACCTCCCTGCTGCGGTTTTCCCAAGCGCCTACAATATGGGGTTCTTCAAGAGGGGCATCAGAAGGTTTCTTCATGGTCGGCAGCACGAGTGTGACACCCCTGGTGTTGCATACGTCTATAGGCCACGGTAACCGCTTCCCATCAGGTGGGCCGTGTGCTTGTCTGCCAACTTAGTGGTATAAAAAAAAAAAAACATTTATTATCAACGCTCCGCTCCCTTAAGTAGTAGCGTGATGATTTATAGCCTAAAACCTTCCTCGATAAATGGACTACCCATTACTGAAAGAATCATTCAAATCGGACCAGTAGTTCCAGAGATTAGCGCGTTCAAACAAACAAACAAACAAACTCTGCAGCTTTATAATATTATAGTATAGATTATTAAGTTTGTTGAATTAATAATGGTAAAAGATTTAGTTTTTTTTATTTTTAATAATTAAAAAAAATATGACGTCACAATTGCTTATTGCATACGTGTTACCTTATAATATACCGTTTTGACGTTTAGTAAAAAGCGCCGGTACCTTAGTGGTTAAGGAGTCAGCCTTACGATCGAAAAGTCTCGGGTTCGTATCCTGGTCATTACACTACCGACGTGAACCCACTCCTAACACAAGCATAGCTGGAGGGGATAGTATGAATATTAGTAATTTCGATTCTAATATTCTTAAAAAAAGAAATGAATTTGTTTAAACAGTCAAATAAAATATGAAACTTATTGAAACAGTATGACAGCGATTGCAATGTATTTGATAATGATGTAATGACATTCAATTTTAGACGTTATTTATAATGTTTTAAAGTCCAAAATAAAAAGAAAAGAGTTTCATTACACTTTTTCATTTACTCTGCAAAAAGTTTTTTAATATTGAACCTTAATGACATTGATTTGAAATCCAAAATTAAATGGTATTCTTAACAGTATCTTTGGTGTGACAGTGGTTTTGCTTTAGTAGAAGCGAGGGCCTGATCTAACTGCAATGCTTTGATATCACCTAGTTGGTTGTGAAGATCAGAATACAAAATATCGAAGTTAGACTGGAAAAGTGGACCCCAGATTCTGAGATGAAATCTTTGGATGCATCCTGGATTAACGCTAGAATGAAGAAGCAGAAGACAATGTCTCTCTATCTCTTTTTCTATCAATAGCAAGAGTAAGATGCTACCGCGGTCATAATAACCTCGTGTTGTGTTCCCGGCGGTGAGTAGAGTAGCCATAGCTCACTGGAGGGTTTTTGTACTGTCAGTGGGAAGACCATAAGCTTGTCCTGCATTGTCTTTTACACTGACGGCACAGAAACTCTTAATGCTTGCAGGGTTGGCAGCGCGAGTGTGACTCTGTTGGTTTTGCGCGCGTCCATAGGCCACGGTGACCACTTTCCCTCAGGTAGGCCGTGTGGTTACACGGCCCACCTGAGGGAAAGTGCCACCTAAGTAGTATAAAAAAGGTGGGTAAAACTACTTATTGGTTTTACAAAAAAACATTTTTTTAAGTTATTTTACAACATAATGCTCAACTCCAGAGATTACTTATACTTTAGAATGAGACATCCATATTCCATGGCATGGGTAATGGACTGCTGAGACGAGGTCTCGGGTTCGATCCCAGGTTGTACCATGGCACACACCAATGGCATTTCGATGCTTTTCGAAGTTATGTGTGTATTTATCGCAGGTTTATAAGTGCCCGGTTAATGGCAATAGGCTCGCCACCTATTACATTGGGACCTAATCATACACTAGCGAAATGTGGGTGCTAGCACCTCTGCTTACCCATACGCGGATATAAGCGTGATGCTGGATATCGACGGTGCCTTCAGAGGGTGCGTTCGCCTTGAAAATCTAAGGTAAAGGACAATCGGCGGTGCTGTGAATCCAACTATAACTGAATCATTGTGTATCTAGGCTTGTGAATAATTTACATACATACATAAATTTTACTTGTTTTTAGGACCACTTCTGTACAAAAGGATAAACGCTATAACAAGCATTTATTCTTTAAATTATACATGTTGTAAACGAGTTGTAAAGAATGTCCTCCAAAGATTGTCCTACGATGACACAGAGGAGTTATTGTCTGTTTTAAAATAGATAATTACTGTTAAGTTGCATATTTAAGACATAACTTTAGTTAGAAGTAGTGAATCACCCCACAGCATTGTAATATTCTTGGTAAATTGATTGTATCTGTAATAGTATTTTTGAAATATTGTCTGCACTTGACGCCTGAAGCACAGGACTACCTAGTTCAGGCACAGCTTAGATAAATATCTGTAAGTAAAGACCTCTGTAAGACAATTAACTGCACAAATATATACTAATAACCCTAATATAAACCTAATATACCTACCCATGCACAATGTAATAACGCACGATAGATTAAGAACTATGTAAAATACTGTACAACGATTATAAAATAAATTTTGATTTTGATTTGATATAATGACGCCTTTATCCCCGAAGGGGTAGGTAGAGGTGAATAAATACCCACATTTCACAAATAATTGTATTCGGTCCCACGTAATAGGACGTGATCCTATTGCCGTCTTCCGAGCACTATTTTTGATTCGAGCCATGCATCTGAATCTGAGTCAGGGCTGTATAAATCTGTCTGATGTTAAACAGCCCTATTCCTTAGTCGCCTTGTACGACACCGCATGGGAAGAGATGGGGTGACCCAAATTCTACCCTGCCGGGAACCAAGCGCCAAATAACTTGTGCATGTCAAAGGTCTGACTGAGAGAAGAGATAAGGGTGGTTAGCTGATTCCATTCATTTGGAATCAATGGTTTTTTTTTCCAAATGCGTGCATCAGTCATCATCCCTAAGCGAAGCTGAGCATCATCACATTCCCGGCTCCTTTAAGCAGGGCGTGAAAAAGCATATGATGAGGCCATCAAGCTGAGTGTCACCATTGTCACATGGCATGTTTAAGTAATGGTGACCCTCTTTTCTGAGACTTTGCCTTCAGCTTACCATCAGGCATAGCGAAGTCTAATCGACGTTTCCTATATATAAAAGCATCAGGATTTCAATGGATCACATAAACGTGATTACAGTTTTACGCGAGCAGACCCACAGGTAACGTTAGTACAAAATAAAGGGAGGGTGTTGCCCAAAGTAGGCTAGTGGAACATTTTATAATCCTTAACCTCGTCAATACTTTGGCCCAGATACCTTTCATACTTATGTTAACAAGCCTTTGAATGGTTCAAAATTGCCATGGATTACCCTTAAAGTTTCAATACAATAGGATTCTTACCAGGAAATTATTCTTGAAGAATTTGAACACGGCAAAGATTGTTAGGAATTTTATGGGATATTGTTTGATGATTTTTTATTTTCTTTTGTATTTACTTTTTCTTTTTTATTTATCAAGAAAACAAAGTCATTTACAAATACATTAGAATAGATAGCACTTTTCAAATATAGACCTACAGTTTTCTACAGTTTTTTTATTTTTTTAAACACATAGGTATAATTTTTTTTTAGATAGACACTCCATGGCTATTCTCGTGAACCACAATTTAAAAATTGTCAATGAATAAATATTCGAAAAGAGGGTCACCTAAACATAAACTGGCGAAATGTGGGTCCTAGCACCTCTGCCTACCCCTTCGGGGATATAGACGTGGGTTTATGTTATGTTATGTAAATACTGAATGCCTGCGACTTTCACCAAACAAATAAATCTTTATTACCTTTTCAATATACAACCTGCAAGCAAGTCTTGCGTTTTAGTCGGTTCGAGTCCGACATAACCTCCTCCTCCGGCTCCGGTGGGGAGGTATCCGTGGGGATTTTGCGCACGTAAATAAAACCTGCAAGCACGTCTTATAAAAGCATTCTCTGCATAACATGTACTGGGTATTATGCTTCTATACTATTATTGAATTATAAATTAGTGTTTTCATGTATTGTAAAAATATGAAAAAATTCGAACATAAAAAATATATTACAAAAAAAGTCTTGTATGTCTATCTGAAGTATTAAAAGATAATTGAATTTTGTAATGTTATGTTGAGATGGTTTGGTCATGTTGAGAAAATGAATGAAAGAAGACTAACGAAACAGGTGTATGAGGCGAGTATGGATGGTACCGTCGGAAGGGGAAGACCTAGGCGCACATACCTGGACCAAATCGTGGAAGTTTTAGAAAAGGGGCAGGTCAGGAGTACTCTAAACCGATGAGCATGCATGAAGAATGTAATGAGAGTGAATGAAGCGAGAGTAGTATGTCAGGATCGTAGCAAGTGGAGATCCGTGATCTCTGCCTACCCCTATGGGAAACAGGCGTGATTTTATGTATGTATGTATGTATGTATGTATGTATGTATGTATGTATGTTAACGATTATTGAACTAACTTCTAACAGATCAGTACATATGTAAATTCAGTTATGTTTCGCTTCTTAACATCTCTTTGTTATGAATTTGTTGTTACACATATTAAGACCTCACCGATTTCGTCTTACGGCATCTTCAAAGGTTTACAATAACATTATTTTATAAACATTGCGACACTAAGTCATATTTCGTATGTGAGTTGTATAATTAATTATTACTCCATTTTTATTCTGCAGTTAGTTCAATATAGCACATTCACATTATTTTTAACTACACTAACACTAAGAATTATAATTGTGAAGTGAAGTTAAATAATGCATGTACTAAAACAACACATTATTGCAAAGGTGTCAAAGCACATTACTTTTTAAGACCAGCTCTGAGGATTACTGCGATCTCGTTCCGTAGCGGTTTAAAAACATCGACTTAGTCTAGAATTGCGCTGGAAATAATGTCTCTATTTCAGTCTAGGAGAACAAGAATAATTCAATGTGACATTTCATGAACGTGCCACTTTAACCAGGAAATAATCATTTAAACATACATATTTACATATATAATCATGCCTTTATCCCCGCAGCGTTAGGAGAGGTGAAATAATAGGTCCCATGTAATAGGTGGTGAGCCTATTGCCGTCTTTCGTGCACTATTGTTGACTCAAGCCATTCATCTGAGGCTGAATCTGGGCTGTATATGTGTCTGATGTTAAACAGCCTTATTCCTTAGTCGCATTGTATAACACCGCATGGGAAGAGATGGGGTGGTCCGAATTCTACGCTGCCGAGAACCACGCTGCTTATATAATAATAATAATTATTACTTCGATATAAGTTGATGGGCTCGGAGGTGATTCAGATGTCAGAGGTTGCGCATCGATTTCCGTCTTACATGAGTGTGGCCTGGGGGTGACAATTTAAGCCACCTGTCACCCTCTTTTTTCTGTGGGCACCATAGGAATACCGTGGTTTCCACACCTGAGGGGCCATTTCGTAACCAGAGATGACCCTAGGTCACAGGGATTGCGAGGGATATGTCTTCACAGTTGTTGACAGTTCACCATCCCACCGGCTCTGGTGAAGGGGTACCCGTAAGATTTCCGTAGGTACTATAAAAATAACCTTGCAATAAAAAATTATCGTTACCAATTAACCACAAGTCCATAATAATATAATATGTCTGTGCGTACTCGGGTCATAATCAATACCGCCAGATTCTAAAAAGATCTAACAGTGACGTCACAGCACAGATTGAGAAATCCCAAGGCTCACGCTTGTACACCCTTTATTGAATTTCATTATGTTAGACAGGATCTTTTGTACTTTGGAATTTTTTAGGCATCGTTGTCTAGAAAACCTTGCCTTTATCTTTTCTTTAGATTGTATTTCCAAATATCGTTTTACTTCTTTGACTAAGGCATCCTTTAACAGAAATGAGAATTTGCCTTATCTTTTACTTGTTTGATATAAATTAATTCTTTTGTTGAAGATTCTATAAATATACAATAATGTGTATACAGCGTGTTATACAGCGGCTCGGGACTTGTCGCGATTAAATCATGGAACTTACTACTTCTGCCGACGTTTTGGATGCGTTGCAGCACACGTGGTCACGACTTGACTTATTCGCGAATATTGATCGCGAAAGGTCCCAAAGTGTTGTACAATTATGAATTCACACTACAATAATGTTTGCAGGAATTAATGCGATCATGGTATAGGTACAGACATACCTTTGGTTTGCCTGACCAAAGAATAGGGACTCTGTTTTTTATACCACTTAGTTGGCAGACAAGCACACGGCCCACCTGATGGGAAGCGGTTACCGTGGCCTATGGACGTATGCAACACCAGAGGTGTCACACTCGCGCTGCCGACCACGAAGAAACCTTCTAATGCCCCTCTTGAAGAACGCCATATTGTAGGCGCTTGGGAAAACCGCAGCAGAGAGGTCAGTCCACAGCTGGAGTGTGCGTGGGATGAAGTTTCTTTCATACCGCACAGTGCGCACCGTCTCAGGTCGCAATGTGTGGGGATGAATTCCCTGCTTATGGCGAGAGGTGCGATGATAGAATGTAGCTACGGGCATCATGTCAAACAATTCATCTGAGCACAAACCATTGTATAGGCGGTAGAACACACACAGTGAGTCAAAATCCCTCCAAGGCTAAGAGGTTCCACACTACCTGTGAGTATGGGATTGTCAACCAGCCTCAATGCCCGTCTTTGCACTGAGTCGAAGGGGTTAAGCTGGTATGCAGGCGCTCCAGCAAAAAGGTGTCAGCAGTACTCCATGTGAGGCCGGACCTGTGCTTTATAAAGAAGAAGTTAATGCCCCGCAGTGAAGTACTGCTTCGCCCTGTTGAGCACTCCAAGTTTTCTTGATGCCAACTTAACCTTGCCTAAATGTATGTATGTGACGGTACATGGCAAAAACACCTTCTACATCATCAAAGACTTCGGGCGTGCACCGCTGAGCCAGTCAGCCTGTCACCACGGCTGGTTTAACCTGGTCGAAACGTCAGGCAAACCAAAGGTATGAATGTAATGTACCTATACCATGATCGCATTAATTCCCGTTTTCATTCTTGTACATCATGGAACGCGATAGTTTAAAAGTTATTGTAAAAATATTTTGTGTTCCATATATCCATTATATTTATAGTTTAATTAATGGTACTTGATAACCATAATTTTGCCTCACTATGTGTGTTTTACCGCCTATACAATGGTTTGTGCTCAGATGAATTGCTTGACATGAGGCCCGTAGCTACATTCTATCATCGCACCTCTCGCCATAGGCAAGGAATTGATCCTCACACATTGCGACCTGAGACGGTGCGCACTGTGCGGTATGAAAGAAACTTCATCCCACGCACACTCAAGCTGTGGAATGACCTCCCTGCTAAGGTTTTCCCAAGCGCCTACAATATGGGGTTCTTCAAGAGGGGCATCAGAAGGTTTCTTCATGGTCGGCAGCGCGAGTGTGACACCCTTGGTGTTGCATAGATCCATAGACCACGGTAACCGCTTCCCATCAGGTGGGCCGTGTGCTTGTCTACCAACTAATTGGTATAAAAAAAGCAGGCTAAGTTAAGTTTTTTTCTTCCATGACAGAACGAAGGAAAAAACTACACTTTCTGCTTATTCCTTGAAAATTAGACAAGACTGACTATTGTTAACATATTATATGTTTACCCTCAACATTTTTCATAGATACTGCAACGATAACCACTTTTAACCTATTTCCAAAAAGGAGGAGGTTCTCAATTTAGATTGGTACCTTTTTTTAATGTATTTACACCGATTACTCTGAGATTTATGATCCGATTTATGTGATTATTTTTGAACTCGATGCATAATAGTAGATAGTTGCAATTTGGCCTTATAAAAATCAGTAAATTTTGGAACAGTAGTTTTTAAATACAAATGTAAAACGCTATTGAATGAAATTTTATAATCGATTAAAACACTATTTTCGCAATGTAAAACGTTTGCTATTTATTTCGTTCTAATTACAAATAGATCGCTAAAATTGGCCGCCGCATCCACGACCAAGACGGTGACTCCCGATCCGGCTGGTTCCTGGGGCAAAGGTTAGCTATTGCGATTCAGCGAGGCAACGCAGATAACATCATCGATGCAGAGTGGGTTGTTTGACGTATTTATTTATATTTTATTTGTGTTTTAATTATTTTGTATGTCTTAAATAAATTACAAATAGTCAGCATTTATTTGACTCGACTTTCATTTAATATATAGTTTATAATCATGTTCTAAAGGTTTTAAAACAAAAACTAGCGAGCAGCTCGAACAGGCTATTTGTGAAACCTAATAAGGGTTTTAATAACGTTGCACCGAGCTAATCCTTTTTATATGGCGTTTGTAACAATGTTTATTTGTCAAATAACAAAGGAAATTATTTTAGAGATATTGCAGTATTTGCTTCGTTTGATATTTTTACTTTACATTGGAGTTTAAAACACGTTTTATCAAGAACTTTTGGGCCAAAGCAACCTCTCCTGCAAGCTCATATACCTACTGATTGATATCTGCTTTTTATGCCGCCTAGGTGGCAGTCAAGCACACAGCTCAACTAATGGGAAGTGGTTACTGCGGCCTATGGACATATGTAATGGCAGGGACGTTACACTCGCGATGCTGAAACCTACCGCTGTAGCAAAGTCTTTGTTGGTACAAACTTTCCTTTCGGGGTTGAGAGGTGGTTACGCTCCAAGAAAATTCCACTTAACAATCAAAATTAAGAAGTGGACCTCCCTGTTGTGAACCTCCAGTTCTACTGAACCAAATAAGCAAACGTGAAATTTTAAGTCTTTTCCAAAAAAGCCGAATCAAAATCCGTTAGGTAATTAAAAAGTCAATCCACAAGAATTAAAAAAAAGTATTTTTGTGATCACCCTATTTCTTTTGTTTAAATAGCTTCAATATACAGATACGACCACATTACAGTTTCATAATAGTACAGATTGATTATATTTAATAATATAAAATATAACTCAGCCTCAGATGCATGACTTGAGGCAACAATAGTGCCCGGAAGACAGTAATAGGCTCACTCCCTATCACGTGGGACCGAATTCAATGATTAGTGAAATGTGTGTGTTAATTCTCTTCTGCCTAACCCTCCGGGTATAAAGGCGTGATTGTATGTATGTTTTTTTGTAACTTCGTTAGTGTCCAATAACATTTGTGGATGACTGTACAATATTGGTACAAATTTCCCACCGCAATCCAGCAAACACGTACAGGCTTTCAACGGACAATAGCATGTGTTTACCCATCAGTCATTACACACCATCACAGCGAATCAATCGGCACGAATCAACAAATTGCTTCACCGAATAATCTGTAGCCCTACCACAAAACATCTGCAGTTGCGATCCGAAATTTTGGACAATTGGTTCCATGGAACACATTTATCTCGTAATCGAATCAAAAGACCTACGTGATTCTTCAGTGCGGGCTGCCGTAAGAAAAGCGAAGTGACGTCATAACTTTTTTTCATGTCCCCGTCGACCAGCGCAGCGGCTATCTCGAACATGAAGCAACTAATCAAGCTGAAGAACTCCTTGCTGTGGTTTTTCCAAGCGACTACAGTATAGCGTTCTTCAAAAAGGGAATTCAAGGACAAGAAGGTTCTTACAGGGTTGACAGCACGAGTGTATGATGTAGCACAAATTTATAGATTTATAGCACTTTCCATCCACTGAATTTATAGCACTTTCCATCAGGTGGAGTACGCAAAATCCCACGTATATCAGAACCAGTGGGGGAGTTCGGACTTGAACTGACTAAAACGCACGCCGACAGAGTGGGCCGCAGGTTGCTCCCACCCCGGCCGTCCCAGGGCCGTCTCTTATGAGACGGCCCTCTTCGGGTGTGGGGACCACGGATGTGTGCGTAGGCGAACATCGGACTCCGCCAGTGGAGTGCGTACCTGTCCGCCACTTAAATTATATAAATATTATTAAATCCGAAGACGGTACGTGATACTTCTGTGCAGCTTAAATTCATACCTTTTTTTTCGTGTGAAAATCCCTAGTGGAGACAGCTATGTTGAAATTGAACCATTTAGAACCGCGCGCCGTGTCGTGTCATGAAGGCTGTTTATTTTTAAATTATTATTTATTAGTATTCACAATAATGGCCAATAAGATACTTGATGTACATGGTTGACAAAAAACCCTTACGGGTTTGACTAGACATCCGTAAAGTTACTTTGCCCAATAAGGCATTGTCCTTGCACCCCGGTTGTATTTCATAACTACATGGTTTAATTTTATTGTCTTTCGATCGTGTTTCGTGCGGTTCCGAAGTTTCGGATGTATCATGGTAGTTCCCTGATCGCTGTGCACGCCATTTGCAATCCAACGGGTTGAGTTAATGTAATGGGACTAATTCTCACTAATTAAGTATTGATCGTGTTTATTTGTAGACGGGAGTAGACTGCGGTGGAATTTGAACGCTAATTTAGTTGTGTTGAACTTAGATTAAAATTAAAAAAAGAAAGAAAAAAATGCTTATTTCAACTTACTGCAGCACATAGCATTAGACTAATTACAGTACTTACATATAAAATATACAACAATATTTTTTTTTTTGTGACGGTATCACTGACTACCATTTTCTTCCCTATGTCAGCCATTGCATACATACATACATACATATAATCGCGCCTTTTTCCCCGGAGGGTTAGACAGAGGTGAATTAACACCATAATTCTGAACTAATGGTTTAGTCTAATCTAGGGTTATACATCATACATTACAAAGACATCCATATATGAATGTTTCTGCCATTCATATGAAGCCGCGTGGTTCTCGGCAGAGTAGAATTTGGACCACCCCATCTCTTCCCATGCGGTGTCGTACACGGCGACTAAAGGATACGGCCGATTAACAGTTAGATATATACAGCCCAGACTCCGCCTCAGATGCATGACTCGAGTCAACAATATTTCCCGGGCAACGGTAATACCCTCAACCATATTACATGGACCGAATATGATGATTGGTGATATGTGGGTGTTAATTCACCTCTGCCTAACCCTCCGGGGATAAAAGCATAATTATATGTATGTATTGAATGTAAGCTGAAGGCAAGACTCAGGAAAGAGAGCCACCGTTACAAACAACGTCGTGCGCTGGACTTTGTTAAGGACCCGGGACTGTAGGAAAAAGGAAACACGTGTGGTAGACTTTATTAAGGACCCGGGACTGCAGGAAAAAAAGAAACACGTATGCTGAACTTTATAAAGGACCCGGGACTATAGGAAAAAGGAAACACGTGTGCTGGACTTTATAAAGAACCCGGGACTGTAGGAAAAAGGAAACACGTGTGCTAGACTTTATAAAGGACCTGGGACTGTAGGAAAAAGGAAACACGTGTGTTTGACTTTATTAAGGACCCGGGACTGTAGGAAAAAGGAAACACGTATGCTGGACTTTATTAAGGACCCGAGACTGTAGGAAAAAGGAAACATTTGTGGTGGACTTTAATAAGGACCCGGGACTGTAGGAAAAAGGAAACACGTGTGTTTGACTTTATTAAGGACCCGGGACTGTAGGAAAAAGGAAACACGTATGCTGGACTTTATTAAGGACCCGAGACTGTAGGAAAAAGGAAACATTTGTGGTGGACTTTAATAAGGACCCGGGACTGTAGGAAAAAGGAAACACTTGTGGTGGACTTTACTAAGGACCCGGGACTGTAGGAAAAAGGAAACACTTGTGGTGGACTTTACTAAGGACCCGGGACTGTAGGAAAAAGGAAACACTTGTGGTGGACTTTATTAAGGACCCGGACTGTAGGAAAAAGGAAACAGCTCTTCCAATTAGTCCCACCCTCCCCTTTCCTACACAGGACAACGCGTGCAGGTCTTAGATGTCATCCGCACACGGTGCAAAACATCCGATCAAGAACCAAGCGGTTCGGAGACTCTTTTCTCTGTCGCACCATTAAGGCCTGGAATTCATTGCCAGCTCACGTGTTTCCTTCTTCCTACAGTCCCGGGTCCTTTAAGCGGGGCGTGAAAAAGCATATGATAAGGCCGTCAAGCTGAGAGTCACCATTGTCACACGGTATGTGTAAGTAATGGTGACCCTCTTTTTTGGGACTTTGCCTTCAGCTTACCATCAGGCAAGGCGAAGTCCAATTGACGTGTCCTATATAAAAAAAAAAAAAAAACACTTGTGGTGAACTTTACTTAGGACCCAGGACTGTAGGAAAAAGGAAACACTTGTGGTGGACTTTACTAAGGACCCGGGACTGTAGGAAATAGGAAACACTTGTGGTGGACTTTATTAAGGACCCTGAACTGTAGAAAAAACAAAACACGTGTGGTGGACTTTATTAAGGACCCGGGACTGTAGGAAAAAAAGAAACACGTGTGCTGGAATTTATGATACGGAAAAGAAAAGAGGCGATAAATACGGGATATAGGTTTTGATGGAATATTCTGCACTGTATGCTGGTGATATCTTGTAGCCCTGTACCTGTTGTCCTGTATAGGAAGTCATTCAGTATTTACAAAGGAAATAAGGACCGTTATTAATATATAAGTACGTGAAATATGCACGCAATGACACTGGTCTAACACTCTCTCTCACAGGTCTCTCTCTTTCTTTATTTTTTCTTTAGATTTTAATACACATTCTATTTAGTTTAGCCGATAACTACACCATATCTTTTGTCTTTGTGACATTACTATCCATCCCAATGTTGCCTGGAAGAAATCGCTTCAGCGATAAGGCCGCCCATTGTACACATAGAACTGTTCACCACGTGAACAATGGGGGAAATAAAAGCAGATAATTGGTTTGAGGTCTACTTATTTCCAGAATTACTGTCGGTACAATATTTCTTAAGATTATATATAATAAATGGAAACAACTGCCAAGGAAGGTGGCTAGTGGCAAAGTGAGTAGGTACCTACATTAAGAAGCGAAGGCACGCATGACCCGCTGGAAATGGCATACTAAGTTTACACAAACAACAATGAATCTTAACAACCATGACATACAAAACAGTTTTAATGACGCGGGCGCCGCGAATCCATATGATTTATACAAATCAAAATAAATGGTTTGTAAGGCGCGGGGACCGCTAATTTCTTTTTAACAAAAATAAATATATACGGCAACGGCGCCGCTAAACTATGTAAAATAAACTAAAACACTATCCGTAATAATTGTTATATTACTAATAAAATAAAAGCTTTATAAGGTGTAGGCGCCGACAGAACTGCATACATGCTACCTACTTGTCCTACTGTAAATCTGTTGGTGTACAATATAGAATATTTTATATATCTATCTATCTAACACAACCCATTTTTTTGCCTTTTCTTAGCGTAGCTTACATGCAAACACTGAGTCACTGATATCTAAAATATTTACATAATTTTCATGTGACGAAAATCTGATATCCTCCTATATTGTTCTGTATCTTGTAGTATCCAAATTAGATCTATTTCAGAACAAAACCTAATAAATATTTAAGCATTCATCTAATCATAACATTGCTTGGCAGCCTATGCATGTCAAACTCGCACACCAAGGGTCCCGTACAATTTATTTTTTATACCACTTAGGTGGCAGACAAGCAACGGCCCACCTGATGGGAAGTGGTTACCGTGGACTATGGGCGTATGCAACACCAGGGGTATTACACTCGCGCTGAGGACCATGAAGAAACCTTCTGAACCCCTCATAAACACCATGAAACAAGTTGTAAACTTGTTTATAAAAAAATTGTTAAGACTTGTAGAAGACTAATCAAAACACAAAACTTGTTTTATACATGTATCTCAGATACTTCTTCGTTCATATAGGATGTATAGCCAACAAGTTGTAAACAAGTACAAATCTGTGACTGTGACATATTACAACTTGTCAAATACATGTTTTATACTTAAGTGTAAACGAGGGGTAGTAGTTAGATTATTTTTTCAACTTGTTGCGTCCACACATTTCTGAGAAAAGGATCTTGGCAGAAATTTTGTGGTATTTGTAGACATAACGTATACGAATAAAAGGATGGACTGTATAAAATAAAATGTATACTGCTTAGTACGAAATATTACAATTATTTACGAACGGTCAGGAGCGCTGGAGAAGTGGCCGAGGAGCGCGCGACGCGGGCGCGGTGGCACTCGAGCCGACGTAGCACGAACTTCGTACGAAAACACCCGAACAGACGTATAAACAGACAAACGAACAACATACACGACTGTATAAGGGTAGGCAAAGATGTATTGACGCCACATTTCGCCAATTATGATTTTAAGTCCTGCGTTATAGGGGCGATAAAACATACAGTACATGATTAAATGAGCATTAGCCTTAGCCACCTTCTAGAACATCCACATAAAGAGATGGGTTACAAACGAACAACATAACATATATAACATAAACTCACGCCTATATCCCCGAAGGGGTGGGCAGAGATACTTGCACCCACATTACACCAGTTTATGTTTAGGTCCCAATGTAATAGGTGGCGAGCCTGTTGCCATTAATCGGGCACTTATAAACCTGCGGTAAATACACACATTACTTTGAAAAGTCATTGGTGTGCGCCATGGTAAAACCTGGGATCGAACCCGAGACCTCGTCTCAGCAGTCCATTACACATACCACTTGGCTACAAACAACTAATCTAATCCTCTAGAGGTACGGAACTCCAAAAAAGTCAATCCTATTTACGAGGAAGACCCGAAGTCTGTTCAATATGACCTATTCCGTATTTATGTTTTTCTTTATTCCTACTTGGGTTCTACTCAACACTAAGCCGTTGACCGCGTGGTGTCCGCGCATAAGTGAACAATAAAAATGGTGGATTTGAATAAACTTTTTTACAGAACAGCTGTTGGTTTATGTGTGTCGTAAAATGACGGACGAAATATGTCGAGGCAAGTAACGAGTTAGGTTAACTGATCTGGGTGTAGTTCAATCGAAAATTACAAAAATGTTTTGTTATAGGCTCCCGCGCATTTGACCGAACATGGCGAAAATAATAAAAATATTGTGAATGTGCGGGTAGATGAAGAACCTACTGCTTTACGCACTCGAAGCAGCCTGCCAGTCAGCCTGTGACTACGGCCGGTGTAACCTGATCAAAACGTCAGGTAAATCTAAGGTATGTATGTACCTATACCATGATTGCTCTAATTCCCGTAAACATTATTGTAAACCGGGACTGATGCTTAGATGTGGGACATTATTAGATTCCAGGGAAGAAAAAGTTACCATTACGTGGGCCATATTAAACTCGACTGCCACCCAATTGGTAGTGTTTGTAAAGATGTATTCTGGTTGAGAAAGATGGAGGGGGCTATTTACCTTTATAGCTCCTTCCCACTTACTCATCCATAATACAAAAGCTTCAAAACAAATTTTTATTTGCATATAAACATGGTATATTGGCGCGCAAATATTATTTCCTATCAACAGTATCAACGCCTTTGTTCAAGAAATTCGTCAATGCAATAGAACTTTTGCTCATTTAGCCATTTATACAATTCTTTTTTAACTATTTTAGTGCTTAGTCCTTTGAGATACATTGGTATTTTATTGAAAATTGAAATGATAAGAAAATTAACAGCAATTATGTAATCTCACTATTCGAAGAAAAGAAAGCATATTTCAACATTTCTTAACCACATTCTTAATTTGTTCAAAAAAAAAATATTATTTATATATATATCACCCAGTACAAACGATATATCATCTAATAAATACACTATCGGACCCAAAACTTTTGGGGCCGTAAAAAATCCATTTAAACTTATATTGTTTTGCGAGGGCACGTTATCATAAAACTAGCGTGGAAACTATTAACTACTGTAGTTTGATCACCCCTGTAGATTTATACGTAAAATGGTTTTGTACTTCCAAATGGGGATTTGAATATGGAACGGTGCACTTTTACATACATACATACATACATACATACATATAATCACGTCTTTATCCCTGAAGGGGTTAAGCAGACATGAATTAACACCCACATTTCATCAATAATTGTATTCGGTTCCACGTAATAAGGGGTGCCTATTGCCGTATTCCGGGCACTATTGTTGACTCGAGCCATGCATCTAAGGCTGAGTCTGGGCTGTATATATCTGGTAGGTATCCACTTATTACCTCCAAGTTGATATTAATATCAAATAATCTGATTTCTTAACGTGCTAACTCCGTCCTGATCTAATCTCAACCTCCCATTTGGGAGGTTGAGATTAGATTCAGATAATACACTCAGTACTGAGTAAGCGTTTGAAAATTCCTGTCTGAAAGTGAACACGCGTTTCCCTCTCACATGGCTGTTCTGTTCTGATTTCTGTGACCTCAATTATCAGTATGATACTTAAAATCACCGAAATACATTAGAACACATAGAACACATTGGCTTCTAGTAAATACTTCGAATGGGATGCCCAAAAACTTACACAATACATCTAAAAATGGTAATCAACACAAAAGTAGGTTCTCCATTGTGCTTGACTGAACAGTTCGTATGTAGCAATATTTTCCGCGCTACTGAACTAAAACGCTGGCTGTTGGCGCCCCGGATAATTTACTTAAAAGCCTTCAGCGATGATCGCTGCGAATTCTCCTAAGTAACGTCTTGATGTAAGTGTGTCATTCGAGGACCGTTGTGTATGACGGAGATATAAAGATTACCTACGCATGTTCGGTAGCTTTTTCAGAATTTTGTTGTAGAATCTTTGATGGAGATGCTCATACACCCACGTTCAGGTTCACCAATCGGTCGTACGTAACACAGGGCATGGCTTACCAAGTTAATGGTGTAATGTATGTTTATTATCGGATAAGAAAAAAGGACCTATCACAAAAAGTACAACTCGTGCGAATTAACATGGCTCCTGGCTCAAAAACAACCCTCCTTCCCGCGCAAGGTCCCGCTCTCAACTTGCGAGACCAGGAGCATCCGCAACACTGTGACCGTTGCACGTTTGTCTTAGTTTGTGTTTCGTAGTTGTTGGTTGTCGAATTTTATTTGAGATTTGTAATTGTTACTTTTGGGAAGCCAGGTGCCATGTTAATAGCCGAAATTTCGGGACTGCGAGTAGACGAATGAAAATTAAGAAAAAAAATACTCATTCAAAGATATCCAACCTACTTACTTTATTCTGTGTAACATTAGTTACATAAACTCCTAAACATTGAACCAAGAGTCACAAAATCAGATTTACAATTTGTGGTCCTCATAAGGCGACTCGGTGCTTCAGTTTTACAGCTGGAATTCGTGTCATAACCTGTTACGAGACTACCGCGCCGTGATGGCTCCGCGGTCGTGTCACAATCGCCTTTACGACCCAGCCTGCCAGTGCGGTATGTAAATCTTGGAAATTAGAGGTGTCGTCAACGATTCGCGTATTCGGAGATGTAATGAAGGAATGTTCGACTTGTAGAGGTGCATATTGAAATATTATACAGTTGAAAAAAAATATACACGTAATTGAGGACCTGCTCCTTTTTTGGAGTCGGTTAATAGCAGAGCCGTAATCATAAATGTCAATAAGCACAGTGGATTTTCATACAATGTAATATATATAACTATACTATTAAATTGCGCGCATATAAGATAAGTTAAAGGAATGCAAGGAGGATTTAAATTTGTAACATGCGAACTGGGAATGCCCGTGTGCAACATTAGAGGAGTCACACTAATGCTGCCGATCCTGTAAGAACAGAGAGTTTCTGTGCCGTCATTGCAGAAGACAAAGCAGGACAAGTCTTTAGTCTTCCCACTGACAGCACAAAAGCCGATCGTTCTCACTAGTTCCAGTGGAACTAGTCCCGGTGGAACTAGTGAAACCTTTTCTTCTCATTAGTTGCGTTTAATTTTTACTGGAACTACTGAAACTGTTTCTTCTCACTAGTTCCATTGCACTTTAGATATTAACTGGAGACGATATAACTACAATTAAAACAATATAATTTAAGCGATAACTTCAATACATTTACAATAATAATCTCAACTACCATTGTAGTAATTTGAGCAAATGAAAAAAAAATACAAAACATTAGATATGTACAAATAATAAAATTGTAAAGCAATACTGATATTAATTATGACCTAAGCTTATCTAGGAATTGGGAAATAGTTATATCTCCTATTATGAGCTCCATCTGAGTTTCTCTTATAAAATCATCATTTTTAGTGGATGTTTTTTTTTTCTTTTTTATATAGGACTAGCGGACCCGACAGACGTTGTCCTGTACACACGTCTTTAATTTGCGATGATAGCGCCGTCCGCCGGATCTAATGTAAAACATTCCAAAATCAACAACTCCTTATAAATAAGAAATTAATTGAAAAAACATTTTCCAGTAGACCAAATTGTAAATCTAAACCATTCTCGAATCTCCACGAACACACACAAAAAATTTCATCAAAATCGGTCCAGTCGTTTAGGAGGAGTTCAGTCACATACACACGCACACAAGAAATATAATATTAAGATAAGACAATATGATTTCACCTCGCCTGATGGAAAGCTAAAGGTAAAGTTGCAAGTTTTTTGGCGTTAACGTCTGGGTTGTCCATCATATATTTTCACTTAATCGCCATAAACTCTGGCTACCCTACTCATCACAGGGAATAATAACACGAGGTTATTATGACCGTGGTATTCTGTAGGACGGAGGTACATCCCCAGTCGGACAGCTCAATTGGGATGGGAATACACACAACCTTTTAAATTGCACGCGGTTAAATTATGGAGGCAGATTTCCATTTTAACAGCTATCGACAGCTGCAAATTCAGAATGGAATCGATTTCCATTCGAATTAGTGTCAGTTCGTACTCTTAAATTTTATTCAAACTTACGATTGAACTGCTGTTTGAATTGAAAGTAAGGCTGATTCACTTGTTTGATGTTCACTCGGGTGAATGCTTAATTTTTCTGTTAATCTAGTATGTTCACATGGCTTAAGCTGATATGAGACAGAATTTGACATAAATTTTTCAGTTCTTTCAATATGTCGTCGAAGAAGATCATGTGTCGTCGTGGAATTAGTTTAAACGCAATACAGAGAAAAATCAAAGTGACATCCGCATCAGCATCCGTCGTCTGCATGACTCAAGACAAAATGACAAACCCGAAACAGTTCAATCAGTGTTCAGATTTTTCAATTCATTCAGAGCGAGAGTGAAAGACACTAGATTCCAATAGTGAACAGATCAAACAGTGTTGGATTTTTTCATTAGTGAAACCAATCGACATTAATGGAATCATTTTATGTTCAGATGGAGTCTCTTTGACTGATAGGTGAAAAATGAAAGACGAAATAGAACATAAAGTAAACTGTCTGATATCAGCTCAATGATGATTGAATCAATAAATAAATAAATATTCTATGCAAGCTAAGATAGCGTGCTGCGGAGCTGTGCCAAAATTAACCAATCGAATTGCATAAAATTTCGGTCCACTTCAGTGGACGGGGATTTGCAAACTAATTTTAAAATTTAAACATTTTTCAAACACGGAGTACAGAAGTGGAGCGTGTAAGCGGAGCGATGAAACAGATCGGATAAGCGCGCTGCGCTTATCCGATCTGTTTCACGTATACCGACGACCGACTTCACGTATACCTTTTTTTATATGACACGTCAATTAGACTTCGCATCGCTTGATGGTAAGCTGAAGGCACAGTCTTGGAAACGAGGGTCACTATTACATATATAAACTATGTTAAAATGGTGACACTCAGCTTGATGGACTCATCATATGCTTTTTTACACCCGCTTAACGAACCTGGAACTGTAAAAGCAAAGACGTGAGCTGGTAAATAAGTCCAGGTCACTCCAATGCGACAAAATAAAGGGTCTCCGATATACTTGGTTCTTGAGCGGATAAACATCTGAGCCCTGCACATGTTCTTTGGAAGAAAAGAGAGGGTGGGACTAAACTAAACTAAACTAATCGCCCACCGTCAGAAGCTCAAAAACTTCACCGTGACCTCGTGGATTAGCTCTGCTTATTGAAATCAGTTCCGCGAAATAGACAGACAAAGTCCGCAACTGTGCTACGCATTACATTCCGTTCCACTACCTAGCTCCGCTCCCATTGACAGACAGCCTTATGTGTCTCTAAGACCAAAGAATACATTTATTCTTGGAAAAATTATGCAGGGTACCTATTTCTACATTATTTATATAAAACACTCAGATCAATACAAATAATGTGTACATATTTCTGATATTTGCACTGATTAAGGAACCAAACTTACGATAATATTGATAATTTTTTGCTCTTTTATCCTGAATTATGCCAAAATATCGTCGTCTTTTGGCTATCTTCATCCAATCGTTTTTGGCTATGTATCCGTTCGATCCATTTATAGGTGGGGTCCAAACTATGAGGTCGTACGTCAGCCGTTTTATTTTCTGAGAGATTTTGACGTGAATTCGTGCGCAACATTGGAGTTCGCTCGCTGTATTTTTTCATTATCGTTATTTACGATTATAAAAAAGTTTAAAGGCAAAATCGTGTTACGAACTTTCAGCTACAACGCCTACAACTTTTGGTGGGTTTGTTTGAATTTGTCGATCAACCGTTTTTAATTGATTTGCTACAATGTAAAGAGGACGGGAGCTGTTTAAATCAGACAAAATAAGACCCAGTTTTGCTATTGCCATGTTTTATATGTTGGTATATGATATCCGAAGATTTTGAAGCCCAATCTTTTAGTAATGAGTAACTTAACTGTCCATAGATTTATTACAAGGCGGAAGAACAGTGCAATGAATACTTTAAGAAAAAAGGTAGAAATATTTTTTCTTGACAACCCGATTCTACTGGGAGGGGGATTGGGTAATTAAGGACACCTTTTAGGCACCCCCGCCCTCCGCCAAAGCCGGTAGGAGAGGTAATGTCGGAAAATTGAACCGACTAAAAGGCACGCCATCTGTGTGTCGTTGCTAGTTACCGGAGGTGAGGGTGACAGGCGTATCCCTCGCACATTGGTAGACCCAGGGCCATCTCTCTCGTTCAGGCCCTACTCGGGTATTGGCACCATTGAATCCCCAACTTGCCGTAGTGCTTCTGCTATGGTGATAGGCGGCTCTACCCGTCACCCCCAGGCCCACGCTCATGAGGAGTTTTGATCACGACATTATGAACCAAACTCACCAGCAAGCCAGTTACAATATGACATGATATAAATATACACCTTTTAATAGGTACAAATTTTTACTACACATCTGGTGATTGACGAGCGATACTCTGTCACAGTGCGCACTGTGCGGTATGAAAGGAAGTTCAGCTCACGCACGCTCAAGCTGTGGAATGAACTCCCTGCTGTGGTTTTCTCAAGCGATTACAATATGGGGTTCTTCAAGAAGGGCATTAGAAGATTTCTTCACCAGCACGAATGTAACGCTCTTGGTGTTGCTTACGTCCACAGACCACGTGTCCATATTCTGTGTGCTTGTTTACCATAACATAAGTTGTATAAAAAAAATTATTATTCTATGTTGAATTAAAAAGAGAAGAAGCATTACCGTGAGTTATTTTAAAATTCAAATTAATTCAACCGTTATGCACAAAATATAAATAAAGAAGATGAACTTTCCATTTATGTTCATTCAAAACCGCCAACAAAAGTTCATTTAAATTAAACCACTTGTACAACTTTAAATATGAGATTGAAGGTATAACAAAGAATAGCATTATTTACTGTTCGCCAAAACATAAAATTACAAACATTATTCATTCAAAGTTCATTATGAAGTAGGGCGGGAATCCTTCAGAAGTTTTCATTATGGAAACGACTCAACCAATAAGAAAAGAACTGGGCGACAAGTTATTATTAATGCAGTTGGCGGAAGACACAGTCCAGTGAATATCAGTGAAATACTTGTAATTGTATTCTTAAAAAGTTTGAAGGTTTTCGTCCTTCTGATCATGTCTTTTTTTCTGATATTTTGAATGTTTTAGATTATTTGCTTGTCCATTTCATTTCAATTATTTGTGAAACATAGGTATTATAAAAGATTCTAACAATAAATATCATTGCACAATTCTTCCATTTAACATGGTATACAAATTCAATTTAAAATATGGTTAGTTTACTTACTAAGAATATGGCTAGCAGGTGCAATGTATCATTAATTCAATATCGATTTATTTATACTATAATTCATAATTATTATCATCGATATATTATAATCAATATCATCGCGAACAAAGTATCTAAATCAAATGTGACAAAAAAAGAATCACCAAACATTCGAAAGGTGTTTGTAATGGTGAACCTCTTTCATGAGACTTTTCCCTTCACTAACCATGCGGTGGTGGTGTGGAGAAGTCACATTGAGGTGATCATAAAGATTTTGAAATATTTATTCACACGTGTGTTTACCACCTCGGAGTCTGAAAAGGCTGTAAACGGCCCCAACTCGACGGTTGCCAATCTAAGGACAAGATCTGGAATACTAATACTTTCAGCAATTCAGCAATTGCAAAATTCAGCAATTTAATAATCTCAGCTATAATGTCTG
Organism: Eilema griseolum; assembly: GCA_963662185.1. Lineage (NCBI taxonomy): Eukaryota > Metazoa > Arthropoda > Insecta > Lepidoptera > Erebidae > Eilema > Eilema griseolum. Next base: position 21,513,351 of record OY759245.1, read on the forward strand.
ATCACGTCAAAAATCGTAGAATAATGGCAAAATATATTCCAATGAATGGTACGGGTGGTGAGAAGTTCTTCATAACATAACATAAACTCACGCCTATATATATCCCCGAAGGGGTAGGTAGAGGTGCTAGCACCCACATTTCGCCAGTTTATGTTTAGGTCCTAATGTAATAGGTGGCGGGCGAGCCTATTGCCATTAACCGGGTACTTATAATAAACTTGCGATAAATACACACATAACTTCGAAAAGCATCAAAAAGTCATTGGTGTGTGCCATGGTAAAACCTGGGATCGAACAGTCCATTACCCATACCACTACGCTACCTTGGTTCTTCATGGCCGAAAACCTCACCTTCAAGCTTAGGTACGTCTTAAAATTTGGCTATAGTCACGTTAAAAGTAAAAACAAACAATCTATAAATAAAAAAAAGGAGTAGGAGAGCTGACCCAAGCTTCAAAATGCAAACTTTGAAAGCAAATTTAAATTGGCGCTCTGTTGATTATACCTACTGAAACGGCACAAAGACAGCTCAAGCAAATATTTTGCGATCAATGAAATTTATTTAAATTCTGAAATGAACCCAGACGAAGTCACGAGCTATACAAGTAATTGACACACAAGGTAAGACGAGACCAAGATAAATCGAGAAACGAGTAGAAACAAACGAGCTGTGGTAGTAATTTATGAGTTACAGTTCTTCAAATGAATTACTAAATTTCTAACACTGGGTACTCAGCTTGTAAAAATGGCGGCCTCAAAGCTTGTGGAAAATTCAAATCAAAGGTAAATAATGCATATCATTTTCTACCATGCGTAGGCAGAATGGTAGGTCGTAAATTTGTTTTATATTTTTCTATTATGCAAATAAATATTGTTACCATTTCACTCACAAATAAAAACAGAGTAAAAAGAGAGGAATTGAGAATAATTCAACGCAAATATTTTTCGACTCGCATAACTTTTTACAGAGGAACATGATTACCATGATTCGATTTTTATTGAAGTAGGAGGGCAGAGGGTAATCGTATTGCTTATGTTTTTCTTGAACTACCTTCACTGAAAAAAATTCTGTCAAATTGTGTTTTTTTTAGCTTTGTATTAATTGATGTCTCATTAGATTCGTGAAGTGATTTTCGTAGACAGACCATGCAGGAAATCTCCCTTTTGCATTTCTTCCCATTAGGTTCTGTAGGGTACACTAGTCGCTTTGTGGATAGCTCTGTACTCCAACTAACAGACTAGATTTAAAAAGAATGTCCAGTTAAAGTCAAAGTTAAAGTCAAAAATCATTTATTCTGTATAGACCATTATATCGGCACTTACAAAACGTCAACAAAAAAAGGAACATGAATATCAGTTTAGTAAATGGACCACCGGTTCGAAATGCGGCCCCGAACTGAGAAGGCTCCGGCAATAAACTCAGCGGGTTTTACTTTTGTTTACTTCATCTTGTCCTATTGATTGGGTTTATGCGGCTTTTATAGACCCACTGCCACCCTAAGATTTGCAAAGAGCAGGTTAAGCCATCGGCCCCAGTTGCCATATGAACATCTATGGCTTTCGTAGGAGCCTTCAAAACTCCATCAAAGCCAACTACAGAATTTTGATATCGCCAATAAGTTTTGTTGGTCCTATGGCAGTCGTTTCATGGAAAATATCAATTAGCCACATCACAATGAGACTGGAAAGTGGAGTCCAACTGACTCTGAAAAAATATTCATTTATAACATTAGAAGGAGGTAGGACACTATATTAGTCAACTGCATTTTCTACACTGTAACTTTAATCAGTAGATTTAATTAGTGCCACTTGAGACCTACTTATAATAACAAATTTTTCAAGCACCTTGTCGCCCCAAGTCTTAACGCTTAGTTGAAAAGCAATAAAGATAAGTAGATAAGTATAAGACTCACATTAATTCTGATGTCTCGAGACTCACTTAATTATTTTCGAGTCGATAATCGAATGTCAGCGACAGTTTAATGATAACAAATTTGTTTCATGAGCTCAGTGGCGTAATTACATGTTCTTATTTTAAATTAATGTTGCACGATATACAAAGTATATGGTGTGTATGTATGTAGATGTATACCCCAGGCAATAGGAATACACAAACACTATGGTTTTTTTTATACCACTTAGGTGGCAGACAAGCACACGGCCCACCTGATGGAAAGTGGTTACCGTGGACGTTTGTAACACCAGAGGAGTCACAGTCGCGCTGCCAACCCTATAAGTACAGAGTTTCTGTGCCGTCAGTGTAGAAGACAAAGCAGGACAAGCCTTTAGTCTTCCCACTGACACCACAAATTCTTTAGTGAGCTCTGGCTACCCTACTCACCGCTGGAAACACAACACGAAGTTATTATAGCCGCGGTATTCTGTAGGGCAGAGGTACTTCCCCAGTCGATTGGGCGACACTGCTCAATTGGGCGGAAATACCGCCGTGTCCTACCTCCTAATAATATGTATTTCTATTGCTTGGGGTATACATCTTGTATACCTCTTACATTAAAATCTCCACTTACATGTACACTAGACGTTTGCTGGAAGAAAACTCAATTTTCAGTTAAGCTCGCCTTTGTACATTACACCTATTATTCTGAATAAATGTAATTTTGTGTGTGTGTGTGTGTTCAATATAGTATATAAAGATAGACAATAAGATGTAGCTTAGTGGTTACAGGGTAAACCTTATGAGTTACGATCAAGAAGTGGCGAGTTCAAATTCTGATCATTACGCTATCGATGTGAACCCACTTTTAAGCTGTGGAGGGGCTAGGTGGAAATCTATTAAGATATTTGTGTACACTTACGAGAGTAGAATTTTACCTAGTTTCACTTGCTATACACTTCTTGACGTGAGTTTCCTTTACAAGATATAATATTACTACATATATTATATAAATATTAAGTTGACTCGCTACAAAATATATTATAGAACAATGTAAAATTATGTGGTCTTGTTACATAGCTTAAGTTATTAAATAACATGTTTCCTAATTTGGACTCACTTTAAGACATTTTAGCATACAAAACATCATCCTAACACAACGCCCGCGTTTTCTCGTGAAAATCGAACCAGAGAAAATCTTTCAATTCGAGAAAATGGCATACTCAAAGAAAATACTTCTAGACGTTCTGAAACATTATAAATTCATAGGAATAGGGATCCGGAACATAGGACAGTCATTGTAATTTGATTTATATTAGTTACGGAAAAGGTTTGTTTGGATATGCTTATCTAGTACATTTTTCCAATGGTTTATTTTTACACTATTTAATATTTTTATATTATTTCTTAACATACCTAATTATAAAATTTTGACGTTCATATGTGCTCTTTGTTTGCCTAAACTGAATAAATGAAATTGATTCTTTGATTCTTTGATTGATTTTATTTGTTGGAGTTTCATCAAGATCTTCAGGGCTCAAACTCAACTCACCTGTCAGCCAATACAGGTGTATTGGCGGAAAACTTGTTCCAGAACGCCATGCATCAATCAGAAGGTACTGATTGATGCATGACGTTCTGGAATAAGTTTTCCTTTCCTAGTTGAGGTTCAGACGGCAGTCGTTCACGTAAAGGCTGTAACAAAAAAAAAGGGGAATAGAGTAATGATTAAGTGGACTGAGAACTGTAACTGCGAGTTCGGGATCCAATCGATAAGTTAATAGCTTTAAGAATAAGATTTATTTGCCTTTAAACATGGTAACGTGGATCTAACAATAAGTAAATGCAGCTTATTTAGCTGCAGATTGCAGCATGCAAACTTTATCAGTCAATATAACTTTCTTATTTTATCTAGGACACATCAATTTGACGACACCTCGCCTGATGGTAAGCTAAAGGAAGCTCAGGAAAGAGGGTCACCATTACAGACACTAAGTAATGTTACAATGGTGGTACTTAGCTAAGCGGCCTCATCAGATACTTTTTCACGCCCCGCTTAAAGGACCCGGGACTGTAGGAAGAAGGAAACACGTGTTATTTATCAGTTCTTACAATTACATGCAATTAACTTGTAGATTTGTTGTAAATGATAAAAAAATAATTATTTTATTTATTTTATTTATTTATTCATTTTGCAAATGTAGGTCGAAAGTTGGTACATGTTTGTTAAAAAGGTATCACTACATTTGGCCTTGCGGCATGCAAATTAGAGCCATACAAATAATTAGTGGACATGCATTTATACTACACTTCATTACAGTTCATTCGAGATACGTACATTATGTCAATAGTAACTAAATATCACATAATCAAAATAAAATCAAATGCGTATGTCAACTGTAATAAGATTTCATATAATCAAAATAGAATAAAATAGGTATGTCAGTAATAGGAAATAATACATTATGAAAATAAAATCAAATTAGAAAATGTCAATTACATTAATTATTAATTAAATAATGATAGCAACAAATGATATCCGTGTTCAATTTAGTAAACTCAATTAATTTAATTTCAGTGAAACACCAATTTTATCTATTTCAATGACTTGTCATTTATGTACTCTTCAACAGAATAATAACATTTCTCCAGCAAAAGGTTCTTAAGGCTACGTTTAAATTCATTTATGTTTGTGATATGCAAAATAGAAATTGGTAGTCGGTTGTAAAGCCTTGGAGCCATGCAGAACACACTACTGTTAAGATATGTGGTTGCATTAGCTGGAAGACATATCTTCATGTTATGTCTTTTACTATTAAGATTTCTATAAAGCTGCATATTTTTCCTCACGAACAACACGGTTTCCAAAATATATATAGATGGCAATGTCAAAATCTGTAGTCCAATGAAACTAGGTTTACAACTATCAGTAGATTTCAATTTACATATAGCTCTTACGCATTTCTTTTGGGCTATGAAAATGCTTTCCACACCAGTTGAATTGCCCCAAAATATGACACCGTAATTTAAAATTGGAAATACATATCCATAATACGCCGTCATAATAGTGGATACACTGGCTGTCTTAGACAACATATACAGAGAGTAAGAGTGTTGATTTATTTTTGAACATAACACTTCTAAATGCATCTTCCAATTCAGACCTTCATCTATATTTAGTCCTAAAAATTTTGTTTGTTGTACCTGTTTTATTTGTGTTCCATTATATTGTATGTCCAAGTCTGTCAGTTTATTCGTCCTATTTCTAAATGTCATTATGCATGTCTTATTTAAATTAATTTTCAAATTATTTGATGTCAACCATTTAATAGAGTCATATAAAGTACTAATTATTTCATGCTCAAGCTGGGATTTATTATTTCCAGTAAATACAACTGTGCTGTCATCCGCAAAAAGTATAGTTTTATAATTTGTTGCTTGGGGAAAGTCATTTATGTAAATGATAAATAACAGTGGTCCCAGCACACTCCCCTGAGGTACTCCAAAAGCAACTTTCCGCGGTTCGGACGAGTAATTTATTAGCTTTTTAGTAGAACTACATATTCTAGAGATCTGTGTTGTCTGTGTTCGGTCACTTAGGTAAGATCTTATCAGTTCTAGCACATTTCCCCTCACTCCATAAGCATATAACTTATCCAATAAAGTCACGTGATCCACGTAATCGAACGCCTTGGTTAGATCCATGAAAATGGCGGAGGCTTGGTTCTTTTGGTCTACTGCGGTCATAACTGTACTGAGAAAGCTATAGAATGCTATATTGATATTTTTATTCTTACGAAATCCAACTTGCTCCTCAGCAAATAGGCCATTCATTTCAAAGAAATTGTACAGACGCTCGTAGATAACCCTCTCAAATATTTTTGATATGACAGGAACAAGAGCTATAGGTCTGTAACAACCCATGTCAGTTTTGTCATCCTTTTTAAACAGGGGTTTGATTACAGTAATTTTCAGGTCATTAGGAAACACACCATGAGATGTGCATAGGTTAATCAAGTGACTTAAAATATGTGATAACCTAAAAGATATGTGTTTTAGTATCTTTGTAGAAATTTCATCGTATCCAGTGCTATTTGTCGTTTTGAGATTAAGGATGATTTTATTAATATCTTCAGGAATAGTAGGAGGCATAAACAAAGAGTTAGATTTATGACTAAAACTTATTTTGGACGTAGTTTGTTCTAATTTCGTAATTTGATCAACAAAATAGTTGTTAAACGAATTCGCTATTTGTATAGGATCACTAATAACCTCATTATTCACTGTTATGCACCGTATATATTCCCTGGGAACATTAAATTTATTATTGTTAATTACAGCCCAGGTAGCCTTACATTTATTTGTTGCGTTACTAATGAAGTTGTCATTCTGCGTCTTCTGTGTTAATTTTATAATCCTATTGAGCCTAGACGATAGGTTTTGGAAAGCTTCTTTATTTGTATTTGTACGGTTTTTCCGATACTGCCACAGAAGTTGACGTTTGCGTTTACAACATAGTCTTATGCCTTTCGTAATCCACTTTAGGCGTGTTTTTGCTGAGATCTTTACACGTACTATTGGAAAACATAGGTTATAAAATAGTCTAAACAGTTCATAAAACCTACTAAAGGCGATATTAGGATCTTGACAATCGTACACTTCCTGAAAACTGAGTGAGTCTAAACATTCCTTAAACTTTGTAATATTTACCATTGAATAGTTTCGTTTTTCAACATACCAGTACTTAAATAGATTAAAGCGTCCCACCGGTACTGCAAATAACTGTCCAGTATGGTCAGATAGTGCAAATTCCAGAACCTCGTGTGAGCAATGTCTTGTGTTGTACAATACATTGTCTAAACACTTCCCACTTACTAAACGCGTGGGTTGATTAAAAGCTGTCTTTAAATTGAAGGACCACAAAATCTGCATAAATTCAGTACATTCGGAACTTTTTTGCAGTATATCAATATTAAAATCACCACACAGTATTATTTTCTTTTTACCGTAACAGAAAGCAGTTAATAAAGAATGGAAAGCAGTAAAAAACGTGTTCAAATCTTCTGCACTATATCTCGGTGGTATATATGCATATCACATATATTTTGTGTTCTGGAAGCTCTATCCCAGAGCACTCCATAATATTTTCAATACCGTACTTATCAATATCTTGAATTGGGGCAAATACTAATGTGTTATCGACAAGTATACATGATCCTCCACGACGGTTGCGCCTACAAAATATAGAACCAAGGGTAAAATTTGGTACACTCAACCATTTCCTATCATCTCTTACCATGTTATGTTCTGTAATACAGAGTACACCAACACCCCTACCCCTACGTTCGAGCGATTCGAGAACTATAGCAAGCCGGTCCAACTTTGACATCAACCCATCCATATTTTGGTGATATAACTTTAGATCAGTCTCGAAAAAAAATACTAGAAGAAATGTTATCACTGTCAAATATAGAATCATCCTTATGCACATCAACCAGAATTAATATTGTATTATGTATTATGTTATTAATAGTGTAATGTGGGTGAGCCTATTACCGTATTCCGGGCACTATTGTTGACGAGCCATGCATCTGAGGCTAAGTCTGGGCTGTATAAATCTGTCTGATGTTTAACAACCTTAGTCGCCTTGTACGACACCTCATGGGAAGAGAAGGAGTGGCCCTAATTCTATATACACACATCAACAAAGTCTAGGGAACAAGGACATTTCTAGTTTTTATTTAAAAACCCTTTCTTGTAATAGTGAGTGTTTTATATCAATAGAAGGGTATTTTTATACCGTTTTTAATTTTAATTTAAATAAAAACATTTTCACACCAAATTTTTTTTTTTTAAGAAAGAATTGAATAGTGCCAATATTGAGTATTACAACCTTCTATGATTAGGCACAAAAATAACGAGGTAGTAAGAAATACAGTAATTAACCGTACTTTAAACGTTTTTAATAATCTGTAGGACCTTCTAAAGCATTAGCAACAGCTCGACAACGGCGTGGCATACTTAGTATGAGATTGTCAATCATCATTTGTGGAATATGGCTCTATACACTGCGAAGGTGTAAAAAAAGTTGTTCTTCAGTGTTCAGATTTTCCAAAGAATCACTGAAAGCTCTTCTCCCAAGCAAATCCCAGGCATGCTCTATGGGATTGAGGTCGGCAGACTGAGCAGGCCATTCCAACGTCGTCATATTGTGCTCGCTTAACGCATTGACCACTACCCTCGCGGTGTGTGACCGTGCATTATCTTGCATGAACATAAAATCTTGACCGAACTGCTGTCGATGAGGGATTACCATGGGGTGTATAACCTCCTGAATGTATTGGTTTGCATTCAAATTGCCCCGTATCCAAACGAGGTCGGTCCTTCCACCAAGGCGAATTCCAGCCCATACCATGATTGTTCCACCTTGGTAAGGATGAACTTCTTGCGGATTCTGGAGACGACTCCGACGTCCAGGAACTCGCCATATACGCACTCTTCTCGAATCAGGATGAAAACCGAAGCAAGATTCGTCGGAAAACAGAACCCGTGCCCATTGATGGTCGGTCCACTGTAAATGTGCGTTAGCCCACAATAAGCGACGACCTCGATTTCCACGTCGAAGAGCTGGAACCCTAAGCGGTCTGCGAGCATAAAGATTGGCTTCGTGTAGTCTTCTTCTGACAGTTTGATGGATAATAACCACTTGATGCTGAGACTGGAGGCCTGCGACCAACTGACGAGCAGTAATCGTGGGTTGCCGCCTTGCGGAATTTTGCAAGAAACGATCTTGTCGCGGGGTAGTAACCCTATTTCGTCCCCTGTGACGTTCGGCAACATCCCCTGTAGACCTGTAGCGTGCCCATAATCTGCAAATTACGCTTGGTTGGGTGTTGATAGCATCCGCTACGTCGCGTTGAGTTCGTCCAGCTTGCAGCATACCAACAGCCCTTAACATCTCTTCGCGACTTAAATGACGACGTGACATGATGACTACAGTCACAAAAATGCACAAACCATACGTAAAAGACGTATTATTGATAATAAACGTTATTTACAATCAAAAAAAATAATTTTTATTTTGCCTCAGAGAAACTGCACAATCAAACACTTTTTCAAAGATTTCCCTCCATATTCGAAAATCATTACTTATTTAAATTTATTTTGAAATTTCGAACAACTCTGTAATCTACTTTATTCTATTTTTATTTATTTGCTGCCAGTTATTTGCAAAACAAGATTTACACGAAAAAAAATAATTGGGCTCATCTTGTTCCCTAGACTTTGTTGAGGTGTTTATAATTCTTCTATAATTTAAATATCTTGCGATTGTCTATTAGCTGTAGTCCTTAACATTGGGTACACGTTACTAAGTGTTCGTCATACGTAAATACAGACAATACGGAAACCAAGTAGCTGATTTAAGAGGGCTTGAAGTGAGACAAGTATCGCTAACTGGTGCCCTTGAATTATTCAATAGGTGTATTACACCATATCTTAGCATACTGATGGGAGGAGAGATCGTCTCTGCGATTTGGCTCCTATTGGCAGAAGTATATATATTTTTTAAATTGTTTATTCAAAGAATCAAAGAATCAATTTCATTTATTCAGTTTAGGCACATAAAGAGCACATATGAACGTCAAAATATTATAATTATGTATGTCAAGAAATAATATAAAAATATTAAATAATGCAAAAATAAACCATTGGATAATGATTCTTTCGCTGGTTCGGTAGATTAGTTCTACTGAGAAGATACCAGCAAGAAACTCAGCGAACTACATTAGAACTAGATTATTTTTCTTTTATAAATTTGTTTTGGTTTTCAATTTATTTTGTGCGAGCAAGCAAGAGACATATGTTGACCACGCATTAACATCATTAAGGTACTCATCCACTTTATAGTACCTTTACTCATTAAAGTTTTTTCACTTCATTTTAAATTTATTTATTGGCATATTAATCAAGTCCTGAGGAATTTTATTAAATATTTTTAAGCAGCTGAATGAAAAAATGAATCACCAACCTTGTGAAGCCTAGGTTTTGGTACTATTGACAGAAATACATATACACGTGTGCAAAAAATCCCTGACTCCCGAGCTAGTTCTGTAAAAAGTGATGATACAAAATTATTTTATAGAATGTAGTTTGTGTGCGTTGAATGTCTTACATATTATAATTTAAGAAGCTTCAGGTATGTAAAGTCAATACGTTATTGTAAGGGTCAATTCAGATCAGGCGGAAAATACTCAAACACTTTTAATATTTTAAAAGGCTGAAACTATTATGCAACATTAAATTTTATCCTATAGAAACAAGTGAAAAACTAAAACACAACTACTGAAAAATCATGCCGTATAAATAAATCTCAAGGATAGCCGTGCTCGTATGCCACTTTTCTCTAGAATATATTATTTGTTAGACTAAGTGGCACACAATCTACAAGCATACATACATACAAACCCTGTCAAAATCATAACCTTCCCTTGTCTCTGCCGTAGTCGAGTAAAAACAATAAGGCGTTTTTGCTTATTTTAATCTTTAACTTAATGGCAACGCAAAGCATTTTTTTGCATGTTTCGAATTGACCCAAATTTTTTTTAGAGTCCTCCATATAACCTTAATCATCTGTGTATCAACTCCGCTAACATGCATGCCTACCATGAGGCTCTGTTACCTGTTTTTCTCTTGCAATGCAGACATTTCCTCGAATACATCCCACCCGACGGCGATGGCGCTTATGTCCAATTCGAACCGAGTAAATCCGCACGTCGCTGCGTCGTCTCGGGTCTTCAGAATCCGTTGTAAAATGTCCTATAAGGATTTTCCTCATATTCCGCCCCTAGAATATTTGCCTAAGCCGAAAGCGATGCGATAACAGCAAGTAGCCATGGGTAGTACAATACATCTCAATCAATTTATCGGAATTTATCTAAACACTAACAAAAAATGTATCACATACTGTTTATAAAGCTTTGAATCGTCGATATTTCAAAGGTTCGTCCTTTTTCTACATCAAAAGGCATTCCAACAAGGTGGGATAGGGCGTACAGTTGAATATCTACAATTAAACATTCTCATGTATTTAGCCGCGTGGTTCCCGGCAGATTAGAATTTGGACCACCCTATCTCTTCCAATGCGGTGTCGTACAAGGCGACTTAGGGACAGGGCTGTTTAACATCAGACAGATATATACAGCCCAAACTCTGCCTCAGATGCATGGCTCGAGTTAAAAATAGTGCCCGGAAGACGGTAATAGGCTCAGCTCCTATTACGTGGGATCGAATTGAATAATTGGTGAAATATGGGTGTTAATTCATCTCTGCCCAACCCTCTGGGGATAAAAGCGTGATTATATGTATGTGTGTAAATATTCTCATCAACAGCATTATCCTTTCGTCCAAAATTTACACCACGGAGACAGGGTCCTCTTTTTCTTATTGAATGGTTTGTTAACTTTTACGAGAGTGGCTGCTGATATTAATGTTTAAAAAATCAAGTATTTAGGTAATATACATGCATGTCTAGCTTGGAAATATGGTAAATTCTTTAAAGGTTTAAGTACCATTATCATAACCTTCGTTAAGTTGCAGGTACGGAAACGAAACCAACTTCCTGATACCGTATCACAGGTTAGTTGCTAGCACGGACTGAAGCATGGTTCTGAATCCGTCCAGTAACTCGACATCTATAAATAGCTCTGTTTTTTGTATTGATTTTAGTTACTTAAGCGTTATATATAAATATTGATTAGTGCTCAATAACGATTATATATTAGGTATATTCATAATTAATTCAAAAACAAGAGTTATAAAACTACAAACTGCTGATTGATGTCACTTGGTGGAATTTATAGTTACAGATATTGAGAACTCATTTGTACTTTTTCCACAGTATTTATTATTGAACCTAACATCCTCAAAGGTTTACATTGTAACAACAACAACAACAAGAAAAACAAAGCCAAACATTGTGAACCCTTGAGTATACTGTTTAAATCGGTAAGGTTCAATAATAAATAACATAACATAAACTCACACCTAAATCCCCGAAGGGGTAGGCAGAGGTGCTAGCACCCACATTTCGCCAGTTTTGTTTAGGTCCCAATGTAATAGGTGGCGAAGTCTATTGCCATTAACCGGGCACTTATAAACCTGCAATAAATACACACATAACTTCAAAAAGCATCGAAACGTCATTGGTGTGTCATGGTAAAACCTGTGATCGAACCCGAGACCTCGTCTCACCAGTCCATTACCCATACCACTAGGCTACCGCGGTTCTTTTTCAGAACTTTGCGGAAAAAGTACAAATGTGTTCTCAATATGTGAATAATACACAAGTTTAGGTTCTAATCCGTTTGATTTCCTTGCTCAAAATAGAGCAAAAGTTGTCTACATTGATACATTCTGCTTGCCATGGACTAAAAGCGCTTCCGCCTTCAAACAAGTTTGCCAACGCAAGCCAAAACGGCGACTGAAGAATCCTTTTTTATATGCTTACGAGCCGTCATCGGGTAGCCAAACTTGGTCCTTTACGGGTATTATTTACCCATTTCTTACGAAACACGCTGTAATATCGGATAGGGGGTGTATCTATCGGATCCATTTTCCTATGACTATGTTATTTTATGGCCCATGTGTAGTTGAAAGAGTTATGAATTTTGTTTGAAGGTTTTTCGTATGGTTTTTTGGCCACTACCTTTATGTGATATAAGCTTGTTTTGGTGCAGTAAATGTAGTGAAAATAATTGGATTCTATTTTGACCATGCAGAAAGGAAGCTGATTAAGGAAAAATAGGCCCTTTCTAAAAGATTTATTTAGGTTTTCATCTCAATATATTCCCTGCAAATAGACGAATATATATATATATATAATATATTCGTCTATTCGTAGAGAATAACCAAATCTGGATATGCGTATAATTTGAAAGTATGCTGAAAGCGGGTAAGAACCAAAGAAAATAGTGCGCATTGTTCCAATTATAATTATTTCCAATACTACTGAAGCTGACTTCAGCTAAAGATGGGAAGACTAAAAGCTTGTCCTGACTGATCAGGACAAGCTTTTAGTCTTCCCATTGACAACACAGATACTTTCCAGTGAGCTCTGGCTACCCTACTCACCGCCGGGAACACAGCACGAGGTTATTACGGCCGCGGTATTATGTAGGGCGTAGGTATTACCCCCATCGGTCTGCCCATATGAACGGAAATACCATCGTCTCCTACCTCCAACTTATTTTGAAGGTATGAACCTACATATTGCCCTCTCTTGCTTAACCTAACCAATAGTAATGGCAACTCACAGTATCTTTACTGACCACTCTTGTGAAAGCGGTCACAAGGATTCGAAAATTTTGCTATATAAACAACACACATTTGTTTTATTCCCAGATGTCTAACTACTATTACAAACAATGTAATATCCTCATTACGTAAAATATTCTATCTACAATATTTAAAGTATTTTCTCGTTGTGTCCCACGGCCATAGCTACAAAACACCCTACATAACATCATTCATATAATGAAGGGGAGGATGCAGAGTTTACCATTGTGGAAAGTTTAGGCCATTACAACAGAACATGGGATGTACTCCGTATCGCGTGATTTAGATTCGATTAGAAAGAAAATAAAACTTTTTAAGACTGCGCCACGCCTTATTATAAGCTGACGTTCAATAATGGCCGCCATTTCCGATGCTATCACTAAAATGGCGGTCGATTCACTTAGTGGCGGTATAATCTATAGAAACAAAATCTACCTACATTTTCGTGAGTTTACTGGAACTTCAGAATCACTCGTAGTTTGTTCTCAATTACATTTTGTCAGTTTTAAAATCACACGTTTTAAAAAGTTAATTTAAGTGAATTGGGTCCAAAGATGATCTTAATAATTATATATAGGATAATTATTAATAGGAGCGCAATAAAATCTTTATGTGGGTGACCCAAATATCAAGTAGTAAAATGCCAAGCGTCTCGCTTATACGTATTTGAATAATTCTATTTTTATTCCACGATTTTGAATATTGAGATGGCCTCTCCCTTTTCTTTGTATGAATGAATGAAAGAAAGAATGAATGAATGAATGGTAATTTATTTGTACGAAATACGGTACAATACAGGTGGTAGGTATACAGTTACAATAGGAAACTTAGCGTATTTGGCATGCAAACATTTTAAATACATTAAATACTTTTTGCCACTTATGTGGCAGACAAGCACACCTGATGGGAAGTGGTTACCGTGTACCATGGACGTATGCAACACCAGAGGCGTTACACTCATGCTGCCTGAAGAATCTCTCGAATATCTGAATCTCTATCTCCTGGAAACAAGTCTGTGCTCTTGTCAATCAACAAGTCTTGTCTGTCAATCGACAGGTGTAATGGATGGTCATCTGACTAACTCTTAGAGGCGAGTCTGTGTAAGGGTCTCGTCCTAGAAAGAGTGTAATGACTTTTTTATACAACTTAGGTGGCAGATAAGCACATAGCCCACCTGAAGGAAAGTGGTTACCGTCACCTATAAAAGTGTGTGCTTTAATAGCTGGAGCCAAACTTACCTGTAGATTGACTTAGAGGCAAGCTCACCTGGTTTTCATTTGCAAAAAAATCCACCCCGGCATCTAAAGGCACAAGATGGCTAGCTGGCGGGGGGAAAGTATCCGAAGATATTTTCCAACAAAAAAGGTCACCAAATACTTAAATGTATACACCATTTATTGCACATGCAGGATCTACCCTACGCTAAATCTATGATAAAGCATTTGCGCTTTTATTTTGAGCATAGACAGTATGGCGACCGTGTTAATATAGATGATATATTACACTTTTAGCGTTAATGGCGGCAAAAAGAAAACTATTGAAACAGCGAGCGCCGCGTCGGCCGGCTAAGTGTTTGGAGTGTTTGAATGCATTTGGGTTGATGTAAATGGACGTTTAAATACTTTGCATTATAACACCTTCATGTGTTCATTTAGTTGCAGCATGAATTTGAAATCAAAAGGTAGTGTCACCTCAAATAAAACAATGTGGATGTCAGTTATCGCGGCTGTTCATATCTTCGGTGGTACACAGTCGATTGCAATGAATTTTAACTAAGACCTTTGTAACAAGCAGTTCATGCGTTAATCGCGACCACCTTTCAAACATTTTATGATTTGAGATTGAGAGATTCGTAATGTTTATTGTTTTTTTCCGAGTAAGCGATATTTCAGCGCTATTACAAGCGCTATGATCACGATGTACTGACGACCGCCGAGCTAGTTGTTATAGGGCAGACCTCTACCGTCTACCCTATTCCGCTCTCGTTTGTTACGCGCATCGCCCCTACTACTGTCCGCATTCTCGCTCTGTACTCAATCACGTTCATGACACACAACACTCACTGAAGCGACTGGCACAGGTTTTGGAAAAAAAACAGTAAACATGGTAAATATCCCGGCGAGTTTTACATTATAAAAGTCAAACAGTTGTCCCCTTTACGTTGTAATTTTCTTTTCCCATAGTCTGGAACATAGTCTTAATACTATTTTTAGCCCGGGTACAATTCCTGCAAGCTGTGAGAGTTGGTTCAAATTTTAAAGCTGGCAGAGTACTAGTCTTTATTATTATTAAAAAGATAGCTGGACGATCTTACGATAAGATTTTTTTATACCACTTAGGTGGTAGTCAAGCCCGCTGCCCACCTAACGGAAAGTGGTTACAGTGGCCTATGGACGTGTGCAACACCAGGGGAACTACACTCGCGTTGCCGACCCTGTAAGCACAGAGAGTTTCAGTGCCATCAGTGTTAAAGACAGAGCAGGACAAGCCGTTGGTCTTCCCACTAACAGCACCAAAGCTCTCCAATGAGCTCTGGGTTCCCAACTCACCACCGGGAACACAACATGTGGTTATTATTACACGCGGTATTCTGTAAGACAGAGGTACTTCCCCAGTCGGACTGCTCTCTCTCTCTCGTCTTGTCTCGTCTCGTCTCGTCTCGTCTTGCCTCGTCTCGTCTCATCTTATCTCGTCTTATCTCATCTTATCTTCCGACCGACTGAGTGATTCATACACAGAGCACAAATCGCTGGAGCTACAGACTTGAAGTTATGGCAGGTGATACCGTTTATGGTATTAACATCCATTAAAAAGTATTTTTAGAAATCTAGTGAATTTCTAAAGGCGACGAACAGTTGTATGGAATAATTTCCATAGGATTCTTTTTCGAATTTATACCTGGGCAAAGGCTAGCCGGGCCGCTAGTAAGTAATATAATTATACTACCCCGCTCTCAAAAATCTATCATAAAACTATTAATAAAACTATCAAAAAGGTATTTCACTAAGAGTGTTCATCATCTGAAAAACCATTGTTAGCCTATATAGAAAAAATCTTACTTTTAGAAGATTTAGTTCCTGTCAGCATTGGCCGATCGACCTTGAATATATTTTACTCCAATATATAACCGTAAAAGTATTGGCAAAGGAAAATGGACGATACTTAGAATGGAGAACCAGGAATGGAAACTTTTAAAGGAAGCATTTTAAGAGATTATCGGAAGCGTTCGGATTTGCAGGTAAACTCTTGAAAACTTCGAACGATTTTTGAGTACTTTATTTCAAGATTTTTCTTATACTATTTATTTTCATGTACGTACGATAAAATTCGTCGTTTATGCTCTTGCATTTAGTGACTGTGCCTCTAGTGTTAGCACTGGCAAACTAGTACTTAACCGTCTTTTTGAAGACGTCACTTTTTTAATAACGATTTTCGCAGAGCGATAAGGCCGCCATCTGTACTCATCCTACCACACTGTATCTCTTTAAATGTTGTGTTTTCTCTTTGGTGTACATAGTCGGATATTATTGTAATATACTTTCATGTAATCACTATCACACCTGTTGAGTAGTGATCAAACGAATGTAGTGTATTGTGATAATGTGGTCGATGTTGAATCATGTTAATATAGAAGAAACCAATTCACTCTTGAGTTAATAATAATAATAATAATAATAATAAATCATTTATTTCAGGCAATAATAGAAAAGTTACAGGATGTTAAAAACTTATTCTACGGCCCATAAATATATACCTTAAAACTAAAAATACATATAATATATCTTAACCTAAAACACACGTAATGACGTCGACGTGTCACGGGACGGGGAGTCGCGTGTCGGCAGGCGTCCTCGGAAGCGCCGAAACTTCACCCCCGTCGGCCAAAAGTCAGGACGCAGGATGGTAGCGGTGTGGCTGTTTGGAACTCGCACCACAAAAGAGTTGAAGCTCACGTTGTGACGAGAGTCCAGCTTCTCCACCCTTAAGCCCATCCCGGTTTTCTTTTGGAGATAGTTCGCGACGTCTACGATCTTCACGCTGTGATGTACACGAGATACGTAGACCATCGTCGAAGGGACCTCTGCGCGGAACTGCTGCTCAATGCTCCTCGCTGCAGTACCACACTGGTTCTTGCGGGAGGACTTCTTCTTCTTCTTCTCAACAACTTTGAAGTCCTCCACATCACAAGGCTCCTTCCCCGGCGCCTTGACGGATGCAGTGTTGCATTGAATGACACTACACTGCCGTCTCTTTGTGGGTACGGCTGTAGGGGTGCTGGCCGTAACAGCTGCGTAGTCACGTGGCTGAGGAACTTGCAACGTGATATTCGGCCTCTTCACGGACGATGAAGGGGCAGCGGGGGCGGCGGGGCGCGCGATCGTGTTCGCGGCACGCTCCTCGGCCATCGGCGACTCAGGCGAATCAAATTTTGCTGACTCAAAACTGCAAAATGACGCATTCTGCGCGCCTCGTCGTACGTTGACATTATTAGAGGCTACATTATGTGACGTACTAGCTGTATTACTGTTACGGAGTAGCAATAATTCCGCTTGTAGTCCTCTGATAGTTTTATCAGAAGTCTCTAATTTTGCCAACACATCAGCAAGGCTGGACTTCAAGAACGTGATGTCCTTGAGAAGTCTTGTGACATCTACGTGGTCGAATCCCACCGGCGGAAGCTTGTGCAGCTCCTTCGCGACGAAATCTGGCACGTCATCCGGGTCAGTTTCCTTCAGCAGGGTGATGATGTCCTGCACACTTCGTTCCCCTCCATCCCTTCTGCGAGATGGCATCTGGGCAGTTTTGCCAACCGATTGGTATAGCAGCGCCTTCCCGCTGCAGACCTCCTCTTCCTTGAAATTGGACTTGCAGATCTGCAGGATGCTGATCTCGTCCATAGTGTCGACTGCATTCTGGATGAACGCCAGTAACTCGTTCACTATGATCGCCTTGTTGGTAGCCATCGTGGCGATGTAGGGCAGCGGCGCCCGAGCGGCGCGTTTCGCGAATTAATTATTTTTATTAATTAATTACGTACTATGCATTAGTGAGACACGACCGTCGCCGACCGCGCATCACAACACTGATGAGTTAAGTTAAGGTTTCAGTTAAGGGCTCATAGGTTTTTATGGAACAGTGACTAAAGCAGGTCATTTTCCTTTTTAGCTGCATGCATATTTATCGTACTGCTGAAACATTTCGTGTGTATGAATGAAATATCTACCACATAACGGTAGCGTGTCGCCATCGTTCGACATAGATAATTTAGAGTAACATTTTCTTTACTTGATCAATATACTGAGGAATGATGTATCAATATACTCAGGTGAGATGGTCGCCATAATAACCTCGTGTTGTGTTCCCGGTGAATAGGGTAGCCGGAGCTCACTGGAGAGTTTATGTACTGTCAGCGGGAAGACCAAAGGCTTGTCCTGCTTAGAGTTTTACACTGTTGGCTCAGAAACTCTTGTGCTTACAGGGTTGGCAGCGCGAGTATGACTCCCTCGATGCTGCACACGTCCATAGGTCACGGTAACTACTTTCCATCAGGTTGGCCGTGTGCTTGTCTGCCAACCAAGTAGTATTAAAAAAATAACGCCTGTCACCTGTGGCCGAATTAACGATCTTATAAATGAAGCTAAGCTTTACATATAAAATCGAGATCATTTCCAGTATTTTGCTATCCAAATTCTGAAACTAATATTTCGTACAAAAAGCACGTACAAAAACTTCTACAAGACAACATTCAATATACAAACAATTACATTAAGTGTCTGGCATCCAGCCAGGACTACAAATTAATAATACGATTTATATTACTATATCTTACTATTCAAATACTAATTGCATTGCTTGATTCACTTAGAGTTGAAAGCGCGATTCATGAAATATGATCAACGCCATCTATTGAGTGCTGCTTAATTAATTTTAACGTAATGATTTTGTTAAATTGAGTTCAGCTTAACTGGTTCTAGATTTCACTAATAGTATCTAGCATCCTATTTATAGTTCGACAGTTGTAAATGTGATAGAGCTATTTAGAAAAATATGCTATAATTTTACCCGCTTGTGTTACTGATCGCGCACGTCATTATAGTCCAAGGATAGTAGCTTTTAGTTAAAATATGTATTTAAATTCAAAATAAATACTCTACGATGAAATATAAGTATGTTCATTTGCAATCTAGAAGTTAGTTAAACTATGCTTACTTTGGGTCTGGAGAGCGCTGTGTACAATCTCATAGAATATTTACATACATACATACATACCTATATAATCACGCATTTATCCCTGGAGGTTCGGGTCGGGTCGGGTCGTGCAGTGCTGCAATCACTCGATGTCCGGAAAGCCAGTGGTCCGGATGGTATTCCAGCGGTAGTTTTGCAAAAATGTGCAGCGGAGTTGTCTCCAATGCTTACGCGCCTGTACCGGCTGTCCTACAGTTCGGGTTCAGTGTCTTTGCCTTGGAAAGAGGCGAATGTTCAGCCGATTCCCAAGAAGGGGGATCGCTCGGAGCCAGCTAACTATCGACCCATAGCCGTCACCTCAGTGCTGTGCAAAGTGTTCGAGCACATAATCAACAAACAGCTCATGCGGCACCTAGAAGATCACTCCTTAATTAATGACCGGCAATATGGCTTCAGGCCGAAACGGTCAACGGGTGATCTTCTAGCATACGTTACCCATCTTTGGGGTGAGGCTATGGACAAGCACGGCGAGTCACTGGCAATTAGTCTTGACATCGCCAAAGCTTGCGATAGAGTCTGGCACAAATCGCTTCTTTCCAAGCTACCTGCCTTCGGTCTGCCTTCTAGGCTGTGCAGCTGGGTTGCTAGCTTCCTGTAGGGGCGCCGTATTCGCGTCCTTTGTGACGGACGAGCTTCGGAGTTTCTGCAGGTAAATGCTGGCGTGCCCCAGGGGTTCGTCTTATCACCCACTCTCTTTCTTCTGCATATCAACGACATGCTGTCTACCGGCAATGTTCATTGTTATGCAGACGATAGCACTTTACATGGAAGTTATCATGGACATCCTGCGGCCAAGCAGTCAGATATCGCAGAGAAAAGGAAACTTCTTGTCACTGAGCTTGACGGGATCCTGAATCACATTTCTCAATGGGGCTCTGAGAACCTGGTTGAGTTCAATGCCAAGAAGACGCAGGCATGTGTATTTACAGCAAAAGTATCTTCTTTCCTTCCCCTCCCCACTCTTCAGAGCACGCCACTGCCACTGCAGGACAATCTCAATATCCTAGGTATGGATGTTCGCTACAACCTGAATAACAAAAATTACATCGAAAGTATCATCAAAACAGCCTCACGAAAACTCGGAGTCCTGAACAGAGTGAGACGATTCTTCACGCCGGAGCAGCGGTGTCTTCTATACAAGACACAAATTCGCTCCTGTGTGGAATACTGCTCGCATCTCTGGGATGGTTCAGCAAAGTACTTACTAGATGCTCTCGACAGGTTGCAGCGACGTGCGGTCCGCATCAATGGGAATCCCGAGGTCACGAACACCCTAGAACCTTCACAGATGTGTAGAGATGTTGAGTCCATGGCTGTATTTTACCGTCTGTACCATGGGGAGTGTTCTGATGAGCTCTACCAATTAGTCCCACCCTCCCCTTTCCTACACAGGACAACACGTGCAGGTCTTAGATGTCATCCGCACACGGTGCAGAACATCCGATCAAGAACCAAGCGGTTCGGAGACTCTTTCCTCTGTCGCACCATTAAGGCCTGGAATTCATTACCAGCTCACGTGTTTCCTTCTTCGTACAGTCCCGGGTCCTTTAAGCGGGCGTGAAAAAGCATATGATGAGGCCGTCAAGCTGCACCATTGTCACACGGTATGTGTAAGTAATGGTGACCGTCTTTTCTGGGACTTTGCCTTCAGCTTACCATCAGGCAAGGCGAAGTCTAATTGACGTGTCCTATATAAAAAAATAATAATAATAATTGTATTCGGTCCCACGTAATAGGGGGTGGAGCCTATTGCCGTATTCCGGGCACTATTGTTGACTCGAGCCATGCATCTGAGGCTGAGTCTGGGCTGTATATATCTGTATGTATATAGAATATTTCGTATGATTATTTATCTAATATATAAAATTCTCGTGTCACGGTGTTTGTAGTTAAACTCCTCCGAAAAGGCTTGACCGATTCTCATGAAATTTTGTGTGCATATGAGGTAGGTCTGAAAATCGGACATCTATTTTTTTCATTCTCCTAAACGTTAAGGGTAGTCACACCCCTAACTTTTTTTTAACATGGCTAAACAACGTCTAGTAAACAACGTAGCCTTGTCAGCTAGTTATGTTATGTTATTCCAGTCTATAACCAGACCCTCTAGACAAGTGGCAATTTGTTGGCCGGTGTATGATAGAATAGTATGACAAATATTTGACATCCCATTGTCATTTATGACAGTCATCAACGTTTGTCATTAAGGTCAAATCCCATACATTTGTTATTCTATTCCATCATACGACGGCCAACGAATCGCTACATATCTAGAAGGTCAGACAGAAATTATGTATAGAGACGTTTTATAGAACTGGCACTTGTCTAGTGGGGCTGAACCATTTATCTGTTAAGTGAATAAAAAAGAATCTTGAATACCTGCAAATATATACAACTAGCTGTTGCCCTCGGCTCCACACACGTGGATGTCAGTTATCGTGACAAAACATAGCCTATGTCATGTCTCAAGGTCTAATCTACCCCTGTACCAACTTTAATCAAAATCGGTTCAGTGGTTTAGACATGAAAGCGTAAAAGATAGACAGAGTTACTTTCGCATTTTACAATACATATGACTATTTTGATGGCACTTGGTGGAAACTACTATACATATTGAATAAGACACTTTATACTTTTATAATATATTTTATTTTTCACCAGACCGGTTTACAATCCTATAAATACAATCCTTTGAGAATGCCGTAAGGCGAAACCGGTCAAGTGAAAAAAAAAATACAGTGGAACAGTACAAAATCTCTCATTTAACATATTAGTATGGATTTTCCTTACTTATAATCTTGAAACAAATACTTCTAACAACAGTATCCAATACAAAAACAATAACACTAAGAGTCTGGCATCTAGCCAGTGGCACCCATCAATGCTTTGATGTACAGCGATAATCTCACTATTCAATTACCAATTCCATTGTTTTGTTTCATTTAGTAATGAAAAAAGACGTAGTACTGAAATAGGTCTTATTATCTTGTATCTGTAGGCCTACCAAGAAACACACGTCCGAAGTTTCCGTTCGAAGTTTCGGGTAATTGATTGTATTGGTACTATTAAAGGTAGGTTGTTAAGTAATGCTCGTGAAGGAGTAGGCGGGGCGGGCGCGGCAGCTGGAGCGATGAAGGATCGCAAGCCAAGCCGCCCGAGCCTGGCGTGCCTCCCCGTTTTCCGAGGACGAGTTGGAGACTCTGTAGTCCCCACACACCCGAGGAGAGGGCCAGATCGTGAGAGATGGCCGTGGGTCGGCTGGGGTGCGAGGGGTATGCCTGACAACCTCACCTTCGGCAACCAAAACGACCCACAGGCGGCGTGCGTTTTAGTCGGTTCGAGTCCGACATAACCTCTTCCACCGGCTCCGGTGGGGAGGTATCCGTGGGGATTTCGCGCACGTAATAAAAAAAATAGGTTGTTTATCCCTATATCGGGGCCGAAGACGGTACGTGATACTTCACTTCGGTCTGACCCTACCTTTTTTCTTTCGGAAATCCTTACGGTTCCCACCCCCGTCAGCCGTTGGGGGTGGTTTTGTTAAATTCGGACCATCTAAAACCGCATGACGGCTACGGTTTTTATATTTGGTTTTTAATTGCCAGGGTTTAAAGTTTCCCTGCAACATCTACTGTTTTATAATAGCTCCATTCGAGTGTGCGAAGCGCGATGTTCCCATCGAAACGTGAGGGTGAACCTGTCAATTCCAGGCCTGCGCTTGATGGTAAGAGCAACATGCCTGTTCTCCACAGTGCTGTCTGGAAAGCCTCCAGGCACTCATCTAAGGCTGCTCCTGCCGTGACCGGTATTTACCATAGTGACAGCAACTCTCCTACGGGGGAGAGAGGTGAAAGTAATGTTATGGTTAGAATACGTTACGATTTTCGTTCGTATTTCGTGCGGATCTGTAGTTTTGTATGTCCCTACGTTTCATGGTAGCCAATCTGTTTCCTTGTTAAAGCTTTTAGTTAATGCAATTATCTTATGTTTTAATACGCTAAGTGAAAACTTCAAGACCCTTTTGTGTATGACTATGTGTTTTTGAACGTGAATTTATTGCCAGATATTCTACTCACATTTTCTTTTTTTTACAAATCTAGATATACATGTATAATATGGTATGTGCTGTTTTTTACGTTCTTATCCGATCCTAATTCGTTAGTCAGATGGCAGTCGCTCCACGGAGAACTTTGATGTTCTGCCACATCACTTTTAGATTTAATTTTGCTTTAAGTTTAAAATACCGCATTGACTCTAGACACTTTTTTGTTTCATATTAATAATAGTGAATAATAATAGTGTACTTTTAATTTCTTTTGTGTATATTCATAAGCGGAGTTTACCTATAAATGATTGTTGTATTATGATCTGTAATCTTTGCATGAATTTAGTTTGAGTTTTTTGTAAGTAATTGTTGGTGAACCTTAATTATTAAAATAAAAAAATATGGAAAGCCAACCTCAAAATGTTTAGAGATGATGAGTGTGATACTTTGTGACCTACATGGATTGTATGTAGTTATTTGAGTTTGAATGCAGATGTGTATGTGCGTCACAACCAAGAAGACTTGTGTAATACTTCATTATAATATTTCAAATACACACTTCTGAAACAAAACACACTGAAGAAAAAAAACGCTAGGACCCTAATTCAGTCAACCGTAAAACCCTTTAAATAGAGATATCCAAACATAACCCTCAAAAAGTCAGCACGCATCTTGTCGGAATAAATTCTTCTTCAAGAGTAAGTAATCACTTAACGAAATGAGCGGAAATAACGTCTGTGTGAATCGAGACGCTTAAACGAGCTTTATAAGAACTTGTGAGAGCGTATTTTGTTGAAACCATGTTTGATGTTTAATCTGAACACTATAAAGAGGTTTTGTTTAGAGATAGGACATTATGTTACCAAGTTTAGAAGACCCTGACAAATAAAGTCACTAAATAGTGATGTGTTCAGGGAGTGAGGTCACCAGTTACGATTGTGATAAGTGTTATATAGTGCCATCTGCGTAACAGCGGATGCGGTATTTTTGGATGTTTTTTTACGTGCGAAAGTACTCCACGGATACCCCCTCCCCCGCTCGCCGGAGTCCGATCACTCCCGATCTGGCCCTCCTTGGCTGTAGGTACCACAGAGTTCCCCAATTCGTCCTCGGAATTGGGGAGGCGCGCATCGCGCCGCTGCTGCTTGCTTGTGCTACGGTGACACGTGGCCCCACCCATCACCCCCAAGCCTGCGCTCATGGAGGGTGGAGGTCATTCATCGACCTCCAACGCTCGAGTCGCCTCAGTACGCGGACAGCTTGGCTTGGGATCCTTCGTCGCTACCGCTGCCACTCCCACTGCACCTCGCTCGCAGAAGGAGGTGCCGGCCGCCCACCAGTGGCGATAGATAAGTGGCTAAGGGGTTGGATTTACTATTCGAAAGGATGCAAGATTGAACCCAGCCTAATTACCAAAGTGAACTCATTCCTAATGTAAGCAATTAGGAAAAGCTGATTAGCTAGTAATCTTAGAATTTAAACGATGCGAATTCTGCATAGCGAATCGAAATTTTCTCGCTGATGGTACTTTATAAAAAAAAACTTGAATATCAGCAATAGATTTTTCGACTAAAACTATTTAAGTACTTTTTTTATATATAACACGTCAATTAGACTTGACTCAAGCCTATGAACGTGTTAGAGGCTCACTGGAGAATTTGTGCTGTTAGTGGGAAGATTAAAGGCTTGTCCTGCTTTGTCATCTACACTGGTGGTACAGAAAGTCTGTGCTAACAGGGTCGGCATCGCGAATAGAATAGAATAGAATAGAAACGTTTATTTCCAAGAATATGGTCATTACAGGTGTTAAATTTTTCTTGATCTGCATATTCTGCCAAGTGTGGCGTGCAAATATTTCACTGATAATTAAACATTGTACAATACGGTAATTTAAAATAATAAGATTTAACATAAAAATATCACATTCAATAAGTCACATACTATGCAGTAGCCAATATAACAATGAGTCAATTTAAGGTCTGGAATTATTTTCGATAATAAATTGTTAGATATTTGACTGATAATTAAACATTGTATTATAATACGGTAATTTAAGATAATAAGATTTAACATAATAATATTATAACATTCAATAAGTCACACATTACGTAGTAGCCAATATAACCTCAGGTCAGTTTAATGTCTGGAATTAATTTCGGGAGTAAAATATAATATATTAAGTATGTCAAGGGTTGCAATGTCAATTTATTACTTACATTTTATAAAGTTGATTAATTAATTTGTCTTGAAGGTATTCCTTAATGTTATAATAAACTTTTTCTTGTAGAATCTTGCACAATTCTCTACGGAATCGTTTACATGGTAACTTTTTTAGGTTATCTGGCAGGTGGTTATATATTTGTATGGCCATACAATATGAATTACGTTTATATAATTCTAGGCTAATTTGTGGTATTTCCAGGCGATCTTTATGTCTGGTTCGGCTGCCTTCTTTATCTCGTTTTGACATTAGCGTATCATGATGAACAAAATCAAAAGCCTTCGTCATATCGAGGAATATACAGGCTACCATGGCTTTGTCGTTTATGGCTTCTGTGATTTGTTTGAATAGGGAGAAGCATGCTAATGAAGTGGAGCTTTGTTTTTTAAACCCATATTGTTCAGTCTTTAATATGTTACAGTTGGATATGAATTTCTCTATTTTAACTTTTTCAAATATCTTGGCCAATATCGGAATTAAGGTTATCGGTCTGTAGTTATTCATATTCGTCTTATCCCCTTTTTTATGTATAGGTTTAACTATAGATTTTTTCAGGCGGGATGGGAATATTCCCTCTACTAAAGACAGGTTTATTATGTATGTGAGTGGGCCAAGAATACTCAAGGCACACTTTTTTATAACTTTGGTACAGATATCGTCATATCCGGTGGAATACGTATTGTTTAATGATTTAATTATATTATTAATGTCAATTTCATCTACTGGCGTCAAGAATATGCTATTGGAATTATTTGGGATAGAACAATGTCGATTATTTGTATTATTCAAATTTACATTGGTTTCTGATATGAAAAACTGATTGAAAAGTTCACAAATCTGTGAGGGGTCTTTATATAATGCATTATTAAATTTTATAGATTCAACCTCCGATTTGTTTGTAGTATTGTTTGTAGTATCCTTAATTAGTTTCCACGCGGCTTTACATACATTTCTCGAGGTAGCAATAAAACGTTGGCTGTTAATATGTTGTGAGGAGAGTATGCACTTTTTCAGCGTTTTTGTGTATCGTTCGTATATTGCCTTATTATATTTTTTATTAGACTTATTAAGGTGATACTTAAGGTATAGAATTCTTTTTTTGGTACAACATTTTTTTATACCTTTTGTCAGCCACTTGTTTTTCATTGGTTTGGTGGCACACTTTACCTTTATGAAAGGGAAACACAGATTATAGAAAAGAGTAATGGTATCATGAAAGCTATTAAAAGAATCTTCTGTGGTTTTACATTCGAAGACTTCAGAAAGGAGAGGGCTGACAAATAACTGTTATATTTATTTAAATTCTCTTCACTCAGATCTCGGACATGTTTAAACCAAAATTTGGGCGTCTTGTTATATTTGTTACACGTTTCTAGTTTAACTGTAATTGATTGTGCGGTTTCGTGATCTGAGAGAGCAAGATAGTGAAGATTTATGTTAGGGTTTTCTATATTACTGACTATTAGGTCCAAACATCCGCTTTTCCGTGTCGGCACATTGATATGGTTAGTTAAATTATTATTTTGAAGTATTGAAGTTAGTTCCCTAGACTGTTTAGTAGTTTTTAGCATATTAATATTCCAATCACCGCATAATATTACATTTTTATTCCCTCTTTTGCATATGGCGTTGGTAAGTCGTTCGAGTTCGTCTAGAAATATTTTTGAGTCGGATGAAGGTGTCCTATAGATGCATACTATAATGAGATTGAATTTGGTTAACTCAGTAGCACAGCACTCAAAGTGGAATGGAGTCGTATAGATCGGATGGTTGACCTCTTTAAATTCTAAGTTATTACTTAGTAAGATGCACGTACCACCCCTGCGCTGGTTTGTTCTAGAGAAAGACGCCACCAGTCTATAGTTATCCACCTTAAGGTTGCGCTCAGCACCTCGTTTCAAAAAAGACTCACTTATACATATAATATCAATATCCTTTTCCAAATCTATTAACGCAGTTTGCAATAATTCTTGTTTGCTTAACAACCCGGCTATGTTTTGATGATCTAAAGTAATCGTTTTATAATTATTTTTATAGACGTAAACTGTTTCTTCGGGGAAGCAGAAGACTTAGTGTCGTTAGGGTTGAAATAGGACGTTATCTTTTTTTGTATTGCCTTTTTCAATGTGGTTGGCTGTTTATTTGGTATAGTATAGGTGTGATTAGTAGATGTGGACAGATTGTTTATAATTTTCATGAGCATTTCATTTTCGTAGCGGGAACTATCGATCATGGTATTTAACTTAAGACATAAGCTTACTTCTCTGGTACTTCTCTGGTATTACACACGTCCATAGGCCACGGTAACCACTTTCCATCAGGTGGGCCGTGCGCTGCCACCTAAGTGGTATAAAAAAAGAAGAAGCCCTACCAACATCCTTCGTAAGACTCAGGTTGTGACTCTGGAGTAGGCTATCTTCTCTCGGGAACAACGCCAAAATGATGGTGACTAGAGTCAACCTTGGGACTCTTGTTACTTCCTCACCAATAAGACAAATAATAGTAGTAACGTAATAGAAGCAATTCAAAGGGTAACATACTAATAACTTTTATATTTACAGCATGCAATCCTTCCCACCGCAAACCACAGCTCGGGGAAATAGCGCGGGAATGTGATACTTTTGTCACGCTCAAAAATGTGAAGTAACACGCATAAACCATAATTTATAGCAAAAGTTAGCATGCTGATTGCTTTAGTAATAAAATTATTATAATATAAATAAATATATATAATAATAAATACAGCTTATTTAAACAAGAGCATCTTCTGTATGGCTCCCAGAATATATAACCACTTACCCAAGTCAATTCTAGATGAAGCTAATTTTTTTTATTAAATATACACTTAAGAAAATATTGTTGCAGAAGTGCTATCATTATGTAAAGGAATATTTTATGTGATGAACTATTATAGACAAGTATACCTATTGACATTTTATGTTATTTATGATAGAATTTATTTTTTTTGACATGTGCTATTTACCTATTATTGACTCCCATATTGACATGTATTAATTTTGTATTCTTTAACTTATTTTTTTTATTGACAAAATATTGCACGCCGCAAGACTAAATACAGTGTTACCTAATTGTACGAACATAACATCCCATATACCTGTATTTGCAATTATAAGAATAAATAAATATAAAATAAAAACTCGACTGCTGTCTAAAAGATCGCAATCAAAACAAGTTTGATAGTAGGTGGTAATTTACGAATCATAAATCGGGAAAAATAAATAGCTTTACCGCCTGCTATCAAACTTGTTTCGACGGCAGTTATTTTTAATTTTATAATATTTTTTTTTATATTCCACTTAGGTGGCAGACAGGCACACGGCCTACCTGATGGAAAGTGGTTACCTTGGCCTATGGACGTTTGTAACACCAGTGGAGTGACAGTCGCGCTGTCAACCAATTTTAAAATGTTTAGTTATGATATGATATCTATATAGTTTTGTAACACAGGCTACTTGTAGTCTATCTAGGAAAGCAGCTGGCCACTCACTGTATCACTGTTCTGAATAAAGAAATATTATTATTATTATTATTATAGTTTTGTAATCTCTTTTAAGTTCCTTTCATTCTGATACAAAATTTTAATGGTTATCTTTTTTGCATTTTCGCACCAAAAATCCGCTATTGTTTTTGTTAACATTTTATGTACTCTATGACATTTGAGACCCCATTCGTCGAAATTCATCCAGCCGTTAGGCCCGTAGAGAATACAAAAGAAAACGACATATTTACAAACTACATATAACAAACATATATAAAAACTGCGCCAGTGAGAGTAATGCGTACGCACGTATGTATGTATGTAAGATACGCGCGTATCACATTACCTTCACTGGCGCAGTCGGGTAAAAAATAAAACAATACCGATGGCCGATGGCAACCGTGGTGGTTATATTGGACTCGAACCGACTAAAATCGTTTATTGCCCCAAATACCGAGGTGTAAGAACGAATGATTGAATTTCTTTATTTATAAGCAACAAAGGCTCAATATTTGTAACTGTGAGGTGGTGTAAGAAAATGGTTTCTGAAACTCTCGATAATGGAAAGACTAAAGGCTTGTCCTGCTTTTTCTTCTACACTGACGGCACAGAAACTCTGTGCTTACAGGGTTGGCAGCGCGACTGTGACTCCTCTGGTGTTACAAGCGTCCATAGGGCACGGTAACTACTTTCCATCAGGTGTGCCGTGTACTTGTCTGCCACCTAAGTGGTATAAAAATAAAAAATAATGACACCAAATCGGGTATCATTCTGCGAGGATTGAGTTTTTGATGCAGAGTTTGCTTGTTTGGTAGTACTACGCGTTCGTATTTTAAAACACAAATATAAATTCGTGAACAATAGTGTGGGTTGTGCGTTTTTATTTTGTATGCCTGGTTTTTTAGATTTTATTGAAACGCATAACTGTCTTACGCATAACAGTACCGTACAGCAAACTTTCAAATCAATCAATCAATGTTCTCCAAAATCAAGTTATACATACATACGAAGCTAATGAAAGTCTTTCATTTTCTTTCTAAGAACAAAGAAGCACACAGTGGTTCCGTAACTAAGTGATGTATGTACGTAACCGCTGACGGGTGTCACAAATGAGTGCGTTACTGTAACAAATCGCAGCAAGTCGCGGCTGGTGCGTTGAGTTACATTACACAACGAATTCACCATATTACCTTTTAATTTTTTTTTGACTCGCATTGTTGAAGGGTTCGGCGAAAGGCTGGCCGCAAAGCTTTTTTTATAGGTTTCACTTTGCGTGTTGAAAACTTTTTAGGTGAAAAAATCATGGAACTGGCGTCTTCGTCACCTTACAATTAGGCCGTTGCTGAATGCGTCGCGACGGTACAATTCTCAAAATCCTGTCCCACTTTTTTTGCATCTCTGATTAGTGATTATAATTATCATCATTTTTTGTCGCCATTTTTGAATACAGATAACGCATCTAACAGTTTATAATAATTGGGTGCCACGGGTCTCCAAAGTCCTAACATAAATCAGACAAATTGAATCAGCGATTAGATATATCTAGTCGATTGAACTTCAAGCTAATACATCAACCAAAGTAATGTAATATTCATACATATCGCGATATCCAAAGCTTATGTAATTAGTAAAGACTACGTAATCAATCTCTGTCTAGCGAGATCTTAGAAACGCTTATTAGCTTAATCACGGCCTGTTTTGTGGTTTTAGGTCTTGTAAACCGATAAATTAATTATTTTGAACGCGTTATCAAGTCTATAAAACAATAAGTGGGTGTATTGTGTAATATACGCGACAATTAATAGTAATATGGGTTTTATTCAGCATTTCTTATGGTATGTACACTACTGCGCTGGGAGTTTTACTGTCATATGTTTTTATATTTAGGTAGGTTTATTATTAGGTGGCAGACAAGCACATGGCCTACTTGATGGAAATTGGTTTCCGTGGCCTACGGTCGTAGCCACACCAGAGAGAGGAGGAGTAACACTCGTACTGCAGACCCTGTCAGCAAAGAGAAATTATGTGCCGTCAGTGTAGAAGACAATACAGGGGACAAGGTTTTGGTTTACCCACTGACAGCACTAAAACTCTACGCTACTCTACTCACTGCCGCGCCGGGAACACAACACTAGGCATATTATATACCCGTCACCCCATAAGCCTATGCTCATGGGCGGAGGAGGTCATTCCTCGACCTCCAACGCTCAAGTTGCCTCAGTACGCGGGCAGCTTGGCTTATCATCCTCCTTCACTCCCGCTGTCGCTCCCGCCCCGCCTCCTCCTTTAACGCGCATAACTTACTCGCAGAAGTAGGTGCCAGCCGCCCACAGTGAGAGACTTAGTGTAAATAATAAAATAATCTCAAATAAATTGTTATATTTTAATAAGTGATATTCGCATAAACTGCCAATAGTATCATGTAAAATGAGAATACTATAAAAGCTATATAAGTGAAACAGGTAGAATTAATTTCAAATTCGGATAAATCCTTTGTCTCTACGACGGATAAACTCTTGAATTGACACTTGGGCTTTTTGGCTTAGGAGCACGCTCCGTAGCCCGTAATGATATGCTCAGTAAATTATTATTCCTAGATCCCATTTGATTTTCTACAAGGCTTGTGGAAAATTCATGAAGTCAAATTTAGAGAAACCAATTTACCGATGAAATTATAACATGATCAGAAGGTTAATTCTCGTAATATAAATCTGTTCGTCTAATCAATATACAGTCTCAAAGTAATCTCAAACGTCAAGACGATCACGATGTCAATGAAAATTGTGTTAAGAGAATACAGTTTTTGACATTGATGAGATTGGTATTATTGGTATGGAGACTGGATTTTAATTTATTTGGAATAATAAAAATAGTAAGTTTAATTGGAACCAATATTATTACAATGTTGGGTTTAAAACGGCGTATGGAAAATAAAGTTATTAAGCTGGAAGCCACGTGGACCACGTGCCCGCTGTTTTTTTTTCCATACCACTTAGGTGGCATATGGACGTGTGTAACACCAGAAAAGCCACACTCGCGCTGCCGACCCTGTTAGCACAGAGTTTCTGTGCCGTCAGTGTAGAGGACAAAGCAGGACAAGCCTTTAGTCATCCCACTGACAGCACAAATTCTCCAGTGAGCTCTGGCTACCCTACTCACCGCTGGGAACACAACACGAAGTTATTATAGCCGCGGTATTCTGTAAGGCGGAGGTACTTCCCCAGTCGGACTGCTCAATTGGGCGGAAATACCACTGTGTGCTATCTCCTAAAAATAGAGTGTAAAGAAAATTTTTTGAATATAGAATGTAAACTATCCTTGTGCAGTCAGCATCTGAATGATTTTGACAGGCAGAGCACCCTGCCAGTCAATATCAATTTGATGGTGACTGTATCAAATTCCATCCAGATCTATTCAACCGTTAGAGCCTGATTAATAATAATAAATAAAATGAAATGTCTGTTTATTTAAGTAACATTCATCATTTTTATGTTAGTCACAATTCTCTTATTCTATTTTAGTTAGAACACATGGAGCGTGAAAGGTTTATTAAATATCTATGTATATTTATCAATCCTCAGTACAGGTTCAAACAAACATCCAAACATCTTCATATTTATAATATTACCAAGAAGTAGATATAATATTTGGTTCAACTCCCGCAATTTTCAAAATGGCGACAAAATAAATGCACCTGTGATGAGTATTATGAACAAGATAAAGTTTCCGGTGGTATCATGAAGACTAAGAAAAATGCAACATGCTGCTCTTTACTCAAGTTGGATGGGACTTCCCCGGTGCAATGTCAACATAATATATTATCATCATAATAATCTCGAGAATAAAGTATTAGATGGTGACATTTGAATTTATAAAAGCGCCCAACAAGATGAATACCCGTGAAACCATATTTTTAGCTAATATTATTATTCCAGGAAGTAGTACTAATCTTATGGATAGTAACTAGCTGTAGCCTGTGGCTCAGCCCGTGTGAATGTCACTTATCGCATAGTGTTGTAAATTGTAACACTGAAGAGTCGAGTGCTGAGCGCTGAGTAAAAACTAATCGACTCTCTCAACTCTCTACTCTACTCTTAATTCGCCTTTTCTCTACTTAGCTATAATTAATGTGGGTCTTTCCGAATTAAGTAAGAAGGAACAAGGTGTGATGTTCTTGCAACACAAAGGGATAACACCCAGAATAGTGAAATATCCGCACTAAGCGGGAATGGAATATGTGACTGCTGATTTAGCAGTCGAAAGCTACGTCAAATAGGTTGTCGAGACAGTTAAAGAACTAATAAAAATGCGTTAAGATTACACATATGATAATACATATCTCCTTAATCAGCCGTATAGAATAAATTAAATCCCACAACAGAAAAAAATAAAAAACCAACATTGTACCAACTTACTGAAATTACTCACAAAAATAGAAATCGATCACAAGCCGCCAATATTAGCTTGCGCCATTTGGGTCGGCCCTAAAATATTAAGAACCAAACTCGGAAACAATATTGGCTACAAAATTCAAATTTTACGCGAACTGTTATCTGTTTAGGGCTCGTCCATATCACAACGTAACAAAAGGTCAAGTTCTCGAACCAAGCGGTTGAAACTTAATTTCGCTGCCACACGGTATAATAGTGATTTTTTTTGCCTGTAAACGTTTTTCTCTTTTTATAATCCCAGGTTCTTCAGGTACTATCTCAGACTGCTTGTGGTTTTAGTTTCAGTTAGTTAGTTTCCGACATAATCTCCTGCGCACTTTATAATAAGGGTTCCTCAAGTTGGGCGTCAAAAAGCATCTGTATGCTGCTGTATATAAAAATGTTAGGAGCATAAGACGGTGTAGCGGGAGCGAAGGAGACTACAAACCGTCGGCCCGCAAGCGAAGGTGACTCGGGTGTTGGAGGTCGCAAAATGACCTCTATCCCCTCTCTCCCCTCTCCAACAGGTGGATCCGCCTGTCACCCTTGCAGAAGTAGGCCGCGGCAGCGATGCACAATGCGCACTTCCCCATACCTGGGACGAGATGGGACTCTGTGATCCCCACACCCGAAGAGGGCCATCTCAGAAGAGATGATCCTGGGCCGGCCTGGGTGCGAGGGATATGTCTCAAACATAAACTTAGTTATATATTAAGTTTATGGTATCAGATAATCTCACCCCCGGCAACCTGCAGCCCATACAGTCAGCGTGCAATTTAGTTGGTTCAAGTCCGACATAACCTTCCTCACCGGCTCCTCTAGTGGGCATTTTGAGCACAATAAAAAGGGACATAAGTCTTGATCAAAGTTAAATGGTACGTATCGATACGATTATAGACGTCTATACGCCATGGTAACCACTTTCTATCAGGCGGAGTGTGTGCTTGTCTGCCATCACCATACAAAAAATTAAATCGATACATATAACTTTACTTTGATTATGCCTACCATATCAAAATATAATACTCCAATATAACTATAGCGATACGCTCCCTCCCTCCCTCCTCATACCCGGAGACGAGATAGGGTCTCCGTGGTGCCCATATTCGAAGAGAACCGAGATGAGCCTGAGCCGGCCGGGATGCGAGGTATACATCTAAGTTTTAGTCTCTCCTCCGGCAACTTATAGTCCACACAATTAGCGCGCATTTTAGTCGGTTCAGGTCCGACATAACCTCACCCACTGGCTCTGGCAGAGGGAGTTATCAGTGGGGATTTACGCACAATAAAAAAAGTATATTTATATTTATTTCCATGCAATCCTTTTACGCTATCAAGTAGGTCTAACTCGTTCACGTTTTATATACGTATTATATAGATAGGACTAAGCTCTCAAACAAAAATGCTGTAAAAATAGTCCAGCTTCATAAACATCAAGACAATATGATAAGCAACGTATCTAACAAAGAAATTCAACTGTACTGCATATGAAATAAGGTCAAAATTCATGTGATAACAGTTGTCATGGATAACGACTACGTTCTTTACTATTTCCGAATGGTTACCAACTGTTCTAGATCGTTTTGGGAGAATCTGATCGTAATAGTATAATATTTATTGAAGTAAATATTAGGTAAATATATTCACAAGAATATACTCGAACTTTTCACGATGTTTCATAACATTTATTTTCATCTATACTGATATATTCTACTATTATTAGTTAACAATTAAGGTGCCGCGTGGTTTCCGTGTGCCACGTGGTTTCGCAGAGTAGAATTAGGACCACCCCATCTCTTCCCATGTGGTGTCGTACAAGGCGACTAAGGGATAGGGCAGTTTAACATCAGACAGATATATACAGCCCAGCCTCAGCCTCAGATGCATGGCTTGAGTCAATAATAGTGCCTGGAAGACAACAATAGGCTCGCCCCCTATTACGTGGGACCGAATTCAATGATTGGTGAAATGTGGGTGTTAATTCACCTCTGCCTAACCCTCCGGGGATAAAGGCATGTTTGTATTGTATGTATGTTAATATTATATGGCAATTATGATTCTTTAACTTGTAGAAAATTTATGGTTTGGAGATTTTACACACACAAATACTAAAATTGTCTGTCTGTTACGCCTTGGCACCTAAACGGCTAAACCAATGAATCGATTTTAACAAAATTTGGTACAGAGAGACTAGACCTTGGGAACTATATATATGGTCTCGATAACTGACATTCACGCGGGCAACAACTGATATCATGGAATTCATTACCAGCTCACGTGTTTCCTTCTTCTTACAGTCCCGGGTCCTTAAAGCGTGGCGTAAAAAAGGCATATAATAAGGTCGTCAAGCTGAGTGTCACAACTGATACATGGTATATGTATGTAATGGTGACCTTTTCTTTTTTTGAGACTATCTTCAGTTTATCATCAGATGAGGTGAAGTCTCATTAACCTGTCCTATATAAAAAAAATCATGAGCTTAAAACCCAACCTCAACATTTTTGAAAATATTAAAAATAAAACAAGAAATCATTAATCATCAATCATAAAAGGCTAGAACGTAAAAAATATGGAGAGTGAATAACAAAAGTGAAAAGTACATTATTCAAACACCCTCTACACTTCCCACCAACAATAGAACAATGTTCATGTGGCAGTCTCAACCAGCCGGTATAATGTATCATCCTGTACATCAAGGATAGACATCTTCGGTGAGTATGAGAAAACAGCTATCATCCTTCCAATAGTTACTTCAGTCATGTATAGGAGATAAATTTGCACTTTTTTTATAGGATGGGATTTTTTTAGGAGGTTTTTCCGTTCAATTGTGCAGTCCGACTGAGGAAGCACCTCCGCCCTACAGAATACTGCGGCCATTATAACCTCGTGTTGTGTTCCCGGCGGTGATTAGAGTAGCCAGAGCACACTGGAGAGATTTTGTGCTGTCAGTGGTAACACGTAAAGCTTGTCCTGCTTTGTCTTTTACACTGACGGCACAGTAATTCTCAACGTTTGCGGGGTTGGCAGCGCGAGTGTGACTCTCTTGGTTTTGCACACGTCCATAGACCACGGTGACCACTATGCATCAGGTGGGTCGTGTGCTTGTCTGCCACCTAAGTGGTATAAAAAAAAATCTTTTTCACATAAAGTTGCATACTCCATTCTGTTAGGTACTTCAATCAATCAGCCCACTGCAGTTCACTGCTGGACATAGGCCTCTCCCAATGTGCGCCATTTTCTCCCATCCTCCGCCTTCCGCATCCAGTCTGTCCCAACCACCTTATTCAGGTCGTCCGTCCATCTGGCTAGGGGGCGTCCTACCTTTCGTTTACCTTCTCGCGGTCTCCATTCTAGGACTCGTTTGCTCCAACGGCCATCGGTCCTTCGGCAAACGTGGCCAGCCCACTGCCACTTCGACTTGCTTATTCTGTGGCCTATGTCGGTAACTTTAGTTCTCTGTCGGATAACCTCGTTCCGAATTCTATCCTTCAGAGAAACTCCAAGCATAGCTCGCTCCATAGCCCGCTGCGCGACTTTTAAGCTATGGACCAACCCCACTGTTAGGTACTTAACTTAAGGTAAACAATTTTAGAGGAGGTAGGACACGGCGGTATTTCCGCCCGATTGAGCAGTCCGACTGGGGAAGTACCTCCGCCCTACAGAATACCGCGGCTATAATAACTTCGTGTTGTGTTCCCAGCGGTGAGTAGGGTAGCCAGAGCTCACTGGAGAATTTGTGCTGTCAGTGGGAAGACTAAAGGCTTGTCCTACTTTGTCTTCTACTGACGGCACAGAAACTCTGTACTTACAGGGTTGGCAGCGCGACTGTGACTCCTCTGGTGTTACAGACGTCCATAGGTCACGGTAACCACTTTCCATCAGGTGGGCCGTGTGCTTGTCTGCCAACTAAGTGGTATAAAAAAAAAACAATCTTGTAGCGACTTTTTATAAAAACACATATTACACAAATAAACTAGACTAACTGACTAACTAGTGGTTCAATTTCGGTTTTTAGTCTTTAAAATGAGTTTCTAAACTAAACTAAACTTTTTAAAAGACGCATTAAGTATTTGGTAGCGAGATAGACATTAAAATACTGATTCTGCGTCGATCGAACCATTGTCAAAAGTCGGGATTGAAAATAATCTTAAATTGACGATCGAAAATTATTCAAATGACGTTCCGTGGATATTTCCTTACGAAAGAAAAGATATCAAGAAACCAGTTTATTAGTACACTCTCACCGAAAACCTAGTTTCCAAAGCCGCCAAATTACACAAACAAAAACTTTACGAAAAGGCTGAAAGGACGATGATCTACCCACTTATCCTTCAAAATCACAGACGCTAAAACAGAGCAAGAAAACACAGCGGCCATTCAGAGAAGCCCCTTGTATTTTTCCTTGACAAGTAAATTACACAGTTATATATTCAACAGGGATATTTCAAAGGGACGGCTCTTTAATCATCGCGAGTGTTACTTTTGATTTACATGCTCTAGATGAATGCACAGAAGTTGAACTCAACATGATTATTGTACATTTACTAATATTTACTAATATTTAACGCATGCTTGCCTCCGTTTGGGTGCACCGTGTGTTTCTCCGCATCGGTGTCTCTGTGGAGAAGCTGTCGATAGCCTTGGATATCACGGATTGTCTTGCAACAGGAGCGCAGGCCGCATGTCCCGACATGCAAACATTAACGACATTATCCGTCGAGCTCTTGTCACCGCCGGCGTGCCAGCTATACTTGAACCTGTTGGCTTGGCTCGCGACGATGGTAAGAGACCGGACGGTATGTCGTTGATACCTTGGAAGATGGGTAGGCCTTTGGTGTGGGATGCAACTTGCGTCGACACCCTGGCGCCTTCCCATCTTCCAAGTACGATGGACTGTGCATGCGCTGCTGCTGCATCAGTGGAGACACTCAAACGGCGCAAATATACCAATTTAACTGGTAATTATATTCTTGATCGATGGAGAGGAATTTTTCGATACCAAAAATTACAGTCTCCCTCTTTTTCTCTATTCCATTTTTGTATATATATTGTATAGTTAGCATAGTTTTATATTAATTTGTAAGTAATTGTATATTATAATAGAATATTTTATATTTAAATAAATTCAAAACTATGGTGAGGGAGCATTATTTGTCACTGTGAAATTGCTCTTATATACCATGCTTACTATATCAAGTTATTGTCAGATATATATTGTATATGTATTATATTTATGTATATTATATTTATTATTTGTATGTATTAGATAGGATTACTTTATTATATTATGTATTTATGTACACATACAGTTATATTTATGTGTATATTAGATATAATATATCTATGTACTTACTTATTATATTTGTATTGTAAAAGTACACTAAACAACTACCACTAATTCCTTCAACTTTAATCACCATCCAAAGGTTGCCTGGCAGAAATCGCATAAAGCGATAAGGGCGCCCATTGTACTGATTCCTTGTAATGATATTTATTAATGGTGTACAATAAAGTATATAATAAATAAATAAATAAATATTGTAAGTGTGACAATTGGTGAGAATAGATCAAGGACCATTTAACCTAATTAGTATAGTTGTGTGGTCGTTGGGATAGATTAACGGTTGTGCTATCGTATGATACTATTGAATGCAGAAACAGTAAGAACGGATCTAAATGAATTTAAGCACAGATATAGATTATAGTAAGGAAAAATGTTCACATATTGAGAACTCACTTATACTTTCCAAATTATTTTTTATTTATTAGTGGACCTAACCGGTTTCGCCTTTCCTTTACGGCTTTCTCGATGCTGTAAGACCGTAAGAATGCCGTAAGGCGATACCAGTCAGGTTTAATAACAAATAAAAAATAATGTGGAAAAGCAAAAGTGAATTCTCAATATATGTAACAACAAATTCCACCTTGTGCCATCAATCAACAGTATAAATAGTAGGAAAAAACGTACTCCAAACTTTGCAGCTACCAAGGAGTATTAATCACCAGCATATCCTTTCAAAAGAAAACAAGTCAAATAAATATATTGACAGACCAATGCGCTGATATAGGAAAGTTCATTAGGTAATTCAGGTCATTGAGTCCACATGGAGTCCACAGTATAAGTACCACACACTACTTCTACTTCGAGTGAAAGGCTAGGTATGTCTAGATTTTCAAGTCGGCTAAAACTTCCCGTGCACAAGTCCTCGGTAGTACGGGTAGAGGGGCACAGAGGACAAGAAAAGACGAGACTAGAATTGAACCCGTACTGGAAGAGCTGCTGTGAGGTAAGTATCCTATAGCGGTTTACAATACCCACATATAGCTATGCCATGCCATACATGTAAAAATTACTTAGCATAAAAAATATATTTTTCGTACAAGGAACGCATTCAAAACGAAAAAAATAAGCCGCCATCTTGAAATTGATTTACTGTCTTCCACTTCAAATAACAATGGAATTTGAGACTCGAGAAGGCGAAAATATTTACCTAATTTACTTCATAAATTATTTATCTTCGTAATTTTGAGATACACTGGAGATACACGGATTTCTTTCATACATTTCAATTTGTGGGTCCCGAAATAAAAGGCTTCTTCAGATACTTATTTTCTTTGATATAGTAATCAATTTAAGGCTGTCATTTGGGTAAATTTTGCAATATTAGTATCAGATCCGTTTTAAATTTAATCTGCAAAATTTTATTCTTCAACTAGCTCTTTCTCGTGACTTTGTTTCCGTGAAATTGATCTAGTAAATAATATCATGGTGGTTAGTGTTTTAGCGGACAACCGTAATACTTTTTCTATTTTTTTACATCATCCTAAGTTACGTCTTATAATGACAGCTAAATTCCAGCGAAAATTCTGTCTAAATCGGTGCAGCGGAAATTACCCAAAATATTAAACCAACAGAAAAACATACTTACTAGTAGATACTTACTAAATGTAATATTTAGTACGGTTGTAATTCTTAGCGTTATATAAATAACGTTGCATTCGGAAGCCTTAACCTCGCAGACTGGGGTCCACTTTCTAACATTTACTCCCCCACTATTCCACGCTCCCTGTCATCCCCGGCAGTAACACCATTGGCACACATATTATCTTTTACGACTCGCTCTAAATACGCTCGTAAACTAAAGCAATTAAAAAGTGTGAATTTCAAATGCTATCCACCAGATGTCAGACTTCTGTCAGTCTTCCCGATTCAGGGACATTATTCTGAGTGACATCAAGTTATAAACGCAGTCCTAACGTGAGAAAACGGTGGAATATACTGGTGTAAGACTAGACCAAGGCAAATGTGTTGGCTTTTACGAATGCGTATATTTACGAAATGGTTTGTCACTTAGAATAAGGGGCCAGTTCGTACACGCTATGAACACACTATCGAGAATGTCAGATGCAAAATCTTATGCACTCACTATGCATTGCAAATATTCGAATCGTAAAATTTGACATATCGGTCAATAAAATAAAACGCCACATACACTGTGAATATTTGGAGAAACTTTTACATATTTGTGCTTGTAATATCTCTGGAAGGATAAGCAGAAATGTTATAAAACCTTGTTATAAACGTGTGAAAAATGCCCGCTGAGTTTCTTGCCGGGGTCTTTTCAGGTCGGGGCCGGTGGTCCATTGGCTAAACTAGTCTTTCATATTTCTTTTTATATTGACGTTTTGTAAGTTCCGATTTAATGCTATTGCCATTGCCATTGACTTTGACTTTGAAATGTTGACAGTCTCAGATTAAGGCTCGTATTCTAGTATTGTACTCAGTTTTGAATATAGGCTTCTGAATCATGGTTGGGCCAGACTGGATGCAGAAGTCGGAGGACCGGACGAAATGGGGAGAGACCTATATCTTGCAGTGGCCTGCGGTGGGCTAATTGATTGATTGATTGTTCTGAATCTCTATTTATTTGAGGACAGATTGTATGAACGATCTGTCAAATCTGTCAATCTGTTGATCTGACCTGCGATAACTCGAGATTCACGACTAAACCCCTATTCTAGAACGAGACTCAGTCCTTAATCTATATTTATCCGGGGACAGATTGACTGATTTGACAAATTGTCCATACAATACATATTCAGATAATTCGAGAATAAGAACTGTGTACCATTGTTCTCCTTCTTCATCTTCGTGTCAATGGCAACAATGTAAAAACAGCTAAATGCGCCCAGCACAAAACTTGGGGACATTGACCGCACCGCCTGTCGCTCCATTCAGTCAGACAAATAGTTCCATTCTAGAATACTAGCTTGAGTGCCGTACTAGAAGAACACGGGCTTCAAAGTTATAGAAAATACTTAAGTGTACCAAGTGTTGAAGCGTACGTTTCTTACAAGCTCGCCATTGTGCAGTATATTTTCCAAACAATGAGCCTGCTGTAGGCTACACAGTTACTCTGCTCAGAATTAGCCGCTTCATTTAATGGCTCTGTACCGCACAATGGTATTTTAAACCAACAAACGGTCTTTAGAATGTGCAGAAATATTTCCTTTACTTCATTTAAGTAGGGGAACAGTAAATTTGAAAGGTCTTCATTTATTTATTTTTTTATTAATAGAAAGATATTCTTTTATCAATTTACTGGTTGCATCCAAAGGATATACTTTGAAGCTCAGGGCCTACTTATGTATTTTGATTTTAGTCGTTCACGTAGAAGTCTGCAAACAGCATTTATGAGAGCGACTGCTTAAAATCTTCGTAACTCGAATCCAGCTCATGAAACAATTTAGCATAGCTGGAATAGTTAAAGAGAATACTATACGTATGTAAACATGTTTATTAGCAAAATATGCAAAACTACTGAATAGATTTTGATAATATAAGATAAGATAAGATTATCTTTATTGTATA
This sequence comes from Eilema griseolum, assembly GCA_963662185.1. Lineage (NCBI taxonomy): Eukaryota > Metazoa > Arthropoda > Insecta > Lepidoptera > Erebidae > Eilema > Eilema griseolum. The sequence continues at coordinate 21,555,892 of OY759245.1, forward strand.
CTTACCAACACATTATAGTACATGTACGGACAACATTTTGAAACTTGTATAAATAAAGTAAAGCCTTATCGCTGCAAGCGATCTCTTCCAGGCGATTTTTTTGTTTAAAATGTCTTGGCAGAAAAGAACCGGAGATATGACAAAAATTCACGATAACTGACATCCACAAGCATCAGCTAGTACTTAATAAAAAAGGACAGTAATTCAGAAGTCTATGAACTCTCGCATATAAAGCGGTCAGCGACCTCTGACAAGAGAACAAGCAATTTTGTATATAGTACTATAATTTTGTTCTCACAAAGTATTTGGAGAACTCGGTGTCTATAATTACTAAAACAGCGGGACCCTTTAAGTTTTTCAGTGAGTAAACAAAACCGTGAAATTACAAAAGTTTGGTCACCGGAGTCTCCAGAGACTAAAGAAAAATGGTTTCGTCTAGAAACTAGAGAATATATAAAAACATTCGCTACAAATTCCGTTTAAATACTTTGTAACTAAAAGAATTGTTGTGCTGTAGGTTTGGTTTTTAAATACCTTTGCTTTTTTCTATATAACGGGGTAAAAGGCTAAGTTTAAAAACAGAATTTATTGTACAGTCTTTTCGTTTTTGTCATTTATTCTAATTGGTAGAACCACATTCTAGTAAATACTGGTGTTAGAATCAATACATCCTTACTAATTTTATAAATGCGAAAGTAAACCGCGGTAGCCTAATAGAATGGGTAATGGAATGCTGAGACGAGGTCTCGTGTTCGATCACAGGTTTTACCATGGCACACACCGATGACTTCAGATGCTTTTCGAAGTTATGTGTGTATTTATTTATTAATAAAATGTATTTTCTTTCTTTCTTCTTCTTTCTATTTATCGCAGGTTTATAAGTGCCCGGTTAGTGGCTATAGGCTCACTACCTATTTCATTGGAATATAAACATAAACTGGCGAAATGTGGGTGCTAGCACCTCTGCCTACCCCTTCGGGGATATAGGCGTGAGTTAATGAGTTTATGAAAGTAACTCTGTCTGTCTCTCAATTTCCTATTCAAACGGTCATTTGCATTTTCGAAACCAGTTTTATTTTACACTAGCTGTTGCCCGCGGCTCCGCCCGCGTGGATGTCGGTTATCGCTTAGTGTTGAGTCAACACTATTGAGCATAAAAAAATTCTAAAATACGGGCCGGGTCGCGGGCAACAGCTAGTCTTATATAACTTGCATCTCCAAATCCTTTCTTAGGGGACCTAACCTACGTCATAGTAGCTTTATGTGTGCAAAGTCTCAGCCCGATCGGTTTAAAATTTACTAAGTTTCATACAAACTTTCATCCCCTATTTTATCCCCTTGGGGGTAGAATTATTCAAAATCTTAGCGGATGCCTACGTCATAACATCTACCTGCATGCCGAATTTCAGCCCGATCCGTCCAGTGGTTTGGGCTGTTCATTGATAGATCACTGTCAGTCAGTCAGTCATTTCCGCAGTATTTTTTAAAAGACCTGACTCTAAGATGTAATAAAAAATACTGTAGAAAAAGTATAAGTGTGTCCACCAAGTGCCATCTATCAACAGAATAAATAGTTTTATTTTCTATTCTGCCCCCTTATTCTGAGTGACAAATCGTTTCGAAACTACACGTGTTCATAATTGCCGACACATTTAAGTTGGTCTAGTTATTTGCCAGTTCTATCTTTTATATTACCTAACCAATTGCAATCTATTGTCTTCTCACGCTAACGTGCGTTTCAAATGCACCAAAATATCATTCAGAATAATGCCCCTGATGTTAAATACATTTTTCATCCCTTCTATTCGAAAAGTGACAAATCGTTTCGAAACTACGCGTGTTCAAAATTGCCGACACATTTAATTTGGTCTAGTTATCCGCCAGTTCTATCTTTTATATTAACCAATTGCAATCGACTGTCTTCTCACGTTAACGTGCGTTTCAAACTTGAGTTTCAAATGCACCATAATATCATTCAGAATAATGCCCCTGATGTGATGTGAGTGTCAGTTTGTTCCTCTATAAGCGAGAGCAAAGTAGCTCTTTTCTGAGAACTTTTAGCGGGCGGAAAAGTGATTTGAATTTGGAACATAATATATCATTCATAGATAATGAACGCAAATTGTATGCATTACTGGCTGGTACGTGCTGGCCGTACGGCAGAACGGGTGCCCGTGCTGCTTAAAAAAAAAGCGCGCCCATTTCTTATGTATCTGACTGTTTATACAAGAGATTGATGGCGCCTGGTGAAACTTGTTACACATATTGAAATAGACATTCGTACTTTTCTACAGTTTTTTAGTGTTAAGCACTTTATTTTTGAAAATAAGAATACTGGAAACGTACAAGTGCCTTACTCAATAATTCTGTCTGTCTTCTAAGTAATCAGTATATATCTATTATCTCATAGAAAGGGGATAAAAATTATTTTTTCGAATTCCTCGCTGCTTTCAGGATTCTACGTTAGAATCAGTCGCTACGCTCATGATGCAAAGTGTTATAGAATCTACTATTTTAACTTTTATCAAGTCAATAACAATGAATGAAAATAATTACGGTTCTCATGACGATACGAATAAGGCTCCGTATTTTTTCTTTCTTTATTCAATTGTGAAGTTGGCTCCTAATTAGACCCACTTAAAATGGAAACTGGAAATAAAACCTCATTGTGTAATACTTTCATATTTCAGGGACGATTAAAATTCTTCATAATGATGCCTACTCGTACGTTTCATTATAGCCTCGTCTTATAAAAGAGAAGAGACTTTTTTTGCACATGATACCTATGTTGAAAGATTTCAGAAGTTATTATAACAAAGTTATTACTGAGTAAGTAAACACATTGTAAATTTAAACAATACTAGCCAAGTTGGTCTTAGGATGAGTATTCTTAAGATATAGTGACCCCTCTGTGCTTAGGAATACGCTAAGCCATCGGTCCCGGTTGCTAGACCCTATGGGTTGTTGCAGCCCTAAAAAGTTCGACTAATGGTCTAACGACAGAAGGTCACCCTGTGTAAGTCAGATAAATTTTTATAAAATTGTCTAAGTTAGACTAAAAACCGATCTTGAAATGATGGAAAGTGGTTACAATCTCGCTCTCGTCTTTATATATAATGTAGTCAGAGAGTGGAACAGAATAATAAAAACAAACTTGACAAATTTTCCAGATCACAAAACACATGCATCAGCTCAATAGCTGCTAGTATTTGGATCTGGCTCACGAGGTTGTCGACATATGGAATGTGGATTCGGCGATTATAGTTCAGATAGTTTTGTCGGTTCATGGACCGATTGCCAAGAGCCTCAATCAGCCTCGACCAACATCTTAATAGTAGACAGTTGGGTCAAGGGTATGATGCAGTAGGCGTGCCGTGTCGAGGGCACGCATTGTTAGGAGATTCCTCTACCTGGAACCCTAACCACCGTTAGCTTGCTACCTGTTACCAATGCCGATGGAGCACTATATTTTATATTTAACACAGATATATTTATATTATGTATTTAAAATATAATTTATAAGATTTTTATCTTAATGAAGAGGAATATTATAGTCTGAGATTCACTTGAGTTCAATTTTATCCCTGGAACGGAAAAACGGAATATGTGTTCTTGGGTTACGAAAACGGGATTGGATATCCACGCGGATGAAACCATGGACAAAAACTACTCATCAGTATCACTGTGTATCCCAATTCTTTATTTAGGTATTAAAACTATCATGGTCACTCACATCAGTATCAAAATAATCGGGATACTTATCATGTTGCATTGTTTCGAGTTTCCGCTCCTAAAAAACTTTTTCTTTGTTCACCGCCAATACTCCAGTTCCTACGTGATCATGGTGCTTGCATCGGAAACTCGAAACAATGCCACATAGTAAATAACCCAATTTTTAATTCTTTATTGCACACATATAATACAGATATCATACACAAAATAAAAATTACAAGAAACATGTACAAGGGCGAGCTTAACTCAATATGAGTTCTCTCCCAGCAAACCTTTGAGTCGTGAAGAAGCAGTTATTATGGTAATGAGGGGATGTGAAGTGTAAATTAAAAATAAAAGTATCGTGAGTGTAAACCTAAGAAAGCCTTGCTTACTTATCAGGATAGTCATGACGTACGTTAAAATTACACTAAACCGCGACATGAATCACTGCGAGTTACGTCCGATAAAACTGAATCAGTACACTACGTAGTGATGTCCAAAATATATATCGATATAATATTTTTTATCTTCTTTTTATGCTACTTAGTTGGCAGACAAGCACACGGCCCACCTGATGGGAAGCGGTTACCGTGGCCTATGGACGTATGCAACACCAGGGGTGTCACACTCGCGCTGCCGACCATGAAGAAACTTTCTAATGCCCCTCTTGAAGAACTCATACGATGTGTAATGATGCTCATTACGCAACAAGATAGAGTTTCAAGGTTACGCCTCATTAATGAAAATGTTATCGAGGTCCATTCTGGGTGCTGTCGATGTCGTGGCAGTCCTTAGTTACTAGTATTTGTCTACTAAGCGATTGGTTGTTACTGTACTAAATAACTTTATTTATCGAAAAATTCAATAAAAATCACGAGGAAATTGAGCGGTAGGCCACTGATGAGTTTGATCAAAAAGCTCCAAAGACATGAAAAGTCAGAAAAGATGGTGCCTCATGAGCAAAAAAGTCGACTCCGCGTAAGCATATTACGTAGAATATGACGTAACACGGGTTTAGTTACAGAGAGTTCAATACACCCACCAAATCATTAACTCCAATTTAGCGAACCTCGAAAAAGCTCACGTAATGCATTTTAACTTATCGACTATCCCACTTTTATCCTTTTTATATATATAGGAAACATCAATAATAACTTCACCTCGCCTGATAATTTAGCAAAAGGAAAAGTCTCAGGAAAGTATTTAAGGGCTGTATTTTATCGTCTGTACCATGGTGAGTGTTCTGATGAGCTCTTTCAATTAGTCCCACCCTCCCCTTTCCTACACAGGACAACACGTGCAGGTCTTAGATGTCACCCGCACACGGTGCAGAACATCCGATCAAGAACCAAGCACTTCGGTGACTCTTTCCTCTGTCGCACCATTTAGGCCTGGAATTCATTACCAGCTCACGTGTTTCCTTCTTCCTACAGTCCCGGGTCCTTTAAACTTGATGTATTCTGCACCATATGCAGGTAACATCTAAGCCTGTGTTGACCTCTAAAGAATAGAAATTCCACACGGAGCTTTAGACAACAGCTAAAAAACTCTAAACTCGATAACTGCCCTCGACCCAGTAATGCCCATCCCTACTTAAGGCGGACAAATTTGGAAATAAAAAAGGGAATTTGTGTCGCGACGGACGGCGCCGTCAGCGTTATACTGCGCTTGATATAGACGGAGCGCCAGAAGGAATGTTAAAGAATATTTTGGGCATACAAGAGCCTTCGCACGAGATGATTGCTTTAACATATTTTTATAGGAGACCTTTTCATGTTGCTCGGAGTTTGCCTTTTATCTTCTTGCAAGAGATTGTTGGTGGCATTTTTGATAGGATTGTATTGTATTCTGAGATTTTTAAAGGCTATAATATAAGTGTGATGAGATTAGCTGCTAGGCTATCATATTTTTTGGAGTATGGGTTTAGTTTCTCTTTTTATAAATCATTAAGGTAAAGTCAAAAAAGTTAAGGCTTCCTTTCCAGATGCTATCGATGCTGTGGCAGTTCTTAGTTACTAGTATTTGTCCACCAAGCGACTAAAATATTATAATAGTACTGTACCAAGTGATTTCTTTTGTTGAAAAATTCAATACAGATAATATTAATACATATAAATAAATCATTTATTTATTAACATGATACAATTATAACATTTTAATAAATCAAAATGACAGTCCAATCAAGTCTAATCTATTAACCCGCCCCTCATCGTACCTGGTGCAAAGGTGCCCATGACGCTGGCGGCATTGCCCCGTTGAATAGCTATGGCCAACCGTTGCCCCAGGTACGAGACGGAGCGGGAGTCACCGGTTTTGTCCCTCAACCTGCGCCCTAATTCGCTCACTAGACTTTTGGCATCGGTACCCCAACTGCCCATTGTCTCGACCGCAAAGGGAGCGAACATGTATTGCTCTGTCAACGCCGCATATTTCTCCACGTACGTCCATATACAGATAATATTTGATACTAATTTTGATCTATTTTAAAATAAGAAATAAAAAAGCTAGTATTTTTTAAAGAGTAGGCACTATACTGCATTCGGTTAAGTACTTACATACATACATACATAAAATCACGCCTGTCTCCCATAGGGGTAGGCAGAGATCACGGATCTCCATTACTTAACTAAAGGAAAACAATTTTGTAGCGACTTTTTGTTAAACATTCATACATACATACATATAATCACGCCTTCATCCCCGCAGGGTTAGGCATAGGTGAATTAACACCCACATTTCACCAATCATTGATTTCGGTCCTACGTAATAGGGGGGGAGAATATTGCCGTCTTCCAGGAACTATTGTTGAGTCAGGGCTGTATATATCTGTCTGATGTTAAACAGCCCTATCCCTTAGTCGCCTTGTACGACACCGCATGGGGAGAGATGGGGTGGTCCAAATTCTACTCTGCCGGGAACCACGCAGAACATTAAACAAATAAACTAGGCTAACTGACGGACTAGTGGTTCGATTTCCGTTTTTAGTATGTATAATGAGTTTCTAAACGGAAAAATAATAAGCAACTGAGTTTTGAATTTAAAAAATACTAAAAAGACACATCAAGATTGCTTACGTTTAGTTAAGGATGTACCCGACCGAATGGAGTATGGTAACTATTACGAGTTTCCTCGTTGACCCCCTCAGCTAAGTTAAGTATTGCTTATGTCAAGAGTGAATTCACGTCAGTAGAGAAGATCTCCTTTCTCAATATAATAAATACACAAAATAACGGGTCTCGTATTTCATTTTTTTTTTTATACCACTAAGTTGGCAGACAAGCACACGGCCCACCTGATGGGAAGCGGTTACCGTGGCCTATGGGTCCTAAATCAGTCCGGGGAGACCCCAGCCACTCCACGTGGTGAGCGTTGAAGTCCCCCAAGAATACTAAATCAGCAGTGGGGTACTGCTCAATTACGCTGTCCGCCGACCGTTGCAGATGCTGAAATAGTTGAGCCGTGCCCAGGTCACCGCTATGAGACCTGTATAGGCACGCATAGATACGGGTGTGGCCACCGTGATCAATACGTACCCATATAGTTGACAGGTCTCTGTCCTCAAGACCATGGAGACGGCGGCAGCAAATATCATCCCGGACGTACAAGCATACCCCGGCGCGACTCATAAAGTTGTGCTCGAGTTTGTACCCGGGGTACATTAGGTAGGCTGTATCGGCCGGGCATGATATTTGCGTCTCCGTCAGAAAAAGCAAGGTAGGCTGCGCGGTCTCTAAGTGGAGATGGACCGCGTTAAGGTTGGAGTGTAGGCCCCTGATGTTGCAGAAATCCACATTAACTGTGGATGATGGAGCCGCTGTGGTAACGTTACTCTTGCCTTTTTAAAAATTCATGTTTGAGTTGGGGGGGGAGGGGGGGGGGGGGAGAAGGTAAGAAGAGATTCTGTGCCTCCAGTGTAGAAGACAAAGCAAGGCGTCCCACCCTCACAGACAAGTTGGGGTTGTGTGACTGGCTGGCGCGGTGGGCGGAAGGGCCCCCGGTCCCCTCCCAGATACTGAAGCTGAGTCCACTCCGGTTTCCTCCTCCGGCACGGCTACAGCACCGGGAACTTTACACAGGCTGCTGGTTCAGCCTCCTGGGGCGGAGATTAAGTAATTCCCAGGTTCGGGAACCGTACAGCCTGCGGGCGGCCAGCGGATAACCGTTTCACCGGGTCTTACTGACCACCGCGCCAACATTTCACGCCCCCACCAGTCAGCGGGGTCAATTTAAGCCTTTGATCTTCCCACTGACAGCACAAAACCTCTCCAGTGAGCTCTGGCTACCCTACTCACCGCCGGGAACACAACACAAGGTTATTATAGCCGGGGTATTCTGTAGAGTGGAGGTACTTACCCAGACGGACTGCTCAATTTTGGACGGGAGATACCGTCATGTCCTACCTCCTTTAAAATATATGACTAAATATTATTTGACCGAAATACACACATACTTCACCTCTGCCTACCCCTTCAGGGATTTACAGCCGTAAACATTTTTTGTTGTTTCGGTCTGGGCTTAAAGAGTTTTGTAGCAGCAGAAGTGGGATTGTAGCAAGAATATTTTATTCCGTTCTCGTAAAAGCCGTGGGCCGAAAATATATGGGATGAATAATGTGACATGGAGTTGAACGGGACAGTCCCGGTTTTTACATGATTTGTCGGCCTACCCTACTTACCCGTTTTTGTTGGAAGAATAATAAACATTTCGGGCTTTGGGTATAATATCGCTCATTATATTATTAACTAGCTGTGTCCGTAGTTTCAGCCACCGTACACAGCTTTCAGGTTTTTTATTACTTCTTGTTAGTTTGTTGAAGTGTTTATCACAATCAAAATCGGATAAACTAAACGTACAAAATTTTATTTTATATACTAGAAATTGCAAATATGTTGCAAACATTGATTGATTTGTTTGATCACGTTTTGATTGTTGTAAACTCACCCGTGCTATGTAACTTAGTGGGTGAAAATACCATTAAGAATTTGAATTAAGCTTAAAACTAAAACCGGAAAAATCACGTTTTAAAAGTATAAAACAAGAAAATATCAAATATGGCCTTAGTCGTATGCCACTTTTCCTTAGAATGAATTGTTTTGTAAGTGGTATACGACCACGGCTATCCTTGTTGTCTCTGTACTAAATTGCATCAAAATCTGTTCCGTATTTTTTTTTCGGTAGCGGACAATCACACAGCGGACCTAATGCAAATTGGATACCGTGGCGACTCCGAAAGAACTTTTTAATTTCCTTCTTGAAGAGCACGAGCACAGAGCAGAGCTCACTGGAGAATTTATGCTATCAGTGGGATGACTAAAGGTTTGTCCTGCTTTGTCCTCTACACTGACGGCACAGAAACTCCGTGCTTACAGGGGCGGCAGCGCGAGTGTGGCTTCTCTGGTGTAACACACTTCCATAGGCCACGGTAACCACTTTTCATCAGGTGGACCGTGCGCTTGTCTGCCATCTAAGTGGTATAAAAAAAATCTATTGTAGTCGCTGGGGAAAACCCTAGTAATCCTTCTAGATAGTGGCAATTTGATGACCGATGTATTTTAGAATAGAATGATGATTGAATGGGATTGATAAAGATTTTGACATTTTTGTCGGTTTTGACGTTTTTGACGTTTTTGAAGTTTTTGACGTTTTTGACGTTTTTGACGATTTTGACGTTTTTGACGGTTATGATGTTTATGATATGTGTCAACGTATCTCAATTCCACACATTGATCAATTCTATACTATTCTACAAACATATTTACACTTGTTTAGAGGGGCAGATTTACCCCATTTCTGGGGACGAGTTGGGGTCTCTGTAGTCCCCACAGCCAAGGAGAGGGCCAGATCGAGAGAGATGGCCCTGGGTCGGTCCGTGTGTGAGGGATATGCCTGTTAACCTCACCTTCGGCAACCAAAAACGACCCACAGGCGTCGTGCGTTTTAGTCGGTTCGAGTCCGACATAACCTCTCCCACTGGCTCCGGTGGTAGGGGTATCCGTGGGAATAGCATGGGGGATTATCTTGTATGAATATGCGTGATTGAAAACAGACGATAAGTAGTAGCTTATGAAGTAGATTAAAAACAGATGATAGACATTATTAGTATTAGTAATCTATATATCTCTTTCAATACTTAAATAGATTAAGCGTGTAACGACGCGCTCTGCGAACGTCGTCACACCGGTTTTAATTCTATTTTTGAACGAAAAGTTTCGGAACGCGGAGTGAATGACATTTTGACGTATACCTGTCAAAGGACCTTTCTTCCTAGCGTGGAGGCTGGATGGTCGATATTCATGGCTTCGTAACTTAATTTCAATAAATCTCATAAAAATGAGAGTATTTTGGCCTAAGGGATAATGGTTTGTGTCCTCACAACTATCCTCTTGTGGAATTATAGTTTATTTCTGCTCTTAATCTGAAAATATTATGATTTCTTTTGCTATTGGCATTGTTCCAGCAAATTAAGGCGGTAAGTCGCGCAAATTTATAGAAAATTAGGACCTCGTGTCCATATGGGAGTTTGTTCTAATGACATGCAATTTTATTACAGGTTTCCAAATTGGAACCGCCTTTTTCTTTTTCCTTTGGACTTTTTCTTTGGACCTTTGTCTTCGGTCATCTGCATTTCCTTATGGAAGGTTTGGACTTTTCGCCTCAAACCTGGATGTACCGCATGGGCTTAAACTGAAAACTTCGCCTGCTACGAGCTTTCCCGCTGCTGTGTTTACATATACTCGCCGAGGGATGCCGTGAGCTTACTTTAATTATATTTTAAATCTAAACTTCAAAATAACCTAAAAGTGCATTGGTGACATAGAATCATATTGACATAAGATCATTTTGACTTAGCTTATAAAACTCTAATTTTAAATTTAAGGTTAGATATACATTAGGAATGTATCCTTGCAACTATTTCTAAATGCACACTGGAGTGGACAATAAAACCTTAAACCTCACAGTTTGGTTTCATTTAGCTCACCTCCGGAAGATTAAAAGTTTCCAATATCCGCTGATTATCTTAGGCATGTGTATCTCCAAGGCGCCCGAACTTTTATGGTAATGTACTTACAAACCAATTTTATTTATATTTCTTTTAAATAGGAGATTACACACTTACTTCTTTCATTGTCATATGACACATATTTTTTTATTATTACATCTGACGCTTGCGAACCAATTTTTTTTACTTTGTAATAACACATATTTTTTTTAATTATTACAATTGGCACTCGCGAACAGGGACATGACAGTGTGCATATATCTTTATTCCTTGTCACCTTTGCATTATTTTTTACTTTAACATGTTAAGAACAGTGTTTTCTTCATGTATTTTACTGTTACATAACTGTGTATTACAGTAAATCTTTGTTATTGTTTACTTTGCAAAACTAATCATACTACAAGTTAGTACTATTGTTTGTATCTCTCAATTACAGGTGAATGTTTCAATTTGTATAACATGGTTATTGTTATAACTGTTTTATCTTATATAGCTTTTGTTTATTACAGGTAAGATTTTCCACTTAGTAATATTATATAATTATTAGTTCTTAACCTTTATTCACATGTGTGAAAACATAGTAATATTTGAATATTTGCTGTTTACCTTAAGTAGACATAAATAATTTATTTTGTGAATCACTAATGCATTTTTATCTTTATAGGCATTTGACCTAAATAATTTTTGCAACAATAACATTCCATTCTATGAGTTTGTTGACTTTTGAGTTTAGCGTTTTGCTATCAATGCAATTAACTTCATTCATAATTTAATTAACTTTAATTAGAAACTTTAATTGATACTTTAATTAGAAACTTATAGTGTATTTAATACAACTTTTTATTAGATTTTCACATCCTTTTATAAATCAAACATGGATAAGGAAATACAGGTCCCGCCTTTGTTTGAGAATATTGTTGGTGGTGTTACAGTTGGTACTTTTACTCATGTCATGGCTGATTTATCTGAAGTTGTTGATCCATTTTCGAATAGTCGAGGAGCTGGTGATCATAGTCTGAGAGCCGCATCTTCATTTAATATGATGAATGTTTTATTGAATGATAATTTGAAGAAAAACTTGCCTTCTGTTACTAAGTTGCCTGATTTAAAACGAAGTAAGCTTTTGTATGATGGTAAATCGTGCGTTAGGGAATTTATTACTCAAGTGGAAGAATATTTCTTGTTTAAAAATTTTAATGAATATTTTTTGGTTAGTTCATTCTCTGATCTTTTTTTTTTTTTTTTTTTTTTTTTATATAGGACACGCCAACTTGACCTCACCTCGCCTGATGGTAAGCTAAAGGCAAAGTCTCAGGAAAGAGGGTCACCATTACAGACACTAAGTGCTACAATGGTGGCACTCAGCTTGGCGGCCTCATCAGATGCTTTTTCACGCCCCGCTTAAAGGCCCCGGGACTGTAGGAAGAAGGAAACACGTGTGCTGGTAATGAATTCCAGGTCTTGGTGGTGCGGCAAAGAAAAGAGTCTCCGAACCGCTTGGTTCTTGCTCGTATATTCTGCACAGTGTGAGGGTGATATCTAAGGCCTGCACGTGTTGTCCTATGTAGGAAAGGAGATGGTGGGATTAGTTGGAAGAGCTCGTCAGAACACTCACCGTGGTAGAGACGGTAAAATACAGCCAAGGAAGCAATATCTCTACGCATCTGCAAAGGCTCGAGGGTGTTCGTGACCTCAGGGTTCCCAATAATTCGGACCGCGCGTCGCTGCAACCTGTCGAGAGCATCTAGTAGGTATTTCGCGGAGCCATCCCAGAGATGCGAGCAGTATTCCACGCAGGAGCGAATTTGTGTCTTATAGAGAAGACACCGCTGCTCCGGCGGCGGCGGCGGCGGCGGCTTTTGTCAGGCACTGCGCTTAAATGGTTTCGTAGTGTTCGTATTCGTATTGCTTCTTGGCAGGATTTGAAGGCTGCGTTGTTGAAACGTTTTGATAGAGTTGAATTTGATTATCATTTGGAACATGAACTCCGTACTCGTAAACAAAAGATAACTGAGTCATTACCAGATTTTATTACAGACATAATGGATATGGCTAGCCGTTTGTCTATGCCTGTTTTTGATGCTACCCTCATAACTATTATTAAACATAACATGTTAAATATTTACACACCTTTTGTGTTTGGTAGAACTATTTCTTCTATCGACGAATTTATTAACCTCAGCAGAGAATTAGAGAATTTTGTGTCAAGAAAGAACTTGAGTGAGAATAAAAGTATTAAAAAAGAAAAATATTCTGCTCAAATTAGTGCTGTTAAATCAGATGATTTAACTTGTTTAAAATGTAAGTCCTCTGGACATTCTTATAAAAATTGCCCTACATTTCCAGGTGTAATTTGTTTTAAATGTCACAAGCTTGGCGTCACTACGAAGAATTGCGAAGTTTGTAATTCAAATACTGTTCAGTCAAGAAACGTATCAGGTCCCATCGAGCCCTAGTTTTTGATAAAACTTCTGGTGACTCGATGTTGAAAAAATTTAGCAATGCTCCGAATGAAGCCACTTGTAAGAAAGAATTTAATGAATGGTTGGATTATTTGAAAGTTTTCTTTAATAATATCAGGGCTGCTCCTGTTTTGTTTGTTAAACATAAAGACACTAGACCTTATTTAAATTTTAATATTAATAATAAATTTTATTCAGGTTTGTTAGATAGTGGAGCTTGTAGTTGTGTACTCGGTTCTAATATTCATCAAACATTTTTGCAATTAGGTTATAAATTTAAACCTTATAAAGGTAACGCTGTTACTGCTGATGGTTCTGCACACAATGTTATTGGAACTATGGTTTTACCTATCACTTGTGATAACTTAACTAAAAATGTAGATTTTTTGATAATACCTTCTTTTAAACCTTCAATTATTTTGGGATTTGACTTTTGGTTGAAATTTAATCTTGCTAAAGACTTATGGAATAATATTACTTTTGAATATGAATCCACTACTTGTGTAAATGCAGTTACTTCTGTTTCTGAACTTTCTCCTTCTGAGAAACACGAGTTAAATAAAATTATTTCACTTTTTGAAAATATTTCTTATGAAAAGAGAGGCTTAGGTCTTACTCATTTAGTTAAACATAAAATTAATGTTACTGGTGAACCTTTTAAACAACGTTATTGGCCCCTTAGTCCTGCTAAACAAAAAGAACTTTATGATGAAGTGGAAGTTTTATTAAAGGAAAATATTATTGTTATGCCAAATGAGGATATCGTTGATCCTTGGTATAGAAAAATATTTGTAAATTGTCAAAAGTTTCCTAGAAAATATAAAAATTTCAAAGTTGAAAGTGATACTTTGTATAGATTTTGTAAAGATAAATATAATCCTAATAATCGTTTAAATTGGAAAATTGTCATACCTAAAGAACACATCTTAGACACTATTAAATCTAATCATGATGATGTTAATTCAGGACATTTAGGAATTCATAAAACTTTAAATAAATTAAAAATACATTATTTTTTGGAAAGGTATGTTTATTGATGTTCAAAAATACATTTCTTCTTGTGATACTTGTAAAGCTTATAAATCTTCTACTAATCCACCTCATGGAATTATGGTTAATCCTAAGAAAGTTGATAAACCAATGTTAATGCTTTCTATTGATATTATTGAAACTCTTCCAAAAGCTTATTCTGGCCATAAGTATATACTTTCAATCATAGATGTTTTTACAAAATATTGTTGGATATTTCCTATGACTAGTGCTACCACTAAAGTAATTTGTAGGATACTTGAAAAAGAAATATTTCTTAAGTTTGGAACACCTAAAGTTTTTGTTTGTGATAATGGAAGCCAATTTACAGCTAAGCAATTTGTAGATTTTCTAAAAAGTTATAATATTAGTAAAATATTTTATAATACTTTATATACACCTCAAAATAATCCTGTAGAGAGATATAACAAAACAGTCGAAACATGTATTTCTTGTTTTGTTAAAGATGATCATAGAACTTGGTCAAAATATTTGCCTCATGTTCAATTAGCTTTAAATAGTAGTGTGAATCTAGCTACAGATTTCACTCCTAATTTTCTCATGTTCGGTAGAGAATTTATTTTTGATGCTTCATTGCACCGTTTTAGTAATTCTTTTGATAACCTCAATCAACTTGATGTTGTTGATAGGTCTTCATTTGCTTTTTCACTTAAATCACTTAGTGATATTTTTATAAAAGTTCAAGCTTCATTGCTTAAAGCTTATAAGCGTAATGCGCGTTATTATAATATAGGAAGGAAGGTCATTTCTTTTGAGGTGGGAGATATAGTGTGGAGGAGAAGTTTTGTGCAGTCTAATGCTCCTGCATTCTTTTCGGCTAAGTTAGCACCTAAGTTTGTTAAGTGTGAAATAATAGATAAAATTTCCTCTAATGTTTATGTTTTAAAAGACCTTAATAAAAACTATACTGGTCGTTATCATATTAAAGACATAATTAAATATTAAAATTATTCTTGTTTTGACAATGTCTATCTTTGTCTTTGGTACTTTGTTTGAAGTATAATCCCATTGTAAGGTGATGTTTGTGAGGCTAAGGGATCTTGAAAGGTGATGTATGTTAGGAACTTCACAACAATTTATTAATTTCAATTTTAGTTTCCTTCAAAAATAACTTAGGTCATTTTAGGACTTGTTATTGTGTAACTCTACTCCATATTAACAAATTGTTCCACATCAAAAGATCTTATATTTTTATTTATCTTTGTTGTATAGGATTATTTTCCTGTATATATTTTTATACACTTGTATATTTAATATTGTATATTTTGTACAAATTTAGGAATTTAGTTTCTACTCTAATATAGGAGTGAAATTTAATATTCATTTTCTACATTAAATTCACTTGACTTATTTCCACTCACTTAGGGAATGGAAAATTAAGTTTCTTGAACTTTATTTTTGTACAGTTCTGGGTTATTTTCTTAGTATTGGGATTCTCGGATTGGACGCATTTTATGCATTTTTTACACACCTTGTTATACCATTTTTTGGGAAACTTGTGTCTTACTGGACTTTACAATTTTTTGTGCTATTGTGTTTCATACACATAGTCACACCTTACGCTTTGCGCACGGGAAGCTGGTGGTGTTGAGCCGGTCGTAATTGTCGTTTTTCTCTTTTTGTACGATTGTGTTTTTATACACATTGTTACATTTTTTATGCTTTGCGCACGGGATGTCGGTGGTGTTGTGCCGGTCGCAAATGTCATACTTTTCTTATGCGGTTGTGCTCAGAAAGTCAGTGGTGTTGTACTGGTCACAATTGTCATATTTTCTTTATATTTTGCTTGTGCTCGGAAAGTTGGTGGTGTTATGCCGATCACAATGCTTATAAATATATTATTGCGACACTTTTGTTGTGATTTTGTTTTGACGTTTTAGATGTTGGAATAGGAATTTGAAGTCGGCGGCTTTTCAACCTAACCGACAGTGGGAAAACTTCATTGTTTTTACCGATTTTCTTTCAGATTCGGCAGCGTTGGTGCTTGACCGATATCTTGTTAGTTTCATATTTTTGTTTCAGGAATGGCTGGTATGGAGTCGGTGGCGTAGGAGCTCAACCGCACTTTTGTATTGATGCTAGAAGGCTGGTTAAAATCAAGGATTGGATTCGACGGCGTTGGTTGCCTAATCGATATCTGGAATGGAATTGAGTAGGGATTGTTTAATTTGTTTTATTGAAGGATTTATTTTCACTTTTGTGTTGAAATAAGTTTTTACTCTTTTCTGAGTTTGGTTTCGGTTATTCCATTAAGTTGGATAGTGTCCTTTGTTTCCATTTGAAACTGGAAATTCTTTTTCAACTTAATTCTTTACTTTTCGAGTGTTTTCACATTCTTTGATTTTTAGGAATGCTTTCCCATTCTTTAATTTATAATTATTTCTGCAATACCCAATGCAAGATGCTTTCGCATTGCCTTTTTTGTTTATTGAAAAATGTTGCAAGACATTTTGTCTTTTGAGGTTTTTTGGAATTTTGTTCTGGACTCTCATAATTTTCATTAGAAAAGGAAGTTTCCTTCTTTCTTTTTTTTCTTTTTGGGGAGGGATGTAATGTAACGACGCGCTCTGCGAACGTCGTCACACCGGTTTTAATTCTATTTTTGAACGAAAAGTTTCGGAACGCGGAGTGAATGACATTTTGACGTATACCTGTCAAAGGACCTTTCTTCCTAGCGTGGAGGCTGGATGGTCGATATTCATGGCTTCGTAACTTAATTTCAATAAATCTCATAAAAATGAGAGTATTTTGGCCTAAGGGATAATGGTTTGTGTCCTCACAACTATCCTCTTGTGGAATTATAGTTTATTTCTGCTCTTAATCTGAAAATATTATGATTTCTTTTGCTATTGGCATTGTTCCAGCAAATTAAGGCGGTAAGTCGCGCAAATTTATAGAAAATTAGGACCTCGTGTCCATATGGGAGTTTGTTCTAATGACATGCAATTTTATTACAGGTTTCCAAATTGGAACCGCCTTTTTCTTTTTCCTTTGGACTTTTTCTTTGGACCTTTGTCTTCGGTCATCTGCATTTCCTTATGGAAGGTTTGGACTTTTCGCCTCAAACCTGGATGTACCGCATGGGCTTAAACTGAAAACTTCGCCTGCTACGAGCTTTCCCGCTGCTGTGTTTACATATACTCGCCGAGGGATGCCGTGAGCTTACTTTAATTATATTTTAAATCTAAACTTCAAAATAACCTAAAAGTGCATTGGTGACATAGAATCATATTGACATAAGATCATTTTGACTTAGCTTATAAAACTCTAATTTTAAATTTAAGGTTAGATATACATTAGGAATGTATCCTTGCAACTATTTCTAAATGCACACTGGAGTGGACAATAAAACCTTAAACCTCACAGTTTGGTTTCATTTAGCTCACCTCCGGAAGATTAAAAGTTTCCAATATCCGCTGATTATCTTAGGCATGTGTATCTCCAAGGCGCCCGAACTTTTATGGTAATGTACTTACAAACCAATTTTATTTATATTTCTTTTAAATAGGAGATTACACACTTACTTCTTTCATTGTCATATGACACATATTTTTTTATTATTACATCTGACGCTTGCGAACCAATTTTTTTTACTTTGTAATAACACATATTTTTTTTAATTATTACAAGCGTTAACTAAAAAGGTAAATAAGGTTTACCTAAAAATATTTACTAAGTTTACTTTATTAAAGTAAATATATTATTTTGTTTTGTTACAGTCACTTATTGTTGTTGCAATAATTCGCTATCTTTGATAAATATTCTATCTACCTAGAACTTGTTGCAATATTCTGTATATTGCAATTTGCCTATGAGACATTTCTTACGAAGGCCATCAAGCTGAGGGCCTCCATTGTGGCCATAAACTTACCAAAAACTAGATTGTAGCTTTATCGGTAGTAATAACGACTGTTTTTTTTTCTGCCTAAGCATTCATAATAAAAGTAATAGTGGGTAGGCGCACAAAAATGTTCCCCGCATACCTCTCGACACTCGCAAGCTAGTCAAGTCGTGACCACGGGTGCTGCAACACATCTGAAACGTCGGCAGAAATAGTAAGTTCTTTGATTTAATAGTGAAAAGACATGAACCTTTGTATAATTATGAATGTCTGTCTTTCCTGAGACCTTCAGATCGCCGCCAAGCGAAGTGAAGTCATTTTGGCGTAACTAATATTACTTAACATAACATAAACTCATGCCTATATCTCCGAAGGGGTAGGCAGAGGTGCTAGCACCCACATTTCGCCAGTTTATGTTTAGGTCCCAATGTAATAAGTGGCAAGCCTATTACCATTAACCGGGCACTTATAAACCTGCGATAAATACACACTTATCATCGAAAAGCATCGAAAAGTCATTGCTGTGTGCCATGGTAAAACCTGGGATCGAACCCGAGACCTCGTCTCAGCATTCCATTACCCATACCACAGGCTACCAAGGTAAATATAATAACGAGTTATACGCTATAAACTAATATTTATTTTTTTAAAGTTGAGGGTCCGGGATTAGCTACTATTTTTTTTTATACCACTTTGTTGGCTGACACCTGATGGGAAGCGGTTACCGTGGCCTATGGACGTATGCAACACCAGGGGTGTCACACTCCCGCTACCGACCATGAAGAAACCTTCTGATGCCCCTCTTGAAGAACCCCATATTGTAGGCGCTTAATAAAAACTGTTCACGCAATTTTATTTTAGGCCTTAAATTTAAAAAGTGATAGTATAATTTTATATCAAAAATATTAAGACTTTCTTTAATAATACTATATAAATTCGTCTTCAATATTTTAGACGCCATCCACGTTAGGCAGACTCGATCAGAAATAAACCTGCCTCAAGCGACTGTTTGAGAAATTAATATACCTATTCCCTAAATAAGAAGTTGTTAATTTCGTCTATTATATAATATATTATTAATTATTTATATTACTACAACATTTTAAATATATCTCGTTATTATATTTTAGACATCAACTTTCAAGTAGGGGTTTTGAAATAAAATGATATCGTGCTATATATAAACTTCTATAAACTCTGTCTTCACCTTCTATAATACAAAGGCATTATATTTTTGTTTTTGCTATTTTAGCAATTTACGTTACAAAAATTCAAAACCAAATTTTTTGAAGATGTTAGCGAAAATATACATAACAGGTGCTTTCATTGAAGTCTAGATTTTGTAGATTTTCATTATGATATAAACTTCAGGACAAGTTTGCTACTTCTAAAAATATATTTTCCAAATTTAAAAATCATGCCTTGAAGTAAAAAAAGAAGGAGAAAACAGGGTTATATGCACACCATATTTTTTCTAATATTGAAAAGGCTATTAGCATGGCTCCGAGGTAAAGGCCATAATGATGACGATATACAGTCACTATACAAAGTATTATATACGTGACATGTCATCTTTTCTCAATTCGAATAGACCAACAGGGCCAGGTAAGTAATTCACACTTTGCAACCGTGCGCTATGAAAGAAACTTTATCTCACGCACGTTCAAGCTGTGGAACAACCTCCCTGCTGCGGTTTTCCCAAGCACCTACAATTTGAGGTTCTTCAAGAGCGGCATCATAAGGTTTCCTCATGGTCGGTAGTGCGAGTGTAACACCCCTGCCGTTGCATACGTCATAAGCCACGGTAACCACTTCCCATCAGTGGTATAAAAAATGATTTTTTTTATAACACTTAGGTGGCATACAAGCACACGGCCCCTTCCTAGACACTCTATATCAACTTTCAGTACAAAAATGCAGTATTTCTCACTATATTTCTCACTTAATCTGGATTCTAAGCTTATTTACTTACAATTTATTGCCGAGCGAATGGGCAAAGAAAAGATAAGTAACATTTTATTGATAGTTATTCGCTCCTCGTCTGCCATTTAACTTAATCTTAGTACAGTCTGCATCAGATCAATATTGAGGAAAAAGAACTCAAAATTATCTTAATTCCTTGGTTTTTCCCACTTCCTATGGACGGATTGTTCTGATATATGATACATAACCTTTACTTTGGAAAACACATGCTTAAATACATACAAATACTCACGCCTATATCCCCGAAGGGGTAGGCCGAGGTGCTAGCACCCACATTTCGCCAGTTTATGTTTAGGTCCCAATGTAATAGACACTTATAAACCTGCGATTAATACACACATAACTTCGAAAAGCATCGAAAAGTCATTGGTGTGTGCTATGGTAAAAACTAGTATCGAACCCGAGACCTCGTCTCAGCAGTCCTTTACCCATACCACTAATGCGTTTAAAATCAATAAAATTCAATTAATTTAAATGACTTTGCCTCGCTGTGTGTGTTCTACCGCCTATACAATGGTTTGTGTTGGATGAATTGTTTGACATGATGCCCACAGCTACATTCTATTATCACACCAGGCACATATCGGCAGGGAATTCATCCTCACACATTGCGACCTAAGACGGTGCGTACTGTGCAGTATGAAAGAAACTTCATCCAACGCACGCTCAAGCTGTTGTTTTACAAAGTGCCTTAAATATGGGGATTTTCAAGAGGGGCATCAGAAGATTCATGGTCGGCAGCGCGAGTGTAACGCCCCTGGTGTTGCATACGTCTCTAGGCCATGGTAACCACTTTCCATCAGATGGGCCGTGTGCTTGCCTGCCACCTAAGTGGTATAAAAAAATCATTTTGAAACTTTTTAGTATAGATCGTTATGCTACTAACTGTACAGACATTTCCTAGCGTTCGTGAAATCATTACTCGGATATCAGTCGAGCGGGTGCAACAACTTGCCGGGCGCTGGTCTGAAGTAGACACTTGATATATATTATTCATATCAATGCATCGAACGCATTCATTTCAGATTGGTAGATTTAAATAAAATTATGTATATTTTTTATTTATTTTAGTATATATTAGTACCTAATAATAGCCACAGAACCTTCGCCCGAAACCATCCACATTCTTCCATACATCCATGCGACGGGTAAGGAAAAGATCGCGGGCCTGAACCGATTATTTTTTTCTATATCTTGACGGTATTTCCGACCTAATTGATCAGTCCAACTGGGGAAGCACCTTCACCCTACAGAATACCACGGCCATAATAACCTCGTGTTGTGTTCCCGGCGGTGAGTATGGTAGTCAGAACTCACTGGAGAGTTTTTGTGCTGTCAGTGGGAAGACTAAATACTTGTCCTGCATAGTCTTTTGTACTAACGGCACAGAAACTCTTTATTCTTACAGGGTCGGCAGCACGAGTGTGACTCCTCTGGCGTTGCACACGCCCATAGACTACGGTAACCGCTTTCCATGAGGTAGACCGCGTGGTTGTCTGCCATCTTAGTCGTATATAAAAACTAACTTCAACTAAAAAGTATGATAAGTACATATGTTTGTACATACATACATACATATAATCACGGCTTTATCCCCGGAGGGTTAGGCAGAAGAGAATTAACACCCACGCTTCACCAATCATTGAATTCGGTCCCACGTAATAGAGTGTGGGCCTATTGCCGTCTTCCGGCTAAGGCTGAGTCTGATGTTATACATAGGTTTGTCTTTTGAATTTAATCTGTATTCTGTTATTTTTTGTGTTTTCCGTGCTTCTAAAACAAGCACGGATCATACAAAGAGCGCTTTCCGTTAACACGGTTTTATTTTAAATTATTCTATGGACATGACTTTTATTTTATGTTGTCTCATCTCAATTTATTACCAAGTATGTTTCTAATACTTATACTATAGATTTATGATCTATAATTATATGCCTACTTACCGATACGTCTTTTTTCTGTTCTATTACTTAGATATTTTTATTATACCACTTAGGTGGCATGGAAAGTGGTTACCGTGGCCTATTGATGAGGATAAAACTAAGGTACTCACACTCGCGCTGCCAACCCTGTAAGCACAGAGAGTTTCTGTGCTGTCAGTGTAAAAGACGAAGCAGGACAAGCCTTTGGTCTTCCCACTGACAGCACGAAAGCTCTCTAGTGAGCTCTGGTGACCCTACTCACCGCCAGGAACACAACACAAGGTTATTATGGCCGCGGTATTCTATAGGGCGGAGGTACTTCCCCAGTCGGACGGCTTAATTGGACGGAAATACTGTTGTGTCCTACCTCCTCCTTATATAAATATAAGAATATAAATACTTACCTACAGAATACCGCGGTTATAATAACTTCGTGTTGTGTTCCCGGCGGTGAGCAGGGTAGCCAGAGCTCATTGGAGGTGTTTTTGTGCTGTCAGTGGGATGACCAAAGGCTTGTCCTCTACACTGACGGCACAAAATCTCTGTTCTTACAGGGTCGGCAGCACGGATGTGACTCCACTGGTGTTACACACGTTCATAGGCCATGGTAACCACTTTCCATCAGGTGGGCCGTGTGTTTGTCTGCCACCTAATTTGTATTAAAAAAAAAACTTAGCGAAATTATTAATAATTTTCTTACTATCTCTTCGCGTACATTATTTTATTTTTATTTAGGTTTACTAACAATTGTTTACATTTATACAAAAAATATCAGTACAAAATGATCTAGCACAAAGCAACGCAACAATCTCTTAAAAGTAAACACCGCTTGTATTACAACTAGGCTTATGAAATATACTAGGTTCTATCAAGAATGTTCCTTCCACTTCGGTATCGTATTTAAGTCCTACACTAGAGAATATGATCCTACTATTTATGTCTCCAAAGGACCAGTGACAAATGAAAGTAATATCTCAACGGGTCCGGGAAGGTCCGGGTTCTATCTCAATGAGTAGTATTAATGTGTCTTTTTGTTTAAGTCCTTTTATGTTTATATTATGGCTGTTAGATTATTATTTATAAATCATAAGTTTGAGTTTTTAGGGCTTTATTATTTTGGTCTTGCTAGATTTCATCTAAATTGTGCAGACGTATTCCACAACTCCATAACATTCTACACAACGCTATCTCTAGACTCATGGCAAGCATAGCTTAACTAGCTTGTGTTATGGAATCTAAAATGCGGTTTTTTTTTTTTTATAGTTAAACATACTTAAAACTTGACTCGAGCCAAGCATCTGAGGCTGTATATATCTTTCTGAAGTAAAACATCTAAATCCTTTACTCGCCTTGTACGATACCGCATGGGAAGAGATGGGGTGTTCCAAATTCTACTCTGCCGGAACCACGCGGCTACGCGAGCAAATTAACTGTGCTTCTTTTATGATTTAATATCCTTCTAAAACTTTATGTTATATCTTGCTATGTTATAATAAAAACATGTAGGCACATAATAACGTAGCCAATGGATCTTCCTTTATAAGGAAATGACGGTGAAATTCACAACACTGGACAGTATAATTATTCTGAGCACGTACCCAGTGCGTATTAGCCGGGCTTGTGCAGGTAAGCGACAGGGCGTGTGTTTGGAGTAACTGGATTACAACGGTTATGGAAAAGTGGACTTTTTTATGTTGTTGTAAGTTTTTATTACGAACTTTTTTCTTAGGATTTTACTATCACTACATTTTTCTTTTTGACATATTGCTTAATCCCTTAGTCGCCATATACGACACCGCATTTGAGGAGATAGGACGGTCTAAATTTTTCTCTACCGGAAACCATGAGGTTTAGCTCCATAAATACTGTACTTAGTTAAAGTGAAATCTGTAAAAAAAAAGTTTAAAACCAAAAACCAACTACTGAAAAATATCAAGGCCTATCCTTAATATTTTACGTATATTACTTTCCCTAGAATGTATTGTTTTGTTAAACTAAGTGGCATACGACCACGGCTATCCTTGATATTTTCTTGTTTAATACTTTTTAGAGCGTGATTTTTCAGTTGTCGGGTTGTAGTTTTAAATAAAAAATATATTTATATCATTTTGAAGCAAGATATAATTTATATATAATAATATTTGAAATGTGTTAATTAAGCCCTTTTTAATTGATACCAAACACGATATATTTATATAAAAATTATTTATTAACACAGTACTTATGACTGCTTCAATAGATTTAGTGACATATTATATAACTTAGAACCAGCGGACAATTAAGACGCTTCTAACAATAACTCATTTATCTAGTTCTAATAAGTGGTCGAGGAGCTATGAGGAACAGATGAACATACATACATAGCCTGTGAAAAACCATAACCCTCCTTTTACTACACATCGGTGGTATAATAGCTGCATTTGATCCTGAGATATATACATCGTAAAGCCACCTCCTTGACCTCAGCCAAGCTACCAATTTATGAGTCAGAAAGGTCTAAAATTAATTTACGTAGGTATATAATATTATCAGATATTGTAAATTATTATTTTACAAATATAGCCTTAAAAATGTCAATATCGACGAAGCGATTAACCCTTAATAGTTGCAGGTCACGTCCGTGCCTCCGGAGTGTACCCCAGGGGTCACATATTGGACCCTCGTTATTTCTAGGCCTTCAACTGTGATTTCCAAAGAGTGTAGTCATGAATTATTTAACGGTAACACCTTTCCTAGTACATTTGAGTCTGATGGAGGCTTAATACCAAGCTTGAATAGAAAATATGAATGGAAAAGAGATCGTGGAATAATCATTTAAGGTTTATAACCGACTTCCAAAAATGAGAAAGTGTTCAATTCGATTGTTATTTTAAAAAAATCCACTTTAATAACTAAAAGCTTTAAAATCTGTTAGAAGTCGGTGCCAACTTAGTTTGTTATACCTGAACTATTATGATACAATTAATAGAAATAATAGCCTCTCGGGCTTGGCACTGGCTTCTAACAGATCAGTAAATCTGTAAATTCAGTAGTTGTTCTCTTATCTTCATTAAGTTATTTCATAGTTTTTATTTTTTGAGTCGGTTTTTTTAACGTAGTTTTTTTTTTATTAAACCATCTATCTTATAACGATTTCCCAGTTGGGGTCCGTTATTGTATTTAATTTATATGTTGGCTTGCCCTCTTACCAAGTGAAAGCTGAAACAAACGTAAGAAATAAATATATTACTTTTAATCTGGGATACGAATTTTAGGAGACTGTCCAATTGTGCAGTCCTACTGGGGAAGTACCTCCGCCCTACAGAGTACCACGGCCATAATAACCTTGTGTTGTGTTTCTAACGGTGAGTAGGGTAGCCAGAGCTCACTAGAGAGTTTTTGTACTGTTAGTGGGAAGACCAAAAGCTTGTCCAGCTTCATATTTTACACTGACGGCACAGAATCTCTCTGTGCTTACAGAGTTGGCAGCGCGAGTATGACCCCTTGGTTTTGCACACGTCCATAAGCCACGGTAACCACTTTCCATCAGGTGGGCCGTGTGCTTGTCTGCCACCTAAGTGGTATAAATAAAAAAAAACCCGTGACTCACTCTGACCGTGACTCACTCTGACTTTTTCACAGAAAAAAGCGTGTATCAAAGGCTCGTCTCTATCTGTGTGACTTACAAGTGAATTCCAAAGCTTTTGATGGGGCCCTACACTCCATGAACATGTTACAACAAACCAAAAATAATTAATAACATCGGCAGGTAAATAATAAAATAGTAAATTTAGAATTTACCTGTATAGGAAACCAAAATTAGTTTTAACCTGGATTTTACCCTATGCATTCATGAACAAACATCTAATTACGTAAACAATACCACTAATTGAGTTGCGGTGGTTTGTCGGCAGTTCCCGTTGTAAATACTGTACACTACTCTGTGTTAGAATGAATACATACATAATTTTAATACGAAAAACAAAATTAAACTTGTTGTACCAAAATTCAGGCTTCACAAAGTTGGTGATTTGTTTGTAGGCAGCAGTATTTAAATATTTAATAAAATTCCTCAGGATATGATTGTTACGCCACTAAATAAAATTAAAATATAAGTGAAAAAAACTTTAATGATTAAATGTTATTAAAAAGTAGATGAGTAACTTGATGATTTAAATACGTGTTCAACCTAAGGCTCTTGCTTGCTCGCACAAATTATTATAAACAAATCCGTATTTAAAAAAAAAGATAGATAATCTAGTTCTAATATAGTTTTCGTAGTTTCTTGTTGGTATCTTCTCAATAGAACTAACCTACTGAACCCGCGAAAAACTCATTTGCCAATGAATTGCTTATTATTTTTCCAATATTTCTAAACATATAATTGTAAAATTTTGACTTGTCATCAATAAAAAATTAATAAATCATCATATTTCATACTCTTTATGTGACTAAACTGAATAAATGGAATTGATTCTTTGATTGAATATTATTATACACAATCGCGTCGATCGACAGTGACACATGACGAACTAATTTACGAGTTGATATTGGTAATATTTGGTACTTGGTCGGGAACCTCCACATGTTGCACCCTGAGTAAGCAAGACGGTAGGCGGTAGCGTCTCTCGCGCCTCTCACACAATGCAGGAGCGACGCTACCGCCTACAGCTAATGCCAACCAAAAGCGTGGCTCAGTATAGGTTTGCTCGGAGGCTTTCCACGTGTTCCTCTAACTAGCAGAGAGCACAGTACGGAACGAGCAAGGGGCTGGTTGGTTATCCGAGCACAGGTCTGGAGATGACAGGTTAACACTGTGGTACCCATCCCACTTCCGAGTGAACCATCTAAAATCGTCGATATCTCAAGGTCAGCCAAGGTGCGAGGAAAATGCTTTAATGGGTAACCCTACACATCGGTTTTAGTCGGTTCGAGTCCAGGATAACAAGCCCATGATAATATCTATGATATTCTACATCTTTATTCAGCCGTAAGTATGTATTTATAAGCAACTACTTCGTGCAAAAACCCAAGAAATATGAACTATAAAATCCTTTCGTACGACACAAAATATTGCAGTTATATATCTCCATGAAATTGCTAAGAAACAAACGATATGACATTTGTGTTACATTTTGCAGGAATTTCTCAACTTTATACGGTTCCATTTGAAACTTACTGCGAATTATGTCTTGTATTTAGCTTCTGAAACTTGAAATAGTTTCAGACAATTTATTCAACCGGACGAAAGGAATCCTACCAAGATCTTTGGGGCCGAGCCAAACTGATACACCTACTGATTGACAGGCAACGCTCTGGCTCAGAATTTCCTCTCAGGGTCTGGGAGGTAATCAATAACTAGTTCATCAATTGAAAACTACATTATTTATGGCTATATAGCAATAATAGAATAAATGAAATTGATACTTTGATTCTTGGATTCTATTAAATAAACTATATGTTTCCTGGGACATCTCGCCTTGTGCAACGGAATCGCTAAAAAATACAATCCTACAAACACAGGCTGACGCATGACGCGGTATTCACTTTTAAGAGATTATTACGTTGCTTTGTGCTAGATCATTTTGTACTTGTATTTATTGTGTATTGTATTAATGAACATAAACTGGCGAAATGTGGCTAGCACCTCTGCCTACCCCTTCGGGGATAGAGGCGTGAGTTTATGTTAAGTTATGTATTAATGAAGCAGTGGACTACTGTGGGCTGATTCATTGATTTGATTGATAAATGTAAATAATTAATAACCTCAAACCTCTACAGATGGCACAGAAATCTGTGATATGTTTGCGAATTATTTCGCATCGGTATATAGTGCAGATGCGCAGCCAATAACTTCCATTGAGTACTTGGAAATCATCCCTGACTCTTCTCAGGTGTTATCAGATTTCGACTTGCAACCGTCAGCGATATATCGGAAGCTACGTGAGCTGAATATCAATAAAGGAGCTGGCCCAGATGACATAGCGCCTATATTTATAAAAAAATGTGCAAAGGCTCTGACGGCTCCCCTATGGCTGATCTATGGCACGTCACTGCGGCGGGGACAATTTCCCACGGAATGGAAACAGGCTAAGGTGGTACCCGTACACAAGGGTAATGAAGACAATTCTGTGGATAACTACCGGCCAATATCTCTATTATCTACTATGGCCAAGATCTTCGAATCAATGGTGTGTCCGGTTATACTAAGACATTTTAGGTCTTTCCTTGCTGATTGCCAACACGGTTTTGTGAGTTCTCGCTCAACATGCACTAACCTGGCAACTTTTGTTGATGATGTAACCAGTGTTCTCGACCGTGGGGGGCAGATGGATGTTATTTACACAGATTTCAGTAAAGCCTTCGACAGAGTCCCCCATGAATCACTTCTGCAAAAGTTATCTAGGTACGGTTTCACTGGCCATCTCTTGTCGTGGCTGAAGTCGTATCTGAGTCTTCGGAGGTTTTATGTAGTGGTAAATGGTTATAGATCTAAATCGTTTGAGATAGCATCTGGTGTCCCGCAGGGGTCTCACTTGGGCCCTATTCTTTTCAACATCTACATAAATGATCTACCTGCGTGCTTGAACTACTCTGTGCCTTATATGTATGCCGATGATTTAAAAATTGCCAAAGAAATTACCACTCCTGTCCATGTAACCGAATTGCAGAGTGATTTAGATCAGGTGATAAGATGGTGCGCTGTGAATGGCATGCAGCTGAACCCCAAGAAATGCCGCTGTGTACGGTTTACTAGGAAGCTGTCTCCTATTGCATCGACCTATTGCATTCAGCAAAGTAATGTAGAGGAGGTCAAGACCGTGAGGGACCTGGGTGTGGTCCTTGACAGCAAACTGACTTTTGTGCCACATATAGAACAAACTATTAGGAGTGCTTCGAGAATGCTAGGTTTTGTGATTCGTAATGGAAGGGCATTTCGAAGGCCATCCACAAAGATTTTGTTGTACAACAATTTAGTACGCAGTATTTTAGAATATTGTAGTCAAATATGGAGGCCGCACTATGCTGTACACTCTTTGAGGCTGGAGAGGGTGCAAAAGCGGTTCTTATGGCATTTGTGCCATAGTGTTGAATTAAACCATGCTTTGGGCTCGTATAACGAGAGGCTAAAACACTTTGGTATACAATCTCTTGAGAAGAGGAGAGACTACTTGGACATAATGTTTCTGTACAA
This sequence comes from Eilema griseolum, assembly GCA_963662185.1. NCBI lineage: Eukaryota > Metazoa > Arthropoda > Insecta > Lepidoptera > Erebidae > Eilema > Eilema griseolum. The sequence continues at coordinate 21,585,038 of OY759245.1, forward strand.
AATCTTCAGGGGACTAATGGACTGCCCACAGCTACTGGGTAGGTTCTCGCTGACTGTACCCTCAAGGTACCCAAGGAGAGCTGTTGCTCCTCTTACAGCCCCTTTCAGGAGAACAGAATTTGGTAAAAAATCAATTGTTCCACGAATGAGTCGATTACTTAATAGCTGCGGTGCGTCAATGGATATCCACCATGATTCTTTATATGTGGTTGCGCCGAAGTGGAAACTGTATTTTTGACACGGAAACCCACTCCTTTTATACCCGTCTCCTCTCCCGCACTAATCATAGATATGGCTTCCGTCCGCCATTTGTGAAATATAGACACTCAGTCTCGCTTTGAACTAGCCAGCGTAAGGACGGCCGCGCTCGCGTCTCTCAGAAATGAATAATATTTGTTGTATTTTAACCGCCTAATAGACCTTTACCGATCGGATGGTGCCTCTCGTGTGTTCCTCAAGGGATCTAGTGACGCTGACGGCAGCTCCTGAGCAAGGAAGAGAAGATCCGTGTACCGGCTGCGATGAAAAACACGTGGGTCGTGAAGGTTAGTGCATCCTCTCCTAATTTCTCGGGCTGCATTCACTGCCTGGATCGAATCCGCGGCAGCCCGGCCACCTGTCTTGTTTTGTGTGTAAAGTGTCAATAGAACGGTTATCTGCTTCCCCGCAATACAGTCCACTCGTACACGTTGGCCCACGCGCCACCATTTTTTGGTCCGGATCGAGCCGGATTCTTAGCCGTAGTTCGTATTTTGTTATTATTCTAATGGGAATGAGCGCACCGCACCTAAGTGCCTGGTTATTTTAGTAGAAAACCCCGCATCCAGACACTTAGGCTTAGAATTTGTTGTCCGTTCGCCGCTGGCTCGCATTGTACCTACCTAATACATAAATAGGTTAGGTATCATATCAACACTTAATCGTAGTTCACAATTTTCGCATCACACCTAAGTGCCTGGTTATTTTAGTAGAAAACCCCGCATCCAGACATTTAGGCTTAGATCTTAGGTATACTCAGACACCCTAGTGCATAGGCACAGTGTAATACCTAACGCATTTGGCTTTGTTTTGTTTTTTTCAATTACGTTGTTCTCGGCTCACGTCGTATTTGCCTAGTACCTGCGTGGGTAGACACGTGGCTGTGCCTACCTCGCTCGCATCTCATCCCAATTCATACGAAAGTATTTTAATTTGAATAGATATTACGCAATACTTAATCTCGGAAATAATAGTTGAATCTAGACAGCGACCATCGCGTAGGTACGTACGACCTTGTTGCTATGCGCGTTTGTTCAAGCGTGCATTCACAGTTGTAGGTACCTACCTATCTGCCGAGTGTCGCTCGCGCCGCCTCGCTGCTCTGTGCCGCTAAGATTAAGTCATTTCATATTTGTTGTTTACCTCACTTTAGTTCGAGATTTAATTGTAAACATGTCCCCAAAGGTTGATAGGACCGGTAAGGTTCAATTGAAACTTTTAAACGCTAAAAAAGAAATGATTTACTCTCGCGTACAATCGATTTATGATAATGCACTTAAAACCTCTGATTTGGTCATCAGAGATTCGTTCTTGTGTTCTATAGAAAACTTAGATAGTCTACGCGCGGATTTCGAAACCTTAGTACATGACATCAACGTTTTAGAGTTGAATTTGAATCCCGATTACTCAGTGAGTTATCAGGCCTTGTCGTCGTTTGACGATTTGTATTGTCGTATCAAACGCGTCGCTAGGAGTTTGGAGAAACCGGCTGACCTACCCAACCCCACTCGCGACCGACCTAAGTTGCCACCAATTCAAATACCCGAATTTGATGGTAACATTCGCAATTGGTGTCTATTTATAGATAGTTTTGAGAATACAATAGGTAAGAACGATTCGTTGACAGATCACGAAAAATTGCATTATCTCGTTGAAAAATTGTCTGGTAAAGCTATAACCGTTTGCGCTGGAATTACGTTTAGTGCCGAGAATTATAATTTAATTTTAAATACTTTGAAAGCTAGGTATGAGGATAAAAGATCGGTAGCTAACGCCTATTTAGATCAGATGTTTGATTTGAAATCTATTACGGCATGTAACGATCAAACCTTAGAGAAATTTCTAGATACTTTCGCGTCAGCTGTTCGCGCCGTAAAGAACTTGAAGATCGATGACCTCTGCGACTTCGTATTTTTGTATATGGGTTTAAAGAAATTAGATTCCGAAACCATTCGTTTGTTTGAGTCGGATCATCGCGGCAGTAAAATTCCTAAGTTCGAAGACTTAGAAAGTTTTGTTCGCGAGCATATAAAGGTATTGCAACGCTCTTCATCGAAACATGAAGGCGCGAAGACAGTTGTTGATTCTGCACGCAAAGTAGATGCGTCATCGAAGTCACTGAGGTCAACTCATACTTATGTTAGTACCGCACCAGCACGTGTACAGTCACCTGTTTGCTCTTTGTGTAGCACTCATCATTCGCAACTGTACAGGTGTCCTGGTTTTCTAAAATTGTCGCCTAGTGATCGTTATAAATTTGTTCGCGCTAATAATTTTTGTTTTAATTGCCTCGGTACTAAACACCGCGTTGTTTTATGTAATAGTAGAAATAGTTGTCGCAAATGTCAAGCGAGACACCACACTTTGCTTCATTTTGAGAATAGTAATGCCGCATCCAAGGTGAGCACAGTTGGTTCGTCGAGCGGTGACGCGCGGCAGCCTGCGCCGCAGCCGCAGCCCGAGCTCGCACGCGCTCCGGCCTGCCCGGGGACCGCTACGAATGACGTCACCTTGTGTTCGTTCTCCGCTAGTGCTGCCCTCACTACGGTTTGTCTTGCGACCGCTCGCGTTGTTATTGTTGATGCATTAGGTAAGCCGCGCATTGTTCGAGCGCTGTTAGATGGCGCTTCGCAAAGTAATTTTATTACTCAAGATTGTTGTCGGCGTCTTGGTTTCAATGTTGATAAGCGTTCAACCCGCTCAGTGGTGAAGGGTTTTGGAAGCTTACAGTCAGCTGTTCGTGGCACCGTTAAAACAAGGTTTAGATCTCGTTTTGATAATAATATTTGGTTTGACATGGATTCGCTCGTTATAGATAGAATAGCTGAACAGTTGCCTATCGTCCCGGTTGACACGTCTTTATTAACGAAATTTAAAGACTTGCCTTTAGCAGATGAGACTTACGCTGTTCCTGGAGTCGTCGATATATTGATCGGCGCTTCGATTCTCCCGCACCTCCAGTTATCACGTAAGGTTCAAGGGGGACCGACGTACCCCGCTCCGCACGCACTGGAAACAGTTCTTGGTTTTGTTATAATTGGTTCCGCACCCGCTTCTATGGATAGTTTTAGTCACTCGACTGCTTCGTTCTGTTGCACCGTCGAGCCGCCACTGGAGTCTACCATCCGCAAGTTTTCGCTCGGTGGCTCCCGTGTATCCGCTGAAAAACGCTTTCTTTGTTTGGAACGAAAGATGCAGGCGTCCCCAAAGTCGAAGCGGGCCTATGATGAGGTTGTTAACGAATATTTAGATAAAGGTTACATCTCACCTGCGCCTGCGGACACTGGCGGGACCCAGCCTTCGTACATTATCCCGCACCGCGGAGTTATTAGAGAAGATAAGCTTACTACTAAAACTCCGCGTAGTTTTGGATGGCAGTGCTAAGACTAGCACTTCCGTGTCGCTTAATGACATTTTGTATTGTGGTCGGAATCTTTAAGGTAATTTATTTGACATAATTGTAAATTTTCGCATTAATATTAGTAGAATTTTAGCTTTTAGGACTCAACAGTCGCTTTGTGTTGGGCCCACTCTTCGCCCCATCGTTGGGACACATTCGTCGCTAATAGAGTGGCAAAATTCAATCTGAATTGGCGCCACATAATCTCTTTCACGTTGCTGGCACCGACAACCCAGCCGATTGTCTCTCTCGTGGACTGCTTCCTTCGCAAATATTAGATCACCCGTTATGGTTTAGTGGACCGTCCTGGATTCATGCCGCGTTAGATGGGTGGCCAGTTAGTCAATTCAATCCCACTACGGTTTCCGAACCACCCGAGGAGAAGAAGCACTCGCTTGTTGTATCGGTCCCACGTGAAGAGACCCTTATTTTGTTGTTGGCTAATCGCGTCTCGTCTTGGTCGAGACTGTTGCGTTGTGTTGTTTGTTCGCCTCTGCCCGCTGCCTAGCCAGCAGTAGGCACGAGCTCCAATCTAGGTTTATATTTTAGTTGTTATTTCCCAAACCTAGATTTAGATTAGACTTTAGATTTGTTTCGCATTTGTCGTTTCGAAGGTAACCCTTCAAGCCGGGGGGAATGGTTGCGCCGAAGTGGAAACTGTATTTTTGACACGGAAACCCACTCCTTTTATACCCGTCTCCTCTCCCGCACTAATCATAGATATGGCTTCCGTCCGCCATTTGTGAAATATAGACACTCAGTCTCGCTTTGAACTAGCCAGCGTAAGGACGGCCGCGCTCGCGTCTCTCAGAAATGAATAATATTTGTTGTATTTTAACCGCCTAATAGACCTTTACCGATCGGATGGTGCCTCTCGTGTGTTCCTCAAGGGATCTAGTGACGCTGACGGCAGCTCCTGAGCAAGGAAGAGAAGATCCGTGTACCGGCTGCGATGAAAAACACGTGGGTCGTGAAGGTTAGTGCATCCTCTCCTAATTTCTCGGGCTGCATTCACTGCCTGGATCGAATCCGCGGCAGCCCGGCCACCTGTCTTGTTTTGTGTGTAAAGTGTCAATAGAACGGTTATCTGCTTCCCCGCAATACAGTCCACTCGTACACGTTGGCCCACGCGCCACCAATATGCCTTTAAAAGAATTGCAAAACTAAAATTGACTTAGGAGAATTTAATTTTGATTTTAGTTCATGTTTTGATTTGATTTTAATTCATGATTTGTTTTTAATTTAATTTGAATTCGTGATTTAGTTTTAATTCCCAATTTTGGCTATTTCATAATTCAATTAATTTCACAATTTAATTTTAATTCATAATTTTATTTTAATTCATTATTTAATTTTAATTCATTTTTTAATTTTGATTCGAAATGTAAATTTAATTCATTATTTTATTTTAACTCATAATTTAATCTTAAGGCATAATTTAATTTGACTTCACAATTTAATTTTAATTTCGTTACAAAGCTTTTAATTTATTCACGAATTAATTTTAATTATTATTTAATCTGTGTTTCTAATTATAACTTATTGTTTGCTTTACCTAATCTGATTTTAATTTGATTTTGACTTGATTTATATAAAAAATAATGTTTTGTTTTTGTTTTTGTTTTTGTTTTGATGTATATATAATTTATTGACTTATTTTTAATTTACTGATATTTAATATATTTAATATAATACTGATATTTATATAAAATATAAGAGTAGACAATTAATTTGATGTGTCAGTGATGTAATAATATTGTGAATGCTGTGGCTGCCTTAAAAGGTTAAACATCATGTAGGGAATAATGTGTTGTATCGAGTGACAAAGTTTTTGTATGTATTAACCAATGGCTGTCCTACTAAATTAAATAAATAAATAAATAAATAATTGGCTATTTTACAAATTTTGGAAACCTATCTTAGAAGATGTAGAAATTTATTTAATACCTGTTATAATTCATCTTTGCCTCGTAAACCTAATTAATTAGAAAAAAATACATTTTCACTTTGTTAGCTTAAACGTGACGTTCTGCGTGTGACGTCATTAAATAATATTTACGAAGAGACCAGCAACGAAAGATTCCGTTACTCTAAGTGTAATTTTTATAGTTACGTCACGTGAACCGACAACAGACTTTGCGTTTTGCCTCATGTGAAATGCAGATAAACAGCACAATTCTATTTTATAAAAATAAAATTCATCTTTTTCTAAAATACATTTTGTATAGTTATTATAAACGTATAAGCTATCATATTGAATACTTTTCATATTTTTGTGTAATAGTTACCAAATACCCAATTGTAAGTAAACCTAAATAAATAAATATATTTCCAACAAAATCTAGCAATGCGAACGCACACTGAACCACAGTTGAATAGTTCTTTAGTTGAGCCTAGATCATGAATTGATCTAGACAATGTCTTCTCGAGCTTCTCATATTTTACGATCAGCTTTATCGACTGGACGCTCGATAAACGTATTATGTGCCCGCATAAGTCTTTTGTTATTAGATACGTTTATATTTGTTATTTTATAGCAGATTTATTGGAAAATAAGTTTCATAGCTTACGCAGGCGATGTGATACAATTAAGTTGGCGTAACAAGGTTTTAGGTTGTTCTGATATTTGTACAAAAGTTTTATTAATTAGTTGACTATATTATAACTATTTTTATAAGCGCTTATTTAGTCACTTACACTCATCAACTGTCTTCGAATTTCTAATTTTTGGAAAAAAATCTTCGTTAATATTATTATTTATCAGCATGTACCTATTTCATCGCATAAGGTTCGAATCCTGTAAATAGTTAGCATAATAAATGCTTTAAAATTTTATTCAATGTACCTGCTTAGTTTAAGATAAGCATGCACTCAGTTTGACGCCTGGCGCGCCTCCCCGTTTCCGGGGACGAGTTGGGGACTCTGTAGTCCCCGCACCCGAGAAGAGGGCCCGATCGTGAGAGATGGGCCTGGGTCGGCCGGGGTGCGAGGGATATGCCTGTCAACCTCACCTTCGGCAACCAAAACGACCCACAGGCGGCGTGCGTTTTAGTCGGTTCGGGTCCGACATAACCTCCTCCACCGGCTCCGGTGGGGAGGTATCCGTGGGGATTTTGCGCACGTAAAAAAAAAAGCCTTAATACCTTTAAATGGATTTTGAATGTAAAATCAGATGCGAGACAGCTCCAACGTAAGTATGTACATAACTTAATGGGGCTGCCTCAGTTTTATACATGTAACAAATTATTGGAAAATGAAAAGACTTATCATTGACGACCTCCGTGGCGTAGCGGTAGAGCATTCGACTGCTATGCAGGGGGCGCGGGTTCGATTCCCGCTCAGTGCAAATATTTGTATGCATGAATATGTATATTTGCATTGGTCTGGGTGTTTCTATGTATAATATGTATGTATTACAAAAAAAAGTATGTAAGTATGTTCTATCTAGATCCCATAACACAAGCTAGTTAAGCTATGCTTACCATGGGTCTAGATATCGTTGTGTAGAATGTCGTGAAATATTTATTATTATTATTATTGTTATTAAAAAATCTGTGTGGTGACAGAGAAAGAATACAAGTATCACCACCGCATCTCATCCAAAGGGTGTCGTAAGAGGCGACTAACGGAACAATATGCAGACGATATCACTGCGAGAGAAGGAAAACTCGATATATAACCCTGTAGCAACCGCCTGGCCAGACGCCAACGTGGAAACAGTAGGCCAAAGCCTCTCAACATTTGGAGAGGTCTATGTCCAGCAATGAACTGCGATAGGCTTATTGGTTGATGATTAAAAAATATAACATTTAATTGTGAAGGAACTTCTATTAATAATAATAATAATAATAATAATAAATATTCCACAACATTCTAAACAACGCTATCTAGACCCATGGTAAGCATAGCTTAACTAGCTTGTGTTATGGGATCTAGAATGCGGATAAACATACTTAGATACTTTTTTTTTTGTAAATACATACATATTATACATATAAACACCCAGACCAATGCAAATATACATATTCATGCATACAAATATTTGCACTGAGCGGAATCGAACCCGTGCCCCCTGCATAGCAGTCGAATGCTCTACCGCTACGCCACGGAGGTCGTCGTTTTGGATCATTATAAATAATGCCAGTACATGAATTGGTTCTTTTTTTTTTATACCACTTAGGTGGCAGACAAGCACACGGCCCACCTGATGGAAAGTGGTTACCGTGGCCGTGGACGTGTGTAACATCAGAGAAGCCACACTTGCGCTACCGACCCTGTAAGCACAGAGTTTCTGTGCCGTCAGTGTAGAGGACAAAGCAGGACAGGACTGACAGCACAAATTCTCCAGTGAGCTCTGGCTACCCTACTCACCGCTGGGAACACAACACGAAGTTATTATAGCCGCGGTATTCTACTTTTAAAAACAGAGTTTTTTAAGTTTTTAAGTGAGGCGTGAAAAATCATCTGACGGCTAAATTTGTGGCATTATTAGTATCTCTAATGGTGACCCTCTTTTCTGAAACTGACCTCTTTCGAGTTACGAGCGTTTAGCTTACCATCGGACGAAATGAAGCCGTATTGATGTGTCCTACATAAAAAAACAAACTACGATTTTGGCATTGGTTCCTGACTATATAAATATCATTTCACTTCACAACTCTCTCAGCATATGTAGTGAAGTGTCAACGGAACAGATACACATTTTTTATACCACTTAGGTGGTAGACAAGCACACGGCCCACCTAATGGAAAGTGGTTACCGTGGCCGTGGACGTGTGTAACACTAGAGGAGCCACACTCGTGCTGCCGACCCTGTAAGCACAGAGTTTCTATGCCATCAGCGTAGAAGACAAAGCAGGACAAGCCTTTAGTCTTCCCACTGACAGCACAAATTCTCCAGTGAGCTCTGGCTACCCTACTCACCGCCGGAAACACTTATGATATAAGCTTTTATGGGTCGGGCTAACGACTTCAAGCCGTATTAATAATTGCTAAATAAAATAAAATCACTTTTAGAAACTAAAAAATCACTTACAGTCACCGCACACGTTTTGTGCCAGCAAGATAATCAACTCTAATCAAAGTGACACTGAATAAGTAAGGGCAGACTTTTATATGCTCTTTGTTGCGAATCACTATAAGTTACCGATATATACGAGCGACGCAGAAAGTAAACCACCACCTCAGGGACGGTCACAAATTGAACGGAACTGCTGCTGGCTTTACGACTGGCTTTCTATCTTCAGGGTGATTTAAAATCGTCTTATAAAGAGTGTTTTAAGTGCTTAACTTGTGACTACTTTGAAGCAGAGTTCTATCTGTAGACGCATATTGATTTATTTTCTAAGAAAAAGATTTATGCCATGTCGTTTACAAGCAACTACGATATGGGGTTCTTCAACAAGGGCATTATAAGTTTTCCTATGAGGTTGGCAGCACGAGTGTGATGTTGCTTATTACACAAGCCCAAAAGCCATGGTAATTACTTTTCCATCAGGTGGAACTGATACGTAGGCGTGGGGGTGACGGGTGGTACCGCCTGTCACCCTAGCAGAAGCAGGCCGCGGTGGCGTTGTGCGATGCCCCCCCATACCCGGGGATGAGATGGGGACTCAGTGGTCCCCACACCCGAAGAGGGTCGTCTTATAAGAGACGGTCCTAGGTCTGCCAGGGTGCGAGGGATATGTCTCAGAGTCTCAGATAATCTCACCTCTAGCAACCTGTAGCCCACTCAATCGGCGTGCGGTATAGTCGGTTCAAGTCCGACATAACCTCCCCCACTGGCTTCAGTGGTGGGGGTGTCCGTGGGGATTTTGCGCACATTAAACTAAAAGTGGAACTGCTACTGGCTTTACAACTGGCCTTCCATCTCCAGGGTGATTTAAAATCGTCTTATAAAAAGTACTATGAGTGCTTAACTAGTAGTTACTTTATTCTGAAGTTGAAGAAGCAGAGTTATATTTATACATGCATATTTGTAAAGATTTGTTTTCTAAGGAAAAGTATTTCCCATTCCCACCATGAACACGTGCCGCGGTGGCCGCGCGCCTCGCGTGCCTCCCCATTTCCGGGGACGAGTTGGGGATTCTGTGGTCCCCACACCCGAGGAGAGGGCCAGATCGAGAGAGATGACTCTGGGTCGGCCGGGGTGTGAGGGATATGCCTGTCTACCTCACCTTCGGCAACCAAAAACGACCCACAGGCAGCTTGCGTTTTGGTTAGGTCGAGTCCGAATAAATCACTATGAACACGTCGTGATCATGATGCTTCCAACAGTCCCGAAATATCTAAAACTCAAAAGAATACAACATGGTAAATATCCCGACAGAATCAATACTAATGTGAGTGACCATGATAGTCTCATAGTGTTTCCTATGTCAAGGAGAGGGCCAGATCGAGGAGAGGGCCAGATCGAGAGAGATGGCTCTGGGTTGGCCGGGGTGCGAGGGATAAGCCTGTTAAACTCACCTTCGGCAACAAAAAACGACCCACAGGTAGCGTGCGTTTTGGTCGCTTCGAGTCCGATATAACCTCTCCCACCGGCTCCGGGGGGGAAGGGGGGTAACCGAGGGGATTTTGCGCACGTAAAAAAAACAAGGGTTTCGTATGTCACATACACATACTATACCAAGTGGAATATGAGATTGACATAGTCATTTACATCGTGATCGTGGCGCTTATAACAGTACTGCAATATCGCTTACTCAAAATAAATCAAAAATATAGTGAACTAGCTTCTCTCGTGGCATATTATAAAAAATCATATCACCTATTTGAACCCGTATTTCTTTTGTTTTCAAAATAATATATAGGAATTTGCCAGATTTGTTGCCATTTATGATCACTGCTTCGCTCCCTTAAGTAGTAGCGTGATGTTAAATAGCCTAAAATTTCGTTGATAAACGGACTATTCAACACATAAATATTGTTTCAATTTGAACCAGTAGTTTCTGAGATTAGCGCGTTCAAACTAACTCTTCAGCTTTTTTAATATTTATTATAGTAAATATACCGGTAAGTGTTACGCTATAAATATATCATAGTCATTTAAACATTGGAAAGTAACAGTTGGTTGTATTTGGCACTAAGACCTAAGGCCAAGAAAGCCAGTAGCTACCATATGTGTAAAGACTAACTAGACTTACTAAACACTTCACACGCATGCCAGTACGCTGTTCGAGGTTAGAAGATAAGAAAGAAGGAAAATAAATCTCTATATCAATGATCAATTAATACCACGGCTATAATAACCTCGTGTCATTTACCCGTCGGTGAGTAGGGTAGCCAGTGCTCACTGGAGAGTTTTCGCGCTCACTCAAGTCTAATGACTTGTACTGATTTTATGTTCTGCACTGACGGCACAGAAACTCTTTGTTCTTACAGGCTCGGTAGCACGGGTGTGACTCCCCTGGTGTTACACACATTCATAGGTCACGGTAACCACTTTCCATCAAGTGCGCCGTGTGCTTGTCTGCCACCGAAAAAAAAGAGATATGTACAAAGTTATTGCCATTGAAAAGTACTTTACTTAACACGCCATATAGGACACGGCGGTATTTCCGCCCAATTGAGCAGTCCGATTGGGGAAGTAATAATAATATATCTCTTTATTGTATGTACACAGAAAATGGATACAGAAAAAACAAAATTTGGTACAGTTTTGTGGCATAACAAATGGCGGCCTTATTGGACAAGGCAATCTCTACCAGGCAACCATGGGATGGAGTGAGTTAGATAAATAAATAGATATAGTGGGCGGCTTCCGGTGTACATTTATTATTTATTTTATATTATTATTTATACTCTGATATATTATACAGTTATAGATATAATACGTACTACTATACTTATGTATATACTTACTACAAACATAATTTACAATGAAACGGTACTTACAACTAGGCACCTACATATTATACTTATACTTAATACACCCACACATATAACATGCCAAAAACAGCGTAGACATGAAATAAAGGAGATATACAAAGAGGAGAAAAAAGATAATGGTTTTCATCATTCCCGCAAATAGTAGTCTGTAACCAGTTTTTTGAAGGCGGGCAGAGATTGAGCACGTCTAACGGTTACAGGTAAGGCATTCCACAATCGGACAGCTTGGACAGTAAATGACTTATCCATGAACCTCGTAGAATGCGCTGGCATTCTCAGCCTCAGATTCTCTGACGATCTCAAGGCTCTAGAGTGTGAGTCTCCAAGGAATTCGAAGCGTTCTTTTAGGTAGATAGGAGTAAGAGGATGAAATAAAATATTATACAATAGATAGAGAAAGTGAGCATTCCGGCGAAGGCGTATGGGTAACCACTTTTTTTTTTTTTTTTACGTGCGCAAAATCCCCACGGATACCTCCCCACCGGAGCCGGTGGAGGAGGTTATGTCGGACTCGAACCGACTAAAACGCACGCCGCCTGTGGGTCGTTTCGGTTGCCGAAGGTGAGGTTGACAGGCATATCCCTCGCACCCCGGCCGACCCAGGGCCATCTCTCACGATCTGGCCCTCTTCTCGGGTGTGGGGACCACAGAGTCCCCAACTCGTCCCCGGAAACGGGGAGGCGCGCCACGCGCGCCGCCGCCGCGGCCTGCTTCTGCCAGGGTGTGGGTAACCACTTGAGCTTTGCACGAAATTTGCAAAGTCCAAATATAAATCGTATGCAAAGATTTTGAAGTCTCTCAAGTTTATTTAGTTGGTCTTCAGTAAGATCTGGAAAACTGGCATCGGCATAATCAAGGATGGGAAAGAGAAGAGTTTGTGCCCTACAGAATACCGCGGCTATAATAACTTCGTGTTGTGTTCTCGGCGGTAAGTAGGGTAGCCAGAGCTCACTGGAGAATTTGTGCTGTCAGTGGGAAGACTAAAGGCTTGACCTGCTTTGTCTTCTACACTGATGGCACAGAAACTCTGTACTTACAGGGTTGGCAGCGCAACTGTGACTCCTCTGGTGTTACAAACGTCCATAGGCCACGGTAACCACTTTCCATCAGGTGAGCCGTGTGCTTGTCTGCCACATAAGTGGTATAAAAAATATATACTTAATGGACACAAATATCTTAAACTCGAGTTAATTATATAACTTAAGACGCTAGTACTTCACTCAGTCTATTTTGCAACTTTCTAAAACTATGGCAATACCTAAAATCCCGGGATCACGACAACTTAATCTGGGATCTTAAGTTGGGATCCCAAATCTATCCAATCCAATTAATTTCGCTAATTTGTGGGACGGTACTCACGTGGATTTTCAGCTTATTCTTTTAACATTTTCAAAATATGTATCTAACACAAAAATACAATATAAAAGAAATTATATAAATTCGTATAGTCTTCCAAAGAACATTAAAAATATTAGACCATTTAGTTCCCGCATTGTTCATTACTCTCAGACAATTATTATAATAAATGTACAGTCAAGGACGAAACAGCATTAGCTTATATATTTATACCAAATTACAGTTATTTTTAAATTTAGATCCTTTGATTATGTAGTATCAAAGTAATCGGGATATATACCATATTGTATTGTTTTGACTTTCCAATATTTCGGCTATGTTGCAAGCACCATGATAAACACGACGATGCACGTAGTAAAAGAACTCGAAAGGGGGTTGATCGATTATTCACTCCTAAAAAACTTTTTTCACTGTTCACCGCCAATACTACAGTTCCTCTTGATCATGGTGCTTGCAACAGCGCTGAAATATCGGAAACTCAAAACTATACAACATGGTAAATATCTCGATTACTTTGATACTAATGTGAGTGACCATGATAATTTAAATACCTATATAGATCCTTTGAGCTCTAAACCCAAAAAGTAATGGTGACCCTCTTTTCTGAGACTCAGCTTACCATCAACAAGACGAAGTCTAATTGACGTGTTCTATATAAATAAAAAAAAAACAAATTTCTGATAAAAATAAACAAAGCAAGCACACCTATTTCAATGTATTTACTCGCCCACAAACCACAAACTTGGGAATCCCTGGGCGTGAGATCTTCTAAGACCTTCAAGTCAATGCTTCATAGGTACCCCTCCTACTGAGGTCCAGCAGAAGCGACAAGGTTACTGCAAGGTTCAGGTTATATGCTATATCTGTATCAATCTTAATAAAAGCATTTCAGTAGTCTATACTCACAGAATTAAGTATTAATTTTATCGTTATTCTTTGGTAATGTTCAGTCACTTACATTTTCGTCTGTTCTCAAAATCTCACCACAATATGTTCTCCAAAGCTTTTGAGGTTTAATTCCGCAAAATAGCGACTAGATATAACACATATTTCTTACATACATACATACATATAATCACGCCTTTATCCCTTGAGGGTTAGGCAGAGGTGAATTAACACCCACATTTCACCATCATTGTATTCGGTCCCACGTAATAGCGGGTGAGCCTATTGCCGTAGTCCGTGCACTATTGTTGACTCGAGCCATGCATCTGAGGCTGAGTCTGGGCTGTATATATCTGTCTGATGTTAAACAGTCTTATCCGTTAGTCCCCTTGTACAACACCGCATGGGAAGAGATGGGGTGGTCCAAATTTTACTCTGCCGGGAACCATTTGGCGAAGTTTCTATCCAAGTTCCAAGATTTAGTTCCTTTGAGCTCTAAACCCAATATTTTTGATAAAGATATGCAAAACATAGCACACCTATTTTAAGTTATTTCCGGGGTTTCCTTTATTTACTCGTCCACTTCTCACAATCTTGGGAATGCCTGATAGTGAGATCTTAGGCTCGTATATCATCTTCTAAGATCTGGTTCTACCCTCCTACCAGGGTCCAGCAGAAGCGACAAGGTTACTGCAAGGTTCAGGTTATACGCTATATCTGTATCAATCTTATTAAAAGCATTTCAGTAGTCTATACTTACAGAATTTAGTATTAATTTTATCGTTATTCTTTGGTAATGTTCAGTCATTTACGTTTTCGTCTGTACTCAAAATCTCACCACAATATGTTCTCCAAAGCTTTTGAGGTTTAATTCCACAAAATAGCGACTAGATATAACACATATTTCTTACATACATACATACATATAATCACGCCTTTATCGCCGGAGGGTTAGGCAGAGGTGAATTAAACCCACATTTCACCCGGTTCGGGCCCAGGCGGTTGCTGCCCCGCTGACGGCTGCAGGTCCGGCGACGCCAGCCCCCAAGAAGAGGAAACATGGTGCCCGCAAGCCTCGAAAACTGCGTGTCCCGCAAACTGCTGCGGTGTGTTTAACTCTGCAGCCGGGCGCGCAGGAGCAGGGCATCACGTATCATGATGTGATGTCCAAGGCTGAAGGGGTCATTGACCTCAAGGCCTTGGGCATCAACAGCCTCCGGTTTCGCACCGCAATTACCGGAGGTCGGATCTTGGAGGTGGCTGGCGACGACCGTGTCCAGAAGGCCGACATCCTCGCTGCCAAGCTCAAGGAGGTACTGGAGGAGGTCCGGGTCGCTAGGCCGGAGAGGTGCGTGGAGCTGCGCATCTCTGGCCTGAGCGACACGGCCTCAAAAGAGAGCGTGGCGTCAGCGCTGGCAGCAGAGGGGGGCTGCTCTGCCGACGCCATCAAGGTGGGTGACATTCATCGCCCACCATGTCGCCAGGGCACTGCATGTCTGCGGTGCCCGATTGAGGCGGCCAAGCTCCTGACCGACGGCCGACAAATTGCAGTCGGATGGTCGGCGGTCAGGCTAACCACCCTAGAGCCGAGGCAGGCGCGGTGCTTCCGCTGCCTGGAGCCGGGGCACGTCGGGGCCAAGTGCACTGCGGGTGTTGACCGCAGTGCGCTGTGCTTCCGATGTGGGCAGGCGGGCCATAAATCGGCCACCTGCTCCGCGGAGCCCAGTTGCCCCGTCTGTGCGGCGGAGGAGTTGGCGTCGAGTCACCGGCTGGGATCCGGTGACTGTAGGGCGACCTCCCGAAAAAGGGGGGCCACCTGAAAGAGTAGAGAAAGAGTCCACGGTGGCGCCTCGGCACTCTGGACGGAGAGCTGGCCGAAGAAGCGGCTATCGTCGAGCGATGGGCTACTGTTGACGGTGGCCTGGACGTGGACGCGAGGTGCGAGCGGCTCGTCGGAGCGCTGACTCGCGTCTGCGACGCGGTGATGCAGAGGGCGGGGCCTGTCCCGCCTCGGAGGCGGGTGTACTGGTGGCGTCCCCACCTAGCCGGGCTGCGTACCGCAAGTTACGCGGCCCAGAGGCGCCCTGGGCGCCTCCCCTCACCCAAACTCTCGAGCCGAACCTCCTGGACCGAGTGGTCAGCTCCAGGGCCAGGGCCTCGGCGGCCGCCGCCTCGGGATCAAGCTATCGTGGTGGGTGGCACCTTCATCGCTGTCGGAAACAGCTTGAAATACCTTGGGCTCGTTCTCGACAGTCGGTGGCGTTTCGCGGAGCATTTCCTGCGGCTGGCACCTAAACTGCTAGCGTTTGCCGGAATGCTCTCGCGATTGCTGCCCAACACTGGGGGTCCGGGGTCTGCCTGCCGCCGTCTCTACGACGATGTGGTGCGCTCCAAGGCGCTCTATGGAGCGCCCATTTTGGAGGAGGCCCTCTGCCGTACGAATGTCGTGCTGCTGCGGCGACCACAGCGCGCCATCGCGCAGAGGGCCGCACGGGCGTATCACACCGTCTCTTATGAGCCTATTGCCGTAGTCCGTGCACTATTGTTGACTCGAGCCATGCATCTGAGGCTGAGTCTGGGCTGTATATATCTGTCTGATATTAAACAGTTTTATCCGTTAGTCGCCTTGCACGACACCGCATGGGCAGAGATGGGGTGGCCCTAATTCTACTCTGCCGGAAACCACGCGGCAATCTTATCAATCTTAATAAAAGCATTTCAGTAGTCTATACTCACTGAATACTGTATTTTACCGTCTGTACCATGGTGAGTGTTCTGATGAGCTCTTCCAATTAGTCCCAGCCTCCCCTTTCCTACATAGAACAACACGTGCAGGTCTTAGATGTCACCCACACAAGGTGCAGAACATCCGATCAAGAACCAAGCGGTTCGGTGACTCTTTCCTCTGTCGCACCATTAAGGCCTGGAATTCATTACCAGCTCACGTGTTTCCTTCTTCCTACAGTTCCGGGTCCTTTAAACGGGGCGTTAAAAAGCATATGATGAGGCCGTCAAGCTGAGTGTCACCATTGTCACACGGTATGTGTATATAATGGTGACCCTCTTTTCTGAGACTTTGCCTTCAGCTTACCATCAGGCAAGGCGATGTCTAATTGACGTGTTTTATATATAAAAAAAAAGAATATTAGTATTTTTTGGTAATCTGAACTAAAATCTCACCACAATATGTCCTCCAAACCTAATGAGGTTTAATCCCACAAAATAGCGACTCCATCCTCATTCTCCTCCATTTAGTACAACACAATAGCACAGCGTTTTGTAACTCAATTACTGTTATACCGCAACGATCACATTTCTGTAGCGTAATTAGCGCAGCATACACGCGGTAGTTGGTAGTAGGTTCTGTAATTAATGAGGACTATAAAGCCTAATCAAGCTCAGCATATTTTGGATTTGAATTGGGAAGCTTGCGGGTTATAATTTTTCGTATTAAGTTGTGTAGAAAATCGTTCGTATATTGGATTAACGTTGCGCTACTGTTACTGTTAATTGTGTATTGGTGGTAGATGCAAACTTACGAAGTCAAAGTCAAAAATCATTTATTTAGTGTTAAGTTAAGTGGAACCTACGGTGGAAGAGGTTATGTCGGACTCGAACCCACCAAAACGCACGCCACCTGTGGGTCGTTTTTGCTTGCCGAAGGTGAGGTTGACAGGCATATCCCTCGCACCTGGCCTGGCCGACCCAGGGCCATCTGTCACGATCTGGCCCTCTCCTCGGGTGTGGGGGCTACAGAGTCCCCAACTTGTCTCCGGAAACGGGGAGGCGCCGCCGCGGCCTGCTTCTGCCAGGGTGACAGGCGGCTCCACCATTTACCCCCAGGCCTGCGCTCATGGGGGTCGGAGGTCGTTTAACGACCTCCGACGCCCGAGTTGCCTTCGTACGCGGGCAGCTTGGCTTGCGATCCTTCGTCACTCCCGCTGCCGCTCCCGCCCCGCCTCCTCCTTCACGAGCATTACTTGCTCGCAGAAGGAGGCACCGACCACCCACACATATGCGCAGCGGACCATCGCCGCGAGCAAGGTGGAGAGCGTGAGAACTCTCACTCCCAGGGCCGCCACAAGCTCCCGTCTCAGCGTCTCCCACGCCTGACACTCACTCGGCACAGCCAACCTGAGGGGCCCGGAGGACTCCTGCAGGAGACTCTACGCGGGTGTCGTGCGGTCCATAGCCCTGTACGGGTGTCCCGTGTGGGCGGACACCCTGAATGATCGGCACATGCCCCTGCTGCAGCGTCCGCAGCAGAAGTTGGCGTGCCGCATCATAAGGGGGTACCGCACGATATCATTCAACGCGGCGAGTATCCTCGCCGGATCGCCACAATGGGTCCTGGAAGCAAGATCTCTTTCGGTGCTATACCGGTTCCGAAAGGTGGCGCGAGAGCGGGGTCACGATCCCGAGCCCGAAGAAATTCGGGCCGTGAGATCACGGCTCCACAGGGAAATGGTGGCGGAATGGGAGCTACGACTTGGGCGACCAGGCGCAGGGCGCGCCGTAGTAGCGGCGGTAAGACCCATCATGGGGGAGTGGCTAGAGAGGCCACAGATGTTATGTGTGTTGTCTGCACTTATTAAACATATTTTCTTTTTGTCTTCATTTTTGTTTATTTTGCTCGCTTTATTAGTACTTTTTATAGCAGGTGTGTCATTATTTTCTATGCTTTTGTGTAAGATTTCAGTCTGAGTTTGTTTACTGATTAATTCTTTATTGTGTTTCGTTTTCTTATTATTTACCTTTTTACTTTTAGTAGGACTATCATTTGAAATTCGTTGATTTTTATTTTGATCCTTGACTGTTGTGTCTACGATTCTCCAATGACAGGCTCTCTCAATCATGGAATGAGCATTCTGTAATCTATCTTCAATTTGGAGATTTGTTTACGTAGTTCGTTGATTTCTTCGCTCTCATCATCGGACATTTCTGGCATACTGGTAGCCATGTCATTTGTATGTGCCATTGCAGCACCCTGACTGTCATCCAGTATGGATTCTGACGTTGTTCTGGTGCGCAAACTTCGAAATGTAATATTCTCCAAGAAATTCATCCTTTATAAACTTACTCGTAGTTTGAAGAATTTTAGTCAAATGCAAAAAATTCTCAAAAACAATATGAGATAAGGTAAGATTTGAAACCCCGTCCTCGGTAATCGCAAGGCGACACACACTCAACCTCGAGACCAATATTACATTACAGAAGAAAGTGAAATAACTGTTCATACAGCACGTTAACAGTTTGCTTCATGAACAATAGATGTCGCTACGTTAGTTTGCTTGCATTTGATTGTTTTAGGTATCTGTATAGTCTGTGTATTCTTGCAGTTCACTAACTAAGGGCGCTTGTGGCGGCCCTGGGAGTGAGGGTTCTCACGCTCTCCACCTTCCTCGCGGCGATGGTCCGCTGCTTGGATGCGTGGGCGGCCGGCGCCTCCTTCTGCGAGCAAGTAATGCTCGTGAAGGAGGAGGCGGGGCGGGAGCGGCAACGGGAGCGACGAAGGATCGCAAGCCAAGCTGCCCGCGTACGAAGGCAACTCGGATGTCGGGTGCCCCCCATGAGCGCCGGCCTGGGGGTGAAAGGTGGAGCCGTTTGTCACCCTGGCAGAAGCAGGCCGTGGCGGCGGCGCGCCTTCCCGTTTTCCGGGAACGAGTTGGGGACTCTGTAGTCCCCACACACCCGAGGAGAGGGCCAGATCGTGAGAGATGGCCCTGGGTCGGCCGAGGTGCGAGGGATATGCCTGTCAACCTCACCTTCGGCAACCAAAACGACCCACAGGCGGCGTTCGTTTTAGTCGGTTCGAGTCCGACATAGCCTCTCCCACCGGCTCCGGTGGGGAGGTATCCGTGGGGATTTTGCGCACGTAAAAAAAAACAGATAGCGTTGTGTAAAATGTCGTGGAATATTTATTTATTATTTATTTATTTGATAATCCATGTCCAAAAATTTACCCTGTTGAAACTCACATTACATATTGTACCCCAAAAAATTACACTTCCTATTAGAGTAGTCGTGTAAAAGCTGTAACTTCTAAAGTCGTAGTTTATTGCAGAAAACTATTGAAATTAAAACGTCCAAACCACGAATATACTTTAAATTAATTGCTTTTGCTATTAAATGCTGAAGTTTATTCTGTAGCTTATTACTTAGCGCTGAGTGCACATAGCCAGAATCGTACACGTTACAATACGTAATTAATTATTTTTTATATACATTTTTCATACAAAACATATTTTTATCCGACTACAGCGAAACCAAAGGAGGGTTATGCTCACCCTCATAGCTCCTCAGTCACTTATTAGAACTGGATAAAAGAGATATCGTTAGATGCGCCTTGGTCGTCCGCTGGTTATAGGCTACGTGACTTCTACCTGAATCTAATGTGGCGACCTCTAACGGTCATAAAGTACTTTGTTAAAAAATAAATTGGAGATAAATTTGCCGTGTTTGTTACCAAATAAAAAGACTTCATTAGCACAGTTCAAATATATATATAAATCATAGTTATTGCTTGCTCTAAAATAATATAAATACTCTAAAATAATAGAAAGCTAATAAAAAGTAAAACCCGATTACTAAAAATCACGCTTTAAAATGTATTAAACAAGAAAATATCAAGGATAGCATGCTCGTACGCCACTTACTCAATAATTCAACAAAAATAACTTATTTACTCTAAGTGTGCTGGTTGGTGCTGGATAATCGAAAGATAAAAATCGCGGTGGAAAAATAGGGGATGATCGTAGAGGGTGCAAAATTCTGGGTTGTATGTATTTTTAATGCTGTATCATAAAAAAATAAAAACAAAAAATGCTGTCAAAAATTTAAAAACAAAATAAAAAAAATAGTAGCCTATTCTCAGACCTACTGAATGTGCATATAAAATTTGGTAAAAATCAGTAAAGCCGTTTCGTAGGAGTAAGGTGACTAACATTGTGACACGAAAATTTTATTTATAAGATTATAAATATAGTAACAGTAATGTATAGGTACAAGAATTGTTTGATTAATAGTATAAAATAAACAAATAAATAGCAACTAAACTTGTAGAGAGGCGTAATGTCAAACATTGGTTACACCTCGATAACTCAGTCCAACTTCACTGAAACTGAAATCTTGAAAACCGCTCATTTATATCACAGTCGAGTTTCGAAAACGCGCACCCGACTTAACAGCTCTCAATGAATTCTCACTGTAAGCACAGATTACTTTATAGTTAGTACTGTAAGGCTTCCCACAAACAATCAGAAGATCTTTCTGAATTCATAATCTCCGACGAATATAACTTGCAGCGTGGTTTCCGGCAGAATAGAATTAGGGCCACCCCATCTCTTCCCATGCGGTGTCGTACAAGGCGACTAAGGGATAGGGCTGTTTAACATCAGACAGATATATACAGATGCATGGCTGGAGTCAACAATAGTTCCCGGAGTATGGCAATAGCTTCACCTCCTATTACGTGGGACCGAATACAATTATTGGTGAAATGTGGGTGTTAATTCACCTCTGCATAACCTATGTATGTAATAAAACTTTTTAATTGGTCTGAACTTATAATATTGTTGTTAATTCAGAACGCTCAGAATTCCATATGAAATCCTTACACATTTTTACAGACCAATGTAAATTAATAATTTCGAATCGGTGAAGAGAAGAAGATACGGAGTTACCCCATCAATCTGAGTTTTTGAGAATGTGTAAGCAACGGTAACACACAAATATTCTACAGACAGACAAAAATATGAATTCAGAGGGACATTTCAGGAGTGTACGGCCAGCCTAACAGTCGTGACGCTTTCTCTGAAACATTGTTGCTGATTTGACCTAAATTTTAGCAGGTTTATTGTGCGTCCCAAGTTCTTGCGAGTAGATTTATGAGTTAGAACAGGTAATAGGTACCTACAGGCTTCCTGGCAATCAAAAGTTTGAACATTTAGAATTAAATATAATTACGTTTTGGACCTGGATAAGTTTGTTATTTTGTTACCTTTGATTGTGAATTGTACAATAACACTTAATGAATAATTGTTTCATTTTTGCCTCGATGTTGCCTGCTGATCTACCTGTGTGGAATTTTGAACCCATGGGAGTCTATGACCTGTTGTATATAGGCATATATTTATAGCCTATATATATAATTATCTTTTTTTTATCTAACACGCCAATTTGACTTTGCCTTGCCAGATGGTAAGCTAAAGCCAAAGTCTCAGGAAAGAGAGTTACCATTACAGACACTATGCAATGTTACAATGGTGGCACTCAGCCGCCAGCCTCATCAGATGCTTTTTCACACCCCACTCAAAGGACCCGGGACTGTAGGAAGAGGGAAACACGTGAGCTGGTAATGAATTCTAGGTCTTGGTGTTGCGACAAAGAAAAAAGTTTACGGACCGCTTGGTTCTTGCTCGTATATTCTGTACAGTGTGAGGGTGACATCTAAGTCCTGCACGTGTTGTCCTGTAATAAAGTATCATTTAGTTAGTAATACCGCGGCCATATATAACCTCGTGTTGTGTTCCAGGCGGTAGCCAGAGCTCATTGGAGAGTACTGTCAGTGGGAAGACCAAAGGCTTGTCCTGCATTGTCTTTTACACTGACGGCACAGAAACTCTTGTGCTTACAGGCAGGTAAAAGACAGATACATATTTCGTACATTTAATTCCTGTAGGCTATCGTATGTCAAACATCGAAGCCAACAACGATATCGGATAATGTGAAAACGCTCTTAGGATTTTATAAACTCTTAAAACAAAACACCACAGCAAATTCTTTTTATCGAATACTCCTATATGTTAGCAGTAATATTATGACGTCGAAGCAAAGTCACTTCGTCGGGAAAGGAGCGAATTTCCTCCAGTTAGCGTCGCTGGGCGGAAATTAAGACGTCTGGGTAAGGTTATGTCATGCAGGTTGGGGGCCAGAGAGGGCTCTTTGAAGAATTTTTCAATGATTGATGATCGGATGGTGACAGTAAATAGAGATGAATAGGCCTTTTAAGATTGTTAAATATATTTTTGGATGTTACTTCGTACTTACATTATCAAGAATTGGGGCAAATAGATACAGAATTTTTGAATGTGTTAAATTTTCTGACGACGGTGGTGAGTAAGAATTTCGATAGATGATTCTTTTCTCATATTAAAACGAATGTAGATAAGAATTTTAGCAATCCAGAGGCCTGAAAGGTAACGATAAGTTTTTAAAACGCATAATTTCAATTCAATTAGATAGAAAAATGTAAATAAACTTTTGTTATTCCACATAATCAGTCAAAATAAAATCTACATAATGTTTTAGTGAGGATACTTAAGCGTGATTTACAGTTGAAATTAAAATTTTAAATTTTATTAGATTTTATACTTTTATACTTTTAACTGAATTAGATTCCAGGACAAAATCAAGGTAGTTGAATTCTTAGAGTACAATATATTATGATAACGCATTTCAAACTGAATTAAACGCCTTTATATTCAGTAACACAAATCTTCTCTTTATTTAAATAAATATAATAAAATCATGTTAAAATATTGCTAACATATACTTTATTATTTTTGCAAATAAAAGCAAAACATGAGTAGCTGTTATTACCGTGCATTCGGTTAATACAACCTTCCCTAATGTGAGTGTTATTAAATCAAACAGCCTTGGGTAATATCCACTGTAGTAACAATAAAATGAAAGGTTCTCGAATGTTCTACAATAATGTGTTCTTATAAAATGTAATAAAACAATGTCAGGTATTTTCATCAAGCACCGAATATTGAGAAGGTTTCGCTTTCACGCTTTTTGTGAAATATTTATTTTGGATACTGTCACAAATAGTACTGCAATCTTAGAACACGAATTTTGCCAAAGAGTTTGCCAAAACATAGATTGTGGTGCTTATACGTAAATATCAATGATTGAAATAGATCCACTAACCACAAACGGATTCTATCGCATTTTCTTTGATTATTATTTACACTTTGTTTTACGTTACGGAAATTTTTATCAGCCATGGTCGCGTGGTGACTTCGTTTTAATACAATTTAAAAACGGCAATTTCATAAGTATCGAGACATGAAATTGCCGTATTTTTTTGAAGAAATTGGAGGAAACCCAATTTTCAGTACTAACATTTTTGCATTTATTTTAGGAATGACAAATCCCAATTTTATGATTTTATTTGTGTATGAATGAGACAACATTAAGCTAACAAACAGCAACTTTTATTACATTTATGAAAAGTGACAGCTGTAAAAAGTAATACGAAATTTACCATAAAATTCTAATTTAGGAACTACTGTTTTTGAAGATCGAATTAAACTTATCAAGGGGCCAATAAATACAAAATTTAATACAGTTGAATAATGGAATAGCTATTAAATGACAGGAATAACGAATTCGTGAATCTGTAAGAAAATTTCGGCAATTTCATAGGTAAGTCAAATATTTTTTGAAATATTAGGTTTCAACCTAATATTTCAAAAAATATTTTTTGTTGATTTACACACAATATGCAGTAGGGGGACCCCTATAACTTCCAACAACTGGTCAAACTGCATTACTTTGATTTCACCAATGAGTTATAGAGATCAGATAGCAGTCTCGTCACGGTAACTATTGAAGTATAGACAGGAAATAGCAGACCCCGGAATTTTCGAAATGAAAGCCGAGAATGCTATCGTAATTACCGCAAAGAGAATGATCTTACCATTTCTGTAATTTATTTTTATTTGCGAAAAATTCCAACGTCTCCCACCGGTGAGAGAGGTTACGTCGGTCTCGAACTAACTAAAACGCACGGCGTATGTGGGTCGTTTTTGGTTGCCGAAGGTGAGGTTAACAGGCATATCCGTCGCACCCCGGCCGACCCAGGGCTATCTCTCTCGATGTGGCCTTTCTCTGGTGTGGGAACCACAGAGTCTTCGCTAAGCGCGCCGCCGCCGCGGCCCGCTTCTGCCATGGTTGAAGGTGGCTCCACCCGTCACCCCCAGGCCTGCGGTCATAGGGGGCGGAGGTCATTCATTCATAGGGGGCAGAGAAGAACGCGGGCAGCTTGGCTTGCGATCCTCCTTTGCTCCCGCTGCCGTTTCCGCCCCGCCTCCTCCTTCACGAGTGTAACTTGTAACGAGGCGCCGGCCGCCCACGCATCCGCGAAACGAACCATCGCCGCGAGCAAGGTGGCGAGCGTGAGAACACTCACTCCCAGGGCCGCCACCAGCTCCCGTCTTGGCATCTCAGATGCCGGCCATTTCTGTACTAGACAGAGAGGCACCACAATCTACGTTTTGGCAAGCACCTTCACGCCTTCAGATTACAGAACTATTTAGTTAACAATATTGCTGAATAAAATAGTTCGGACGCGTCCAAATCGCCTCGGGACCGCTGAAAACAAACTTGGACACGTTTTATAGATTTTATAATCGGTCAGTGCTGGAACCACTCCAAGCGGGCCATGGTTCTGTACCGTGTGGTCTGTGGCACAAGAGGTAGCGGAGCTTAGCTTCATTTTATTACCACTATTTTAGTACCGGAAGCTTACTTTCTTCATCTATAATTTGCATTCAGAGCTTACGCTTTGGTCATCATTGCAGGGGTCTACTCACTTGCTGATGCAAACGGGAGCAAAACAAAGATGATAATATTTATTGTTATAACTAATAAAATAGGGGAAAGATAAAACAAACCTATAAAAGCACATGACAGAACACCTACCATAGACAAACAGGCTGCAGTGGCCCGAGTACAAAAATCTATCGTAATTCATAGTAAACGTGTCGACAGAACGAAGCATTGTGATTGGCCACCTGCCTATTGTGAGCCTGTGTGTGTGTGAAGTCGACCAATCGCAATGCTCCGTTCTCTCGATACGTTTACAATACGATTACGACAGATTTTTGTGCTCGGGCCACTGTAGATGGATTACGATAGTTTTTAGATATTTTTTTTCGTGCTAAGGGTACAAATAAATCTCGGCCAGGGTGCGAGGAATATGTCTTAGACAATCTCACCTCTTGCGTCCCACACAGTCGGCGTGCGTTTTAGTCGGTTCAAGTCCGACATAACCTCCCCCACCGGCGTCGGTGATGGGGGGTATCCGTGAGGATATTGCGCACATTAAAAAAAAGGGTACAAATAACTTCACTACTACATTAATCAAACAGTGTATTCACATAAACTTCTCCATGCTCGGTCAGCAAGCATGGACGATAAAACAGAAACAGTGAGTAGTTTAAAACAGTATCCTGTGGCGTGAATTACTCATACAAAATTTTTCCTAGCAACTACAATGAAGTTCTTCAAGAAGGGCATCAGAATTCCTATAGGATCGACAGTGAAAGCGAGAGTGGTGTTGCATACGTCCATAGGTCACGGTAACCACTTCCCATTAGGTGGGCCGCGACCTAAGTGATGTGGGAAAAATAACATTAACATAACATAAACTCACGCCTATATCCTCGAAGGAGTAGTCAGAGGTGCTAGCACCCACATTTTGCCAGTTTATGTGTAGGTCCCAATGTAATAGGTGCCGAGTCTATTGCCATTAACCAGGCACTTATAAACCTGCGATAAATACATACATATCTTTGGCACATGCCAATGACAACAATGGCACACACCAATGACTTTTCGATGATTATCGAAAATCATCGAAAAGTCATTGGTATGTGCCATGGTAAACCTGGGATCGAACCCGAGTCGTCTCAGCAGTCCATTACCCATACCACTAGGCTACCGCGGTAAGAAAAAATACAGAAAAGACATAAGGCATCTATCTAGACGAACAAATTATTCAAAATGATTTGAATACCTTGGTTTTCTCCCCTTCCTGTTGACTCATTGTTCAGATATTTGGTGCACATCTTTAATTCAGACAATAAAACAGTAAGGTATTTGACTGACTAGTCAAATTAGTTACTTTTTACTAAACATCAAAACGGTAGCTTATAAGGTAACTTGTATGAAATAAATCATTGTGATGATAAGTCAGGAGGCTGACTAAAGATAAATAAAAACCACCAAAATAAGAACAGACGCAACTTTTACCGGTCTTTTACCATTCTTAATTTAATAAGCTCTGTTAAAGAATTTATTTCAACTAGAGGAAAATATCCAATTTTAATAAATAAACCAGTTTGATTTGTTCCCAATGCCTTGGTATTAAGATCCAAAATTTAAACGTTTAATTTTAGTAAAAGTGGTATATAGGTATTTAAACTATCATGGTCACTAAAATCAGTATCAAAATAAACAGGATATTTACCATGTTTCATTGTTTTGAGTTTCCGATATACAGCGCCGAAATATCGGAAACTCGAAACAATGAAACGTGGTATATATCCCGTTTATTTTGATACAAAAGTGGTATGCTTATTTGTCTATTTACACTTAATGTATTTTAAATTTATGATAATATTTACAATAATAAAAAATAATAATTAAATAAAACAAAAGTTAAAATGCGTCGTAGAATTCCTCCGCATTGCATGCCTCTTGTGGAAGCGTTCCCAGAAGACTGGCAGCATTGCCACGTTGTATGGCAATGCTTATTCTCTGACCTAAGAAAAGGCCAGCAATCTCCCTGAAGAGATTGCGGGCGCTCGGACCCCACGGCCCAAACGTTTCTACTCCAAACGGCACAAACTCATAATCACCAATGAGATTAGATTTATTGCGCCGCTTAAGAGTCTCTGCAGAAGCTACAGCAGCACCAGCACAGCCAGCCATGCCAGGTGGGTAGGGGCAATGGTATCGACGCATGTTGCGTCCCACACCAGTGTCCTACCCATTCTCCATGGCATTAATGACATAACAAAATTTAATCGTATTAAATCGTACCAGTGTCTTATTACTTATGGCAGCCGCGTCCACAACGCTTTCTGTTGCCAAGTGGCTGCAAACTTTGCCAGAGTTCAACTGCTCAAGTTTATTTTTCCTATTTTTATGTGATTTGAATTTAATTTTTTCGTTATTCAGATTGAAGTATACCTGGCAATGCATTTTTTTTAATGTAGATGGCTACGTAGAGAACGATCAAATTTTCCATACAGAAAGGAATTCTTTATCAATACATGTGCTTCCCTCTTCCTAGAATGGTGGGTCCTTTAAAGGGGCGTAAGAGAACACCTATAGAAACCGTCATAATTGAACAACTATTCTAGCATTTGTTTTATTATTATTGTTTCTCAGTTCCATGACTCTCGGGACTATGGAGTCCTGGGGCTTTGAAAGGCGTGCATCGGGCCGAAGCCAAGACGTAGTCCCTTTTAAGAGAATTTATTATTATTAGCTGACTAGCCTAGCAGTATGGGTAATGGACTGCTGAGACGAGGTTGATTCGATCCCAGGTTTTACCATGGCACACACCACTAACTTTTTGATATTATCGATATTACATTGGGACCATTATTAAGCAAAATTAGAAACCCCTATATATAATATAAATTCCTTTGGTAATGTTATAGACACCCGACGAAATTAGGATCATCTTTTGGAATCAGCAGTCGGTTGTCAGCAAGGTGACCCTTTGGGACCAGTGATCTTTAGTCTAGCAATACATCCCATCATACGGCAGATAAATTCAAAATTCAAAATTTGGTACCTAGACGACGGTACCCTAGAGGGTGATGTGCAAACAGTTTTACAAGATTTAGAACTTATAAAAAACAAATTTCAATCCATCGGCTTACAACTTAACTCGGACAAATGTGAAATTTTCATCAATGACACGACAGACAGGCCCTCGACTATAGGAAAATTTAACCTCGTAGCTCCAAATATCAAAATTTTGGAGAAAGCTTCACTGCGCCTCCTAGGGTCCCCAGTTTTGGAAGATGGATTTCATACATTTATCAAGGAAAAAATTCAAAATTTTGAATACATCACAGATCATTTGCATAAAATAAGTGTTCATTCTGCCTTTACTATACTTCGGCTTTGCCTTTTTGTCCCTAAATTTACCCATGCACTTCGGGCATCCCAGTTTTGGCAACATTTGACACTTTTGACAAAAATTGACAACATTCTGCAAAACACACTCAGCACAATTTTAAATGTGGCCTTGAATGACCGAGCCTGGCTCCAAGCGTCCTCACCAATTCGCTTGGGTGGTCTCGGCGTTCGCAAAATTTCAGACGTTAGCCTTCCAGCATTTCTGTCGTCGGTGCACAGCACTGAGGAGTTAGCCAGGAAAATTCTCATAAACACACAGGTTAACTCTGAGGTGTCATGTAAGTCCGATGATATTAATGCTTGGAAGGCTGCTTGTCCCAACACTGAGTTGCCTGGTAACCCTTTCTCCCAGAGACAATGGGATGCGCCGCTCTGCAGGCTGGTAAGAGATACTTTAATACACACATCTTCCCATGTTACAGAACGTGCGCGCCTTCTGGCTGTGGGGGAATGGGAGTCAGGCCTCAGGATTCAGGCACTTCCATCGCCCAACATAGGTACTATGTTGGACGATACTACTTTCCGCCTTGCCACTTGCCTTCGCTTAGGAGCGCCGTGCATTTCTCCGCATCATTGCCACTGCGGTGAAGCTGTCGACAGTCTTGGGCACCATGGCCTTACATGCAGCAGAAGCGCTGGGCGTATACCGCGACACGCCTGCATCAACGACATTATCCGCCGTGCTCTAGTTACCGCTGGCGTGCCAGTCATTCGTGAACCTAAAGGGCTGGTGCGTAGCGATGGCAAGAGACCGGATGGTATGTCGTTGCTACCTTGGAAGATGGGTAGACCTTTGGTGTGGGACGCTACGTGCGTCGACACTCTTGCGCCTTCACATCTTTCAAGCACAGCAGGATGTGCCGGTGCTGCTGCTACATCTGCGGAAAACCTCAAACGGCGCAAATACTGTAACCTGACAGGTGATTATGTTTTTGAGCCGTTTGGGGTTGAAACATCAGGGACGTGGGGTCCAAGTGCTCGGTCTCTATATAAAGACTTGGCAAAGCAGCTGATCGACGCTACGCGTGACCAGAAGGCTGGTTATTATCTTGCACAGAGGATAAGCATTGCCATTCAACGTGGCAATGCTGCCAACCTTCTGGGTACGTTACCGGTCGGTGATGATGCGGAGGAATTTCATGACGCATTATGTATGTAATTTTTATGTTTATTTTATTTTAGTGTATTTTAGTAGCTATCTAATAATAGTTTTAGTTTTAATTTTCAATTGCATTGTAATAATACTCATTGGGACCTAAACATACACTGGCGAAATGTGGGTGCTAGCACCTCTGCCTACCCCTTCGGGGATACAGGCGTGAGTTTATGTTTACATAAAACTATGATCACGTCTCGTA
Organism: Eilema griseolum; assembly: GCA_963662185.1. Taxonomy (NCBI): domain Eukaryota; kingdom Metazoa; phylum Arthropoda; class Insecta; order Lepidoptera; family Erebidae; genus Eilema; species Eilema griseolum. The sequence goes on from OY759245.1 coordinate 21,615,131, forward strand.
CTACAAAATAACACTATAAATTATATTATCCTGTCTGTTACCATTCAGAACTTCAGTCGCTTCGAACATGCAAAATATCTAGTCTATCTAGTCTAGTCCCAGATACGCCGATGGCATAAACCTCTACATCGTACATCTGCAGAATGTAGTTGGCTTGCAATGTCACGTACTCGGTAGCTAGCGCAGATGTACTAGCTTGGAACCCGATATAGTTGTATGACACTGCATATCCGGCGCATTGGGGATTTGCTACTCGGATACGACGTAAAACTTGGTTTAGTATCAGATGGATCGATTTTGCATTTAATGGATTCAAAATATAAATTCCAATTTCATTGGGGATTTTTTTTTCCGTGCGCAAAATCCTCACGGAGCCGGTGGAAGAGGTTATCTCGGACTCAAACTGACCAAAACGCACGCCGCCTGTGGTTCGTTTTTGGTTGGCAAATGGGAGGTTAATAGGCATATCCCTCGCACCCCGGCCGACCCAGGGCCGTCTCTCTCGATCTGGCCCTCTCCTCGGGTGTGGGGACCACAGAGTCCTAAACTCGTCCCCGGGAACGGGGAGGACTGCAACGTGCGACAAGTCATTCATCGACCTCCGACACTCGAGTTGGCTCAGTACGCGGGCAGCTTGACTTGCGATCCTTCGTCGCTCTCGCTACCGCTCCCGCCCCGACTTCTCCTTCACGAGCATTACTCGCTCGCAGAAGGAAGTGCCGGTCACCCACGCATCGCTTATATTCTTCTTGCGTTTGTGCAATATTTCAACTAAATCCATCTAGTTATTTTGCGTGATTGAATAATAAATAAAGAAATCAACATTTTATTACAATACAAATAAGGATTCGTTTACTGATTCATTCGGGTGTAATTGTATTAAGTTCTTTCTAAATTTAAAAAGATACAGGCGTTGTAAACAAAACTTTTTGTCATTTAGCTGAAAAATGCTAAAAGTGCGGCAACTTCTGAACAGTCGAGAAAGTTGAACAGTCAAATGCGGGCGAACCATGTTCTGAAATGCGGGCAATGTATTTGATACTTTTCTTCAGACGTGAGTTATTTTCAGTGAAAAATATAATAATTTTAAAAATGCTACATAAGTATTTAACTTTTTTTTGTACAGAGTGCGATAAAAGTAGTTTAACATTTTTTTTATGTATGTACAGTCATCGAAAAAAGTAGTTTAACACTTTCAAATTAAAACATATTATTTGTGGGCGAATAATGTTCTACGATACTCTTCATAGTGCTATCAAGACTCAAAGTAAGCAGCTTCCTTCAGACCCAGGTTTGAAATCTGTTTCGTAATTACTCATAATACTAGCTATTTGGCTTAGATAGAACACGACGGTATTTCCACTCAACTGAGCAGTCCGACTGGGGAAGTACCTCCGCCCTACAGAATACCGCGGCCATAAAAACCTTGTGTTGTGTTCCCGGCGGTGAGTAGGGTAGCCAGAGCTCACTGGAGAGTTTTTGTGCTATCAGTGGGAGACCAAGGTGTTTGTCCTGCTTTGTCTTTTACACTGACGGAACAGAAACTCTCTGTGCTTACAGGGTTGGCAGCGCGAGTGTGACTCTCTTAATTTTGCACACGTCTATAGGCCACGGTAACCACTTACCATTAGATGGCAGTGTGCTCGTCTGCCACCTAAGTACTATAAAAAAGTATTGAGAGGCTAGACGTATACCAGTAATTTAAGCAACTAATACTGGGTGGCGCAAAAGTAAAGACCCTATTTGGTTCGGCTATAACATTTTTTCTAAATTAGAAAACTAGATTTAGGTTTTTTTAAATGTATATTTGTACCATTAAATTTCGTACCATTAGGATTTAAAGATGATGTCTTTTAAATGGTGACCTCCAGAGTTGATACACATTTGAGCCCTATTTATGACATTTTGCATAACTTGCCGTGACACTTCCTGCGATATGTTCGTTATTTCTTGACGAATGTTTTCTTTTAGAGCTGCGAGAGTCTATGGCTTGTTCACATACACCCGAAATTTCAAAAAACCCCAAAGAAAGAAGTCTGGACTGGTCAGATCGGGTGATCTTGCAGGCCAAGGCAAATCGCCAAAACGAGAGATAACTCGGCCTGGAAAAGCGTCCACTAAGAACATTGACACAATTATTCCACGTTCTTGGGGAGTAAAACGGTCCATGTTTATTTTCAGTGTATTTTACATTTGTTCACTACACAATTTTCAACAACAGAAGTACAGAAAATGTCATATAAAAAAAATAAAGGTATTTTCTTTAGTGCCAGTACTTTTGCGCCACCCAGTACTAGTTTGAAGTGAAAACACATTTTGAGACACGAAAAAATAGCTCATCGAGTCGTATTACAGTGACAAAAAGACCTAAAATAAATTCCGTACTCGAAATTCTTTTCCATTCTGTGGAGAGAATAGTTTTCGTAAAGTACACCGTTCATTTTGCCAACAGATATTGGTCTGAATAGTGCTTTCAACGTGATCAGGTGACCTACTATTATTTCTTCTGTATATTGGTCGTAGCTGTACATTGGTGATTTTTTTTTAATTCTTGTCATGGGCGTAAAAACTACTGAACGGATTTTGTTGCCCTTTTTTTTATACAAGGAGGCAGACAAGCGCACGGCCCATCTGTTTGAAAGTGGTTACCGTGGCCTATGAACGTGTGTATCACCAGTGGAGTCACACCCGTGCTGCCGACCGTGTAAGAGCAGAGATTTTCTGTGCCTTCAGTGCAGAACCGAAAATCAGGACAAGCCTTTGGTCTCTCCACTGACAGCACAAAAACTCTCCAGTGGTGAGTATCGTAACCAGAGGGTTACGATACTCACCACTGGGAATACAACACGAGGTTATTATAGCCGTGGTATTCTGTAGGGTGGAGGTACTTCCCCAGTCGGACTGTTCAATTGGGACGGCAATACCGTCGTGTCCTACCTCCTATAGACATTAGACAGTCCTTTTCTAATTTCATAAAACGTAGGTATGTTTGATCACAATTGGTTGAATAGAACTGAAGATATATTCAGAATTTGCTACAATCGACATCTAAGCGGAGGGCCCAATAGGAGCTGGTGGTATAAGTTATTAAAAAAAAATTAAATTGTATCTCTCAAAGGTTATTTGGACTCCGACGTCAGAATATTATGTGTTCTGTATCTAGCAAATCAAGCAAAATAAATATATCCACCACTGAATGATATTCAGAGTGCCCGGCAGAGTAGAATCTCTTCCGATGCGGTGTCGTACAAAGGCGACTAAGGGATAGGGCTGTTTAACATCAGACAGATAAATATAGCCCAGACTAAGCCTTAGATGAATGGCTCGAATCAACAATAGTGCAAAGAAGACGGCAATAGGCCCACCCCTATTACGTGGTACCGACTACAATTATTGGTAAAATGTGGGTGTTAATTCGACTTTGTCTAACCCTCCAGGGATAAAGACGTTGAATATATGTATGGATGTATATTCCAAATTAAAACCAGCGCTTCGCATACCCTGGTGTGTGAGGCATTCATGCTAAGATGGTGGATTTGGGTGCGCACGATGTACAGTGAATACATTCACCTAATTATTTTTATATATATTTATTTGATCCTCTGTACATTGTGTGTTCTTGAATAAATGCTTCCTTTCTTTCTTTATTTCATATTGTTTGATCCAGTTTGGGCGTTTACCCATGATTCCACCAAAATGACCCATTAGTGGGACCATGGGTAGTTTATTCCCCGTAGTCCCCGTTTCAAACAAACTTATACATTATACATTGTGGTGGATATATACATTTTTGGAGGAGGTAGGACACGGCGGTATTTCCGCCCAATTGAGCAGTCCGACTGGGGAAGTACCTCCGCCCTACAGAATACCGCGGCTATAATAACTTCGTGTTGTGTTCCCAACGGTGAGTAGGGTAGCCAGAGCTTACTGGAGAATTTCTGCTGTCAGTGGGAAGACTAAAGGCTTGTCCTGCTTTGTCTTCTACACTGACGGCACAGAAACTCTGTACTTACAGGGTTGGCAGCGCGACTGTGACTCCTCTCGTATTACAAACGCCCAGAGGCCACGGTAACCACTTTCCATCAGGTGGGCCGTGTGCTTGTCTGCCACCTAAGTGGTATAAAAAAAAACTTCAATTTTATTCCATACGATAGTTTCAGTGGGACCACTGTTAATCCAGTTTACCTCTGGTCCAACTAGTGGGTCGTTCAAATGGAACCATGGGAACACGACGAATTACCCGTAGCCCCATTGCATCACAGTGGGACTACAGGGAAAAAGTACCCGTGGTCCCTTCGTACTGGTAGGGCCATTGATAAACGCCTCATATCACTAGTATCCAGACTCATGCTATCAGTCCAATTCTATGAAAGTCACAAAGTAAGATTGAAGTAATATTATTGGAGACTAGCTCTTACTCAAGTCCTCATGAAATTTTGATCCCATTCCTGCAATCCATGGGAACCTATTTCCGGGATTAAAAGTATCCTATGTTAACACATAAACAGTGCATAATAGACAAAGTATACATACATAGCAGCGGGAGCGACGAAGGATCGCAAGCCAAGCTGCCCGCGTACAAAGGCAACTCGGGCGTCGGAGGTCGATGAACGACCTCCGCCCCCCATGAGCCCCACCTCCCCGTTTCCGGGGTTGAGTTGGGGACTCTGTAGTCCCCACACCCGAGATGAGGGCCAGATCGCGAGAGATGGCCCTGGGTCGGCCGGGGTGCGAGGGATATGCATGTCAACCTCACCTTCGGCAACCAAAACGACCCACAGGCGGCGTGCGTTTTAGTCGGTTCGAGTCCGACATAACCTCCTCCACCGGCTCCGGTGGGGAGGAATACGTGGGGATTTTGCGCACGTAAAAAAAAAAAAAAGTATACATACATATATAAGTTGCAGAATATAATTATTATTACTGTACTTTCAACCAGATCCGTCTATACGTTTAAGCGTGATTGAATAATAAACCTCGAAACGTCTAATTTTTCAAACATTCTTGGAAACTTTTATATTTTTAGTAGGAAGTAGGTTGTAGCCACCCAAGCCCATCAAGCAGCATTCCAATCCCAATATTCCATTGTGTAAAATTCCAGTCTTTAATATACTTTTTTAAAATACTCCTATTGTAAAACCCTTTTCGTAGACTTGGCGTACAAATTGGAAATTACGCCCGAGGTTGCTTAAATTCAACAGAAACTAATCTTGGAAGATTTTTTGCCTGAGTGACGAAGACTCCGGGGAACAACTCTGAGGACTTTTTATGCTCTGTTTAATAGCATGATACATCTATACTTTATTAGCTGACCTTTTTTATGCGGCAATCCGTATATGATGCAGTTATTTCGAACTAGAACTGACTAAAAACTGCACGATGCCGGGGTACAAGGTGACCCAATACGTACCAGTATAGACCTGATTGACCTTGGGTCGTCTGCGAGGTGGCCTAGGTGACCCCATCTTGCCTCGAAAAAAGGAAGGGGCGCATTGTGCGATTTTATTATCGGCTCTAAAACTTTTTTTTCTTTTTTATATACCACTTAGGTGGCAGGCAAGCACACGGCCCACCTGATGAGAAGTGGCTACCGTTGCCTATGGACATGTGCAATATCAGGGGCGTCACACTCGCGCTGCCGACCCCAGTCACACTAAAAAAATAAAACAACGTAAGAACATAGTTAACCTAATTATATTGGCAATTTACGACGAACATATAAACCGTTAAAATATACTGTTATGGTTCATTATTATAATGTACCCACAAACAATAAAGATAAGAAAAATATAAGAATAGAATTTAAGTACAAAGGTACAGCCGTAAAGCTTTAAAAATATTACCACAGCAGTATTGCCAGTGAACAAAATTATTCCATTACAGGGACATTATGTTACGTTAGATTTCCCGAAAACAGGATGGAGGTGTCTCGTAAAAAGTGGAGAACGTTTTCTGAAGGCATTTCTTTATGTAAAAAATGGAGTATATTCTAAACATTTAATAAATTTACTGTTATATATGCGAAATGTGTTTTTAAGAATCCTATATTGTGTTATTTTACCTGCGGCTTAACTGTGATGATGTATTTTTTTTTACTTTTTTACGTCTTACTGTACTAAGTTTTGTTTTAATCCAGAAAGGAAAAGTGGGATTTTTTGTTAGAAAATGTCTTATAGGATCCTTGGCAATATAAGCTACGTGTCTATAATCGTTTTTCGGGTTTCATCTTCCTCCTTGTGTTTATCCCGGCCGCATCGAAATTTTAACTTGTATGTTAAAATTTCGATGCGGCCGGGATAAACACAAGGAGGAAGATGAAACCCGAAAAACGATTATAGACACGTAGTTTTTTACTTTTTTACGTCTTACTGTACTAAGTTTTGTTTTAATCCAGAAAGGAAAAGTGGGATTTTTTGTTAGAAAATGTCTTATAGGATCCTTGGCAATATAAGCTACGTGTCTATAATCGTTTTTCGGGTTTCATCTTCCTCCTTGTGTTTATCCCGGCCGCATCGAAATTTTAACATACAAGCACGGTGAATTAAATTCAGCTATTTTTTATCGGACTTAAGAGTCCGTAATAGAGCAGAAAATATTACCGTGATTTAAAAATACCACAAAATACCATAAGACAATTGATTCTGTACATACACAGTACATATTTCACTGAATGAATTTCTTTAAGATACACAATACAAAATAACCTAAATTACAGCACTAGTTGGCACCTATGCCTTCCAAGCGTGCCAAATGGGACTAGAATAATCTTAATCATCCAGAAAGTTTAGCATTTTCGACCCTTTTTTACGTGCGAATAATCCCCACGATTAGCCCTACCCCACCGAAGTCGGTGGGAGAGATTACGTCGGACCCCAACCGACTATAACGCACGGTGTTGTTTGTTGCCGAAGGTGAGGTTGATAGGCATATCCCTGGCACCCCGGAATACCCAGAGCCATCTCCCTCAATATGGCCCTACTCGAGTATTTCCGACCCTTTTTTAAGTCAAATGAGCCAAAATAAGGCTTTAATGTAGTTTATTTATTTTTCCACTCTGTATTGCAGTGTCATGTCACTGTATATCTTGTTGTTCCTTGGTGGAAAGGCATTCCATCTATACTATGGACCTTATTTCATACAAAATTCTTTCACGACACTTGTAGTACTCAATTTTCTTACACAAAAGAGAGATTCCGAAAGCACTCCGCTTTTTATGCGACAATTATGTCCTGGCCCTTTATACGGTTTGATCAACTACGTTACAGTTCGTATTAACCAACAAGTTTAAGTAGATTTAGTCCAGGCCTACCTTATGTGGTTTCCACACATGAGGGGGCCATCTCAGTAGTCAGTCCTTGGTTAACCGAGGAATGAGGGAAATCCTCCATGTATGCCTTTGGCATTTTCACCTCGAGAGCTCGAGTCTGACAAAACTACTATTCGAGGCTATCCGAGGAGATTTTTACACTATAAAAAGAAGGTTTTTCTTATATGCGAACCTATGGTAATCCACAGTTTATTAAAACTCATAGTCAAGTAGAATAATATGATTTTTGTGGAAAATCTATCGTTTAATACTCTTAATAGTACAATTTGGTTCTTTGACAATACAGTTGCCTATAAAAAGTTGCCACAGAATGATAAGCCCGCCATCTGTACGTACCACAACACTTTATATCTTCTTATTGTAATGTTATATGTTATTGGTGCACAATGAAGGCGCTTGTTATTATTATTGTATTAATATTTTCGCAACCGCGGTAGCCTAGTGGGTATTGGACTGCTGAGACGAGGTCTGGGGTTCAATCCCAGATTTTACCATGGCACACACCAATGACTTTTCGATGCTTTTCGAAGTTATGTGTTTATTTATCGCAGGTTTATAAGTGCCCAGTTAATGCCAATAGGCTCGCCACCTATTATATTGGGGACCTAAACATAAACTGGCGAAATGTGGGTGCTAGCACCTCTGCCTACCTTTTCGGGGATATAGGCGTGAGTTTATGTTATGTTATGTCAATACAGTTGCCTATAAGAAATTGCCACAGGACGATAAGGCCGCCATCTGTACGTACCACAAAACTTTATATCTTCTTATTATACATACATACATACATATAATCACGCCTTTATCCCTGGAGGGTTAGGCAGAGGTGAATTAACACCCACATTTCACCAATAATTGTATTCGGTCTCACGTAATAGGGGGTGAGCTTATTGCCATATTCCGGGCACTATTGTTGACTCCAGCGATGCATCTTCTTATTGTAATGTAATATATTATAGGTGTACAATAAAGACGCTTTTTAATAAAGATTATTATTGTATTAATATTTTTGATACTCTTTGTCTATGACCTTATACTTATGTTCTGCTTCTATATTATGCTTATCTATATTGTTTGTGGCTACATTATAATAAAGAGATAACATAAATACGTTTCATGTTATATATGTTGGCTGTATGTTGTCATAAGATAGTAGATTAGCCGTATCTTGAATGTATGAAGAGGCTCAAGATAATAGTGTGGGGGTATATGTGTATATCTTGAAACCGCAGTTAGCCCAGGGTTTGCCGGGTTATAGGTAAAATTACGCTCTAAGTAATCTTACACCGGAATCAGTGCAGTCTTAGTAATAGGATCCCATTTTTAACTTTTGGGTACGACACAGGACAACACGTGCAGGGCTTAGATGTCACCCACCCACGGTGCAGAATATCCGATCAAGAACCAAGTGGTTCGGATCTTTCATTTGTCGCACCATTAAGGCCTGGAATTCATTACCAGCTCACGTGTTTCCTTCTTCCTACAGTCCCGGGTTCTTTTAACAGGGAGTGAAAAAGCATATGGTAAGGCTGTCAAGCTGAGTATCAACAATGTCACATGGTATATGTAAGTAATGGTGACTCTCTTTTTTGTGACTGTGCCTTCAGCTTACTATCAGACAAGGCGAAGTCTAATTGATGTGTCCTATATAAAAACTCAAAAAATTGTCATAAGCTACTGATATAATCATTTGATCCCGTCATAATCAATCAATCAATTATCCCACTGCTGGACTAGGTACGGGTCTTCTGGATTGCACCTCAACTTCTTTTTTTATACCACTTAGGCGGCACCCCGGCCGTTCCAGTACAGTCTCTCGGGGTGCGAGAAATATGTGTCTAAGACTAAGAGCTCACTGGAGAATTTGTGCTGTCAGTGGGAAGACTAAAGGCTTGTTCTGATTTGTCTTCTACTGACGGCACAGAAACTCTGTACTTACAAGGTTGGCAGCGCGACTGTGATTCCTCTGGTGTTACAGACGTCCATAGGCCACGGTAACTACTTTCCATCAGGTGGGCCGTGTGCATGTCTGCCAACTAAGTGGTATAAAAAAAAATGTTTCAGATAATCTCACCTCCGGCAAACTGCGACCCACACAGTCGGCGTGCGTACATAACCACCGGGGCCAGTGGGGGAATCCGTGGGGACTTTGCGCACATTAAAAAAGGTATTTACAATTTTACAGTGATAAATACATTCAGCTGCAATAATTAAAAAGCTGTCATTTCAATATAACAAACAGTATCGCTGCGTTAACCGTCAATCGAACGGCCTGTGGCAACATCCTAAGCCATATTGATTGCTTAATCCGAGAGGTGGCCTCTGAGTCACGTTTAGTACCGGATTTCTAATTTAAAAAACGGCTTTTTTATTTATAGCTTGATATGGAGGGGTAGGTTCGATTCTTGTACTAAATATTGACTATTTCAATTCAAATTTACGAGAAGAAATTGCGTTAGTTATGCGTAGGTAAATGCAGTTCAATCAGAAAGATCTTGGCGGACAAAGTACCTACTCAAAATGCTCTCAATACATTAGTTTTCTCCCTTCCTATTAATAATAAATAATAAATAAATATGCCACAACATTCCACACAACGCTATCTAGACCCATGGTAAGCATAGCTTAACTAGCTTGTGTTATGGAATCTAGAATGCGGATAAACATACTTAGATACTTTTTTTTTTTTGTAAATACATACATACTATGTTTAGAAACACTCAGACCAATGCAAATATACATATTCATGCATACAAATATTTGCACTGAGCGGGAATCGAACCCGCACCTCCTGCGTAGCAGTCGAAAGTTCTACCGCTACGCCATAGGGGCTGTATTGACTGACTGTTCTGATATTTGGTACACACCTTTAGTTCGTATAATAATCTAATTTAAATCTATTAGTACTTATATTTCAGCATTACGTCATCAACCACACTGGTACGTAAATAGCATTTTGCGAACCCATCAATATAACTATACACACATAGCGTACGACCTCATTTTCAGTCCCTTTGGACCTTCTTCAATGTCTTCCTTGGACCTTTTTCTATGTCTTCCTCGGAACCAATGTTTGGACTTTCTTCAAGCTCAGCACTTGAGAACGTTGTTATTTTTTCAGTAGCATTCTTATTTTGGTATTTTTATTGTCCCCTATCCAGGTGGACAGACGACCTGAAAAAGGTGGCTGGGACAGACTGGATGCGGAAGGCAGAGGATCGGATAAAATGGCGCACATTGGGAGAGGCCTATGTCCAGCAGTGAACTGCAGTGGGCTAATTGATTGATTGAGTATTTATATCTATTAGTTTATCTTATATACACACATCAACAAAGTCTAGGGAACAAGGACATTTCTAGTTTTTATTTAAAAACCCTTTCTTGTAATAGTGAGTGTTTTATATCAATAGAAGGGTATTTTTATACCGTTTTTAATTTTAATTTTAATAAAAACATTTTCATACCAAATTTTTTTTTTTTATGATAGAATTGAATAGTGCCAATATTGAGTATTACAACCTTCTATGATTAGGCACAAAAATAACGAGGTAGTAAGAAATACAGTAATTAACCGTACTTTAAACGTTTTTAATAATCTGTAGGACCTCCTAAAGCATTAGCAACAGCTCGACAACGGCGTGGCATACTTAGTATGAGATTGTCAATCATCGTCTGTGGAATATGGCTCCATACACTGCGAAGGTGTAAAAAAAGTTGTTCTTCAGTGTTCAGATTTTCCAAAGAATCACTGAAAGCTCTTCTCCAAATCCCAGGCATGCTCTATGGGATTGAGGTCGGCAGACTGAGCAGGCCATTCCAACGTCGTCATATTGTGCTCGCTTAACGCATTGACCACTACCCTCGCGGTGTGTGACCGAGCATTATCTTGCATGAACATAAAATCTTGACCGAACTGCTGTCGATGAGGGATTACCAGGGGGTGTATAACCTCCTGAATGTATTGGTTTGCATTCAAATTGCCCCGTATCCAAACGAGGTCGGTCCTTCCACCAAGGCGAATTCCAGCCCATACCATGATTGTTCCACCTTGGTAAGGATGAACTTCTTGCGGATTCTGGAGACGACTCTGACGTCCAGGAACTCGCCATATACGCACTCTTCTCGAATCAGGATGAAAACCGAAGCAAGATTCGTCGGAAAACAGAACCCGTGCCCATTGATGGTCGGTCCACTGTAAATGTGCGTTAGCCCACAATAAGCGACGACCTCGATTTCCACGTCGAAGAGCTGGAACCCTAAGCGGTCTGCGAGCATAAAGATTGGCTTCGTGTAGTCTTGTTCTGACAGTTTGATCGCTAATAACCACTTGATGCTGAGACTGGAGGCCTGCGACCAACTGACGAGCAGTAATCGTGGGTTGCCGCCTTGCGGAATTTTGCAAGAAACGATCTTGTCGCGGGGTAGTAACGTCACAGGGGACGAAATACGTCCCCTGTGACGTTCGGCAACATCCCCTGTAGACCTGTAGCGTGCCCATAATCTGCAAATTACGCTTGGTTGGGTGTTGACAGCATCCGCTACGTCGCGTTGAGTTCGTCCAGCTTGCAGCATACCAACAGCCCTTAACATCTCTTCGCGACTTAAATGACGACGTGACATGATGATTACAGTCACAAAAATGCACAAACCATACGTAAAAGACGTATTATTGATAATAAACGTTATTTACAATCAAAAAAAAAAATTTTATTTTGCCTCAGAGAAACTGCACAATCAAACACTTTTAAAAGTTTTCCCTCCATATTCGAAAATCATTACTTATTTAAATTTATTTTTAAATTTCGAACAACTCTGTAATCTACTTTATTCTATTTTTATTTATTTGCTGCCAGTTATTTGCAAAACAAGATTTACACGAAAAAAAAAATTGGGGTCATCTTGTTCCCTAGACTTTGTTGAGGTGTTTATATATTTATGTATTACGGTTGTATGATTTTGTTTATAATATACGTTACCTACTTAAAGCTGTATGATTATTTTAATTTAATTAATTTGTGCTGCTGTAAGAAAGAGAACTTTGGCCGGGGTGCGAGGGATATGCCTGTCAACCTCACCTTCGGCAACCAAAGCGACCCACAGGCGGCGTGCGTTTTAGTCGGTTCGTGTCCGACATAACCTCCTCCACCGGCTCCTGTGGGGAGGTATCCGTCCGGATTTTGCGAACGTAAAAAAAAAGGGAACTTTCTTTCTTTATGTTTAGTTCACCTTTTATCTAGTTTTATATAATAACTACATCATATATCTTTTGTCTTGTTACATTACTGTACATTCCAAGGTTGCCTGGAAGAAATCGCTTTCAGCGATAAGCTTTGTACATTCAACTTGTACATGCTACCTACTTGTCTCTGCTGTAAATGTATTGTTGTACAATAAAGTGTTATCTATCTTTTTTTTATATAGGAAATGTCAATTAGACTTCGCCTTGCCTGATGGTAAACTGAAGGTAAAGTCTCAGAAAAGTGGATCACCATTTCTTAAACATACCATGTGTATTCCACACTGGAGCGAATCTGTGTCTTGTATTGAAGACACCGCTGCTCCAGCGTGAAAAATCGTCTCACTCTGTTCAGGACTCCGAGTTTACGCGAGGCTGTTTTAATGATACTCTCGATGTAATTTTTGTTATTCAGGTTGCAGCGAACATCCATACCTAGGATATTGAGATTGTCCTGCAGTGACAGTGGCGTGGCTATGAAGAGTGGGGAGGGGAAAGAAAGAAGATATTTTTGCTGTAAACGCACATGCCTGCGTCTTCTTGGCATTGAAGTCGACCAGGTTGAAATGTGACTCTATCTTAGTATGATTTTCTTGATAATATCAAGATATTAAGATCGTTTTGAGACTTCGTTGTTAACATCGTTCTGACACCGACTGTACATAAATGCCATTACGATTTATCGAATCCCATTAAGACCTTTTTACAAGTCAATCTCGGAACAAGGAACTGTATGCCGGTATAGTTCCTAATTGACACATGAGGTTCAGACGCGAACTTTCCCATTGAGGTGAGAGGTTCAGGTGACAGGCGCTCCCGTAAAAGCGAAGATTAACCAATTCCTAAAGAGAGGCAGACTTCTTCTTCTTTTCTTTTACTTCTTACGATTATTTTGGGTCGACTCTCCTCGTTACTCAGCCCTATTACTCTCTATAGTCATGGATCACAGTAGAGAGCCACGTGGCAAGTGTGCGTAGGGTATGACTAATGATCGGTTGATACCATCTTAGGCGAATTTAACTTTGAGAAGGAGTCAACGAAGCAAACAAGCTATAAGTAGCGCCTTATATAACTTAACAGAATCGAACCCGCGACGCTGATGCTGTCGAAAGTGTTTTACCAATTTCAAACAAAAAACCTGATTATACTATACCTACACATAACATAAAACCTATTTTTACGTGCGAAAAATTGCCACAGATGATCCCCCTCCCTCCTTCCCTACCGGTGCCACTCGAACCGACTAAAACATGGTCGTTTTTGGTTACCGAAGGTGAGGTTGACTGCATATTCCTTGCACCCCGGACGACCCAGGGCCATCTCTATATATCTGCCCCCCCCCCCTTCTCGGGTGTGGGAAGCACAGAGTCCCCAACTCGTTCCAGAAAACACAAAAATCTCGTAAATATTCAATATAAAATACGAAAGCCAATAAAATGTATGTATTTTTCAATCCTAGCAAATGCTATCCGTAACAAGATGGTTTCAGAATTATTTTTTCAATCTCCACATATTACATTATACAAAACTCTTCGTTACACATTCATGAGAGCGTACGGTTTCTTTTTTATCAATCAGACTAGTCGATTCTCAGTGAATTCGTTCACTCTTGATTGTACTAAATCACATAGTTAAAGAATTCAGCTATCAACTGAATTCTTTTTAGTGTTAGTAATATTTACTGATTTTGTTCAGAACAAGCCTTGTTATTGATTTTTGAATGTTTGTTCCCGGCAGGGTGTCGTACAAGGTGACTAAAGGATAGGACTGTTTAACATCACACAGATATATTCAGCCAAGATTCAGTCTCAGATGTACAGCTCGAGTCAATAATTAGTGCCCGGAAGACGGCAATAGACTCACTCCCTATTACGTGGGACCGTATACAATGAATGGTGAAAGAGTAGACGCAATGGTTTCACACCCAAGAGGTGTTCTATGACCCTGGGTCAGTCGGGGTGCACGAGGTATATGCCAATTTATAGAAAATGATGGCCTGAGATGGCTGTGCGGTTTTACTCGGTCCGAGTTCGACATAACCACCTCTGCTGGCTTCGGAGAGATGATTTCCGCACGTAAAAAGAAATGTGAGCTGTGTGCGTGTCGGCCACATAAGTGGCATAATAAAAATACATTGCGGTCTATCATTGTAATAAAAATTCAATTAACAGCTAAGAAAGTGTTAACGACAGTTATACATCAAAAGCTATGAATAGTCCGTGAACACTGACTATGACTGTTACCAAGCAATGGATAGGGGCCATTGAGAACTGTTGTGTTGGACGCCTGTAAAATTTGTGCAAAAGGAAATTACTTGTTGGAAATTCGAATAGTAATTTGTGAGAATAGTTTTGTTATAGTTTTAATATGTATTATTAGAAGAGAAAGGGACAATAGATGAATGAAGAGTATGCGCTTTTTCAATTTATTTTGTGTTTAAGGGCTATTAAGGGATACTAAAACCAAAAAATACAGTGCCGTTAAAAACTGACATAGTGAGTCTGGTGTGTCGCCAGCCTAACCGTTCATAATAAGTGTAATGTTGTGTGGGCGCTCAAAAAAAAAAAAATGTTCCCCGCATACCTCTCGATGCTCGAAGACTAGTCAAATCGTGACCACGGGTGCTGCAACGCACCCGAAACGTCGGCAGAAATAGTAAGTTCCAAGATATAATTCGCGAGAAGTCCCGATACCTAGTATAATAATTATGAATATTAGTTGAATCGGTGATATAGTCCAATTCTTCGTCCTCGTCCTCTCCTATAGTGGAAATACAATGCACTTTACCCATAAACATGAAAATGCGTGTTAATCCCATATTTTAACCGCTGTCCTACGTGAGCGACAAACATATTCTTCCATACTCCACATAACGTATTTACACGATACAACGTAGGACACAATAAAGAACAACGTCGCGTTGTCGCACTTGTCGCTCATGTAGGACATTGCCATATATTCATCATTCTATTCAGCAAAATCTCTGCTACAGAATTTTTTATTGTGAACAAAAATAGTAAAGAAAATTGATATAATCGACAATCTACTATCACAGCATCACTTTCCCTTATAGAGAAATACGTGCGGAACTCAACGCGATCACATAATACCAATAGCACTATACCTTTCAAAAGCTTTTTTCTGAGGAGGAAGGTGGTATTTCCATCCAATTGAGCAGTTCTACTGGAAAAGTACCTCCGCCCTACAGAATACTACGGCCATAATAACCTTGTGTTGTGCTCTCAGCGGTGAGTAGGGTAGCCAAAACTCACTGGAGAATTTGTGCTGTCAGTGGGAAGACTAAAGGCCTGGTTTGTCTTCTACACTAACAGCACAGAAACTGTGCTTACACCAATAACCACACCAAAGAATAAGTTCAAAATCAAAGCTCACACAAAACCGTTCAAAATAATCACCTAACAACATACTCGTATCATTCAATCATTCAACACTAGAGCTGTTCTACCAATAAATAATTACAAAACCCCAACCAATCTATAAACCATTTAAATGTATTTACGAGTGCCCATACTGACGTATACAATTTGAGAGGCTAGATGTTCTGAATAATAATAAAAGCGAACATTTGGCAGTCTCCCATGACAATCGAGGGATAAAGTGGATAAATCTCCGTCCCTTACTTGCGGTGGATGTCCGTGGTGGCATACAAGAGATAATATTGAGAAGGTTAACTATATTTTGATTGACTTATTGGTTGGTAGCAGTTTTTTGCGTTGCCAACCCTGGAAGTACAGAGTTTCTGTGCCGTCAGTGTAGAAGACAAAGCAGGACAAGCCTTTAGTCATCAGTGGCAACACTGCTGCCGTAAAGTAAACAAATAGCTCCATGGTGAAATTTTTTTTTTTTTTTAGTCAATGTAATTCGTTTACTAAAGTGAAACAGTGTTAATACAATACCAAAAAGTGCAATATATGTGAAGAAATGTTATGAATAGCATATAAAAGTGATTTAATAAATAAAACTGTGAAGTAACACCTCCAATTTAAACACGGGAGCTATATATCTAATAGTGTAAAAATTACATAAAAAGACTCATTGGTGATAGTGTTACATGTTTTCTTCATAACTATAAACTCGATCATGAGAAAAGATTAGAAAAGTGAATTTCATAACAAAATAAAATCAGTTAATATTCAAATCCATAAATTTTTTCTCGGTAACAAGAAAGACCTAATCGCTTGCGTTCGAATACACGCACATTTAATCAATTAATGGGCACTTTTATATTATGACTGTAAACGACACGATTTGTCGTCACTGTACGATATTTTGTGATAACGACGAAAAACATAAAAGCGACCACTATCTTGAAAGAAAATTGTTTTAAATATTGACAACGGAACATAATTATTATTATTAACATTTCACATTTTTTTGACATTTTTATATTTACTTTTGACATACAATCTAATGAATAATATTTGAAAGAAGCAGTCAGCTGATGACCATAGATAAGGATCAAATTATCCCTCTGCATTAGCCCTACACTGAATAGCAGTCTTTTGGTGCTACCATATACTACCACAGACTAAATTAGAAAAAAAAACAAAATACTGCTGAAATATTTCTGTGGTGTTGCCTTATAAATATTTATTTCCCCAAAATAAGGTAACATAAAATAACGAGGAATTACGACATTTACTTTCATATTTTAATTGAAATAATTAAACATGTCTTTCGAAAACATTACAACGAGGAAACGCTACAAGAACAATGATTTGAGTATGTCTGAAGACTCGTTTACATCAACAATGTCAGATATACGCACGTCAAGTCCTCCAGATGTAACGGACGGCAGCAACGAGGAATAGTTGAATGATATGATAAAATACCTACAAAATCAACTCAGAACCGCCGACAATGAAATTGCAAGGCTATTGGAAGAGAATCAATCCCTGTCAGAAATAGTGCAAAACCAATCAAAAATAATAACGAAGCTAAAAATCATCGGTAATGGATCTCCCAACAATACGAGTACAGGTCGAAAAAAGAAATCAATGAAAAAACGCACTAGTATAACGGAACCTGCTAATGACAAGGATATGCTGGACTTAAGTTCAATAGACCTGGAACTGCCAGAAGAAACAATCAGCCCTAATACGTACAAAGCTGACGGAAACACAAACATAACTTTAACACAAGATACAAAAACCTGCAGGAAAAAGATAGTGGTCAAAAATATCATTAAAAGAGACAAAAACCAAATATCCAAACGAAAGCTATGTATAGTAAGCAACAGTAATCAGAATAACATATTGAGTGCAATAGAAGATACAACTCTAGGAAATGAATTTAGATACTGTCATTACGTAAAACCTGGTGGTGGAATAAAACAAATCCTACAAGACTTAAAAACTAAACTTGAAGGATATACAAAGCAGGATATATGTGTCATTATAGTGGGAGAGACTGACTTCAAATATTCACAACAATATATGCAGCTGGTTTGTGAAATTCAGAAGTCACTACTGGAACTACAGCACACAAACATAATAGTAGCACTACCAACATACATATGTGGAGCGAGCATATACAATTGCCGAGTGGAAATTTTTAACGCACTGCTGACTATGGACGCTTGGTCCAATGACTATGCACTTATACTGGACTCAAACAAAGATTTATCTTATGACATGTTCTCGATAAAAACAGGCAAGATAAAGCAGAACGGCATTAAAAACATTATGCAGAATTTACAGACAGTTATAAATGGAATTTATAAGGAAAAAGTGAAAAGTCTGAGAACTGAGGCCCATGAAGTCCTGAACAATGGCTCAGCCAATACGCCTTCGTGTTGCACACAGGAAAACGAAGAAACTCACAAAAATCTTTTTCGTCTATAAGTTTCTGCATATATTACACCAAAATATCAACGGCCTCATTAGTAAATCTGATTATATAGTCGAAAGATTGGACAATCTATCAAGTGCCGGTCAATTTATTAGTGTTATGTGTTTTACTGAGCATAATATGACGACGAGGGACGTCGACTTTCTAAATATACCAAATTATAAGTTAGCTTCATTTTTTGCCAGAAATGATCGTAATGGTGGTGCCTGTATACTAGTCCATAATGGAATAAACTACTCAGTAATAGAATCAGTAAATAAGTACAACGTCACAAATAGCTTTGAATGTTGCGCTATAGAGTTATCAAATCACAGTATTATTATTCTCTGTATATACAGAACTCCATATCAAAGTAACATAAATACTTTTTTTAATCATTTTATTAACATTCTACTTAGTATTTGCTATAGAAAAAGTCAAAAGTTGATCATATGTGGCGATTTCAATATTGACTTGCTAAGGAAAAATAAAAATTCTATTATTTTTGAACGGATGACAACAGAATTTAATCTAAAATTTCAAATTAGAGATATAACTCGTCCCAGTAGTGGAACATGTATAGATAATATCTTAACTAATATTAGAGGGTGTAAAAGTAGTATATTAGAGCTCGGTGTATCGGATCATAAAGCACAACTTATGAAATGTCCAGTAAAGCCGACATGCATACTGAAATATTGGTATATAAATAAACGTGACATCACTAAAGAGAATATCAACATTTTTAGGAAAAGTATTGAAAATCTTACTTTTACTGAAGTACACACCGCTAACAATGTCGATGAAAGTTTTGATCTCTTCCTGGATCTGTTCAAATGCTTTTATGATCTATGCTTTCCAATTATGAAACGTAAAATCAACCCATTTAATAGACCTAAGTGGATCACACGTGGTATAAGACTGTGCAGTAGAAAGAGACGCAACATGCTCTGGAGGTATAGATTAACAAAGGATAGAGACACAAAAACTGCCTTCAAAAGTTATACACAAAGATATAAGAAAATTATTAAACTTACACAAAAAGCCCAAAACAGTAATTTTATTGAAACTAGCCAATACAAATCAAAAGCTATATGGAAAGTTATAAACTCGATAAAACCTAACTTACCTAAAGAAACCATTACAGGCATCAATGTAAATGGAAAGTTTATAACTCACCCGAAACTCATGGCGGAAAGTTTTAATAACCACTATGTTGATCAGGTAATAGCGAGTACAAAGTGTGACGATAGCAAATATAATAAATTATGCAGCTATAACTCTCCTAAATCTATCTTTATGCAACCCATTGTTCCAAACGACATCATTACAGTTATAAAAAATCTAAAAAATACTAATAGTACAGGCTATGATGAGATTCACACCTGTGTCGTTAAAGCAGTAGCGCCCATAATTGCCCCTGTCCTGTGTGACATTTTTAATAAATGTATACTCAATGGAATTTTTCCAGATAAGTTAAAGACTTGTGTTGTTAAACCTTGGTGGCGCATGGCCGAGTGCGGTAATGGACTGTATTGCGGGAAGTAGCTAACTGTTCCATTGACGCTTTACACACAAAAGACAGGTGGTCGGGTTGCCGCGGGAGTGATCCAAGCAATGAATGCAACCCGAGAAATTAGGAGAGGATGCACTAACCTTCACGACACACGTGTTTTCATCGCAGCCGGTACACGGATCTTCTCTTCCTTGCTCAGGAGCTGCCGTCAGCATCACTAGATCACTTGAGGAACACACGAGAGGCACAATCCGATCGGTAAAGGTCTATGAAGCGGTAAAATGTAACAAATATTAATCATTTTTGAGAGACGCGAGCGCGGTCCGTCATCACGCTGGCTAGTTCAAAGCGAGACTGAGTGTCTATATTTCACAAATGGCGGACGGAAGCCACATCTATGGTTAGTGCGGAAGAGGAGACGGGTATAAAAGGAGTGTGTTTCCGTGTCAAAAATACAGTTTCCACTTCGGCGCAACCATTCCCCCCGGCTTGAAGGGTTACCTTCGAAACGACAAATGCGAAACAAATCTAAAGTCTAATCTAAATCTAGGTTTGGGAAATAACAACTAAAATATAAACCTAGATTGGAGCTCGTGCCTACTGCTGGCTAGGCAGCGGGCAGAGGCGAACAAACAACACAACGCAACAGTCTCGACCAAGACGAGACGCGATTAGCCAACAACAAAATAAGGGTCTCTTCACGTGGGACCGATACAACAAGCGAGTGCTTCTTCTCCTCGGGTGGTTCGGAAACCGTAGTGGGATTGAATTGACTAACTGGCCACCCATCTAACGCGGCATGAATCCAGGACGGTCCACCAAACCACAACGGGTGATCCAAAATTTGCGAAGGAAGCAATCCACGAGAGAGACAATCGGCTGGGTTGTCGGTGCCAGCAACGTGAAAGAGATTATGTGGCGCCAATTCAGATTGAATTTTGCCACTCTATTAGCGACGAATGTGTCCCAACGATGGGGCGAAGAGTGGGCCCAACACAAAGCGACTGTTGAGTCCTAAAAGCTAAAATTCTACTAATATTAATGCGAAAATTTACAATTATGTCAAATAAATTACCTTAAAGATTCCGACCACAATACAAAATGTCATTAAGCGACACGGAAGTGCTAGTCTTAGCACTGCCATCCAAAACTACGCGGAGTTTTAGTAGTAAGCTTATCTTCTCTAATAACTCCGCGGTGCGGGATAATGTACGAAGGCTGGGTCCCGCCAGTGTCCGTAGGCGCAGGTGAGATGTAACCTTTATCTAAATATTCATTAACAACCTCATCATAGGCCCGCTTCGACTTTGGGGACGCCTGCATCTTTCGTTCCAAACAAAGAAAGCGTTTTTCAGCGGATACACGGGAGCCACCGAGCGAAAACTTGCGGATGGTAGACTCCAGTGGCGGCTCGACGGTGCAACAGAACGAAGCAGTCGAGTGACTAAAACTATCTATAGAAGCGGGTGCGGAACCAATTATAACAAAACCAAGAACTGTTTCCAGTGCGTGCGGAGCGGGGTACGTCGGTCCCCCTTGAACCTTACGTGATAACTGGAGGTGCGGGAGAATCGAAGCGCCGATCAATATATCGACGACTCCAGGAACAGCGTAAGTCTCATCTGCTAAAGGCAAGTCTTTAAATTTCGTTAATAAAGACGTGTCAACCGGGACGGTAGGCAACTGTTCAGCTATTCTATCTATAACGAGCGAATCCATGTCAAACCAAATATTATTATTAAAACGAGATCTAAACCTTGTTTTAACGGTGCCACGAACAGCTGACTGTAAGCTTCCAAAACCCTTCACCACTGAGCGGGTTGAACGCTTATCAACATTGAAACCAAGACGCCGACAACAATCTTGAGTAATAAAATTACTTTGCGAAGCGCCATCTAACAGCGCTCGAACAATGCGCGGCTTACCTAATGCATCAACAATAACAACGCGAGCGGTCGCAAGACACACAGTAGTGAGTGCAGCACTAGCGGAGAACGAACACAAGGTGACGTCATCCGCGGCGGTCACCGGGCGGGCCGGAGCGCGCGCGAGCGCGGGCTGCGGCTGCGGCGCAGGCTGCCGTGTGTCACCGCTCGACGAGCCAACCGTGCTCACATTGGATGCGGCATTACTATTCTCAAAATGAAGCAAAGTGTGGTGTCTCGCTTGACATTTGCGACAACTATTTCTACTATTACATAAAACAACGCGGTGTTTAGTACCGAGACAATTAAAACAAAAATTATTAGCGCGAACAAATTTATAACGATCACTAGGCGACAATTTTAGAAAACCAGGACACCTGTACAGTTGCGAATGATGAGTGCTACACAAAGAGCAAACAGGTGACTGTACACGTGCTGGTGCGGTACTAACATAAGTATGAGTTGACCTCGGTGACCTCGATGAGGCATCTATTTTGCGTTCAGAAGTAACAACCTTCTTCGCGCCTTCATGTTTCGATGAAGAGCGTTGCAATACCTTTATATGCTCGCGAACAAAACTTTCTAAGTCTTCGAACTTAGGAATTTTACTGCCGCGATGATCCGACTCAAACAAACGAATGGTTTCGGAATCTAATTTCCTTAAACCCATATACAAAAATACGAAGTCGCAGAGGTCATCAATCTTTAGGTTCTTTACGGCGCGAACAGCTGACGCGAAAGTATCTAGAAATTTCTCTAAGTTTTGATCGTTACATGCCGCAATAGATTTCAAATCAAACATCTGATCTAAATAGGCGTTAGCTACCGATCTTTTATCCTCATACCTAGCTTTCAAAGTATTTAAAATTAAATTATAATTCTCGGCACTAAACGTAATTCCAGCGCAAACGGTTATAGCTTTACCAGTCAATTTTTCAACGAGATAATGCAACTTTTCGTGATCTGTCAACGAATCGTTCTTATCTATTGTATTCTCAAAACTATCTATAAATAGACACCAATTGCGAATGTTACCATCAAACTCGGGTATTTGAATTGGTGGCAACTTAGGTCGGTCGCGAGTGGGGTTGGGTAGGTCAGCCGGCTTCTCCAAACTCCTAGCGACGCGTTTGATACGACAATACAAATCGTCAAACGACGACAAGGCTTGATAACTCACTGAGTAATCGGGATTCAAATTCAACTCTAAAACGTTGATGTCATGTACTAAGGTTTCGAAATCCGCGCGTAGACTATCTAAGTTTTCTATAGAACACAAGAACGAATCTCTGATGACCAAATCAGAGGTTTTAAGTGCATTATCATAAATCGATTGTACGCGAGAGTAAATCATTTCTTTTTTAGCGTATAAAAGTTTCAATTGAACCTTACCGGTCTTATCAACCTTTGGGGACATGTTTACAATTAAATCTCAAACTAAAGTGCGGTAAACAATAAATATGAAATGACTCAATCCTAGCGGTACAGAGCAGCGAGGCGGCGCGAGCGATAACCGTAGGTAGGTAGGTACCTACAACTGTGAATGCACGCTTGAACAAACGCGCATAGCAACAAGGTCGTACCTACGCGATGGTCGCTGTCTAGGTTCAACTATTATTTCCGAGATTAAGTATTGCGTAATATCTATTCAAATTAAAATACTTTCGTATGAATTGGGATGAGATGCGAGCGAGGTAGGTACAGCCACGTGTCTACCCACGCAGGTACTAGGCAAATACGACGCGAGCCGAGAACAACGCAATTGAAAAAAAACAAAACAAAGCCAAATGCGTTAGGTATTACACTGTGCCTATGCACTAGGGTGTCTAGTATACCTAAGATCTAAGCCTAAATGTCTGGATGCGGGGTTTTCTACTAAAATAACCAGGCACTTAGGTGCGATGCGAAAATTGTGAACTACGATTAAGTGTTGATATGATACCTAACCTATTTATGTATTAGGTAGGTACAATGCGAGCCAGCGGCGAACGGACAACAAATTCTAAGCCTAAATGTCTGGATGCGGGGTTTTCTACTAAAATAACCAGGCACTTAGGTGCGGTGCGCTCATTCCCATTAGAATAATAACAAAATACGAACTACGGCTAAGAATCCGGCTCGATCCGGACCAAAAATGGTGGCGCATGGCCGAGTGCGGTAATGGACTGTATTGCGGGAAGTAGCTAACTGTTCCATTGACGCTTTACACACAAAAGACAGGTGGTCGGGTTGCCGCGGGAGTGATCCAAGCAATGAATGCAACCCGAGAAATTAGGAGAGGATGCACTAACCTTCACGACACACGTGTTTTCATCGCAGCCGGTACACGGATCTTCTCTTCCTTGCTCAGGAGCTGCCGTCAGCATCACTAGATCACTTGAGGAACACACGAGAGGCACAATCCGATCGGTAAAGGTCTATGAAGCGGTAAAATGTAACAAATATTAATCATTTTTGAGAGACGCGAGCGCGGTCCGTCATCACGCTGGCTAGTTCAAAGCGAGACTGAGTGTCTATATTTCACAAATGGCGGACGGAAGCCACATCTATGGTTAGTGCGGAAGAGGAGACGGGTATAAAAGGAGTGTGTTTCCGTGTCAAAAATACAGTTTCCACTTCGGCGCAACCAAACCTTTATACAAAAAGGGTGACAAAAATGATATTAATAATTATAGACCGATAGCACTGTCGTCAGTCTTTGCAAAAATTTTTGAAAAACTAATTTACAATAGTCTAAACAACTATCTGGAACATAACAATATAATATGTCAAGAACAAATGGGTTTTAGAAAAAATAAAACCTTAAACATGGCGATATTTAATGCTCTTAGACGAATACATGTTAACATGGATAACCGTCAACCGGTCATATCATTATACATGGATATGACTAAGGCCTTTGACTATGTCGATCACAAAACCTTACTTAACAAACTAGAAATATATGGTATCAGAGGCAATGTCCATGCTTTACTGAAATCATATCTACAAAATAGACGTCAAATTACACAAGTTGACAAAATGGATATAAAAACTAAATCCGTGATAGCGTATTCGTCTGAAGCTAGAACTATATCGTATGGCGTCCCACAGGGAAGCGTTCTGGGCCCTTTGCTCTTTTTGTGCCACATAAACGATTTTCCCAAAGTTACAGTTCATCAGATGTCACTATTTGCCGACGATAGCACTGTGATCTTTGATTCTGGAGACCTAAAAGAGATGGAAAATAAAATAAATAACACTATTATTGACATTGCTGAATGGTTAAACTTTAATAATCTAAAAATTAATGTAACAAAAACCACACATATCAATTTTCAAATCAGAGAGAAATGGAAACATGACATAAAAATTCAATATAATGGACAAGAAATAAATGAGACTAAAGCGATAAAATTTTTAGGCTTGCACATTGACAGTGATATGTCGTGGAAAACTCACATAGATTATGTATGTACAAAAATTTATAAATTTTCCTATGCGCTTTATATGTTGCGTAAAGTAGCAAATGAGAATGCACTAATTGTTGCATACCATGGTTACGTAACTTCCACATTAAGATTTGGTTTGGTATTCTGGGGCAACGGTACAAACATCAATGATATATTTGTGGCCCAGAAAAAGTGTCTTAGAGCAATATGTGGTCTGAAGCGTACAGATACCTGTGTACCATATTTTAAAAAACTGAGAGTTTTAAGCTTACCCTCTCTGTATATATATGAAGTTAATGTGTTTGTAAAGACTAATATGCATCTTTTTGATATCGTGGATAGTCAACGTCGCTCCGACAAACTGCACCTATTGAGCACTAGAACCACATTTCTCCACAAGAGCTTTTATGCAATGGCACCAAAATTATATAATAAAATCCCAAAACATATTAGGACATGCTCAAATATTAGTGAATACAAGCGTAGCCTATTTAACTTTCTAGTTGACAAAACTTATTACTCAATTAATGAATTTTTAAATGATAACATTTGACATCTGCTATTTTGATTTGTATACCATATTTCCATAATATTATATTTTGACATTTGATTGGATTGCACATTTTTGGCGACTATGGACTTAGCACATTGCATCTCAATCTTCACTGACATTGCTTATTTTAATTTTATTTTAATAATGTAACTTTATTAACTAATAATGTATTATTTCGTATGCCTTTAGGCGAAACATTGAAGACCATTATATTTTTTATTGTAACACCTTTTTGACCTATGTTTGACGAATTAAATTGATTATTGATTATTATTGATTATTGATTAGTCTTCCTACCGACAGCACAAATTCTCCAGTGAGCTCTGGCTACCCTACTCACTGCTGGGAACACAACACGAAGTTATTATAGCCGCGGTATTCTGTAGGGCGGAGGTACTTCCCCAGTCGGACTGCAAACTTTGTTATAATTATC
Organism: Eilema griseolum; assembly: GCA_963662185.1. Taxonomy (NCBI): domain Eukaryota; kingdom Metazoa; phylum Arthropoda; class Insecta; order Lepidoptera; family Erebidae; genus Eilema; species Eilema griseolum. The sequence goes on from OY759245.1 coordinate 21,641,402, forward strand.
AAAATACACAACTTGCTATTATGAACCAGAAACTCAGACCACCCCAAGTATCAATATAGCATGGTATCAAACCAAAAATCCACTGCCTTTACTGTGACTGCTTATGACAACGTAAATTTCCATTCAAAAGCTTTTGCCTTTACAACATTATTACTGTCATGCAAATTAGAGAACCATACACAATATAACACGTGCAGGGCTTAAATGTCAACAGCACACGGTGCAGAGTCTCCGATCAAGAACCAAGTGGTTTGGAGACTATTTCCTTTACCGCACCATTAAAACCTGTAATTCATTACCAGCTCAAGTGTATCCTCCTTCCTAGTGTTCTGGGTTTTTTTAAGTGGAAAACATAAGCATCTGATGATGCCGTCAAGCTGAGGGCCACCATTGTAACATGCTATGTGTCTGTAATGGTGAACGTTTTACCTGAGACTTTGCCTTTTGCATACTATCGGGTGAGCAGAAGTCAAATTGGCGTGTCATTAAAAAAGAACCAAAATATAACCTGCCTGCACCAGAATCTGATCCATTTATCAGCTCAGATATACCAGCTTAGGGGTAAGGTTGGCCTGGCCAAAAAGTTTTAGAAAAAGGTCCACGTGGTACAGATCTCAGTAACTCAAATATTACATCATCATTTCTGATTCTAATAAAATTACATACATACATACATATATACTTATATATAATCACGCCTTTATTCCCGGAGGGTTAGGCAGAGGTAAATTAACACCCACATTTCACCAATAATTGTATTCAGTCCCACGTAATAGGGGGTGAGCCTATTGCCGTATTGCGGACACCGCTATCTGCTCGAGTCATGCATCTAAGGCTGAGTCTGGGCTATGTATATCTTTCTGATGTAAAACAGCCCTATTCCTTAGTCGCCTTGCACGACACTGCGTGAGAAGAGATGGGATGGTCCAAATTCTATTCTCCTTTTATTAACTTAAACTTCTGTAATATCACTGTCGTACATAATACTTCACAAATAGTGGTTTATTCAAATTCGGCGGTATCCTAGCAGTCATTTTGTGTTATTTAGCACTAAGATGAATATCGCTCCGTCTGGTCATCAAGATACACCGTCTAAAACGTAATTTCTTACAATGCGACGCGGCGTACGTACTCAATCTTAATTATTTTACCATTTTCTCAACATTTGCGCCAGACTTTCTGATGTAACTTGATTGTCTGATGTGATCTAAAGTATCAAGAAGTTATCACTATCGTAGGTACTGCCAAATAGAAAAGTGTCGAGACCTCTGCCGAATATGCGTTCTATTATCATGCATGGGGTAGGGAAAGAGATGACACAGCATGTTCGTATTTTTATTTTCGATGAAATAGAATGTTCAATGACATAACATGGCAAAAACTGTGATTTCAAATAATGATGTGATATTTGTATTGTTTCTGTATAAATAAAATGAATTTATCTTAAAGAAAAAAAGAGATTTATGTAGGTATAGCATGTATTCTATAATTATAATTTATAATTTTAATACAATATGTCAAAATGGTACAACAAGCAATGCTTAGTCTATGTACTAATCAAATAACCCGCCCCTGATCACTCCCGGTGCAACAGTGCCCATAACACTTGCTGCGTTGCCACATTGGATGGCAATGGACAGCCTTTGGACCAGGAACGACCCGGAACGAGTGTCTCCGGTCGCCTCGATGAGCCTCTGTCCGATTTCTTTTTTTTATAATTTTTTTTATATTTTTTTTATAATTTTTATAATTATTTTCTTTATTTATATTTTTTTTTAAATAAATGTTTATTCATAATCTTAAAGTACTTTTTTGTATACATCACTCGATTGATCTTACATAAGTACCTTTTATTAATTGCGTGCATTAGAAGATTGTTCCTTTGTCACCAGAACTAATTTGATTACAAACTTGTATTTCAGGAGCAGAGCTATTCTAGCAAATAATCAAATTGTCTGTATCTTCTCTATTTATATCTCAGTACATTATTTTTTTTTTTTTTTTTATACCACTAAGCTGGCAGACTAGCACACGGCCCACCTATTGGGAAGCGGTTACCGAGGCCTATGGACGTATGCAACACCAGGGGTGTCACACTCGCGCTGCCGACCATGAAGAAACCTTCTGATGCCTCTCCTGAAGAACCCCATATTGTAGGCGCTTGGGAAAACCGCAGCAGGGAGGTCATTCCACAGCTTGAGTGTGCGTGGGATGAAGTTTCTTTCATACCGCACAGTGCGTACCGTCTCAGGTCGCAATGTGTGGGGATGAATTCCCTGCCTATGGCGAGAGGTGCGATGATAGAAAGTAGCTACGGGCATCATGTCAAACAATTCATCTGAGCACAAACCATTGTACAGGCGGTAGAACACACACAGTGAGCTCCCTCCTAAGGCTAAGAGGTTCCACTCTACCTGCGAGTATGGGATTGTCAACCAGCCTCAATGCCCGTCTTTGCAATGAGTCGAAGGGTTCAAGCAGGTATGCAGGTGCTCCAGCAAAAAGGTGACAGCAGTACTCCATGTGAGGCCGGACCTGTGCTTCATAAAGAAGGAGTTGCTGCCCCGCAGTGAAGTACTGCTTCGCCCTGTTGAGCACTCCGAGTTTTCTTGATGCCAACTTAACCTTGTCCTGCAAATGACTTCGGTATTGGACGTCGCTGGAGATATCGACACCAAGGATCTCAATACTCGAGGAGATGGTAAGCGGTGTGCCCAGGAATTGCGGCGCTACAATGAATGGGGTTTTCTTAGCGTTGAATACACATACTTGTGTCTTAGTGGGGTTGAATTGGACTAGGTTTAGTCGTCCTGAATCGGATACTCCAAAGAGAGTCTCGCACCCCGGCCGACTCAGGGCCATCTCGGGGTCGGCCGGGGTGCGAGGGATATGCCTGTTAACCTCACCTTCGGCAACCAAAGCGACCCACAGGCGGTGTGCGTTTTAGTCGGTTCGAGTCCGACATAACCTCCTCCACCGGCTCCGGTGGGGAGGTATCCGTGGGGATTTTGCGCACGTAAAAAAAAAAAAAAGTCTCGATTGCAGGTAAATTCAAAATTTCAGTAGGTTAGAACAAATTTATACATAAATAAATATTATCAATTTTTGATTCAATTAATTTTAAGTTACCTATCAAACTAACTTATAAACTCATATATAAACTCACGCCTATATCCCCGAAGGGGAAGGCAGAGGTGCTAGCACCCACATTTCGCCAATTTATGTTTAAGTCCCAATGTAATAGGTGGCAATCCTATTGCCATTATCCGGGCACTTATAAACCTGCGATAAATACACACATAACTTCGAAAAGCATCGAAAAGTCATTGGTGTGTGCCATGGTAAAACCTGGGATCGAACCCGATACCTCGTCTCAGCAGTCCATTACCACTAGACTATTTTATTTTATCTTATTTGATTTATTAACTATATTTAAGTTTATGTTAACTTATTCTTGTTACAATTCTCCAAATTTCAAATCCGAAAATACTAGAATATCTGGAAAGAAATTTCCAATATTTCAAATTCAAATAGAACAATTGTGTTTGCCAGTGTGGAAAACCATTGTTGGTGCAAAACTTTTGTAGGTACGTGATCGGATTATTGATAAAAATATAGTTGGTAAGTATATATGGCCCATAAATCTATTGAAGTTCTCTTTTCAGTAAATCATTTATCCCTAGTAAATAGGTACCACATGTTGATTGGTTGTTTGTCTAAGATTTGTTATTTTTTTTAGGTGCGAAAAATCCCCATTGTTACTTAAGAGGTTATGTCGGACTCGAACCGATTAAAACGCACGGCGCCTGTATGTCGTTGTTGGTTGCCGGAGAGATAAAAGCACAAATAAAGTAAAATAATATATATATACGGCTTTACGTAACGTATTATGTAAATATATAAGTATAATACAAAAAATATATATAATAAACAGTACATACTAATATGAAGCGAAAATAATCAGTTAGCATATTTTATAATTGCAAGCTATCATAGAGTACACGATGATAATTCATGATGATGATGATGAAAAAGTTTTAATTCCATATTCATTAACTAAAAACACCTCATCGGAAAATAAAAAATATTGCATAAAAAATAATATTAAATTTTGAGGTAATTATTTCATTTATTATTTTTAATGAAGTGTTATTAGTACCTAAAGATGGCGTGAAAAAGTCTGTTTGTACATTTTAAGTAGCCAATTTACAATTTTATACTTTTTTTTTTTTTTTTTTTACGTGCGCAAAATCCCCACGGATACCTCTCCACCGGAGCCGGTGGAGGAGGTTATGTCGGACACGAACCGACTAAAACGCACGCCGCCTGTGGGTCGTTTTGGTTGCCGAAGGTGAGGTTGACAGGCATATCCCTCGCACCCCGGCCGACCCAGGGCCATCTCTCACGATATGGCCCTCTTCTCGGGTGTGGGGACTACAGAGTCCCCAACTCGTCCCCGGAAACGGGGAGGCGCGCCACGCGCGCCACCGCCGCGGCCTGCTTCTGCCAGGGTGACAGGCGGCTTCACCTGTCACCCCCAGGCCGGCGCTCATGGGGGGCGGAGGTCGTTCATCGACCTCCGACGCCCGAGTTGCCTTCGTGCGCGGGCAGCTTGTCTTGCGATCCTTCGTCGCTCCCGCTGCCGCTCCCGCCCCGCCTCCTCCTTCACGAGCATTACTTGCTCGCAGAAGGAGGCGCCGGCCGCCCACGCATCCGCGCAGCGAACCATCGCCGCGAGCAAGGTGGAGAGCGTGAGAACCCTCACTCCCAGGGCCGCCACAAGCTCCCGCCTCGGCGTCTCCCACGCTGGACACTCGGTGAGCGTGTGCGGACCTGAGTCCTCGCTCGCGTCGCAGTGATGGCACTCGGACGTTGGCTCTTTCTGCATCCGACGCAGATACTTTCCGAAGCATCCGTGCTCGGTGATCATCTGCGTCAGACGGTACGAGAGGCTGCCGTGTGGCCTCTCTAGCCACTCCCCCATGATGGGTCTTACCGCCGTTACTACGGCGTGCCCTGCGCTTGGTTGCCCAAGTCGTCTCTCCCATTCCGCCACCATTTCCCTGTGGAGCCGGGATCTCACGGCCCGAATTTCTTCGGGCTCGGGATCGTGACCCCGCTCCCGCGCCGCCCTTCGGAACCGGTATAGCGCCGAAAGGCATCTCGCTTCCAGGATCCATGGTGGGGATCCGGCGAGGAGACTCGCCGCGTTGAAGGATATCGTGCGGTACCCCCTTATGATGCGGCACGCCAACTTCCGCTGCGGACGCTGCAGCAGAAGCATGTGCCGATCACTCAGGGTGTCCGCCCACACGGGACACCCGTACAGGGCCATGGACCGCACGACACCCGCGTAGAGTCTCCTGCAGGAGTCCTCCGGGCCCCTCAGGTTGGGCAGTAGCCGCGCCAGAGCGTTGGCTGTGCCCGCCAATTTGGGGCCCAGACTTCGGAAGTGCTTCCCGAAGTCCCACCGGCCGTCGAGCACGAGCCCCAGATATTTCATCTGGGGCTTGATGCCGATGAGAGTGCCTCCCACTGTGAGACTGGAACCAGGTGGTGGCGTGCGCCGAGGTCCATGAAAGAACATGGCCTCGGATTTATGCAAAGCCACCTCAAGGCCCAGCCGCCGGATCCGTTCCACGACTTGAGCAACCGCGGTCGTGGCCCTCAGGATCGCTTCGCGGTGTGTAGCCCCGCTCGCCGTCACTAGCGTGTCGTCCGCATAGCACGTGACGAATTTTATACTTTCAGCTTTTATAAAAACCTGGCACTATATGCAATACAAGAATTAATTTCTGAAAACGTGTATTTGGCAACACTGATGGTGGTTATGATAAAAATATGATATAAAAATTTAAAAATCACAGCCAAAATTAAAACTAGGATAAGGATTGGTACAGACGTTGCCAAAAACACAACCGCTTAAAAGATTAATTCGATTTTACAATATAAGTTCACTGGAGAACTTTTGTGCTGTCAGTAGGGAGACCAAAAGCATGTCCAGTTTTTGTCTTCTGCTTATCTGTTATAGAAGAATCTGTTTTATCATCAAGTGCATATTTATGTATTGTAAATATTGTTTTATTCGGCTACCGCTCAGTGCAAATATTTGTATGCATGAATATGGGTATTTGCATTGGTCTGGGTGTTTCTATGTATAATATGTATGTATTTACAAAAAAAAGTATTTAAGTATCAGTATCAAAATAAACAGGATATTTACCGTGTTTCATTGTTTTGAGTTTCCGATATTTCAGCGCTGTTGCAAGCACCCTATGATCACCATTCACGCACCATGGTGCTTGCAATAGTGCCAAAATATCGGAAACTCAAAACAATGAAATATGGTAAATATCCCGTTTATTTCGATACTGATGTGAGTGACCATGATAGTTTTAATATTTAAGTATGTTTATCCGTATTCAAGATTCCATAACACAAGCTTGGGTCTAGATAGCGTTGTGTGGAATGTTGTAGAATATTTTATTTATTTATTTACATATCTAATAATATTCATAAATAATAAAAAATATATTTATTTTAGGGGTTGGGTGAAGGTAAATTATCAAAAATTAATACAGACAATAAAATAACTACGTACGTTACTTTGTAGTTATTTTATCGTTTTTTTATTCATTCATTTTACCATTCTTAAGAAGCTCTGTTTAGCAATTTATTCTAACTATTAGGAAGCTACCCTAATAGCTATTTCAAAAAATATTTCTTCATATAATCCTGAATTCTTAAATCGAGGTTTGAAAAAGCATCCGTTCGAGGCCATCAAACTAAGGACCGCCATTTTAGAGTCGATAACATCTGAATGGTGGCTTTTAAACTCATTACTCCAGCTAAGCTTACCATCAAACGGGAATAGTGGAGCTAGTAGATCAATATTTTATCAGATGTATTTCGGAGAGTGAGCTGGAATTGGAAGTTTGCATATATTTGTTAGAAGTCTAGGCGAGTATCACTCACAGAAATAAAAGTAGGTATTCTTAACGGATTCTGTAGCGGTTTATATGGTTATATACACTACTCCAGACGTTTCCCATGGCTACCCAAAAGTAACCAAAATCAAAATCAATAATTTAAGTCAATCAAGTAATAAAACTAAATAAATTGCGATATAATCCAATAAAAATTGTCTTGTCTGCATATTATATATTCTATACTGCTAGATTAATTTTCAAGTGTTTTTTTAATAAACGAAATAAATTTGTGAACATTTTAAAATTATCATCTATATACTACATGATATTATAAAGCTGGAGAGTTTGTTTGCTTGAACGCGCTGATCTCAGGAACCACAATTTAGAATTTAAAAAATCTTTTTGTATTGAATCGTCCGTTCATTGACTAAGATTTAAGGTTTACTACTTATCGGAGCGGAGCAGTGATCATAAATGTCAACAAATCCGGCAGACTTCCATACATTATTTGAAGACAAAAATTATGGTATCAAAATCTGCCCCGGAACAAGCCAATATGATCTATTCTTATTAGTTAGAAGGAGCTCTTAACGTTACTGTGTCTACACAGGGTATTCTACAAACATATGGATCTTTTTCTAGGAGGTAGGACACAGAAAGAAAGAAAGAAAGAAAGAAAGAAAAAAAGAAAGAAATATTTATTTGGTGCAAGGTGGTCACAGAGATTACAATAACCAACAACATATTTAAAAAAAGCACACAGCGGTATTTTCGCCCAGTGGGCAAATTAATTGAATCGGTGATATAGTCCAATCCTTCCCCCTCGTCCTCTCCTATAGTGGAAACACAATGCGCTACCACCCTCCACCTGCTGTGTAATTCTCCAAGCACACAAAGTCGAGCACAGCACACAGGGAAAGTACCTCCGCCCTATGGAATACCGCGACCATAATAACTTCGTCTTGTGTTCCCAGCGGTGAGTAGGGTAGCCTGAGCTCACTGGAGAATTTGTGCTGTCAGTGGGAAAACTAAAGGCTTGTCCAGCTTTATCTTCTACACTGACGGCACAGAAACTCTGTGCTTACAGGGTCGGCAGCGCGAGTGTGGTTTCTCTGGTGTTACACACGTCTATAGGTCACGGTAACCACTTTCCATCAGGTGGGCCGTGTGCTTGACTGCCACCTCTGTGGTATAAAAAATAAATCTCGGTATCCTTGTAGAAATATGTATTAGAATAATATTTATTTAATATAGTTAAAGTAAGCAATAAGATCTTCACAACATGAACAAACAAATTAGATGATTTTGCTCTCTTTAACCGAATCAACCAGTGATTAAAACTACTCTACTAGTAATATTTTAGAAGCCAGAACTAATTGAGCAAATATTAGTACTCTGAATGTATCCGATGTTCAAACGTTCATTATAAACCATTGCGTTTAATGGCGTATTTGGCAACTACGCCAATAACAAAATATGATACAAAGCTTATTAGCGATCACGATGCAGCTTGAATAAAGCTCACTTTGCTATTCTGCTAGTGCTCGCTAGGCATTTTTACCCAACTACGAAGGCAAAGCCAAAGGAGGGGTATGATTTTGACAGGCTATGTATGTATGAATGTATGCATGTAGGTTCATCTGTTCCCTCATTCATAGCTTCTGAACTACTTATTAGAACTGAACCAATGAAGTATCATTACAAGCATCTTGGTCGTCCGCTGATTATAGGCTATATGACGTATCGCTGCCGACCCTGTAAGAACAGAGATTTTGTGCCGTTAGTGTAGAGGACAAAGCAGGACAAGCCTTTGGTTATCCCACTGACAGCACAAAAACTCTCCAGTGTATATAAAATTTATCAAAATAACAATTTTTCAAATAATCTTTCATCCCCTATTTGAACCCCTTTTTGGTGATAATCTATCTACATCCATCATGAATTATACAATTTCAAATGTATTGAATAATGAAGTGATTGATAAAGCATCCATTCATTCATCAATCAAAACTTCCAAATTTATGTGTAAATCATGCAATGCACTCCATTTTCGGTATTAAAGAGCTTCATCAATCAATCAAGAGAGGCAATAATTATGCACTGCAAAACTTGGCTTATTCGAAACTCAGGTCCGATTCAGTAAAACCACGTTTTCATAACGCGTGACCTAAATTAGATAAGCAAGGAAAATGAAAATAAACCAGTGGTACTTTGGAAATGCCGATGTGATTGTATTGGCAAAGTGACAACTTGGCCAATATAATATTATATTATGTAATATTATAATTACATAGTATACATGTAAAATATTATATATAATATATATGTAAAATATTGAAATTTGACAGGGTGTTTATATCTCAAAAACAGTGTATACGGGCACTTTGCAATGTAAATCAATTAACATCGCGCAAACCATTGTTTAAAAAATTGAACTTGCTAACAGCCCCATCGATTTATATCTTTGAGTGTTGTAACTTCTTATAAGGGCATAAAGATTTATTTAAAACACTTGAAGACCACTATAATTTTAAGATGCGTTATCCCGGTCGCCTGTTATTGCCTTCGATTGAAACTGAGCAATTTAGAAGAAGCTGCTATCCACTGACCATCAAAGTTTTTAATAAGTTACCAAAAGATATTAAGGATCTACCTCTAAATATTTTCCGCAGAACCACCATACAGAATAAGCTACCTCGTACACCCTGGTTCGATGATTCTAGATTACCTAAAGATAGCACTAAGGATCAGATCTGGACATCTCCCATCGGCAAAGTTCGCATACCTAATGAAAAAAACAAATTCACCCAATTGTATTGTTTGCAATACAATTGAAGATATACAACATTTGCTGATGGAATGTGTTCGGAATAAAGACGAACGCGATTCACTGCTGACCGAACTAAATTTAAATAGACAGGATATAGGTCTCATTCAAACGATCTTAGCAAGACCTAAATCTGAAGAGGCTATGAAATTATGTCGTTTGGCTCTGGTGGTTCAGCAGTGAATTGATGCATCTTATGTGTTTACCCACTTTAATAAATTATTGTTGTCCTGTATAATATCGAAAGGTACGATGGGATTGGCATATCCTTTATGGATAAAAATCCCTAATTAAAATTAAGATTAAAAAAAAAAAAAAAAAAAGCTGACTGCTATTATTTATTATGCATGTATTATATAGCGTTAACTTAATAATGTACGTAGTCTCACATGCCAGAGATGGTGAATATGAGGATCTACTTAATATTACTTACTATCAATGTGTAACCATATTCTTTTGTGAACCAATAAATGAATTGAATTGAATTGAATTGAATTGAATTGAATTGAATTGAATAGAATTGAATTATATTGGCGAAGTTATACACAGAGGTGTAACATGTGAATTGTCACAGCCTGTCACAAAAGGTGTCGGTAACGATGTCGCGAGATCAGTGGCTTTTCACATTGTGTTTTTTCCCATTTCCCACTTGTTCCCTTCTTCCTACAGTCCCGGGTTCTTTAAGCGGGGCGTGAAAAGCATATGATGAGGTCATCAAGCTGAGTGTCACCATTGTGAACATCAGGTGGGAGACGAATAAAAGTAAATTTAAAAGGCAGAAAGAATTCAGAAGAAATTTTCTAATTTCTCTCATTATTCTTCTCAGAAATTAGAAAATTTCTTCTGAATAATATGTAAACAATTATCAGTTTTACTAATATACTAGTACTAGTACTAGTGTTCTTATAACAGAGACTCAAATGAGTTCACAGACAAACTGTTTAAAACAGTCTTGTGAACCAATAGTAGCCGCAATTGTTATAAATTGTATGTATAATAAATAAATAAAAAAAATGTAAGTAATGGTGACCCTATTTTCTATGGCTTTGCCTTCAGCTTACCATCAGGCAAGACGAAGTCTAAATGACGTGCCAAATGAACAAAAATCTTCGTATTCCTTCGTATGATCTGTCAAAGCAAAACCTACGGTCAACTAGGTTTTCATGAAGTCCTAGGTCACGTTTTCATGAAGTTATTAAACCTTCAGAATGAATCATAATTTTGAATGAATGATTATTTTTCACTCAGAATTTGAAAGTTTATTTTTATTCTGTCGTAAGTTTTGAAATCATACGTTTTATGAACATAATTTTACTGAATTGGACTATGATTAGCGATCAGAGAGGAAATACATTCTACATTAATTAGGCAATGCATATCGAGCTTATTGAAATAGATTAGCTCGAAATACTGTGCTTTGAAATTCATAACTGATACAGAGCTATGTTTAAAAAACATACTAGACATAGCGACGTACCCGAGGAGGGCCAGATCGAGAGAGATGGCCCTGGGTCAGCCAGGGTGCGAAAGATATGCCTGTCAACCTCACCTTCGGCAACCAAAAACGACCCTCAGGTGCCGTGCGTTTTAGTCGGTTCTCACTTAAAAAAAGTATAGAAATGGTAAAATCATTCTCTTCGTCAAAATAGCGACGTAGCTTAATGGTTAAGGAGACAGCCTTACGATTGAGAGTCCCGGGTTTAAACCCTGTTCACTATACTACCGAGATGAATTGAGTCCTAACACAAGCAATTTTAGCTCAGCAGGAGGGAATATTAGTAATTTAGGTTGAAATATTTTTTGAAAATAAATTTTAATTAAATGTCGAAGACGGTATTCTCGTATAAAATATTGAAGAAAGAACATTGATTTTTAGCATTTTTGCAACCCACCTTCTCCTATGGTGATACGTGGTGAGGTTTCAGACTACCCCTACCCTCCCCCTTATCCAAAATCACGTATAAAGTTGAACTACTGAAAATCTGTGACGACCCAAAACAGTCTGTTAATAAAGTTTGTAACTTTTTTTGCTCAATAGGTAAAACCTTATCTGAAAATATTGCTCCTAATAACCCTGAAAATTGTCTAACAGCCTCTTCACTATTCGTCCCTACAGTGAACACAACAAAATCCATGGTTTTGCTAGAAGTGGACAAAGCTGAAGTGGAAGCAATTATATGGGATGGGATGGCATATCATCTCAAGTCTTAAAAAATTCACGTGACTCGCTTATCCCTCCCATAACACACATTTGCAATCTGGCAATAAGCACTGGTGTATTCCCCTAAAGAAGGTTATAATTCATCCAATTTACAAGGGCGGGGACAGAGACAGTGCTAACAATTATCGTCCCATTTCCATTCTCTCGGCAGTATCAAAAATTTTAGAAAATATATTAAACAAAGCTCTTAAAAATTTCCTGACTAAATATCATATACTAGCAAAGAATCAGTACGGCTACCGGACAAACGTATCCACAGAGGACGCTGTGAACGACTTAACAAATACTGTAGTAAAAAATTTGGATAGCAATTATATTTTTGGACCTTTCCAAAGCATTTGATACTGTCTATGTCCCTATCCTTCTTAATAAACTGGGTATTCGAGGTACTGTTCATGGGCTGTTTGCGAATTATCTCACTAACCGTATGCAAAGAGTTAAAATAGAAAACCATCTGAGCGATGCGATAATGTCTACTTACGGCGTCCCTCAGGGAAGTATTCTAGGCCCTACATTGTTTTAGCTGTATATTAACGACCTCTGCACTATGGCTTTACCGTATTCTAGTATCTTTACATAGGTACGTAGATGATACGACAATAGTTGTATGGGGCCCAAACTGGGCAACAGTAAAAGAGAGGGCGGAATACTCTTTGAAACAAGTTATGAGCTGGCTTTCTAAAAACTTGCTTACACTAAACTTATGCAAAACAGTCTACGTACCATTCTTTTTGTCTAAAATAAACTCACCCCCGCAAAATTTTTCAATAGTAGCCCATAATTGCCTCCAACCTAGTAACTGTACCTGTCAAGAAATAGCGTGTGCGGCAAACGTAAAATATTTAGGTGTGCAGATTGACTGTAGTCTGAAATGGGACACTCAGGTAGAAGCAGTTAAATCAAGAGTTCGCAGATTAATATACCTCTTTAAAACCTTACGGAGCACTACCACAAATGACAGACTGAGACTGATTTACCTCGCTTTATGCCAGTCTATTATACTATACTGTATCCCGGTTTGGGGTGGATCCGTTAAAACTCAAATGCTGGAACTGGAAAGGGTACAAAGAGCTGTGCTTAAGGTTATGTATAATAAACCGATAAAATATCCAACTTCACAGCTTTACGCTGAATGCGGAGTACTAACGGTCAGAAAGCTCTTCATCCTACAGTGCATACTAAGAGTTCATAAAAGCGTGCCTCCTCCAAACCCCAGAATACGTAAAAAGCAACCCGTATGTCCCGTATTACGCTGTAGGACCTCTTTCGCCAGACGACAGTTCAAAAAACTGGGCTATAAACTGTACAACACCCTTATAAAAGAAAATATTGTAGAACTCAACCATCACGAACTGAAAAAGAAAGCAACGGATTGGCTACTCAAACTCAATCACGAAGACACTGAAACACTATTGAAATTCATTGAGTAAACACATAAACACACACTCCGACACACCTTCACACACACACATACACATACACATACACACACACAAACACACACACACACACACACACACACACACACACACACTCACACACATACACATTCACACACACGCAACTAATATAATTGCACACCGATATGTACACTTACTTATACGTAAACAATAATATCGATTAATAAAGTTGAAAAAAAATATATATATATACATAATATATATGTTTAAACTTACCTGTGACTCATGTTCGCTGTGGTGTCATGTATCCAAAATAAACAAATTGTTTATTCTACAAATGAGCACTGTGTGTCCCAAAATACAGGCCTCAGCCTAGTTTGGGATCCAGTTTCACGTACTATTAAGTCTCAAAAAAATTTGAAATACTTTAGTAATTAAGAACAGTATCTGTAAAAAAATTTTTGTGATAAATAAATATTATTATTATTATATTATATTATTATATGTTTTTGGTACAAGTTATTTCAAAAAACAATAATCACCTTTCATCTTTTTCGCATATTATTTAGAAAAAATAAATACACGTGATGTCTCACTAAACTGTTTATACTGTTGATTGATGGCGCTTGGTGGAATTTGTTGTTACACATATTGATAACTCACTTGTACTTTTCCACATTATTTAAAAAAGAAAGTCATTGTAAACCTTTGAGGATGCCGTAATGCGAAATCGGTCAGGTATAATAACAATTAAAATAATGTGGAAAAGTACAAGTGAGTTATTTCATGATTTTTTCCTTCCCTGTAGTGTTATTTCGTGATTTTTTCCGATTCATCCCCCAGTTGAACCACACGTGATTAATGGATAGCCCTTTTCATTTAAATTATTTTTGAAATTTAGGAGTTGACATTTAATCAAAACTAACTAGTAATTTCAAACAAGTTTTTATTAAGAAAATAATTAGCATTCTAGTCCCAAAGTCTGAGTTAAAAGCTTTTGTGGGAAATTTTTCATTTTTATGAAACAATTTAAACCTGCACATAAATTACAGTCTAGAACTATTCTCTATCGCCACAAAGACTAAATACTTCTACGGAACAATTACAATGGGACGGCATTAGTCTCATAAATTTTATTACATACTGGAAAGCGTTAATGGATTCCCCTTTGTTTGTTCAACAACGGGGTATTCTTTAGTTTCTTTAGTCTGGAAGGTAGTTGAATGGTAGTGAATGAGAAAATTATTATGATAATTGCATCTAGACCTAGATTTGTTTGATATACTTTATTTTTCTCATCTTCATCTAATCTTTAATTTGATTTTGTTAGGTGGAATTGTTAAATCCGGGAAGTGAACCTTGTGCTTTATAAAATCCCTATTTTATAGAGAACAGGGTTCTCTCACCACTTTCAATACCTATTTTTTTTTTTTTTTTTTTATACCACTTAGTTGGCAGAGAAGCACACGGCCCACCTGATGGAATGTAGTTACCGTGGCCTATGGACGTCTGTAACACCAGAGGAGTCACAGTCGCGCTGCCAACCCTGTAAGTACAGAGTTTCTGTGCCGTCAGTAGAAGACAAATCAGGACAAGCCTTTAGTCTTCCCACTGACGGCACAAATTCTCCAGTGAGCTCTGGCTACCCTACTCACCGCTGGGAACACAACACGAAGTTATTATAACCGCGGTATTCTGTAGGGCGGAGGTACTTCCCCAGTCGGACTGCTCAATCGGGCGGATATACCGCCGTGTCCTACCTCCTTCTGTTCTGTTCCCATGAGCTTCATAGAAGGCGACAACGGGATAGCGCTAATCTTCATCCGACAGTAAACATATAACCGAAGACAAAGTACACGCTTGACAGCCATGGGCTCACCCCCTAGTGAGCCTATTAACACTAATGGGTGAGCCTATAACGTGGACCCGAAAATCATAGTTGGTGAAATGTAGGTGTTAATGCACCTCTACGTACTTATTCGGGAATTTACAGGCGTGAATATAATGTATGTAAATATTAATATCCACTAAAACCAATTCTGCAAAAAAACTGTTTCAGCAAAGAAACAATATTATAAAATACATTTATATTGGGTATTGATTATTTGCTGGAACGGTCTTAATTGATTCGATATTTAAACGTATAATAAGTCTGCAAGTAAACAAACCACTTAAACGGTGCCATCTGCAATTTGTCCAGTCGACTGAGCTTCGCCCGTATCCTGCGGGATATGCGTCCTGATTGGTTAGGTATCGCTTCCTCGTTCAAATCAAACTTCCGGTACCAAACGGTACCGGTGCTCGAGTTCTAATGTAGGCTCGAGATTACTGCGAAATATACAGTCAACAACAAAAGTTGACATAAATGCAAATATTTGTATGCATGAATTCCAGCAGAGTAGCATTTGGACCACCCCATCTCTGCCCATACGATGTCGTACCAGGTAATTAGGGATAGAGCTGTTTAAAATCAGACAGATATATACAGCCCAGACAAAAGTGCTCGTAAATCGGCAATAGGCTCACCCTCTATTACGTGGGATCTAATACAATGATGGAGAAATGTAGGTGCTAATTCACCTCTGCCCAACCCTTGGGGGTAAGGGCGTGATTATAAGTTCTATATATATGTGCCGTGGTCTAGTTATGCTTCGGGGAGAACACGTTAAGCCGTTGGGCTTGCATAACAGATGAACCTACATACATACATAGCCTGTCAAAATCACAATCCTCCTTTTGCTTCGCCGTAGTTGGGTAAAAATATAAGAAAATTTTGGTGTAATTATTTTTAGCATATAAGTATAAGTAGCTAAAATTAGTATGTGGCAGAATGTGAGGAAACAAAGCATTTTGAAATATCTCTTGTACCATATTCGAGCAAACAAACTATTTGAATAGAATTGATAATTGTAGTTTAACAAACCCAATCATAGAAAATAGCAACTATGGGAAAACTTAACTAAGTTAACTTAACTTAGCACAACATAACTTAGTGTCGTATAGAAAGCCATAGAAACACTGTAACCTACTGCTTTAATACCATGTGAGGTCGTAACATGTTACCATGGAATTTTATAGAAACAATAAAATGTTTTATTAGTTCTCCTGAAAAGTTGTATATTTTGATTTCTGCTGTCACTACTTAACTACTCTGTTGTCTGGACCATGTAGAAGTTTTTGAAGAGTTTTCGGACAAAAGGTCTCGAACCTGTTATTTTGTGTCTGTACGGATTCTGTCTGACAGGGAACATCAGGGTGGTCCGGGGTAGTAGAGAAGGAGTAAGGAACCAAAAAGAAACACGTAAGCGTTAGGGTAGGTAAATATTTATATATTGAACCGAATTTCACTTAAAACTTAAATATACTGCGACGCTATCTCGCTAGCGCGATGCACAAATAATAGGCGTAACCAAACAGCGCCATCTATTGACAAGTAATGTATTTAAACTCTAGTACAAAATATGCTTAGGTTCAAAATTTAACCATGGCTTCAACAGTGTCATAGCAAAACCACTGTCATCCCACTGATCAGTTTTCTCAACTATGCTATTGTATTTAGTTTAAGAATCTTCTCGGGTTATGTATTTGATTTTTTCCGCCGCGTTTTAAACTGGTGCCGGTGGTCCATTTGCTAAACTAGTCTTTAATATATTAACTTTGACGTTTTGTAAGTTCCGCTTCAATGGTCTATACAGAATATATTATTTTTGACTTTGACTTTTTTTTTTTTTTTTTTTTATATAGGACACGCCAACTTGACCTCACCTCGCCTGATGGTAAGCTAAAGGCAAAGTCTCAGGAAAGAGGGTCACCATTACAGACACTAAGTGCTACAATGGTGGCACTCAGCTTGGCGGCCTCATCAGATGCTTTTTCACGCCCCGCTTAAAGGCCCCGGGACTGTAGGAAGAAGGAAACACGTGTGCTGGTAATGAATTCCAGGTCTTGGTGGTGCGGCAAAGAAAAGAGTCTCCGAACCGCTTGGTTCTTGCTCGTATATTCTGCACAGTGTGAGGGTGACATCTAAGGCCTGCACGTGTTGTCCTATGTAGGAAAGGAGATGGTGGGATTAGTTGGAAGAGCTCGTCAGAACACTCACCGTGGTAGAGACGGTAAAATACAGCCAAGGAAGCAATATCTCTACGCATCTGCAAAGGCTCGAGGGTGTTCGTGACCTCAGGGTTCCCAATAATTCGGACCGCGCGTCGCTGCAACCTGTCGAGAGCATCTAGTAGGTATTTCGCGGAGCCATCCCAGAGATGCGAGCAGTATTCCACGCAGGAGCGAATTTGTGTCTTATAGAGAAGATACCGCTGCTCCGGCGTGAAAAAACGTCTCACTTTGTTTAAGAGTCCGAGTTTCCGCGAGGCTGTTTTGATGATGCTCTCGATGTAATTTCTGTTATTCAGTTTGCAGCGAATATCCATGCCTAGGATATAGAGATTGTCCTGCAGTGGAAGTGGCGTGCTCTGAAGAGTGGGAAGGGGAAGGAAAGAAGATACCTTTGCTATGAACGCACAAGCCTGCGTCTTCTTGGCATTGAACTCGACCATGTTCTCGGAGCCCCATTGAGAAATGTGATTCAAGATCCGGTCCAGTTCAGTGACAAGAAGCTGTCTTTTTTCCACGATATCAGACTGTTTGGCCGCAGGTTGTCCGTGATAACTCCCGTGTAAGGTGCTATCGTCTGCATAGCAATGTATGCTGCCGGTGGACAGCATGTCGTTGATATGCAGAAGAAAGAGAGTGGGAGATAATACAGACCCCTGCGGTACGCCAGCATTTATTTGCAAGAACTCCGAAGCCCGTCCATCACAGAGGACGCGGATACGGCGCTCCTGCAGGAAACTAGCAATCCAGTTGCACAGTCTAGGAGGCAGACCAAAGGCTGGTAGCTTGGAGAGAAGCGATTTGTGCCAGACTCCATCGAAAGCTTTGGCGATATCAAGACTAATTGCCAGTGACTCGCCGTGCTTGTCCATAGCCTCACCCCAAAGATGGGTAACGTATGCTAGAAGATCACCCGTTGACCGTTTCGGCCTGAAGCCATATTGCCGGTCATTAATTAAGGAGTGATCCTCTAGGTGACGCATGAGCTGTTTGTTAATGATGTGCTCGAAGACCTTGCACAGCACTGAGGTGACGGCTATGGGTCGATAGTTGGCTGGCTCTGAGCGATCCCCCTTCTTGGGGATCGGCTGTACATTCGCCTCTTTCCAAGCCGAAGGCACTGTACCCGAGCTGTAGGACAGTCGGTACAGCCGCGTAAGCATCGGAGACAACTCCGCTGCACATTTTTGTAAGACCACCGCTGGAATACCATCCGGGCCACTGGCTTTCCGGACATCGAGTGATTGAAGCACCGCACGAACATCGCATTGCCTGATACGTATTTCAGGCATTACGTGGTCACCATTGGGTAGTGTCGGCGGCTGTATACCGCAATCATCGACTCGGGAATTGGCCGCAAAGAGATTTACTAGCATATTGGCTTTCTCTTGCGGTCCATGGGCCAGGGATCCATCAGGGTAGCGCAGCGGTGGCAGCGAAGGCTGACAGAAGTTGGCCTGCACGGCTTTGGCCAGTCGCCAGTATCCACGGCTGCCCGTGGGATGTGCCACTAGCTCTTGACCAAGCCGCGCAATGCGCAGGGCATCCGCTTTGACGTAAGCCCTCTTGCAGACCTTTGTGGCTCTGTTGTACGCCGCCTTGAAGTGGCTCACATTGGGATCGTGCGTGGCACGCGCCCTTACCCAAGCGCGATACGCGGACTGCTTTTGATCAACAGCCCTCGCACACTCGCGCCCGAACCAAGGGCGCACTCCTCGGGCACCGGTGACATCAGTGTAAGGAATATAGTATTCCATACCCAGACCGATCTCACCGGCAACAGCAGTAGCACAATCCGAGGGTTTCTTACCTTCAAAGCAGCGTTCAACCCACGGGATGGACGCAAAATAGTTGCGCAGCCCATCCCAATCTGCTGACGAGTAGTGCCAGAGACGCCGCTTCCCCTGCACGGGTCTTGAAGGCGCTATAATTGGCACCTTGGAGCAGACCAGACAGTGGTCGGAATTGCCTAAAGCGGCTTGTACCGAAACACTGTACAGGTCTGGGTGACTCGTCAGCAGAAGGTCTAGCAGAGAGGGTGCTAGGCCCGACCTTCTTGGTATTCTAGTGACCTCGTGTACCAATTGGGACAGGCCATGCGCCAGAGCAAATGCATGGGCGGCTCTTCCTGCATGGTCTGTTTTGGAGGAGCCCAACCAGGTTTCGTGGTGGGCGTTAAAGTCCCCCAAAAATACCACTTCGGCGTTCGGAAACCGTTCCTGCGCATCATCTGCCGCCTGACTCAGATATTCAAAGAGTCGAGTTGTCTCAGCATCTCCTGTATGGGAACGGTAGAGGCACACATAGATCTGACTCGTAGAGCCATGGTCTACGTGTACCCATAGGGTTGAAAAGGATGGGTCCTCAAGGCAGCGCAAACGGCGACAACAAACATCCGCCCTAACTAACACGCACACCCCGGCTTTTGCACGGAAATTTTCCTCGATAACATAGCCGGGGTAAAGCAAGTAGGTCGTGTCATCAGGGCGGCCTATTTGTGTCTCCGTGAGAAAGAGCATATCTGGTTTCGCCGTCTCAAGGTGTTGGTGGACGGCGTTGAGGTTCGCATGGAGTCCACAGATGTTAGTGGACTCCACCTCAAATAGCGAGCTTGTGGGAGTCTGTAGAGCCGCTGTGTTGCCCAATACTCTTAAATGCGCTGCCATGATGAAAAGGAGAAAAGGGCGTGAAAAAAAGAGGTGATTGTCGTCGCAGCACCGCGTGACAAAGTGCGGGATATTGGTTTTGTCTATGATTATGAGGCATGGCGTGAGCCGACACGCCGTACGGAAGGGCCCCCGTACCCCCCCGAATATGGTCGCCTGACCCCCACTTCCGGTCACCAACCGGCACGACGAGCCATACCGGGATTATGCGCGGTCTGGTGAGGCAGCCTTCCAGGGTGGTTAGTCCCAGTTGGGCCTCTGTACTATACCGCGGGCGGCCAGCGGCACCACCGTTTCTACGGGTCTCCCCGACCGGCGCGTCGCCCCGCACCATCCTCACTAGACTACGCCAAGACCCACTGGTCCCACTAGTGCTGCGACCACCATCACCCCTACCCGGCTATGCATTTGCTGATCCCTGAACGCAATTCAACCGAAATTGAATTACTATGAAGGGTTTTTCGCAATATTGCACGGTGGTACCAACCCGGTCGAAATTTGTGACAAATTTGTGCCGTCAAATCTCTACCACCAGTAAAAGTGACTGACACTAAAACATTACATTTCATACCGAAACCGAACAAAACTCCTCTTAAACCGATTTTCATAGAAAGAAATAAAGAAAGAAAACATTTTTATTTTACTCAGCATAAAAAAACAGATATACACAATAACAAACAATATGTGATAAGAGCCAAGTAGAAATAAAGGCCGCCTCTCAGCTGATTTTCAGAGACGGCCGGACAGTGGTTTGGGTTGCTTTGACCGAGCAATGAAAATCGATGTGGAAGATGTCCAATCAAAAGTACAACCGGACCCTCCCTGGGCTCGAAAGTGTATACTTTGAACGCATTCGTATGAACACAAGAAGATTTATTTATTTATTTTGTTCCTCACACCACCATCTTTACAGGTTGTACCCAATACAATGGTAGTGGACCACGATAATTAAACTTATACAATTACAATTCATATATATATATATATATATATATATATATATATATATATATATATATATATATATTTATAGGAAGTTGACATTGTGTGATTTTGATGACTGATTATCTTATTTTAATTTTGAGTATGTGACCTATTTATTTATTGTAATACCTTAAAATAAGATAATCAGTCATCAAAATCACACAATGTCAACTTCCTATAAATAATAATAAAATAAAGTATAGTTTGTCTCATCTGAAATGACGCGCTCCACCACATTGACTTCATTTATGTAAAAACGCCGATCGTTTGGTGAACTGTGACATATATGCGAACCCTGCGCTTGATTAGTGGCTTGATAAATCCAAGTATGCTATAGAACAAGACATCTGCTCGCTAGTTTTTACTAAATTATGATTAGTTGACCAACAAATCCGAAGACAAATATCGTTGATTGATTGCGTAAGGGAGGTCGTGGGGCAGCGCATCAAGCTAGGATTATATCAATCAATCAATTATCCTATCGCAATTCTCTGCTGGACACAAGCCTCTCCCAATGTTGGGAGGCTTTGGCCTGTTATTTCCACGCTGGTCAGACGGGTTGGGACACGATTTTATTTCTAGTTTTCCTTCTCTCGCTGTGATATTATCTGTATATTTTTCCGTTAGTCACCTATTATGACATCCTTCGGATGAGATGGGATGGTTATACTTGTATACTTTCTCTGTACCATCACCGTACACCATAAAGATTAGTTAGGCTTAGGCAAGCTCTGATGAAGGTAAACAGAACTGATCAAACAAAACTTTAATTTCCATCGACATAAGAGAAAATATGAGTACTTTAGCCACACAGACTCACTATAAATTATTTCATCGCATCAACCTGCCTCATACAGAATAATATCTGTTTATTAACAGACCACGCGCCTGTTGCACTCTGTCATCGTTATTAATATAAACAACGCCGCGATGTCCGGCCATTTTGTGCTGCATCAATCACCATTTTGTTGATAGATATCGCAGATCCGTTGGCGGTAAGCAAACGTAGCTTGTAATGGAGTCAGTGATGTACATCACATTAGTACACTGTTATTTAACTTGTATTGACAAAACATACATAATAGTTACTTGCATTTATGATGCTCTCAAGTCCCGAGAAAAATGAGACCTTAGCGTGCGCTACCGCAGTACCTCGTGGTTTCCACAAAAGAGATCCAAAAACCGGGTACTGTTCATATTGTGACGTGACTAGGGTTATCATACATTACCAAGATTTTCAGAGCCAAACCAACCTATCCTGTAATACCTGATGCAGGCATTCGCGTCGAACGGCAATCATTCCCGGAAAAGTCAAATGTGTCAAATAAATAATTAGTGGTTACACATGAAGTTGTCGCTATTTTTGAAAAAATTGAAGAAAACCCAATTTTCAGTACTAACATTTTTGCATTTTTTTAGGAATGACCAATTCAAATTTAATAATTTTTTTGTGTTTGAATGAGACCACAGTAAGCTAACAAACACTTTTATTACATTTTTGAAAAGTGACAACTAAAGTGATACGAAATTTATCATCAAAATGGATAGCATTTAAGAACTGTTTACGATGATCGAATTTACATTATCAAGCGGCCAATAAAACAAAATTTAATACAGAGTTGTAAAATCTTGAAATCAACTATCAAATAAAAAATAAATAATGGAAATAGCTATTAAATTACAGGAATAACGAACTCATGAATATGTAAGAAAATTTCGGTAATTTCATATGTAAGGAGATATCATGACAGATACAAGACATCCTGTCTACAGATAGGGCACCGCCACACACAGGAAGTTTGCCCAGCTCGTCTTAAATGGATACAAATAAATACCATATCATTTGTAAAGTCGTTTATTTTTTAAATATATTTTTTTATTATGCAGATTGAATCCAACTAAGATAAGATGTTACTCTGGTAAGTACTGATGGCATACGAGCTTCGCAACCACTGCTGTGACCGAAGGATACGACACCCACCTGCAAAGAAAGAAAGGTCATTGATCAATTTGTTTATGTCATTGAATGAAACTGTACGGTATGAAAGAAACTTCATCCCACGCACACTCCAGCTGTGGAATGACCTCCCTGCTGTGGTTTTCCCAAGCGCCTACAATATCGGGTTCTTCAAGAGGGGCATCAGAAGTTTTCTTCATGGTCGGCAGCGCGAGTGTGACACCCCTGGTGTTGCATACGTCCATAGACCACGGTAACCGCTTCCCATCAGGTGGGCCGTGTGCTTGTCTGCTAACTAAGTGGTATAAAAAAAAAAACGATTTTGAACGACAGCCAGAAGAAAAAGCTCTAAGGAAATTCGACTTATTGGAAGTAGTGTCATAGAAGTTTAGAGGACATTTTCGTCTCCTAGTAGGTTTTCAACTTCTTGACTTAGATCCCACCAAGATTTTCGGATCCATCCTCACTTGTAAACCATGAAACCTGCTGATCGACTGGAGGTCGAATGGCGAAACGCCCGGCAATGTTAACATGTCATTCAAAAACAATAAGTTATTATTTTGGAGCCTGAGGCCTGAACGCTTACGTAAATCGTATTTTTGAAATCAGACTGATGTCTTAGTAAAAAAGTTTATCAAAGTAGGGTATTTTGTTTTTAAAGAAAATTAACAACAGAAATTGCTAATATTCCCTCTAAACCGTCCAATTAACCTATTTTGCTTATTTATTTATTTAGGACAGTCATTGGTTAAATACAACAATACAAATACACTTTCATACATATACTTGGGATACTTTTTGGTTGCTTAACCTTTTAAGGCAGCCACTGCATGCTCGATTGTTGGTCGAGTACAATTTTAAAATCGGCATTTATAAAAAACAAAAAAATAATAATTTAACCATTATTATAAAACAACAATTACAAAAAATAAAAAGCTTATGCTAGGAATGGGTTCACGTCGGTAGTATAATGGCCGGGATTCCCGGGACCTCTCGATCGTAAGGCTGACTTCTTATCCATTAAGCTACCGACGCTCTGGGTAATCGCAAGAAGGATGATGATGGATATCACGAATCATTTACAAAGTGCCCGCTTGGCGGCAATAGGCTCGCTCCCAATCCTTTGCGACCGAAAATCATAGTTAGCGAAATGTGGGTGTCAATACATCTCTACCAACCCTTTCAGGAAGTTAAAGGCGTGAATATATGTATGTGTTTACTAACCAATATTCTTTTCGTGTTATGCACCACAGCTAAAGGCCCGCCGGAGTCACCATCACATGTCCCCCTACCGGTATCTCCGCCGATGCAAATATGGCTGCCTTCAATCTTCACAGAGTAACTGTTCTGACAGACCGCATTTGTGATCACGCTGACTGTTGTTTGATGAAGTGCTGTTGTTGGTGGGAAGCCGTTCTGAGCTGGTGAATACAAAAATATGAATAATGAAATCCAAAGTCAAATATATGAGTACCAGTTTAGAAAATGAAATTAGGGATTTATATGTGTATAAATTTAAAAATATAGTTAAACGTAAATTGTGCCAGAAAGGCTATTATTAAATCCAAGAATACTTGGATGATAAACAAGCTTGGAAATGAGCTGTTCGCCCAACTATGCTACTCAAATAAATTTTTGTATTTAGATTAATTAGACTAAAAATATGTTTGTAAATAGATCGAAAAAAAGAAATGCCCGCTGAGTTTCTTGCCGGAGTCTTCTCAAGTCGGGGCCGCGTTTCGAACCGGTGGTACATTTACTAAACTGATATTCATGTTCCTTTTTTTGTTGACGTTTTGTAAGTGCCTATATAATGGTCTATACAGAATAAATGATTTTTGACTTTGACTTTGACATTAATTTCTAATGAAAATTTCTCTAGGCTAGTTGGTCGTCCCGAAAAGGGACAGCTCGAAAGAGAAGACCCTGGGTCAGGCGTGGTGCCTGATATATGTTTATGCCAATCTCGTCTCCAGCAACCTACAACCCCCAGGCGGTGTACGTTTTAGCCAGTAGGAAGACCTAAGGCATTTTCTGCACTGACGGCACAGAAACTCTCTGCTCTTACATGATCGGCAACACCAGTATGACTCCCCTGTATTGCATACATCCATAGGCCACAGTAACCACTTCCCATCAGGTGGGCCGAATGTTGTGTGTGTCTGCCACTTAAGTGGTAAAAAACATAGGTTCGCCATTGTCGAAACATATAGTAGGACACATACAATCGTCTTTATGTGCTTCTTTGTTAGTTTGCAACGCACTCTTTCCAAGACACGGCCAAACTAGCGACGTTCAATCATGAATGAATGAAAGAATACAAAGAATTTTCATAATATATCTGTCGCCAATGGTGCTATTATGTATGACAAATAGTTCTGCGACCACCGCAGTTAATATGTTATATTTATGCGAACGGAAGTATAACAAAAAATATATATGAAATAATGTCAAAAAAAAATGGATGGTAATGGACTGCTGAGACGAGGTCTCAGGTTAGAAAGAGTTTATTTTTATATTATTTTTAAAAGGAATGATTTACAAGACCCTCTGTGCTTCGTACACGGACCAAACCGCAGAAACAAAAGAAAATTTCGGGTTTTACCATGACTTTTCGATGCTTTTCGAAGTTATGTGTGTATTTATCGCAGGTTTATAAGTGCCCGGTTAATGGCAATAGGTTTGCCACCTATTACATTGGGACCTAAACATAAATTGTTGTTATAATGTCTCATGAACTTAAAAGGTACTTTGTGAAATTGTGACTATCAAATTCTTGTTACCAGTGCCACGGTATGCTTATCTGCTACTTCAGTAATGATCTACCATGTGTTTAACTTATCAATATCGTAGACCAGAGAGTAGAAATTCTTGAGAAGTAAATATTGTCAGTTTCCCGTGAAAGATAAGTACAAATTCTTGACTGAAAATAAACGAATCAACCGAGTACCAACTTTTAGAATCGTTATCACAATCATACGGATAAATATCCCACGACATTCTACACAACGCTATCTAGACCCATGGTAAGCATAGCTTAACTAGCTTGTGTTATGGAATCTAGAATACGGATAAACATACTTAAATACTTCTTTTTTGTAAATACATACATATTATATATAGAAACACCCAGACCAATGCAAATACCCATATTCATGCATACAAATATTTGCACTGAGCGGGGATCGAACCCGCGCCTTGTAGCGTAGCGTAGCAGTCGCGTTCACTACCGCCACGCCACAGAGGCTGTCAATATATTCTAAGAAATCTTTGCCTAAACCGATATCAAAGAAATCTCCCAATTATATTTGAAAATGAATATAACCAAACAAGGCCTAATTAATTAAGATATTAAAAGAAAATAATTCAATATAAAAAATGTTATTCATACCTGGTAACTGAAGGATCTTTATTCCGACATAAATTACGAAATTTATATAATATTGTAAATTTCGCCGGAGGGAGTAAATTTTCTTTTGTTTCTGCGGTTTGGTTCGTGTACGAAGCACAGAGGGTCTTGTAAATCATTCCTTTTAAAAATAATATAATAACAAACGCTTTCCACTAATTGGAATAATAATGTATTGAGATATTTATAGCTCGGATTTTCAAGGCACAATAAATATTATATAAAACAAAATATTTAAGTTACAAATACGGGCTGTGTCAGCTATTTATAATTTAGACCCAAGAGAAGATACCGAGAAAAGTTTTAAGAAATAGACATTCTATCCGTCAATTAAATTTTTCAAGTTTGTGACAGGCATAATATTTAAAAATACCAGACACATAAAAACAATGTTGTTGTCTGTGATAGTAAACTTCAAAAAATTTGTTATTCTTTCCATAGCAACTGTATAACACTTTCATAACAAGCTTCCTAATGAAATTAGGCATTTACCAGTGTATTTTTAAAATGTGGGAGAAAAATTGTGCCTGAAAATCTAAGAATATTTAGATGACAAACAAGCTTGGAAATGAGCTGTTCGCTCAACTATGCAACTAAAGTAAAGGCTAAGTAGACTATAAATAAGTAAATTTTGGTAAATAGACCAAAAATGCTCGCCTAGTTTCTTGCTGGAGTCTTCTCAGCCCCTCTTTGTGGCAATTGTTTGACTTTTGACTTTGACTTTATCGAAAGTTTACGCGTTAAGTTAAAAGGGACCAACCTCTTTAAAAAAAGTTTTTTTTTTATAATTATGTCTATAGATATTATTAGGTACATTAAAAAAAATAACATCAACTTCATCATCAAGAACAGATAATATATGATTTGAGTTTATGTACATAGATATACAGAACTATCATATTTGGTGATAAATCTACCATTTTGAGTACCTACCATAAATATATCTTCCTTAAAAAGTATCTAACTCCTTTTAATGGATTCTATCGTAATTTATTTTGTGTCAATCTTATTATTTATAATACAACATAGTATGAGCACTTTGAAATAACTTACACTTCATACTATGAGACAACCTTGACAATATTGTTAGGAGGTAGGACACGGCGGTATTACCGCCCGATTGAGCAGTCCGACTGGGGTAGTACCTCCGCCCTACAGAATACCGCGGCTATAATAACTTCGTGTTGTGTTCCCAGCGGTGAGTAGGGTAGCCAGAGCTCACTGGAGAATTTGTGCTGTCAGTGGGAAGACTAAAGGCTTGTGCTGCTTTGTCTTCTACTGACGGCACAGAAACTCTGTACTTACAGGATTGGCAGCGCGACTGTGACTCCTCTGGTGTTACAGACGTCCATAGGTCACGGTAACCACTTTCCATCAGGTGGGCCGTGTGTTTGTCTGCCAACTAAGTGGTATAAAAAAACAAAAAAACAACCACCATCCCCACTGTGACCATTATCTGCTGACAAGTAACCGCTTCATCGCTGATGAAAAAACGAAAAGAAATGAATAGCATCTTACCATCTCTGGTCTTTCCAAATCCGGAGATCGTGCCTGAAGAGCCCACGAAGTTAATGTTCACTTCTGCTGCTGTTGGTAGAGGAATTGCTTGTATGTTATCTGAAAAAATATTTACATCACAGATAAGTATACCGATATGTATATGTCTGCGGTAGTCACCCAGTTGTCAACTAAATTTTCGTTCCTACACTTTAGCCTACTAACCTATTACCGAAACCGAGCACTCTCTGAATCTCTGTGCAGCACTTTTATAACAATTTTTCAATATGTATAACGCTAAATTATTCTTGGTATATTGTGTATTAATTGTTATTGTTTCTCAATAAGTGACATGTAAGTTTTTGGATAAATACATATATATATATACATACATATAATCACGCCTTTGTCCCCGGAGGGTTAGGCAGAGGTGAATTAAAACCCACATTTCATCAATCATTAAATATAGTCCCACGTAATAGGGGGTGAGCCTGATGCCATCTTCCGGGCACTATTATTGACTCAAGCCATACATCTGAGACTGAGACTGATTCTGAGCTGTGTATATCTGTCTGAAGTTAAACAGCCCTAACTCTTAATCGCCTTGTACGACACCACATGGGAATAGATGGGGTGGTCCAAATTCTACTCTACCGGGAACCACGTTTTGGAGAAATACATTCATTAAACCTAAACCTATAACGGACATCATCTTATCTGGTCATTTTAAGGAGCCAGTAAGAAGAAAACAGTGGCCACATTAGCGTGAAGTATTTACTTTTTCAGACCCACGTAAAAAAAATGGCCTTTTCTGACGTTATTACACTTTGTCTTGTCCGGTAACCGAACCACCGAGTTTGATTACCAGTGCGAACATCGGCGTGGGAGACGCTGAGACGGGAGCTGGTGGCCGCCACCAACTCCCGTCTGGGAGTGAGAGCTCTCACACTTGCCACCTTGCTCGCGGTGATGGTTTCGCCGGCGCGGCACCTCCTTCTACGAGCAGGTAATGCTCGTGAAAGAGAAGGCGGAGTGGGAGCGGAAACCGGGAAAAAGAAGAATCGTGAACCCCGCTGCCTGGGGACTGAGGTAACCTCCGGTTACAGAATAACCTCCACCCGCCATGAGCGCATGCCCCCTAGCGCGCTCCCTCAGGGACGAGATGGGGACTCCATGGTACCCACACACGAAGAAGGCCAATTCGAGAGAAATGGCCCTGGGTGAGCCGGGGTACGAGGGTTTTCCCTGTCAACTTCAACTTCGGCTCTAATTACGTCATAATTTTCTCCATAACAAAACACAATTAAGCAAATCCGTGTCATTACAAAAATGACTACAAACAAATTCCTATCATTACTTTAATACATGGTTTCCGAGGAGGAATTCTCCCGAAGCCGCTCAAGTATTAAAGTGACTTATAACAGGATTATGCACGGATTATTAAATTTTGATCAGATTGTTTTAGCGTAATGGGACTTTCAGTTAGGATTGACGCCGTTGAAATATTGTAAATATTTGCTACTTATATTTAAATCGAAGGGGTTTTAATTCAACTCAAATGAGCTCTTCCAATTAGTCCCACCCTCCCCTTTTCTACACAGGACAACACGTGATGGTCTTAGATGTCACCCGTACACGGTGCAGAACATCCGATCAAGAACCAAGCGGTTCGGTGACTCTATCCTCTGTCGCACCATTAAGGCTTGGAATTCATTACCAGCTCACGCGTTTCCTTCTTCCTACAGTCCCGGGTCCTTTAAGCGGGGCGTGAAAAAGCATATGATGAGGCCATCAAGCGGAGTATCGCCATTGTTACATGGTATGTGTAAGTAATGGTGACTCTCTTTTCTGAGACTTTGCCTTCAGCTGACGATCAAGGAAGACGAAGTCTAATTGACGTGTTTTAAATTTTAAAAAACCTATGTCATGTCATTTTGTTCTACTGAAACTGTAGCCCTGGACCAGCTCTCATACTTATATTATTGGGGAAGATACTGCCATAAGAACGTCTATGGCAACTGTTACGGGTAGTTGGAGAGATCTACAGAACTTTGATATCGCCAATTGGTTGTGGAGTTCAGATGGTATACAATCATTCAATAGCCCGCAGTCCACTGCTGGACTGCCTCTCCCAATGTGCATTTTATATAATCCTCTGCCTTCCGCATTAAGTCAATCCCAGCTACCTTTTTCAGGTCGTTTGTCCATCTGGCTAGGAGGTGCCCTACTGGTAATCACTTCATGGAAAATATCAATTAGGTTAGAAAACCGGCCCCAACTGAGCTGGGAAAGAGGCAGAGAATGATGATTGACATTAGGGACAAATCCTTCTTTCGCGTTGCAGGAATTTGTTTTTACGTTTAATGAAATTTGAAAGCATTAATAATTAAAATTGGTATGCTCATTTCACCCAAAGATATATAATGAAGGTTATTTTTAAACTATCGCGGTGTGAATTCATAATTATACAAGGTACCTATCGTGATTTTTCGCGATCAGTCAAGACGTGACCACGGGTGCTGCAACGCATCGGAAACATCGGCAAAAATAGTAAGTTCCATGATTTAATCGCGAAAAATCCCGATACCTTGTATAATTATAATGAAGGTTGTATTGGAGAATTGAATATATAATCTTCATGTGGTAACTGGGTTCCTAGTATCAAATGATAAACTAAATATGCGTATTCCAAGGAGTGGAATGACTTACCCAAATCTGTGTTGTCAGATAGCTAGGACTTTAATGTCTACAAGACTAGAGTGAATAGCTTACTTTTAGGAAAGCCGCGTGGTTCCCAGCAGAGTAGAATTTGGACCAACCTATCTCTTCCCATGCGGTGTCGTACAAGGTAACTAATGGATAGAGCTGTTTAACATCATACAGCCCAGACTCAGCCTCAGATGCATGACTCTAGTTAACAATAATGCCCGAAATACGGCAATAGACTCACACCCTGTTACGTGAGACCGAATACAATTATTGGAGAAATGTGGATTTTAATTCACCTTTGCCTAACCCTCCGGGGATAAAGGAGTGGTTATATGTATGTGTGTATGTATATTTGTATGTACGTGTTCCATCGTCACTTACCAACAGGAGAGATAGTTACCAAACGCGACTCAATGAACCGTAAAAACATAACCCATAATAAAAACTTATCAAGTCCTTAGTTTCCTCAACTAGATGTTTTAGTAAACTTAGCACGATGAGTCGTAACTCATTTGATTTCCACTATCCTAACAGTTACGCAATAAAATGCACATAAAACCCGGTCCCGCAGTTTCGGAGTAATACGTGCATCGCATAACAAATACGGACGAAAAATCATGACCTCTGGTTCGCTAAATCTGCAAAACTTCTCCCTAGTGGTCTGTACTTGACTTTTACGAAACTTTTGATTACTGGTTAAAGTTGAGAATGAATTCATACTAATATTATGTCTGTCTTTTAGTCTGTCTGTCTATTGGTTATGCTAACCATTAAACCGATTTTGATGAAACGTATTTTCGCGATAACCCACAACCACGTAAGTGAACTTTCAAGCAATAGCGTAAAGTGTTTTTATTTACAAATACAAGTTTTTTTTATCTAGAACACGCCAACTTGACTTCACCTCGCCTGGTGGTAAGATAAAGGCAAAGTCTCAGGAAAGAGGATCACCATTACAGACACTAAGTAATGTTACAATGGTGGCACTCAGCTTGACGGCCTCGTTATATGCTTTTTCACGCCCCGTTTATAAGATCCAGGACTGTAGGAAGAAGGAAACACATGAGCTGGTAATGAATGCCTAAATATCCAGAAGTATCCGCATTCTAAAACCCTTATCACGAGCTATGCTTAGGGTTTAGAAGATGCTTTTAAATCCCCAAATATAATGGTGAACACACACATGGCTATTTGCATTTACTTATTTGACATGTTTGGCAAACAATTGCCACGTGTAGACAGAATATTTGATTGGAAGTTTTAGCTTTCGACAAAATATATGAGAAATAACAGTGCGCTTGTTGGTTTGTTATTTGGCTGTCATGTGTAGATGGTTGTATTTGTCTGTATGTTTGCGTGTATGTCAAATATTTTGCCACATACAACCAACGCCCAATATTGAAAATAAATTTCAAGTGTCACCATAACACTTACTATTGAAAGTCACAGGAGTTATAACAGCCACCGCAATGTCATTCACCAAGTTCGTCTTCCATTGTGGGTGCACCTTAACATTGGATGTATCTATCCTTGTCCCTCCTGAGAAGATGGTGAGAGAGCCCAATACAATAGTGAAGAGCCTCGCTTGAGCCTGGCCGTCCGACCAGCAGTGAGCAGCTGTGAGGACTCTGGTTGAGGAGATAAGGCTACCTCCGCATATTGAAGACCAGCCTGTTGTCAACGTGGCTATTATTCCAGCCTGAAAAGAAAATGATTATACAGAATTATGTCTGACAACAGGAGGCTACCATAAGATTTACACCGCAGGGTTTAACTACCCTTGAAATACAATCATGTTTATGGGAATTAACGCGATCGTGGTAAAGTTACATAATTGATTTGCCTGACGATGCGCTTTTCTGCGCAGTCGGATAAATAGTGGACAGTTTGCTTACAGAAGAGGGACACTGTGAGTGTGGTATGTACGGTACATGGCGAAACGAAAATATTAAAAATATCGAGAATTACCAGCGGTGTCTTCTATACAAGACACAAAATCGCTCCTGCGTGGAATACTGCTCGCATCTTTAGGATGGTTCAGCAAAGTACTTACTAGATGCTCTTGACAGGTTGCAGCGACGTGCGGTCCGTATCATTGGGAATCCCGAGGTTACGAACACCCTTCACAGATGCGTAGAGATGTTGCATCCATGGCTGTATTTTACCGTCTGTACCATGGTGAGTGTTCTGATGAGCTCTTCCAATTAGTCCCACCCTCCCCTTTCCTACACAGGACAACACGTGTAGGTCTTAGATATCACCCGTACGCGGTGCAGAACATTCAATCAAAAACCAAGCGGTTCGGTGACTCTTTCCTCTGTCGCACCATTAAGGCCTGGAATTCCTTACCAGCTCACGTGTTTCCTTCTTCCTACAGTCCCGGGTCCTTTAAGCGGGGCGTAAAAAAGCATATGATGAGACCGTCAAGCTGAGTTTCACCATTGTCACACGGTATGTGTAGGTAATGGTGACCCTCTTTTCTGAGACTTTGCCTTCAGCTTACCATCAGGCAAGGCGAAGTCTAATTGACGTGTTCTAAATATATAAAAAGAAAAAAAAGAATGTGCGGGTAGATGTAGAACCTACTGCCTCACGGTCTCGAAGACGACAAGCGTGCACCACCAAGTCAGTCAGCGTGTGACCACGGCCGGTGTAGCCTGGTCGAAAAGACAGACCAATCAAAGGTATTTATGTACCTATACCATGATCGCGATAATTCTCGTAGACATTATTGTATATCATGGAACGCGAAAGTTTAAAACTTAGTTTACCCTTGAAATAATTTTGGGATTTCTTTTGAAATGTTCGGTACTTACGTGTGTACAGTAACATACGTATGTTTATACCATCAACCTCATCGTAATCTGAATAAATCTACAATAAAGTACCATAAAAATGTGCCGCGTGGTTTCCGGCAGAGTAGAATTAGGGCCACCCCAACTCTTCCCATGTGGTGTCGTACAAGGCGACTAAGGGATAGGGCTGTTTAACATCAGACAGATATATACAACCCAAACTCAGCCTCAGATGCTTGGCTCGAGTCAACAATAATGCCCGGAATACAGAATTAGACTCACCCCCTATTACGCGGGACCGAATACAATTTCTTTTTTTATACAACTTAGATGGCAGACAAGCACACGGCCCACCTGATGGAAAGTGGTTACCATGACCTATGAACGTGTGTAACACCAGTGGAGTCACAACCGTGCTGCCGACCCTGTAAGAGCAGAGATTTTGTGCCGTCAGTGTAGAGGACAAAGCAGGACAAGCCTTTGGTCATCCCACTGACAGCACAAAAACTCTCCAGTGAGCTCTGGCCAACCTACTCGCCGCCGGGAACACAACACGAAGTTATTATAACTGCGGTATTCTGTTGTAATTATTGGTGAAATGTGGGAGTTAATTCACCTCTGCCTAACCCTCCAGGGATAAAGGCGTGATTATATGTATGTATGTATGTAAAAATATACCTGGTACGGCACCGCATCAGCTTTACCAACTGGACTGCCGCCGATAATCCGACTGATACCGACATTATTAGCTGCTTTGCTCTCCAAAGATTTCACTTCCAAAGCCCTTGGTATGCCAATTTTCATATGATACCCATACGTCGGCTGGTCTTCTATACCCCCATGACAGTATTGTATAAGTATGAAACAAAATAACAGTAAGATTCGACACATTATGTTAGATATTAACAACCTATCATAATGATACACAATTATGTAGTGATTGATTCTGTTATCAATTTATTTTTGTTCAATTTGTTTTGTTATCAGTGATATCATTTGTTTTATCTATGTAATCTAGGTATTGTTATTCAGAATAGTCAACGCTTATCAGGTAAGGTCAATAACAAGATATTCACACCTGTATTTATTTAATTCTCTGCATTATTATGTTTGCGGGCTTCTTTTTTTTATACCACTTAGGTGGCAGACAAGCGCTCGGCCCACCTGATGGAAAGTTGTTACCGTGGCCTATGGATGTTTGTAACACCAGAGAAGCCACATTCGCGCTGCCGACCCTTCATCTTAGCGTTAAACCTTCTTCCTATAGTCCCGGGTCCTTTAAGCGGGGCGTGAAAAAGCATATGATGAGGCCGTCAAGCTGAGTGTCACCATTGTCACTCAGTATGTGTAAGTAATGGTGACCCTCTTTTCTGGGACTTTGCCTTCAGCTTACCATCAGGCAAGGCGAAATCCAATTGACGTGTCCTATATGTAAAAAAAAACCCATTCGAATCTTCGGAATTTTCATCTCGGAATCCGGAGTTCGTTTTTTTTTTTTAGTCTAACTGCAGGTGTGGTTGAACTTCGATATTTTCCGTGAAGCGGCTGCCATTGAACCTCCATAAGTTATTGGCAATTTCGAACTTTTTAGGGCTCCCAACTACCCGTAACGACTGCCATAGATGTTCGTATGGTAGCCGGGACTAACGGCTTAACCTGCTCTCCGAGGCACGACCAGACTAATGCAAATGGTCATATTCATGTATATACATATTTGCACTGAGCAGAAATCGAACCCGCGTCTCCTGCGTAGCGGTCGTGTACACTACAACCACGCCACAGATTCGCTTCCCACTCCTAACTGCCACAATCTGGCTTATTTTGACTTTTTTTTTTACACCACTTAGTTGGCAGGCAAGCACACGGCTCACCTGATGGAAAGTAGTTACCGTGGCCTATGGACGTCTGTAACACCAGAGGAATCACAGTCACGCTGCCAACCCTTTAAGTACAGAGTTTCTGTGCCGTCAGTAGAAGACAAATCAGAACAAGCCTTTAGTCGTCGCACTGACAGCACAAATTCTCCAGTGAGCTGTGGCTACCCTACTCACCGCTGGGAACACAACACGAAGTTATTATAACCGCGGTATTCTGTAGGGCGGAGGTACTTCCCCAGTCGGACTGCTCAATCGGGCGGAAATACCGCCGTGTCCTACCTCCTGACTTACAGGAGCGACTGACCTTTATACATTTTATTTTATTTGGATGAACAAACAGGAACACAATATAATATTTTATTAAACTAGCATGCATACGTATAGTTATAATTGTGTTCCCTAGCAGTTCCCCTAGCGGTTCCCGGCAGAGTAGAATTTGGACCATCCATCTCTTCCCGTGCAATGTTTTTTTATACAACTTAGGTGGCAGACAAGCACACGGTCCACCTGATGGAAAGTGGTTACCGTGACCTATGAACGTGTGTGACAACAGTGGAGTCACATCCGTGCTGCCGACCCTGCAAGAACAGAGGTTTTATGTGCCCTCAGTGCAGAAGACAAAATCAGGAAAAGCCTTTGGTCTTCCCACTGACGGCACAAAAACTCTCCAGTGAGCTCTGGCTAAGGGATAGGGCTGTTTAACATCAGACAGATATATACAGCCTAGATTCAGCCCTCAGATGCATGGCTCGAGTCAACAAGCCCGGAAGAAGGCAATAGGCTGTTAGCTAGCGGTGTTAATTCACCTCTGCCTAACCCTCCGGGGATATAGGCGTGATTATATATTTGTATATATATAGTAAAGTATTAGAGCAAGAAGTCGAATGCGTTATGAACAAAGAGAATGATAGAACAAATTTATTATACCCCAACGAAGGTTGCATCACACCCCATAGCACCAGTCAGCACCCACCTTTAACACATAACTTATCTAGTTGATTGCACTGTCAGCTTATCTTATAATCTTTTGTTACTGCAATGTTCCAGATAATAAAATTAATAAACGTCACGACTGTTATCTGATAAAAGACCAAAGTTTTTGTGGTTTCCCCAAGTGGTTTTCATTAGGGAAAACCGCTACAGGGGTCGCTGGTTTAATATTGCTAATATTTACATACATATAATCACGCCTTTATCCCTGAAAGGTTAGGCAGAGGTGAATTAACACCCACATTTCACCAATAATTGTACATATTCGGTCTCATGTAATAGGGGGTGAGCGTATTGCCGCATTTCAGGCACTATTGTTGACTCGAGTCATGCATATGAGTCTGGGCTGTATATACGAGTATCTGTCTGATGTTAAACAGTCCTATCCCTTAGTCGCCTTGTACGACACCGCATGGGAAGAGATGGGATGGCACTAATTCTACTATACCGGAAACCATGGGGCTGCCGGAAATATTTAACCGTTTCACTGCGATTTATATTTGTGAGTAAGAATTCGTTTAAGTAAACTGAGCTCGGACGTTTTTATTAATGTAATTCACCGGGAATAATGTGATACCGCCATTTATGTACATTATTACATAGTTACATTTTATCGCTGTTCTATCGAATGAAATCTGAATTCACGAAGCGACAAAATGTAAGAAGTGGAGCCGCCTGTCTCCATAGCAGAAGCAGGTCGGAGCAATGCCGTTATGCACACTAACTCTCTCCGGGGAAAGATGGATACATCCTGGTACCCACACCGTGCTATCAAGAACCCGGTGATTGCCTAGGTCAGTCGGAGTACAAGAAAAATACCAAATGGATCATTTTATACTTGCTAGCTGGCATCTGAAACCCCACAGGTGCAGATTTTTTTTTATTAGTATTTGGGTTGTAAATAATCATGACACAAACCTTAATATATTATGTCGAAATCGGTGTATCGATTGTTTAAAAGAAAAAGAAAAGATAAGATGAAACTATTTATAAGAAATAATCAGTTTGTCAAATCAAAATTTCCGAATGACAAATCCAAATTTTATGATTTTTTTGAGTATGAATGAGACGACAAGATAGCAAACACTATTATTTTTCGGAGGAGATAGGACACGGCGGTATTTCCGCCCAATTGAGCAGTCCGACTGGGGAAGTACCTCCGCCCTACAGAATACTGCGGTTATAATAACTTCGTGTTGTGTTCCTATCGGTGATTAGATTAGCTCACTGGAGAATTTGTGCTATCAGTGGGATGACTAAAGGCTTGTCTGCTTTATCTTCTACACTGACGGCACAGAGACTCTGTGCTTACAGGGTCGGGAGCGCGAGTGTGGCTTCTCTGGTGTTAAACACGTCCATAGGCCACGGTAACCACTTTCCGTCAGGTGGGCCGTGCGCTTATCTGCCACCTAAGTTTAATAAAAAAAAAAAACTATTATTATATTTTTGAAAAATGACAGCTGTAAAAAAGTAATACGAAATTTATCATCAAAATGGATAGCATTTAGGAAGTACTGTTTTTGAAGATCTAATTTAATTTATCAAACGGCTAATAAAAACAAAATTTAATACAGAGTTGTAAAATCTTGAAATCAACTTTCAAACAAAATATAAATAATGGAAATAGCTATTAAATTACAGGAATAACGAACTCATGAATCTGTAAGAAAATTTCGGCAATTCCAAAGACCTAATATTAACAGTATCTTGTAATATTGTAACAAAGAAGTAGCAAAAAAATTTTCGTGTACAGCTGACAAAGGATAGTAGTAAGAATACATCTTTTCATACAAATTTACGTGAAAAGGTACATACTATTGCTGACTATGCATATGGAATTTTCTTGACATTCACTATGAAGTTTCACAGTCTTCAAACGTACAGACATCAAAGACTTGTATATGCCAGCTGTGATATTAGATACACTTGGAAATTCCAAAGAAATTGCCGTAATTTCGCTCATGTATAGATATTGTTTATAAGAATATTGTGTTATCAGACATATTAATGTTATTACGTAAAAAATAGATAAGAGAATGAGTAGGTAATCAAGACAGCCTATTTGTGCACTCTATATGTACCACTGAGGGTTATGACCGCGTGGTCAAACTGATTGGACGACGCGGACTCTTTTCATCCGACTACAGCTAAGCAAAAGGAGGGTTATTATTTTGACAGGCTATGTTTGAATGTATGTAGGTCCATCTGTTCCCCTATAGCTCCTCAACCACTTATTAGAACTGGACAAATAGGGTATCGTTAGAAGCGTCTTAGTCGTCCGCTGGTTACAGGCTATATAATGTGTCCCTGAATCTATTGTGGCGCCCTCTAACGGTCTTAAAGAACCGTGCTGAAAAATAAAATTGAGATAAATATGACGAGTTTGGTCTCAACTGAAAGAACTTAATTAATACATTTCAAATATGTATAAATAAAACCCATTGCTTGCCCAGATAATAATATAAATTAAAAATAGGTTTAAAACTAAAACCCGACTACTGAAAAATCACGCTCTAAACCCATCTAAACAAGAAAATATCAAGGATAGCCGTGGTCGCATGCCACTTTTCCCTAGAATGTATTGTTTTGTTAGACTAAGTGGCATACGACCACGGCTATCCTACATTTTTTCATGTTTAATACTTTTTAGAGCGTGATTTTTACCCGACTACAGTGAAGCAAAAGGAGGGTTATGATTTTGACAAGCTATGTATATATGTATGTAGTCGGGTTTACTTTTAAACTTAATTTTTATTTGTTTTATTTTGGGGCA
Organism: Eilema griseolum; assembly: GCA_963662185.1. Classification (NCBI taxonomy): domain Eukaryota; kingdom Metazoa; phylum Arthropoda; class Insecta; order Lepidoptera; family Erebidae; genus Eilema; species Eilema griseolum. The sequence continues at coordinate 21,680,546 of OY759245.1, forward strand.
AGCAATAGGTATTATTTATGCATATTTGAAATATGCTAATTAAGTTCGACATATTTATCTCAATTTTATTATTTAACTCAGTACTTTAAAACCGCTAGAGGGCACCACAATAAATTCAGTGGCACATTTTATAGCCTATAACCGGCGGATGACTAAGACGCTTCTAACGATACCTCAGTTGGTCCAGTTCATCCGTCCCGTTCCTTGATATTTTCTTGTTTAATACTTTTTAGAGCGTGATTTTTCAGTAGTCGGGTTTTAGTTTCAAACTTTTTTTTCCTATTGGTCTGACTGGTCGAACGACGCGTATTTGTTTTTCTTGTTGGTCCAATAGATAGAAGTACCCAGGATATATGTACATATAAAAGCATGAATATACGTGTGTGAATTATTCATTTGAGAAACGCGATTGGTCGTTTCGTGTCATTCCAAGGGTTGTCACTTCTAGCAGTTCCTACCGATCTTTGATATTTAACATACCTACTACTTGACAAGGAAATAAGCATTTAACCCATTTTCTTTCTTTTTTTTTTTACGTGCGCAAAATCCCAACGGGTACTTCCCCACCAGAGCCGGTGGAAAAGGTTATGTCGGACTCGAACCGACCAAAAGGCACGCCGCCTGTTGGTCGTTTTTGGTTGCTGAAGATGAGGTTGACAGGCATATCCCTCGCACCCCGGCCGACCCAGGGCCATCTCTCACGATCTGGCCCTCTCCTTGGGTGTGGGGACTACAGAGCCCCCAACTCGTTCTGCCACGGTGACTGGCGGCTCCTCCAGTCACCCCCAGGCCTGGGGAGCATATCACCCACTTGATTTTAAGCGTTTATAGTAGTGCTTAGTCCTGTCAACTCACTTGAACGCACTTACGTAACTTCATAAAAAAGGTTCAAATCAAATCAAATTTTATTTGCATAAAACATGATATAAGTTTCACAAAATTGAGCATGCATGTTTAGCCTGTGGTGTACTAGCGCGCAAATATTAAGTATTTTCTATCACCAGTATCAGCGCCTCTGTTCAAGAAATTCGTCAAAGCTATAGAAACTATGCTCATTTAGCCATTTATACAATTCTTTTTTTAAATAACCGCGGTAGCCTAGTGTTATGGGTAATGGACTGCTGAGACGAGCTCTCGGGTTCGATCCCAGGTTTTACCATGGCACACACCAATGACTTTTCAATGCTTTTCGAAGTTATATGTGTATTTAACGCAGGTTTATAAGTGCCCGGTTAATGGCAATAGACTCGCCACCTATTAAGGTGACTTACTTTTTGTGTGTATTACATTAGGACCTAAACATAAAACTGTCGAAATGTGGGTGCTAGCACCTCTGCCTACCCCTTCGGGAATATAGGAGTGAGCTTATGTTATGTTGTTTTTTAAAATTTCAAACATATATCCCCGTAGTATTCGATATTGCTAATAGGTCATGGTCAGAAGGCAGTCGCCTTACAGAAAATATCGAAGTTCTTCCGCGTTGCAGTTAGACTGTACAAAGCGGCCCTTGGACTCATTCATATTATATTCATATTCATTTATTTATTCACAGAATGCAGGTACAACAAGTGTGGTCTATCATTACAATAATGTTTCCTTGTAGGTACATTTTACCACTTTTGTGCGGTATTCAAACAGTCAATATGTTGTCAATATGTCCCGCGCAATAGGCCTAGCCTATTGCCGTCTTCCGGGCACTATTGTTGACGCAAGATGATATAAATCTGTCTGATGCTAAACAGTCCTATCCCTTAGTCGCCTTATACGACACCACATGGGAAGAGATGGGGTGGTCCAAATTCTACTCTGCCGGGAAACAAACGGTTACAAATATCAAACTTTAGAGCTGAACTAATTTTTATAAAACTATGTGAGTGCCTATTTCTGAATAAGATTCTGGAAGGTTAAGAGTCCCAGGTCTAGAGACTACTATTATATATATCGTCATCAAGCTTGTATTCATCCCAGCTGCACCCGGGGCTTTTACCTGGGAGTGACATTTATAATGTTTTTTTCATGATTGTATGCATGATTCTTCTAACTATTATATTTATATCTACTGTGTCACATAACATATAACATAAACTTACGCCGATAGCACCGAAGGAGTAGGCAGAGATGCTAGCACCCACATTTCGCCAGTTTATGTTTAGGCCTACAATAAATAGGTGGGGATCGCCTATTGCCATTAACCAGGCACTTATAAACCTGCGATAAATACACACATAACTTCGAAAAGCATCGAAAAGTCATTGGTGTGGTGTGTCATGGAAAAACCTGGGATCGAACCCGAGTCCTCGTCTCAGCAGTCCATTACCCATACCACTAGGCTACCGCGGTGGTTTTACCGATTCAATTAATTCTATCTTAATCGAATTGAATAGTTAGCGTAGTAAATGTTTCAAAATTTCATTCAAATAAACTCAATTTATAATCCACGCTGACTTTTCAACCCACCGATGTTATCAAATTCCCAACTAATCACTTCTACACAGCGTAATTTCGCCCGCTCATCCTATCCCAACGTTCCCGGTATCCTTTCACCGAAATCCATAATTAATCACTAATACAAACGGCCTCTCAGACCAACCCTATAATGCTGTACAAAAAGTAGTCCGTGTCAAAGGTCTGACGAAGCTAATTACAGCTTTGTAAGCCCCTGTCTTTGAAGCTCCTACTGATTAATTACTAGTAAAACGGAAAGGGTTTTAATATTACGAGGTATTTTTGAAAGTGGTTATTGCGTTCTGGTAAATGATGAGGAAGTGAATTATTTATAAGTACTTATGTCTTCAGAAGTACTAATAAGAGGTTCTTGCATGTCAAGATAGTAATTATTTTATTTCATTTTTTATTTATTTTACATTGCATGTCAATAAATTAACAGGGTTAATTGAAGTAACTTAAACGATAGTAAATTATAACTTAATAATATATAATATTATTATTACAGGAATTTAATTTAATTATTGAACAGATTATAGATTTATTAATAAACAATCAGTAGTATGTAATAATAAGAAATTGTATTAATTAATATACCTAAATAAAATAATAATACTAAGAATAATAAATGATAAACAACAATAATGAAACAGAATATAGAATGAACCAACCATGATAATATATTTGTAACAAGAATGTATTTGTAATGGGATTACGCAAGAAAACAAAGGCTTTTTTTATTTATGTCTTTATAAGACGATTTCGTGTATATTCGCCCATATCTGTATAAAATAGAAATATAGACATATTTTTATAGCAGATAATTATGTCAAAATAGTATTTAATGATTTATCGCGCATTTTGTCATGACTCGTCTAGATGAGGGCTAGCTATCGCCCTTGTCGAAGAAGGCTCAGGTTGGCAGCGAGTCTTGATTTATCCCGTGCTTTTCTATTCAGGAGAAGAGATTTGTTCCCAAATAACACACTGGGGTCGCCAATAGCGGTGGTCAAAACCGTTCAAGATCGCAGGCATTCGCAAAACTCATTCTTAAGTGAGGAGTCACCACCCTTTAGACATTGATAAAAACTATTAACATAACAAAACATAAACTCACGCCTATATCCTCACTAGCACCCACCCACATTTCGCCAGTTTATATTTAGCTCCCAATGTAATAGGTGGCGAGCCTATTGCCATTAACCGGGCACTTATACACCTGTGATACATACACACATAACTTCGAAAAGCATCGAAAAGTAATTGGTGTGTGCCATGGTAAAACCTGGAATCGAACCCGAGTCTCAGCAGTCCATTACCCATACCACTAGGCTACCTAGGTATATCTGATAAAAAAAATCTATTATAATGACATAAAACGTAACCCCGACACACATATCACATCACCCGATACTTACTATCGGGTGATGTGATATGTGTGTCGGGGTCCGCTTTCCATTTGCTTGCCTGGAAGAAATCACTTCAGCGATAAGGCCGCCTATTGTACATTGTATTGTATACATGCTACCTAGTTGTCCTACTGTAAATCTATTGGTGTACAATAAAGAATTATCTATCTATCCTTTCTGTCTGCTAATGAATAGTATTTTCGCTTGAAAACCATAACAAATAAACAGAATTCCGACTAAATTAAGCGTCCAAATCAAGAGAATAGACTCATCAATGTTAAAATCACACCAAAATGCTTTCCATTTTAAGTTAATTGAATTTCATATGACGTGTCATAAAATTCAGATGTTGAACATTATGGTAACGTTCAAATGTAAAATTATAATAGATACAAATGTATTTTGAAGTAAAATTTTGAGATTTTGTGAGAGAAGCGCTTCTGGTCGGGTGTGCTTAATGTTCACAAAGCGGTCACCCAATCAAATCGGTACCGCGCCTACGTAGTTTAAACTACTAATCATTTTTAGGTCGCAGACATGCACACAGCCCACCTGATGGAAAGTGGTTACCGTGACCAATGAACGTGTGTAACACCAGGGAATCATACCCGTGCTGCCAACCCAGTAAGAAAAGAGATTTTCTGTGCCTTCAGTGCAGAACACAAAATCAGGACAAGTCTTTGGTCTTCCCACTGACAGCACAAAATCTCTCCAGTGAGCTCTGGCTACCCTACTCACCGCCGGGAACACAACACGAGGTTATTATAGTCGTGATATTCTGTAGGGTGGAGGTACTTCCCCAGTCGGACTGCTCAATTATGGTGTTCCAGTGTTGGTGTAGTTAGCAAATAAACTAGAAACAAGGTGTATAAAAAACAAAAAGTAAGAAAGATATAGAGAAAGGGTCTGGAATGTAACCGGGATTAACACAAAATGAAAATAATTGAGATGCAATTTCTTAATGCTTTGAATCAGACGCGTGGACTAAAGTTTATGGGCCCAAGTGTGGTGGACCCAAGTTTCCACCACACAGAATCTTCATAAGAAAATCCTCGCCTGATGGTAAGCTAAAGGCAAAATCTCAAGAAAGAGGGTCTCCATTACAGACACTACTCAGCTTAGCGGCCTTATCAGATGGTTTTTCACGACCCGCTTAATGGACCCGGGACTGTAGGAAGAAGGAAACACGTGAGCTGGTAACGAATTCTTCTACAAGGTAAGATTTCCCACTTAATTTATCAAGATTGAACAAAAATTTCACTACCTCAGCAAGTTAACCAGTTCTCGTGTGGCTCTTCCAGTTGCCTCAAACGCTAACCGACAGTCACGTCTCCTCAATTTATCAAAGCAAACAAAGTATAAGTTTGCCGAGTTTAAAGTAGCAACTTGTTACTACTTGTGGTCTTACGAGGAATAACAACGACTGCCGATGTATGCAAGATCTTTGAAGTTGTGACCTCTCTATGGAGGTGGAGGTAAATCGATTATAGAAAAAAGATATTGTCTCTACTATGTGACTTTTTAATTACAACAGTGACGCAATTTCTTCATCTTAGCGTTAAGGGAGGGAAGCGGACCGGGAAGGGAAGCGAACCAGGAAGGAAAGCGGACCGGGAAGAGAAGCGGACCGGGAAGGGAAGCGGACCGGAAAGGGAAGCGGACCGGGAAGGGAAGCGGACCGGGAAGGAAGCGGACCGGGAAGGGAAGCGGACTCCAGACTCCGAGGTAAACGAGTCTGGTGTCCGCTTTGTTAAACTGGTGATTTGGCTGAACTTCGATGTTTTCCGTGACCTCCACAACTCAAAAGCGATATTAATGCATTGTGAGTAGACCATTTGTTGGACTTTTTAGGGATCCAACTACCCCTATCGACTACTATAGATGTTAGTATGGCAACCGGGAGCTACAGCTTAACGTCAGTATCAGAATAAACGGGATATTTACCATGTTTCATTATTTTGAGTTTCCGATTCATTGTCATCCAGTGGTCCGTCTTTGCAAAAACAACCGGGAACAAGCTAAAACAAAATCGCGAGTGGATACAGTGAGCATCGTATGTCGTGAACGTGATCGAGATCGGGTTCGAGTTTGTGGTGAGAGTGAAACCAATAGTAGTGCAGATACGCGTAGTAAAAGAACTCGAAAGAGGGTAGATCGATATAATTACTCCTTGGAAAAAACTTTTTCTTTGTTCACCGCCACTACTCCAGTTCCTCCGTGATCATGGTGCTTGCAACAGCGCCGAAATATCGGAAACTCAAAATAATGAAACATGGTAAATATCCCGTTTATTCTGATACTGATGTCAGTGACCATGATAGTTTAAATACCTATACAGCTTAACGTGCTCTCCGAGGCACGACCAGACCAATGTAAATACCCGTATTGATGAATTCAAATATTTGAAGTGAGTGGGGATCGTACCCGTGATACTTGCATAGTGGCTGCATTCACTATTCATATTTAATAAAATTCCTCAGGATTTGATTAATATGCCGATAAATGAATTTAAATTAGAAGTGAAAAAAACTTTAATGAGTAAAGGTTATTATAAAGTGGATGAGTATCTTAATGATATCAATGCGTGGTCAACATAAGTCTCTTGCTTGCTCGCACAAAATAAATTGTAAACCAAATCAAATTTAAAAAAAAAAGAAAAATAATCTAGTTCGAATATAGTTCGCTGAGTTTCTTGCTGGTATCTTCTCAGTAGAACTAACCTACCGAACCAGCGAAAGAATCATTTTCCAATGGTTTATTTGTACATTATTTAATATTTTAATATTATTTCTTGACATACTCAATTGTATAATTTTGACGTTCATATGTGCTCTTTGTGTGCCTAAACTGAATAAATGAAATTGATTCTTTGATTCTTTGATTCTTTGATTCTTTGATTCTTTGATTCTTTGATTCTTTGATTCTTTGATATTAGTTTTACCCGACTACAGCGAAGCCAAAGGCTATGTATGTATGTAGGCTCATTTGTTCCCTCTTAGCTCCTGAATTACTAATGAGAACTGGACAAATGAGGTATCATTAGAAGCGTCTTGGTCGTCCGTTGATTATAGGCTATCCCTCTAGCGGTCATAAAAACACGATTTAAATAGCATTAAACAAGAAAATATCATGGATAGCCGTGGTCGTGTGACACTTAGTCTAACAAACCAATACATTCTAGGAATAAGTGGCATACGACCACGACTATCCTTGATATTTTCTTGTTTAATACTTTTTAAAGCGTGATTTTTCAGTAGACCATTTTTATTTTTAAACAGGATTTTTTATCTATGTTAAAAAGGCAAATGTAGGTCGTATATGGTCGGTGTGACAAACCAATACTTGGGTATAAGAAAATTAATACGAAAAGGTAAGACATAAATCCCTCCATTGACAACTCTTTTGTCCCTCTTAATGAACCAACGGCATTAACCTAAGGAAACCTTTTACAACACGTCGCCAATAGCTCTCAGAAAACTACGATTATTCCCACTACACAAAGAAAACCGATAATGAGTATACGTCTCAAGAATCTAATCAGGCTTACCTTATTTTATTATAACGAAATATAGGTACTAATTTTGGAATTATATGAAAGAATTTAGGGACAGAGCAGAATTTGGACCACTGTATATTTTCTGATAGGATAGGGCTGTTTAACATCAGACAGATATATACTCAAACTCAGCCTCAGATGCATGGCTCGAGTCAGCAACAGTGCCCGTATTACGGCAATCCCTATTACGTGGGACCGAATGCAATGATTGGTGAAATATAGGTGTTAATTCATCTCTGCTTAACTCTCTGAGGATAAAAGGGTGATTATATGTATGTATTTAATAACTGCTATCATAATAAAGGAATCAAAAGTTGCAAAATTAAATTAACTCTCTATTTATACCAGTTAATTTTATCAAAATTGTTCTTGAGCAAAAGATTTTGGAACAGTTTCGATAGTAAAATCGTTTGGAAGTATTAATTTGTAATCGTTTTATTAAGGTTTAGATATTGGTTTTCTCAGATCTCACCCTCACACTGTGCAGAATATACGAGCAAGAACCAGGCGGATCGGAGACTTTTTTCTTTACCGCACCACCAAGACCTGGAATTCATTACCAGCACATGTGTTTCCTTCTTCCTACAGTACCGGGTCCTTTAAGCGGGGCGTGAAAAAGTATCTGATAAGGCCGCCAAGCTAAGCGCCACTACTTAGTGTCTGTAATGGTGCCCCTCTTTCCTGAGACTTTGCCTTTAGCTTACCATCAGGTGAGGTGAAGTCAAATTGGCGTGTCATAGATAAATAATTAAAAAATCAACTCTAACATGGAAATAAATTACGATAAAAATGTAGCAATTTAATATAACTTTCTAACACTACATATTCTTGTACTCTGTGTAAACTGTGTACATACATCTTCGACTATAACTTTCTTTAACGTTGATGCATCGTGTTCATAGTTGGAAAGCATGAAAAGACCTCGTTAGTCTCGAGTACGCTTGAACTTCGAATTATTTCAACGTCCTCCATCATCTCACAAAGTTTTATTTTACAAGCAATCTTGGTACTTGTGTTGTTCGCAAATTGGTTGTTTCTACGAAATGTTTGCTTGAAGAGCGTTTTATTCCCGAAATCTGAGACTGATAAAGGCCTATTAAAAATATGAACCTACTGAAATTAATTGTACTTTATTAAAGTGGTAATTTAAAAATATATATTTCTAGGAAGATTTTACACTTTTTTATAGGACATGCTAATTTGACTTCACCTCGCCTAATGATAAGCTGAAGGTCACCATTACTACTAATACCTTCAGAATGTTGTTGGGGCTCCCACGTCACTGCAGTGCATCAGGAATGTTTACCGAAGCGCGCACCGACTGTTTTAGCACCATCCTGCGAAAGAGGATGGCATCTATGATGCTCAGGATGCGTGGGAGCGTCAACGGCATTCTGAAGGTCATCAGTGAGAAGCCGTGTTGCGCTATCATTGCGCATTGGGTGCGTATACATATGCATGTACCCTGTGCGTCAGGCGGGCGGAGCCGGTATATGAACTGATTTTTGTAATTTTGTGTTATTTTGTTGTTAACATAGCTTTTAAGTGTTTTTTTAATACCACTTAGGTGGCAGACAAGCACACGGCCCACCTGATGGAAAGTGGTTACCTTGGCCTATGGACGTTTGTAACACCGGAGGAGTCACAGTCGCGCTGCCAACCCTATAAGTACAGAGTTTCTGTACCGTCAGTGTAGAAGACAAAGTAGGACAAGCCTTTAGTCTTCCCACTGACAGCACAAATTCTCCAGTGAGCTCTGGCTACCCTACTCACCGCTGGGAACACAACACAAACTTATTATAGCCACGGTATTCTGTAGGGCGGAGGTACTTCCCCAGTCGGACTGATTAATTGGGCGGAAATACCGCCGTGTCCTACCTCCTTACAAAGTGTGTACTACTAACATTATACTAACAGTTTTTTTTTTAATTATTATTACAGACACGTAGCATGTTACAAAGATGGCACTCAGTTTGACGGCCTCATCAGATGCTTTATCACATCCGGTTTAAATTGACGCGGGACTGCAGGAAGAAGGGTGTAGACTGGTAAGGAATTCTATGTCTTATTGATGCAGTGAAGGCAAGAGTCTCTAAACCGCTTGGTTCTTGATCGGATATTCTGTACCGTGAGTGGGCAACATCTAAACCTATTTAGACCCATAATAGGTAAAAGTTAACTAGCTTAGAATATTAGATACATGTATATATTGACGCGTATAAATCCCGAAAGGATGGGAAGAGTAAACACATGCATATATTCACGCGTATAAATCCCAAAAGGGTAGGAAGAGGTGTGTTAACACCCACATTTATTTTACTGCTAAAATATGGAAAATGTACTTTATAATTAAATAAATAAAATAAAATAATAAATATTCTACAATATTCTACACAACGCTATCTAGACCCATGGTAAGCATAGCTTAACTAGCTTGTGTTATGGAATCTAGAATACGGATAAACATACTGAAATACTTTTTTTTTTGTAAATACATAAATATTATACATAGAAACACCCAGACCAATGCAAATACCCATATTAATGCATACAAATATTTGCACTGAGCGGGGATCGAACCCGCGCCTCCTGCGTAACAGTCGCGTTCACTACCGCCACGCCACAGAGGCTGTCAATTTAGTCTTATGTAAAACATTCTACATTTTGGTGGCCTTTCACCCATGGTCACGGATTTCATGGCTGTATTTCCGCCCAATTAAGCACTCCGACTGGGGAAGTACAGAACGCCCCCTACAGAATACCTCGGCCATAATAACCTCGTGTTTTGTTCCAGCGGTGAGTAGGGTAGCCAGTGCTCACTGGAGAGTTTTGGCGGTATGAAGATCACAGGCTTGTCCTACTTTGTCTTCGGCACTGACAAAAGCTCTCTATGCTATATATACTTAGTCTGGCCATAAATACTGTTACAATAAAAAAAAAAAGATATTACATTTGAATTTGGAATCTGTCATTTTTATATGATTGTTCATTGTGTTTTCTAATTTTGGCGCCAATACATTGTACAATATTTTGCTATATTAAAATGGAGTGGGGTGATAAAGAAAACCGAATCGCTGTGATTGCATTACACAAAGTTGGTATGGAGCCGAATGTAATTTTTAAAACTCTCCATACGCTTGGTATTAGTCAAATGTTTGTGTACCGGGCTATTAATAGGTACAATGAGACCTCCTCTGTTTGTGACAGAAAAAGATCAAAACAGTAATGGAAAGAATTCGAAGAAATCCTGTCCGAAAGCAAAAGAATTTATCTCGGGAGATGAAGATAGCACCCAGAACCATGTCGCGCATTTTAAATGATGACTTAGGACTTGCAGCCTATAAGAGACGCACTGGTCATTTTTAACTGATAATTTAAAAAAGAATAGGGTGGTAAAATCGAAGCAATTACTGAAGCGGTACGCAGAGGGAGGTCACAGAAAATTTTTGTTTACGGATGAGAAAATCTTTACAATTGAGCAACATTTTAACAAACAAAATGACCGTATTTATGCTCAAAGCTCTAAGGAAGCTTCCCAATTAGTCGACAGAGTGCAACGTGGGCATTATCCGACTTCAGTGATGGTTTGGTGGGGTGTTAGCTATGAAGGAGTGACTGAGCCATATTTTTGTGAAAAAGGTATCAAAACATCGGCACAAGTGTATCAAGATACCATTCTTGAGAAGGTAGTTAAACCCTTTAACAACACCATGTTCAATAACCAAGTATGGTCCTTCCAACAAGACTCAGCGCCGGGTCATAAAGCTCGGTCCACGCAGTCTTGGTTGGAAGTGAACGTTTCGGACTTCATCAGAGCTTAAGACTGGCCGTCGTCTAGTCCCGATCTTAATCCGCTGGATTATGATTTATGGTCAGTTTTAGAGAGTATGGCTTGCTCTAAACGCCATGATAATTTGGAGTCCCTACAACAATCCATACGATTGGCAGTGAAGAATTTTCCCATGGAAAGAGTGCGTGCTTCTATTGATAACTGGCCTCAACGTTTAAAGGACTGTGTTGCAGCCAATAGAGACCACTTCGAATAAGCCTTTTATATTTTAAATTGTTTTATATTTATGTATTAAACTAACACACTGTAAAAGTAATAAATATTATTTGCAATAAAAAAAAATGTTTTTTCTTCGTTACAATATTTATGGCTAGACTAAGTATTTATATATATGAAAATGAAAAATGAAAATGAAAAAATATTTATTGATGCAAAATGTTACATAGGTACACAATTTCATAACACAACAAGTATAGTCATTTTGGGTAACTGACCAAGTTTTGTGTAATAAGCATGTTATGATCTAATGAGAAACATTCTGCAGAAAACCAACTTAACTTAACCTAGATCTATCTGTGGTTTCCTCACTAGGCAAGCCTGTATCGAGGAAACCTATTTAAACATATAATTGCTTTATCACTATTAATAAATTGTCTCTCACCTCAGCAAACAATCAATTGTAATAGATTATTATCTACATAGATAGGCATAATTCGAATAATAGATTTCAACAAAAGGATTGGTATATGTGCTTACTATATATATATAATATATATATATATATTTATATACAGGTTTGGTAGCGCGAGTGAGATTCTCTTGGTGTCGCACACGTCTATAGACCACGATAACCACTTTCCATCAGGTGGGCCGTATGCTTGTCTGCCACCTAAGTGGAATAAAAAAAACATACGTATGGTCACTCACGCCTTTATCCCCAAAGGATTAGGCAGAGGTGAATTAAAACCCACATTTTACCAATCATTGTATTCGGTTCCACGAAATAGAGTGTGAGCCTAATAATGCAGTATTCCGGGCACTATTGTTAATTCGAGCCATGCATCGGAGCAGAGTCTGGGCTATATATATCTGTCTCATGTTAAACAGCCCTATCTTTTAGTCCGTAGCTACATTCTATCATCGCACCTCTCGCCATAGGCAGGGAATTCATCCCCACACATTGCGACCTGAGACGGTGCGCACTGTGCGGTATGAAAGAAACTTCATCCCACGCACACTCAAGCTGTGGAATGACCTCCCTGCTGCGGTTTTCCCAAGCGCCTACAATATGGGGTTCTTCAAGAGGGGCATCAGAAGGTTTCTTCATGGTCGGCAGCACGAGTGTGACACCCCTGGTGTTGCATACGTCCATAGGCCACGGTAACCGCTTCCCATCAGGTGGGCCGTGTGCTTGTCTGCCAACTAAGTGGTATAAAAAAAAATTTAAAAAAAAAAGTCACCTTGTACGAATCCGCATGAGAAGAGATGTGGTGGCCCTAAACTCCGCCGGGGACCACGCGCTTCCAACAATATCTCACATTAAATCCCTTATATCTGAGAAGACCATTTTTACCCATCTAAATAGCTATTTAAAACTTTTATAAGGCGTATTACACAATGCTTGCGGGTCAAAACGACCAACATAAATAACAAGGGTTAGTATCTCGACGACGGGCCATCCGGAGAGCTTCTATTGAAGTGTTTTGGGTCAAAGGAACCCTAGCAGTTGAATACAGGGTTGAGGCTGAAAAATGTCATGCCATTGTTGACCCTATGTAAAAAAGACTTAACTCTCACCAGCTACTTATGTTGTGACGTAATACTGGAATTTTTAGTAGGATTTCTTTAACAAAAATGTACACGTTTGCTCAAAACGGGGATATCGATCAATCAATCAACCAATTAGCCCACCGTTGTCCACTGCTGCACATAGATCGCTCCCAATGTAACCCATTTTTTCCGATCCTCTGCCTTCCGCATCCAGTCTGTCCCAGCCACCTTCAGGTCGTCCGTCCATCTGGCTAGGGGGCGTACTGCCTTCTGTTTACCTTCTCGCGGTCTCCACTCTAAATTAAACGGAGATATAATATCATGTAAAATTTCTCCATATATTTCTGAAGGCCTAGAAGTGAGAAACGTACTAAAAAGAGATCTAACCTGTCCATTCTGAGGTGTTTTAATTTTTAAGGTCAAAAAAGTATACACAAGGATATCCAACAGAAGCATCATACTCATAAACTCACGCCTATATCCCCGAAGGGGTAGGCAGAGGTGCTAGCACCCACATTTCGCCAGTTTATGTTTAGGTCCCAATGTAATAGGTGGCGAGCCTATTGCCATTAACCGGGCACTTATAAACCTGCGATAAATACACACATAACTTCGAAAAGCATCGAAAAGTCATTGGTGTGTGCCATGGTGAAACCTGGGATCGAACCCGAGACCTCGTCTCAGCAGTCCATTACCCAAACCACTAGGCTACCGCGGTTCAATCAGATCCATTCAGCAGTTTTTTTTTAATATAGAACACGTCAATTAGACTTCGCCAGGCAAATGAGCATGCGGCTCACCTAATCGAAAGTGGTTACCGAGATCTATGAACGTGTACAGCACCAGGGGAATCATACCCATGCTGCCGACCCTGTAAGAACAGAGAGTTTCTGTGCCGTCAGTGAAGAAGACACAATCAGGACTAGCCTTTGATCTTTCCACTGACGGCAGAAAAATTCTCCAGTAAACTCTGGCTACCCTACTCACCGCTGGGTACACAACACGAGGTTATTATGGCCGCGGTATTCTGTAGCGTGGAGGTACTTCCCCAGACGGACTGCTCAATTGGGAGGGGAATGCCGTCGTATACTACCTCCTTCTAAACATTTATGATATTTGTAGGATATAAAATATATAACACAAAGAATTTGTGAATCTGTGAAATAAAAGTTAGCACTGAAACGTTTAAATGAGGCGACATAAAATGTAACCTCTGTATTTAAGTTCTAAAGTCCGTCCAAACAAAGAATGCCTTTAGTGAATAGCCTGAAAAATGGTTTAACATGAACTTCAAGGATATACATACGGGGACTAGATGGGCCTGCAACATTAATATATGTACGCTCTACTAAGTACATCGTTGTACGCTCGATCGGACTGGACCACGGTCATTATCAGTGCTATCACAGATCGGCCGGGGTGCGAGGGATATGCCTGTCAACCTCACCTTCGGCAACCAAAGCGACCCGCAGGCGGCGTGCGTTTTAGTCGGTTCGAGTCCGACATAACCTCTCCCTCCGGCTCCGGTGGGGAGGTATCCGTGGGGATTTTGCGCACGTAAAAAAAAAAAAGTGCTATCACAGACCAAAAATACGTGGATGGAATTATTTCCCAGCACACGTATTCTTCTTAAATCCCAGGTATTTTAAGTGGGGCATAAAAAAGGATCCATAGGGGCCACTATTGCAGCTTTATTAAATCTGTAATGGTGACCCTTCTTTCTGAGACTTTTACTTTTCAGAACCTTCTGTTCTCCATCCAACAGTAAACATTACAGCCCATGATAAAGTGCCTGCTTGACGACAAAAGGCTCGCCCACAATTAAGTAGTGCTCCGAATTCTCATTATACTTGCGTTAGTCCCAGTTGCATTCGAGCCCTCACCTCGGAGGTTTGCTGTCCGACTTGTATTTTTCCATTTTGCACGGTAATGGGTGTCCATGATAGTATACGCGAAACCACGAAATTTAGGTGCTAACAAACCTCTGCCTACCCTTTCAAGGATTCACAGGTGTGAATATATATGAAAGAGTGGAATGACAAGGTAGAATGAAGTATATCTATGTTTGTGTTAATGTATTGTGACTTTTTCTAAGATATATATAGTGTGTATGCTTGTGTATGTATAATTGTATTTACCTATGGCTATTGTGTTTTCTTTTTCATTATTATTATTTTTTTTACTTTATATATTCTCTATGTACACCTAACTGCCCTAAAATATTCTTCTCCTATTTTCGTATCTCCATCCTATGGTTGCCTGTAAGAAATTGCCGCAGAGCGATAAGGCCGCCATCTGTACGTACCACGGAACTTGTATCACTTATTCTAGTGTAATGTGTAATTGGTGTACAATAAAGACGTCATTATTATTATTATTATTATTATATGTATGTACAGTATGGAGACTGTTCTAGCAATACCATAGCCACGCTGGAAATTTTTTAATAACGCAACATTATAAGCTAAAGCCACGATGACTAGCCGTTGTTCCACAAAAGGGTTCCGCCTAAGTATTGTAATTAAAACGTTCCTAAATCATGTCGTGTGATGAATTAGATATATATTTTAAACAATTCTGTATTCATTAAATGTTGTTAAGGATGTGAGTTGAGCGTAAACGTTGAGTGTGCACTCCCGGGTTTGCGGAAAGAGAACTCAACTTTGAGTTAAGCTTGCCTTTGTACATTACATTTCATCATTATTATTATACAACGATTCGGAGCCTTCCCGTTGCTAATAAAAGTAATGGTGGATAGGCACACAAAAAATGTTCCCCGCATACCTCTCGACGCTCGCAAGCTAGTCAAGTCGTGACCACGGGTGCTGCAACGTATCCGAAACTTCGGCAGAAATAGTAAGTTTCATGATTTAATCGCGAAAAATCACGAATTGTTGTATAATTATGAATTCACACTGCGATAGTTTAAAAATAACATCTCAACTTTTTGTATATTTTTTGTATCAAGGACACGACAATTTGACTTCACCTCGCCTGATGGCAAGCTAAATGCTAAGTCTCAAGAAAGAGGGTCACCATTACAGACACTAAGTAATGTTACAATGGTGGTACTCAGCTTGGCGGCCTCATCAGATGCTTTTTCACGCCCCGCTTAAAGGACCTGGAACTGTAGGATGAAGGAAACCCGTGAGCTGGTAATGAATTCCAGGTGTTAGTGATGCGGCAAAGAAAAGAGTCTACGAACCGCTTGGTTCTTGCTTGTTTATTCTGCACAGTGCGAGGGTACAATAAAGTATATAATAAATAAATAAACATAAATTCTGTGCTTTTTCCAATTGTTCATTACTCTTCATCCTCTGAGCCTCATTTGGGCCTAACTTCGACATTTTCTATAAAGCCACTGTCATCTGATCTCCACACCCTCTTTCCTGAGACTTTGCCTTTAGCTTACCATCAGGCGAGGTGAGGTCAAGTTGGCGTGTCCTATATATATAAAAAAAAACACGCCGTCGAATTGGGAGTTCTATAGCTAGAATACGTTGTCAGACTTTTGGGGCTTCAACGACTTACCCTTATCGAATACTACCGATGATCGTAAGGCTGTCGAAATATTAAAAACATATAGTATGGGAAAATTAAATATGGTAGGTATTAGTAGCTAAGTGTCCCAATAACCAAATTCCTGCCGGCTTCCCAGTCGCTCCCTTCCTAAAGACGATTGCTAACCGAGTAGATTGTTCGTACATAAACCATTGCTGCAATCTACACCGTGCATTACTAAGTTTTAAAAGGAAATATTAATGTACCAATATGTATATAACTGTATTGTACAATATGCTTAAAATAAATAAACATAAATAAATATGGTACGAGTATACTGTGGAAGAGGACGTTCTAGAAATCATCTCGTGAAAATGTAGCCTTATAGTGGCATGAAATAACTCAGGACCCGACTGAGATATAAATAAAAAGTTACACCTCAAAAATGTTTCTGAAAATTTTCCAGGTACTTTTTCATGCTGACGTTGCATTTTCCTCCGTCTATATTGGTGATACTATCTGTGGAGTGTAGTGATAGCAGGACTTGTTTGTGCAGCAGTGCAGACGCATCCGGGGGAGACAGTCAACAATCTTTTAACTGTTCGAACTGCAGAGACAGTCTAGGCCACGAAGAAAGTGTTTTTACAAGTGCATGAGCGTGATAATCATAAAAAAAAGATAAGTAGTGCTTTGTCTTTTACATTGACGGCTTAGAAACTCTCAATGCATGCACGGTTGGCAGCGCGAGTGTGACTCTCCTGGTTTTGCATGCGTCCATAGGCCACTGTGACCAGTTTCCATCTGGTGGGCCGCGTGTTTGTATGCCAGTTCTTCAAGAGAGGAAACAGGAGGTTTTTTCAGGGTTGGCAGCGCGATTGTAATGCCCAGATGTGATACACACGCCCACCTCATGGAAAGTGGTTACCGTGGCCTATGGATGTGTGCAACACCAAGGGAGTCACACTCGCGCTGCCAATCCTGTAAGCACAGAGAGTTTCTGCGCCGTCAGTATAAAAGACAAAGCAGGACATGCTTTTTGTCTTCCCACTGACAGCATAAAAACTCTTCTGTGAGCTCTGGCTATTAACGGAAACACAACACGAGGTATCCTCACACACTGAGGAAACATAACAGAAACTCTGTACTTACAGGCTTGGCAGCGTGACTGTGACTCCTCTGGTGTTACAATCGTCCATAGGCATAGTTACCGTGGTAACCACTTTCCATCAGGTGGGCCGTGTGCTTGTCTGCCACCTAAATGGTATAAAAAAGGTTATTATGGCTGCGGTATATTTCTTATCTTTTCTCATGGATACATTTCCATCGCTTATGTCGTGGCCCCACATCACACTATGCAAAGGTGGTCAGCTGTGATAACTTCGAGCTCCAGTTGATGTCTAATATCCTGTTCTTTACGATGATTCGCGTCTCCGGCTGCATGTCAGTTTGGTTGTCACTGTAATTTGGTTTGATATTGTTTATACTCGAACTTGGTGCAAATATTGGGACGCGTTCACATGTTACTGATTTGATATAAGTAGATCGTAATAAATTTTATTTAAGGCAATGACGTATTATTTAGACACGGCATACAGGAACGTCGCATCTCTCAAAAACAGCTCAAAATATATGTTTATTTTTGTGTGAAAAATCTACACGGATTGCGCAAAGCCGGTGCTGGTGGGGGAGGGTATGTCGGACTGGAACCGACTAAAACGCACGCTGACCACAGGTCACAGGTTGTCGGAGATATGATTATCTCAGACATATCCCTCTCACCCCGGCTGGCCGCAGACCTTCTCTTGTGAGACGACCCTCTTCGGGCGTGGGGACCACGGAGTCCCCATCTCCCCGGGTATCTCTGTGGCGGATATTGTTGCGGGGGCGGGAGAGATGGAGATGATAGACCTTTGTAGCGTAGCGGTAGCCAACTCGGCTGCTACACAGGAGACCCGAGTGCGATCCCCGCTCAGTGCAAATATTTGTATGCATGAATAAGGATATTTGCATAAGACAACTTGTCACCATCTGAAGTTGTCGGTGTAGCCCGCACAATAAATACATTCGGAATTCATTGATTATACAAAATGTAATAGTTGTGCGTTATTTTAATTTAATTTTATCTTTTTATTACAATTATTAACTAAACAATAGTAGATTATATTGAATACGTAGAATTTAAAAAAAAAAGTAAGTATATTATGTTATCAGTGTGTAAAATTGATGATGATGAGGCGTCATAAAGGAAGCCGAAGACGGTAATCATCAACGACTAAAATAGATAATTGCCCTTGTAGTTTTCAGGTTGTAAACTTTCCATCGTTAAGGTCTTCACATCTTACATCGGGGTGGTGAATAGCATAAGTCTTCTTCTTCATAACTAGTACTTGTACACAATTCAATTAGTAATAAAATATAATTTCAACAGTTATAACGTTGAGAATTATTTTCGCAATAGCGGGTAAAATTAATTAATTCTACTATGCGCGACCATCTAGCATAGACCATAGACTAAAAAAATGAGGTATCTTTTTTTCAGAACGTAGCAAATGGGAAATTTAAAGTTTTAAAAAGATAATATAAGTGAAAATTTTGTTTATTTAACTGATGTAATAAACAAACAAGTTGAAATTATTTATTTAAATAAGTTGCTTGATATGAGCTATTAATTTATTTGTACTATTTTGAACACGATTTTTTTGTGTCGAATTTTTTTTAAGAGCAAATCAACTCAACCAATAAAATTTAAAAAAGAATCTGTAACTCACTTGTGAATTATAGCAAGTAAAAGTCAGTTTGTTGATAGGCCATTATGTGACTAATTAAGGCGAAATTAGAGCCACTTTATGAGCAAGTGTGTTGAAAAATATTATTATTTGATAAACCTCTCCCAATGTACGTCATTGCTTCCGATCCTTCGCCTTCGTAACCCAGTCTATACCAGCCACCTATTAACCTTTTTTAATATTTATATTTCTTATGTTAAAGGTCCTATTCGGTTGCCTGGAAGGTTGCCTGGAAGAAATCGCTTCCAGCGATAAGGCCGCCCATTGTACATTAAACTGTATGCATGCTAACTATAAGTTTTACTGTAATTTATTGGTGTACAATAAAGAATTATCTATCTATCTATCTATTCAGTTCAATAATGTGTTTGAACACGCCTAAACTTACTTTGCTCATAGTATACAGAGTTATAGCTAAAAGCAGATTCGAAAACTGCATTTGATTTGTATTCCGCTCGCGAGGCCCTAGGCCAATAAACAGAGTCTAAACCTAAAATACTCTACAATCCAGACATGTATTCGGCCATATTTTTATTTGTTGGTATTCCGAACGATGAAAAGCAAAGTTTATTCGGCTGGGGAGATGTCTCTGTGTTGTATTTCTTGATACTAGCTAACACTGAATTGTTGTCTCCTCTTTAGGATGTGAGATGTTTTTGATATGGACTTATGTTGTATACTCGAAAACTTAGTGGTTAAAGAGACGGCTCGCTGTGCCAGAAAGGCTATTATAAAATCCAAAAATACTTGGATGATAAACAAGCTTGGAAATTAGCTGTTCACTCAACTATGCAACTCAAGTAAATTTTTGTATTTAGATTAAGTAGAGTAAGTGTATGTTTGTTAATAGACCGAAAAAAAGAAATGCCCGCTGAGTTTCTTGCCGGAGTCTTCTCAGGTCGGGGCCGCGTTTCGAACCGGTGGTCCATTTACTAAGCTGAGATTCATGTTCCTTTTTTGTTGACGTTTTGTAAGTGCCTATATAATGGTCCATACAGAATAAATGATTTTTGACTTTGACTAGAGATCCTAGGTTCGATACCGTTTCTTAAACTGCTTAAAGAAGCTGTTTAGTAGATACAATTAGAGGCGTAAGAGGAATACTAACATTCTTTAAAGAAATATATTTTATACCTAAGTAATTGAAGTTTCCTAACATTGGAAGAAGCCAAGTCCAGCTGTGGACTGCAATAAGCCCATTATTTGATTGATTGACAATAGATTTTTCTTCTACAGAATCATTTATTTTCCTATTACAGTGGACCTAGACCTCTTTCAATCTGCACCATGACACGCATACCTTTGTCTGACGTAAGGACTTTTAAAAAATAATAAAATTAATGCTGATCAAAGTTATAATATCATGAAATTATAACGGCTTGTACAAACATTGCATTCATTTCACTAGAATAGTTTGCTCGCCGCAAATAGCTTCATAACCCAACCACTAAAGTGGAAAGAGAATTTAATTACTTTGCACTGTAGAGCAATGTTTTTACTTGTATCATTTGTTGAAAAAAATGTCGTAGTAATGTTTTATAGCCATAAAGGGGACTCAAACTTCTCTCAGAGTCAAAGTCAAACTCGACTTTAAGTCCTTAAATATTTTGAGGAGACGAGTAGTAGCACATTGAATATGAATTTTAGGGGATTAGTGGGTTTGTACCGTAAGTCACATTTCTTGCAGGAGGTAGGACACGACGGTATTTCCGTCGAATTGAGCAGTCCGACTGGGGAAGTACGTCCACGCTACAGAATACCACGGGCATAATAACCTCGTATTGTGTTCCCGGCGGTGAGCAGGGTAGCCAGAGCTCACTGGAGAGCTTATGTACTGTCTGTGGGAAAATCAAAAGCTTGTCCTGCTTTGTTTTTTACACTAACGACACAGACACTCTTGTGCTTACAGGGTTAGCAGTGCAATTGTGACTCCTTTGGTGTTGCACACGTCCATAGGCCACGGTAACCACTTTCCAGCAGGTGGGCTGTGTGCTTGTCTGCCAACCAAGTGGTACAAAAAAGTCACACTATTGTAGCAATCTTTTAATTTTTGGCATATTGTTCCCAGCTTTAGTATAGACGCATAGAGACTGTAGATACATCGGTAAATTTAAGGTAGAATAATTAGTAACCAGATGAACTAACGACCTGTCCCTCTAGTCAAGTGGCAATACGTTTGTAGAATGAATTACCAGTTGTCCTACCTTACCGGCTGTCCTAAGTGAGCGACGATCACGACAGCGCAGCAACCCGACGCAATGTATAACATGTTCTTCCTTACTTCACATGACGAATTCACGCGACACAATGTAGGACACAATAAAGAGAAATTGGCAATGTACGAGTAGTTGCTCGTACAACCTCTCCGGTTTCGTTCTACGGAATCCTCAAAGGTTTGCAAAGGTTCTCAAGAAGAATTCCGTGAGCTGAAAGGTATAATAAAAAATACTGTAGAAAAAGTACAAATATGTTTTCAATATGTGTTCAATAAAACCGCGGTAGCCTAGTGGTATAGGTAATGGACTGCTGAGACGAGGTCTCGGGTTCGTTCCCAGGTTTTACCATGGCTCACACCAATGACTTTACAATGCTTTTCGAAGTTATGTGTGCATTTATCGCAGGTTTATAAGTGCCTGGTGGTAATGGTAATTGGGATTGGGACCTAAACATAAACTGGCGAAATGTGAGTTCTAGCACGTCTGCCTACCCCTTCGGGGATATAGGCGTGAGTTTATGTTATATATCAATAAAAGTTCAACAAATTCCACCAAGTACCATCAATCAATAAATAGTCTAAAAATATTTACATAATTCACACAGTCGACAAATGTTTCAAATAATTGTTATACGAGTAATATATTCAATTTCCTCACGCAGTCGCCACATTTGAGACTAAAACTCTCAAAATCTCCGGATGCGAGTGTCGTGCACGTACAACGATTACGTGCGGCTCTCCAAATGGTTATTTTAGGAATATAGCGAGGTCAGGTGCGGACGCGGAATCTGCATAGATGTCGAATGCAAATGTGGTGAGTAGTGTCATGGTGACACTTTACATGACTGTTCGTATCTGCGTATTTGACATATCAGGTCCTGTACATATGAAATTGCCGAAATTTTCTTACAGATTCATGAGTTCGTTATTCCTGTAATTTAATAGCCATTTCCATTGTTTATATTTTGTTTGAAAGTTGATTTCAATATTTTACAATTCTGTATTAAATTTTGTTTTTAATTGACAGCTTGTTAAATTAAATTCAATCTTCAAAAACAGTAGGTACTTCCTAAATGCTATCATTTTGATGATAAATTTTGTATTTTTTTTTGTAGCTGTCATTTTTCAAAAATGTAATAAAAGTGTTCGTTAGCTTAATGTCGTCTCATTCATACACAAACAAAAATCATAAAATTTGAATTATCATTCTTAAAAAAAATGCAAAAAAGTTAGTATTGAAAATCCTCAAATTTCTTCAAAAACGGCAATTCTAACAACCTATTATTTGACCAACGATTACTATGTGTGCACAGTGTATTTGATAAAGCATATTTGCATTATTACCTATTTGAAAAATATTACCAATACCAAATACATCCAATTGACAAGTAACTTAGTTTATTTTTTAATTATCAGTTTTTAATTAACCGCGGTAGCCTAGTGGTAGGGGTAATGGACTGCTGAGACGAGGTCTCGGGTTCGATCCCAGGTTTTACCATGGCACACACTAATGACTTTTTGATGCTTTTCGAAGTTATGTGTATATTTATCGCAGGTTTATAAGTGCCCGGTTAAAGACAATAGGCTCGCCACCTAATACATTGGAACCTAAACATAAACTGTCGAAATGTGGGTGCTAGCACCTCTGCCTACCCCTTCGGGAATATAGGCGTGAGTTTATGTTATGTTAACTTTTGTTTATGTTATTTTTAAAATTTCGTGGTGTGAATTCATATTTATACTAGGTATCGGGACTTCTCGCGAATTATACCTTGGAACTTACTATTTCTGCCGACGTTTCGGATGCGTTGCAGCACCCGTGGTCACGACTTGACTAGTCTTGGAGAGTCGAGAGGGGAACATTTTTTGAGCGCCTACCCACCATTACACCTAAGGCTAGATATAATTCGCGAGAAGTCCTATGAATGTAAGTAAACACATACATATTATACATAGAAACACCCAGAACAAGGCAAATGTGTTTACAAATATTTGCCCTGAGCGGGAATCGAACTCGCGATCGATATTACGTATTACGCCGTCGATATTATGCTTTAAGTATTTAGAAATTAATTTAAGACACGGAAATAATGAGTACAAATTGTTTTAAGTAAAATAACATAATCCGCTTAAAATAAAATTAAGGAACTTGTGTCTGAGTGTACAACTTTTCAAATTTCGAGGGGAATCAAGAACAAATAAT
This sequence comes from Eilema griseolum, assembly GCA_963662185.1. Taxonomy (NCBI): domain Eukaryota; kingdom Metazoa; phylum Arthropoda; class Insecta; order Lepidoptera; family Erebidae; genus Eilema; species Eilema griseolum. Next base: position 21,704,221 of record OY759245.1, read on the forward strand.
TTTCGGGGGCAATCAGTAAAAGGGGGAATTGGGAAAAGTACAGCATTTTTTACCGTAAGACTGTTTATGATCGATAGCACTTCGCTTCATTAGTTTCACTACAGTGACAAAAAGTTTTTCCCTTCGAAAGTGAACAATGTATATAACACCGTCGCCGTAAGACGGATATATGTTTTGAAGAATTTGGATGGTTCTGGGCGAAGGTTCTGTAGCTTAGTGGTCAGAGCACCTTGTACGGGAAGGATCGCGGTACCGAATACCGCACGAATCGATTAAATTATTTCTATATCCTAATCCTAATATGTATGTATTTACAAAAAAAAAGTATTTAAGTATGTTTATCCGTATTCTAGATTCCATAACACAAGCTAGTTAAACTATGCTTACCGTGGGTCTAGATAGCGTTGTGTAGAATGTTGTAGAATATTATTATTATTATAATCCTGATTTGAGTAGTTTGCATACTAAATGCTTTAAAATTTCATTCAATAATATATATTATAGCTACCAATAACACTGTAATTTACTTAAAAAAAATATTCACTGAACAATACACAGGACAGAACAAAACACAGAAATTATTTTTCATTAGAATTGTTTCTTAAAAGAAAACTCCGTAACCAAACAACGTCAAAAATCATCAAGCTTTAATGCAAAACGGTGTAAGCAAAGAAGTTGTGAAATAAATTATGATTCGATGGGAGCATAAAAAAGTTGGTTACATAAACTTTTTGTACAGGTAAAGTAACCTTGTTTTGTAATTTTAAGGCTCATTGAATATATATATGGCCGTAGGTAGCTTTTCCGGGCATTGAAAGTAAGTCTGGGAAAGAAATATACTGGAATGTATGAAATGTGGGCTTTTCAAACGCACGGATTGAACTTCCGTATCGGTAAGTAGGTTTTCTGTTAGTTTTTGGAGAATGGAAATTAGACTAATACTGAAATAATACTTATTGGAGGTTTTCATGCTGTCAGTGGGAAGATCAAAGGCTTGTCTTGCATTGTCATTTACACTGACGGTATAGAAACTTTCTGTGCTTACAAAGTCGGCAGCGCGAGAACATCGCGTTTCGAAAATGCATGATTTCTATTCAATTTTGGAAAAAAGGCAGGTAATTCATCCTCACACATTGCGGTATGAAAGAAACTCAAGTTGTGGAATGAACTTCCTGTAGCAGTTTTGCCAAGCGCCTACAATATGGGGTTCTTCAAGAGGGGCATTAGAATGTTTCTTTAGGGTCAGCAGCGCGATTGTAAACCTCTGATGTTGCACACGTCCATAGGCCACGGTAACCACTTTCCATCACGTAAGCTGTGTGCTTGTCTGATACCTGAGTGATATACAAAAATTTATATCTAAACTATCGTTCAACGTTCATCATAAGTTCTTAAATTCAACCCACAAATCCAGGGCCTCAATTCTACTAAAGCAAAACCACGGTTATCTATTTAATTTTATACTTTAAGACAATGAGCTTGAAGTCCGAAGTTGAAAGTCTTTTTGCAGAGCGAATGATAGTGTGATGAACTTCTTTTCATTTAATTTAGAACTTTACGCGTATAAAAATAAAGTCTACAATTTAATGCCGTTTTTTGCAGTGTCTGTGGTATGACAATGATTTGCTGCAGTAGAATCGGGGGCCAAATTGTTTGAATGTAATCTTACACTTTGAGCCCTGTAACTACTCTTAATAGAACTATACTTCATTAGGTATTAATGGTCGGGGCGGGAGCGGCAGCGGGAGCGATGAAGGATCGCAAGCCAAGCTGCCCGCGTACGAAGGCAACTCCGCCCCCAATGAGCGCAGCCTGGGGGTGACGGGTGGAGCCACCTGTCACCCTGGCAGAAGGAGGCCGCGGCGGCGGTGCGCCTCGCGCGCCTCCCCATTTCCGGGGACGAGTTAAGGACTCTGTAGTCCTCACACCCGAGGAGAAGGCCAGATCGTGAGAGATGGCCCTGGGTCGGCCGGGGTGCGAGGGATATGCCTGTTAACTTCACTTTCGGCAACCAAAAACGACCCATAGGCGGCGTGCGTTTTAGTCGGTTTGAGTCCGACATAACCTCTTCCACCGGCTCTGGTGTGCCCGTGGGGATTTTGCGGACGTAAAAAATTCGTTTTAATTTATATCTTTTTAGATTCTTCATGAATTTTCCTATTTATTTTATTATAAACTATGTATTTACGAGTAAATGAAAAAAGTGGTAATTTTTCGAAAATAAAAAGAATAGTCTTATAGCTTATTGAGCGATTCAGAATAATTTCGAAGTAGTTCCGGTTTATTCCTTTAGATGGCGCTAAATGTATGCAGCATCGTCTTCCTATTATACGATATACTCTTTTTACCTGCAGTTTCACTACCATGGATGCCCAAAACAGTGCAAAGTGGAGATAATAATAACTAATTTCCTATATTAGTATTTTAGTTATCGGGATATTTACTATATTGTATTGTTCTGAGTTTACAAAACGTCGGCGCTGTTGCAAGCACCATGATCACAGAGGAGGAACTGAAGTGTTAGTGTTGTGAGTAAATATATCGATCTACCCTCTTTCGAGCTCTTTTACTACGCGTATCTGCACTACCACTGGTTTCAGTCTCACTACAAACACGAACCCGACCTCGATTACGTTTACGACACACGATGCTTACTCTATTCACTCACGATTTTGTTTCGGCTTGTTTCCGATTGTTTCTGCAAAGATGGACCGCTGGATGCGAGACGTTCGGTAATTGAAACCCATCCTCACGATTGAAATTTTTATACTTTTTGATTTCAATCGCTTCCCTAACCGATCTTGGTATATAGTGGCGTTCTGTCGAGAGCACCTGAGGGTTATGTAACTTGATCCAGTGGTCAGTACCGGACTCCAATAAATGTTGAGGCATTGCATATTTATGCGGTTCGTCGTTTTTGACTACCCTGATGTGTTCCTTGATATCCAGTAGAGAGCTATCTTGGGGTGAGCGCAGGCATTACGACAGCTTTTTAAGAGTAGACAACATGGTAATTTTTTTTTATATAGGACACGTCAATTAGACTTCGCCTTGCCTGATGGTAAGCTGAAGGCAAAGTCCCAAAAAAGAGGGTTACCATTACTTACACATACCGTGTGACAATGGTGACACTCAGCTTGACGGCCTCATCATATGCTTTTTCACGCCCCGTTTAAAGGACCCGGGACTGTAGGAGGAAGGAAACACGTGAGCTGGTAATGAATTCCCAGTAAATATCCCGATATCTTTAATACTAGTGGTATGGGTAATGGACTGCTGAGACGAGGTCTCGGGTTCGATCCCAGGTTTTACCATGGCACACACCAATGACTGTTCGATGCATTTTGAAATTATGTGTGTATTTATCGCAGGCTTATAAGTGTCCTGTTAATGGCAATAGGCTTGCTACCTATTATATTGGGACCTAAACATTAACTGGCGAAATGTGGGTGCTAGCAGCTCTGCGTACTCCTTCGGGGATATAGGCGTGAGTTTATGTTATGCTTTAATACAAAAGTGAGTGAGTGAGTGTAGTTATAAAATAAACATGTACCTATGTAAAACCAATAGCAACAATACAAAGCTAATATGAAACGCACACCTCTAGTTACATTTAATTAAAAACAGCAATTTAATGTAAATGATACTTTACACAATTAGAGTGGGACCACAGAATCCTTTGTGGTCCAATTAAATATAATTTGAAGTTTCGAGTTTCGGGACCATTTTGGGTACAAATTAGTTCCAGTAGTGGCTGCCGACAGTCTATAACAATGGTTTTAATTTTAATAACGAAGCACTTCTGAGTGGCTTAAGGTTTAACCGCATTTTATATAATAGTTAGATTTTATAATAATAATAGGTACTTGCTGTTATCCACAGCTCTCGTGTGGATGTCGGTTATCATGACTTTTGGATATATCTCTGGGTCAATTCTACCAATTGCGATCAAACAAAAGTATAATTATGAATATGACAGTCTGCTGATTTGATGATACTTGATCATCAAATCATCGCAGAAAAACAGACAAACAGAGAAAAATTCCAAGAAGAAGAAGAAACAGAGAAATATTTTTGGGCTTAGTGTCGTTATTTTACCTTTTTAATACCACATAGGTGGCCTATGGACGTCAGGTAGGACTATCAGGGGCATTCCACTCGTGCTGTCCTGTTCTATAGTATGCTTTCTTACATAAGGTGATCTTCACAACGTTTTTAAATTTATTGTCAGGCATACCAAGGACCGAATCAGGCAATTTATTATAAAAGCGTATACCTTTTCCCCTAATAGAATCACTAACTTTGGCAAGCCGATAGCATGGAAGGAGCAGTTTATTTTTATTGAGCAGATTTCTGTCTGTAATATCACTTACTTTTGTAAAATTACTGCATAGGTGCAACTACCGTTTAATACTAACAACAGTTTATGCGAATATCACTCATTGAAATACAACTATTTATTTGAGATTATTTTATTATTTACACTAAGTCTCTCACTGTGGGCTGCCGGCGCCTTCTTCTGCGAGCAAGTAATGCTCGAGAAGGAGGAGGCGGGGCGGGAGCGGCAGCGGGAGCGAAGGAGGATGACAAGCCAAGCTGCCCGCGTACTGAGGCTGAGCATTGGAGATCGAGTAACGACCTCCTCCCATGAGTATAGGCCTAGAAGTGACGGGTGGAGCCACCTGACGGGCAGAAGCAGGCCGCAGCGGCGGGGCGCCTCCCCGTTCCCGGGGACGAGTTGGGGACTCTGTGGTCCCTACACCCGAAGAAGGCCGAATCGAGAGAGATCGCCCTGGGTTGGCCGTGCGAGGCATATGCCAGTCAACAATGATATGGCACCCAAAAATGATCCTCAGACCCCGTGCGTTTTAGTTGGTTGTTTCCGTCCAATTGAACAAGTAACTCCGCCCTACAGAGTACCGCTACCATAATAACCTAGTGTGTGTGTTCATGGCGCGGTGGTGAGTAGGGTAGCCAAAGCTCACTGGAGAGATTTTGTGCTATCAGTGGGAAAACCAAAACTTTGTCCCATGTATTGTCTTTTACACTGACGGCACAGAATTTCTCATTGCTTACAGGGTCGGCAGTGCGAGTGTTACTCCTCTGTTGTGGCTACGACCATAGGCCACGGGACTACTTTCCATCAAGTAGGCCTTGTGCTTGTCTGCCACCTAAGTGGTATAAAAAAACATATGAGAGTAAAACTCCCGGCGCTGTAGTGTACATAGTTTTTGAAAAAATTTTTTTTTTTTTCAATGTAACCACATGCCATAAAAAAAATGCTGAATAAAACCCATATTACTATTAATTGTCCCATATATTACACAATACAACCACTTATTGTTATATAGACTTGATTACGAGTTCAAAATAATTAATTTATCGGTATACAAGACCTAAGACCACAAAACAGGCCGCGATTAAGCTAATATGCGTTCCTAAGAGCAATGCGTGTAAGATCTCGCCAGACAGAGATTGATAACGTAGTCTTTACTAATTACATAAGCTTTGGATATCGCGATATGTATGAATATTACATTACTTGGGCTGATGTATTAGCTTGAGGTTCAATCGACTAGATATATCTAATCGCTGATTCAATTTGTCTGATTTATGTAAAGACTTCGAAGTTCCGTGGCACCCAATGATTTTAAACTGAAGATGAGTTATCTGTATTCAAAAATGGCGATAAAAAATGATCCTCAACCAATAAAGGAAAGCTTACGCCAGAACCTCTTACCTCAATCTTCAAATGTAACCGCTTGCAGGTTACGTTGGCTTCAAGTCTGCAGCACCAAAGATCTTGGTGAAATCTCACACACTCAACAATAGAACTGATACTGCTTTACACAGTACACAATAAATAAAACTCAATCAAGTTTTATTAGGAGGTAGGACACGGCTGTATTTCCGCCCAATTGAGCAGTCCGACTAGAGAAGTACCTCCGCCCTACCGAATACCGCGTCTATAATAACTTCGCGTCGTGTTCACAGCGGTGAGTAGGGTAGCCAGAGGTCACTGGAAAATGTGTGCTGTCGGTGGGAAGACTAAAGGCTTGTCCTGCTTTGTCTTCTACACTGACGGCACAGAAACTCTGTACTTACAGGGGTGGCAGCGCGACTGTGACTCCTCTGGTGTTACAAACGTCCAAAGGCCACGGTAACCACTTTCCATCAGGTGGGCCGTGTGCTTGTCTATCTATCTTGGTGAAATCTCAAACACTTAACAATAGAACTGATATTGCTTTACACAGTACACAATAAATTAAACTCAATCAAGTTTAACGGTTTTTCACAGATGAAATTCATAATTAGTAGTACAAAAAGGACAAGACAATGTGCTAATGACGTCATCAATCACTAGTATTTAGTGCAGGTGATTTAACTAGCTTTTGCGTTGCTCCAAGCATCAATCTTATAATGTCAGACGAAGTGTAAACTTCTGAACATTTATTACGGAGCGCAAAATGAGCTTACCTGCAATCTCTCCTGCTTTATTCAGGCATCCAAGGCTTTTACTACAAAACATTGTGGTTGCGCCGATAGTAGAATTTGTATTTTTTCGCTCAATAGTAGTAATTCAAATCATTGACACTGAACACACGCTTCCTGTACCCATCTCCCTCCCGCACTACCTTTAAAGTGAGATAGCAATAGTTTTCGCCCCGCTCAATTGTCAAAATAGCCGCATCTTGACTTCCGCTTTGAACTAGCAAGCAACAATGGCAGCGGCGCGCGCGCGACTCTCAGAAATTAATAATGTTTGTTGGATTTTAACCGCTTTCATAGACCTTTACCGATCGGATTGTGCCTCTCGTGTGTCCCTCAAGTGATTTAGTGATGTGGGCAGCAGCTCCTGAGCCAGGAAGAGAAGACCGGTGCACCGGCCCAGCCAGCACGTGGCGTAGTAAAGGTTAGTGCATCCTCTCCTAATTTCTCGGGTTGCATTCGATGCCTAAACCACCTCCGCGGCAACCCGATCACCTATCTTGTTTGTTGTGTAAAGTATCATATGAAACAGTTAGCTTCACCCCCCGCCAAATACAGTCCACTAGCTCACGTGGCGAGAATTGCGCCACCAATCTTTTTGGTCCCGGTTGAGCCGGATCCTTAGTCGTAGCTCGCAATTTGTTATTTATTCCATAGGGAATAAACGCACCGCACCTAAATACCTAGTTATTTTAGTAGAAAACCCCGCATCTAGGCATTTAGGTTTAGATCTTAGGTATACTAGACACCCTAGTGCATAGGCACAGTGTAATACCTAACGCATTTGGCTATTTCAATTTCTGAGTTGTCCGTTCGCCGCTAGTTTCGCATCGTGTTTACCTGATACCTACATAGGTTAGGTACGTGGTTATACCTCGCTCGCATTTCTCTTATCGTATCGATCCTTAGTCGTAGTTTCGCATTTTGTCATTTATTCCATTGGGAATAAACGCACCGCACCTAAATACCTAGTTATTTTAGTAGAAAACCCCGCATCTAGGCATTTAGGTTTAGATCTTAGGTATCCTAGACACCCTAGTGCATAGGCACAGTGTAATACCTAACGCATTTGGCTTTTGTTTTTATTTGTTTCAATTTCTAAGTTGTCCGTTCGCCGCTAGCTCGCATCGTATTTACCTAATACCTACGTGAGTAGGTACGCGGTTACACCTCGCTCGCATTTCATTCAAATTCATACGAAAGTATTTTAATTTGAATAGATATTACGCAATACTTAATCCCTGAAATAACAGTTGAACCTAGACAGCGATCTAGCTCGCGTAGGTACGATCTGGTTGTTGCTATGCGCATTTGTTCAAGCTTGCACTGGCAGTCATAAGTACCTACCTACCTACGGATATCGCTCGCGCCGCGTCGCTGCTCTGTACCGTTAAGATTAAGTCATTTCATTTGTTGTTTACCGCACTTTAGTTTGATATTTATTTGTAAAAATGCCCCCAAAGGTTGGTAGTACCGATAGTAAAGTTCAATTGAAACTTTTATACGCTAAAAGAGAAATGATTTACTCTCGCGTACAATCGATTTGTGATAATGCACTTAAAACCTCTGATTTGGCTATTAGAGATTCGTTCTTGTGTTCTATAGAAAACTTGGATAGTTTACGCGCGGATTTCGAATCCTTAGTACATGACATCAACGTTTTAGAGTTAAATTTAAATCCCGATTACTCAGTGAGTTATCAGGCCTTGTCGTCGTTTGACGATTTGTATTGTCGTATCAAACGCGTCGCTAGGAGTTTGGAGAAACCGTCTGACCGACCCAATCCCACTCGCGACCGACCTAAGTTGCCACCAATTCAGATACCCGAATTTGATGGTAACATCCGCAATTGGTGTTTATTTATAGATAGTTTTGAGAATACAATAGACAAGAACGATTCGTTGACAGATCACGAAAAATTGCATTATCTCGTTGAAAAATTAACTGGTAAAGCTATAACCGTTTGCGCTGGAATTACGTTTAGTGCCGAAAATTATAATTTAATTTTAAATACTTTGAAAGCTAAGTATGAGGATAAAAGATCGGTAGCTAATGCATATTTGGATCAGATGTTTGATTTGAAAGCCATTACGGCATGTAGCGATCAAAACTTAGAGAAGTTTCTAGATGCTTTCGCATCATCTGTTCGCGCCGTAAAGAACCTAAAGATCGATGACCTCTGCGACTTCTTATTTTTGTATATGGGTTTAAAGAAATTAGATTCCGAAACCATTCGTTTATTTGAGTCGGATCATCGCGGCAATAAAATTCCTAAGTTCGAAGACTTAGAAAGTTTTGTTCGCGAGCATATAAAAATATTGCAACGCTCTTCATCGAAACATGAAGGCGCGAAGAAAGTTGTTAGTTCCGAACGCAAAATAGATGCGTCATCGAAGTCACTGAAGTCAACTCATACTTATGTTAATACCGCACCAGCACATATACAATCACCTGTTTGCTCTTTGTGTAATGCTCATCATTCGCAATTGTACAAGTGTCCGGGTTTCCTAAAATTATCGCCTAGTGATCGTTATAAATTTGTTCGCGCTAATAATTTTTGTTTTAATTGTCTCGGTACTAAACACCGCGTTGTTTTATGTAATAGTAGAAATAGTTGTCGCAAATGTCAAGCGAGACACCACACTTTACTTCATTTTGAAAATAGTAATGCCGCATCCAATGTGAGCACAGTTAGTTCGTCGAGCGGTGGCACACGGCGGGCTGCGCCACAGCCGCAGCCCGCGCTCGCGCGCGCTCCGGCCCGCCCGGAGACCGCTGCGAATGACGTCACCTTGTGTTCGTTGTCCGCTAGTGCTGCGCTCACTACTGTGGTTCTCGCGACTGCTCGCGTCATTATTGTTGATGCATTAGGTAAACCGCACATTGTTCGAGCGCTATTAGATGGCGCTTCGCAAAGTAATTTTATTACTCAAGATTGTTGTCAACGTCTTGGTTTCAATGTTAATAAGCGTTCAACACGCTCAGTGGTGAAGGGTTTTGAAGGCTTACAGTCAGCTGTTCATGGCACCGTTAGAACAAGGTTTGGATCTCGTTTTAATAATAATATTTGGTTTGACATGGATTCGCTCGTTATAGATAAAATAACTGAACAGTTGCCTACTGTCCCGGTTGACACGTCTTTATTAACGAAATTTAAAGATTTGCCTTTAGCTGATGAGACTTACGCTGTTCCTGGAGTCGTCGATATATTGATCGGCGCTTCGATTCTCCCGCACCTCCAGTTATCACGTAAGGTTCAAGGGGGACCGACGTACCCCGCTCCGCACGCACTAGAAACAGTTCTTGGTTTTGTTATAATTGGTTCCGCACCCGCTTCTATAGATAGTTTTAGTCACTCGACTGCTTCGTTCTGTTGCACCGTCGAGCCGCCACTGGAGTCTACCATCCGCAAGTTTTGGGAAATTGAAGAGGTCAATGTCCCACCTATCCTAAGCCCTGATGACAAGATGGCTGAGGAGATTTATTGTCGCACGACTACTCGTGATGAGCAGGGTCGTTATGTTGTCGCGCTCCCTTTCAAGGGAGATATTTTTTCGCTCGGTGACTCCCGTGTATCCGCTGAAAAACGCTTTCTTTGTTTAGAACGAAAGATGCAGGCGTCTCCAAAGTTAAAGCAAGCCTATGATGAGGTTGTTAACGAATATTTAGATAAAGGTTACATCTCACCTGCGCCTGCGGACACTGACGAGACTCAGCCTTCGTACATTATCCCGCACCACGGAGTTATTAGAGAAGATAAGCTTACTACTAAACTCCGCGTAGTTTTGGATGGCAGTGCTAAGACTAGCACTTCCGTGTCGCATTAATATTAGTAGAATTTTAGCTTTTTCGGACTCAACAGTCGCTTTGTGTTGGGCCCACTCTTCGCCCCATCGTTGGGACACATTCTTCGCTAATAGAGTGGCAAAAATTCAATCTGAATTAGCGCCACAAAATCTCTTTCACGTTGCTGGCACCGACAACTCAGCCGATTGTCTCTCTCGTGGATTGCTTCCTTCGCAAATTTTAGATCACCCGTTATGGTTTAGTGGACCGTCCTGGATTCATGCCGCGTTAGATAAGTGGCCAGTTAGTCAATTCAATCCCACTACGGTTTCCGAACCACCCGAGGAGAAGAAGCACTCGCTTGTTGTATCGGTCCCGCGTGAAGAGTCCCTTATTTTGTTGTTGGCTAATCGCGTCTCGTCTTGGTCGAGACTGTTGCGTTGTGTTGTTTATGTAGGCCGATTTTTGAGAATTTTATCTACGCGTGGTCATATAACCGCCGCTGATTTAGATAAAGCTGAATTGGTCATACTTCGCGAGTTGCAGAAGTGTTATTTTGCTTCTGAATTTAAAAATTTAGAATTTAACAAACCTTGTAGTCGTTCTTTCCGACACTTGAAACCATTTTTGGAAGATGGACTCATTCGAGTAGGTGGTCGTTTGAGAAATTCAAGTTTAGGATTTGAACAAAGGCATCCAGTAGTTCTCCCGCGTAAGGACCACGTATTAGATTTGTTAGTAGATTATCATCATAAGGTGAATTGTCACGCTGGTCCCGATTTGTTAATGTCTATTTTGAGACAGAAACACTGGATAATTTCCGCTCGTAATTTGATTCGCGCTAGAGTACACAGATGTGTACCTTGTTTTAAACTCCGCCCGCGTTTTATCGCGCCTGAAACGGCCGATCATCGCTCTTGTCGTGTTGTTCAGTCCGCAAAACCTTTCGTATACACCGGCACAGACTTTGCTGGGCCTTTCAAAGTCACTATTGTTCGTGGTCGTGGCATTCGCTCCACGAAAGCTTATGTTTGTTTGTTCATTTGTATGACAACTCGCGCGGTTCATATAGAGTTGACCGGTGATTTAAGTACGCTAAAATATTTGCCCGCAATAGATGTTGATGACGATAGATTGCACCTTCTAACTCGTCACGCTCTTTTAGATAGATTAGTCCAATCGTTTTGGAATCGTTGGAGAACCGATTGTTTGCACACGCTGCAGTCGCGTCAAAAATGGAATACTCCATCTAACCCAATTACTGTAGGTACGGTGGTAGTCCGTATGACTGGGAATGCGCCTCCTTTGCATTGGCCTCTAGGAGTAGTAGAGGAAGTTTTTCCCGATTCCCGCGGGATAACTCGTGTTGTACGGGTTAAAACCTCAACCGGATCGTATCTGCGCCCGGTTGTTCGCCTCTGCCCTCTGCCTAACCAGCAGTAGGCACGAGTTCAAACCTAGGTTTATATTTTAGTTGTTATTTCCCAAACCTAGATTTAGATTAGACTTTAGATTTGTTCCGCATTTTTCGTTTTGAAGGTAACCCTTCAAGCCGGGGGGAATGGTTGCGCCGATAGTAGAATTTGTATTTTTTCGCTCAATAGTAGTAATTCAAATCATTGACACTGAACACACGCTTCCTGTACCCATCTCCCTCCCGCACTACCTTTAAAGTGAGATAGCAATAGTTTTCGCCCCGCTCAATTGTCAAAATAGCCGCATCTTGACTTCCGCTTTGAACTAGCAAGCAACAATGGCAGCGGCGCGCGCGCGACTCTCAGAAATTAATAATGTTTGTTGGATTTTAACCGCTTTCATAGACCTTTACCGATCGGATTGTGCCTCTCGTGTGTCCCTCAAGTGATTTAGTGATGTGGGCAGCAGCTCCTGAGCCAGGAAGAGAAGACCGGTGCACCGGCCCAGCCAGCACGTGGCGTAGCAAAGGTTAGTGCATCCTCTCCTAATTTCTCGGGTTGCATTCGATGCCTTACCACCTCCGCGGCAACCCGATCACCTATCTTGTTTGTTGTGTAAAGTGTCATATGAAACAGTTAGCTTCACCCCCCGCAAAATACAGTCCACTAGCTCAGGTGGCATGAGAATCGCGCCACCACATTGGCTCCAGTGATTACTTCTACTGGTTTGACTAACACGACTAATAAGTCTCTGACATGTAAGTAAGCAAGTACCATCTGATCTTAAACCCTGAGAGAATAGCTGACGTCAGAGCCTCTTCCTTTTGAAGTTGGGGTCCCCGACATCCTTCGTAGGCACCCAGGTGTAACATTCGGGTATTATTCAGGTGTGTTTTATCTGTCCCCAAATAATAATATTAGTCAGCAAAATATAGATCTGCCGCCAAATTGTAGTCTCGAAGGACTTGGAATATCTGCGTGCATTAAGGTGAAATTGCAACAAACTAATGTGCAGCACATTTGCTCATAAACTTTTTGTACACCAGCAGTGCACGTATTAAACTGGAAGCGCATTTGGCTTTCGTCTCCACTGGTAAGGCTGTGCGTAGCTTTTGTAAGCACACATTTCAGCAAACTAGCGCGCGAACAAATTCATTAAGCAGAATGTTCAGTTTCTACTCGTCGACACGAGTCTTCTGCCTGTACGTATGTGCGCACAAAGGTATACAGAAGTGCGCGAACATTTCTAGAATGGTCATGCACAATTTTTTATTGGTGGCTTGAGTGAGTCGACCAGAATAAACATTTGTGTCGCACACAGTGCATTACGGTGTCGCACAGTTCAACACACTTGTAAAATACTACCTTTATGACAAAAGAGATTTTTTATACAGTGGAAGACTTTTTAAAGAAATATGCATGTCATTCGTACAGTGGTGCAGCAGTGGCTGAAATGCGTTGTAGCTGCTGCGCTATTATTGTGACTGCAATATTTTTAGTTGCTAAGTAGATATTACTCTGTATACCTAATAATCTGTGTTTGCATGCCAACTTTATGGCAAAATGTGCTTGATTACTATATTTTTTATTTCCATCTTTTGTGGTACCACATTACGTGCAAAAAAATGAATTTAATTGAAGAAAGTGTTCTGCAGACAAAAGTCGATATATTTGGCGGTACAATACATATTTGACGTCATATCTACGGTAAATTTACCATATTTGGCGACAAATTTACGATTTTGAGTATCTACCAACATTTAATGATTAAATGGTATACTTCTCATATACTTCTATGAAAAATAAAATTATCATAACATAATATAAACTCACGCCTATATCCCCGAAAGGGTAGGCAGAGTTGCTAGCACCCACATTTCGCCAGTTTATGTTTAGGTCCCAAAGTACTAGGTGACGAGCCTATTGCCATTAACCGGGCACTAAACTTGCGATAAATACACACATAACTTCGAAAAGCATCGAAAAGTTAATGGTATATGCCATGGTAAAACCTGGGATCAAACCCGAGTCCTCGTCTCAGCAGTCCACTAGGCTACCATGGTTGTTAACCCTGTTACCCTAACTCAAGTCTAAATTTTAATAAACTATTTCAAAGCTGGAGTTTTAATATTATTAAGACTAGATTGGAACTAATTTATCATGTTTTAAGAGCAGAGAGCACTTTAGATAATCTCAACAAAATTCATAATTCGATTAGTACACTTTTTATTAGGTTTCGTGTTGTTGCGAAAATATTTAGAAATACGAAGATGTTGGGTTGCAATCAGTAATTTATATATTAAGAGCTCTAAGGCTACTTTCATTCTGCAGCGTGTCGCCCGGTCGCGTGCAGTGTTCACACCTAAACTATCTATGCTAATGGAGCCGTTCAAGTATTACGTAAGCACTGAGGGGGGAGGTGGGGGGTCTCTGCACATCTTATGTTTGATGACATAGGGGTGGGTTAAGCAGGTAGCAATTACTTTTTCACACATAATAGGGTATGCATTGCCCATACATTAGGTACCCTAAAAAAACAGACATGTAAAGAAATATGCATTTATGTACCAATGTTTACGTAAGCATCGGCGAGAAGGGGGTTTTTTTTTTACGTGCGCAAAATCCCCACGGATACCTCCCCACCGGAGCCGGTGGAGGAGGTTATGTCGGACACGAACCGACTAAAACGCACGCCGCCTGTGGGTCGTTTTGGTTGCCGAAGTTGAGGTTGACAGGCATATCCCTCGCACCCCGGCCGACTCAGGGCCATCTCTCATGATCTGGCCCTCTTCTCGGGGAGAGGGGGGGTTAGAGCTTTGCTTACTTTTGCTGAAATAGGGGAAGGAGGGTTAAATAATAGTAATAAATCTACTATACTTGAACGGCCCCAATATTATAAAGCTGAAGAGTTTGTTTGTTTGAACACGCTAATTTCAGCAACTACCATATCGAATTAAAAAAAATATTTTTGTGTTGAATAGTTCATTTATCAAAGAAGGTCTTAGGCTTTATATCATCACGTTACAACTTAAGGGAGTGGAGCCGTAATCTACATATTGAGAACTCACTTGTACTTTTCCACATTATTTTTAATAGTTATTAGACCTGACCGGTTTTGCCTTACGGCATGCGGCATGCTCAAAGGTTTACAATGACATTTAAGAACATTTCATTAAAAATATTGCGACACTCAAACATATTTCACATGTGGGTAGCTGTAAAATTATGTATAGGTACCAGTCTGGAGCATTGATCGTAAGAGATTCGAAGACTAAAAATTTACGGCTTCTAAGGGGTGATATTTATTTAAAATATGCCACGGGCGGAACCAGGGCGGCTCAGCTAGTTACCTATATTTTGTATCATCTATGTCCTATGCAGCGACGAGTAGGCACACGCGAGGCGCGCGAGCTTCGGTCAGGCATTGTCCTACGTGAGCGACAAGTACGAGAACGCGATGAGTTTGGGCGCTCATAAATATCAAATGGTCGTTTTCCTTTATTGTGTCGCGTGAATACGTCATATGAAGTATGGAAGAATGTGTCACGAATCGTGTCGCGTTGCCGAGCTACCACACTTGTCGCTCACATAGAGCAACGGGTCAAGCATTTGCACCGGTCGAAACTCGCCGATTTAAAAAAATTGGTTGATCGCGAAACGTCCGGCTGAACCAGCAGCGCTGGCAAACGGGAACACGTTGCAGAATGAAAGAAACCTAATCGATCAGGTATTTGACACTTACAAACGTTAGTACATTGATCGAATTAAAACGCCTTTGCAGATGCGCTTCCTTGGCAGTATTTTACCGTCAACACCATGGTGAGTGTTCAGATGAGCTCTTCCAGACCACACGTGCAGGGCTTAGATGTCACCCTCACACTGTTCTGTATATACAAGCAAGGACCAAGCGGTTTGGAGACTCTATTCTTTGCCGCACCACCAAGAACTGGAATCCATTACCAGCTCACGTGTTTCCTTCTTCCTACAGTCCGGGTCCTTTAAGCGGGGCGTGAAAAAGCATTTAATGAGGCCGCCAAGCTGAGTGCCACCATTGTAACAATACTTAGTGTCTGTAATGGTTACCCTCTTTCCTGAGACTTTGCCTTTAGCTTAACATCAGGCGAGGCGAAGTCAAGTTAACGTGTCCTAAATAAAAAATAATAATTTAAGGATTCTAATTCAAAGTCAAAGTAGAAAATCATTTATTATGTTAAGATCATTAAAAAGATACTAACAAAACGTCACAATAATAAATAAAATACCGTTGTATCTGCAACAAAGCAGCTCTACTGGCATACGATAATGTATATTTGTCATACTAATTGATGCCGACTGTACCCAATCCAAATGACATTGAATAACGCTTCAAAATATGTTGTAGGTATAATTCAAAAGAAGTTAGCGGCGAAAAAAAGACAGACGCGTAAAAGTGACTTTATTTTTCACAACGATGAAAATACAGAAACCAATATTTTTTCAGTGAAATTTCCAAACGGATTAGAGACGATCCCTGACACTTACAAGTCATAACTCACTCCGAACTCACGCCAAGTCGGTTAAAGAATATATTTGAGATGTAAAGGGTGTCTTAACAAAAGGTGTCCGTCCATCATCACTTATAAGTCGTAGAGTAGCTGCATAGATTAATGACGCACCATTTATTCTGCCAGGGGAGGGCAGGGGGAGACCAGGGGTAAAGATATTTTGTACATACGAAGAAAATACTAAGTTGGAGATATAAAGTCAGCTGGGAACTGTTCTGTTAGCATTTTTTACTGTTAGTAAATGATTTTGACTGGGTTTTACATATAACATACATATAATCACGCCTTTATTCCCGGAGGGTTAAGCAGACGTGAATTAACATCTACATTTCACCAACCATTGAATTCGGTCCCACGTGAGCCTATTGCCGTCTTCCAGACACTATTGTTGACTCAAGCCATGCATCTGATGATTCTGAGGCTGAGTATGCTGTATATATCTGTCTGATGTTAAACAGCCCTTAGTCGCCTTTACGATACCGCACGGGAAAAGAAGGGGTGGCCCAAATTCTAGTCTACCGGAAACCACGCGGCTTTATAATTTTTTACAATAGATTATACAATGCTAAAGCATAACTTTGCTAAGTTGATGTTTATATGGGTTCTAGAATACAGATATATATATATATATATATACGTTGTCAAACCCAGATTAACATAAATAAACCTGAATACAATAGTCTTCAGGGCCCAAGATAACCTCACCTCCTAGTCTGTACGCCCCCTGACTAACAGAGCCTCTCTGGTGTAGACTTTTCTGTCAGATTTGGGAGGACAAATGGAAGTGGCTCTCGTAAATGTCTAGATAAGACTAATTTATTATGGGTTAAGCTAATTGTAATTTTTTTTAGGTATACCAATTAGGTGACTGACCAGAACACGTCCCACTTGATGAAAAGTGGCTAGCAAGTTCCATAACACAAGCTTTGAATGTCACCGGGATTAATACTTAAATGAAGAAGAAATACGCTCGCAAGCTAGTCAAGTCGGGTGCTGCAACGTATCCGAAACGTCGGCAGAATTAGTAAGTTCCATGTTTTAATTATGAAGAAGAAATAGTCTCGGAAGCTAGTAAGTATTACACTTATGAAACTAGTATTTTTTTTTATATATAGATCATGTAAATTAGACTTTGCCTTGCCTGATAGTAAGCTGAAGGCAAAGTCTCAGAAAAGACACACATTACACATACTATGACACTCAGCTTGACGGCCTCATCATATGCTTTTTCACGCCCCGCTTAAAGACCGGGGGCTGTAGTAAGAAGGAAATGCGTGAGTTGGTAATGAATTCCAGGCCTTAATGGTGCGACAGAGGAAAGAGTCACCGAACCGCTTGGTTCTTGATCGGATGTTCTGAACCTTGTGTGGGTGACATCTAAGACCTGCACGTGCTGTTCTATGTAGGAAAGGGGAGGGTGGGACTAATCGGAAGAGCTGATCAGAACACTCACCATGGTACAGACGTCAGTTCCTAAACCGCTGTTTTCATGGCCTCCTAAACTTCTGTTTAAATCCTTATTGATCTCGTCTGAGAACAGGAAAGGCGGATTGCGGCATTCGTCTTGATTACGTCACTTCTCGCATTACGAGACGGGCTTATGTCAAGTTCTTTAAATTTTTAATGTCTTCAATTATTGCGGGACTAGAGGAATTATTTCAACAGTTGTCTAATTATTAATTGATGTAATTATCTCCATTATTTAGGCACTGGGAACTGCCTAGGACTCAATTTAGGTCGAAACTAAGGCAATGGCTTATAAATAAATGTTTTTATAATCTGCAAGTATTTTTTGATTGCAAATGACTAAATATATAAATATTTATTATTCTTGACATTTCCAACTTAATATAATATACTTTTTAATTTGACATATTAATTTAGTAATGGTAGTACTTGACATTGTAATTTAACGACATCGATTTATTGAAGTAGGTATATTGACAAGAAAGCTCATTGACATTAAAATTATTATAATATTATTTTATTATACATCTAACCTGACATTTCTGACAATTTCATGATAAATATTTGACATGATAATTGGAATGAAAATGTTGCAGTTTGTTCTATCGCATTCATTATTAAGACATCTGTTAATTAATTCATAAATTTATTTTGTGTACTAAGTTACTTATAATAATTTATTTTTGTTTCGAATATAATGTCGACTGTGTAATTTGTGCAGGTATAATGGGTTAATGGGCACTAACCAATGATGTTTATATTTATATGAGATAATAACAAAAACAACAAAGTAAAAAATTCGTATGCCTAATGCAGGCGAGATATATTGTACTATCCACAATGGAAAAATTAACACCTTTATCTTCGCCGTGTCTCTTACGAATAAATTTTCATTTCATTTTCATTTCATTTCATTTCAACATCGCGTTTCGATAACATATGATTTCAATTTGATTAAAAAAAGGAATCGTAAATAGTAAAAAATTAAATAATAAAAAATTCCGCGTGTGGTCAGAGTAGAATTTCGACCACCCCATTTCTTCCCATGCGGTGTCGTAAAAGACGACTAAGGGATAGGGCTGTTTAACATCAGATAGATATATACAACCCAGACTCCGCCTCAATCACGCCTTAATACCCGGAAAGTAAGGCAGAGGTGAATTACACCCATATTTAAGCCTATTGCCTATTGCCGTCTTCCGGGCACTGCCGTCTGCACCGCAGGGATACACAATAAACACACCGTATTTCTTTTATGTCGTAATAATTATTACGTCACCAACTATTCTCGCTGTTTTCTTTAACACATATTGAATTAGAATGAAAAAAACAATCAAATATTTTAAGATTTTTAAGATTACATTCACCTTGTCATTTAAATTTTCAGTTAATTTAATTTTTCTTTTGTGAATCTGAAGTATAATTGCCATACGGAATTTTGTTCGGATAAAAGTCGAATATGTTAAGCGGTACATTAATAAGGTCTTGTACTGAATAAATGTTACATAAAGCAGTGTGCTAGAACAAGATAAGGTTCCTTCGTCAGAGAACAAAAGGAAGATAAATATAAACATAGGTACATAAAAAACATATAATCACGCTCTTGCCCCCGGAGGGTTAAGCCGAGGTGAATTAACACCCACATTTCACCATAATTGTATTCGGTCCCACGTAATAAAGGGTGAACCTATTGCCGTCTTCTGGGCACTATTGTTGACTCGAGCTATGCATGGTCACACATGGTCACACAGTCCAGACTCAGCCTCAGGCTGAGTCTGGACTGTGTTTCATTCTAATTCAATATGTGTTTCACTGACTGTGTTTCATTCTAATTCAATATGTGTTAAAGAAAACAGCGAGAATAGTTGGTGACGTAATAATTATTACGACATAAAAGAAATACGGTGTGTTTATTGTGTATCCCTGCGGTGCAGACGGCAGTGCCCGGAAGACGGCAATAGGCAATAGGCTTAAATATGGGTGTAATTCACCTCTGCCTTACTTTCCGGGTATTAAGGCGTGATTGAGGCGGAGTCTGGGTTGTATATATCTATCTGATGTTAAACAGCCCTATCCCTTAGTCGTCTTTTACGACACCGCATGGGAAGAGATGGGGTGGTCCAAATTTTACACTACCCTCGAGTGTGTGGGGACTACAGAGTTCCCAACTCGTCCCCGGAAACGGGGAGGCGCGCCGCTGCCACGGCCTGCTTCTGCCAGGGTGACAGGCGGCTCCACCAGTCCACCCCCAGCCTCGCGCTCATGGGGGTCGGAGATCGTTCATCGATCTAATGTATGTATATATTATATAATACCCTAATGAAATTTGGTACATAGACAGAGTAGAGCTTGAAAAAGGACATATGCTACCTTTTATAAAGAAAGACAAAAGAAAAAATCATCTATAATATACCCAAGGGAATATCCTGGAATAGATACCCAAGGGTTGCGAGAGCAGGAACAAAATACATTCAGGCAGAGTCAAAGGCAACAGCTAGTAAGAAATGAAGCTTGAAATTTATTACATTCTGTACCTACTCGAAGGTGAATAACATATTTCCCGGTCAGAAAAATCTACTCTGAGAAGACAAGATTGCTTTGATATTAGCAGGAAATTAATTTTCCTACAAACGATATGAGATAATAGGGAGGTATGTTTCGTAGCGGTCAAATGAAAACGATACTTCAGTAGCTCCAGGTTCAATAGTAATTAATATTATGTAGGTATATATGAATATTTCTAAATATATGATTCTATATATAATAATTGAATGTGTTTACAAAAAAATATATATTTAAAAATTATAATCCAACTACTGATAAAACTCGACTACAGAAAAATCACTCTAAAAAGTATTAAACAAGACAATTTTTTTTTATACAACTTAGGTGGCAGGCATGCACACGGCCCACCTAGCATGACCTATGGACGTGTGTAACACCAGTGGAGTCACATCTGTGCTGCCGACCCTGTAAGAACAGGGATCCCACTGACAGCACAAAAACTCTGCAGTGAGCTCTGGCTACCCTACTCACCGCCGGGAACACAACACGAAGTTAATATAACCGCGGTATTCTGTAGGGCGGAGGTAAGTACTTCCGCAGTCGGACTGCTCAATTGGGCGGAGATACCGCCGTGTCATACCTCCTCAATATATAATATATAATCAATAATAATATTTAGTCGTATGCCACTTCTCCCTAGAATGTATTGTTTGATGAAGTGAGTGAAATACGACCACGGCTATCCTTGATATTGTATTTTTTAATACTTTTTAAGACATGATTTTTCTCTGTGGAGCCCGGATCTCCGAATTTCTTCAGGATCGGAATATAGCACCGAAAGAGATTTCGGTTCCAGGATTGACGGTGGCGATCCGGCGAGCAGACTCGCCGCGTCTAACGATGTCGTGAGAAGATCTTCTGCTGCGTGTGACGCAGCAGGGGCATGTGCCTGTCCTTCAGTTGTCGGCGCACAAGGGGCACCCGTACAGAGCCATGGACTGTACGATATACGCGTAGATTCTCCTGCAGGAGTCATCTGGACTCCTCAAATTGGGCTGCAGGCGCGCCAGTGCGCCGGGCCCATCAGTTTGAAACCCAGACGAACAAACGCGTTGGAGATGTCGAAGGACACCGCCAATATCATCTCGCTCCGATCGACCCCATCCTCCGCCAGAACCCTCACGCGCATGATGGCATCTCTGTGGAACGCGACCGGTGACAGCCATATTGGGCATCCGCGTGATCTGGCCTTTCTCTAGATAGAGGCTCGACGAGGTATATGTAAGACCTTATGTTACCATGTTTATGAGCAAATAAATTATTATATTCTATAGGCGTTTCGCAGTTTTCTAGCCTAACTGTGATACGACTGAACTTTGATATTTCCCGTGAAGCGGTCACCATCTGACCTCCAATTGGCGAAATCGGAATTCTGTAGTTAGACTAGTCGATTTTTTGACGGTTCCAAATACCGGTAACAACTTATTAGAACTTTAGTAGAACATAAAAGTGGGTAATTACTTTGACTATATAATTACTCTCCGAGATAATATTCTCATAAAATTGCTTTATAATTGCGGCTTCATGCCGGTGAGAAATAATTTAATTAACCTTGTTAAATACAATTTGTAAGTGAGAGCGGTGTACTTAGTTATATGAAGTAGAGGTAAGTACTCGCAAGAGAGAAAGATTTTAAAATTTCATTTTTAGACGCAAGACACAAGCAGTACATATATACCTATATAAATTACAGCTCTACCACAAAACACTGTTCTGTTTATTCCCCACTGTTGTGTTATTCTAAATCTTTTACGTGAAACTTGGGTAATAAGTTAGTTAATATTAAAATTGTAAATTACTACTCCCTAGAATAAAAAGGTCTTATGAATAATCAAGTCTTCGTTCAGTTTTCTCGACGAAAGCAAGTCTGCTTTCGTCGAGAAACTGCTAAGTAATTGCTACTCAAGTTTTTTTTAATACAGCGTGGTCTCATTATGGCAAAAATAATACTTCTTATTATTTCAAATGTTTATCGCACTACAACGTACTAGAAGAGGGCCAGATCGTGAGAGATGGCCCTGGGTCGGCCGGGGTGCGAGGGATATGCCTGTCAACCTCACCTTCGACAACCAAAACGACCCACTGGCGGCGTGCGTTTTAGTCGGTTCGAGTCCGACATAACCTCTTCCACCGGCTCCGGTGGGGAGGTATCCGTGGGGATTTTGCGCACGTAAAAAAAAAAGGGCTGTTTAACATCAGACAGACATAGACTCAGCCTCAGATGCATGACTTGAGTCAACTATAGTGCCCGGAAGACGGCAATAGGCTCACCCCCTATTACGTGGGACCGAATTCAATGATGGGTGAAATGTGGGTGTTAATTCACCTCTGCCTAACCCTCCGAGGATAAAGGCGTTGTTATATGTATGTATGTAACTGAATTACCTAACTTATTATGTGATATAGCTGTACAGTTAAAACCAAACAACATAATATGATTGAAGATTCTTAGAAGCACGCTCAGACCAGATTTCACTGGTCGAAAATGAACCATCTTTGGGTTGAATTTCTGAGAAACCTCTAAAACTTGTTGGTTTAAGAACTTAGTTCATACGTTGGAACATCACTTAGTGCTTTGTATCAAATACTAATCTATTAAGTAATAAGATTCTCGTTGAATTTAGACAGAGGGAGCCACTAGTAGGATGACACGGGTAAGCCAGCCCCGTCGTAGAAATGAGGTGTAGCAGAAGCGATATCCTAGCGAATTGTAAAAAAATACATACATACATACATACATAAAATCACGCCTGTCTCCCATAAGGGTAGGCAGAGATCACGGATCTCCATTTGCTACGATCCTGACATACTACTCTCGCTTCATTCACTCTCATTACATTCTTCATGCATGCTCGTCGGTTTAGAGTACTCCTGACCTGCCCCTTTTCTAAAACTTCCCCGATTTGGTCCAGGTATGTGCGCCTAGGTCTTCCCCTTCCTTCCTTTGTAAAAAAATATTCTTCAAAAAGTTAATATCCAGTGCGGGATGTCCACAATTTAACGATAGACTCAGGACACTATTAAGTTAGACCTAAGTTGTAAAGACGAAGGTTGACAAAGTCACCCCAGGTTGCCGGCGGTGCGTTTATCTGAGACATATCCCTCGCACCCCGGCCGGCCCAAGACCGTCTCTTATGAGACCGCCCCCTTTGGGTGTGGGGTCCACGGAGTCCCCATCTCGTTCCCGGTTATCGGGAGGCGCGCATCGCGCTCCGCCGCCGCGGCCTGCTTCTTCTAAGGGGACAGGTGGCTCCATCCGTCACCCCTGGACCCGCGCTCATGGAGGACGGAGGTCCGAAGGGCGTCTCCTTAACGAGCATTGTTTGCTCGCAAAAGGAGGCGCCGGCAGCCCACGGCGATGTGAAAGTCTTAGATACCGAGAATAGTGACTAAAATGACGTTACTAGTTTCATAAACTTTATCTTAGCGTTAATCCCATGCAATCGCATCCAAAGCATTCACTTCGAAGTCTGGGGTCCGGTTTACAAGTCTACCTGCGGATTTGTCTTAACTTTTTTTAGGTGGCAGACAAGCACACGGCCCGTCTGATAGAAAGTGGTTACTGTGGCCTATAGACGCGTGCAACACCAGAGGATACTTCGATATTTTCCGTGAAGTGACTACCATCCGACCTCCACTCCCCAATGGCGATATTGAAGCTTTTTTTGGCATATTAATCAAATCCTGAGGAATTTTATTAAATATTTTTAAACACTACCTACAAATGAATCACCAACCTTGTGAAGCCTAAGTTTTGGTACAACTAGTTTATTTTTGTTTCTCGTATTAAAATTGTGTACATCAGATAGTTTTTCGAAAATATTTAGGTTTTTTCGTACATATAAGATATTATCATAAATGTATTGAGAAGCAACTGTTAAAATATTAATTTCTTTGAAAACTTCTTTCAGCGAGTCACGGGGTCTGAGGCTATAGATCGCTCGTATCGCTCGTTTCTGTAGTACAAATATTGTCTCAATATCGGCAGCTGAGCCCCACAGCAGCAAACCGTATGACATAATGCTATGGAAGTAGCTAAAATAAACTAATCGTGCAGTTTCCTCATCAGTCAGTGACCTTATCTTTCTAACCGCATAGGCAGCTGAGCTAAGTCTTCCTGCCAAGTCTGTGATATGAGAACCCCATTGCAGTTTTCTATCTAAACTTATTCCAAGAAAACTGTGGTATTGACTATTTGGACAGATTCATTATTCATTTTGATATTAATCTGTCTGTCTGTCTTACATTAGGCATAGTAAACTTTACACATTTAGTTTTCTTCGCATTGAGCAGCAAGTTGTTACTTGTAAACCAATGCAATATATCAGAAAGGGTATTATTCACTTCGTCAATTACTACTTTATGTCTATCAGTCTTAAAAATTAATGATGAACTTCCGCTAATAAGTTTATGGTTTCTGGTGATGAAAACTATGGCTGCTCCTTAATGTTATCATTACTACTAATTACAACATTAATATTACAAGTATTAACTTTAGCTTGAAATAAAGAGATTTACCTTGCTGGAAACCATAACAAAAACACTAATTTATCTTAACAATTCTGTTAGAAATCTACACATTCACTGCAAGTAGTTTGAATGGCAAAATTTGAATTAATACATCAACATATCAGAGATATATTATTATTAAATTAAATACATGCCACAATCTCTCGTATTTATTGCGAAATTTATTTAATATTTCTTGAAATTCACACACAAACCTTTCAAGGTTTTTGAAATTTATGCGCGTATCGAAAACTGCAAATTGCACTTAAAACAATGATAAGTTCAGACTACCTATACTCCGAGCGTGCGCGATTATTGTCACTCTTGGGTCCAGCTTATGATAGCACGATTACAGATGAGTGCAAACACTGACTACCATTGCCTTTCTTATATCAGCCATTGCATAATTCTGAACCAATAGTAGGTATACCTAATATAATCAATACAGTTATGACATCATACATACATTGTGACATAATATTGATATAATATATGGATCTATGAATAATCTACATCTACTATGCATCTCCCACTTTTAACGTGACAATGTGCGCACGTGACGTACTATCATCACAATTTAAATACATATACAAAGTAACACATAGTAAACTAATCAAACCCCCTTCTCCAGCAGTCTGTAAACAAACTTCACGTTGATTGGATTACGTTCGGTGACGGTACGCATATTAGAAATGAATTTACAATACTCGAACAATAGCTTTAAGTTACTGCTTGGAGGCTCACCTAGATTATTTTAGGGTATGTAATCATTATTTTTAGTATTGTTCCCGGTTAATCAAGCCATGCATCTGAGGTTGAGTCTGGGCTGTATATATCTGTCTGATGTTAAACAGCCCTATCCCTTAGTCACCTTGTACGACACCGCATGGGAAGAAGTGGAATGGTCCAAATTCTACTCTGGCGGAAACCACGCGGTTAATTAACGGCACTTAATTAACAGCTAGAAATAATTCATTTACTAACAGCGGTCATCGCGAGCACAATTGTAGCTTTGTCGATTCCATCGCGAAAATTGTAAATATTGAACCTGGCACTCAACATTTAAAATATTACATCAATATTTAACATAAACAAGTACAACCAAATACACAAGCTTCTCTCACGAATGCCCGTACTCTACACACTTTCGTCGTAACTCGAACAAAAAGTATTTGTATTCTACACAACAAATACAGAAACAAAAGCAATACATACAAAATAGACGTAGAATAATGGTCGCCTCTCAGCTTGACGCTATCCGCGTAGTGATGCAGACAGCACTGATTTTCAGAGGCGGTCATGGTAGGTCTCAAACTATCACCATATCATAACGTCACCGACTGCAGGCAATCAAAAATGGCTATGCCCTCGGTAAACAAACGGCTCACGAAACGTCTCCTAAACTTAGACAGAATAAGTCTAAGAACTGTTATGGAGACAATAACGGGGCACTAGACTAGCCCCTTAACAAGCATATGTACACCATCGGTGTAACGGACAGCCCACTCTGCAGGGGATGTTTTGTTGCCGAGGAAATGTCCGCCCACTCAATACTGAAATGCGAGGCAGTAGCTCCCCAATGATCACAAATCCTCGGCACAGTGAGGTTGCTCCGCGAAGCCTGTGAAGTCCCCAGTAAGTTTCTACGTTTTTGGGCGGAGCTAGACTGGCTGCTCTAACCAGTAACTCTGAACGCACAATGGCATAAAAGGGAGGCTAGGTGTGGACAAAGAAGTCCCAATCAAATCCAAATTATAACATCATAGTATATACTATACTAAGCATCAACATCATAATAAAAATATCAAACGCGCCAACAGGTGGTCCAGTCCAAACCGACAAAATCGAAATTCAATCGCAAAAAGCATACAATGAAAAAAATATGTTGTTTGAACCCACAATAAACATCAGTACATTTCTAATGGCAGGCCATTAATCATTTATGTACTCAATTTTTACCTTACTTCATGAAAACTGGAGGGCTACCATGAAACATCCGAAAATTCGGGATGGCATTAAGCATGGACGAAAGAAGCACTTATTCTATGTAGATAACATGAAATCCCGTGGACGAATAAATAAATATTCTACAACATTCTATCACAACGCTAACTAGACCCATACTAAGCATAATTTAACCAGCTTTTTTTACGTGCGAAAAATCTCCATGTTTACTCCCCCCCACCCTCCGGGGCCCGTGGGTTATTTCGGACTCGAACCGACTAAAACGCATGGCGCCTGTGAGTTGTTTGCCGAATGTGAGGTTGACAGGCATATCCCTCGCACCCCAGTCGACCAAAAGCCATCTCTCTCGATCTGACCCTCCTCGGATGTAGGCACCCGAGGAGGGTCAGATCGAGAGAGATGGCTCCTAAACCACAGAGTCTCCAAAGATAGGTGTAGGTTTTACCGCTTCAACACAGAGGGTGTCCATAGTCAGCCATGGTGCTAGAGAAATGCGTTATGGGGTCACCTTACACCTGATATAAGACCCGAGACGATGTGCAGCCAAACCGTCTACGTCACCGGGGTATCCGAGAGATTTTCTGGAATATTAAAAAAAAGCCTTAAGGTGACCCGAATACGAATCTACGTCTACGAATCAAATATGTCCAATTCTTTTATATCACTTAGGTGGCAGAAAAGCACAAGGCCCACCTTGTGGAAAGTGGGTACCGTGGCCTATGGACGTGTGTAACACCAGAGGAGCCACACTCGCGCTGCCGACCCTGTAGCAGAGTTTCTGTGCCTTCAGTGTAAAAAAACAAAGCAGGACAAACCTTTAGTCTTCCCACTGACAGCACAAACTTTCCAGTGAGCTCTGGCTACCCTACTCACCGTTGGAAACACAACACGAAGTTATTATGGCCGCGGTATTCTGTAGGGGTGAGGTACATATACTTCTGTACTTTCTGTCGGCTTTTTTTTTTGGTTGATTTAAAAATTTACTTAGTCTACATACAATAATTTACTTGAGCAGCATAGTTGAGCGAACAGCTCATTTCCAAGCTTGTTTTTTTTTTCAAGCCGAGTAAACAGATTTTCCGAAACTTCGATCTGCAACTACGAATATTTCATGGTAGCCCCTTTGGTTGGTAAATTTTAAGAGTCATTACGATAAATTGAGAAATTCATCAAAAGCTCTGTGGGCACACCCACGTACATTCACTAGGACCAAATTGTATTTTTGGGACAGAAACCTTGAGATTTTCAAGTGTAATTACGTGACCAACAATTGTAGGGATTTCTATGGAACCCCGTACTAAGGTTAGCCCATTCAAATGGGGTTATTGTCTGTTAGTATAGCATTATATTTTTGACGATCTGTTAATTCGGGATTACGATTTATGATTCGGTTTATATTGTGGAATATTTTCATGTTATTGCTTTTAATAGATGTGTCAAGAAAAAACGTATCGCTTTTGATATTGCATTGCTTTTGTGTTCGCATGTTTGTTACTCAAGGATGAAAGAGAAATGTGTGAGCATTGTATGTAGGTAGGTTTGTCTAAAGTTTGATACTTTATATTGGGTTGTCGGTGTACAGGGTGTTACCAAGATTGTCCAACCCAATCTCACCTGCAAGCTGTGCACTTTCTATACAACAAACAAGCCTCTGACCCAGGTTAACCACTCAGGGTTGAGAGCTCAGACCACAGTCTCTCCCGGGTAAGTCAATATACACATACAAAACTTTGAAAGCAATGGAGAAATCACTATGAGAATGATCTTATTTTCGCGTGTGAATTGTTAAAATAAATTTGAGTATCTGTATTTAATAATTGGTTCTTCTTTCTTGTACATTCCTATGTATATTTTAAAAAACAGAGTTCCACTCAATCAAAACATTCTCGTTGAACTTAACAATAAAAATCTTCTATCCGTAAACACTCATTCAATTAATCTCAAAATAAGAAATCAGTCCTCCATTTTGAAATTACAACGTAAATCTTAAACAACTATTTGAAATCCCTGTTCATCTTTGTTAAATGATTTCGTCCATGTTTACTTTCCAACAAATTATCTTTTCGACAAAATGAGCGGCGCAGGGTGGAGAGTTCTCGCTTCGATCCCTAAACATAATTTTAACTGTTTTAATATTAATAGGCTATCTCGAATATTGGGCGCCAAATAGCCATTATACTTTGCTGTTGGAAAAATTATGAGCTCCCGAGATTTGTTTCGAAATCAAATCAAAAATTAATCTCTGGCAAATTTTCGACTGCATCCTTCTTGTTTGTTTTGAGTTGGTTTCATCTGTGCTAAACCTAAACGTGGAGGGTGGACATACGGCAACAAATTTACTGGCGTGGCTAACGTGGCTCTGGTGAAATTTCTTGAAAAACTTGACATTGGCGTCTCGCCTTTAATAATTTTATAAACATTTACAATTTACTTGACATTGGCAAAATTACAGCGCTTTGCTGAAGAGACCATTAATAAATGAACATTGATTGAACTGATGCAAGTTAGGAAAAGAATCAGTCATAAAGAGGACAGAATGAGCATTTGCTCGTTTGGTCTATATCCACCTTTAGAAGTAGGTTCATGCGGGTAGTAAAATGTCTAGCTCGGTTTTAACCTCACATTGAGGAAAAGACTAGACTTCTTGTTAATGTGGTGCATTAATAGATAGATAAATATTTATATATTGTACACCAATAGATTTACAGAGAATCAGTATGCCATAGCCTTTCAACATTGAGAGAGGCCTCCAGGAGTGAACTGCGATGGGCTAATTGATTGAAGGTGTATTAAAAACCAAAAGTAAGAGAGAGATAGAGAGAGAAGTACAAATAATTGTTTAATTTCAACTAGATGAATTATTTAAACGTGAGAACCTGTGAGAACTGATCACACATCACTTAAAACAGTGACGGAATTGGTTATGAGCTTTTTGGAGGAGACTCTTGTGCCTAAATTATAAATAGCTTGCACAGCTCGCTTTTGTAACACAAATATTGTTTTTAAATCTACAGAATTACCCCAAAGGAGAATTCTGTAGCTCAAAATACTTTGAAAATAGCTGAAATAATTTATTCATGAGTATGTTTTTTATTAGTATGCTAATTATGAAAATAATATTAATTGATATCAGTGGTATTCTTTCTTCGATTTTCATATTCCGTGGTTTTTATAGAGCCGAAGAGCCTCCTAATACTTAAGAATAAGCCAGAAGCTCTTACCCTTTTGACTGAGAACAATGAAAACCTTCATTGTATTTGAAGAGGGGTTTTGGTAAAATGATAAAAAAAATTAAGACGCACTATGAAAATAAGCATCTCATTAAAGTTTATTTTTTCATTTCATAATGAAATACAATGACGCGCTCGAGACAGATTCTATTTAATATTTGTCATTTAAATAACAGTCAACATTTCTTCAAGAAAATATTAAATAGGTACAGATCCTCTGTGGGTTGGAAGGCTCGGGTAATATTGTTTTTACTAGAACATTATTCATTATTCGATAAATTTCGCCCTTACAACTTAGGTGGCAGACAAGCACACAGCCCACCAAGTTGGTTACCGTGACCTATGGGTGTGTGCAACTTCAGAGGAGTCGCACACGTGCTGCCGACCTTGAAAGAACAGAAAATTTATGTACTGTCAGTGCTAAGCTAGACATGCCTTTGGTCTTCTACAGAATAACACGGCCGTAAACCTCATATTGTGTTTCCATCGGTAAGTAGGGTATTCAGAGCTCACTGGAGAGATTTTGTGCCGTCAGTGGAAAGACCACAGGCTTGTCCTACTTTGTCTTCTACATTGACGGCACAGGAACTCTCTGTTTTTCCAGGGTCGACAGCACGAGTGTGACTCCCCGGTGTTGCACACGGCAATAGGCCAAGGTAACTACTTTCCATCAGTTGGACCGTGTGCTTGTCTGCCATCTTATAGTTGTATAAGAAAACTCAGTACCTATGTATACTGCAATAGACATCTCACATATTGCTGAAAGTTGATAGTATGCTTTGCCTGGTGACGAGGATTTTTATGACTTAAATTTTATCTATTACTGTGGTTGTGGCGCGCTCGACTGTTATCTGACATCACGACCGTCACAGTGCCTAATTTGAATTTTTTTCGCATAATTTATTCGAATAAAACAAGTTATAACAGACGGCTAACAAACAGACTCGAGAGTAATTTATGCCCTGTGTACACAGACCCAGTTATACATAATAACGTGTAAAAATATTCTAATCTACTGGCGTGGGCGAGAAGCACAGGAGTTTCACAAAAGGTCGGATGTTGATAAGACGTCACCCAATGTACCGGCAACTTTTCTATCTTATCCTGCGGTCCGTGTAAAGAGAGGCATATATGCAATTTGTGCTATAAAAAAACCCTTTCCTTGATCAAGTATAGGTATATTTTGAAGCAAAAATTTTTGTTTGTAGCGGTGGATTAGAATAGGGCTATCCTATTAGTTTCTATGATTGTCGTAAAAAGCGAATAAGGTTTAGGGCTGTTCTCCATCTGATAGTATATATATACTCCTTGACAAAGTGTCCCTTTGGCGACAATTAACTCGTCACCTATTAAGAACGTCCCAATTGAACAGTCCGACTGGGGTAGTACCTCCACCCTACAGAATACCACGGCTATAATAACCTCGTGTTGTGTTCCTGGCGGTAAGTAAAGTAGCCAGAGTTTTTGTACTGTCAGTGGAAAGACCAAAGGCTTGTCCTGTTTTTATGTTCCGCACTGAGGGGCGATATTAAACACTAAAAACCTACTTTATACGTACTCTACTACATTTTAATTTGACATTCCACCACACAAACACATGCAACACTAAAAGACTAAAACCTGGAATGACCGACAGACAGAAAAAGTTTGTCCGAAACTACAGAATGAGTTGCTTTGACCGTCATTCACGCTTAGTGGACGGCACTCGTCACGGCGCTAACACGCAACAGCTTTGTCTGACACAGACATTCATTACACGTCACGTCGCGGTATTAAAAACTGACCGCGGTAGACGAGACAGGAGCGTGCACAATATTTTTTGTTTTCATTATTATTCATCCTCTAGGAATTTTCCAGTTGCGTCCAAAGTTCGCACTTTGGAGTCTTTTATTGATTTTTATTGGTATGTCGACTTTTCTGAGAGCAACTGGAAGGCCTGCGACAGAGCCCAAGTCGTTCTTTAGCAGGTACACCAACTACCAGATAACGTTTATACTGGAGATTGATGGAGCTTGATAGAACTAGTTACACATATTGAATGAGGCACTTTTACTTCAACTCAGCAGCCTCTACGGCGTAGCGGTAGTGAACGCGACTGCTATGCAGGAGGCGCGGGTTCGATTCCCGCTCAGTGCAAATATTTGTATGCACGAATATGTATATTTGCATTGGTCTGGGTGTTTCTATGTATAATATGTATGTATTTAAAAAAAGTATCTTAGTATGTTTATCCGCATTCTAAATTCCATAACACAAGCCAGTTAAGCTATGCTTACGATGGGTCTAGGGTCTAGGGTCTAGATAGAGTTGTGCAGAATGTTGTAGATTATTTATTTATTATAATTTATTAACTGTTTCAATATGAGGTTGATTTGAGTCCTAAAATATTGAAGAGACCCTGTACTATATGAATTATATTATACTATCTGTGGCTGTACACAGCGTACGCTCCCTGTTTTACACGTGGTTATGATTGCACATGCAAAGGAAATACCCAATTTTATTCGTGAGAGGCTAGTGTAAGTTAACTCATTTGTACTCCGTCCAATTGAGCAGTCCGACTGGGTTAGTACCTCCGCCCTATAGATTGCTGCGCCCACAATAAACCTTGCGTTGTGTTTTCGGCGGTGAGTAGGGTAGCCAGAGCTCACTAGAAAGTTTTTGCGCTGTCAGTGGGAAGACCAAAAGCTTGTCCTGCTTCGTCTTTTACACTGACGGCACAGAAACTCTGTGCTTACAGGATTAGCAGCGCGAGTGTGACTCCCTTGGTTTTGCACACGTCCATAGGTCACATAACCACTTTTTATCAGGTCCGGCCACCTAACTGGTATAAGAATTTTTTTTTAAAATGAGTTCAAAAAAATAATTCCAAAACTGAGTCGTGTAACCCTGCACTTACAACACATCCAACAATGTTTTGTTTCGTGTTTATCCGAACTTTGTTGTGAACTTGCATAAAAACAATGTTATGAAAACATTATATTATTGTTTTTACAAACCTGTGTGCTAATGGCTTTATATTAGGTGTTTTCGGAACAAAGTTCAGCTATTATTTTTTATTGCGTCCTAGTAATGTAATAATTGTTAAAGTTTCTGCCCTATTTTGTACTACTAAGGTTGCAAATAAGCCCGTGATCCACCCGATTATAAGCTATGATTTTTTGGCGGAAGGTATCATGTCCTTCCAACACCGACCAGGTAATAATCGCATCTGGCGGCCCACGGCCCAATATTTATCGCTAGTGTATCACTGGCCGGGGACTCTGTGGTCCCCACACCCGAGGAGAGGGCCAAATCGAGAGAGATGATCCTGGCTCGGCCGGGGTGCGAGGGATATGCCTCTTAACCTCGCCTTAGGTAACCAAAAACGACCCACAGGTGTCATGCGTTTTGGTCGGTTCGAATCCGACATAACCTCTGCCACCGGGTCCGGTGCGTATCCGTAGGGATTTCGCGCACGTAAAAAAAAACAAAAAAAGGGTAAGAACATGGGGCACCACAACACCATGTAACGATCAATTGAGCTCACTTTTCACTATGCGACGCTCCACATTATTTCCACTCCTATCTCCAATCTCAGCCCAAACCACTACAGTATTCACTCAAACAAATTTAATGTAAACACACTAGATGCACTCAAGATTGCAAGCAAATATAAGCAGAATGTTACTGTTCCCAGGGGACAGAGTAGAACCAAGCAATAAGTAGATTGTCATAAATTATTCATAGAACATTTTTATATTAAAATGTCAAGCACTCAGCAAGCACAAGTCGAAATAGCACCACAAACGCAACCGTACAAAAATAAATAACTTGAATTAGCTTGTAAACTTGTGAACCGTCGTGTCGTCTTACAAAATTCGCCAGAGACTGGAGTACTTATTATAGTTGCTACCGACCCCGACATTACACAGCAATTGAAATAATGTAGTTTAATTTACGTTAATAAAAAAAGTACCGACGAATTATGAGCTTCCGATTGATTTATGCCGGGTACATACCAACTGGATGGTGGCGATCGAATAAAATCATACATTTTGAGGATAATCAATGTTTTTTTTTATACCACTTAGGTGGCAGACAAGCGCACTGACTGTGAAAGTGGTTACCGTAGCCTATGGACGCGTGTAACACCAGAGAAGCCACAATCGCGCTGCCGACAATGTAAGCACAGAGTTTCTGTGCCGTTAGTGCAGAGGACAAAGCAGGACAAGCCTTTAGTCATCCCACTGACAGCACAAATTCTCCAGTGAGCTCTGGCTACCCTACTCACCACTGAGAACACAACACGAAATTCTTATAACCGCGGTATTCTGAAAGGCGGAGATACTTCCCCAGTCGGACTGCTCAATTGGGCGAAAATACCGCCGTGTTCTACCTCCTAGAAAAGTACAAGATCAAAATATGTATGTATTTATTTAAAAAAAAACTAATGTCTAAATTTGTGTATCCACATTCCTGAAGGTATATGATAAACTATGCTTGCCTGTATTACCGGGGATACATCCTAGAATACATGTCCTTGAGATCCTGCCATTTCTTTCACTTTTCTGTGAGCACTCGACGAGACTGGGATCACTATCCTTCCGTCTCGTAGGATAAAACCATAAATATTGTAGACAAAGACAACACTAGCTTTTGATCAAATTAATATTTTAAATATTATCTCTTAATTTCTTTCGTTTTCTAATGAAATACAAATTGCATCTTTTATTTTTTAATTAGAGTGGCGTCAACTGACAACCGGTATAGCCACGGGACACAGCACATACCGAATGGCATTTGTAGTATGTATGTAGACATGACAACCTTTTCCAAGTTCGCACAATAATCATAAAAATAGATTATGATATGAATCAAGGCTATAAGTTACTATTTGTTTCTTCTGTGCGTGTCCCAACAAGATTTTTTTCAATCTTTCATTCTTTAGATTCCGCCACATCGTTTAGGTACTTACTTCGCGCGACTACTACAGCACTACAAGGTCCCACGTTAGTCATCATTCCGCTTCGTTCACTTGATGTGTACCCGGCACAACAGTATGAATAACATTCCCCAAATATATTTATAACTGTAAAAGTCGATTTAATTCCCCAGAACCCATTAATACCAACGGATTTTCAGTTTAAATTCACTGCCGTAATTTCGTGAGTGCATTTATTTTTCAATGAGTTCATAACATAAAGAATGCTTTTATTGAGAGAGAGAATATAATATTTTGAGATAATGAATCTGAGTTGTAAATTTAATATTACTGGTAAAATTTGAGCATAATTAATCTATTAAATATTTACGATTATTGATTTACTTTATCAA
Organism: Eilema griseolum; assembly: GCA_963662185.1. Lineage (NCBI taxonomy): Eukaryota > Metazoa > Arthropoda > Insecta > Lepidoptera > Erebidae > Eilema > Eilema griseolum. The sequence goes on from OY759245.1 coordinate 21,739,507, forward strand.
TAACTTATTATATTGTACTGAGCGAGCGAAGCTCCATTCCACAAGGTGATCGATTTTTGGCATTTGTCCGTGTGTCTGTTTGTTAGTCAGTTTTTTTATATACAATTTAGGTGGCAGACAAGCACACGGCCCACACCTGATGGAAAGTGATTACCATGACCTATGAACGTGTGTAACACCAGTGGAGTCACATCCGTGTTGCCGACCCTGTAAGAACAGATATTTTGTGCCGTTAGTGTAGAGGACAAAGCAGGACAAGCCTTTGGTCTTCCCACTGACAGCACAAAAACTCTCCAGTGAGCTCTGGCTACCCTACTCACCGCCGGGAACACAACACGAAGTTTTTATAACCGCGGTATTCTGTAGGGCGGAGGTACTTCCCCAGTCGGTCTGCTCAATTGGGCGGATATACCGCCGTGTCCTACCTCCTCAAATTCCGTCTAAAGTCTCAGTTCCGGTCTAAAGGGCGCATTTTTAAACCGATTTGCACCAAATTTGGCAAGAATGTTCTTCGATTAAAAACACAACTTTTGTCGACAGCTTTTTTTGATAGGATGGAAAATTGCGGAGAAAAGTTTCATTTATAAACGGATCTTGATCATTTTTGTTTGAAACATCAATGACAAGATTCCTCACAGGCTGTTGTAAAAAAAATAATGCCTCGTAAAGATGAACTTTGTTATAAAAAAACAGGTGATAATAAAAAAATAAGTTTAAAACAGAAGAAAAATCACGCTTTAAAAGTATTAAAAAAGAAAATGGAAGAAAGCTAAAAAAAGTGGAGAAGTTTGCCGTAGCGCATTTTTCGAAGCGAAGATCAGGGATTCCAATCCCGCCTGGACCGTTTAAATGTTTTGTCTTAATCTTTAAGCTTTTTTTTCTGTTAGCAACTAAATGCTTTAAAACTTCATTCAATTAATTGAGGTCGTCAATATTTTCCATGAGGCGACTGCCATCTGACCTCTACAACCAATCTATCTGCTGTTACACAAGTCGAACTTTTTAGGGCTCCAACTAAATGCCGTAGTACTGGTCGAAGAACACATAACATTACATAACATAAACTCACTCCTATATTTTTTTATGCACTTTTCTTTCACTTTTCTTTCACAATTTTCTTTCTTTTTGTTTTTTTTTTAATACACCTTGTTTCTAGTTTATTTGCTAACTACACCAAATCTTTTGCTTTATTAACTGTCCATCCCAAGGTTGCCTGGAAGAAATCGCTTCCAGCGATAAGACCGCCCATTGTACATTAAGCTGTATGCATGCTAACTACAAGTTTTTCTGTAATCTATTGGTTTTCAATAAAGAATTATCTATCTATCTATCTATCCCCGAAGGGGTAGGCAGAGGTGCTAGCTAGCACCCACATTTCGCCAGTTTATGTTTAGGTTCCAATGTAACAGGTGGCGAGCCTATTGCCATTAACCGGGCACTTCTAAACGTGCGATAAATGCACACATAACTTCGAAAAGCATCGAAAAGTCATTTGTGTGTGCCATGGTACAATCTAGAATCGAACCCGAGACCTTGTCTCAGCAGTCCATTACCCATACCACTAGGCTACCGTGGTTACCTGGTTTAATATCAATATCAAATCATAGTTTACTAACTCAACACAGTTTACTAGCTCGTCATAGATTACATGTTAGCTCGTAATAGGCACTCCGATTACGAAGCACATGAGCATGGAATTAATAGCCAACCAATCAGCTTTTAATCGCGCGTTTAATTGAAGCCGATCAGCCATAACAACTTGAAGCACACTCCGCTTTAATATTATTTTAATTTCCTGTTCCTAGAAACGCACTAATATACAGGGTGTATTTTTGAAACGGGGCAGTAAGGGCAAGTACCTTAACCGTTGCAGTTACAGCAAAACGTTCTTAGAAGACCTTCCCTAACTTTTTGACATATTTTGAACTGCATTCACAGATTTTGTAAAAAACTTACAGTTGGCAAAAAAAATACAAAAAGTCCAAAAAATTTTTTTTATGCCAATCGATTCTATTTCATGTGGGGATCAAAAAACTCTATGAGACCATTTTAGCTTTCAGTACTAGGAAAGACAGAAATCGCCAAAAACGTTTCCCATACTTTTCGGCAACAGAAACAAATTTCTACGATGGTCTAACTTTTTGTTATGGCCAGGAAGTGGGTAGAATTGACTGTAAAGTAAATAAAAAGAATTTTTACCCTCAAATTTCGAATTTGATTCGAAAATCTGTGTGTTATACTTAGTTTCAGCTGAGAAACTTCGTACGAGTTATTAATTAAGGATTTTCGCTAAAATGTCTTCTAATCGTGAAAAAATAGACTTATTAGAAGCGTATTTTGTCAATAATCGAAATGCGGGAGCTGCATTAGTGTGGTACCGCAATAAGTATCCGTTGCGGCATGTGCCAACAAGAAAGGTTATTACAAATCTTTTGAAAAACCTGGAATTGCAGGGTTCTTTCAAAAGAAAGCGGCAGCCTCGTGTGAACATGGACACGGAGATTGCGGTTCTGACTTATGTCGAAGCATATCCAGAGGTATCGTCCAGGCAAGTCGCCCTTGAAGTAGGTGTATCCCACTCCCTTGTGATAAAGATATGGAAGAAATACGGCTACAAGTGCTATCGATATGGGCGCATAGTTCAAGTGTTACATCCGGATGATGATGTTCGAAGGCTTACTTTTTGCAGATGGCTAAGAGGAAAAATAAGCAGAGATCATGAATTTTTAAATTACATACTGTGGTCAACGAAACGAATTTTTCCAATAACGGTATGTACAACAGAAAAAATCACCACTATTGGTCCAAAGAAAATCCACTAAGAGTTACGGCAAGTCATAATCAGGTTCGCTTGTCATTCAACTGTTGGTGTGGTATAATGTCCAATCGAGTCATAATGGTGGAATTTTATGAAGGGAAACTGAATTCTGCCATGTATAATGAAGTCATTTTACACCATCTTGAAAACGAGATGGACGAATGGCCCCTGTCGGAATTGCGAAAAGTTCATTTTCAACAAGATGGTGCTCCGCCACATAACAGTCACCTTTCACGTTCCAATTTGAGCCGCCTATTCGGTACACAGTGGATAGGTACACATGGTCCAACACAGTGGCCACCTCGTATCCCTGATCTAACACCACTTGATTTTTTTTTATGGGGCTTCGTGAAAAACGAGGTGTATAAGACGACGTACGCCAGTGTTCAAGAGCTCAAGGATGCATTAATGACCATTTTACGTAATATTCATCCCAGAACATTATTAGCCGCCATTCGTTCAGTGCAAAAAAGGATAGACTTATGTATTCGTGAAAATGGAAATCATTTTGAGCAATTTATTTCATAAACCAATTTCTTAAATGTTTAAATGATTTTTTTTATTTAAAAAAGTTCAAAATTTTACCTGACCTATGAGTTTCGAGTTGATTTATCATATTTCCGTACGAAATGTCTGGGAAACGTTTTTGGCGATTTCTGTCTTTTCTAGTACTGAAAGCTAAAATGGTCCCATAGAGTTTTTTGATCCCCACATGAAATAGAATCGATTGGCATAAAAAAAAAATTTTGAACTTTTTGCATTTTTTTTGATAACTGTAAGTTTTTTACAAAATCTGTGAATGCAGTTCAAAATGTCCCAAAAAGTTAGGGAAGGTCTTTTAAGAACGTTTTACTGTAACTGCAACGGTTAAGGTACTTGCCCTTACTGCCCCGTTTCAAAAATACACCCTGTATAATTCACACGCTCATTTCCTTTATATAATTAGAATATGTATCACAGAAATTGGTATAATTTGTATAATTTTATAACATAACATAAAATCGACGCTTCCCGTGACCATAAGGCTGGCCTTTACCTCGCTCAAAGAATTGGCATCGCCATTCAGCGTGGTAATGCCGCCAGCCTCTTGGGCACGGTACCAGTAGAGATCGATGGGGAGGAATTTTTCGATGCCTAAAATTACAGTCTCCCTCTTTTTCTCTATTCCATTTTTGTATATATTGTATAGTTAGCATAGTTTTATATTAATTTGTAAGTAATTGTATATTATAATAGAATATTTTTTGTAATCTATACTAATTTTATTAGGTGTAAAAACTTCTTCGTATTATTGTACTAGACGTTATACCGAACAAAGAATTCGCTAACTCACTTTTAGTTCATAACTATCAATCAATCAATCAATAAATTAGGCCACCGTAGTCGACTGCCAAACGTAGTCCTCTCCCAATGTGCGCCTTTTTTTATACCACTTGGTTGACAGACAACCACACGGCCCACCTGATGGAAAGTGTTTAGATAAGATAAGATAAGATAAGATTCATTTATTTGTAAGAATATTGTATAAAAGTTGTTACAACGTTGGTTGTAGGTCCATAATATTCTGCTGTCTCCAGCGTACAAATATTGAAAGGTAGTAATACAAATTTAAATAATGTCAGCATACAATTAATAATAATTCCTCGTTTAAATGATATAGTCATAATAGAAGTTATATGATTACAAAATGTCAAATCATGGGTTATACAAGTCAAGGTTCACAGAATAAGTTAATTTTAGACTCAAAACGTTCGCTTAGGAAGTCTTTCGTGGAATAATAACATTTAGTCAGAAGGAATTGGAATATTTTATATTTAAATATCTTAAGCTTTAGAGTCTTAAACTGAGCGGGTAGTTTATTATAAATTCTAATTGCCATACAGTATACATTATTAGAAAATATTTGAAGATTTTCTTTGGGCATATGTAATTTGTGAACTCTTCTACTACTTGGTCTGGTTACCAATTCATTATGGAGATCAAACAGACCAATGTGACCGTGGACAAATACACACATTTCAAATATGTATAAGGCAGGCAGTGGTAATATTTTGGTTCGCTTAAACAGCGGGACACAACTTTCTATGGGATGTGCTTTGCAAATTGCACGTATACATTTTTTTTTTGGCCTGAAACGCCAATATAAGGTTTACAGAGTTACTCCATATTATTAAGCCATAACGCAGCACTGATGAGACATTACCGCACCTGATGCGGCTGTGGACCTATGGACGTGTGCAACGCAAAGGGAGTCACACTTGCGCTGCCAACCCTGTAAATACAAGAGTTTCTGTGCCGTCAGTGTAAAAGATAAAGCAGGATCCTCTGCCTTACGCATCCAGTCTGTCTGTTGATACGTATGCAGTAGCATAATATTCCAGCCACATAGGAACTTCATACTGGGAAAAACATGCCTCTAATCCTCGAAGAAACTAAATCGTCCCCGTGGTGACGGAGAAAGAATTCAATTATAACCACCCCATCTCATCTGAAGGGTGTCGTAAGAGGCGACTAACTGAATAATACGCAGACGATATCACTGCGAGAGTAGGAAAACTCGAGATGAAACCCTGTACCAACATTGGGAGAGGCCTATGTTCAGCAGTGGACTACGGTGGGCTAATTGATTGATTGTACTAAATTGTATTTGTATAATCAGAAAATATGCATCCAAATACATGGGTATGGAAATCTCAGAAGGAGTAGGTAAATTATTATTTATTTTTATTTTTTTTATATAGGACACGTCAATTGGACTTCGCCTTGCCTGATGGTAAGCTGAAGGCAAAGTCCCAGAAAAGAGGATCACCATTACTTACACATACCGTGTGACAATGGTGACTCTCAGCTTGACGGCCTTATCATATGCTTTTTCACGCCCCGCTTAAAGGACCCGGGACTGTAGGAAGAAGGAAACACGTGAGCTGGCAATGAATTCCAGGCCTTAATGGTGCGACAGAGAAAAGAGCCGCTTGGTTCTTGATCGGATGTTACGTACTTACTGGGTGTTAGTAATATTTTGCCTACTCCTTCGTAGATATTATTTTCTATATTATTGCCGACAAATGGACAAAGCTTGTCCTGCTTTGTCTTTTACACTGACGGCACAGAATCTCTCTATACTTGCAGGGTTGGCAGCATGAGTGTGACTCTCTTAGTTTTGCACGCGTCCATAGGCCACAGTGACCACTTTCCAACAGGTGGGCCGGGTGCTTGTCTGCCAAACAAGTGGTATAAAAAAATGACCCAATTGATCAATGTCAAAAAGCTAGGGAAGGTATCCTAAGAATATTTTGCTGTAACTACAACAATTAAAGTACTTGCACTTACTGTCCCATTTCAAAAATACATCCTGTATATAAATATCCCCTTTACGTGATATATATACCATCGGGAGCGGCAGCAGGAGCGACGAAAACTGGGACGTCGGAGAGCGATGAGTGACCTCCGCCCCCCATGAGCGCAGGCCCGGGGAGTGACGGGTGGAGCCGCAGGCCTAGCGCGCCTCCCCATTTCCGGGGACGAGTTGGGGACTCTGTGGTCCCCACACCCGAGGAGATGGCCCTGGCTCGGCCGGGGTGCGAGGGATATGCCTGTTAACCTCACCTTCGGCAACCAAAAACGACTCACAGGCGGAGTGCGTTTTAGTCGGTTCGAGTTCGACATAACCTCTTCCACCGGCTCTGAGTATCCGTGGGGATTTTGCGCACGTAAAATAACAAAGAAATATCTACCATTATAGCTGTCATATTATACTCGTAGGTACTTTTAAAACTAAAAGCAACAACGCTTTACCCACACAACACTCGATACATGAGCGAACATATTACCCCAAAGTAGTTTCTGAAACTAGATACCAATCTTCCATATTTACCGAAGCAAATGGGCTGCACTGCGGATATGTGTGAGCCAACATTGTGCCTATTGGATGAGATGTGTATAATATACGCCAGTGATGCTGTATACTTTGTGCTCGATTTATCTAGATTGATGCTTGTAGTAGAGTAATTAGGAAGTTGAATGAGAACATACTTACACAATTGTAATTGCTCACCGCGTGGTTTCCGGCAGAGCAGAATTAGGGCCACCCCATCTCTTCCCATGCGGTGTCGTACAAGGCGACTAAGGGATAGGGCTGTATAACATCAGACAGATATATACAGCCCAGACTCAGCCTAAGATGCATGGCTCGAGTCAACAATAGTGCCCGGAACACAGCAATAGGCTCACCCCCTATTACGTGGGACCGAATACAATTATTGGTGAAAAGTCGGTGTTAATTCACCTCTGCCTAACCTTCCATGGATAAAGGCGTGATTATATGTATGTATGTAATTTCTCCACAGTACTTTTCAGGATTTTTAATTGTTTTTTTTATCTAGGACACGCCAGCTTGACTTCATCCCCCCTGGTGGTAAGCTAAAGGCAAAGTCTCGGGAAAGATGGGGTCACCATTACAGACACTAAGTAATGTTACAATGGTGGCACTAAGCTTGGCGGCCTCATCAGATGCTTTTTCACGCCCCGCTTGAAGGACCCGGGACTCTAGGAAGAAGGTTAAAGTTTCTGAAATTTCGCGAAATACTACTCACTGATTGTGACACCGCTTGGGAAGAGATGGGGTGACCCAAATTCAACTCTGCCGAGAACCACGCGGCCGTTATTAATATCGAGCAAAAAAACTGCTCTTTATGTGGCCAAATTAAATAAATGAATATATTGATTTTTTAATTCTGATTCTTGAATGACGAACGTATGTGATTTGGTTTATGACAAGTGGGTACACTAGCTGAGGTCACAGGGTGACTACTATCGCCGTCCCCATTATAATTATCGTTTATCATCGAACTCGAGAGTTTAAAAATTACCAATTGAATCCGAACCCGCTACTACAGGGATTATAATCATTACAATTACAAGTTTTATCGTTCATTCCTCCTCTAACGTTCAAAGTAGCCTACTTTTTGTCCCCACTGGAAACAAGACGTATTTTTCTCCATTGCGTTCCCAAGAGTAACGAGGGAAATAATTGCCTGCCCAAACAGAGCCCCGAAAGTTTGGGTAAAGCTAGTCTTAGTCTAAGATCGCCAGGTCCCTAAGCATAAAACACACATAGTAGCGTAGTAATAAAAAAATGATTTATGTCCAAGACACATCATGAAACCCATTCAAGAATATGATTTGAGTTGGGAATCGCATCCAAGTTAGTTGCCAAAACTAACTCTGAGTGTCACGCTGCTTGAATACAATTAATTCTGTAAAGTTAGGTGTTACAGCCAATTCCCCTGGCGTGTACCATATTGTGATAAGATATCAAATTGTTACGAGGAGTTACGTTGATAGGAATTATCTATTCGCCTAACATTGTATGAGGAATTGTCGTTTACACATACATACATATGAATAATAATGCCTTTATCCCCGGAGGATTAGCCTGAGGTGAAATTAACACCCACATTTCACGAATCATTGAATTCGGTCCCACATAATAGGGGGTGAACTTATTACCGTCTTCCGGGTACTGTTGTTGACTCGAGCCATGCATCTGAGGCTGAGTCTGGGATGAGATATATCTGTCTGATGTTAAACAGCTCTATCCTTTAGTCGCCTTGTACGACACCACATGGGAAGAGAGGGGGTGGTCCAAATTCTATTCTGCCGGGAACCATACAGCTACCAAATCTAAATTGGTGCTATCTCGAAAGTTATGACAGTAATAAATAAATACTAAATTTCGGCAATTTATTTAGTACCTTTTACTTTCAAATCTAACACACAACATAAGTACTTCATGTTTTCTTAACTCGATGTTTACTAACTCTCTTGCGGGAGGAGACTCGCGAAATTTACTGTTTCTAAGGTTCCAATGGACTTTTACCAGCAGTCCCGTCGCCTGGGGATGACTGCGAGTCGTACCAGCGCCGCTGGTACGTCCAGGGAAGTTTAATGAACATTGTACCAATACGTATCAGTTCTTCATATACTTATGCAGTTTAGGAAGTAAATAATGTATGGTGGTCTGAGAGTTTCTGAGGAAAGTTACAACTTAAGGACTATAGAATATATTATGTGTGTGTGTGTGAGAGAGAGAGAGTGCGTGTTCTTTTTTATCTAGAACACGCCAACTTGACTTCACCACGCTTAGTGGTAAAGGCAAAGTCTCAGGAAAGCGGGTCACGATTACAGACACTAAGTCATGTTACAATGGTGGCACTCAGCTTGGCGGCCTCATCAAAATGTATGTATAATATACTCTTAGAAGCGGGTGTAAATGGCCCTACCAACATCCATTAGGGCTAATTTACCCTACCTACCACACCTGCAAGTCGATACACCAGTTAAACAACGAATAAGACTCTGTCGCATGAGTATCAGAATAAACGGGATATTTACCATGTTTCATTATTTTAAGTTTCCGATATTTCGGCGCTGTTGCAAGCACCATGATCACGGAGGAACTGGAGTAGTGGCGGTGAACAAAGAAAAAGTTTAAATACCTATATCTGTCGCATGATTTTCTCTCAGGTTTGAGAGAGCATTCGACAGTCGCTTTCATATGTCTGATCTACCTCTGAACAAGCACTAACTTATTAATATCAGAAGCTGCTGGATTTCAAATTATAATTTAATTTAAATTATATGAACGTATCTTGTAATTTTAACGTATCTATCCGTTCCTTCCGGCATACCCACATCGACCAATGAGAGCGCGTTATGGCTGAGGTGCCAACAATAGAGTGTCAATTAATGTTTGCCGCGAACTTCCGATGCGTGTGATATGCTCTTCACTTCTCATTTACTTTCCAACATGGCCGTTTAAGCTCTCATACTATGAGAATTGGAACAGCCATGCCCGTGCTGAAGAATAGCAGCTGAAAAATTCAAGTAAGTGCGTACTAACCTGCTTTCTCCTATATCTAAACCTAACAATTTATACAAGGTGTTTATTTCTCTTTATAAACAAAAAATACAGTACACTTAAATTAAACTTTTACAGTGAGGTTTTTTCCTACGTACTTTCACAACACTCAAATTATCATAACAACTTCGCATAAGAGATTTTACAAACAAATAGTACTTGGCAAAACAAGGTAACAACCTGTTAAAGTATAAAGTACAGTCAGCACAACAGTTATAAAGGTTTGAAGTTCATGAATTGCTAATATTCAAAGTTTCTAGAGTCACAGACTACGAGAATTTACCAAAAAAAATGAAAGACAAATGCTAAACTCATTTATGATTTAAGATTTACATGGTCATTCATATTACTAGTGTCGCCGGGATATTTACCATGTTGTTATACAGTGTGTTTACAAGATCTGAGACATAACTTTAGTTAGTAGTAGTGATTTTTTTAGGTTTCTGTACCCAAAGGGTAACATAGGAACCCTATTATCAATTGTACGCCTATCTGTCTGTCTGTTCAGCAACTTCAAAATATTTCAAACAGATAACAGTCCAGAACACTTTGTGCGCAAGTCTGACTCGCACTTGGCTCAGATTAATAAATAGTTAATCGCTTTATTTGTTAGTTTGTTGGTTAAACTTTTTGTGATTATATTGTTACGTGCACGGGGTACAATTAAATGCCGTTCACTCAACGAAGAGACTTTTAGCTCACCACAAACTAGACAATTTACACACAGTACTCTTCAACAGTTCCAGTCGCTCAGTAGTTCACAGTAGTCCACAGTCGTTGCTCAGGTCGCAGGTAGAATCTTCTTCGGTCGCTTAAGTTCGCTGTGTTCGCTTTCGGTCTCAAAGACAGAATCAATCGTGTAGCTATGCGAGCGTGTTTTTATACCTCTCAATTAGGAGGGTCGAACCATCTAGAAAGTTCGCGAGCGATAAATACCTATTCTTTGATCTTGCCGCCACATTCTCGATATTTACCTATTGTTTGTTTTTATTCAAAAGAGTGTGTAGGTACTCGTAGGTAGGTTGTGACTTTGTGTTGACGATTCTAGATTTTTCTATGCCATTCGGTAGAGTACCTCGTCACTAACAATGCGTTTTTATTTCTTGAAGATTCGAATATTAGTTTTCGAGATATCGACGGCGGTCGTAACAATATTATTACACAGCAAGAGCCGTACTTACTTACATATGAAGCGATGCGATGTCTAGTCTTCAGAAGCCTGGTAGATATGTAATATTGAATTTATTAATATTTGTTAATGAAAACTTTGTCTTCAAAATTCGCTGTTTGGTTTAGAAAGGTTTATTTTTTTAAGCCCCGACGCAAATACGATGGACGGGGTGTTATAAGTTTGACGTGTCTGTGTGTGTGTGTGTGTGTATGTGGCATCATAGCTCCTGCACGGATGAACCGTTTGAATATAGTTTTTTGTTCAAAAAGTATATTACTCGGAAGCGTTTGTTTTTGATAGGAGGTAGGACGCGGCGGTATTTCTGCCCAATTGAGCAGTCCGACTGGGGAAGTACCTCCGCCCTACAGAATACCGCGGCAATAATAACTTCGTGTTATGTTCCCAGCGGAGAGTAGGGTAGCCAGAGCTCACTGGAGAATGTGTGCTGTCAGTGGGAAGACAAAAGGCTTGTCTTGCTTACAGGGTTGGCAGCGCGACTGTGACTCTTCTGCTGTTACAAACGTCCATAGGCCACAGTAACCACTTTCCATCAGGTGGGCCATGTGCTTGTCTGCCACCTGTGTGGTATTAAAAAAAAGTGTTCTTAGCTAAATTTTAAAACAGTCGGTCCAAGATGGCCGCTGCCACAAAATAACGGAGTAAATATCTTTCACAACACAACTTGACAACGCTTAATAATACTAGGTACCTATATCAAAGTTAGGGCACGCCGTAGTAGCGGCGGTAAGACCCATCATGGGGGAGTGGCTAGAGAGGCCACACGGCAGCCTCTCGTACCGTCTGACGCAGATGATCACCGAGCACGGATGCTTCGGAAAGTATCTGCGTCAGATGCAGAAAGAGCCAACGTCCGAGTGCCATCACTGCGACGCGAGCGAGGACTCAGGTCCGCCCACGCTCACCGAGTGTCCGACGTGGGAGACGCCGAGGCGGGAGCTTGTAGCGGCCCTGGGAGTGAGAGTTCTCACGCTCTCCACCTTGCTCGCGGCGATGGTTCGCTGCGCGGATGCGTGGGCGGCCGGCGCCTCCTTCTGCGAGCAAGTAATGCTCGTGAAGGAGGAGGCGGGGCGGGAGCGGCAGCGGGAGCGACGAAGGATCGCAAGACAAGCTGCCCGCTTACGAAGGCAACTCGGGCGTCGGAGGTCGATGAACAACCTCCGCCCCCCATGAGCGCCGGCCTGGGGGTGACAAGTGGAGCCGCCTGTCACCCTGGCAGAAGCAGGCCGCGGCGGTGGCGCGCGTGGCGCGCCTCTCCGTTTCCGGGGACGAGTTGGGGACTCTGTAGTCCCCACACCCGAGAAGAGGGCCAGATCGAGAGAGATGGCCCTGGGTCGGCCGGGGTGCGAGGGATATACCTGTCAACCTCACCTTCGGCAACCAAAGCGACCCACAGGCGGCGTGCGTTTTAGTCGGTTCGAGTCCGACATAACCTCCTCCACCGACTCCGGTGGGGAGGTATCCGTGGGGATTATGCGCACGTAAAAATAAAAAAAGGTATATCAAAGTTAAAAGGGCTTACCCACACAATTTATTGTCAACTTTTTGGAGAATGTTTTTTATAACGGGGGTTTTTATAATATCGTTTAGGTGCAGAATTCACTAGTATTATCCCAAACCCTTCAGCTAAACTAAATCGCTAGTATTAGGAGTACTTTAACTTCGAATGGCCAGGATTCAAACCCGGCACCTCTCGATGCTAGCACTGACTAAACCACTAAGCTATCTACAATAAAACAATAGTCTGTAATAGTAGACTTAAAAAAATAGTAATTCTTTCCAGGGCAACTGTGCATAATGCAATTAGGGATTTACCCGTGAATAAATTTAAAGATGTAGTAAAGAGTAAATTGTGCCAGGAAGGCTATTATAAAATCCATGAATACTTGGATGATAAACAAGCTCGGAAATGAGCTGTTCGCTCAACTATGCTACTCAAGTAAATTATTGTATTTGGACCAAGTAGACTTAGTAAATGTTTGTAAATAGACCAACAAAAAAAATTGCCGTAGTCTTCTCAGGTTGGGACCATGTTTCGAACCAGCTGTGGTTCATTTGCTAAACTAATCTTTCATATTTCTTTTTATTTTGACGTTTTGTAAGTGCTGATTTAATGGTCTACTACATAACATAAACTCACGCCTATATCCCCGAAAGGGTAGTCAGAGGTGCTAGCACCCACATTTCGCCAGTATATGTTTAGGTAGCGAGCCTATTGCCATTAACCGGGCACTTATAAACCAGCGATAAATACACACATTACTTCGAAAAGTATCGAAAAACTATTGATGTGTGCCATGGTAAAACCTACTACTATGAAAGAAAAGAAAAGAAAGAAAAGAAAACGCGTTTATTAGACACACACACTCACAAAATACGACATAAAATCAATAACATTAAATACTAAACATGCATAATAAAATACATAATAAAATTATTAAGAAAAACAAACAAAAAATAAAAAAAAACAACAACTACTCAAATAAATTATTGTATTTAGACTAAGTAGATTTGGTATATGTTTGTAAATTGACCAACAAATAAAATGTCCTCTAAATTTCTTGCCGGAGTCTTCTCAGGTCGGGACCGTGTTTCGAACCAGTGGTGGTTAATTTGCTAAACTAATCTTTCATATTGACGTTTTGTAAGTGCCGATTTAGCGGTCTACTTTATAACATAAACTAACACATATATCCCCGAAAGGGAGGTAGAGGTGCTAGCATCCACATTTCGCCAGTGTATGTTTAGGTAGCGAGCCTATTACCATTAACCGGGCATTTATAAACCTGCGATAAATACACACATAACTTCGAAAAGTATCGAAAAGCTATTGGTGTGTGCTATGGTAAAACCTGGGATCGAACCCGAGATCTCGTCTCAGCAGTCCATTACCCATACCACTAGGCTACCGCGTATTTAATGGTCTATGCAGAATAAATGATTTTTGACTTTGAATTTGACTACACTATGACATAAACAGAAAACGTTTAAATATGTATTATATAAAACGATCCAGTATCCCATTTACGTTATTCAGGTATTCAATGGCTCTGTTATAACCGTATGGTACCATAAAGTTCAAGTACCATTTTCACTGCACTAGTGTGAATTGCTTTGCTGTACTTTCTTGAACCATTCACTATGCATGCTTAAAAATATGATAATGTTTTGAGTTCGGGACAAACTACACTCTCTCGTTTACAAGTGCAGCTTCGAAACACCCCCAAGGGTTTTACAGACGGAGACACGGTTCATTTTATTCTGAGTTTTAAATTTTCATATCTAAATATCTGAGTATTTCTTGACTTCTGACTTTTTGGAGTTTTTTTTTTACGTGCGCAAAATCCCCACGGATACCTCCCCACCGGAGCCGGTGGAGGACGTTATGTCGGACACGAACCGACTAAAACGCACGCCGCGTGTGGGTTGTTTTGGTTTTTTTTTTTTTTTTTTACTAGCACCTTCGACCCGAGTTCGAAAGTCTTTTCGTCGCTGCTGTTTATTGGACTCGTATATTATTTCATGTTATTGTTAAGTTAAGTTAGCTATTAAGTTTTCACGCTTTCATTCTTATTCTCTTCATTCTATTCCTCTCTTTTATTCCATCACGCTTTTATTCTACCTTTTTCATACTATGAGATTGAGGGCTTCAATGTTTTTCTATTTATTTATTTTCTTTATGTTTTGTTTCTTTTTGTTTTTCATTCGGCGTGTTTAGCGACAGCAGAGCCGCACTCATGACGGTCACCAACCGTCACGCCCTCCACCCACTGGCCATTGAGGCCAGGGCTTCCATCAAGCGGGGATTGACCCAGGGCAAGGAAATATCCTTGTTCTGGGTCAAGGCCCACGCAGGGTTGGAGGGCAACGACCGAGCAGACCAGCTCGCCAAAGAGGCGGCTCTGCGGTCGAAAATCGCGCCGCATTACAGTCTGTGCCCCGTCTCGTTCGTGAAGCGGGGTCTGCGTCAGGCCTCGCTCCACGAATGGAACGAAAGGTATAGGCTGGGCCACACGGCTTCCGTCACCGGCTATTCTTCCCTTGCGCCCTGGAGGCATACAGGATCGTTCGGAAGATGGGGATCGCCGGTACCACGACCCAGCTCCTTACAGGGCACGGTGGGTTCTCCGAATACTTGAACCGCTTAAAGCTTAAAGTGTAAAGGGGACCCATCGTGCGCATGCGAGCCGGGCGTTGACGAGACGGTCGTCCACCTCCTCGTGGACTGTCCCATTCACTCGAGGGAGAGATTCAGCCTTGAGCAAAGAACAAAATTAACTGTAAGCATTACCAACTTGCCCAAATTTATGACCAAGGAGTACAGGGAATACTTCCTCGAGTACTGGGACAGGATACCTCGGTTGATGAACAAGCGGAATAGCACGTAAGTCTTATTACACCGGTATTTGTTTACAAATACCGGGCAAAATAGGTAAATAAAAGTAAAAAGGAAAAGAGCACACCTGGTCTAGAGATACATATAAGAGTAAAAACAAAAACAAAAGCAAATAAAAAGAAATATAAAATGTAAATAAAAGGGTTGTTTTGGTTGCTGAAGGTGAGGTTGACAGGCATATCCCTCGCACCCCGGCCAACCCCGGGCCATCTCTCACGATCTGGCCCTCTCCTCGGGTGTGTGGGGACTACAGAGTCCCCAACTCGTCCCCGAAAAAGGGGGTGGCTCGCCAGGCGCGCCGCCGCCGCGGACTCCTTCTGCCAGGGTGACAGGCGGCTCCACCTGTCACCCCTAGGCCTGCGCTCCTGGGGGGCGGAGGTCGTTCATCGACCTCCGACACCCGAGTTGCCTTCGTACGCTGGTAGCTTGGCTTGCGATCCTTCGTCGCTCCCGCTGCCGCTCCCGCCCCGCCTCCTCCTTCACGAGCATTACTTGCTCGCAGAAAGAGGCGCCGGCCGCCCACGCATCCGCGCCAGCCACGAGCAAGGTGGAGAGTGTAAGAACCCTAACTCCCAGGGCCGCCACAAGCTCCCGTCTCGGCGTCTCCCACGCCGGACACTCGGTGAGCGTGTGCGGCCTCGAGTCCTCGCTCGCGTCGCAGTGATGGCACTCGGACGTTTTCTCTTTCTCTATCCGACGCAGATACTTTCCGGAGCACCCGTGCTCGGTGGTCATCAGACGGTACGAGAGGCTGCCGTGTGGCCTCTCTAGCCACTCCCCTATGATGGGTCTTACCGCCGCTACTACGGCGCGCCCTGCGCCTGGTCGCCCAAGTCGTAGCTCCCATTCTGGACTTTTTGGAGTATACAGAGTGGGAAAATAAGTCGGGTTCTGGAGGGAAACTACATTAAATCATTAAGGTGACTCATTTAACTTTAAAAAAACATTCTTTCATTTTAAAAAGAAACAAAACTGCATTCAGAGATTAAATAAATAAATAAAATAAATAAATAAAATAAATAAATATTCCACAACATTCTACACAACGCTATCTAGAGCATAGCTTAAAAGCATAGATTCATAGATTCTCTAAAACTCGCTTGCCACACCCGGAAATCGAACCTACTAAAGTCCGAAAAAAAATTATCCTGTATTTTTATGGCATCAGACGATAGTGTAAATCATAAGGATCAAATCTCTGACTGAAAAACCCACTCAGGGTTCAATATTACAGTACTTGAATAGATCTCAGCAACTTCACTTTCATTCCTGTCTTCTAGTAACATACGATGTCCCGCTCTAATACCTCTCGTACTTTCACGCTATACCTTTCATGCCTCTGAGATAGGAGGGGGGTGTTGTATTTATTTTATTATTTTATTTGTTGCAGGGTAGGTAGTTTTAGGGTTGCAGAGTTCATATGGCAGTCGCTTCACGGAAAATATCGAATATTAGCCAAATCCGCCCTTAGACTGATAAAGTGAACCCCAGACGCCGAGGTGAAAGCTTCAGATGCGAGGATCCATACATACATACATATAACGCCTTTATCCCCGGAGGATTAGACAGACTGTGAATTAACACCCACTTTTCACCAATCATTGAAATCGGTCCCTCGTAATAAGGGGTGAGCCTATTGCCGTCTTCCGGGCACTGTTGTTGACTCAAACTATGCATCTGAGACTGAGTCTGGGCTGTATATATCTGTCCGATGTTATACAGCCCTATCCCTTAGTCGCCTTGTACGACACCACTTGGGAAGAGACGAGGTGGTCCAAATTCTAATCTGCCGGGAACCACGCGACTAAAATAATAAATTATATAAATCCAGTGTTCAAAAATAATACATTAAATATTGAATTCGTAACATGATGGATATATTTATTGATATTGACTTATATACCAACGATAATATTGACTCACATGGAATTAATATCATTAATATTGTACTAATGATTATATATATTATGTATTAATTTAATATTTGAGAGATTGATCGCGGAAATTGGCCGCCGTATCCACGACCAAGGCAGTGACTCCCGCTCCAGCTCGTACCTGGGCCACAGGATGGCCATTGCGATTCAGCGAGGCAACGCGGCCAGCATCATGGGCACCTTTGCGCCGGGAACGTAACGAGGTGGGTTGTTCGACGAGACCTGATCGCGAGTCAATAAAAAAATAAAAATAATATTTGCACGCTCTGTGGAGCAAAATATGCTGTATCTACTAGTTATAAGACACAATCTCTGTAACCATATTCAAAGCAAATTAACGATTGAATTGAATTGAATTGAATTACGCAAAATCCCACTATACCGCTATATAAAAAGCCACTACAAAAACATTATTATCAAGAGCAACTTCTGCACTCAAGAAT
Organism: Eilema griseolum; assembly: GCA_963662185.1. NCBI lineage: Eukaryota > Metazoa > Arthropoda > Insecta > Lepidoptera > Erebidae > Eilema > Eilema griseolum. The sequence goes on from OY759245.1 coordinate 21,757,206, forward strand.
GTTGCCATATTAATTAAACTTTGACTTAAAACAAGAACACATGCTAATCTCATAAAATTTTCCCCCAAAACCATTACGGGCGTTTTGAACAATTAATGTTTTTTGTTCTAACAAAACGGTTTTTGTTCGTGATATCATTACAAGCACATTTTGTTTGCCTTCCCGAGATTAATGATATGTCGTAATTACTGATTCAAGTTCAAGGGCACGCCTGATGCCTGACAATGACCTTGAGTTTTTAATGCTTGTAAAGGTTACTGAATATTGAAATAACATGAAAGCAATTCAGTAGCTTTTGATAAAAAAGCCAAATAAATGGAACAGTAATATAGGCTTTTAAGTAATATAACTTTGAGATTGAGATATTTACGCTTGTATATTCTTGAAGGGGTAGCAGAGGTTTTATTTATTTATTTATTACACAAATCTTGCGCCATCACTACAAAAAACTCCAAATAATAATAATAATAATAATTTATTTATCAAAGATGGCTTTACAGTATATATTAACAATAGTCATATATTTATGGCCATAAGCTTATTATGGTGCTACTTGTATTAATACCATACTCACTAGGTAGGTGTATAGTTGCAATAAAATAACGTTTACAGGTACAAGAATTTTTTTTATATATCTACTTTACATATTTCTTACGACCTTATTTCTTACACAAACACAGCTAATGAGTAGGTACAATACAAATCACAAATATAAAAAAATATATATGAATCGGAACTAAACTTAAATAATACAAACGTCACGTCACATTATTATTACCACAGGTATTTTAAACGTCCACAATAATTAATATGTTTCAGGTGTTTTCAATTCAATGTTGACTTTGGCAAAATGTTAATACACCTCTACCTACTCATTTAGGGACTTACACGCGTGAATATATGTATCTATGTGTGTTGTGTTTAATTTAAAACGGAAGTTGGGGCAAGGAAGCTAAAAGCCTTATTAAAGAAATAGGACAGAGGCTCATCGAGGCGACCTGTGACACTCGTTCCGGGTCGTTCCTGGTCCAAAGGCTGTCCATCGCCATCCAACGTGGCAACGCAGCAAGTGTTATGGGCACTTTTGCACCGGGAGCGATCAGGGGCGGGTTATTTGATTAGTACATGGACTAAGCATTGCTTGTTGTTTAAAAAAAAATATGAATATATTATCAATATACAAGTTCAATAGCCAATACCCAGCCCTAGTATATTTAAAGAAAAAAGATTATCCTTGTAAACGGACCCAGTTTTCTATATTCATTCTCATCAATCAACGCAAGTAATTATGAAGCACAAAATTCGCAGCTGACTTTACGCTTCCTTAGCTAAATTTCTTTGTTAATTGAAAGTTAATGTTACGTTAAATTAGTTCTCAGTTGGATGATATTATGTATAATATTAATAATGCCGGGAACTCCCGGCAGAGTGGAATTTGGGCCACCCCATCACTTCCCATGCGGTGTCGTACAAGGTGACTAAGGGATAGGGCTGTTAAACATCAGACAGATATATACAGTCCAGACTCAGCTTTAGATGCATTGCTCCAGTCAACAATAGTGCCCGGAAGTCGGCAATAGGCTCACCCCTTATTACGTGGGACTGAAGTCAATGATTGTTGAAATGTGGGTGTTAATTCACCTCTGCCTCCCTACCCCTACCCCACCTAACCCTCCGGGGATAAAGGCGTGATCTAGAATATGTTATTCTAGACTAAAATCTATTAGAGCGCGATTGAAAAACTAACATCCAAACATCTTCACAAAATTTCACATTTAGCTTTTCACAATCTAGCTTCTGCCTGCGGCTCCGCCCGCGAGGTCTAATCTACGCCTGTACCAAATTTCTTCAAAATCAGTTTAGTGGTTAAGCCGTGAAAGTGTAACAAACAGACACATGTTACTTTCGCATTTATTTATTAATATGGATGTATGCCTCAAGGACGTTGCTTATACGCGGTCTATGAAGTATTCTTTATTGAAGAATAGAATTAAAATAAAGCCTTCAATACAATGCGAAAATTTTCTATCGAAACTCTTTTGTGATTAACCTCGTTCAAAAGAAACAATTTATTTCAAAAATGGAACATTAACAAGCGTTTCTATTGGTTGTAAAATTGATTATGTTTTAGGCGCGCTTTTGAAATTGTTCGACTGGATTTTGTTAAAGGTTGTAATTGTGATGCGAATTGCATTGGAAATAATACAAAGGAAAATATTATTACGAATGTTTGGTATTAAAACGGTGTTTAGGGTCATTGTTAACTAGGTTGTGGGGTCTGGAACCGCTACGCAGCGCACCCTGGGCAACGGGAACGTCAACGCTTCTCACTGCACTATCTGAGGACCTAAGATGGTGTGCAGTTGTAGTAAGTTAAATTCTGACATAACCACCACCGTAGGACACCGGGGAGATATCCGAGGAAATTTCCGTATGAAATAGAAATAGGATTTCTGTTTAACTGTCATTATTCAACGGCACTACGAAACTTTCCAACAATTTCGTTCTTAATAACTTGTCATAGTCAAGTATTCGCCACTGCTTCTCTGGACTAATGTATGGTATTGTCCTACGTGAGCAACAAACGCGATAGCGCGCCACCGCGACGCGATGCGTGACATATTCTTCTATACTTCACATGACGTATTCACGCGACACAACGTAGGACACAATAAAGAACAACGGCCATTTGAAATTTGCCGCGTCATAACGCGTCGCTCACGTAGGACAACAGGTAAGACATTTGACGCTCATTGCATACGTTGACTACTGTCATAAACACCAATTCCCATACGTTACTCATTCTATTCTACAATATGCCGTCTAACGAACGCTATGATAAATTATTTATTATGAATATTGTAGTTAATATATAATTTTACTAAGTTAAATCAATAAGCCACATGGTTCCTGGCAGAGTAGAATTTGTGCTACCCCATCTCTTCCCATGCGCTGACGTACAAGGCGACTAAGAGATAGGACTGTTTAACATCAGTATTCGGTCGTGGACCGAATACAATGATTGGTGAAATACCAGCCGCGGTAGCCTAGTGGTATGGGTAATGGACTGATGATGAGGTCTCGGGTTCGATTCCAGGTTTTACCATGGCACACACCAATGACTTTTCGATTTCGAAGTTATGTGTGTATTTATCGCAGGTTTATAAGTGCAGCCAGACACACATGGCAATAGGCTCGCCACCCATTACATTGGGACCTAAACATAAACTGGCGAGATGTGGGTGATAGCACCTCTGCCTACCCCCTCCGGGGATATAGGCGTGAGTTTATGTTATGTTAAATACGGGTGTGAATTCACATCAATTTCTTTTTATACAACTTGGTGGCAGATAAACACACGGCCCACCTGATGGCAAGTGGTTACCGTGACCTATGAACGTGTGTAACTCCAGTAGTAGACAGTAGTCACACCCGTGCTGCCGACCCTGTAAGAACAGAGATTTTCTGTTCCTTCGGTGCAGAACACAAAATCAGAACAAGCCTTTGGTCTTACCACTGACAGCACAAAAACTCTCCAGTGAGCTCTGGCTACCCTACTCACCTCCGGGAACACAACACGAAGTTATTATAGTCGTGGTATTTTTTTATACCACTTAGGTGGCAGACAAGCGCACGGCCCACCTGATGGAAAGTGGTTACCGTAGCCTATGGATCTGTGTAACACTAGAGAAGCCACACTCGCGCTGCCAACCCTGTAAGCACAGAGTTTCTGTGCCGTCAGTGTAGAGGACAAAGCAGGACAAGCCCTTAGTCATCCCACTGACAGCACCAATTCTGTAGGGTGGAGGTACTTCCTCAGTCGGACTGCTCAATTGGGATGGAAATATTGTCGTGTCCTAACTCTCCGGGGATAAAGGCGTGATTATATGTATGTAAAAGACAGAAAAGAAAGAAAGCAAAAAATGTTTATTGCAACACAGCATACAGTACAAAAAAAAACAGAATGCAAAAAGAGAAAATAAAATAAAAATACAATATAATTTTTATATACTGTGGCGGGTGAGGTGACACGTCATTTTGATGCCAAATATGACATTTGACAATGTCATGTATGTATGTATGTATGTATGTTAAACAATAGGTATTTGATGTTATATCTTCTTCATCTTAGCGTTTTACCCAGTCTAGTTCCAGTCAGGTAACCGAAGCTTTCACCTAAGAGTCTAGGATCCACTTTACCAGTCTATTTTCTGTGTAGCGACTGCTATCTGACCTCCACAACCCATAAACAATATCGAAGCATTACAGCTAAATCAGTTATTGCATGGACTTTTTAAGGCTCCAATTACCCGTAACGAATGTCATAGATGTTACTATGGCAACCGGGACCTTCGGCTGAACGTACTCTCCGAGGCACGACCAGACCAATGCAAATACCTATATTCATGCACACAAATATTTGTACCGAGCGGGGATCAAACCCGCGCCTCCTGCATAGCAGTCGCGTTCATTACCACCACGCCACAGAGGCTGTTCTTGTAGGTATTTGATGTTATATATTCCCGCGTTAAATGTAAGAAAAATGCTTCTAAGATAAAAGCAAAATTTCTTACGATTTATTGTACTCGATCTAGTCTGTAACTAGGTCTCACAGAATGTCGCAGTTAATAAACATAAACATAACATAAACTCACGCCTATATCCTCGAAGGGGTAGGCAGAGGTGCTAACACCCACATTTCGCCAGTTTACGTTTAGGTTCCAATGTAACAGGTGGCGAGCATATTGCCATTAACCGGACACTTATAAAATAAAATAAAATAAAATGAAAAGCCTTATATTTCTCCAGTTTAACAAATTAACTTACAATTATGTTGTTTCTTACCTAAACTTAATTAACAAAAGAATTAAAAAAAATGAGAAACCAATGCCGATTCCACTTATAAAAAATCATATTATAACCGGACACTTATAAACCTGCGATAAATACACACATAACTTCGAAAAGCATCGAAAAGTCATTGGTGTGTGCAGTTAATAATCTTATAAAAAACTATCACTGGACATTCTGTTCTTATTTGGTTCATTGCCAGCAGACGCGGGCACCATATCTCTCGAATCTTCCATAGTTTATTATATCTAAAATAAAGTTTCATTTTAATACTTTTGATATATAATATCACTAAGTGAGCGGTGCGTTTATATTTGTCATTTATGGATGAGTTTTAGCTAGTGTTTTTAATTACTACAATGTTTAATCACACGTTGTAACTCAATACTCTCATTACACAATCCCATTGTAATCTAAAATAATGTTATTTTTAAACTATCGCGGTCTGAATTCATAATTATACAACGATTCGGGACTTTTCGCGATTAATTACGTTTCAATGCCGCGTGGTTTCCGGCAAAGTAGAATTTGGACCACTCCATATCTTCCCACGCTGTGTCGTACAAGCCGACTAAGGGATAGGGCTGTTTATCATCAGAAATATATATACAGCCCAGACTTAGCCTCCAATGCGTGACTCGAGTCAAAAATATTGTCCGGAAGACGGCAATAGACTCACCCCCTGTTACGTGGGACCGAATTTAATGATTGGTGAAATGTGGGTGTTAATTCACCTCTGCCTAACCCTCCGTGGATAAAGGCGTGATTATATGTATGTATGATTATATTTTATTACGTTTCGGATGCGTTGCAGCACCCGTGGCAACGACTACGTCGACAGAAATAGTAATAAGAGACGGTGTGATACGCCCGTGCGGCCCTCTGCGCGATGGCGCGCTGTGGTCGCCGCAGCAGCACGACATTCGTACGGCAGAGGGCCTCCTCCCAAATGGGCGCTCCATAGAGCGCCTTGGAGCGCACCACACCGTCGTAGAGACGGCGGCAGGCAGACCCCGGACCCCCAGTGTTGGGCAGCAATCGCGAGAGCGTTCCGGCAAACGCTAGCAGTTTAGGTGCCAGCCGCCGGAAATGCTCCGCGAAACGCCACCGACTGTCGAGAACGAGCCCGAGGTATTTCAGGCTGCTCCCGACAGCGATGGAGGTGCCACTCACCACGATCGCCTGATTCCGAGGCGGCGGCCGCCGACGCCCATAGAAGAAAAGGGCCTCGGACTTTTCGAGGGCCACCTTCAGTCCCGGCGCCCCGATACGACGCACGACATGGGCGACACCTGCCGTGGCGAGAACGGCGGCATCGCTAAACGTTGGGGCCCGCGCGGTAACTAGGGTATTATCGGCGTAACAAAGTACGCCGACCCCCCGAAGGGTAGCACCGCGCAGGACCCAATCGTACCCGACGTTCCACAGAAGCGGCTCAAGGACCGACCCCTGCGGAACGCCGCACGCCATAGTTCGGCGGACCACCCCGCATTGGGTCGGGTAGATGATAACCCGGTCCACGAAGTAGTCCGCCAGGATGCGCCTGAGGTACCACGGGACATTGTGGTACCTCAGCGCCTCCTCAATTGTCGACCAGGGGAGAGTGTTGAAGGCGTTGGCTATATCAAGCGATACAGCCAACAACACCTCCCTCCCGGCGACCGCTTCGTCGATGCCGTCCCGCAGCCGGGATATGGCGTCGAGGGTCGACCTCCCGCGACGGAATCCGAACTGGCCGTCACTCAAGTTGGGCCCCGCCCCCTCAAGGTGACCAACGAGACGCGCAGCGAGCACCCGCTCAAACAGCTTGCACATCTCGTCGAGCAAAACGATGGGGCGGTAAGCCGATGGCGACTCGGCTGGGCGCCCGTGCTTCTTGAGAAGCACGAGCTTGCCGGTCTTCCATCGTCGCGGGAACCTCCCCGACGCCACACACTCCGACATGAGGGACAGCGTCTCCTCTTCTAGTGCCGGCATAACTGTGGCAATCACCTTCCCCGGGATGCCGTCCGGGCCCGGGGCGCGGTTTCTGGACTTGAGCGCCAGGATCGCGGCCCCTAACTCGGCCTCGGACACGGGAGGTGCCGCCCCTTCGTCTGCCGGCACTTGGCTTGGTGCAACCATCCTCGGCGGGACCCACTCTTCCCTTACCGGGAAGAGGGAGCTGACCACTCGGTCCAGGAGGTTCGGCTCGAGAGTTTGGGTGAGGGGAGGCGCCCAGGGCCGAAGTTTTTGACTCACGACCCTGTACGGGCGCCCCCACGGGTCTCGGTCGAGACTCTCAAGCCACTCCCTCCAGGACTCCTCCTTGGTGGCTTTGATCGCCGAGCTCAGGGCCTCACGGGCGGCCCTGTACGCTGCGTGCAGTCGCTCCTCCCGGGCGAGATCTCGGACAGCCCGCCTTCGACTGCGAGTGTACTGCCTCTGGGCCGCGTAACTTGCAGTACGCAGCCCGGCTAGGTGGGGACGCCACCAGTACACCCGCCTCCGAGGCGGGACAGGCCTCGCCCTCTGCATCGCCGCGTCGCAGACGCGAGTCAGCGCTCCGACGAGCCACTCGCACCTCGCGTCCACGTCCAGGCCACCGTCAATAAGGGCCCATCGCTCGACGATAGCCGCTTCTTTGGCCAGCTCTCGGTCCAGAGTGCCGAGGCGCCACCGTGGACCTTGCCCCACCAAGGGGCGGTCAAATTCCACTCGAGTCCCCGAGGCGGCGGGGACGACGTCGAACCGGATGTACCGATGATCCGACGCGGTCTCCACCCCCTCGACGACCCGCCAATTGTTGACGCGTCAGGCCAGGGCAGAACTGGCGAACGACAGGTCAACAATCGAGCTACCCTGCGGCCGCACAAGTGTGTGGACCACCCCCTGGTTTAGCAGCACCAAGCCTTGGGACACCGCCCACTCTACCATCATCTCCCCCCGGGCATCGGTAGCCGGAGATCCCCACGCCCGTGAATGAGCGTTGAAATCCCCGGCCACGACAGCCGGGGTGGGGTGCACTTCCGCCAGCAGAGCCCCGACCTCTGTGAGCAACTGCTCGAACTCGGCGAGGCTCCTGCTAGGAGGACAGTACACCCCAACCACTGGAGCACCGCCCAGCACAACGAGTACGCACCCACGGCCCCTTCGCACTCTGTCGAAGGGTGGGGTCGCTCGCTGGGCGACGATAGCCACCAAGCCGCTTTGGTCGCCGGCCCAGTTCGGGACGTCGCGAACGTAGTACGGCTCGGCGACTACTGCCATTGTTGTCTGCCACTGCGCCATGGACTGGGCCACAAGGTCCTGGGCGATGACGCAGTGGTTGACGTTGGCCTGCAGTATGGAGATGGGATGATCCATTATCCTTGGGCGGTGTCCATCTCCTCCTCGCGTTGCTGGGTGGAGGGGGGGGCAGGATTACCACCACCCGCAACTATACTCTTTCGGGGGGCCCCCCTTTTTCGGGAGGTCGCCCTGCAGTCACCGGATCCCAGCCGGTGACTCGACGCCACCCCCTCCGCCGCACAGACGGGGCAATTGGGCTCCGCGGAGCAGGTGGCCGACTTATGGCCCGCCTGCCCACATCGGAAGCACAGCGCACTGCGGTCAACACCCGCAGTGCACTTGACCCCGACGTGCCCCGGCTCCAGGCAGCGGAAGCACCGCGCCTTCCTCGGCTCTAGGGTGGTCAGCCTGACCGCCGACCATCGAACTGTAATTTGTCGGCCGTCGGTCAGGAGCTTGGCCGCCTCAATCGGGCACCGCAGCCATGCAGTGCCCTGGCGACCAGATGGGCGATGAATGTCGCCCACCTTGATGGCGTCGGCAGAGCAGCTCCCCTCCGCTGCCAGCGCTGCCGCCACGCTCTCTTTTGAGGCCGTGTCGCTCAGGCCAGAGATGCGCAGCTCCACGCACTTCTCCGGCCTAGCGACCCGGACCTCCTCCAGTGCCTCCTTGAGCTTGGCAGCGAGGATGTCGGCCTTCTGGACTCTGTCGTCACCAGCCACCTCCAAGATCCGACCCCCGGTAATCGCGGTGCGAAACCGGAGGCCGTTGATGCCCAAGGCCTTGAGGTCAATGACCCCTTCAGCCTTGGACATCACATCACGACACGTGATGCCCTGCTCCTGCGCGCCCGGCTGCAGAGTTAAGCACACCGCAGCAGTTCGCGGGACGCGCAGTTTTCGAGGCTTGCGGGCACCACGTTTCGGCCACCAAGGCGGGGCAGTAGCCGCCCGGGCTGGAACCGCGACCTTATTCCACCCGCCAAGGGGAGCCGACGAGGACGCTGCCGGAGGCGCCGAAGAGGGCGGCTCTCGGTTCCTGCGGGCAGCTTCCACCTCCCTGGCAGCGGCCGACTGCTTTTTGGTCTTTCTTCTTTTCTCACTCCCTTGTCCAGAGAGGAGGGGAGGCGAAAGCGTTAGACCCGGGAGCTCAGAGGTGAGCTGCGGCTGAGGCTCAGGCCTGCTGGCAGACCGAGCCGCATTTCTCCTGTCCGCCTCGAGAGGCGGACGGATGCGGGTCTCCGGCAACAGCCGGTCTGCGATCCCCGCGAGCCGCGCGTCGATGAGAAAACCGATCTCATCGCGGCTCATTGGGGTCGGCGCAGATTGCGCTTGCTGCTGCCAGGCCCGCATCTCAGCTCGCACAGCAGCCAGCTCGGTCTGAAGCTGGGCCACCTCCTCCGATTCCGTGCGGGACCGAAGCACGCGCACGTTCTCCAGGATGGAGGAACATGCTAGCTTTAAGTCCCGCACGTACTGCCCCTTTAAGTTCGAGGACTTTGTGGCACCACCGCCACCGCCGCCTCGATCGCACCCGTCAGCCGCTCTGCGCTAAGGGGTTCGGAGGTTATAGGTGCCACTCCTGAATTGGGCTGTTGGCTGTTCCCGGGCTGTGAACTTGGGGGCTCCCTTAGGTAGGGAGTCCTCTGCCGCTGCCGCTGCATGGCCTCCGCCATCTCCTTCACTGCGCGGAGCTTGAGCTCCCGCTCTGTGGCCGCATTTAGTTCGGCCCCGCTCTGCGCCAGATCGACGCACTCCCCCGCTATAGCAGGGCGACCACGGGGCTTTTTGGAAGACTCCGTAGACTCCTTCTCGGGAAGCCGCTTCCTCCACAGCCTCCCAGGGGAAGACGAGCGGGAACTTCCCACACTTGTGCTCGGAGCGTTGGCCTCCAACCGCTCCAGCACTACTACCGCCTCATTGAGAGAGCCGTGGGGCCTTGCGATCCCCGTCTCCATCTCCTCCTCCACGTTCTGGTTTAAATTATTGCTATCCATAACTTATCCCACGAGTAGAACCGTTAAAATTACACTCCCCGGGTGACGGCCATTTCGGGAAGCGGGGTACATACTACGGAGGTCCCCTGGTATCCGTAGGTTTTAATCGACTTCGCTGTCGGGTTTTATAGACTTTTCCTTGTCGCGGGCCGGCCAGTTAAGGCAAGCCCCACGTTCTCCAAGATCACGGCTTCCCGAGTGTGGCTAGCACTCAGGTCGTTGTCGATCACTTGAAGGGTACGCGACGCGGGCAGGCAGCCAACCCCCCCAACTCCGACGGTGGCACGAATGCCAGTTAGCCCCCGCGCGAGCAGTGGGCCAACCCGTCACCTGATCCTCTCGGATCCCACCTCGCGGACCTAGCAGGTCCGCCGCACCACGACCCCCCTTCATGGGGTCAACTAGCCCTTAGAAGGGCTGTTGGAGTAGCCCTGAAAAGGGCTTGTCGGTCTCCCTATGGAGGGATTCCTCCTCGCGGGCCTTGCAGGCCCGCCATCCCACGACCCCCTCGTGCAATGGGGTCAGCTAGCCCTGAAAAGGGCTTGCCGGGTTATTAGTCGACGGCTAGCAGAGCTCCTACTCCTTAGAGTCAGAGTCTATTAACCGCCGTCCAGGGTGCACCAGCCCCCCTGCTTCCGATCCCCAGGACCGTGGTCCAGAGGGAGAAGAAACAAGGAAGCCAACGTGGAGGTTACCCGACCAGCACCCCTCATGGGCCAGGGATCCATCTGGGTTACGCAGTGGAGGCAGCGAAGGCTGACAGAAGTTGGCTTGCACGGCTTTAGCCAGTCGCCAGTAGCCACGGCTTCCCGTGGGATGCATCACTAGCTCTTGACCAAGCCGCGCTATGCGCAGGGCATCCGCTCTGACGTAGGCCCTTCTACAGACCTTTGTGGCTCTGTTGTACGCCGCCTTGAAGTGGCACAGATTGGGATGGCGCGTGGCGCGCGCCCTTAAACAAGCGCGGTACGCAGACTGTTTTTGTTCAACAGCTTCCGCGCACTCGCGCCGGAACCAAGGGCGCACCCCGCGGTCACTGGTGACATCGGTGTATGAGATATAGTATTCCATACCCAGACCGATCTCACCGGCGACAGCAGTAGCACAATCCGATGGGTTCTTACCTTCAAAGCAGCGCTCAACCCACGGGATGGACGCAAAATAGTCACGAAGTCCATCCCAGTCCGCTGACGAGTAGTGCCAGAGACGCCGCTTCCCCTGCACGGGTCGTGGGGGCACTATAATAGGCACCGTGGAACAGACCAGGCAGTGGTCGGAGTTGCCTAAAGCGGCTCGCACCGATACACTGTACCGGTCCGGATCACTCGTCAGCAGAAGGTCTAGCAGAGAAGGTGCTAGGCCCGACCTTCTTGGTATCCTAGTGACCTCGTGCACCAATTGGGTCAGGCCGTGCGCCAGAGCAAATGCGTGGGCGGCTCTTCCCGCATGGTCTGTTTTGGAGGAGCCCAACCAGATCTCGTGGTGGGCGTTAAAATCCTCCAAAAATACCATTTCGGCATTCGGAAATCGCTCCTGCGCATCATCTGCCGTCTGACTCAGATATTCAAAGAGTCGAGTTGTCTCAGCATCTCCTGTATGGGAACGGTAGAGGCACACATAGATTTGACTCGTAGGGCCATAGTCTACGTGTACCCAAAGGACGGAGAAGGATGGATCCTCTAGGCAGCGCAAACGGCGACAGCAAACATCCGCCCTAACAAACACGCACACCCCGGCTTTTGCACGAAATTTTCCTCAAGAACATAGCCAGGGTAGAGCAAGTAGGTCGTGTCGTCAGGGCGGTGTATTTGCGTCTCCGTTAGAAAAAACATGGCAGGTTTCGCCGTCTCTAGGTGTTGGTGGACGGCGTTGAGGTTTGTATGGAGCCCACAGATGTTAGTGGACTCCACCTCAAATAGCAAGCTTTTGGGAGTGTGACGAGCCGCTGTGTTGCCTATTTCTCTGAATTGCGCTGCCATGAGTTTGGGTGGGAAAAGGCGTGAAAAAAGAGGTGATTGCCGCCGCAGCACCGTGTGACAAAGCGCGGGATATTGGTTTTATCTATGAATGTGAGGCATGGCGAGAGCTGACGCGCCGAACGGAAGGGCCCCCGTACCCTCCCGAGTATGGTCGCCGGGCTCCCAAATCCGGTCACCAACCGGCACGACGAACCATATCGGGATTATGCGCGGCCTGGTGAGGCAGCCTCCCAAGGTGGTTAACCCCAGTTGAGCCCCTGTACTATACCGCGGGCGGCCAGCGGCACCACCGTTTCTACAGGTCTCCCTGTTCGGCGCATCGCCCCGCGCCATCCCCACTAGACTACGCCAAGACCCACTGGTCCCACTAGTGCTGCGACAACCACCACCTCTGCCCGGCTATGCACTTGCTGACCCCTGAACACAATCCAACCGAGATTGAATTGCTATGGAGGGTTTTTCGCAATAGTGCACGGTGGTACCTACCCGGTCGAAACTTGAGACAAATTTGTGCCACCAAGTTTCTACCACCAGTAAAAGTCTTTTCTTAGTGTTCAGCAACTTTTATCGCTCACTTCCACTTTAAACAATTCATTTCGACTTCCAAACAAAAACAGCTGCACACCAGTCAGGAGTTGCCAACATTTTGCAGTTCTAACAGTTTGTTGACGCGCCACAGGTGCGCCGATACCCGGCTAATATATCTTGGGGCTTACATTTCTACCTGCGAGAAACACCCGTGTGTGGAACGAGGATTTGTTATTTTTAGACGCAGCTTATTTGTCCCTGTCCATCTTATGGAGGGTTTTTTATAAGATTTTACTTATATTAATGTTTGTAAAGGTATATTGGAACCACTTTCTCTTATTCTACAGACTATAGAGTTGAAACCATGTGGGTTTCAAACTGTTTATAACGATTTGTAAAAAAATATACCCATCGAATTGAAAACCTCCTTTTTTGAAGTCCATTAAAAAGAAAAAATTTAACTCAATAATATATTTTGACAGATTTGTCATTAACGACGTTTGATATAAAATAAAATTGTTCAAAATATGTTTTAAAAAATTTGTGATAAAATAGTAATTTAATAAATTATATACAAAGAAAATTTCAACAGACGAGCAAACAGGAATAATTGGCTAATACTCAAATAGCAAATAAATTGTGGAGGTCACATGGCAGTGGCGTCACAAAAACTGAAGTTTAAGCACTTTACAGACTGAAAAGCCGACGACCTCGAGTGGTAAACTCAGAGAATGACGATAAGAGAGTCAAATAGTAATCAGCTGGATTAATTGAAACAAGCTATTGAGCTATAGTCATTGTATGTCCTTATTCTATGTTGTATGAAGAAACGCGACGAAGTATGAACTTCAAAGAAAGAAGAAGAAAGAAAGAAATAATTGTTAATTCTTAACGAGAAACCTACGAGATACACATAACAGGATAAAACACACAATACATAAATAGACATATACCTCGCAGGCATGCTGAATAAGGCCCTACTTCATAAAAAACTGGGCTTAGTTTAGCATATACCGGCTGGCGCTGGTTTTCAACCAGGTCTTTGGTAACCCGCTAACGAATTAGGAAAATTAAAGGTACACACATAAGTAACAAGAGACCAAAAAGAACTTGAGGGAAAAAGAGTTTAGAGGTCTTTCCGTCCAATTGAGCATTCTGTCTGGGTAGGTACCTCCGCGCTACAGAATACCGCGGCTATAATAACCTCATGTTGTGTTCCCGGCGGTGAGTAGGGTAGCCAGAGGCCACTGGAGAGTTTTTATTCTGTCAGGGGGAAGACCAAAGGCTTGTCATGCTTTGTCATCTGCACAGATAGCAACAGAAACTCTCTGTGCTTACAGGGTCGGCTGTGCGTGTGTAACTCCCCTGGTGTTACGCACGTCCATAGGCCGCGGTAACCACTTTCTATCAGCTTTCTAGCTTGTCTGTCACCTATGTGTTATAAAACACGGTCATTGTAAGTTTTTTGAGGGAAGAGACGTGTCTGCCTAAAAATCACAAAGCAATTGATTAACTGATTTTATAGTTAAATGACGTCTTACGATTACGTAGCCATTTTTAACCTCGATTTTGTGTGATGTTACAAAATCACCCTTTATTGATAGAGTCCAAACTTTCGAGGTCGTACAGGTAGCCGACTGAAGTTGATCAAACACTTCAGTCATCCAACATAAGCACTATGTTGAACGGCACGACATTTAGAATTGCAGCCTGTTTTCGTTTGGGTGCTCCCTGTATCTCTCCTCATTGCTGTCAGTGGAGAAGCAGTCGACAGCTTGGGGCATCACAGCCGCAGAAGCGCAGATATCCCGATTCTTCTTATTGCCAACCACTTTTATATTACTGACTCTGCGAAAAATGAAATTCAAGTAAAAGTAATGGAAGTAATGTGGTTGACATTGCAGAATGGATGTTCTGGAGGCATATCACATTATGCATACCTAAATTACATTATCGCCCGGATTCTGATCGCCACTGGTGTCCAGCTCAAGCTGGAACCCAATTGGCTTCGTGCGCGACGATGGCAAGAGACCAGATACCATATCTTTGCTGCCTTGGAACACTTGGAAGATGGGTTGACCTTTGACGTGGGACGAAACTAGGGTTGTCAACTTTTGTTATTAGAAATAGAGATCGTTAATTTATAAACGTATAAGTTGTACCAATCAGAGTCTAGCGACGAGTTTCCCGACTCATCCAAAGAATAAACATCAACGATATTATTGCCAATTTCCAAGAATGTCCCCACAAATCTTAAACAAGATGTCGCGAAGGCTCGTCCTATTATTTGCTAGAGGCTTTTAAGCTGCTTACTGTTAGCTTTGTCATTATTAATTTTAGTAAATTCCTTTTTAATATGATTTGGTTTAATTTCTGTCCTTTTGTACAATTTGATTTAGGAAGTACTTTAGCAGAAACCGAAATAATGCAAGTTTTATTATATTAGAGCACCGGAATGTTAAGTATATATTATTACTAGCTTTTGCCCGCGGCTCCGCCCACGTGGATGTCGGTTCCCTGGGTGGACAACCCTTATCACTAAGGGGTATGAAAAATAGATGTTGGCCGATTCTCAGACCTACTCAATATGCTCACAAAATTTCATAAGAATCGGTCAAGCCATTTCGGAGGAGTACGGGAACGAACATTGTAACAATGTTATATATAAGATAGTATAAATACTATATAGAAGGTTGGTGTAAACATTAGTTCATAAATAAGCGATAGATGGTGCTGATCCCAAATTATAGAAGTCGATGTTAAGATCCTCCGCAAGTGAATGACCGCGCCGTGTATTCCCTATAAAATTGTCTCGTCCTTAACAAGTGTTTCACTGAAGTATATACTATCCTATATTAATGTACTATAGTAGTGATTAATTAGTTTCTTTTTTATGGTCCTGTTTCTGTCCGCAGGTGCCCTTTTGTGTAGAATAATTTCACCTATTTCCTCTGTTCTGGACACAATACTATTGCTTATTTTCTATTATACAAGCTATAATTTATAATATCACAAAACATACATAAAACCTAGATAAATCCTATAATTAGGTCACGTTAAATAACCTGCTTGGACCCTTATTCTGACTGACAAACCGTTTCGTAACTACGCGAGTTTGTAAAAGCCGATAAATTTAAGTTGGTCTAGTTTTACGCCAGTTCTCTTTGCTATGTTAACGAATGGGTAGGCACAGGCAAAACTAATAATATCAGGAGGATGTAGGACACGGCGGTATTTGAGCAGTCCGACTGGAGAAGTACATCCACCTTACAGAATACCGCGGCCATAATAACCTCGTGATGTGTTCCCGACGGTGAGAAGGGTATCCAGAGCTCACTGAAGAATTTTTGTTCTGTCAGCGGGAAGATCAAAAGCTTGTCCAGCTTTGTCTTTTACGCTAACGGCACAGAAACTATTGTGCTTACAGGGTTGGCAGCGCTTTGCGACTCCCTTGGTGTTGCACACGTCCATAGGCTATGGTAACCACTTTCCATCAGGTGGGCCGTGTGCTTGTCTACCAACCAAGTGTTATAAAAAAAAAGATGGCGTCACCTCCGCTGGTGCTTGTCTTAGAGTCTATAATCCTGTTTCTTACGTATGAGGTGCTTGTCAATCTTGTCATCGACATTTGCATTGAAGGTATAGAATTGTGTAAAAATACATAAAAACCATTAGGTTTGAAATGGTACCTAGACCTGACAGGTTTAGCCTTACGGCATCCTCAAAGGTTGTCATTGTAAACCTTTGAGGATGCTGTAAGGCGAAACCAGTCAGGTCTAATAACAATTAAAAATAATGTGGAAAAGTACAAGTGATCTCTCAATATGTGTTTATTATATTAGTAAATATATAATATTTACAATACGAGTTGGTATACATTATCGCTATAAAATCCCGGAGACTGTTCACGCTGTGATTTATCCCACAATGCAGTAGCAAGTTGGTAGGGTGCCAGCGTATCAATGGTTGATTGGCACCATTTGTACATTTTATCCTGTTTGAAGAGATACGAGGTGGGAAGCCGCTCGCCAAGCCTCACTATCCTCAGGTCATCATGATTGAATGGTTTACTCATTATTTCTATCATTCATCTCTACTGCACTGCTTTTGATGATTCACTCAGGACAATCATTTTTTTGTATATTTTTATCAGTATAGTTTTGCATTTGTTTTGCACTAGTTTGAATTTTTTTTTTTGACATTTGATAATACCTACTTATACTCTGACATTTGATAATATATTGAGATTTGATAATATAACGGACTGCAAACAAAGATTCCAATTTTACTAACATAATTTGTAAGAACAATGTTACTAACTAGATATGGACTTCTTTGTTCGAAATAAATGATTTTATTATTATTATTATTAATAATAATAATAAAGAATATTCTGTCGCTAACCGAAATTACGGCTTCGGTCTCGTGTAGTATACCTCCTAACTCCTCCAATTGACTTAAATTGTTTGTGTTAGAAGTGATTTCACATAGGCAGTGTAATGACCAGGATTTGAATTCGAGACCTTTGGATTGTAAGACTAACGGTCGCATCCAATACTCGATCGTCAATCTAAGATTATTTTCAATCCCGACTTTTGACAATCGATCGATCAACGCAAATCTGTATTTCTATATCTGTCTCGCCTCCAACACCCTAACAATAAAAGTTGTCACTTTAGTACAGACGGCGATCTAAAAGCGTCGTCGATACGTACTTTCAAAGATCAATTTTAATAAAAGGATCGGCAGATCGGTCTTAAAATACCAAAAAATAAAACGGACTACTGAAAAATCACGCTCTAAAAGTATTAAACAAGAAAATATCAAGGATAGCCGTGGTTGTATGCCACTTACTCTAACAAAACATTCACATGGCATATATAGTGTAAGATTGATTTGACAATTATTGTAGAGTTTATGTATAAAGTATGCATTAAGTATAAAAGATAGCAGTAGATTATGAAACTATGTAACATATACTATTGAATTAATGAAATAAATAATTATTATTATTGTTTCTCAGTTCCATGATTCTCGGGACTATGGAGTCCCGGACCTTTGGAAGGCGTGCGTCGGGCCGAAGCCAAGACGTAGAGGCCCTTTTATGAGAATTTAATATGCTAGTATTTATTATTATTATTGTTTAATTCTTTTAAAGCGTGACTTTTCAATAGTCGGGTTTTAGTTTTAAACGTATTTTTTATTTATATTATTTTAGGGCAAGCAATTGTTATATTGGTATACATATTTGAAATGTGTTAGTTAAGCACTTTCAGTTGATACCAAACAAGACATATTTATCTCAAATTTAGTTTTTAACACATTACTTTATGAACTGTAGAGGGCGCCACATTAGATACAGTGACACGTCATATAGCTTATAACCAGCAGACGACCAAGACACTTCAAACGATATCTCATTTGTCCAGTTCCAATAAGTGGTTGAGGAGCTATGAAGGAACAGATGAACCTACATACAAAATCATAAACCTACTTTAATTTCGCCGTAATCGCTTAAATTATCTATTTTTTTATACCACTTAGGTGGCAGACAAGCGCTGGGCCCAGCTGATGGAAAGTGGTTACCATGGCCTATGGACGTGTGTAACACCAAAGAAGCCACACTCGCGCTGCCAACCCTGTCAGCACACAGTTACTGTGCCGTCAGTGTAGATGACAAAACAAGACAAGCCTTTAGTATTCCCACTGACAGCACAAATTCTCCAGTGAGCTCTGGCTACCCTACTCACCGCTGGGAACCCAACAAATCTATCTTGTATTACGAAATACGGATTGAGTTAGCATTTAGAAAGCGGTCGTAACTCAAAACCCTAAGCTACTGATGCTATTATAGTGCTCCTCACACTTACTTCTAATATAATTACTAAAACTTAATATAAATGTGAAAGTTTGAGAAGATGTTTGGATGTTTATAATTCAGTCTACCTATAGTATATAGCTACTACACCTACACCTACAGTCCCGGGTCCTTTAAGCGGGGCGTGAAAAAGCATATGATAAGGCCGTCAAGCTGAGTGTCACCATTGTCACACGGTATGTGTAAGTAATGGTGACCCTCTTTTCTGGGATTTTGCCTTCAGCTTACCATCAGGCAAGGCGAAGTCCAATTGACGTGTCCTATATAAAAAAAAAAAAAAAAAAAAAAAAAAAAAACACGCTGTAACAGCTGAACGGATCTGGATGACATTCGATGCAAGAATAGATTATAGTTTGGAATAACAAAAAGAGTACTTTTTATCCCGGGAATAGATTCCTACGGATTGCGGGAACGGGATCATAAATGCCACGCAGGCCGAACCGTGGGCATCAGTTACTTTTTAAAATAATAATCAACGTATATCGGTATAACGGTATATTCACGACGTTTAATTTACGACACTAAGCCAGCAAGCTAAGCATGTGAGCAGTTAGTCTCAAATCCCGAGACATTTGGCGACGCTATGTACCATTTGGAACCCATCCAGCCTGCTCCGTCTTCGTACTTAATGGTAATGCACACACATCCTATATTTTATTGTAGTAAGCTTTCGCTTAGCTAAAAATTCTACTTATATTACCGTAAAACGCATTACGTGCCTCCCTGTTTCCGGAGACGAGTTTGGGACTCCGTGGTCCTCACACCCAAGGAGGGTCAGATCGAAAGAGATGGCCCTTTTTTATCTAGGACACGCCAACTTGACTTCACCTCGCCTGAAGGTAAGCTAAAGGCAACGTCTCAAGAAAGAGGATCACCATTACAGACACTAAGTAATGTTACAATGGTAGCACTCAGATGCTTTTTCTCGTCCCGCTTAAAGGACTCGGGACTGTAGAAAACACGAACTGGTAATGAATTCCAGGTTTTGGTGGTGCAGCAAAAAAAAGAGTTTCCGAACCGCTTGGTTGTTGCTCGTATATTCTGCACAGTGTGAGGGTGATATTTAAGCCTGTTATCCTGTAGGAAAGGAGAGGTTGGGATTGTGGAGGATGGGCCCTGTAAGCGTAGTATATATCTAAAGGTTTATTTAGACTTGCGTAAATACATCATGTTTCTCTAAAATTTCACCACTGTCCCTTTATTTTGAATTAAAACTGGCAACTTATTTTTACTACACATTACAGTATACAATTATCGTATAACAAAAACCTTTGAAATAAATACTCATGAAGTACTCAAAAACAGTTTCCATAAAGACAAAATACGGTTTTTTTTCTAACACATTCTCTCTAACAATTACCGCGGTAGCCTTTTTTTTTTTTTTTTTTACGTGCGCAAAATCCACACGGATACCTCCCCACCGGAGCCGGTGGAGGAGGTTATGTCGGACTCGAACCGACTAAAACGCACGCCGCCTGTGGGTCGTTTCGGTTGCCGAAGGTGAGGTTGACAGGCATATCCCTCGCACCCCGGCCGACCCAGGGCCATCTCTCACGATCTGGCCCTCTTCTCGGGTGTGGGGACCACAGAGTCCCCAACTCGTCCCCGGAAACGGGGAGGCGCGCCACGCGCGCCACCGCCGCGGCCTGCTTCTGCAAGGGTGACAGGCGGCTTCACCTGTCACCCACAGGCCGGCGCTCATGGGGGGCGGAGGTCGTTCATCGACCTCCGACGCCCGAGTTGCCTTCGTGCGCGGGCAGCTTGTCTAGCGATCCTTCGTCGCTCCCGCTGCCGCTCCCGCCCCGCCTCCTCCTTCACGAGCATTACTTGCTCGCAGAAGGAGGCGCCGGCCGCCCACGCATCCGCGCAGCGAACCATCGCCGCGAGCAAGGTGGAGAGCGTGAGAACCCTCACTCCCAGGGCCGCCACAAGCTCCCGCCTCGGCGTCTCCCACGCCGGACACTCGGTGAGCGTGTGCGGACCTGAGTCCTCGCTCGCGTCGCAGTGATGGCACTCGGACGTTGGCTCTTTCTGCATCCGACGCAGATACTTTCCGAAGCATCCGTGCTCGGTGATCATCTGCGTCAGACGGTACGAGAGGCTGCCGTGTGGCCTCTCTAGCCACTCCCCCATGATGGGTCTTACCTGGGTAATGGACTGCTAAGACGAGGTTTCGGATTCGATCCCAGGTTTTACCATGGCACACACCAATGACTTTTCGATGCTCTTCGAAGTTATGTGTGTATTTATCGCAGGTTTATAAGTGCCCGGTTAATGGCAATAGGCTCGCCACTTATTACATTGGGACCTAAACATAAACTGGCGAAATGTGGGTGGTAGCACCTCTGCTTACCCCTTCGGGGATATAGGTGTGAGTTTATGATAAGTTATATTACATTTTCTCGGAGACCTTTTTTTACACATATTTTTGTCTACAATAAAGCACTCTTATCACATACCTAGAATTAAGAAAGAATACTATTATATTTAAAGGAATAAACAAGAGATTGAACACCAAATTCATGAAACTTTGTGCACTAGTATAGGTTGGCTAACGCGAAATAATTTGAAAATAAACATTGACAAGACTAGCATAATGACATTCAGCAATAGAGTTAATAAACTAGTGAACTTGGAAATACGGTATAATAATAGGGACATTAAACAAGTATCAGCAGCAAAATTTTTAGGTCTAAATATTGACGAGAACTTGAACTGGAAGATTCATATTGAAAGTTTGTGTTCTAAAATAAACCAGTACTCCTATGCTCTTTATAAACTTTCGAAAACATCAAGTACGTCTACAGTCCTGACCGCCTACCATGGTTATGTTGCTTCAATCATAATATACGGTATTATTTTCTGGGGCAACGCTACTGATGTAGAATATTATTATGCATTTAAAGTTCAAAAGAAATGCGTAAGGGCCATTTCTAATATAAAATCAATAGATAGCTGTCGACCCTCCTTTATTAAACTAAACATCCTGACTCTGCCATGTATTTATATTTTAGAAACAGTACCTACTGTTTTGGAAGAGGAATGCTCATATGTTCGTAAAATTGAAAAGCAGTAGACATAATTTAAAAATCTGTTTTCCTTCCAACTCCACAACTTATTTAAACAAGAGTATCTTCTGCATGGCTCCCAGAATATATAACCACTTACCCAAGTCAATTCTAGAGGAAGCTATTTATATTTTTTTTAAATATACACTTAAGAAAATATTGTTGTAGAAGTGCTATTATTCTGTAAAGGAATATTTATGTGATTGAACTGTTATAGACAAGTATACCTGTTGACATTTTAAGTTATTTATGATAGATTTTTTTTTGACATGTGCTACATATCTATTATTGACTCCCATATTGACATGTATTAATTTTGTATTCTTTAACTTCTTTTTTTATTGACAAAATATTGCACGCCGCAAGGCTAAATATAGTGTTACTTAATTGTACGAACATAACATCCCATATTTGCAATTATAAGAATAAATAAATAAAAAAATCATTGTCTGAACCAAGTTATTGGCAGAAAGCTGCATCGTTCCCGGCAGAATAGAATTTGGACCACCTCACTCTTCCTATGCGGTGTCGTACAAGGTGACTAAGAGATAGGGCTCAAGATAGGGCTGTTTAACATCAAACAGATTTATACAGCCTAGACTCAGCCTCAGAAGCACGGTGCGAGTCAACAATAGCACCCGGAAGACAGTAATAGGGATATTTATTACATGGGACCAAACTCAATGATTGGTGTAATGTGGGAATTAATTCACCTCTGCCTAACCCTCCAGAGCCAAACGCATGATTATAATGTATGTTAGTACTCAAAAACCGTTTCCAATAAGATAAGACAAACTTTTTTCTCTAACACATTTTCTCGGAGACCATTTTTATTTTTTGAACACATTTTTTTCTACAATAAAGCACTCTTATCACGTAATTAGAATTAAGAAAGAATAAAGAAGTCATTGTCTGAACCAAAGATGAATGATAAACATCTGATAATATCTTAAATTCAGTGAGGTTAAATTAACTAGTCCATTTAGTGTAATTAACGGGACTTAGTTGAACTTCAACAAAAGGTTCGTTTTATTGAGCTGTTGCGGTAAATTATACATATTATCTTAACCACGATGTGGTAAACCCCTGAAAGGGATAGACAGAGGTTTATTAACACCCACATTTCGCCAACTATAATATTCGGTTTGATTATGACACGGCGGTATTTCCGCTCAATTGAGCAGTCCGACTGGGGAAGTACCTCCGCCCTACAGAATACCGCGGTTATAATAACTTCGTGTTGTGTTCCCAGCGGTGAGTAGGGTAGCCAGAGCTCACTGGAGAATTTGAGGTCAGTGGGATGACTAAAGGTTAATCCTGCTTTGTCCTCTACACTGATGGCACAGAGACTTTGTGCTTACAGGGTCGGCAGCATGTAACGGGAACTACCGGGGTAATCCCACGATACTTATAGCTGTGATCGTCTATTTACCTAATCTTTAAACCCCGACCCAATATCTATCATTCATTACTTTAATAATTCTGACACTACAGTTTAAATCGTTATTCTAACTTAGTTTTTAACTGTTCGGAATAGTGTGATGATAAGACTGTGGATTTATATTTCATTCAAATGAGATATATATTAGATTCAATATAGGTCTTTGATAGTTTGAACTTTGTGGCATCTTTTCAGCTGTATATTTTATATAGGCCTTTAATGTCGAAGATATTATATATGATTTGTGATATGTGATCCGGATCAATTAAATGTCTCAAGCCCCGAAGAGCGAGAATATGAATCTCAAGCCCCGAAGAGCGAGATTACATTATGATCAATTCCGAAGAACTGATAGCGTTGATCAAAAGATCAAGGCTCTCCTCCACTTCGTCACAGTTAATTTAATTCAGTTTGTAAAACCTCCACTAAACTCCACTGTATACTGTAATCCTTCAGTTTTCGGCTTCTGGTTCCAGTATAAAATGTAGTAGCCCTTTAACGCCTCACGAATCTCATGAACGATGCCAAAACAATTTAGAATAATGATTGAATGTGATATAATATTATTTCAACAATGAAAAGAGATATTATGCCTTCACGGCTGTAATGGCTGTCATTTACTAATGAATATATAATTAATTTGATAAGTTTTGGCAGGTTTATGGACCGCTACACTTTACAAACTGCTCTGATTGGAATTTTATTGATATCTTCAATCAGAGTTGCTCTAATACTGTATCAAAATGATCCAGGAGCCACAAAATTGAATCCGAACAGTTGGAAATAAATGTATGACTTTACTATTTTAGGCCTCAGTATGGTATAAATGATGAGATCCAGTATAATATATGAATTACTAATGTAATTCTAATAGGACATAAATAGTTCACTTTAGCACGTATGCTGTTAAATAAGATCTCACTAAATAAAGCCTTTCGCATTAATAATTCAACTGCAAATTCTTTCCAGCTACAGTCAAATGTGGAAATAACAAACCCCAACTCAATCTCTATACAAGTTGTGTATTATACCTAACCAAGATATAATTTACGTATACCAAGTTATTATATCAACACAAAGATAACGTAACAGATTCACTTCAAACTTAATGTACAGTGCACACCTATAATTCTTATAGAATTCCTACAATCTATGTCTGTAGCAACAGAAAAACTAACTAGACCTAGCTAGGAGCCCTAGTGTTTACCTTAGGTCTATTAAGACTTACCAACTTAATAGGCGAGTTTGCAGCTATATGTGTGTGTGTGTGTTGTGAATTGTGTAAAGCAACAATGTGAACTAGCTAAGGTAATGGGAAGTGATTTCGTTTAGACTCTCCTACAACGAAACCACGGAAACCTAGGTGACCAGGATAAGGTATTGAGACGCTTTCGAAGGCCAGTCTCAGCCCCGAAATTTAAAGCAATCTTTACCTACAAGAACTTATCAACACTACGTCTCAAGGATGTTTGGTATTTGTGTGTATAGGAATAGGTATATAAATAATTAGGAACCTTCCGAAATAATTCAGAAAGCGCGTTGTTCCGACACAGTTTCCGCACACCGAACTTTTGCCACTTTCTCACAAATTACACTGGCGTAATACGGCTAGAATAATTTAATGAAACCGTTGCATGGTCTGTGCGCTTCTACTAATCGAACCAAACTCTGTCTTCCGCAAATCAGCCGATTTCCTTTTATACCAGTGTGGACTCCGCGCGGGAGCGGGGACGCTTGCGTCCTTTTTTTATCATAGGATTTTTTTACAATGTCAACAAAGGAATTCAGTGCAAGTTAATTTTAAGCTCATGTTTACATTCAGATATAACATGCCTTCATGCAGTATAATCAATTATGATTATATTCTACAGAATATCAATCATGCAAAACAATAGCATATAAAATACAGTAAACCAAATATACAGTAACTAAATAGTAAACCAATAATAAACCAATAGTAAACCAGTAATAAACCAATAGTAAACCAGCTGGTCATGCACGTATGTATCAACATACTGTATTTGCGCTTTCGTCGTGAAGATGAGCTCTTATTTATTTTTTATAGAATTCTATTGTGATGTAATTATGTAATGCTTTGTGCCAATTATTAGATTAATCCGAAGATTAATCATTCCATGGAGTCAAACTCGCATGAACCTACAAATATGTGTGGCGTAACAAGACGCCTTAATTATAATCAAAATCCACCATCTTTATCATGATACTATTCCATATCAAATATGATTACATTCTCAATATATTGTTATATGTAATATTGCACTCGTTCACGTATATAATATTAGCATCATAACAGTCTTTTGTATACATGTGTTTAAAAATAGAATATCCCAAGAATTCGATTTAGCCATCGTTCCCATGGCGTTGAAGTGGACGCTCTAGCAAAAAAATATAGTTTATGACCGGCCGACCTCTCTTTAGAATAATACGTATTTTAGTTAAGAGAAAGAAAAAATTAACACAAGTGTCTTGCCACATGCATAAAAAATATACCATGGTTTCGTATTGTGTAGTTATGCTTCAAATATGAGTTTTAAAATGATAAAATAATCTATATTCTAAATATACGATTATGTTCCATTTCAAGCATGAGTGTGGCTTCTCTGGTGCTACACACGTCCATACGCCACGGTAACCACTTTCCATCAGGTGGGCCGTGCGCTTGTCTGCCACGTAAGTGGTATAAAAAAAAAGATAATTTAAACCGTTTCTTGATTTTTACCCGACTACGGCGAAGTTAAATTAGGTTTATGATTTTGTATGTAGGTTCATCTATTCCTCACAGCTCCTCAACCATTTATTAGAACTGGACAAATGAGATATCGTTTGAAGTGTCTTGGTCGTCTGCTGGTTATATGCTATATGACATGTAACTGTATCTAATGTGGCGCCCTCTATAGGTCATAAAGTAATGTGTTAAAAACGAAATTTGAGATAAATATGTCTTGTTTGGTATCAACTGAAAGTACTTAATTAGTACATTTCAAATATGTATACTAATATAACAATTGCTTGTCTCAAAATAATATAAATAAAGAATAAGTTTAAACTAAAACCCGACTATTCGGCGTGGGAGACGCCGAGGCGGGAGCTTGTGACGGCCCTGGGAGTGAGAGTTCTCACGCTCTCCACCTTGCTCGCGGCGATGGTCCGCTGCGCGGATGCGCGGGCGGCCGGCGCCTCCTTCTGCGAGCAAGTAATGCTCGTGAAGGAGGAGGCGGGGCGGGAGCGGCAGCGGGAGCGGCAGCGGGAGCGACGAAGGATCGCAAGCCAAGCTGCCCATGTACGAAGGCAACTCGGGCGTCAGAGGTCGATGAACGACCTCCGCCCCCCATGAGCGCCGGCCTGGGGGTGACAGGTAGAGCCGCCTGTCACCCTGGCAGAAGCAGGCCGCGGCGGTGGCGCGCCTGGCGCGCCTCCCCGTTTCCGGGGTCGAGTTGGAGACTCTGTAGTCCCCACACCCGAGAAGAGTAAAAAAAAAAAAACCCGACTATTGAAAATTCGAATCGCTGGATTCGAATTTTTCCAATTTTAATAGATTTGAATAGTAGCATACTAAATGCGTTAAAATTTCATTCAATAGTTTGAGCGGAGTCATCAAAAATCAATGTTTAAAAATGATTGCAACATCATTCATTTGTTCCGATTATTATCATCATATCATCATCCTGATACTGAACCTAATGATGATATCAACATATATTGATATACATTAATAGATATATATATCAGTTTATTATGTTGATAATACTTTATGTAAAGCCTTACATTAATTACATTTTACTTATATGTCTCGCCGAGTGGCTCCTGGCAGAGTAGTTTTTGGGCCACTTCATCTCTTCCCATGCGGTGTCGTACAAGGCGACTAAGGGATAGGGCTGTTTAATATCAGACAGATATATACAAGCCAGACTCAGCCTCAGATGCGGGGCTATAATAGCCGATATACGGCAATAGGCTCACCACCTATTACGTAGGACCGAATACAGTTATTGGTGAAATGACAGTGGGTGTTAACTCACCTCTGCCTAACCCTCCGGGGATAAAGGCGTGATTTTATGTATGTATGTATGTGTATTTCTCTCTCTCTCTCTCTCTTTCTTTGGTTTTTACGAGTAATACTGTTTCTATTTCGTTTAGCCGATAACTACACCATTTTTTTTTTTTTTTTTTTATACCACTTAGTTGGCAGACAAGCACACGGCCCACCTGATGGAAAGTAGTTACCGTGGCCTATGGACGTCTGTAACACCAGAGGAGTCATAGTCGCGCTGCCAACCCTGTAAGTACAGAGTTTCTGTGCCGTCAGTAGAAGACAAATCAGGACAAGCCTTTAGTCTTCCCACTGACGGCACAAATTCTCCAGTGAGCTCTGGCTACCCTACTCACCGCTGGGAATACAACACGATGTTATTATAACCGCGGTATTCTGTAGGGCGGAGGTACTTCCCCAGTCGGACTGCTCAATCGGGCGGATATACCGCCGTGTCCTACCTCCTAGGCCATATCTTTAATTCACCTCTGCCTAACCCTCCGGGGATAAAGGCGAGATTTTATGTATGTATGTATGTATATTTCTCTCTCTCTCTCTCTTTCTTTGGTTTTTACGAGTAATACAGTTTCAATTTCGTTTAACCGATAACTACACCATATCTTTTGTTTTGTTTTTTTTTTTCAGTGATAAGGTCAGGCTTTGTACATTCAATTGTATACATGGTACCTACTTGTCCTACTGTAAATCTGTTGGTGTACAATAAAGAATTATTATCTATCTATTTATCTATCTGACAGCAGCACTTCAGTGCCAGGGCTACATTTGCGGAAATACCGTCGCAGATTTGCCAACACCGATACAAGATATTGCATATAGTTAAATGACTAACTGATCGAGGACCGGAAGCTATAGGACAGGCCTATGTCCAGAAATGGGATGCAATAGGCTAATTGATTGATTGAAATAACCAATAACAGACACACTACTTCTCTATTTCATTCAAGACAACATGTGCAGCGTTTAGATATCACCCTCACACGATGCAGAGTATCCCATCAAGAACCAAGCGGTTCGGAGACTTTCCTTTGCCGCGCCATTAAAACCTGGAATTGTATTTCTGTCTCTCTAATTGGAATGTCATACAGTCCCGGATCTTTTAAACCGGGTGTCAATAATCATCAAATTTTGCTTACTATCAGGCGAGGCGAAGTGAAATTCGCGTGTCCTATATAAAAAAAATATATATGTAATAAGCAAACAATATAAAAATAGCAGTGACGGAGAAAGAATACAAATATCACAACCCCATCTCATTCTTAGGATGTCGTAAAAGGCGACAAACGGAAACATTAAGTATTATATGATATACAAAGCTTGCACATTGGGGCCCGGAATCCTCTCTCCTACCACTCTGCTACTTGGTAGGTATTTAGACTTTTACAAGAGTGACTGCTGTCTGATCCTCCAACCTCGAGAGGAAATCCTGTACCAGAACCTTGTCTGTCAATTACCATGTGTACCGTACCAGCTTGCGGGCTCTGAAGTTCTTGGAGAGCCCATATGCATTCGTGGTTTTTTTGCGTTTGACCTAAAACTTTTCTCTCCACTAAAGCGATATTTTACCGAGTACAATATTTTTTTCTCTTGCCGCACCTGAGAGATGTAGTTATATTAAAATTCATGGAGATTTAAATTCTAAGGCACTTCAATTTACATCGGATCCGGAGACGGAACACGACGAAATATGGAACAGTGGATAACTTGATAATATAAGATATAATAAAATCTGTTGTTAGGATTCTCAATGGGGATGAAAAATGAGAAATTTATGATTGTAAGATTTGTACCGGGTGATAAGAGTAGAAAGATATACACAATAGCCCAAAAAAGGAGGCAAAGTGCGGACTAAGGAGACCCATTCCATTCTAAGAGTAGAAAGAGTATAACCCAGCTACTGAAAAACAAGAAAATGTCAAGGATAGCAGTGCTTGTATGTCA
The DNA here is from genome assembly GCA_963662185.1 of Eilema griseolum. Classification (NCBI taxonomy): domain Eukaryota; kingdom Metazoa; phylum Arthropoda; class Insecta; order Lepidoptera; family Erebidae; genus Eilema; species Eilema griseolum. The sequence continues at coordinate 21,786,227 of OY759245.1, forward strand.
ATTTTTTCTAGAATGTATTGTTTTGTTAGACTGAGTGGTACACGAACCACAGCTATCGTTGACATTTTCTTGTTTAATACTTTTTAGAGCGTGATTTATCAAAAATAAAAAAAGTTGTTGGGTTTAGTTTTTTTTATTAATATTATTTTGGGGCAAGCGATAGGTAATACATATTTGAAATATGCAATTAATTTTTTTATATATACTAATGTGACAAGCAATAATCTTAGTGTAGAATAGTCGGTGGCTTAGTTGTTAAGTAGTTAGCCTCATGATAAAGAAATCCCGGGTTCGAATTCTGGCCATTACACTACCAACGTGAACCCACTCCTAACACAAGTAATTTAGCTTAGCTGGAGAGGTAAGAGGCAATATTAGTAATTGATTAAAATAGGAATATCATTGTAATATCATTGTAATATCATTGTAATATCATTGTAATATCATTGTAATATCATTGTAATATCATTGTAATATCATTGTAATATCATTGTAATATCATTGTAATATCATTGTAATATCATTGTAATATCATTGTAATATCATTGTAATATCATTGTAATATCATTGTAATATCATTGTAATATCATTGTAATATCATTGTAATATCATTGTAATATCATTGTAATATCATTGTAATATCATTCATTGGTGCTGATAGTTCGTACGAGTATCGGTAGATGGCTCTCACCGTCGCTGTAAAATAGATATATATAGGAAGATTTGGATGATTTGGTGGCTTAGTGGTCAGAACATTCTCCCTGTAAGGAAAAGATCGCGGGTTCAAATCTCGCCTGAACTGATTAAATCTTTTTCCTATCTTAATCAATATGAATGTCCAGCATACTAAATCCTTTAAAATTTCATTCAATATAAGTCATTTTGATCATTAATATTTTTATTACTCAACGAATATCAAAATTGGCTGTTACTTTAGTCTTATCGTTATCAACTTACTTTAGTAAAATCTGTTACTCTAGACAAGAGGCAATTGGGTATTTTCCTGTAGTTAAAATAAATTAATTACCTGAGCTTACTAAATTAAAAATGGTAAAAGAGCGGTAAAAGTTGCGATAGTTCTTGTTTTAACGTTTTTATTTATTTTTTATCATTCAACCAACTGATAATAGTAAATTAATTGACTGTTAAACATTATGACGTCACAATAAATTATTTCATACAAGTTTCCTTATAACATACCGTTTTGACGTTCAAAATACTGACTAATTTGACTAGTCAGTCAAATACTGGCTAGTCAATTTAGTTACTTTTTACTAAACGTCAAAACCCAATTCTTTGGCCGGCGTATTGTATAGTAGAATGACAAATGTATGGGATGTGACGTTTATGATGTGGCAATACCACATGTATCTAGCGCCATCTAGCGACAGCACGCTGAACTGGGACGTTTCTGCGAATCTTCTACATCGCGCAAGTGAAATTCTCGCACTGGTACAATATATGTACATCATCCCAACGACAATCGTTGGGCTGCAACCCGCCAGGCGTGATCACCTTGCCTAGTCGGAGGATCCTCCCTTTGTGTCGAAGGAATATCACACCTCGTTCCTCCACAACGACATAGGTTAATGACTGTCTTATATGTTAAATCCCATACATAGCTACAAAATGTCTAATGGACAAATAAACATCAGTTGAAAGCTTTATTTGTGAGTAGTGCAACATGTTATTCATGTGCTTATAAAATGCCGAACAATGTTGTGTGGTTGTGCTGAATTGCATTGGCAATATTCCAACGAGTATGCTGGTACACGTGTAAGGTCCAACATAAAAAGTAATCAATCAATTTTAGTTAAAAAGCTGGAAACGTTGATAACGGTGCGATACCCGACGTTCTTGTTTCCGGAGTAGGATAAAACTATCTAAATATTTAAATAATAATAATAATATATCTCTTTATTGTATCTACACAAAGAATGGATCCAAGATAAAATTTTGTACAGTATTGAGGCAAAACAAGTGGCGGCCTTATTGAGGCAATCTCTACCAGACAACCATGCGATGGAGTGATATCTTAAATAGTCCAGGGTCAGCCAGGATGCCTTATTGGTTATAGTAACCTTACATCCCGATAATTGAAACCCAAGACGGCGTGCGATTTTAGTCGACTCAGGTCCGACATTACCAGCCGACAGAGGTATCTGTAGGAATTTTCGCGTGAGTAAAAATAGTCGACATAGTCTGTGGCGTGGCGGTGGTGAGCGCAGCCACTACGCAGGTCGCACGGGTTTGATCTCCGCTCAGTGCAAATATTTGTATTTTTTTTTTATACCACTTAGTTGGCAGACAAGCACACGGCCCACCTGATGGGAAGCGGTTACCGTGGCCTATGGACGTATGCAACACCAGGGGTGTCACACTCGCGCTGCCGACCATGAAGAAACCTTCTGATGCCCCTCTTGAAGAACCCCACATTGTAGGCGCTTGGGAAAACCGCAGCAGGGAGGTCATTCCACAGCTTGAGTGTACGTGGGATGAAGTTTCTTTCATACCGCACAGTGCGTACTGTCTCAGGTCGCAATGTGTGGGGATGAATTCCCTGCCTATGGCGAGAGGTGCGATGATAGAATGTAGCTACGGGCATCATGTCAAACAATTCATGTATGCATGAATATGGGTATTTGCATTGATCTACTCGTGCCTCGGAGAGCACGCTAAGCCATTGGTGCCGGTTGCAGTAGTTGGAGCCCTAAAAAGTCTGGTCTAACTGCAATGCTTCGATATCACCATTGGGCTGTGAAAGTCAGATGGCAATTGCCTCACGGAAAATATCGAAGTTCAGCCAAATCCGCTGTTAAACTGGTAAATCTGACCCCAAACTCCGAGGTTGAATCTTTGGATGAGACTGGGATTAACTCAGATGAAGAAGAAAAAGGTTCAAACTACATCTGGCAATACCGAATCGCATTCCCTATATTAGACTAAAAGTACGATCGCTCGAAGCAAAATCGACGAGGCTATTTCTAGCTCTATTTTATTTCTAGCTCTTACAAATCACTGTTCTGAATGATAGAAAAGGAGGGAACCCAAGACGAAAACCCGCGTTTGATCTAGTGACTTGCAGGTGAGACTTGGGTCCCGAAAATCTTGATAACTCGGATACCAGACACACCAACTTCATTTTAGATTCTTCTTCCTCGTCTTAGCGTTAATTACAGCCGCATCCAAAGCGTTCACCTCAGAGTCTGGGGTCCGAAGGGCAAGAAATTAATATTTTTACTTACTTGCTGTATTTTTTTAAGGAATATTAGCAACCGAACTTACTAATATTCCCTCTAACCCCTCCAGCTGAACTATATTACTTATGCTAGGAGTGGGTTCACATCGGTAGTGTAATGACCAGGATTCGAACCCATGACCTCTCGATCGTAAGGTTGACTCAATTCAAGAAGCAGAAGCGTTTGACATGCCCTAACCGATCTTGGGTGGGCGGAGAGTATAATACTAGCAATTCTTTACCAACGCCCGTGTTTTTTTTTTTTAACGTGCGCAAAATCCCCCCGGATACCTCCCCACCGGAGCCGGTGGAGGAGGTTATGTCGGACTCGAACCGACTAAAACGCACGTCGCCTGTGGGTCACTTTGGTTGCCGAAGGTGAGGTTGACAGGCATATCCATCGCACCCCGGCCGACCCAGGGCCATCTCTCACGATTTGGCCCTCTTCTCGGGTGCGGGGACTACAGAGTCCCCAACTCGTCCCCGGAAACGGGGAGGCGCGCCACGCGCGCCACCGCCGCGGCCTGCTTCTGCCAGGGTGACAGGCGGCTCCACCTGTCACCCCCAGGCCGGCGCTCATGGGGGACGGAGGTCGTTCATCGACCTCCGACGCCCGAGTTGCCTTACCAACGCCAGTGTTTCCTTCTTCTTAGAATCTCGGGACTTTAAGCATTATTTGTATCTACAATGGCGGCCCTTATTCCTGAGATTTCCTATTTAGCTCAACATGTGAAAACTATGTGAATTCATATTTACATTCCAGGAAAATACGGTTAGTATTTTCCTGGAATGTAAATTTCACGAAATGCCAACTTCCCGGAATACCATCTTCTCAAAGTGCCAATTTCACGGAATGCCAATTTGTCAACATATTCTACATAATATTAACTGTTTATCTAATCATATATATACCAAGAAGTCTTTGTTAAGAGGCATTGACTCTAAGAAGCATGTAATATCTACTAAGTCTTATCTACTATATCCTCGGGCTTGTCGGCTTATTTGCAACCACAGCTGTGTATACAACACGAAATTGATCCTTCCAATGGGTACCTAACTCTGAGAGACGAGCAGTAATCCGGTAGATTTATTGCTACGAGGCACTGTATCGTCTCGGATAGATTAATTGTCACCACATCCCTTGTAACACATGTTTCGAGGAGTAATGTAGACACTTAAATGCAATGCGTGACAATATGTCCTTAAGTTTAAGATATTGTGTTAGGGTGAAATCGCATTAACAGGAAATGAAATTGTTAAGCCCTTCTTACATTGGACAACTAGGAAAATTCACTTTTTAATGGACTCTATCGCGATTTATTGGGTATTATAATAGGTCGTTACATTTGAAATAGCCGTTTTTTTTTTAAGAAATTGGAGGAAACCCAATTTTCAGTACTATTTTAGCATTTTTTTTAGGAATGACAAATCCAAATTTCATTTTTTTTTTTGCATGAATGAGACAACATTAAGCTAACAAACACTTTTAGTACATTTTTAAAAAGTCACAGCTGTAAAAAAGTTTTACGAAGTTTATCATCACAATGGATAGCACTTAGGAAGTACTGTTATTGAACATCGAAATTAAATTTATCAAGCGGTCAATAAAAGCAAAATTTAATACAGAGTTGTAAAATATTGAAATCAACTTTCAAACAAAATAAAAAATAATGGAAATAGCTATTAATTTACAGGAATAACGAAGTCATGAATCTGTTTAACATTGTTGTTTAGTTTTCCTAATCAGTATTCTTTATTCATCCATTTAATATAGAATAACAATAATAATAATAATAATAATAATTTATTAACCAAAAAGAAGTACAGTATATATATCATTGATTTGCTACCTACTTGTAACATTGTTTGTGGTTTAAAGTGTACAATAATATTAACCCTTCCTCTCAAACTAGGATATCCTGTATCTTGAGAGACAGTGTACGGTCGTGAAGGTAAATATGTAACATAATATTATACAAATTTAGTAGACTGCGTCGGGTTATAATTCAAAAATCGATTTTTATATAATTTTAACTATGATGAAAAAAAAAGGAAAAAAGCATGAAGAAAATAATCTAAAAAAAAAAAAAACAATCAATTCTTATTGACGTGCCTTAACACTAAATGTGGACGAATGTATATTTTGTCTCGTGTTCAACTAATGAATTAGCAACTCTTAAAATGTATCGACAAGATGGCGAATTCCGCGGAATGGTGAAACAACAATTTGACATTAAAATCGTACAAGAAATGGAGATTTCAGCCGCGTAATGTACAGTCGACAAAAGAGATGTAGTCGCACTTTTTCATATAAAGTTGAATGTAAAAGCGTCCCGTGGTTCCCGGCAGAGTTGAATTTAGGCCACCCCATATCTTCCCATGCAGTGTCGTACAAGGCGACTGAAGTATAGGGCTGTTTAACATCAGACAAATATATGTATGCAGCCCAGACTCAGTCTTAGGTGTAGGGCTCGAGTCAACAATAGTGCCCAGAATATGGCAATAGTCTCACCCTCTATTACGTGGGACCGAATACTATGATTGGTGAATTGTGGGTGTTAATTTACCTTTCCTAACCATCCGGGGATGAAGACGTGATTATTATAATTTAATGTCTTGATTATCTTATGACAAAAGATCAATGTCCTGTCTTCACGTTAGATTAGATAAAATGAACTTCTTGCAGAAGTCTGCCGCCGGTATAATTTAGCAGACTAGTCGTTTAAATTGTACCATAGGAATACTACATTAAAAAAGCTTATTTTGAATCAATCTTGCGTGTGTTGTTTCCTTTACCAGAAACAAAAATATAACCTACACATACATATACCCATCCCTGTAGATCTCTAAATGTGTGGGCAATGGTGTATTTACACCCACAATTTACCAACTATGATTTTTGGTCCTACGTAATAGGGGCGAGCCTTTTACTGTCAAGGGGTACAAAAATATAACTAATTATTTATATTTAATAATAAAATTAAATGTATTTGTTTCCTTAAAGTTTAATTAATTAAAATAATACATACAAAATAATTAAAACATAAATACACAAAACAAATTCGCAATTATGTCGCGTCAAACAACCCACTCCGCATCGTTCCCGGCGCAAAGGTGCCCATGATGCTGACCGCGTTGCCCCGCTGAATCGCTATTGCCAATCTTTGGCCCAGGAACGAGCCGGATCGGAAGTCACCGCCTTGGTCGTGGATGCGGCGGCCAATTTCCGCGATCAACCTCTTTGTATCCGACCGATATTTGTTTGAAAATAGTGGTAACTATAGGTGGTTCAATTTAACGGACGGTATATTTTGAATGAAACAAATGCAACGACATAACTTAAAAACCTAGTCACACAACACAAATGTACAAAAATCTAGATTAAATTTGTAGTTATATAACGTAGGCTGCGTAGTTTTAGTTTAACTATACTACGTGTTATGCCTTTACAAACTAGTATGAAAATTCACAACATATTCCACCGAAAACTGTTTTTTCGCTCCCATACATAATTCTCGTTAGAAGTTCGAAGTTGAACTTAAAATAGTGGGTTATAATAGGCGATACTAAAGCATAGTTTGGTGTTGGCAGTGTATTACGATCTATAAGGCGGTACAACTTACTACTACTACTACTACTACTTTCCCAAATGTCATGAACGACATAACCCATACATTTGTGATTCTATTTTACAGTACGCTGGCCAAGGAATTGCCATTTGTCTAGGAGGGTTACTGATCAGATGGCAGAAAAGAATTGAAAAGATTCCCGACTCAGAAGTTCAAGTTAATCAATAATTCGCAGTCGTTTATTTTCCTCACGTGTCGACATCTCAGTACTTTTAAATTCATTTTAAATTTCAGCCATAGTCTTATTTTTCGTTTCTGGTACTATAAAATATAACATAAACAAACATACAGCTATAAGTATTCCATAAGTTGCATAAACGCCTCCTACACCAGTACTCTGTATTATATTCGGAGTAATTTTCAACAATAGTATGTACATAGACGACAATAAAATTCCAACTAAAAATGAACCCCAGCCTTTGTATTCTAAAGGTAGAAGTTCACCAATCAATGTATTACATACTGGTATAATACTTATGTTCACTAAAAAAACATGTAACACAATTAACGATGGTGCCAGCCATAGCACAGTTGATAACTTTAAATATATAACTACACAGATTAATAACATTAAGAAAACGATAGTAACACCGCTTGAAAATAAAATATTACGTCTGTTGAAGAAACTGATGATAAGACAAGACAACATTAAAGCCAGAACTGTGAATAAATCAGCACCTATGGTGTAATAAATTGCTAAAGACTTATCTCCCACCAGCTCCATCATCATTTGTACAACGTAAACCACTATATAATGTTTACCACACAATTCCACTATCACTGTCAAAGAGCATACTATTAGAAACGGCTTCATAAAGTCTCTTTTGAATAGAAATTTATACCACTTTTCCTTATTTAGATTCTTTGCCCTTTGTTGCTGTGAATGCAAAAGGTCCAGCTCTTCCAAGTTTGAATCACCATGGAGCCAAATAAATGACTTTTCACTTTCCTTAAAGCGACCTTTCATAGCTAAGTAAGAAGGGCTTTCTGGCCATAAGTAATGTAAAGAGTATCGATAGCGTCGGAAAAATAATGGCGAAAAGGGCTATTTGCTGCCAGTTCCATATCAGAGATAAGGAATGGCACATTAGAACACCGCAGACTGTAAATGTCTTCTTGATAACTATGAAGTAGCCTCTTCTGCTAGGAGCAGCATATTCACTAAGAATAATAGAGTGCATAAAGATACCACTAACAGCAAGCCCTTGAATGACTCTTGCGGCCAAAAGTGCAGAAATACTCTGAGATAACACGATTATGATCCAGCCAATGAGAAGGAACAGGCAGTCAATGATGTGGATGAATTTTCGACCAAACATCTGCAGGATTGGTGGAGTCACGACGAACCCGAGGAAGGCGCCGATACCATTGCTTGTGGCTGTTGAGTGACAAAAAGTTTATTATTTTAAATGTGAATTTGAAGCAATTGTAGTGAATAGTGTAAAAAGAACATTATGACAAGCAACGCCGAAGATGATCTCTGTTCTCACCTTCTTTATTACTTTTATATTTACACTAGCTATTGCCCACGACTCCGCCCGCGTGGATGTCGGTTATCGCTTAGTGTTGAGTTAACGCTATTGAGCATAAAAAATCTAAAATAAAAGTAGCCTATGTTACTCCTTATTACATCAGCTACCTGCCAATAAAAGTCCCGTCAACATCGGTCCAGCTGTTTCAAAGATTAGCCGGAACAAGCAGACAGACAGACAGACAAAAATTGTAAAAAATGATATTTTTAAAGAGAAAGATAGAAAGATAAAACCATTTATTATACACACACACTACACATTAAAAAAAATTTGATGTATGTACCTTATTATTTTCATATGCATGTAGTAAAAAACAGTTTTCAATATTACAAACAGACACTCCAATTTTTTTATTTATATGTATATATTAGAAAAAATAACTTATATTTTTATTATCATATTATTAATTAACAAACCCGCGACTCGCGTTAAAAAGTATTATTATTAATTGGGTATAGTTTTTGCGACTTTACTTCTGTTTAGTAAAAGAAACCTACAAACTACTATTATAAGTACTGAACAATGTATGCATTGTAGTAGTTCGTAGTTGACCTCGAAATTGTATCATTTGTATTCATATATGGTAAATACATTCAAATAGAGTACAATCAATTTATAGAAATGTTGAGTCTGGCCAGCGAAAGATGGTTAAAAAAACGACGACAAATATGAAAAATCAACATGGTGTAACACTGACTAAATACTGAAAACAGAGTTGATACCAAGATTTATTTTTCATTTTCCAAGCCAGTCGACATGGTACTAATGACATGGGTTTATTGTATTTTTTGTATAAAGTCCCTAAAAATGAAGAAAAACAAAACACGACTGTTTCTATGCAGCATAGAAAGAAAGAAAGAACCATTTATTATACACACACACTTACACTACACATAAAAAACATAAAAAAGCGCTAGCAATCGTACCTAAAAAAATTGACGCGTTTAATGATAATATAATTGATGCGTTACAAAAGAATGATAAATATTCTACAACATTCTACACAACGCTATCTAGACCCATGGTAAGCATAGTTTAACTAGCTTGTGTTATGTTTGTACTCTACAAACAGATTTTTAGATAATCATGAGTCAGGCATAACGGACCTTTAAAGTTAAGTGAACATCGGACTCAATGGCCCTATATTTAAAAAAAATATTATTGGTTAATTATTATAAAAAATTGGATAATTATTTAAAATTAATAATTTATCTTACTAATCAAACAATCGGCCGGTATTGAAAATAAACAATGCACTTTGTGAATTGGTTATTTGACAAATTTAGGAAACCTATCTTGAAAGATGTAGATATTTTTTATCACACTTCCAATTTATTTTATTCGCGACAAAACATCACAAATATATATAAACGCGCTTTCACTTTGTTAGCTTGAAAAGTACGCAAAAAACGGTCGGTCATGTCAAATTCGGGTGTGACGTCATTATAAAATGATATACATTCTCTGTCAAGGCTGTGCGCTTATGGAACGCATTGCCATTGAGTATCAGACAAGCAAAATCCTTAAACATATTTAAAAGAATGGTAAAGGACTACTATCTATCATTGTGAACACTGTGACAGCTCACAATTAATATGCTCACTATTTTCCCTTCTTATTACTATGTACTATTTACTTCGTATATCTATTTATGTGCTAAAGTTGTATATTTATAATAATAATAATAATATCATTTTATTGATGGCAACAGGGCCCAATTTGTTAGTAACAATATTTGTCTTACATCTATGGTTAGTAATTTAGCATACAAAATGTCAACAGTTTAAAATCTAATCAGGAAATTATTATCAATTGATATTATATTATTGCATTAAATTTGATGTCAGTTAAAAATTATAATTCACAAAATTAAAATATATCAATTATTTATAAATTACGTATCACAGGTTAATACTAAATGCAATAGTCAATAAAATGTCAATTCATAATAAAATATAACTCAAATATAAGTCAAATAATCGACATAAATCAAATCAAATATATTAAGTCAATTAATTAAAGTGACCATGTAGGGTTTCACTCTACTGGTGATATGCTTCATTATGGGTGAGTCGTACCGCGCAGCTATTACTCTCAGAATACTGTTGGAGCTGCCGCGGACACGGCTCAACAATGACGCCGATCTTTTGCGCCAGATGGCATGAAACCCGTCTACTCTCGCCTCAGTAAACATCGCTGACGCACTGCAATAGCGCGGCAACCCCAACAGCACCCTAAAGGCATTGTTATATTGAACTCGCAAGGCGTTCAGCGACTTAAGTGCAAAGTTCACCCATAGACTGCCCGTATAGAGGTTCTGGCAGTATGCCTTAAATAAGGTGATTTTAACCTCTTTGCTACAGCGAGCAAACCTGCGGGCCAGCATGTTACACCTCACCGCCAACGCCCTGCGTTCCCTATCTATGTCTACATGATCTCTGAGATCCTCGGTAATATAGTGACCAAGATATTTGAAGACACTCACTCTTTTCAATGTAGCACCATATAAAGTTATGGGTGGGACATGAGTAACTTTTTCACCGGGCACCCCAAAGACCATGCATTCACTCTTGCTTACATTATATAACAAACCATGACTTTGCGCATACAACTGACAGGTTTGCAGCAGCTTTCTCAATGAACCAACAGTCGGCGCCAGCAGCACCATGTCGTCTGCGTAACTTAAGTTGTTTACACACACGTTGTCAATATGGCATCCTGTACGCTGACCGCTGAGACCAACAATCAATTCATTGATGTACAGATTAAACAGTTTTGGTGACGTCAGTCCGCCCTGTCTAACCCCGCACTCCAACCTATACTCCTCTGACATACCATCACCCCATCGAACGCTGTTAAGCTGGTTCATATACCAGTATTGAAATAATCTGACCATGTCATCTGGCATAAACGCCTCTCGCATCTTGGCCCATAACTTATCGTACGATACAAGATCAAAAGCCTTTGATAGGTCCAAGAAACAAGCCATTATAGGTGTTCTCCTGTCCGTGTAATACTGTACTGTGTGTTTCAAGCTTAGAATAGCACTTTCAGTCGATAGACCCGACCGAAAGCCGAACTGCGCATCGTGTAATACTAAATATTCATTTAAGCGTGAGTCTAATAAGCTGTCTAACACTTTAGCCAGTACTGTCGCCAGCGAGATAGGGCGATAGTTGTTTTTATCAGCAATATCACCAGTTTTATTTTTAACTATGGGCACTACAATGGTCCTCATGAGATCATGAGGTAGATAGGAGTGAACTAGACACAATGAATAAAACATCGATAACACTCTAGGTAGGTGAGGTCCTGCATGCTTGAGATGCTCGATGCTGAGACCGTCGTGACCCGGGGACTTCCCACGCTTCATTTTCTTAATTACGGCTGCAACATCTTTAGAAGAAAATCGTATGCCACCCAGTTCACAGTTGGTCTCAGCCTCGATCATCACACGCGACGGTCCCAGAGGAGATTCCACTTTAAAGTGTTGCTGAAACAAGTCAGCTATATCCTTAGGCTGTGAACACCCCCCAACAGACACAGGTTTGCCCGGCCCAGAGTCCAGACTTTTTGTGGACTTCCAGAAACTATTGAAGTTATTAGAAGCATGATGAGTTGCTATAATGTCCATCCGGATCTGCTCTTGATGGTTTTGACACCATTTAAGCTTCCCTCTGAATACTTTCTGACTTGCCCGCATAGCCTCATAAATCTCACCTGTGATAGGTTTATTGTGAAGAAGCCACGACTGATATCTAAGCCTGGCCTCCCCGTGTGACTCTGCAACATGTCTATTCCAGCCCGTCAACTGGCGCCTTCTTCTACCATGAACTAGCTTATGTGTACACACAGCAGCTTTTGTAAGTATGCCTATTATCTCTGTGTACATTTCGTCAAGCAAGCGCTTGTGACAGACATTGCTACAATGTTTATTATCCGAGCATACATTAAAAGCATGTGGAAAGTGAACACAGCCCAGACGACTGTTACATAAATTAGTGAACATCTCCTTCTGTTCATCATCTCTATTACCCCAAATAACTTTATTACATTTAGGGCTCGGGTCAGACAATTTACAACGCACATAATGAAGGTTACATTTCATAATAACTGGGAAGTGATCAGACCAATAGACTCCGCAAGCCACACGCACGTCAGTCACTGACTGCCAGGCTGATTCGGTTAATACACAATGGTCCAACCAGCTTTTACTGCCATGCGCCTCACTAACGTATGTGTAACTCTCAGAGGTCACGCCCAATTTTATTACATCTGCACAAATCCAGTTTTGCTCCGAACAAAACTTAAACAGTTCTCTGCCAAATAGTTTACTGGGGTCAGCATTAAAATCTCCTAATATATAAATACCCTCTAAGTCACTGGCTTCTATCAGTGCATTAATTTCACTTAACACGTCTATAAATTCCACTAAATTATCTATAGAGTTAGTAGGCATGTAAACACTGATAATCATAATAGACTGAGAACTTAGATTAGCTCTAATAGCCGAAAGTCGATCACTATTGCACGGCACTACTGAAACTGACTGAAACATACCTTTACGCCACAGGATACCCACACCACCGTATGGTCTTCCCTGAAACACACCTGTAGAAATATCCACTGCTGATTTTCCTGTGTACTCGTAATCCTTGTGTATTGTCCCTAGAAAAGGTAGATCATACGGGAACAACCAGGTCTCCTGGAGGGCCACTACATCCGCAGACCGACATAGCCAGCGCACATCATCAACTGAGCGTTTAACTGACTTACAGTTAAAGCTCGCAAAAGTAATTGTATTATTTGTAACTGCTTGAGTCATTAAGATGTCAATGTTCATGCGACGCCACATCCCTGGTATACTTCAGCTGTACAAACCGCCTAAAGGATATTCCTTGAGGCCACGTATCTTCACTCAAAAACAAACTTAGTTTTGTTTCAGGCACATACAATTTGAATGCATCATAATTTTTTTCTTTTCTCATTTTTATTTTAATAAGTGTGACTTTCTCTTCGGTTTTCTCTTTAATATATTCCACTATATCCTTCTCCTTCGTACCCTTACTCACATTTGATATAAATACGGGTACTCTGATTTCTGCTGCTTTGAACTTGCCCTCAAAGTCTGAACAGGCCCTTCCTCTCTGTCCTATAAATTTATATTTCATATTCTTCTTTTTATTCACAACAACATTCCAAGCATTCTGGTCTCCTACTACTTGTTTTTTATCTCGATCACAACTCGCTGCAACAATATCTCTGTATGAGGTGTTTGTTTTGATGTCTAGATGATTCACATTGGTTATACTTGTGGTAGGGATATCGCATTGCACAGTATCGAACACCACAATAGGCTCGGCCCTCGACACAGCAATACCTGCGGCGGGGTCCCCGGCAGCGATACTATCGGGCTCGCCGACTGTCATCACAGTTTGCGCGACTTCGGCCCGTTGCGTATATGATAATGTATTACCGAGTGTTTGTTGTTGTATGAGGGAACTGCAGAGGTTTGACGCATTCTCACATTCACTAGTAGTTGGCTCCGGCGTTATATGCACATACGGGATACCAAAAGGTCCACTATCGCAGGCAGTACTTTTTTCTAATAAGTACCCTCCTCGCTTCCTACATATTGGGTCAAAATTATCTACAGTAGATGCTTTTTTAATATTTTGTAATTCACTTTTTGTTGCGTACACGTCCTTAATAGCACTTATTTCATTTTTAATCGCTACAATATCTTTCAGAAGCTGTAAAGTGTCAATATGGTCGAAAGTTACCGGCGGTATTTTATACAAATTTTTTGCGACGAAAATGGGTACATCTTCGGGGTCGGTAGATTTTAAAAGCCCAATTATGTCTCCCAAATCTTTGATAGCCTTGCCAGCTTTTCTTCGAATCTTTCGCTTAGCAGCTGGTATCGAATCAAACAACAACTTTTTGGCACTACTCATTTCTTCATCTGAATAAGCTTGTTTACAAATTCGCTCCATAGTGTCATAATCCATTACATCCATCCCGTTTTGAATAAAAGTCAATACTTCACTGATTACTATATTGCAACCACAACATTTTACTACATTCGAGGCCATTATTATCCTCTTCAGTTAGATGTCACTAATCGCGATCGCAAACACACCTGCACGCAACGAACGGTGACCGGTGACGGTGATTTATTTAACTTTATTTGAACTTCTCTCATATCTATCTTTCTTTTTGTATCTTTTAATATATTATAACCTTGTTTCTAGTTTATTTGCTAACTACACCAAATCTTTTGCTTTATTACACTACTGTCCATCCCAAGGTTGCCTGGAAGAAATCGCTTACAGCGATAAGGCCGCTTACAGCGATAAATTATATAAGTATCAAGACGTTGCCTAAGACTATAAAATACTAACTGACAAGAAAAAACTATTGCCATATAAAAGAAAAAAAATGTGTTCATTTGTGTTTGGCCAGAGTCTATTGATTTATTATAATTTCTGTTGGATTCATATTTTATGAAAACCTTTATGTTTAGCAGATTTTCTTTTTAAGGACTTACCTATCCAAGATACCTGATTCGCCGTTACTTCTATCTGAGTACTGTTAGTTGATAAGAGGGCAGTTATTAATACAGAGGGGAACGCATGCATGTTCCCAATGCTGATTGAAAAGAGCATAGTGGTGATCAGTATGAAGATCTGAAAAAGACAATTTTTGAGCTTTATTATACGGCACAAAATCACTGTTCTTACAGGATCGGCAACACGGATGTGACTCCACTGGTGTTACACTCGTTCATAGGTCATGGTATTGCCATCAGGTGGGCCGTGTGCTTGTCTGCCACCTAAGTTGTATAAGAAAAAAAAAATATAAAAATTATATAAATATTCCACAACATTCCACACAACGCTATCTAGACCCATGGTAAGCATAGTTCAACTAGGTTATGGAATGCGGATAAACATACTTTTGTAGGAGGTAGGACACGGCGGTATTTCCGCCCGATTGAGCAGTCCGACTGGGGAAGTACCTCCGCCCTACAGAATATCGCGGTTATAATAACTTCGTATTGTGTTCCTAACGGTGAGTAGGGTAGCCAGAGCTCACTGGAGAATGTGTGCTGTCAGTGGGAAGACTAAAGGCTTGTCCTGCTTTGTCTTCTACTGACGGCACAGAAACTCTGTACTTACAGGGTTGGCAGCGCGACTGTGACTCCTCTGGTGTTACAGACGTCCATAGGCCACGGTAACTACTTTCCATCAGGTGGGCCGTGTGCTTGTCTGCCAACTAAGTGGTATAAAAATACTTAGATACTATTTTTTTAATACATACATATCATACATAGAAACACCCAGACCAATGCAAATATACACATTCATGTATACAAATATTCGAATCGAACCTGTGCCTACTGCGTAGCAGTCGAACATTCTACCGCTACGCCACAGAGGCCGTCTTTTTTTTACATAGAAGTTAAAATGGAATGAAGGATTTCTCGTGAGCGATATGTGGAATGCGAGCGGAGTAGTCAGGATTGCACACGATGACCAAGTGCCCGGGGTGATAA
Organism: Eilema griseolum; assembly: GCA_963662185.1. Classification (NCBI taxonomy): domain Eukaryota; kingdom Metazoa; phylum Arthropoda; class Insecta; order Lepidoptera; family Erebidae; genus Eilema; species Eilema griseolum. The sequence continues at coordinate 21,802,184 of OY759245.1, forward strand.
ACGCCGATGTAGGTCTTCGTAGACGTCCTAGGGTTGGGAATTCTCTCGTGCGCGTTCATGCATGACTGCGTGAGCTGTCATCACCTTCTTCGGCGAGAAAATGATGCTCCAATAGGTTAGGCAACCTGGAGGAAACTAGGGTCTCTCTCGACCGGCACACCCGAGATACGTTCTTTTTTATACGACTTAGGTGGCTCACAAGCACACGGCCCATCTAATGGGAAGTGGTCGAAGTGCCGACCCTGTAGAAACCTTCTAATGCCCCTCTTGAAGAACTCCATATTGTAGGCGCTTGGGAAACCGCGTGTAGACGTCCCGGGTGTCGGAGTTGGAAGTCGCTCAATGTCTTCCGTCCTCCATGAGCGTGGGCCTGGGGGGACAGGTCTACTTCTACTAGGGTAACAGGAGGCTCCTCTCACCCTAGCAGAAGCAGGTCATGGTGATGGTGCACATACACCGCTATCACAGCTCACCCTGTTCATATCCTCGCACCGTTTATCCGCGCAACATTTTACTTCTTGGCTCTTACACAAGGACCCTTACACCACTCAGTGTCCAGTTACCAGCACACCTCTACCGCAGAGCCAATGGAAACAGTCACACCGGTCCACAGCCTCGCCTTCGACCATCTCTGGTAAATGCAGTCCTATGAGTATGCCAACAATTCAAAATTTTCACCTCGCCTGGTAATAACACCCCTGCTGTTGCATACGTCCATAAGCCATGGTAACCACTTCCCATCAGGTGGGCCGTGTGCTTGCCTGCCACCTAAGTGGTATAAAAAAAAGCTAGTCAAAGTCTGAGGTCTCCGAACCGGTCTTGGTTCGTGATCGGATATTCTGCACCGTAGGTGGGTGACATCTAAGCCCTACACGTATTGTCCTGTGTAGGAAAGGAGAGGGTGGGACTAATTGGAAGAGCTCAGCAGAACACTCACCATAGTAGAGACAGTAAAATACAGCCCGAAAAAGTGAAAGCTCAGACAGGCTCAATAGCTCTGACAGCATTCTCCCTGTGAGGGAGTGGTTGCGGGTTCAAGCCCAAGTCTTCAAGTTCCAGTCTTAAATCAATTACTTTTATGAACTGTTTAATTTTACCACTATTTAATTTTACCATTATTTAATATAAATTTAACTACTCTGTCGAATGAGTTATTATGATAGTTTTGACACAAAACCTCTCATAGGCCATTCTATATCTCATAGGCAAGTGTTTATTAATTGATATTATTATTATATGATAACATTTATAAACTTTCAAATCGTTACCTGACATTGTTATTTTGTTTAAATTGTGATTATACTAAAACTGATAAGTAACTTATTTAATGTTAAAAAAAACTTACCTGTCTCCACAAATAAATATCACCCATATTGTTTTTCTAAGTCCACTGGATACTAATAGTTATTTATTATTTTCTATATTGAAGTTCAAATGTTTGTACTTTTATAGTATCGAGAAAAATGTGTTTATCACTTAATGCTTACATTACTATGCAAATAACCATTAGCTAACATATAACGACGCGTAAGGATATGTCAAGAAACGACAAGTAAATGAAATTTTAGGTTGCGCTGTACTTTTAGAGCTCGGCATTATGGCAATCAGAGGTTGTAGTTTCAATTTTGTTTTTTTTATTTTTTTATAGGACACGTCAATTGGACTTCGCCTTGCCAGATGGTAAGCAGAAGGCAAGGTCCCAGAAAAGAGGGTCACCATTACTTACACATACCGTGTGACAATGGTGACACTCAGCTTGACGGCCTCATCATATGCTTTTTCACGCCCCGCTTAAAGGACCCGGGACTGTAGGAAGAAGGAAACACGTGAGCTGGTAATAAATTCCAGGCCTTAATGGTGCGACAGAGGAAAGAGTCTCCGAACCGCTTGGTTCTTGATCGGATGTTTTGCACCGTGTGCGGATGACATCTAAGACCTTTTTTAACATTAACCTTCAATCAAGGACACACCGAATCAAGCAACTGAGTCAACAGACTTACTTTTAAACCCCCGACGCAAAAAACGATACTGAACGGATGACCCGATTCGGATTTTTTTTTGTTTGAAAGGTATATTAATCAGGAGTGTTTTTATCTATGTTTGAAAAAAAATTGGTTCAAGATGACCGCTGCCACAAAATAACGGAGTACACATTTTTTTACAACTTCGTCAATATGGGTATCAATTATAAAGGCTTGACAAATAGATCAATTTAAAAAGTATTAATTTAAATAAAATAAAAATCATTCTCCAACTAAAGTCAAAAATAAATTGTGTTGATTAGACCTTTAACTTTGATAGACTTACTAATATTTTGATTCAAGCGTTGTCATGTCAGGGGACCTTGTATCGTTCAGTTCATGCGTGACACACACACGCGGCAAACGTATAAAACCCCGTCGTTTATGCGTCTGTGGCGTAAAATATCAATCTGTTACGCGCGTACCTATGTATGTATGTATGAAGTTTTCTTTGTTCCCCTATACAGACTTAACGGCTGGAAATATTTCGATGAACAGGGTCTCAAATGAAAGACATTCATCTCCCGAGTGTCATACGGTACATAAAATGTCAACAAGAACTGTCGTGGGTTTTTGGCGCTAAAATGCGGGCTGTCAAAAAATATCATTCATTTTATCGAATAGCGTATCACAATGAAGAGAATTTGAAGGCGATTACAAAAATATACAGATATAGAGGCACGGCGGTATTTCCGTCCAATTGAGCAGTCCGACTGGGGAAGTACCTCCGCCCTACAGAATACCGCGGCCATAATAACTTCGCGTTGTGTTCCCGACAGTGAGCCAGAGCTCACTAGAGAGTTTTTGTACTGTCACAGTACAGTGGGAGGATCAAAAGCTTGTCCTGCTTTGTCTCTTACACTGACAGCACAGAAACTCTCTGTACTTACAGGGTTGACAGCGCGAGTGTGACTCCCTTGGTGTTGCACACGTCCATAGGCAACAGTTACCACTTTCCATCAGGTGGGCCTTGGCTTGTCAGCCACCCAAGTGATATAAAAATAAAATAAAAAGAAAGTAAAAGTTTAAAATAAAGCTAATTATTTAAAAAAAAACCCGACTGCTGTCTAAAAGTGCGAAATAAGTTTGATAGCAGGCGGTACCCATTAATTTTCTTTCGGCTTATGATTGGCAAGTGGGTACCGCCTACTATCAAACTTCTTTCGCACTTTTAGACAGCAGTCGGGTATTTTTATTCTTTAATATAGTAATTTTATCCAATACACGTAGATAAAGATAGCGCCCACAATTTTATCAATAGACCTGTTTCTCCCATTGCTTTGCTAAGATATTATTTTCAGGCGCTTTTTAAATTGATGAAAGTGACAAATAATAACAAAAATTATTATTTATTCATAAACAATTATTTACATAATATACACGGAAATTATAGAAATAAAAATATATATATAAAAAAGAATATATATCTAAATAATCCTGCAGGTTCAGGCGTCAAAGAATTCCTCGCCATCGATGTCAACCGGGAAGGTGGCCAGAAGGCTCGCGGCATTGCCACGTTGAATGGCAATACCAATTCTTTGCGCAAAGAATAAACCAGCCCTCTGATCACGGGTAGCGTCAATTAAACGTTTAGAAATGTCTCTAAACAAAAGACGGGCACTTGGACCCCATGATCCCAGCGTCTCGACCCCGAACGGCTCAAATATGTAATTACCACTTATATTACTATACTTGCGCCGTTTGAGGGTCTCTGCCGACGCAGCAGCAGCGCAGGCGCAGTTTGCAGTCCCTGGAAGGTGTGAAGGCGCAAGGGTGTCAGCACATGTTGCATCCCACACCAAATGCCTTCCCATCTTCCAAGGCACCAATGACATTCCATCTGGCCTCTTGCCATCGTCGCGCGCCAAGCCAGTGGGTTCTAATATGGCTGGAACGCCAGCGGTGACAAGAGCCCGACGGATTATGTCATTGATATACCCGTGCCGCGACAGCCGTCCTGCGCTCCTGCTGCAAGAGAGACCATGATGTCCAAGGCTACCAACTTCTTCCCCACAGCGACATCGATGCGGAGAAACGCAAGGAGCACCTAAACGAAGGCAAGCAGCGATACGGAAGGTGTTATCGTCCAACATGGTACCAATGTTAGGCGACGGTAGGGCCTGAAGCCAAACACCGGATTCCCATTCCCCCACAGCCAAAAGGCGAGCACGCTCCGCAACATTGGTAGAACTAGAAATTAGATGTTTTCTTACCATGTTGCAGAGCGGCACGTCCCATTGTCTCTGGGAAGCTGGGTTGGCTGGCAAATCAGCGTTTGGGCAAAACATTTTCCAAGCATTAAAAGCTTCGGCCATGCCTGGCACTTCTGAATTAGTTAGGCTAGGGGTTAAGATTTTTTTAACTAAATCATCCGTGCCATGCACCGAAGATAAAAATGCTGGCAGACTTACGTCAGTAATTTTGCGAACGCCGAGCCCGCCTAGACGCACAGGCAGGCATGGATGCCTGAAGCCAGACTCGGTCGTTCATATCCACATTTAGAATTTTGCATAGTGTGTTTCGAATCACACTATCTATTTTACCTAAAAGATTCGAATATTTGAACAGTTGAGTTGAGCGGAGAACATGTGTAAATTTAGGAACAAAAAGACAATACCGAATTATAGTGAAAGCAGAATGGATGTTAATTTGTTGTAATAATAACCCTATCTATCTGTAATAATAGAAATAGTAGGCCAGAGCCTCTCAACATTGGGAGAGGCCTATGTCCAGCAGTGATAATGCGATGGTCTAATTGATTGATTGATTGAGTGATAAAATTGTTTTTCTTAAGTTTATGTACATAAAATATGCCATTATAATATACAAAAAAATATATGCAATTACTTATAAATTTATACAAAACTATGCTAACTATACAATATATTCGAAAATGAAATAGCGAAAAACTTTAACAACTTTAGACATTGCAAAATTCCTCCCCATCGATCTCTACTGGTACCGTGCTGGCGGCATTACCACGCTGAATGGCGATGCCAATTCTTTAAGCGAGGTAAAGGCAGCCCGGGAAGCGTCGATTAGTCGCTTCGCTATTTCTTTGAATAGCGCGCGTGCGCTTGGACCGCAAAGAGAATACAATACTACGTAAGATAATATTTTTTTGTACGTAGTTGCGACAGACTGTTGGACCGCACGGACCCAACCTTTCGACTCTAAACGGCTCAAAAATATAATTACCAGTTACATTGGTTTATTTGCGCTGTTTGAGAGTCTCTTCTGATACAGCAGCAGCGCATGCGCAGTCCATCTTACTTGGAAGATGGGAAGGCGCCAGGTGTCGATGCAAGTTGCATCCCACAAAAAAGACCTACCAATCTTCCAAGGCGTCAACGACATACCGTCCGGTCTCTTATCATCGTTGTGCCAAGCCAACAGTCAAGTATAGCTGGCACGCTGGCGGTGACAACAGCCCATGCGGCCTGTGCTCCTGCTGCATGAATCCGTGATTTCCAAGGCTATCGACTGCTTCTCCACAGAGACATCGATGTGGAGAAACACACGGTGCACCTAAACATAGGCAAATCGCAATGCGGAACACGGCCACTTCCTTCGTCCAACATTGTACCAATATTGGACGAAGGAAGTGCCTGCAGCCATACACCAGATTACCATTTCTCCACAGCCAATAGGTGAGCACGCTCAGCAGCACTGGTAGCTGTACTGATTAAATGTTTTTTAACACCAATATTTTTAATTAGACAACTAAAGTACATAATAATTTCGACTCGTATATTATAATGCTGCCGACAGTACGATAAATGACACAAGCGTCTGTTTTTGGGTTAGCCGTGATTACCCCCAGAATTTTTGTTTAACGTGAATGTGAGTGCTAGCACCTCTGCCTACCCCTTCGGGGATATAGGCGTAAGTTTATGTAATGTTATGTTTATAAAGAGCTATTTTATAAGAAAAAAAATTAGAGGAGAATCGAGAAAGGGGGTCTCACTTTAGTATATATTAAGTTTATGCTCACGATTAACCCCAAATTTTTTGCGAGTGATTTTATCGACTTTAAATTATCGGTACAACGAAGTGAATAAAAACAAAATGGATTAGATAAATTCTGAAGGTACTTTCTTTCGGCTAATATAGTTATTTCAGTATTATCATGTGCACAATAATCATAAAAATAAGCATCTTGAAATGTTATAAATTAAATATTATAAATATATCTAAACACAGACAGCAAGCGTGAGTGTTTTTTGAGCAATATTCATTGGGCAAAACGCAAAATGACATAATAGATACTTTCGCAAATTGCCAATTTCGCAAAATAATACATTCGCCAAAGTACAATACACTTTTTAATGTGATTAGTGGGATTGAGCTCCTCCATCGCCGTAGGACTTCATGCTATCCTCCAAAAAAATGCGTTCTGTGCATGTTATAGTGTACATGTCTTAACGAGATTGGAATCAAAATATATTCCAGGAGCTGTAATTCCCACACACACACACACACATCATAAAAAATGTGCTGGGAACTTTACACAGTGCTATCACGGCCTGAACCAACCAACCAACAGACAGTATGGCTGAGTATGGCGACGATGTCATTTTTAGTACCAAGTTTGACCGCAGAACTTATTTTCTGGTGTTGACTCCAAACAGATTTGCCAATGTGAGATTAATACTAGAAACGCAAAATACCAGGTTAGCAGAGTCTCAAATTAAAAGACTTCCAGACCAAGGCTAAGTTTCTCGCAAAGTACAAAAATGCAAATACGATCATCTCACGCTCACCACCTTACTCGCGGCGATGGTTCGATGCGCGGACGCATGGGCGGCCGGCGCCTTCTTCTGCGAGCAAGTAATGGTCGTGAAGGAGGCGGGTGGGAGTGGCAGCAGGAGCAAAGGAGGATCGCAAGCCAAGCTTCCCGCACACTGAGGCAACTCGAGCGTCGGAGGTCGATGAATAACCTCCGCCCCCCATGAACGCAGGCCTGGGGGTGACGTGTTTGCCGCCTGACACCCTGGCAGAAGTAGGCCGCTGAGGCTGCGCTCATTGCTTCCCTCCCCATTTCCGGGAACGAGTTGGGGACCTTGCGGTCCCCACACCCCAGGAGGGCCCAATTGAGAGGCCCCTGGGTCGGCCGGGGTGCTAGAGATATACCTGTCAACCTCACCTTTACAGAAGTGTTTACAAAATAATCGTCCACAAGCCACGGTAACCACTTCCCACCAGGTGGGTTGTGTGCTTGCAAATCAAAATGAATTGAAGGAGGTCGCCACTGTACATTCAATAATATAAAATTTTATTTGCAATAAAACTGTGCATTTACCAGAGACAAGACAACCGTACAAGTAAAAAATAATAATTTTAGGCCTCCTGAAAAGGACGCATTTTGCAATTTCGATACTGTTCGTAGCACAGCAGCAGTCGTAATATCATCTAGTACAAAATAAAACAACAATAATAAAGTAATTAATATTTCATGTTTATTCTTTTATTTGAATGTGAACAAATAACAAAACTAAAAATCTTTTAAATGCCTTGTATCAACAGAGCAAAACCTAACTATATTTTGTACTTATAAAGAAAATTCAACGATTAAGAAAATAATCGGAGAGTCATCCCCCATAGACAAGCGGCAATTTGTTAGCCAGCGTATCGTATAATAAAATGACGAATGTCATAGGATTTGACGTTTATGACATGCGTTGACGACTGTCATATATCCCATGTAACAGGGATGGCGAACCAATGACATGGAACGCGTGCCAAAGATGGCACACAGTACAATTTTTTGGGCACTCCGTCAATCTGGTAGGTATTACACAAAAATTAAATTGTTTTGATTTATATAACGTGTTTAAAAATGAACGAACAGACAGACAACTTCTTGAAAAAGAAAGCGGTTTTTCCGGTGGTGGTAAAATTCATTCATTCATTCACGAAACACACACAAACTTAATTGATGGCACCTGTACACTGTATTTTGAGAATTTTGGCAGTTGATGCATAAAGGTTCGCCATCCCTGCTATAGAATGGCATTCTATTCTATGATACGCCAGCCAACAAAATTGCCACTTGTCTAGAGGGGCAGGAACTATAACCATATCATCTCTATACACAAAAAAAACATTTTGTATAACCTAAGTTATTTTTTAAAGTCAATTCTCAAAATTTACAACAGTCCTTTGCATTAATAATAATAATAAACTTTTTTTCACAGAAAAAGTTACACGATTAAGCACATAATGGTTTGCCGCTACTTGAAGTGGAAGTATTTAAAAATTATTATTTTTCTAGTTGCCTAGTCAGTTAATTTGTTCTGATGTCTTTTTTTTGCTATATTTTTCTTGACCTACAGTTTCTAATATAGTTTCAGAACTATCGCAGTGCGAATTCATAATTATGCAACGGTTCGTGACTATTGAAATCAAAAAACATAAATATTCAATAGGGAAGATGAATTCAAACTATCCGGGACGTGGCATCCAGTAATTAAGATACTGAAACCTAAAAACAAAGGGACGTTAAATATTAATATTATGAGTGTGGTGTGTCCCCAGTCAAACCGTTCATAATAAAAGTAATAGTGAGTAGGCGCACAAAAAATGTTCCCCGCATACCTCTCGACACTCTAAAGCCAGTCAAGTCTTGACCACGCGTGCTGCAAACGGCAAAAATAGTAAGTTCCATGATTTAATCGCGAAATGTTCCGAACCGTTGTAAAAACTATAATATAGTTTATAATATAGTTGAAACTATAATATAGTTTCAGAAGTCAAACCGAATAATCAAATGTGGTTCCCAATTTGATGGTATGACATTTAATAGCATATTGTTTATCTTGTCATACTTTTAGTCATATATGTCATACATTTTGTATGGTATTCATTTGCCTTTTTTTACCATAATGCTGAAGTCTAATACAGATTCTGATGTTTTAAGTCTAAGTTGGTTTTGTGTTAGTATTATAATATAACTGTACTATCCGAGTCATACCCCAGATCACTCTCAGCGCTAAATTTATCCGCATTACTTTTGAGTTTATTTATCCATCGTTGTTTGCTAATATTACTTTTATCCCTATGCTTAATTTTATCGCTGTATCCAGATTGATGAGCCATTGGATGTGTTCTCTTCTTATATTCTTCTAAAGATATTTTTTTAATTTCCTCGTTCTTACCACATTTCTGAGACTTAACACTTACAGATCTTTTGTTGCAATCATTAATATGTTTTCTTTCTGCATTTTTATTCTTGAGTTTTTCCTTCCCTTTTCCAGTACTTTCGTGAGCCTTTGCATTAACAGATTTTTTTAAAAGTACGTTCCTATTTTTAATTTCATTGTAAGCATTCATTGGTGGAATAATATTAATGATATGGTTATGTTGTTGTTGTGTATCTATTTTTGCTTGATCTAACACTTTTTCAAATGTTGGTATTGGTAAAATCGGAGGTGAATACTCTTTTCGTTGATCTACTTGTTTAGAGTAAAAATCCTCAGTTACTGTCTCTAGTTTTGAAATTTTTGGTAGTTTAAATGTGTCAACGAGGTTTTCCTCAGTGATATTGTCATCTTCGTTTGTACATCTTTTTAATTCATTTGTAGCACTGTCCAACAACTCTAACATTTTACTTTTAGTTGTTACTAAATCAGAACTAGCTTCTGTACCAACATTGGTAACAGTAACTTCTTTATTATTTTGTGTTGCAAGTCTCGGATCTAAGACTTTTTTATTTCTCCCCTCATCATGGCTGTTTGGCATTTGTAAGCAACCGTCCTGCTGTTGACTGTTTTTTTCTTGCTCAATGCCCATTGATTGGGAAACACACCCTAGCTTTGGACTGACGGTCGTTGAATGTCCTTGCAATACCGGTATTGGTAGATGACAAGGAGGGGTATTTCGAGGGTATTCATTTCTTGGACTCCATTCAGGATACATATTAGGCCTATGCCAGGTCCTATTAGAATGATACTGTGAACGATCATGCAAAGATTTACAGCTATTTTCAGGAGACGGTGGAAGTGCAGGAGATCGATAATTTGCAGGTGTACAATTTACTAATCTAGGATTAAATTTTTGTTTCCTCATATGCGGAGGTGTATAGTTTCCTCTATAAGGATTATGGTAAAAACGTGGTTGCCATTGTGGTCTGGATTTAATTTCTTGACCATAATGCCCCGGGCGAATAGGTCGTATACGGCTTATGAATTCGTTAGGTCGTGGTGGTCTTAAAATGATAGCTGATGAGTTAGAATAACCAGGACGAATTTTTAAATTATTGCGTTTTAATTCATTACCAGGTCCCCCAGACAAACGAGTTTGATTGTTAGTAAGTACAGTAATATGACTATTATTTGCAACTGTCACTGGGTTACAATGTGAATTTGTAACATTTGTACTAGATGACGGTGTGATCTTATTGATAAAAGTTAGGCCGGCGTTTACCGACAGATCAGATTTAACAGTACAATTACTGGAAACAATAGGTAGGCTATTAAACTTGGAGTTTGGAAATTGAGGATTCATATTTGTTTGACTTGTGGAACATGATGGAGTTGTATTACTAGTTGAACTGTTATTTTGACCCATATATACATAAGTTTGGGTCGTTGGGGCTATATTCGTATGATTGGAAGAAAATATTTCAATATCACTGATTGAAACATTGCCTTTAGACATAATATTGCCGTAAATAGATGTGTCTTGGTGAGCTTCAGGTTTATTTAGCTGACCACTATCCTTAGTCTTCGGTTTTTTAGTATCTTTAATTGGAGTTACCTGTGAACTACTCATAGTGCTAATTACATTAATTGTACCTTTTTTTGGAGATTTTGTTACATACTTAATATCTATATTACTCGCTGCCGGCTTGTTTACTCCTTGATTGAATATATTTTCGAGTGCCTTAATATTGTCGTTTGAATTTCTAATCTTTTTTGTCAAAGTACAAGGAAGAATTGGAGAATTGGGCTCATGTTTATTATCTGTGCTTTTAGGTGGGTTTTTATTTATATTCATAATATTCTCTGTTTTCTTTGAATCTATCGTTACTTCTTTTTTATTTTGCTTTGTCAACAGATGTAATAGCATACTTTCTATAGCTTTTGCTTGACTATTTTTATATTTATTAGTCTTCTCTATATTTCTTACATTACTTGAACGTATTACTTTATTTGCAAAACTTGACAATTTGAGTGGCTTCGCTAAGTTGGGGCCGGACTTTGGTTTATTATAAACTGTATCCAATTTATCATCTTGATGTTTTACTACCTGACTCTTTTTGGAACGTTTTTTTACTTCGGTACGCTGAATTAACTTTTCAGATATATTGCCTAAACTATACTTTACTGGAAAATTTTCACCTGATCTATTTGCGTCATGTCGTTTGTGATCATCTTCAGATGTATAATTTTTATATTTTTTTGTATTTTCTGCCACTACAGGAATAGCCAAAAGTTCTGTTCCAATGTTGTTGAGTGCTTTATCAGCAGCTTTTATATAGGAGTTATTAACAAATAGTTTGCTTTTCTCTTTTGCTTTTAAAATTTTTGATTTATTCACTCGAGGAGTTACTGATTCTGAACCTATTTCCTTTACAAACTTCTGTTTTATAGTCATGCCAATTAGACCTTTATTACGCTTAAAATCAACGTTTACCGTACATTTTTGACTCAGTGCCCTCTGCAGCTCGAAATCTTCTCTGCATTTCATCCTGTCTAGTCTTTTTTCTTCCATATTTTTACATAATAATAAATTCCATGCTTCTGAACTACATTCTTTACTACTAGTTTCGTTAGGTTTGTTTACTATATCAGATTTATTCTTTTCTTCTTCTACTATAAAACAATCGTTTCTGTCCTCAATTAAATGTTCCCCACTAATATCACTATCACTGTCACTGATTAAGTTATAAAAGTTACTAGTCTTTTCTATTATTTGTTGAGTATATCTCTTGTAATACCAAGGAAACTTAGCACAGTCCACTAACTTAATATATGAAGGAAGACAATCACGTTTCTGAGAATACTCCGAATCACTATATAATTCTTCTGGAAGTTCATTATCACTATTAGTATTACCTGAAAAAGAAAACAAAATTAAATTAATATGAAGCTACCGACCTGTCTGACCTCCAAACCCAAGAAGCCTTCATCAATGCTCTGTTCGCCAATAAGTAGTTGTATTGGCTTATAGGTGAAATTGGCCTGGGCATCAAAAATCTTGATGGGGGGTCCCCTATACTTCAAAAAAGGTTTTGCAAATTGAAATAAAACTGGTTTTAGGGGATTTCATCATCATTCCCATAGTGATTGCCCAATTGCTTCCCAAATTTGCACTTTAGAGCCCGGTACTTACTCGTGTTCTCGAAGTCAAGACATTATGGAACGCAATAAATGTATTGAATATTGAGTTATGCTCGGGATGTCGACTTATTATAGCACCGTGTTCATGGCGCTTGTAACAACGTCGAAAAACCGGTTCCTCAGAGAAACTAATAAACATGTAGATGCGGAGGTGTTCAGTTACACGGGCACGGCAATTTTCCATGTTATTGTTTCTTTATGTTATTTTTTCTTTCTTTATTTTCCATGTTGAGAGAATGAATGAAAGAAGACTAACGAAACAGGTGTATGAGGCGAGTGTGGATGGTACCGTCGGAAGGGGAAGACCTAGGCGCACATACCTGGACCAAATCGGGGAAGTTTTAGAAAAGGGGCAGGTCAGGAGTACTCTAAACCGACGAGCATGCATGAAGAATGTAATGAGAGTGAATGAAGCGAGAGTAGTATGTCAGGATCGTAGCAAATGGAGATCCGTGATCTCTGCCTACCCCTATGGGAGACAGGCGTGATTTTATGTATGTATGTATGTATGTATTGTTTCTTTATTTGTGTCGAATTATTATCAATGTATTTATGTATCTTTCGCTATAATATGTTCTTATTTTCTGTTGCTGTTTACTAATCTAATACTAATTATCTTGTTTATATGTGAAAACTTCTAAGTGGCCTTTTCAAACTATTTACTTTTGTATATATGTATATTAGCTGTAAGTTATCCGAAAAATAAAATAAAAAAAAGACAAATATCCCGGTGAGTTTTACACTATTGATGTGGATAGATAGATAGAGATAGAGAGAGAGATAGATTACAGTAAAATTTGTAGTGAGCATGCATACAGTTTAATGTACAATGGGCGGCCTTATCGCTGGAAGCGATTTCTTCCAGGCAACCAGACAGGCAATGTGAAGGACTATGTCAATCTCAAATCATACATTATTATTATTTATTGATAAGTTTATCTGATAACTACAGCATATCTCTCAGTTTATTAGGTACATTTATATGTCTCCTAAGGTTGCTTGGAAGAAGTCGCTTCCAGCGATAAGCCGCTCATTGTCAGTACATGCAATGCAGCATTTGAGGAGGTAGGACACGGCGGTATTTCCGCCCAATTGAGCAGTCCGACTGGGGAAGTACCTCCGCCCTACAGAATACCGCGGTTATAATAACTTCGTGTTGTGTTCCCGGCGGTGAGTAGCGTAGCCAGAGCTCATTGAAGAGTTTTTGTGCTGTCAGTGGGATGACCAGAGGCTTGTCCTGCTTTGTCCTCTACACTGACGGCACAAAATCTCTGTTCTTACAGGGTCGGCAGCACGGATGTGACTCCACTGGTGTTACACACGTTCATAGGTCATGGTAACCACTTTCCATCAGGTGGGCCGTGGGCTTGCCTGCCACCTAAGTTGTATAAAACAAAAAAAAAAGTACACTAAACTGTATGCATGCATGCTATCTACTTGTCCTATTGTAAATCTATTGGTGTACAATAAAGAACTATCTATTTTTACAAGAATTAACTTTCCTCTAATCTTCTAACCTCTATTGAATATTGCTCGCAGGTATGGAATCCTGTTTATGACATTTATATTAATAGACTGGAAGCAATCCAAAGAGAATTCTTGCGTTACATCCAATTCAGATCCTGTACCTATTTACCTAATTATTTGAGCAGATGTAGGCGGTTCCACATTCTCCCATTATACGAACGTAGAAATATAGTTGATTTGACTCTTCTGTTTAAACTAGTAAATCACTTTATTGATTGTTCTGAATTGCTAAGTAAGATTGGATTATGTGTATCATCTGTGCGTCTGAGGAAACCAAGGCTACTATATGTGCCGCTAACAACCTGCACCTACAGACAAAATTCCTACCTAATCAGGGTGTGTCGAGCGTACAATTCATTATGCCATTTTTTTATTATTTTTTTATACCACTTAGTTGGCAGACAAGCACACGGCCCACCTGTTGGAAAGTAGTTACCGTGGCCTATGGACGTCTGTAACACCAGAGGAATCACAGTCGCTCTGCCAACCTTGTAAGTACAGAGTTTCTGTGCCGTCAGTAGAAGACAAATCAGAACAAGCCTTTAGTCTTCCCACTGACAGCACAAATTCTCCAGTGAGCTCTGGCTACCCTATTCACCGCTGGGAACACAACACAAAGTATTATAACCGCGGTATTCTGTAGGGCGGAGGTACTTCCCCAGTCGGACTGCTCAATCGGGCGGAAATACCGCCGTGTCCTACCTCCTTATGAGCCATGAGTACGATTTAGATTTATTTTTCACCAGCACTAATCAACTTAAAGTCAAGTTGAGCAGGAAATTTTTTGATACAGTGTAATGCGAAGTAACAGTATAATGTGATATTATTACTATTGCAATACTATCTACCGTCTTGTACATTTTATAATAACAGCTATAATTGCAAAAACTTGTAATTGGCCATTTTATGTTATAATTGTTTTTAATCTGTATTTTAGCTGTAAGTTTTTCAGAAAGAATAAAATAAAATAAAATAAAATAAACCTCGAGAGGAAAGCTTCGTCCGTTATTTAACAGGCTCACCTACAGGCAGATGAGGTTAGTGAGGGCCCTAAAAATGTTGATAGGACCCTGTATATCTAGTATTTTTAATTTGATTATATTAATTTATTATAGAAAAGACTAGGGCCCCGTCCAGTCTGACTTGTGGTTAGTGGCCAACCATTGCCAACGGTCAAAAGATCAAGAGACCTATTAGAAGAACTGAACTCATTCAGCTCGCCCATATAGGTCTCCGTATTGACCTAACTACTTTTACAGCCGGGACCAACTTTTAACATGCCCTCCGAAGCACAGAAGCGCTTAAATTTAATACCACTAAGCGATCACCCATCTCTTATGTCTCTTAAGATACAGGGTTCTCCCTAGTTTAAGAGGCTGAGTTTCAAATGTCCTGAACATGGCTTTCTATATATCATGAAGCCCTCGTTTCTTTTAAAATGTATGTTATTTTTATTGTCAGCTGTGTAATATTTTTGCAATAAACGTTATTATTACTTTGGTCTAAAAAAAAAAATGCAACTGCGTCTAGGCAGCTTAACCCAGCGCTTCTGCACGCAGCAACCACATCTAAAATATATTTACACGTGATGATACTATTAGAACAATTACCTTGAGTCTGACTTCCAAAATGAACCCTTTCTAACTCAGAATCGAACAATTTGATCGGGTCATCCAAGTACTCTTCATCAGATTCGGTGTTGATCTGAGACCTCATCCTGATGGTACCTGTCGACAAGAAAAGAAGCTTCGTCAGTTGCTGCAAATCTAAATACCATGGAACAGGGTAAATTTGATAGAAGAGAACTAAGTAGGAACCTAGATCGAATGAACTGCTCAATGTCATTTTTATTAAATTTAGGTTACCAAATTGACTACAGCCCGCCTACTGGCAAGCTGAAGTGTAGCCCAAATAATAAAAAGGCCTTTTATTTCACTACCAACTCGAATCACAATTTGTTTCTATAGTTAATTATATAATTAAGGCATTTTCGACATTCTTAGTAATTTTATTATTTATGTTATGAAGAATTATACTTTGAATAGAGTAGAATTTGGATCACCCCATCTCTTCCCAGAACCACATGGTTCCCGGCAAAGTAGAATTTGGACCACTCCATCTCTTCTCAGAGCTACGTCGTTCCCGGCAGAGTAGAATTTTGACCACCCCATTTCTTCTCATGCAGTGTCGTACAAGGCGACTAAGGGTTAGGGCTGTTTAACATCAGACAGATATAAACAGCCCAGATTCGGCCTCAGATGAATGGCTTGAGTAAATAATAGTGCCCGGAACACGGCAATAGTCTCACCCCCTATTACGTGGGACCGAATTTAATGATTGGTGAAATGTGGGTGTTAATTCACCTCTGCCTAACTTTAAAGGTGTGATTATATGTATATATGTATGTAGAATTGTTGTTTATAATTTATAAAATTTTGAATTTAATATTTATAATTTAAGTTCCCCATAGTTAGCAGTCGCTTCTCCCATTGATTTCCAAAAAGTTTTGTCTCTGACTTTGTTCATCCAGTGCGCCCTAACTCTTGAGGCCCAAATAATTGTGGCCGCAATTATAGATGCTGTCCTTAGCCTGACGGCCTTGACAAAAGTTTTCTTACGCCCCCATTAAAGGACCCGGGACTGTGATCAGTTGAAAGTGATTACACGAAAGTGTGATCAGTTAAAACAAATTAGGGCTCAAGGGCCCAAGGGCTCGGTGAGCAAGTCCCACCATATTCTTGTAGATTGTTGAACGAATCACTCAACCTAATGCAGTCTATTGTGGCCTCTCCTAATGTTTGGGAGGCTTTGGCCTACTGTTTCCACGCTGGCCAGACGGGTTGGTACAGGGATTTTATTTCGAGTTTTCTCTCTCTCGCAGTGATATCGTCTGTGTATTTTTCCGTTAGTCGCCTCTTAAACACCCTTCGGATAAGATGGGGTAGTAATACTTGTATTTTCCCCGTCGCCACACGAATAACAGATAGAATGAATAGCAAATGCCTTCATACCCCAAATAAAAGTTTTTAAAAGTACTTACAGATTGCCCGAGAGTTCATAAATTCAACTCATAAATTATTACTTTTAAGAACATCTACAAGAAAGAACATACATATATTTTGTGAAAGCCTACAAATAATCCGAATTCCTACACATAGATTAATATTACATGAAAACGACAAAAATATTAGCATTTTCACTGTCAAAGAAAAAACTCATGTCATTGTTATTAATTTTTAATTTTTGGTATAGGTTGTCCATAGTAAATACTGTATGGTAGATATTTTAATTATGGATGTTCTCTGAACCTTACGAATGAGGAGACACACTACTTATTTATCTCGATAGTTGGTACATTAACACTGGTATTGTAATGCTGTCAAATTTTATATAAAATATTAGTAAATAACAGAAAGAGTCTTGTATGGAATAAGCAATGACGCTGTGTAGTGCATTTTAGTGTAAAAAGAAAGGTCCTCATCGTTTCCCTACTGATAAGAAAAGACGGATGCTGTAGATTAAAGCCCTGCGCATCAAAAACTGGATACCAAAATCGTCTGCTAGAATATGTGAGGACTATTTCAAACCTGATGATTTTTATGTAGGGTAGCATTTCTCTTTTGCATCTCTATTTTTAAATTGGCCACTGTCATGTAGCACATTTTTATTGATAAATTTACTAAGAACGCAAATATCAATGCCAAGAATGTCAAGCACCTCTGACGTTAGAAACAGGATTATAGACTCTAGAACAAGCACCAGCGGAGGTGACGCCATCTGAGATTAGTTTTGTCTGTGCCTCCCCATTGGTGAACCGGCTGAATGATTTACCCAAGATGGCAGTTCTGAATTCTAAGTCCTGGTTGTCATACAAAGATCTATGACAGCCGTTACGGGTAGTTCAAGCCTTAAAAAGTCCTGACAACTAGTCTAGTAAGGTCAGCTAGAAGTTGCTCCACGTAAAACATCGAAGTTCAGACGCATCACTTTTAAACAGGAAAACCGAACCTAACTAAGTTTGGAAAAGGCTCAGTGGATAACTGCAAATAACATAGTGACGTCATAGTATTGAAATGAGCTCTTTTGCGTATGACGATGCGGGTTGGGCAGTCCTCGAGCATCATATCTGATCCTAACAAAAAGGATGACAGGTTTATCTAACAAGGGAACTAACTAGATCATGTTACAATTACTAGATTTTGTTTCACACATGTATAGATAATCTGCTGCCCACAGCTCTGTCCGCGTTTAAGCCCTTTATTGTATACCTAACCCTTCATTGATATATATAGAACCGAGTCGGCAGGGGTCATAAGAAACACGTTTAAATATACCTATAGACAGACAACTATATAGGGAGGTGAATAAATTGTCTCAATATTATCAATCATATTTGATTTTGTATTATTTAGGGGGTGTAAAAATAATTTTATTAGAATGTGTGATAATTCGATATAAGAATGCTACAAGAACGGCCACTGACAAAATTTAAAAAACAAGTACATGACTTTTAATTAAACAAAATATATTACAGTGTACAACAATACCTTGACGATAAGAATATCACAATATTATAGACGGATAAATATATATTTGACATTATGCTTATGTACCTGCTGACATTAAAACTTACAACTGATTAATTTATTGTTTGACATTATGCCTGTAATATTGAGATTGACAATAAAATGATAAGAAAATCGAATAATATAATTTTGAAACACTATGCTTATAAAGATAATGACATTAAAATTTGCACGCTCTACGGGGCAGAATATGCTGTATTCACTAGTTCTTAAGACCTATAATGTAACCATATTCGAAGCAAATAAATGAATTGAATTGAATTGAATTGATAACTTCTGAGTTCCGATGTCCAATAATGTCATTATAAAATTAATATAATAAAAACTGAATTTGTTACCGACATTTTTTTTGTACAAATTCACTGCATATTCATGTAAGACCACATTATGACCCACTCCACCTTACATCATATCACTAATTTACCACCAATCACTGTATCCCTACCACTTCATATTTACTACTACACATAACCCTTTATCACTGATTGTACACCAATCACTGATTGACCACCTATCACTAAATCACTTTTAACCCGTCCACTTCTTCTGACAGCTACAAGACCACTGTCTGATATGATGGATGAGAATCACATCTTCCCCATGATATTCCTGCTTATGGACAATCGCCCCACTATCCTTTAAATAATGCTTTGTACTGGTTGACCCTTCTTTTATGAACGTAACAAAGTCCCTTTTATAAGTTTCTTTATACTTTTAAAACGAGTCTCTTAAAGTTTTTACTTTTTATGTGTTTTCAATGGACCTGTTTACAATAGATATTGTGAATTTACGCACACGTGTTAGGGGTTTATTTCAACCCTACCAAAGTTGTAATGAAAGTTTATCCAGATATTTTCATGTTTATTATTCATACATAAAACGTATAATCACGTCTTTATCCCCGGAAGGTTAGATAGAGGTGAATAAACACCCATATTTCAACAATCATTGAATTCGGGCGCACGTAATGGGGTGTGAGCCTATTGTCGTCTTGCAGACACAACACTGACTTGACTCAAGCCATGCATCTGAGGCGGAGTCTGGGCTATATATATCTGTTCGATGTTAAACAGTCCTATCTCTTAGTTGCCTTGTACGACACCGCATGAGAAGAGATGGGTTGGTCCAAATTCTACTCTGCCGAGAACCATGCCGCTTAACTTTATTATTAAATCACACTCAAATGGCTGAACGGATCTCACTGAAAATTGGTACTATTATATACAGGAATAACATATAGGCTACTTGGTACGCCCCAGAATGTTCATAATACCGTTATTCAAGGGAACCTATCCCATGGTAGGAGGTAGGACCAATTGAGCAGTCCGACTGGGGAAGTACCTCCGCCCTACAGAATACCGCGGTTATAATAACTTCGTGTTGTGTTCCCGGCGGTAAGTAGGGTAGCCAGAGCTCACTGGAGAATTTGTGCTGTCAGTGGGATGACTAAAGGTTTGTCCTGCTTTGTCCTCCACACTGACAGCACAGAAACTCTGTACTTACTCTTACTTACGGTCGGCAGCACGAGTGTGGCTTCTCTTGAGTTACACACGTCCATAGGCAACGGTAACCACTTTCCATCAGGTGGGCCGTGCGCTTGTCTGCCACCTAAGTGGTATCAAAAAAAATGGTATTATATATTATTTATTTAAAAATTGCATTTGCACTATGGATAGGAGATTTCGTGTTGCCTGACAAGGTCTGAGGAAGGATGGGCTGTGCGAGTTATTTACAATTTAGGCCCCAGTGCCTCCGAGAAAAGTTTAAGGAAATAGACATTCTAACTGTAGTGTCACAATATATTTTTGAGACCCTAATGTATGTAAGAAAAAATATCTCAAAATTTTCAAGAGTTTGTAACGTGCATAATATAAATACCATAAACAAAAACAATCATGTAGTCTATGATAGTAGACTTAAAAGAAATAGTCATTCTTTCCAGGGCAACTATATACGCTTTTTTAACAAGTTCCCTAATTAAATTAGGGATTTACCTGTGAATAAATATAAAAATGTAGTAAAGAGGAAATAGTGCCAGAAAGGCTATAATAAAATCCAAGAATACTTAGATGATAAACAAGCTTGGAAATGAGCTGTTCGCTCAACTATGCTACTCAAGTAAATTTTTGTATTTAGATTAAGTAGACTAAGTGTATGTTTGTAAATAGACCAAAAAAAAATGCCCGCTGAGTTTCTTGCCGGGGTCTTCTCAGGTCGGGGCCGCGTTTCGAATCGGTGCTCCATTTGCTAAACTAGTCTTTCATATTTCTTTTTATATTGACGTTTTGTAAGTGCCGATTTCATTGACTATGCAAAATAAATGATTTTTGACTTTGACTTTGAAAACTTATCAACTTCTTTCTAGGTTTTTTTTTTCTAGATCTAGTCTAAGGATATATTTTTAACATAGGATAAAAAATGGTAAATGTCAATTTGATAAAATTTTCGTTGTAGCTACTGCTCGAGACTATATCGGAACGTGCCCTCTGAATCTGGGACCATCTGACCACAACAGGACATAACAATATTTTTATGATTTACCCACAGTCCTCACACAAGCAATAAAGACGATATTTGCAATACCTACTACGCATTTCGGTTCTTTATTAATGTTATTAAAAATAATTTGTCTTAATAAAAGTGATCATTATAAAAGTAATATTAATATAATCTCGTATTAATGTATTCTCAACTAACATCAAGCGCGAAAGAGCCACTTACTCTAATTAAAAGAATCGTTTCATAAACTTTCGTTTCTGAATTTCAAATGGTCTGACAAATTAGGGATTTACCTGTGAATAAATATAAAAATGTAGTAAAGAGGAAATAGTGCCAGAAAGGCTATAATAAAATCCAAGAATACTTAGATGATAAACAAGCTTGGAAATGAGCTGTTCGCTCAACTATGCTACTCAAGTAAATTTTTGTATTTAGATTAAGTAGACTAAGTGTATGTTTGTAAATAGACCAAAAAAAAATGCCCGCTGAGTTTCTTGCCGGGGTCTTCTCAGGTCGGGGCCGCGTTTCGAATCGGTGCTCCATTTGCTAAACTAGTCTTTCATATTTCTTTTTATATTGACGTTTTGTAAGTGCCGATTTCATTGACTATGCAAAATAAATGATTTTTGACTTTGACTTTGAAAACTTATCAACTTCTTTCTAGATTTTTTTTTTCTAGATCTAGTCTAAGGATATATTTTTAACATAGGATAAAAAATGGTAAATGTCAATTTGATAAAATTTTCGTTGTAGCTACTGCTCGAGACTATATCGGAACGTGCCCTCTGAATCTGGGACCATCTGACCACAACAGGACATAACAATATTTTTATGATTTACCCACAGTCCTCACACAAGCAATAAAGACGATATTTGCAATACCTACTACGCATTTCGGTTCTTTATTAATGTTATTAAAAATAATTTGTCTTAATAAAAGTGATCATTATAAAAGTAATATTAATATAATCTCGTATTAATGTATTCTCAACTAACATCAAGCGCGAAAGAGCCACTTACTCTAATTAAAAGAATCGTTTCATAAACTTTCGTTTCTGAATTTCAAATGGTCTGACAAAATATTTTATTCATCCATTTACAAATTCTGAGGGCTACTGCGATGGTAGTTCATTATCATAGGATCTATAGGCTGAAGGCTCTATAGACTGTTTAGTTGGCACGTTGGCAGACAACTTGCTTGTTTTTATTTTTTTTCGGAACAGGCTAAGGTGCTATCACCATGCTGCCTTGTCATCTGTTTATTATATTATCTTAGTTGAATGATTGTTGATGATGGTGATAATGAGTTGATGATGACGATCAATGACGATTGCTACCTCAGTAAAGTAATGGAGACTTTACTAGAGGTTTTAATGGAGGTTTAAGGAACCTACACAAAGGCAGGTGGCTACCACTGTCTCCGTAAGACAGATATATGTATAGAAGAATTTGGATGGCTTCAGGCGAAGGTTCGATGGCTTAGTGGTCAAAGCGTTCCCCCTGTAACATACATACATACATATAATCACGCCTTTATCCCTGGAAAGTTAGGCAGAGGTGAAATAACACCCACATTTCACCAGTAATTGTATTCGGTCCCACATAATAGAGGGTGAGCTTATTGCCGTATTCCAGGCACTATTGTTGACCTGAGCCATGCATCTGAGGCTGAGTCTGGGCTGTATATATCTGTATGATGTTAAACAGCCCTATCCCTTAGTCGCCTTATACGACATCGCATGGGAAGAGATGGGGTGGCCCTAATTCTACTCTGCCGGAAACCATGCGGCAATCCCTCCTGTAAGAGGTATGTAAATTGTTGTGCACTGAGTTTTGAATTTTTTTTTTCTTTCTATCTTTTTGATACATAAAAAGATCGTAAATAAGTTTGATATAAAACTAACTGATACGTCTCAGCTGCGCACAGAAAAAAATCTGTTATAAACGATTCTGAACTTCAATAAAAGTTTTTTTTTTTAATTCTTGTCTGTATTTCCACGATGGACGCAAATACTGAACTGATTTTGATGCCGTTTTATTTGTTAGAAAGTACTTATGTCCCATCGGTTGAGTCGAAACCGAGATATGGTAACAAAACGCGAATATCAACATCAACGTGGGCGGAGCAGCGGGTACCAGCAGAAGACTATTAATAAATTCTGTGGCCAACCCGAAGAATCACTGTAGAATGTATCAAAAGAAAGGATTGAGAATAAATTGCATTTGTACCACATTAGTTAGGAGTAAGCCGCCATTGCGTATTTAGTTGTACATAAATAAATACGGCTTACCGGCTTATTTATCAAAGCGGCGAGATAATTAAGTAGGTACTAATTATGATCCCCATTTGGTACGTCTCTTTAATACTGCAAGAATGTGTTTCGATTCGAAGCTAAAATAAATGTGTGGACGAGTAATTTTACAATATTTTAACCTACTACGACGATGCAAAAGGAGGGTTATGATTTTTACCCGACTTCGGCTAGAAAAAGGAGGGTTATGAGTTTGACAGGCTCTGTATGTATTTATGTAGGTTTATCTGTTCCTTCATAGCTCCTCAACCACTTATGAGAACTGGACAAATGAGGTATCGTTAGAAGCATCTTAGTCGTCCGGTGGTTATAGGTTATATAATGTGTCACTGTGTCTGTTGTGGCGCCCCCTAGTGGTCATAAAGTACAAAGTTAAAAAATGAGATACATATGTCGTGTGTAGTATCATCTGAAAGGCTTAATTAGCACATTTCAAATATGTATGAATTATACCTATTGCTTGCCCCAAAATAAAATAATAAAAAAAATCTTTTAAAACCAAAACCCGACTACATAAATCACGCTCTAAAAAGTATTAAACAAGAAAATATCAACGATAGCCGTGGTCGTATGCCACTTAATCTAACAAAACAATACATTCTAGGGAAAAGTGGCATACAACCACGGCTATCCTTGATATTTTCTTGTTTAATACTTTTTAGAGAGTAATTTATCTGTAGTTATTAATCTTATTAATTTTACAAACATGTTTTACAATAAAACTAAAATAACTATTGTACAACTTATAGCTAAGAACAATAAAAATGCGTCGTGGAATTCCTCCGCATCGCATGCCTCTTGTGGTAGCGTTCCCAGAAGACTGGCAGCATTGCCACGTTAAAGTCGGTTTTTAGTTTTAAACCTTTTTTTATTATAATGGATACGTCAATGTGACTGCACCTGACCTGTTGGTAAGCTCAAAGTCGAAGGAATGAGGATCACCATTATAGATACCAACTTTGTAACCCAGTAGATATTATAGGCAGGAGGAAATACGTGTGTTGGTAAGGAATACCAGAATACCATGACTCTGGCACAGGCCTTCTTTTCGAGATTGAGAGGTCAAACGGCAGCCGCTCTCATAAGCCGTATAAGCCAAATCAAAAGGAGGACCGTTAACCTCGAGCTTATTCTTTAATTTTTTTAATGAGGACTTAGACTTCTTTTGAAAATGCATATCAAAATAAATCTTTATTCCGATTTTTTTAATTTCTCGTAAACTCGTGAAAACGCCGCGTGGTTTCCGGCAGAGTAGAATTAGGGCCACCCAATCTCTTCCCATGCGGTGTCGTACAAGGCGACTAAGGGATAGCAGCCCTATCCTATTAACATCAGACAGATATATACAGCCCAGACTCAGCCTCATATGCATGGCTTGAGTCAACAATAGAGCCCGGAATACGGCAATAGGCTCTTATTACGTGAGACCGAATACAATTATTGGTAAAATGTGGGTGTTAATTCACCTCGGCCTAATGCTCCAGGGATAAAGTGATTATATGTATGTATGTAAACTCGTTACTAATAAAATCATAATGTAGATTGCTAACGTAGATTGCTTTTACGCAACCATGCGTAAGAGATGCGCGTCCCTGGTGCGCATGGTGCGCGGGTGCGTCAACAGCATCCTGAACATGATCGCGAGGAGATTGGATAGTCGCCACGTAAACGATTGCTGTATCATAGCGGGGGGATGGTGCAGGAATGGCCTATGTAAATTTTTACTAACATAGACATAAGTAATACTAACAAATATTGAAGTTTTGTTGCTTATAAAT
Organism: Eilema griseolum; assembly: GCA_963662185.1. NCBI lineage: Eukaryota > Metazoa > Arthropoda > Insecta > Lepidoptera > Erebidae > Eilema > Eilema griseolum. Next base: position 21,827,250 of record OY759245.1, read on the forward strand.
AAAGAAATTCATTCATTCATTCATTCATTGGTAATCAAATCAAATACTTAGTATTATGATATGATTTCCTAAATATAACTTTATCTAAGGGTTACTAGAGATAATACACCATATTGTGCTGAAAGACGAGTCATAAGCGAGCGAAACACAAAGTTCTTTTATCAGTCCACACGCCATTCACGGCGTCAGATCGCAATTACGATAGCAAATGTACGGCAAGTGACGTGAAAGGGCCTATTCAGAACACGCCACTAGAAAGAGCCTACGTTTTTGTTTTTTTTTTTACTGTCCTCCTTTAGGCCGTAAAGGAAGCAGAGTTATTTAAAGAGGTAAATGAGGAAGCAGCCTTATTTTTAATTAAAATGAATCAAGTTTGTCATAAGAGATGGATTTTTTTTTGGCTCTATACTTGAATAATAAGCTACTAAATTATTGTTTTCTTTATACAACATAGATGACAGACAAGCACAAAACCCATCTGATGGAAAGTGGTTACCCTGGCCTTTGGGCGTGTGCAACATAAGGGGAGTTACACTCGTGCTACCGAACCAATAAGAACAGAGTTTCTGTGCCGTCAGTGCAGAAGACAAAGCAGGGCTACCTTTTGGTCTTCCCACTGACAGCATAAAAACTGGCTGCATTACTCACCGCCGGGAACACAACACGAGATTATTATGGTCGAGGTATTCTATAGCGCAGAGGTACTTCCCCAGACTGACTGCTCAATTAGGACGGGCATACCATCGCGTCCTACCTCCAATCTGTCTGAGATTTACTCTCGGATACAACTAGCGCAGACTTTTGAAGTGAAAACTTCTTTAGCGGCGCTGTGTACTTTTTTTGGAATGGGTAAAAATTTCTAAACTCTCGTCAGGACACGTGACCTGATCGAAAATTCGTAAGACGGATGGAGAGAGGACAGGCGGCGCAGGGCGCTTGCGCGAATGTCACACGACTGTCACACGTGTGATGGCGGTGATAAACTTTTTAATGTAAAATAATTGTAATAGTTCTGAAGTGTTAAAATATCAAAAATGCACAACGTTAATATTCAAGTTTTCACTTCTGCCGGCACTCCCGGAGTGCAACCCGTCGTTTTATTTCTGACAGATGGCAATCGTTCCCGTAAAAATCAATAGAAACCAAAGCAAGAGAGGTGTAGAAGGGCAGATCATAGGTTCCTAAGTGTGTACCTACATCGGATGCGACTACGACTGATGGTAATGGTAATAGTTTTGAAAATAAATCACTAAGTACTTCATATTTTTCACTACGTGGGAAGTTTTGATCTTATCATTAAAATATACCACAGAATATAATGGGCAATATAAGACCTAGGGCACATCGTATCAAAGAATCAAATAATAAATTTCAATTATTCAGTTTAGACACACAAAGAGCATATATGAACGTCAAAATTTTACAATTATGTAAAGAAATAATATTAACATAAACATAACATAAACTCACGCCTATATCCCGACCCTTATACCTTATACCCTATACACCCACCACACACATAACTTCGAAAAGCATCGAAAAGTCATTGGTGTGTGCCACGGTAAAACCTGGGATCGAACCCGAAACCTCGTCTCAGCAGTCCATAACCAATATCACTAGGCTACCGCGGCTTAGTCTGTCCCCAGATAAAACAATAGTCAAGTGAGTAGAATTTGGACCACCCCATCTCTTCCCATGCGATGTTGTACAAGGCGACTAAGGGATAGGGCTGTTTAACATCAGATAGATGTATACAGCCCAGGATCCGTCTCAGATGCATGACTCTAGTCAACAATAGTGCCCGGAAAACGGCAATAGGCTTACCCCCTATTACGTGGGACAGAATACAATGATTGGTGAAATGTAGTTCACCTCTGCCTAACCCTCCGGGGATAAAGGCGTGATTACATGTATGTATGTATGTTATTTTAGAATACGAGCCTAAACGTTGAAAAAACCGACTTCCCGCGGGCATAACCGCAGGCTTCAGCTAGTACAGTTTATTAGTAAAGTTTTTTAATAAACAAGTTACAGAATAGAATTGTGAACAGAACCTACAGAATAGAATTGTGTAGGCCCTGTAGTAGGTACATCTTCTATATATAATATTAGGTCTTAATCTATAAAATTGACGAAATTTTCTTACAGATTCATGAGTTTGTTATTCCTATAATTTAATAGCTATTTCCATTATTTATATTTTACTTGAAAGTTTATTTCAAGATCTTACAACTCTGTATTAAATTATGTTTTTATTGGCCGCTTGACAAATTAAATCTATCTTCCTAAATGCTATTTTGTTGATAAATTTCGTATTACTTTATTACAGCTGTCACTTTTCAAAAATGTAATAATAGTGTTTATTAAGCTTAAAGTTGTCTCATTCATACACAAAAAAGTTATAAAATTTGTATTTGTTATACCTTAAAAAATACAAAATTTTTAGTACTGAAAATTAGGTTTCCTCAAACTTCTCCAAAAAAACGGCAACTTAATATGTGACGACCTATTATAATAATTATTACGACAAAATATTACACAATACTTTGAACAATCTCTTAAAGTAAAGAGGCGTTGTGACTGAAAGTCAGTTAGTGTAATATAATTATATCAGCCTACCCTTTCAATATATAGGCGTGACTATACAGAAATATCATTCAAAATACCACACAGCGTAAACATAAAAAAAATATTCACTTACCCTCATATTGAAGAAATTATCACAGATTTTTAAAGCTACGTTTTTTTTTCTCTTATCCGAAACAAACAGAATTTATCAAAGTAAGTAGGTACTCTTCTGTGTAGGTAAACCTACTCAGATAATAACATCTTAAAAACTATATTGCACTTAGACTTCTCCTAATTAATTACCTCACGAATTCTTGTACAAAAGTGATTCTTTTAGCAGATTGTCACTACTTTTATAAATAAATCTTCACCCATTTAAAACGTTACAAGTCTCAATGTTTATATGATATTTTGACCCTTAGTTTTTGAACAATAGGCTGTATATTACTATCAACTGTGTTGGCAATATGTTGATATGTTTACGATAACGTAAGCCAACACCAAGATTGGAGTCAGCTTTAATTGTAATATGTCAGAGTAAGTAACTTACTCTTGTCCGTACGTAATGTTAAACTAACGAATAAACTATATTACTTACTAGATGACTTCGCCCATGGTAAATTTTGTGACCCCATATCATTCCTTTGCGCCCGTAATCTTTGAGTCTTTTAATAGTGTGTAGAAATACCTGCCGGATATCATGATATTTATGACCACTGCACCGATCCCTTAAGTAATAGCATGATGATGTATAAGCCTAAAACCTTTGTAGGGTGACAGGTGGAGTCGCCTGTTACCCTAGCAGAAATAGGCCGAGACGCGCGGCGGCGCGACATGCCCCCCCCCCCCTTTTTGGGGACGCCGCAATCCCACACCCGAGAGGGTCTTCTGTGGCCCTGGGTCTGTTGGGTTGCGCGAAGGATATGCCAAAGGCTACCTCACCCCCGTCAACTAATGGTCTAACGCGGCCGTGCGGATTTAATCGGTCCGTGTCCGACATAACCACCCCTACCTGGTCCGGCGGGGTGGTATCCGAGGGAACTTCCGCACTTTAAAAATCTAAAACCTTCGTCGTTAAACGGGCTATTCAATACAACAGGATTTTTTCTATTCGAAACAGTAGTTCCTGAGATTGGCTTGTTCAAACAAACAAATAAACTGTTCAGTTCTTTATAAGCTAAATTTTAGGGCTCATCACTTTCCATCAAGTGGGCCCTGTACTTGCCTGCCACCTAAGTGGTATAAAAAATGAAAAAAAAAACAAAATCATAGTTTTTTATTTATTTACAATAAATTCCAACATTCTTTAACAAGTACTTTTCAAATAAAAATATATTACTTTTTATTATTATGACTCAGTGTACTTTATTTATATTAATAACTAGGTATATAATATAATTATCATGGAACGCCGAAATTAAAAATAATTAATAATATGAATTACACTATTATCTCCTATTTTAAAGTCGGTTAAAAAGACAGATATTCTTCAGTAGCTTAGTTTATATTTGAAAAAATCTGTAAACATAAGAGCTTGTGACAGTTCCAGAAGGTAATTTTCCCAAATTTCATTCATTCACGCATTGACAGAACTCTGGTAATACTAGAAACAAAAAAATAATGCATTTATTGACTTCTCCTGCTTATAAACTCAAACGGGAAATCCTTATGCCCAATATTTTTTTTAACATTTTTGTATATTTTATTATTCCCAATTTTTTGTATGCGTCCGTTCGATCAAAACTTACACTTAGTTTAATTCAAAGTTAATGTTAATAATATAACATTCAATTAATAATAATATACATGTATAATATACTACACAATAATATACATTATATATTATCAAAAGTATATGCGAATATAATACATTGAAATATAACTATTTTAAACGGTTTGTATTTCAAATTATTATGTGGTATGTTATTTGGGTATAACATACATAAACTCACGCCTATATCCCCAAAGTGGTAGGCAGAGATGCTAGGCACCCACATTTCGCCAGTTTATGTATAGGTCCCAATGTAATAGGTGGCGAGCCTATTGCCATTAACCGGGCACTTATAAACCTGCGATAAATACAGACATAACTTCGAAAAACATCGAAAAGTCATTGGTGTGTGCCATGGTAAATCCGGGGATCGAACCCGAGACCTCGTCTCAGCAGTCCATTACCCATACCACTAGGCTACCGCGGTTATACGGGTATACAGTCAACAAATCTCAGTGTTTTTGGGGCCCCATCAAGATTTGTAAAGCCCAAGTTAGCTTGCCAGCAACCCGGCAACACCGGTACACCTACATATATACGGATGATTCTCTGACGTAGGCTGTCCTGCCAGGCTTGGGGGTCAGACAGTTGTCGTTCCCATAAAAGCCATATCAGCCGAACCTAAACGAGAAGTAGGACTAAGCGAATCTTGGATCCAAAACGTTGATGACACTGAATCAATCCCATCCAAAATTTACTCTTTGGAGCCCAAAACTCTCTTACTCCTTCCCAAAACGGAGCGACTGCCGTATGACCTCCTAACTTGGACAGGAAAGCCTCGTTGCTCAATCAGCGGGTTACTTTTTTTATGAGTAGGGTAGCCAGAGCTCACTGAAGAATTTGTGCTGTCAGTGGGAAGACTAAAGGCTTGTCCTGCTTTGTCTTCTACTGACGGCACAGAAACTCTGTACTTACAGGGTTGGCAGCGCGACTGTGACTCCTCTGGTGTTACAGACGTCCATAGGTCACGGTAACCACTGTCCATCAGGTGGGCCGTGTGCTTGTCTGCCAACTAAGTGGTATAAAAAAAAACCACATCTGTGGTAGACAAACACACCGCCCACCTGATGGAAAGTGGTTACCGTGGCCTATGGACGTGTGTAACACCAGAGTAGTCACACTCGCGCTGCCGACCCTGTGAGCACAGTTTCTGTGCCGTCAGTGTAGAAGACAAATCTGGACAAGCCTTGCTTTTCTAACTGATAACACAAACTCCAGTGAGCTCTGGCTACCCTACTCACCGCCGGGAACACAACACGAGGTTATTATGGCCGCGGTATTCTGTAGAGTGGAGGTACCTCCCCAGTCGGACTGCTCTATTGGACGGTAAGACCGTTGTGCCCTACCTTACTTGGTGGGACGCCATGCGTAGTTACAAGAGCACCACATAATAAGTCCCGATTTTTTAAAATAAGTTTTATTTCATTGACATATTAAGTTACTTGAGTTCACAGTCCTACTTAGCATTGTTAATATTTATATTCAGCACATTTTATTAAAAGTACAGTCAGCAGAAAAAGTTCGTCATAACAAACTAATCGTGACCAGTGAGTCAGCGGGGTGAAGCGTGAGAGGGGAGCGTGGGTCCGCGGTGAACGGCTCGACGCGAGGTTCGATGGAATGCTCGCCGAGCTTGTTGGGTCGAGGTGCTGGCGTGAGACGAACATGTTGGAGCAGTGTTACTAGACAACATTTCATTTGTATCATTGCGAATCGTTTGCCTGTGGAAGAAAAGGTTTAATGTTACTATTTGAAGAAATGGTTTACTCGGGACCCAGACTGGATACAGTCATCAGTAACCAAGCGCAAATCCCAGTAGCAGGCAAAGCTTACAAATGGCAGTTGCTCGTGTAAAAGTCAAATAAATAAATGTAAAGATTGCACAACGGGTTTGGTCAAATTATGGAAAGCAGTGGACTCCTAATGAATATAATTTCGTTTATTTGGCTTTTACGACACCAACCTACATCTGAATCCGAAAGAAAAGACTGCAACAGAATCTCGTCTGCTAATCGCTAACTGAGGTGGGCTTGCGGCCCGCAGATATTGGAGGCTTCGTAATTAGTTTTGTAAAAGTTCTTTCTTTAATTCTTTATTGCACTCAAGAAAATAATGCATCAACAGGCAATCACAAATACATCTTGGTGTATAAAGACAAGCTTAACTCAATATTGAGTTTTCTAAAAATAAAAATGGTAAAAAAAACAAGTGTACAACGGCAGAAAAAATACGTTATAGTTTAATGTACACAAGATTTTTAAATATTTTAGTGGCAATCATCCTTCGTAATTGACTGTACTTTTCTGGTCGAGCAACCTATTTGCGGTGGTAAAATCATAGACAATCATATAGGTATCAATTTCCTGTTACCTTTTCCCTAGCATACATACCTAAAAACCGCACTTAACACTTGTATTCGCTGTATTTACACTACATGTACATGTGGTAGTGAAGTAACTCGATACGCTATTTATTTTGCTAACGTTACTGGATTCTGTTACGATGAATCACTAGTGATGTAACAACATACCTGGTGTTACACTTTAATGAAAAGAGGATTAAAAAGTCACTTTTAGGATTAAAAACCAGGTTTAGTCAAAGTTAAAGCTTTTTTTCACCATTTTACATATGAACATAGTCAGATTAAAACTTTTTTTTACAAAGTAAATGATATTTCAATAGAAATACTGTTTAAATGATATTTAAAACGTATTTCATATTTTAGATTTGAAATATGTGCAAAATCATCTAGGGGCTGTACATAAATCACGTGACGTTTTTTAGGAATTTTATTATATGGTGATACGTGGTGAGGTTTCGGAATACCCCCCCACCCTCTCCGTACAGCCCCCTATTACTGAGACTTTGACACTGACTGTACCTACCCACTAATATTGTTTTAAATATAATGGTATAATATAAACTCACCTATACAGTACCGAGGCCCATCGCCAAACGGCATGTAGACTCCTGGAGGAGGCGGTGGCGTGCCCTCCGACCACCGCTCCGGGATGAAGGCGGGCGCGTTCTCGAAGTACTATCACAGAGATTATTACACTTCAATGTTATAATCTTTTAAACAAATATGGATGTTGTTAAGTGCAAATCTCGAGAACGGCTCTACTAATTCAGCAATATTTCGAAATTTCTAAAGGTATGATGCCGAATTCTGCCGCACTCGGCAGTGTTGCACAGTAGCAGAATAAAGCGTACCATGAAATAGAGTTGGATATGATAATTTTGTTTATTATTTTAATTCATTGCGGTTTCTCAATGGCTCCGTTTATCCGTATTCTAGTTTAACAAGTAATGTATGTAAAAAGAAGCGAATGTATAGTTTTAGACAAATGAACGGATTGCGGGATTGATTTTCTTTGACTTCTATGAATGATTTATGTGTTGTCAGATGTTATAAATAAAAAATAAAAAATCCTACTGTTATCCAAAAGATTGGAACAAGTTCGATAGCAGATGGTACCCATTAATTTAATTTCGGTTTATGATTGACAAATGGGTACCGCCTGCTATCAAACTTATTTACATCTTTTAGACAGCGGTCGGGTTTTTTTTTTAATTTCAAACAAAAAATATTTTCTATTCATATAGAACACGCCAATATGACTTCCCCCTGGGTCGGCCGGGGTGCGAGGGATATGCCTGTCAACCTCACCTTCGGCAACCAAAACGACCCACAGGCGGCGTGCGTTTTAGTCGGTTCGAGTCCGACATAGCCTCCCCCACCGGCTCCGGTGGGGAGGATTCCGTGTGGATTTTGCGCACGTAAAAAAAAAAGTATGACTGATACCATCATGCGAACATCTTTCCTGTGACTTTGCCTTTAGCTTGGTTTATTTACCGTAGTACCATTAGACAATACCATTGATGGTACTGTGGCAATTTTTGTTTGTCGTAATACCAATACGTCTATAGCGCCATGGTAATGGCTATTTATTGTCAACCGTACCATTATACTATTTGTAAGATAAAATGTTTTTTTTTTTTTTTATACCACTTAGTTGGTAGACAAGCACACGGCCCACCTGATGTTACCAGTGGACCAGTGGTTATGGACATTTGTAACACCAGAGGAGTCACAGTCGTGCTGCCAACCCTGTAAGTAGAGTATCTGTGCCGTCAGTTTAGAAGACAAAGCAGGACAAGCCTTTAGTCTTCCCACTGACAGCACAAATTCTCCAGTGAGCTCTGGCTACCCTAGTCACCGCCGGGAACACAACACGAGGTTATTATGGCCGCGGTATTCTGTAGGGCGAAGGTACTTCCCCAGTCGGACTGCTCTATTGGACGGAAATACTGTCGTATCCTACCTTATTTCGTGGGACGCCATGCGTAGTTATAAGGACACCCCATAATAAGTCCCGATTTTTTAAAATAAGTTTTATTTCATTGACATATTAAGTTAAGTTAAGCTGGGAACACAACACGAATATATATATTTGTAAAATAAGGTAAGATAATCTTTATTGTACATCAACACATTATAGTACATGTACGGACAACATTATGAAAAATGTACAAATGGCGGCCTTATCACTACAAGCGATCTCTTACAGGCAACCTTTGGATGGAAATGCACGGCAAACAGAAATTGTTACAGTACCATCAATGCTACTACAATGGTACCAGGACTAACCTAGCTGAAGGCAAAGTCTCAGGAAAGAGGGTCATCATTACAGACGCCAACTATAATACAATATTGAATGAAATTTTAAAGCATTTAGTACGTTAACTATTCAAATAGATTAAAATATAGAAAAAAATTAATTGTTTCAAGCGGGATTTGAACCCGCAATCTTTCCCTTACAGGGGGAACGTTCTGACCACTAAGCTATAGAACCTTCACCCCAAATCATTCAAATTCTTCTATACATATGTATATAAGTCTTACGGCATACGGTTGAGAGCCATCTACCGACATTCGTGCGAACTATCGGAACCAATAAATGATGTTGCAATTATTTTTAAACATTAATTTTTGATGACTCCGCTCAAAGTATTGAATGAAATTTTAAAGCATTTAGTATGCTAACTACAATAGTAGCCCTCAGTTTTACTTGCTTACCTGTTCGTCCCTCTGTATGCCCAGCGTTGGGAATAGCACGATGGTACCTTTTTCCACCAAGACCTTAGTGCCAGGTATCGTGTAATCCTTGGTGCACATCCTCTGGATGCTAGGAAACGGCGGATACAGGCGAAGGGTTTCTAGGAAAAATGGTAAAATATATTCTGTACCCGACAGCTTCGTTTTCAAATTTATTGGTCAACTTTATCTTATCTAATTTAATTATAGATCGGACTTTTGTAATCATAGAGAAAAAAATACACATATACATTCATATACTAAGTACACACCCACGTGTCACCAATCATTGTTTTCGGCCCGACGTAATAGCGGGTGAGCCTATTGACATTAACCGGGCACTTATAAACCTGCGATAAATATACACATGACTTCGAAAATCATTGAAAAGTCATTGGTGTGTGCCATGGTAAAACCTGGGATTTAACCCGAGACCTCGTGTCAGCAGTCCACCCATACCGGGCACTCTTGCTAACTTGAGCCTTGTATCTCTGCCTGACTCTGAGCTGTATATGTCTATCTGATGTTAAACAGCCCTATCTCTTGATCCCTTGTACGACACTGCATGGGAAGAGATGGGGTGGCCCATGAATCTACCACCATCTATCTATGCTGGTCATAGTTATTTGAATACCTACTGTATGCCACTAGCTTGAGTACCTACCTTAGTCGATCGGTAGTCGGAGTAACACCTCATTCGTGGCTGACATATTTAGGTGCTGGTAACCACTGGCCATAAATACATATAACAAAACATAAATTCACGCCTATATCCCCGAAGGGGTAGGCAGAGGTGTTAGCACCCACATTTCGCCAGTTTATGTTTAGGTCCCAATGTAATAGGTGGCGAGCCTATTGACATTAACCGGGCACTTATAAACCTGCGATAAATATACACATGACTTCGAAAATCATTGAAAAGTCATTGGTGTATGCCATGGTAAAACCTGGGATTTAACCCGAGACCTCGTGTCAGCAGTCCACCCATACCACTAGGCTACCGCGATAGGCATAAATGGATACGTGAATAAATGAGTAATAAACCACAACTCACCCTGTATAACCATCTCCATATACGCTAGTTCCTGTAAAACCTCATACGTGATCTTGCCGTCATTTTTGCTGAGAACTTCGCAGATTTCTTTCCTCATCTTCTCCTGGACCTGCTGGTTGGCTGCCAGCTCTAGGAACAGGAAAGCCAGGGTAGAGGAGGTGGTCTCAAACCCGCCAAGGAATATGATGAAGGCATTCGCTGAGATTACCATGTCCGCTGGAACAGTGGAAAGGTTAGAATTATTATAGTGAAATGAAGTTGCATTTAAAGTTTGCATTTTGCAGCCCAGGTCTTGACGGGAGCCCACCGCATATTAAAGAAAATGTTTTGTTGGGCCGCTTATTATTTTATATTGGGATGGACTTTTACGAGAGCAACTGTCATCTGAACCCTCAACCCCAGGAGAAAAGCCTGCACCAGAGTCATCTGTTGTTTAGCAGGTATAGAATAGCAGGTGAGGTTGACTTGGACTTCGTAGTTGTGGGTAGGGCCTCCAATTCCCTCCAACTCCAATTTCGTTATAATTTGTTTTCTTTTTTAATTCCCGCTACACCCTCCTGCTAAGCTAAATTGCTTGGGTCCGGAGTAGGTTCGAGTGGGTAATGTAAAGAACAGGATTTTAACCCGTGGGATTTTCAATCGTAACACTGATTTCTGAACCACTAAGCTATCGATCATGCAAAGTCGAAACAGGCTTCTAAATAATATAAATAATCATAATAAAAAAAAAAACAAAGAAGAAGTAATTTAAGTACAACTAAATAATTTTCTTGGCAAATAATGTAATGTTAAAAATGTTGCATATTTTAACATTACATTATTTGGTAAGTTGACAAAAGTTAAAATTCTGGAACAACTGCATTAATTCTGTTATCTGGAAACATTAGCATTAAACAGATAAAAACTTGGAACGCGGCCGTGAGATTAGGCACCATTAGAATATAATATATCTACTGCAGAGAGGAGATTTCCCATAAAATATAATTAATGCACAATGTAAATCTAAAGTGGTCATGGAGCAGCCATGGGTGATGGTGGATGGAGCTAACTCTTAGAGTGGAGACCGCGAGAAGGCAAACGGAGGGTGGAAACCAACAAAATGGACGGACTACCTGAAAAGGGTGGAAGGAATAGACTTGATGCGCAAGTCTAAGGATCGGAATCAACAACTATTACTTACATATATACATAAACTCACGCCTATATTCCCCGAAGGAGTAGGCAGAGGTGCTAGCACAGACATTACGCCAGTTTATGTTTGGGTCCCAATGTAATAGGTGGCGAGCCTATTGCCATTAACCGGGCACTTAAAAACCTGCGATAAATATACACATAACTTCGAAAAGCATCGAAAAGTCATTGGTGTGTGCCATGGTAAAACCTGGGATCGAACCCGAGACCTCCTCTCAGCAGTCCATTACCCATACCACTAGGCTACCGCGGTTATTTAATAAATCGATTATTAATTAATCAAGGTCCTCTATTGCATTGTGTCCAAAAACAAAAGATTCATGGCATGGTTCAATCAGATTATTAATCACGACTATTTAATAATTCATTTAGATAGGTATTTTTTAACATATTGTCAGTTTTGATTACTATTTTTTGATTAAATCCTTTCGTGTTCTTTTGGAAAAAAACATTCCCCTACTCTCGACACCAATGTCGAGATCTTATAAAGTTCCTTCAAAATATCTTTCAATTTAGACCACAACATTTGTTTGTTGTTTTTTGTTTGTAAGAATAAAAACATACTAATTTCCACGTCTTCCAAATCCTTTTTAGTATTATTGTTGGTGTCGTCGTTCCTCAGCGCCATCATCATGTCTATAAAGTCGCCTCGCTTTTCTTGATCACCTGAAATTATAAAATAACATTTTTTTATGTTTAGTTTTGGTTGTTTTTTTTTGTTTTTTACGTTTACAATATAATCTTCTTTTTCATCTTAGCGTTAATCCCAGCCCCATCCAAGGCCTCGGAGTCTGGTGTCCGCTTTACCAGTCCAACTGCAGATTTGGTTTTACTTCGATGTTATAGTGTACATTACAATACAAAAAAGATTATTCTATTCTATTTTATTTATTCAAAGGCGTGTAATTCTGAAGATTTTTCCACACATAGCAGAAGACTACATGGGGTTCTGCATGAGGGGCATTATTAGAAAGTTTCTTTAGAGTATGCAGCACGAGCGTAACGCCTCTGGTGTTGTATACGTCCATAGGCTAGGGTAACTACTTCCCATCAGGTGGGTCGTGTGCTTGTCTGCCACCTAAGTGTTATAAAACCATCCTGCTACTTTTTTTCGCCCAGAAATTGTGGGTTTTGTCGGACTAGATGATAATGCTGTCACGCATGTGGACGCCCTCAATGACACTCACAGGAGGAGGTGGGGTGGACCTTCCAACTAATAATTTACAGATAATATTAAATTAATTAATTAATTTCTACCCATGTGGTGACGGAGAGAGACTAAAAGTATCATCACCCCATCTTATCCGAAGGGTATTCTTTTATACAACTTAGGTTGCAGACAAGTACACGGCCTACCTGATAGTAAGTGGTTACCGTGACCTATGAACGTGTGCAACAGCAGGGGAGTTACACTCGTGCTACCGACCCTGAAAGAACAGAAAGTTTCTGTGCCGTCAGTGCAAAAGAAGGGGACAAAGCCTTTAGTCTTCCCACTGACAGCATAACAACTCTCCAGTGAGCTCTGTCTACCCTATTTACCGCCGGGAACACAACACGAGATTATTATAGCCGTGGTATTCTGTAGGGTGGAGGTGGAAGAAATCGCTTCCAGCGATAAGGCCGCCCATTGTACATTAAACTGTATGCATGCTACCTACAAGTTCTACTGTAATCTATTGGTGTACAATAAAGAATGATCTATCTGTCTATCTATCTACTTCCCCAGTCGGATTACTGAATTGCTCAATACCGTCGGGTCCTACCTCCTGGGTATCGTAAGAGGCGACTAACGGTAAAATACGCAGACGATATACCACTGCGATAGGATTACTCGAAATAAAACCCTGTACCAACCCGTCTGGCCAGCGTGGAAACAGTAGGCCGAAGCATTCCAACATTGGGAGAGGTCCAGCAGTGGACTGCGATAAGTTAATTAATTTATTGAATAAAGAAATTGCTGTTTAAATCAAAACCATGCTATAATAGGCGATGAGGTAATAATGAATTCAAGTTCTTCGAGCAAATACATCGAAATGTATAGAACAATTGTATTACGTTAGTATGACTGTATTACACAATATCTGTGTTCGCGCTTCACTGGTCTTGTGGCATAACATTACGCTTATTCACGTTTATTCGTGGGGTATAAGATTTGAATCCCGCATCGGTTAAAGTGTGTTTGTCAGAAAATGTATCAACTTCCTTGAGGCAGACGCCTAGTAGGCATCTGCAAAACAACTAATGATGTTCTGGCGCAGGCTTACATTTCGGAGTTGAGAGGTCAGACGGCAGTTGCACTCGACTCATATAGCAATCATATATACCTAATATAAGCTATGTGTTAACACCCATATTTCACCAATAATTGCATTCGGTCCCACGTAATAGGGGGTGAGCCTATTGCCGTATTCCGGGCACTATTGTTGACTCGAGCCATGCATCTGAAGCTGAGTCTGGGCTGCATATATCTGTCTGATGTTAAACAGCCCTATCCCTTAGCCTTGTACGACACCGCATGGGAAGATATGGGGTGGTTCAAATTCTACTCGACTTATCTTATGTTATGAATCTAGTTATGCAGAAATATTGAAAACTAGTTGATGCCTGTGGATAATATGATAAGACATAGTACCATTCTCTCTAGCTCTCACGACGCTGGTCACTATGTTGTAGAAGAAGTCGTGGGTTTTCTTTGGTATGATCCTCATTCGGAAGAACAGCACGAACGCTGGCCAGAACTGGCGCATTGTCCTGAAATCATAAAACAACAATAATAATTATGTATATATACAATTACGATGTTAGAAGACTTATCTTTCAGATCAAAAATTTAAATGTATTTCTTTGAATTTGATTTTATTGATATTTGATTCGAACCCGCGATCTTTCCCTTACAGGGAGAACGCTCTAACCACTAAGCCACCGTACCATTGCCTGAAACCATCCAAATTCTTCTATACATATATCCATCTTACATACATATATACATACATACATATAATCACGCCTTTATCCCTAGAGGGTTAGTCAGAGGTGAATTAACACCCAAATTTCACCAATAATTGTATTCGATCCCACGAAATAAGGGATCAGCCTATTGCCGTATTCTGAGCACTATTGTTGACTCGAGCCATGCATCTGAGGCTGATGCTGGGCTGTACCTATATATATGTGTGATGTTAAACAGCCCTATCCTTAATTCGCCTTGTACGACACCGCATGGGAAGAGATGGGGTGGCCCTAATTCTACTCTGCCGGAAACCACGCGGCACGACGGAGGAAATTTAAAAAAAATACTAAGGTTCTAAATTAACGATTCCGAACCCAAAAATAACGAGTAATGTATTTCAACAGTCATATACATTACATAAGCTCACGCCTATATCCCCGAAGGGGTAGGTAGAGCCGTTAGCACCCACATTTCGCCAGTTTATGTTTAGGTCCCAATGTAATAGGTGGCGAGCCTATTGCCATTAACCGGGCACTCATAAATCTGCGATAACTACACACATAACTTTGAAAAGCCCCGATAAGTTATTGGTGTGTGCCATGGTAAAACCTGGGATCGAACCTGAGACCTCATCTCTGCAATCCATTACCCATACACCTAGGCTACCGCGTTGGTAGTCACAGACAGTTCACAGTCATATAGTAGTATCTAAATAGTCTTTAGGATCTACTTAAGATATATTATTAATTATTGTTTTTTCTGATAAACATATTCTGATTTTGCAACTTGTGCCACGAATGTTCAACATATACATTCATATAATCACTTCATTATCCGCGGAGAGTTAGGCAGAGGTGAATTAACACTCCATATTACCAATCATTGAATTCGGTCCCACGTAATAGAGGGTGAGCCTATTGCCGTTCGGGTCGGCAGCACGGATGTGATCCACTGGTGTTACACACGTTCATAGGTCACGGTAACCACTTTCCATCAGGTGGGCCATGGGCTTGTCCGCCACCTAAGTTGTATAAAAAAATGGGAAGAGATCGGATGGTCCAAATTATTCTCTTCCGGGCACTATTATTGACTCAAGCCATGCATCTGAGGCTGAACATATCAATAGCTAATTAAATCAGATTATTTAAAATCCAAACAATGCACTACCAAATGAAGCTTCAGATAATATAAAACTTCATAAAATTGTTCAAATTATTGTGAATTATGAGCGTCGAGAAGTCTATACCATTGAGTTTCAATACGCAGCTCAAATTTCTGACAAGTTCTTTGAAATTGAATATACAAAGTGAGTACGAAACTTGGAATTAATTTCTTATTTATGTTTTTGTGAGTTATTTATGGAGGCGAGACGTGATGGTTTTTTCAAAATAAATAGTATATTGAAGGAGTAACCGCGGTAGCCCAGTGGTACGGGTAATGGACTGCTGAGACGAGGTCTCGGGTTCGATACCAGGTTTTACCGTGGCACACACCAATGACTTTTCGATGCTTTTCGAAGTTATGTGTGTATTTATCGCAGGTTTATAAGTGCCCGGTTAATAGCAATAGGCTCGCCACCTATTACATTGGGACCTAAAACATAAACTGGCGAAATGGGGGTGCTAGCACCTCTGCCTACCCCTTTGGGGATATAGGTGTGAGTTTATGTCATGTTATTATTATAATTTAAGGTAGTGACTTTTTCTTGTAACATGGCATAACTGGGCGTAAGTTAGACTATTTTTATTTTAGAAGAGTATTATAGTGACGCATAAAATAACTAAACATCAGGCAAATAAAAAAGGGGAAACGAAAGATACCTACTGTAAATTAACTATTTCTATAGGTACAGTCAGCATCAGATTGATCTTGACGAACAAAAAGTACTCAAAATGATCTTAATACCTTGATTTTCCGCCTTCCTATTGACTGATTTTCGTTTTTTTTGGTACACGTCTTTAGTTCCGACCATAATACAATTTCAATTTGGTTGCGCCAATAGTAGAATTTGTATTTTTTTTTCGCTCAATAGTAGTAATTCAAATCATTGACACTGAACACACGCTTCCCGTACCCATCTCCCTCCCGCACTACCTTTAAAGTGAGATAGCAATAGTTTTCGCCCCGCTCAATTGTCAAAATAGCCGCATCTTGTCTTCCGTTTTGAACTAGCAAGCATCAATGGCGGCGGCGCACGCGACTCTTAGAAATTAATAATGTTTGTTGGATTTTAACCGCTTTCATAGACCTTTACCGATCGGATTGTGCCTCTCGTGTGTCCCTCAAGTGATTTAGTGATGTGGGCAGCAGCTCCTGAGCCAGGAAGAGAAGACCGGTGCACCGGCCCCGACAGCACGTGGCGTCGTAAAGGTTAGTGCATCCTCTCCTAATTTCTTGGGTTGCATTCACTGCCTAAACCACCTCCGCGGCAACCCGATCATCTATCTTGTTTGTTGTGTAAAGTGTCATATGAAACATTTAGCTTCACCCCCGCAAAATACAGTCCACTAGCTCAGGTGGCATGAGAATCGCGCCACCATTCTTTTTGGTCCTTCGAGCCGGATCCTTAGTCGTAGCTCGCATTTTGTCATTTATTCCATTGGGAATAAACGCACCGCACCTAAATACCTAGTTATTTTAGTAGAAAACCCCGCATCTAGGCATTTAGGTTTAGATCTTAGGTATCCTAGACACCCTAGTGCATAGGCACAGTGTAATACCTAACGCATTTGGCTATTTCAATTTCTAAGTTGTCCGTTCGCCGCTAGTTTCGCATCGTATTTACCTAATACCTACATGGGTAGGTACGCGGTTATACCTCGCTCGCATTTCTCTTATCGTATCGATCCTTAGTCGTAGTTTCGCATTTTGTCATTTATTCCATTGGGAATAAACGCACCGCACCTAAATACCTAGTTATTTTAGTAGAAAACCCCGCATCTAGGCATTTAGGTTTAGATCTTAGGTATCCTAGACACCCTAGTGCATAGGCACAGTGTAATACCTAACGCATTTGGCTATTTCAATTTCTAAGTTGTCCGTTCGCCGCTAGTTCGCATCGTATTTACCTAATACCTACATAGGTAGGTACGCGGTTATACCTCGCTCGCATTTCTCTTATCGTATCGATCCTTAGTCGTAGCTCGCATTTTGTTATTATTCTATTGGGAATAAACGCACCGCACCTAAATACCTAGTTATTTTAGTAGAAAACCCCGCATCTAGGCATTTAGGTTTAGATCTTAGGTATCCTAGACACCCTAGTGCATAGGCACAGTGTAATACCTAACGCATTAGGCTTTTGTTTTTATTTGTTTCAATTTCTAAGTTGTCCGTTCGCCGCTAGCTCGCATCGTATTTACCTAATACGGTAGGTACGCGGTTATACCTCGCTCGCATTTCATTCAAATTCATACGAAAGTATTTTAATTTGAATAGATATTAGGCAATACTTAATCCCTGAAATAATAGTTGAACCTAGACAGCGATCTAGCTCGCGTAGGTACGATCGGGTTGTTGCTATGCGCGTTTGTTCAAGCTTGCACTCGCAGTCATAAGTACCGCTCGCGCCGCGTCGCTGTACTATACCGCTAAGATTAAGTCATTTCATTTGTTGTTTACCGCACTTTAGTTTGATATTTAGTTGTAAAAATGCCCCCAAAGGTTGGTAGTACCGATAGTAAAGTTCAATTGAAACTTTTATACGCTAAAAGAGAAATGATTTACTCTCGCGTACAATCGATTTGTGATAATGCACTTAAAACCTCTGATTTGGCTATTAGAGATTCGTTCTTGTGTTCTATAGAAAACTTGGATAGTTTACGCGCGGATTTCGAATCCTTAGTACATGACATCAACGTTTTAGAGTTAAATTTAAATCCCGATTACTCAGTGAGTTATCAGGCCTTGTCGTCGTTTGACGATTTGTATTGTCGTATCGTTTGGAGAAACCGTCTGACCGACCCAATCCCACTCGCGACCGACCTAAGTTGCCACCAATTCAGATACCCGAATTTGATGGTAACATCCGCAATTGGTGTTTATTTATAGATAGTTTTGAGAATACAATAGATAAGAACGATTCGTTGACAGATCACGAAAAATTGCATTATCTCGTTGAAAAATTAACTGGTAAAGCTATAACCGTTTGCGCTGGAATTACGTTTAGTGCCGAAAATTATAATTTAATTTTAAATACTTTGAAAGCTAAGTATGAGGATAAAAGATCGGTAGCTAACGCATATTTGGATCAGATGTTTGATTTGAAATCTATTACGGCATGTAACGATCAAAACTTAGAGAAGTTTCTAGATACTTTCGCATCATCTGTTCGCGCCGTAAAGAACCTAAAGATCGAAGACCTCTGCGACTTCTTATTTTTGTATATGGGTTTAAAGAAATTAGATCCCGAAACCATTCGTTATTTGAGTCGGATCATCGCGGCAATAAAATTCCTAAGTTCGAAAACTTAGAAAGTTTTGTTCGCGAGCATATAAAAATATTGCAACGCTCTTCATCGAAACATGAAGGCGCGAAGAAAGTTGTTAGTTCCGAGCGTAAAATAGATGCGTCATCGAAGTCACTGAAGTCAACTCATACTTATGTTAATACCGCACCAGCACATGTACAATCACCTGTTTGCTCTTTGTGTAATACTCATCATTCGCAATTGTACAAGTGTCCGGGTTTCCTAAAATTGTCGCCTAATGATCGTTATAAATTTGTTCGCGCTAATAATTTTTGTTTTAATTGTCTCGGTACTAAACACCGCGTTGTTTTATGTAATACTGGGTGGCGCAAAAGTAAAGACCCTATTTGGTTCGGCTATAACATTTTTTCTAAATTAGAAAACTAGATTTAGGTTTTTTTAAATGTATATTTGTACCATTAAATTTCGTACCATTAGGATTTAAAGATGATGTCTTTTAAATGGTGACCTCCAGAGTTGATACACATTTGAGCCCTATTTA
The DNA here is from genome assembly GCA_963662185.1 of Eilema griseolum. NCBI lineage: Eukaryota > Metazoa > Arthropoda > Insecta > Lepidoptera > Erebidae > Eilema > Eilema griseolum. The sequence goes on from OY759245.1 coordinate 21,846,852, forward strand.
TGACATTTTGCATAACTTGCCGTAACACTTCCTGCGATATGTTCGTTATTTCTTGACGAATGTTTTCTTTTAGAGCTGCGAGAGTCTGTGGCTTGTTCACATACACCCGAGATTTCAAAAAACCCCAAAGAAAGATGTCTGGACTGGTCAGATCGGGTGATCTTGCAGGCCAAGGCAAATCGCCAAAACGAGAGATAACTCGGCCTGGAAAAGCGTCCCTCACTAAGTCCATAGTGTCGCGCGCTGTGTGTGCCGTAGCGCCGTCTTGTTGAAACCAGATGTGCTCCAGCCCCAATTCGTCCAAACTGGGTATCAAATTGCGTGGCACGTCGCCTCGTTGATGTTTCTGGACACTCTTCCACATCTTCGCGCACAGCATCGATATTTTCAGCTGAACGGCCTGTTCTTGGTCTCCCAGACTTAGGTCTATCCAATGTTGAGCCAGTTGCTTCAAGGCGTGTGGCAAAGCGTCGAATTGTGCGACCAATCGGTGCCGGACGGTGGGGAAATCGTCGACGAAATTCACGTTGTGTTCTTATCACTGATGAATTATTCCGTAAGAACATTGACACAATTATTCCACGTTCTTGGGGAGTAAAACGGTCCATGTTTATTTTCAGTGTATTTTACATTTGTTCGCTACACAATTTTCAACAACAGAATGACAGAAAATGTCATATAAAAAAATAAAGGTATTTTCAATAGGGTCTTTACTTTTGCGCCACCCAGTAGTAGCAATAGTTGTCGCAAATGTCCAGCGAGACACCACACTTTACTTCATTTTGAAAATAGTAATGCCGCATCCAATGTGAGCACAGTTGGTTCGTCGAGCGGTGGCACACGGCGGCCTGCGCCACAGCCGCAGCCCGCGCTCGCGCGCGCTCCGGCCCGCCCGGAGACCGCGGCGAATGACGTCACCTTGTGTTCGTTGTCCGCTAGTACTGCGCTCACTACTGTTGTCCTCGCGACTGCTCGCGTTATCATTGTTGATGCATTAGGTAAACCGCACATTGTTCGAGCGCTATTAGATGGCGCTTCGCAAAGTAATTTTATTACTCAAGATTGTTGTCAACGTCTTGGTTTCAATGTTAATAAGCGTTCAACCCGCTCAGTGGTGAAGGGTTTTGGAGGTTTACAGTCAGCTGTTCATGGTACCGTTAAAACAAGGTTTGGATCTCGTTTTAATAATAATATTTGGTTTGACATGGACTACGTCCCGGTGGACACGTCTTTATTAACGAAATTTAAAGACTTGCCTTTAGCTGATGAGACTAACGCTGTTCCTGGAGTCGTCGATATATTGATCGGCGCTTCGATTCTCCCGCACCTCCAGTTATCACGTAAGGTTCAAGGGGGACCGACGTACCCCGCTCCGCACGCACTGGAAACAGTTCTTGGTTTTGTTATAATTGGTTCCGCACCCGCTTCTATAGATAGTTTTAGTCACTCGACTGTTTCGTTCTGTTGCACCGTCGAGCCGCCGCTGGAGTCTGCCATCCGCGGGTTTTGGGAAGTTGAGGAGGTCAATGTCCCACCTATCCTAAGCCCTGATGACAAGATGGCTGAGGAGATTTATTGTCGCACGACTACTCATGATGAGCAGGGTCGTTATGTTGTCGCGCTCCCTTTCAAGGGAGATATTTTTTCGCTCGGTGACTCCCGTGTATCCGCTGAAAAACGCTTTCTTTGTTTAGAACGAAAGATGCAGGCGTCTCCAAAGTTAAAGCAAGCCTATGATGAGGTTGTTAACGAATATTTAGATAAAGGTTACATCTCACCTGCGCCTGCGGACACTAACGAGACCCAGCCTTCGTACATTATCCCGCACCACGGAGTTATTAGAGAAGATAAACTTACTACTAAACTCCGCGTGGTTTTGGATGGCAGTGCTAAGACTAGCACTTCCGTGTCGCATTAATATTAGTAGAATTTTAGCTTTTTCGGACTCAACAGTCGCTTTGTGTTGGGCCCACTCTTCGCCCCATCGTTGGGACACATTCGTCGCTAATAGAGTGGCAAAAATTCAATCGGAATTAGCGCCACAAAATCTCTTTCACGTTGCTGGCACCGACAACCCAGCCGATTGTCTCTCTCGTGGATTGCTTCCTTCGCAAATTTTAGATCACCCGTTATGGTTTAGTGGACCGTCCTGGATTCATGCCGCGTTAGATAAGTGGCCAGTTAGTCAATTCAATCCCACTACGGTTTCCGAACCACCCGAGGAGAAGAAGCACTCGCTTGTTGTATCGGTCCCGCGTGAAGAGTCCCTTATTTTGTTGTTGGCTAATCGCGTCTCGTCTTGGTCGAGACTGTTGTGTTGTGTTGTTTATGTAGGCCGATTTTTGAGAATTTTATCTACGCGCGGTCATATAACCGCCGCTGATTTAGATGAAGCTGAATTGATCATACTTCGCGAGCTGCAGAAATTTTATTTTGCTTCTGAATTTAAAAATTTAGAATTTAACAAACCTTGTAGTCGTTCTTTCCGACACTTGAAACCATTTTTGGAAGATGGACTCATTCGAGTAGGTGGTCGTTTGAGAAATTCAAGTTTAGGATTTGAACAAAGGCATCCAGTAGTTCTCCCGCGTAAGGACCACATATTAGATTTTTTAGTAGATTATCATCATAAGGTGAATTGTCACGCTGGTCCCGATTTGTTAATGTCTATTTTGAGACAGAAATACTGGATAATTTCCGCTCGTAATTTGATTCGCGCTAGAGTACACAGATGTGTACCTTGTTTTAAACTCCGCCCGCGTTTTATCGCGCCTGAAATGGCCGATCATCGCTCTTGTCGTGTTGTACGGGTTAAAACCGCAACCGGATCGTATCTGCGCCCGGTTGTTCGCCTCTGCCCTCTGCCTAACCAGCAGTAGGCACGAGTTCAAACCTAGGTTTATATTTTAGTTGTTATTTCCCAAACCTAGATTTAGATTAGACTTTAGATTTGTTCCGCATTTTTCGTTTTGAAGGTAACCCTTCAAGCCGGGGGGAATGGTTTTTCGCTCAATAGTAGTAATTCAAATCATTGACACACAACACACGCTTCCCGTACCCATCTCCCTCCCGCACTACCTTTAAAGTGAGATAGCAATAGTTTTCGCCCCGCTCAATTGTCAAAATAGCCGCATCTTGTCTTCCGTTTTGAACTAGCAAGCATCAATGGCGGCGGCGCACGCGACTCTTAGAAATTAATAATGTTTGTTGGATTTTAACCGCTTTCATAGACCTTTACCGATCGGATTGTGCCTCTCGTGTGTCCCTCAAGTGACTTAGTGATGTGGGCAGCAGCTCCTGAGCCAGGAAGAGAAGACCGGTGCACCGGCCCCGACAGCACGTGGCGTCGTAAAGGTTAGTGCATCCTCTCCTAATTTCTTGGGTTGCATTCACTGCCTAAACCACCTCCGCGGCAACCCGATCATCTATCTTGTTTGTTGTGTAAAGTGTCATATGAAACATTTAGCTTCACCCCCGCAAAATACAGTCCACTAGCTCAGGTGGCATGAGAATCGCGCCACCACAATTTAAAAAAAAAACAGTTTGATTTGCTCTTCAATCAATTAGCTTATCGTCGTCCAATCCTGAACTAGGCCTCTCCCAATGTTGGCTTTGGCCTACTGTTGCCACGCTAACCAGACGGATCGGTACAGGGTTTTATCTCAAGGTTTCCTTCTCTCGCAGTGATATCTCTCTCGTATTTTTCCGTTAATCGCTTCTTACGACACCCTTCAGATAAGATGGGGTGGTGTTACTTGTATTCTTCAAGGATCATTTTATTTTAAACTTTATGCACGAGTACATAGGCGGACATAATGCCACAGGCATTCTCCACCAGTCAACCAAAGGTGGTGCAGAGAAAGACTCAGTAGGTGCATTATTGAGTGTAATAATATATTATAGAGAGAATTTACCGTATACAGGAACTAGAATTTTCAGCTCTTAATACCTTAGTATTAATTACATTTTGAGACTTTGATGTCAAAATCTGTTCTGACGCTAGCTCGCTGTATAATGTACCGTTACTAAGGGCTACCATTAAGTCTTAAAATAGGTCAATAATTGAACGGCTAATCATTTACTAAATGCATAAACAACTATTTAATACCATATGTCAAATCAAATCAAATTATATCAAATCAAATTTTACTTCCAAAGAACATGGTAACATTACAGGTATTGCAATATTGTTTTGGCACAGCACATTCTACCGTGAGGCGCGGAAATATTTATTACATGGAAAACAATAAAAAATGTAAATATTAGGACTTTTTCCTGAGTTTTTCAAAAAAAACAAAAATGACGTCACAAAATTCATAGTCACAAATTTAATCGTGGTGGAGGTGCGCCTCCCCACTTCTGGGGACAAGTTGGGGACTCCGCGGTCCCCACATCTGAGTGTCGGCCAGGGTGCGAGGGATATGCCTGTTAACCTCATCTTCGGCAACCAAAAACGACCCACAGGCGTCGTGCGTTTTGGTCGGTTCGAGTCCGACATAACCTCTTCCAGCGGCTCCAGTGGGGGGTGGGGGGTGGGGGGTATCCGTTAATATATTGCATAGATATTATGAGTGAATTGTAATATAAAATGTCCATGTGTAATTAATTAAAGATAAATTAGATTGGATATTTAAACGAATTAAATGAAATAACAACTTCAGCTTGACTTGAATTAAATAAAGTACTTTAGGTATTAGTCTTTTCCACAATATCTAAGAATTAGTCTTTTCCACAATACCTTTTTTTGTTTCTTTTTACGTGCGCAAAGTCCCCTCGGATACCCCCAGCCGGTGGAAGAGGTTATGTCTGACTCGGATCGACCAAAACGCACGGCGCCTGTGGGTCGTTTTTGGTTGCCGAAGGTGAGGTTGACAGGCATATCCCTCGCACCCCGCCCGACCCAGGGCCATCTCTTAACATCTGGCCTTCTTCTCGGGTGTACGGACTACAGTGTCCCCAACTCGTCCCCGGAAAGGGGGGGGGGCGCGAGGCGCGCCGCCGCCACGGCCTACTTCTGCCAGGGTGACAAGCTTTTCCACAATACCTAAGTACTTTGTGAAAAAGATTTCAAAGTTACATTTTCAATTGGTAGTATGACATTTTAAGCGTTCATGGTATGAGCCCTAGTCTAGCCTATTTTCGGTGCACTTATTAAATAATTAGGCTCCAATTACGTGCACACGTGTCTCATTGCTATAAAGACCTATGGCTACATATTCACACGATGCAACCAAGCATGATATGACTGTTGAGTCAAGAGCGCGATCGGTGTATACCTAATTATAATGAAACTACAGTGGCGTGGTGGTACAACGTTCGACTGTTACACAGGGTTCGATTCTGCTCAATGCAAATATTTGTATGTATGAATATGTATATTTGCATTGTTCTAGGTGTTTATATGTATAATATGTATGTATTAACAAAAAAAAGTATCTAAGTACGCAAGCTGGTTAAACTATGCTTAATATGGGTCTAGATATCCTTGTGTAGAATGTTGTAGAACATTTATTTATTTATTTATAAATATATTTTCTGCGTGGTTCCCGGCAGAATAGAATTTGGACCACCTATGCGGTGTCTTACAAGGCGACTAAGGGATAGGACTGTTTAACATCAGACAGATATATAAAGCCGAGACTCAGCCTCAGATGCATGCTCGAGCCAACAATAGTGCCCGGAAGACGGCAATAGGCACACCCACTATTACGTGGGACCGAATTCAATGATTGCTGAAATTTGGATCTCAATTCACCTCTGCCTAACCCTCCGGGAATAAAGACGTGATAATATGTATGTATGTATATTTCTATTTATAATCAAATGTTTCAATCTAATTAATCTTTTTAGTTCAATCTAAGAATCTAATTAATTCAAATTCTAATTTATTTACATACATACATACATAAAATCACGCCTGTCTCCCATAGGGGTAGGCAGAGATCACGGATCTCCATTTGCTACGATCCTGACATACTACTCTCGCTTCATTCACTCTCATTACATTCTTCATGCATGCTCGTCGGTTTAGAGTACTCCTGACCTGCCCCTTTTCTAAAACTTCCCCGATTTGGTCCAGGTATGTGCGCCTAGGTCTTCCCCTTCCGACGTTACCATCCACACTCGCCTCATACACCTGTTTTGTTAGTCTTTTTTCATTCATTCTCTCAACATGACCAAATTATTTATTCTTTGCAAATATGGGTTACATAAGGTGTTACATCCAGTAGGTATTTGGTTCGCCATATTCCAACATAATAGGCATGTAATTCTAATAGCTAAATTAGAAACAAATACTATACAATAATCTGATATCTTAATGAATATTGTAAAACATGTACCATAAAAGCATTTGAAACCGGCTGTCATGTCTTTCCTAGCTTTAAAAATGTATAAGTTTGAGAAAACTATCCCACTGAATGATAAAGTCTGTAAGGACACAATGACCCACAGGCGCCGTGTGTTTTAGTCGGTTCGAGTCCGACATAACCTCTCCCACCGGCTACGGCGGGGGTGTAGTGACTATACGACCGCGAAGGAGTGACTTACTTGTCCTATATACTCCCGCGGCCCACTGGCGGTTTAAAGTCCCCTGTAAAATTTTACCTTTACTAACAAGACAAAAAAAATATCCCACTGATGTTCGTGATATTCATGAGCAGTGCTCATAAGTATCACGAACCTCCTAATACCTCCTAATAATCCACTACCCTACTCACCGCTGGGAACACAACACAAGGTTTTTATGGCATTCTTTAAGGTAAAATTCTTAACTCCAGGCAAAGCACCCCCCTCCCTCCCTCGGGTACACCCAGCTAGTAACATAGCAGCTAGTTAACAATAAAACGTACTCACTTTTCAAATATATTGAACAAGGACATCTCGTAGAACGAATGCAGCGCAACTGCAAAGGGGTCCTCCTCATTGTACATAACATTACTTTTCAAACCGAAAGCACACGGTACAATGGCGTCAGCAGTGTATCCACCGACCAGCTTCTCCGAGTCCACCACAGAGGAGATCTCTTCGTTGCCTTTAGATTGGTTATCTGGACTTTTGGTGACACCATTTGTGGATGTGTTCTTAGGCTGTGTCAGCAAGGTTTTGACTCTGGTTACGAATTCGTCTGCCGTTAGCTCAATGAGTGGAAACATGCCACGAAGCTTGTTTGGTCTGAAAATAGAAAAAAAAGTACAGTTGAAGTAATATGAAGGCCTATAAATGCCCAAAGAGGTAGGCAGTATTAACGCTCACATTTCACCAAATAAGATATTCTGTTCCACACAATAAGCTCGCCACCTATTGGACCGAAAATCATAGTTAGCGAAATGTGGGTGTTAATACATCTCTGCCTACCCCTTCGGGGGCTTACAGGCGTGAGTATGTTCGTATGTACGTAATAAGGTCATTTCTGTCAAGCGGGTACCTTGACATGTCATGGGCTGATTCCTGACGAATATATTTTTTTTATTGTTGGTTAGGGTTGCATCAAGATTTCTGGACCCCAACATACATATACTACAGAATGGTGAACGAGCCTCTGACGCAGACTCTATTCTGGGGGTTCAAGTCCGACATAACCACCTCCACTGGCTCCACTGGCCGGCGCGTGGGTATCCACGAAAATATGAGACAGATTACAATACCCATATTTAACTGGATATGATGTTACAAATTGACAGTTCAGTAATTTTTTTATAGTCACTAGGCTCACGTTTGACCACTATCTCGCCTGTTGGTAAGTAACGATATAATCGATGGTGGACCACGCTGACCTAGAAGTAACCTATTCACTCCAGACTTGAAGACACCCAAGATACACCTAGCTATCCGGAAATACGTTAAGTAGCTACCCATTCGACTTCGCCGGAATGCTCACATTCTTTCTTTGCTGTACAACATATTATTCAAACCTACAACTCCGTCTTACATTAATAGACGTTTTGAGTTCCTACATGATACTCATTCGAAACATCTTAGTTCATCAGAAAACTTAAGGTTGAGGATGCCGTCACATAAAACTATATTTTACGACAAATCCTTCACAGTTACAGCAATCCGTCTGTGGAATAAGGTACCAGTAGACATAAGAAATGCTCGGAATTTAAATAAATTCAAAACTATGGTGAGGGAGCACTATTTGTCACTGTGAAATTGCTCTCATATACTATGCTTATTAACTTATCAAGTTATTGTTTGATATATATTGTATATGTATTATATTTATGTATATTATATTTATTATTTGTATGTATTAGATATGATTACTTTATTATGTGTATTTATGTACATATACAGTTATATTTATGTGTGTATTAGATTTAATATATCTATGTACTTACTTATTATATTTGTATTGTAAAAGTACGCCAAACAACTACCACTAATTCCTACAACTTTAATCACCATGCAAAGGTTGCCTGGCAGAAATCGCTTAAAGCGATAAAGCCGCTCATTGTACTGATTCCTTGTTATAGACTTTATAATGATAATTATTAGTGGTGTACAATAAAGTATATAATAAATAAATAAAATGAATAAATAAATACAGATTCGGGCTCAAATGATTTTTTAAGGAATACCCCTAACTAATTAATCACGAAATATAAGAAGCTATAACAACTATAAACTTGAAACTTGAATACGTGAGTTAAAACTAATTTTACGAAACCACTTCTAAGGGGGTAAAACGGGTCTACACGCACGAAGTCACCGGCGGCTGCTAGTATGTAATATATTCTTCACATGCTCACGGCATCGAGCAAGCTTCAGATGACATATTAGGGCGAGGGACATGCACTATCGACAGCCTGCACCGTTGGAACATTTATCAAGTCGAGGTGACACTCGATTAAAGAACAGTGTAAAAGCCTGTATAAGTACACTTTTAAAAAGTTTCACATAAAGGTTTTTTTATACAACTTAGGTGGCAGACAAGCTCAAAAATTAACAATAGTGTTGTGTCAGTATCAAAATAAACGGGATATTTACCATGTTTCATTGTTTTGAGTTTCCGATATTTCGGCGCCTCCGTGATCATGGTGCTTGCAACAGCGCCGAAATATCGGAAACTCAAAACAATGAAACATGGTAAATATCCCGTTTATTTTGATACTGATGTGAGTGACCATGATAGTTTAAATACCTATAATAGTGTTGTGTTCTATTTTTTTTATTATCTTAAACTGTACATTTTACAATAATATAATGAACTGTAAAAGTGAAACATTCTTATAACAAATAGTTTTAAAGATATTTGATTTAAATTTTTTTAATCATTTATATTTTGACCTATTTTGGGAATTAAAATAATGAAAAGTCATAGTTTCATTTTAGTTAGCCAATATTTCAGTTTACTATGCATATTTTTAGATAAAATACTAAGACATTAAGTAGTATTGGTAAGAATTCGATGACTCAGGACACTACCCTATTATATTACATACATGCATACATATAATCACGCCGTTATCCCCGGAGGGTTAGGCAGAAGTGAATTATCACCCACATTTCACCAATATTTGTATTTGGTCCCACGTAATAGGGGGTGAGCCTATTGCCGTAGATCGGGCACTATTGTTGACTCGAGCCATGAGACATCTGAGACTGAGTCTGGGCTGTATATATCTGTCCGATGTTATACAGCCCTATCCCTTAGTCGCCTTGTACGACACCACATGGGAAGAGATGGGGTGATCCAAATTCTACTCTGCCGGGAACCACGCGGCATACACAATACGGTAACAATACGGTAATAAAAACGTAGCGAATGTACCGTAATGAACACCGAAAACCACGGCTATAATAACCTCCTGTTGTGTTCCCGGCGGTGAGTACGTTAGCCAGAGCTCACTGGAGGGTTTTTGTGCTGTCAGTGGGAAGACTAAAGGCTTGTCCTGATTGTTTCTTCTACACTGACTGCACAAATCCTCTCTGTTCTTACAAAGTCGGTAGCACGGGTATGACACCCCTGTTGTTGCACACGTTCATAGGTCACGGTAACCACTTTCCATCAGGTGGGCCGTGTGCTTGTTTGCCACCTAAGTTGTATAAAAAGTTACTTACTAATTCATAATGATTAGTATGAAAGTATGGATTTCTATAGTCTGGGAAAAAGGCAATGTGCCTTTACGGATGGAAGACCATTGTCAAGAAAGTCAAGAATAATATTATACCTATAATATGCTCATGCTTATTTCCCTCTAGGTTAGAAAGAGACAACAGTAAAAAATCAACTTACGAAAAAATTGGCGATATCTTCGCCCTCAGCTTCTTCCACTCATTGCCTCTCAGGAACAGTACGGAGCCAGCCAAGGGATCCACGTCTTTGTTGAAGAAGAACCCTCGGTCAGTGAAGTGCTGGAAGTCGTTGACACACACCCTTCGGATCAGCTCCGGATCTCGCACCACAAGAGTTCGCTGGTAGAACTGATGAGTACCTGGAAGAGATACATGGCAGATGTAAATTTAGGTGCAGCGTTCTGGTTAGTCACTGTTTTCTTCTATTTTCTTACACCACGGTATCTGAAGAACCGAGATGACGAGCAATTTTAGTCAGTTCGAGGTCTACATATTATCGAGGATATCCGAGGTTATTTCAGCTCGAAAAAAGCGCCTCTTCAATTGTTAATTTTTGAAGAACAGCGTGGCAATAGTATGCTGTGGTATCGTAGAATTTATTGAATGTTCAATAAATTTCAAGAAACATTCAATAAATTCTACGATACCACAGCTTCTTGGTTTCCTTCAATAAAACGAATTCTTCGAGTAAACTTTTAAACGGTTTATTTGGTACCGATAATGAGATGTGTGCCGATGAAGGAAGTTTTTTGAATAATGTTGTACCTACAAAGACGGTGACGACACATCTAAGTCGCATATAAAAAATATTTATAGATAATATAAATTAACTAACTAATTTGAACCAGCAACATAAATGACATATCCTGCCACTAATACCAAAGTTTAATGGCAAATAATTATTCGCTTCAATAGAGGCTCAGCAGAGGTGTGGTCACGACTATCGTGATTATTTTGCAACTGCATCGGTAAAAACATTGGTAATAAGCATTAGGAAACGGCTCGAATGGCGGACTTTTTCCATCAAGTAGATTTATCGCGTTATGTAATGCTTTTAGCGGTTAGTTACACTTACCGGTGTACAGCATGAGTAGAACAGATTCACACGTGTTTTCGACAATCTTAACGAGAACAATACTGAGTCCAACCTCCCTAGACCAGAGGAAATCGTTTTCCGGCGTATTATATTTATGATTGTTTCTCAGTTCCATGACTCTCGTAGGCGATACAGGAGGCATATATCGTCAAATACATAGGTTACACTAAAAGTTTCCGGAACTGGCCACTTACATAAACAATATTTAAAAATTTATTACAACATTTGAAAATAGAACTCTTTGGCTGTAGAATACAGTTTGTTTCATCTGACTGTCTTTTGTTTTTACCTTGTGGCGCCATTTAAAAAATTGTGTGTCTGCAACAACATGGATTTAACTCGGGAAAATTTTCGTAGTATGATTTTCTACGATTTTAAGTGTAATTTGACGGCTCAACAGAGCATCGCTCGGCTTGAAACAGCTTTTGGCGATGAAGCTCCATGCAAGACGACTGTTTATAGCTGGTTTGCAGAATTCAAGCGTGGTCGTATCAATCTCAGTGACGAATCTCGCGATGGTCGGCCGTCCACCGCTGTGACCAACAAAAACATCGATGCTGTGCGCCGTATGATTGAAACAGACAGGCATGTGACCTACCATGAAATTCACGCATCCTTAGAAATAGGCATGAGTTAAATACAATCAATCCTACACAAACATTTGGGTGTGAGAAAGCTGTGCTCGCGGTGGATCCCACATAACTTGACCGAGGATCAAAAAACGGACCGCGTCACATGGTGCAGTGCCATGCTTACCAGATTCAACGAAGGTGCGTCAAATTTGGTGTGGGACATAGTAACAGGTGACGAAACATGGATTTATTGCTACGATCCCAAAACAAAGCAGCAATCGAGCGTATGGGTCTTTCAAGATGAGCCGAAACCAACCAAAGTGGCGCGCGTGAAAAGTGCATCTAAGCGGATGATTGCTTCTTTTTTTAATAAAACTGGACACGTGGGTACTGTTGCTTTAGAAAATCGTCGTACTGTGAATAGTGACTGGTACACGACCATTTGTTTGCCGGAAGTTATTGACGAACTCCGTAAAAATAATCGTAAACGCCGTATCATCCTGCACCACGACAATGCTAGTTCTCACACGGCCAGACAGACAAACGACTTTTTGAAGGCGAAAAATGTAGAACTCATGAGTCATCCTGCATACAGTCCCGACCTGGCACCTTGTGACTTTTATCTGTTCCCAAAAATTAAGAACCAATTACGCGGCCAACGATTTTCATCACCAGAAGAGGCTGTCGAGGAGTATGAAAAACACGTTTCAGAGGTCACCACAGAGGAGTGGCACAAAAGTTTTCAAAACTGGTTTGATCGAATGAAAAAGTGCATAGACGCCAAGGGAGATTATTTTGAAAAACAATAAATTAATTTTGTACCTTTAATAGTATTTTTTCATATTCATTCCGGAAACTTATAGTGCGCCCCACGTATCTATTTATAAGTAGTAGTGAAGAGTGACGACAGATTTTCAGTGACAAAATCTGTCAAATCTTTAAGTAAAAACCATTTTTTTTTTATACCACTTAGTTGGCAGACAAGCACGCGGCCCACCTGATGGAAAGTAGTTACCGTGGCCTATGGACGTCTGTAACACCAGAGGAGTCACAGTCGCGCTGCCAACCCTGTAAGTACAGAGTTTCTGTGCCGTCAGTAGAAGACAAAGCAGGACAAGCCTTTAGTCTTCCCACTGACAGCACAAATTCTCCAGTTAGCTCTGGCTACTCTACTCACCACTGGGAACACAACACGAAGTTATTATAACCGCGGTATTCTGTAGGGCGGAGGTACTTCCCCAGTCGGACTGCTCAATCGGGCGGAAATATCGCCGTGTCCTACCTCCTATGAAATTATTCAGGACTGAGTATCATCATTCTATGGTATCGCTCTGGAATACGAGCCTTAATGTGTTTTTCTTGTAAATTAATATGTTGTCTGTGGAGTGCTGGTGGTGAACTCGGCTGTACGTATGATTCGCGGGTTCGATACTGTTTCTTTTTAACCCCCGACACGAAAAGACGGAGTGTTTTTAGTTTCAAAGTATGTCATTTCTGTGTGTGTGTGTCCAAGATGGCCTCCGGCACAAAATGACAGAGTGCATATTTTTTCACAACTGCCTCAATTTAAATCAAAGAGTTTGACTACTAGATCAATTTAAAGTGTGTAAAATTTAGTTAATAATTTAAAAAACAAGACACAAAGATAACCTCTAATAAGTACCGCGGTAGTCTAGTGGTATGGGTAATGGACTGCTGATACGAGGTCTCGGGTTCGATTCCAGGTTTACCATGGCACAAACCAATGACTTTTCGATGCTTTTCGAAGTTATATGTGTATTTATCGCAGTTTTATAAGTGCCCGGTTAATGGCAATAGCCTGCCACATTGGGAACTAAACATAAACTGGCGAAATGTGGGTGCTAGCACCTCTGCCTACCCCTTCGGGGATATAGGCGTGAGTTTATGTTATATTATGTTTTTTCACAATAACGCTAGTGGTCATCAAAATAGTGGCACCGACATAGATAGATTAGGGTAGAAGGATACAGTGGAGGTCTCTAAAGGTCCCTTGTGGTGGAGATTCTCTTCTAAGTATTGTAGTTGTATAATGGGTTGTGGAGGTCGCTTCACGGCAAATATCGAAGTTGGTCCAAACCCATATTTAGACTGGAAAAGCAGACCCCGGACGCGATGTGAAAGCTTGAGGTGCAACTGGGATTAACGCTAAGAAGACGAAGAAAAGTGGAGATTTTTTAACTCTAGGAAAGGAGACCCTTAACTAATAATAGGGAGGTAGGACACGGCGGTATTACCGCCCAATTGAGCAGTTCGACTGGGGAAGTACCTCCGCCCTACAGAATACCGCGGTTATAATAACTTCGTGTTGTGTTCCCAGCGGTGAGTGGGTTACCCAGAGCTCACTAGAGAATTTGTGCTGTCAGTGGGATGAGTAAAGGCTTGTGCTGCTTTGTTCTCTACACTGACGGCACAGAAAGTCTGTGCTTACAGGGTCGGTAACGTGAGTGTGGCTTCTCTGGTGTTACACACTTCCATTGGCTACGGTAACCACTTTCCGTCGGGTGGGCCGTGCGCTTGTCTGCCACCTAAGTGGCAAAAAAAAAATTTACAGATAATATAAATTGACTAACTAATTTGAACCAGCAACATAAATGACATATACTGCCACTAATACCAAAGTTTAATGGCAAATAATTATTCGCTTTAATCGAGGCTCAGCAGAGGTGTGGTCACGACTCTCGTGATTATTTTGCAACTGCATCGGTAAAAACATTGGTAATAAGCATTAGGAAACGGCTCGAATGGCGGACTTTTTTACATCAAGTAGATTTATCGCGTTATGTAATGCTTTTAGCTGTTAGTTACATTTACTGGTGTGCAGTATGAGTAGAACAGATACACACGTGTTTTCGACAATCTTAAGGCCCGTATTTGAGAACAATACTGAGTCCAACCTCTCTAGACCAGAGGAAATCCTTTTCCGGCGTATTATATTTATGATTGTTTCTCAGTTCTATGACTCTCGTAGGCGATACAGGAGGCATATATCGTCAAATATCTATTTATAAGTAGTAGTGAAGAGTGATGACAGATTTTCAGTGACAAAATCTGTCAAATCTTTAAGTAAAAACTATTATTTTTTTATACCACTTAGTTGGCAGACAAGCACGCGTCCCACCTGATGGAAAGTAGTTACCGTGGCCTATGGACGTCTGTAACACCAGAGGAGTCACAGTCGCGCTGCCAACCCTGTAAGTACAGAGTTTCTGTGCCGTCAGTAGAAGACAAAGCAGGACAAGCCTTTAGTCTTCCCACTGACAGCACAAATTCTCCAGTGAGCTCTGGCTACTCTACTCACCACTGGGAACACAACACGAAGTTATTATAACCGCGGTATTCTGTAGGGTGGAGGTACTTCCCCAGTCGGACTGCTCAATCGGGCGTAAATACCGCCGTGTCCTACCTCCTATGAAATTATTCAGGACTGAGTATCATCATTCTGTGGTATCGCTCCAGAATATGAGCCTTAGTGTGTTTTTCTTGTAAATTTATATGTTGTCTGTGGACTGCCGGTGGTGAGCACGGCTGTACGTAGGTATGAGACGAGGGTTCGATACTGTTTCTTTTTAACCCCCGACACGAAAAGACGGAGTGTTTTTAGTTTCAAAGTATGTCATTTCTGTGTGTGTGTGTCCAAGATGGCCTCCGGCACAAAATGACAGAGTGCATATTTTTTTACAACTGCCTCAATATAAATCAAAGAGTTTGACTACTAGATCAATTTAAAGTGTGAAATAAAATTTAATTAATAATTTAAAAAACAAGACTCAAAAATAACCTTTAATAAGTACCGCGGTAGCCTAGTGGTATGGGTAATGGACTGCTGAGACGAGGTCTCGGGTTCGATTCCAGGTTTACCATGGCACAAACCAATGACTTTTCGATGCTTTTCGAAGTTATATGTGTATTTATCGCAGGTTTATAAGTGCCCGGTTAATGGCAATAGGCTCGCCACCTATTACATTTAGACCTAAACATAAATTGGCGAAATGTGGGTGCTAGCACCTCTGCACCTAGGCGTGAATTTAACTTTAATACTCCATGTAATATTTTTATTCAAATTTTGCGATGTCGAAGGCACCTTGGATGGTTCCGATATTATGACGGAGTGCTTTACCAGGTCCTAAAATATTACTGGTTTATCAAAGTTAAAGGGCACAATTTATTTTCAACTTTTTGGAGGTTGTTTTTTGTGTCTCACCCGTCACCAAAAACTACCTACAAAATCCCCACCTTTGGTTCGATAAATATTGGTCAGACTTATAATCTTACGTATGTTTGATCGTAATCGGTCTAGTAGACCCGAAGATAAGGCCAAAAAACGGATAAATCAACAACCACGCGTTCAGAGCCGGGGGCATACCCGAGTTACTTGAAATAGTTGAAATCATCATGAAATCTACCAATTAAATTATGAAGCGACCACGAGCCTTTGACAAAGAATCAGTTGGCGGTCCAATTAGATCGTGGGTTGGGCAGAACCGTATTTGCCGTAATACAGGGTGTTGCTAATAAACCAATAAGTATAAATCTGCAAGATGACAACTTAAACCCGGAATGTTTACGACTTCAATTGCTACAAAATATAACCTATATAAAATTTATTTTGAATAGCTACTAATTGCACAAACTGTTTGTTACGCTTCCACGCCTAAATTGCTGAACCGATTTTGATGACATCGGTACAGGCAACAAGTGGTCCCTGAGAAAGGAAGTAGGCTACGTTTGGTCGCGATAGCTGACATCAACGCGTACGGAGCTGCTATAAAATAAATATAAAAAAGATCAAGCACGTGTAGTACTCGTAAATAAACACGGGCTCCGTACGATAGTCCATATTATAATACTAGATAGATAGATTTTTATTGTCAAGTGTATTTCTTTATTTATTTTTTCATATTTTACAAATATAACCGCGGTAGCCTAGTGGTATGAGTAATGAACTGCTGAGACGAGGTCTCGGGTTCGATCCCAGGTTCTACCATAGCACACATCAAAGACTTTTCGATGCTTTTCGAAGTTATGTGTGTATATTTGTTTATGTGTTATGTGTTATTGAACCTAAACCTAAACTAAAATTAAACCTAAACTGGCGAAATGTAGGTGCTAGCACCTCTGCCTACCCCTTCGCGGATATAGCCGTGAGTTTATGTTATGTTTATTTTACAATCAGTTTATTTTGTTATTGTAGAAAGATATAAAATAATATTTACAAGAATATAAAATAGGATACAAAACGTTCAAGTCAAGCATAGAAATATTCTTCCCCATCGATGTCGACTGGTAATGTGCCTAAAAGGCTGGCGGTATTACCCCGTTGGATGGCAATGCCAATCCGTTGAGCGAAAAAGAGGCCAGTCCTTTGGTCACACGAAGCATCGACCAGTCGTTTTGCTATAGATATATGTACTTTTTGAATTTTTTGAATCCGCAGTTAGACTGGTATGGTGGACCCCAGACACCGAGGTGAAAGATTCGGATGCAACTGGAATTAACACTAAGATGTAGATGTACTTATTTATTAATTAGAGGTTACTGTTCATTCGTGGGGAAGTACTCCGACAGCTCTAAGTGACAACACGTTTGTAGAATTGAATTAAAATGCTCAATGTACGGAATTGATGTACATTGATGCCTGTCATAAACAGCATAAACGTCAAAATACACGTCAACCCGGTAGGGCGCGCCGTAGTAGCGGCGGTAAGACCCATCATAGGGGAGTGGCTAGAGAGGCCCCACACGGCAACCTCTCGTACCGTCTGACGCAGATGATCACCGAGCACGCATGCTTCGGAAAGTATCTGCGTCGGATGCAGAAAGAGCCAACGTCCGAGTGCCATCACTGCGACGCGAGCGAGGACTCAGGTCCGCACACGTACGCACAAGTAATACTCGTGAAGGAGGAGGCGGGGCGGGAGCGGCAGCGGGAGCGACGAAGGATCGCAAGACAAGCTGCCCGCGCCTGTCACCCTGGCACAAGCAGGTCGCGGCGGTGGCGCGCGTGACGCGCCTCCCCGTTTCCGGGGACGAGTTGGGGACTCTGTAGTCCCCACACCCGAGAAGAGGGCCAGATCGTGAGAGATGGCCCTGGGTCGGCCGGGGTGCGAGGGATATGCCTGTCAACCTCACCTTCGGCAACCAAAGCGACCCACAGGCGGCGTGCGTTTTAGTCGGTTTTAGTCCGACATAACCGCCTTCTCCGGCTCAGGTGGGGAGGTAACCGTGGGGATTTTGCGCACGTAAAAAAAAAAAAATACACGTCAACCCCATTGATTCAATCTCAGTCAATTTTTAGTCAACTTCAGTCAATTTTTTGGTCATCTTCTATTCTACAAAAAGATGACACTTGTTTAGGGAACTCTTCTGTTATGAAGTTTACTATCCCTCCTGGCAAAAGCAAGCTGCGGCGATGGCGCTAGTCTTTTTTTTCTTTTTTTTTATACCACTTAGGTGGCACGGCCCACCTGATGGAAAGTGGTTACCGTGGCATATGGACGTGTAACACCAGAGAATCCACACTCGCGCTGCCGACCCTGTAAGCTGCGCTTCGTTCTATGCCGTCAGTGCAGAGGACAAAGCATGACAAGCCTTTAGTCATCGCACTGACACCATTAAGCTACCGCCGTACTCTGTGGCTCCCACACTTGAGGAAGCCAGATATAGAGAGATGGCCCTGGGTCGGCCGGGGTGCGTGGGATATGCCTGTCAACCTCACCTTCGGCAACCAAAACGACCTACGACGAGGCGGCGTGCGTTTTGGTCGGTTCGAGTCCGACCTAACCTCTCCCACCGATTCCGGCGGGGGGGAGAGGGGTCTGTGAGAATTTTTCGTACGTACAAAATAAAGTTAAATACATACATAAACTCACGCCTATATCCCTGAAAGGGTAGGCAGAGGTGCTAGCACCCACATTTCGCCAGTTTATGTTGAGGTCCCAATGTAATAGGTAGCGAGCCTATTGCCATTAACCGGGCACCTATAAACCTGCGATAAATACACACATCACTTCGAAAAGCATCGAAAAGTCATTGGTGTGTGCAATGGTAAAACATGGGACCGAACCCGAGACCTCGTCTCAGTCCATTACCCATAACATTAGGCTACCGCGGTCTATATATATAGTTAGATATCCCATAAAATCTGTAGTCAGTATTATTTCCTTTCAACACCTAAAGCACATTACATGTACACAGTTCATATGACATCAGACTCAGCGAGTTACAAATAGGGACAAACACACACGTAAGCACACGTACGTACATACCATAGAATACTTGGATAATTAACATTAAACGTGTATTTGCAACCTGTAATAAACGTTGTGAAAGATTTTACTACTTATTTTATAAGGCAGCATTTAGGTAGGTCGATGAACGACCTCCGCCCTCCATGAGCGCAGGCCTGGGGGTGACTGGTGGAGCCGCCTGTCACCCTGGCAGCGTCTCGCGCGCCTTCCCTTTTCCGGGGACGAGTTGCGAACTCTGTAGTCCCTACACCCGAGGAGAGGGCCAGATCGTGAGAGATGGCCCTGGGTCGGCCGAGGTGTGTGTGTACATTCAAATATTTGCACTGAGCGGTAATCGAACCCACACCTCTTGCGTAGCAGTCGAATGCACTACCGCCACTCCATTGTAAGCAATTATGATGTTAGGAGTATGATATTAAAACTGAACAGAATTTATAATGAAGTGTGGATTCGCAATATTAACATGTCAGGAAAGTTAATATTAGGTCTTTTCCTATAAAATGGCCAAAATTTTTTGTTAATATTAGATCTTTACCTATAAAATGGCCGAAATTTTCTTACAGATTCATGAGTTCGTTATTTCTGTAATTTAATAGCTATTTCCATTATTAATATTTTGTTTGAAAGTTGATTTCAAGATTTTACAACTCTGTATTAAATTTTGTTTTTATTGGCCGCTTGATAAATTTAATTCGATCTTCAAAAATAGTACCTCCTAAATGCTATCCATTTTGGTGATAAATTTTGTATTACTTTTTTACAGCTGTACACTTTTCAAAAATGTAATTAAAGTGTTTGTTAGCTAAATGTTGTCTTATTCATACACAAAAATAATGTCATTCCTAAAAAAGTGCAAAAATGTTAGTACCTACCGAAAATTGAGTCCTCCAATTTCTTAAAAAACACGGCAATTAGATATGTAACGACCTATTATATCTTACTGACTGTTTCCCGCAGCTCCGCCCGCGTGTGTTTCGATTATCACAACCAAACAACCTATTTTCTTGTCAAATCTCTAACCTGACTATGAACCAAAGAACATCGTTCACGCTCCATACATTTTTGGATCAAAATTGAAAGTACCGGCCAAAAAAAAACGATATTCCGTTACAACTGGTCCTCAATAGTATTTTTTATTATCGCGTCAAAGTTGAGGGACCACTCATTTTTAACAGAGTTTCAAAATCTTGGAAACATATATTTTCAATGAAGCGAATTACTGAAAAAGAATGAATGTTTGTTTCCAAGATTTTGAAACTCTAATAAAACCGAAGGCAGTGGTCCCTCGACTTCGACGCCGTACTAAAAGATGCTGGTAAGAATGACGTTTAACTGAATATCGCATTATTTTTCTTTGGCCGGCATTTTCAATTTTGGACCAATATAAACGATGTCCTTTCATCAGGTTATGTTAAAAAAGCTGGCCAAGTGCGAGTCGGACTCACGCACTGAGGGTTCCGTACAAAATTGGATCCAGAAACGAAGTTATGCCACATAAATCGCATTACATTTTGATTGCGTTGACTTAGAAGTTTGATTATTGCACATTTCAGGCTTGTCCTGCTTTGTCCTCAACACTGACGGCACAGAGACTCTGTGCTTACAGGGTTGGCAGCGCGAGAGTGGCTTCTCTGGTGTTACACACGTCTATAGGCCACGGTAACCACTTTCCATCAGGTGGGCCGTGCGCTTATCTGCCACCTAAATGGTATGAATTTCAACTGGTCATTCTATGCATTCCTGAAAAAAAAATCTTGACAGACAGACAGACGGACATCGAAGTTATCCTATAAGTGTTCTGTTTTTTTTCTGTTGAGGTACGGAACCCTAAAATTACGAACTCTAGTGGCTCCCTCTGCTATAATAAACATACCAATCTGTAGATACCGTATTGGGCTTAGTCAATATTGTACTTTTTTATAAATTGTTACACTGTTTGTTGTCCCTAATAAAATAAAAAATAAAAAACTTTCATCCGCTATTAACCCCTTTTTTCACCACCAATGACATATCCAAGACCTACTCTTGTATCAAATTTCACCAAAACCGGTTCAGTGGTTTAGGCAGTGTAACAGACAACCTGCCTTACTTTCGCATTCATAATATTAATATGGATATGGATTCTATGCCAAAATGATTTGTTTGTAAATGAATCGTCTTATAAATGGTTATATCATGTTGTGTCCGTGACATAGTACGTAACTGCAGATGAGACGCATTCTCTGTTACGTCCTCATGTTTGACGGCGACCGTCTGGCTACAGGGGCAAGAAATGTCTGGGCGTGCCGCTTCCGTTAGGAGGTAGAAAAAGCTAAATGGTGTTTTAAAAACGAAAATCCCATGTGGCATGATGGTATTTTTTTTACGTGCGCAGAACCCCTACGGATACCCCCCTACCGGCGCCGTTGGGAGAGGTTATGTCGGACTCGAACTGACCAAAACGCACGCCGCCTGTGGGTCGTTTTTGGTTGCCGAAGGTGCAGTTAACAGGCATATTCCTCGCCCCCGGTCGACCCAGTGCCATTCCTCTCAATCTGGCCCTCTCCTAAGGTGTGGGGACCACAGAGTCCCCAACTCATCCCCGGAAATGGGGAGGCGCGCTACTTCAGCCAGGCTGACAGGCGGCTCCACCCGTCACCCCAGGCCTGCGCTCATGGGGGGCGGAGGTCATTCATCGACCTCTGACACGCGAGTTGCCTTCGTACGCGAGCAGCTTGGCGTGCGATCCTTCGTCGCTCCCGCTGCCACCACCATGTAGCATGATGGTAATATTTATAATGCTATACCGAAAAATTTCAAGCAACTGCCAACCTCTAAATTCCTGAAAGAACTGAAAGCATGGCTCCTAAAAAAATGCTTTTATACTATAGAGGAATTCGAAAAGTGTAAGGGTAAACTATGAGTATTTTTAGCACATTATTGAGTCAACCCATTTACGACATTATTAATTTATCGCAATATATTGAAATGTACCATTCTTCACAATTTTAATGACGTGTTTGTTTCATTTTATGTTTTGACATTATTTTTGTGACTAATATTTAGAATTTCAATTGACTTATAGGACATGTGCTGAACTAATGTTATTTAATGATTGTATTCGTAATGATGTGTAATTTATATGTTTGCATGCCATAAAATGGTAAATGTGCCGCACAAAACTATTGGACCTGACATCTTTGTAAACACATTTGGGCAAATAAATGAATTTGAATTTTGAATTTGAATTTGGTAGTGCATTCGACTGCTACGCAGAGGACGAAGGCTCGATTCCCGCTCAGTGCAAACAAGCTTGAATGAATATGTCTATTTGCATTGCTCTGGTTATCACCGTGCCTCGGAAAACACTAAACCGTCTGTCCCGGTAATTGAATTATACACGAATATCCCCATTGAGTTGTGAATGTCTTATGGTAGTCGTTTCACGGAAACTATCAAAGTTCTATTTATACTGTAGATTGATGGCATTTGGTGGAATTTGTTGTTACACATATTGAGAACTCACTTGTACTTTTCCACATTACCTTTAATTGTTATCATACCGCGGTAGCCTAGTCGTATGGGTTATGGACAGCTGAGACGAGGTCTCGGGTTCGTTCCTAAGTTTTACCATGGCACACACCTATGAATTTTCGATGCTTTTCGAAGTTATGTGTGTATTTATCGCAGGTTTATAAGTGCCCGGTTAATGGCAATAGGCTCGCCACCTATTACATTGGGACCTAAACATAAACAGGCGAAATGTGGGTGCTAGCACCTCGGCCTACCCCTTCGGGGATATAGGTGTAAGTTTATGTTATGTTATTAGACCTGATTGGTTTCGTACAACGTCATTGGAAACCATTGAGGATGCCGGAAGGCGAAAACGGTCAGGTCATTTAAAATAATATGGAATAGTACAAGTGAGTTCTCAATATGTGTAACAAAGTTCAGCTAAATCCGCAGTTAGACTGGTAGACCCCAGACTCTGAAGTGAAAACTTCCGATGCAACCAAGATTAACGCTAAGATGAAGAGGAAGATTTAAGGCTTCATCCCACGCACATTCAAGCTGTGGAATGACCTCCCTGCTGCGGTTTTCTCAAGCGCCTACAATATGGAGTTCTTCAAGAGGGGCATCAGAAGGTTTCTTTATGGTCGGCAGCGCGAGTGTGACACCCCTGGTGTTGCATACGTCCATAGGCCACGGTAACCGCTTCCCATCTGGTGGGCCATGTGTTTGTCTGCCAACTAAGTGGTATAAAAATAGGCCTGCCTACTGCCTTAAATCTTCTTCTCCGAGAGTTACGATATGATTAAAAAGTTCGATGACTGATCAAAACTGCAATACCTTCTTGGATACCGTCAATTAGATTGTGGAGGTGATAATTATGGTAGTGGTAGACCATTTACACTGACGGCACAGAAACTATCTGTGCTTATAGGGTTGGCAGCGCGAGTGTGACTCCCTTGGTGTGGCACACGCTCATAGGCCACGGTAACCACTTTCCATCAGGTGAGCCGTGTGAATATATCGAAGTTCAGCCGCGTTGCAGTTTATAGTTAGAATGGAAGAAGCAAGCGGTCTCTGGACTCCGATGCGACTAGGATTAGCGAAAAAGATTTTTTTTTAAACGACTTAGGTGCCAGACCATCACTCGGCTTACCTTATGGAAATTGATTACCGTGGCCTATGGACGTGTGCAACACCAGGGGAGTCACACGCTGCCGACTCTTTAACGCAAAGAGTTTCTGTGCCGTCAGTGTAGAAGACAAAGTAGGACAAGCCTTTGGTCTTCCCACTGACTCTCTCTGGCTACTCTACTCACCACCGGAAACATAACACGAGGTTATTATGGCTGCGGTATTCTGCAGGATGGAGGTACTTCCCCAGTCGGACTGCTCAATTGAGACGGGAATACCGTCGTGCGCTACCTCTTTCTAGGGTTTTGTTTTAAAATGACGTGCTTATCAGGAAAGCCAGTTGCAAAGTGGGAACCACGCAGTCCCCATCTTGCTCGCAGAAATGAGGAACCGAATCCCGCCTTCACCACTCCGTCCTGCTTCTGATAGGGTGATAGACGGCTCCACCTGACACACCCCAACCCTTCGCTCATGGAGGACGGAGGTTGCTGAGGGACTTTCGATGTCTGAATCGCCTCGCAAGCTTTGCGTATCGGGAGAGGCGGAGTTCGGATATATATACATACATATAATCACGCCTTTATCTCCCAAGGGTTAGGCAGAGATTAATTACCACCCACATTTCATCAATCATTGTTTTCGACCACACGTAATAGGGGGTGAGCCAATTGCCGTCCTTCGGCCACTATTGTTGACTCGAGCCTCGTATCTGTGCCTAAGTCTGAGCTATATATATTTGTCTGATGTTAAATAGCCCTATTCCTTAGTCGACTTGTACGATACCGCATGGGAAGAGATACCGCGGGTTGCATATCAGTTGCATAAGTAGACCGCATTCAGTACTCGGTCTTTCGCAATTGCAATTATTAATAGACTGCAAGAGTGTGGCCTTGTAAAGAGTACCTTCTAAAAAAAAGTTTACATAATATAATGTATTCACAAGACGTCCGTAATTTGATATTCTCTAAGTACGTACTATTTTTTTTATGTACGTAAAAGCCCCACGGTTACCCCCACCACCGGGGCCGGTGGGGGTGGTTATGTCGGACTTGAACCGACTAAAACGCACGCCGACTGTGTGGGCCGCAAGTTGCCGGACGTCAGATTATCTGACACATATCCCTCGCACCTCGGCCGCCCTCTCTAAGTACATATATACTGTATACTTCTGTATACTTATATCCCTAAAAGGGGTAAAAGTAACCTAGGTACCCGTACGACCTCAATGTTTGAACCCTTTCACAAAAACACCCGTACGAAAACATCCATTTGGAAACCTAATTAAAGGTGGGTCAAAACTTTGAGGTCGTACGGGTACATAGTCAAATAGATACATTATTTAGTTTCGACCCGAGCACATTTGTACATATACAAAACGTTCCCTTCAGTCCTTTTGGTTAAACTAAATAATATTTAAAAAAAAGATAGATAGATTCTTTATTGTACACCAACAGATTTACAGTAGGACATGTAGGTAGCATGTATACAGTTCAATGTACAATGGGCGGCCTTATCGCTGAAGCGATTTCTTCCAGGCAACCTTGGGATGGACAGTAATGTTATAACAACAAAAGATATGGTGTAGTCACCGACTAAACTTAAATAGATAGTGTATTAAAACAAAAGAAAGAGAGAGAAGTAAGTAACTGCAGTGCACGTAGTGTGTTCGCGGCGGAGAGTAGGGTAGTCAGAGCTCACTTGAGAGTTTTTGTGCTGTCAGTGGGAAGATCAAAGGCTTGTCCTGTTTTGTCTTCTGCATTGACGGCACAGAAACTCTGTACTTACAGGGTTGACAGCACGTGTGTGACTCTCTTGGTGTTACAAACGTCCATAGGCCACGGTAGCCACTTTCCATCAAGTGGGCCGTGTGCTTATCTGCCACCTAATTGGTATAAAAAAAATAGTTTAATATCATGTATTCGATTCCGCGGTATGTCTTTAAATTTTTTAGTTACTTAAAATTAGAAAATATAGTTCTAAATATGTTCAAGTCAAGCCAATCTCGCCACCTGCTCATTGACTGCTCTTCTGTTGGTTTTGGGAGGTCAGATAGCAGTCGCACTCGTTAAGGCCTTAAGAAAAAAAGTCAAAGATGCAAACGAGAAAATCTATAGCCCAAAAACCTTCACCATCATCAGCTTGATGAGAGAATAAGAGCTTTAACGCTGAAATTGAAATTAAAAAAAAATACAACTCACCCAAAAACTTTAAATCCTTATAAGTGTCATAGATCCTTTTGAAACACATGCCTCCTTGCTCTCTAAACATCACCACAGACAGGATATGGCCAACGATTGGCCACGCAGGTGGTGAAAACACTCCTCTCGAAGCCCAGTAGTCATGGTCATAGGTGGTGACGGCCAGAACTACAGCCAAGGATAATCCGCAAGCGATAATATACCATAACACTGTAGAACTGAAGGTGTAGTATCCCAAACACCATGCCAGCAGCACCACCAGTCGTACCATGGAATATTTGAAGCCGAACATCTTGACGTTTCTATGTGCTTGTCATATTAATTTTTTGCTGCGAAAGTAATTATGAATTTAATTTGACAGAAACAGACAGACAAGAATGAAAGGGGAATGTTCAAATCTATACTTTATCTATACTAATATTATAAAGCTGCAGAGTTTGTTTGTTTGTTTGTTTGTTTGAACGCGCTAATCTCTGGAACTACTGGTCCGATTGGAATGATTCTTTCAGTGTTGGGTAGTCCATTTATCGAGGAACGATTTAGGCTATATATCATCACGCTACTACATAAGGGAGCGGAGCATTGATAATAAATGTTAACAAATCCGGCAATTTTTCATACATATTTTGAAGACTAAAACATACGGGCTCAAAGGGATATGAAGCTTCAAAATATACCCCGGGCGAAGCTGGGGTGGGTCAGCTAGAATGATATAAGATAGGAAGAATTTTTCCTATTGAATGAAATTTTAAAGCATTTAGTATGCTAACTATTCAAATCGATTAAGAAATGGAAAAAAAAATCGGTTTAAGCGGGATTCGAACCCGTGATCTTTCTCTTACAGGAGGAACGCTCTAACCACTAAGCCATAGAACCTTCCCCTTACCGTCTCATCTGAACTGATTTAATTTTTTCTATTTACATAACATAACATACGGGTAGGCAGAAGTGCTAGCACCCACATTTCGCCAGTTTATGTTTAAGTCCCAATGTAATCGAGTCTATTGTCATTAACCTGGCACTAATAAACATGCGATAAATACACACGTAACTTCGAAAAGCATCGAAAAGTCATTGGTGTGTGTCATGATAAAAGCTGGGATCTCGAACCCGAGACCTCGTCTCAGCAGTCCATCACCCATATCACTAGGCTACCGCGGTTATTTTTTCTGATTCTTAATTAATGTATCCTATTTTATCGATTTGAATTTTTATATACAAAATGCTTTATAATTTTTTCAAACAGGAGTGTTTCTATTTGTTCGTAAGAATATAGTTAGTTGTCCACCTTTGCTCCAAGAAGACTGTATAGGAAGATTTCGAATGTTTAACATGCGCCTGAGTAGCTTTATATAATAATCTTATATATAAAATTCTCGTGTCACAATGTTCGTTCCTGTACTCCTCCGAAAAGGCTTGACCGATTCTCATGAAATTTTGTGAGCATATTGAGTAGGTCTGAGAATCGGCCAACATCTATTTTTCATCCCCCTAAATGTTAACGGTAGTCCACACTAATTTTTTTTAACATGGCAAAACAACGTGTGCCGTCACAGCTAGTAATTATATAAAATGTACCTCGTTGTGATTATAACAATTTAAAAAACTTATAAAGTATTAATGAGATCCTGTTAACTGACAGACGGACAGAGAAGTTAGTAATAGGATTCCCTTTGGGTACCTTTTGAGTCCGGAACCCTAGGAACTGATTGAGGTCGCGTAATATGTACCAGGGTAATATTAATAGACAGGAAGTTTCACTAATAAGCAATAATTAACAAAAATCCTTCTTAGAACTCATGTTCTCCTAGTACACATCGGACAAAATGGCATTGATGTACAATATTCTCACAAGTTTTAGTTGGATAGAGTATTTATTCCTCGTGTTAGGGATTGATCGCGGATTCAAATCACTCGCATCTTGAATGTTCGCTTTTGACGATTTAAATTTGGGACATCACCAGAGAATCTACAAAATCCTTAATATTGATGGGATAATTAAATTCCGTTTAAAAACTCAAACTCGTAAGCAATCACCAATAGCTGCATCCTGGCTGCGTTATCCAACCGGTGGGACTCCCCCCTTTTTAAAAGGTGGATGGTGGTCCACACTGACAAAAACACAATCATTAAAATGTATGTACCTTACTAAAAATAGTATATAAGTGAAAAATATACGTACTAACCTTCTAGGGACTTGTTCCGAAATAAACTTTATCTAATTTAATTTAATTTAATAGCAGAAAAAAAATGATTTATTGATACTATTTGATTTTGGAATTCTCTCTTTGAAAAAAAACATTATGCAATACATAGCCCCCACAAACGCAGTCTCACACTCGAGGGAGTCTTCTATGGCCCTAGGTCAGTGGGAGTTTGCGAGAGGACGAGTTGGGGACTCTGTGGTCATGGGGACCATAGAGTCCCCAACTCGCGGCGTGCGTTTTAGTCGGTTCGAGTCTGACATAACCTCTTCCTCCGGCTCCGGTGGTGGGGTATCCATGGGTATTTTCCGCACGTAAAAAAAAAAAATAAGATATGCTAAAGGCTATCTCATCCCTGCTACGTATGGCTTGAGGAGGCCGTGCGGTTTTAATCAGTCCGAGTCCTCTATAACCGCCGGAGCCGGCAGGCAATCCGTGGTGATTTCCGCACGTACATATTACATACATACATACATAAACTCACGCCTATATCGCCGAAGGGGTAGGCAGAAGTCCTAGCACTCACATTTCGCCAGTTTATGTTTAAGTCCCAATGTAATAGGTGGCGAGCCTATTGTCATTAACCGGACACTTATAAACCTGCGATAAATACACACATAACTTCGAAAAGCATCGAAAAGTCATTGGTGTGTGTCATGGTAAAACCTGGGGTCAAACCCGAGACCTCGTCTCAGCAGTCTATTACCCATACCACTAGACTACCGCGGTTCTTCGCGGTCAGTAGTACACATACTAACGTTAGAGATAACCTATGTTCTGAGAGAATATTGTGTTGTGATCTTATAAGATCGTAATATTTATGAATGTTCTGTTTTATGAGTATCTTTAGATAATATGGCTATCAGATTTCAGAGGGAACTGCTTTGGTCACTTTTCTTCTTCCTACAGTCCTGGGTCCTTTAAGCGGGGTGTGAAAAAGCATATGATGAGGCCGTCAAGCTGAGTGTCACCATTGTCACACGGTATCTGTAAGTAATGGTGACCCTCTTTTCTGAGACTTTGCCTTCAGCTTACCATCAGGCAAGGCGATGTCTTATTGACGTGTTCTACATAAAAAAATAAAAATAACTTTTATTTTAACGTTAATAATATTCTGCGAATTTTGCTAATATTTTATTTGGCATTCGGTACTTTTCATTGTTCCCCTCGTTTTCACCACGAAACAAGTTGTAAACTTGTTTGATACAAAACTTGTAGAAGAGTAATAAAAGCACAATACTTGTCTTATACATGTATCTAAGATACTTTTTCGTTCACATAGTATGTTCAGCCAACAAGTAGTAAACAAGTATAAAACACAATTGCGTTCACACTGTAGCCTGTTTCATTTTGCAACTTGTCAAATACATGCATTATACTTAGGTGTATCTGTTTCGGCAATATTATAACACTAAAAGGTTTCGAAAGCCCTATTTCAAGTAATAAATTATATAAAATGGCGGTAGTTTCCGCGAATATTACACATTGAAATAAAACTATCAGACCCAGACTGATAGTTTTATTTACCAAACATATCGCGATATATCGGTTAAAAATATTTTTATTTCAAAACTAGTTGATGCCCGCAACTCTGCCCGCGTTGTTGTTGGTTATCTCGACAGCCTATTCTTCATGTCCTTACCCAAGCTCTAATCTATCTGTGTACCAAATTTCAACAGACTATCTTCAAAGATGACGAATTTTTGAATTTTTTAGAATTGATGATTGGCACAACAAATTCGAACCGCAACCAATCCCTTACACGGGGGATGCTGTGACCACTAAGCTACATAAACACGTCTTGAACATTCGAAATTCACTCCTACACAATCATCTTGGGGAAAAACTAAATCGATAGAAATAGGCAGCAACAAATGGCTTTAAAACATATTTGAAGTTTGTCAAATTTAATTCAAAACTTTCAAATTATTTATACATAAACTTCAGCTATACTCCAATCCAAACGCACTAACACTAATCACTTATTCAGAATGTGACAAATACAATAACACTTTTCCGAAGCACTCACACAATAAAAAAAAACTGCAATCCTTTTTCGAATCACTCACGCAGGGGCGCACTTGAACATTTTAAAATTTTCCTTAATTATTTAAATAATCCAACGGATTTTAGGAATAGAATTGCGCGCGCTACATAGCGTTCGCGCTTCACGCTCGCGCACAATGTGGCCAAATGCGTTAACAAGAATCGTGCGCAATCTTTGATGCTGTAAGAGTGAAAGTTAAAACAGGGCCGCATTCATCTCGCCGGTTTATATCACGCGTTCATTCATGCCGTAGTAAATATATTGAGGTACAAAAGCACAGTGGTGAAAATATATTTGTATGAAAAATAGCCGAATCGGTCGAGCCGTTTTCGAGCTTATGTGCTTTACAAAATCCATTTTTATTATATAGATATTGCTGACCCCAATGTGATCTGAACAGTCAAATTTTTGATATATTATATTATATTTCTTTTAGGTGGCAGACAAGCGCACGGCACACCTGATGGAAAGTGATTACCGTGGCCTATGGACGTGTGTAACACCAGAGAAGCCACACTCGCGTTGCCGATCCTGTAAGCACAGAGTTTCTGTGCCGTCAGTGTAGAGGACAAAGCAGGACAAGCCTTTAGTCATCCCACTGACAGCAGAAATTTTCCAGTGAGCTCTTTCTACCCTACTCAACGCTGGGAACACAACACGAAGTTATTATAACTGTGGTATTCCACAGTCGGACTACCAATTGGGCGGAAATACCGCCGTGTCCTACCTCCTTTCAAATATATATCCTCTAATTACTATAAGTTATGATTTTATTGTAGTGATTTCTTGACTTTGATATAAACAAATAATACATTAAATAGGTCTGTTTATTTTTTGTGCTGTCAATGGGAGATCAAAGGCTTGATCTACTTTGTCCTTGCACTGACGGCACAGAAACTATCGGTAACACGAGTGTGATTCCTCTTGTGTTGCACACGTCCATAACCCACGGTTACCATTTTCCATCAGGTGGGCATCTAAGGCATCTAAGTGGTTTAAAAAAATCATATTACTTGGTATAGATCTACAACAGCAATGAAAAGCTTACATATTAGTTTTAATTTTACTGCCGAGTCCAGCCCTGGAGATATTTAAGTTCACATTACATCACTGTCCTCTAAGGTTCGACCACTGGCATCTTAACCTACATGTCTGAATACCACTTCTAAAAATTTGAATCATCCATTGATAATATTAGTAAGGTACTGTGACTTTGTCCATGATTTGTGTCTTTTTTCCTTGGCTCGTGAGCCGTGGTCCAGTTAACTGTACCATGGTTAAAATAAAGCCTAGTCCGGCTAACTGTAGGGCTGTTAATTTTGTTTAACCGTAGTCCGGTTCACTGTACTACCCAACTGCACCAAGGAAAACAGACGGATTTGAAAGCCAATTGATATTTGATAGATCAAAACAAAATGCACAGTGTGTATGATGCTGATAAATTTATAATTTTAATACAAATTTTACGGCGTTTTATATTAAATAGCTATGGATGAATAAATCGTGCACCTATTAAGTACTAAACGCGGTTCCGTGCATATAACTTCTAAGAATAATGTATGCAATGCCTAACATTATATCATAGCAATATATGAGAAACTAGGGGCCCGTTCTGTCTTCACACGGGGAAAAATCCGATCCAATCCGGTGACCCCAATCCGTAATATTGCGTTTTTAAAACATGTGATTTCAAAAGATACCTGCGGAATGTTATAAAATTTCGAAATCTATTTGTTTATGACATGTCAATTAAACTTCATCTCGCCTGATGGTAAGCTGAAGGCAAAGTCTCAGGGAAGAGGGTTACCATTACACACACGTACCGTGTTACAATGGTGACACTCAACTTGACGGCATCATCAGATGCTTTTTCACGCCCCGCTTAAAGGACCCGGGGATGTAGGAAGAAGGAAACACGTGAGCTGGTAATGAATTCCAGGTCTTGGTGGTGCAGCAAAGAAAAGAGTCACCGAACCGCTTGGTTCTTGTTCGTATATTTTGCATCTCTTAATTTACGTTTAGTTAGTTAAATGAAACCGCGTGGCTCCCGGCAGAGTATAATTTAGACCACCCCATCGCATAGGAAGTATGCGGTGTCGTACAAGGGGACTAAGAGATAGGGCTGTTTAGCATCAGACAGATATATACAGCCCAGACTCAGCCTCAGATGCATGGCTTGAGTCAACCAACAGTACTGCCCGGAAGACGGCAATAGACTCACCCCCTTTTACGCGGACCCGAATTCAATGATTGGTATTTGTTTTTGTTTTTTTTTTTGATATGGTGAAGTGTTAATTCACCTCTGCCTAACCCTCCGGGGATAAAGGCGTGATTATATGTATATGTTTGTAGTTCAGTACCTAACCGAATGGAGCAGGTATAGCAAATTGGGTAAAGAGTAACAAACTAAACCAGGACAGGCCGTCAAATGAACATATTTCTAAACCCAAAATCTACATGTTTAAGTCATGATATAAGGACACATTATAAAAAAAAAAATCGCCAAGCTGTCTGCATTACGTAAAAACAGTGACGTACCAGTGCCGTGCAATAACTATAATACCTCTTATGTTAAGTTGGTCAAGGTTGTACGTATAAGAAAGCGTCCGAGTCGTTATGCGTATGCATACATATATAACATAACATAAACTCACGCCAATAACCCCGAAGGGGTAGTCAGAGGTGCTAGCACCCACATTTCGCCTGTTTATGTGTAGGTCTCAAGGTGGCGAGCCTTTTGCCATTAACCGGGCACTTATAAACCTGCGATAAATACACACATAACTTCGAAAAGCATCGAAAAGTTATTGGTGTGTGACATGGTAAAACCTGGGATCGAACTCGAGACCTCGTCTCAGCAGTCCATTACCCATACCACTAGGCTACCACGGTTATATAAGCATACAATATTACATATACAAGCGTATAAAATAAGTGGCACGATCTTGAAATCCGACTATGAATCAAGAATACCGAGAGTAAATTACCCAAAATGGAACATTATTCTCAGACTCTTATTTATTATTGTGTTATGTTATACCTTTTTTTTATACCACTTAGTTGGCAGACAAGCACACGGCCCACCTGATGGGAAGCGGTTACCGTGGCCTATGGACGTATGCAACACCAGGGGTGTCACACTCGCGCTGCCAACCATATACCTCGTTTTATAGTGACTTGTATTATCTTTGAGGTTTTATATCATGTCATACGGGAACGCGATCCAACAGGATGAAGGTTGAACGGGGTGAAAAGTATTCCATGTCCATCTCCTAGTCCTAAGCTACATCCCCACCAATTTTCAACCGAATCAGCGCAGCCGTTCTTGAGTTGTATTTAGTATAACTAACAAGACTGTCTTTTATATATGATCATACATATAAATAATCATATAATCACGCCTTTATCCCTGGAGGGTTAGGCAGAGGTGAATTAACACCCACATTTCACCAATCATTGTATTCGGTCGCACGGTACAGGGGGTGAGCCTATTGCCGTAATCCGGGCACTATTGTTAACTCGAACCATGCATCTGAGGCTGAGTCTGGGCTGTATTTATCTGTCAGATGTTAAACAGCTCTATCCCTTATTCGCCTTGTACGACACCGCATGGGAAGAGATGGGGTGGCCCAAATTGTACTCTGCCAGGAACCAAACGGTTAACTAATAAAACATAAAATAATATAACATAAACTCACGCCTATATCCCCCAAGGGGCACTCAGAGGTGCTAGCACCCGAATTTCGCCAGTTTATGTGTAGGTCCCAATCCCAATGTAATAGGTAGCGAGCCTATTGCCATTAACCGGGCACTTATAAACCTGCGATAAATACATACATAACTTCGAAAAGCATCAGAAAGTTATTGGTGTGTGCCATTTTAAAACCTGGGATCGAACCCGAGACGTCGTCTCAGCAGTCCATTACCCATACCAATAAAATAATTGGGTCTAACTTTCTTTGTTTGTTACGATTTCTAGTCTTTATTTATACAACTTAGGTAGCAGACAAGCACACGACCCACCTGATGGAAAGTGTTTACCATGACCTATGATCGTATGTAACACCAGAGGACCCGTGCTGCCGACCCTGTAAGAACAGAAATTTTCTGTGCCGTCAGTGGAGAATACAAAATCAGGACAAGCCTTTGGTCTTCCCACTGACAGCACTCTTGGGAACCAATCATCAGATTACTTGCTAGCGGCTCCGCCAGCGTTCTAATCCCGTTCCCTATTCCCAAGATTTATAGGAGGTTGGACACGGCGGTATTTCCGCCCAATTGAGCAGTCCGACTGGGGAAGTACCTCCGCCTAACAGAATACCGCGGTTATAAAAACTTCGTGTTGTGTTCCCAGCGGTGAGTAGGGTAACCAGAGCTCAATGGAGAAATTGTGCTGTCAGTGGCATGACTAAAGGCTTGTCCTGCTTTGTCCTCTACACTGACGGCACAGAAACTCTGTGCTTACAGGGTCGGCAGCGCGAGTGTGGCTTCTCTGGTGTTACACACGTCCATAGACCACGGTAACCACTTTCCATCAGGTGGGCCGTGTGCTTGTCTGGCAACTAAGTGGTATAAAAAAAAAGATAGCCTATGTGTTACTCTAGACTATATTCTATCTTTGTGCCAAATTTCAACCTAATCCGTTTAGCCGTTTTGGAACGTGATTGAATAACAGACATCTAAACATTCGCACATACATTCACATTTATATAATTAACTAGCTTTTGTCCGTGACTTCGTTCGCGTTATGTTCAGAATATATTAAGATATGCTCACTTCTATAACTCAAACCTAATATATGTTATACCCATTTTCAAATATTCATATTGCGGAAATAGTTTTTTTCAAATGACTGACTAATACTGATGATTACTTATTATTGATTCCAGACAAAATGTATAGTTGTCAAAGTTTTAACCATTGACAAATTTACATTTCTGTCATTCCAAATTTTGTTATTCCGAGTCAGATGCGTTTTGGTCATACCACGTTTTATAGTGACTTGTATTCTCTTTGAAGTTTTATATCCCGTCATACGGGAACGCGGTCCAACAGGATGAAGGTTGAACAGGGTGAAAAGTATCCCATGTCCATCTCCTACTCCTAAGCTACATCACCACCAATTTGTCACGAAATCGGCGCGCGCAACATTTTGTCAATTGTTATGTCAAATCAAATAACCCGCCCCGTATACTGGCAGCGTTGCCTCGCTGCCAGTGTCATGGGCACTTGACTCCCGCTCCGGCTCGTACCTGGGGCAGCGGTTGGCCATAGCCATAACGGGGCAATGCCGCCAGCGTCATGGGCACCTTTGCACCAGGTCCGATGAGGGGCGGGTTAATAGATTAGACTTGATTGGACTGTCATGTTGACTTTATAAAAAAAATTAAATTCAATAAACATGATATATATATATATATATACATAATATAAATATAGATTGGATATAATAAACACTATTACCACTGCTATTACTATGCCTGCTCAAAGAGGGTTTGCAATGCTAAAAGGAGGACCCATCAGGAGAATTTTTATTCTTAGTATGTATTAAACGTATTTTTTCTGCTGTTGTACACTTGGTTTTTTTATCTTTTTTTGCACTTTTAATCCCCAAAAAATTTGCTGAGAGAAAACTCAATATTGAGTTAAGCTCGCCTTTGTACACCAAGATGTATTTGTGATAACCTGTTGATGTATTATTTTCTTGTGTACAATAAAGAATTAAAGAAAGAATTAAAGATGAGTCAAATAATGATAATTTATTTATTAAACACAAAAAGAAATATCCAACATTAGGAATCAATTCTTATCACATTAGCTTACCGTTGGAATGTTTTAAGTATCTACAATGTAGATACAGAATTATAAGACGCACGATGTTTTAAATAAAGTTTAATTTTCAAGAACCATTTTCTAAATGCTGACATCCACAGTCCTTGGAAGAAACGGCCTATGCGAACGACAAACCAGTCTCCTCCTTGATCCAATCGAGGTAGTCAGCGACTGGGGTGTACTCTAGAAAATTAAAAACATTTAGTTACTTTATCATCCTCTTTTTTATACATATACACATAATAGTTTATCGCAGGTTTATAAGTGCCCGGTTAATGGCAATAGGCTCGCCACCTATTGGGACCTAAACATAAACTGGCTAAATGTGGGTGCTAGCACCTCTGCCTTCCCCTTCGGGAATATAGGCGTGAGGTTATGTTATGTTATGTTACATATTAGTTTACATGACATTACATGATTGGAAACGGCGCGCACTGTTTGGTATGAGAGGAATTTCATACCACGCACACTCAAGCTGTGAAATGAACTCCCTGCTGTGGTTAGCGACTACAATATGGGGTTCTTCAAGAAGGGTATTAGAAGCTTTCTACAGGGTCGGCAGGAGGTAGGACACGGCGGTATTTCCGCCCAATTGAGCAGTCCGCCTGGGGAAGTACCTCCGCCCTACAGAATACCGCGGCTGTAATAACTTCGTGTTGTGTTCCCAACGGTGAGAAGGGTAGCCAGAGCTCACTGGAGAATTTATGCTGTCTGTGGGAAGACTGAAGGCTTGTCCAGCTTTTTCTTCTACACTGACGGCACAGAAACTCTACACTTTTAGTGTTGGCAGCGTGACTGTGACTCCTCTGGTGTTACAAACGTTCATAGGCCACGGTAACCACTTTCCATCAGGTGGGCCGTGTGCTTGTCTGCCAACCAAGAGGTATAAAAAAAATTAGTTCAAACTTATGGCTGCCCGCCCCTGGTATTGCACACGTCCATAAGTCACGGTAACCACTTACGATCAGGTCGGCGGTGTGGTATAAAAAGTATATATTTTTGTTACACTTACGGGGTCCATCTTCAATTCCTGTTAAGACGGCATTTACCTCTCCATTGTCACTGTACACACCAGCGCCAATATCGAACTGTAAATAAAAATGCATAAATTAAATAGATAATATTATTTATTTATTTATTGTTTTGAAAGAAAAAGTGTCAATTTTTTGCTCTGATAATATGAGATGGTTATGAATGTCACACATTTCCGTGATATGACTGCCAATTTTTTTTATCTAGGACACGCCAATTTGACATCACCTCACCTGACGGTAAGCTAAAAGCAAAGTCTCAAGAAAGAGGGTCACCATTACAGACACTAAGTAATGTTACAACGGTGGCACTCAGCTTGGCGCTTAAAGGACCCGGGACTGTAGGAAGAAGGAATCTGACTTCCACAACACATTGACGATAACGCAGCATTACAGTTAGAACAGCCATTTCAGCTGTCACAGCGTTGCGACAGCCTCAATAGAGAGAATCATTGGTCGACGTCACTGGTGAGTGACGTCACTAGAGTTCGACAATTGACAATCTCTATAAAGAGTAATCAAAATTGTCCCAGCGCTCCCTCCTACAGAATACCACGGCTATAATAACCTCGTGTTATGTTCCCGGCGGTGAGTAGGGTAGCCGGAGCTCACTGGAGAATTTTTGTGCTGTCAGTGGGAAGACCAAAGGCTTGTCCTGATTTTGTGTTCTGCACTGGAGGCACAAAATCCCTGTTCTTACAGGGTTGGCAACACGGATGTAACTCCACTGGTGTTACACACGTTCATAGGTCATGGTAACCCCTTTCCATCAGGTGGGCCAGGTGCTTGTCTGCCACATAAGTTGTATAAAGAAAAAAAAAGCGCTATGTTCGAAGCTGTTTGGTTGGAAGATTGCACAGCAGTTGTTGGACTTTTTAGGGCTTGTATGACATCCTGGACGGCTTAACGCGCTCTCTGGTTCAGGGAGTTTAGTATTTACGTGTTGACAAGTAACTTGGGTTTTATCTAGTCTATAAATAATTATATAACACATCATGATGCGTGCCTACGTTATAATCTATTATAATTATATTCGAAATGATTGCGTTTAAGCAGCTGTCGTATTTGCGACATCGTTTGGCGTAAAATTATAGACACCATTGTGTAATCCTGTGAAACTGGTCGATGACATGATGACCTTAATTCGTTTGAATTAATTATCAATGTAAGAAGCAGATGGACTGTCTGACAAACGTAGCTGGGCTGAGCGGAATATGGAAGACTGAAGACTAGGAACAATGGTCCACATTGGGAGAGGCCTATATCCAGCTGCTCAACTGCTAGGCCACATCTCGGTAACATGTGGCCTGCCTCTTCTGGTGACAGACAGACTACCCATCTTCATACATAAGTACCAATTGGAAAAAAAAAACTTACTTGAGATACATCAGCGTCAGTAGGCTCTGAGCACGTTAGAATCTCACCAGGTTCTAAAACAACAATATTTATTTAATCACTGATT
This sequence comes from Eilema griseolum, assembly GCA_963662185.1. Lineage (NCBI taxonomy): Eukaryota > Metazoa > Arthropoda > Insecta > Lepidoptera > Erebidae > Eilema > Eilema griseolum. Next base: position 21,885,264 of record OY759245.1, read on the forward strand.
AAAGATATGTGGGTGTTAATACAAATCTGCCTACCCCCTTCGGACCTGTATTACTTACCGCCGGATGCTGTAGCGCCAAATACACAGACTTTGCCTGAGGAAAAGATTTGAGAGCTCGTGGACAGTTTCGCTGGGGAGATGTTCTCTGCAATTAAAAAATATTAAATATTATTATATATTGAATCAACATGATGAATAATAATTATATGACGTATACATCATGTAGTCATTTAATTAAACTTAACTCACTAATGGATTACATATCATCTGGCAGTTCAATTTCTTGAAATCACACATTCAAAAAAGTAATTTTATTAAGGCAACATAAATCGTGACAGATCCTTGATACTACCTAACGACACCAGCGCTGCATTCGCATTTTCAAGGGTATTATTCAACCCTCATGACACTACCGGTAGTGTCGAGGTGTATTATTCAATCCCAATAACACCACCGGTAGTGTCAAAGGTATTATTTAATCCTCTGGACACTATTGGTAGTGACAAAGTCAATATTCAATCATCATTAAACCACCGAATGCGTCAAGAGTATTATTCAATCCCAATAACACCATCAATCCCAAAAACACACAACAGCAAACATATCAGATACATACCAGTGGGGTGCACACTTCTGTTAAGGTCCAGGAGGGCGATGTTGTTCTTGCCAGTAGCTGCGTCATAGCCCGGGTGGGAGACGACGCGAGCTGACTCAATGACCAAAGATGGGTTGACCACATTCACAACACCAAGACGGTTCCAAATAAAACGGGCACTGGAGAACAAGAACTTAATTTGTTACATACATACTTACACTTGTGAAATGTGGGTGTTAATTCACCTCTGCCTAACCTTCCGGGGATAAAGCCGTGATTATATATATGTATGTACATACAAGCTCTTCTTCTTAATCCTAGCGTTAATTCCAGTCGCATCCGAAGCTCACACCTCGGAGTCTGGGGTCCGCTTTACCAGTCTAACTGCGGAATTGGCTAAACTTCGATATTTTCCGTGACCCCAACAACACAAAGGCGATATCGAAGAATTGCAGCTAGACCAGTCGTTGAACTTTTTAGGGCTCCAACTACCCATGACACGTATTCCAAGCCATTTTTTGCGTTGCAATTTATATAAGGTTATGGTTACAGTATACATACAAATATGCACGCGTTTTAAATACCAGAAAAAGTATACAGAGGTTTTTTTTATACCACTTAGGTGGCAGACAAGCGCACGGCCCACCTGATGGAAAGTGGTTACCGTGGCTTATGGACGTGTGTAACACCAGAGAAGCCACACACTCGCGCTGCCGACCCTGTAAGCACAGAATTTCTGTGCCATCAGTGTAGAGGACAAAGCAGGACAAGCCATTAGTCATCAATGCTCAATTGGGCGGAAATACCGCCGTGTCTTACCCCTTCAAAGAAAGAGATGTATAATATTAACACCCACATTTCGCTGTTTCAATTTCCTATCGTATCCTATCGCTGTCAAGCGGGTACTTAGTCACGGGCTGTGTTATTGATCTGTTGGTTAGAAAACAGCCCTATCCTTTGCTTATCTCTGTTTTGTTAGAGTACTATTAAATGCTAGTTTAATTAATCGCAATATAGAATACACATTCACACAAACCCCAGTGGTTTATGGTATGCTACCATAGTTGTAAAAGAAAATTAAGTAAGATTAGAGGCTTTATCTGTACAGATAATTTTGTGAGTTGGTTCATACGTAACAACTATCTGAATCGCTAGAGGGGGGAATCAAGAATAAGCGTAAATGTTTAGGATGCAATTGAGTATTTGACTTTAGGAAACCTATATTAAAAGATATAGAAATTTATTTAATACCTGTTGCAATTCATCATGATCTGGTAAAACCTTATTAATTAGAAAAAAGAAACTAGGAGGTAGGACACGACGGTATTTCCACCCAATTGAGCAGTCCGACTGGGGAAGTACCTCCGCCCTACAGGATACCGCGGTTACAATAACTTCGTATTGTGTTCCCAGCGGTGACTAGGGTAGCCAGAGCTCAGTGGAGAATTAGTGTCAGTGGGATGACTAAAGGCTTGTCCTCTACACTAACGGCACAGAGACTCTGTGCTTACAGGGTCGGCAGCGCGAGTGTGGCTTCTCTGGTGTTACACACGTCCATAGGCCACGGTAACCACTTTCCATCATGTGGGCCGTGCGCTTGTCTGCCACCTAAGTGGTATAAAAAAAAATATTATCCACTTATCCATGGCTGTATATTATCGCGCTACCACCCAAATCAATTTCATATTTTCTCTTTGCGTGCCAAAACCAACTTAGCATTATTTTGGCCACTTTTTTTTTTTGAAACCACTTAGTTGGCAGACAAGCACACGTCTCACCTGATGGGAAGCGGTTACCGTGGCCTATGGACGTGTGCAACACCAGAGGTGTCACACTCGCGCTGCCGACTTAAAGAAACCTTCTGATGCCCCTCTTGATTTGCCAGTACATGATTACTCGTAAAATAGAGGTAACACTATAGATAGTACATACTCAGCGACGTTACTAGCACTGGTCAGGACCCAACGGTCACTGATCAGGGTGCCGGCGCCGGTGTTGAGCAGGCCACTGGTACCAATGGCTATGCGGTGGTGTACTACCGAGGGGTTCTCGCCAAGAGCTGCGAGCACACCTGCGCCTGGGAAACATATGTATATCTTAATATTGTAGGCCTTTTTTATTTTTTTTATTATTTAAACTTTTTGCACAAACAGTCAGAGATGATGATGATGATGATGATGATGATGATGGTGGTGATGATGATGATGGTGATGATGATGATGGTGATGATGATGATGATGATGATTATGATGATGATAACATCATCATTGAGATCGATATTAGTAAAGAAAAATTATGTGATGATTGACCAACGATTTATAAGGAATAATAATACTCAATCATACTTACTCTCAGACACACCAGTGTAGCGGGGCTGTAAAATAAAAAAATATATATTAATAATTATAAAACACGTTATAGGTAATAAAACCACAGATAGTTACTAGTTAAGACAGTGGATAATATTTAAAAAATTCTAGAAGGTCTTTCGCTATTTTCAGTAACCATATCCCGAAAAAGAAACATAAGCAAGCTGTAGTGGAAGTGGGCTGGCCACGTTTGTCAAAGAACCGATGGCCGTTGGAGCAAACGAGTCCTAGAGTGGAGACCGCGAGAAGGTAAACAGAAGGTAGGACACCCCCTAGCCACCATAAAAACCATGTTATGAGAAATAATAAGTTTTTCAAGATGCTTTGCAATTAAATTTACTTTATAAAGTTAAATATTGCACTAATAAATAATTAATCTATCCTGTAATTTCAATCTGATTTTCTTAACCACAAATGTAGTCATATATCAAGTATAATTGGTAAGATTTAACTCAGATTGCAGAAAATACACGATCAATTGTAATTTTTACATTGAACAATATCAACAGCTGTTACATTTTATCATAAGTGCTTACTTAGATTATTGAAACTTGATAGTGTACCTATATTGGAAAAGTGAATCAAACATCAAAATAAATTTGTTTTACTTTTGATTACTTAACTAAACCTTAGTTAACTAATCAATATATTAATGGATACACTTATATTTTATAGTTAGATTATTATCAAGCAAGATCACACTTAGATTGCAAAAATTACATGAACAGTAATTTATGTTTTTAATTGGATGATCCACGGTTTATCATAAACGTATCTTATATCGTAATAACATAATATTGTAATAATAATATTAATCAATAGATCGATCTAACATAAAATGTGTTTAAGTTTACTAAACCTCTAACCGATACAGTAATAGTTAAGTTATCAAGCGAGATTGCATTTAGATTGCAAAAATTACATGAAAGTGATATTTGAACTACAAATTCTCGTTTACATTATACCTAGATATCAATACCTACATGATAATTATCAGAATGACATAATATTGCAATAATAAAGTAATAAATATATCGATAACAAAAATAGTTTGATTCACTAAAAAATGAATGGATACATTAATACTTAGTTAATTATCATTATCAAGCAAGATTGTACTTAGATTGCAAAAATTACACGATCTGGGGTCTATTTTTACGTGCGGAAATCCCACCGGATACCGCCGCCGGGGTCAAAGGGTTCGTTATGACGGGCTCGAACGGACCAAAACCGCACCGCCGCGCCGTCTTAGGACACCAGTTGTAAGAGGAGAGTAGAGTATCCTCTGACATATCCCTCGCGCACCCCGTCTGACCCAGGGCTATAGAAGGTCCCATCGGGTGTGTGACTACGGCATCCCCATCTTTCCCCAGAAAAAGGTGGAGGGGCGCAAATTGAGCCGCCGCGCGGTCTCGGCCTGCTCCTGCATAAGAAGTGGCGTTTTCTTTTAATACTGCTAAAAATGGTGGTAGGGGCTTAGTTGTCTTTTTATTCAATCGGACTGTACCGTTGGTAGATTTCTTCATAGATAATTTATCTAGACGCGTCGCCAGTGTAACAAGATAACTATAATCATAGCATTAGGTCGCATTAAATATTTAACCAAGGTATTGATTTGCCTAATTCGATATAAGGAATCGGAGCTCGATCGTTATAGGTCGTTATACCATAGCTACCACGGACACTGCCAAAAAAGGCAAAGTCTCAGAAAAGAGGGACAAAAACCATTACTTATACATTCCATGTGACAATGGTGACACTCAGCTTGACCGCCTCTTTTGGATTTTGCATTTTAGACTATAAGATGATAGAGATAAAGTCTAAAATGTGGTTATTCATTGCAGTGTCTGTGTGTATGACAGTTGTTTTGCTTTAGTAGAATCGACTCAGGCGAAACAATCAGGACCATTGTTTCGCCATACAGGGTTAAGGGCCTGCGCTGCGTCATGCGTGTGGACGCTTGCGGGTGCCTCCCTTTACAAATAATACTAAAAGTAAAGTACTTTAAAAGTAAAAAGACTTTTCATCATAGTTGTAAATCTTTTGCTTCATTACACTACTGTCCATCCCAAGGTTGCTGGAAGAAATCGCTTCCAGCGATAAGGCCGCCCATTGTACATTAAACTGTATGCATGCTAACTACAAGTTTTACTGTAATCTATTGGTGTACAATAAAGAATTATCTATCTATCTATCTAAAATTTATTTGATGTTCAAAACGGAAGATATAAGTAATATATGGAATGCGGATATATTATATCAATGAATATTATTGAACATTTTCAATGCAGATCCAAAGTAAGCATAGCTAAAGTAACTTGTACTATGTAAAAGTTCCAGAATGTACATAAACATATTATACTTTCATAAAGACACCTAAACCAAATCAAATACAGATACATATTATTTATATAGGTACAGATATTTGCACTGAAACGGAATCAAACCTCTTCAACTTAGCAGTTGAACGCTCTGTTGCTACTTAGAGTTTTAGATTATGTTCAAGAACAGATAATGACTGGCCTCGTTTATTATTATAATTATTATCTTAAGCCCGCTGACGTCGGTTACCTAATTAGGTAATTTGGATACCCACACCCAATCGGGTCTAGGATACTCTAATATCACGAAATAATCGAAAATACTATAATCACACAAATCTGAAGCTTATCTTTATCATAATATGTAATAATAATATGTGAAAAGTCTGTGTAATTATGTTTACACATTGGTCACTTGCAACATTTTTACATTCAGGATTCTAGTAGGTGTAGATTTTATTGCAATTTAATGCATCATTTCTATCGTAAGAAAAATACTACTACCTTCAACTGGGCAGCAGGCTATCTAAATTGAAACATCAGGCAGGCAGACCATTTTGATCTTGAACCACTTTCACCACAGCTCCAGTCAATAAGAATTAGGCTAAGTAAGTATAAGGCTATGTGTTTAATAGACTGGGTAATCAGAAAGGGCGTTGAGGCTGGTTGACAATCCCATACTCGCAGGTGATGTGGAACCTCTCCGCTTTAGGAGGGACTTTGCTTCACTGTGTGTGTTCTACCGCCTATACAATGGTTTGTGCTCAGATGATTTTTTTGACATGATGCACGTAGCTACATTCTATCATCGCACCGCTGGCCATAGACAGGGAATTCATCCCCACACATTGCGACCTGAGACGGTACGCACTATGCGGTATGAAAGAAACTTCATCCCACGCACACTCAAGCTGTGGAATGAACTCCCTGCTACGGATTCCCCATGCGCCTACAATATGGCGTTCTTCAAAAGGGACATTGGGAGGTTCCTTCAGGGTCGGCAGCGCGAGTGTGACGCCCCTGGTATTGAACAAGTCCATAGGCCACGGTAACCAATTCCCATCAGGTGGGCCGTACCACCTAAGTGGTATTAAAAAAAAAGAAAAAAGACTGGGACCTGGGTACCAGGAGAAGATAATTCCACAGCATGAGTATCGCGGGTTCTATACCCTACATTATGACAAGTGGTATGAGTAACGAGGACTGCTGAGACGAGGCAATTCCATATGTAATGACCTATTATTTGACCAACGATTACTATGTGTGAACAATGTATTTGACAAAGCATATTTGCATTATTACCTATTTGAAAAATATTATCAGTACCAAATACATCCAATTGACAAGTTATTTAGTTAATTTTTTAATTATTTACAATCAGTTTTTAATTAACCGCGGTAGCCTAGTGGAGGTAGCCTAGACGAGGTCTCGGGTTCGATCCCAGGTTTTACCATGGCACACACCAATGACTTTTCGAAGTTATGTGTGTATTTATCGGAGGTTCATAAGTGCCCGGTTAATGGCAATAGGCTCGCCACCTATTACATTGGGACCTAAACATAAACTGGCTAAATGTGGGTACTAGCTCCTCTGCCTACCCCTTCGGGGATATAGGCGTGAGTTTATGTTATGTTACATTATGACAAATAATAATCTGTATTGTTACCGCAACGTGATTATTAGCAATCATGTTTAGGGACACGATCTAAAGGGACAGAGATGGAGCTATATATTGTGTATAGGCCCAATGGTGAACGGTTCCCTAAAATTTCGGTGACCGTGCCACCCGCGCCGTGTGCTGGCTTAACTCAGCGGACGGCCTTAGATAGAGGTCTCACCAAAGTTGAAGACCTCTCTGAACATTTCACTAGTCGGAATTTGCACATTTCAATCGAGTACTTACAATATAATTATATAATAGGTCGATAAGCGTTTATAAACCATATTTAATTTTTCATATATTAACACTGACTGATAAAAACGAATTCTCTAATAGAAAATCAATTCACGACGTTCATAGCTTTTTTTTTATCGTGCGCAAAATCCCCACGGATACCTCCCCACCGGGGCCGGTAGAAGAGGTTACGTCGGACTCGAACCGACTAAAACGCACGCCGCCTGTGGGTCGTTTTGGTTGCCGGTGAGGTTGACAGGCATATCCCTCGCACCCCGGCCAACCCAGGACATATCTCACGATCTGGCCCTCTCCTCGGATGTGTGGGGACTACAGAGTCCCCAACTTGTCCCCGGAAAATGGGGAGGCACTCCGCGGCATGCTTCTGCCAGGGTGACAGGCGGCTCCACCAGTCACCCCCAGGCCTGCGCTCATGTGGAGCGGAGGTCGTTCATCGACCTCCTACGCCCGAGTTGCCTTCGTACGGGGGCAGTTTGGCTTGCGATCCTTCGTCGCTCCCGCTGCCGCTCCCGCCCCGCCTCCTCCTTCACGAGCATTACTTGCTCGCAGAAGGAGGCGCCGGCCGCCCACGCATCCGCGCAGCGGACCATTGCCGCGAGCACGCCGTTCATAGCTGTCAAGTTTGGCGCGTAATACAATTATGCAATAGTTACCTCGACGGTGGCGAGCGCGCACAGCAGAACAATTACGAATCCCTTCATCTTTCCAACGGTCAGCGTGATACACAACTATCAATAAATAATCACCGTCTTACTTACATATACTAATTATTTATCCTTATCTTTGAAAGCAACTTGTCATTATATCGTTATCACGATATAATCGCTGATATCACCTCTGATTAATTAATTTTTGTATCACTTTACGTTTAAATAATCCACAGATAATGTTATATTTAAAACACACGACTAATGTAAGATTATGTATCGATTTGTCGTTTGCCTAAGTGGTATAATGCCAAGTATAATGTTGTACATTAGTGCTATTCTGTAAGTAGTAGAACAAATTCGATGTCAAGCCTCACTCGGGCTCAGACGGACTGTTAGCCTGGCCTGGACCCGTAGGCACTATGAACGCTTAAAACAAGCCCCTTGATCTTGCTAAAGCAAAACTACTGTCATACCACAAACGCGTATTTCTATACGTTTAAAGTCCAAAATTAATTAATTAATTATTTTCATTACACTTTTTCCATCCACTCCTGATGGGAAGCGGTTACCGTGGCCTATGGACGTATGCAACACCAGGGGTGTCACACTCGCGCTGCCGACCATGAAGAAACCTTCTGATGCCCCTCTTGAAGAACCCCATATTGTAGGCGCTTGAGAAAACCATAACAGGGAGGTTAGGCTTCACAAGGTTGGTGATTCATTTGTAGGCAGCTGCATAAAAATATTTAATAAAATTCCTCAGGACTTGATTAATATGCCAATAAATAAATTTAAAATAGAAGTGAAAAAAACTTTAATGAGTAAAGGTTACTATAAAGTGGATGAGTACCTTAATGATGTTACTGCGTGGTCAACATAAGTCTCTTGCTTGCTCGCACAAAATAAATTGTAAACAAAACAAATTTATAAAAGAAAAATAAACTAGTTCTAATGTAGTTCGCTGAGTTTCTTGCTGGTATCTTCTCAGTAGAACTAATCTACCGAACCAGCGAAAGAATCATTTTCCAATGGTTTATTTTTAAATTATTTAATATTTTTATATTATTTCTTGACATACATATTTGTAAAATTTTGACGTTCATATGTGCTCTTTATGTGCCTAAACTGAATAAATGAAATTGATTCTTTGATTCTTTGATTCTATTCCACAGCTTGAGTGTGCGTGGGATGAAGTTTCTTTCATACCGCACAGTGGTTAAGGTTAAGGAGGTAGGACACGGCGGTATGACGGCGGATGCCAACTTAACCTTGTCCTGCAAATGACCTGGGTACTGGATGTCGCTGGAGATATCGACACCATTGTTTTAAGTTTAAAATTAAATGGATTTTTTAGCAGTGTCGTTGGTATGACAGTGGTTTTGCTTTAGCAGAATCGAGGCCCAATAATTGAACTGCTGTCATATTACCAACTGCAAATATAACTTTGTAATCCTATATATTTATATGGGATTACATAGTTATTTATGCATTTAGTAAATGACAGCCGTTCAATTATTGACTTGGTTAAAGACTTCATTGTAAGCCCACTAATCACGAACGGCATTAGCCTCAGCGGAGCGAAATTAATTAAATTACATGAACGGTTATTATTTAAACTGTAAGCCTAGTTTCAAATTCTGAATTATATAAGATACAATTATTTAAATTATAAACAGATGAATGGTCAAGAGTCCAATGATAGGACAACCAATAGCAACCTTGCCGAACATGTGCAGGAATGAACGAATGAGTTAATTTTTTTAACGTGCGGAAATCCCCTCTGATACCACCCTACCGGACCCCATGGGGGTGGATCAGTTAAAAGGCCCTTTCGGGTGTAGGACTACGGCGTCCCCATCTATCCCCAGAAAAAATGATGAGGGGGGCGCACATCGCGCCACCGTCTTGGCCTGTCATTGCTAGGATAACAGGCGGCTCCACCTGTCACCCTCAGGCCCGCGCTCATGGAGGACAGAGGTCATTCATAGACCTCCGAGGCTCGAGTCGGCTAGGTCGGCGGAGGGACCTAAGTCTCCTCCGGCCCTGCTCCACAGCCTCCTTCTCGAGCTGCCGAGGCGGCAGCTGCCGCCTTCTGCGAGGAAGTGATCCTCGCAGAAGGCGACAGTGGCCGCCCACGCACTCGCGCTCTGCAGCAACTGTGAGCAACATTCTGAGTGAGATGAATGAGTTCTCCTGTCAGAATTATCATCATTCGTTCTTCAATGTCGATTTCTCGGTTGCATCCAAAGCTTGAGAGAAAGATATAAAGTAATGTTTATTATCACATTATATTAATGCTCGCATCACGACAGATATCTACAACCCAGACTCAGGCAACAGATACATGGCTCGAGTCAAAAATAGTGCTCGAAAGACGACAATAGGCTCACCCCCTATTACGTGGGACCGAAAACAATGATTAGTGAAATGTGGGTATTAATTCACCTGTGCCTAACCCTTCAGGGATAAATGCGTGATTATATGTATGTATGTATATAAGTTGCACCACGAAACCCTGGGGTACGCTCTCCTTCTCCTCTTGATTTAGCTTATTTTACTTTTACGTCTTCTGATTCACTAACCCCGAGAGAAAGGGTTTCATCAGTCAGATCTTCGTTCGCCTATCCGCACGTATGCCTACTTGACTAAAATTGACTTGTTCCACAAAGGTCAGTGTGAGATTTAACAGCGAACTTGTATATATTACATATTACAGAATAACACTACCGATTTTATCTAATTATAGGCACTTAATCTGTGGGGTTTTTACACGTTTTATTGATAAGTTAGTGGGCCGCGCGAAATGTATAAAACTCTGAATATAAGAGTAAACAGGTAAATATGTCCTCTTATGTTATAAGTTTAAAGCTGAAACCCGATAACTGCAAAATCTCGGTATCAAGGATAGCCGTAGTCGTATGCCGCTTTTTCTAAAATGTTTTGTTTTGTTAGACTAAGTGGCATACGACCACGGCTATCCTTGATATTTTCTTGTTTAATACTTTTTATTGCATGATTTTATAGTTGTCGCGATTTAGTTTTAAACTTATTTTTTTATTTATATTATTTTGGGACAAGCAATAGGTATAATTTATACAACCCCTTTCATTTAATACCAAACACGACATATTTATCTCAAATCTAGAGGGCACCACAATAGATTTAGTGACACTATACCCAATGGATGAATAAGACGCTTCTAACGATACCTCGTTTTTTTTTTTTTTTTTTTTTTTTATACCACTTAGTTGGCAGACAAGCACACGGCCCACCTGATGGAAAGTAGTTACCGTGGCCTATGGACGTCTGTAACACCAGAGGAGTCACAGTCGCGCTGCCAACCCTGTAAGTACAGAGTTTCTGTGCCGTCAGTAGAAGACAAATCAGGACAAGCCTTTAGTCTTCCCACTGACGGCACAAATTCTCCAGTGAGCTCTGGCTACCCTACTCACCGCTGGGAACACAACACGAAGTTATTATAACCGCGGTATTCTGTAGGGCGGAGGTGCTTCCCCAGTCGGACTGCTCAATCGGGCGGATATACCGCCGTGTCCTACCTCCTCTCAAAAAACTCGTTTGTCCAGATCTAGTAAGTGGTTAAGGAGCTATGAGGAACAGATGAACCTACATACATACATCGCCTGTCAAAATCATCACCCTCCTTTAGCTTCGCCGTAATCGGGTAAAAATAAGTAGGTGAGTATTAGATCAACAATTGCGAGGGATACGCCTGTCATCCTCACCTTCAGCAACCAAAATTTACCACCAGGCGCCGTGCGTTTTAGTCGGTTCGAGTCCGACATAACCTCTCCTACCGGCTCGCGCGGGGGGTGTCCGTAGGGATTTCTCGCACGTAAAAAGAAACGAATGGATACTCCAATTTTTTTTTTTTCGTGAAGTAGGTAGAATTGTCTAAGAGTTCACGGTGTCTCCGTAATTTAGTGGTTTCAGAACGATTTCCTTGAGGGACATAATTCCCAACTCAAATACCGAAGTGTCCCACAAGCCTCCAGCGACTGAACTTCTCTGTTCTTAACTTAGACGACCAACGGTGATTGGTGGGTTTACTAGTTTCACTTTGATGCGTTTCTTCTCTATTAATGACTGGCGCACACTAAAGTTTTCTACGAAAAAGTATACAAGGTTGCCTGGAAGAAAACGCTTAAAGCGATAATGCCGCCCATTATACTATTTCCTTTTTATTTATTTTTTTAAGTATCATGTATTCTTTATTTACTTGGTGTACAATAAAATGTAAAATAAATAAGGAACAGTATACAGATTCTGTTAAAGGCTGAATCACACCAAATGAGAGATCTGCTGGTGTAAACAGAGACAGAATGCTCCTGTCCTAGCTCTAGCTCAGCGTCAGGTAGCGTCGAACATTTAGCCTCCCCCACACAGCCGCGTTATTATCGGTTGATAAAACAGTAACGTTATTGCAATAATGCGTCCCCTATTGCTTACACACACCTGAATGCGGCAACATAGAGCAGCAGTGATTCGTTATAGTCGTCGTACAAATACATGGTCCTTCGAAATTCATAGTAACGCGTTCGGTATTATCGACCGATAATAACGCGTCCGATATTGCCGACCGATAATAACGCGTTCGGTATTATCGGGCAATAATAAAGCGTCTGTCTTTACCTGTAAGATCTGTTTCTACTAAGTTAATCAAAAATAAAAACCACTATTATAATTAACAACGTATATTTAATTCTCCTTAGGACTTTTGGACCAGGTCTCGCCACCTTCCTTGGGAGCGGACCAGCTTCTTGAGCGCGATCGCAATTTGTTCGGGGAGGTTGCCTTGGGGCTGTCGGGACTGGAGTGGTCCTGGGGCGGGGGAGCAGTGCCTTTGGGGCTAGCGGGCCGCGCGCTGCCGCACCTGGCGGAGCGGGCCGCTGTCGAGCTGGGCGTGTGCCGCCTGGCGCGCGAGCGCGAGCCCGAGTGGCGCGACCGAGAGCGGGAGCGGCGGTGCGAGCGCGAGCGGGAGCGGGACTCGTACGAACTAGAATGACAGAGAAACGAACGCTATTATAAAATCGATAAGGTGGATAAACAAACTAAGAAATAAATTGTTTGCTCAGCTATGCTATTCAAACAACACAGCAATGCTGTTTGTTGCGCCGTTTCTTCTCCTCTAGGACATAGCAAAAGGTGGTAAACTTGGTTTTAAGCAGAATTTGGCGTCAAAAAGATGTAATTACGTTGCACTATTTTGAGAAAAAAAGAATTTGAATTTGACACAGCGTTTGGCTTCAAAAGTAAGTATTAAGCAGCAAGTAGAAGTTGTGTTAACTGCTGGTTTTTCCTGTTTAAAGACAAGGTTGAACGCTAAGATGAATCCCGCTCATTTCTGCCTTCATTTGGCAACATTTAACGCGCGACACGTGTTGCTCAACAAGTTCTGCAACTTTGCACAACATGATACAAATCTCGGTGTTTATTCAAGACAACATTGTATGTACCGTGTCTTTGCTGGGAACATAATATCTTGAAAATATACGGCAGTGGAGTTTGTTGTGCCGTTTCTTCTCCACCACCGCCTTGAAAGCGGTTAAATAGAATTATCACTGACGACAATAAAAAACAACTGTTTTATATTGAAAATAATAACTATGACTAGCAATGTTGCATAGAGTATCCGAGAGTTTATCTTACCGAGTCCTTCTACTCCTAGACCTCGTCCTCCTGCTCCTAGACCGGCGGCTCCTGGACCGGCGACTCCTGCTGCGCGAGTGCGAGCGACGGCGTGAGCGCGAGCGAGAGCGGGAGCGGGAATACGAGCGGCGGCGGGAGCGGGATCGCGAGCGCGAGCGGGAGCGGGTGTCGTGCTCCGTGCGAGATTTAGCCTCCGATAGTTTCTTGAAATATCTGGAAGTAAATATAACTATAATACTGACGAAAGATACTGCTGAAAAGCAACTGAAACATCAGGGTCAGTGTAATGACAAAAATGATACTTATTAATAATACACTTGCTATACAATCCGCTAAAAAGTATATACATACATACTATACATCAAAAAAATTGAATTAACATTACTGGTCGAGGAATACTTTAGGGCCTTAAAAATGTGAAATCATCTGATGAACATGGTATGATAACCCGTAGTGTCAAAAACGCTGTTATTACTGCCAAGCTACACCAATCTTTATGGACAAAAGGACATTAAAGTATATCATACCATGTCTAATCAATCAACTACCTAAACCTATAAGGAACTCAATAACCAATGGAAATATAAAAAACAAATTAAAAAGATACTTTATAGAAAACAAAATAAATGCGTAAGTTTTTGTTGGAGCAGCCTGTATAGTATTGCATTATATCGCCAAGGCAAAGCGACGCGAGACGGGGTGGCTCATTCATTAATTAATCATTCATTAATTTTTGTATTCTACCTCCTAAGTTCTTACAATTTCTCGCTTGTGTATAAAAATCTGTTATTATTGTAATCTGTTTGAACATTGATGGCACTAATGCACGGAAAAACTCTAATGAGTTTATGTGGCATTTTTATGACGAAAGTGTATGTTTTTGTATTTAATTAAATAAATAAATAAATACATAAATAGTTATATTGTGTTCCTTTTGAAAGAATACAGATCAACGGAGACGGTATCGCACAGCGTGGGTGACAAATATAAGAGTTAGCAGTGCTTTCATCAAAATAATAGGAGTTTAACAAAATAGTAGATCTTCCAATTGCCAAGAAATTCTAGTCTCGAGGGACGTTGCTGGCCTCTATTTCTTCGTGCATTATCACAAAACTAAACTAACACGAAGAGATTGGCCTTCGCTTCTAAGTATCCGTATTCTGTTACTGTATTCTTGTCGGTTCCATGTTCTGAGGACATCGCTATATTTGGCGGCAAATCGATCATATTTGAAAGTAGATTTACAAAAAATATATTTACCTTTCTTTTTTTCAGCTGTAACACCAACTGTAGCTATTTTTTAATGTGGATGTTAATACATTACTGCTTACCCCTTTGGGGATTCACAGGCGTAAATATATGTATGTTGTAATGAGATCTGAATATATCTTTATCTTTACTATTAATATAAAAATTGACGATCAAAATTTATTTGATTTTCATATGCTAATAAAGAGGTAAAGATTGTGAATTTGTCATGTTGAAAGAGGTACGCTCTGGATCTCCTAAACCGATTTTGATAGTTATTCTAACAAAAGCCACTTTATTTGTCAGAAGCGGGTACGGGCTCAGTTCCCCGAACACAAAAGACTATAGTCCTCGTAACGTAAATGTATCGAGAGAACGAAGCATTGCGATTGGCCCGCTTCACACACACACAGGCTCACGATAGGCAGCCAGCCAATCACAGTGCTCCACTCTCTAAATAAGTTTACGATAGTTTTTCGTACTAGGAGTACTGAAATCCAAGCAGATATAGCAATACCTAGTATGTTATACTCACTTGTAATACTGATGGCTGGCGTCGGGGCCGTTGAAGTAGGGCATCCTGGGCCGGCCCCGGCCGCGCCCCCGCGCGCGGAAGGGCCGGCGGGTGTACACGTCGGGGGGCGGGTAGTACCCGCGCACGCCGTAGTACGCTGGGGTAGGCAGAGGACGTTATAACTGAGTGCAGGAACAATCTTTTTTTACCCCCCCCCCCCCCCCAAGTTAAGAGCGGTTAACCGACGCAGGGTGCACACAATATCAAATTGAAAGGGATCGTCATAACGCTTATGTCTTGATCACACGCACTGAGTGGAGTTTTTAAAAGCAGTAGGACACGACGGTATTTCCGTCCAATTGAGCAGTCCGACTGGGGAAGTACCTTCGCCCTACAGAATACCGCGGCCATAATAACCTCGTGTTGTGTTCCCGGCGGTGAGTAGGGTAGTCAGAGCTCACTGGAGAGTTTTTGTGCTGTCAGTGGGAATACTAAAAGCTTGTCCTGCTTTGTCTTTTACAATGACGGCACAGAAACTCGTATGTGCTTTTTTTTTCATTATTTTTCTTTTGTACAACTTAGGTGGCAGACAAGCACACGGCCCACCTGATGGAAAGTGGTTATCGTGGCCTATGGACGTTTGTAACATCACCAGAGGAGTCACAGTCGCGCTGCCAACCCTGTAAGTACAGAGTTTCTGTGCCGTCGTTGTAAAAGACAAAGCACAGGACAAGCCTGTAGTTTTCCCACTGACAGCACAAATACTCTCCAGTGAGCTCTGGCTACCCTACTGACCGCTGGGAACACAACACGAAGTTATCACGAAGTGCTTACAAGATTGGCAGCGCGAGTGTGACTCCCTTGGCTTTGCACACGTCCATTGGCCACGGTAACCACTTTCCAGCAGGTGGGCCGTGAGCTTGTCTGCTACCTAAGTGGTATAAAAAGAAGAGACAGTGCTTTCGGCCGAGTATGATGTGCGTGCAAAGTACTCGGCGCTATGTTCACATGTACCGAGCTTTGGCCGAGTGTACTGTCCCGCCACTCAGCTCGGTGAGTGAGATCAAGTCATTACGGCTCGCTTAGCGCTAATTGACCTAGCTGTCACCAGAATCCCGATTCTAGACTTTATTAGTATAACATTAAAGTACAAAATTAAATAATACCCGAAATTAAATGATAGACAACCGCAATAGTCTAGTGGTATGGGTAATGGACTGGTGAGACGAGGTCTCGGGTTCGATCCCAGGTTTACCATGGCACAAACCAATGACTTTTCGATGCTTTTCGAAGCATTTATCGCAGTTTTATAAGTGTCCGGTTAATGGCAATAGGCTCGCCACTTATTACATTGGGACCTAAACATAAACTGGTGAAATGTGCGTGCCATCACCTCTGCCTACCCCTTCGGGGATATAGGCGTGAGTTTCTGTTATGTTATGTAAAATTAAATGAGTTCATTACTTTAATATTATTATTGTAAAATATAATATTTCTACACCTGGTTATGGTAGAATATGTTTGAACAACTGTAATAACATAAAGACCTCAATGTACCATATTCTTAGAAATAAATAATAATTATTTAAAAAAATAGTATTAACCATTTAAAACTTTAAACATAAGCGCAGTGATATGCACGCATTAACTTTAAGCTGCTAGTGTATCAAACAATAATAATAATAATCAGGTGTCCTTAATATTAAAAAAATATAGCGGTCATGATACTCATACTTTGAGCCGGGGGGTAGCCGTATCCAGGCGGGCACGGGAACGGGTAGCCGAAGCCGTAGGGCATGCCGTAAAGACCCGCTGAAAATAGAATGAATACATAATATATTAGTGCCGGTATAGTTGCAAGCCGATATAACTGCAAGACGGTATAGCTGCATACCGGTATAACTGCAAGTTGGTATAGCTCCAAGCCGATATAGCTCCAAAACCGGTATAGCTGCAAGCCGGTATAACTGCAAGCCGGTATAGTTCCATGCCGGTATAACTTCAAGTTAGTATAGCTACAAGCCGGCATAGCTGCAAGCTGGTATAACTGCAAGCCTGTACCTATACCTGCAAGCCTGTACCTATACCTGCAAGTCTGTACCTATACCTGCAAGCCTGTACCTATACCTGCAAGCCTGCACTTATACCTGCAAGCCTGTACCTATACCTGCAAGCCTGTACCTATACCTGCAAGCCTGTATCTATACCTGCAAGCCTGTACCTATACCTGCAAGCCGGTATCTCTCCGGCTGATCGAGGGTGTTCCTCTCATAAATGTCATATAATTCAAACCACAAGCAGAAAAAGCAGTAAGAAAACCCTAGGCTAAGAAATGAAAGCCTCTGATGCCACTGGGCATTAAATAAAATAAAAATAAAAAAATAAAAAAGCCTCATATTTCTTGCAACAAGTTACAAGAAGTAAATCAGTACAATTTTTTTTTTATACCACTTAGTTGGCAGACAAGCACACGGCCCACCTGATGGAAAGTGGTTACCGTGGCCTATGGACATTTCTAATCCTATTTCTAACCTAGTTTGTATATATAAATGTAAGTTTACAAAAGTTTTAATAAAGTAAAAGTTTAAAAGAAAACTATGATGTTATACATCAATTTGGTCTGCAAGAACCCCTTTTCGGGTGAAGGCCTCCTCCAAAGAGTTCCACTTGTCCCTGTCTTGGGCGACGTATAGCCATAGAGAGCCAGCCGTCTTTGTTATGTCATCGTCCCATTTCGTGAGCATTATGCTAAGATAATAATGACGAGATCATACCAGTAGCCTTGTTGTACTCCATCTCACGTTCAGGTGTGGACAATTTTTCAGTCTTGATTCTCTGATGAGAATCTCGTCCGTCTGAAGAAGCAGAACTAAGGGACGAGTCTCGTTTGGGCTTCTTGATTTCCAGCGCTGAACGAATTACTATACGACCTGCAAGACAAAGTTTGATAAGTTTATCTACCATACAAAGTCTATGTGGAGTGATGGTAGTGCATTCAACTGTTACGCAGAGGGCGCGAATTCGATTTCCGCTCAGTGCAATTTAAGATGCATGAATATGGCGATTTGTAATGGAAGGGAGAGGACAATAAATGTAATTGTACTGAATATGGCCCCCAGATCCTGGGGGTAATGAATGAAATATGATTAATTACACCCTTAGCTTTTCTGTAAATATAAACTAAGTATGTGTTTATCTTTATATAGCTGTTGGCCAGAGTGCTTTGGTGGGGCCCACACTTCGATGTTTTTTTTTTATCTAGGACACGCCAACTTGACTTCACCCCGCCTGATGGTAAGCTAAAGGCAAAGTCTCAAGAAAGAGGGTTACCATTACAGACACTAAGTAATGTTACAATGGTGGCACTCAACTTGGCGGCCTCATCAAATGCTTTTTCACGCCCCGCTTAAAGGACCCGGAACTGTAGGAAGAAGGAAACATGTGTGCTGGTAAATGAAAAGAATCTCCGAACCGCTTGGTTCTTGCTCGTATATTCTGCACAGTGTGAGGGTGACAACTGACATCCCTACACATGTTGTCCTATGTAGGAAAGGAGAGGGTGGGATTAGTTGGAAGAGCTCATCAGAACACTCACCATGGTAGAGACGGTAAAATACAGTTCTATAACATACCATTCAATGAGCTCTTGAGATGATTCCGCTGTGCCTCCAGCAGCTCCTCTTGCTGCCGCTTGTACTTGTCAACGATGCGCGCGCGCACCGTGCGGTCGGCAGGCGAGTAGTAGAATCTAGATCCTTGCTGCAGCTCGGGACGGAGCTGGAGACGAATGTTACAAAATAGAGATTATTACGTTATCTAGTAATCGTGTCTTAGAGAATGTCAAGTTAATATCTTATTATTATTATTAAAATTATGGACGAGCAGCATGTTTGCTGATATGTCCACTTCAAGGTGTTGGAGTACAGTTCAGTCCAGTCCATATCTCTTTTATTGTTTGTTTTGTACTGTAAGCCATTCATCCAAGCGACACTTAAAGGTCGTTAGCGTAGCAGCTGACACCACTTCCTCGGGCAATTTGTTCCACAGTTGCACAATGCGGTTGTTTAGTGAGCGGTAAGCTGTCAAGGAATGTGCCTATGAGCGTGTGAGAGTGAGGCTGTGACCACGGGATGAGTAATTTTTTGCTACCGCACAAATATATCACCAATGTTAGGTAGGTTATATTTATTTGTTAAGATTTTATAGCACTCGATAAGAGCACCCCTTGTTCTTCTATCTTTGAGTGCTGGCAGTTTCAATAGTCTTAGCCGTTCCTCATATGTTTTCCGCCGGAAGCCATAAGGTATTTTTGTTGCTTTTCTTTGTACACTTTCCAGCAAGTCAATGTCTTTAATAAAGTATGGGTTCCATATTTGGTAACCAGATTCCAAAAGCGGTGACAGATATTGTAAAAACCTGCGTATGACATATAGGAGGGAGTTCGCCTTTTTCATTATATTGTGTATGTGATCCGTCCATTTTAGATCATTAGTCACTGTTACTCCTAGGTCCCTTTGTGTAGTAACAGTAGCAATTAATGTGGGTCCTATGGTGTATTGTGAGTTAGGATTGTCTTTACCCAGGCGTAGAACTGCACATTTATCAGCATTTAATCTGGCAATCCACTCTATGTTCCACTCTTGCAACCTATTCAAATCAGATTGCAGCTGCCCGGACTGGATCAGAGGATTGCCGAAGAACTTGCCATCATCAGCGAAGAAACATGCTTCTGCCTCTATCAATGCTATAAGGTCAGTGGTGTATATGTTGAACAGGAGCGGAGAGAGCACTGAACCTTGAGGAACACCACTCAGTACATCTCGTTTGTCTGACAGTGCACTCCCCACCCTAACCTGATAGGTTCTGTTAAATAGTTAGTTTTCAAGCCACTTAAGCAATTTGTCTCGAATACTAAAATGTTCCAGCTTCAGTAGAAGGCAACCATGTGGGGCTTTATCAAAAGCTCGCTCAAAATCCAGGTAAATAATGTCCACAGGTTGTTTATTGTCCAGTTGCTTGGACCACTCGGGCACAGAAGACAGTAAGTTTGTGACAGTTGATCTCTTCTCAACAAATCCATGCTGTTTTATAGAGATAATGTGATGTTGGTTCAGAAACTGCTTGATATGCTGACATATGATTTTCTCCATGCATTTTCCTATAGTACTAGTGAGGCTGATTGGCCTAAACCTGGATGGGTCCGTCTTATCGCCACTTTTGTAAACGGGTGTCACAATGGTGTGTTTCCAGTCCTGGGGAAGAAGACTGTTCGCAAATGATAATTGCATAAGATACGCCAACACAGTAGCCAGGGTATCAGTGCTGTTCCTTAGTACTATATTAGGTATGTCATCTGGTCCGGCCGATGAATTCACATTAAGACTCTTAAGGATTTTGATTACGTCATTTGTAGAGAAATTTACATCACATAAAGATTCATTAACGCGCGGGCTACAAATATGTGGTAGGTGGTTTAAAGGTGGCTCCTTGGAATAAGCTTTATGAAACTCTTCTGCAAATGCATTATCAATATCAGCTGGGTCAGTCATAAGGTCACCCCTTGAGTTCCTCATAGCAGGTGGGATTGACACCTTGGATGATATTTAGCTACGGATGTATGAATAGGATGATTTATCCCCACCATTTAATATGTTAGATTCAAATTGCCTTCTTAGTCTTCTAGATTCAGCCACACATTTGTTACTAATTATCCTGTAGTTCTGATAAGCATCTTCCCTTTTACTGGATTTGTGAAGATCCCATAGTTTCCTTTTCTCCAAGGATAGTTTTATCACGTTTTCTTTTATCCATGGTTTATTTTTAATATTCCTCTTGTTATTCTTGTAGGGTGCATGCTTGTCAATAACTCTGCCCATTATATCTTTGAAGTTATCCCAAAAAGGTTCAATATCTACAGCACAGCTTAGCTTGTCAAGAGCACTGTTAAGATCCTTGTTAAACACACTATAGTCAATGTGCCGATAGTACCGCTTCAGATGTGGTTGAGAAGTGGAGTTTGTTGTAGTACATTGCATTTGAAACTGCAGTACACAGTGGTCACTTTTTCCTACCGGAGACCGGTACTCAATGTCTGATATAGGATCAGTGTCATTAACCATTATTAGGTCAAGTAATGATGGTGTTTGGTTGGTACGAAATCTGGTTGGGCTCGACACTAGTTGGAACAGGTTACTTTGTAAAAACATATTTTTGAATAACTCAGAAGTGTCACTCAACTTCTGTTCAGCTCTGAGAGGCCATGAGATATCAGGGTAGTTAAAATCTCCTATTATAATGACATTGTTGCCTTCCGACACCAATAACAGTTTATTCAACATTATTTTATCAGTATCCGTGTTTGTATCAGTCCGATAGACACCAACAAGTAGAAAGTAGTGTATGCCAAATTGAATGTCAACATAAAGAGATTCAATATTGTCAATTCAATTCAATTCAATTTATTTATTTCTAAACAAACATAGTTTGTATTGAAATGTCAATTTTAACTAATAAATACATACAATCAATTAAAATACACTATAACGTCAAAATGAAATAAAATAAAATAAAAAATTTTAGGTACAATTAACTACAACTTTACATTTAGTCACAAAAACATTTTAGTCATAATTCACAAATTCTTCGACTGTGTAGTAACACTTTTCCAACAGCAAGGACTTTAACTTTTTCTTAAAGGAATAGGTTTTATAGACATCAAGCTTTAAGTCATTAGGCAGACTATTAAATAGTTTTATTGCTTGATGTTTCGCACTATGTATCACGACGTTAATTCTCGGATTCAATGTAGCTTTGAAATGGTTCCTTCGAGTGCTTTCACGTGTTACTCTTTCATCTTCCGTTTTTTAATCCCTTATGTGTTTTGCAAAATCACTTAAAACCATTAATATATAGAGGCAAGGCACGGTTAGTATAGACAGGTTTTTAAAATGCTCCCTGCAAGATTCCCACTGTGGAATACGGACTATTGTTCTTATAGCCCTTTTCTGCAATATAAATGCCTTATTACAGTTATATTTAAAGCTATTACCCCAAAGCTGAATGCTGTACCTTAACCTGGACTCCACTAATGCAAAATACACCATCTTTAGGTGGTCAACACTGACTTCATCTCTTAAACTTCTTAGAGCAAAGCAATCCTCAAAGTCAAAAGCAAAAGTCCTGTATATAATGATTATTTCTATATAAGGAATGCCATTGACAGAGTTTCTGACGTATATAGTGTAATAATTAAAAAATATGTGTTATTACAAAGTAAAAAAAATTGGTTCGCAAGCGTCAGATGTAATAATAAAAAAATATGTGTCATATGACAATGAAAGAAGTAAGTGTGTAATCTCCTATTTAAAAGAAATATAAATAAAATTGGTTTGTAAGTACATTACCATAAAAGTTCGGGCGCCTTGGAGATACACATGCCTAAGATAATCAGCGGATATTGGAAACTTTTAATCTTCCGGAGGTGAGCTAAATGAAACCAAACTGTGAGGTTTAAGGTTTTATTGTCCACTCCAGTGTGCATTCAGAAATAGATGTAAGGATACATTCCTAATGTATAACTAACCTTAAATTTAAAATTAGATTTTTATAAGCTATGTCAATATGATTCTATGTCACCAATGCACTTTTAGGTTATTTTGAAGTTTAGATTTAAAATATAATTAAAGTAAGCTCACGGCATCCCTCGGCGAGTATATGTAAACACAGCAGCGGGAAAGCTCGTAGCAGGCGAAGTTTTCAGTTTAAGCCCATGCGGTACATCCATGTTTGAGGTGAAAAGTCCAAACCCTCCATAAGGAAATGCAGATGACCGAAGACAAAGGAACGCCGAAAAAGGTCCAAAGAAAAGAGAAAAGGCCAAGACAAAGGGCAAAGACAAAGGCGGTTCCAATTGGAAACCTGTAACAAAATTGCATGTCATTAGAACAAACTATATGAACACGAGGTCCTAATTTTTTATAAATTTGGGCGACTTACCGCCTTAATTTGCTGGAACAATGCCAATAGCAAAAGAAATCATAATATTCTCAGATTAAGAGCTGAAACAATAGAATTTTAACAATTATTTTTCAAATTAGGAGCGTGGCGATTTCCATCAGAGTGAATCTTATTAAAAAATGACAACTCACCAGAAATAAACTATAATTCCACAAGAGGATAGTTGTGAAGACACAAACTATTATCCTTTAGGCCAAAATACTCTCATTTTTATGAGATTTATTGAAATTAAGTTACGAAGCCATGAATATCGACCATCCAGCCTCAATGCTAGGAAGAAAGGTGCTTTGACAGCCATACGTCAAAATGTCATTCACTCCACGTTCCGAAACCCTTCGTTCAAAAATAGAATTAAAACCGGTGTGACGACGTTCGCAGAGCGCGTCGTTACATTACATCCCTCCCCAAAAGGAAAAAAGAAAGAAAGAAACTTCCTTTTCTAAAGAAAATTATGAGAGTCCAGAACAAAATTCCAAAAAACCTCAAAAGACAAAATGTCTTGCCACATTTTTCAATAAACAAAAAAGGCAATGCGAAAGCATCTTGCATTGGGTATTGCAGAAATAATTATAAATTAAAGAATGGGAAAGCATTCCTAAAAATCAAAGAATGTGAAAACACTCGAAAAGTAAAGAATTAAGTTGAAAAAGAATTTCCAGTTTCAAATGGAAACAAAGGACACTATCCAACTTAATGGAATAACCGAAACCAAACTCAGAAAAGAGTAAAAACTTATTTCAACACAAAAGTGAAAATAAATCCTTCAATAAAACAAATTAAACAATCCCTACTCAATTCCATTCCAGATATCGATTAGGCAACCAACGCCGTCGAATCTAATCCTTGATCTTAACCAGCCTTCTAGCATCAATACAAAAGTGCGGTTGAGCTCCTACGCCACCGACTCTATACCAGCTATTCCTGAAACAAAAATAGGAAACTAACAAGATATCGGTTAAGCACCAACGCTGCCGAATCTGAAGGAAAATCGGTAAAAACAATGAAGTTTTCCCACTGTCGGTTAGGTTGAAAAGCCGCCGACTTCAAATTCCTATTCCAACATCCAAAACGTCAAAACAAAATCACAACAAAAGTGTCGTAATAATATATTTATAAGCATTGTGATCGGCATAACACCACCAACTTTCCGAGCACAAGCAAAATATAAAGAAAATATGACAATTGTGACCAGTACAACACCACTGACTTTCTGAGCACAACCGCATAAGAAAAGTATGACATTTGCGACCGGCACAACACCACCGACATCCCGTGCGCAAAGCATAAAAAATGTAACAATGTGTATAAAAACACAATCGTACAAAAAGAGAAAAACGACAATTACGACCGGCTCAACACCACCAGCTTCCCGTGCGCAAAGCGTAAGGTGTGACTATGTGTATGAAACACAATAGCACAAAAAATTGTAAAGTCCAGTAAGACACAAGTTTCCCAAAAAATGGTATAACAAGGTGTGTAAAAAATGCATAAAATGCGTCCAATCCGAGAATCTTAATACTAAGAAAATAACCCAGAACTGTACAAAAATAAAGTTCAAGAAACTTAATTTTCCATTCCCTAAGTGAGTGGAAATAAGTCAAGTGAATTTAATGTAGAAAATGAATATTAAATTTCACTCCTATATTAGAGTAGAAACTAAATTCCTAAATTTGTACAAAATATACAATATTAAATATACAAGTGTATAAAAATATATACAGGAAAATAATCCTATACAACAAAGATAAATAAAAATATAAGATCTTTTGATGTGGAACAATTTGTTAATATGGAGTAGAGTTACATAAAAATAAGTCCTAAAATGACCTAAGTTATTTTTGAAGGAAACTAAAATTGAAATTAATAAATTGTTGTGAAGTTCCTAATTAAAGTATCAATTAAAGTTTCTAATTAAAGTTAATTAAATTATGAATGAAGTTAATTGCATTGATAGCAAAACGCTAAACTCAAAAGTCAAACAAACTCATAGAATGGAATGTTATTGTTGCAAAAATTATTTAGGTCAAATGCCTATAAAGATAAAAATGCATTAGTGATTCACAAAATAAATTATTTATGTCTACTTAAGGTAAACAGCAAATATTCAAATATTACTATGTTTTCACACATGTGAATAAAGGTTAAGAACTAGTAATTATATAATATTACTAAGTGGAAAATCTTACCTGTAATAAACAAAAGCTATATAAGATAAAAGAATTATAACAATAACCATGTTATACAAATTGAAACATTCACCTGTAATTGAGAGATACAAACAATAGTACTAACTTGTAGTATGATTAGTTTTGCAAAGTAAACAATAACAAAGATTTACTGTAATACACAGTTATGTAACAGTAAAATACATGAAGAAAACACTGTTCTTAACATGTTAAAGTAAAAAATAATGCAAAGGTGACAAGGAATAAAGATACATGCACACTGTCATGTCCCTGTTCGCGCGCCAATTGTAATAATTAAAAAATATGTGTTATTACAAAGTAAAAAAAATTGGTTCGCAAGCGTCAGATGTAATAATAAAAAAATATGTGTCATATGACAATGAAAGAAGTAAGTGTGTAATCTCCTATTTAAAAGAAATATAAATAAAATTGGTTTGTAAGTACATTACCATAAAAGTTCGGGCGCCTTGGAGATACACATGCCTAAGATAATCAGCGGATATTGGAAACTTTTAATCTTCCGGAGGTGAGCTAAATGAAACCAAACTGTGAGGTTTAAGGTTTTATTGTCCACTCCAGTGTGCATTCAGAAATAGATGTAAGGATACATTCCTAATGTATAACTAACCTTAAATTTAAAATTAGATTTTTATAAGCTATGTCAATATGATTCTATGTCACCAATGCACTTTTAGGTTATTTTGAAGTTTAGATTTAAAATATAATTAAAGTAAGCTCACGGCATCCCTCGGCGAGTATATGTAAACACAGCAGCGGGAAAGCTCGTAGCAGGCGAAGTTTTCAGTTTAAGCCCATGCGGTACATCCATGTTTGAGGTGAAAAGTCCAAACCCTCCATAAGGAAATGCAGATGACCGAAGACAAAGGAACGCCGAAAAAGGTCCAAAGAAAAGAGAAAAGGCCAAGACAAAGGGCAAAGACAAAGGCGGTTCCAATTGGAAACCTGTAACAAAATTGCATGTCATTAGAACAAACTATATGAACACGAGGTCCTAATTTTTTATAAATTTGGGCGACTTACCGCCTTAATTTGCTGGAACAATGCCAATAGCAAAAGAAATCATAATATTCTCAGATTAAGAGCTGAAACAATAGAATTTTAACAATTATTTTTCAAATTAGGAGCGTGGCGATTTCCATCAGAGTGAATCTTATTAAAAAATGACAACTCACCAGAAATAAACTATAATTCCACAAGAGGATAGTTGTGAAGACACAAACTATTATCCTTTAGGCCAAAATACTCTCATTTTTATGAGATTTATTGAAATTAAGTTACGAAGCCATGAATATCGACCATCCAGCCTCAATGCTAGGAAGAAAGGTGCTTTGACAGCCATACGTCAAAATGTCATTCACTCCACGTTCCGAAACCCTTCGTTCAAAAATAGAATTAAAACCGGTGTGACGACGTTCGCAGAGCGCGTCGTTACAATAGCAACCCCTCCCCCTCCAGATTTGCCCCCCTCCGCCTTTGAGCCTATCTTACGGTCTTTTCTAAATAATGTATAGTCAGGTATGGAATAAGTACCATTCCTATCATTCTTCTTTAGCCAAGTCTCTGTGATGATTATGAATGCTGGTTCATTTACTTTTATGTCTAGCAACAGAAGATCAAACTTAGCCGATAGTGAACATAGATAGGTATAGTAGAAAATTAGGTTGGTGTAAGGAGAGTTGCAGCGGATCAGTTTTTTAACTTTGTAATCTTTGGGACTCCACTTACATATTTTATAGTAAGGTTAGTCTCACCTTTACTTAGATGATCCTTCAGGTTCTTACGGAGTTGGTTAAGCTCTTCTCGTTGTTGGGGTGTTTGATCATTATAAATTCTTACCTCCTTACAAACTTTTTTCTTATTCTTAAGTATATTTACTGCATCCATGCGGCTCCTGAGGATGATCTTAATAGGCCTTGGCCTAGTGTCACTCTTTTGACCCAATCTGATCACATTTACCACTGTAGGGATGTTGGCCCCCACAATTTGTTCCAAAGCCCCCGTTACAGCATCTTCATTATTGGATTTTCAGATTTCAACATTATCTGAAGTTGATTCCTTTATTCCCACTAGAATGAGATTGCTGGCCCGTCGTTCCCGCTCTGCCATCTCTTCGATAATTGCATTGGTGTTGGTGGAACTACTAGGTTTTGGTTGGTTTGTGTCATTCGAGGTTTTGGTGGTAGCTAGTAACATTTTTAATTCATCTAGTTCCTCACGTACAGCATCATAGCATTTGATAAGCTTGGGTACTTGGAAAAGTGCCTCTCGACACGGGCTGCACAGAAATACCAATGTACGTTTAGATTTTAGACCCATCACTCTAGCCTCACTACTTGTTAGGTTGCTACACGTCATGCACAGATTCCGCTTACACCCATCGCATTGTATTATATTTTCGTCTTGAAAGTCATTTACGCACTGATAACACTTCATTTTGCTAGTACGAAATATGTAGGTTTACAGAAATATATTGTTTTAGGTGTTAAGTAGGAAACTCGATATTATTTCACTAATAGGTCGCTTAGACTTGGATTTAGGCACAATTTCACTTGAATTAGAGATTAAAATTTAAATTAGAACTCAATTTTTGTTCGCAAGCTAATTCCAACACTGTTCACTTTACTGGGGGTAATGCGAAAAAACATACTTATTTTACTAGGCATTTTAGTAGACCTACCGACTCTGATTTTCCGGGGACGACTTGGGGACTTTGTGGTCCCCACACCTGAGGAGGGTCGGATCGAGAGAAATGGCCCTGGGTCAGCCGGGATGTGAGGGATATGCCTGTCAACCTCACCTTCGGCAACCAACAATGTCCAACAGGCGCCGTCTGTTTTAGTCGGTTCGAGTCCGACATCCATGGGATGTTTCTCACGTAAAAACAAAAAAAAAAGGAATGGGAAGTCAGCGGCGAACGGCGCGGCGTACCAATGAGAGAGAAAGAGAGAGAGAGAAGACAAATCAAATTATCATTAGTAGGCAAACCTTGGATGTTTGTGATAAAGAGGGGTAATAGTTATAAAACATACCTCTATTCTCTTAAACAATTCTTCTATGATACGTAACGCCTGGAGTTTCTTCTGTACTTTTAGGAGTTTCCTCTCCTCCTCAGCCACTTTGCTGTTCAGGTCCATGTTGTCACGTTCCATTAGCTTGGCAAGCTGTTTTTTCTTTCTACGCTCTTCCCGTTCTCTCATTTTTTCTAGCTTTTCACGTTCTGTTCGGTCCTGCTTTTGTCTAAAAACATACAATTAAACTAATTTTCTTTATTTTCTTATTAAATTAATCAACATCTGCCGATTCACAGATGTGGCACACTGCTCCTCTTGGGTTTGAGAGGCATTTCAACATTCTATAACATCTTAACCCATTTGCAGCCAAATGAAAACCGCTAAAGATATTTTCTAAATTCTTTTATTAATGGACAATCAAGAGGTAAACTTATGAATTAATCTTAAAAATAATGAAATGTGAAAATTTTTCAAGAA
The DNA here is from genome assembly GCA_963662185.1 of Eilema griseolum. Lineage (NCBI taxonomy): Eukaryota > Metazoa > Arthropoda > Insecta > Lepidoptera > Erebidae > Eilema > Eilema griseolum. The sequence continues at coordinate 21,914,254 of OY759245.1, forward strand.
GTTACAGGGGTGTTCCCAAACTGGCACAATGGCTTGTTATGAGTGAAAATTTGCAAAACACGACTTTTCAATACAAAATGTCTTTTTGCATTTTCTACAGCCCGAACGACCTCTAACATGACATATAAAACACCTCACTCGTTTTGCGAGCTTCTCGGGTACATGTTCAACGCCATCTAATCGCAAACCTTCTATGTTGGATGATGATGGACGAGCTACATTACGTTGCGGGGCTTGGCTGAGATAATATCTAGTGACGCTTCTTCAAAATAACAGTTGGTCCATTGGTTCTTCTTTGGCAATTACTTGTAATCTCCATGCGTTTGCCATAGCCATGTCCATCATATAAGTGAATAATATATACCCACCACCACTTCTTACCGTGAATACCAATTCTGTACAAAGAGATAGATTGATCTAATTCATCCACGCCGCCCATATTTTTATTATAATTTTGGAATGCGTGCGGAATATGTACATCAACCTTTTCTTTTTTTTCTGAACACCATCTTTTAACAATTCCCAAAGGTTCATGAGAGTCATAATTTGTTGCTATTGTGCAAATATTGATACCCGGTTAATACCCAGTTCTTATAACCATATTGTATTGGTTTGCCTCGAATAAACTGCTTAGTTGGATGATGGCCGAAGTATTTTACCATAGACTCGTCAATAGATAAATTTTCATGAAAAACACCCCATTGGTTGAACCTCATCAAGATGTCACATAATTTTGTAACTTTGAACATTTTATCGAGCGTATGCAGGGCATCATTGTTATCAACGAGATGCAAGTTTCTCTTGATTTCTCGGAATCTATTTCTAGACATCGCTTTTGATACTATTTCAACTCCGACATCCTCATCTAAGGACCAATACAAATTAGAGGATTAGTATTCCAAAATAAATTCTCAGCTCTGCAGTAGTAATAATAAAATTATGCCTATTATTTTGGCTAGCATACAAATTGGTAAAGTCGACAATCATAGTATATACTTCATCATCAAATAGTTTTTCAAATATTTGAACTGGTGACAAAACTGTCAACTCCTGTTTTACAAGAGATTCAATATCTGATAAGCTATCAATTTGTACAACGTTTGTTGAATATGTTATTATTATTATTATTATTATTAGTTAGCAGGCAGGCAGTCGTAGACAACTGATAATGCCTGTATCCAGTTTCCATTTCCTTTCTTTCTATTTCTTTAGTTTGAGGTAAAATGTATCAAGTCTGTTTTTAAACTGGTTGATACTGTCAGCAGAGACTACATTTTCTGGGAGCTTGTTCCACGTTCTGACTACTCTGTTACTGATGAAATGTCTGTGAGGATTGTTGTTGGAGAAGCTAGTGCACAACTTCAGATGGTGTCCTCTTAAATGTGCATTCTCGTTACGAATAAAGAGGGCATCAAAGTTCTTTATATCGTAGAATCCATTCAAAATTTTGAATGTTTCTATTAAATCTCCACGATTTCTCCGTTCCTTCAGTGTTGTGAGTTTTAGTATTGACAAACGTTCCTCATATGTCCGCTGTTTGAGATGCCTAGGTACTTTAGTAAATCTTCGTTGCACTCCCTCTAAGAGATCAATATCCTTAACGAAGTAGGGACTGCAGACTTGAAATGCGTATTCCAAGATAGGTCTTATAAACGTTTTATGTATCTTCAGCACCATTTCTGGAGTTAAGGTTCCAAACGCTTTCCTGATGATGATGATGTTGGTGAACATTTTCGCCATATTCGTACATCGGACGAACGTTGGGGAACAGAGCCAGTGGACTGCACTGATCGAGTGGTACTGATTCGCATTCTTTTAGCAGCTAAAGGTTCATCATCGCTACTATCTTCGAATGAGGAGACTGCACCAACTTCACGTACAAATACCTCAATACTGCCGGGCACGTCATTAGGCAAAGAACGAGGCGCCATATCATCGTCACCCTCTTCGTCATCCGTAACAACGCTTGGATTAGGTGGAATTATAGCCGAATCGTATTCTACATCGTCGTCACTATTTTCGTCCAAGGCGTTTATAGCTTCTTCTAACCCCTTGAAGCTATTGCTCCCACTGAAATACTGCTTGCGACTCATTTTGATTCTGCTATAAATAAAATATATTTAGTACACTTATAGCCATTGTGCCAATATTGGAACACCTAAGTTTAGGTATCTATATTTTCCTTTACAAGTAACCTTATTGTATCAGAATACTTTCATGTTCTAGATAATGTAGATATCTTATGATAATGTGAGCAATAACAAATTAATTTTGTAGCAATTTTGTCAAATAGAATAAAGAGTACACTTACCTCCACTGTCCTAATTATAAGAACTTTAACACATATAAAAACTAATATTTATTAACAAATATTCATTCGGTAATTGTTATAAGAAACCACCGCAATCTTGACTACACAACAATTTAATAAGAGGCTGGCTATAAATTATACTATGGGGGTACATTTGAAAAAACTAACTCTTCCCAAATTGGTACAGAGGTCGGCAATGGGTGAGTGAAGTCCATGGAAAAGTGTAAATAGTGTGAAAAAGATAGGTACCTTTCTTTAGCTTCCCTTTTAGCAATCTTTTCTTTCTCTACTTTCTCCTCCTCTTCCCTAGCTCTTTTACGAGTTAATAATCTTTCTCTCACAATAGCTCGTCTTTTAATGGCAGCATTTGTCATGTGTTTTGTCTTATCAAAATCCACTTTAATACCACACCACTCAGCGATATCACCACTCTTTCGAAGGATCTTGCGCCCTCTAAGAGCATCCATACAACGTACAAAACTGACATATTCGTTGTACTGAATGTATGCCTCAAAGTACAATGCTGCCTCTTGCGGTGCAGTTGTTATACCTCTTATAGATGATTTCATTAGCATTCGAAATGGATCAGCCACTGGTACATCTACATGTCGAATAGCACCAAATTTTTCAAAAGCTTTTTTTACAATACCCTCAGAAGGTACAGCATCCTCGTCTTGCTCTTTCTCATGTACAAACCAGCTTATTGGAAGATTAGATATATGGATAGTGTCTGGCCGTTCACCAGGCTTCATTTCATCCATATCTGACGCGTCGCGGAAGAACGAATCCCAGTCGTGGCGACTTGGAAAGTTCGACTTTGTTTCAGAGACTCGAACCTTCAATTGGTCAGGGTAATCTTTTAACTGTACGATACGGTCCGCGAGTCTTGAAGTGACTCTTTCTAATTTCTCACGACATTCTAACTCTGCGTCAAACCTTATCATTTCAGAACTATGCTTCGACACTTTCAACATGGAAAAACTGTCAGGTAGGATTATCTTTCGAAGTTTCTCCATAAGTTCCCAGTTGGATATCGACTTGCCGTGAACCTTGTTGGAAGGGAGCTGGACAGAAATATTAAGTTTTGCAAAAGATTTAAGATACAAACGCTGTGGCAGGTAAAGAGCCACAGCGTCTGACAAGTCCCTGCATACTTGGATGTTCATTTTGCTTAACTATTTTAACCTAACGCTTAAAACTATTACAATAATAAATGAGGCAAAATGGTAAAATGGAATGACTATGATATTATTAAATCCTATGAAAATGAAAATCTAATACAATGTAAATAACAATAATAAATGACCAAAATGCAGTTCAGATTTAGCTCCCATCGCAACTGAAGCAATATTAGTTTCAACTATTTCACAGTATATTTTATGCACTATGTTTTCACTACAACTATTTAGTTTATTTTATCTAATAATAAGACAGATGGAGACATGTCATGACATGACAGATCGGATTGGAAATTCAGAAATCGTAAATGACTTTTTTTGCATTTTTTTAACATGTTTGATATTGCAACTTAGTCTTTTAAGCCATTCTTCCTTCTACTTTTATTTAGCGGCTGATTTACACTTTCCCGTATAGTTTGCCGTATGCTTGGTCCTCAGATCATCACGCACCACCTTAAATTACTTTACACATCATACCATACAATAGCAGCCACGTAGGCTGCTGTTTTTTTATACCACTTAGGTGGCAGACAAGCACACGGCCCACCTGATGGAAAGTGGTTACCATGGCCTATGGACGTTTGTAACACCAGAGGAGTCACAGTCGCGCTGCCAACCCTGTAAGTACAGAGTTTCTATGCCGTCAGTGTAGAAGACAAAGCAGGACAAGCCTTTATTCTTCCGACTGACAGAACAAATTCTCCAGTGAGCTCTGGCTACCCTACTCACCGCTGGGAACACAACACGAAGTTATTATAACCGCGGTATTCTGTAGGGCGGAGGTACTTCCCCAGTCGGACTGCTCAATTGGGCGGCAATACCGCCATGTCCTACCTACGTGAGTAATACAGTTATACTAAACGTCTAATACCACGCTGATCAACGGACTAAGGACTGGAGTCCTTGGTGTACTTCTGCGGTGAGCACCAATTTATAAAACTAAACTAAGTATTGCCCCTCAGATGATTCCAACTTTTCGTATAACTTATTATATAAAAGTGTGAGCAGTTGTAACAGTTGTAGGACAGGTTGTCATCGTCTGACTATTCTTGTCGTACGACTTTGGAAGATTTGGATGCTTGCCACTTGAGGGCTTTCTTCACCCTTATCTTCCTCTAACTGTCGTTCCGCTAACAAGTATCCTTGTCATATTTACACCGTTTAAAGCTGCCTGATAATGTATTTTGGGGCCATAAAAACGACATTCATTCCGAAGCGATTTAGCTGAACTTTAACACTCGCCTTCGCATAAAGGCTTGAGTAGACAGTGGCCTATTAGTCCAGTGCATATATATTTCTGAGGGAGCAACCAAGGCCCCTTTGTTCCAGTAATCAAGAACAGGTTCTCCTATAACATCGACTCTTTTGTTCTGTAACAAAAGCATGCAAAGCTGTATGAGTAACCCATGCAGTGGTATCATTCACATTTCGTTTGGGTTCGAAAAATACTGTCATCATCATCACCCCTATGGACACATATTTTTCTGATTACACACAGCCGAGGCTAATCATATTAGCCTCGGAGCTCCAGGGTCTGCTTTCCCTCTTCCAGTTCGCACGATCTTAGGCATCCATGATAGCGAGACCATTGGCACGCATATCATCCTCCTCGACATCAAGCCAGCGCCATTACCAGGTATTTGTTATCCATGCTATTTTTGAACAGATATACTATTAAAAAATAGCGTGGATGGTCTCCTTTCTCCATCGCACTATACCGAGTAAAACGAGACGAATAGAGATCATTGGCTGTTATATAACTAAATTCTGTAGTCATTTTTAACCCCTGACGCAAAAACGACGGGGATGTGTTTGATGTGTCTGTGTGTGTCTGTCTGTGGCATCGTATCTCCTGAACGGCTGACCCGATTTGGATTTAGTTTTTTTGTTTGAAAGGTATATTACCTAATCATTAGTGTTCTTAGCCATGTTCGAAAAAAATCGGTCCAAAATGGCTGCCGCTACAAAATGACGGAGTAGGTACATATTTTTTTCTCAACTCCCTCAATATGGGTATTAAGTGAAAGGGCTTGACTAGTAGAATACCATACAATATGACAAATTTCAATACCAAGATGGTCGCCACCAAAGTGAATACAATACTACTTACGTAAGATAGTCGCCACCACAAAATGGCGAATTATATTTTATTTCACAACTCCCTCAATATGGGTATCAAATCAAAGAGCTTGACGAGTGGATTCATTTAAAAAGTATAAAATAAAAATTTAAAAAACCCCCGTCACAAAAAGCAACCCCTAAAAAGTCGAAAATAAGTTGTGTTAGTTAACTCTATAACTTTGATATACCTAGTAATACATTAAGCTCGGATCTGCTTTAGTCTAACTGCGGATTTGACTGAACTTCGATTATTTTCGGTGAAGCGACTGCCATCTAACCTCCACAACCTAAAGGCGATATCGAAGCATTTGCTGTTAGACCAGTCATTGTACTTTTAAGGGCACAACTACCTGTAACGACTACCGACAGCTTTACGTGCTCTCCGAGGTACGACCAGACCAATGCAAATATCCATATTCATGCATACAAATAATTGTACTGAGCGGGGATCGAACCCGCGCCTCCTGCGTAGCAGCCGCGTTCACTACCGCCACGCCACACAGACAGTCTCTATCGATCTCTATTCCCCCGGTTTTACAATAAGGAACTGGGGAACTTGTGTGACATTTCTCGTAAAAAACAAAACTTCATATAAAGTATCTTTTATTTTCTTTAATACAGGATCACCATAAATTTGTATTGCGAAAGGTTGCCACGCATCGCTTTACAACTGATATATCAAAGACCATTCCGTACTTACATCTATATCATAAATAGTTAGCATACATGTACACGACTCTGCGTTTATATTACCTAAATAATTAAAAACATTACTAAACTAGCATTCTTTCACATGTATTAAGGCCTATATTACATAACCCAGGCATTATTTCCAATTTATAGTTTCTACGAAACTTGATATTGCGTTTTGCTTACTGTACTTTTTAGTGTTAAAATTTTTTGCTAATAAACTATGTTTAAATAAAATAAATAATGAAAAAATAATAGGAATAAAATTTCGGGTGCTTACTATGTAAGTCCGGTCAATAGTTAATCTTAAGCTGTGTTGCACACTATACCCTTGAATGGGTACAGTCAGCATCAGAACCATCTTGACTACTAAGTCTCAAAATGATCCCACACCCGAGGAGAGGGCCAGATTGTGAGAGATGACCCTGGGTCGGCCGGGGTGCGAGGGATATGCCTTTCAACTTCATCTACGGCAACGAAAAACGACCCACAGGCGGCGGTATAAAAAAAAAATCTCAAAATGATCTTAGTAGGTACCAAGGTATAGCAAGTCAAACTGTTTCATAGATTTAAATTGTCCAAACTAAATCTGTGAACCAAATATCAGAACAATCAGTCAACAGGAGGGGGGAGAGGGAGGGGGGAGAGGGAGTGGGGAGAGGGAGTGGGGAGAGGGAGGGGGAGAGAGAGGGCGAGAGGGAGAGGGGAGGGGGGGAGAGGGGGGAGAGGGAGGGGGGAAGGCATGAAGATCATTTTGAGTACCGAGTTCGTCAATATCAATCTGATGTTGAATGTACATTGTAATTAACTTATAGCGAAATTATTAATCTATATAAACATATTAGTTAAGCAATTATAATACCATTACCACTATCTTTGTCACGATGTTCCGTTCACAAAAACGCTCATCAAGTGTCGCTGAAAACTGTTTTGCTATTATATAGATATAGAAATAATATTTAGCTGAACTATTCAATTTAGAATATAGGTTTACATATCCCCCAACACAGTAAACACCTTGGCAAGTCTATGTAACTGATTTTAATTATATGTATGGCTTAATAATAATAGTTAATATGGACTAAAAAGTTAATAATTCAACCATGTACAGTCAGTAACTAAAGTGGCACGAAAATATTTGTCTAATAGGCATACAGGTACATCAAAGTTTTACAAACCTTGAAGATATAACATAATTCCTAGGACATGAAAGGTTAAAAGAGCTTTAGATTAGAATTTGCTAAGGCTACTCCTGTCTGTGACTGTACATGACTTGGGTAACCTTATTATAAACGGTTCCAAGAGTATATATATTGGAATGTTTCAAATTGTGAGTAAGCACAATATGATACAAGTAAAAAATAATATAATGCTTGATTTATTTTATTACGCTTTTAGGCTATTGAAAATTAACATAATATATTAGCAATTTTCGTTTATATATGTATGCTCATGTAGAAAATTAAGTCCGTAGTTTCTATGACTAAGAGAACAGATTTGAATTGATTCGAGTTAAATGCCAGGCTTTAGGTATGTACTGATTATTTTGAAACAGATTTTCCAAGACCCACACATGAATCGCCGGGCTAATAATAGACAACAAACACACAAGTATTGGGATTTCATTTTCTCTCTACCATCTGTTCTGGCAGTCAATAAATAAGGTTTAAGAATTTATTCTAAAAATATTGTGATTATGATCTGTATTTTGTTCACTCTAATATAATCAAGTTTTGAAGTTCACATTTCCCAATCTTCAATTGTCAATTGAATAAAAAGCTTGTAGTGAACGATAAATAGGCACATAATTCCCGGCAGAGTAAAATTTGGACTACCCCATCTCTTGCCATGCGGTGTTGTACAAGGCGACTAAGGGATAGGGTTGTTTAACATTAGACAGATATATACAGGCCCGATGTATGGCACGAGTCAACAATATTGCCCGGAATACGGCAATAGGCTCACCTATTACATGTGAAATACAATTATTGGTGAAATGTGGGTGTCAATTTCATCTCTGCTCAACCCTACGGGGATGAAGGTGTGATTATATGTATGTATGAACAATAAACAATAAAAGAGACATGAGACTACTTTTTTTTTTTTTTTTTACGTGCGCAAAATCCCCACGGATACCTCCCCACCGGAGCCGGTGGAGGAGGTTATGTCGGACACGAACCGACTAAAACGCACGCCGCCTGTGGGTCGTTTTGGTTGCCGAAGGTGAGGTTGACAGGCATATCCCTCGCACCCCGGCCGACCCAGGGCCATCTCTCACGATCTGGCAGACATGAGACTACTAACAAAGAGTGAACTATACTCCAACACCATGAAGTGGATATATTCAGCAAATTAATTGCTCATCCATAATTTGAATAATAATAAATTATTCGATAGGAATATGGTAAGCGTTTATGAAATGCATATTCGAAAATGAAATCCCAACATATCATCCAACCAGTCACACAATCTCAGATTTGTCTAGATTAGAAGTAATGTTCATCCCAATCAATTAATATAATTAGATTGGTATGTAAAACGGTACAATTCTGACAATAATTTATATTACTATAGTTGTAATAACAAATCTGTGAACAGGAGGATGGCACCACCGCCCCTTCAATGTTGTCCAATCATGCTTAATTGACTCGGATGTGCAATAAAACAGTATGCATTTGACAGTGACAACTGTAGAGACTGTCCATTAATCACATGATTTTTTTTAGCAATTTATAACCCCTTCCCCCATGATGATATGTGTGGAGGTTTCAGACTACCCCTCCCCTCCTCCTCCTCAGAATATTCACTTTTTTCGAGCGTAATTTACAAAAAAAAATAATTTACGTGATATTTCACAACAACCCCCCTTTCCCTAGTGATAAAAAAATCACGAAATATCACTGGGGAAAGAGTAGGGCCTTTGCCCAGTGATATTTCGTGATTTTTTCCGAACCCCCTCCCCCCTGTTGAGCCTCACGTGATTATTGGACAGCTTCGTAGTACCGACTTTGGCCATTTCACGGATTCATTGCTACATCTATAAACCCCGTCCATAGGAACCGACAACCCTACATATCTCCGAATGGAAATTGTTTAATTTCTAGTACAATTTTAAGCTAAGCCAATCTTCATAACAAAGCCAGGAACTTACGTCCGTGTAGGCCTCTGTAGGCTTACCATGAAACATTCGCAGTTGGGGTCTAAGTTTCGGGCAATCTGTTCCAATTCGGTTAGGTTTAGAAGCCTGCCGGTAGCAAGAAGCTAAATGCTGTCTTTCATTCGTGTTTCTTACGTGCCCAAAGATACGGATGTTTCATGGTAGACCCCATCCCCTTTATGTGAAAACAATAGTGGGCCAACAAACCGTATGGAAATGGTCACTAAAGTAAAATGGCAGAAATTACCTGACATCTCAATTGTTTGACCAATTCTCTACCTTAATTTAAAGCGATTATGTCTTAAAATCACTTAAACGCCTAAATTATTTATTAAAATATTACATATCAAGGCAATTGTTAATTAACTCTTCCCAAGACAAAGCTAATATTTTTAGACACGGCTCAAAACAGCTGCGTCATTTACAACTACCTCAGATATATTAACTATAATTTTGTCATATATATGCCTCCTAAAACTTTCATTACTTGATAATTATTGCTTCACATTAACGATTACATGTGACCAAAATTTGTGAAGTTAACATTTTAATTGTGATGATTATTCTTGAATTATGCTATTCTAGCAACACTTGCAATAAGAGAACAACACTTATTTTTTAGCCTCACACTAAAACTTCAAAGTTTATCATTACATATCGCTAGAATAACACAACACTTACATAAGCGTAAAATAGTCTAATATTTACAGTTCGTATACAAAAACTCAACATAAAAATTAATTTAAAAACATCAAATGACTCCGTGAGACTAACTAGAATATGTACACGGTCACAACGCATTTATAGCTTTTTGTTACAGGAAATTATTTTAAAAATAATATTTTCAGTCTTCTATTGAATAGTACAAATAGATCGCTACAAATAAGATCTTTCGATATATAATATAGTTATCATACAATTTGTACAAACTATGGAAAATTGACAACGCTCACAGAGTTATACAGTTTCGGCGGGTGCGGACGAGTACACGTGTCGTCCGCCCCGTCTATACATAACCTCGCGAGCTATCGTCCGGTCATCGCGCACTAGGCGCAGAACCGTCAAGCGCGTACTCGACACTATTTCTGTAATTTTGAGACACTTTTTGCAAACTCGGTCACTGGCTTTCTCCAAGGACGTTCACCACTAATCATAAAATACCTTGCTTAGGCTTCCCATGCTGTTTTATGTGTACAAATGTCACAGATAGTCAAATACAGTTAAAAAGAAACTTACATTCACCAGAAACCACCAGCTGTGTTGTTTAATATTTCACTTTTGTTAAGTAAGCTTGCATTCACTAAAACCTGCCAATACTGTTGTTCTGTGTCACTTTTGTTATTCCTAATGCGTAATTTATTCCCGTTAAACAGTTTGAATTTAAAGATATAGTATGGTTGCATTCACCGCCACAGCACTGTTTTGTGATCGATTGTACAGGAGCTCAGTCCAGTTAAGCTGTTAACACGTTGCAGGTTACGTGGTACTGTCGCGCTCAGTTAGCTCGCGCGCGCTTGGCCTGCCCAGGCGGCGCGTGCGCAGGCCGCGGCGGCTGCGCCTGGGGAGGCTCATCGGCCGAGTGTCCGGAGCGCAGCATGTACTTGAACTGCGGCATGTGACCCATGACGTCACGGATGGACACGAGCGCCATGCCGTTCTCGCCCGCCGCCGCGTACTTGCACTTGCCCGAGCTGCGCAGGACCATCAGCTGTGTGCTGGAAATATACGTTCTTGTTAGTATTGGAAGAATTCAAGCGAGATCTGTAGTGACCAACTGAGACCTAAAAAGTCCGATTACAACTACAGAACATCACCAGTTTATTGTGGGGATCGGATGGTGTTGTCTACAGAGACTTGTAAACTTGTAATGTTGCCGATTGGTGGCGGCAGAGTGGTGGACTTGTGTGTGTACAGGGATTTTGTACTCGTAACGTTGACGATTAGTGACAGCGAGTAGTGGACTCACTTGTTAGGCTTGTACAGGGGTGATTGAGTTGTTAGACTTGTGTGTGTACAGGGATTTCGTACTCGTAATGTTGACGATTAGTCACAGCGAGTAGTGGACTCACTTGTTAGGCTTGTACAGGGGTGATTGAGTTGTTAGACTTGTATGTGTACAGGGATATTGTACTCGTAACGTTGACGATTAGTGACAGCGAGTAGTGGACTCACTTGTTAGGCTTGTACAGGAGTGAATGACTTGTTAGACTTGTGTGTGTACAGGGATATTGTACTCGTAACGTTGACGATTAGTGACAGCGAGTAGTGGACTCACTTGTTAGGCTTGTACAGGGGTGATTAAGTTGTTAGACTTGTGTGTGTATAGGGATATTGTACTCGTAACGTTGACGATTAGTGACAGCGAGTAGTGGACTCAATTGTTAGGCTTGTACAGGGGTGATTGAGTTGTTAGACTTGTGTGTGTACAGGGATATTGTACTCGTAACGTTGACGATTAGTGACAACGAGTAGTGGACTCACTTGTTAGGCTTGTACGGGGGTGATTGAGTTGTTAGACTTGTGTGTGTACAGGGATATTGTACTCGTAACGTTGACGATTAGTGACAGCGAGTAGTGGACTCACTTGTTAGGCTTGTACAGGGGTGATTAAGTTGTTAGACGTGTGTGTGTATAGGGATATTGTACTCGTAACGTTGACGATTAGTGACAACGAGTAGTGGACTCACTTGTTAGGCTTGTACAGGGGTGATTGAGTTGTTAGGCTTGTGTGTGTACAGGGATATTGTACTCGTAACGTTGACGATTAGTGACAGCGAGTAGTGGACTCACTTGTTAGGCTTGTACAGGGGTGATTGAGTTGTTAGACTTGTGTGTGTACAGGGATTTCGTACTCGTAATGTTGACGATTAGTCACAGCGAGTAGTGGACTCACTTGTTAGGCTTGTACAGGGGTGATTGAGTTATTAGACTTGTGTGTGTACAGGGATATTGTACTCGTAACGTTGACGATTAGCGACAGCGAGTAGTGGACTCACTTGTTAGGCTTGTACAGGGGTGATTGAGTTGTTAGACTTGTGTGTGTACAGGGATATTGTACTCGTAACGTTGACGATTAGTGACAGCGAGTAGTGGACTCACTTGTTAGGCTTGTACAGGGGTGATTGAGTTGTTAGACTTGTTTGTGTACAGGGATATTGTACTCGTAACGTTGACGATTAGTGACAACGAGTAGTGGACTCACTTGTTAGGCTTGTACAGGGGTGATTAAGTTGTTAGACTTGTGTGTGTATAGGGATATTGTACTCGTAACGTTGACGATTAGTGACAGCGAGTAGTGGACTCAATTGTTAGGCTTGTACAGGGGTGATTGAGTTGTTAGACTTGTGTGTGTATAGGGATATTGTACTCGTAACGTTGACGATTAGTGACAGCGAGTAGTGGACTCACTTGTTAGGCTTGTACAGGGGTGATTGAGTTGTTAGACTTGTGTGTGTACAGGGATATTGTACTCGTAACGTTGACGATTAGTGACAGCGAGTAGTGGACTCACTTGTTAGGCTTGTACAGGGGTGATTAAGTTGTTAGACGTGTGTGTGTATAGGGATATTGTACTCGTAACGTTGACGATTAGTGACAGCGAGTAGTGGACTCACTTGTTAGGCTTGTACAGGGGTGATTGAGTTGTTAGACTTGTGTGTGTACAGGGATATTGTACTCGTAACGTTGACGATTAGTGACAACGAGTAGTGGACTCACTTGTTAGGCTTGTACAGGGGTGATTGAGTTGTTAGACTTGTGTGTGTACAGGGATATTGTACTCGTAACGTTGACGATTAGTGACAACGAGTAGTGGACTCACTTGTTAGGCTTGAACAGGGGTGATTAAGTTGTTAGACTTGTGTGTGTATAGGGATATTGTACTCGTAACGTTGACGATTAGTGACAGCGAGTAGTGGACTCAATTGTTAGGCTTGTACAGGGGTGATTGAGTTGTTAGACTTGTGTGTGTACAGGGATATTGTACTCGTAACGTTGACGATTAGTGACAGCGAGTAGTGGACTCACTTGTTAGGCTTGTACAGGGGTGATTGAGTTGTTAGACTTGTGTGTGTACAGGGATCTTGTACTCGTAACGTTGACGATTAGTGACAGCGAGTAGTGGACTCACTTGTTAGGCTTGTACAGGGGTGATTGACTTGTTAGACTTGTGTGTGTACAGGGATATTGTACTCGTAACGTTGACGATTAGTGACAGCGAGTAGTGGACTCACTTGTTAGGCTTGTACAGGGGTGATTGAGTTGTTAGACTTGTGTGTGTACAGGGATATTGTACTCGTAACGTTGACGATTAGTGACAGCGAGTAGTGGACTCACTTGTTAGGCTTGTACAGGGGTGATTGAGTTGTTAGACTTGTGTGTGTACAGGGATATTGTACTCGTAACGTTGACGATTAGTGACAGCGAGTAGTGGACTCACTTGTTAGGCTTGTACAGGGGTGATTAAGTTGTTAGACGTGTGTGTGTATAGGGATATTGTACTCGTAACGTTGACGATTAGTGACAGCGAGTAGTGGACTCACTTGTTAGGCTTGTACAGGGGTGATTGAGTTGTTAGACTTGTGTGTGTACAGGGATATTGTACTCGTAACGTTGACGATTAGTGACAACGAGTAGTGGACTCACTTGTTAGGCTTGTACAGGGTGATGCCAAGCGCGTCGAGCATGGCACGGCAGGTGGTGAGCGACACGCGCGGGAAGAAGTAGCTGGCCAGGTCCGGCAGCGTCATGAGTAGCTCCGTGTACTGGTACGGCTTGGCGTTGATGCACGGGACCATCGTGTTCTCTACCAGCGCCTTCTGTACCTGCAAGGAACAAGCAACAAAACCATGTACAACCGGCAAACTTCGTGAACTACCACTACTACTTTTGGTGTGGACGCCGTTGATCGGACGGGTGAACAGCCCTTATGCGCCCATTTTCCCTATATAACGACTGCCATAGATGTTCATATGACAACTGGGACCGATAGTTTAACATGCTCTCCGAGAGCACGGGAATACCTTACAGATATTTTCATGTATACAAGTATATCAGCCAACCCACCCCATCTCGTCCCATGCGGTGTCGTTCAAGGCGACTAAGGGATAGGGACCAAATTCACAGTAAGTCTTTTTTTTTTATACCACTTTGTTGGCAGACAAGCACACGGCCCACCTGATGGGAAGCGGTTACCGTGGCCTATGGACGTATGCAACACCAGGGGTGTCACACTCGCGCTGCCGACCATGAAGAAACCTTCTGATGCCCCTCTTGAAGAACCCCATATTGTAGGCGCTTGGGAAAACCGCAGCAGGGAGGTCAGTCAGTAGTCTGGTAAAGCGAACCCCAGACTCCAAGTGATAGCTTCGGATGCGAGGGAAAGGGATAGAGAGAGCATCGTTCCCCGCTCCGCTGTGGTTAGAGGCCACATGGAAGCCTGCGTCAGAGCTCCGTGCGTCTATCTGCAGGTGGTATACCCGCTTGCAAATGAAGTAGGCCTGAAAACGTTCTCATGCGTATATGTATAGTACCTTTTTTTTTACTTGCGGAAAATCCCTACGGATACTCCTACCACCGGAGCCGGTGGGTGAGGTTATGTGGGACTTGAACCGACAAAAACGCACGACGCCTGTGGTTCGTTTTTGGTTGTCAAGGGTGAGGTTAACAGGCATATCCCTCGCACCCCGGCCGACCCAGGGCCGTCTCTCTCGATCTAGCCTTCTCCTCGGGTGTATGGACCATTGAGTCCCCAACTCGTATGTATAGTACCTATGAACCCCACATGTAGTGATAGAATCACGTGCTATTAAGAATAAGTATTTTATTTATAGCAAGCATTAGTCGATAACAAGACTTGGCACTTGTACATATAGGTATACCTATATTGATAAAAATATTGTGACGTAAGTAATAATATGACCTTAGCAGATTGTTTTTTTTTAATGCCTACAGTAATTAGGTTGTAAACCAATGTCTGTGAACTACGTATTTATATGTTCATTTAATTAGGACAGCCATTGGTTAATACAACAATATCAAACAATATGGTGGGGTGGGAGCCCCGGCGGGAGCGAAAGAGGATGGTGGCCCTGGGTTGGCCGGGGTGCGAGGAATATGCCTGTCAACCTCACCTTCAGCAACCAAAAACGAACAACAGGCGCCGTGCGGTTTAGTCGGTTCGATTCCGACATAACCTTTCCCACCGGCTCCAGCGGAGGGGTATCCATGAGGACTTTCTGCACGTAAAATGAACCATAATACTTCACGGTCTCAGAAGATGTATATTATCAGGCCATGAGGCCGTGAAACCGACCATAAAATTGTTGGTTTCTGTAATGATGACACCCTTTCCTAACACTTTACCTTCAGCTTTCTATCAGCTGAAGTGAAATATCTCTTTGCTGTGTCCTAACTCTTACATATAAAAAATTGCCAGTGGGCTGTGGAGGTCAATGGTCGTCTCCTTCACATCAAAAAATGAAATTGGACCGTTACCTAGTTAGACAAAAAGTCGACCCCAAAAGACTTGGTTCCTTCAAGGAGGATGAGTACGTATTATAAAAAAAATGTTTCTTACCCTATACGGCGTATGGTTGCCAGTGGTACTGACGTCGGGAATGGGCGTAAGCCTTTTGCGACTGTCCATGGAGTGAGAGGTTGAGTGGCCATTCATTGTCCCGGTCACTTGTGGAGGAACACTGAAACACAACAATCATATATTTGAATATCGAACATTCAATTTCAGTTCATTTCATATTCGAATATCATTGAATGAACTGTGAATGTATTGAATGACGAATTAATACCTATATGTAGACTAGCTGTATGGAACAAAAAAAATGTATCAATTCAAGAGCACTAGTTGACCACCAACGAATGAAACAAAGGCGTCAGCCCCCAATATTTGTTGCTGTTACATAGTAGACAATTTAAAAAGTCACGCATGGCTATACACATAGGTGCCAAAATTCAGTAACTCGTCTAGTTTCTGCGATCCGTTCGAGATTTAAAAATTCATTCTCGCCTCAAACCGGAAACGTGACATATTTTTTTTTTTTTCAAACAGCTTGCCTAGAATTACATGGAAATCATTGGTATAGTGCCGCCAAAATGAGACATGATGAGTCATTGCTTGTTTCATAATAGCTTCCCCAAAAGCTAAATTGTTTCTTTTTGAAGTGATAATTTAAGTGTATTGGGCACTATTTAGATAAACAAAAATCATGAAACTCGCGTCATCCGAACGCCTGGGCCGCTACCGAACTAACGCATTACAAGTTACTTAGTTTTCAATTCTATCGGCAGTTCTTAAACACTCGTGTTTTCTTATACAACTTAGGTGGCAGACAAGGACACAGCCAACCTGATGGAAAGTGGTTAGCGTGGCCTATAGATGTGTTATAGAGGTTTGCTGGTAGAGAACTCATACTGAGTTAAGTTCGCCTTTGTACATATTTCTTATATATTCATTTTGTGTTTGACCTCTGTACTGTTTGTGTGCAATAAAGAATTAAGAATGTGTGCAACACCAGGGGAGTCACACTTGTGCTGTCGTCCCTGTAAGAAGCGAGAGTTTCTGTGCTATCAGTGCAGAAGACAAAGTAAAACAAGCCCAACTTCCCACTGACAGCACAAAAACTCTCCAGTGAGCTCTGGCTACCCTAGTCACCGCCGGGAACACAACACGAGGTTATCGTTGCTGCGGTATACTGTAAAGCAGAGGTATTTCCTCAGTTGGACTGCTCAATTGAGACGGGAATACCGTCGTGTCCTACCTCCTGCTAAAATTTGTTGCGTTCACGTTTGTCCAAACCATTTCACGCAGATGAGTGTCGATGATGACCCACCCTGTAGTTCTATTATATGTAGTTTGAATTAGCAACATTTTACAATTTATTTATTAAGTTAGCAACATTTTACAATGCCATTGACTAACCACTGACAATGAATTAACGGGTTTTTATTGAATGAAGTAAGTAAGTATCTTACTTTGATGTAGTGAAAACGCTGTCACCTTAGTCTTAATACACCAATCGAGTCCGGCCATCCAACCATTGAAAATGGCACTAGCTCAATGGTGTACAAAATGTTAATGTTACAACAATGTGAACTCAGTCACACGCTAGACTTCTTTTATGCGTTGTCATAGCTGGATATTATTATTACTATTGATTTCAATAAAATTAATTTAAATAAAAAAGAAAATGATTGTATTAAGGCGGAAATATTTTTTCTATTTAGGGGCTGTTCAAGTATTACGTAAGCAGATTTATTACATTATTACATTACATTAAACCCTTGTCAGCAAAAGTAAGCAAAACCTTTACCTCCCACCCCTACATAAACATTGGTACCTATATGGATATTTCTTTTTCTAAGGTAATGTATGGGGCAATGCATGCTATATTACTTATGTGTGAAAAAGTAAATAACTACTGCTTACGTAATTTTCATCTAGACCCCCCCCACCCCCCCACAACTATGTCATAAAAATAAGCAAAGACCCTCCCGCCATTTAGTGTTTACGTAATACTTGAACGGCCCTTTAAGTATATTCTAATTATTTCTGGTAACTTGTAAAAAAGGTTATATTACGTTTATCAAGTTCTCCTTACGCACAGCACTGGCCACTAGCCACCTATAACATAATGGAATTTGAAAAAAGAATACATATTTTGTCGTATTTTTTCAGTGATTCATTTGTTTCTTTGTTCACTACGCGGTAATCTTAATAAGCGACTATTGTTGTATTTGACAATTTCCAGTTCTGTTTTAGCTGATAGGAACATATTTTTGTCTTAACTTTTCCCATCTAGACCACCGAATCGATTTTTGATCGATTGGCATGGCATTTGATAAGTAGAACTTGCTTACACATAGTGAATAAACACTTTTACTTTTCCACTATATATTTTTTAAATCTTAGAAATTAGAGATAGGCAAGTTTAAACTTATAACCTTAAGAACAGAGTAGACAAAGAACAGAGTAGACTAGAAGGTAGGACACGGCGGTTTTTCCGTCCAATTGATTGAGACGTAATGACTGGGGAAGTACCTCCGCCCTACAGAATACCGCGGTGAGTTGTGTTGTGTTCCCAGCGGTGAGTAGGGTAGCCAGAGCTCACTGGAGAGTCTGTGCTATTAGTGGGAAGACTAAAAGCTTGCCCTGTTTTGTCTTCTACACTGAAGGCACAGAAACTCTGTGCACAGGGTCGGCAGCGCGAGTATGACTCTTCTGGTGTTGCACACGTCCATTGGCCACGGTAACCACTTTCCATCAGGTGGGTCGTGTGCTTGTCTGCCACCTAAGTTGTGTAAAAAAAGAGTTTACTATACATTTCGAAAAAAAAGCAGCTATTTTCCTCGTTAAATAATTTTGCATGTGAGCGGAATCGCAGTCAGCAGCTAGTGTAACTTACGTTAGTCATAATAGAAGTTACGTCTTTCCAAGAAACTAATTTTATTGTTTGCCGTTAAAACGTTCGGTTTGACGTGACTTTTTAAATTAGATTTTACTATCGGTCTTTGACGCTAATAGGCAGTAGGCACCACGAACGTCATCAGAGCCCCCGTTCGTACGTAAATACCTAGTCGACTAAAGCTGATAATACTCGTGTAATACTTTATTTTGCATATAATATAACACTAATATATTACAATTTATTATACAGTGCAAAATCAATGTTTAAATTTATGCATCTTTCGCTACAATATTTTCTTATTTTCTGTTGCTGTTTACTAATATCTAATATTCATTATCTTGTTTATATGTGAAAACTTTTAAGTGGCATTTTCATACTATTTACTTTTGTTTATATGTACGTATATTAGCTGTAAGTTTTCCGTAAAAAAAAAATTGTGTCTACACCTACACATATTAAAAGCTGTATCTACTAGTATTTTTCCGTATTTTTGAAGTCAAAACTTATTTAGGCGCGTTGAGCACCTTTTGGGTTAATCGAAATCACATACATACATACATATAATCACGCCTCTAGGAAAGAGGAATTTCGATTTATAACTAGTACTGAGGAGTGAGTACAGATTGTCACTGACAAAATCTGTCATCTTTAAATGAAAATCGCTATTCCAGACTGAGTATTATCATTCTGTGGTATCGCTCTGGAATACGACCCTTAGTACATACATATAATCAAGACTTTATCCCCAGAGGGTTAGGCAGAGGTGAATTAACACCCACATTACACCAATAATTGTATTCGGTCCCACGTAATAAGGTGTGAGCCTATTGTCGTATTTTATTGTTGACTCGAGCCATGCATCTGGGCTGTACATCCTAGGCAGACCTATCCCTTAGTCGCCTTGTACGACACCGCATGGGAAGAGATGGGGTTGTCTAAATTCTACTCTGCCGGAAACCGAACGCTTTTGAGAGAACAAAAATCATGGAACTCGCGTCATCCTCATATATTTAAATTATTTTTCTGATAAATAAAAATATTATTTGGAATAATTGACTTAATCTCAAATTTATTCATTACTCTTCTGTGAGATTACTATCTTTAAATAGAATAAGACAGCCCTTTCATGGCGCCAGAGCCTTGTCGGATATTCAGCAGCCAGCTTACAGGACTAGACTTTGGCCTCAAAGGGACCTATAGAACTTTACTAACTTTAAAAATAAGGAACTTTATTTTTAGGGATGAATTTGTGTTCGAAAGCGTTGAAATATATTTATCTTTTTTTGAATTAAAAAAAAAATAGTTCTTTTTTTTAAGTTTGCAATGTTTTTGTAGTATCTCCATAAATTTCATACTTCCTTTGAAATGGAATCTGATCACAGAGTATTTTCGGCGTGGGACGGAAGTTGCGCGCGCCTCCGATGTATATCGGAATCGAGTTTATTATTTAGATTTAGAACTTCCTGTCCATTATTCTAAGATTAGGAACTTGTCTATTGTTTTTAAATTTTCGAACCGATTGAATTTCCAAGTGGCAATAATTTGGCAGGGATAGATAAAATCTGCAATAACATTAATTTTAATCTCGAGAATTGGTGCGATTGCGAGAATGGAATCAAAATTACACGCCAGCGAAGCCGCGGGCAGCAGCTAGTCAAGTAAAAAAGTGAAATTAGAACTAAACACAGATGGATTTAGAAATCAAATCCGGCTGGTTGAGTATCTTTCTACATTCCGACGAATGTGGAAATTAATATGACACATCATATCAGGCATTTGGCAGCCTATACTAGGAAATTATATTAATCAAGCATAATAAATCGAATCCTAAAATATGCAGTGACAAACAATGGCGAATGGAATTCACACTTATGTAAGAACAGCCCCTAAAACTATTGCATACTGTCGTTTTTATCGGCGGAAGAGATACGGTGAAAAAAAAGAACAAAATCTGACATAGACTCCCGCATCTGTCAAAAACGATCATTCGATTTTTTATGTAACTAAATGGTTTTATTAATCTGCGAGTCAGAAAATAAAGAATAAAAAAGCAAGTATATCTTATATCTATCAGGCAATAAGAAACTGCAATGTGCAATAGTTACGATTATATACTTAGGTAATATTATTCCTGAACGCTGAAAAAATAAAGTAAAAAAAGAATAGACAAAAGATGAACCTCAAATCAGGTGTTACCTCATTGAAAAATTTTTTCGAAGTAACTTTGAGCACAATATGTATTTTTTTGTAAATGTAATAATATAAAATGGGAATATTTTTTATTATCGTTAAGTAATACACGCAAAGTAAGCATGGTTCCCAAGAGTTTCTAGAAGACTCGGGTACATTTTACGATTGAAGTGGTTATTTCGGCTTATTCCCAACAGCCACCGCTGAGCTGGTCACCCAACCGCCCCCAATATTGGCCGCTCGGAATAAAATATGTAAGAATTCAAAACGGTGCAGCAGAAATTTAAAAATTTGTTCTAACAAACAACAGTAATGGTCGTTGGGTATAACTAGTATTGCCGCAGTCGAGCTGAGTAAGAAAAATTACATATATGTGCTCAAAATTCGGGAGGGTTTCCTTCAAAGGTCTGTGATTAGGCTGTTCTTACAATATCCACTACAAATGATGAAAGATGCTCACTTCATGGTCGTTGTGTTCGCAGTGCTCCTCACGAGAGGTGGAGGGGGTTGCTGACCCATCGCCATTGTTATTGCACTGTTCGGAAACTGAAATAAACGATAAAAACAAACATTTTCACGTGGCACTGACAACACTAGCGTAAAGCGAGTGCCAGGGGAATCTATGCGGTGGATAATAAACTAAACAATATAATATTATTGAATGAAACTTTAAAGCATTTATGCGGTATACTAACTATTTAAATAGATTAAGATATAGAAAGAATCTCGCCTGAACCGATAATTTTTTTTAATATCTTAATCGAATATAATATTAAATATATAACTATGCGTAATATATCAACAGCGGGGAGTGAAAATCTCATTTGTACAGTCAGCAAAAAGAGTTCTTTAAAACGTTCTTAATTACAGCTGAAATGTTTAAACTCGTTTATCTTTGCAACTAGCAATAAAGTGCTTATATTTCTGTTTTGGCAGCCCAGTTTTTGGGAAGTTCAGGAAGAACATTAAAATTTAAAAAAAAAACACGTGAAACTACGGGACGTTGCTGTTATCTAAGTTGTCCTCTGCGGAGTATAAAAAAAAAATTCCTAGTTTATTTGTTCTCAGCACGTTTCATCACATCTCCCCGATTTTATTTGGCACCAAATTTTAAAACTTGGTGGTGGGGTAAATGATTACTTCTGGTAATTTTAAGTAGCTTTCGGGCACGAATAACACTTAACAGATTTTTATACATTTGAATCGAAATAAATTTCAAATAAACTGTTAGATGACTCAGTTACTGTTAGTTAGCACAGAATACCGGTAATATACATAATAATATGAAATTATGGAAGTGACAAGTGGGAGGCCGGGCCCTAAAAGACCGGATAGGACCGAACTGCACCGGACCCGACCCTAAAGGATCGGACCGGACCGGGTTCTAAAATGCAAGTGCAAGCAGCAGAATAGTGAAGCCATATATCAATCACCCGCTATCTTCTTCGGAATATACAGGGTTATTTTACGAATAACAAAAATTTATAAATGTTTTTTTTTATTTTTTTTTTAGTACTTTTTAATAGAAAGTGATAGTTTTCGGACTAAAAACGTAATTGAATTTTTCACAACCCGCTGCTGATTTTGCAATACAAAGGTCAATGATTTGGAACGTTTACATTATAGAAACTGTATATTTCCTTGTAAGGTTGGCAAAGGGAACGAGGTAGATATGAATTACGTCATCAATATTACTCATTTGAAGAGAATTTTTTACAAACACAAACACCACAAAATATTTTCGTGTATTTTACGCGATATTTTAGCATATTATCTTAACTATTTCAGTAATATTTTTTTAGACTATTGCGCGGCGAGACGGTCGATTGATCAATACTCCCCGTATTGATCAATCGACCGTCAGATTTGGTCAGTTCGTCGCCAAGGCTCTTGGAGGTATCTCGCTTTCTCGATTCGTGCTCTTTCTCTTTCTTTACCTCGTTCCCCGCCACGCTGCGGTACAGCGGTCGCGAGCATACTATAGTAAAAAAGCTACATAATGTAAGATGTATATTTACCTGCACGTTACGCTGGTGCTGGGTGCGGTGTTGCGGCATCTGCGCGGCCGCCGCAATGGCGTTGTTGTACCGCGCGACATGCGCCTGCGCGACGTGCGCCTGCACAACAACAGGCCGTTTAGAATTTCTTCTTTAGACTAGATGAGTATTTATGGTACGAAAATTCGTGATAACAGTACCTAGAATGGATGAGGGATTATGTGCTTCGATATAGCACCGAGACAGGAATGGTAGCGTACCAACCAGCTGTGCAATTCTCAAAGCGTACAGAGTAGAGCACAGCACTGCGACAGCCTTGATAGTCTTATTATTAGCCTTGTCATTGGTCGGACTGGGTGAAGTCACTGGAGACCGACCAATTGCAATCTTTATCAAGGCTGTCGTAGCGGTGCGCTGTGATTGACGCTGAATGCTTAAAAATATGCTCTTCTCAATTTTGGACGCAACTGGGAAATCATGATGAAGTCATTTCTTCAGAGTACCCACAAAACAATGATTAAGTACCTTCTGGCAACCATTTTAGTACTATTGACGTCTACAACCTTCATTCCTGAGATTTCACCTTTAGCGTACTCAGGCGTGAGGTGAGTATATCTGGCTCAAACCCAAGAGGAAGTGACATTATAGTTTAAAGTGCCCATACACATGATAAAAACAATGACGTAATTGGTTATCCTTTCTAAAAGAGAAGCTTAAATGCAAATGGCAGTTAGTAACCCATCAGACATTCTTCACAGAATTGTGACAAGCGCTGTCGGTTATGTCACAATCACAATGCTTCAGAAGTATTACTGCAAGAGAAGTCCTACCTCACAACTATTTCTGGGTAATTTTCTTTTGATATCATATCAATATACCTAACATAGGCCGATAATTTTCATTTGGTCTACATTCCTACTCTGCCCATATTTGTATTAACTACGTATTTCCACACGGATGATTCAAATCACTTCATGGAAATTGAATGAACAATTATTATTTATTGACGTCATAGGGTTAATTCTTTTAGCAGGTTGGATAACAATGATTTTCCTTTTGTCTTTTCGTAATTGTCTTGTATATATAAAAGGTGTATAGTTACTTAGGCTTCTTAAGAATTACCAATGGACACTGCCACTTATTGCATGAAGATTTTAAGTGTGAATTTAACTTCAAATTCATATTATGTTTGTATATTTAGGTCACTAAATAACATCCGGGGCGGGAGCGGCAGCGGGAGCGACGAAGGATCGCAAGACAAGCTGCCCGCGCACGAAGGCAACTCGGGCGTCGGAGGTCGATGAACGACCTCCGCCCCCCATGAGCGCCGGCCTGGGGGTGACAGGTGAAGCCGCCTGTCACCCTGGCAGAAGCAGGCCGCGGCGGTGGCGCGCGTGGCGCGCCTCCCCGTTTCCGGGGACGAGTTGGGGACTCTGTAGTCCCCACACCCGAGAAGAGGGCCATATCGTGAGAGATGGCCCTGGGTCGGCCGGGGTGCGAGGGATATGCCTGTCAACCTCACCTTCGGCAACCAAAACGACCCATAGGCGGCGTGCGTTTTAGTCGGTTCGAGTCCGACATAACCTCCTCCACCGGCTTCGGTGGGGAGGTATCCGTGGGGATTTTGCGCACATAAAAAAAAAAAAAAAAAAACTAAATAACATCCAAGAACGTCAAGCAGTACTTCTTCATTCGGCACTATTGATAGTTCCGTGTAACTATTCTTGTGCTGCATTAAGTTAAAGACCGATATCCGCTCACCCTCAGGTCTTGACTTCTTAACTGCTTTGGTAGAAGTTGCTTAAATTCAATATCCAAGATTTGGTAAGAAGTTTGAGCTAACAAAATCATGTACAACACACCTGTGCTAGTCTTAGCACTTGTGCTGTCTGCGCTTGAGTCAGCGTACTGGGTATATTCCATCCGTTTGTCAGCGCGTGCACAGCAGCCGCAGAAAGCCCCGCCTGGGGCATTTGCATAGCTGCCGACGCGGGTGTGTGCCTCTGTGTGGCTGCCCGCCTACCCCTCGTCGACTGGCCGCTGACGTTGTTGAGATTCACACCCGCCCCTCCACCAACGCCGACACCTCCGACTACGCCTGGGGGCGGAGCGGGAGGCGCCCTCGTCCACTGACCACCTCCTGATACTGAACCTGTAGAGCGAAAGGAGTACGTTATTTTGGTTATATGGCTATAAAATTGCAGGTGTATAGTAAAAACGCGCTATTTTATTTTAAAACAATGGAGTCATAGGCCTATTATGAGGGTTTCTTATAGAAGTTAGAAGCAAACTGGTATTAACATAGAATCTTGGCCGAACGTTGGCATTTGTAGAACACAACCGCGACTTCAATTGAAAGATTGGCAAGGTGCAGTACGCATCTGATACGTAGATTGATCTGTTCGAGCATTGCTACAATCGTAGCGTGCTTGCAGCACCTCTTTAAAACCGAATCGCAAACACGCATTATGCAAGTCTTCAAGCAATTAAGAGGTTAAAGGAAGAGACGCGTCTTTAAAGATGGAAGTAGTTTGTTCTCCTAAAAGTCCGATCCAATGGTCCAAGGACCTACCGGAACTGGCAACCGCGATGCCCCACGGCCGTCTGTAGGCAACATATTCAGTTCTTTTTACTGTAGTTTTAGTTGGTTCGATTCGACAAATACGAAGTTTCAGAATATTTTCAGACTTGAGGTTTATTACTTCATATACGTATACGGTGTAACGCCTCTGGTGTCGCACACGTCTATAGGTCACGGTAACGACTTCCCATCATGTGGGTCGTGTGCTTTTCTGCCACCTAAGTGGTATAATAGCATTACATTAGCAGTGTGGCTTGAAAGAGGATGTGGTTACGACTGTTACGAGTATTTCTTGGAAAATGTATATTGAGGTGGTTAGGGCATGGGACGACTGTGTTAAATGAAAATTTAAATGACAAATAAACTTTAATTTCATTCCAAATTTAGGAAATAGAAAAGTTACATCGTTGCAGGAAAACATATACTGAGCAGAAAATTGGGTATGAAGAGAAAAAGATTGGGTATGAAGAAAATTGGGTCAGAAAAACACGAAACATTTGGACTTGTTAGAATGGTTTAAATACTGCACAGAAAGTTCCCAAGACTAGATAAGCCTCTAAATATTCGCATACAGCTGGTCAGATCTGGTCTTAATTAACGTATGTGGTATCTTATCGCATAATTGCCTACTTCCCGCTTGGAACATAGAGAGATAATAGTTATTATTCGTTATCGGAAAAGGGAGAGATGTATAAAATGATGTCGGTTTTCCTACAAACCTCGTAATGACTGATTACGAACACGATTTTGAGTATACATCTACTGAGTTAATTTGAATACGAGTCGTTCAAGGAAGCATCGAATTACCTGCTCTTTTGAAAATTGAAAAGTATACTTGAAATCGTCGGAATTGTTTAAAGGTTGACAATAAGTTAGAGCAAACGAGTCGTATAGTGGAGACCAAGAAAATGCAAACAAAAGGTAGGACGTCCTCAGACTAGATGGACTGACCTCTAACTGGATGGCTGGAATAAATTTTAATGCGGAAGGTGGAGGATTGGGAGCAATGACACACATTGGGAAAGGCATTGTCCAGCAGTGAACTGCAATAGGCGTTAAGTATATATATTTTTGCAAATTGCTGCTAATACTATTGATATTTTGTAATAACGGATGTTTGTTACTCAATCACGAAAACTGTTCAATCAATTTTAATAAAATTTCACAAGAGTGAATGTTATTTTGAATCCAGATAAATGATAAGGCTTTACAAAGTTTTCGTTTGAACAAATTCTGCAGTGTATGTCGAGAAAGGTCGCACTTTGAAGCTTTGGGCCACGAATATGGCATACCCACATATCTGAATAAAATGTAATCTGTATTTGAAATCCACTTGCAGTGAATGGTATGTACTAATTAGCTACAGCCGGAGTTAAGGGATATCAATAGAGATATTAGACAATGGATGCCCTTGAAATTTGCACGGTCTGTTCTAAAAAGGTCAAATTGTAACAACCTAGTTGGCGTACAATTGTGTGCGAATCGCTATGCTCTTGACTCCGTTAGAATATAAGCGGAGTATTGTACGCTCTTAGCTTTTATATTTTGTTAGCTCAATATGTTACTGGATGAAAATGTTCAATCGATTCGAATTGTATCCTGTCATAATAAAATTGCGTATTTGGTAGTGTTCAAGGATTTATTTTGAAGACTTTTAAGACAGTTCAAATTTCCCTCAGACATCTTGTATGTCATCATGACGGTGTGGATGTTTTTGTGTTTGACCAAGTCACTACTGTATATTCTGATGAACCTTTTTGGTACATCAGAATGTATTGGGGAGACCTCAGCGCATGATGCAAAGTAATTCCTTTCGCAGTCACTGCGCAGATTGAAATACAATAAAATAGAAATCAATGACATTATTATATCTGTCTGTGTATCACAACGGTTGGTACAAATAACGAGATCTATTTGGTAACTTCTTTTTGAACAATTCAGTGACTTTTATAATTTTATTATGATAATTTATAATAGTAGCAAGATTCTAAGAGTGAATGTTCATGATATGCACTATGACCAAGATTTTCTCTAATATTTACCATCGAGCTTTTCAATCAGGTCAGGGTATCGATATAAAACGGATATTAATTCGATTCACTCCCAAGATTTCGAAAATTTATGGATGGTATTACGATAATAATAAATGTGAAGTTTGATTTAAGGTGTACTTAGGTATTTCAAATATTATCAATTTATTAGATAAAAACATTAAATACGGTATTATAAGCATCAAATATAGATTATCGAGATTGGTTTAGCGATTTGTTTCGTTCTTTGTACCAACAGTTGTGATACACAGACAGACAGATAATGTCATTGATTTCTTTTTTTTGTGTGTCAATTTGCGCAGTGACAACGAATGGAATTGCTTTGCATCATGAGCCGGGGTCTGGTACGGTGGGTCTTGTGGCTAAACTTAATATTGGTTTATACAAATAATGAAGTATTATAAATGTATAGATGTTAATGTCTTCATAATTATACATCTTATGTTAATGTCCTGTTAACATTTTCGAGGCCCAATCCCACCTAAACGATTAGCTGGTGCACCTGCCGATCAACAAATGAAGCGCCGGCTTTCCTCTCGGAGTTGAGAGGCTTGATAGCAGTCACACACATTATAGCCAAATAAGTCAAGATGATCCCGGGCTCTGACGTAAAAGTCGATAAGTCCGAGACGCGCACTGAAGGTTCGTACAAAAATGAATTCAGTACGAACTTAAGCTACATTAACAGCAATATATTTTGATTGCATTGATTTAGAAATTTGAGTTTTGCACAGTTTCAAGACGTTATAGGCATGAGTATGTGGTATTGATTTCAACTTGATATTTTCACGCATTCTTGAAAAAAAGGTCTTGACAGACAGTCAGACAACGTCGTTTTTTCCTTTTTTTTCCATTTGAAGTACGGAACCCTAAAAACAATACAATAGAAACAACTAAATACATGCTGGTATGAAACAAGTTTTGGTTGCTTTATCTATTTGTTTTTATTGTAGAGTTTATTAATAACTATAATAATAATGTCGTCTGTCGAGGTCGGTAGCTTAGTGATTAAAGAGTCAGCCTTACGATCGAGAGGTCCTGGGTTCAAATTTTCAAATCCTGCCCATTACACTACCTACGTGAACCCACTACTAACATAAGCAATACAGCTTAGCTGGAGGAGTTAGAGGGAATATTAGTAATTTCGCGGTAAAACTCACGCCTATATCCCCGAAGGGGTAGGCAGAGGTGCTAAGACCCACATTTCGCCAGTTTATATTTAGGTCCCAATGTAATAGGTGGCGAGCCTATTGCCATTAACCGGGCACATAAACCTGTGATAAATACACACATGACTTCGAAAAGCAACGAAAAGTTATTGGTGTGTGCCATGGTAAAACCTGGGATAGACCCGAGACCTCGTCTCAGCAGTCCATTATCCATACCACTAGGCTACCGCAGTTTTTCTTATCTATTTTCTATCCTAATCGATTTTAATAATTAGCATACTAATAACTAAATTTAGAGCCTTATCGTTGTATACCTGCCATTAAAAAAATCTACGTTCTTCTGTAGTCGGTTAAATCTATAGGCTATCGGACCAAAGTCCAAGGTACATTTACCGTAAGTATTTATATTAATTTTACTTTTTATTGTATTACAAAACAGATAAAGCGCTATGAACTGTGAAATCTTACGAAACTATTGGAAGGTAGGTACAAACTGGGGCATTTGATTCGAGATAAATCCGCGGTGTTGCTAGCGTGATGGTGTAACGGGAAGAGAAAGCCTCTAGAAGACGCCAAGAGTTCTTACGCTGGCAATATTATATTTCGCGGTAACCTAACTGTTGTCTCATGAACCGTTATTGAAGAAAACTTCCCGTTTAAGCCGCCTCTGATGACGTGCAGTTTTATTGATTTGTTTATCAAAAACTGCTTAGTTTCTCTTATAAGAATCTGAATATTTAAGACCCTTCGTCACGCTCATGCTACAACTTAGGTACGATTTTAACAATTTCCTATTTTTTTTTAATTTTCTGTAACAAGGTACTGAAAGAAAAATGTGGAATATTATTATTTTTATTTTATTTTCTATCTAGGACACGCCAACTTGACTTCACCTCGCCTGATGGTAAGCTAAAGGCAAATTCTCAGGAAAGAGGATCACCATTACAGACACTAAGTAATGTTACAATGGTGGCAATCAGCTTGGCGGCCTCATCAGATGCTTTTTCACGCTCTGCTTAAAGGACCCGGGACTGTAGGAAGAAGGAAACACATGTGCTGGTAATGAATTCCAGGTCTTGGTGGTGCGGCAAAGAAAAGAGTCTTCGAACCGCTTGGTTCTTGCTCGTATATTCTGCACAGTGTGAGGGTGACATCTAAGCCCTGCACGTGTTGTCCTATGTAGGAAAGGAGAGGGCGGGATTAATTGGAAGAGCTCATCAGAACACTCACCATGGTAGAGACAGTAAAATACAGCCAAGGAAGCAACATATGCAGAAATATGATTTTTTTCCAGAAGTAGACAGAATAATGTTTCGCGTGACCTCTTACTCTTAATATGTGTGTAATATGAATATTATAATATAATACACCAGACCTGTTATGTGCAATAAATGAATATTATATCTTACAGAAGAAATATTACGTCATTGTTGATCAAATCTTGTTGCATATCCTTAATATTTTTTGTCTACAACTTTATTTGAAAAGGTTTTTTTGCACAAGCTCCTCGTCTAGTAATATATTTTCATGACGCATAAGTACGTAGGCTGTATCGAAATTGTGCGAGGGATATGCCTGTCAACCTCACCTTCGGCAACCAAAAACGACCCACAGGCGGCGTGCGTTTTGGTCGGGTTCGAGTCCGACATGACCTCTTCCAACGGCTCCAGTGGGGGGTTATCCGTGGGGATTTGGGCACGTAAGAAAAAAGACTGTATCGAAACTTGTTTTTTTAATAGAGAAACTTTTCGATTAGTCTATCAAACGTCGCAGAAGACAGGTACCTAACAAAAGAACATTTAGGAAGAATCCTGATAAGAATTAATGAAGATAAGATAATAAAAATCTATGGAAATTTTATAAAGATAAGTAGGTAGGTAAGTAAGTACTTAAAATATTAAAGTTTATTTGTCCAACGATAAGTAAGCAGATCAGACCAACGGTTACGATGTATAATATTTTTTGCATGTCAAGGTTTCTCCTTGAAGGTCTAAACCTTGGCAGTTTTTGTTAATTGACGACTTATTTATGGCTGGAAATCAGTTCTATAATTAAACACATTTCAAGTAATTTTTGATAGTTACAACGATATTGTATTTGCGATTGTGAAATCTCACTACGTAATTTGTCCCGCAGGCTTCTGCGAGTGGTGGAAATTGTTAAGGCACTTACGAAAAACAACCGCATGAAAATAATTCTTCTACGAAATCAGAATAAAACCGCGGTAGCCTAGTGGTATGGGTAATGGACTGCTGAGACGAGGTTTCGGGTTCAATTCCAGGTTTTAGCATGGCACACACCAATGACTTTTCGATGCTTTTCGAAGTTATGTGTGTATTTATCGCAGGTTTATAAGTGCTCGGTTAATGGCAATAGGCTCGCCACCTATTACATTGGGACCTAAACATAAACTGGCGAAATGTGGGTGCTAGCACCTCTGCCTACCCCCCGAAGGGGGTATAGGCGTGAGTATGTTTATCAGAATAATAAATACTAGGCTGCGGTGCGAATATTTTGTGCGTTATTGAACGAAAATGAAATAAAATGAATTTTGGTGACAAAATACTCAGAAATAGAAACTGGTGTGGTGTGGCCGTGGTGCAAATTTGGATCAGTTGACTTTAGCCTGGTCAATAGTGTTAAGAGCTAATAGTTTTACAAAGAGGAATGCTCTAAGCACTGAGACACCGAACCTCGCCTGAGGCCATCCATATTTTTTATTTTATTTACTTTGTTTTAATGGGACACAAAACAGTTATACATTATATGTTGTACCTACTGATTTTAAGACAAGATCTTTGTAACCATATTCGAAGCAAATAAACGTTTAAATTGAATTGAATCATACAAAATTAAATTTGACATTATACAATTTGGTAAATGTATAACTCACACTTATGTCCGCAAAATAATGTAGTAGTTAAAAGAGTTAAAATTGTGCTAATCCTTTGCCTCAAATTGAATCAAAGAAGTGAAGATATGCTTTGCATTCTAAATTCATTGTCCGAAAGTGCGAAAATATCTAAATGAACAAAGTGCGTGTTATAATTATCTAAAAGACGATTGCGACATATTTGCCTCTATATATCCGTCTTGAGGCAAGTAATCGATTGAAATAGCATACTAAATTTTTTAACTTCCATTCAATTTATATGCAGCTACTAACATTCTTCTGTAAAGAAGCGTTGGTTTCGGAGTTTAGCCGAAATAAGGTAGTAGCCTCTTAGATTTAGTCAAACCGTATGCTGGTGAAAAAACTGGATATTAATAATTAAGATGCGAAATTCGCGAAATTGAAATGGATGCGAAATTGAAATCTTGCCGCGGATTCCGCTGTCGAGTTCGTTCGATTATTCGATACCTTCTTAGAGCATGTGCCTGCTGTGGTGCCTAACCCCCATCGTAAAATGTATATGCCGCCCCATCCCCCTAGTTGACAGTAAAGATAACAGGCGAGTGCTATCCGTACCATCGTAGACTTATAAGCTTTATACCCAAGGGATGTAAGGTAAGGGAATTCTTGAAATAGAATCTAAAAACAGTACAAACGTGTATTTATGAAGTTTAGAGAGTTGGGAGAATTTGAAAGCGTTTAAGCGCCGGTAGCTTAGTGGTTAAGGAGTTTCATTTCATTTATTCATTCATTCATTACAAATATGGGTTACATAAAGGTGTTATATCCAGTAGGTACATAGTTTCACCATATTCCACCATAATAGGCATGCAATTCTAATAGCTAAATCAGTAAATGTGTTAAGGTTCAAAACTCATTCGTTCGTTACAAATAGCCATTTCAAAATTCCTTCAATTTCAATTAATAATGTCAATAATGTAAGTTGGCCTTACAATCGAGAGGTCCCCGTTCGAATCCTGGCCTTAACACTACCGACTTGAACCCGCTCCTACCACAAGCAATTTAGCTTAGTTGGATGGATTAGAGGGAATATTAGTAATTGCGGTTACTAATATTGTTTAAAAAAAAACAGCTTAAAACGCAATTGCAGTTTAATAGTTGATAAGAGAAAATCTCCTTTTTTTTTATACCACTTAGTTGGCAGACAAGCACACGGCCCACCTGATGGAAAGTAGTTACCGTGGCCTATGGACATCTGTAACACCAGAGGAGTCACAGTCGCGCTGCCAACCCTGTAAGTACAGAGTTTCTGTGCCGTCAGTAGAAGACAAATCAGGACAAGCCTTTAGTCTTCCCACTGACGGCACAAATTCTCCAGTGAGCTCTGGCTACCCTACTCACCGCTGGGAACACAACACGAAGTTATTATAACCGCGGTATTCTGTAGGGCGGAGGTACTTCCCCAGTCGGACTGCTCAATCGGGCGGATATACCGCCGTGTCCTACCTCCTACATATACCGCCGTGTCCTACCTCCTACACTCCTAAGTGAAATCATGGATTTCATTAACTGGAATAATGAACAGAGTGATCAAATATGTGGTTACATACTCGAAGTATTGGCTTATAATCACTATTCACCTCGTTTTAGTCGGTATTATCTTTACAGAGAGGAACAGAGCAAAGAGCGACGCTTAATAGGTAGGTACATAATTATAATATACACCTTACTAAACTTGAAAGTGCTTGGGGATCCGAGGAGAGGGCATGATCGAGAGAGATGGCCCTGGGTCGGCCGTGGTGCGAGGGATATGCCTATCAACCTCACCTTTGGCAGCCAAAATCGACCACACAGGCATCGTGCGTTTTAGTCGGTTCGAGTCAGGCATAACCTCTCCCACCGGCTCCGGTGGTGGGGATCTTTCGCACGTAAAAAGAAATCCTTGAAAGTGCAGATAAAAACAATATTTTCTCCCCAGCATGTTTACTTTCGATACTAAACTTGTTCTGTTGAAGGAGTTCTAGATTTTCTAGATATTTAGTACGTGTTTTATAATTTATTGTATTTACGTCTTGGTGCGTATATACGCACTTCACGTACCCTACTATAGTGAATTTCGCTCAAAACTAGATCGTTGGAATAAAACCAGTCTTGTTCTGTACATCTTCTGCAATTTTTCATTGCATTTGTTTTGTTTGCATGACTATGCAAAACAAATGCAACGATCCGCATGCAAGGTAAGTAACCGCATGTGGATACCAGCAATGAATGAATTAGTTAGTTTAGTTAATTTTCAGTTCTTATATTATATTAGACGATGCCAGCGGCTCTGGCCGCTTGGATGTCGTTTATCACAACAAATCATAGTCTATAATCCGTTCTCAAGATCTAATCTACCCCTATAAAAAAAATTCATCAAAATCAGTTCAGCGGTTTAGGCGTAAGCGTAACATATAGACAGACAGTTACTTTCGCACTTATAATTTTAGTGCGGGTTTAGTTAATTTAGCTAAAAACTGAATCAGAGTTTTTGTGATAACATTACATAAACTCACGCCTATATCCCCGAAGGGGTAGGCTAGCGAGGGGAGATGCTAGCACCCACATTTTACCAGTTTATGTTTAGTTCCCAATGGCGAATAGTGGCGAGCCTATTGCCATTAACCGGGCACTTATAAACCTGGGATAAATACAAACATAACTTCGAAAAGCATCGAAGTCATTGGTGTGTGCCATGGTAAAACCTGGGATCGAACCCAAGACCTCGTCTCAACAGTACATTACCCATACCACTAGGCTACCGCGGCACAATTTTGTGATACTAAAATTAACATAAAGGTACTCTGCATAAAAAGGGTATGTCTAAGAGGAGCTCGTTAGTAGGCCCAGACGATACCAAAATACTGCAAATTAATCATTGTTTTGTAGAACAATAGATGGGAAACAGATCATTGAAGGGCATGGAGTGTCTATAGCGGTAACCATACATAAAGATATAACCATACTATGATTTTTGGCCCCACAAAATAGGGGGCGAGACTATTGCCGTCAAACGGACACTTTGACACGGCCTGTATGCTATTACTGTCTTTTTTTTATACCACTTAGGTGGCAGACAAGCGCACGGCCCACCTGATGGAAAATGGTTACCGTGGCCTATGGACGTGTGTAACTTCAGAGAAGCTACACTCGCGCTGTCGACCCTGTAAGCACTGAGTTTCTGTGCCGTCAGTGTAGAGGACAAAGCAGGACAAGCCTTTAGTCATCCCACTGACAGTACAAATTCTCCAGTAAGCTCTGGCTACCCTACTCACCGCTGGGAACACAATATGAAGTTATAGAACAGCCCTATCCATTAATAGCTTTATACGATGCAAGACTATAGTACCATTGCATCAATAATACTTGGCGGAGGGAAGGAGAAGAAGGAAAGAATCTTTCAAACTAACTTTGGAGCCCTGCATATTTAATCTAATCAAACAAAGCAAATTTATAGAACAATATAATAATGGAAACCATCTCGCCAGCGTGGTAGCAGGCCTTCCAATCCTGGTATGATAGCGGTCGTGGTAACTCCAGAGCGGGGGGAGGGCGGGATCTGTGTACGACGGTAGGCTACCACAGACGACTCCATCTACCAACGTTTAATTGTAACACACTACGGCTTGACCACCACGTCACCAAACTCGAGGTAGAGGTGGGTCGTATCAACTGGCATGTATTGAGGTAATCTGACATTCGACGACGGGGAGGATATGTTACCTCTCTTTTTCAGAGCGGGGAAATTGCTCTCCCAGGGAAATATCTCATAAGCTATTGCTGAAATACAGCGTTATATATGCAAGTATATATTATGTAAAATTTTCCTGAGAATGTATACTCGGATAGAGCTTCAGGCTTCGTCAGAAACGCGTATTATGTCAACGGTGGGCCGCGTCATCATAATATTTACAAATAATCGTATGATTGCAATTGTCCACCAGCATATTATATCTGATTGTGGTGACAAAGGCACATTGCGATATTCTTTAAATGGTAGATATATAATTATTCGTTTGTAGGCAAGGCAAAGACCCAAGAAACATTTAAAGACTTGAGATTTGCAATGATTCTGTTTATGGTGAGGATTATCACGCTTTCACACCTAAACTACTTAACACATGTTGATGAAATTTGGTACAGACATAGATTAGGCCTTGGGAAAGGACATAGGCTATGTTTGATCGCGATAGCCGATATCCACGCGGACGGAGTTGCAAAAAATTGCTAGTATTATATATTTATTTAATGCACACGCGGAATCTGACTCATTTTAAATCAGTGATTAAATAAGGGTGTAAATATCTCTTACCAAAGCCAAAGGGTTTGTCCGTGATCGTAAAAAAAAACTTTAATGAATAGTTTACTATAAAGTAGTTGAGTATCTTGATGATGTAAATGCGTGGTCAACATGAGGCTCTTGCTTGCTGGCACAAAATAAATTGTAAACTAAAGCAAATTTAAAAAAGAAATATAATCTAGTTCTAACATAGTTCTCGTGAGTTTCTTGCTGATATCTTGTCAGTAGAACTGCCTACCGAACCAGCGAATAAATCATTTTCCAATGGTTTATTTTTACATTATTTAATACTTTTATATAATTTCTTGACATAATTGTAAAATTTTGACGTTCATATGTGCGCTTTATGTGCCTAAACTGAATAAATGAAATTGATTCTTTGATTGTTTCGTGATGAACGAAAATGTCTTCGTATATTATCTTATCACAAAAGTAACCTAACACGAAGACATCGGCGCCAATCTCTTCTAACTTACATCTATCCGTGTCGGTGAGTGCAGTGTCGTATTCTGCGGACAATAATCGATATATTTGGCAGCAGATCTACAATATTTGGCGAAAGATTTTAAATTTTTAAGTACCTACTAACATTTGATGATAAAATAATATAAAATTTTGCTGTCATAAATATATTTCCGGATAAAAAATATAACATGGGATAACAACCTTACCATTGAGACATAAGATACATATTTGCATGCAACGATCGAGGAGAGCCACATGGACAAGTAGGCTTGCTAATCAGTAGGTATTGTCCTTAAGGATAATCTTGCAGGTAGTTCAAAAATACAATACAACCAATTCCTGGAACGTGTTCATACCTGGAGCTTGGTAATAATAATAATAATAATAATAATAATAATTTATTTCTAAGAATATGGTAAGGGTTATCAGAGCAATGGACCGCATCTGTACATATTATTCCGCCTCGGTTGCCTCATGCGTGTCACGCATGCGGTCGCCCGCATGTCGTCGTGCAAATAATAAAGATTTCTTTTGCACGATTTTATGAAAATTATTTATGAAATTAGCTTTAAAAACTCTTTTTGTTATTTTTCTGGTTCTTTTCCGGCTTTTATTTCTTTAATATGTTATAAAATCATGTTTACTCTTCCAAAATAATAAAAGCCGCCAGAAAGTGCCGGAAACCCAAATTAAAAGATTTATTCTTAGTGATACAAGCTTATTTTTATCTGAATTTTTCTCGTGTGTGGGACAGTGAAAGAAATAATTTAAAAAAATTAGGTAGCGAAAAGAT
The DNA here is from genome assembly GCA_963662185.1 of Eilema griseolum. Taxonomy (NCBI): domain Eukaryota; kingdom Metazoa; phylum Arthropoda; class Insecta; order Lepidoptera; family Erebidae; genus Eilema; species Eilema griseolum. The sequence goes on from OY759245.1 coordinate 21,951,572, forward strand.
CAATATACACATTTGGGCGATTGAAATTAGATCGAGACTGAATTATGATCAGATTTTTATTACGAGAATTGGCGCTCATACATCATAATAAATACGTATAAATACCACATTAGATGGCATTAAAAAAAGGGTTACGAACATGCGCGTTAATGTGACTCCACATTGGGGACACGGGCAATATTGAGTATGGGGTTTAATATTGAATACCATATATCAGATAGCAGTAGAAAAATTTGTGAAATGTTGTAATGTTACTTAAATTAATGTGAACCCACGTATGGAACATGGCGAATTTTTAATTAATTCCTTTGATTGTCTTGACACTCAAATATTTCGATTTCGATTCGATAAAATATTTCGATACTTATTTTGTATATTAGATAAACGTACAAAATATGGGGGCACAAAATGTGAGTAATTTTAATGTGACCCCACATCGGGGACATGGGAAATGTTGAGTATTATTATATGTATTAAAATTGAATACCACAGACAAGATGGCTGTAGAAAATTTGACCATTTAACCTAAATTAATGAAACCCTATGTAAAGGACAAGGGGTAACATTGAGTATGGGTTTATTATTGAGTACCTACCATATATCAGATGGTAGAAACTTTGGGGTATGAACATGATATTTTATTGTGACCCCGCATAGGGGACATGGGGAATATTGTACATTCGTTTATTTCACTATCATCTATGACTATTTATTATACTGAACATAAACATAAACTCACACCTATATCCCCGAAGGGGTAGGCAGAGGTGTTAGCACCAACATTTCGCCAGTTTATATGTTTAGGTCCCAATGTAATAGGTGGCGAGCCTATTGCCATTAACCGGGCACTTATAAAACTGCGATATTATACTGATGTTTATTTATATAGCCTTATTGGGATCAGTAGCCAGTAGCTAGATAGATGATCTGGTGGTACATTAGAGGTAAAAGTAAATAGCTTATTAGATGGCCAAAGAAAATATGGCGCCATGAAAATGTGAATAATTTGAATATGACCCAACATAGGGAACATGGAGAATATTGAGTATAGGTCTAATATCGAAAATCAGATGGTGTTTAGTGTTAAACCTGCTAAAGACTGATTGATTGATTGATTTAATATATCAGATATCAATAGAAAATTTGAAGGCATGAATGAACATGTGATTAAATATAATGTGATATCTCCATGTAATGTGACATGGAAAACATTCAATATATTATGTTTATTAATTCCTAATATACTTCTGAAATACTCATAAGTTAAGAAAAATAGTAACAAAAAGTGAAAAACAATGTTTACAGTTAGTGCCTAAATTACCAGTTAGATATAATCTCTTCTCTATTATAACCACCAGAAGCTTAAAAGGTATCAGGAAGCTGGTTGTTTCTTATACTATTGGAATGAAGGATGAGAAGGAAAATTATCTAAAATAATCTAATTAATTTGTTATAGAATTTACATACAATATTTTCTAAATGGAATAATTTTACACAAATGTCATTGAAATTGATAGATTTGTGAGTAATAATAATACTTTTCAGTTCGATTGATCCATGTCATTTAGATTGAATTATTAAAGAAGCAAATGAACAAATTTTTGATGTGACCCCACATTGGGTACACAGGGAACAATGAGATGTTGACTGGTTCAAAACTGTTAGCAGTAACAGAGGAGATATTAATTTATTTATTTTTATTGATTCATACAGAAAGTATATTATGCCTTTGTAAAAAAGTTTTTTACTGAATGTTGATTGTACCGCAGTAGTTGTATATAGATAGGTAAATACTAAAATGAATTCTTAACAAAGTTCTTAAACACAATTTCTTACCTTTCGCTGATATAAGAAGTTGTGAATCCACCACTTTATTGGGCCAGTACTCCTCAAACTCCGTTCCAGGGGGGAAATAACTTTTAATGTCTGTTAAACTAATCACTGAACATGTCTCACTTGCAAACAATTCGTTCCTAATTCCTTGCACCTTACAACAGAACTTCAGGTACGATAAGTCCCAGCCTTTCAACTGGTCCGCTTTTAATTTCAAATTGTCCGTTTCACCTTCAAAATAAAATAGAGGTACAAATTTCTGATTATCCCGCACAGTATAAGGTACAACAGATTCCTTATTTATTCTAATAAAACCACACTTGTCTTTACTATTTGTAGTTCCTCTTAATAACTTATTATAACAAACGTCCAAAAAGTTATAGAATTCATAGGCGTCCAATAGCCTCACTACCAAGTCCTTCTGTGAAAAGGGTTCCCGACCAAATTGCCCATCACAATGCCTGTTGTTGATCTCATTCAGCAGCCGGGCTTCGATCTCTGTGATGTAGTAACTTCTTATACATGTACAAGAGTATATGTCTGCATGAAGATAGTTCAGGTACTTATTCAGAAGCTTGATCTCGACCATCCTGACAGCTACATACTTCTCACCGGACCGGTAAATGTAAGGTATGTGACATTTACCGAGCATGTCCCAACCGAAGTGACCTTTCCAACTGGCCTCATCCGGGGCCGGGTTCTTCTTGTCCCCTTCGGGTGCGGGCCGCTGTTCGGGCGCGCTGGCGGTGGCGCCGGGTTTCCTCGTGAGGAAGTTTAGGATGCCCATCTGTCCGCCAGCGCCCGGCGGCGCCACGCCGACCATGCCGCCGGGAGGGGGCCGCGCCGCCGCCACAGAGGCCGCCAGCGCCTTGGCCTTGTTGGCCTCCACCATCTTGGCGGCCAACTCCCTGATCTCGGCCTCATCTGGCCGCTCAGTTTTGATCTTGACCATAGGTATAGTGCTAGTTGCAGTGGAGGTATCCGTCATGTTTGCTATCTCAGTTCACCTCTAGCACGAATATGTCACAGAATCTGATTTATCATGCGTTACACCAGTGCAGAGCTACATTCTGCGGCGTTGCTTTGGCAAGTTTCAGTCAAAAATAAGTAAACAACCGCATTCCACGATGCGCATCGTCCACTAAACTTATCACTTCACTATTTTGACAGATCGGTGAAGCATACAATGCGCTATCAAATAATTCACAAACATTCACACACTCAACGTCAAGTTTCCACAATTGATCCGTCTGGCGTCTTCACTGATCGCAGTCCATGTGAGGGTCAACAGAACAGCAAATGAGTTTCACACTATTGCCGACGTAAAGTTTTGAAAAATAATTTTCGCGGCAATTTCTATACATTGCTCATTTACTTTGTAAACAATGTAGAACTTATAAATACTGATAGAAATGTTTTTCTTATTATTTTCCACGCTTTTGTGCGCGAGGAACATGAAACCCAAATTTTGTGTTCAGGGAAATGCCCAATACCGTTGTGTAGTCTCGCGAGGAGTGCAATTCATGTACATTTTTCACCTTTTGGTGACTCAGCAGCATACAAAATGGCCGCCGACAAGGCTTTGTTGGCCAATCGGGTTACTGCTAGCGGTCATACATAACTACAAAAGTCCCGGCGATGACGTACCGGCACTCCTCGCGAGACTACTTCTCAAGGACTTTTCATTTTGTTCTATTTTCGAACAATTTATTTTTGGAAAACTAACTGTAAAAGCTGCACAGGGCATCTAAATAAGAAATTCATATTTTGCCATATCCTAAATTGTGCTACAAATCGTTTAAAACCATAAATTCAATACCTAAATTATAATTTATGAATGTACTCTTACAAAGTAGTGACTGAGGTAGTCTCGTTATGAATGTTTTTCTGTAACGTAGACGTTCTCACACAAAAAGTCATTCGAAATTCAACTTTACACCGACCACATAAGGCGTTCTGAAGTTTTATAAGTTTTTAATTTCGACCATACTGATTGTGCTTAGCGAGACTAGTCGACGCGCGCATTCCACGAACAATAATCCCCTGCATGAGCGAACGAGACAGAAACAAGTAAAAAGTAGATGTCAAATGTTTAGGTATTTTACTATGACCGTAAAGAGAACGTAGGTAGGTAGGTATATAATGCAATTACAAGCTTACGTAAGTATTTTAACCTACTTTGAAGCGAAAAGTGGGTAGGTACAATTAGCGGTTTTTGGATAATTAGTTTTCTTGTATGTATTATTCTTGATGTCTCTTCTTAACCTGATTACAATTTAAGTACCTACCTAAGTATTGTTGGTAACTAAACTAATACTTAGGCACTTACCTATTTAATTTATTCAGAGAAGGTCCATTATCCTAATAAACGATTGGTCAATGATTTATTTATTGTTTTCTGATCCCGTTAAATTAGTTCTTGATAAGAACGGTACAAGTACGTACCTACTTAGCTATTACTTGCTTACTACCTATAAGTTTGTTACTGTAGCCTACTTAGTGTTATGTACCTAGTTAAAAGGACCAGAAATAGAATTATCTACTAATTACTAGGTAAAGGTACCTACTACTACAGAATTTACTAAATCATTTGCGCGGTACCTATGTTGGCTATCTGGCGCCTACTAGTTGCTATACTTATAAATAGTTAACATTGCTATACCTACGCAAGACAAACTGCTATGAGCCAATCTGCAGGCGTTGTGTGATGAAAAAAGGTTACTAATGAAGTAAATGAGTATCTTGATGTAAATGCGTCGTCAACATGTCTCTTGCTTGCTCGCACACCATAAATTGTAAACTAAAAAGATATAATCTAGTTCTAACACATATAATTTCTCTGTGTTTCTTGCTGGTATCTTCTCAGTAGAACTAACCTACTGAACCAGTGGCGAAAGAATCATTATCCAATGGTTTATTTAAAAAGAAAAGATATAATTGTAAAATATTGACGTTCAATCTGCTCTTTACGTGCCTGGATTGAGTACGTAAATTATTTTGATTCTTTGGTTCTTCTTTGATTCTCGTTGTATCTCGAATAAGCGTAGGAGATGAAGGTAAATAGGCGTGTATGCCACTATTATTGTCTTCTGGTAAAAAATCTCAATCCATAAGATTAACTCTTGAAACACTACCTACCTACTTATATTGTAAACAGTGGGTTATAACAATTTCGCGGTCTTACGATTGTATAAGTAATGCCGATGCCGGGAAGTCACCAACCTAACGAACGCAAACCAGTGTGAACGTTCGATCAGTGCTTCCGGCACATGCTGTAAGAACGTTTCGAACGAGCTCGACAGACTGTCAAACACAAGTCAATGTGTTCGGAAACCTCAATTTTCGAGCATGTGAAATTGAAGTCGTGATGATCGTGAAGTGCCGCTTGCCGCATGTTCACTTCACTTCACACCAACTTTCGCTGGAATGTCCACAATTCTACACCTATGAATGCGCTATGCGTGAGTGGCATTGAACAACGGCTAACTAAAGTCTAACTAATCTAAACTACTATCCGTTATATATTAGGTGTGCTAGTCTTTATTCAGGCTAGTTACGTTTGTAATGTTCGTGTCAAATCACTCTTAAAGTAGGTACCTAAATACCTTGAAACAGCGCCATTTAGCCTCGAAAGGTTCCTCAACGTTGTTTTAATCCTGAGAATCTTGAGTAAAATATATGTGGGCAAAAAAAACTGTAAAAAGTATAAACACGCTCAAATGCATGGATAAAGATTTTTTTCTACATTTAGTGTAGCAAAAAAATTCTACATTTTCGTGATCACTCTGTGTCCATACTTTGTATGGTTTTCATCGTGAGTTTCCACACGATAAAAACTTTAGCAAAATTTAGCAAATGGACCACCGGTTCGAAACGCGGGCCCAACCTGTGAAGACCCCGGGAAGTACATTTTTTTCTATTCTGGTCTATTTACAATCATTTACTACAGCCTACTTAGTTTAAATACAATAATTTACTAGAGTAGGATAGTTGAGCAGACAGCTAATTTCCAAGCTTGTTTGTTATCCAGCTCTACAGCTTTTTTTTTTGAGACGGGCTGACACATGAACTTGTAAGCAACTAAAACTATTCTAAGCCCATTCTTTCAATTCAACAGAACATTATCTGGAAACCACAACAGCCTACACCACTTTTTTTTTTTTACGTGCACAAAATCCCCCCGGATACCTCCCCACCGGAGCCAGTGGGAGAGGTTATGTCGGACTCGAAACGACTAAAACGCACGCCGCCTGTGGGTCGTTTTTGTTGCCGAAGGTGAGGTTGATAGGCATATCCCGCGCACCCAGGCCGACACAGGGCCATCTCTCACGATCTGGCCCTCTTCTCGGGTGTGTGGGGACTACAGAATCCCCAACTCGTTTCCGGAAAAAGGTGAGGGGCGCCAGGCGCGCCGCCGCCGCGGCCTGCTTCTGCCAGGGTGACAGGCGGCTCCACCTGTCACCCCCAGGCCAGCGCTCATGGGGGGCGGAGGTCGTTCATCGACCTCCGACACGACAGCCTACACCACTCGCTCCTAAATGAGAGACGTTCTCACTTTCAAACTTAAAATAGGACTTATCAAAAATATGCGCTTCGTAACTGGCACAACTGAATGGAAATCTACTGGTTCATTGACTCCAGGTCTGCACGTCTACTTTGATTTGAAAAAAATAAAAATAACACACAACAACGGATTCGCTTGTGACGTCCAACCATTTACTGGTTCTCGTTCGTTCGCTTTTGCTAGGTGTATACGCGGCTTTAGCTCATCGAATAGTGGCTAAACATTTTAGCAATCTCATTAGGCTGTCTTGATAGGCCGATAGCTCAACCTTAAACTTAGATGTGAGTTCTTTGGTTTTAAAATCTACTGTGCCTTGGCGTACTTGACGGCATGTGTTTGAGGGCGCCACGTGTTGCGCGCCTACCCGTTCACCGTTAACCTCACCAACAACAACCAACAACGACCCACAGGCGCCGTGCGTAATAATCGGTTCGACTCCGACATAACCTCTCCCACCGGCACCGGCGGGGGCTATCCGTGTGGATTTTTCGCAAGTAAACAAAGACACGAGCAATCTATTTTGGAGGTTTTATCAAAAATTATGTGTCATCCACGTTCGTAACATTTTTTTTTCAATAAAGGAGGCCTAACCTCTTTTTTTCTACTAATATATTGGTATCCGCATGGTTTCCGACAGAGTAGAATTTGTACCACTCCATCTCTTCCTATGCGGTGCCCTACAAGGCGACTAAGGGATAGGGCTGCTTAACATCAGACATATACATATAGCCCGGACTCCCTTCGCCTCAGATGCATGGCTCGAGGCAACAATAGTGCCCGGAAAACGGCAATAGGCTATGTTTAGTGTCTGTAATGGTGCCCCTCTTTCCTCAGATATTGCCTCTAGCTTACCTTCAGGCGAGGTGAAGTCAAGTTGGCGTGTCCTAGATAAAAATAAACTCACCCCCTGGGACGTGGGACCAAATACAATGATGGTGAAATGTGAAAACCCTCCGTGAATAAAGGCGTGATTTTATGTATGTATATATTGGTACAGGTATGTACTTAACCAGACTAATGATAAGCAACGGGAACTCAACAATTCATCGTGTTTTTTTTGCTCTTGGTCAATCGTGGAATGATGATGTAGTCTATAAGGTACCTACATAATAGAGTCACGCATGGATAAATTTAGCTATCGGTTTTCTCAGTGTCACTAAGGTCACTAGAATCTGGTGATTATCTACAGACTAGTTTATCTACCTAAGTAGGTGCTAAGTAGTTTATGGGGAGGTAGGACACGATATTCCCGTCCGAATTGAGCAGTCCGACTGGGGAAGTACCTCCGCCGTACAGAATACCACGGCTATAATAACCTCGTGTTGTGTTCCCGGTGGTGAGTAGGGTAGCCAGAGCTCACTGGAGAGTTTTTGTGCTGTCAGTGGGAAGACCAAAGGCTTGTCCTAATTTTGTGTTCTGCACTGAGGGCACATAACATCTCTGTTCTTACAGCACCGATGTGACTCCACTGGTGTTACACACGTTCATAGGTCACGGTAACCACTTTCCATCAGGTGGGCCGTGTGCTTGTCTGCCACTTAAGTTGTATAAAAAAAGGTGGTTAGTAGTTTACAGTGTTGGTTTCTTTTTTTTTTTTTAATAGAATTGATCTGTATTTAGACACTAGAACCTTTACAGATGCGTAGAGATGTTGAGTCCATGGCTGTATTTTACCGTCTTCCAATTAGTCCCACCCTCCCCTTTCCTACACAGGACAACACGTGCAGGTCTTAGATGTCACCCGCAGACGGTGCAGAACATCCGATCAAGAACCAAGCGGTTCGGCGACTCTTTCCTCTGTCGCACCATTAAGGCCTGGAATTCATTACCAGCTCACGTGTTTCCTTCTTCCTACAGTCCCGGGTCCTTTAAGCGGAGCGTGAAAAAGCATATGATGAAGCCGTCAAGCTGAGTGTCACCATTGTCACATGGTATGTGTAAGTAATGGTGACCCCCTTTTTGAGATTTTGCCTTCAGCTTACCATCAGACAAGGCGAAGTCTAATTGACGTGTTCTATATAAAAAGAAAACATATTTGCTAGAACATTGTGATAATGATGTTACAAATTATGTCTTATGACTAGGTACATCATGTTCTGCCTATATTAGGCATGCAAATTTTCCTTATTATATAAAACACTTTGGCGTACAAAATGATACGAAGTCAAAAGGAAGCTTATACTTATACATTTTTATCTATACTCTTTACATGTTTTGGATAAAAAGTCTGTAAAGGAATAGAAGCATTTGTTTAGTAACCAGTTTTTTAACGAATTGATCATCCTCCTGCCCTTATCCCAAGATTATTTGGGGTCGGCGCAACATGTGTTCTTTTTCCATTCATCTCTAGTTGCAGTCATTTCAACATTCACTCCCTTCTTAACCATGTCATCTTTCACACAGTCCATCCACCGCATTTTGGGCCTCCCTCTCCCCTTGTAGCCATCCACTTCCATAGTTAGTACCTTCCTTACGACATTATTTTCATCCCTTCGCATTACATGCCCGAACCAGGACAAACGATTTCCTCGTAGCTTTTCTATGATTGGTGCTACTCTCAAACTTCCTCTAATATTCATTCCTAATCTTATCCATTCTTGTCACACCACACATCCATCTTAACATTCGCATCTCGGCTACATGCAACCGTCTTTCATCCGTCACCTTTACTGGCCAACTCTCCGATCCATACAGGACGGCAGGCCGGATCTTGCTCTTATAAATTTTGCCCTTCAATCGAAGGGGCATTCGCGAGTCACATGTAGTTGCTGTAACCTGCCGCCATTTCATCCAACCAACGTTAATCCGGTGCTTTACGGCTCGATCTAATTCTCCATCGCTTTGCAGTAGTGAACCGAGGTACCTAAAATCGGAGCAGATTGGTATAGGAGCACCATCAAGCGCTATGACTGTGGGGCTAGAGAGACCGCCGAAATCGCAGAACATGTATTCTGTTTTGGTTCTGCTAATTTTCAGGCCAACATTCTCTAGCCTTTGTTGCCACTTCACCAATCTACTCTGGACATCGGTTCCATCCTCACCAACAAGGACAATGTCGTCGGCAAAAAGCATACACCAGGGTGCCTCATCCTGTATATCCGATGTCAGAACATCCATTACTAACAGGAAGAGGTACGGGCTTAACGCCGACCCTTGGTGTAAGCCAACAGCCACACTAAACTCATCGGTGTTACCCGCGGCCGACCGGACATGCGTATGAGATTGCCGGTACATAGCACGGATTAACTCTACATACTTCACTGGCACACCTTTCTCCTTCAGGGCCCACCACAAGACCTTTCGTGGTACTTTATCGTACGCCTTTTCGAGGTCCACAAACACCATGTGCAGGTTTTTATGGGCACGTCTATATTTTTCACATAGTTGGCGTAATGCGAATACGGCATCTGTGGTAACCCGCCCTGGCATAAAACCGAACTGGTTTTGGGTGATCTCACTCTCCTCTCGCAGGCGTTTCTCTATTACTTTCTCCCACACTTTCATACTATGTGACATGAGCTTTATGCCTCGGTAGCTATTGCAGTCCTGTACATCACCTTTGTTTTTGAAAATGGGCACTAGTTCACTACTGCACCATTCGCTAGGGATCACCACTTCCTGCAACAACTTATTGAAGAATAAAGTCAGCCACCGACATCCATCTTCTCCCAATAACTTCCATATTTCCACTGGTATCTCATCTGGCCCTACAGCTTTGCCATTTTTCATACTTTTTACCGCTCTTCTTACTTCATCCACACCGATTTCTTTTACCAAACCAATATTCCCAGACTTATCTTCTAGCACTCCATTCCATACATTTTCTTCATTCAATAGTTTCTCAAAATATGTCTTCCATCGCTTTTTTACATCATCCTCTTGCAACAAAATTTGTCCTCGTTCGTCTTTTATACATTTAACATGTTTAATATCTTTCGTACTTTTTTCTCTCATCTTTGCCATTCGAAAGAGTTCCTTTTGGCCGCCCGGTTCATCAAGCCGAATGTATATTTTATCTTGTGCGCTTGCCTTGGATATTGCTACTGCCTTTTTTGCTCTATTTTTACAATTCTTGTAAATCATCTTTTTTTCTTCTCTTATACTCACATTTTCAACGGCAACTTTTTGCCACTCTTTGAACGCCTTTTTCTTTTCTTTCAGCATCTTTTGGACCTCATCATTCCACCACCATGTATTCCTTTCTATCACACCCTTGCCTTTTGTTTCTCCGAAGATATCTTTTGCTTTTGCCCTTATGCAATGCGCCATTTCTTCCCAACATTCATTTACTGTTTTATCTTCCATACATTTCATATCTATCATCTTATCAACCACTTCTTTCTTAAATATACTTGCATACTCCTTATTTTCTATCATACGCCATCTGGTCCGAGGTGGGGGCCTTCGCTTGTTATTACTTGGCTCAATTTTGATTTTAATTTGCATTAATAGCAATCGGTGTTGGGTCACTAGGTCTTCCCCTGGCACTACTTTACAGTTTTTTACACTGCTAAGTTTATCCCTCCTAGTCAAGAAAAAGTCTATTTGAGTCGCGTGGGGGCCACTTTTATAGGTAATGAGGTGTTCCTTTTTCTTTTTGAACCACGTGTTCACAATAGCTAAGTCAAAAGCAAAGGCAGCTTGAAGTAAAGCTTCCCCGTCTTTGTTTCGACTCCCATGTGCCCAAACTCCATGGATCCTTTCATAATTCACTTTTTCTCCGACGTGTCCATTAAAATCACCACCGACATATACTTCTTCACTATCCGGAATATCCATCATCAATGCATCAAATTCCTCCCAAAACTTCTTTTTTACTTCGTCCTTCTGCCCTATTTGGGGTGCATACACACTAATCACATTCATTATTTGGTTCTCAAGTACAATTTTAACAGCCATTATCCTATCACTTAGTCGTTTTACATCCATCACGCATTTTTTCAATCCATCATCTAGCACAATTCCTACACCATTTGTTTTCCCATCTCCTCCACTATAATATAGCTTATAACCCTCTCCAATCTCTCTGGCTTTTGCTCCCTTCCACTTAGTTTCCTGTAAACACGCTACTCTAATTCGTCGCCTTTTCAAAATATCAGCTATCTGTCTTCCTCTTCCAGTCATTGAACCAATATTCCAACTTCCAAACCTAAGGCACTCTTTCCTTGCTTCCTGGACTAGCTTCTTACGTTGCACCCGCCCGTATTGGTGCAACAACCCTTGTCCATTTCTCACAGGGACCGGGTGCTGCCCCCGCGCGTCGCCTTGGGGGTACGCCCTAGTCCTGTTGCACTCACTATTACTCATAACATTCATGTTGCAAAAGATTTGATCTTTATATTCATGTCTTAAAGAAAAATCGATAACGATCTTTATTATAACTGGCAACATTTTATTATTAAGGAAAATAGAAAGATGTCCCATGTTAGGAGAATGTACATTTCAGTGAACTTATTTTTTTTTATACCACTTAGTTGGCAGACAAGCACACGGCCCACCTGATGGGAAGCGGTTACCGTGGCCTATGGACGTATGCAACACCAGGGGTGTCACACTCGCGCTGCCGACCATGAAGAAACCTTGAACTAATTGATTAAATACTAATTATTTAAAGATTTTTGTTAATACTCCAAGAAAGCATTATTAGTTCGGTAAAAATCAAACATGATTATTGATCAATAGCTACATTTGCGTACGTCGTGTCCATGGGAGGCCAGTTTTGGACATTGTCCTTTCTGGTGCATTAGACTAGAAAAAGGTGGACCCAGACTACTTTAGTATTAAGTTATCTTATCTGTAACCCAAACTCCGAGGTGATAGGTTTGGATGAGACTAGGATTAACGCTAAGGCTCGACACTGCGTTAAGCGGGCGACCGCTACGGGCACCCGTCGCGTGTCTACGCGCGTGGTCACGCGGGCGGGTTGCGTGGTCACGCGACGGTACCCGTCGCGGGCACCCGTCGCGGAGACCGTCTATCGCAGTGTCGCGAGTTCAATTTTAGCGGCGTGCATGTATCGTCATGTCCATGGAGAACTTATTGTATTATTATGTAGCAAAACTACGACGACTAGCAAAAAAGAAACTTTGCTGTTGCTGTTGCTGTGCGGGGAATTTGTTGCAAAGTTCAGTATATTAAGAGAAAATGAAAATTCATTTTACAATTATTTTATCGCAGGTTTATAAGTGCCCGGTTAATGGCAATAGGCTCGCCACCTATGACATTGGGACCTAAACATAAACTGGCGAAATGTGGGTGCTAGCACCTCTGCCTACCCCTTCGGGGATATAGGCGTGAGTTTATGTTATGTTTGTTATGTTAATTATTTTAAAGTATCGGTACAGATCTATGACGAATTATTTTCGAAACTGGAACCATATTTGAAGGTCAACAATTTAAGAGAAATTTATTTGATGGTTGAAGTTAATTAAATTATTCTCATTCTAAGTAATCTATACAGAAATAATTTATAAATATTAAATACAATAAAAATAAAATAACTTTTATACAACTTATAGCTAAGAACAATTAAAATGCGTCGTAGAATTCCTCCGCATCGCATGCCTCTTGTGGTAGTGTTCCCAGAAGACTGGCAGCATTGCCACGTTGTATGGCAATGCTTATTCTCTGACCTAAAAAGAGGCCAGCTTTCTGGTCACGAGAAGCGTCGACCATACGCTTCGCAATCTCACGGAAGAGGTTGCGAGCGCTCGGACCCCATGACCCCAAAGTCTCGACTCCAAACGGCACAAATTCATAATCCTCGATGAGATTGGAGTATTTGCGCCGCTTGAGAGCCTCTGCAGAAGCAGCAGCAGCACCAGCACAGCCAGCCGTGCTAGTTATATGGGTAGGAGCCATGGTATCAACGCATGTGACGTCCCACACCAGAGTCCTACCCATCTTCCATGGCATTAACGACATGCCATCCGGTCTCCTGCCATCGTCACGCGCCAAACCGTTTGGTTCTAGTACAGCTGGTACACCGGCGGTGACAAGAGCACGGCGGATTATGTCATTGAGACTGGCGTGCCGTGGAATTCGCCCTGCGCTCCTGCAGCACGACAGATCATGGTGTCCGAGTCTGTCAACGGCTTCTCCACAACGGTATTGATGCGTAGAAACACACGGCGCACCTAAACGGAGACGTTGCGATGCGGAAGGTAGTGTCATCTAACATAGTCCCTACGTTAGATGACGGAAGAGCTTGTAGCCAAAGGCCCGATTCCCACACTCCAACCGCCAGTAAACGGGCACGCTCAGCAGCATTGGAACATGTATTTAGTAATTTTTTTCCAACTAAGCTGCAGAGCGGCCCGTCCCACTGACGCTGTGAGAAGAGGTTCCTTGGGAGATCGGTATTTGGACATGCAATTTTCCAAGCGTTCACTGCATCAGTCTTACACAATACTTCAGAATTAACTAGTGTAGGTGCAAGGATTTTCCTAGTTAATTCTTCGGTACTGTGGACTGAAGACAGGAACGCTGGTAAGCTGACATCTGAAATTTTGCGAATACCGAGCCCACCCAAGCGAATCGGTAGAGTCGCTTGTAGTAAAGCTCGGTCATCCAAGGCCACATTTAAAATTTTGGTGAGGGTATTTTCTATAATTTCGTCTATTTTTTTCAAAATTGTTATATGTTTAAAAAAAGGCGTTGATCGTAGGGCATGGGTGAATTTTGGAACGAATACAATTTAAGAGTAAAATCTATATCAGGTCCCATATGACAGGGTGGCACTGTACTTCCACAATAACTCTTTCGGTGTCGAAAAACATTTTTCTAAGAACGTGCGTACGACCCGGATCAGCTAGCGCTATTGACTGAACAAGTCCGTACGTGTTACCGCTGGCGGGCTCCCGCGCGTGCCCCCGCGCCTGTTTCCGTCGTACGGAGGCGCGCCCCGCTGCGTGGGCGCGGGGCGTGCGTCCCCGTGACGGACGCCCGCGCGGGTCTCCGCGACGGAGCACTTTTGTATGAAACCGCGCCCGCACCCGCTTGACGCAGTTTCGGCCCTAAGATGATGAAGATGAAGGATTTTTTTTTTATCTAGGACACGCCAATTTGACTTCACCTCGCCTGATGGTAAGCTCAAAGTCTCAGGAAAGAGGGTCACCATTCACCATTACAGACACTAAGTAATGTTTTTATGGTGGCACTCAGCTTGGCGGCTTCATCAGATGCTTTTTCACTCCTCGCTTAAAGTACCCGGGATTGTAGGAAGAAGGAAACACGTGAGCTGGTAATAAATTCCAGGTCTTGGTGGTGCGGCAAAGAAAAGAGTCTCCGAACCGCTTGGTTCTTGCACGATTATTTTGCACAGAGTGAGGGTGACATCTAAGCCCTGCACGTGTTGTCCTGTGTAGGAAAAGAGAAGGTGGGATTAGTTGGAAGAGCTCATCAGAACACTCACCATGGTAAAGACGGTAAAATACAGTAAAGGAAGCAAAATCTCTTCTACGCATCTGCAAAGACTCGAGGGTGTTCGTGACCTCAGGATACCCAATAATGCGGATCGCGATTCGCGCGTCGCCATTGCCAACCTTCTGGGAACTTTACCGGTCGGCGATGATGCGGAGGAATTTCATGACACATTCTGCATGTAATTTTTTATTTTTTTTTATTTTAGTGTCTTATAGATTAAGACTTGATTATCATCGGCTGCTGTATTAATAACACTAGTGGTATACGTATATTGAGGTTTTGGCCAAATCAAATAAGGAGGTAGGACACGGCGGTATTTCCGCGCAATTGAGCAGTCCGACTGGGGAAGTACCTCCGCCCTACAGAATACCGCGGCTATAATAACTTCGTGTTGTGTTCCCAGCGGTGAGTAGGGTAGCCAGAGCTCACTGGAGAATTTGTGCTTTCAGTGGGATGACTAAAGGCTTGTCCTGCTTTGTCATCTACACTGACGGTACAGAGACTGTGCTTATAGGGTCTGCAGATGTTACACACGTCCATAGGCCACGGTAACCACTTTCCATCAGCTGGACCGTGCGCTTGTCTGCCACCTAAGTGGTATAAAAAAAAACTTTTTAACCAACTCCAACGAAGGAGGAGATCCTGATTCCGGTTGTATTTTTGATGAACTCCGTCATCTCTCCGTTCAAAGGAAAAGACGTGACGGAGGTCACTCATCACATCACTCAACGAACTCCGTCCTACGTGACCGCAAGCAATGCCAGTCTCACCCTCGGCAACTAATCACCCAAGATGATGATTTAATATTTATAAATTATTTCTTGATTTGTTTATTGTTCTTTGGAAATTAAAAAATTCATAAATTTTTGATACTGATGAAAACTATTGTAAGGTATTTTGAAATATAATTTATAACCCAAGATGGTGGGCGATTTTAGTTCAATCGGTATTTTCCTGCAATTAATAATAATAATAGTTTATTTATTTCACAAACAAAACAAATCTTTGACATAATTGCTATGTAGTCATACAATTTAAGCACAGTATATTTAGTCATATTCACAATTATAATATGATGGGCTCTGCTACCTACACTAGGATGAACCTGTTACATAGGTAGCAGTGATCAGTCGTTATGTATGATACTTGATTTATTTGTAATTATAGCGAGTGTCATGTGCTTCGGTGCTTGTAATCATGTATGTGCTAGTAAGATTATCTGTAATGATTGTGAAGGTGAGTGTGTGCACTTGTGTGTGTTGTGTATATGTTAGTGTTGTGTAAGTGTATGTATGTTTAGGTGCGTGTGTGTGTGTGTGTGTGTGTGTGTGTGTGTGTGTGTGTGTGTGTGTGAGTGTGTGTGTGTGTGTATGTTTGTGTGTGTTAGTAGATGAATGCCAGCAATAGCTCTGTGTTATCGTAGTCCTGTTTTAGAAGCCAATCTGTTACTTTTTGTTTCACTGTATATTTGTTTAGATCCCTTATTAACTGAGGTTATTAAATATAGAACGGTAAAAGAGCGGTAAAAGTTGCGACAGTTCTTATTTTATCGTTTTTTATTTATTTTAAATCGTCCAAACTATCTATTCTGATTTATTTTACATATGATAAGTAAGTATATGTACTGTTTATGTTTAAGAACCTATATATAATTAATCTATAGTCATTATAGAACCAAACGCATCTCTTGTTAATATGCGCCTACGTCGTACTAACTCTGCACCACCATATGGTAGACAGGCAGAGAATGTCTACGCATTAAGTCCGCCAATGTACATCGTGCATAAAGTATAAATAAATAAATAAATAATAGTAAATGATTTGACTCTTAAATATTATGACGTCATAATAAATTATTTCATGCAAGTTCCGTTATAATATACCGTTTAGATGTTTAGTTAAAAGTAACTTATTTGACTAGTCATTCAAATACCCAATTCCGACATATTCCGTGAATTGACAGACATGTGACCTCCAAAAACTATTGGCATTTCGAAGTTCCGTGGTTATATCCATAATAATATAACATTCGGTGCAAATTTCCCGGAAATGATCTACCTACCTAAATACTCCTACTCGTAATTCAATCACTGACACTCATAACTCTTGATTGAAAGATGCTTCGTATAGCTACAAATTATACTATCCAGATTACCACAGTTTCTGCTATAATATTTGGGAAACCTGCCGTTTAACGGTAGATTAAATAAATTAGCGTGATCGAGGTCTCATGGATTTCACTACTAAAAATAATTGCGGTCTCACAATTACTTTCATCAGCGTAATCGTTGGCCCAAAGGGCTCCGTAAAGAATACATAGAAATTATTATAGAAACTCTAGAGAATGATTGGAAATTGATACGTAAAAATCATGGGAAAATTGTTGAGCTCGCTGATCCTGATACTTTACAAGAGCTGCCATATATGAAAGGTGATGTATATGGGAATACGGAGGAATTATATTTCGATTACAAAGCTTTAATGAGAATCAAATTGAATGAAATAATAAAAGTCAATAAGCCTCCAATAAAAAATGAGTCAGGCTCATCTGTAAAACTACCCCAAATAGTAATTCTTAAATTTTCGGGAAACTACCAGGAGTGGCCTACGTTTCGGGATTTATTCATCTCATTGATTCATAGGAACGAGGCTTTAGATAATGTACAAAAATTGCAATACTTGAAGGGACAGGTTACGGATGAGGCAGACCGATTGTTGCGACAATATCAGATCACTGAAGCAAATTATACCGTGTGCTGGGATTTGTTAGAAAAGCGCTTTAATAACAAGAAATATCTCGGTGGTTGTATCATGAATAGGTTGTTTAGTATGCGTCGCTTAACCACAGAATCGGGTAACTTGAAACAATTATACGACACAACTAACGATTGTTTAAATGCAATGACAAATCTTGAGGTTGACGTCAGTTCGTGGGATGTTCTCATTATCCACATGCTAACTTTCAAATTAGACCCAATGACGCGCTGAGAATGGGAATTGAAGGTTCAGAACGATCCTTCAGTAGAGTTCCCGACTTATGCTCAATTTAAAGAATTTATAGAAGGACGTTATAGAGCTCTAGAAAATCTAGAACGAAAAGGTTCGGCACACAACGATAACAATTCATCCAATCGACACCAGGCAAAGGTACATTTAGCAACCGATGACGAGACAGTGCTCTGTGAGTTTTGTTCGGAAGTTCACAAGCTCTGCTATTGTAAGAAGTTTGCCAAGTTGGAGAAAGAGCCAACATCCGAGTGCCATCACTGCGACGCGAGCGACCACTCAGGTCCGCACACGCTCACCGAGTGTCCGGCGTGGGAGACGCCGAGGCGGGAGCTTGTGGCGGCCCTGGGAGTGAGAGTTCTCACGCTCTCCACCTTGCTCGCGGCGATGGTCCGCTGCGCGGATGCGTGGGCGGCCGGCGCCTCCTTCTGCGAGCAAGTAATGCTCGTGAAGGAGGTGGCGGGGCGGGAGCGGCAGCGGGAGCGACGAAGGATCGCAAGCCAAGCTGCCCGCGTTCGAAGGCAACTCGGGCGTCGGAGGTCGATGAACGACCTCCGCCCCCCATGAACGCCGGCCTGGGGGTGACAGGTGGAGCCGCCTGTCACTCTGGCAGAAGCAGGCCGCGGCGGTGGCGCGCCTAGCGCGCCTCCCCGTTTCCGGGGTCGAGTTGGGGACTCTGTAGTCCCCACACCCGAGACGAGGGCCAGATCGCGAGAGATGGCCCTGGGTCGGCCGGGGTGCGAGGGATATGCCTGTCAACCTCACCTTCGGCAACCAAATCGACCCACAGGCGGTGTGCGTTTTAGTCGGTTCGAGTCCGACATAACCTCCTCCACCGGCTCCGGTGGGGAGGTATTTGTGGGGATTTTGCGCACGTAAAAAAAAAAAAGAAGTTTGCCAAGTTAAGTGTAGACACACGACAGGAGTTTGTCACCCAGAACAAAATGTGCTTCAATTGTCTGGGCGGGAATCACATGATAAGGCAATGCGAAAAAAAACCACATGTCGTATTTGCAAAAAACGACATCACTCTTTGCTACATCCAAAACCAAATGAGAATATTCATGGAGCTAAAGGTAAGCAAGGCTACCCACCACTATCGAATGATGGTTCCAAAGCAGGAGGGTCAGGCGATTCTCCTAAAACAGAAAACGTGACTGCATGTCTATCTACAGGGCAGCACTTAGAACAAAGACAAGTTTTACTAGCCACGGCGCTAGTAAATGCTGAGTCGAGATCAGGCGACTTCAAGATCGTCCGAGCTTTATTAGATCAGGGCTCACAGGCATCTTTCATCACCGAAAACGCGGCACAACTGTTGAGGCTAAAAAGATATCCAGCAAGAAGATTAATATCGGGATTAGGCAGTGACTATGTATTGAAGAGCATAACTTCATATCTTCCAAATAGGAAGGTAAAACCAACCGATTGGTTAGAGATCAAAAATATTAAACTCGCAGATCCACAGTTCTATACACCCAACAAAATCGATCTTTTGTTAGGCGCAGAAGTCTATAGTCAGATTTTAAGGGATGGCGTGAAACGATCTCCATCACAAAAACTGATCGCACAAAATACTTCCTTTGGGTGGATCGTTTCCGGTCTTGTAAAGTCAGATCAAGGTCCCAGATCAATAACGGTTATGCATACTCACGTTTTCGAGGATGACCTTCTTCGAAAATTTTGGGAAATTGAAGAACCGTCAGTATCCTTGGAGAAGATGTTTACCGAGGAAGAACGGCGATGTGAAGAATTGTTCAAAGCCACTACTCAGCGTGATGCAAGTGGACGTTATGTTATCAGACTCCCATTTCGAGAGACTGAACCGCCGTGTGTGGGTGGTTCCCGAGACATCGCGTTGAAAAGATTCAAGGGGCTGGAAAGAAAGTTCAAACGAGATACTGATCTCAAACATAAGTATACAGAGGTTATAAAAGAGTATCAGCAATTAAAATCACATGAAGCCTGTGGAAAAAGAGGACAAAAAGAAGGAAGTTGCGGTGTACTTACCTCATCACGCCGTAGTCAGAGAGGACAAAACTACCACCAAGGTGCGAGTAGTTTTCGATGCTTCCTGCAAGAACAACAAGGGAGTATCGTTAAACGATACGCTGATGATTGGACCGACGCTACAACCCGAGTTGAGACACACGATTTTAAGATGGCGGGTTCATCCAATTGGGTTAGTAGCCGATATAATAAAAATGTATCGCCAAGTTCGCGTAGCTGAAGAAGATCAGTCCTTCCAAAGGGTTGTTTGGAGGGATCATCCTGGAGAAGAGATCAAAGACTACGAACTCCTCACAGTGACTTTCGGTACAGCTTCAGCGCCTTATCAGGCAGTTAGAGCGTTGCAACAGGTAGCTTACGACGAAGGAGATCAATACCTGCTTGCAAAGGAACGAGTCTTGGACGCGTTCTATATGGACGACTTACTTACCGGTTGTCAGACTGTCAAAGAAGGCGTGGAAGTACACCAACAGATGTGTGAGTTGCTGAAAAAAGGAGGTTTCGAGCTTCAAAAATGGAATAGCAACGATAAATACCTGCTAAAGATGATCACTGAAAACAAAGAAGAGGAGAAAGACAGAGAGATCAAACTAGATGAAACAATAAAGATTCTAGGACTTACCTGGAAGCTGGATCACGATGAGATGAAGTACACGGTGAAGCTGCCACCCTCGACGACTGGACCTGAAACTAAAAGGAGTGTCATATCAGAGATTGCACGACTATTTGATCCTTTAGGGTGGATAGCGCCTGTCGTGATACTAGCAAAGATCTTCATCCAGAAATTGTGGCTATCGGGTATAGGATGGGACGAAGAAGTTCCGGAAGAACTTTTAAGAGAGTGGAAAACTTACCATTCGGATCTTGTTCAGCTGTCGGACTGTAAAATCCCCAGGTGGTTGCACACGAGGAACGATGATGCGGTGGTTGAACTGCATGGATTTTCAGACGCCTCGAAGATGGCCTACGCAGCAGTAGTTTACACGCGAGTTGTCTCAAAGAACGGTGAAGTTCACGTGGCACTACTTACAGCTAAGACAAAGGTGGCACCAATAAAACAACGGAGCATTCCCAGGTTGGAATGGTGTGGTGCATCCATGCTCACACAATTGTTGGGGGAAATGGCTGCCGTCCTGAAAATCCCAAAAGATCACGTTCATGCATGGACCGACTCAACCATCGTATTAGCTTGGCTCAACAAACACCCCAGCCATTGGAAGACTTTTGTGGCCAATCGCGTCTCGGACATACTGAGCCATCTAGATGCGTGTCAGTGGGCACATGTATCCACAAAGGATAACCCAGCGGACTGCGCTTCGCGTGGAGTTCAACCATCAAACCTAGCTGATAACACGTTGTGGTTCACTGGGCCAAAGTTTCTAAAAGAGTCAACCATTGTGTACAGCAAGCCAAAGGAGTTGAAAACAGATTTAGAACAATCTCCCTTAAAGGCACACGTGGGTGCTGTGGAGACAGACTCATCAGATCAATGGTGGAGTAGATATTCGTCACTTCGCAAGCTGCTGAAAGTGGTTGCGTACTGCAGACGCTTTCTGCATTATAAGAAGAACACGCCTCAGCCAAGGCATCTCAAGATGGTTGAAATTCAGGATGCATTAACCTGCTGCATAAAAAGATGTCAAAGCGAAGAATTTGGCACTGAGATAGGTGTGTGGAGGAACGAGGTGATATGTTCCTACAACACAAAGGGAGAATCCTCCGACCAGGCAAGGTGATCACGCCTGGCGGGCCGAGGCCCGCCAGGCGTGATCACCTTGCCTGGTCGGAGGATCCTCCCTTTGTGTTGGAGGAACATCACACCTCGTTCCTCCACAGTGGTGACCCCGACGTGACCTCCGGTCTTGGAGGGGAGTGATGTGGCGATGCCACATGTACCCAGCGCCATCTAGCGACAGCAAGCAGAACTTCTGCGAATCCTACATCGCGCAAGTAAAGTTCTCGCGCTGGGAGAACATGTATACTTCAACCCAACGACAATCGTTGGGCCGCGGCCCGCCAGGGTGATGTGGCGATGCCACATGTACCCAGCGCCGCGTACGTACGTAACTACGAATCCTACATCGCGCATGTAAAGTTCTCGCGCTGGGAGAACATATGTACATCGTCCCAACGACAATCGTTGGGCCTCGGCCCGCCAGGCGTGATCACCTTGCCTGGTCGGAGGATCCGCCCTATGTGTTGGAGGAACATCACACCTCGTTCCTCCACAGTGGTGACCCCGACGTGATCTGATCACGTAACCTTCGCTGAACATATCATCAGCATTCTCATCGTCACATCACATTCACTTCTCCCGCATGAGCGGTAATCAAGTCTTCGCCATCCAGCAATTTCGGCCCATACAAGGATACCACAGCATGCAGCGACCGCTGCATCCTGGTTACCCTTCGGCCTCACCTGCATCTAAGGCATACAGTGCACGTACATACGGTCTACGTAAGAAGAGGACATCTCTCCCGTCTACGTGGCAATTCGCCCCAATACACGGGGGACTTACCTCGCTTAATCGAGGATTCGCCCCGTCACTGCCGAGGACTCACCTCGCCCCACTGGCGGCTCGCCGAGGATTCATCTCGATGCATCGAGCCCCAGCTAAAGGCGTTTCACAGCAGGACCGCAGCACCGCAGCACCGCACTTGTCCCGCGTCTTCGGGACCAGCGGTAGTCCCGACTCACTGGGACTAGCGAGGAAGACTGTTCCACTAACGGAATAAGCGGCGTCCAGTTCTGACGAAACGGAACTACCCAAGACTGGAAATGGCATGCTCATCAAGAGAGCTTAGACAGCCGACTCATCGCGAATCAACCTCCGGTCTGGAGGGGAGTGATGTGGCGATGCCACATGTACCCAGCGCCGCGTACGTACGTAACTACGAATCCTACATCGCGCATGTAAAGTTCTCGCGCTGGGAGAACATATGTACATCGTCCCAACGACAATCGTTGGGCCGCGGCCCGCCAGGCGTGATCACCTTGCCTGGTCTGAGGATCCTCCCTTTGTGTTGGAGGAACATCACACCTCGTTCCTCCACAGGTGAATTGCAGGAAAGGAATTGCGTGAAATTCAAGAACAGCAAAATTAAGTCACTGACACCTTACCTAGACGCAAAGGGTGTGTTGAGAGTTGGAGGACGGCTTGATGGCGCTCAGCTAAATGAAAATACAAAGCATCCAATTGTGATGCCCCACAACTCTCATCTGACGCATTTGTTGGTGGCAGATGCGCATGACAAGACTTTGCATGATGGGCCACAGCTCATGATGTGCTATTTGCGTACTACGTACTGGATCTTAGGGGTAAAGGGCCTAGTAAGGCAGTACGTACGCAAATGTGTGGTATGTGCAAAGTGTCGTGCTGAGGTCAAAAATCAGTTTATGGGCTCATTACCATCAGCTCGAGTCAAACCAGCCAGACCTTTTCTAAATACTGGTGTTGACTACGCGGGACCCATAAATATTAGAATGACAAAGGGCCGCGGCCACAAATCATACAAGGGGTATATCTGTGTTTTCGTATGTATGGTCACGCGAGCCATTCATCTCGAAGTCGTAAGTGACATGACGACTCAGGGATTCATTGCTGCGTTCCGTCGTTTTGTGGCAAGACGAGGCCATTGTGCACATATTTGGAGCGATAATGGCACAAATTTTGTGGGTGCGGCAAAGGAACTCAAAGAATTAGCGAACATTTACAGTCCATTGTAGAAAACCTGGAAATGGGTGGGACAGAGTGGCATTTCATACCCCCCCACTCCCCAAATTTTGGTGGGCTGTGGGAAGCGGGCGTCAAGTCCACCAAATATCATATCAAAAGAGTAGTCGGAGATTCAACGCTAACCTTCGAGGAAATGACCACGTTCCTTAGTCAGGTAGAGGCTTGCCTGAATTCAAGGCCTATGATGGTGGTGAACACTGAAGATCCGGGTGAGCCAGAGCCTTTGACTCCGGGACATTTTTTGATCGGAGAACCGTTAGTGGTAGTACCTGGGACAAGCTACGAGGCGAATAATGTTAGCACACTTACTCGTTGGCAAATGGTACAGAAGATGGTTCAAGGTTTCTGGCGACGATGGTCGCAAGAGTACTTAACTAGTCTGTTACATCGGTACAAATGGGCGTACAAAACACCAGAACCGAATGTCGGTGATTTGGTCTTAATTAAAGAAGACGACTTACCTCCAAGCCGGTGGATGCTAGGCCGTGTAGTAGACAAACATGCGGGTTCTGATGGCATCACGCGGGTAGTCACTGTCAAAACCAAAGGTTCTTTGGTTAAAAGACCGACTTCAAAGCTGTGTATATTACCAGTAAATGACTGATTATGTGATTTAGAATTAAGTCCTGAACTTTATTTTGTTAAATTGCTATAGAGTTTTTGGAGTTGTATTTACGGTTTGTTGTTGTATTTATAGAATATTTACAGTTATTTACATTTTCACAATTTATATTTACCTAGTTTGTAGAGTTCAGACTTGATCTGACTTGTCTTTTCGATTGACTAGTCGATATTTATGTTCAAGTTTTCTTAGACTTATAAGTGGTTCTTTTTTGATCATTTGGATTTGTTTCCTTTAAAGTTAAGGACATAGTTTTTCAATATGTCCTTGGCGGGCGGTATGTTAAAGCCATGGTTAACTTAAGAACCTAAGTATATTTTTTGCTAGAGTTTAATTACATTACTTGTCACTAGATGGCGTTGTTTGGTTGCGCCTATTATTTCTGAATCGCGCTAGCGAGATCGCGCCGCAGTATATTTAAGTTTGAAGTGAAATTCAGTTCATTATAAATCTTTACCTACCCTAACGCTTACGTGTTTCTTTTTTGATTCCTTACTCCTTCCCTACTACCCCGGACCACCCAGAGGTTCCCTGTACAATCCGTACAATAGGTAAACCCTAAATAATACCAATATAGCTCTATATTTAAGACTTTCTAGTGATGGTTTTCCAGCAATTCAAGTATTAACTGTTGACGTACGCGAGAAAAACAAAAGGCCCTACGATGCTACCCTGTGGAACTCCAGCTGAGATCGATAGGATTTTTCAGTCATGTGATGTCCAATTTTAGCATATTAGGATTGGTTTGAAAGATATGACCGGAATATACGGGGTGCAACAAAACGAGTAGGTATAATTTTCACAACAGAACGGAAACAGTATTAATAATAATAATAATAATAAATCATTTATTTCAGGCAATAATAGAAAAGTTACAGGATGTTAAAAAACTTATTCTACGGCCCATAAATATATACCTTAAAACTAAAAATACATATAATATATCTTAACCTAAAGCACACGTAATGACGTCGACGTGTCACGGGGCGGGGTGTCGCGTGTCGGCAGGCGTCCTCGGAAGCGCCGAAACTTCACCCCCGTCGGCCAAAAGTCAGGACGCAGGATGGTAGCGGTGTGGCTGTTTGGAACTCGCACCACAAAAGAGTTGAAGCTCACGTTGTGACGAGAGTCCAGCTTCTCCACCCTTAAGCCCATCCCGGTTTTCTTTTGGAGATAGTTCGCGACGTCTACGATCTTCACGCTGTGATGTACACGAGATACGTAGACCATCGTCGAAGGGACCTCTGCGCGGAACTGCTGCTCAATGCTCCTCGCTGCAGTACCACACTGGTTCTTGCGGGAGGACTTCTTCTTCTTCTCAACAACTTTGAAGTCCTCCACATTACAAGGCTCCTTCCCCGGCGCCTTGACGGATGCAGTGTTGCACTGAGTGACACTACACTGTCGTCTCTTTGTTGGTACGGCTGTAGGGGTGCTGGCCGTAACAGCTGCGTAGTCACGTGGATGAGGAACTTGCAACGTGATATTCGGCCTCTTCACGGGTGAAGAAGGGGCAGCGGGGGCGGCGGGGCGCGCGATAGTGTTCGCGGCACGCTCCTCGGCCATCGGCGACTCAGGCGAATCAAATTTTGCTGACTCGAAACTGTAAATGACGCATTCTGCGCGCCTCGTCGTACGTTGACATTATTAGAGGCTACATTATGTGACGTACTAGTTGTACTACTGTTACGGAGTAGCAATAATTCCGCCTGTAGTCCACTGATAGTTTTATCAGAAGCCTCTAATTTTGCCAACACATCAGCAAGGCTGGACTTCAAGAACGTGATGTCCTTGAGAAGTCTTGTGACATCTACGTGGTCGAATCCCACCGGCGGAAGCTTGTGCAGCTCCCTTGCGACGAAATCTGGCACGTCATCCGGGTCGGTTTGCTTCAGCAGGGTGATGATGTCCTGCACACTTCGTTCCCCTCCATCCCTTCTGCGAGATGGCATCTGGGCAGTTTTGCCAACCGATTGGTATAGCAGCGCCGTCCCGCTGCAGACCTCCTCTTCCTTGAAATTGGACTTGCAGATCTGCAGGATGCTGATCTCGTCCATAGTGTCGACTGCATTCTGGATGAACGCCAGTAACTCGTTCACTATGATCGCCTTGTTGGTAGCCATCGTGGCGATGTAGGGCAGCGGCGTCCGAGCGGCGCGTTTCGCGAATTAATTATTTTTATTAATTAATTACGAAGCTATGCATTAGTGAGACGCGACCGTCGCCGACCGCGCATCACAACCGACCCTTACTTAAACGTCTTGGATTGCAGATTAAGTCAAGAAACACTGACGTTACGGGTCCTTTCGAACTGACAACAGAATTCCCCGAGGACAATAATCTGTTTATGTAAAATCCTGTAAATACATTATTTGTGATTTAAATAGTCAATATCATCATCACGTCATCGTATAATTTAGTGAACTTCGTTATAATAAAAAAAAAGTAAAACACAAAATTCCCAGGAAGTGAAAGATATGTGTAAGGATCGTAGCAGGGAAACATGTAGTCTCTGTGTCTGCCTACCCCACTGGAAAGAGGCATGAGTGCGTGCCTGTATAGTATAAGTATGTGTATAGTATTAAGTATAAAACAATGTATGATTCGTCGAATGCTTGAAAGCGATGAACTAAACACAATGTTAATTCATGAAAACAATATTGTGGTACTAAGGATTTTAACGATTCTATTATGAAATCAATTAGTATATGCGTTTACTATAAATCAATACATTAATTTAGGTGTAAATGCTTTATTAGCAAAAACCTTGACGAAAAGACGCTACACTCCACATAATCCTCATTAAACAAAACGCTTCTAATGTCAAAAGTGTCAGAATAACATAACAAATGGCACTAATGGCAGCATATTTGGCGTCTTTTGTAGAATTAGACATTCTATCAATATTTTTCTATGTAAAATCCCATTGTAAATATTTATTTACGCCATATAATTTATAAGATATCGTATTTAAATTAATATTAGTGCAATGAGGGCCATTATTTGTAAACAGACGCTTCTTCAAGCTTAACAGAGATAGTTTATTAATTTGTGAAGAACATCTAATATTTTATAGGTCTATCTTGAACCGCGAATCTATGAAATTCAAGTTTTTATTTATGTATTGAAAAGTTTAATTTATAACATGGAGAACGTAAAAGTATGTCGCATTTGTTTGATTATGGATGTTAAAATGCATCATTTGGAGTCATACCCCTTAAATACATATTTTGAGACCCTGTTAACTGGAAATACAGTAAGTTGAACATTTCCATATATTATAACTAAAACTTGTATATTTTAACGGTAATTTTAACTGAGTGCGAACAAATAAGTGGATTAGATTTGAGCAGTGATAGTTGCTAGACTTCTGTAAGATTCAAAAACTATAATTTATGGTATTCTGAGACTTTTTATTATTATTATGTCCACAATAATGGGCTATTAGGTTGTACGATAAGGGTTGTTATTGCTGGCAATGTGAATGTAAGTGATTGAAAGACAGAATAAAGGGTTTCTGATAATTATGTACTAATTAAACAAACAAACAATTTTCTCTCTTGTCATAGTTGAACAGTCAATTTCAAAATTTACCATGAGTGAAGTCAAAGCAGGTCGACTAGTTATATATTATAAAATATAATTAATTTTATTCTTTTTATTATTAAACATTAACATTTATCTGTCTATTTATCTAACATTAATCAAAAAATAATTAAGTAAATAAAACATAAGTTATAAATATATTTGAGTGCCCTAACTAATCAAAGTTTTGTTGCAGATATTAACTATTGGTAACTCACCACCATATGCGTGTTACGAGTGTGCGGTATTGATCAAAAAGTTTTACTTTTTTAAACAAAAGTTTCTGAGGAGTCAAGCTGTACTCTATGGATTAATAGGTATTGATGGCAAGGTATGCTTCCATTTCTTCTTCTATTAATATTATAAGTTTGAAAGTTTGTGAAGATGTTTATTGTTCAATCATACAATGGCTGCATGGAATAATACATGGGCTGCTCTTTATCCTGGCAATAGGTTGAACCTGGGTGAATCCACATAGGAATTTGTTGTTAATCAAATAAATAGGAGTGTGTTTTTGTAACATTGCAATAACTTTTAAAAAAATGCATATAAATAATAATATAATAATATAATATAATAGGTATATTCCACAACATTCTACACAACGCTATCTAGACCCATGGTAAGCATAGCTTAACTAGCTTGTGTTATGGAATCTAGAATGCGGATAAACGTACTTAGATACTTTTTTTTTGTAAATACATACATATTATACATAGAAACACCCAGACCAATGCAAATATACATATTTACATACTAGGGTTGTAACGGAGGCCTTCTTAACGGAGGCGGATGCGAAGGCGATGAGTTTCACTTCCGCGGATGCGGAGGTTAACGGAGGCGGAGGCGAAGGTGAAAGTGGATGTAAATAAAATAGTAATTTAAGGTTCAAAAGTTTTCATATTAAATACTTAACACTTAAGTAAACATTTGGAACATAAAGTAAAAATTTTAAGTTAACTTTTTTGTAATCAAAATTAGTAATCAAAATTAAGGAGAGGTAAATTAAATTTGACAAACAATAGTTTTGCGGCTTTATCACCTTCCAAACGATTTCTAAGGGATTCATAAATTAATCCAGCTGAACTAAATAATTGTTCACTTGGCACTGAACTTGGCGGCGCCGATAAGTTCGTGCGAACGATGGGAGAAAAAGCTTTATATTTATTGTTATTTCTCCACCACAATAATGGATCATCGTCTAATTTGAGTCTGTTTTCTTTATTATATTCATTAATTAAAATTTACCATATCATGAGGTTACTATTGCTGTCGTCATTTTCAGTTTCCTCTTCACTGTCACTGTGATTTGTCAACATGTCTGCCAGATTCGAATGCACGCTTTGTGTTGGTGAAAAGGTATTGCTATATGATTACGTAAATAAAACTCCGTTACAACTACGCAAAAATTGTGCGGAGGCGGAAGCGGAGGCGAAGGTACGATTTCTTGCGGAACTTCCGCAGTAACGGAGGCGGAGGCGAAGTTCCGTTACAACCCTATTACATACATACATATAATCACGCCTTTATCCCTGGAGGGTTAGGCAGAGAGAGGCACATTTCACCAATCACTGAATACTGTCTCACGTAATAGGATTGAGCCTATTGCCCTATTCCCGGCACTGTTGATGACTCAAGCCATGCATTTGAGACTGAGTCTGGGTTGTATATATCTGTCTGATGTTAAATCCCTATCCCTTAGTCGCCTTGTATGACACCTCATGGGAAGAGATGGGGTGGTCCAAATTATACTTTGCCTGGAACCGTGGTTCGGCGGGAACCATTCATATGAAAGTATACACTAAAGCTTATACAATAAAAATTTGATAATTTTTCTCTGTATATTTGTAACAGATAATCAACAGCTGAGTTAATTTTAATAGGCTTTTCAATCGAATTTAAATTCTTTATTTCTTAAAATATTGCAGCGTAAATTTTAACGTTAATTCTGCTTAAAACTAAGTTTACCATCTCTCCCTAGGCACTAGTGGAAATTGGGGACTCTGTGGTCCCCACACCCGAGGAAAAGGCCAGATCGAGTAGGGATAAGCCTGTTAACCTCACCTTCGGCAACCAAACGACCCACAGGCGTCGTGCGTTTTAGGTGGTTCGAGTCCCACAAAACCTCTCCCACCGGCTCCGGTGGTGGGGGGTATCCGTGAGGACTTTACGCACAGAAAAAAAAAGGCGCTAGTGGAGAAGAAACGGCGCAACAAACTCCACTGTAGATTGATATTGGTATAAATTGTTATCACAGATTACCTAAGAACTTCGGAACTTTGGCTATATTTTAGAAAAAATCATAGTTTACATGGACCTAGTCCTAAGCGCTAGTATTATCTTGGGTCGGCCGGGGTGCGAGGGATATGCCTGTTAACCTCCACCTTCGGCAACCAAAATCGTGTCAGGCGTCGTGCGTTTTAGTCGGTTCGAGCCCGACATAACCTTTCCCACCGGCTTCGGTGGTGGGGGTATACGTGGAAATTTTAATTTTAGTAAGAAAAAGGACTAGTATGTTATGTTATTACATAACATAACATAAACTCACGCCTATATCCCTGAAGGGATAGGCAGAGGTGCTACCATCCACATTTCGCCAGTTTATGTTTAGGTCCCAATGTAATAGGCGGTGAGCCTATTGCCATTAACCGGGCATTTATAAACCTGCGATAAATATACACATAACTTCGAAAAGCCTCGAAAAGTCATTGGTTTGTGCCATGGTAAAACCTGGGATCGAAACCGAGACCCATACCACTAGGCTACCGCGGCTAAAACTAGTATTATTATATTTTATTTTTTTTGTTAGGTACCTTAGCTATAAAAATACATTTAAATTTTTTTAATTTTTTTATTATAAAATTGATTCCTTCATCCACAGGTGGATCCCTCGGAGCTGGAACAAATAGACCGTCAAGGTTTAATATTATCGTCAAACATATCTACCAATTCCTTACCTTCTATCAGCTTAGACAGTGATACCCTCGTTAAAGAAGAAACTGAGATTGAACATACATCTAATATATCTAAAGATGATGGTAGTGTTAAAGAAGAAGATGATTATGACCTGTTATGTGCAGAAAGGAGTATGTCTAGTGATGATGATGAGCCGCTGTCGGTACAGAAGGAGAAGAAGAATAAAGACAGCATAGAGAGCTTGAAAAGAGAAGATGAGATCGATGAAGAATTGGAAGGAGTTCTTTGGAAAAGTGAAGGATTAGAAG
Organism: Eilema griseolum; assembly: GCA_963662185.1. Lineage (NCBI taxonomy): Eukaryota > Metazoa > Arthropoda > Insecta > Lepidoptera > Erebidae > Eilema > Eilema griseolum. The sequence continues at coordinate 21,982,576 of OY759245.1, forward strand.
TTAGTACTTTGTATATTTTTTAATTTGTATCAGATTAGGGTGCAACTGCAAATTAATGTACCAGCAGGCACATGCTGTAAGAATGTTTCAAACGAACTCGACGGCTGAATCCGCGATGAGATTTCAATTTCGCATGCTCTCAATTTAGTGACGGCACAATTTCGAGTAGACAAACTGTCGACTTGTGCTCGACAACGTGACGTCACCAAAAGTTACAGCATGTTAATAAATTTAAATCTCACTGTGGAGTCTGTTCGATCGTTCCAAATGGTCTTACAGCATGTGCCTGCTGGTACTGCTGTAGAACAGATGAAGCTCAGATGTAAGTTGCTTCGAGGGATTTTAGCGCCAACACGAATTTATTTATTTATTTATTATTTTATTTTCCGAAATTGGTTTGAATTCGAGTTTTTATGTATAAAAATTGTGGATTTTTAAACATAACGTCTTTGACAACGCACTCAGGTGTTGAAAAGTGGCATATTACAGTGAATTGTGAGTTTTCGTGTTGGTTCCAAATCACCCTAGGGAGGTTCTAGTAAAGTCCCCACAACTTTACTGAGATCATTTCTATGATCATCATCAACAACAACCATTCCAAAGTATCGCAACTTGAAAAACGTAACATTGGCGTCCATTAATAATTTTAAAGACATTTACTTGACATTGGTACAATTGCGGCGATTCGCTGCAGAAGGCATCAAAAATAAAAGAAGTAGAAATAATTTGCTTCAACAATCCAGTAGAAATTAATAACAGAATGCTCTAAAGAGCAAACTTATTTTTTTGAGATGCATACTTCCTTTTAGAGACTTAGGTGGCAGACAAGCATATAACCCACCTAATGGGAAATTACTGCCATGGTCGATGCCAGTGATCCCTGGGTTGTTGGTCGTTTAACTTTTTATTTCTCTTTTCAGGGCGTCGACGATGATAGCATAACATGCAGTCGACCGCCGGTGGTTAGGAAACGAGGCCGGCCTAAAAAAAATGAGACTCCAAAGAAAAAAGTAAAGCGTAAAACTAATCATGGTGTACCATTCACGGATATCGCCTTTGATTTAGGGGATTTCATCACAGTTATTAATTTATCGGTGAGTAGAGACAACTATTTAGAATTTAGTTAAACTATCATGGTCACTTACATCAGTATCAAAATAATCGGGATATTTACCATGTTGCATTGTTTTGAGTTTCCGGTATTTCGGCGCTGTTGCAAGCACCATGATCACGGAGGAACTGGAGTAGTGCACAGAGAAAAAATCTTTTAGGAGTAAATATATCGATCTACCCTCGTATCTGCACTACCACTGGTTTCACTCTCACTACAAACTCGCACCCGATCTAGATCACGTTCACGACACACGATGCTTACCATATCCACTCGCGATTTTGTTTTGGCTATATAATATCGGAAACTCAAAACAATGCAACATGGTAAATATCCCGATTATTTTGATACTGAAGTTATTTAGAATTGTCGCTCAGAAGGCAAATTCTCGTACACTAACTTGACTACAATAATGTTAACGGGATATTTCATGGTATAGGTACATACCTACATACCTTCGATTTGCTCGACGTGTTGACCAGGTAACTGCCGGTATAACCTAAAACCAAAGGTATATATGTGTGGAGGAATGAAGTGTTATGTTCCACCGACACAAAGGGTGGATTCTCCAACCAGGCAAGGTGATCACACATGAAATTAGGGATTTACCTGTGTATAAATTTAAAAATATAGTTAAAAGTAAATTGTGCCATAAATGCTATTATAAAATCCAAGAATACTTGGATGATAAACAAGCTTGGAAATTAGCTGTTCGCTCAACTATGCTACTCAAGTAAATTGTTGTATTTAGATTAAGTAGACTAAGTGTATGTTTGTAAATAAACAAAAAAAAAGAAATGCCCGCTTAGTTTCTTGCCGGAGTCTTCTCAGGTCGGGGCCGCGTTTCGAACCGGTGGTCCATTTACTAAACTGATATTCATGTTCCTTTTTGTTGACGTTTTGTAAGTTCCGATATAATGGTCTATACAGAATAAATGATTTTTGACTTTTGACTTTTGACACCTGGCGGGCCGCGGTCCTATGATTGTCGTAGTAATGATGTACATATATTGTACCAGCGCGAGAACTTCACTTACGCCATGTAGAATTCCTAGAGACGTCCTCATTCGGTGTGCTGTACCTAGATGGCGCTGGGTACATGTGGTATCGCCACATATTTACCTATACCATGATCGCGTTAATTCTCGTAAACATTATTGTAAATTCTCGTATCTCTCTATTCAGCATCATCCTCATAGAGACGTATTTTCCTGATTGCATCTGAGGCCAACGTGAACTCGCGCGGGGCTCATGTTCCGTCTTCCCGCTCTTCCTGGGCCACTTCGCACGATCTTGGTTGTCCATGGTAGTGAGACTATTGGCACGAATGTCACCCTGTATGACCTCAAGCCAGTACTTCCTGGCCTATATATTGTCCCTGGACCCGGCGAAGGCGCCATTTCTAGGCCAGATTGCCTAAAAATTCAAAATTCAGTCGCGATCTAATTTCAAACTCTCATATGTCAGAAATAGTATTCTCGTAACACAGCACAGCCTCCGTGGTGTGGCAGTTGTGAATGCGGCCTCTACGCAGGAGGAGCGGGTTCGATCACCGCTCAGTGCAAATATTTGTATGTATGAATATAGGTATTTGCATTGGTCTGGTCGTGCCTCAGAAATCACGTTAAGTCGTCAGTCCTGGTTGCCATGCCAACATGTATGGCAGTCGTTACGGGTAGTCGGGACCCTAAAAGTCCAATAACTGGTCTAGCTGCAATGCTTGCATTCGCCGTTGGTTTGTGGAGGTCATGTGGCAGTCGCTTCACGGAAAATATCGAAGTTTACCCAAATCCGCAGTTAGACTGGTAAAGCGGACCCCAGACTCTGAGGTGAAAGCATCGGATGCGACTGGGATTAACGCTAAGAGAAAGAAGAGAAATATTCTCGTAACACAATATTCAAAAAAAGACACTGACATCTTGATAACAAGAAAAGAAAGAAAAAAAAAATCTTTGACATTTAAGATACCTACACAATGTAATAGAACAAAGAATTTAATTAATCTTTTTTGATATTTCGATGATTGAGAGAAGATCGAGGCAACGAACAGATTCTTATTACAAGAATTGTCCTTCAGTTTGAAGTATATTATTTTTTACATTTTAAAGCATTTAGTATGCTAACTATTCAAATCGATTAAGATAGAGAAAATTAAATCGGTTCAGGCGGGAATCAAACCCGCGAAGACGTTGAAGTCGCCGCAAGACGGATATGATTTTTTGAAAAGGGCTTGGAAAAATATTTCTCTATTCCTTATAGTTTCGAATTCGACCATCAAATCCCTTTTGAAAAATTCACCCTGTATAGGAAAATTCGGATGACTTCAGACGAGGTTCGGTGGCTCAGGGATCAGAACGTTCCCTCTGTAAGGGAAAGATCGTGGGTTCGAATGCCGCCTGAACTGATAAAAAAAATTCTATCTTAATCAACATTTTTTTTTCTTTTTGTAAACAATGACGTTTGACGTTTAAAAACCATTAGGTAGAAGAACAAATAGAAGAGATAAACAAAAGGAAAGAGACGTCAAACTACCTGAACTCTCCGTACCAGTGCAACTTGTGCTACAAAGGGTTCATAGACACCCACGCGTGGAAGCACCACGTCGGGAAACACTCCCCGGTAAGTCTTATGTGTTGTAATACTGGGTACACGTGAACCCATTCCTAACTAAAGCACTTTAGCTTGGAAAGAGACGTCGAACTGCCTGAACTCCCCGTACCAGTGCAACTTGTGCTACAAAGGGTTCATAGACACCCACGCGTGGAAGCACCACGTCGGGAAACACTCCCCGGTAAGTCTTATGTGTTGTAATACTGGGTACACGTGAACCCATTCCTAACTAAAGCAGTTTAGCTTGGAAAGAGACGTCGAACTGCCTGAACTCCCCGTACCAGTGCAACTTGTGCTACAAAGGGTTCATAGACACCCACGCGAAAGCACCACGTCGGGAAACACTCCCCGGTAAGTCTTATCTGTTGTAATACTGGGTACACGTGAACCCATTCTTAACTAAAGCAGTTTAGCTTGGAAAGAGACGTCGAACTGCCTGAACTCCCTGTACCTGTGCAACTTGTGCTACAAAGGGTTCATAGACACCCACGCGTGGAAGCACCACGTCGGGAAACACTCCCCGGTAAGTCTTATGTGTTGTAATACTGGGTACACGTGAACCCATTCTTAACTAAAGCAGTTTAGCTTGGAAAGAGACGTCGAACTGCCTGAACTCCCTGTACCTGTGCAACTTGTGCTACAAAGGGTTCATAGACACCCACGCGTGGAAGCACCACGTCGGGAAACACTCCCAGGTAAGTCTTATGTGTTGTAATATTGGGTACACGTGAACCCATTCCTAACTAAAGCAGTTTAGCTTGGAAAGAAATCTGTACCAGTGCAACTTGTGCTACAAAGGGTTCATAGACACCCACGCGTGGAAGCACCAGGTTGGGAAACACTCCCCTGTAAGTCTTATGTGTTGTGATATTAGGTACACGTGAACCCATTCCTAACTAAAACAATTTAGCGTGTAAACAGACACGGACACATGGAAAACTAACTGAAGAAACAACTCCTCTAAACGTAACATGATTACAATATAGGGTACACGTGAACCCATTTTCCTAGTTCAAGTAATTTAACTAAACTGCACACGATTCAATGACAACATATTTTCAAAACACGTGATTTGAATTTTAAAAAACGCCCATCTCAAAAAACCATCTTACAAAAATTTCAAAATTTAATTGTGTTGGTAAGCTCTTTAATTTTAATATAAGTACCTAGTAATATTTTGATTTAAGGGTTGACATTTGTGTACGATTTTGAATCCTTTTGACGCATACAACCTAGTCTAGGTCTAGAACCTTATGGTCGTCAGCGAGAGTGTAACACTTCTGGTGTTGTATACGTTCATAGGCCACGGTAACCACTTCCCAAAAGGTGGACCGTGTGCTTGTCTGCGACCTAAGTGGTTTAAAAAAAATGACGTAAAATACCAACTCATGATTTTCTGGTTTTATGCATATAAATTGGAATAGATACGTTTTGAATAAATAGTGAAGCATCAGCATAACATGTGACTAAAAATGTACTTATTATTTTGTACAGAGCGCTGGTGACGTAGAGTGTCCAATATGCAAGTTCAGGTTTAAAACCAAGCGCGCCCTGCAGAAACATTCGTCCAATCACGAGAAGAAATACGCCTGCAAATCCTGCCCCTACGTCTCATCTAATACGTAAGTAAATTTGTGTACACTGTCTGTATCTATAGTGATCGGCAAATAACTTGACAATGCATAAAGGTTTGCACATTACACCGACTCAACGCCGACTTTACTCCAACTCAACGCACAGTATGGCATTGAAATGTAAGCTTTATGTTATGTTTCATAAGAGTGAATTTGTCATCTTTAAAGGTAAAGGTATACAACGCGTGGCCCACGCGTTGTTCACCTATTAACTGTTACCGATCCGTTTGCAGCTCGTTGTAAACGAATTGGGCACGAGTTGGCAATAAGCACTTTGCACACTCTTTTTTTTTTGTTTTTTTTTTTTTATACCACTTAGTTGGCAGACAAGCACACGGCCCACCTGATGGAAAGTAGTTACCGTGGCCTATGGACGTCTGTAATACCAGAGGAGTCACAGTCGCGCTGCCAACCCTGTAAGTACAGAGTTTCTGTGCCGTCAGTAGAAGACAAATCAGGACAAGCCTTTAGTCTTCCCACTGTCGGCACAAATTCTCCAGTGGCTCGTGCTCAATCGTCAGAACACCGAGATCATGGCGCTTGTGACAGCGCCGAAATATCGGTTACTCGGAAAAAGCAATAAACATGGTAAATATACAACTATAAACACAAACAACAAATATAAACATCAAATCATACAACTTGACAATGTAGCCTAGCTGCGCAGAAACCTTTTTTTTAAACTTAGGTTTAACAAGCACACCTACCCGATGGAAGGTGGTTACCGCGACCTATGAACGTGTGCAACACCAGAGGAGCCACACCCGTGCTGCCGACCCTGTAAGAACGAAGAGTTTCTGTGCCGTCAGTGCAGAAGACACAATCAGGAAAAGCCTTTAGTCTTCCCACTGACAAATTCTCCAGTGAGCTCTGGCTACCCTACTCACCGCCGGGAACACAACTCGAGGTTATTATAGTCGCGGTATTCTGTAGGGCGGAGGTAATTCCCCAGTCGGACTGCTCTATTGGGACGGGGATAACGTCGTGTCCTACCTCCTAAGCTTTTCTTTGGTGTGCTTGCGAGACGGCGACCGCGTATACGCTGAACTTTTTTTTAACCAATTAACCAATCAGAGATTACCTAAAACCAACCACGTGCTCATAGGACTGTTGTATCCCACAGGACTCAAGCGAAACAGCATCAGGGATGGCACAAAGGAGTCACTTACAAATGCAAGTTCTGTGAGGATATTTTCACGTATGTATTTTTTCTATACTTTTTTGATGGGAAAGTAAGAATTAGACTCATTTACACGAAATGTGGTACACATATCATGATTTTATTATTATTGTTTATATATATGTCGTGTTTGGTATCAACTGAAAGGGCTTAGCACATCTCAAATATGTAAATAAAAAAAATATTTAAGACTGAAACCCGACTACTGAAAAATCACGCTATAAAAAGTATTAAACAAGAAAATATCAAGAATTACCGTGGTCGTAAGCCACTTAGTCTAACATAACAATACATCCTAGGGAAAAGTGGCATATGATGATCAGTGATAAAGTATGAGACAAAAAGTATCCTTGATATTTTTTGTCTCATACTTTAAATAGCGTGATTTTCTAGTAGTCGGGTTTTAGTTTTAAACTTAATTTTATCTTGCTCACTGGAGAATTTGTGCCGTCACGTCAGTGGGAAGACTAAAGGCTTGTCCTGATTTGTCTTCTACTGATTTGTCTTCTACTGACGGCACAGAAACTCTGTACTTACAGGGTTGGCAGCGCGACTGTGACTCCTCTGGTGTTACAGACGTCCATAGGCCACGGTAACTACTTTCCATCAGGTGGGCCGTGTGCTTGTCTGCCAACTAAGTGGTATAAAAAAAAATAAAAAAAAATCTTACCTTCTTTACGAAATTACTTACGCACATAATTATATATATGTCCGAACCAATTGAAAACTGAGATACGTTAAGCTTGTTAAAATAAAATATTTAAGAACTCATTAAATTAAAAATGATAAAAGATCAGTAAAAGCTGCTTCTGTTCTTACTTTATCGTTTTTATTCATTTTTAATTATCTACCCAACCTATAATAGTAAATGATTTGACTATTGAATACTATGACGTCACAATAAATTATTTCATACAAAGTTGCCTTATAACTCACCATTTTGACGTTTACTAAAAAGTAACTAATTTGACTAGTTAGTCAAATACCCTAATACTAGTATGTACTGTTTGGCCGTAGCGTATGGACGTCGTACATGAGCCACGTGCGTATCAAGCACCCGTCCGAGTTCATCTGCGGCATCTGCGGCTACTCGTACATCAGCAAGCTGGGGCTCGCCATGCACAAGACTATGATGCACAAGGACGTTATGGTTAGTATTAGGGGATATACGACTACCCTAAATATTATTTTAAAAGTAAGTTCTGATATCTTCCTCGTCCAGGGGAGACCACAGACACCGAGTGTCCGGCGTGAGAGATGCTGAGACGGGAGCTGGTGTACGGCCTTTGAAGTGAGAGTTCTCACGCTCGCTACCGTTATTCGAGTTCGCCATCTTTGATCGCTAAATGGATAATGTACTCGTAATCAAAATCGAAAGCAAAAGCAAAATCAATTTTAACACATAAAGCGATTAAATGAAAAATATATAATAAAATATACGGCGATGATTCGCTGCTCGGATGCGTGGGCGGGCTGGCGCCTCCTTCTGTGAGCAAGTTATGCTCGTGAAGGAGGAGGCGGGGCGGGAGCGGCAGCGGGGGCGACGCAGGATCGCAAGCCAAGCTGCCCGCGTACGAAGGCAACTCGAGCGTCGGAGGTCAATGAAAGACTTCCGCCCATCATGAGTGCAGGCTTGGGGATGACGAGTGGAGCCACCTGACACCCTGGTAGAAGCAGATGCGGTTCTCCGTTTCCGTGGAGGGTCAGATCGAGAGTGATGGTACTGGGGCAGCCTGGGTACGAGGAATGTGCCTGTCAACCTCATCTTCGGCAACCAACAACAAAGACCCACAGGCGTCGTGCGTTTTAGTCGGTTCGAGTCCGACATAACCTCTCCCACCGTCTCCGGCGGGGAGGTATCCGTTGACATTCTTCGCACGTATAAAAAAGGGAGACAACAGGACTGAAAAAAATCTGAAGTCGGCCTTCAGGGGAGACCCGAGACGGAATCCGAATTGAATGGCTCATTGCAATTTCTAGGAGAACGGCGAGACTGTAGAGGAAGATGGGCCATACTGCGAAGAGTGTGACGTCAAGTTCGTGTCTATGGAAGCATTCAAACGTCACATGGTGATGTCTACGAAACACACGCGGACTACCAAGACTATGTGAGTTTTATCATCTCCTTATTACTTTAGAGGCTTAATTTATACCACTTAGGTGGCAGACGGGCACACGGCCTCCCTGATGGGAAGTGATTACAGTGGCCTATGGATGTATACAACACCTGGGGCGTTACACTCGTGCTGCCGACCTTAAAAAAACCTTCTTATGCCTTACTTGAAGGCTTGATTGCGTAGTCCCGTATACGTCTATTGGTGCAGGAAAAATGGGGAGTATTTATGATACGATTTCAACCAAGTGATAGTGAACGCAACTGCTAAATAGGAGGCGCTGGTTCTGGCAGAAGCAACCGGCGGCGGCGGCGCGCCTTGCGCTTCCCCATTTCCAGGGACGAAAACTTTAATAACCTATTAATTGAGAGGTCCGATGGCAGTCGCTTCATAGAAAAGCCGACCCCAACTGAGTTGTTGAAACCCGCCTCTACAGTTTTAAGTTTTGGTACTTAATACAAATAAAATTAGTATTTCACCGCTGGCATGTAATTGCATAGTCGCCCTAGGATTCCTCTTCGAAACTGGAGACGGCCCTGAGTCAGCGACGGTGCGAGCGATATGTCTAAGGTAACCTTGAACTGGAGGTACCGGGGTACCTGGACATCCAAAATTGCGTGCGGTTTTAGTTGGTTCGAGCGCAGCTCCAGCCTAAGTACTATGTCTTATAAAAATCTTTTTTATTCTAACAGTAATGGTTGCCGTACATGCGGAGAGACGTTCAAGAATGCGGAAGACTTGAGGCTGCACCATCGTAAGGAACACGCAAGGAAAAGACCCAAGAACTACGGAAAAAAGCCGCCTAACATGAACTTTCCAGCTAAATGTGAACATGTATGTTTTTGAGAATCTTGCAGTCCCTACTTGCTATTTTAAAGACATCTACACTTAGTTCCATTCATTATATTTATGTACTAGCTGCCCGCCAGGGGTTCAATGTAGACCCTGTTGAAAGTGTCAGTGAGAAGTGATTAGTCCACTCCTGTCAGCGGCCAACACCGCGTCTCATGAATTTATTTCGTCGCGCATAATTTTCAATTTGCGATACCTCCTTAATTATTGTCTTCTTCATACTAACGTTAATCCCAGTCGCATCCGAAGCTTTCACCTTATAATCTGGGGTCCGCTTTTTCAGCCTTCTTAATCATTGTAATATAGTTTGAATATTGGCCAAATCTAGAACTATGGGGTATAGAAAAAAAATTCTCAAAGGAGTCTCAGGCTCCATTTTCCCGAGACCCGAGCTCGATTGTGATGAACATTGGCATCTAAAACTGCATCTATCGATTTTTGAAAAATGTTCCTAGCCAGGAATTGAACTAGGTGAAATAAAGCACATGCTGTATTTTTATTCAAATTCACAGTTTTAAATTTTCACCTAAATTGAACTCTTCTCTACTCTTCTTTACTCTTCTCTACTCTTCTTTACTCTTCTCTACTCTTCTCTACTCTTCTTTACTCTTCTCTACTCTTCTTTACTCTTCTCTAATTGTATTGGGAATCTTTTGAGTATTTTTTGCTATTCATCATATTTCCAGATTTGGATTTCTGCAAAATTTTTGACTCCAAGCGAAGTAGTATCTCTTCTTAGAGGATACAATTGTTCTTATATAGATTTAATATTTTCAATCTTCAAGCTTTTAAAGTTATGATAATTCCTCAGTGTTCTGAAGAAATCCCTAATGGTCGAGAGCATTGGTCCCACTACCGCCGAGTGCACCCTGATAAGAAGTACCCCATACAGAAAAACTATGTTTGCGATATATGCGGCAAAAGTTTCAGGGTAAGTCAGGATATTTGTACAAAGCCTTAGTATAAGGACTTTGTTTTATAACAGCTAGTAATCCCCATTTTAAATGGATTTATTTCCGAGTTATCTTCCCCAGGGCAACGCTTTCCTAGTGTACCACAAGCGTACCCACACAGAAGAACGAGCGTACAAATGTAACCAGTGCGACAAGGCGTTCTTCAACCGCACCAACCTGCAGGTTCACCAGAAGACCCACAGCGACACGCGGCCCTACCCCTGCTCGGTGTGCTTCAAGGCGTTCAAGTGTAAAGGGGCGCTCAACCGACACTTTAGGGTAAGTGTGTACGTAGCGCGACCAGGCGGTCTTCAACCGCACCAACCTGCAGGTTCACCAGAAGACCCACAGCGACACGCGGCCTTACCCCTGCTCGGTGTGCTTCAAGGCGTTCAAGTGTAAAGGGGCGCTCAACCGACACTTTAGGGTAAGTGTGTATGTAGCGCGACCAGGCGGTCTTCAACCGCACCAACCTGCAGGTTCACCAGAAGACCCACAGCGACACGCGGCCTTACCCCTGCTCGGTGTGCTTCAAGGCGTTCAAGTGTAAAGGGGCGCTCAACCGACACTTTAGGGTAAGTGTGTATGTAGCGCGACCAGGCGGTCTTCAACCGCACCAACCTGCAGGTTCACCAGAAGACCCACAGCGACACGCGGCCCTACCCCTGCTCGGTGTGCTTCAAGGCGTTCAAGTGTAAAGGGACGCTCAACCGACACTTTAGGGTAAGTGTGTATGTAGCGCGACCATGTGGTCTTCAACCGCACCAACCTGTGTAAATAAATATTCTAGGTACTCTAGGATAATAAGGATATACAGACACGCTCTAGAGTACCCGAAACTGGAGAGCATGTATGAAAGGGTAACGCCAGGATCACAGTAAGTGGTTATAAGTTAAGGACTTACGCTACGCTCCGTGGGCGTTATCAAATTCACCCTTTGGTGGTTCAATCCCCGAAAAATGTAAATGTGCCGGTCTTTTGCAACTAATAAAAATATCAATTCCAAATTAAAGAACAGCGGCCGGATTTTTTTACTAGAAATAGTTGTAGTTGGTTTCCGGCGGAGTAGAATTAGGGCCACCCCATCTCTTGCCATGCGGTGTCGTACAAAGCGACTAAGGGATAGGGCTGTTTAACATCAGACAGATATATACAGCCCGGACTCATATATACATGGCTCGAGTCAACAATAGTGCTCGAAATACGGCAATAGGCCAACCCCCTATTACGTGGTACCGAATACAATTATTAGTGAAATGTGGGTGTTAATTCACCTCTGCCTAACCCTCCAGGGATAAAGGTGTGATTATATGTATGTGTGTAGTTGCGAGAAGGTTCATGCAGCCGCAATTTGAACCAAACCAGATTTGCCAAGTGACTATGAACTTTTTCTAGTGTGCATAAGATTGAAAATGGTTTGAACCCACTGTTCTATGAACGTGCCCCTTGGCCTGCCCGCAGAGCCACACGGGCCACAAGCCGTACGCGTGCGAGGTGTGCGGCAAGGCGTTCTCGCAGTCCAACAGCCGCAAGCTGCACGTGTTCACGGTGCACCTCAAGCAGCCCGCGCCCTACGTGTCGCGCCGCCGCACCAGGCCCGACAGGGACGTCGACGGCGCGCCGCAGGCCCAGTTCCTCTACTAGGCCTTCGCACGCCGACTGTGAGGGCCGCAGCTTGACGGAAGTAAGATTATCTGAGACATATCCCTCGTACGCCAGGACCGTCTCTTTTAAGACGGCCCTCAGGTATGGTAAGGCTCCACCGCGGCCTGCTTCTGCCAGGATGACAGGCGATTCCATCCGTCACCTTCAGACCTGCACTCATGGAGGACGGAGATCATTATGCGACCTCCGATGCCCGAGCCGCCTTCGCTCGCGAGTCGCGTGGTTTGTGAGTCTCCTTCGCTACACATGTTCATTTTTCACATACATTAATTGCTAAACTTCGATACTGACAAACGGCGCTATTGTAAAGCCACAATGAACTAAAACAAAAACAATATTATCAAGTCTATTTTACGATATGCTGTATCAGCCGCATGTGTCTGCTGCTGCGGTCGGTAATGAAAGCATTACCTGTAAGATTGAAGTTCTAATCGTTTTCAAGTCCCAGCTGGACTGGGGAAATGAACGAATAAAACACATACACTACACAGACAGACCTTGATTTTGGCACTAGTAGTACACGCGTTGTAGTGTCCGGATATGGCCACAAGACCAATGGGGGAGTTATTATTTTTATTAAAATAAAAGCAATATGTAAATAAAGTAATAATTATAGGTATGCGTATAAGTATGCGAAGGGCTGTGCCTTTTAAATTTAAAAATATAATATTCCATACTCCACATATAGAGAGATTATTTTTTAAATGTTTTTTTAACATGTACAATTGACAAAGGAGATACGGTTACACGTTACCGTATATCCTTTGTCGACTGTACTGTACCTGGGCCGTTCAAGTATTACGTAAGCAGATTTATTACAATTATTTAACCCGGCCTCCCCTTTGTTAACAAAAGTAAGCAAATCTCTTACTTCCCCCCCCAATGCTTACGTGAACATTGGTACCTATATGCATATTTCTTTTTATATTTGTTTTTTTAGGGTAATTTATGGGGGGAGGGGGGTGGGAATGCATGCTATATTATGTGTGAAAAAGTAAACAACTACTGCTAACGTAATCATTATATAGACCCCCCATGACATGGGGGCATGTTATCAAAAATTAGCAATCCCAAGACCTCTTCCCCCTTCCCCTTTAGTGCTTCCGTAATCTTGAACGCCCCTTAGGCATTTAAATTCAAATAGAGAAAAAGTAGTTTACCTGTTCTATATTTTTAAAAAAGTTATCAATTCGGCTGTGTTCTTTTTATTCAGATTCAGATATTCAGAGCTCACTGGAGAATTTGTGCTGTCAGTTGGAAGACTAAAAGCTTGTCCTGCTTTGTCTTCTACTGACGGCACAGAAACTCTGTACTTACAGGGTTGGCAGCGCGACTGTGACTCCTCTGGTGTTACAGACGTCCATAGGTCACAGTAACCACTTTCCATCAGGTGGGCCGTGTGCTTATCTGCCAACTAAGTGGTATAAAAAAAAAAATCTTATGTTGAACACAGATGTATCCTATTTATGTGAATTTTATCTCTAATTATATGTAGTTCGGATGACAATATTACAACTAAGTATAAACTGGTTTGATAATGGAGTGTAGAGATATATAATGATATATTAAATAATATAAAAATAAACCATTGGAAAATGATTCTTTCGCTGGTTCGGTAGATTAGTTCTACTGAGAAGAAGAAGACACTCAGCGAACTACATTAGAACTAGATTATCTTTCTTTTTTAAATTTGCTTTAGTTTACAATTTATTTTGTGCGAGCAAGTAAGAGACTTATGTTGACCACGCATTAACATAATTAAGGTACTCATCCACTTTATAGTAACCTTTACTCATTAAAGTTTTTTTCACTTCTATTTGAAATTTATTTATTGGCATATTAATCAAGTCCTGGGGAATTTTATTAAATATTTTTATGCAGCTGCCTACAAATGAATCACCAACCTTGTGAAGTTTTGGTACAACTAGTTTATTTTTATTTCTCGTATTAAAATTATGTACATCATCATCATATAATTAATCTATTTTGTAGTACCGTATAGGCAGTGTTTGTCAGTTTTAATTTTTTGTCTAGAATCTATCACAGTTATTTTTAATAATTACTCCGAAAAGCTTTAATAATATTTACGTACATTATATTTAATGCGTATATGCACTGAAAATTTTGTTAACAATAAAAAAATATTTTTTCCAGTTTTATCAAATTATTATTAGTTATTTACGAAATTATTTAAAAAAAATGACTGAAGAATACTGTAAACCGATAAAATAGTGTTGTAACAATACGGTGCAATTAGAATGCAATTAAATGATAGCACATAGTTGATAGTATTATTAAATGTAACGAAGTAGGGTAAGCAGAGACTAAGAGTGTATTGTAACGTGCTTTATAGAAAATAAAACATTGATATAAACTGATATTGTTTTTTTCAAATACTAGTGTAGTTACTCTTAGAATGACGGAGAGAGCCGTCATCTACCCAAGTGCGACCGGCGTCGGTCGGCGTGAGATGTCGTGCGGTGGTCCGCAAGGATCGGTTCTAGGGCCGCTCCTATGGAACAATGGATACGACTGGGTGCTTCGCGGTGAGCTCGCGGACGGCGCCGCCGTCACGTGCTATGAGGACGACACGCTAGTGACGGCGACCGGTGGCCGGTGGGACTTCGGGAAGCACTTCCGAAGTCTGGGCCCCAAATTGGTGGGCACAGCCAACGCTCTGGCGCGGCTACTGCCCAACCTGAGGGGCCCGGAGGACTCCTGCAGGAGACTCTACGCGGGTGTAGTGCGGTCCATGGCCCTGTACGGGTGTCCCGTGTGGGCGGACACCCTGAGTGATCGGCATATGCCCTTGCTGCGGCGTCCGCAGCAGAAGTTGGCCTGCCGCATCATAAGGGTACCGCACGATATCGTTCGACGCGGCGAGTCTCCTCGCCGGATCGCCACCGTGTATCCTGGAAGCGAGACCATGTGAGGTCGATGAACGACCTCCGCCCCCCATGAGCGCAGGCCTGGGGGTGACTGGCGGAGCCGCCTGTCACCCTGGCAGAAGCAGGCCGCGGCGGTGGTGCGCCTGGCGCACCTCCCCGTTTCCGGAGACGAGTTGGGGACTCTGTAGTCCCCCACACCCGGGGAGAGGACCAGACCGTAAGAGATGGCCCTGGGTCGGCCGGGGTGCGAGGGACATGCCTGTCAATCTCACCTTCGACAACCAAAAACGACCCACAGGCGGCATGTGTTTTTGTCGGTTCGAGTCTGACATAACCTCTTCCACCGTCTTCGGTGAGAGGTATCCGTGGGGATTTTGGGCACGTAAAAAAATAAAAAGTTACTCTTGGAATAAGTTGACATAACTTTAATAGTCTTGGAATCAATTGTATCCAACCTGTAAAATTTTGCATGCCTAGCCTACATGTAATGTCGGAACACTTGGAACACATTATATCATGCCGCAGGATCGTAGGCTCTAGAGCCTAAACGACCCTAAACTTCTCATGTGGCATGTCATGCATTTACGATTACGAATATCCTTGGAAATACGAGTATTATTAGTGTAAACTCGCCGAAATATTTACCATGTTTATTATTTTCGCTGAGTAACCGATATTTCGGCGCTGTTACAAGTGCCATGATCACGGTGCACTGTCGACCGCCGAGCTACCTGGTGTTGAGCAGTCCATATCGGTCTACCCTCTTCTGCTCTCGTAAGTTACGCGCATCGCTCCTACTACTATCACTACACTATAGGAATTACCATGTCAATCATTTCAAGAAAGATAATACAATACAAAATAAGAAAGACTTAAAAGACAGCCCCTGTGGTGTGGCGGTAGTGAACGCTGCCGATACGCAGGGGGCGCGTGTTCGATCCCCACTCAGTGCAAATATTTATATGCATGAATATGGCTATGCATTTGTTTGGTCGTGTTTCGGAGAGCACGTTAAGCCGTCGATCCCGGTTGCCACACGAATATTAATGGTAGTCGTTACTGGTAGTAAAAGCCCTAAAACGTCCAACAACTAGTCTAACAACAAGGCTTCAATATCGCCTTTTGGTTTTGAAGGTCAAATGGCAGTAGCTTCACGGCAAATATCAAAGTTCAGCCAAATCCCAGACCCAGACCCCAGACTCCGAGGTCAAAGCTTCGGATACGACTTGGATTAACGCTAAAATGAAGAAAAAGGCATGGCTTAAAGACCTTGTAACCAATCCAAAACGAAAAAAAAAATATTGGCAGCTAATCTAAATCAGCTGACTGTCAAGTCAAACGTCAATCAGTCCATGTCATATTCAGATGTGCAAAAGTAGCAAGGAAATTTGTTTCTTGTTTGTTTCGTGTGGAAAATTGTGATAGAATAGAATACTTACTGTAAAAATAACGATGATAAGAGGTAATCAGTAGTGATAGTGTTGTTAAAACTGAGTACTGAGTGTTTGTGGCCGTTTCGCTAGCATGTCAGCTTCATCGCCAGATGCGGTCCATCCGCGATTTTTAAAGAAACCTTTGCTTAATTATGGTGGTACAGTATAAATATTAGTTTTAACGATCTAAATTCACACTATAGCCATTTTATTATATCTATCACTGTAATAAATTATCATACGTAAGTACATTTACTTCATCGTCAAAATCTCCGGCGAAAAAAAAAATTAAATATTACTTAACTGTGCTAACTTCATATCAGTTATTTACCATTTTCATTCCGTGAATAATTATCTATGTAAGCTAGTGCTGATAACCTCTGCTTGTATTATTTTATAGCAAGGCATAGTAACCTTTGTAACCATTTCAAAATCCTGTTATAGTTTTAATAAATCATAGACCCAATATTATAAAAGCATAAAGTTAATTACTCATAGACATCAAATTCGATTATAGAATTCAATTGTAAGAGTGATATTATAGTGCAATGCATTCTGTGCAAAATAAAATGATTAATTAAATTAAGAAATCAAAATTTTAATCTTATAATTAACGAAACTATTGCAATCTGGTTACAACCTAATTTGTTTGACTCTGTGACATAAAACTAGCCTTAAGACTCGTACACTATTGTATTAGATCCCATCTGTAATGATAGTATATTGTATGGTAAATAAATAAATAAAATTTAAAAATATCTTATCAGTGCAAGGTTTTAATCTTTTTTGTATATTTCTACAATAGTAGTAGGTACAGCAATCTATTTTTAATGTTGCAATAGTATCAATTTGTGTTTCCTATTAATTTAGTGTTACTTTTAAAATATTAATGATCAGAATGATTTCAAATATAAGCAAGAGAAAAGTAATTTAATGTGTCCAAATTGAACATAAAAAGCATTCATATTAAATTGAGGTGATGGGCAAAACAAACAGAACTTTTATCAAAAAAATATATTTCAGGATTAAAAGTAGCTTTAATCCAGCTGGCAGTGGGGCCAGACAAGAAAAAGAATATAGCAGCTGCTGTGAATGAAATCTACAAAGCTAAGGAAAAAGGGGCCCAGCTTGTAGCATTACCAGAGTGCTTCAATTCTCCATATGGGACAAGTAAGCTCTTAAGTGATACTGTGAAAAATGCCATGGAACTTTAAACTTTATTGGAATAGGATTAAAGTCCAAAATTACACGAAAAAGAGTTTGTCACATTTTTCATTCAATGTTCTTTATTTGTTGAATATGGTACAAAAGTGATGTTTGCATTATAATGTTGGATCTCATATTCTGCCCGTTGTGGTGTACTAATTTTACATTTTGATTTAATTCACAATTACATTTGCAACATATGCAAGACAATTCAAAATATTTTATATTAATTATTAATTCACTCGATGGCATTTAATTTTCGACTTTAATAGTATGAAAGTAAAATCTATTTTTTCAGTGTCTGTGACGTGACAGTGTTTGCCAATTAACACTAAAGCTCATTTTATCCATTATATTAAACATTTTGTAATATTATCATACCGAATCTTAGCTCAAATCCCGGTTGCATGCAAAGTATCCATTTTTGAGCCTAGTATTCTATATCCTTTCCTTGCCTTTTGGCTCAGTTTATTAGGCTTTTATGGGACCAACTGCTCTCTGATTTCCAAATGCCTTTACATGTGAAATTGGCTTGAAACCTGTAGATCTTGATTGGATGCCATACGAGTGAAAGAATAACTTTCCAATGGTTTATTTTTTATGTTATTTAATATTTTTATATTATTTCTTGACATAATTGTAAAATTTTGACATCTATATGTGCTCTCGATAAGTCGATTCTTTGATTCACCAAAGAACTTGTTGGAAATGTCACAAAAAAAAAAATCACTTTCATAAAAAAATTATAATGAGAAAGCAATATAAACAAATTCTTTAGGAGTGCCGAAATTACTAGTATTCGTTTAGATATACAAAATTTAATGGTGACCTCTGGATCATAACCAATTTTCTAAGTTATAATGGAGTCTGTGGTATATGACTTGAAAAAATTTGTAATTCATTCCAGGGCAACTGTATACGCTTTTTTAACAAACTCTCACTAATCACTAATGAAATTAGGGATTACCCTGTGTATAAATTTAAAATTGTTAAAAGTAAATTGTGCCAGAAAGGCTATTATAAAATCCAAGAATACGAGGATGATAAACAAGCTTGGAAATGAGCTTTCTTGCCGGAGTCTTCTCAGTTTGGGGCCGCGTTTCGAACCGGTGGTCCATTTACTAAACTGATATTCATGTTCCTTTTTTTTGTTGACGTTTTGTAAGTTCCGATATAATGGTCTATACAAAATAAATGATTTTTGACTTTGACTTTGACATAGTCTTTAGTTTATTGAGTACATGTTAATTTTTTGCAGAGTACTTTAAAGATTATGCCGAGCAAGTACCAAAAGGCGAGACATCCATGGCTCTATCAAAGGCAGCTGCGGACACCGGAATGTTTATTGTTGGGGGCACCTTCCCGGAGAAATCTGGAACGGAGCTATATAACACTTGTACCATATGGAATGCTAAGGGGGACCTTATAGCAAGTCATAGGAAGGTCAGTTCATTCTCTGAGCCTTTTTGCCAACTGATTTGGGGCCAGCTTTCTAGTCTTGCTAATTTGCGTCAGAATTAAGTTTTTTTTTTGCACACGGCCCACCTTATGGAAAGTGGTTACCGTGGCCTATGGACGTTTGTAACACCAGAGTAGTCACAGTCGCGCTGTCAACCCTATAAGTACAGAGTCTCTGTGCCGTCAGTGTAGAAGACAAAGCAGGACAAGGCTTTAGTCATCCCACTGACAGCACAAATTCACCAGTAAGCTCTGGATACCCTACTCACCGCTGGGAACACAACACGAAGTTATTATAACCGCGGTATTCTGTAGCGCGGTACTTCCCCAGTCGAACTGCTCAATTGGGCGGAAACACCGCCGTGTCCTACCTCCTCCGGATATAGATATTTTCCATGAAGCGACCATGACCTCTACAACCAATAGACGGTACCGAAATCCTCTACTTAGAATAATCGAAGTTTATAGGGCCCCAACTACCGGTACTGAGTGCCATAGATTTTCTTATGGCAACCGGCAACGACGGCTTAACGTGCTCTTTAAGGCACGCTCGTTAAGCTGGTACACGTGCTTGGCTCCAATTCCGCTAATTTTATGTCATGTCAAAGCGACAGACACACCAAAAAGTGACATTTAATTTTATACTTTAAGATCATGTTGTTAAAGTATAAAATGAAATGGCATCTTGTAGAGTGAATAAAAAATGTAATGAAGTTCTTTTCATTTAATTTTGAACTTTTTAGGGTAGGTAACAAATAAGATAGATAGATAGATAGATAATTCTTTATAGTACACCAACAGATTTACAGTAGGACAATAAGGTCTAAAATATAATGGTACTTTTTGCCGTGTCTGTTGTATGACAGTGGTTTTGTTATGACAAAATTGGGGCCGTGGCCCTTGATTCTACTAAAGAAAAACCACTGTCATAACATAACATAAACTCACGCCTATATCCCCGGAGGGATAGGTAGAGGTGCTAGCATCCACAGTTCGCCAGTTTATGTTTAGGTCCCAATGTAATTAGCCATACCACTAGACTACCGCTGTTGTACTGTCATAACAGAGACTTCAAAAATGACATTACATTTTAGTCTTTATCTGAACATGTTTAAAGTTCAAAATGAAATGAAAAGAATTTCATTTCATTTCATTCACTCTGCAAAAAAGAGTTTTAATTTTGAACTTTAACGGTGTAAAGGTGGATTTTTTAACAGTGTCTGTATTATGGCAGTGGTTTCGCTTTAGCAGATTCGGATCTTTTTGTATACAACTTAGGTGGCAGACAAGCACACGGCCCACCTGATGGAAAGTGGTTACCATGACCTATGAACATGCGTAACACCAGTGGAGTCACATCCGTGCTGCCGACCCTGTAGGAACAGAGATTTTGTGCCGTCAGTCTAGAGGACAAAGCAGGACAAGCCTTTGGTCATCCCACTGACAGCACAAAAACTCTCAAGTGAACTCTGGCTACCCTACTCACCGCCGGGAACACAACACGAAGTTATTATAACCGCGGTATTCTGTAGGGCGAAGGTACTTCCCCAGTTGGACTGCTCAATTGGGCGGAAATACCGCCGTGTCCTACCTCCTCAATTGCCTTGATTGACGAAAGCTTTCCTGTCGTGTCGAAAAAGCCAATTCTTTTAAAGGAGAAAAGACGCACCCTTTTACATATAGTGCAGAAGTCGCCTCGGCTACCCGTCGTGAGTTGGGGCTGGGGGGAGCTCTATGTGAGACTCGAAACGACTAAAACCATACGCCGTCTTGGGTCATCAATTGCCGGTGGTGACATTGCCTTTGGCACATTCCTCACGCCCCGGCTGGCCCTAGGTGGTCATCGAAATGGCTCCCATGGGTATGGGCCTAACATGTCGCCATTTAGCTCCATATAGGGGAAGGACGGACGACATTGAGTGACCTCCGTTGCCAAGCTCGTTCCTTGTTCCGAAACTTAGTTCCAAAGTGCAAACTTTATACGCAACGGGGATTGGCTATCGCATAACCCCTTTTTTTTTTTTTTAAATCTTTATTTACGGAGCTTAGCCACAACATGACTATGTCGCTCCATCATAGCCATTTTGTATACAGTACCAGTAATTTTATATATATTAATACATTATACAGCTGTCACATAATCATGATATAACAGATACATGTCTTGAGCTGCATCCGAAAGAGGTCTCGTAAGGACGCTATTGCATCCTCCGATATCCATTACATTAGTTTGCGTTAGGTCTGCTCTCCGCTGTTGGTTCCGAACGCATTCCATCAGAATATGTTGTACGTCTTCAACCACGCCACATATTTCACAGTTTGGCGAAGGTGACAAACCCATAAGGAAAGTGAACTTTCTAGATGGAATGTGCCCGGACCGCAATCTCATAGCCAACACTAGTTTAGACCTACTATAGGAACATTTATCAATCCAAGGTATAGTCAATGGTTTAGGTTGTATAGTTTTGTACCAGATACCCTTCTCTAATGATCTCTTATCGAAATATTCCTTCCAAAGTTGGTAGCAATATCTCTTTACCAGGTACAAGCAGTCTGAGAAGTAAGGTAGTAAGGAGATAGGTATGCCTTCGGAGCAAGCCTCTTTTGCTAGTATGTCTACTCTTTCGTTACCAGCTATGCCGACGTGTGACGGTATCCACTGAAGCTGCACCGTTTTGCAGCTGTGTTCTAGCTCTAAAATTTGGTTAACAATAGTATAAGCTATCGGTGTTCCTCGAATTGTCGAGGTACAGCGAGCTATATGAAGGAGGGCACTCCTAGCGTCAGTAAAAATAACGAATTTGTCGCGATTTATGGAATGTATATAAGATAGGGCTTCACTAATAGCCAGCAATTCAATGTACATAATAGACATGTCTGCTCTGACATTAAAGCGAGCATATGTATTTTGTTGGGGATCAAAGAAAGCCGCTCCAGCTTCATCTCGTTCCCTAGAACCATCGGTAAATATCTGGTAATAATTTGGGAACCGTGTTTCGATGTATCGAGAACATAATTCTTTCAAAGCGAACGCTTTATATTGCTGTTTAGGTTTACTTATACTATCTATATTACAAATTAACTTATTTGAGAGATCTATATGACTAATCCATACCTGATTTTCGAAAATTTCTAAATTTTTACTGCAGTATACATTCACTGGTTTCAAGTGTTCGTACATTATAATTAAAACGGGTTTGTTCATCCTACGCCACGAGTTTATACAATTTGTTAAATTTTCTAATAAGTTAATCATTTTGCTATTACTTAATACCGATTTACATTTTAGTAAAAATTTTCCAGCCAGGTAGCATCTACGCGTATGTAACGGCGGTATGGCTAGTTCACTGCCCATTACGTGAATAGGTGTCGTTTTAATAAAACTACCAACAACTCGCATGGCCTGATTTTGAATGTTATCTAATTTGTATAGATGTGTGGCAGCACTGTCACCGTACAAAAAGCTAGCATAATCTAAACGGCTTCTCAAGAGAGATATGTACATTTTTCTCAAATGTTTTGGATGAATGCCCCAATTTGCACCCGCTACAAACCTGAGGATATTCAAATAATTTGATACTCTTTCGCTAAGTTCGTTAATATGTTTTGCCCATCTCAGTGAGCGATCGAGCCATAAGCCTAAATATTTAACATTCTCAACAATTTGCAGGCTGCTATTATTTAATCTTATAGTAATATTTTGTCTATTTACACCCTTTTTAAAAATGCATATTTGACTTTTAAACGGTGAAATCTCTAAACCTAGCTCAGATAAATCAATCAAAATATGCATTAAGGATGTCTGCAACTGTTCAACGGCACTGTTTATATTTTTATGTGTACAGTAAATTACGAAATCATCAGCGTACTGTGAGACGTGGATATAATCGGTGTTATGTCTTTTACAAATGTCTATTGTGGCTACATTAAACAGTAAGGGTGACAATGGGTCACCCTGTGCCAAGCCTCTGCCCGCACCTCGGGTGACAGACCTATTATTTATAGTTATAGTCAGAAAACGCTCCCGAAGGAATTCCCAGAGATAGCTACATATTCTGTGTCCCACCCCTAAGGAATCTAGTTTGTAAAGTAGATTATTAATATCAATGTTGTTATATGCATTGTCGATATCAATGAAACAACCAATTGTTATGCAATCTTTACAGAAACCCATTTGGATTCTTGTTACTAAATGACTTAAATTATCTAGGCAGGATCTGCATTTTCTAAAACCCACAGTGTCGTTGGAAAAGAAATGGTTTTTTTCAAAATACCATTCCAACCGCTTTTGTATAATTGAATGAAATATTTTACATAAACACGATAGCAACGAAATTGGTCTCAATGGTGAAGGAGAATTAGGATCTCTCCCAGGTTTAGGTATTGGTATTATATTGATATTTTGCCATTGAGTAGGTAGAATACTTGTCACTAGCAAAGTGTCATACAATGTAACTAGATATAATTTAGCGTTAGTGGGTAATTTTTTAATCATGCTATATGAAATGTCATCGTCACCGGGAGCAGTATCTTTTGTTTTTATGCTTTTAATTAGCTCCTGTAACGTTATATGACTTTCTAGTTTCGCATTATGTGATGTGAATGTAGGTTTGCGGCGGGGAACATCGTCGGGGGTAAGACTATGTAGAAGACGGGTGGCCATTAGTGGGTCAATGGGTTGTTTACGTGTTTTGTACCCTTTAATCCATCTGATTTTATTCCATAGATCGCTCACGGACGCCGTCTGATCTATAGATGTACAAAATTGTCGCCAGGACTCTCTTTGAGCTTTTCTAAGGAGTCGTCGCGAAATACAGATTTTCCTTTTTAATGCAATCCAATTGGTTGGCGTGGGGTTACGTCTGAAACTAGCCAGAGCCAGCCTTCGTTCTGCCACTGATTTTGATAATTCCGGACTCCAATAAGGTTTAGGTCGGAATTTTCCTGTAGGGTTGAGATCAAATTTTATATACGGGATAAATTTCTCAGCCGCCTCATTTAAATGACCTAAGAAAACGTCATAAGCTTTTTGTGGATCATCAAAAATAGATACATCATAACTAACGAATTTCTCATCAAGGTAACTCTCGTAACCTTGCCAGTTAGCCCTTTTGAAATTCCTTTTTTTAAGATCCTGGACATTCGAGTAGAATGTGGTCGATAGTTTAATAATCATATGATCGCTACCCAATGTTTCATTTAATACTACCCAGTTAATAGTCAAAGATATGTCAATCGATGCTATAGATAAGATCGCATAACCCCTCGTTTTCACTTAAGTATTTGACAAGTTGCTATTGTCACAGGTTTCAGTGTGAACGCAATTGTGTTTTATACTTGTTTATACATACATACACACTTTGTGAACTAAAAAGTGTCTGAGACAGTACAGTATACAAGTCAATCAATCAATCAATTTTTTTTATACAGACAAGCTCACTTGATCGAGAGTGGTTACCGTGGCCTATGGACGTATGCAACACCAGGGGTGTCACACTCGTGCTGCCGACCAATTAGCCTACCGCAGTCCCCTGCTGGACATAGGCCTCTCTCAATGTGCGCCATTTTATCGAATCCTCTCAATACATATACATATAACTTAATATCATAGCTAAAATTAAAAATGTAATGAAACTATAATAGCAAATTATCCCTCTCTCCAAACATTGTGCTGTGCCCGACAGGGTCCGTAATTGTAACTTTTTTTTTATTTTTTTTTATACCACTTAGTTGGCAGACAAGCACACGGCCCACCTGATGGAAAGTGGTTACCGTGACCTATGGACGTCTGTAACACCAGAGGAGTCACAGTCGCGCTGCCAACCCTGTAAGTACAGAGTTTCTGTGCCGTCAGTAGAAGACAAAGCAGGACAAGCCTTTAGTCTTCCCACTGACAGCACAAATTCTCCAGTGAGCTCTGGCTACCCTACTCACCGCTGGGAACACAACACGAAGTTATTATAGCCGCGGTATTCTGTAGGGCGGAGGTACTACCCCAGTCGGACTGCTCAATCGGGCGGAAAAAAAAATCTGACATCTGTATCACATTATGGAATGCAATAAATGTATTGAGTATAGAGTATAAAACATAATATGTTTTGACTGATCTTCTACAAGTCGTCAACAAGTTTTGTATCAAACTAGTTTACAACTTGTTTCTTAGTGAAAACGAGGGGTAAGGAGTGTCTGTGTGTGTGATTTGATTAAGCGAATTGAGGGTCTTATGTCTACTTATCGTATATTTCCAGGTACATTTATTCGACATAGACATCCCAGGCAAGATGACCTTCAAGGAATCTGAAGTATTGTCACCAGGGAATAAGCTTACCACTTTTGATTTCTGCGGTGTTAAGATAGGAGTAGGCATCTGTTATGATTTGAGGTTCTTCGAGATGGCTGCGATTATGGCTCAACAAGGTGAGAAAGCTTTAATTAGGCTTTGGTGTTGGTGCCCGGTGGACTAGAATAGGGCCACCCCTATCTCTTCCTGTGGGTGATCTAGAAGGCGCCTAAGGGATAGGGCTGTTCTCCATCCGCCACAAGTAAACTTAACAAGGAGGCGCCTATTACGCAAGTCCAAAAATTATAATTATACCCGATTATGGCAAAGCAAAAGGAGGGTTATTTCTATAGTAATTATGATTTATAAACCGCGCTAGCCAAGTGGTATGGGTAATGGACGCTGATGCTGAGGCGAGGTCTCGGGTTCGATCCCAGGTTTTACAATGGCACACACCAATGACTTTTCAATGCTTTTCGAAGTTATGTGTGTATTTATCGCAGGTTTATAAGTGCCCGGTTAATGGCAATAGGCTCGCCACATTGGGACCTAAACATAAACTGGCGAAATGGTGGTGCTAGCACCTCTTCCTACCCCTTCGTGGATATAGGCGTGGGTTTATGTTATGTAATTATGATTTAGTACTCTCCTATTCAATGAATTTCTGCCATACCTAATCAATAAAAATAATAGGACAACATGATTCAATTTGAGGAAGAAAACCTTTTCCAATGTTCTTTATTGCTAACCCTAAGGTTCGTTAATAGTAAACAAAAAAAAAGTAATAAGTAGATATTTATGCTTAGCTTATATAATATTTATGGTATTGTATATTATATTGTTTGCGTTCATATCGCTAGTGTCAAAGATAATGCTTATTGCATTTCACTTTCACAGCTTATGTAATATTATAATATTAAATAGTAAAGATATGATCCTTTACCTACTACTTGATAAAAGATACGTCGATAATAATTTTTTTCTTTTTAAAGAATACTAGTAACCGAAATTACTAATACCCTCCAGCTAAGCTTTTTTTTATACTACTTAGGTGGCAGACAAGCAAACGGCCCACCTGATGGAAAGTGGTTACCGTGGCCTATGCACGTTTGTAACACCAGAGGATCCACACTCGCGCTACCGACCCTGTAAGCACAGAGTATCTGTGACATCAGTGTAGAAGACAAAGCTGGACAAGCCTTTTGGTCTTTCCACTGACAGCACAAATTCTCCAGTGAGCTCTGGCTACCCTACTCACCGCTGGGAACACAACACGAAGTTATTATGGTCGCAGTGTTCTGTAGGGCGGAGGTATTTCCCCTGTCGAACGGCTCAATTGGACGGAAATACCGCCGTGTCCTACCTCATACGCTGCTTGCGCTTGCGCTGCTGCGCTTGCTTGTGTTAGGATTAAGTTCTCTTAAGTATATAATGGCAGGATTCGAACCCGAAATCTCTCGATCGCAAGGCCGACTAAACCACTAAACTACCGACGCTTCATTCCAATTTTAAAATTAGTTACGTTTGAATTGAATGCAATAATGCAGCCGTTAGCATCTAATTCGTTCGGCCATAAACGACACAAGCACATCGTTATGGCTCTTCTCAGTTACAACGAGAGTGAGTGAGACAGATATTGAAACAGTTTAAACAGATAAATCAGATGAAGCTTTTAGTAATACCTCATCATCATTATTTGAGCCTTTTCCCAAACTTAGTTGGGTTCGGCTTTCCAGTCTAACTAAGAGTCGACTGAACATGAATATTTTCCGTGAAGCAACTGCTATGTGACCACAACCTATTGGCTGGGTATCAAAGTTCTGTAGTTAAGCTAGTCTGACTTTTGAGGGTTTCAAGCTTCAACTACCCGTAATAGCTGCCATAGATGTCCGTATGGCAACTGGGTCGACGGTTTAACTGCTCTCCGAGGCACGATCAGGTTCGACTCGGTGCAAATACAGGCGTTGCGGCTGGTTGACAATCGCATACTCGCAGGTAGTGTGGAACCTCTCAGCCTTTGGACGAATTTTCCCCCTATTGTGTGTGTTCTACCGCCTATACAATAGTTTGTGCTTAGATGAGTTGTTTGACATGATGCCCACAGCTACATTCTATCATCGCTCGCCATAGGCAGGCAATTTATCCTCACACGTAGCGACCTGAGACGGTGCGTACTGTGCGGTATGAAAGAAACTTCATCCCCGCACACTCATGCTGCGGAATGAACTCCCTGCTGCGATTTTCCCAAGCGCCTACAATATGGGGTTCTTCAAGAGGGGCACTAGAAGATTCCTTCAGGGTCGGCAGCGCGAGTGTAATGCCCCTGGTGTTGCACACGTTCATAGGCCACGGTAACTACTTCTCATCAGGTGGGCCGTGTACTTTTCTGCCATCTAAGTGGTATAAAAAAACCAGACCAATGCAAATACCCATATTCATGCATACAAATATTTGCACTGAGCGAGAATCGAACCCGCGCCTCGTGCGTAGCGGCCGCGTTCACTACCACCACGCCACAGAGACTGCTTTTTATAGTACCTATTGATAGAAAAATCTAAATTCCTTACATGTGTTTCAGGATGCTCCCTCCTAATTTACCCTGGAGCTTTCAACATGGCCACGGGCCCTAAACACTGGGAGTTACTTGGAAGGGCCAGGGCTAACGACCTGCAGCTATGGGTGGCGCTAGTGAGTCCCGCGCGGGATACCACAGCGGACTACATAGCGTGGGGCCATACTATGCTCATTGACCCCTGGGGGAAAGTGGAGGGGACACTGGATGAAAAGCCTGATACGCTGTATGGCACTGTTGGTGAGTATAATAAGACTTTTGACTTTTGGTCATATCTCCGATTCTGCCATCAACTACTTATTATATAAGAACATAAGAACTATCAACAATGTAATATCTGTTATATTATATACAGGGTGTATTTTTGAAACGGGGCAGTAAGGGCAAGTACCTTAACCGTTGCAGTTACAGCAAAACGTTCTTAGAAGACCTTCCCTAACTTTTTGACATATTTTGAACTGCATTCACAGATTTTGTAAAAAACTTACAGTTGGCAAAAAAAATGCAAAAAGTTCGATTCTATTTCATGTGGGGATCAAAAAACTCTATGCGACCATTTTAGCTTTCAGTCTAGTAGTCTTTCAGTTTCAAAAGACAGAAATCGCCAAAAACGTTTCCCATACATTTCGGCAACAGAAACAAATTTCTACGATGGTCTAACTTTTTGTTATGGGCAGGAAGTGGGTAGAATTGACTGTAAAGTAAATAAAAAGAATTTTTACCCTCAAATTTCGAATTTGATTCGAAAATCTGTGTGTTATACTTAGTTTCAGCTGAGAAACTTCGTATGAGTTATTAATTAAGGATTTTCGCTAAAATGTCTTCTAATCGTGAAAAAATTGACTTATTAGAAGCGTATTTTGTCAATAATCGAAATGCGGGAGCTGCATTAGTGTGGTACCGCAATAAGTATCCGTTGCGGCATGTGCCAACAAGAAAGGTTATTACAAATCTTTTGAAAAACCTGGAATTGCAGGGTTCTTTCAAAGACTAGACAGAGTATCGTTCTGAAATGCGGGCCTGTCTGGCCAAGACCCTTTAGGCCAAAAAACGCGAATCAAAATCAGCTTTAAAGTTTGTGCGTCCATCGCGGACAAACAGGCGAGAATTAAAATATTTTTTTTTAATATTCTTATTTTTTTTAATATTCATATTTTTTTTATAGTCTAACCTGTTTGTCAGCGATGGACGCAAAACCTTTACAGTTATATAACAGCATAAACGTTACGTTCTCGTAGATATCTCGTATGTACATCCTTACCTAACGTTAATTTTTTTTGCAGATCTAAAGACTGTAGAAGAAGTAAGAAGTCAAATACCAGTGAGGTCTCAAAGGCGGACAGATATTTATGATACAGTAGTGGTAAATGAATGCTAAAACGAAGGTTAGAAAATAGATATTTAGGTATACGTAGCATAATCTGTGGAGGGTAAAGGCACGGGAACAAACCTCTTACATAAGTATAATGAAGTCTAAGAAGGCAAGTGTATAGAAATTATAGATGGCGCTCTTGTATCAAAAGTTCAACATTAGAAAAAAGGCGGTAAAATAATTGATAAAGTTGAAGTTTATTTTTATTATACATCTTTAATGTAGGTAATATATTATTTTTAATATACACTATCTTATGTATATTATGTTACTTATATGAAGATTAAAGTTAAAAAATGAAATTTATTATTATTATTAGACCAATCGCGTGCTATAGCGTTTGTCTGCAAAGTTTTTTTTTATACAACTTAGGTGGCAGACAAGCACATGGCCCACCGGATAGAAAGTTTGCTTGGCGTGTGCAACGTCATGGGAGTCACACTCGTGCTGCTGACTCTGTAATAATAATAATAAATTGTTTATTGTCTCAGAAAATGCTGTTACAATAAAAGTCTTATAACTAGGCTTATCAATACTACACAAGAGGTACTGTTACTGCCTTCCAAACTAGGCTAAAGCCTGTGTGTTGGAAGACAGTGCTCTATCGGTATCTATCACATAATAAGCTATTTTGTGAAACGTGTGTCAGATACATAATAAAGGCATGATAAAACAATTTCTTTTTTTCTAGTTTTATTTTTTATTTTTTTAATTAACATAAATTGTGTGTGTGTGTGTGTGTGTGTGTGTGTGTGTGTGTGTGTGTTTGTGTGTGTGTGTTTGTGTGTGTGTGTTTGTGTGTGTGTGTGTGTGTGTGTGTATGAGTGTGTGTGTGTGTGTCTGTGTGTCTGTGTGTGTGCATTTATATGTGTTCAGTTATATCTTTCTACAACAACAAAAAGGATCAATTGTAATATAAACAAAAAATGTTTAGCATAGCTATTCTACGAACTTAAGTAGGGTTTCAGTACCTTCATAGTCCAGCTGGAGCAGCCAAGCAGTTACTGTCTTTTTAACCTTGTTTTTATTCATTTTGACTATATTTAATGTTTTATTTGCATAATTGTACAATTTGCAGCCTAAAATCTGGAATTGATTTCTGGCAAAAGAAGTTCTACATCTGAAAATAGGACAGGCGAGTTGCCCACTGCGTTTATTTGGGTCCGGTAGACGAGCACTTTGATGCACTTTCAAAATTGTTCTAAGGACATAGAGCTGTCTCACTGTCAAGAACTGGTTGTCCTCGTATAGCTGAGTAGTGGGATATCGCTTCGGTCTTCTGTTCATGACTTTGAGTACAGCTCTCTGTGCTCTCTCCAGCGCAAGAAACTGCATTTTTCCAGACCCCCCCCACACAGGTATACAGTACTGTATGACTGATTGGCACAGTGCTAAATATACCATTTTTAAGTGAGACAGTGTGGTCGCTTTACTTAAGGTCTTGAAAATGTGAATTAATTTCCTGATTCTACCTTTTACTGTCGTGACCTGGACATCCCACTTTAATCTACTATCTATGTGTATTCCAAGATATTTTGTGCTAGTCACTCTAGTTAATTCTTTACAGTAGCAGTCATTAATTGAAGTACATGTGTGAGCCTTTAAAGTGAAATCGTGTTTGGGGGTATTGATTTTTGATATTGCGAAAGGTATATATAGGGTTTTGTCCAGGTTTAGGGTCAGAAGATTGTTAGAAAGCCAGTTCATAATTTGTTTCAGGGAGTATTCAGCTCTCTCTTTCACCATCGACCAGTTAGTACCTCTTATGACGATTGCAGTATCATCAGCGTAGGTAAATATGTCGGTATATGGGAGAGATATTGCGCAAAGGTCGTTAACGTATAACTGGAAGAGTGTAGGGCCAAGAATACTCCCCTGAGGAACACCGTACGTTATCTCCGCTTCATCACTAGTCTGTTCACCTATTTTCACTTTTTGTCTTCTGTTTGTGAGGTAATCTTTGAATAAGCTGTGCGTGATACCACGTATGCCATATTTTTCCATCTTGTCCAGCAAAATTGGGACAGAGACTGTGTCGAAAGCTTTGGAGAGATCTAAGAATATGCATAAACATCTGTTATTGGCGTCAATGTTCCTAATAACAGTACGAGTAAGGTCAATGACTGCATCCTCAGTGGAAAGATTTGCTCGGAAACCGTATTGATTTTTTGCTAGTATGTCAAACTTATCAATATACTTTATTAGTGAGTTATTGAGAATCTTCTCAAGGATTTTTGATAACGCAGATAGTATTGAGATTGGTCGATAATTATTGACACAGCCTCTGTCTCCACTCTTATAGATGGGATGGATGAGTGCTTTTTTAAAAGCATCAGGGAAAATACCAGTACGAATGGCAAGATTACAGATATGTGTTATGGGCGGAATCAGTGTCTTCCGTGACAGTTTCAGGAAGTTAGATGATATACCATCCCACCCCAAGGCACAGTCCTGTCGTAGCTGTAAGATTATAAGTTCTACATCTGCTTCATCAACTTCTAGCAATGCCATCGAAGAGACCTTAGTTTCGATAGAAGAAGAGGAATTGTTTTTCAATTTAATACAGTCTGCCAAATTCCTGCCCATAGAGGAGAAGAAATTACAGATATGGTTCAGGGACTGCTTGGAGTCTACGTGACCATTCAGGAGTTCAGTAGGACAATCTATTCTTTTGTGGGTGTTAGTGACAGTTTTTATGGCTTTCCAGAGGGATTTGGGATTGTGGCCCGCTTCGTTTATGAGGTTTTTGTTGTATACCAGTTTCAGCTCACGTAGAAGACGATTGCAGTAATTCCGATACCGTATGTAAATAATTTTGAGTGTCATATTCTCCGGTGATTTTCTAACCCGTATATGCAGTCTATCGCGGTGTCTGATACATCGTACCAAACCAGGGGTCATCCATGGTTTTAAGGTCCCAAATCTTTTAGAGACTGTGGAGATTTTTGTGTTTGAGGTTATAATGTTTGACACTGTCAAGATAAGTTTATTAGTTGCTAAATTTACATCATCCATTTTTATTATATCAGAGAAATCAGTATTTTGAATCTCAGTTTTTGCATTTGGGTAGTTGATGTAAGTTTTTTTATGACACTGACTTTTATTGTGGATAGGTTTAGATTGGTCAAGAAACAGGGCTATCGGAGTATGGTCAGTAATGTGGGATTCTAGTACTAACGTCGTAGAGTGAAGATTTGTTTTAACGAAAGTATGATCTACACATCTTTGACTTTTTCTAGTAGGGAAAGTGTGAGTAGGGAAGAAACCATGAGATGCGTTACATGTTATGTATTCCTCATATATGGAGTCAGTACTATTTGGATGTATATTAATGTTCATATCTCCTATAAGGATTGAGTGTTGCGTCGTTAAGCTATCAAAAACACTGTTCAAACTCTCTACGAAGTTAATATGATCCTCTGAGGTTTTAAGAGACGGTGAGCGGTAAACTGCCACAACACCCACATTGTTTTCAATTTGACAGACTAAGCAACTGGCACCCCTAAAATAAGGCTCACTTATCGTACATATAAGTTGTTTATTAGTGTAAATTATTATACCGTCATTTTGATTCATTAATGTACGTGTCGTGTAAGCTACGTAACCGTCAAGAATAGGGATGGTATGAGCTTTACTAAGCCAACACTCAGTCAATACAATAATGTCAAACGCGACTTTCGATGTCGATAGCATTAGGCAAAATTGGTCAAAGTTTTTAGTTACGCTGCATATATTAATATGAATTATCTTAAAGGCACGGCTGTAGTTAGTGAGATATGTCAGGCAGTCCTCCGGATCACACATATATGACCGAGATGGGGGGTCTAAGTCTAATTCGTTATTTATTTCATTAATGTTCGCCATTGATTTTATTATTTATTTATTTGTAAAAAAGGCACTGGTTTTGGGGAGTGATAAGGGGAATGGTCGATAAGTTCGAGATATATTTATACATGAGGGATCTATAAGAAATAGATATCGTATATATATTTAGTTGTAGAGGTAAGTGGTATTGTGTGTGTATTTTTGTAAATTGGTTCTGCGGATAGAAATTAAGTGTGTGTTTGTATGTGACGAAGTGTATGTGTGTTGTAATACAATTAGATTTATAATTAAAGAAGATTTTAGTTTCAAATAAGACAGTTGAACAACAAATATACATATTAAAACCACAGCCCTTTCTCGACAGTTGGGCAAAAGAGTGCCTATGAGCTAGTGACACTATAAACATTTGAACACTACTTAAGGAATTCATATATAAAAAACATAGTCAAATATTCTTGCGCAATTCCAGTAATGATTTTTCGGAAGATATAAGTAGTTGTTTGTCTCCATCTTTTTTGCGCAAGAAAATGTTACCATTTAGTGTCCAACAGTATTTGAAATTATGTTGTTTTGCAAATTCGCGTGCCCGATAGAACAACTTTTTAGAACCAACTGGCAAGTAATCAGACACGAAAATGGCAACACGCTTACCAGGGATCTTGATCACCTCCGTGTTCAACTTGTCCTCAGTTTTTTTATCTTTATTAAAGTCTCGTATGGCTGACAATGTATCTAATTTCATTTGCACCGTTTTAAACTCTGCTACAATCGGGCGCGAGGAATCTGGTTTACCAGGAAGCCGAAAAATATCCCTTAAATCAGAGGAGGAGATTGGAGTCCCGACAGCTTGCCCGATCTTGCACACTGTAGTTATTAAATCTGCGGGAGTTTCCTTTTCCGACTGTGGTAAATTTCTAATTTCGATATTAGAAGATCTGTTTTTGTGCTGTAAATCCTGTATCTGTCTCTCAATATTTTCAATACACCTATTCTGTTCACTGCGATCTTTGTGTAAGCTTTCCAGACTCTTTTTAATTTCCTCATACTGTTTATTAATAAACGTCATCGATTGCACCATATCGTCGTTCGCTTTCTGAATTTTGCCATTCTGGTTCCTCAGGTCCCTGATTTCCGCCGTAAGCTTTGTAATAAGAAGATTTTGGCTGCTGTGTATCTCATCTATTTTTGTTTGAAATTCGTTTTTCCAGGTTACTAGTAAGTCTTTTATATCTGAGTTGAAATTCTGTTCCAAATTTGGTGAGCCAGGCTGGCTAGTGCGGATCCTTTTGTATCTGTTTACATTCGTAAATTGTATATCGGTTGATTGAAGGGTATTTAAGTCTGTTTCCGACTGTGTATGCTCCATAGTACGAGTGGGAGTTGATAAAGGTACCGACATATTGTATCAGTGTTAGCTCAAAAACAAGCTGTCAAACGATCCCAGCACGTTAATCGATACGCAAAAAGCAGAAGATCTGGTTTCTATTTGTTTGTTATAACTACGTCCTTAGCGAGCTTCAAGCCTATTAAGATATCAATAAGTATTGCATCTATAACAATACTTCTATATAAATCTTGTGCATTTCAAGTTAGAATCCTGCTGGGTGATAATAGTTGTGAGTGCACCGCAACCGAGCGATGGACAAGGAGAAAAAATAACAAATATGCAATGTTATCACCTGTCTCTTTAATCTTGCGGGGGAGTGGGGCGCCCCGTTGAGACCCTCCGGGCTTGACAGTGCCCGCCGCCCGGTGGCACCGTAAGGTCGATCTTTACTTGCGAGTGTTTAACTGTTGCCTATATTGTTGTGTTGGAAATCTCTTTATTCACTCCACGTAATTTGAACCTAGTTATTTTTAGATATTGTATTAAATTTAGACAGACACTTGTAACACGTATTCTCTGTGTCAGAGCTTGGACGAAAGAGGAGAGTTTCTGTGCCGTCAGTGACTAAGCAGGACAAACCTTTAGTCTGCCCACTCTTCCCACTGACAGCACAAAAACTCCCCAGTTTATATTTTGTATTAAATGTTGCTAACATTTGATAACAAAATATAAACTTTGGTGACAAAAATATATTTCCCATAATATAATATTGCAACAATGCTACCAATGAACTCCAACAGACATCTAAGAGGTCACTCGATGAAATTAAATTAATTAGCCTCGGTGTGCGTGGTGCAAATATGGAACTCCCTTATGGAAAGTGTAATAAAAGCTCCTAATGTGAATATTTTAAAAAATAGACTTGATAAACATTAGACAATCAAAACACAAGTGCAGTGATATACACGCATTAGCTTATGCTGCTAGTGTATTAAATAATAATAATAATTCAATATTTCTACTTTGGTAAACTGTGTGCTGAGATATTTTTATATCTCGAAATACCTAATTATCTGAGTAAGAATAAAGTCATATGATTGGCCGTTGTCTCTGCCTACCCCGGAGCAAAATAGGCATGGGCTTATGTATGTTTTTATGAAATATATGAAAGTTATAATTTCGATAGAATATGACAGCATTAACACATCTCAGAAAAGAGTATCCAACAATATATTTTATTAAAAGTTATATAATTAAAAATATTTTATATATTTTCAATTAAAGTTTTGAAGTTGGACGCGATATGTTGTTTTTATTTAAATAAGTTTCCAGTATTTGTAAGACTTTGTTACTGCAACCCCAGAATAGTGTGAATCCACTGCCACCTGCGAAAGAGATGAACTTGATCAGCATCATTGCTTTAATCCTATATAAAAAAATTAAAAAAAACCTGGATATTGAATAAGACACTTTGTACTTTTCTAACCGCCAATACAAACCGTTTTAGGTACGTACTGTGCGGTATGAAAGAAACTTCATCCCACGCACACTTAAGATGTGGAATGACCTCCCTGCTGCGGTTCCCAAGCACCTACAATATGGGGTTCTTCAAGAGGGGCATCGGAAGGTTTCTTCATGGTCGGCAGCGCGAGTGTAACATCCCTGCTGTTGCATACGTTCATAGGCCACGGTAACCACTTTCCATCAGGTGGGCCGTGTGCTTGTCTGCCACCAAAATGGTATAAAAAAAAAACCTATGAGAATGCCGTGAGGCGAAACCGGTGAGGTAAAAAATAATATACAGTGAAATGAAATGAAATGAAATGAAACGAAAAGTACGAAGTGTCTTGTTCAATATGTGTAGCAGGCTCCACCAAATGCCATCAATCAACAGTTTTAATCCTGGATCCCGGTTCGGCTAATGGTAAATCATTCCACACTGCAAAAATTGCCACTGAATTTTAGACGTTATTGATGGAGTCTTTAAGTCCAAAATTAAATCAATAAGAGTTCATTATATCTTTTCATTCACTCTTCAAGATGCCATTTAAATTTGAACTCTAAATGCATAGGAGTAACTAAAATTAAATAGCTTTGTTTTCGGTGTCTGTGATATGATAATGATTTTATTATAACATAAAATTAGTAGAATCAAGCCCTGTTATGTTGTTAAAGACTAAAATTTAATGACATGTTGTAGAGTGAATGAAAATATGCCATTAACTATTTTTCATTTCATTTTGAACTTTAAATTCATATCAATGAAGTCTAATACTGCCATTAAATGTCGAGTGATTGTGAAAATTTAAGCATCAACCATACAGGCGCGTTATTATCGATCGATAAAACCGCACACGTTATCGCTATAGATATCTTGTTTTTAGTAAATATGTATTGGAACGACGACGGCTAGATAACCAAACACATTGCTGCGCAGTTGTGTTTAGGGAATAGGGCATTATCTATTATACACACATCAACAAAGTCTAGGGAACAAGGACATTTCTAGTTTTTATTTAAAAACCCTTTCTTGTAATAGTGAGTGTTTTATATCAATAGAAGGGTATTTTTATACAGTTTTTAATTTAAATTTTAATAAAAACATTTTCATACCAATTTTTTTTTTTTTTAAGAAAGAATTGAATAGTGCCAATATTGAGTATTACAACCTTCTATGATTTTTTTTTTTTTTTTTTTTTTTTATATAGGACACGTCAATTGGACTTCGCCTTGCCTGATGGTAAGCTGAAGGCAAAATCCCAGAAAAGAGGGTCACCATTACTTACACATACCGTGTGACAATGGTGACACTCAGCTTGACGGCCTTATCATATGCTTTTTCACGCCCCGCTTAAAGGACCCGGGACTGTAGGAAGAAGGAAACACGTGAGCTGGTAATGAATTCCAGGCCTTAATGGTGCGACAGAGGAAAGAGTCTCCGAACCGCTTGGTTCTTGATCGGATGTTTTGCACCGTGTGCGGATGACATCTAAGACCTGCACGCGTTGTCCTGTGTAGGAAAGGGGAGGGTGGGACTAATTGGAAGAGCTCATCAGAACACTCCCCATGGTACAGACGGTAAAATACAGCCATGGACGCAACATCTCTACGCAGCTGTAAAGGTTCTAGGGTGTTCGTGATCTCGGGATTCCCAATGATGCGGATCGCACGTCGCTGCAACCTGTCGAGAGCATCTAGTAAGTACTTTGCTGAACCATCCCAGAGATGCGAGCAGTACTCCACACAGGAGCGAATTTGTGTCTTGTATAGAAGACACCGCTGCTCCGGCGTGAAAAATCGTCTCACTCTGTTCAGGACTCTGAGTTTTCGTGAGGCTGTTTTGATGATGCTTTCGATGTAGTTTTTGTTATTTAGGTTGCAGCGAACATCCATACCTAGGATATTGAGATTGTCCTGCAGCGGCAGTGGCGTGCTCTGAAGAGTGGGGAGGGGAAGGAAAGAAGATACTTTTGCTGTAAACGCACATGCCTGCGTCTTCTTGGCATTGAACTCAACCAGGTTCTCAGAGCCCCATTGAGAAATGTGATTCAGGACCCCGTCAAGCTCAGTGACAAGAAGCTGCCTTTTCTCTGCGATATCTGACTGCTTGGCCGCTGGATGTCCATGATAACTCCCATGTAAAGTGCTATCGTCTGCATAACAATGAACATTGCCGGTAGACAGCATGTCGTTGATATGCAGAAGAAAGAGAGTGGGTGATAAGACGGACCCCTGGGGCACGCCAGCATTAACCTGCAGAAACTCTGAAGCTCGTCCGTCACAAAGGACGCGAATACGGCGCCCCTGCAGGAAGCTAGCAACCCAGTTGCACAGCCTAGAAGGCAGACCAAAGGCAGGTAGCTTAGAAAGAAGCGATTTGTGCCAGACTCTATCGAAAGCTTTGGCGATGTCAAGACTAATTGCCAGTGACTCGCCGTGCTTGTCCATAGCCTCACCCCAAAGATGGGTAACGTATGCTAGAAGATCACCCGTTGACCGTTTCGGTCTGAAGCCATATTGCCGGTCATTAATTAAGGAGTGATCCTCTAGGTGCCGCATGAGCTGTTTGTTAATTATGTGCTCAAACACTTTGCACAGCACTGAGGTGACGGCTATGGGTCGATAGTTGGCTGGCTCCGAGCGATCCCCCTTCTTGGGAATCGGCTGAACATTCGCCTCTTTCCAAGGCAAAGGCACTGTACCCGAACTGTAGGATAGCCGGTACAGGCGCGTAAGCATTGGAGACAACTCCGCTGCACATTTTTTCAAAACTACCGCTGGAATACCATCCGGACCACTGGCTTTCCGGACATCGAGTGATTGCAGCACTGCACGGACATCGCGTTGCCTGATATGGATATCAGGCATCGCGTGGTCACTGTCGGGTAGTGTTGGTGGCTGCGTACCACAATCATCGATTCGGGAGTTGGCCGCAAAGAGATTAGCCAGCAGATTTGCCTTCTCTTGCGACTCATGGGCCAGGGATCCATCAGGGTTACGCAGCGGAGGCAGCGAAGGCTGACAGAAGTTGGCTTGCACGGCTTTAGCCAGTCGCCAGTAGCCACGGCTTCCCGTGGGATGCATCACTAGCTCTTGACCAAGCCGCGCTATGCGCAGGGCATCCGCTCTGACATAGGCCCTTCTACAGACCTTTGTGGCTCTGTTGTACGCTGCCTTGAAGTGGCCCAGATTGGGATGGCGCGTGGCGCGCGCCCTTACCCAAGCGCGGTACGCAGACTGTTTTTGTTCAACAGCTTCCGCGCACTCGCGCCCGAACCAAGGGCGCACCCCGCGGTCACCGGTGACATCGGTGTATGAGATATAGTATTCCATACCCAGACCGATCTCACCGGCGACAGCAGTAGCACAATCCGATGGGTTCTTACCTTCAAAGCAGCGCTCAACCCACGGGATGGACGCAAAATAGTCACGAAGTCCATCCCAGTCCGCTGACGAGTAGTGCCAGAGACGCCGCTTCCCCTGCACGGGTCGTGGGGGCGCCATAATAGGCACCGTGGAACAGACCAGGCAGTGGTCAGAGTTGCCTAACGCGGCTCGCACCGATACACTGTACCGGTCCGGATCACTCGTCAGCAGAAGGTCTAGCAGAGAAGGTGCTTGGCCCGACCTTCTTGGTATCCTAGTGACCTCGTGCACCAATTGGGTCAGGCCGTGCGCCAGAGCAAATGCGTGGGCGGCTCTTCCCGCATGGTCTGTTTTGGAGGAGCCCAACCAGATCTCGTGGTGGGCGTTAAAATCCCCCAAAAATACCATTTCGGCATTCGGAAATCGCTCCTGCGCATCATCTGCCGCCTGACTCAGATATTCAAAGAGTCGAGTTGTCTCAGCATCTCCTGTATGGGAACGGTAGAGGCACACATAGATCTGACTCGTAGGGCCATGGTCTACGTGTACCCAAAGGACGGAGAAGGATGGGTCCTCTAGGCAGCGCAAACGGCGACAGCAAACATCCGCCCTAACAAACACGCACACCCCGGCTTTTGCACGAAAACTTTCCTCAAGAACATAGCCAGGGTAGAGCAAGTAGGTCGTGTCGTCAGGGCGGTGTATTTGCGTCTCCGTTAGAAAAAACATGGCAGGTTTCGCCGTCTCTAGGTGTTGGTGGACGGCGTTGAGGTTTGCATGGAGCCCACAGATGTTAGTGGACTCCACCTCAAATAGCAAGCTTTTGGGAGTGTGACGAGCCGCTGTGTTGCCTTTTTCTATAAATTGCGCTGCCATGAGTTTGGGTGGGAGAAGGCGTGAAAAAAAGAAGTGATTGCCGCCGCAGCACCGTGTGACAAAGCGCGGGATATTGGTTTTATCTATGAATGTGAGGCATGGCGAGAGCCGACGCGCCGAACGGAAGGGCCCCCGTACCCCCCCGAGTATGGTCGCCGGGCTCCCAAATCCGGTCACCAACCGGCACGACGAACCATATCGGGATTATGCGCGGCCTGGTGAGGCAGCCTCCCAAGGTGGTTAACCCCAGTTGGGCCCCTGTACTATACCGCGGGCGGCCAGCGGCACCACCGTTTCTACAGGTCTCCCTGTTCGGCGCATCGCCCCGCGCCATCCCCACTAGACTACGCCAAGACCCACTGGTCCCACTAGTGCTGCGACAACCACCACCTCTGCCCGGCTATGCACATGCTGACCCCTGAACACAATCCAACCGAGATTGAATTGCTATGGAGGGTTTTTCGCAATAGTGCACGGTGGTACCTACCCGGTCGAAACTTGAGACAAATTTGTGCCACCAAGTTTCTACCACCAGTAAAATTAGGCACAAAAATAACGAGGTAGTAAGAAATACAGTAATTAACCGTACTTTAAACGTTTTTAATAATCTGTAGGACCTCCCAAAGCATTAGCAACAGCTCGACAACGGCGTGGCATACTTAGTATGAGATTGTCAATCATCGTCTGTGGAATATGGCTCCATACACTGCGAAGGTGTAAAAAAAGTTGTTCTTCAGTGTTCAGATTTTCCAAAGAATCACTGAAAGCTCTTCTCCCAAGCAAATCCCAGGCATGCTCTATGGGATTGAGGTCGGCAGACTGAGCAGGCCATTCCAACGTCGTCATATTGTGCTCGCTTAACGCATTGACCACTACCCTCGCGGTGTGTGACCGTGCATTATCTTGCATGAACATAAAATCTTGACCGAACTGCTGTCGATGAGGGATTACCATGGGGTGTATAACCTCCTGAATGTATTGGTTTGCATTCAAATTGCCCCGTATCCAAACGAGGTCGGTCCTTCCACCAAGGCGAATTCCAGCCCATACCACGATTGTTCCACCTTGGTAAGGATGAACTTCTTGCGGATTCTGGAGACGACTCCGACGTCCAGGAACTCGCCATATACGCACTCTTCTCGAATCAGGATGAAAACCGAAGCAAGATTCGTCGGAAAACAGAACCCGTGCCCATTGATGGTCGGTCCACTGTAAATGTGCCTTAGCCC
Organism: Eilema griseolum; assembly: GCA_963662185.1. Lineage (NCBI taxonomy): Eukaryota > Metazoa > Arthropoda > Insecta > Lepidoptera > Erebidae > Eilema > Eilema griseolum. The sequence continues at coordinate 22,024,027 of OY759245.1, forward strand.
ACAATAAGCGACGACCTCGATTTCCACGTCGAAGAGCTGGAACCCTAAGCGGTCTGCGAGCATAAAGATTGGCTTCGTGTAGTCTTGTTCTGACAGTTTGATCGCTAATAACCACTTGATGCTGAGACTGGAGGCCTGCGACCAACTGACGAGCAGTAATCGTGGGTTGCCGCCTTGCGGAATTTTGCAAGAAACGATCTTGTCGCGGGGTAGTAACCCTATTTCGTCCCCTGTGACGTTCGGCAACATCCCCTGTAGACCTGTAGCGTGCCCATAATCTGCAAATTACGCTTGGTTGGGTGTTGACAGCATCCGCTACGTCGTGTTGAGTTCGTCCAGCTTGCAGTATACCAACAGCCCTTAACATCTCTTCGCGACTTAAATGACGACGTGACATGATGACTACAGTCACAAAAATGCACAAACCATACGTAAAAGACGTATTATTGATAATAAACGTTATTTACAATAAAAAAAAATAATTTTTATTTTGCCTCAGAGAAACTGCACAATCAAACACTTTTAAAAGATTTCCCTCCATATTCGAAAATCATTACTTATTTAAATTTATTTTTAAATTTCGAACAACTCTGTAATCTACTTTATTCTATTTTTATTTATTTGCTGCCAGTTATCTATTTGCAAAACAAGATTTACACGAAAAAAAATAATTGGGGTCATCTTGTTCCCTAGACTTTGTTGAGGTGTTTAGTATTGTCGATCGATAATAACGAGCCGCTTTAGTTGTAGCTTCATTAACCTCATAAAAACCTTGAGGATACCTTGGTTATGTTTTTTTACGTCTAAATTTAACTTTATAATGACACGTTTGGAAAACGTGGCGTTATCAGTCTCTGAGTGAAGATCGCAGTTGCTACTTCCCGCATCATGTCTTACCATGTCCATAGTTATGAATAAACAATTTCCCATTTAGTTCTTCCGATTCCAGTCTGATAGCTTCACGCCCAGGTCGTAGGCCCACCCACTCTTTGGTTATTTGCGCATGCTGGAAAATGTATGATAAAACTATATTACAGTTGAATTTTCCAGTATCGTACAGATTGTATGTTGCATATTATTTTTAGCTTTATTTTAATACGATGAGGTTAGTATTTGATTAACACTTGAGGTGCTCGAGCATATTTCCGCTTGATCTGTAGTGCATTTAGATTTGCATCTTGAGAGGCTCACGTAATATCTTGGAGATTATGGAGAAAATCTCCGATATTTCGTCAATATTGTTTCACCGCCTATCGTAGATACTAACCTCTAGACCCGGTATAAGTTTTTTACAACCGTCCAAAATGTGTTTAGTGTCTTTTGGATCCAGTTTAGTGTCGTAGCTGTCTTGGTGGGTACCCCCGAGTACACAGGTTTCGACGCTGAAAACAATATAAAAGGATGATATTTTTATGATAGTTGGAGCTTTGTAAATAGAAATCAGTAATAGAAATAAAGGGATCATTCCACTTGGAACCATAGTCTAGATCCATTTTGGTTCCAGTGAGACTTTTTTCTCCTTAGAACCAAATATGGAGTTGTCGGTTCCACTGGGACTGGATAACTGTAACTGGATCAATTAATGGTTCTACCTAGAATGATTTCTTGCAGCTACTTTATCGCGACGTAATGTATCATTATCTCTTAAATACGCCAGATAGCATCTCAAAAATAGGAATACGGAGACTTCGCCCTGTATAATATATAGCATGAAGTTATCTTAGCTTCTTAAGTATTTTGAAGTAATTATTACAAATAAACTTACTTAGGAATTATGTAATTCCCCTCGGAGACATCGACGATAGTTTCGTTTACCCATGGAGCGTTTACCTTAAACAGAATAATGTACTTAAAATAAATAGTTCATGGTGGGCATTTGAAAGTATAACAAGGTAGGCAGCGCGTCTTTGGCGCCTCTGGTGCTATATATATCCATAGGCTACGGTACATCCACTAAGATGGTGCGTGTGTCTGCCATAGGTAAAACAAGTATTTAAAAATTCTCATATTCTTCGACTATCTGTTATATCAAGAGGATGAGGACTTGTCTTGAAATGAAAAAAAAATAGATTTAGGTATTACTTACTCTCGCAATTTGACCTCTAATCGGAGCCAGCTTTTCATCAGACACAAGAAACCTGGCACCAAGTCCCGTACAGTTTATTATTACATCGAATTCTTTCAAGATAGGATCCTGTAGTGATGAAATTTTCCCTTGCAATATCTTGCCATCGGCTTCTTTGAAACGTTTTTGGAAATATTCTAGCACTTGAGTTGGCGGTACGACCAATGTAACAAAGGTTAGACCTGCACTGTAATAGAATTTTTGAGTAAAACCAGGTAATTAACCAAGTAGGTAGTTGTTATCAAAATTAGATATTACTCATATTGTTTGAAGGAATAGGGAGTCGCATGCGTAATAACGCGTGCGTTATCCTTGACCGATAATAACGCGTGCGGTATTATCGATCGATAATAACGCGTGCTGTCAATCTATAAGGTGGACCGCGTGATTTTCTGCCACCTAAGTGGTATAAAAAAAAGTCGTGGAAGGGTGTGAATTTCAGCCCAACTGAGTATTTATGGCCATAGCAATTACTTACGTGTACTTCCTAGAATAACGTCGATTGAAGAATTCTAGCTGCTTACTATTCAGTATTCGATAGCCATAGGTCATATTTAACCATTCAGGCGTAGTAAAGTCATCCTTTTCTGTGTAAAATTCGTAAAAAGGTTGAAGGCAAATGCTGACTGCACCTGTTTTCCATAGGTCATGTAAATATGTTAGTGTTTCACCACTCCATTGCCTAGAACAAAAAAAGTCAAAATTGTGAAGATACAGAAGACTGACTTCATACGGATAAGATAAAGGAGAACGTAAGTATACCCATTATAGGTGACGTATTTTTTTTTAATTTTTCGCCTCCTATTATAATAGTATAATTTTGATTAGAAGAGAAGTTTAAAATCGATTACTAATGCTAACAACAAAAAGTCTACACCACCAGGGGGTGAGCGTAGTATTTTGAAGACCTTCTCCCCCATCTCTTATACGGGTCACGTAGGTACGTTATGTTCCCTAACGAGCTGGACACGCATAGATAAGTTGTTTCTATTAAAATTAGTAAACTGCAGTCGCTTAGTTCAAAGAATGACCTCACTAGAGTCAAGAGATACCATTATCTTGTATGTAGTTTAGGTACTTAGGGCATTTTATCGAACTGACTTTTCTATTGATTGAATAAGTTGATTACACACAATCAAGATGCTTCTTCTTCTTTTCTTTTTGATGGCTTCTGCAGCGAATCGTCGGTATATTGCCAATGTCAAGTAAATATCTTTAAAATTATTAGTAACGAGGCGCCAATGTCAAGTTTTTTAAGTTGTGGTCCTTTGGAATGGCTGTTGATGATGATGATGACGATCAATGAGATGATTTCTGCCTCAGTAAAGTTGTGGGGACTTTACTACAAGCTTCCTAGGGAGATTTGGAACCAATACGAAAAGTCACAATTCACTGTAATATGCCACTTTTTTACACTTATGTGCGTTGTCAAAGACGTTATGTTTAGGAATTCACCATTTTAATACATAAAAACTCGAATTCACCCCAATTTCGGAAAATAAAATAATACCGCGATGCGTCCTTCTTAGTGTTGGCGCCAAAACTAATCAAGATGCTTGTTTTGCCTGTAGCGCATTGACATTTAAATAGATTGGTATTTGCCAACTGGGTAAGTACCTCCGCCCTACAGAATATCGCGGCCATAATAACCTCGTGTTGTGTACCCGGCGGTGAGTAGAGCAGCCAGAGCTCACTGGAGGAGTTTTTGTACTGTCAATGGGAAGACCAAGGGCTTGTCCTGATTTTGTGTTCTGCAGAAACTTTGTGCTTACAGGGTTGGCAGCGCGAGTGTGAATCCCTTGGTGTTGCACACGTCCCTAGGCCACGCTAACCACCTTCTAGCAGGTGAGCCGTGCGCTTGTCTGCAACCTAAGTGGTATAAAAATAGTAGAGATTGAACTTACATAATTTGTTTGTTGGGCGTATTTCCATACAAGTATGGATACCACAGCCCCCCCGATCCATCGCCTGTCGTGTTTGGTGAGAAATCACTCGATATTATTGTTACCTAAAATGTTAAGTAGATATTTAAGTTAAATTCCCTCAGTTCACTAGGATTCACCACTACCAGAGTGGAGCAAACAGCATTTAGGATCCACCGTCTGATCCCCTGGTGGATCGAACAGCATCAAGGAGTTTTGAAAGATCCACCGTTAACCGCAATGGAACTGATGTTACCTGCTTACCTACTCTTGCCTGTTAATTTTGATCACCTAAAGGATGATCGCAGCGCTCGCCACACGACATAGAGTTCATTCTCACACATTGCAAGCGGTAACAGTAGGTATACTAGAGAGGTGAAACAGTGCACGGTGCGCACAGTGAGGTATGAAAGAAACCTCATTCTGCACACATTGATAATGGAATGGAATAATCTCCCAGCAACTTTTGTCAAGCGACTACAATATGAGATTTTCGAAAAAGGCAATAATTAGAACTTCTTTACAGAGTTGGTAGTGAGTGCTAGTGTTGCACCACATTCTCTCCGTAAGCTGGGCCGTGTGCTTGTGTATCACCTCAGTGATATAAAAAATAATGTCGCGGGTCAGTGATACAAAAAATACTACTTCCCGTACATATTTTTTTACACATACCTACCTCATATAGTTACCCAATAAAGTTACATTCTAAACCGGAAACAAAGTTCAGTCATGTACTTAGGTAATTACTAATTTTAATAAATATTTGGCTCAAAGATAACTTTATTGTTAATAACGTATCTGATGGCTCCAAGAGCAAAAGTACCTACTGTGTTTACTAGAATAGAATAGAATAGTTTATTTGTTCAAAACATGTGTGTACATACAAAAGCATGCAATAGGTCAGTAATAGTGTATACTTAGTCTAGCCATAAATACTGTTACAATTAAAATAAGAAAGATATTACATTTGAATTTGGAATCTGTCATTTTTATACGATTGTTCATTGTGTTTTCTAATTTTGGCGCCAATACATTGTACAATATTTTGCTATATTAAAATGGAGTGGGGTGATAAAGAAAACCGAATCGCTGTGATTGCATTACACAAAGTTGGTATGGAGCCGAATGTAATTTTTAAAACTCTCCATACGCTTGGTATTAGTCAAATGTTTGTGTACCGGGCTATTAATAGGTACAATCAGACCTCCTCTGTTTGTGACAGAAAAAGATCTGGCCGTCCACGTAGTGTTCGTACGAAAAAGGTGGTCAAAGCAGTAAGGGAAAGAATTCGAAGAAATCCTGTCCGAAAGCAAAAGATTTTATCTCGGGAGATGAAGATAGCACCCAGAACCATGTCGCGCATTTTAAAAGATGACTTAGGACTTGCAGCCTATAAGAGACGCACTGGTCATTTTTAACTGATAATTTAAAAAAGAATAGGGTGGTAAAATCCAAGCAACTACTGAAGCGGTACGCAAAGGGAGGTCACAGAAAAATTTTGTTTACGGATGAGAAAATCTTTACAATTGAGCAACATTTTAACAAACAAAATGACCGTATTTATGCTCAAAGCTATAAGGAAGCTTCCCAATTAGTCGACAGAGTGCAACGTGGGCATTATCCGACTTCAGTGATGGTTTGGTGGGGTGTTAGCTATGAAGGAGTGACTGAGCCATATTTTTGTGAAAAAGGTATCAAAACATCGGCACAAGTGTATCAAGATACCATTCTTGAGAAGGTAGTTAAACCCCTTAACAACACCATGTTCAATAACCAAGTATGGTCCTTCCAACAAGACTCAGCGCCGGGTCATAAAGCTCGGTCCACACAGTCTTGGTTGGAAGTGAACGTTTCGGACTTCATCAGAGTTGAAGACTGGCCGTCGTCTAGTCCCGATCTTAATCCGGTGGATTATGATTATGGTCAGTTTTAGAGAGTATGGCTTGCTCTAAACGCCATGATAATTTGAAGTCCCTAAAACAATCCATACAATTGGCAGTGAAGAATTTTCCCATGGAAAGAGTGCGTGCTTCTATTGATAACTGGCCTCAACGTTTAAAGGACTGTGTTGCAGCCAATGGAGACTACTTCGAATAAGCTCTTTATATTTTAAATTGTTTTATATTTATGTATTAAACTAACACACTGTAAAAGTAATAAATATTATTTGCAATAAAAAAAAATGTTTATTCTTCGTAACAATATTTATGGCTAGACTAGGTATAGTCCAGTCATGTTTTACACCATGTAGCGGCGTACAAATATATGCGTAAGGAATTGAATTTATAAGTTAAGATTTATGGACTTCCTTTCATTTAATTTACCATGTGATTGACACAATCGATTGATGCCATAAAAATAAAGAATGTTACTTACTTTTTCGGATTTTAGTTGGTTCGATTATCGTGTGTGGCAAGCGAGCTTTCGAAAATCTTTGAATGCAGTTTTATTTCCTTTTAAAATTAAAGGATGTTTCCTTTTAGTTAAATTCGCTATTTTTAGTATTTAGAGTAGTTCCCCTTCAAGTAAGCTCAAAATCTCTGTATACTATACGTAGTTTGTACCTACGTCGTATTAAGACTACAAAATTAAATTCATACCTATTGCCCTATATATTATTGTTCTGTGCAATAGTAGATCCTGAGGATACCCTTCCCAAGTTGAAATCATGATTTAAAACCAGCACTTACTTGAAAATTTTTATACTTCTCCTTAATTTGAACAGCACAGGACAAGCCATTGATTCCAGCTCCTAGAACAGCAATCTTGACCATTTTAACCAACTAACTTTTATAGACTAAAGTTATTATAGGCCCTATCTTACGTACATGCCACTTATCATTAATTTCATAGTGCAAAGGTTATCATATTACTTAATAGTACCATTATACTATATTATCTGTGATAGTACCTACCTAGCTCTGTATCTATAGGTGTACTATTATATAATTGGCAATTATTAGTGTGTTGTATTTAAATATACATATATATAATCGCGCCTTTATCCCCGAAGGGTTAGGCAGAGGTGTATGAACACCTACATTTCACTAATCATTGTTTTCGATCCCACGGGTGAGCCTATTACCGTCTTCCGGGCATTATTGTTAACATGTGTTTGTACCTGAGTCAGCTGTATATATCATGTCTGATGTTAAACAGCCCTAACCCTTAGTCACCTTGTACGACACCGCATGGGAAGAGATGGGGTGGCCCACTACTCAGCTGGGAACCACGCGGCTCGTATTTAAAATAATAGCTAATTGGGATGAATAAAGATCATGAACATCATTTTTTTTTAAATTATTGTCTCTTTGTTTGTATTACCTATACCTACATGATAGACGCAAAAAATATTTACTGAACGGATTTAGATGCCGTTTTTTTTTTGTTAGATAGACTTTTGTTTGACCGCAATCGGTTGGGTAGAACCGGAGATATGATCAAAAAGCACGATAACCATAATCCACGCAGGTGGAGCTGCCGGTATCAGGTAGTAAGTATACCTATACAAGAAGTAATTATTAAAAGTCATTATTTGCCTTTGGTAAAATAGCAGTTGAAGACATTCCTCGGAAACATTATGCTTGCGTTTATCTCGGTCGCATGTCGCAACCAATGGAATCCTTTTCCAGTCTAACTGGGTTGCGGCTGAACTTCTATATTTTCCGTGATGCGACTGCCATCAGACCTCCACAACTCATTGGTGACATTACAGCATTGCAGTTGTCGGACTTGTGACCCATTTGTGACATCTGGGTGCTCTCCAAGACAAGAAAATTTCCAGAACAATGCCATTAGCATGACAATAGCTAAAAATAGAGGTCGGAGTTCATGCTGGCGCCCTTAAAATCCAGTGTCGCGGCACTTAATGTGACATACGCATACGTGCCTAAGTATAGCCCGTTTACAGGAGAAGCAAACAATGCGCCCAACCCACGCAGTATTTGCTTGTTACGACGGTCGTCTGTGAAATTTGCTCTTGCGTATTACCTATGTACTCAGTCTGGTTAGCAACCATATCCATAGCTATCAAATTATATCGCATACTTTGTTCAAACGTGGCCTGTTTCGGTTCACTAGTATTTGGCCGGCCGTTCGTGCCGTTACCTACTGTGTAGAAATCACATACTAACGTTAATTTGTAGGTACGTAATAGGTATATTAAAATATCCAATAGAGGGGGATTCTATAGAATTCAAAATATAGATGTTGAAGTCATGTGACATTTTTGCACGATTAGCTAACATTTACACTATCATACAATACACGATAGACAGCGCGCGCGCAATTTTTAAGTTGTTAGCAATGTTAACATAACCTACTTAACCGATAAGATGGATGCATCTTTAGGAGTATGTAAACTAATTTAAGGTCCTTGACCGTATTTTAAAACCTGATTAAAACATGACTTGGCAGTGCGTTGATGTTCATTCCAAGCTTGTAGGTAGGTATCGAATGTCTTCCCATGAAGTGCTCTTATAACGGCTTGCTTACTGAGCCATGTGCGCCAGTCAAAACATAACTACTATAAATATGTCTATATACATATTTATAGTAGTTATGTTTTGACTTTACATTTGAATTTAATAATGTCGTACTCTTTGCTAACGTTTAATTTTTAAACGACTTGTTTGATTTCAATTTTCGTCAATTGTCACATGCGTCAAATCATTTGTCAAAGCTGTCAAAGCAATGCAAGTAGCATTTTGTTGATTTGTTTTTGTGGTAAAGCTGAGAGCCGATGTTAGATTGCATTGAATCTTATTTTTATTTTTTTACGTTAAATTTGGTTCTTTGAGCGACTATAACATGAAGTACGTAAATCGTCTTCTAAAGCGTTTTAACTCTGTATGTTTATAGTTTAAATAAGGTGTTTTTGTTACACTGTATGTCTTTTTCAGGCTCACTGTGGACGGTTTGCTTGTTTACTTTCCCTACGATTACATATATCCAGAGCAATATGCGTATATGTTGGAGTTAAAACGAGCATTAGACGCTAAAGTAAGTACAGAAGTCATAAACCGTTAAAAATTGAAAATTTTAGGTTATGTTTCTAACAACATTGAATTTGTTATGTCTTTCATTTTTAGGGCCATGGATTATTGGAGATGCCTTCAGGAACTGGAAAAACAATATCACTTCTTTCATTGATCGTTGCGTACATGATCCAAAACCCACATCATGTCAGGTTAGATGCATTTTTATTGGTTCCAATAACTGATCTAGTACAAATAGGGCTTGAAGATTGATATCATCATATCTCGCTCGTCACAACTCACCTAACTCAATATGGGGCTAGGCCTACAATATGGGGCTCTTCAAGAGGGCCATCAGAAGGTTTCTCCATGGTCGGCAGCGCAAGTGTGACACCCCTGGTGTTGCATACGTCCATAGGCCACGGTAACCGCTTCCCATCAGGTGGGCCGTGTGCTTGTCTGCCAACTAAGTGGTATAAAAAAAAAGCGACTAAGTCTTATTCCCAAAGTGCCCATTTAACAATGTCTACTAAATACAAGTGATGTCCTGTTGTAGAAGTTACTAGTAGATTGTAGCCGACTCATTATAAGTATTATATACAGTATATATATGTATATTACAGATTATATATGTATATTACAGATTATATATGTATATTATGTACAAAATATATATAATATACGGAATATATACAAATTACAGACATTACAGGTTGTTACCCAAGATAATGGTAGCAGACTACAACAATTAAATTATACAATTACAATAAATATACAGGTGTGAGCATGGATTGTTCTTTTAATTGTCATGCAACAAATATGTAAAGAAAGAAAGAAAGAAACATTTATTTAGTGCTAAGTGGTCACACATACAGGAAATTACACAATACATTATAATATCATTAGAAGTACTGGAAGCATGTTCACGCATTAATAATAAACATGCTTTCAAACTCCAAACGCCTGTGATTGAGTTGCATTATGAATGTGGCTATTGTTCTTAATTCGGAACTTAGCAGTTAGAAAATGAAAAAACAAGAATTTTTGACTGATAAGCAAATGATGATTGCGCATCAACATTCTCAAAAACAGGTGCAAACCACAATGACATGACCTAAATTAAACAAACATAATAAACCGACTGGTGTCTAAAAGATTGACAATTAACTTGACTGCAGGCGGTGCCCATTAAATTTTTTTTCAACATTTGTTTTAGCTTTAAAAATCATTCATCACACATTTTATGTATCCTATCGCACTCGGGAGATGAATGCCTTACATTTGAGAACCCATACATCAAAATCTGTCCAGGTGTTAGGCATATAGAGGGGAACAAAGAAAACTAAATCCATATACACATAACACATATCTATTTGTTATGAGACCTATACATCAAAATATACCTAATTTTGTTTAATTGCAGGAAATTAATATACTGTTCTCGTACAGTCCCTGAGATAGAGAAGGTTTTGGAGGAATTGAAGAATCTCTTCAAGTACTATGAGAAGAACCAGGGTGAGAAGCTGAGTCTGACTGGCGCTGTGTTGACTTCTAGGAAAAATCTCTGCATACATCCTGATGTAAGTTGTTTATTTTTATTTTTTGGTCTCAACGGGCTCCTATTCAGTAGTGCCATATTTGTGAAGCGTAATATCGATTTGATTATAAAGAAAATTGCAAAGCATTGAAGTCTTGACTGGCATCTGGGTACAGCTCTAGTGGTAAAAATAAAAATTTAAATACTCCCGTCACAAAAAGCAACCCCCAAAAAGTGGAAAATGTTAGTTAGCCCTATAACTTTGATATACCTAGTAATACATATTTTGATTCAAGCCTTATCATGTCGGGCGACCCTATCTGTTAGAGTACTACGTCATATTATCGGAACGATCCAAGGTCCCCCCGACAATGACAATGCTTGAATCAAAAAATGTACACGCACACGCACCCGCACACGCACAAGCACACGCACACGCACACGCACGCGCACACGCACACGCACACGCACACGCACACGCACACGCACACGCACACGCACACGCACACGCACACGCACGCACACACGCACACACACACACACACACACACACACACACACACACACACACACACACACACACACACACACACACACACACACACACACACACACACACACACACACACACACACACACACACACACTTTTTAACCCGTCGTTTTTGCGTCGGGGGTTAAAAATGATAGTGAACATATTTCATATTTCACAAGCCTTTCTGGGTTCTGTCCCGAGTGTTGTAATTATCCAATTAACTTTGTTTATTTCAAATCCTTTATTTCTTAAAATAGTGCAAGGTAATTTCATCTTTTTGACTTCAAATTCTGCTTAAAACTAAGTTTACCACAACTCCCTAGACGCTAGGTGGAGAAACGGCGCAACAAACTTCACAGCATGCCGCTGTTTCAAGACGTCAGCTTATAAATAATAATTTCTTAAGACTAAATTTGGACAAATGTACATTTCTTGTCTCGTGTCGAGATAATTAAAATATATAAAAAAACTTAAAATAATTTTTTTTACTAAAGTTAAAAGTTAAAATGTTGTGCCGTAGTTGTAGCATTTTAGGAGGAGTCAGCGCCATGCTCAAGCTGGACATTTTTGTCTTTAAGGTAATCATCTGTCTTATAGTATGCTTTTTTATATAAAGTAGTCTTCACAACATTTTTAATTTTATTGTCAAGCATACCAAGGACCGATTCAGGCAATTTATTATAAATTAGCTGTACCACGCCACGCTTTGCTGTGGCGCATTGTGATTGAATGGTTGCGAAATTAGAAACAAAACAAAAAATTTATAAATTTATCGCGGTCGCGGATATGTGACTGATGCAAAAATTTGATAAAAACAGTCTTGATGCGGATTATATGTCATGCAAAAATTTCAGCTCGATCGGTGCAGAACTTTTTGAGTTTTTGAAGCATACACAAACCAACATAACATTTTAATATATATATATATATATATAGAAGAAGTGTACACCTTCTCCTCTAAAAGAGTCACTAAGTTTGCCAAGCTGATAGCATGGAAGGGGCAGTTTATTTTTATTGCTATAATAGTTTTTTTTTTATCATAGGTAGCAAGAGAGAAGGAAGGCAAGTTGGTGGATGGTAAATGCCATGCTTTAACCGCCAGCTACATCAGAGAAAAACATGAAACTGACGAGAGTGTGTCCATCTGTAAGTTATCCACATATAACCTGTTCCTCTCTTTCTCTCTTCACTTTGAAGCCGGAGATCTGAGCCGGAAGCCCACGCAAAAACGCGCCATGATGTGGTTTTTTTTTTCATACCACTTAGGTGGCAGACAAGCACAAGGCCCACCTGATGGAAAGTGGTTACCGTGGTCTATGGACGTATGCAACACCAGGGGTGTTACACTGGCGCTGCCGACCACGAAGAAACCTTCTGATGCCCTCTTGAAGAACCCCATATTGTAGGTGCTTGGGAAAACCGCAGCAGGGAGGTCATTCCACAACTTGAGTGTGCGTGGGTTGAAGTTTCTTGAAGTTGCGAATGTCGCGCGATACTATACCATACTTGATTAGATTTATTTATTACATTTGACGTCAGGTTAAAGCCCGCGAAGTAATCCTTTGTAAGAGCTTGTCTGTCAATAACCAGGAGCATTGGCTTGCAAGTGCGCCGGCTTGCAAGTGCGATTTGCGAAAATCTATTTTGGCCACATGCAAGTTTTCTTTCCAGCTAAGGTAGCGGGCTAGATTATAAAAGTTTAATTCTTCAGGTCAGTTCTACGAAGGGTTCAACCGCGAGGGTAAGGAGTCCATGCTGCCCTACGGCGTGTACACAATAGACGATCTTAAGCAGTATGGCGCCGATAGGAACTGGTGCCCGTACTTTCTTTCTAGGTTTGCTGTAAGTATTGTTAATTTAATATTTATTTTTTTAGTTGCCATGTCAGGGGTCGTTCAAGTATTACGTAAGCAGTAAAGTGGGGATATATGCACTGCTTTTATTGATGACATGGGGGGTATGGGGTCTAGATAATGATTACGTAAGCAGTTGTTATTTAGTTATTTACTTTTTCACACATAATACAGCGAGCATTACCCTAAAAAAGCAAACATGAAAATAAATATGGATATAAGTACCAATGTTTACATAAGCATGGGAGTTAAGAGATTTGCTTACTTTTGCTGACAAGGGGAAGGGGGTGGGGGTTAAATAATTGTATTAATTCTGCTTATGTAATACTTGAATGCCCCCTCATTAACTACAGCCAGGGTAACGTTGATCAGGACTTGAACCCGGTTCAAGTCCTGATCACAATGACGGAACCCAAATGAAATCTATTGCTAACAGCTATTTATCAATTATTTTTTTCTATCCAGATAATCCACGCAGAAATCGTAGTATACTCGTACCACTATCTCCTGGACCCGAAGATCGCGGAGGTGGTCTCCAAGGAGCTTCAGCGGGAAGCCGTGGTGGTGTTCGACGAGGCGCACAATATCGACAACGTGTGCATTGACTCGCTCAGTGTGAAGCTCACGAGGCGAACCGTGGACAGGAGCATTGTTGCACTGCAGCAGCTGGAAAAGACGGTGGCACAGTTAGTACTTTTTATTTTACGTACGCAACATCCCCGCGGATACCTCCCCACCGGAACCGGAGGAGGAGGTTATGTCGGACTCGAACCGACTAAAACGCACGTCACCTGTGGGTCGCTTTGGTTGCCGAAGGTGAGGTTGACAGGCATATCCCTCGCACCTCGGCCGACTAAGGGCCATCTCTCACGATCTGGCCCTCTTCTCGGGTGTGGGGACTACAGAGTCCCCAACTCGTCCCCGGAAACGGAGAGACGCGACAGGCGTGTCATCGCCGCGGCCTGCTTCTGCCAGGGTGACAGGAGGCTCCACCTGTCACCCCTAGGCCGGCGCTCATGGGGGGCGGAGGTCGTTCATCGACCTCCGACGCCCGAGTTGCCTACGTACGCGGGCAGCTTGTCTTGTGATCCTTCGTCGGGCACAGTTAGTACTATCATCATCTGCTCTGGTCCCGAAACAGTGGTGCAATACGCACCTCCCCATGCTCTGGTTCTAAATGGGGGCACTGTGGCCCCACATCCGAAGAGGGTCAGCTCCAAAGAGATGACCCTGGGTCTGTACTATTAAGTCATGTCTGTGGAAGCCATCTACCGAGTCATAAATCGATTTAAATATTCAAATCGATGGATCGATTCAATTTAATTCTTAATCGATTTGAATAGTTACCATACTAAATGCTTAAAATTTTCATTCAGTAGTTTGAGCGGAGTCATCAAAAATCAATGTTTAAAAATGATTGCAACATCATTCATTGGTTCCGATAGTTCGTACAAATGTCGGTAGATGGCTCTCAACCGTACGCCGTAAGACGGAGATACATACATACATACATACATAAAATCACGCCTGTCTCCCATAGGGGTAGGCAGAGATCACGGATCTCCATCTCCAAGACGGAGATATGTATAGAATAATTTGAATGGTTTCAGCCGAAGGTTTGGTGGTGCAGTAGTCAGAGCGTACCTCCTTAAGGGAAAGATCGGGGGTTCGAATCCCGTCTGGACCCGTTTGAATTTCCCGTTTGAATAGTTAGTTTACATTGGTATGCAGTGGTATCGTATGATAATGCGAGGGTGGTCTGCAGGATCCGCGAGGCAGACGCGGCGCGCCTGACAGCGGAGTACGAGCAAATGGTGGAGGGGCTGCGCCAGGCCGCCGTGCAGAGGGAGACGGACGCCGTGCTCGGGAACCCCATCCTGCCTGACGACATCCTCAACGGTCAGTACTGTACTTACTGCTGGGGGTGGCGGGTGGGGACCGCCTGTCACCTCATGTGGAGTAGGCCGAGGCGATGGTCAAAGAATCAATTTCATTTATTCTTTGATTCTTTGATTTGATTTTAAAATATTAAATAATTTAAAAATAAACCATTGGAAAATGATTCTTTCGCTGGTTCGGTAGATTAGTTCTACTGAGAAGATATCAGCAAGAAACTCAGCGAACTACATAGAACTAGATTATTTTTCTTTTATAAATTTGTTTTGGTTTACAATTTATTTTGTGCGAGCAAGCAAGAGACTTATGTTGACCACGCATTAACATCATTAAGGTACTCATCCACTTTATAGTAACCTTTACTCATTAAAGTTTTTTTCACTTCTATTTTAAATTTATTTATTGGCATATTAATCAAATCCTGAGGAATTTTATTAAATATTTTTATGCAGCTGCCTACAAATGAATCACCAACCTTGTGAAGCCTAAGTTTTGGTACAACTAGTTTATCTTTATTTCTCGTATTAAAATTGTGTACATCAGATGGTGCAATACGCGTCTACCTATTCCCTAAATCAATGATGTCCTTCGATCCTTTGACATTAATTTATTTGTATATCGCCCGCGATAAGTATATTTACGCAGACCAGAAGTACAGTGTAGAGTACAGTACAGAACAGTACAACAATACTTGACCACCACCAGTCAGGGAAGGGAGGGGGGGGGGGGGTGCTCCATTATATAAATTCTGGCCTTCCTATAAAATTAAGGGCCCATATAAAGCGACGAAAGCTTAGAGGTTAAGGAGTTGGCCTTAGGATCGAATCCTGGCCTGGCTAACACTGCCGACGTGAGCCCACTCCTAACACGATTAGCTGGAGGGGTTAGAGGGAATATTAGCAACTTTGGTTCTAATATTCTTTAAATTTGCCCACCACTGCCCTAAATATTCGATACATGGTGAAATATTTAAGGGCAAAATGGCCGTCGTTTAATAAAGTTGTATTTTTCGTTCGAAATCTTTAATTATTAATAATCATTATCTGAGCTTTATCCCAATCAGTTGGGTTTGGCTTTCCAGTCTAACTGTGATGCGGCTCTCCGTGAAGCAACTGCTATCTGACCTCTCCTCCTGCCTGCCAACCTGCCATCGTACAAATAATTTTCGTCAACCCAATACATAATCGTCTATTTCCACAGAGGTGGTCCCCGGGAACATTCGCAACGCTGAACATTTCTTGAGCTTCCTAAAGCGGTTCATCGAATACATCAAGACGAGGTTGAGGATACAGCACGTCGTTCAAGAGTCACCTGCAGGTGAATAGTGTTAATATCTTTCATGACTTATGAGGACTCAAATATAGCTTTCAATTTTTGGGTTTCTGGGGCCGGTCAAGTACATTTACATTTATACTTTATTGTACACACATATATTACATTAATATAAAAAGATGAGATGTAATGTACAAAGGCGAGCTTAACTTAAAGTTGAGTTCTCTTTCAGCAAACCCGGGAGTGCACAGAGGAATTGCAATACGCGAGGCTAAGTCTAGTGCACAAGTGTAAAATTAATATAAGAAGGTATAAAATGTGTATACCCCCGACAATAGGCACAAATATACACATATACATACACACGTACATACATATATATATATATAAATCGCGAAGGACTTCTTGCGTTTTTACAAACTACCACCCGGCGGCGTCCACTGAATGTAGTGAGATTTTTAATGTTTTCAATGCGTATGTAAGATGTTTTAATCAGTATCATATCAGTAGTCGACGTCAAATTTCATTTAAACGTTAAATGGTGATATTCAAATTAAATATTTCTAGCTGAATTTGTGCGTCCGTTCACTCTTCAATCTTTCTTGCACACTGAATACCTGCGTATACCTACTAAACACTGCATGCACATTCCTGCCTCCATCCGAATGTATGTTTAAATCAATTCCGTATAATGCTCTGCATATATCATAATGATTATAATAACTAAATGACATCCATCTACTATTGAATTGAGATTGGTTCCGTATAACTGAATTAGTTCGTCCGTTCACTCTTAAGTCTTTCTTGCACACTGAATATCTCCGTATACGTTCTAAACACTGCATGCACATTCCCGCCTCCATCCAACTGTATGTTTAAATCAATGCCGTATAATGCTCTGTATATCATAATGATTATAATAACTAAATGACATCTATCTACTATTGAATTGAGATTGGTTCCGAATACTGTTTTTGAATTATTGTATCCAGCTTATCAGCCAAGAGGCTTCCATCTATATAAGGGCTTATAATGACTCCAGGCACAGATATTAAATAATTAGTAGTTAGCATACAAAAATTACAATATCTATAATGACATTCGGCGCGTGGAACGTGAGAACGCTTGTTGATCGCGATGGCAACGCCTGCCCTGAACGGTAAACTGCCATAGTAGCTCGGGGACTTCATCGATATAACGTGGATTGCCTTGCCGATGAAGGAGAGCTGGTAGAAGAAGGCGGCGGCTATACTTTCTTTTGGAAAGGCACCACAGCCTCCGAACCGCGACGTTCAGGCGTAGGGTTTGCCTTCAAGAATCACATAGCTAAGCGACTTGAGGAGCACCCTGTGCATTCTTCAGACCGCGTTACCACACTGCGCCTTCACATGAACAAAGACAATTACCTTAATGTCATCAGTGTCTATACCCCTACGCTAGACAAGGCTGACGACATCAAGGATAAATTCTACGAGGAACTATCTCAATGCCTTGACAGCATAAACGCCATAGAGCAGGTTATATTGCTAGGCGATTTCAATGCCAGAGTTGGACGGGACAATGAGACTTGGCCAGGAGTCTTGGGTAGACACGGAGTCGGCAACATGAACAGCAATGGTCAGTTGCTACTCAGTCTTTGTGCTCAATATGAGCTTGCAATATCGAACACTATGTTCAGACTTGCCGCTAAGCACAAGACAACGTCGATGCATCCTCGATCCGAAACACTGGCACTTGATTGCTTATGCTTGTCAGGCAGAGAGATACTGGTCAAGTCCAAGTCACTCGCGTCATGCGTGGTGCTCACTGTTGGGCTGATCACCAACTTGTTATCACAAAGCAACGGCTCCGCCTCCACACCATCGCCGACACACTTACAAAGCCTGCGTCTTTGAACGTGGATAGGCTTAAGAATCTCGAGGTGAGAGAGAAATATGTTGAAGCTGTGTCTGAAAAACTGTCGCCAGTTAATGAGACAGGTGATGTTGGGGTGGTCTGGGGAACTTTTTCTTCTCACCTTATGGAAGCAGCCTCAGCTACTTTAGGTATAAAAAGCCGTCGTAGTGAGGACTGGTTTGATGAGAATGATGGGGTTCTTAGGACAGCATTCAACAAACATCGAGACCTCTTGCGACAGCATAGTAGGCAAGGTGGAAGCATTGTGGTAGTCAAAACCAGTGAACTTGAATTGCGAAAGCTGTCTCGTCAAATAAAAGACAAATGGTGGCAAGATTAAGCTCTCTACAAGCAGTGGCTCGTTGATACCAACCAGGTCAGGGAGTTTTATTCCGAGGTACGTAGGCTGACTGGTACATCCGACCGAGCAAAGGTGCCGTTGAAGTCGTTACACGGTTTGCACCTATTGACAAACAAGGAGGATGTACTAAATCGTTGGGCCCAACACTTTGACAGCTTGCTCAACGTAGATCGATCATCTGATTTACAAAATGTGAGTCTAATACCTCAACTTCCTCTTTCCGTTGAGCTGGATGAGCCCCTGTCATATGATGAGGTTGTCTCTGCTATCTGGCAGCAACAGAATAAGCGAGCGGTTGGTATTGACCTTATACCGGGAGAGCTGTTATAATACGGCGGCGGGGAGTTGTAGATGTTGGTTTGGAAACTTTTTGCTCATATGTGGGAGGAAGAGCGAGTCCCGGATGACTTTAAATTGTCTCGCATTTGTACCCTCTACAAAAACAAGGGTGACCGTTCCGACTGCAACTCTTACCGCTTTTGTCAGCCCCGGGAAAGGCCTTGGCCAGAGTCCTTTTAAACCGCTTAAAAGCTCTGTCTGAAAAGAAACTGCCAGAAACCCAGTTTGGCTTCCGACCTGAACGAACCACCTCTGAAGCAATCTTTTCTGTGCGTCAACTGCAAGAAAATAGCAGAGAACAGGGTCGTCCGCTTTATCTCCGCTTTGTTGACCTGGAGAAGGCATTCGACAGTGTGCCTCGGGAAGCTCTCTGGATGGTGCTTGGGAAGCTAGGGTGCACGGAGAAGTTTGTGAGACTTTTTAGTCTCCTGCATAACGACATGCAATGCTGCGTCGGTGCCGATGGCGAACAATCAAATTTCTTCCCAGTTACCTGTGGGATGAAACAAGGATGTGTTCTAGCGCCCACACTGTTCGCCAAGTACTTTGCAGTAGTAGTCAGTGATGTTTTACGAACTCTTTCTGAGGGAGTACGCATCCGCTTCCACACAGATGGCAGTCTTTTCAATTTGGCTTCGGGGCCGTGTCTCCCCTGGTGTCTCCCCCGGGGGAGACAAGGAGAAACTTCTTGTGGCCATGTCTCCCCTGGGCGGGGGAGCCAAAGATACTACATTTATTCACTACTTTCAAGTGTTAATGTCTCCACCAGTTATATATGTATGTGTGTGTAAGTTCATTTTTATCCCAATAGTTGTGTGTGTTGTGTATCTCACAAACCGGTGGGCGCAAGCCATCGAAAGTCGAGGTGAGGCACTAGCGGTCAGCCTCGATGTAGCGAAGGCCTTCGATCGGGTCTGGCACAAAGGTCTTCTTACGAAGTTGCCATATTATGGACTCCTCGAAGGATTGTGCGAATGGATCTCCAGCTTTTTGTCCAACAGAAGCATCCAAGCCGTCGTCGACGGCAGCTGCTCGGACCGCATGAACATAAACGCTGGTGTCCCACAAGGCTCCGTGTTGTCTCCGACGCTGTTTCTGCTGCATATCAATGACATGCTGTCTGATGGCTCCATTCATTGTTATGCGGGCGACAGTACCGGGGACACGTGTTACACGGGCCGTGCAAATATCCCTCAGTCCGAGGTGGAGAAGAGTCGCGAACAACTTGTGTCTGAAATCGAGACTACTCTCTCTGGAATATCCGATTGGGGACGACTAAACCTAGTCCAAGTCAACCCCACTAAGACACAAGTATGTGTATTCACCGCTAAGAAAACCCCATTCATTGTAGCGCCGCAATTCCTGGGCACACCGCTTACCATCTCCCTGAGTATAGGGATAATTGGTGTCGATATCTCCAGTGACGTCCAATACTGAAGTCATTTGCAGGACAAGGTTAACTTGGCATCAAGAAAGCTCGGAGTGCTCAACAGGGCGAAGCAGTATTTCACTACGGGGCAGCAACTCCTTCTTTATAAAGCACAGGTCCGGCCTCACATGGAGTACTGCTGTCACCTTTTTGCTGGAGCACCTGCATACCAACTTGACCCCTTCGACTCGTTGCAAAGACGGGCATTGAGGCTGGTTGACAATCCCATACTCACAGGTAGAGTGAAACCTCTTAGCCTTAGGAGGGATTTTGCCTCATTGTGTGTGTTCTGCCGCCTATACAATGGTTTGTGCTCAGATGAATTGTTAGACATGATGCCCGTAGCTACATTGTATCATCGCACCTCTCGCCATAGGCAGGGAATTCATCCCCACACATTGCGACCTGAGACGGTGCGCACTGTGCGGTATGAAAGAAACTTCATCCGACGCACACTCAAGCTGTGGAATGACCTCCCTGCTGCGGTTTTCCCAAGTGCCTACAATATGGGGTTCTTCAAGAGGGGCATCAGAAGGTTTCCCTATGGTCGGCAGCGCGAGTGTGACACCCCTGGTATTGCATACGTCCATAGGCCACGGTAACCGCTTCCCATCAGGTTGGCCGTGTGCTTGTCTGCCAACTAAGTGGTATTAAAAATTAAAAAAAAACCCTCTACAAAAACAAGGGTGACCGTTCCGACTGCAACTCTAACCGCGGTATTTCGCTTTTGTCAGCCCTGGGAAAGGCCTTGGCCAGAGTCCTTTTAAACCGCTTAAAAGCTCTGTCTGAAAAGATACTGCCAGAAACCCAGTTTGGCTTCCGACCTGAACGAACCACCTCTGAAGCAATCTTTTCTGTGCGTCAACTGCAAGAAAATAGCAGAGAACAGGGTCGTCCGCTTTATCTCCGCTGTGTTGACCTGGAGAAGGCATTCGACAGTGTGCCTCGGGAAGCTCTCTGGATGATGCTTGGGAAGCTAGGGTGCACGGAGAAGTTTGTGAGACTTCTTAGACTCCTGCATAACGACATGCAATGCTGCGTCGGTGTCGATGGTGAACAATCAAATTTCTTACTCGTTACCTGTGGGGTGAAACAAGGGTGTGTTCTAGCGCCCACACTGTTCGCCAAGTACTTTGCAGTAATAGTCAGTGATGTTTTACGAACTCTTTCTGAGGGAGTACGCATCCGCTTCCGCACAGATGGCGGAGGATGGTCTTTTCAATTTGGCCAGACTTAAGGCGCGCACTAAGGTCTCCCCATACAATGATTACAGAAATCATGTATGCTTATACTTTGTGGCAGAATCCCCTGATGGCCTGCAACAGCTAATGTCCAGTTGTCACCAAGCTTGCTGCAGGTTCGGCCTTAAAATCAGTGTCAAGAAGACGGAGGTGATGTCTCTGGACACACATGGTCACGAGACACTGTCTATACAGCTAGGTCAGGACATGCTCAAGCAGGTTGACCAGTTTTGCTATCTGGGGAGCACTATAACATCCAAGTGTGACCTTGATGATGAGATCGGCAGCAGGATCTATGCCGCAGCTGCGATATTTGGGAAGCTGCATTCCAAGGTTTTCTGCTCAAATGACCTTAAGCTGGCCACCAAAAAATCTGTTTACATGGCAGTTGTGCTGTCAAACCTCTTATATTCCTCTGAGATGTGGTGTGTGTATCGGCACCACAAACGTACTCCGGATCGTTTCCACCTCAAGTGCTTACAGTCTATCTTTAAAGGATAAGTTGGGCTCGCCTAACTGTAGCTTATGTAACGTCAATCAATTACATTTTGATGAAGTGTGTCCGGAATGAGGCTCAAAGAAAGCAATTATATTGTTACGTGCACAGGGTACAAATAAATGCCGTGTACGCAACGAAGGAATTTATTAGCTCACCACAAACTAGACAATTAAATCACTAGTGCACACAGTACTCTTCAACAGTTCCAGTCGCTCAGTAGTTCACAGTAGTCCACAGTCGTTGCTCAGGTCACAGGTATAATCTTCTTCGGTTGCTTAAGCTCGCTGTGTTTGTTAGCGATCTCAAAGACAGAATGAATGGTGTCGCTATGCGAGCGTGTTCATATACCTCTCAATTAGGAGGGTCGAATCATCTAGAAAATACGCGAGCGATAACTATCTACTCTCTTTTGAAGTTTGCCGCCGTCACTGAACTTTCGAGTTCATTCTCGATATTCACCTATTGTTTTCATTTATTCAAAAGAGTAGGTACTCGTAGGTAGGTTGTGACTTTGTGTTGACAATTCTAGATTTTTCTATACCAATCGGTAGAGTACCTCGTCACTAACAATGCGTTTTTATTTCTTGAAGATCCGGTTATTAGTTTTCGAGATATCGACGTCTGTCGTAACAATATGGTAACGGTAATAACGGCCTATGTAACAGTATCCTCGCTAGTCCAACTTCTGAGGAGCCGAAAAAATTGTATTCCTTAGCTAAGATTTGCTGTATAGATCATTGATTGAACACCATGTATTCAACAATTCCAATGAGGGCGACATAGTCACGCTATGACTAAGACCTCAATCCTCAATAACAACTGAAGATTAAAAAAAAACTATCTATAGGTAATAATAGATCAAATAAATAACCATTTTTAAAGCTTTCACTTTGGTGACAAACTTACATCACGGCCCGCACATGTCTGTTTGTTTAAAAACTTCGGCACGCGAGCGCGCTGAAGCCCGCCGCCCGCCCCGCCGTCCCTCGTGAACCCCGAATAGACCCCTCAGACACCGTACCTAGTGCCCGTTTAAGGATATTTAAGAGACGCAAGATTGTTGTCACGAAAACATGATAAAAACTTTACAAATTAAGCACGATATTCAATGGACACATTAAGATCGGTGAACTGAACTCAAAGTATACGTGGTAAAGTATACGCTGAACACTAGTGCCCTCCAAATTTCAGTCGGGCGACGGCCGAACTATATTATACGCTAAAAGGCGTTGTAGTGATGGAATTACGTCCATGCCAATTTTTCGCCCTAGCATTCTATTGATCATAAGGAACATTTGGGCTGAAAATGAGGGTCGGTTAATCTTGCGTCCGTATTTCGGACGCACAAAGTCAGTCGGACGCGGCATCATCGGTAAATAACGCCATGTAGGACGCAACATGTCCTTCAAGATTTATATATATATATATATATATACACATACCTACATACATACATACAAATACATATTATGTATGTCTGCTATTGTTGAGAGAGAAATTAATCTCTAATACGTCTTTTAAAAATATACAGAGAAGGACTATCGCGTATGGTGTGAGGAAGAGAATTCCACAGGCGTACTGCAAAAACTGTGAAGGAATTGTCGTAGCAAGTAGAACTATGCGAGGGAGTTCGAAGTAAAAGAGAAGACGAAGTGCGACAGGGCTTACCCCTGGGGACAAGTATTACGTAATTTTTATTACGTTATTACGTAAGCACTAAAGGGGGAGGGGGCGTCTTCGCATTTCTTATTTTTGATGCAATGTGTGGGGGGAGGGGATCTAGATATAATAATTATCTAGACCGCCCTCCTACCCGCGTAAGCAGTAGTTATTTTCTTTTTCACGCATAACGTCCATTACCCATACATTAACCTAAAATACAAACATGAAAAGAAATATTCATATAGGCACCAATGTTTACGTAAGCATCTGGTTAGAGATCAGTTTACTTTTGCTGACAAGTGGGGAGGGTGTGTTAAATAATTATAATAAATCTGCTTACGTAACACTTGAACGACCTCTCAGTTCAAAATCTTGGCGATTTTGTTTATTATTTTAATCATTTCTATGTAGGTTACCATTAGACTGTTCAAAATAGCGATACCAAGCTTTTTTCTCCATTTTTTTTTTACAACTTATGTGGCAGACAAGCACACGGCCCACCTGATGTAAAGTGGTTACCATGGATTATGAATGTGTGCAGCACCAGGGGAGTCACACTCGTCGTGCCCTGTAAGCATAGTCAGTTTCTGTGCCATTAGCGTAGAAGACAAAGTGGGGCAAACCTTTGGTCTTCTCACTGACAGCACAAAAGCTCTCCAGTGGGCTGTAGCTATCCTACTCACCGCCGGGAACACAACACGAGGTTATTACGCGAAGGTACTGCCCATAGGTAGCCCCCACACCACCAGTCTAGTAGTATACATAGAACTCATTAACGATACACTGCCTATCCCAGGATTCCTGAAGGACGTGGCTTCCCGCGTGTGCATCGAGCGCAAGCCGCTGCGGTTCTGCGCAAGCCGGCTGGCGGCGCTCATGAAGACGCTGGAGATCCCCGACCCGTCGAACTTCGCCGCGCTTACTCTCGTCACGCACCTAGCCACGCTCGTGTCCACCTACACTAAGGGATTTATCATTATCATCGAGCCCTTCGACGACAAGACACCCACCGTGTCGAATCCTATACTGCATTTTTCGTGAGTACGGTCGCACGCACGAAATACAATCGTAAACGTATCGAGAGAATGGAGCATTGTGATTGGCCGCCTGTCTACTGTGAACCTGTGTGTGTGTGTGTGTGTGTGTGTGTGTGTGTGTGTGAAGCTGGCCAATCGCAATGCTCTGTGCCCCCTAGCACGAAAACCTATCCTATCGTAAACTTATCGAGAAAATCGATCATTGTGATTGGCCGCCTGCCTACTGTGAACAAGTGTGTGTGTGTAAAGCTGGCCAATCGCAATGCTCTGTGCCCCCTAGCACGAAAACCTATCCTATCGTAAACTTATCGAGAAAATGGATCATTGTGATTGGCCGCCTGCCTACTGTGAACATGTGTGTGTGTGAAGCTGGCCAATCGCAATGCTCTGTGCCCTGAGCACGAAAAACTATCGTAATCGTATCGTAAACGTATCGAGGGAATGGATCCTTGTGATTGACCGTCTGCCTACTGTGAACCTGTGTGTGTGTGAAGCTGGCCAATCGCAATGCTCTGTGCCCCGAGCATGAAAAGCTGTCGTAATCGTATCGTAAACGTATCGAGAGAATGAATCATTGTGATTGGCCGCCTGCCTACTGTGAACATGTGTGTGTGTGTGAAGCTGGCCAATCGCAATGCTCTGTGCCCCGAGCACGAAAAGCTGTCGTAATAGTATCGTAAACGTATCGAGAGAATGAATCATTGTGATTGGCAGCCTGCCTACATGGAATCTGTTTGTGTGGAAGCCAGCTAATCACAGCTTGTGTGTGAAGCCAGCCAATCGCAGCGCTCCGGTCTCTCGATACGTATACGATACGATTCCGATAGTTTTTCGCGTTCGGGGTACGGTTTCTTAGTATCTATACTATTGCATAATTAATTGTAAACTGTTCTTTTAAAATTTAAAAAAAAATAGGTTATGTTATATTTTCATGGTAGACACAAGAACTAATGAACAGATGTTGATGCGGTTTTTTTTAATAGAAAGGACTTGATCACACTTAAAATCTTACGTATATTTGATTACAATCGTTTGAATATAACCGGATATATGACCGAAAGTAACTATAACAGATATTCATCCGGGCAACACCTGAATGTTTTATTAATTTTTTGACTTTTTTTTTTCACCCCGGCCCCGGTCCAATAAACTATGGACATTACTAGAAAGTAAACGTGAAATGTACGTGACGTCACTAAACTCTAGTACAGTTTATAAATACATAGTTATACTAGCCTTTTCTCTTTTCAGATGTATGGACTCGTCGATAGGCATGCGACCAATATTTGCAAGGTTTCAAACTGTTATCATAACCTCGGGTAAGCTACACCTATATTATTACTACAGGGCGCTGTACTGCGGCGTGGCGGGGGACGAGGTAAAGAAAGAGAAAGAAAGAGCATGAGTCGAGAGCGAGCGAGATAGCGCCGTGAGCGTTGGCGGTGGACTGACCAAAGCCGACGGTCGATTAGTGAATACTCCCCCCGTCTTGCCGCGCACACGTCTAAGGCGCGATATAGAGCGGTTACGGTCAAACTATCGGGGCATATATCTTGAACCTAAATCGCGAGACAAACGTGACCTTGGCGTGCGTGTTGTTTAGTAATAATCTATGTTTGGTGAGTTTGAGCCGTTTCGTGCTTCCGTTCCAGCACACAGCCGCGTGGTTCCCGGCATTATAGAATTTAAACCACCCCATCTCGTCCCATGCGGTGTCGTACAAGGCGACTTAGGGATAGGACTGTTTAACATCAGACAGATATATACAGCCCAGACTCAGCCTCAGATACATGGTTTGAGTCAAAGTGAATAATGTGAATAGTGAATATAGCAATAGGCTCACTTCCTATTACGTGGGACCGAATTTAATGATCGCTGATGTGTTTTACCACGGCACACACCAATGACTTTTCGATGTTTTTCGAAGTTATGTGTGTATTTATCGCAGGTTTATAAGTGCCCGGTTAGTGGCAATAGGCTCGCCACCTATTACATTGGTACCTAAACATAAACTGGCGAAATGTGGGTGCTAGCACCTCTGCCTACCCCTTCGGGGATATAGGCGTGAGTTTATGTTATGTTATGTTATGATGTGTGGGTGTTAATTCACCTCTGCGTAACCCTCCTGGGATAAAGGCATGATTATATGTATGTATCCTCAAAATACACCTACGAAAGGTGTACTTCGCGTTTAGAGCATTTTTTAGATATATGTCCTGAGTTATACAGCGGTTACGGTCAATATATCGTCTGTACGTTTTGACATCAATATATTGCTTCAATGTGCGTACTCTGATATTCTAAAATTGTTTGTTCCAGGAACCCTATCGCCTCTAGACATGTACCCAAAGATCTTGGACTTCAACCCAGTAGTGATGAGTTCCTTCACCATGACGCTCGCCAGACCTTGCATATTGCCTATGGTATGTTGTATATTCAATATTTTCTTCTTAGCGTTTTTGAGTTCTGTCTTAGGGGCCCTGGCGCACCTCACTTGCTGCTGCTAAGGCTGTCCTCTGGGGTTGGGAGGTACGACTACAGTTGCTCCCATAAAATGATCCGAAAGTCAACGTGTAACTCCCCTGGTGTCGCATTCGTGCATAGGCCACGGTAACCACTTCCCATCAGGTGAGCCGTGAACTTGTCTTACACCTTAGTAGTATAAAAAAACATGGTATAGGTACATACACACCTACATAGCAATCAAGACAACAATGTAGTACATAATTATTCCTTATAATACCTATTACAGGTATTATAAGGAATAATTATGTACTACATTGTTGTTTTTATTAACAATAATAACATTCATAATTACTAATTATACAGGGTAGCTCGTGAATTAAATCATGGAACTTACTATTTCTGCCGACATAATTATGAATTCATTTCAATTAAAAATAATAATATCATTAATAGAACTTTAAACATTGGAGTGTCACTCGCTCAAATTCCGCCAAAGAACAGCAAAACAACAAAAGATACCCATTCTCTGTGCTATGTTATTTAAAATATACAGGGCTCGCAGATTAGGAGCATGCTTCAATAAGTTAAGTAAGGTACGTTTATATACATATATAATATATATATCGTTATGTTTCCAGATAGTATCTAAAGGCAGTGACCAGGTGGCCATATCGTCTAAATACGAGACGAGAGAAGACGTCGCAGTCATAAGGAATTACGGCCAGCTGCTGGTGGAGGTAACACTGGCAACACTATTAAATAAACTAATATATGTAACCCTCCTCTACCACTTATTAGAACTGGATAAATGAGGTATCGTTAGAAGCATTTTAGTCGTCCGCTGGTTATATAATATGTCATTGAATCTAATGTGGCGCCCTCTAGCGGCCATAAAATACTGTGTTAAAAAATAAATATATCGAGTTTAGTATCAACTGAAAGGACTTAATTAGCACATTTCAAAAATGTACTCTTGCTTGTCCATAATATAAATTAAAAATAAGTTTAAAACTAAAACCCGACTACTGAAAAAGTATTAAACAAGAAAATATCAAGGATAGCCGTGGTCGTATGCCACTTAATCTATACATTGTAGGGAAAAGTGGCATACGACGGCTATCCTTGATATTTTCTTGTTTAATACTTTTATAGCGAGGTTTTTTAGCAGTCGGGTTTTAGCTTCTACCCATGTACTCGTAAGACTCACTGTGTGGTCTTGTTTCCACAGATAGCGACGTGTGTGCCGGACGGGGTGGTGTGCTTCTTCACGTCATATTTATATTTAGAGAGCGTCGTCGGTGCCTGGTATGACCAAGGTTGGTACCGTTATATACCATATTTTTATATTATTTCATACAATAATATAATATAATAATAACTTTTATTTCAGAATTTTCTATTCCATAAATTTGTTAGTAACATAACTAATAACTAATGTTAATAAGTAATAAAATTAAAATTATTATAACATTTTAATAAAATAAATTATAAATTTATTAAATAAAATGGGTGCGGATATTTATTAAATTATAAAATTTAATAAATAAAATGGGTGCGGCACCCCGAACATAACGAATAATACATATCTACATATAATCACGCCTTTATTCCTCAAGGGTTAGACAGAGGTGAATTAACACCTACATTTCACCAATCATGGAATTCAGTCCCACGTAATAGAGGGTGAGACATTTGCCGTTTTCCGGGCACTATTGTTGACTCGAGCCATGCATCTGAGGCTGAGTCTGAGCTGTATATATCTGTCTGATTTTAAACAGCCCTATCCCGTAGTCGCCTTGTACGATACCGCATGGGAAGAGATGGGGTGGTCCAAATTCTACTATGTCGGGAACTACCCTTTCTTTACTGTAAATCTATTAAAAACTAATATTTTCATATGTACCCTTTCTTTACTGTAAATCTGTTAAAAACTACATAACATACATAACCGCACGCCTATATCCCCGAAGAGGTAGGCAGAGGTGCTAGCACCCACATTTAGTTAAAAACTAATATTTTCATATGTACCTTTTGCCTCGTTCGCTCAGGTGTGGTGGCAAGCTTACAACGACACAAACTGCTCTTCATAGAGACACAAGACTCCGCTGAAACCAGCTTTGCGCTCATTAACTATATTAAGGTACGATATTGTTATATTATCCGATATATACATGAGGTCATGGACCTACAAAAAAATACGGACTGAGTCTCGCATATAAATAAATAAATAATAAATAAATATTCTACAACATTCTACACAACGCTATCTAGACCCATGGTAAGCATAGCTTAACTAGCTTGTGTTATGGAATCTAGAATGCGGATAAACATACTTACTTAAATACTTTTTTTTTTGTAAATACATACATATTATACATAGAAACACCCAGACCAATGCAAATACCCATATTCTTGCATACAAATATTTGCACTGAGCGGGGATCGAACCCGCGCCTCCTGCGTAGCAGTCGCGTTCACTACCGTTTAATTTGGTGTACTATTCCTAAATACACACGAAATACGCACACACTCACCAAAAGTACACCAATCGGTTGTCATTAGTGACAGGAATCACTAAGAAAACACATCCTAAATATATCTTCCTGCGGGATTAAATTTCGCCATAACCGCATTGGAAAAATCAGGGGATAACCGTCCACAGCTAGTATTTTAGGATTTTTTTTTCATTAACTATGTTACCAACAACGCTGACGTTCAAATGGGAAAATTACCCAACAATTTGGGAGATAGTATTTTTATGTTATGTATGTATATAGAATAAGCTAAAATTAAAAAGAATGAAGTGAATTCAATTATCGCCGACAATCCCCGAAGTTTTTGGCATCAGTCGAAGTTCTGTGATAGTCCGTCCGTGTTTTTTATAGCTCCATGCATGAGTCATTCATAATCATATCACGTAATGTAGGGCCGGTATTCCAGAACGTGCACTGTGCATATTATAGTGTACATGTGGTGACGACATTGGGATCAATATTTATGCCAAGAACTAAAATTCCCACTAGTGTACATCATAAAAAATGTGCTGGCAACTCTAAACCGTACTGTCATTGCCTAAACCAATCAACACAGTATTGCTGAGTATGGCGGCGATGTCACTTTTAGTTCCGAGTTTGACCGCGGGACTTATTTTCTGGCGTTGACTCTAGAATACAACCTGTCCTCAGATCTAGTTATAAAGCAGAGTCTTACGACTGAGTATACAGGCCTAAATGGTCTCCTCTTCTTCGTGCGGAATAGAAAGGACCCTATTGTTAGGACCTGCTGACAATATGGTCAGGAACCAATCAATTATGAGGGTAACACCTCAGTCTTGCACGTTTTTGTAAAAGGGAGACTTTAATTGGGAGAGAGATTATTAATGTGTAGTATTTGAAACCTTCGGGTAGGGTTAGAAATAAACACATCGGGTCTTTTCCTAACATGACCAAGCAGAACGGTCACTCAAACTCTTAGATTGAGTGATCTTCCTGTTCCTATCGTTAAGCCTATCGCTGTCCATTGCTGGACATAGGCCTCTCCCAATGTTGGGAGGCTTTGACCTTCTGTTTCTGCGCTGGCCAGACGGGTTGGTACAGGGTTTTATTTCGAGTTTTCCTTCTCTCGCAGTGATGTCGTCTGTGTATTGTTCTGTTAGTCCCCTCTTACTCCCTTTGGATGATATCCATCCACTCCAATATCCATCATCACTCCATTGTACTGTTAACATTCTCTATCGCCCCTCCTCAGGCCTGCGAGAGCGGTCGCGGCGCTGTCCTACTGTCGGTGGCCCGTGGCAAGGTGTCGGAGGGCGTGGACTTCGACCACCACCTGGGCCGCGCCGTGCTGATGTTCGGCATCCCCTACGTGTTCACGCAGAGCCGCATCCTCAAGGCGCGCCTCGAGTACCTGCGGGACACCTTCCAGGTGAGGACCTTTCACCTCCAGATGTCGGAGGGCGCGCTGTGCTGATGTGGCAGCGCAAGTGTGACTCCTTGGTGTTGCACACATCCATAGGCCACGGTAACCATTTTCCATCAGGTGGTCCGTGTGCTTGCCTGCCAACCAAGTGGATTAAAAATAATAATTGGTTCATTTGTAACATGGCTGTTATTACTTAACCTAGTTATTTTAATCAAGTATGTTATTTTTACGTGCACAGATCCGTGAAAACGACTTCCTGACATTCGACGCGATGCGACACGCGGCCCAGTGCGTCGGCCGAGCCCTTCGGTACGATATTTATAATAATATATAACCCTTCCTTTACACCTAAGTATAAAACATAAACATAAATCCATGTCTATATCCCCGAAGGGGTAGGCTATTCGTATATTATACACACGAAATACGCACACACTCTCACTAAAAGTACACTAATCGGTTGTCATTAATGACAGCAATCATAACATAACATAACATGACATGACATGATATGACATGACATGTCATAACATATAACATAAAACCACGCCTATATCCCCGAAGGGGTAGGCAAAGGTGCTAGCACCCACATTTCGCCAGTTTATGTGTCGGTCCCAATGTAATAGGTGGCGAGCCACTAACCAGGCACTTATAAACCTGCGATAAATACACACATAACTTCGAAAAGCATCGAAAGGTCATTGGTGTGTGCCATGGTATAACCTGGGATCAAAACCGAGATCTCGTCTCTTATAAAACATATTTGACTATTCAATGATTGGTGAAATGTGGGAGTTAATTCATCTCTACCTAACCTTCTGAGGATAAAGGTGTGATTATATGTATGTATGTACAACCTGTTAGCTATACATACTATGTGAAGGAAAAAATATCTGAGACAGTCTCAATAAAACAAGTACCTATTGTGTTTTGACTAGTCTTCTACAAGTCTTTTATAAACAAGTTTAAAACTTGTTTTACAACTTGTTTCGTGGTGTAAACGAGGTGTTAAAGATCTCTATCTCTACACACGTATATATATGTATGTTTTCAGCAGGTATGTAATAGAAGGTGGCATATATTTAAAAAAAAATTCTATACAATCCTATTAAATACGCAACTTCTTAAAGTGTATCCACCCGAACTTCTCTTGAATTGACATTCAGGTAGCGGGAAATTATATTAAAGGGTCTTATGTGAAATAGCCGGTCAAGTGCGAGTCGGACTCTCGCACTGAGGGTGCCGTAATTTAAGCTACATGAACCGTAATATATTTTGAATTCGTTGACTTAGAAATTTGATTTTTGGACAGTTTCAACACGTTATAGATCAGAGTATGTGGTATGAATTTCAACTTAATAACTCAACGCATTCCTGAGAAAAAGGTATTGATAGACAGACAGAGTTCCGTTTTATTCCATATTATGTACGGATAATCCTAAAAAAGAAATAAAACATGGATCCTACGTTAGGTAGGAAGATTAATACTCCTCTTAATTGATTAATTTGTTATTTCAGCGGCAAAACCGACTACGGCATCATGATATTCGCGGACAAGCGGTTCAGCCGCGCCGACAAGCGCACCAAGCTGCCGCGCTGGATACAGGAGCACCTCAAGGACTCGCTGTGCAACCTCAGCACCGAGGAGGCCGTGCAGGTACCCGCGCACACGCCTTTGTTGCGTACAGGTATCCCCCCTCCCCCACTCCTGCCAGCGGTTTTAGCCGTCTCCTAACCCCATTACCAGGTAACTTACTCATATATCTTTTTTCGTACGAAAATTTCCACGAATACCTCCTCTCACCTTATCGCTTTCGGTTTTAGTCGGGCTTCAAGCGATTAATAATAATAATAATGATTTATTTCTCACCAACAACCAAGAAATTACAATATTTAGACATTCACAGTTTAGGGTACACAGAATTCGGTTGTGGATCGCTGGTGCCTGTCGTAGGTAATTGATTACCTGTATTACTGGTCACCAGGATTCCACGATAGCAACAATGACTACACTATAGGTACTAACTATACAAACCAAGTGCAAAAATCTAAATACAGGAATAGTGTAAACCATATTCATTAATTAACATTTCAATCATTAATTAAGATTTAATTCATTAATTATTATAAATAGTATGTGTGTGTGTGTGTGTGTGTGTGTGTGTGTGTGAGAGAGTGGGTGTGTGTGTGTGTGTGTGAATAGTCGATTAAAAAGTAATACCACACGCCATCTCTTAGCTCGTATACCGATGGACTTAGCGTTATTCTTGGTCGCATCTGAGGTTTGTATCTTGGCTTCTAGGATCTGGTTACTAATCCTACTTTGATTTAGTTTCTTTTTGTTCATCCTAGCGTTAATGCCACTCGCATCCGAAGCATTTACTTCGGAATCTGGCGTCTGCTTTACCAATCTCAACTGCGGATTTGGCTTAACTTCGATATTTTCCGTGAAGCGACTGCCATCTGACTGGGATACATACATAATCCAAGGATAAAAGTAGCCGATGTACAATCGACAAAGGAGATATGGTTGCACCTGTACATACAACTTTATATGTTACTAGCGGCCCGGTACGTGCTTCGCTACGTATACAGTGAAAAAATATAAAAAAATTGGAACATCAAATTCAGTTATTCAAATTGTTAGCTATTTTAATACTCAATACATTTATTGCGTTCCATAATGTAGTACAGTTGTTCAGGTTAAAATTATTGATACAATTATGGACCCTGTCGAGCACAGCACAATGTTTGGAGAGAGGAAGAATTTGTGTGTTTTAAAACTTAATCCAAAACATTTGGATAAACAATATTTTTTTGTTGTCAACACTGAAAAAAAATTCAATTTGACAGCACAGTCCCCATCTGAAAAAAGTTTCAATTTGACAACACAATCGCCATTATCAAATTGATCCGCTATTTATTGAATTCATGTTACAAAAAATGTGATAAATGAACCGCTCGACCGATATTGTGCAAACTTCACATAAACCATCTACTAAATAGTCCGAACAAAGCCTAAACATTTGGTATGGATAAGTGAGCCCGTTCCTGAGATAGATTTTTATTCATCTAGATATTGCGTCCTTTGTCGACTGTACAGTCAGCATCACGTCGACCTTCAATAGCAAATTACTTCAAATGATCCTTTTTTTGTGCGCAAAATCCCCACGGATACCCCCACTGCTGGAGGTGAGATTATCTGAGACTTATCCTTTGCACCCCGACCGGTCCAGGACTGTCTCTTTTGAGACGGCCCTCTTTGGCTGTGGAGACCACGGAGTCCCTATCTCGTCCCCGTGTATCGCGCGCCGCTGCCGCGGTCTGTTACTGCTAGGGTGACAGGCGGCTCCACCCGTCACCCCCAGGCCCGCACTTATGGGGGACGGAGGTCATTTTTTACCCGTGGCGCAAAAACAAGGGGGTGTTAATAAGTTGACGTGTGTGTGTGTGTGTGTCTGACTGTGGCATCGTAGCTCCTGAACGGATGAACCGATTTGGATTTAGTTTTTTTGTTTGAAAGGTATATGAGCCGGAGGTGTTCATAGCTGTTTGATAAAAAATCGGTCCAAGATGGCCGCTGCTACAAAATGACGGAGTACATACTCCCTCAATATGGGTATCAAATGAAAGACTCACTTTTTAAATGTAAAGTGTAGAATAAAAATTAAATTAAAAATATAAAAAGCCCCCGTCACAAAAAACAACCCCCAAAAAGTGGAAAATAAGTTGTGTAAGTTAGCCCTGTAACTTTGATATACCTAGTAATACATATTTTGATTAACGCCATGTCATGTCGGGGGCACCTTGGATTGTGTTCAAATTTGGTACATATTCGGACGATAATCTCTGCTTTACGTGATTAAGTAACAATCTTTGTCATTTATGTATTCTGTACAATAAACTATCGCCCTCAGATCTGCAAGCGCTGGCTCCGCCAGATGGCGCAGCCGTTCACGCGCGAGGACCAGCTCGGCGTGTCTCTGCTTACCCTCGCGCAGCTGCAGTCGCAGGAACAGCAGGACAAGATCGAGAAACAGGTCATACAGAAGTGAGACGGGGGGGAGGTACCTTACGGTATGGCTGGTCTGTTGCACTTCACCCACGACGAACAATGTTTATCATAATTCTAAACTAAATTTAAACGATCTTCATGCGTCTTTTGAATATGTTTTATTTAAAAACTTAGTTTAATAATATTTTTCTGTTTAGAAACAATAAGTTGACTAGTTTATTTTTTAAATATGTTTGTTATAAAAAGTCGCTACAAGGTTGTTTAGTTTTAGTTAAATATCTAACCTAATGGAGTGTAGGTCCACCTACACTTGACAGAAATACCGTCTCAGAATTGCCGCGTCAGAAGTTCTTTTGTTTGACATTAGTGTTATGTCATATACCTGACTAATAACGGGTACACTGCGCTGTTGGTCGGTCGTTCCGTCGTGTCGTCATTTATATGCAATAACATTTATTGGCGTTCCGACGCATAAGATCCGTGACTGAATTTCCATAAATTGTATTTGTATTTTGAATCCGGAATTTGTAAGCCTCATTACGTCTATAAAAATTCCTTGAAAATCACGATTATTTAATAACGTCTACATTAGTTCTGTCAAAAGATAACTATTGTCAATGGTACATTTATTGTATTACGACCTTTTACAGCCCATAATAAAAATATTCTTCACCTTGGAAGAACCTATACAAAAATATTAATTGTTTTAAGTGCGTTCAGTGAATTGCAAAGATGCTATAAATGATTTCTAACAATGTTGAAACTTTTGTACATATTATTGTTAAGATTTAAATACAAAATATTTTGTATAAAATTCTAATTGTTTTACTGCCACAAACCTTTTCTTCAAATTCAATTCCACAGCCCTGTATTTTATATTAAATGAAACAAATGTCCGGGAAAAAAATGATTAGAAATTCATTGATTTTTTTATTAGCTTTTTTTCTTTCAATCAAGTGTAATAATTACATAATATGATCTTAAAAGGATTGAAATAAATGATTTGATTTGATTACTCTCAGAAACAAGATTTCTGTATAGCTGCTATAAAAATAAACACATTTTACAAACATTCAAAAGCTGTTCAATTTTCATTTTTCTTTCTGCTTTTAAATTAGGGTACGAGGCAGCACGAATGTGACTTCCTTGATGTTGCATACGTTCAGAGGCTACGGTAACCGGTTTCCACCAGGTGGTCCGTGTGCTTGTCTCCCACCTAAGTGATATAATAAAATGGGTAGGATATCTCTGCAATTTAGGATAGGTATAAAATGAAAAACGTATGAAACTAAAAACATTTTATTTAAAACGCCAAATTAGACTTATCGCAAACCTATCTACACAAACAAAACAGAAAAAAGTGTTTAAAAGCAATTTACCATATTTGATAACTAAGTTATAACCGAACTAAAACTATTGATTACACAACACTGGTTCATAGTTCGTTACTCTATTGGGGTATACGTTTTACGTAATACTCTATCCTGTATAGCCCTTCAGCACGAAATGTGCGATTTTCCTGTGTTAAAACTCGAATTAAGATAGATTTTTGCTGCAAGCGTTAGCAAAAAAGATTTAAATTTCGAATTCACCTTTTGTTGGGCTCAATTCAGATCGAGCGGAAAATCCTGTAGCAGTTCTCTCTGTCTCTGTAGCAGTTTTTAAGTGGTAAATAAATAAAAACTTATTTCCATTAAAACACATCAACAAGACAGTAACTCGTTATTACATGCTTAAAATAATATGTAATAACGCGGTAGTCTTGTAGGATATATTTAATTCTGCATAGCCAGCCTTGTCTAAAGGGAATAAGGTTGATTTTTTATTAACACTTAAAATATTATGCTGGAGTATTTTTTCGCCAATCTGAATTGACCCTAATGGTAGTTATTCAGTTGTCAAAAAAAACCTACTAAAGGTGTTTGAAATTAGAATGACTTTTCCTCACACTCGCAGCAAGAAGATATTTTGCTGAGAGTTTTTGCTCAGCAAAACCGCTCTTTTCCTGCTGAATTAATGAAAAGTATTTTCTTCGAAGTATGTGAAAAGTTTTCATTAAAAAAAACTTGTATTTAATCGACACAGTAGGTACGTATTGTACGAAAATTTACTAAAACTGATCACACAAACATGCGAATATATCATACAACGACAAATTTTATTCTACTTATAAAAGATACATTTCCAAATTAGGATAAAAAAAATAAATACTTAAGTCAACACTTTACTAACAAATCCTCTCTTTTTTAATTATTGCGGCACATCCAACCGTTTTCACATGACCACGCCTTCTGTGGCGTAACGATCTTATTCACAACTCTTCAACAACTTTTGTCGTATATACTCATACTTATAAAATGTATCTGGGTAATTAGATCGCTGCCTACACCTTCGGGAATATACGGGCGTGAATGAATGTTAATTATACTATAAAATTTGCTAACACGCAGTTAATTTTAGCATCATGTGATCTAAATACCACTAAATATTGAAGAAACTTCCTCATATACGACAACTAGAATAAAAACTGTGCAATGGGACATGCATGAGTCTCATTGCACATAGGCTCACAGGTAGTCACAAGTGAAACTCAAACGTCATTAAAAAAAGCTGCTCGGTTAGATGCCATTTGCCAATAGCCGCTACATAGCCTCGCGAGTCAGTCTCGGGCTGTGAATTGCATGAGGCTGTGCACGAGGTAATCCAAGCCACGTTGAGGCTGAGCCAATATCACGCACTTGTAAACGAGGCAAAACTATCCATACTGCGCAAGGCAAACATACCAAGGAACCTTTGAGCATCGACAACGTTCGGCTTGTGTCGAGGCACATTCACACCGACCGATGCTTTGCCTAGAGAGGCTGCTCGCTCGGTCCAGACGCGGCTAATGAGATTTAGAATACTATTATACTGGCCACGAGGCATTTATGTGAATTTGTATTTAGAGATAGATTAGTTACATGCATTATGGAACAATAGTGATTCAACAATATTACAAAACCTGTGAAGAAAAAGATTGCAACTCGATTATTCAAAAAATTCAGTAAAAATTGAGTGACAATGTTTTCCTTTGCAAGTATCAATATGCGTCTTCATAAAATGAATATAATTTTTTTTTATACCACTTGGGTGGCAGACAAGCACACGGTCCACCTTATGGAAAGTGATTACCGTGGCCTATGGACGTGTGTAACACCAGAGAAGCCACACTCGCGCTGCCGACCCTGTAAGCACAGAGTTTCTGTGCCGTCAGTGTAGAGGACAAAGCAGGACAAGCCTTTAGTCTTCCCACTGACAGCAAAAATTCTCCAGTGAGCTCTGGCTACCCTACTCACCGCTGGGAACACAATACGAAGTTATTATCGCCGCGGTATTCTG
This sequence comes from Eilema griseolum, assembly GCA_963662185.1. Taxonomy (NCBI): domain Eukaryota; kingdom Metazoa; phylum Arthropoda; class Insecta; order Lepidoptera; family Erebidae; genus Eilema; species Eilema griseolum. Next base: position 22,062,386 of record OY759245.1, read on the forward strand.
TGGGGCGGAGGTACTTCCTTCTTGTCATTCAATAACATTAACAAACAGTTCTATTAAAAACGTCTCATTTTAAGTTATACCTATTTTGATTTAACAAAAAACGAGCTATGCTCAAACAAGTGATGATAGACGTCTATTTTTTCAAGTGGCACTTTATTTAACAAGATTAAATTATTGTTCATTATGTTGCTTTTCGATGCTGAAATTATGTGTGTATTTATCAACACACATAATTTCACAACATTGGGACCTAAACATAAACTGGCGAAATGTGGGTGCTAGCTACTCTGCCTACCCCTTTAGAAGTATAGGTGTGAGTTTATGTTATGTTCATTAAGTGGCGAAACTCAATATGAGGGTCTCAAAATACAATTAAAAAGCATGTTTATTTAAGGTGTGCTTACACGACGCATAGGTAACGTAACTCAGATAAAAACGTATTTTGACGTTTAAGAGCTGTAACATATATATTCATGTATATATATTGATTTATAATACTCTATTCTAGTAACGAATTGCCACTTGCTCTGGTGTCCAATATATCTCTATTGGCATATCTCAAAGTTTTATTTACCAGTACGCTTGAAAAACATTGCATTTTGGGCTTCAATACTTTGATTTTACTCAAAGTGACATAATATGCATTAAATATTTCACATTTATCTGTATTAACAAAACTTACAATAAGGCACAACATTATACCATTAGGGTCAACATTCACTGAAAGAATAGCGGTCGGCAGCGGCATTTTAAGGTAATTTTGAACTAACCACAAATATCAAAGTCATTTGAAAGTGAAGACGAGAATTGTGCCTCGAGATGTCGCGCGACCGTGCGAACCTTCTCACAACCATTTCTAAACAAATTCTGGCAGCTGCCGGCCGCTGATCTATCAGTGATAATCGACCCTTAAGCGGTGAATAAAATGCAGTACAGATTCGACTGTTTCTGAATTGAGAAATTGAAGAAATTTTGCTTAAATTTGTAATTTCAATTAATCAATTCAGATGTCACACGCAATAGTGAGTTAACTCCAAAATAATACCTTACAAGGTTATTTATTGCTTTTTTTATAAACGAGGTTAGCTATTAACATCTACATTTCAGATCTGTTTAACGGTTCTTAGGAACTGAAAGTGATATTTTCGTCAACTGAATATTCGCTCTAGTCTCAGCTCTAGAGCTGCAGAATTTCAAAGAATCTCATGTCGTTTCTTTGAAATTCAGCAGCCAATAGATTTGCAAGAAAAGTGACATAACTCACAATCATACACTTTTGAGCTCAGTTTACTAAGATTTTTTGGTTTGTTATTTGTTTTCCTAAATATTTAAGTATATAAAAATTACAAAAAAATACTAGTTACTCAATTACAGCACGGTTGACAACAAATTGATGTGCCATTTTGTCACACATATAGAATGACACGCTCCTAATATGTGTGAGTTTGACAATACTAGTTTACCTTCTAGCGAGGTTCAAAATTACTTCCTTTCGGTATATAATTTATTGTTCAAGACACAATTAAGAGTTCCACCTCGTTGCCTCAAATACAAGCTTACACTCACCACAGTAAATAATGCTTCTATTCCAAAAAATATATAAATGGGACTGCCATGCTCGAATTAAAATATTGACAATCTTTTTTCAGAAAGGGTATGGTCAGTTTGGTCCCATACAATTTCCAGGTTTTGATAAGCTTTAGCACCCTACGACTTTAAAGTTTGGAACCTGCCATAGAGACACCCGACCAACCCTCATTATTAGACACTTAGAAGACTCAGTGGTAGACAAGTAAACGGCCTTACTGTGGCCTATGGACGTGTGCAACACCAGAGGAGTCACACTTGTGCTGCTGACCCTGTAAGATTTTCTAATGTCTTGAAGAACCCCAGATTGAATCGCTTAGAAAAACCACAGCAGGGCGTTCATTGCACATCTTGAGCGTGTGCAGAATGAACTCATAGATTAGGTCCAAACTTTAAGGTCGTACGGGAAAATGGCCTTAATAAAATTATTATTTGCTTTTGTATTGAGACTTACGTTAAATTTATTTTATGTACACACGAGTGTACAAATCACATATATGATATAATATATATTATGAAATCAATGTTGTAAAAACATTGCCTAATGCAAAAATGGTTAACAGCTTTAAATTTAGAATTAAGTACGATAAAATATGATTGCTTTATTATTTAACATTTTATTAATTGCTACGATAGCTTTAATAGAAAATAGTGCAAATATATTTTCTATTAAAAACATGAAATTTTTACTTATCAACTGGCCTCTTTAAAAATATATCTACTTATAATCATTGAGACAGTAACACCAAGATTCCACAATGCACGGAAGCATGTACAGTCGTAATCAGATCGATCATGACCAGCGAAGTACTCAAAAAGATCTTAACCCTGCCAGTCAAATTCGATCGGATGTTGATTGTAGAATGTCAAACATGTCTGCACTATCACTGACGAGCTCCACATTTCACACGCGTCGTTTAAATCACAGGCCGTGGAAAGACGGCTAATATTAAACATCAATAACATAGACCACATTGTCACAACTCCAAAAAAAAAAACAACAATGAATTATTCCTAAAAACTTGGGACAATTTGCTGATGATCGTAGGAGTGGAAGACATAGGGTTCTATATATAACACCAGCAATTGGGCCCAAAATAATAACAGCAATTGGAACCAAAATCACTAATTTTTGTTTAGAAATAAATAAATTGAATTGAATAAATTGAATTGAATTGAATGGTCTCGGTGCATTAGACCCACGCAATTCTAAGTAACTGGGATTTTTGATCATCCAAATAGTATGTATGATTACAATTTGTATGCAATAACGGGTAATAACTTCATACCCATTCATTTTAGTTTTTTCTATGGATCTACGATTACAATATAATAAAAAAATTAATAAATTTATAAAGCAGTTTAACTGGTTTTCCTTTATAACTTTCTGTTAAGTGATTCCAAAGTCGTACATTTGTTAAACAACTAGCCGATGCCCGCGGCGTAATTGGTGTCACGTTAATTATTGTGTACAGAATTATTCTATTCGAGTAATATAGACGAGAATACAGAATAATAATATTCTAGAATATTCTACACATCTAGACCCAAGGTAAGCATAGCTTAACTAGCTTGTGTTATGGGTTCTAGGTTTAGATAAATTTGTAAATCTATACATTATATACAAAAACACCTAACCTGTGTAAATATAATATATTAATGCATATATATAAATATTTGCACTGAACAGGAATCAACCCTGTGGCTCAATTATAAGAAGATAGATTTATAATTGAGATATCACAGATTTGATTCCTATTTTCCTTTTCGGAATGTACATGTTACTGTTTTTGTGTGTGTAAACGATGGGGAAACATATAAAAATTATCTATTTGTTTTTTTTTTTTTTATACCACTTATGTGGCAGACAAAAGCACACGGTCCACCTGATGGTAAGTGGTTACCGTGGCGTATGGACGTGTGTAACACCAAGAGTCACACAAGTGCTGTCGACCCTGTAAGAACAGTGTTTCTGTGCCGTCAGTCCAGTCAATTTACAAATTCGAGGGTACAATAATCACCGAGCTGAAATTTGGTAGGATTGTTCAAAACACCATAAAGAAGTCCTCATCAATACTTTAAATTGCACGCCATAAAAATGGGGTTCTCGCGACTTTCGTTTTTGGTTGCCGAAGGTGAAGTTAACAGGCTTATCCCTCGCACCCCGGCCGACCCAAGGCCATCTCTCTCGATTAAGCCCATTACTCGGGTGTGAGTATTTAGTATGCTAACCTCAGACGAGCACAGTCGCTGTCTACATTTCAGAGACTGGTAAGGAAGCACTACCTAGCGTTATAAGTTGTTATGTATGTTCACTTTTTATTTTTTTACTTCTAGTAGCTGTATATAATATATATTTAACATGGGTATGTATATATGTAGCTATGGTTTATGTATGTTTATATATGGTACATATTTTATGTATATATATATATAGGTAGGTATTATTCTATGAATTAATATAATCTCTTATTCTTCTTTACTTCTGTTTTCTAAATGCGATACAGATGGAGATGACAGTATAGTCTATAAAATGGTTGTCTGGAAGAGATCGCAGACCGCGATAAGACCGCCCACTGTACAACTATGTAAGATTAAATTATTGGTTGAAAAAGATACATTAATATTAATTCTCAAGCAGAGTTAGTGTGATGTATTACATTACGCTGGCTAACGAATTGTCACTTGTCTAAGAGTTACAGGGCTGTTTTTATGGTAGCTACACACGTTCCAGTTTTACTTGCGCAAGTCTAGACTTGTACAAGTGCACATTGTTTGAAATTTGCACAAATGTCTTTCAACACACATTCCAGTATACTTGTGAATTTGTTAAAAGGGTTAACCCCTATGGCGACACAACTATTGAGAGGTTTCATACGTGTAATAATAATAATAAAAAAGTTTTTCCGTTACTTTGTGGGTTCGTAATCTCCTAATTAATTAGGACACGGCGTCAGGTCACTGCACGCATTAGCCAGTATTGGTCAAATTTTAATCGCAATTAATCCGACTGCTCTCTAAAAGATCGAAATCGGTATAAAAGCAGGCGGTCCTCATTTTTTTTTCGGGTGTATGATTGGCAATACGGTACAATCTGCCATTAAATTTGTTTCGTTGTTTTAGACAGCAGTCGGGTTTACTTTTTAGATAGCAAGGGAGGATTTATATTTTTGAATTGCAATTAAATAGTGTCCAATAGTGGCAGTCGGGACGGGGCAGTCACCGGGGGCGGCGCGCGCGCGGCGTGTTGGGCGTTCCTCAGGAGTCCGCAGACTGCTTCTGTATGGCGCGCGGGTGCGCGTGCGGCGCGGGGTGCGCGGGGTGCGCGTTGTGCGCGTGCGGCGCGTGGTGGCGCGAGTGGTGCGCATGCGCGTGCGGCGCGCGGCGGGCGGCGAGCGCGGCGAGCAGCGCGCGAGCGGCAGTCGCGCACATCTCCGCGCCGTCGCGAGCGCCGCAAACTCGCGCGCCGCCCGCTAGCGAGTTGGTGATGTGTCTGTAGAGGTACGGGTTGTACATAAACGTATCTCACACACAGATCACATAATAGAAAGGAAGAAATATGGTTTTTATTGCGAATCACACATGTATATATAAAAAAGGTAATTTAAAAAAACAAAACCAACAGCACCGTCGACAATATCTCCCCGGCATGACAAATATTCATTTCGACACGCCAAGAAAACGCCCCCAGCGGACCTACTTATTACTTACTACGTCACAAATACATCACTACACACACGCGCGCACTACCTTGCACCCTCTCATACATAAACACTACCAAAAGCAAAGCAAAATACAGTGGTAATGAATTTTAAAATTCAGCCAAAGGTCTAATTTAGAGGTCAAAGTTTAGCATATTACCACATATTTCCTAAAAAATAAAAATTATACAAGAGCGACAATAACAGACTCTCAGAACCGACTTTTGGTGCCAACACGAGAAGGAGAACGACCCATCGCGACACTATTTTATTTTTCAGAATTGGTGTGAATCCGACTTTTTGTATTTAAGAATGATGTATTATTTTTTTCAGAATTGATATGAATTCGACTTTTTATGTATAAAAATGATGTATTTTTAGACTTTTTTTTCATGCGAAAAAATCCCCACGGATAGTCCCCGCCAGAGCCGATGGGAAAGGTTATGTCGGACTCGAACCGACTAAAACGCAAGGCGCCTGTAGGTCATTGTTGGATGCTGCACTCCCAAATAAAAAGAAACAGAACGTGGTTCGGAAGGTACACTTTTACCTACTACTTTTTAAATGTATGGGTAATGCATGCTATATTATGTGTAGTAAAAGTAAGTAAATTCTGCTTATGTAATAACCCCCCCCCCCCCCCCCCAGGGCTTGCTTAATACTTGAACGGCCCCTAATAAATAAGCATCCTTTGAATTTGATTTGATTGGCATTTACAATATTGAATGGAACTTATAAATGGCTTACACTTAAACTGAAGCGTCGATAGCTTAGTGTTTAAAGAGTGGGCCTAAGATCAAGAGGTCCCGAGTTCGAATCCTGGCCATTACACTACCGACGTGAACCTACACCTAGGGGGATATTTGTAAATTTGGTTCTAATATTCTTTAAAAAAAAAGAAATGAGAAGAATAGCATATCAATAAACGCAAAGACACCATCCCATGTTCCCAGAGCCTGCTAAAGCTACGAACTAGTTCGTGTCATACTCACCGCACGGCGTGGTAGGACACGTGCTGCGTGGCCAGCCACTCCAGGCCGGCGTCGTGCAGCGCGGCGCAGCCCACGAACTTGGACGCACTCGCGCACGAGAAGAACACCGCCACTCGTCCGCCCTCCTGCCGGCAGAGGGACACGCTGCACTACACCTCCACCAAGGAAGACATATCGTGGGCCTAACTGACAACTTGCAATATGTCGTAGACTTCAGTGTGAACGCAAATGTGTTTTAAACGCGTGGTTCCCGGCAGAGTACATTATGGACCACCCCATCTCTTCCCATGCGGTGTCGTACAAGGCGACTAAGGGATAGGGCTGTTTACATCAGATAGAGACTCAGCCTCAGATGCATGGCTTGAGTCAACAATAGTGCCCGGAAGACGGTAATATACTCACCCCCTATTACGTACGACCAAATTCAATGATTGGTGAAATGTGGGTTTCAATTCACCTCTGTCTAACCCTCTGGGAATAACGGCGTGATTATATGTGTGTATGTACAACTTATTGACTATACATACTATGTGAAGGAAAATATCTGATATCTGGCCTTGGCGCGAGTGGATTGTTTTGTACGACCTCTTTATTTTTTACGTGCGCTATATCTCCACGGATACCCCCCCCCCCCCCCTCCCCCACCAGAGCCGGTGGAAGAATTTATGTCGGAATCGAACCGACCAAAACGCACGCCGCCTGTGGGTCGTTTTTGGTTACCGAAGGTGAGGTTAACAGGCATATCCCACCCGACCCGGCCGACCCAGGGCCATCTCTCTCGATCTGGCCCTCTGCTCGGGTGTAGGGACCACGGAGTCCCGGACTCGTCTCCGGGTTTTGTACAGCCTCTGTGACATAGCGGTAGAACTTGCGACTGCTGCGCAGGAGGCGCGTGTTCGATTCCGCCGCAGTGCTAATATTTGCATTAATCTGGGTGTTGCTATATATAATTATAATGTATTTACAAAAAAAGAACCTAAATATGTTTATCCGTATTCTAGATTCCATAACACAAGCCAGATAAACTATGCTTAGTATGGTTGTGTAGACAAACATACATATAATCACGCATTTATCCAGGGTTAGGCAGAGGTGAATTAACACCCACAATTCAGCAATCATTGTATTCGGTCCCACCTAATAGGATTTAGACTCGAGCCGTGTATATGTGCCTGAGTCTGGGCTGTATACATCTGTCTGACGTTAAACAGCCATTTTCCTTGCTGCCTTGTACGACACTGCATGGGGAGAGATGGGGTGGCCCATATTCTACTCTGATGGGAACCACGCGATCGTTGTGTAAAATGTTGTAGATTATTTATTTTATTTATTTATTATCCATACTGGTGAATTTGAGATCGTCCACGGCAGTAACCGTGCTATCATCAAGAGACACCCAAGAAATGTGTACTGCGCGTGAACTACCCCCCCAAACCAGAGCCGGTGGGTGAGGTTATTTCGGACTCGAACCGACCAAAACGCACGCCGCTTGTGGGTCGTTTTTGGTTGCCGAAAGTGAGGTTAACAGGCATATCTCTCGCACCCTGGCCGACACAGGGCCATCTCTCACGATCCCTCTCCTCGGGTGTGAGGACCACAGAGTCCCCAACTCGTCCCAGAACACAGAAGTGAAGTACAGTTTTATAAAACTTGATCAGTTTATACATCCTTCGTTTAATTTAATTTGAATAGATGTATGGCAGTTGTTATGATTATTTGGACCCCTAAATAGTTCCGATAACTATTTAAACTATCATCAGTATCAAAATAATCGGGATATTTACCATGTTTCATTGTTTTGAGTTTCCGATATTTCGGCGCTGTTCCTCCGTGATCATGGTGCTTGCAACAGCGCCGAAATATCGGAAACTCAAAACAATGAAACACGGTAAATATCCCGATTATTTTGATACTGATGATAGTTTAAATAGTTATCGGAACTATTTAGGGGTCCAAATAATCATAACAACTGCCATACATCTATTCAAATTAAATTGCATGTGTGCATCTGCGCTAGTGCATTTCAAAATTCATATTCTCTACAACTTCTTGATCGTCGCGGCATTCCGCTGTTCGCTGACAGTAAAGCTGCTACTTAAAGTTTATGTGTATAGTTTATATTATATATATGTATATGTATGTTTAACCGTATTCTAGATTCCATAACACAAGCTAGTTCAACTAAGCTTACCATGGGTCTAGATAGCGTTGTGTAGAATGTTGTAGAATATTTATATTTATTTATATTTATGTATTTATAAATATCTGTTCACAAGCTGAGTTAAACTTTGTGTTATAGTAAAGGAAAACCTGTTATTAGCCTTACTTTTAGTTTATAATGTACATATTTACTTACTGTATCGCTGTTGGTTTTTGAAATAAATATAATATAATAAAAAAAAATCGTATGGCAAATGCGACCGACAACGGCTTAATGTGCTCTTCGAGGTACATGGTTATACTGTATTTTATCAAATTATTTCGATTCGATTGGGGTTCGATCTTCGATCGGGGTTCGATCCTCGCTTAGTGCAAATATTTTTATGAATAAACTAGCGACCGCCCGCGATATCGTACGCGTAAACCCGTTTAACCTCCTTAGGGGTAGAGTTTTGTAAAATCCGTTCTTAGCGGATGTCTACACGCTATAAGAAACCTACCCATACTTAGCCATAGACAAAATTACGTTTAGCTGTCATTTGCGTTTTGTCAATCTGAATCATATGAGTTTTTGTTATACCTCGTTTTATAGCGACATGTATTCGCATTGTGGTTTTATATCACGTTACATGGGAACAAACTCGAACGCGATGAAAGTATCCTATGTCCGTCTCCTGGTTCTAAGCTACATCCCCATCAATTTTCAGCCAAATCGGTTTAGCCGTTCTCGAGTTATAAATAGTGTAATAGATATGGGTATTTCCATTGCTCTGGTCGTGCCTCAGAGAGTACGTTAAGCCGTCTGTCCCGGTCGCCATACCAACATCTATGGCAGTCGTTACGGGTGGTCGGAGCCCTCAAAATTCCGACTAGTCTACTAAAATCGTTTCACGGAAAAGGCTCAGAGAATGACTGTATTTTATCAAAAACACACATACCTGTTTAATTTTTTGCAGTTTCTTCGCAGTTCCTTGCGTGAAATTGAACGTGCCCGTAGTCTGTGCTACTTCGACGCTGTGAGCATCATCAGCTTTAGCCACAAAGTACCTCACATTCCCTTCGCCGACATCCCCATACTTCTCAATATTCGCTAGCAAAGTCTTCCCATTTGGCGACATAGGGCTCTTCGGACCGTTGAAAGACTGAGAATACCCTTGGGCGACATCATTCCTCCACCCACCGGGTCTGCCTTGACCATTTCTATATCCATAAGCATTCGGGTAATAGTTCCCTACAGTGAAATCATTTTGACCATACTGCTGATAATATCTGTTATCTTGGCGGTATTGCTCGTCGTTTTCTAACCGAGACCGCCAATTGGGAGAGTCTACAGTCAAAGGCTTTGGTCGTTGGCCGATTCCAATCGGCTGGTTTAGTCCTACGTTTTTCTCTTCGGCTCCTAATACGTGGACAACAGTACTGAGGATTTGTTCGTCTAACGGAGTAATAGGTTTAGCTGGGTTTGACATACGGCGGATAACCAGCGCGCATAGCTTCTGTCTGAGGTAGTATACGCTGATGGCGTCAGTAGCGTCTGCTGTGAACGCCATCCAGTCGTCTAATGTCAAGACAGCTGTGTCAGGCGAGGAGTTGTTCTCATCAGCCTCGCTATCCGAGTCACTGGACACTCCAGGCGGGTTGGCACGTTGTGTCAAAGCTCCTAGAGGCAGCCTCAACGGCCCTCCGAATAGCGCAACAGTTAACGGTGTTACTAAAGTATTGCAGCGGATAAAACAAAATCGCCCCGTTCTAGAAATTTCTTCGAACACCACCCAATCCGTTGGTAGATTGTGGATGAACTTCTGAGAGCCCGTTAGACCTCCACCTTGGTGAAGAGTTGAACTCGGATGGAATGCAACTTTTACTTCTTTAGATGTCCTTAGTGAATTTGAATCTCGATCTACACGAGCTATGGATGGGTATAATCCACTCACTAATACTGCTTTAACCACATGCCACTTTTCAGAGTTTAAATTGACGTCTTTAATGTCTCCTGAACCTCGAGCTTTCACTAAACACAAAGCCCTCAGTTGAGCGAGCAGCTGTGATCTGTAACCTACTATCATTTCCATTGTAGCACCACAGATTAAGTTCTTAGAACAGAATGCTCGTTCTGTGCCGTTGGCTCTTGCAGTCTGCCACGCTTGGAAAGCTCTCAGTAACGCCATATGGTCAGAAAAGCTGTCTGAAGCAAATTCCTTCCTTGCGTAACTCCCACGCTTCCTGTTCTCCGGGTTCAAAGATATCTGGAACGGCTCTTTGTTCGCTAAACTGCACACAATAGTCAATATTGGATCCAAGCACTTCATTATACACGCGTATAACAACATTTTACCTAGCTTCGGCTCCACAGTAAGATCCAGTAAATGTTGTCCAGTTTCAGTCAAATCTTCCATTGGAGTTAGCGCTCCAATCGTTTTTAGCAACGACACTGCATTCCTTACAGCTAAGAAAGACGGAGGTTCTAGAGCTTTCGATAAGAAATCAGCTATTGGTGTATTTCCTGGTGCTAATAACTTCGTATGTAGACACATTTCTTGTAACGGCACTCTGAGAATTTCAGGTACAGAGTTCAGTGGGAGTGTGTTGAACCGACGTTTGGAGCACATGTGGAAGCAGTGGCCGGGCTTGGTCCTGCCCGCTCGGCCTGCCCTCTGCTGGCAACATGCCCTAGACGTCCAGACACACTGTAACGAACACACCCCACCGTTGGACTCGTAATACTTCTCCTTCACTTTACACGAATCAACCACATATACCACATCATCAATTGTAATTGATGTCTCCGCAATATTAGTTGAAATGATAATCTTTCTCGCATTAGGTAACGGGTTAAAAACTTTCTTTTGGTCTAATGTTTGCATGTTGCTGTGTAAAGTAAATATTTGATAGTTCAATATGTTCATGTCGTTACATGACTGTATCATATCTCTCAGTGTCACTATATCGTCGTAGCCAGGCAGAAACACCAGAATACTGCCCTTGGGTAAGTTCACATGTATATGTTTGATGAGTGCCAGCATAAGATCGTGGTCTATTAGTTCTTCTGAGAAGGTGTGGTGATAGACGTCTAGTAGGAAGTTGTCAGTGGCTGTTTCCTCCTCAGCATTTTCTTTGGCCTCCTCCGAGAGGTTGAAAGAGGAGAGTAGTTTGGCACAATCCGTATGGTTGTTTTCTACGGCGTAATCATAGGCCGTTTTACCGTTTATGTCTCTCGCTGATGGGTCAGCACCTAGGAGAGAAAATGGATAATGAGTTGAAAAACTATCGTGAACGTATTGTAAACGCATCGAGAGAATGGAGCGTTGTGATTGGCCAGCTTCATACATACACAGGCACACAGTAGACAGGCGACCAATCGCAATGCTCCGTTCTCTCGTTACGTTTACAATTCGATTACGATAGTTTTTTGTGTTAGGGGCATAGAGCAATGCGATTGGTCAGTTTCACACATACACAGGCACACAGTAGACAGGCGGTCAATCGCAATGCTCCGTTCTCTCGTTAGGTTTACGATACGATTACGATAGCTTTTCGTGTTAGGGGCACAGAGCAATGCGATTGGCCAGCTTCACGCATACACAGGTTCACAGTAGACAGGCGGCTAATCACAATGCTCCGTTCTCTCGTTACGTTTACGATACGATTACGATAGTTTTTCGTGTTAGGGGCATAGAGCAATGCGATTGGTCAGCTTCACACATCCACAGATTCACAGTAGGCAGGCGACCAATCGCAATGCTCCGTTCTCTCGTTACGTTTACAATTCGATTACGATAGTTTTTTGTGTTAGGGGCATAGAGCAATACGATTGGTCGGTTTCACACATACACAGGCACACAGCAGACAGGCGGCCAATCACAATGCTCTGTTCTCTTGTTAGGTTTACAATACGATTACGATAATTTTTTGTGTTAGGGGCATAGAGCAATGCGATTGGTCAGCTTCACACATACACAGGAACACAGTAGACAGGCGGCCAATCACAATGCTCTGTTCTCTCGTTAGGTTTACTATACGATTACGATAGTTTTTCGTGTTAGGGGCACAGAGCAATGCGATTGGTCAGCTTCACACATAGGCAGGTGACCAATCGCAATGCTCCGTTCTCTCGTTATGTTTACAAAACATTTAGTTAACTATTTAAATCGATTAAGATAGAAAAAAATTAAATGATTCAGGCGGGATTCAAACTCGCGATCTTTTCTTTATAGGGGGAATGCTCTGATGACTGAGCCACCGAACCTCGAATATCATTAATTGGTTCCGATAGTTCTTACGAGTATCGGTAGATGGCTCCCGCCGTCGCTGTAGGACATATATACTTACAGGGCGTCTCATGGCAATGTCACATGGAGGGAAAGTACGTTAATTATTGTAGATGGAATATTTTACTAAAAGAAGACTTTATTATTTTAATTTTAGTGGGTAGGTACATTTATTATCATTAGTAATATGTACTTATGAAAATGACAGTTGGACGTATGTTGTATAAGTGACATACGTCAATGTCAGCTTTTAATTTATTATCATTAGTAATATGTACTTATGAAAATGACAGTTGGACGTATGTTGTATAAGTGACATACGTCAATGTCAGCTTTTAATTTATTATCATTAGTAATATGTACTCATGAAAATGACAGTTGGACGTATGTTGTATAAGTGACATACGTCAATGTCAGCTTTTAATTTATTATCATTAGTAATATGTACTTATGAAAATGACAGTTGGACGTATGTTGTATAAGTGACATACGTCAATGTCAGCTTTTAATTTATTATCATTAGTAATATGTACTCATGAAAATGACAGTTGGACGTATGTTGTATAAGTGACATACGTCAATGTCAGCTTTTAATTTATTATCATTAGTAATATGTACTTATGAAAATGACAGTTGGACGTATGTTGTATAAGTGACATACGTCAATGTCAGCTTTTAATTTATTATCATTAGTAATATGTACTCATGAAAATGACAGTTGGACGTATGTTGTATAAGTGACATACGTCAATGTCAGCTTTTAATTTATTATCATTAGTAATATGTACTCATGAAAATGACAGTTGGACGTATGTTGTATAAGTGACATACGTCAATGTCAGCTTTTAATTTATTATCATTAGTAATATGTACTTATGAAAATGACAGTTGGACGTATGTTGTATAAGTGACATACGTCAATGTCAGCTTTTAATTTATTATCATTAGTAATATGTACTCATGAAAATGACAGTTGGACGTATGTTGTATAAGTGACATACGTCAATGTCAGCTTTTAATTTATTATCATTAGTAATATGTACTCATGAAAATGACAGTTGGACGTATGTTGTATAAGTGACATACGTCAATGTCAGCTTTTAATTTATTATCATTAGTAATATGTACTTATGAAAATGACAGTTGGACGTATGTTGTATAAGTGACATACGTCAATGTCAGCTTTTAATTTATTATCATTAGTAATATGTACTTATGAAAATGACAGTTGGACGTATGTTGTATAAGTGACATACGTCAATGTCAGCTTTTAATTTATTATCATTAGTAATATGTACTCATGAAAATGACAGTTGGACGTATGTTGTATAAGTGACATACGTCAATGTCAGCTTTTAATTTATTATCATTAGTAATATGTACTTATGAAAATGACAGTTGGACGTATGTTGTATAAGTGACATACGTCAATGTCAGCTTTTAATTTATTATCATTAGTAATATGTACTCATGAAAATGACAGTTGGACGTATGTTGTATAAGTGACATACGTCAATGTCAGCTTTTAATTTATTATCATTAGTAATATGTAGTAATAGGTACTTATGAAAATGACAGTTGGACGTATGTTGTATAAGTGACATACGTCAATGTCAGCTTTTAATTTATTATCATTAGTAATATGTAGTAATAGGTACTTATGAAAATGACAGTTGGACGTATGTTGTATAACCGACATACGTCAATGTCAGCTTTTAATTTTTCTGAACAAAATTTCACATCGAATGTTAAAATTCATGGACATCCATTTATTTTTGATACTAATTTATTTGGTAAAAAACAAACCTTACGATGACGTCTTCCGATCGGTATCATAAAACTACAGACCGATTTTTTTTTCTTGTGTACCGGGTTCGATTCCCGGTTCAACGAGGTATTTATTAAAAATGTATGAATGCAGTTCAGTTTTTAAACTTAAACTAAAGTTTTCTATCAGTAAAATGTTCCATCTACAATAAAAAAATATTATACCACTTAGGTGGCAGGCAGACAAGCGCACGGCCCACCTGATGGAAAGTGGTTACCGTGGCCTATGGACGTGTGTAACACCAGAGAAGTCACACTCGCGCTGCCGACCCTGTAAGCACAGAGTCTCTGTGCCGTTAGTGTAGAGGACAAAGCAGGACAAGGCTTTAGTCATCCCACTGACAGCACAAATTCTCCAGTGAGCTCTGGCTACCCTACTATAATTAAGGTACTTTCCCTCCATGTGGCACTGCCGTGGGACTGCCCTGTATAGGAAGATTTGGGTGGCTTTAGAGGAGGTTCGGTGGCTCAATGATCAGAGCACTCCCCCTGTAAGAGAAAGATCGCGGGTTTGGAAGTGAAGGAGGAGGCAGTCACCGATCTGCAGCATCTGCGCGAGCGCCTCGGCCAGCCCGCGCGCCGCGGCCGCCATGAGCCCCGTGGCGCGCGAGCGCGAGTGGGCGCAGGTCGCCGGCACGCCCTCCGACATGTACATGTACAGCACCTGCGTGAACGAGTCCTGCCGACAACACACCACCCCTTACATCGAATTCGATCAGAACCTTCTGCCAACCATCAGGCAGTACCAACATAGGACTCAATTCACCTCTGACACGCGCGTGTCGTGAGTACAATGCGTTAAACAGTAAACTCGACCAGCTGGATATTTTCCACGACTCGTTTGGTGCTTTTAGGGGAAAGGTATTGAGATCACTTTTATATACTGCAAATTATCTTTGTACAATTACTCATTAAGTTTCGAATCTTAATTTGTTAACTAGCAACCTTATGGTGTGAACTGTACATACATGCGTCTAATTGGTGTACATAACAGAACTTTTTTTTTCCGTGCGCAAAATCCCCACGGATACCTCCCCACCGGAGCCGGTGGAGGAGGTTATGTCGGACTCGAACCGACTAAAACGCACGCCGCCTGTGGGTCGCTTTGGTTGCCGAAGGTGAGGTTGACAGGCATATCCCTCGCACCCCGGCTGAAACAGGGCCATCTCTCACGATCTGGCCCTCTCCTCGGGTAGAACTTATACTTTGTATTCTACGATATCAACGATTTATATGTATACTGTTAGTTGGTGTGTCTATTCATAAATATATGTTCAAACGTAAATTGCAGGATAAAAGTACGATACAAAATGCCTGAATATTAAACTAGATACATTTAAGACGTTTATGTTGGATTACATTGGCTCCTAAGCCAAAGACAACATAACAAATGACATAAACTCACGCCTATATCCCCGAAGGGGTAGGCAGAGGTGCTAGCACCCACATTTTGCCAGTTTATGTTTAGGTTAAAATGCAATAGGTGGTGAGTCTACTGCCATTAACCGCGCACTTATAACATAACATAACATAAACTCACGCCTATGTCCCCGAAGGGGTAGGCAGCGGTGCTAGCACCCACATTTCGCCAGTTTATGTTTAGGTCCCAATGTAATAGGTGGCGAGCCTATTGCCATTAACCGGGCACTTATAAACCTGCGATAAATACACACATAACTTCGAAAAGCATCGAAAAGTCATTGGTGTGTGCCATGGTAAAACCTGGAATCGAACCCGAGACCTCGTCTCAGCAGTCGATTACCCATACCACTAGGCTACTGCGGTTCTAAAAAAGCCAAGGAACGCTGACGATACCCCAGTTCGTAGTAATAATAAAGCTGGAAACTCTCCTCGTTAGGTAAATGATGCGCGAGGTGGTCAAGTAAATTGTACACCTACTAGTTCTGATACTATGGAGTCTTTATTGCTGGATGAACTCAGGGAATTACTGTCTGATAACGCGTATGGATGCCAGGCCATCCATGCAAAAACAATTACAGATCTTCAAGTACAATTTTTTGGAACAAAAGTGTAACTAATTCGCTTGATCAACATTTTTTTCTTTTTACGTGCGCAAAATCCCCACGGATACCTCTCCACCGGAGCCGGTGGGAGAGATTATGTCAAAAAAAACGCACGACGCCTGTGGGTCGTTTTAGTTGGCGAAGGTTGACAGGTCTCGCACCCCGGCCGACCCAGGGCCATCTCTCACGATCTCCTCGGGTGTGTGGGGACTACAGAGTCCCCAACTCGTCCCCGGAAACGGAGGCGCGAGAGGCGCACCGCCGCCGCGGCCTGCTTCTGCCAGGGTGACAGGCGGCTCCACCAGTCACCCCAAGGCGGTAAGCTAAAGCCAAAGTCTCAGGAAAGAGGGTCACCATTACAGACACTAAGTAATGTTACATTGGTGGCACTCAGCTTGGTGGCCTTATCAGATGCTTTTTCACGCCCCGCTTAAAGTACCCGGGACTGTAAGAAGAAGGAAACACGTGTGCTGGTAATGAATCCCAGGTCTTGGTGGTGCGGCAAAGAAAAGAGTCTCCGAACCGCTTGGTTCTTGTTCGTATATTCTGCACAGTGTGAGGGTCAGTAAAATTCAGTCAGTTAATTGTAATATACAGAATTCAAAAAAAAATACGCCGGAGACTGCTACTTTTCAAAAGGATGCCGAAATAAGGAACGAACAGTGCATACCAAGAAAAAATAACAACTTAAAATTTGGTATATTACGTGAAGAACATAAAGGAGAGGCCACGAAATCTGCTAATAAACCTAAAGCTAACTCAGAATATACTAGGGGTCGGTAAGGAAGGAAGTAGCTACTGAAGCGGATAAAAGTATTAAAACATGTTGGACAGTGGTTCAAAACAAAAACCACAATCACACAACATGAACATCAACAATCAAATGACAACCATACAAGCTACGGAAAAATAACGGTTTCTACATGTGTCCCGGAAACCAGAATGGAAGCAATGATAGAACACATCAAAAATATACGTGGTTACGACGTTGATCTGAAAATTGATAAAATCAATCACAAAACGGACAGGGACTACTCATCATTTAGAATTGGTGTAAAGTATCATAATGACAAAACCGAAACAGGAGATTTTCGGTTAAATCAATGTGCAATGGGTCACATCCCTTTTTCATTCAACTTCCGTTTCCTACAACTTCCGCTGCCCGACAAGTCTCGGCGCAAGAGTGCAAACTTCACTCTCTCACTTTCACGAATCAACGGGTCCAAGCACAACGTCGCCACACGCAACAAATATTCAAATTAGTGTAACAAGTGTATTTAATTTTGTGATCACAATCCATCAGTCTTTACACGGGACGTCCCAAACAATCACAAAAGTGCAGTTGGTGGACAAGCAAGAAATATCTTCGCCAGGCAAGTACCTTCCTTTTCTATCCTGTCGTTCCGATATTGTACATTTTATTTTTCGGTAGTCATTTTCCTGTGGATCAGTTCATATCGAAGCAAATACCATTCCCTGTTTAACACACAGCCATAGTTACCATCAACGGTACATCCAATAATTAACATTTTTGGTCCTTCGAGCAGGATTTTCAAATTAGTGTAACAAGTGTTGTTTGAGTAGAACCAGAGATATGATCAATAATCGCAATAACCAAGAACAGCGGGCGAACTCGCGGGCGGAAGGTTAGTAAACGCTAATGTATACCAAACCATGGAATGAAACTTAGGCTTTAGATACAGTAGGGATTAGTTTTCTTCGTATTATTAGCTCTTTTAATACATCATCAGTCTCCTGCCCTCATTCCATATTATATTTGGGGTCGGCGCAACATGTGTGTTCTTTCCATTCATTTCTAGTTGCAGTCATCTCACAGAAGCAGGCCGAGGCTGCGACTCCCCATCCCTGGGGAGGAAATGGGGACTCCAGGGTCACCACACCCGAAGGTGCGAGGGATATGTCTCAGATTATCTCACCTCCGGCAACATTGAGGGAAGTTAAGTCGGTTCAAGTCCGAAATAACTTCCCCAATGGCTCCGTGGTAATTTTATGCAAAATAAAAAAAGTTGCAGTCATCTCAATATTCACTCCCTTCCTGGCCATGTCATCTTTCACCCAGTCCATCCATCTCCTCTTAAGTCTCCCTCTCGCCTTATATTTTTCTAAATAATATTAGCAACCCCAATTACTAATACCGCGGTAGCCTAATGGTATGGGTAATGGACTGCTGAGACGAGGTCTCGATTTCGATCCCAGGTTATACCATGGCACACACCAATGACTTTTCGATGCTTTTCGAAGTTATGTGTGTATTTATCGCAGGTTTATAAGTACCCGGTTAATGGAAACAGACTCGCCACCTATTACATTGGGACCTAAACATAAACTGGCGAAAATGTGGGTGCTAGCATCTCTGCCTACCCCTTCGGGGATATAGGCGTGGGTTTATGTTTATGTTATGTTTTATATTTAAGTGTAAACGAGGGGTTATATATTATTATAAGTATCGTACCGTAGCGCTCGGCCGACGCACTGGGCCGCGTGCCGCATCGCGTCGAACGTCGGGGATATAGGCGTGAGTTTATGCTATGTTATGTCAATTACTAATTTTGTCTCTAACCCCTCCAAATAAGCTAAATTGCTTGTGCTAGGAATGGGTTACGTCGGCAGTGTAATGGCCAGAAATCGAACCTGGGACCTCTCGATCGTAAGTCCTTAACCACTAAGCGGTAGCTTCTAGTAGATCCACCAAGTATAAGTCAATATTAAGTGTGTTCCACGAGGGGGTGACAGGTGGAGTCGCCTGTCACCCTGGCAGAAGCAAGCCGCGGCAGTGGCGCGCCTGGTGCGCCTCCCCGTTTCCGGGGACGAGTTTGGGACTCTGTACTCCCCACACCCGAGAAGAGGGCCAGATCGTGAGAGATGGCCCTGGGTCGGCCGGGGTGCGAGGGATATGCCTGTCAACCTCACCTTCGGCAACCAAAGCGACCCACAGGCGGCGTGCGTTTTAGTCGGTTCGAGTCCGACATAACCTCCTCCACCGGCTCCGGTGGGGAGGTATCCGTGGGGATTTTGCGCACGTAAAAAAAAGAAAAAAAAAGTGAGTTCCACAATGGTGCTTACCAGCGTGCCCTCATTCATGCACTCGTTGAGAAACTCGTCCATATCCGACTGCAGAGCCGGATCCAGGATATTCTCTTTGTCCAGACACGCTACTTCCTTACTGCTGGAACTGGCGTCGTCTTGCTTCGCACCTGGCCACCAAGAAACATCCACAATTAAGGCATTTTCATAGACACATTATACATAGAAGTACTGATATGAAGGTGGAACAGATCGTAAGAAATAGGTAGGTTCAACAGAACGCCATGATTTTCGGACATCCTACAGGCAGGCAGGAATAGAAGAAATGGGAAACCCACATAGAAGGGAAGTTAGGCATTTTCTAGATCTATGCAGATGTGTAGAGATGTTGCATCCTTGGCAGTATTTTACCGTCTGTACCATGGTGAATGTTGTGATAAGCTCTTGCAATTATTAGTCCCATCTTCCCCTTTACTACACGGGACAACACGTGCAAGGCTTAGATGTCACCCGCATACAGAATATCCGATCAAGAACCAAGCGGTTCTGAGACCATTAAGCACGCACCATTAAGGCTTATCCACAATTAAGGCATTTTCATAGACACATTACATATAGAAGACCTGATATGCAGGTGGAACAGATCGTAAGAAATAGGTAGGTTCAACAGAACGCCATGATTTTCTGTCACCCTACAGGCAGGCAGGAACAGAAGAAATGGGAAACCCATATAGAAAGGAAGTAAGGCATTTTCTAGATCATTGCAGATGTGTAGAGAGATGTTGCATCCTTGGCAGTATTTTACTGTCTGTACATCTGTACATGGTGAATGTTCTGATGAGCTCTTCCAATTAGTCCAATCCTCCCCTTTCCTACACAGGACAACACGTGCAGGGCTTAGATGTCACCAGCAGCTGAATATCCGATCAAGAACCAAGTGGTTCGGAGACTCCTTTATCGCACGATAAACCCTCGGTATGACTGTCATATGTAGATCTATGGCAGGTGTAGTTGGAGCACTAAAAACCCCAGTATATAAAAACTAAATGCAATACTTTGAAATCGCCAATTGACCTTCACACCCCGTGAAGGTCAAATGGCACGCAATCGCTTCAAGAAAAATATCGAAGTAAGGTCTCCGAGGTAGGGCCTCGGATGCGACCAAGATTAACGCAAGGATGACAACAAATTATTTATCTAGACATCTCTAGTCACCATCTCTAGAAATCTCTAGACAGTTGAGAAGCATTCATAATGTCAATGAATAACTCTCCACAGAAACCAACCTTCCAAATGACTCCAGTAGCTCTTGCCCGACTTGAGCTTGGACTTGAGTTCCTTCTGTACCTTGAACATCCGCTGGTTGGAGTACTTCGTGATCTTTAGCACATCCTCCAGGTAATAGCGCTGAACCTCGTGTAGACGACCCGGAATGGTGATTACAGGGCAGTTGTTGAAGTACCTGTTAAAGTTAGGGTAGAAAATATGAGCATTATGGTGTCTATTCTGATGGTAAACAGGGCCCATGGTATAGTTTCAGTGGCGAGGCTGCTACGGAAGGGGCGCTAGTTCCACTGTGCCCGCTCCGTGCAAATATTTGTATGTGATGACAAATATTTACCGAAACCAAAAAAGGTATCACCCAAACATGCAGAGAACCCAGGGCATGTTTTCAACCACTACTAAAAAAACACAAAATTAATAGGTTTTATGAGCAAAGAACGTTTTGCGGCAATACTCATGTTTCGTGGGTGACAAGAGTGAAGCTGCTTCCGCCAGTCCGCGGTAAGAGGAAAGGGACTCTTTTGTCCGCACTTAGTTTCCTTTTTTGGGTCATTGTGCGAGCAATATTTGTATGTATAATGAGTTGATATCCGTCCAATTGAGCAGTCCACAATAATGTTATTTATTTTTGTTCGGGTGTTTCCGTGTCTCGGAGTACGTAAGTCGTCGAACCCAGTTGTCATTCGAAAATCTATGGCAGTTGTACATACATACATACAATCACGCTTTTATCCCTGGAGGGTTAAGCAGAGGTGAATTAACACCCACATTTCACCAATCATTAAATTCGGTCCTACGTAATAGGGGTGAACCCATTGCCGTCTTCCGGGCACTATTTTTGATTCAAGCCATGCATCTGAGGCTGAGTCTGAGCTGTATACATCTGTCTGATGTTAAACAGCCCTATCCCGTAGTCGCCTTGTACGACACCACATGGGAAGATATGGGGTGGTCCAAATTCTACTCTGCCGGGAACCACGCGGCTTTGGTAGTTGTTATATAGGGGAAATGGGCGAGATAGTACACACAGAAGGGTTGGTCACCCGTCCTACATGAGCGCGAGCCTGGGGGTGACAGGTGGAGCCGCCTATCACGCTAGCATAAGGTCGTGATACGCGCCTCCCACTTTTTCTCGGGAAAGGTGGGGATATCGTAGTCACACGCCCTAGGGGGTCTTCGATGGCCCTGGGTGAGCCGGGGTGCGAGGGATATGCTAGAGGCTACCTCACCCTCGGCAACTGATAGCTCGCGCCGGTCGTGCGGTTTTTGGCGGTTCAAGTCCGAAATAACCTCCCCGCTGGCTCCGGCGAGGGGTATAAGCATTTGCATATATTAAAGAAAGATTTCATTATTTATATGGAGAGTATGTAGTGCATACCTGGAGAATATGAGCGTGTCCATGGTGGCGGACATGAGCACGAGCTTGAGCTCCTTGCAGCGCGGCAGCGCGTCCCGCAGCGCGATGAGCAGGAAGTCGCTGAACTTGTCGCGCTCGTGCACCTCGTCCACGAAGATGTGCGTCACGCCTGCGGCCGGGGCGGTGAATAACTCATCAGTGAAGGGAATGATCTACTCGGCATTGGTTCAGAAGGAACCAACATGCGAGTGCCATCATTGTGATGCGAGCCAGGGAGTGGGAGATCTCTCACTCAGCGCGTTACTCTGATGGTGTAGCGCGAGTTAATGGGTTGGAAAAAGAGTTTCCCAACCCATTAACTCGGGAAGAGACTAGAGAGTCTTTCCCTTTCCCGCTAAGCTCGTAATGCGCAGAGACTTAGGCTTCGAAGTTCACTGTCTCACCCTATCCGAGACACGATCCTCGCGTGTTGTCGGAGTCTCTACACCGAGGGGGCCGCACGCGAGTTGGACCATCTCGAGATGGCCCTAGGTCAGACGGGGTGCAAGAGATATGCTGGTGGCAATCTCAGCTTCGGCAACAAATTACTGAAGACGACGTTTCGAGTCCAACACAATCGCCCCCTTTAATAAGGGATATGGAAAAGGACTCCTTTGTTCGCACTAAATCGTCCTTTTTTTGGGCTATTGTGCCTGCTCCGGCGGGGGCAAACAGGGTATCTGTGGGATGATGTAGGAGGTAGGACACGGCAGTATATCCGTCCAATTCAGCAGTTCGACTGAGGAAGTACCTCCGCCCTGCAGAATACCGGGGCCATAGTAACTTCGTGTCGTGTTCCCGGCGGTGACTAGGGTAGCCAGAGCTCTCTGGAGAGTTATTGTGCTGTCAATGGGAACACCATTGGCTTATCTACCTTTGTCTTTTATACTGTCGGCACATAAATTCTTGAGCTTATAGAGTTGGCAGCGCGAGTATAACTCTCTCGGTGTTGCACACGTCCATAGGCCACGGTAACCACTTTCCATCAGGCCGTGTGCTTGTCTGCCAACCAAGTGGTATAAAAAACAATGTTATCTGACGAGCCGTGTGGCTGGCAGCAGCCGGCAGAGTGCGGGAGGCTGCGGGAGGCGCGGGAGGCGCGGGAGGCGCGGGAGGGCGGGCGTACCGGCGAGCGAGGCGTCCCCGGCCATGAGCGTGCGCAGCAGCACGCCGTTGGTGCAGTAGGTGAGCACGGTCCGCGGGGACACGCGCGACTCCAGGCGGATCTGGTAGCCGATGGACTGCCCGATCTTCTCGCCGCGCTCGTGCGCCACCTGCCGCCAACCAGACCCCGCCATTACACGCCATTCTCATTCTTAAAAGCACTTCTCCTACATTACCTTATCGAACACTTTCCCCACTCATAAGATAAGATTCATTTATTTGTAAGAATATTGTATAAAAGTTGATTGTACATAATATTCTGCTGTTTACCACGTACAAATATTGAAAGGTTGTAATACAATACTACATACATACATAAACTCACGCCTATATCCCCGAAGGGGTAGGCAGAGGTGCTAGCATCCACATTTTGCCAGTTTATGTTTTAGGTCCCAATGTAATAGGTGGCGAGCCTATTGCCATTAACCGGGCACTTATAAACCTGCGATAAATACACACATAACTTCGAAAAGTCGTTGGTGTGTGCCATGGTAAAACCTCGTCTCAGCAGTCCATTACCACCACTAGGCTACCGCTAGGCTAGCCTAATTTGTAAGAATATTGTATAAAAGTTAGTTGTACATAATATTCTGTTGTCTTCCGCGTACAAATATTGAAAAGTTCGTCGTTTAAATGATATAGTCATAATAGAAGTTATATGATTACAAAATGTCAAATCATAGGTTATACAAGTCAAAGTTCACAGAATAAGTCAATTTTAGTCTCAAAATGTTTGCTTAGAAAGTTATTCAAGAGGGAAAATGGGGGAGTGTACGTTTTGAGATTCACTTCGTCATTTACTTCAATAGTATAACACTCGCCGAGATATTTACCACGAGTTTTCGATATTTTGGTGCTGATACAAGCACCATGCTCATGGATGTAGTGCTGGTTATCGCCAGGTTAGTTGTTATTAGATAGACGGTATCGGTCTACCCTCTTCTGTATTCGTTTCTTATGCCTTGATCTCACAAACCTAGTGGAGTGACGATATAGTGCACTCGGCTCTATTTTCGAGGCATAATACGCATCGTCACTAACATTACCCGCCCAATAATATCTAGCGAAATATCGCATACTCGGCAAAAGGGGTTGTTCAAGTGTTACGTAAGCAGATTTATTGCAATTACCAAACTCTTGCCCCCCCCCCCCCCCCCCCCCTCTCTCTGCCTACTTAAATATTAGTACCTATCTAGGTAATGTATGGGCAATGCATGCTATATTATGCTTACGTAACCATTACGTTTTCCCCCCACCTCCATGTCAACAAAAATAAGCAATTTAAAGACACCCCTCCCCCCTTTAGTGCTTACGTAATACTGAACAACCCCAATCACTTAAAAACATAGTAAATATCCCTGTGAGTTATACTATTAATGGGCAAGTAGGGCGAATTAAAAAATAAATATTGTGACTCACTCTTTCCGCTACAGAAACTGCTGATATCCTCCTAGGTTGCGTGCAATACATGCGGGCGGGTTGCTTATGTTCTTGGCAGTGGTCAAGCACGAGTTGTGGCAGTTGTGTCGTTTTACCACATCCCGTAGCGCCGGCAACGATTATCACCTGTTGAATACATGTGTTTTTTATTTTAATACTTTTCTGTCAGTTGATTTTTTTATTTCAAAGAGCAATATTTTTAATGGGGTTCTCTGGCTAAAATAAATTCCCGAAAATCGGTGGTAATTAGGTCCTGGTTCCCTAACTCCAAGGTGAGAACCTTGGATGTAACTGGAACTAAGAAAAAAAACAAAAAAATGTCTGTTACCTGATTATGAAGTATAGCGTTAAGCAAGTCTTGTCTCTGCTCATACACCGGTAACTTTTCACGGAACTTGTACAGGTCTGCGTTATATGATGTGTTGGGGACCTGTTTTAGAAGAAGAGTTTTTACGTGTGAAAAATTATGTCTTTGTGTAATTCACAAATATATCTTTATGTGACGCTGTTCACTGAAATTAATCAACTCTAACTAGATTATGTTACGATTTTCTATTAAATTATTTTTATATTTGTATTTGAATAATATCTTGTATGATAAACAAGCTTGGAAATGAGCTGTTCGCTCAACTATGCTACTCAAGTAAATTTTTGTATTTAGATTAAGTAGACTAAGTGTATGTTTGTAAATAGACCAAAAAAAAGAAATGCCCGCTGAGTTTCTTGCCGGAGTCTTCTCAGGTCGGGGCCGCGTTTCGAACCGGTGCAGTCGGCAGAAATAGTTTTTTTTTTTTTTTATATAGGACACGTCAATTGGACTTCGCCTTGCCTGATGGTAAGCTGAAGGCAAAGTCCCAGAAAAGAGGGTCACCATTACTTACACATACCGTGTGACAATGGTGACACTCAGCTTGACGGCCTCATCATATGCTTTTTCATGCCCCGCTTAAAGGACGATGTCAAGGCTTAAAGGAGGATTATGTTGACGAAATTAACACGATCACAGTATAGATACATACCTATGAATTGAAATTTCAATTAACATTATTAAAAAGTCTTACCTGTGCAACACCATTGTTCAGCTGCCCCATGCTCTTATGAGCCAGTTGAGGGCTTCTTTCCTTTTCCGGGCAGCTGCTGAGATCATCCTTCTCCTTACTAGTGATAGGGAATGTGTTACAGAGTTCGGCAATGCTACACCGCATGTTTGAGTCCAATATAAGTTTTGCGTCATTCTGGATGATAGTGGAACCAATACGTTTGTATATTGTTAAGAAACGGTTCACTCCTGAAATGAAATAGTTTTTATTTCATATGTGAAAAGAAAATGTTAAAAACATTATAATCTAACCATTAACTTATTCACTTTGCGTGCTAATTATTCCAGTTCAGAGCTGAGTTTATAGAGAGAGAAATATTCTTTATAGAGACATTAGCCCAGAAACCACAATACACTATCTAGTTTTTTTTACATACAATGTAGTAGAGTAACACTCACAGCATTTTTTTTATACTACTTGGTTGGCAGACAAGCACACGGGCCACCTGATGATAAGTGGTTACCGTGGTCTATGGAATGAATGAATGAATATCAATACCAAGGGAGTCACAATCACGCTGCCAACCCTGTAAGCACAAGAGAGTTTGTGCCGTCAGTGTAACAGACAAAGCAGGACAAGCTTTTGGTATTCCCACTGAATGTACAAAAATTCTCCAGTGAGCTAGTGAGCATACTAAAGATGTAGCAATAGCTTAATTATTAAGAAGTTGACCTCATCATCGAGTTATACCAAATTCAAATCCTGACCATTACACTACCAAGTGAACCCACTCCTGGTATTCTGGGCATTTGTGATACACATTTGGGTTCACCCTCGTATGAATGCCTAAGCACTCCTTATAACTTAATTGAATTGTATAGCATCTAACTTTTATCTACATTCTAGCACTCTTATAAGGAGAAATTTGTAGTTGATCAACAGAAATAAAATTACTCTCACTATCAATATCAGCTTTTAGTATTCCTTACAAAAAGAAGTGCATAATATATGGTACTAAATTATGTTGTTAATCAAGACATATTGTTATATATCTGTGTCTCCTAAATAGGTAACAGCAAAAAAAATGCCCAGCATCTTGTGAATGTTTTCTCAACTTTGATTAACTTCAATTTCTAGATAGCATAGTTTTGAAAAGGCAATTCAAATAACAAATTATACAATCCTAACACACATATTGCTAAAATTATCAAAGTTAGTTGTTACATTTAAAACTGAAATTGTGTGAATTAAATCAAATGAGTTTGCTCTGTTTTAAAAACTAATTGCACAATAAATGACACATTATGACACAAGACAGGTAATTGAACTGGCATTAGATTAGATAAAAATAAGATGTGCTTTGCGAGGCTTACTGTGGCCAACAAACTTACCATTGTTAATAAGTAGTCTGTGAAAGTATTGTTATTCTCAAGTCTGTTTCACATTCTTATGTAGATACATGAATGTTACATGTGCATATTGTGTCTTATTAGATAGTAATATGACAAAGTGTTCACTAGTAGTCATAAGATAATGAAGATTTGCGTTAAAATATATGTGCACACACTGTATAAAGTTTCATAAAAAATGTAGAATAAATAAACAGGCTATTTGAAGACTTAACATGGCAGTGCATATTTTATGATCTAGGTCTACTTTAAAGACGACAAGATTGTCCAAAATAACAGTAAATATCCAGTCTAGTCTTAGATATAAACGTCTGTTCATATTTTTGTGAGTATTTACAAATAATACAAATAAAATCTGTTTAATAACAACGCAAATAAAATTAGTAACGTACCTTTCCCGCGCGATTTCGACTTCAGCCCCAACTTGGCTACAGTTTCATGAATAAACCCGCGCTCTTGAGCCGATAGGAACGTTGGAAATGCATATTCTGTTTCATTTTCGTCATTTATAAACTTATCCAACGTAATCTTCAGTGCTATACTGACGGATTCAGCTATTGGAAAATGTTTTTTGCCGCCAGCAGTTATGCGTTTTACTTTCTTAGAACTCATTTTAATTTAGTCAATAGTTCTAAGATCTTCAACTAGATTATGATTATTGTTTACAAGCAAATAACAACCTAAACATTACAAAATAATACAATCAGAAAGAAACCCAACTCCAACCAAAACTGTTACAATTACCGACTAGTGAAGTGAAAGCAGAACACCAAGGCAGAATATCAAAAAGCGTTTGTGTTTAGGCGATAACAACAACTATGAAAATAAATTTAAAATTTAGTTCCTTTTAATGTTGTACATCGAAGACTTTTGATGTATACCTACATTATCATACGTTAGAGTTTACAATACAGTTTTTATTTAAGGAAAATAATCTAAGTCAGCAGAATTATTGTTATTTCTATTGCAATTTTTGAGTCACAAATCACAACAATGACTCATAAGTTGACAAAATTTTAAAATTTATACATATTAAATTGGCTTTATTGAACTATTTGGGTGTAAGTTACTAAAATTACTAAACCCATCCAACTAAATCACGATGGATTCACAAGAATCACAACTCACAAGTCGAGTTCACACACAACACAATACCAAATGTCAAAAATCTAAAATCGATTAATCTATTTCCGAGTTGTGTCACTGACCTCTAAATAGATATTAATTCTGTGCCTTTATGTTAGTTCCCTACCACAGACTAATAAGAGATACTACGTACATATTTCCCTACTATGCAAGAAATGAGTTGACCGTATTGTACTCAACTAGGGAACCATAGCTATGGTTCCCTAGTTGAGTACAATACGGTCAACTCATTTCTTCCTTTGGGTATCGTAGAAGGCGCCGTTCTTTGTTCTCCATCCAACAGTAAACGTATACAGCCCTTGACAAAATGCCCGCTTGACGGCAATAGCATAGTCAACGACTCATACTACCTACATTCTATACAGTCTGTCGACGAAGCCGTCTCTCTAGGCATAATTGTTCTGTGGTCTAGACAGAACAATCGTGCGGGATGAGCGGAATGATGGCGACGGGGGGCCCATACCGAGTAGCCATACATTTTACTCGGTACTAACAATTTAGGGCTGTCTCATTTGTAATCACGTTTTATTTTAATTTTATTATAATTTTTATTGACGCATTTTCGTTGTTCAAATGTATTTATTTTTTTCATTTTTATTACGTATACCTACCATATGTGATTTATGTTAGCGGACTCGAATATTTCAATGAATTCAATATGGGTATCGTTTTTGGGGTTTTCGAGGTAGCTGATTACGACACAATTTTCAAAAAAATCAATATGTGTATCGTTTTCGGGATTTTCGGAGTTGCTGTAACATACATAACATAGGTAACATAAACTCACGCCTATATCCCCGAAGGGGTAGGCAGAGGTGCTAGCACCTACATTTCGCCAGTTTATGTTTAGGTCCCAATGTAATAGGTGGCAAGCCTATTGCCATTTACCGGGCATTTATAACCTGTGATAAATACACACATAACTTCGAAAAGTCGTTGGTGTGTGCCATGGTAAAACCTGGGATCGAACGCGAGACCTCGTTTCAGCAGTCCATTACCCATACCACTAAGTTACCGCGGTTATCAGGGGTGCTGTTTTTTTTATTTTTTTTATACCTCTAAGTTGGCAGACAAGCACACGGCCCACCTGATGGGAAGCGGTTACCGTGGCCTATGGACGTATGCAACACCAGGGGTGTCACACTCGTGCTGCCGACCATGAAGAAACCTTCTGATGCCCCTCTTGAAGAACCCCATATTGTAGGCGCTTGGGAAAACCGCAGCAGGGAGGTCATTCCACAGCTTGAGTGTGCGTGGGATGAAGTTTCTTTCTTCTCTTCGCGATACAATATAATGGAATAACATGCATTAAAACGCGCGCTAGAAGATGCTGTCATCATTATTATATAAAGCACTACTTAACCAAAATATTGTTGGTAAGATTACAAATTTTATTTCGCGAAGGTCGGCGGCCGGTTGCTTTTTTTTTTTTAATCTTAATTTTAATTAGGGATTTTTATCCATAAAGGATATGCCAATCCCATCGTACCTTTCGATATTATACAGGACAACAATAATTTATTAAAGTGGGTAAACACATAAGATGCATCAATTCACTGCTGAACCACCAGAGCCAAACGACATAATTTCATAGCCTCTTCAGATTTAGGTCTTGCTAAGATCGTTTGAATGAGACCTATATCATGTCTATTTAGATTTAGTTCGGTCAGCAGTGAATCGCGTTCGTCTTTATTCCGAACACATTCTATCAGCAAATAATACAATTGGGTGAATTTGTTTTTTTCATTAGGTATGCGAACTTTGCCGATGGGAGATGTCCAGATCTGATCCTTAGTGCTATTTTTACATAATTTCTAGGTAATCTAGAATCATCGAACCAGGGTGTACGAGGTAGCTTATTCTGTATGGTCTTATACCATATGCCCTATGCACAGATTTAATCTCAAAAATCTTATCCCATTCATCATAGCATAGTTTTTTATATTTAGGTTCTAATAGGCTACTTGACTGAATTTGGAAAACCATTTTAAATGATGCCTTATTATATTATCAACATACTACATTAATATTTCTGTAAAAAAACAATGCATTATGTTTAAAAATCAATGATAAAGTTTAAATTTTCAAGAGTGCGCGAAAAACGCTATTCTTCAAAATGGCGTCGTGTGAGATTCATGTGACGTCAATCACAAGTAAATAATATTCACTATAGAAGACGTTTGATAACAACAGGTGCTACGTAATTTCAAATTTTCAACATTTAAGTGGGAAATGGTGTGTAGTGCCACAGTGCACAAATATGTCTATAAGAACCCCAGAAAAAATATTTGTTTTTGTTCCCAACGATCCTAAGAGGCGAAAAATGTTAAATAACTTTAGAATTTTTTAAATTTATAGTATAATCTCCACTCGTCTCAGTCCGAAAGAGTTATGTTGTTGAGCTAAGTTGAAGTGTTTAGACCAGATTATTTATTATGACGGGCGTGTCATTGGCGAGGGGTGAAAATTTTCAAAAGGGAAGCTGGTGGAAAACAGTCTTACCTGTTATAGAATGTCCATAGCAATTTTGTATGGAATTATCTCAATTTTAGATACAGAATGTAAGATACTTTCTATTTCAAATAATGTGTATTATTTATTAGACTATAAAATATCAAAATGTCTACCAGCTTGTCTCTGTAGAGCAAGCCGGCAGGAATCTAGCTATAGGGACCTCTCACCATTTGTGTGTATGAGAGAGAGACATAAATGTGTGTGAGATTTTATTTTACTGAATTTTATCGTTACTTAGTGGATCAAATTACTATTTATATAAGGCATTACAAAATGATATTTTGTGAAGTGTACATAAATCAAGTTTTGTTATTATATTTTCTAAATAAAACAAATAAGAAATATAATTGCTTTTTATTTAAGTACACAATGGTGATAACTAGTAACAACATTCGCCAAGATGTTATATTTGACTTCACCTCACTTGATGGTAAACTGAAGACACACATAGCATGTTTTTCTCAAATCATACCATTGTGGTACTGTACGAAATTGGAATATGTTTTTTTCTAAAAATTAACTAGCTTAGGAATTAAATTATTATCATAATCATTGTCATATATTACTAAAATTATGTCTACATTTTTGTTCTGTTCGAACTGGCTATCGGTCACACAAAAATAGCACTTTTGCTTGCCCGTTGCATACATTTGTTATTGTTCCTGTGCCTTACATTTGTCTGCAATGATACCATTTTTTATATAATTCATCTTAGTTTTTGCCTTGTTAGGTCCTTTAATTTCAATGACTGCATCTTCAACTAAGCCATCAGGAGATGATGCAAGTATTGAATTTGCATGGCATAAATAAAGCCCACATGGTGAAATCTTTTTTATCAATTTTTTACTAATAATCTTTCTGCCCCCTTGTTGCTTCTTCTACTGTACTTATGGTATTGGCAGTCAATGTTGTTTTTAATTTCTTAAACAGTTTGTCTGCATCTGCTTGAATTTGTTTTGGTTGGTTCATTTTAAAATGATGCAATGAACTCTTCATAACTTTGTTAGGACAAAAATCTTCTTGGTGTTTTACTAATTCACAACTATCAATTTTCCTCTTCTTGGCTACTAAAATAAATTCAGTATAAACTATTGGATTACCAGGTCTATATGGTACTTGTTTGGTATCTCTTGCACAGTAATATATTTCAGAGTAGTTGTTACTTTAGACAAAGTAGGCTTTCTCCAATAGCAATCAACCCGAAGTAGATGCTGGTTCTTCATCGCGACGATGGACCCACATCAAAAAAGGAATGGCATGCTTACAACCTCCAGCAGAAGCAGCACAGTTATGGCAGTGACAGCTAACGATTTCATTTTCATTTTCTTTAATAATCAACGTCACATTGTACGGTTTGTTCCTCACTTTATACTCCGGGTACACTTTACACTAACTGTGCAAACACCATATTCTCGATGCAATTGAACGTAGCCAATAGCATCATCTCCATAGGACTCCCTTCCAGACCTGAGTAACAAAAGAAAACATCATAAACATCATCAACAAATAAAACATTACTATGTTTATGTCAACATAACCTAAAATTTCATTTTATAAAATTTAAATGATTACACATTAAGGTTTGAAAATGAATACGAATTTAGATACTACATGATACTTACTTGGCTATTTTTATATTTTTAAGTTCAGCAGCATGGAAATCAGTATTGTTTTTGAAGAACAGTGCAATCATAAAGGCGTCCACTTTAGGAAGTTGCTGTTATCTGCTCGCGCAAAATTTGTGTCCATGTTGATAATTAAAACAAACTATATTATAAACTTAATCATAAATGACCATAAAACTCTCGATAATTAAAGTAAAATCCGAATTATACACCGAAACAACGAAAAGCACGTACAAACGAAGTGCTGTTTATTGGGCAGTGACGTCAACAGTACTTCTGCCCAATCAAGAGCGTTTTCATCATAGACAATGAATTAACAAAATATTATATTTTTATATTCGAAATTCTCATATAATATACATATTAGAGGGTAAATTATAGTCTCATAGGTCTTTTTCCGTTATTTTCTGATAGGATGACCATAATTTGTGGTATATTTTGAATGTTGTCAAATAGCCTATTCCCAGTAATCAGGTGAATAGTCTATCAAATTGCCATCTGTTGCTGCCAGTTTAGCAATACGGTCAGCTTCCTCATTCGCCCTTAGGCCAATATGTCCTGGAACCCACTGCAATTTTAAATCCTTGCCACTTTTGTTACAATTAAGTATGATTTCTAGTATAGCATAGGCTATCGATGCACCTCTGCGGCCAGAGGCACATCGAGCCACATGTTGCAAGGCACTCTTGCTATCCGAAAAGACAACAATTTTATTTTGGTTTATTTTGATTCCATAAGATAGTGCCTGATGTATTGCAATGAGTTCCAATGACATTATAGATACATCGCAATCAATTTTGAAACCAGCTTCATACTGCAAGGTTTTGTCATAAAATCCAGCTCCCAGACCATGGTCACCCTTAGACCCATCGGTGAGTAGACGCGTCTGTGGGATTCGGTCCGACACTCGGTTGAGAGTTGTACGTTTTGAGGTTATATTTGGCTTTTTCTACACTATTGTCCTTGTTTACACTCGGAAAATAAGTGTTTGTGTTGTTTTGGTGGTGGAATAGTATTTATAAGGTTAGTACTTTTCGTATATATCGGCGTCCGCGCTCATTTCAATGGAAATGAGCGTGGATGTACCCCCTGACGGGGGCGGGGGTAAACCTCCGGATTTACCCAAAAAAACGGTAAAACGTTCTGCTGCTTCGGACTCGACGGATCCCGATCATAAAAAGACCCGTTCGCCAGCAGAATCTATTCAATCCGTCTACTCAAAGCCGGGTTACGATTCTGACTCTAAACTCGAGTACTCAAGTACTGACAAAGGTCCCTATAACGTATATGTCTCGAGATTGGAGCAGGACCCAACAAGCGGCTTACCATTCAAACCTTTGAGGTTTGCTCAGTTCCTGTTTAAAAACAAGGTCGAAAACATTAAAACGGGAGGGATTAAAAACATTGGCCGTAATAGGGTGTGCGTGGAGTTCGATTCGGCAGATGCAGCAAATTGTTTTTTAAATCTTGTTTTGCTTAAAGACCACAATTATGTAGCCTACATCCCGAGCTACAGCATATTCCGTATGGGAGTAGTGAGAGATATTCCCACTGATTGGACGTTGGAGGAATTAGTTGGGGGTATATCTCCTAGTGCTGGAGAAGTGGTGAGAGCTAGACGTCTCAATACAAAAATTACAAGAGACAATGTTTCTGTGTGGGCTCCATCAAACTCTGTGGTTCTAACTTTTTTGGGTCAGGTCCTTCCGGATAAAGTGTTTTGTTTTAATATAATAATATAATAATATAACGTTTATTTCAGAAATTCTTCCATATTTGTTAGTTAAACTTACAACTAATGTTAGTAGGTAAAAATACAATTAAATAGTTTGGGTGCGCCACCCCGATCCGGGGACTGTGTCAGACTTTATTGCATGTAGTTTTATGCACCGCCCCAGAATCGGGGAGTCCCACCGATCAACCAACGCTCTAAGGATGGTATTGGGACTGCCGCGGGTACGGCGTAAGAGTGAGGCGCTTCTTTTGCGCATGATCGCCGAAAAACTGTCTACGTTTGCCTCGGCAAACATGGCAGATGCGCTACAAAAACGCGGCAGTCCCATCAGCACCCGGAACGCGTTGTTGTATTGAATACGCAGATCGCTGTATGCCCTCTGCGTAAAGCCCGTCCACAGGCTGCACGTATAAAAACACTGGCAAAACGCTTTGAAAAGCGTCAGCTTTACCTGCCTGTTACAGTGTGCAAACCTGTGGGCCAGCATGCCACATCGGACAGCCAGCGATCTGCGCTCCCTCTCAATGTCAGCGTTATCTCTTAAATCCTCCGAGACCCAGTGGCCCAAATACTTAAAATTAGCAACTCT
This sequence comes from Eilema griseolum, assembly GCA_963662185.1. NCBI lineage: Eukaryota > Metazoa > Arthropoda > Insecta > Lepidoptera > Erebidae > Eilema > Eilema griseolum. The sequence continues at coordinate 22,097,332 of OY759245.1, forward strand.
TTTTAGCGGTGTACCACACAACATGACTGGTGGTATTCTGTGAAAATCTTTCTTACCTGCTTTGAAAAGCATGAACTCGCTCTTGAGTGCGTTATATTTGAGCCCGTGCGCCTCGGCGTAGGATTCACAAATTTTAATAAGTGTCCTGAGGCCTCTGATCGATGGGCTCAACAGAACCATATCATCAGCATAGCTTATATTATTAATACAAATACCATCAATATGACACCCGATTCCGGTCCCGCTGAGCTCATCGATCAGACCATTCATATACAGGTTAAAAAGTGTGGGCGAGGTTAACCCTCCCTGCCTAACGCCACACTCCAACCTGTATTCTGCCGAATAGAATTCAGCCCACCTTACACGGTTTTGTTGGTTGTCATACCAATATTTGAACAGATTAATTATTTCCGACGGCACACTTGTATCTCGTTCCATTTTTCCCCATAGCACTCTATATGACACCAGATCAAACGCCTTTGATAGGTCCAGGTAACACGCGTAAACAGGCGTATTTCTTGCTGTATAGTACTGCACAGTCTGCTTGAGACAAAGGATTGCGCTCTCTGTTGACAATCCGGGCCGAAACCCGAATTGAGCATCATTAAATAATAAATGTTGTTCTAGCTGTCCTTCAAGCAGACTGTCCAGCACCTTAGCAATCACTGTTGCCAACGAAATAGGCCTATAATTGGCTAATCTAGAAGAGTCACCAGTTTTATTTTTGACTATCGGTACCACAACTGTTCGCATTAATTCACCGGGTATGTATGAATGACCCACACATAAATTAAAAAACATTGAGAGAACGCGAGGCAAGTGCACCCCCGCATGCTGTAGGTGCTCGATGCTGAGACCGTCGTGTCCGGGTGACTTACCCCTCACCATGCTCTTTATTATGGTCCTGACTTGTTTTGTCGTAAAAGTTACGTCGCGCTCGGCACAGACGGCCTCAGAATCAGGCACAGGAAATGGCTGAGAATTTAAAGGTGACTTTATTTCAAAATGTTGGCGGAACAGGTTCGCTATCCCGCACGGATTGCACACACCCTCAACGCTCACCGGCAGGCCCGGCCCGGGACACAGCCTATTAGTTGATTTCCAGAATTTACTAAAATCTTTATTTAGGTGATGTTTAGCTAACATGTCCATTTTTATTTGGTTTTGGTGGGCTTGGCACCATTTCAACTTGGACTTAAAAATTCTTCTGGATTCGGTCATACCAGTAAAAGTCGCGCCACATGTAGGCCTACCGCTCAGTAACCAAGTTTTGTACGCAAGCCGGGCCCGCCCGTGCGCGTCACGGACGTACCTATTCCACCCGATAACATGTTTATGTCTGCGCCGTCCAATCGCTTTGTCATTATAACTGCATTCAGCCGCAGTCACAAGTACACTTACAATGTTATTATACATTTCATCTAAAAGTTTTAAATGGCTATCTTTATTACACATTTTATCACAACAATTATTAAATTCTAAATTAAAGTCAATATGTTTTAAGTGTAAATGACAATAACTATGATATTTATCAATTTGAACTGCATCCCGTTCTCCCCAAATAGTTTTATTGACTTGTGAAATTGGTTTCGTTATGATCGTATGAATTATATTAAAACAACATTCTAACATGACAGGTAAATGGTCCGACCAATATGAGTCATGCAATACCGACACACTGATAACGGCGGGCAACGCCGCTTCGGTCACTATGCAGTGATCGAGCCACCGCAGGCTCCCGTGTGCATCACTGATAAATGTGTGCGTGTCCGACGGCAGGGCGTTCATGTCTACACACGCCCACAACTGATCCGCACAGAATGACAACAACTCGCGCATAAACAATTCACCCGGGTGCGCATTAAAATCCCCCATTACAAAAACAGACTCAATGTTATTATTTTCAATTATCGCATTTATTTCGCCTAGGCACTCTGTAAATTCTAATAAATTATCACTACTATCCCAGGGCATATGTACTGTAAGTACTAAGAAAATCCTATCGCTGAGCGTAATTTTAATAGCCGCTAGTCGTGCACTACTACACTCCACAACTGATACGATGGGGAAAGCACTTTTACGCCAGAGGAAGGCCAGGCCTCCATGTGGTCGTCCCCGCTGCACAGTGGCCGGGTCCATCGCCGAGGTAGCCGTGTAAGCAAAATTGCTGTCTATGGTCTCCAAGAAAGGCAGGTCGTGAGGCCTTAACCATGTCTCCTGTAGCGCTATTAGGTCCACTTGTTGACAGAGACGTCTTACAGCATCTATCTCCCTTTTAACATTCTTACAGTTGAACGTTACGAGTTTGGCAGTTGTCATGATTTATTTATTTGTTTTTTTTTTACACTTGAAGACAATGCAGTCTCAGACCTATTTTTGTAACTAAAATCTACATACCGCCGATAATGTATTCCAACCGGCCAAAAATCATCTTGTAGAAATAGTTCCACGTTATCTTTAGGTACGAATATTTTGTAGGAGTTGTACTCTTTTTCCGTTTTCATATTGACCTTTTCAACTCTAATATTGAGATTGGACTTACTCGTAACGTATTTTGTAATGTCACACACGGAGACATCCTTAGCCACATTATAAATATAAAGAGGTACCTTTATTTCAGCAGCCTTGAAGTTCACGCTGGTGTCCAGCTGGGCTTTCCCTCTGTTCACCGCGAAACGGTTCCTGTGTTTTCGCCTTTGGACTCTAATCCACTCATCATTATATTTTTCACGCTTCCATTCACCTTCTTGTACTATTTCAGCCATTGATTTCTTTTTGTTTGTTTCAATTGTTTCATTCTGTGCGATGACCTTGGGATCTGTGTGTCCCGGCTCACAGGTGTCCATACGCATAGATTGCTGAGGTGGGTGACTCATCTGCTTGTTTTTCAAATGCGTGAGCGCAACTGCACTTTCATTTAGGACAGCGAGAATCTCACTCTTGTCACTAACGACACAGGGTTCAGTTTTACTTGTGCTTTGATGCGGTGACGGTTGTATATTTGTTGTTCTTGATGTAGTTTCACCGTCAAATGCAGAATTATGAATTTGCACTATTTCACGATATACTGTTTCTGGGGAGGATTTCAAACTTGAATCCCCTATAGAAGGTCCCAAGGTGTCTTCGGTATACTCAAAATCATCCACATTATGTGCTCCACGTTGAGTGTTAACATTACATTCGTATGTATTGACGAAAGAAGAATGTTTCATAATTTCCATCTCGTGTCTTAGAGTGTCAAACTGATCGTTCGTGACAAACGTATCCTTCATGTGGCTGATGTTTTGCTGCATTATTAACAGATCTTTCAATATCTTTGTCACATCTACATGATCAAAAAGAATTGGGGGTAGTTTCTGTAACTCACGAGCAACAAAAATTGGTAATTCCTCCGGATCGGTTTCTTTTAATACACAGATAATATCATCTATATTGCGGAGCTTTTTCCCGTCTCGTTTTCTAACTTTTTTCTGCTTTTTTATAGCTGGTATCGATTCAAATAATAAGTCCTTAGCTAACACTATATCGTTCTCAGAAAAAGCACTTACACATATACGACTAATACTTTCTTCGTCCATCACATCTAGTTTGTTATTTATAAATGCAAGCACTTCATTAATAACAATGTTACATTTCGCACATTTTACTCGATTCGAAGTCATTTTTATTAATTACGTCCTACACACGAACGTAAACACGACCCGCGCGAATAGTGGTCTGACTTTCTTCCTGTGGCTTCCTGTCTCTCTTTACCAGCTTCCAACAATACAGTGCAGGAATTGCTGTCGATTCGGCCACATTGCCAAGCAATGCCGGTCAAAACCCCGATGTTATAAGTGTGCACAATCCCATGCTGGTGATTCCTGTACTGTCGCTGATACAGGTATTTCTTGCTTTTTATGTTCCGGCGGTAACCACCCCGCTACCGACAGAAGATGTCCTGAGCATAACAGGCAAAAATCTATAAAAAATATTATGTCTGAGGAAAATATAAGTTATGCTGAAGCCTCTTCTAGACTCCCTCAGTCTCGTAGACCTCTCTATTCCGAGGCTGCTGCTAGGCCCCAAACTCCTAAATATTCTTCTCTCATTTCTCCTCCTGCCCCTTCCCTCTTGTCTCCTCCTTCTGTATCTTATAAAAAAACTATTTCCCTCCCCTATACGCCCAAGGTTTGTTCCTGGGAAATCTTTTGATGTTCATGAACACAATGAATTGACTAATTCGCCTCCTTCGACTCAACCTAATGGGTGCTGCATTAAACCTTCTACAGAGACTACCCCTCTGGCCACTCCCAATGACAATCTTGTCCAACTTTTGCTCTGTTCGTTAATAAATATACTAACGAAAATGTCAGATGCTCTACCGCACGACGTTGCCCTTCTTGTAGAACAATTACTGGAGATTATCTCAAAAAATAATTTTAACAATGGTTCTCAATCTCCTTCAATGGAACTGTAAGAGTATTCGTCGCAGAAAGCCAAATCTTATTGATTTAATAAATCAACACCAACTTGCTATCCTTGCTATTCAGGAAACCTTACTAAAACCTATGTCCCATTTTAGGATCCCTGGTTTCTTTTGCCTGAGAGATGACAGAGAGGACGGTTGGGCGGGGTGTGCTCTGCTGATAAGGAGAAACATCACATTCTCTCAAATTCAACTCCCTGCTCATAATGCTGGTTTACACATAGTTGCAATCAGAGCAATTAATATATCTATTATATCTGTATACATTCCTCATCCTGACTTTACTCTCCTATCAGAAGTAAATTCAATTCTTTCATCCATCCCTTTGCCTATGATAGTATTAGGTGACTTTAACTGTCGTCATACCCTATTGGGTTCACATCGAAATGACACTATTTCCACATCAATACTTAATATTCTAGATGATTTAAATTTATGTGTCTTAAATGATGGGTCTGCAACCCGCAGGGTCCCTCCTACACAAAACATCAGTGTCCCAGATCTATCCTTGTCTTCTGATTCTCTAACCCCACTCCTGTCTTGGTCTACTCTTCCAAATACTCTCGGTAGTGACCACTTCCCAATCTTAATATCTTACTCTCAGGCTTCTGCCCCGCCTCCCTCTCGCTACGAACCTCTCCTAAAGTACAAACTCAGTAACGCCAACTGGGAGATGTATTTTTCTTCACTTGATACAAAATTGACGTCTCTTCCTCAACCAAACTCTTCTAATTTTCTCTCCATATATGACTGCCTGACTGTCATATAAATATTATTTATTTATATGACTGCCTAATCGCAGCAATAAAATCAGCTGCTGACTCTTGCATTCCCCTCAAAAAAAACCCAAACTGCTCACCCCCTCCCCGCCATGGTGGGATTCGGAGTGCACAGAGAGCGTTCAGAAACGCACAGAAGCTGAGAATAAATTTGCTCTAACCTTGTCCATGACAGATTACGTCAATTTTAAGAAGACTGCAGCTACTACATCTAGACTTTTATCAAAAAAAAAATCACTAGGCTGGCGTAAATTCTGTCAATCCCTATCCCCCAGATCTCCCCTTTATTTGGTCTGGAAAAGGGTTAAAGCATATAGAAGAAGCACAGTGGATTCATTTGTTTCAAGTAATGACCCAAATTCTTTTCTAAATGACTTTTTATCTAGTCTGGCTCCTCCATATGTACCTGAATTTGATTGTGTTCCCCTCTTGCACTCTCCCAATCTAACCATTACTCAAGATCATATGAATGACATGTTTACGTTTAGCGAATAATCTTGTGCCCTTAATCATCTCCAGGATTCATCACCTGGTATTGATGGCATTCCATATTCATTCATTTGTAAACTGTCTGACTCTTCGAAATCTTTCTTCCTTAGCATTCTTAATGCTATATTTCTCTCCGGTCAAGTTCCAGATTCCTGGAAAAGCCAAATAGTTATGCCAATCTTGAAGCCTGGGAAGGACCCAAAAATTTCTTCCTCTTATCGCCCCATAGCTCTTTCCTCTGTCTTGGCCAAAATTATGGAAATTCTTATTAAAAACCGTCTCGAATGGATTTTAGAAAACAGACAATTATTAGCCCCCAGTCAATACGGCTTTAGAAAGGGCAAAGGAACCCTGGACAGCCTAAGTATCCTGATCTCCGAAATTCGTTTGGCCTTCTCTCGTAATGAGCATACTATAGGGGTTTTCCTAGATATCTCTGCTGCCTATGACAATGTCCATCTTCCACTACTCAGGCAGAAAATGCTTCAGCTGAGTATACCTGTGAGGTTGGTTCATATCATTTGCAACATGCTTATGTGCCGTACAATATCTATTCGATACCAGGGCAACACCCTCCCTTCTCAAGTGGTCTGGAAGGGCCTTCCTCAAGGATCAGTCCTTAGCCCTATCCTCTATAATACACGTGATTTCCATTTACTTGTTCATTCTACAAGCTGCACTACATACACATAAACTACAAACAGTAGTTTTCGTTTTTTGTCGGGTGACTTTATTACGAATTTTGGCCTTCAAAGAAACGCTTAGCATAGCTCACTCCATATGGGCTATGGAGTATGAAAGACTTTTAAGTTATCGACTAGTCTCAATATCATGTAGGACGCACTAGTCAAAGACCTATACCAATCTTTTTATTAACTGCGGAAAAGATGAGGAGAAAACTGGACGTAATTTGCCATTAGTATTCCAATAGACATTGCTTCCAATTCGGTCTCAATCCTCCCGACTCGATTTGCACACACATTTATACACTCGTGACCTAGATTTTTCTGTCAACTCTTTTTGCAAAATTCTGCAATATGCAGATGATGTTGCTCTCTACTCTACTTCCCCATCTTTTTCAGTGGCTGCCGCCAATCTCAATACCGCTCTTTTTTATTTAAATAATTGGCTCTTCGAACATAATCTCTCTCTCTCAGTTCCTAAATGTAGTGCAGTTGTTTTCAGTCGCAAACGTAACACGCCATACATCAACCTCTCTGTTGCTAATGAATCAATCCCAATCCTAATCTCCGTTAAATTTTTAGGTCTTATTCTAGACTCTAAACTGACAGGTGCTCCCCATCTAAAATATGTTGAAGAAAAGTGTGAGAAGGGTGTGAATGTCATGCGGTCTCTGTCTGGGGTCCGGTGGAGTTCTCACCCCTTCTGCCAAAAACTTATTTACAATGCCATTGTGCGTAGTCACTTTGACTACGGTACTTTCCTACTTGAGCCATGCAACATATTGCCACTTTCCAAACTCGAAAGGATTCAGTCGAAGTGCCTTCGCATCATAACAGGTGCCATGAAATGCTCCCCTATCAACGCCCTCCAAGTTGAATGCAGGGAACCTCCACTCCATCTTTGTCGGCAATTTTTGTGCGACAGGTTTCTCTTTAGTGCAGCCCATATTGGTTCTCATCCTCTACTCCCTATACTACAACAACTTAGTCTCTTGGTCTCTTCTTCGGATTACTGGAAGAATAAATCCCCTCCTCTCCTCATAAATTCACATAGAAAACTGGCCAACCTCACAGTCCCTATCCGTCAATTTCCTATAAACCCCCTTTTTGATCTGGACTTCCAATCCTTAATATTTCAACCAAGAATTATTCTTGATTTTGGCATATCCAAAAAATGCACATCATCCAATCAAAGTCTGTTGAACATCTTAGGTAGTGACTGGCCGGATTGGACAACCCTATATACCGACGCTTCGAAATTGTCCCTAGATGCTCCAGTTGGCTCTGCAGTATGGATTCCCAAATTTAGAATAATTCTGAGCTTTAAAAGCCCTCCTTATAACTCCATTTTTACAGGAGAATCTATCGCTCTCCTAGAAGCTGTCAATTATGTAGAATCACATAATCTTAATAAAACACTCATATTGACAGATTCTCTGAGCTGTCTCTCTGATTTATTAAAAAATCCTTTTAAATCTAAAAATAATTTTCCACTCACACTCAACATAAAAGCCATGCTGCTCAGATGTCACATGTCTGGTATCGAGGTGGTCTTAGCTTGGATACCCAGCCACTCACCCAGATCCTCTAAAATAATCAAGGGTAAATTCTATGGATCCATACAACCATCCATCCCTTCTAAGCCATGGTTCTTTAAGAATAAACGGTTCAACAAGTTAACTACCTCAGTTATAATACGCCTTCGTTTAGGATTTGTCTGCACACCAGTATTCTTGGCCAAAATTAGAGTTCGAGACCACTCTCTATGTGAGTGTGGCTTGGATGAAGGCAGTCTCGAGCATATCTTCTACGCCTGTCCAAGAATAGTTGTTCCATTATATGACCTTCTCCCAAAGCAGATTCCTCGACCTATAAACTTGGCCTACTTACTTACCCTGGTATCCACCCCCTTTATCAAGATCCTCCACAAATTTAATATAAGCTTTGTATTCATCTAAACCCTCCCTCTCCCCCACTATATAACTAATCTAACCCTGAGCTCCAATTTATATATATATATATATATATATATTCACATATTTATTATTACTAACAATTGTGATGTCCCCCTTTTTCAGTGCCAAAAAGGATAAACCCAAATTACTAAGAATACCATGAATACCTGGAGACCTCTATAAACGATTAAACCTACTCTCCACCTTGAGGTTGGCAGAATCATCAGTATCTATATAACCGATGCAAGGCGCCATTTAAATAAAATAAGAAGAAGAAGACCCATCGGTGAATATACTATGCCAGTCGAGATACTTATTATTTAATTCTGCAAGGACACTATTTACTAACAAATTAGGTTCTAAGTGATTTTTAGAATACTCAATACAGTCTAGATTGGCAAAAACATTTTTTTTTATATCAATATCTGTAACCCATGTGTCTAAGTTGAACATGCAAAGAACATCAACTGAATGTACATTAGTTTCGCTCACATCTTTATAAGTTTTTGTTAGTAAAGGCTTATTTTTCTTTTCCCAATATTTTAAATTACAGTGAGCAGTTAGATCAGAAACTATAGTAACAGTTGCACTATTGGACCAAGAAAATATTTTCAAACAGTATTTATATGCTAAGTATAACCTTCTCAGTGATAGCGGAACTATATTTAACTCGCTTTTTATGACGTGGACTGGTGAAGATTTAATAAAACCACCTATTACTCTCAGAGCTTGATTTTGCAACTTATCTAACTTTTCTGTATGAGTTTTAGCACTGCAATCGTATATAAAGCAGCCTTAATCCATTCGACTTCTTATTAGTGCGATGTATATTCTTCGCATGTGAGTCATATGACTTCCAAAAGAACTACCTGCAAGTACTTTTAAAATATTCAAGAGTTTTGAGCACTTTTCAATAGTCTTATTAATGTGTTTGCCCCAACGTAGACTTTGGTCCAACCACATTCCCAAGTACTTGACGCAATCTGAGAAAGGTACATTGCAGCCATCCACCTTCAATGTAGGCAATATACGTCTTCGACCCCTACTAAAAACACAATAACATGATTTATTAGAAGATATTTCTAACCCTAATTCCCTTAATTGTAGCGTTATGTTATCAAGTGCTCTTTGTGTATACAATTCACTCCTATAAATATCTCTGTCTTTAACATACAGGACGTAATCGTCTGCATATTGCGACAGAACTACATTAAGAGGTGATCGGCCAACTCTGTGACTCTGTGGGTAATTAAATTAAAAATTAGAGGGGACAGAGGATCGCCTTGCGCTAAACCTTTGCTAGTCCATCTGGAGATTATTGAGTCCTGACTACTGTTCGTCCTTATCTTTAACAATCTCTCACTTAAAAAAGACCAAATATAATTGCAAAATTTTGATCCTACTTCTATTTGATCCAGGATATCCGTCGCTACATCAACTGCAACATTGTTATAGGGGTTTTCAATGTCCAAAAAACATGCTAAAGTAGGTAGACTTTTAGAAAATCCATCCTGAATATATGTTACCAAATGAGTAATTGCGTCCAAACACGAGTGCGATTTTCTGAAACCAACAGTAAGGGTGGCAGAATCTTTTCTTTTTCTATATACCATTCCAGTCGTTTAACTAACATCAGGTGAAAAGTTTTGCACAGACACGACATTAAAGAGATAGGCCGAAGTTTAAGTTCAGTATTATTATTATATTTAGGTATAGGAATTATTTGAATGTTTCGCCATTGATGAGGGACAGTACCAGAATTGAATATTTCATTATATATTTTGAGAAGAGAGCATTTAGCTATATCAGGTAGGTTATAAATCATAGAATAGGAGATTCCATCCTCGCCCGGTGCAGAGTCCTTCTTTTTAAGACAGTTATCGAGCTCCTGCATACTGAAGTGTTTTTCCAATATTACATTGTTAGAAATAAATTTGGGTCTTGAATTTAAAACATAATCAGGAGTAAGCGACTTCAGCAATTTTGCTTGAAGATCTGGAGGAGGGTAAGTTTTGACTTGCCTAACACCCTTTATCCATTTCATGCGGCGCCACATCTCAGGGGCGGAGACTGTCTGGTCGATGGAATCGCAGAACTTCTGCCAGCTCGAACGTTTAGATTTGTTTATCAATTTTCGGGATTCTTCTGTTTTTTGTTTTAGTTTATGCAAGTTTTCCGTAGTTGGATTGCGATGAAAACAAGATAAGGCTAACCTCCTTTGTGCAACTGCCCTAGAAAGTGATGGTGTCCAATAATCTTTGGGTTTAAATTTATTGGTAGGTTTAAAACAACATCTAATATATGGTATATGTTGATCAGCCACGTCGTTACTACCGTTGTTACAAAAATGTGAATTATTTTCTAATGATTTCCGATATTCACCCAATTGCCTTTCTTAAAATTACGTTTTTTTGTTGTACTGAAATTATTAGCAATATTAAGTGACATCTTAATAATGAGGTGATCACTACCCAGATGTTCATTAAATACCTGCCAGTCAAATTTTAAAGAGAGATCAGGTGATACAAATGTAATATCTGGAGAGGTCTTTTGTAGTCTGCCGTTAACCATCTTCTCTCGAGTGATCGTTCCATCATTAAGATATATGAAGGAGTTGTCTAGGGCTGAGTCCATAATTTGTGTACCTCTCGTATTAGTTTTGACTGACCAGTTGGTGTGGTGACCGTTGAAGTCACCCGCTATTATAGTTGACTTAGAAAAGAGTGTAAAAACTTCATCCCAATCTGCTAGGTTAGTTTGTACAGAAGAAGGGCAGTACAGGCTTACTATATTTTCTAAATCTTTACAATTGATTACTTTTACACAGACAACCTCTATCCCTGAATTAGATACATAAATTGGGTTTAAATAGGATTGGATAGATTTGTTTTTTTTTTTTTTTTTTTTTTATACCACTAAGTTGGCAGACAAGCACACGGCCCACCTGATGGGAAGCGGTTACCGTGGCCTATGGACGTATGCAACACCAGGGGTGTCACACTCGTGCTGCCGACCGTGAAGAAACCTTCTGATGCCCCTCTTGAAGAACCCCATATTGTAGGCGCTTGGGAAAACCGCAGCAGGGAGGTCATTCCACAGCTTGAGTGTGCGTGGGATGAAGTAGTGGTTAGTGGGGTTGAATTGGACTAGGTTTAGTCGTCCCCAATCGGATACTCCAGAGAGAGTAGTCTCGATTTTAGACACAAGTTGTTCGCGACTCTTCTCCACCTCGGACTGAGGGATATTTGCACGGCCCGTGTAACACGTGTCCCCGGTACTGTCGTCCGCATAACAATGAATGGAGCCATCAGACAGCATGTCATTGATATGCAGCAGAAACAGCGTCGGAGACAACACGGAGCCTTGTGGGACACCAGTGTTTATGTTCATGCGGTCCGAGCAGCTGCCGTCGACGACAGCTTGGATGCTTCTGTTGGACAAAAAGCTGGCGATCCATTCGCAAAGTCCCTCGGGGAGTCCATAGTACGGCAACTTCGCAAGAAGACCTTTGTGCCAGACCCGATCGAAGGCCTTTGCTATATCGAGGCTGACCGCTAGTGCCTCACCCCGACTCTCGATGGCTTGCGACCACCGGTTTGTGAGATACACAAGAAGGTCACCGGTTGAGCGACGGTGGCGAAAGCCGTACTGTCGGTCGCTCAGTGGATCGTTTCCTTCAAGGTATCTCAGGAGCTGTGTATTAATGACACGCTCCATAACCTTCGAGAGTAGGGAGGTTATAGCGATAGGCCTGTAATTGGTCGGATCTGTCCTGTCACCTTTCTTAGGTACAGGGTGCACGAATGCGGTCTTCCACGAGGCTGGGACCTGCCGCGCGGAGTATGAGAGTGCGAAAAGGCGTGTAAGTACAGGGCACAGCTCGGGGGCGCAGTGTTTAAGCACCATCGCCGGTATACCGTCCGGCCCACTCGACTTCCGAACATCTAGGGACTTAAGCTCACGTCGGACCGCCCGTTGCGTGATTTTAACTTCAGACATGGAAGCACCACAGCTGGGAATTATGGGTGGTTCGGCGTTCCCGTCGTTCATAGTCGAGTTTGACGCAAAGAGATTACCCAACAGATCGGCTTTCTCCTTAGCGCCATGGGCCAGACTACCATCGGATTTTTGCAGCGGTGGAAGGCAAGACTGGCAGAAGTTTCCCTCGGCAGCTTTGGCGAGCGACCAAAATGCACGACTGCCAGATGGGTAGCGCGCAAGCCGCTCGCCAATTCTGCCGATGAACTCAAACTTAGCCCTGGCCGTAGCTTTTTTACTAGACCTCGAGGCGGCATTCAACTTTCGCTTCACTTCAGTGATATTAGGATCATTATTGGCAAGAGCCGTGGTCCAAGCCCTGTATGCAGATTGCTTGTGGTCTCTTGCTTCTCTGCAGGGCTTATTAAACCAAGGGCGTTTGCTCTCTCCTGTTGCGATCCAGCGGTTCGGAATATAGCATTCCATACCCGCTAGGATCGCATCAGCTACTGCTGTTGCACAGGAGCTGGGATCATTTGAAGTGAAGCAAAGCCGCCTCCACGGGTACGACGCGAAGAATTCTCGCAGTCCATCCCAGTCTGCCGACTTGTAGTGCCAGACATGCCGCCATTGAGGTGGCCGCGGTGGTTCAGGCCGCGTGAGAGTCACTTGCGCCCGAACGAGGCTGTGGTCCGAAGTACCAAGTGGTGCTTCCACAGTTACTGAGTATTCGTCCGGGCGTGAAGTCAGCAGAAGGTCCAGTATAGAGCTTCTATGGGTCTCTATTTCTGGTGTTCTAGTAATAGAATGCACCAGTTGAGAGAATCCGTAGGTCAGTGCAAAGTCATGAGCAGCCCTTCCCGCAAAATCAGTTCTAGGAGACCCCAGCCACTCTACGTGGTGAGCGTTGAAGTCCCCCAAGAATACTAAATCCGCGGTAGGGTATTGCTCAATTACCTTGTCCGCAGACCGCTGCAGATGCTCAAACAATTGAGCTGTACCCAAGTCACCGCTATGAGACCTGTAGAGGCACGCAAAGATACGGGTGTGGCCACCGTGATCCGTACGTACCCAAAGAGTTGACAGGTCCCTGTCTTCAAGGCCTTGAAGACGGCGGCAGCAAATATCATCCCGGACGTACAAGCATACCCCGGCGCGACTCAGGAAGTTATGCTCGAGTTTGTATCCGGGGTACATTAAGTAGGCTGTATCGGCTGGGCATGATATTTGCGTCTCCGTCAGAAAAAACAAGGTGGGCTGCGCTGTCTCTAAATGTAGATGGACCGCGTTGAGGTTGGTGTGTGTTCAAGCGCCTGATCAATCTGTTACCGCAACATCACACGTCCTATTAACGGAGCTATCCGCTTAATTATTTTAATTGTGAGTAGGTACCAACTATGTATGCACCAAGGATTTATATACCAGTCAACGATTAAAGATTGCACCGTTAACATCAAAAACACACCCAGTTGGTTTTATTCAAGTTCCTGATTCCCGCACATGATGGTCCATTCGTCCCGGATATTGAACTAGCCAAGATATTATTTTAATCAAGGATTAAGGAACATCAATAAAAATATTGAAGAAGTCGATTCGCCGATATACCTTATAAGAGGTCGCAGCCGGTGGTTTGAGTGTGTCTCCAAATTCCTTGGAAGTTACAGTGATAATCTTATAGTATCGTTACCCAACACTCACATAGGTAGTATATTAAGTTAATTAAGGATTTACAAGGTCAGTAAATTACTTATTATTGTAATACATAGTTAATTGTACTGTGAGCCGTTAGGGCCTTTGAATACCGTCGTTAGTGATTTAGTTACTAAATGTGATAGTTAATTGCAGTTAAATAAATTCGTATTGTGTTTTCTACGATATTGTAAGAATATATAAGTGCTTCATTAATTTATTTGATTGATATTGCAGTTGGTAGTCTTAATTATTAATCACTTAACTTAGAGTTATGGTCGGTATTCTGCATAGTATGATTTGTGAGTGCTTATGAGTTTTGCATTAAATTGTTACAAGTTATATTAGATAAAATTTAGTGAAAACTATTCATATAAATAGTCATATTTTTTTTGTATCCGTTCATTGTGAAATTGTAAGGGAGTCATTATTATCACAGTCCGATTTATAGAACATTTTGCTTTGTTAAACTTTGTTTAAAGAACAATTTAATTGAATCTAATATTATTTATTAAATATACAAGAAAAGTTCAGCGTTAACTAGGTATCGGTGGGAAGTACCCACTTGGTGTTGTATTAATCATATAGTGTTAACTGATAGTATCCCTGTTGCGTTATTTTAGTTCTCAATTTTCTTTATATAAATTCCAGGTTGACGACACCCGGTTCCCAGTATGTCTGATCAGGAAAAGGTCATGATTAGGAAGCGAGCCAGCTTCAAAGGTCAACTGACTACGTTTGTTAATTTTCTTGATAAAATAACAGACGGTTGTGATTTTACCGAATTGCAGTTATGGATTGGGAAGATTGAGTTATTGTACGACAAATATGATGAGGTACAGTTACAGTTAGAATGCACCGCGGAGGATATGACAGTACATTTAGCCGAACGTTCAGAATTTGAGATTCTGTATTTTAAGTCTCTGTCTAAGGCAAAAACTTTATTAAATAGTTACACTAAAGATAATCAATCTGTAAGCAGTGGTAAGACTACACCAAGTAGGCAACATAAGCCAGTTAAGTTTCCTACCATACACTTACCAAAATTTAATGGCTCGTACTGTAATTGGCTGGAATTCCATGACACCTTTACTAGCCTTATTCATTCTAATGAGGATATTGACGAAGTGAACAAATTTCACTATTTACGGGCGTCACTGGAGGGACCTGCTGCCGTGATAATTCAATCAATTAAATTCTCAGCTAGCAACTACACTGTGGCGCGGCGTGGAGTTTGTTATGCGAACGTTTCAATAACAAGGATTTATTGATTCAAAATCATGTGTCTCAATTATTTTCTATAGAACATATCGTCAAGGAATCTTCTACTATATTAAAGGGCTTAATAGACCAGCTGCAAAGAAACTTACGAGCTCTCGAGTTGTTAGGTGAGCCAGTTAATAGTTGGGGCACACTTTTAATTCACGTAGTTGTTCGTAAGCTTGATCAGAAAACGTCTAAGGAGTGGGAGGAGTTCAAAACTCGGTTAGACCGAGATAGCATCAAAACATTTGACCAGTTCATTACATTTCTCCGCGCCCGCGCAGATTTACTCGAGTCATTAGAACTGCGACGTACTCAGTCCGAGACTGTCGTTAGCTCGCGACCTAAGATTAAATCTATGGTGACGGCGCAAGCTCCTCACAGTTCTGGTGCAGCAGGCACAAGTCAATTATGTCCAAAGTGTAAAGGTGATCACGGGTTAATAAATTGTTCACAGTTTTTAGCGTTAAGTAAAGACGAACGTCGTAAGTTATTGCCCGCTTATAAGGTTTGTTTTAATTGTTTGAAGTCGGGTCATTTTGCAAACAATTGCAAGAAGCCAGGTTGTAAAATATGTAAGCGCAGGCATAATACTCTTATACATTTATCGCAGTCTACGGGTACGCAAAATGATCAGTCGAATAATTCGTCTATGCCGACGTCATCGTCAGTCACTCCCCATGCAAGTAACGTTGCATTATCGGCACACGTTGGTTTTAATTGTGGCGAACGTAAACAGCGTGATGTGTTGTTGTCGACCGCCTTGCTTAAGGTATTTGATTTAAATAACCGTGAGCATATAGTTCGTGCGGTACTAGACAGCGGTAGCACATCTTGCTTTATTACGGAGAGGCTGTGTTGTTTATTGAAATTAGATACGAAACAAGTAGATAGGTCGATTCTCGGCATTAATAACGTGTCCTCACACGTAGGTAAGATATGTCATGTAGATATGAAGTCATTAAATGATAGTTTTTCTTGTAAACTTCATTGCTTTGTTTTACCGTTTATTACAAGTAGTGTACCGTGTCGAGAAATTAATATTTCTGAATTTAATATACCGTCAAATCTACGGTTAGCTGATCCTAGTTTCTACAAGCCCAGTGATATTGATATATTGATTGGCGCTGACCAATTTTGGGACTTGTTAGGGTCACGAAGAATTAAGTTAGGTATTGGTAAACCGATACTCTGTGAGACCAGATTAGGCTGGATAGTGGCTGGTCCTGTTACTCATAATTATTTTACATTGCTCTCGAATGACTTAAGATGTTGTTTTACTAAAATCTCTGATCCTAATGATGATAATTGGGATAAAATTAGGTCCGACTTATCGCGGTTTTGGCAGTTAGAAGAGGTAGGTTCACACACATCTAATTATTTACCGGAGGAGAAATTGTGTGAGGACCATTTTAAAGAAAATACGACAAGGCTGAGTGACGGTCGTTTTTGCGTTCGTATACCTCTTAAACAAAATCCTTCCGTTCTAGGAGATTCTTATAAAAGAGCTATACAATGTTTGTACTCTTTAGAACGTAAGTTAATGGCTAAACCTGATTTCGCAAAAATGTACTATGAGTTTATGTCTGAGTATGAGAGGCTGGGTCATATGACCGAGATCAAAACCTATGACTCAAGGTCTAATAGTTATTATATACCACATCACGGGGTGTTACGTGAAGGTAGCACCACTACCAAGCTACGTGTTGTATTCAATGCTAGTTGTCCTACGTCGTCAGGAGTTTCCTTTAACGATTTACAGATGAATGGGCCGACAGTACAGGATGATATGTTGTCTATACTGCTTAGGTTTAGACAGCATAGGTACGTCTTGGCAGCTGACGTCGAGAAAATGTACAGACAAGTAGTCGTTCATTCATCTGATAGACATTTGCAAAGAATAGCTTGGCGTGGTAGTACTGAAGAACCTGTTAAAGTATATGAGTTAAATACTGTCACATACGGGACAACGAGCGCGCCGTATCTAGCCACGCGCTGTCTCAAGCAGATAGGCCTCGAATGTAGCAATCAGAAAATTGGTGAAATCATCAAGCATGATATTTTTGTAGATGATCTATGCACTGGTAGCATGAATTTAGATGAATTAAAATTTATTCGATCAGAAGTTGCAAGGGCGCTGTCATCGGCTGGCATGTTATTGAGGAAGTGGAAGTCGAACGAACCTCAGTTGGTATCTGGGGCTGTTGACTCGTTGCTTGATTTAAATTTGGGGTCGAGTGAACCCGACAAGCTGCTAGGTCTCAGTTGGTATGCAGGTTCTGATGAGCTGGGTTTTTCAATAACCACGAATGTGTCTTCTGATTCAAATACAAAAAGAGATTTACTTTCGGTAATTGCACGGATATTTGATCCATTAGGACTTCTGTCTCCTTGTGTGATTACCATGAAAATGATGTTGCAACAAATGTGGTTAGACAAGTTGTCATGGGATGAACCACTAACCCCGGAGATTGATATTCGGTGGAACAATATTATTAAATTATTGCCGTCTATAAATAACTTTCGCATTCCACGGATGGTAGTCTGTGACTCATATAGGGAGCTAGAAGCTCACATATTCACAGATGCTTCCGAGCGCGCGTACGGTGCATGCGTTTATATTCGAAGCGTTGATGACGAAGGTCAGTGTTTGACTCGTTTACTGATGGCTAAGAGTCGGGTAGCACCGCTCAAACCCACGACCATCCCAAGGTTGGAGTTGTGTGGTGCAGTAGTAGGAGCGCGTCTATACGAGAAGGTCCGCTGCTCACTTCGAGCTAATATAACTCGTGCTTATTGCTGGACTGACTCGACTATCGTATTGGGATGGTTGCAAATGGTGCCTTCCAGACTTCAGCCCTTTGTACGTAATCGTGTTGCTGAAGTTTTGGATAAGGCTGGCAATTGTATGTGGAGACACGTACCTACGGATAAAAACCCAGCAGATTTAATATCTCGCGGTGTCGATATTAATACTCTGCAGGATTCCGATCTGTGGTGGTTGGGTCCAGACTTCTTAGCGAAGGATGTAGGCAATTGGCCTACTACGCACTTCAGACTAGAAACGTTGCCCGAAACTCGTTGTGATATTTTGTTAAGCGCTATTGATCAGAATAATACTAATGATAGGTCGTTGATTAATTTTAAACGTTTTTCAAATTATTTACGGCTCGTGCGTTGCGTTGCATATGTTCTTCGATTTATTAAGGTATGTAGGAAAGAGAAAATTAGTGATAAGTTTCTTTCTGAAAATGAATTACATGACGCATTAAATGTATTGATTCTGCAGAGTCAAAGAGAATCATTTATTGAATATGATTTACTAACTCGAAAAAGTCCTATTCCGAAAGGAAGCGTTCTTTTTAAATTTAATGTTTTTTTTGATAGTAAGCATATTATACGTTTGGGAGGACGTCTCCGTAATTCTGAGTTTAGTTATAATAAAGTGCATCCTATTATATTACAGTCCACTCATTATTTCACAAAATTATTATTTAACCACGAACATAAGAAATTAATGCATGCAGGGCCACAGCTGTTATTAGCTTCGATTAGGGAGACTTATTGGCCCATCGGTGGTCGTAATTTGGCTAAGGCGTGCTTTCATCAATGTGTACTCTGTCGTAGAATGAAGGGTAATGTAGTAACTCCCATAATGGGAAATTTACCACGGCAGCGTCTACTTCCAGGTAACCCGTTCGAAAGCACAGGCGTAGATTACGCAGGTCCTGTCATGTGTGCCAGTCGCCAAGGTCGCGGATGTAGGCTAGTAAAGGTGAACATAGCAATATTTATTTGTTTTACTACCAAGGCAGTGCATTTGGAGCTTGTGGGAGATTTAACTAGTAATAGTTATTTACTGGCGTTGTATAGATTTATTTCGCGAAGAGGAAAGCCCGTGCATATTTATTCTGATAACGGTACCTCATTTGTTGGTGCGTATAATGATTTATCTAAGTTTTTAAGGGATAATTCAGCTTCAATAGGTGAAAATATGGCCAATAACGGAACTCAGTTTCATTTTATACCGGCATATAGTCCGCATTTCGGTGGACTCTGGGAACCGGGTGTCAAGTCAACGAAATACCATCTTCAGCGAGTGTTGGGAAATTGTAACTTGACCTTTGAGGAACTTTACACCACTCTAACCCAAATCGAGGCGATTTTGAATTCACGTCCTCTGACACCATTGTCGTCGGATCCTGATGACGACACTCCGCTCACGCCGGGACATTTTTTGATTGGTCGTGCACTCACTTCGTTGCCGCAACAGAACCTCGTAGATCATTCTCCAAACCAGGTATCTCGCTATCATCGTGTTGAGCAACTCCGTCAGCATTTCTGGAGTAGATGGAGTAAGGAATATGTTCCCGAACTCCAACAGCGAACCAAGTGGCGTTCATGTAAGGATAGTTTGAATTTGGGTACCATGGTTGTGGTGAAGGAAGATGGTCTTCCTCCGTTGAAGTGGAGGTTAGGCAGAGTGGTTGCAGTTCACCCCGGATCGGATGGGATTGTTCGTGTGGCGGATATCCGGACGTCTGCTGGCGTCATCAGGAGAGCATTCAATAGAATATGCCCATTGCCTGTATCAGATTGATTCAAGTTTATTGGTTGAAGACGTAGTCCTCAACGCCCGGGGGCATGTTCAAGCGCCTGATCAATCTGTTACCGCAACATCACACGTCCTATTAACGGAGCTATCCGCTTAATTATTTTAATTGTGAGTAGGTACCAACTATGTATGCACCAAGGATTTATATACCAGTCAACGATTAAAGATTGCACCGTTAACATCAAAAACACACCCAGTTGGTTTTATTCAAGTTCCTGATTCCCGCACAGTGTGTAGGCCCCTGATGTTACAGAAATCCACATGTACTGTGGACGATGGTACCGCTGTAGTAACGTTTTTCTTCTTATTTTTTCCTTTCATGACCTATGTGGGGGGTGGGGGGAGGAAGGTATAGAGAGTTTCTGTGCTCCCAGTGCAGAAGACAAAGCTAGGCTTCGTACCACCATTGACAAGCTGGGGTTGTGTGAGAGGCTGGCGCGGCGGGCGGAAGGGCCCCCGGTCCCCTCCCAAATACTGTAGCCGAGTCCACTCCGGTTTCCTCCTCCGGCACGACTACAGCATCGGGCACTTTAAAATTTGTGTACTATAATAGCAACGCCCCCATAACCTTCTGTTCTATCTTTTCTATATACATTGTAACCATTTATATTGATATAACTTTCATCATCCAACCATGTCTCACTAAGTATACCTACATGAATGCTTTGCTGATGTAACAGTGCCGAAAATGAAATTAATTTGGGACGTATGCTTTGTGCATTCCATTGGAATATATTTATACGTATTTTATCATGGCCAGTATTATCCATTTATAAAGTTTAAAAGGGTTTCAACGTAATTTCCTGTAGCAAACATAGTTATCAGCATATTTTTAACCTCTTTTTTTTTAAATCTTTATTTATTTAGGAGCTTTTGGCCAAAATAACCATGCCAGCTCCATCGTACCCTAAATTTACATTAGTGAGATTACATAATTGCTTATTATAATTACATAAAACGCTTTAAATATAGGTAGATAGGGTATATGTAGCATACCAAGTTATGCAGGCAGTAAGCTACATAACTTAGTATGCTAAGAAGCTATTAAGCTTTCATACATCATTTTATAAACTATAAAGGCAGCTTCAGACAGAGGACTGGCCAGAATACTATTGAAACTCCCAACATCCATTGATCGTATGTTAAGTTCTTCCACTATAGTCGCTCCCAGTTCCCGTGTTCGCACGCACTCCACCAACAGGTGATGTACATCCTCAGGAGTGCCACACTCAGCACAATTTGGACTGGCACTTTTCCCCATAAGATATAAAAACCTATTGAGTGGGGCATGTCCGGAGCGAAGTCTATGAGCTATAATCACATATTTTCTATGGATGTTGGTATTGACAAACCAAGGAATATGGGAAGGTTCACTTTGTATCGTTTTGTACCATATACCTTTATTGAGCGATCGTTCGTTAAAATACTCTTTCCATTCAAATTTATACATAGCCTTATATTTAGACAAGAGCTCAAAATCACTTGATAATATATTAATACTATTTCCTTCAAGTATAGCTTTCTTGACCAGCCAATCCACCCTCTCATTACCAGGTAGTCCAACATGTGACGGAACCCATTGCAATATCAGTTGAATATCATTTTCCATGAAGTGTAGAATCTGTTTCATAATAACATACGCTATCGCTACACCTCTGTGACCAGAGGCGCATCGAGCTATATGTTGAAGTGCGCACCTGCTGTCGACAAAAACTACACTTCTACTATTATCAGATGTTGCCTGTATATATCCTAGTGCTTCTGATATTGCAACGAGCTCCGCCGTCATTACACATAGGTCACAGTTCATTATTTTATACATATTGCCTTGGTCATTATTAGAATCATAGAAAGCAGCTCCACAAATACCATTCTTTTTTAACCTCCTCCCAAATTAATTTTACAATAGATACAATCTTACCTTCCAATGTATTTTGCGACATAAAAATGGCTTTCATCTTAAAAATAACCTTTTTGAATTCAAATCTGTAATTTAACTGCTCCTCTTCCTCGAGACAGCGGCGGCCTTACCCATTGCGAGGCTCCGGGCGGCAGGCCCTTTGCGAGGCCCTTTGCTCTTCATGAAATGTATGTGATGCGGAAGTAGGTGTGCTTGTTTGATTTAGGTATTTGTCATGTTTGACGAGAAATGCTAAAGTTATACAAATGAATAAAATTTGCGTTTTAAAATATTTATATATTTATACATAGAAAGATTTACCAAATTAACAAATACAGAGATGATAAATTTTAAAATTGATGGTTGCGGCTTTTCCTAAGACTAAAATCTTTAATTAAAGCACAATAATCCAACGAATGAGCTACGTTATTTTCGATTGAAAGAATAGCAAGGGCTGAAAGCCGATCTTGTGTCATCGAATTCCTCAAATATGTTTTAATAATTTCAAGCCTCGAAAAACTCCTTTCAGCAGACGCAACTATCACAGGTGTGGTGGCAATAATTTTCAGGACTATTTCGATAGTGGGGTTAAACTTCAGTTAATTTGTTTTCTATTATGTATTTCAGCACCAAGATAACATCGTCGTTTCCTTCATACACACGCATGAACATACTCAGTTCTTCGTACAATTCTTGTCCATCAATATCACTTGATTCTCCTACTGTCATAGATATTTGCAAGTCGCTGCATTGCATTGCTTCAAAAGTTCACTATCACTAATTTCCTTTAATCTTTTAATATTATACATGAAACCAAATATGCTCTCATGATGTTTAAGTGCCTCAAACCTAGGATGGCAGCTTGTGCGCGCATTGTCGACAATGACATAAAAATAGTTTATTTTGAAAATCTCTTCCGCATTCAATTCATGACCTTCATCTTCTCCTTCATAATCAAAATGCCTTTTTTTACGTCGTCTTCTGACTTCTTTGAACTGCCTGTCAATGTCATTTTCCTCGGCTATTTCTTTCGCTGTTACAAGGGATGCCTGGAAACCATTTTCTCGATAATTATCGAGCCAATTTGTGAATGCGTCTAGGTGTTGTATAGCCACATCTAAGTGCATGTTTTCACTTTGCCACATTTTGCTTATAACATTTATCTTTGTAAGAATGTCATACCATATGACAAGTGAAACTACAAATTCGTAGGTAGTTATTTCCTTTTCTATAGAATGGCATTCACTGACCAATTGACAATCTGTTGTATTTTCTGCTAAATCCTTTAAAGCATCACATATATCGCTTAGTTGGTATTTAACGGCCTTCACCGATGCTACCCTGCACTCCCATCTAGTTTCAGAAAGTGGTTTCAGCGATAACGATTTTACATGAGCATTTAAAATAGCCCACCTCTGACTTGAGCCGGCAAACAGAGTGTACAACCTTTGTAGCAAACCAAAAAAAGATTTTGCTTGGACACAAGACGATTCTGCATCTCCTAGGATGAGATTCCAGCTATGACTCCCACATGGTAAAAAATAAGCAAGTGGATTAATTTCAAGAATACGTTTTTGGACACCACTTTTTTCACCACGCATATTCGCGCCATTATCATATCCTTGGCCTCTGCAGTTTTGCAATGATATACCTAACTGTTCTAATTCTGTGATTATATAATTAGTCAAACTCTCAGCTGTGGTTTTTTCGACGGCTAAGAAACCAATAAAATGTTCTTCAATTTCAGCTGTATTTGTATTAAAAAATCTTATAATAATTGAAAGTTGCTCAACACGAGAAACGTCGCGAGTACAATCAAGAATAATCGAGTAATATTTATTTTTTATTATTTTTTCAACAATTTGAGTCTTTACGTGACTTGCCATTAATTGTATGAGCTCATTTTGAATATTTTTTCCGATGTAATGGTCATTAATCGTCTTATCCTTTACTTGTTTTAGGTGAAGTCTCAGCACAGGATCAAATCGGGCTATTAACTTTACTAAATCTATAAAGTTGCCGCTTGTCTCACTCGAATCTGAGTCAGATGTTAACTTCTCTCTATGACCTCTGAAGGCCAAATTGTGAGATGCTAAAAAATTTACAATTGCTAGCAATCGTTCTAAAATATCTCTCCAACGTTGCATTTCTTGTTCAATTTGTGACTGGGCCAAGGAGTCGATAGTGGAACAGCTTTTTAAACCATTTTCTAAATTAATCCATTTCAACATACAATCTTTGTGCTGTCGAGTAGATTCGTGAGATTTTAGGCAATCACCCAAATGTTTCCAATCACACACTCCTTCACTTGATCCAATCTTTGTATTTTCTAGCCCGAATATTCGACACGGAAAGCAGTAAACGGCATCCTTTGTTTGTGAATAAATCATCCAGCGCCTGTCAAGCTTTTCACCGTTAACTAATATCTTATTATAATGATATTCGCTGAATCGTCGTCCATTATCATTTACGGGAAATAAATCAACTTTAACCCGGATTGGACCTTTTAATACAATCTCAGTTCGGTCTACATCAGTAATTGTTATGGGCCACAAACCGGGGTCATTTTGAGGATTCAGATTTTCCATTCCAGCAATCATGAATGTAGACATAGACTCGGGCTCAGATTCGTGTTCTTGACTGGATAGCGTTGACGGCGGCACCGGTGACCTAAGAGACAATGATGTAGTTAATTCATCATCATCCTGGCGGTTTTTACTTGATGACGGCGGCGGCTCCCATGATGTGGAAGGAATGTTTTCACTTGCATCAGGATTTGAGTCACTTTCGGTCAATAAATGTTTTGTAGAGGTTTCTTGATCATCACTTTTTATATATTTATATAAAGATCCCCGTAGATTTTCTTGTACCTGCTTTCTTTTGATAGCTCGTTTCCTTTTTGAACTACCTGACTCAAATTTTCTACCGGCATCACGATCACGCGAACTCATTTCGTAAATCTTGTTTTGTTTCGCTAAAATATTCCCAAGATGACAAAAGTTGACGAACGAAATAAAACACGGGGATTCCCCGGGCGATAGAAGAGGCTACATCTAGCGGACTTCTCATGTAGCGTCTGGTCACAGGGTACCTAAATCATACAGCGTCCAAGCTTCCATACAACGGTGTGCGCGCGACCCTACGGCCCCCGACTCCCCGGCGACGATGCCCGGCGGGGACAAAATTTCCCCCGCCACGCTCCGCGCCGTGTACGTGACAAGCGGTGGTGGACAAGCACACATGTGCCCGCGCTCTTGTAGTAGTGCAACTGTTTCGCGCGGGCTCCATGAATCTTGATCTCTGTATAATATTTACTTTGTTTTCTGGTAAACTACAGTTGAAGGCGCTATTCTAATACTTACTACTACTGTTAGATGGCGCTGGGAGATAGCTCGGGAAGTTTCGGCGTGCCTAGACGCGAGCAACCGATATACTACAACGCTGCGCGAACATTCTAGATTCGTGCGAGCGCATTATATAAGACCTAGCGCGCACTACCTTGCGGCGACCGTGTCTGCGTTTATTTTGCCGTGCGGCAGAATGACTTTACCGCATGCATTTATTTCACTGCAATGCGGGCACTTTTATGACACTTCATACTTCACAGATTAGGTACCTAATCTCAAAACGCAAGGCAGTGCGCGCTAGGCCTAAGCTCTCTTACTATAGTGGCTGAATTTTTATTGAATCGAACCTCCTAGCTCGTAACAATAATTAAGGATCAAAATCAAAAGTTTTAAATTAAAAAAATCTATATTTTTTTAAATTTGCTTGGGTGGGTTGTTGTGCGAGGCCCCTGCAAGAGCGAGGCCCCGGGCGATTGCCCTGTTCGCCACCCCCTAAAGCCGCCGCTGCCTCGAGACTCTTTTCGACTCGACTTCTCCCCTGTTGGACGACTTCTAGATTTCTCTCTCGCTAACTGATCTTGACTAGACTGAGTTGTTTCAGACTTCTTTAGCTTTTTCTGATTTGTTTTAGACTGAAATACTAATGATAGTTCTGCAGGCGTCTCACTCGTGCCTTCTATTGAGCTTGTATCCAATATTTTTGATTCACGATGCACCGCTGACTTGGCGACTATGGCACTATATGTCCCTCCCCCCACTCTTTTTGTAGCGGTAGGAAAAATCGGATTTTGTAAAATTGGCGATAAACTGTTTCGCTTTTCGTTATTCATTAAAAACAATTCTAGAGCTTTCCGATATGGTACATGCTCCTTACTCATAATAATTCTTATTTCTTTTTCTTTCGAATACATGGGACAGGTTTTATCAAGCACAAAGTGTGCACCTTTGCAATTTAAACACGTAAACTCTTTAATGTCACAATTATCATGGTGACCACCACATTTAGGGCATAATTTCTTTTTTGTTGGGCAAAACTTATTATATGTCCAAACTGCCAGCATCCTGAACATTGTGACACTGGGAAGACATAAGATTCCACTTTAAACCGGCAGCCATACGCGTAAATATATGATGGGAGAGCGTTTCCCTTAAAACAAAGTCTTACCGTCTCACTGTCGATCCATTTACCTTCTGCATTCAATCGCTTAAGTCGTAAGATAGAAGTAATTTCCGTTTGACTTTCAATTATATTTTGCAATTCTTTCTCATTTAACTCACTGTCTACTCCTTTCACTATACCGTAGGAAAATGATAATTCATTCACTTTCTGACACCTGCAGCCCATTTCTTTAAATTTTTGACAGTTTAAAAGCTTATTGGCATCATCCTCCTCTTTAAACTGGACTAGTGCTTTATTAAAACTTTTATATTTTATTCTGGTAATACCTGTTATACTCTCAGATCTCAAAAGTTTTGCCAAAGCCATTTGTTTGGGTAAACAGTCCAATACACACTTCATTTAAATTAATTTCTTCACATTGTTCTTTCTGCGTATTATTTCCATCTACCCTCATATTTTCTATTTCTGTTGGAACACTTCGTATAATTCGCTTGGCCCTCCTCCTATTAACAGTAATAAATTCATCATCCTCGTTGCCATCCTCTTCTCTCTCCTTTCTCTTCCCCACACTACCTCTCCCTTCTTCACCAATATTATCAGCTACCACACTATCCTCCAATTGAGTCTCCATACTTTGTTGATACATCCGTTCACAATTGGCCAAAAAATCCGTGTCACTGGAATCATCTGCTTCATTTGCATTTTCATCCATTGTTTATAACTTGCGCAGGTAATTACACAAAATAATAATCACTCGGCAGAAACACAAATACGCGTGCTTACCGCGCGCGATTCACCGGGCGAGTGCGGCCGGTTGCTTAGGGCCTAGGGCTAACAGTAGAAAGTCCTTTTCCAATTTGTAGAAGCTCAAAATGGCAGATGAAGTCGCCCTATTCAATTCAATTCAATTCAATCAATATATTTTATTGCGAAATAAGGGTATAAATATAAAGGTGTTACAATTATTACATCTGGGTTCCACCATACTTCAGCCAGATTGGCATGCAATCTTTCTCATGCAATATTAGAATTAGAAGTATCCGTTTTATCTCCAATTCTTCTGTTTGTTTTTATACTACTTAGGCAGCAGACAAGCACACGGCCCACTTGATGGGAAGTGGTTACCGTGGCCTATGGACGGATGCAACACTAGAGGAGTTACACTCGTGTTGCCGATCCTGAAAAAATCTTCTAATGCCCTTCTTGAAGGACCCCATATTGTAGTCGCTTAGGAAAACCGCAGCAGGGAGTTCACTCCACAGCTTGAGCGTGCGTGAGATGAAGTTTCACCCTTTCCGGTTGTAATGTGTGAGGATGATGTACCTGTCTATGGTGAGTGGTGCGACGATAGAATATAGCTGTGGGCATCATGTCAAACAATTCATCTGCTGTACAATTCTCTAAGCACACAATGTCGAGTACAGCGCTGTGACAGCATTGATAGTCATTGGTCGATCTCCATTGACGTCACCTAGTTCGACCAATGAGAATCCCTATCTAGGCTGTCTTAGCGCTGAGTTCAACGCTGTAAGCTTAGAGAATTGCACAGCTGAGCACAAATCATTGTATAGGCGGTAGAATACACACAACGAAGCGCAGTGTTTCCTAAGACTGAGAGGTTTCACGGCGCCTGCGAGTATGGGATTATCGACGAGCCTTCAACGCCCTTCTTGGCACCGAGACGAAAGCATGTATCTAATGATGTACTTACATATTTTCATCGATCGTATGAAAAATTCTAAAGCCAAGGGGACAGTCAATGTCAGTCCCACTCACTAGCAAAAAAGAAAATGGCCATTTATCACTGAGGTTGGTCGCATTTGTAGTATTGTTTTCTTATTCCCTCGGGGGGGAGGGATAGTCTTTGGTATAGGACCTAAATTCTGCTAATTCGCCTCTCATAATCAAACCCCGGCTACACGAGTGATGACCCCACCTCCTGACTTAAGGGCTGGATCCACTCCTGTCAAAGTTACAAGTCAGTGTAAATTCTAGGTAGGTAAAGTTTGTGCTGTTGTATGCTCTTCATCCTCTTTGTTACCAGGTTTATGAGCGAATAAATTCTATTTCTATTAGGCTGATTAGGCAGGAAGGTACAGCGAAGGTGACTCAGACGTAGGAGGTCCATTCTCTAAGCATTCAGCTTCGAGAGCTGCGACTGACCTTGATAGAAACTGTCATTGGTCGAACTAATGACGTCACTTTAGATAGACCAAAGACAATATCTATCAACTATCAAAGTCGGTCGCAACGCTGAGCAGGCCTTGGGTGGTAGCTGGAGGCACCTGTCTAGCAGAAGCACACTCCCTCTCCGGAGCAAAATGGGGCACCTTGTTTCCTACACCTAAGGGAGACATCTCGAAACTGAAGATGGCAATGGGTCAGTCGGGGTGAAAGGAAAATGCTATATTGGATAAACTTACCCCTGACGGATGACGTGTCAGTGGGGATTTCCACCCGACAAAATGTTCTATATTCTATTCTAGATCCAAAATCAACGTAAGCATAGCTTAACTAGCTTGTGTTCCGGGACCTAGAATGCGGATAAACATACTTATTTTTCGACGCTTCACGCGACCTGCCTGACCTCTTTTTAGGTCAGAGAATAAGCATTGCCATATAACGTGGCAATGCTGCCAGTCTTCTGGGAACGCTACCACAAGAGGCATGCGATGCGGAGGAATTTCACGACGCATTTTAGTTACTTTTAGCTCTAAGTTTGACTTGAACCTTTTGTATCCTATTTTATATTCTTGTAAATATTAGTTTATATCTTTCTACAATAACACACAAAATACACTGACTGTACTATAGCAAAGTTAAATTAATAAATAGATGTTTAATTTAATAAAGAAGAATAATAATAAAAAAGCTATAATTTGTAAAATAGTTCTTTTAGTTTTATTTTAATAATTAGGTACATGTAAATAAATGACACAATATTAATATATTAATAATAATAATAATAATAATATATATATATATATATATATATATATTATAATTATTATTTATACCTACATATACTTAGTCTGGCCATAAATACTGTTACAATTAAAATAAGAAAGATATTACATTTGAATTTGGAATCTGTCGTTTTTATACGATTGTTCATTGTGTTTTCTAATTTTGGCGCCAATACATTGTACAATATTTTGCTATATTAAAATGGAGTGGGGTGATAAAGAAAACCGAATCGCTGTGATTGCATTACACAAAGTTGGTATGGAGCCGAATGTAATTTTAAAAACTCTCCATACGCTTGGTATTAGTCAAATGTTTGTGTACCGGGCTATTAATAGGTACAATGAGACCTCCTCTGTTTATGACAGAAAAAGATCTGGCCGTCCACGAAGTGTTCGTACGAAAAAAGTTGGTCAAAGCAGTAAGGGAAAGAATTCGAAGAAATCCTGTCCGAAAGCAAAAGATTTTATCTCGGGAGATGAAGATAGCACCCAGAACCATGTCGCGCATTTTAAAAGATGACTTAGGACTTGCAGCCTATAAGAGACGCACTGGTGATTTTTTAACTGATAATTTAAAAAAGAATAGGGTGGTAAAATCGAAGCAACTACTGAAGCGGTACGCAAAGGGAGGTCACAGAAAAATTTTGTTTACGGATGAGAAAATCTTTACAATTGAGCAACATTTTAACAAACAAAATGACCGTATTTATGCTCAAAGCTCTAAGGAAGCTTCCCAATTAGTCGACAGAGTGCAACGTGGGCATTATCCGACTTCAGTGATGGTTTGGTGGGGTGTTAGCTGTGAAGGAGTGACTGATTTTTGTGAAAAAGGTATCAAAACATCGGCACAAGTGTATCAAGATACCATTCTTGAGAAGGTAGTTAAACCCCTTAACAACACCATGTTCAATAACCAAGTATGGTCCTTCCAACAAGACTCAGCGCCGGGTCATAAAGCTCGGTCCACGCGTCTTGGTTGGAAGTGAACGTTTCGGACTTCATCAGAGCTGAAGACTGGCCGTCGTCTAGTCCCGATCTTAATCCGCTGGATTATGATTTATGGTTAGTTTTAGAGAGTATGGTTTGCTCTAAACGCCATGATAATTTGGAGTCCCTAAAACAATCCATACGATTGGCATCGAAGAATTTTCCCATGGAAAGAGTGCGTGCTTCTATTGATAACTGGCCTCAACGTTTTTAAAGGACTGTGTTGCAGCCAATGGAGACTACTTCGAATAAGCTTTTTATATTTTAAATTGTTTTATATTTATATATTAAACTAACACACTGTGAAAGTAATAAATATTATTTGCAATAAAAAAAAATGTTTTTTCTTCGTAACAATATTTATGGCTAGACTAGGTATTTCATTTATCGAAGGTTTTCCAATTATAGTAACATGCATCAATTCTAAGTTGGTGGTGATGAGTGATGCTTCTATTATGTATACATACATATTATACACCCAAAGTAATACAAATATTTTTTGCTCATGTACTTATACAAATATTTGCACTGAACGGGAATCGAAATCGCGCCGCCTGTGTAGATGTCAAACGTTTTACCGCCAAGCCACAGAGGCAACTTTAAGGAACCAATAATTAATCAAACTCTTGGATCCTGGTTGATTTTTTTAAGTGTAAATTCTATAGGCGCGCTTAACGGAAGCAAGCTTGAGGAGGTAGGCGGTATTTCCGCCCAATTAAGCAGTCCGACTGGGGAAGTACCTCCGCCCTACAGAATACCGCGGTTATATATAATAACTTCGTGTTGTGTTCCCGGCGGTGAGTAGGGTAGCCAGAGCTCACTGGAGAGTTTTTGTGCTGTCAGAGGGATGACCAAACGCTTGTCCTTTGACGACACTGACGGCACAAAATCTCTGTTCTTACAGGGTCGGCAGCACGGATGTGACTCCACTGGTGTTACACACGTTCATAGGTCATGGTAACCACTTTCCATCAGGTGGGCCGTGTGCTTGTCTGCCACCTAATACACACATCAACAAAGTCTAGGGAACAAGGACATTTCTAGTTTTTATTTAAAAACCCTTTCTTGTAATAGTGAGTGTTTTATATCAATAGAAGGGTATTTTTATACCGTTTTTAATTTTAATTTTAATAAAAACATTTTCATACCAAATTTTTTTTTTTTTTAAGAAAGAATTGAATAGTGCCAATATTGAGTATTACAACCTTCTATGATTAGGCACAAAAATAACGAGGTAGTAAGAAATACAGTAATTAACCGTACTTTAAACGTTTTTAATAATCTGTAGGACCTCCTAAAGCATTAGCAACAGCTCGACAACGGCGTGGCATACTTAGTATGAGATTGTCAATCATCGTCTGTGGAATATGGCTCCATACACTGCGAAGGTGTAAAAAAAGTTGTTCTTCAGTGTTCAGATTTTCCAAAGAATCACTGAAAGCTCTTCTCCCAAGCAAATCCCAGGCATGCTCTATGGGATTGAGGTCGGCAGACTGAGCAGGCCATTCCAACGTCGTCATATTGTGCTCGCTTAACGCATTGACCACTACCCTCGCGGTGTGTGACCGTGCATTATCTTGCATGAACATAAAATCTTGACCGAACTGCTGTCGATGAGGGATTACCATGGGGTGTATAACCTCCTGAATGTATTGGTTTGCATTCAAATTGCCCCGTATCCAAACGAGGTCGGTCCTTCCACCAAGGCGAATTCCAGCCCATACCATGATTGTTCCACCTTGGTAAGGATGAACTTCTTGCGGATTCTGGAGACGACTCCGACGTCCAGGAACTCGCCATATACGCACTCTTCTCGAATCAGGATGAAAACCGAAGCAAGATTCGTCGGAAAACAGAACCCGTGCCCATTGATGGTCGGTCAACTGTAAATGTGCGTTAGCCCACAATAAGCGACGACCTCGATTTCCACGTCGAAGAGCTGGAACCCTAAGCGGTCTGCGAGCATAAAGATTGGCTTCGTTTAGTCTTGTTCTGACAGTTTGATCGCTAATAACCACTTGATGCTGAGACTGGAGGCCTGCGACCAACTGACGAGCAGTAATCGTGGGTTGCCGCCTTGCGGAATTTTGCAAGAAACGATCTTGTCGCGGGGTAGTATCCCTATTTCGTCCCCTGTGACGTTCGGCAACATCCCCTGTAGACCTGTAGCGTGCCCATAATCTGCAAATTACGCTTGGTTGGGTGTTGACAGCATCCGCTACGTCGCGTTGAGTTCGTCCAGCTTGCAGCAAACCAACAGCCCTTAACATCTCTTCGCGACTTATATGACGACGTGACATGATGACTACAGTCACAAAAATGCACAAACCATACGTAAAAGACGTATTATTGATAATAAACGTTATTTACAATCAAAAAAAATAATTTTTATTTTGCCTCAGAGAAACTGCACAATCAAACACTTTTAAAAGTTTTCCCTCCATATTCGAAAATCATTACTTATTCAAATTTATTTTTAAATTTCGAACAACTCTGTAATCTACTTTATTCTATTTTTATTTATTTGCTGTCAGTTATTTGCAAAACAAGATTACACGAAAAAAAATAATTGGGGTCATCTTGTTCCCTAGACTTTGTTGAGGTGTTTATGTATAAAAAAAAAGCAAACGGAAGTTGGTAAATTCATGCGTTACGGTAGTTATGGTGAACGGAAGTTTTTAGACACACTTACCTTAAGAAGTAAACTGCATAATGAAATGTTGCCGTGTAGTTCCGGCAGTGTAGAATTTGGTCCACCCCATCTCTGCCCATGAGGTGTCGTACAAGGCGAGTAAGGGATAGGGCTGTTTACCATCAGACATATATATAGCTCAGACTCAGCCTCAGATGCATAGCTCGAGTTGCATGGGGCCGGATACAGTGATTGGTGAAATGTGGGTGTAAATTCGTCTCTGCCTGATTTACATCAGACGAGCGAATGCTCATTCTATCCCCTAGCCATCAAATTCATAGAGTGTAAACAGTGACAGAACATTCGTTCGTTATTCTTTCTTTGCATAGATAGAGAGAAGTAAACTGCATAATGAAATGTTGCCGTGTAGTTCCGGCAGTGTAGAATTTGGTCCACCCCATCTCTGCCCATGAGGTGTCGTACAAGGCGAGTAAGGGATAGGGCTGTTTACCATCAGACATATATATAGCTCAGACTCAGCCTCAGATGCATAGCTCGAGTTGCATGGGGCCGGATACAGTGATTGGTGAAATGTGGGTGTAAATTCGTCTCTGCCTGATTTACATCAGACGAGCGAATGCTCATTCTATCCCCTAGCCATCAAATTCATAGAGTGTAAACAGTGACAGAACATTCGTTCGTTATTCTTTCTTTGCATAGATAGAGATAGATTCTTCGAAAACAAGGTTTCATTTACACTAAAATATTAAGAAAGAATGCTCTTGTTCGTTTGGTCTAAATCCACCTTTTTACGTTCAGACGAGGCGAACGGTTCTATACGGCCAGTGATACCTTTACTTTTTAAACTTCTATACGGCCATTAGTACCAATTTGTTAAATTGAACTGAAAACTTTTTTAGGCGCTTTTTGTGAATTACTTAAATAGTTTTACACAGAATGTTTTCCGTTAGTACAAATATTAAGTTTCGCTGAACGACCTTCGTCCATGCGAGCCTGAGGGTGAAAGGTAGAGTCGCTCTGTTGCCCTAGCAGAAGCAAGCCGAGACGGCAGTCCGATGTGCGTCGTAGTCGCACACCCGAGGGGGCCTTCAACGCCTTGGGTCAGTCGGGGTGCACGAGGGATATGCAAAGACCACCTCACCTACGGCATGCGGTCGTGCGAGTCCAATATGACTAACCCCGCTGGGTGCGGTGGGGGGAGGGGGTTCCGAGTGGATTCCAGCATATTAAAAAGAAAAATATGATATAATATAAAAATAGGATAAATATTAAGTTTATGGTTTTCACTTCAATCGGTAGTCCCCAAAGACTGCTGATTGATTTTATCGTTAGTAACTTAATGATTAAGGAGTTGACTTTACGATCAGGAAGTCTCAGGTTCAGTCTGTCTGTCTTTATGTTTGTTCGTTTCGGGTAATCTCCGAAACGTCTGAGCCGATTTAGACTGGATTTTTATCGTAGACAGCAGTATACGGTGTAACTTCAACAACTTTATTGCAAATGGTACCATTTATTTGTTATTTTAGGAGTAGGTACTATTTATTTATTATTTATTATATACTTTATTGTACGCCAATTACAATATTCATGATTACAGAACTTGAGATGACAAGAGTACAAAGGGCGGTCTTATCGCTTTACGTAATTTCTTCCATTCAACCTTCATACCATACTTTATAATATAAAGTATAGTATAACGGTTGAATGGAATAATAATATAACATAACATAACATAAACTCACGCCTCTATCCCCGAAGGGGTAGGCAGAGGTGCTAGCACCCACATTTCTCCAGTTTATGTTTAGGTCCCAATGTAATAGGTGGCGAGCCTATTGCCATTAACCGGGCACTTATAAACCTGCGATAAATACACGCATAACTTCGAAAAGCATAATAATAATATAAAATATTTAATAAAGTTTATATTACTCGTACTTTAATCTATTCTGTGCTTTAGCGTTCCGCTGAATATCCATAGATATTTATATTCCCTTCGTATTATCTCACCACGCCTGTCTAAACCCACATTTAGAAAAGTGATAAAAACGTTTTTCACGGTAATTTTTATTATATCTGAAAATATTTAAGACACAATAAGTGATTTAGCATAATAATTATTTAGGCAGCTGGTTCTTTTCTTTCTTGACACAAGTGTTCCGCGGATGGTATGTAATTGTATATAAAGGCATATTTCATTTTCCTGTAAACACTAAACAACAAATCACTGTCTCAATAACGACCAAAAATGTATTCTTATTCCAAAATACTTTTTGTCGCCATCTTGGCTGTTATTCTTGTGGGATCGTGTTCTGGTAAGATTTCCTTTTTTTTTAAAGACTACTATCATTTTCAATTTCGGATTGGCACTAGAAGGGTTTCAGGGTCGGCAGCGCGGGCGTAACACTCCTGGTGTTGCATACGTCCATAGGCCACGGTAACCACTTCCCATCAGGTCCCCGATTCTACTAAGTTCATGTCATGTCATAACAAAATCACTGAGACTGCAAAACAGTCATTGAGTTTAAACTTCATTTGTACATGCTTAAAGTCCAAAATTAAATGAACAAAAGGCAACTCGGGCGTCGGAGGTCGGTGAACGATCTCCGCCCCCCATGAGCGCAGGCCTGGGGGTGACTGGTGGAGCCGCCTGTCACCCTGGCCGAAGTAGGCCGCGGCGGCGGCGCGCCTGGCACGCCTCCCCGTTTGCGGGATCGAGTTGGGGACTCTGTAGTCCCTCGGAGTCCAGGCCCTCGATTCCACTAAAGCAAAACCACAGTCATAGCACAGACACTGCAAAAAATTACATTGATTTTTAGACTTTATTTCTAAATCCTTAAAATCCAAAATTAAATAATAAAGAGTTCCATTACACTTTTTCATTCACTCTGCATAAATCCTTTTAATTTTGGACTTTAACTACATTGTTTTAAAGTCTAAAAACCAATGTAATTTTTTGCAATATCCGTGGTATGACAGATGTTTTGCTTTTGCAGAATCGTGGCCCAGCTTTAATTCTGCTAAAGTAAAACCACTGGTCCCACTACGGACACTGGTAAAAATCCATATAATTTTAGACTCTAACGCAATGCTGTTAAAGTCCAAAATTAAAAGGATTTATGCAAAGTAAATGAAAAATTGTAATGAAGATCTTTTCATTTAATTTTGGACTTTAACCGTATAGAGGTAAAGTCTCAAGTTTAATGCCATTTTTGCAGTGTCTGTGGTATGACAATGGTTTAATGGAATCGAGGGACAGTGGGCTGTGTGCCTGTCTGTCACCTAAGTGGTATAAAAAATCTATTTTCTTAGTTAGTTTGGGCTCGTAGGAGCGGTTGCCGTCTGTCTTCCCAACCCCGATAAGAAAGCCCGCACCAGGGACACCTCTGATGCTCAGCTGGTGGACAGCTGAGCAATTCTCTAAGCACGCAGCGTCGAGCACAGTGCATCCTTGATAGAGATTGTCATTGGTCGATCTCTAGTGACGTCACCCAGTCCGACCAATAACAATCTTTATCAACGCAGTGTTCTGAGATTCTTGCCGGGATCTTTAAAGGTCGGGGCCGCGATTCGAACCAGCGGTGGTCCATTTGCTAAACTAGTCTTTCATATTTCTTTTGAAATTGACATTTTGTAAGTGCCGATTTAAATGCAAAATAAATGATTTTTGACTTTGACTTTTATCTAGGTACTGGAAATTCATAATGATGCTAAGTTTTATGTAGAATCGCTCAATGTGACATTTTTAGACGCGACCAAACTCCTCTATTTAAATATATCCATTAAGATAGAAAATAAAAAACTCGCTGTATAATGCCTTACACGAAAAAATAATTAAAATAGCACCTACCTATCATTAATCTTGTTTTAATTGAATCATGTTCACGTTTTTACTGAAATTGTTTCCGAAGTCTTGTTACATACTTAGGTAGGTACTCAATTTATGTATCGGATAATACTATATCGGATAATACTACATACCTACATATAATCATGCCTTTATCCCAGGAGAGTTGGCAGAGGAGAACATTTCGCCAGTCATTAAATTCGGTCCCACGTAATAGGGGGTGAGCTTATTGCCGTCTTCGGGGCACTATTGTTGACTCAAGCCATGCATCTGAGGCTGAGTCTGGGCTGTATATATCTGTCTAATGTTAAACAGCCCTATCCCTGAATCGCCTTGTACGACAACGCATGGGAAGAGATGGGGTGGTTCAAATTCTACTCTGCCGGGAACCACGCGGCTAAATATAAGAAGAGGTAGGGCATGTAATATCGGATGGAATTCAATTCCGAGATTGATTTCAATATCGATAGTTCTTTGTCGGATGACCTCGTTAAGAAACTCTGAGTATATCTCGCTCCATAGCCCACCTTTGCGCGACTTTTAGGTCATGGGCTAGCCCCACCGTCAGTGTCCACGTTTATGTAGGACGTAGGACGCACTGGACGAAGGCCTTTACTTTCAGGCATTGCGGTAGGGGTGAGGAGAAGACCCTACGTAGCTAGACGGGTCGAGAAGCTCAAATTAGGTTGTGCAGTAGTATCTCGCCCAGTTGATATTATGTAAATATGTATCTATTATAATAATACCTATAATGTATCTATAATAATTATATTAGTTTTGACATGTGCGAGAAATGTATACAAGGAAATATATATTATTTTATCATACAAGTAGTTGACAACACTGTCCCAAATATGTATTTTTTCAGAATATTATCCGTTATTTTTATTAATAATCTTGGAATTATCTTTCAGTAAGCTCAGCTATGCAATTTTCAAAGTATTCATGACGAGCGCAGCACTGTCACCGTCTTTGATAGAGTGTTATTGGTCGGACTGAGTGACGTCACTGGAAATCGACCAATGACAATCTATATCAAGGTCGGTCGTAGCCATAGAACAAACGCCGAATACGTGCTAAATGACCGTTCATTTTTTTTCTCATTACATCGAGGCGAGGCGACTGGTGACACTCGTTTCTGGTCGTTCCTGGTCCAAAGGCTGTCCATCGCCATCCAACGTGGCAACGCAGCAAGTGTTATGGGCACTTTTGCACCGAGAGCGATCAGGGGCGGGTTATTTGATTAGTACATGGACTAAACATTTTGACATATTGTATTAATTTGACGAATAATAAAATATAATGTAATTTATGTAATTATATAATTACTTAAATTAATGTTTTTGTTTCTTAACTTCTTCTTTTTTTTTTTAGCGGCTTGCGGTGGTGACAATAACGCTATACCTACACCTGAGGGGCAATGCAATAACCAAAAGTGTCAAGCATGCAACACCGATGTGTGCACCATGGAATGCACATTCGGGGGCTGTTCCTGCAAACCTGGTTTCAAATTCAATGGCTCTAAGTGCGTCGACCCCAGTCAATGCTAGGGAGCTTTGAGTAATAAATAATATATATAATACATACCTGTAGGAATTTTTGTGTACCAATATTTTTTAGGTTATTTGACAAAATATACTTAATAAATATGAATTAGTGATTATGGAATGTGTTTTTTTTAATTTCCAGTTTGCTCCACCAAGCGTCCCCACTGTTGGGTTGTTAAAATTATGTACGTTCATTTTTCCCCGTTAAATGAATTGTGGTGGGGAAAATTACATAACATAACATAAACTCACGTCTATATCCCCGAGGGGGTAGACAGAGGTGCTGGCTCCCACATTTCGCCAGTTTATGTTTAGGTCCCAATGTAATAGTACCCATCACTGTCTTGTAGGAAAGTCGTTTCTTTGATTTCAGTTTTGAAATTTATAATTTGGGGGGGGGAGGAGGGTTGCTATATTTACTCTGCAAATGTTGCTCAATATACTAAATGCTATGCTGCGCAATATAGTAATAATTATACGATGTTATTGTACACCATATAACACAACAATAAGAGAGATACCCACAATGTGGTAGGATACGTACAGATGGCGGCCTTATCGCTCTGCGGCAATCTCTTACAGGAAAATCTGTCTCCAAAATATCTGATGTTGGCAGATTTAGATTTTTTTTTTTAAAAAGAACACGTCCATTAGACTTCGCCTTGCCTGATGGTAAGCTGAAGGCAAAGTCTCAGAAAAGAGGGTCACCATTACTTACACATACCATGTGACAATGGTGACACTCAGCTTGACGGCTTCATCATATTATGCTGTTTCACGCCCCACTTAAAGGATCCGGGACTGTAGGAAGAAAGAAACACGTAGAGCTGGTAATGAATTCCAGGCCTTAATGGTGCGACAGAGGAAAGAGTCACCGAACCGCTTGGTTCTTGGATGTTCTGCACCGTGTGCGGGTGACATCTAAGACCTGCACGTGTTGTCCTGTGTAGGAAAGGGGAGGGTGGGACCAATTGGAAGAGCTCATCAGAACACTCATAATTATATTATTTTGGCGACAGTTGTTGACTAATAATAATCAGGTTTATTGATACAGGTGTGTACAATTATGGTACAATGTAAGACTTTGTTTCGAATAAGTAGGTACAGTCGCAAACATACTTCTTTATTTCGATACATTGTTGGCTCTGGTAAGTAATCGTGAAATAAGCTACCTTTTTTTTTTACAACTTTGGTGGCACAACAAGCACACGGCCCACCTGATGGAAAGTGGTTA
Organism: Eilema griseolum; assembly: GCA_963662185.1. NCBI lineage: Eukaryota > Metazoa > Arthropoda > Insecta > Lepidoptera > Erebidae > Eilema > Eilema griseolum. The sequence goes on from OY759245.1 coordinate 22,136,849, forward strand.
CCATGACCTATGAACGTGTGTAACACCAGTGGAGTCACATCCGTGCTGCCGACCCTGTAAGAACAGAGATTTTGTGCCGTCAGTGTAGAGGACAAAGCAGGACAAGCCTTTGGCCATCCCACCGACAGCACAAAAACTCTCCAGTGAGCTCTGGCTACCCTACTCACCGCCGGGAACACAACACGAAGTTATTATAAGCGCGGTATTCTGTAGGGCGGAGGTACTTCCCCAGTCGGACTGCTCAATTGGGCGGAAATACCGCCGTGTCCTACCTCTGGACAATGCCTACTTGTCTACTTACGATCTACCGGTAGTCTTCTTCATCTGAGCGTTAATCCCAGTCGCATTCGAAGCTTTCACCTTGGAGCAGTAGTTTAACTGGGGATATGGCTGAACTTTGATATTTTCCGTGAAGCGACTGCCATATGACCTACACAACCCAAAGGCGATATCGAAGGATTGCAGCTAGACTAGTCGTTGGACGACTTCCATAGAAGTTCTTTTGGCAACCGGGACTGTGCTCTCCGAGGAAGAACCAGACTAATTTAAAAAAACCATATTCATGCATATCAATATTTGCATTGAGCGGAGATCAATACCGCACCTGCTGTGAAGCGGTTGCATTCACTACCACCACCCCACAGAGACAGTATCTACTGGTAGTCTAGTATTTTTAATTTTTAAATAAAGTAAACATTAAAAATGTAAATATAGCAATCACTTGGTATTCTTAAGGGGCTTGGTATTTTTAGGGTTCCTTACCTGAAAAGGAAAATAATTCATCCATTGCCGTCATAAAGATCCTTAAACAAGGTTACAAGACAAGACTTTAGCGATATAGGTCTTGTCTTATATCGCTAAAGTTTGTCTCTGATATAAGTCTCGGCTATCTTCAAGAAATGGATGACCTTGATAGCAAACGACCCTTGACGGGACATGATGTGCCAGCGGCATGGTAAGCATTTAAGACGGAAGCCATTCAAAACTGCTTCAAAAAATCAGGTTTCAGAAATAGTGAGGTTGACGTCGTGTTGGAAGAAAATGAAGAACCCGCCATACTCCAAGGTTTTTCAGGACATTCTTCCATAAATGACAACGTGGCACCGTATGAATTACAATTAATAATAAAAATAAAAGATTATAATTATAAAGTGTGTAGTCGTGTCCTACCTCCTTTCATTGTTTGGTTCATATTGTTTTTTACGCGAACAAAGTAATTGTTATTTACGTAAATCCCATTAAAAAATACACGTGCTATTTCAATATCACGTGTATTTGTGATACCTTTACATCCTCCTGGTGATATTTCGGGATTCTTTCCGAAAACCCCCTCCCCCTCAACAAAGTCTCACGTAATTTATGATCAGCCCCTAAAACCCCGTCATGATCTTAAGGGCCTAACCCTCCTGCATCTCCTGCAGATTAATGGACAAGATTCTGCCTCTCTAATTCCAAGGTTAAGAAATCGCTCCCACGCAAGCAGAATAAGCTAAACCAAAAGGAAGAGAAACAATAAGCTAACCATGAGTTTCAAGTATGGATTTGCTGACTAAAAAATAATTTATCTCAAGATTAAATGCCCTGCCGAAAACGTAGAAGCCGAAAGCCGAGATAAGGTCGTGACGAAACCAACTCTAGTCCAATAAAATGGTAGCACAACACTCGATAACAATTAAAAAAGCCGGTCAAGTGGAGCTGGACTCGCGCACCGTGGGTTCCGTAACTTATGCTACATAAACCGTAATATATTTTGAATACGTTGACTTAGAAGTTTAATTTATGCACAGTTTCAAGACGCTATAGCCTGAGTATGTGGTATGAATTTTAAATTCATGCCTCCACGTAGTCCTGACAAAAAGGTCTTGACAGAGAGACAGACAAACAGACGGACAACGAAGTGATCCTATAAGGATTCCGGTTTTTTCTTCTGAGGTATGGAACTCTAAAAACAATTTATCTTAATACCTATACATATGAATTCATTTTAGTGATTAATTTTTTAATAGGTAAGAAAAGTGTATAAAAAGGAAATTCATTTATTTTTACAGAATTATATTGAACATCATCTGTCGCAAAAATGTATTATTCCAAAATAATTTGCGCTACTTTTTTGACTCTCATTATCTTGGACTCATCTTTTGGTAAGTTTATAAGTTGCTAATTTATCAACATGACTGTTTTTTGTAAAAAAAATTTATCAAAGTAAATGAATTCATTTACTATTTTAAATAAATAAATTTATTTATTCAAGAATCAATAACTTATATTGGTCAGTTCGACAGACTTATCCTAGGGTTAGTAAATTCATATTATGGCATTATCAATAAATCATCCATCATTATATCATTATGTGTTAGCTGAATAACAAATAAATTTTGCAGTATATTTATTATTCAGCCCTCGAGATTGTCATTGGTCATTGGTCGATCTCCAGTGACGTCACCCAGTACGACCAATGGCAATTTGCATCAAGGCTGTCTCAGCGCTGTTCTCGACGCTGTTAGCTTATAGAATTGTAGGTACAGCGATATCATACAACAATGATTAATATAGAAGCAGTCTAACCTACTCGCGTCATACACATATCGAAGAGTCCAATCGGCTTTTTTTTAATGTACAGCGATATCATACAACAATGATTAATATAGAAGCAGTCTAACCTACTCGCTGTCATACACATGTCGAAGAGTCCAATCGGCTTTTTTTTTAAATATTTTTTATCTTTTTTTAGCGGCTTGCGGTGGTGACCCGAACGCTGTAGCTACGCCCAGTGGGCAATGCAATAACAAAAACTGTGTACGATGCAACACTGATGTGTGCACCGCGGTTTGTGAATACGGGGGCTGCTCGTGCAAACCTGGCTACAGATTCAATGGCTCTAAATGCGTCAGCCCTAGCCAATGCTAGGGAGCTTTGATTGTTATGTACCTATCTAAATGTTTTATTGATTTGACAAAATATTCTTAATGTTGTGTAACATATTTATAGTCACAATGTTCGCCACAAACTTCTCTGATACAGCTTGACCGATTCCTTTGAAATTTTTTGTGCATAATAATATAGTTATATAAGATCCGGCCTACTTAATTTTCTTTACTTTGTTTTTTTTTTGATAATTTATTTTATTATGATTTGGCATTGAAAAATAAATATATTTTTCAACACACTTATTCATAAAGTTGCTCTAATTTCACTGCAATTAGGCACATAATGGCGCCTATAATCAAACTGTGACTTTGTTCTTTGCTATACTTTGCTATAATTCACTAGTGAGTTACTCATAGCTTTTAGTAAATTTTATTGGTTGATTTAAATTTAATTTAATTGGATGAGTTAAAAACTGGTGTTCTTAAAAAAAATTCGTTATATTAAAATCATGTTCAATGGTACAAATAAATTAATATACCACTGCTTGCTTATTTTATGCAACTTCGTATTTAAAAGGATAATTTCAACTTGCATGTCTTTAATGAACACAACTATGCCATCAAAACCAGTTAATTACATTTTACCAACTGCACATTTACTAATTGTTTCTCTATATAAACTTTTTATCTATGCAGGTACTAAATAGAGTTAATGAAACTATCGCATAATAAAGGTTCTTAATAAAAAATATGTGCAGTTTTATCGACTATTTATCTAATCTCATAAAATAGTTAACATAATTTGCAATTGTAAATTATGGAAAAAGCGCTAGCTGAGTTAATTTTGCCGGGAATTCAAAGTTTTGTTTCATTTGAGGGTACCTCGATTTATCAAACTATTGATCTAGGTAAAATGTCTATATAGACATCATTTATAGGATTTGGCCACTCTCCCGGTTGACCTCGATGGGGGGAATTCTTTGATGCCTGAACCAGCAGGTTTGTATAGGTATATTCTGTACTTGTCTTTTATAATTTAATTAAGACTTTTTTTTCTTTATTTATTGAAATACATAACATTACAGTAGTTATTATATCATAGAAGCACCCATAAGACCTGTATAGGTTTATCTTGGGAGTGAGTGTTGAATTTTAATTTACATAAATAACAATAATTACATACTTATCAACAAACATAAGTAAGTTTCACCGGTGATAAGAAATACCTACATAATAAGTGCAGAGTAGGTAGGTGTATCAAGGCTTTCGAACGTAAACCGGTTTTTGTTTACAATCGATGCAATGACTATTCATACTATTTGCATTTTGTAGAAGAATAAGTACCTAAATTAAACTCGTGCATTAAAGGATAATTGTAGGAAGTTTAACGTAGATAAATAATGTAGAAGTAAGTAAAGAGATATTATTAATAGTTTTCAATAAACAAACAAAAGACTAAAAAGGGACCTTTCCCCTCTCCCTCACCGCCGGCTCGTGTCCTGTGACTTACTACCAACTTTCAAAACTACATCTTTAATTTTCCCGCGCTAGAAATTGAATCTAGAGATCATTGAACTTACACGAGTGTGATGATAACAAACGAAGACATTCAAAAAGCATACATTTCATTAGACGAATAATAATCAGCTTTGTTGATACATACAATACAGGTGGGTACGTTACTTACGTACCTACTTTGTACCATCGTATCTGCAACGTAAGACTGCCGAATAAAGTCGCAAACGTATTTCTTTACCAGAATTTCCTTATATTTTTGGCTCTGCTGTGCAATTCTCTAATGCGGCGTCCTACATGAGCAATTTGGAAGCGAACGCGAAGTGGGGCGATTAGGCGCGAAAACTACAAACAGTCAATATGCATTGTAGTGGCCAAATGTCTGCATGTCCCAGTGCGGCGCGACGCGATTCGAAGCGAACGCGATCAGTTGGCTTGATATTGTCACATGAATTGACGCGGGAGTGGTTGTTTGAATTCCATTTTATTGGACTGTGGTGTGTAGTGGCGGGCACGCAGTACAGCCCGCCGGCCGCAGCGCATTAGATTTGCGTGAAATCGCATAGAATCGCTTCGCAATTCTGTTCGCTTTGAATCGCCAACGTAGGACGTCACCTAAGCGTTCAGCGTCGACCGCAGCCGCTGCGACAACTTTGATACAGATTGTCATTGGTCGGATTCGGTGACGTCACTGGAGATTGACCATTGACACTGTATGCATAGAGAATTGTGCAGCTGCAGCTGATACCTAATCGTAGGATCGTCTTTCCGTAAACTGCATATAACTGAACCACCTGACCCTCGATTCTACTAAAGCAAAACCACTATCATACCACAGACATTGCAAACAATGGCATTAAATTTTAGACTTTATGATTATACTTTAAAGTCCAAAATGAAATGAAAAGTTTTATTACACTTTGTCATTCACTCTAGACTTTATGACATTGCTTTAAAATCTAAAATTAAATGGATTTTTAGCAATGTCTGTGGTGTGACAGTTTTGCGTTAGCAGAATCTAGGTCCTGCTGGTGTACCGCATGCACTCGCAACTGGTGCATGCTTAATGCGGATGACTTGATGAAACATAGCTAATAAAATTAAACACCTAACATGCAACAAAAGTCGCATTGTAACGTTGGAACCCCACTCGGATGTTTAGATAGGACTTAGGAGTAAGTAGACACAGAATAATATTTGGAGATCTGGTGCAATGCGCGCCCCTCTTTACCGAGTCAATATGGATATGAAGACACTGTGACTCCCACACCAGAGGCGGCCATGTCAAGAGAGATGGGCTAAACTACTGGTGTTTAGAGTGGATTCACATCTGTATAGTACTGGTGCCGAAATGTAAGGGCTAATACGGCTTTCTGTTCTGAATATCTCACCAGGGAATCGCAATTCGATTACTAATATTCTTTAAAAATACGGATATAATATATACTTCTGATCGTTTATTGGAATACATTATACAGATAGATGTAATGTAAGTACAGACAGTGTGCTTATAACAGTAATGGTGGTCTCATCATGATGCTGACGACAACTGCATATCGAACAGTAATCACCACGGCATATGTGGTGTTTTGTTTCTCACAACTGTTCAATTGTTTCATAAACAAAAGTATATACTAGAATTTGAAAATAAGTCTTCATTCAGAAACAAAACACCACACATGCCAGGGCGATTTCTGTTCGATACGCAGTCGACTTCAGCATCAAAAGTAGATGATCAGTGTGATCACTTTGGTTTCAAAAAGAGTTTTCAAGTAGGTAACTCATTTCTTAAGTCCGTTACCAACCCAGACAGCAGTTGCAGACGACGTGTCACCGCGTCTTGTCGCAGCAGACAGCTCCATGTTACCTGGAGTGGGCAATGGTTTTTAACCCAACTGCAAACGGCAGCACCGTATTCCAGTTACTTCTGTCTGATATATTTCTGTGTGATGTACGGTCGGACGACACGTCACGACTACCCACGGCATATAACAGCAAGTCACCAACTGCTGCTGTCTGCGGTCGGCTCTACGAATTTTTACCTCTAATGAAAGTTCTGTTTAACTGCGTTGCGGGCTCTATGAAATTTTCGACTAAAATAAGAATACATTTTTCATAAGGTTTTCGTGTTGAGTACGGAACCCTAAGGGCAATCTCTAGGCATTACGCAGTTGGTACCATTGTACTTGAAGCCAAGTTTACACGAGCAGCCCCACCGTATACAAATTCTGGGGCATATAGGGGTGTCGCATCGTACACAGGGTTTGTTATTGCATTCATCAGGACCTGTAGGCCTTGCGTTCTTATCACCGCCACAGTCCGCTAAAAAATAAATAAAAAAACACACAAGAATATTAACAAAAAAAACGACTGCGCCTGTGAAGAAACCTACTAAAACCATTACTTACTAGAAATTTGAAAAAAAAACAGTTTTCGTGCTCTCTAAATTTCAAAACTCCTACATATCAAAAGGCCGAATTTCAAGATACACCATTAAAAATTCCTTTTAGGAATTATCATTAAAAGAAAGAAAAAAATATCAAGTTACTTACAATAATTTTTTTATTTATAAATGCAATCACATGCACGACAATAATAATAAGTAGGAGTAACAGCAATTTTTTAAAAAAAAAAGAACCTTACCGAAAGATGATTCCACGATTAAAAGAGTAAAAAAAGTAACGAAAAATATTCTCAAGAAATACATTTCTGTGACAGTAGGTTTACTGAAATACTAGAAAGGAAGGAATTTTCCTTTTATACCTTTCTATTAAACTAATTTATTATTCTGCTAACTAAAACGTTTTTTTTAATTGTCTTCGAACGTCGTCAATGTCACCATACTAGTGCTAGCATTTAATTGAGCTAGAGTTGGTTTCGTCATGATTACTACGCTCGGCTATCGGCTTCTATATTTTCGGCCAGGACGTTTCGTATAAGTCAATTTTTTTTTTTTTGGCGTGATTATGTTAGACTCGTATCAACTAAAATCGCATGCTGTCTCGGTCTCAATTTCCGAGGTGAAAGGTTTACCAGCATTTCGGGCGTACACCAGATGACTCTGGGTCATCTACGCCCTAGGGTGAGGGAAGCACGGTGACCTCAAAGGACCACGGTGATAGACGGAGATGCATTGTAGGTGGAGCCTGTTAGAGTAACTTACAGGGCCTCGATTCTGTTAAAGCAAAACCACTGTCATTTTGTCAACAACCCATTTTTTTTTTTCAACCAAAAAGAATGGGTTGTTGAGTTCAGACGGCAGTGCCTTCATGGAAAATGTTGAACATCAGCCAATTTTTTTTTCATACCACTTAGGTGGCAGACAAACGCACGGCCCACCGGATGGAAAGTGGTAACCGTGGCCTATGGAGTGTGTAACACCAGAGAAGCCACACTCGTGCTGCCGACCCTGTAAGCACAGAGTTTCTGTGCCGTCAGTGTAGAGGACAAAGCAGGACAAGCCTTTAGCCATCCCATTTAGCTCTGGCTACCCTACTCACCGCTGGGAACACAACAAGAAGTTATTATAACCGCGGTATTCTGTAGGGCGGAGGTATTTAACCAGTTGGACTGCGGAAAAGTGGACTTCAGACTCGGAGGTGAAAGCTCCAAATGCAACTGGTATGGAGGCTAAACGCTAGAATGAAAAATAATCCACTTTATATTTAGGCTTTGACAATTTATTTTTGCGAAACTAAAATAGACATCCCAGAGGTCACCTCTTGAAGCTGGGTTTCATTTTTTTTAAATAACAAACCACATAGGGACTTCTTAAGTAATAGAGTTGTCAAAGCAAGGAATAAACTGCCAGAAGACGTAATATCTTCATGGAATGTGAACCAATTTAAAAAAAAACAAATCAAATCTGAAATCTCAAGTGAAAGCTGGGGGAGGATAACAGGTTATCTAGGCATTATCAGTTAAATCATCTGCTGTCTTATAAATAAATAAATTATAAAAACCTATAGCCTAGTGGTATGGGTAACGGACTGCTGAAACGAGGTCTCGGGTTCGATCCCAGGTTTTACCATGGCACACACCAATGACTTTTCGATGCTTTTCGAAGTTATGTGTGTATTTATCGCAGGTTTATAAGTGCCTGGTTAATGGCAATAGGCTCGCCACCTATTACCTACGGACCTAAACAAAATGTGGGTGCTAGCACCTCTGCCTACCCCTTCGGGGATATAGGCATGAGTTTATGTTATGTTATGTTATAAAAACATAACATAACATAAACTCATGCCACCCTCTGCGGGGGTGGACCATATTTTCCCTATGACTCGTGGGAACGCAATGATGATTCCAAAAATTTATCATCCGCATGGCGGCGACGCGGTACGCCACCCGTCACGTCTCGTTTCCAGTGGGGGCGAAAAGTGGCTCACGGAGAGCCGTTTTGCTACGTTGAATGTTGGAGGAGGAATGGAAGAAAAAATGAATGATGTTTGTAAGATGATGGATGAAAGAAGGATTGATGTGCTTTGTGTGAATGAGACGAAGAGGAAAGGATGTGACACCACCAAGCACGGACCCTACACCGCGTACTGGTCGGGAGTACCCAATACCGACAGAGCTTGCCAGGGAGTTGGTGTCATCCTATCTGCTAGAATGGCTGAGTGTGTGAATATATTCGAATGTGTGAATGCTAGACTGATGTGGATGAGAATGAAAGTGGGACTCACTCGTATTTTTGTCGTAGGGGTTTATGCTCCTGTAGACTCCGGTACGAATACGTCCCAGGAAGTACAAGAAGAAAGAGAACAGTTTTGGGAGAGTTTAAGAGATGTATTAAGAGAATGTAAGGATAATGAAAGAATAATAATGCTAGGTGATTTTAATGGATGGGTAGGACTGAAATGAGATGGATTTGAAAGGGTTCTTGGCAAGTACGGAGATGAACGAGTGAACGAAAATGGTAAAGGTTTGCTTGAAGTATGTTTGGAATGGAACCTTTGTGTGTCAAACACGATGTTTCGACATAAAAGGATTCATATGTATACAAGAGAAGCGAAGAATGTCAGTAAAAGTATGATTGATTTTGTAATAGTGGATGAAAGATTGAGAAAAAATATTCTAGACGCTAGGGTATATCGCGGTGTGGGTATCCATACAGATCACTTTTTGGTTATGTGCCGTATAAGTGATCTCTTTAAAGGATGGAGACGTAGAAGGCGTGAGCCCATAAGTGTTCTAGAAAGAATAAAAGTAGAAAATTTGCAAGAAGATAAAGTGAGAGAGGAGTATGGAAGCAAATTAACTGAAAGGTTTCATGATCTTGATAGTATTTGTGAGATTGAGGAGTTATGGAAGGTATTCAAAGATGAGATTGTGAGTGTGGCTTCCCAAGTATGTGGTATAAGTAAAAGAAGTAAAGTGCAAAAGGTGAAGCATGCATGGTGGGATAAAGAAGTGCAAAAGTTGGTATGTGAGAAAAAGAAAGCGTGGCTTGACTGGCTCTCAGTCAGAGCTAATGAGAGAATGCAGCAAGCTACAATTGAGAATGTGGATGAAGCGAAAGATAAATATAGAAGACTGAAAGGGATAGTGAAAGGAGTGATTGCTAGAAAGAAAAAGGAACAAAAAGACGTGTTTGATGAAAGGTTATCTGAGGATTTCCAGACGAACATTAAGTTCTTTTGGAAGTCCATTCGTTTAGCCAGAGGAGAAACACAGAGCTCCGAGCTGAACGCTATTAGAGACCAGAATGGAAGTATTGTAAAAGGTGAGGAATGTGTGTTAAAAAGATGGCAGGACTATTTTGAAAGTTTGTTTGAAAGAGAGGATGGTGTACATGCACTAACCTTGGTGATGGATGACTATGTTGATGCTGATAAAAGTGGTATTAGTATGAATGAAGTTGTGAGTGCATTAAGAAGTATGAAAGCTGGTAAAGCAGCGGGATATGATAAGGTGACAGTCGAGATGCTGAAGGCTGGACAGGGCCTTGTAGCAAGTCAGTTGTGCCGCCTTTTCAACATATGTTGGGTTAGCGGTCGTGTACCAAGTGATTGGTGTAAGGCCGTTATAGTTCCACTTTACAAAGGAAAGGGCTCGCATCAAGACTGCAAAAACTACAGGGGCATTAGCCTACTCAGCGTCGTCGGCAAACTGTATGCGAAAGTGTTGATTGAGAGAGTTATGAAAGAAACCGATGAGAAAATATGGGATGCACAAGCGGGTTTTAGAAAGGGAATGGGATGTACGGATCAGGTCTTTTCATTGCGAAGCATAGCCGAGAAATTTTTGGCCAAGAGTCAAAAGGTCTATTGCGCATTTGTGGATTTGGAAAAGGCCTATGACAAAGTGGTGAGGAATGAACTTTGGTCGGTACTGTCTATGTATGGGGTGAGCAGCAACCTTATTCGAGCTGTGAAGTCTCTCTATGAGGACTCCAGAGCTTGCGTGAGGATACATGGGTCATACACTGAATGGTTTAGTATCCAAAAGGGGGTTAGACAGGGATGTGTAGCGCCACCATGACTGTTTAACTTATTCATGGACAGTTGTTTGCAAGATTTGAAAGATAAAGAATGTGGTTTAAAAATGAAGAATTTACTCGTCAAATGTCTTCTTTATGCTGATGATCAGGTTTTACTGGCGTCATCGGCAGATGAGTTGCAGGAGATGGTAACAACTATGCATGAAGCTTTTGAGAGGAAAGGAATGAAAGTGAATGTTAGTAAGACAAAAGTTATGGTTTTTGAAAGAGATGAATGCGTGACAGAGTGTAGGATTTGTATAGATGGAGAAAAAGTGGAACAAGTGAATGAGTTCATATATTTGGGAACATTGTTTACGAGAGATGGAAAGCATGAAGAAGATGTTGAAAGGAGAGTGATGGCTGGAAATAGAGTGAATGGGGCACTACACAACTTTATGAGCAGCCGGAAAGTGTCCGAAAAGGCACGACTGGCTGTACATGGAGGAGTATTGGTGCCGACTCTTATGTATGGTAGTGAAAGTTGGGTGTGGCAGAAAAAGCATCAGAGTAGAGTGAATGCAGTAGAAATGCGTGCGTTGCGAAGTATGTGTGGCTTGACCTTGAAAGATAGAGTGAGAAATAGCGTGATAAGAGAACGATGTGGAGTGATAGAAGATGTAGTGATGAGAATTGAGAGAGGAATGTTGAGATGGTTTGGTCATGTTGAGAGAATGAATGAAAGAAGACTAACGAAACAGGTGTATGAGGCGAGTGTGGATGGTACCGTCGGAAGGGGAAGACCTAGGCGCACATACCTGGACCAAATCGGGGAAGTTTTAGAAAAGGGGCAGGTCAGGAGTACTCTAAACCGACGAGCATGCATGAAGAATGTAATGAGAGTGAATGAAGCGAGAGTAATATGTCAGGATCGTAGCAAATGGAGATCCGTGATCTCTGCCTACCCCTATGGGAGACAGGCGTGATTTTATGTATGTATGTATGTATGTATGTTATAAAAACAAAAAATACCTACCATAAATTTATTAACCATATTCTTTTGTGAGCCAATAAATTGAATTTGCATCAATATGTAGTTATATAAATAATGTGATTAATAAAAATCGTAATAAAAAAAAGGAAAATAATGTGAACCAAAGTAATACACCCAGCCCTAGTCATGTCAAACTATCGTGTCTGTAATCGGTGCTCAGCCTTAGTTACAGCAGATTTAGCATGTTTTTGCTCATCACAATGATCTCAATCCAATTTAAACAGTATAAAATTAAAATTAAATTAAATAACCTTTTTGCTGGAGCGCCTGTAAACCAGCTTGACCCCTTCGACTCGGTACAAAGACGGGCGTTGAGGCCGTAGTGTGGATCCTCTTAGCCTTAGGAGGGACTTTGCCTCGCTATGTGTGTTCTACCGCCTATACAATGGTTTGTGCTCAGATAAATTGTTTGACATGTCGCCCACAGCTACATTCTATCATCACACCTATCGCCATAGGCAGGGAATTCATCCTCACACATTGCGAATTGAGACGGTGCGCACTGTGCGGTATGAAAGAAACTTCATCCCACGCACACTCAAGCTGAGGAATGATCTCCCAGCTGCGGTTTCCCAAGCGCCTACAATATGGGGTTCTACAATATGGGGTTCTTCAAGAGAGGCATTAGAAGGTTTCTTCGTGGTCGGCAGCGCGAGTGTAACACCCCTGGCGTTGCATACGTCCATAGGTCACGGTAACCACTTCCCATTAGGTACTAAGTGGTATATAAAAAAAAAGTTGTCTACTGAAATAGGTTTGAATAGAAAAAAATAGAAAGTAGGTATAGAAAGATTATAATGTTCAATTTATTCAATAAGATGGGTACAATACATAAACCTACAGAATACCACGGCCATAATAACCTCGTGTTGTGTTCCCGGCGGTGAGTAGGGTAGCCAGAGCTCACTGGAGAGCTTTTGTGCTTTTGTGTTCTGCACTCAAGGCACAGAAAATCTCTGTTCTTACAGGGTCGGCAGCACGGGTATGACTCCACTGGTGTTACACATGTTCATAGGTCACAGTAACCACTTTTCATCAGGTGGGCAGTGTGCTTTTCTGCCACCTAAGTTGTATAAAAAAGAAACCTAAATTTAATTCAAAACTAAAAACTATTATAAGGTACTAAAATAAATAATGTGCATCTTGCTCTGGATAGGAGAACCTGCTTCTGCTAAGGTGGCAGGAGGCTCCAGCTGTCACTCTCAGGGCTACGCTCATGTCTCTCCCCAAGTCACCTCCGCACATAGCGGACCATAAGGTATGAAAAATACCATAGTCTCGCGCCTCCTCTTTCTTCTCAAGCATTAGTTGCTCGTAGAAGGAGGAGCGATGCGCCGAATAAGAACTCCCACTAGGACCGTCAGTTGAACCCACCTCGGCTTTTCCCACTTATCTAAACACACCAACTTGACTTCACCTTGCCTAATGGTCAGCTATAGGCAAAATTTCAGGAAAGAGGGTCACCATTACTGACACTAAGTACCTAATGTTACAATGGTGGCACTCAGCTTGGCGGCCTCATCAGATGCTTTTTCACGCCCCGCGCATAAAGGACCCGGAACTGTAGGAAGAAGGAAACACGTCGGTCACCGTGTGCAGCCCTGAATTCTTGCTCACATCATAGTGATGGCACTCAGACATTGGCTTTTTCCGGATTGCACACAGGTAAGCTCTGAACCACGTGTACCCGGAGATCACCTGCGTCAGTTGGTACGAGAGGTACCCGTAAGGCCATACTCGTTGTAGGTCAAGTACCGTACTTATCTAACTACTTAAAATACTTAATAACATTTTCAATTCGGCCATAATATCTATTTCGTTTCTCTTCGCATTTACACACTAATCTACTTTATTTAAATATTATCACGAAACAAAAATAGTACTATGTAAATAGGCACAATTTTAATTATTTCTTACAGTCGGGCGACACAGCGCTACTTGCGCGGGGCATCTATACCTAAGGGATACAGGAGAAGCAAGGGGCGCAGTGGTCGGCGAGCGCAAACTCACGTAGTTTGCGTTCTCCTAATCTGAAGGATTTTGTTGGCAACATACCCCATGTTGCCAACAAAATCCTGACTTCATAAAGGAGGATGGTTCTCAATACATCGGAACCTTTTTTTTATTTCATGTACAGATATCGTCAACCGATTTTAACTAAATTTTTCAAAAAACCATTTAGATGGCAATGCATTATTAATATAGGACCATGGAGCAGTTATGTATGGGATCGCTGCAATGAGTCTCCTATCCACCAACAGGCCCTCGATTCCGCTAATTTTATGTCAGGTCAAAGCCAAAGACACTGCAAAAAATGACATTTAAATTTGGACTTCAATCATGTTTTTAAAGTCTAAAATTAAATGGCTTCTTCTAAAGTGGATTTTGGACTTTAATTGTACATTTATAAAGTGTAAAACTTAAGGGCATTTTTTGCAGTGTCAGTGGTATGACTGGGTATGACAGTGGTTTTACCGTTTTACATACCGTGTGACAATGGTGACACTCAGCTTGACGGCCTTATCATATGCTTTTTCACGCCCCGCTTAAAGGACCCGGGACTGTAGGAAGAAGGAAACACGTGAGCTGGTAATGAATTCCAGGCCTTAATGGTGCGACAGAGGAAAGAGTCTCCGAACCGCTTGGTTCTTGATCGGATGTTTTGCACCGTGTGCGGATGACATCTAAGACCTGCACGCGTTGTCCTGTGTAGGAAAGGGGAGGGTGGGACTAATTGGAAGAGCTCATCGGAACACTCCCCATGGTACAGACGGTAAAATACAGCCATGGACGCAACATCTCTACGCAGCTGTAAAGGTTCTAGGGTGTTCGTGATCTCGGGATTCCCAATTATGCGGATCGCACGTCGCTGCAACCTGTCGAGAGCATCTAGAAAGTACTTTGCTGAACCATCCCAGAGATGCGAGCAGTACTCCACACAGGAGCGAATTTGTGTCTTGTATAGAAGACACCGCTGCTCCGGCGTGAAAAATCGTCTCACTCTGTTCAGGACTCCGAGTTTTCGTGAGGCTGTTTTGATGATGCTTTCGATGTAGTTTTTGTTATTTAGGTTGCAGCGAACATCCATACCTAGGATATTGAGATTGTCCTGCAGCGGCAGTGGCGTGCTCTGAAGAGTGGGGAGGGGAAGGAAAGAAGATACTTTTGCTGTAAACGCACATGCCTGCGTCTTCTTGGCATTGAACTCAACCAGGTTCTCAGAGCCCCATTGAGAAATGTGATTCAGGACCCCGTCAAGCTCAGTGACAAGAAGCTGCCTTTTCTCTGCGATATCTGACTGCTTGGCCGCTGGATGTCCATGATAACTCCCATGTAAAGTGCCATCGTCTGCATAACAATGAACATTGCCGGTAGACAGCATGTCGTTGATATGCAGAAGAAAGAGAGTGGGTGATAAGACGGACCCCTGGGGCACGCCAGCATTAACCTGCAGAAACTCTGAAGCTCGTCCGTCACAAAGGACGCGAATACGGCGCCCCTGCAGGAAGCTAGCAACCCAGTTGCACAGCCTAGAAGGCAGACCAAAGGCAGGTAGCTTAGAAAGAAGCGATTTGTGCCAGACTCTATCGAAAGCTTTGGCGATGTCAAGACTAATTGCCAGTGACTCGCCGTGCTTGTCCATAGCCTCACCCCAAAGATGGGTAACGTATGCTAGAAGATCACCCGTTGACCGTTTCGGTCTGAAGCCATATTGCCGGTCATTAATTAAGGAGTGATCCTCTAGGTGCCGCATGAGCTGTTTGTTAATTATGTGCTCAAACACTTTGCACAGCACTGAGGTGACGGCTATGGGTCGATAGTTGGCTGGCTCCGGGCGATCCCCCTTCTTGGGAATCGGCTGAACATTCGCCTCTTTCCAAGGCAAAGGCACTGTACCCGAACTGTAGGATAGCCGGTACAGGCGCGTAAGCATTGGAGACAACTCCGCTGCACATTTTTTCAAAACTACCGCTGGAATACCATCCGGACCACTGGCTTTCCGGACATCGAGTGATTGCAGCACTGCACGGACATCGCGTTGCCTGATATGGATATCAGGCATCGCGTGGTCACTGTCGGGTAGTGTTGGTGGCTGCGTACCACAATCATCGATTCGGGAGTTGGCCGCAAAGAGATTAGCCAGCAGATTTGCCTTCTCTTGCGAGTCATGGGCCAGGGATCCATCAGGGTTACGCAGCGGAGGCAGCGAAGGCTGACAGAAGTTGGCTTGCACGGCTTTAGCCAGTCGCCAGTAGCCACGGCTTCCCGTGGGATGCATCACTAGCTCTTGACCAAGCCGCGCTATGCGCAGGGCATCCGCTCTGACATAGGCCCTTCTACAGACCTTTGTGGCTCTGTTGTACGCTGCCTTGAAGTGGCCCAGATTGGGATGGCGCGTGGCGCGCGCCCTTACCCAAGCGCGGTACGCAGACTGTTTTTGTTCAACAGCTTCCGCGCACTCGCGCCCGAACCAAGGGCGCACCCCGCGGTCACCGGTGACATCGGTGTATGAGATATAGTATTCCATACCCAGACCGATCTCACCGGCGACAGCAGTAGCACAATCCGATGGGTTCTTACCTTCAAAGCAGCGCTCAACCCACGGGATGGACGCAAAATAGTCACGAAGTCCATCCCAGTCCGCTGACGAGTAGTGCCAGAGACGCCGCTTCCCCTGCACGGGTCGTGGGGGCGCCATAATAGGCACCGTGGAACAGACCAGGCAGTGGTCAGAGTTGCCTAACGCGGCTCGCACCGATACACTGTACCGGTCCGGATCACTCGTCAGCAGAAGGTCTAGCAGAGAAGGTGCTTGGCCCGACCTTCTTGGTATCCTAGTGACCTCGTGCACCAATTGGGTCAGGCCGTGCGCCAGAGCAAATGCGTGGGCGGCTCTTCCCGCATGGTCTGTTTTGGAGGAGCCCAACCAGATCTCGTGGTGGGCGTTAAAATCCCCCAAAAATACCATTTCGGCATTCGGAAATCGCTCCTGCGCATCATCTGCCGCCTGACTCAGATATTCAAAGAGTCGAGTTGTCTCAGCATCTCCTGTATGGGAACGGTAGAGGCACACATAGATCTGACTCGTAGGGCCATGGTCTACGTGTACCCAAAGGACGGAGAAGGATGGGTCCTCTAGGCAGCGCAAACGGCGACAGCAAACATCCGCCCTAACAAACACGCACACCCCGGCTTTTGCACGAAAACTTTCCTCAAGAACATAGCCAGGGTAGAGCAAGTAGGTCGTGTCGTCAGGGCGGTGTATTTGCGTCTCCGTTAGAAAAAACATGGCAGGTTTCGCCGTCTCTAGGTGTTGGTGGACGGCGTTGAGGTTTGCATGGAGCCCACAGATGTTAGTGGACTCCACCTCAAATAGCAAGCTTTTGGGAGTGTGACGAGCCGCTGTGTTGCCTTTTTCTATAAATTGCGCTGCCATGAGTTTGGGTGGGAGAAGGCGTGAAAAAAAGAAGTGATTGCCGCCGCAGCACCGTGTGACAAAGCGCGGGATATTGGTTTTATCTATGAATGTGAGGCATGGCGAGAGCCGACGCGCCGAACGGAAGGGCCCCCGTACCCCCCCGAGTATGGTCGCCGGGCTCCCAAATCCGGTCACCAACCAGCACGACGAACCATATCGGGATTATGCGCGGCCTGGTGAGGCAGCCTCCCAAGGTGGTTAACCCCAGTTGGGCCCCTGTACTATACCGCGGGCGGCCAGCGGCACCACCGTTTCTACAGGTCTCCCTGTTCGGCGCATCGCCCCGCGCCATCCCCACTAGACTACGCCAAGACCCACTGGTCCCACTAGTGCTGCGACAACCACCACCTCTGCCCGGCTATGCACATGCTGACCCCTGAACACAATCCAACCGAGATTGAATTGCTATGGAGGGTTTTTCGCAATAGTGCACGGTGGTACCTACCCGGTCGAAACTTGAGACAAATTTGTGCCACCAAGTTTCTACCACCAGTGACCAGACCTGGAGGCGGACATTTGTTGCAGAAGCGGCGAGTCTCGGAATGATTTTAAGCGAAATGAAGTGTGAATTTCAAGACCTACAGAGATGTTGAGTTAGTGCTACACTGTGGACGCCCTCAAAACTAACTTGTTTGTAGTAGGTATTCAATACAAACATTTTTTTAGATATTCATGAGTAATATATAAGACCTTTAAGTTTTACCTTCGTGAACATTGGACTCAATACCCCATATTTAAAAAACAATTATCTGTCAATTACTATAAAATGTTGGATAATTATTTAAAATTAAAAATTTATTCAACATTCAATTTGGGCTAATTTGGCCACTATTCAAAAAATCAATTCAATTTGATAATTATTCGCAAATTATAACATTATATGAGTATCAAGATGTTTTCGAAGACTATAAAATACTAACTCACAGGAAAAACTGTTGCTATATAATGTAAACATATAGCTGAACTAAAACTAAATTAATGATAGGTATTATAGGTGCGTGTTTCTTACAACATCGATTCGGGTAAGACATAAATAAATCTCTACGGTGATGGAGATGGTGGATTTAACCAACTTATATCGACTATAACGAACGTGCGTACATTAAGAACAATTTGTTACCTATAATAAGGCCGAAGAGATTGTATGGTTGAAGCATTAATCTCAGGAACTACCGATACCGATGAAAATCGATTATTAGCCAAAAAGCCTATATCTCAAACAAAATGTCAAAGCCTAAAATTCTAAACTGACATTTGTATTTGACAAAAAGCAATGCATTTGTATTTGAAGGATTTGACTTGTCTCGTGCACGTTTATTATTAATTTATTTACGTCTCGTGCAATTCATGCATATACTTTGATCAAAATGTCGAAAAACATAAAGCATTTAGTAGTCGATACAGGAGCATTCATAAAGTCGAAAAAGTTACAAGACATCGGCGAAAATATATACACAGTTCAAGAGGTTATTGAAGAAGTAACATGTAAAGAGCAGCGCAGGCATCTCGTGGTCCTTCCTTACGATTTGCACGTCAAAGAAGTCTTCACAGAGAATATAAAATTTATTACGGACTTCGCCAAGAAGACAGGTGACTACAGGAGCCTCTCCGCCACAGATATCAAAGTCTTAGCGTTGACTTATCAAATGGAGAAAGAAATGGTTGGCACGGAACATCTGAAAACTGAACCAACTATGCAAAGAATCGTGAAAGTCACTGGAGTAGCCAATCGTGGCTCTAATACAAATGACAATGCCACGGCTGATTCAGGTTCTACCGTGAATGAAGAAACAGGAGAGAGTCTAAAAGAGAAGCCTTCCATTGTAAAAGATTCATCAGAATGTAAGTTAAATATAGAAACCGGTGAAGTTGAAAATTCAGATAACGGCACTGTTAGTGATGAAGATGAGATTGTAGAACAAATAAAAAATATTGACCTAAAGGATGAACAAGTCGATGAACTCATGGCTAAACTCTCAGATGAGGAGGAACACACAGAAAGCGAAGAAGACTCGGACAGTGATGGTGGAGAATGGATAACACCGGGAAATTTGGCAACTAAAAAAAAGGAATTAGAACTAGGAGAGTTTGAAGAAAAATCGGTAGAAGTAGCCTGCATCACGTTAGATTTTGCTATGCAAAATGTTCTGAAACAAATAGGGCTGAATGTAACAGCTGTAGACGGACGCATCATCAAACAACTACGCACATTTATATTTCGCTGCACAACCTGTTTTAAAACTACAAGTGTTATGACAAAGTTATTCTGTCCTAATTGTGGCCACGCTACACTTAGAAAGGTTGGTGTAAGTTATGATGAAGAAGGTAATCAGCATATTCACATAAACGGCCGTAAGCCATTGTCCGCCAAGGGTAAAAAGTTCAGTTTGCCAACTCCTAAAGGAGGCTTACACTTTCAGTACCCAATACTCACAGAAGATCAACACATCCACAAGAGGTTTGCCACTAAAACAGCAAGGAGCAAAACAAAGGCCCTAGACCCTGACTATACAGCGGGATTCTCACCATTTGCAACGAGAGATGTGAATTCCAGATCTGCAGTTTTAGGTATTAAAGCTAATAGGCAAGATGTCAAGAGCTGGATGAAAAGTCATTCTAAAGGAAAAAAATAACTCATATCGCCACTCTCGTGTGCTTCTATACGTTTAAAACTCTGGAACTGCCTTAGTATTAACGTTATTGGGATATTTACCATGTTGTATTGTTCCAATGGTTTTACCATGGCACACACCAATGACTTTTCGATGCTTTTCGAAATTATGCGTGTATTTTATTAGGAGGTAGCACACGGCGGTATTTCCGCCCAATTGAGCAGTCCGACTGGGGAGGTACCTCCGCCCTACAGAATACCGCGGTTATAATAACTTCGTGTTGTGTTCCCAGCGATGAGTAGGGTAGCCAGAGCTCACTGGAGAATTTATGCTGTCAGTGGGATAACTAAAGGCGTGTCCTGCTTTGTCCTCTGCACTGATGGCACAGAGACTTTGCTTACAGGGTCGGGAGCGCAATTGTGGCTTCTCTGGTGTTACACACGTCCATAGGCCACGGTAACCTTTCCATCAGGTGGGCCATGCGCTTGTCTGTCACCTAAGTGTTATAAAAAAAAAGTGGCAATAGGCTCGCCATCTATAACATTGGGACCTAAACATAAACTGGCGAAATGTGGGTGCAAGCGCCTCTGCCTACTCTTTGGGGATATAGGCGTAAGTTTATGTTATATATTGTTTCAGAGTTTCTGATATTTTGGCACTACAACATGGTAAATATCCCAATAACTTTAATACTAATGTGAATGACCATGATGTATTACTAAGCATGGTACAGAATGGGGATGTAACCACATACAGCAGAATTGATAAGGGGGTGCTCACTCTAGTAAATTATAGTTTCAGGTGACAGAAAACATTAGAAGCGAAAAATAATGTGATTTGAAGCTATTAGATGTACATACAATAGTCTATCTACACTATTTTATACAATAAAACTAAGATTTACTTCAAAATATGTTTTAATTTTCTTATGTTACTACTCATAGTTTAAAAATGCCCACTTATACATATAACAACAATTTAATATTATAGCACACTTTTAGTACATTATTTATTTTACAAGATATTATTGTTCATTTTTAGAAATGTTTTTCTCAATTAATTTGAAGACTGATTCCATGCATGAATACGATGTCATCTCGTGTTTTTCATGGCCTGAAAAAAAAATAAAGATCATGTTAGACACCTACACAAGTTACTTATAGGTATTTTGTATTTCCAAAACACCCGTGGTACCCGTTATGAGATTTTTTATGAAGCAAACTACCACATTTAATTTTTTTTTCTTTTCTATACTCCATTTGGTTTGGGTTCTAAAGTAATCTTGATGTGTCTCTTTTATATGTTTTATTTAAATACTCGTTTATTCATATTTTTCTGTTAAGAAACTCACTATAAAAAACTGAAATTGAACAGTTGGTTAGTTAGCCTAGTTACTTTAGTAAAGTCAGTGTAACTAAGTACAGTGAGTGCTACGTTTAAAGAACACAAGAACAAAGTGTCTTTTAATTTCAATAGAGACTATAAGAAAAGTGTCAATGGATACATTCTTAACTTGTAAGTGTTAGTAAATTAAGTTAAATTTAAATTACTTATTAGCCTCAAGGTCAAATTGTAATTGTATGAGTAATCGTTTAACAACGAGTGCATCATAATGAAAAAAAAAAAAAAAAAAAGTAGGTACCCTAACAGAAAGGAGTAGAGATCATGTTTTTGATTGTGCTGTGGAATTAGAACTGATCCTTAAGGATGACCGAGGATTGTTTCTGAAAAATATACAGCCTGTGCCACTTGGCCTGTATCTGGCAATTCATTTACATGTAGGTATTTTTAGATGATGTAACTACATGTTTTATTTTTGTATATTAATTAAATTTCAAATCAAATCATTTATATTCGCATAAGACAGGTACATAGGGTTGGTCAGTAGTTTACATAATATTTGCAGTGCTTTGCTTACCTTTGATAGGTGTGCAAATTTTAAAAAGTTAAATTACCATACAATATTAGAATGTCAAAAAAATATTAAATTTTACAGTAAAACAATAATAAGTATAGCATAATTAATAATATCAAGTATAACAATATTAATGTCAAAATATATGATTAATACCAACAATTAATACCTATGAATAAATATTATAAATTTGACTAAAAAAATGTCTTGATTGTGTTGGCATATTCACAAAATATATATTTGTAATACTGCGGAGACTTCAATTTTTTGGTTATTTAGGGGGAATGTGCGGTATTTCTTTAGTATTCATCTAGTGCCTACCTGCTGATACCCTAGGAATATCAAAATCTGGTGTAGTCATTGGTGTGTCTAGTGGTGACTGGCTTGATATCCAATTAATTGCTACCTGTAACATGATAAAAATATGTACAATCAATTTTTTTTTTATAATTTCTGATATGGTAAAGTGGTGTTGTCTGACAACAGCAGCTAAGTGAAGGAGAAGTTTCGTGAGAGTTTTGTTTAATCAATAAAAGCTGAGATGGGCTGATGTATCTCCTTAGACAATAAAACTTTGTTGTTGATACGATGTTACATAGAGGAGGTTTAAAAAAGTCCTTAAATTTAACATTATAATATATTTATGCCATCAATCAACATATGGGTTTGAAGTGTTTTAATGCAAACATACATATATATACATATAATCACGCCTCTATCCCCGGAAGGCTAGGCAGAGGTGAATTAACACCCACATTTCACCAATCATTGTATTCAGTCCCATGTAATAGGGGGTGAGCCTATAGTTTTTTTCCGGGCACTATTGTTGACTCGAGCCATGCATCTGAGGCAGAGTCTGGGCTGTATATATGTGTCTGATGTTAAACAGCCCAATCCTTTAATCACCTTGTACGACACCGCATGGGAAGAGATGGGGTAGTCCAAATTCTACTCTCCAATAAATTATGTTAAATAGAAATAAATCTTACCTCTTTCAAATATTTAGTTATTTTTATATTCGAATAAACATGTACTGAGTCTGTAAATGCAATAGCTTTGACTCTCTTCTCAAATTCCTGCTTTAACTGGTCCGCTAACGTGACAGTCAAGACTCCTCCATAACTGTGAGCTACAATTGCTATAGACGTAGCTTTAGTGTCCTGTACGTAAGTATTCCAAACGTATTTGGTATGTTCCTCTCCCGACCCACTGTGAGGTATCTTCTGGCCATTTGGAAGACAATTATCATTAGGATTTAACACCAGTACCCCATAATCCCTAGATAGGGCATTCTTAATATAAGGTATTTGAGTTCCCATGTTTAAGTTGTCATTGATTATTAACCTGTTTGATCAAGGAAAATAATTGATTCATTATTTTAAAAAAAACAATTCAAAAGCAATGTAGTCTTAGTAGAAGTATATCCTGGCTGAAGGAAATCTATCTATTTATATATATTTCAAAACTATTTAGGATAATTTATAAATGACAGTGAAACCCCAATGTACAATTCATAACAGGTGCACATAAAAGGTGCATGGTAAATGTGACTTTATTTTTACAATGAAAGGGGTCAATATGGTTCATCAACTTACGATCTAGCCCATTGTCCAGCACGAACAGCTCCAGATCCATGAATCAGTATGATCAACACATCTTTTTTATCATAGTCTTTAGAAGCAAAGATGAATGTGCCTTTACTACAATCCTTTGGTACAGGGAGTCTCGTCAGATTACAGTCTGATTCTAGTAAGTAGTATATATATTCTGTGACAGCATTGCCGAGCTCTTCATAGTGTGTCTGGCATTCCTGATGTTGGTTGCTGACATTAAATTGGAATGGCTCTTCTGTAGTTTGGCCATCAGCACCAATTTTCCTAAGTTGGCCCTCTGTTAAAAAACGAAATGGTCCTAATTAGATGTCCCAGATTTTATTTATTCAGTTTAGGCACATAAAGAGCACATATGTACGACAAAAATAATAAGTAATATAAATAATCCATTGGAAAATGATTCTTTTGCTGGAAGCAGCAGAGTCTGCTTATGCCTTCTGCTGCATATGGTCAGTCAGATGTAGCAGCTATGATTAGTGTGAAATCTGCAGTACTCAATACCACTTTACCTGCAAACCGGTACACTGGCTAATATTGACGAACGAGGAGGTAGAAAACGACGGTATTCCCGTCCGAATTGAGTAGTTCGACTGGGGAAGTACCTCCACCCTACAGAATACCACGGCTATAATAACCTCGTGTTGTGTTCCCAGTGGTGAGTAGGGTAGCCAGAGCTCACTGGAGAGTTTTTGTGCTGTCAGTGGGAAGACCAAAGGCTTGTCCTGATTTTGTGTTCTGCACTGAGGGTACATAAAATCTCTGTTCCTACAGGGTCGGCAGCATGGATGTGACTCCACTGGTGTTACACACGTCATAGGTCACGGTAACCACTTTCCATCAGGTGAGCCGTGTGCTTCTCTGCCACCTAAGTTGTATAAAAAATAAAAAACGAGGTTCTGTGAAAAAAAAACGTGACCAACAAACAAGAAATTTAATAAATTTGTAAAGAAGGTAGATAATGATTACCTGCATTAAAAGCGTAACCCAAATCTTTAATTGTTTTAATTGCGTCCATATTTTCCAATTTAGTTGCACAGTACGATGGGCCGGAAGCTCGTGACCGAAATCGTTTAGATATTGCGGACGCGAAAAATACTTGAAGTCGCCTCAAAGCTTTTTGTGACATGAAGTAAAAATTGATATAATGTGCATATGATATGAAGAGAAGCTAAGAAAGCTGCTAAGCGTCACCATATAAGGACGATACTGAGGAATAAAAATGAAAATAAAGTGTTAAATTTCAATACAAGAACTCCAACAAAAACAAACAAATTGTACCACAGAGAAGCGTTATAGATTTTTGTTCATTTTTGACATTTACATTTACGTTCAGAAATTGAAAATTATTGATCTTGTCCAATATACTCATCATCCTGTTGTGATTGTTATCCCCGATGTCATCCGAAGCTCGAGGTTCGTTTGATTTGATCTAGGATGCCACGGCACGCAGGCCATCGTAGATGGCGGAGTTCTTCACTCGATCTTTACACGTGCAGTATGACTTTACACATTCACTGCAGTATTCTTCTTCGTAACATTCAGCTTCTGTCGCTCTAGTAGCTCTAGTGCTTCACAGCCATATGAATCGATACCCCTAATGATATGCCCTTTCTAACTAAACGGTATTTTGGGGCCACCAATGCCCCCAGTCACTTCACAGGACTTGGTCCATGAGGTAGCAATTCATACTTGTCACCAGTTGCATGAAGTACAGATCCCAGGTACTAACACTGGCATCACTGATTCTAGTGTGCTAAGGGCAGGTGTATAATGAAACAACTTACTTATGCATACAATATATTTACAACACACAACATGTACTTACTACACAATACACATTTAATCATTATACCAATCTAAGAAGAGCAAACTGAATGACATGACTAATAAGAAAAATAATATGTACACCCTGAGTCCAGCATTTCTTTGGATAGCCTGTTTAATTTGTTCATTTGCATCTTTGACATTCTCTGTAGCCCCAACCACTGTATTTGATATTCTGTCTATATCTTGCTCTTGTTGTAGAATCTGAAAAGAAAAAAAAAAGTTAATGACATAAACTCTTACTGGTTCACTTAGTCTTTTTAAAATAAAGAAAATGGCTCCTGCTTGAGAGTTATTGTACATTGAGGTTGTTGAAGGTACATCGTTTGCTGTTGTATGTTTGCCTGAAGTCCGACAATAAATATTTTATTTTATTAAAAAACTAAATGGTATACCTTTTCAGTAAATATTTCCTGTAGCTCAGCGATATGCAGTACTTTACTCTCAATAACTTTAACCTCTTCTTGCATATTGTTGAGGTCATTTAGGAGTTGTGAATTTTCAGACTCAAACATCTGAAGCTCCTCGGCACTGAGCTCTTCATCAGCTAGTACGGCCACTTCATTCTCAGACAAATCCATCTTTTTGGGACTATCATTTTCTTCTATTTCAACTTCATTTCCTTCATTCTTTTTAAGCTCATTTTCTTCGTCTTTTTTTATTGCACTCACATTTTCTATAATTAATGACTGTGGAATGTTTGGCTTCGCATTTGGGAACTCTAACCGAGACAATTTACGTATATCCAGAGCTCTTTTTACTCTTAAAGCTTTGAGTTCGCTATGTATTTTACAGACAGCCTTCAAGTACATATCTATTTGGTCTGCTACTGCTTCCATATACTCTCTAAGCTGTGGACTTGCCGTAAGTTTCCGATTATCATTTCTAAATTCTTTCAATACATGTGAACAAGTATTGATTATTCTTTGAGCTCCAGTATCTATTTGATCTCGTTCAGTGTCAGTCATTTCATCTTCTGCAGAAACATTATTGAAAAAGCTTAAGTACTTTTCACGGTGCTCAAGCAGAAAGTCCCGTAATCTGGTGATTTGGGATAGGATATCTTTTGCTGTTACCATAAACGATGTTTTTGGTTTTGTTCGTAATATACGCTGTTTCTCTTCGCTATTGGGACTCTGAATGCCAAAAGCTTTATTCCTAGTCCTTACGGTTTTGATACATGCTTTAAATAAGGGAGTAATATCCATTTTGTAGATCACTGCTCCATAAATTTTATGAAGAAACAGAAATCGCGTACCCGTTTACAGCTGTGCAGACGTCAGAATTGTGAGAATTGTCAAACAAATATCAATTTTTTTTTTAAATTGATATTTACCACAGACGTATAAAGAGATTATCTTTCTATGATATTTACTTACTATTCGTTCGAATATATATGATATTATATACGTCCATTTAATGAAGGAATGCAATAATGTGCATTAGGCATAAAATATGAATAGGATGTAGGTATATATTTTCCATGTCAGTTCTTGTTCTTAGTCTACATATTATCGTAGCCCTAAGAAAAGACAGACTAAAAAAAGTCTGACAAATAAAAATTTTGCTCCATTCCGACTCGACCCGATGAGCCCAGTTGTGACTTAGGTAGTAAAGACATCAGGATTTTTCAACCCGTTGTCCCTAGGATAGGAGGAGATGTCAATATTTCACGGACCGAATGAAGATAGGAAGCTATTTTTTTATAATATCTAACTTAAGTAATATCAGTGGTAGAAACTTGGTGGCACAAATTTGTCTCAAGTTTCGACCGGGTAGGTACCACCGTGCACTATTGCGAAAAACCCTCCATAGCAATTCAATCTCGGTTGGATTGTGTTCAGGGGTCAGCATGTGCATAGCCGGGCAGAGGTGGTGGTTGTCGCAGCACTAGTGGGACCAGTGGGTCTTGGCGTAGTCTAGTGGGGATGGCGCGGGGCGATGCGCCGAACAGGGAGACCTGTAGAAACGGTGGTGCCGCTGGCCGCCCGCGGTATAGTACAGGGGCCCAACTGGGGTTAACCACCTTGGGAGGCTGCCTCACCAGGCCGCGCATAATCCCGATATGGTTCGTCGTGCCGGTTGGTGACCGGATTTGGGAGCCCGGCGACCATACTCGGGGGGGTACGGGGGCCCTTCCGTTCGGCGCGTCGGCTCTCGCCATGCCTCACATTCATAGATAAAACCAATATCCCGCGCTTTGTCACACGGTGCTGCGGCGGCAATCACTTCTTTTTTTCACGCCTTCTCCCACCCAAACTCATGGCAGCGCAATTTATAGAAAAAGGCAACACAGCGGCTCGTCACACTCCCAAAAGCTTGCTATTTGAGGTGGAGTCCACTAACATCTGTGGGCTCCATGCAAACCTCAACGCCGTCCACCAACACCTAGAGACGGCGAAACCTGCCATGTTTTTTCTAACGGAGACGCAAATACACCGCCCTGACGACACGACCTACTTGCTCTACCCTGGCTATGTTCTTGAGGAAAGTTTTCGTGCAAAAGCCGGGGTGTGCGTGTTTGTTAGGGCGGATGTTTGCTGTCGCCGTTTGCGCTGCCTAGAGGACCCATCCTTCTCCGTCCTTTGGGTACACGTAGACCATGGCCCTACGAGTCAGATCTATGTGTGCCTCTACCGTTCCCATACAGGAGATGCTGAGACAACTCGACTCTTTGAATATCTGAGTCAGGCGGCAGATGATGCGCAGGAGCGATTTCCGAATGCCGAAATGGTATTTTTGGGGGATTTTAACGCCCACCACGAGATCTGGTTGGGCTCCTCCAAAACAGACCATGCGGGAAGAGCCGCCCACGCATTTGCTCTGGCGCACGGCCTGACCCAATTGGTGCACGAGGTCACTAGGATACCAAGAAGGTCGGGCCAAGCACCTTCTCTGCTAGACCTTCTGCTGACGAGTGATCCGGACCGGTACAGTGTATCGGTGCGAGCCGCGTTAGGCAACTCTGACCACTGCCTGGTCTGTTCCACGGTGCCTATTATGGCGCCCCCACGACCCGTGCAGGGGAAGCGGCGTCTCTGGCACTACTCGTCAGCGGACTGGGATGGACTTCGTGACTATTTTGCGTCCATCCCGTGGGTTGAGCGCTGCTTTGAAGGTAAGAACCCATCGGATTGTGCTACTGCTGTCGCCGGTGAGATCGGTCTGGGTATGGAATACTATATCTCATACACCGATGTCACCGGTGACCGCGGGGTGCGCCCTTGGTTCGGGCGCGAATGCGCGGAAGCTGTTGAACAAAAACAGTCTGCGTACCGCGCTTGGGTAAGGGCGCGCGCCACGCGCACTTCAAGGCAGCGTACAACAGAGCCACAAAGGTCTGTAGAAGGGCCTATGTCAGAGCGGATGCCCTGCGCATAGCGCGGCTTGGTCAAGAGCTAGTGATGCATCCCACGGGAAGCCGTGGCTACTGGCGACTGGCTAAAGCCGTGCAAGCCAACTTCTGTCAGCCTTCGCTGCCTCCACTGCGTAACCCTGATGGATCCCTGGCCCATGAGTCGCAAGAGAAGGCAAATCTGCTGGCTAATCTCTTTGCGGCCAACTCCCGAATCGATGATTGTGGTACGCAGCCACCAACACTACCCGACAGTCACGGGGTCTGAGGCTATAGATCTAGATATAGATATAGAATATATATAGATTCCTATCTATAATACCGGTAGAATACTGCATGGATTTGCAATATATTTTCCTTAATTATATTTGTATGCCGCTTTGGCGGTCGTGTATGGTGATGGAATTAATTAATTATAACGACTTCATGTAAACCCGAATTTAGCAAATAAATGATTCGATTTGATTTGGAAAATTCCATATAATAGTATCTATTTATTTCATCGATGTCCAAATTATATTAAAATATGATTGTATTTACAGAGATTCATTGTCATTTTTATTTGACAGTAAGTATATTATATACTTGTACTGTATGAGATTTATACATAAAAATATGATATAGGTAACAAAGCAATGTGAATGTTGCCAAAAGCATACGACACCATATTAGTTAAATCAATAATTTATTGAACTAACTATCAACACCGCCGATACTAAGAATGGCGTGGGCCTAAAATGAAATAACCAAAGCATTTTGTGTCAATAAACTATTTACACTTAACATTGGACAAATTAATTGGATATTATTCATTATTATAAATTACCTGTACAGACAGTGAGAAAAAATGCCTTATACATTAGAATTTACAGTTCCCTGAAGTTCTAAAACTAAATCATAAAATAATAAAATAAAACATGAAATTTCTATTACTTGGTGCATATAATAATAATAATAATGTTTATTTCTCACCAAAACGTTTACATAACAAATCTCAAATAAAATACAGTAGAACGTAATTAATAAATTAGTACAAGGATCAATCAGAATTATGGCGGGCTGGCACCTGAACTAGGAGAATCCTGTGTCTCAGGCTACCAACCCTCCACCCCTGGCCAGAATCTAATATAATTTATAAATGAAGATGTGTGAAAATACGTGTGGGTGTGGGTGTGTGTGTGTATGTGTATGTGTATGTATGTGCGTGTGTGTGTGTGTGTGTGTGCGTGTGTGCGTGTGTGTGTGTGTGTGTGTGTGTGTATGTGTGTGTGTGTGTGTTTTATGTATACATATGTTCGTGGATGTGTACGTATATGTTTTGTTTGTCTTTGGGTGTGCATTGAGTACCTATGTGTGAGTGTGTGTTGCGTCTGAGTGAGGGTTAGGCGTTTACGGCTGCATGTATACCGTATGTGTAAGTATGCGAATGTGCATCTGGATATGTAAGGATTCAAGTTCCTAGTGGTTTTTGCTTTATACTCGTAGAATTTTTTCTGTGCTAAGGTAATCATGGGCCATTAGATATTTTTTAAGTATAGATTTTAACCTAAACTTAGGCATTTTGTAGATTTGGTTCGAATCATTAACGAACCGATAAATGAAAGGGCCCATGTAATACAGTTGACGTCGAGCGAACATTGTGTTGAAGGAGGGAACAGGTGTTCGAATTCTTCTTTTACTCAGTGAGATCTTAGATGGATCGATAGATTTATGGTGACGTAGGACTGTACAGTAGATGTATAATTGGCGAACTGTGAGGAAACGCGATTCTTCATAAAGTTTTTGAGTGGGATATTTCCTGGTCTTATGGAACATGACTTTGATGACTGCGCGTTGGGCTCTTTCCAGCTCAAGCAGATGAGTTGGAGCAGCTCCACCCCAAATAGGGCAGCAGTAAGACAGAACGCATTGGCAAAGGGCATAGTATATGCTGGTTATGAGATTGCAGTCCGCAGCTTCGCGTAGGTTTTTAAAAATTGGAAGTAATTTACGTACTCTTTTGCTAAGTGACGATATATGCGGTTTCCAATTTAAATGGCAATCTATGATAATTCCCAGGTATTTATGGGTATCGGTCTGGGCAATGGGAATGCAGTCACAGTAGCCACTATTTTCGAGTTTGCATTGGGAAGTATGAGCTGTAATAGAAAAATTTGACATTGAACTTGTTGCTTCCGTTATTCTAAAACAAATATATTTTGTTTTAGTTACGTTAATAGTTAGTAAATGCTCATCAAGCCAAAGGCTAACTCGTTTGAGGCCCATTTCAGCAGACACTTGGACCTGTGGCCATGTTTTCCCACGGCAAATCAATACGGTATCATCTGCAAAAGCCAGTAATTCCGCGTTATCTATTTGAAGTTTACAGAGGCTATTAACGTAAGCTAAAAATAGCGTTGGACCGAGGGTACTACCCTGCGGAATTCCGTACGTAACCGGAAAGCTCGTGCTATAAGTGTTTTCTACTTTAACCACCTGACTTCTTCCATCCAAATAGTCTCGGAGCCACTCCAGAACCGTACCTCTTATGCCCATGTATTCCAGAGTGCGCAATAAAATTGGTATTGAAACGGTATCGAATGCCTTCTGGAGGTCCAAAAATATGGCAACACATTTTTCACCCTTGTCTACTGCCTTTGTAACGATATCCGAGAGCCTAGCTACCGCATCCTCAGTATTTCTACCCGAGCGGAAACCGTATTGGGTACTTGCTAGAATGTTTTTGCTTTCGAGGAATTTAATTAGACGAGTGTTAACTACTTTTTCCATTATTTTACTAATTGCACTCAGTAGCGATATGGGCCTGTAGTTAGCAATTGTCTCTGCGTCACCACTCTTAAACACAGGCACCACAGCTGCTTCTTTGAAAATTGCTGGGAAAATCCCAGTGGTAAGGCTAAGATTACACAGATGAGCAATCATGGTGCATAAAATCGTCCGAGAGTTTTTTAGTACAATATTTTGAATGTTATCCATACCTGGAGCACTGCTATTCTTTAGGCTCATGATAATTTTATTAATTTCAATGTGATCTGTTGGGTCTAGAAACATAGAACTAACATTGCTTGACGAAGTATTTTTTTCTGCTAAGCGCAGTTCAGTAGTACCATTTCTTATTAAGATGTCTGTAGCTAGTTCTCTACCAATCGAGGTAAAGTATCGATTAACCATATTAAGTGATTCACAGGGTGAATCCGGCACTAGTTCAAGTAGATTAGATGCTCTGGAGTGATTTTTCTTAATATTACACAATTCTTTCACAGTATCCCAAGTCCCTTTATTATTTTTGAAATGTTTGTTAAATTTGTCCTTATAATAGTTATTTTTTAGATTTTTAGCTAATGAGTTACAAGTATTGCGATAGTTTAGGTACTGCGTTTTTATTTCGGCGTTGTCAGGATTCAGTTTTGAGATACTGTGAAGTTTATCCCTAGTCTTAAAACATTTGATAACACCTATTGTAATCCATGGTTTTAATGGTCGTTGACGATTAGCAAAAGAAGCTGTGTGTGAGTTTTGGGTTATAAGAGTCTGGAGCGTATTTATTAGTATTTCCGCGGCCAAGTTCGGGTCTGTAATTTTTAGAAAGGATGTCCAGTCTTTTGATTTTATAGCTTCAGTCAGAGCGGTATAA
Source organism: Eilema griseolum (assembly GCA_963662185.1). Taxonomy (NCBI): domain Eukaryota; kingdom Metazoa; phylum Arthropoda; class Insecta; order Lepidoptera; family Erebidae; genus Eilema; species Eilema griseolum. The sequence continues at coordinate 22,169,138 of OY759245.1, forward strand.
TTTATTTTTGTTCTAGTTAGGTTTTTGTGAATGGTTGGTTTTGATGAGGGTGCACTATCATAGGTCAAGAACGTGGGATAATGGTCTGTGATATCTGTTTCAAGTACAAAACATTGATGGTCGCCCTCTAGCTTGCACATGAAGTGGTCTAAGCAGGTATGACCATGCGTGGGGATGTCAACGCCTTGATGTAAGCCATGGGAACCAATGATTTCCAGATAATCTCTAACGTCGGTATTATTGGTATCTAAGGTGTCGATGTTTATGTCTCCGGTTAGTATGATATGCCGCGATTTGGTATTGGTTAACAACGTGTCCAAAGCATCAAGGAATATTTTAGGATTTTTGAAACAGAAAGGGCGATATATACCTATTACTGTCAAGTTGCCTATTTTGGCCGTCAAGCAATTGGCCTCATCTAAGTCAACTTCTTGTACAGATGCTTTAATATTCACGTTCAAATACATGATCACTCCATCATTCTGGTTAAAGCTATGCTTACTGAAGTACATAGAGAAACCATCAATTTGAGGGGGATTCGAGTTTTCATTACACCAACATTCTGTCAGGACGATGATATCTATATTAGTTTTTAACCTTGTGATATATATTAGAAAGCTGTCTAAATTTTTATTTATACTTCTTATGTTGAATGAAATTATGTTTAATCTATTTGAATTATCAAACTTGTGCGCTAAATGGTTGGGGTCTATAATTAAGTTACATGGAATTTTGCAACACCTGTCAAATTCGTCAAATAATTGTCTGTTGTCCATTATTAGTTTTAAAAAGTGTGAGTGTGCTATTTATGTTGTTTGAAATTGAGTGGAATAAACTTATTTTTCGGCTGAAATACCATACAACATTAAAATAAATTTCAATAATTATAAAAAATGTATAGGCAAAATATGAATTCCAATGATAAGGTGTTGGACAATTGGTGCAGCTACTAGTAGTTATTGAGTTGCGTTGAGGTCTTTTGATTGAGTGGTTAGGTTGTAATTTGTTTATTTTGGAATAAATGTTGCCTAATTGTGTGGTTGTAAATTTTGTAAGTATGTAAGTTGAAGTGAAGTTGGATTGTGTTTTGATTGAGTGATAATTGTGTATATGGGCGCTATGGGCGAATGTGTAGATATTAGATATATAAGTTGTGTATGTTGGTTTAGATAAATAAGAATGTGTTTGTTTGTGTTTTCTTAATAAGCATAGATGTATAGGATTGACACTTAAAATACTAGTGGCAGTGACAACACTGTTACTTATTATATAAAATGTATTTTTTTTGTTAGTAGGAAAAGCATGTTCAATGTATCTTGATTCAGTTTCCAGTAGGAGTATTAAAAACCCGAAGAAGATCTTCATGTGAGCGTATTGGTAGGGCTGGCTTACCTTCACGTTGCCTGACATAGACATTACCCTGTGTACACCAGCAGAAGGTGTAGTCCATTTCTTTGGACTTGGTTCTTGCCGCTCGAAAAAGCAGTCGATTTGCTTTTGTTAGGCGCTCGTTATAATATAATCTTTGCGGCGTACCAGAGATGTCAAGGTCTGTTGTTGTTATATTTTTTCTAGATTTTGCAGCCGTCAATATCTGATCTCGTTTGGTACGACGCAACAGACGCATCACTACTGGTCTTGAAAATCTGGTATTTTGTTCAGCGTTTAGAGCAGATTTGACGCGGGGTCCAACACGGGCAACCCAGTCGATGTCCGAGTCGTTTAGTTCTACACCAACCTTGCGGGCTGCTAACAGTGCAATGTGGTATAAATTTTCATTTGCTTGCTCGGGTACGCCAGCCAATTCCAGCTCATTGCGCAGGTGTAATTGGGCTTGCCCATTCAATTCCTGCTTCAGTTCAACTACTGTAGCTTCCAGCAGCTTTAAGTCTTTATCACGGTTTTCTAGACAGTTAATTCTATTGCTGTTCGAGTCTACTGCTGTCACCAGTTCGGTAAGTTTTGTCTGACAATTAACCAACGAGACTGTCGCGTCTTCAAGTTGCTTTTTAAGAGAAGAAATTTCCTGTGTTAGATGACGCACTTCCTCTATCAATTCTTTTACTTCAGAGTTTACAGAACCGTCAGTCTGCATGTCTGCCTTTTTCCTTGTGGTAACATTCGAATCCGTAGGGCGTATCGGCGTTAAACTATTGTCGCCTCCTTTTTTTAGCGCCGCACAGCAGTCCGGACATTTCCATACTTTTATCTTGTCGCTTGACAACGTAGGTATTTTTATACATTGTGAGCAGAAGCTTTTTGCACATGTATCCACAGCACATTTAATACAAGTGTCTTTTGTATTTTTCAGACATCCATAGCATTTCATCTTGGATTAAGCTATGTTCAGCAGTAAAGAAATACAATTAATTCCAGATGTTTAGTTTTGCAAACAATAAACAAAATCTCTTTGGTCAATATTAATTCCTCACAGAGGCAAATCTTAGGTAGAAAAGATAGTGCCGTCTACGGTTAACTAATCACCGATGGCTCGCTATCGAAGTACCGTCATGCGTCACTGAGCGGCACACACAGCAGCGCGCACGCAGTAAGCGCTCTTATGTTCACTGGTTAACCGTGCGTTTTGCGTGTATTGTTCACAAAAACGTAAGTCATTCACTCACCAGCTGATCAGGTAGATATTAAAGTTTTATTCGTTATAAGCCACTATTCATCACTTTTTGTTGATTTTAATATATGATTTACTTCACTACAGTGTTATTGGCAATATGTACTGTTTTATATCAATTAAAGGTAAGTTTTCAAAGGATATTTTATTTTTTTTGTTGAGAGAAAGTATGTACGTGTATTAACTGTTTCACTGCCGATCAAAGATCCAGTGACCACGCGATGCCTGATATCCATATCAGGCAACGCGATGTCCGTACAGTGCTGCAATCACTCGATGTCCGGAAAGCCAGTGGTCCGGATGGTATTCCAGCGGTAGTTTTGAAAAAATGTGCAGCGGAGTTGTCTCCAATGCTTACGCGCCTGTACCGGCTATCCTACAGTTCGGGTACAGTGCCTTTGCCTTGGAAAGAGGCGAATGTTCAGCCGATTCCCAAGAAGGGGGATCGCTCGGAGCCAGCCAACTATCGACCCATAGCCGTCACCTTAGTGCTGTGCAAAGTGTTTGAGCACATAATTAACAAACAGCTCATGCGGCACCTAGAGGATCACTGCTTAATTAATGACCGGCAATATGGCTTCAGACCGAAACGGTCAACGGGTGATCTTCTAGCATACGTTACCCATCTTTGGGGTGAGGCTATGGACAAGCACGGCGAGTCACTGGCAATTAGTCTTGACATCGCCAAAGCTTTCGATAGAGTCTGGCACAAATCGCTTCTTTCTAAGCTACCTGCCTTTGGTCTGCCTTCTAGGCTGTGCAACTGGGTTGCTAGCTTCCTGCAGGGGCGCCGTATTCGCGTCCTTTGTGACGGACGAGCTTCAGAGTTTCTGCAGGTTAATGCTGGCGTGCCCCAGGGGTCCGTCTTATCACCCACTCTCTTTCTTCTGCATATCAACGACATGCTGTCTACCGGCAATGTTCATTGTTATGCAGACGATAGCACTTTACATGGGAGTTATCATGGACATCCTGCGGCCAAGCAGTCAGATATCGCAGAGAAAAGGCAGCTTCTTGTCACTGAGCTTGACGGGGTCCTGAATCACATTTCTCAATGGGGCTCTGAGAACCTGGTTGAGTTCAATGCCAAGAAGACGCAGGCATGTGCGTTTACAGCAAAAGTATCTTCTTTCCTTCCCCTCCCCACTCTTCAGAGCACGCCACTGCCGCTGCAGGACAATCTCAATATCCTAGGTATGGATGTTCGCTGCAACCTAAATAACAAAAACTACATCGAAAGCATCATCAAAACAGCCTCACGAAAACTCGGAGTCCTGAACAGAGTGAGACGATTTTTCACGCCGGAGCAGCGGTGTCTTCTATACAAGACACAAATTCGCTCCTGTGTGGAGTACTGCTCGCATCTCTGGGATGGTTCAGCAAAGTACTTACTAGATGCTCTCGACAGGTTGCAGCGACGTGCGATCCGCATCATTGGGAATCCCGAGATCACGAACACCCTAGAACCTTTACAGCTGCGTAGAGATGTTGCGTCCATGGCTGTATTTTACCGTCTGTACCATGGGGAGTGTTCTGATGAGCTCTTCCAATTAGTCCCACCCTCCCCTTTCCTACACAGGACAACGCGTGCAGGTCTTAGATGTCATCCGCACACGGTGCAAAACATCCGATCAAGAACCAAGCGGTTCGGAGACTCTTTCCTCTGTCGCACCATTAAGGCCTGGAATTCATTACCAGCTCACGTGTTTCCTTCTTCCTACAGTCCCGGGTCCTTTAAGCGGGGCGTGAAAAAGCATATGATAAGGCCGTCAAGCTGAGTGTCACCATTGTCACACGGTATGTGTAAGTAATGGTGACCCTCTTTTCTGGGATTTTGCCTTCAGCTTACCATCAGGCAAGGCGAAGTCCAATTGACGTGTCCTATATAAAAAAAAAAAAAAAAAAAAAAGTCAAAAAATCATGGCGCTGCAACCAATTGATTTTGGGTTGTTTAACAACTTGAGAATGTTATTATGGCTACTAGTTAACTAGAATAAAATAATAAATATGTTGCTTATTCTAAATTCACAGACGTCTAAAATTGCAAATATTGTTTATTTGTTTCATTTGCTTTTATGTTTTAGAAACTGGAACGTGACTTGTTGTTTTTCTTTTCAACTGTCATTGTTAAAAAATATTCAACAGCGGGATAGAATTCCATTTACATTGTGTAATTATAAAAAAAAACTGTAAATTTAAGCGCTAAATATAAGTAAAATCAAATATGGGATCGACCGCAGATAATAGAAATCAAAACCAACATTCTTTACCTATATATATTTTAGATGACTTATGCAGGTAGGTTGCATTTTTTATTTGCGAAAAAGTATACTTTGGATCACTTTTTATGTAGGTAATTTATTTATATGCTTATTGGATAATTATAAATTTGACGAAAATAACTGGCTCTTAATGTTTTTCGTTCATAAAAACGTTGAAAGTTATACGACGCTGTCATTGTTATCTATAAAGTTTGAACAAGTATACATAAACAAAAGTTCTAATCAGATTATAGAAACGAGATTATATTAGTGCAGGCACTACTTATTAATGAATTTTATGTGTTGCGGATTGCGGAACTAAGAATAATAGAATTGATAATGATGTACATTGCATGCATTAAATTACTTAATGAAAATTTCATAAATAACCACGTAGGATTACTAGCTGTTGCGTGACCCACGTTGCTATTGAAGATTTTTTTTTTCTTCTATGACGCTATTGAAGTTACTGTGATCCTAGTACTTCATACATAAGTACCAGGCACATAGATCTGTTACTGATCCTGCCACTTGACCCAGGAACCTTTTCCTGGGATAAAATGTAGCCAAAGTCAATAATCATTTATTCTGTATAGACCATAAATTTTTTTTTTTAACATCATACATAATATATACAGCTCAGACTCAGATTCATGGCTCGAGGCAACAATAGCGCCTGGAAAACGGCAATAGGCCCCTATTACGTGGGACCGAATACAATTATGGTGAAATGTGGGTGTTAATTCACCTCTGCCTAACCCTCCGGGGTTAAAGGCGTGATTATACCATTAAAATGGCACTTATAATAATAATAATAATAATAATAATAAGCCTTTATTCTCAGATGTGTCTACATGTACTGTTTCAAACTAAGTTTAAATATATAATTTAGTTGTTGATATCTGTTTGCCTGTTGGCAAAGGCCTCCTCCAACGCCTTCCACCCCTCTCTATCTCTTGCCAGCCTGGTCCAGGTGGGGCCTGCCGTGGCTTTCACCTCATCCTCCCACCTCTTGAACTGGTGGCCTCTATTCCTTTTCCATCCCTTGGGTACCAGTACATAATCTCTTTGCTCCATTTATCTATTCCTCGAATTGTGTGACCTGTCCATCTCCAAAATGGCACTTACAAAATGTCAAATAACACCCATGTGTTATTCCAGATTATAGTCTACATCTGTGCCACATTACATCATCAGTCCCACGATTCTACTAAAGCAAAACAACTGTCACTCCACAGACACTGGCATTAAATATTAAACTTAATACCTATATAATTAAAGTTCAAAATTAAATGGAAAAAAGTTTCATTATACTTTTTCATTCATTTTGCAAAAATCTTTTTAATTTTGAATTTTAACTGCATTTTTTTCTATTTTTATTTTATCTAGGATTCACCAATTTAACTTCACGTTGACTGTTGATAAGCTAAAGGTGAAGTCTCAGGAAAGAGGGTCACTATTACAGAAATAGTATGTGACAACTTTGGTACCCAGCTAGGCAGCTTCATCAGATGCTTTCGCACCCGCTTAAAGGACCTGGGATTGTAGGAGAAGGAAACACATGAGCTGGTAATGAATTCCAGGTCTTGGTGGAGCAGCAAAGGATAGATTCATCAAACCTCTTGGTTCTTGTTCGAATATTCTGCACCATGTGCGGGTGATATCTCAGCCCTGCCTGTGTTGTCCTGTATAGGAAAAGAGAGGGTGACGATTAGTTGGAGAAACTCACCATGGTAGAGACGGTAAAATACAATACAGCCAAAGGAGCAACATCTCGAAGCATCTGCAATTGATCAAGGGTGTTCATGACCTCAGGATTCCCAATAAATTGCACCGCACGTTGCTGCAACTTGTCGAGAGAAGCAAGTAGGTACTTGGTTTGGAGCCGCCTAAACCGTTTCAATTTTTTTTTTTTTTTTTTTTTTTTAAATCTGGTTTTTGGGGGTTTTTATCTACACAGATATGTCAACCCCATCATACCCTGTACCAGTAACACATTCTTTGTTGTTTCCTTCTAATTTTTTCAGTTCACGCCTAGTCTAACCTCACTGTTGGGAACTGTTGGCAGATGTGACCAAATGACATAGCCTTCTGGCCTTGTCAGAGGTTGGCTCGGAGAGCACAGACTGAACCCAACCTACATCCAGCCCATTCAGGTTCAAGTCACTCATCAGTAACACCCTCTCAGCTCCGCTCCGCACACACTCCATAAGCAGATGTTGCACATCTTCAATTTTATCGCAATCCCTACAATTTGGAGAGTCAGCTTTCTTCATTAGGAAGGCAAATTTTGCGCACGGATAGTGCCCAGAACGAAGCCTCAGTAATGTTTTGATGGTACTCCTGCTCAACTTACAGTTTTCAAACCACGGGATGTAGGAAGGCTCACCCTGTACCGACCTATACCATATACCCTTTTCTTTAGATATATTAAGAAAATTTATTTTCCAGTTATTAAGGATTTTAGCTTTGTATTTTGATATCAGTTCCCACCAGTCAGGCTCATAGCCAATTGGCGTACCGTCCACAGCTGCCCTCTTACAAATACGGTCAGCTTCCTCATTCCCATACAGACCTACATGTGCTGGAACCCACTGCAGCTTACATTCAATTTGTTTACCCTTTAAAGCCCTAAGGGTTTTCAAAATTTCATATGCAATCGATGCACCTCTGCGTTCAGAGGCGCATCGTGCAATATGTTGTAATGCACTTTTGCTATCTGAAAATATAACTATTTTGTTTGAACTCTGGCTAAGGCAATAATTTAGTGCTTGCAAAACTACAATGAGTTCCAGCGACATTATTGATATGTCACAATTGACCTTAAAACCACATTTATTGCCCAAGTATAGATCAAAGAATCCTGCACCAAAACCTTGAGGACCCCTGGACCCATCTGTGAATACTTTATGCCATCCATAATACACAGTGTTTATTTCTGTTAGGACATCACTCCGCAATACGCTACTATTGTAGTTTGCCTTAGCAGTTTTTAGGCATTCCAGATCTATCTTAATCATATCTTTGATTTCTAAGGCTGATGTCCAAACATCCAAACTGTATATACAATTAATATCTGTGGTGTTAATGTTAATGTTATACATACTATTATACACTTTCATTAATAAGGGCTTTTTTTTGTTTTCCCAGTATCTAATATTACATAAAGCACTCAACTCAGATATCATATTCACTGTAACATTGTTTGACCATGACATAGTTTTTAGACAGTATTTGTAAGCTAAGTATTCTCTTCTTAAATATAAAGGAGGTACACTTAAATCTGATTCCATTACATGTATTGGAGAGCTTCTGATATATCCCCCAATTACTCTCAGAGCCTGATTTTGTACTTTGTCTAATCTTGAGGTATGGGTATTAGCACTGCAGTCATAAATGAAACAGCCATAATCCATTCTACTCCTTATTAAGGTAATATACAATCTACGTAGGTGTTTTGTGTGTATACCCCAAGAACTTCCTGTTAATACTTTTAGTATGTTCAAAAACTTGGAGCATTTGTTAACTGTTTCACTTATATGTCTACGGCATCGCAGAATTTTTTTTCTATCTTTATCGATTTGAATAGTTCCTCATTTGACAATTAAGCTTTGGTTCAATGATTAAAAACTGAATCAATTCAATCTGTTGATTGAAGTGACGCGACGCGATACAGTTATCACGAACATCCTGTGCCCAAGCAGTCAGATATCTCAGAGAAAAGGCAGCGTCTTGTCACTGAGCTAGACAGGATCCTGAATCACATTTCCCAATGGGGCTCTGAGAACCTGGTCGAGTTCAATGCCAAGAAGACATGTGCGTTCAGAGCAAAGGTATCTTCTTTCCTTCCCCTTCCCACTCTTCAAAGCATGCCTCTGCCACTGCAGGACAATCTCCACATTGATGTTCGCTACAACCTGAATAACAAAAACTATATCAAGATTATCATCAGAGTTACTTATACGTTTTTTCACGCCGGAGCAGCGGTGTCTTCTCTACAAGACAAAAATTCGCTCCTGTGTGGAATACTGCTCGCATCTCTTCTAAGTACTTAGTGGATGCTCTCGACAGGTTGCAGCGACGTGCGATCTGCATTATTGGGAATCCCGAGGTCATGAACGCCCTAAAGCCTTTGCAGATTCGTAAAGATGTTGTATCTTTGGCAGTATTTTACCGTCTTTACCATGGTGAGTGTTCTGATGAGCTCTTCCACTTAGCCCCACCCTCTCCTTTCCTTTACAGAACAAGACGTGCAGAGCTTAGGTGTCACCCGCATACGGTGCAGAATATTCGTTCAAGAACCAAGCGGTTCGGAGACTCTTTCCTATGTCGCGAGTCCTTTAAGCGGGGCGTTAAAAAGCATATAATGAGGCCGTCAAGCTGAGTGTTACCATTGTCACATAGTATAATGTAAGTAATGGTGACCCTCTTTTCTGAGACGTTGCCTTCAGCTTGCCATCAGGCAAGGCGAAGTCTAATTGACTTGTTCTATATATTAAAAAAAATAATCGTAAACGTATAGAGAGAACGATACCTCTAGCACGAAAACTATATCGTGTCGTAGTCGCATCGTAAAGAAAGAGGACGACGCATTGCGATTGGTCGCCTGCCTGCTATGAACCTATTTGTGTGTGAAACCGGCCAATCGCAAATCTCCGTTCTCTCGATACGTTTACAATACGATTTCGATAGTTTTTCGTGTTAGGGGTACAGGGCATTGCCATTGGCCGGCTTCACACACACACACGTTCACAGTATTTATTTATTTTCTCCACATCACTATCTTTACAGGCTAACCTAATACAATAGTGTCATCATCATCATCATGTCAGCTACCCATAGTCCACTGCTGAACATAGGCCTCTCCCACAGACCTCCAGAATGACCGATCTAAAGCAGCCCGCATCCAGTGCTTCCCGGCGACCTTCATGAGGTCGGCCTTCCACCTGGCAATAGACCTTAAATATTATAACATAAAATTTATACTTAGTGCAATTTTTGTGAACTCAGGGAACATGTGAAAAGATCTGTGTCGTCCACTACGCTTCTAAGCAGGCGGCCAATCGCAATACTCCTGATGATACGTGTAAAAATATACGATTACGAAAGCTTTTCGTACTAGGGGTACTGTTGATGTAATTATACTATTGAACTCGTAACTGTCGTAAACTATTGATATTTTAAATAACCTAATGGAGTTGATTGATATATTGATTGTTGATCTAACGCACTAAATCTACCGCGGTAGCCTAGTAGTATGGGTAATGGACTGCTGAGACGAGGTCTCGAGTTCGATCCCAGGTTTTACCATGGCACACACCAATGACTTTTTGATGCTTTTCGAAGTTAAGTGTGTATTTATCGCAGGTTTATAAGTGCCCGGTTAATAGCAATAGACTCACCACCTATTACATTGGGACCTAAACATAAACGGGCGAAATGTGGGTGCTAGCACCTCTGCCTATCTCTTCGGGGATATAGGCGTGAGTTTATGTTATGTTGATCTAATGAACCGTCGATCACGCATATGTATTCCCTTCTCAATACGGTCATTTGCTAACCATTAGATTTTTTTGACATTTTGAAAATCACGTTTTAAAAGTATAAACAGAATAAATGATACTCGACTTTGATTTTTAATTCTACATTCTCTTATAATACAGACGATTCTTCTATTCTCTTCATTGCTAATAAAAGTGTCTTCTGGACACTTCTATTTACTAATAGATGTGTCCAGATGACACTTATTTTCTTTACTCCTGTAAAGAAAATTATATTAATACAATTTATATTGAATAGAATTTGACTTCTACATTCTCTGATGATCCAGATGATTCTTCTATTCTCTTCACTGCTAATAAAAGTGTCTTAATAGTTTTCTAATAGAAGTGTCCAGAAGACACTTTTTTTTTTTCAATACTCCAGTTATAAAAATGATATTAATATAATTTATATTGCTTTTCCACAATATTAACATGACCTATTTCGTTTCACGGCATTCTTAAAGGTGTATAATGATGGGTTTGTAGTAAAAATAATAAGTGTACATTCAAATATAGCAAATTGCAAGTATAAATTATAACATCATCCTCCTGCCCTTATCCCAAGATTATTTGGGGTCGGCGCAACATGTGTTCTTTTTCCATTCATCTCTAGTTGCAGTCATTTCAACATTCACTCCATTCTTAACCATATCATCATTCACACAGTCCATCCACCTCATTTTAGGCCTCCCTCTCCCCTTGTAGCCATCCGCTTCCATAGTTAGTGCCTTCCTTATGACATTACTTTCATTACATGCCCGAACCAGGACAAACGATTTCCTCGTAGCTTTTCTGTGATTGGTGTAAATTATATATACAATACAATTTTTTTTTCTAGTCGCTTCATAATAAACGTGCCTCCCGAGGACCAAGGGGATCTAGTTCGAATATGTTTCCAAGTAGAACTGGCACATTGGTTCTACTTAGACTATTACTGCACGGATGAAGCCGCAAATCTTTACCCCTGTGGTATTAGGGAGTTCGCGGCACATATATTTCAAGTAAGATAATCTTATCTTCTTTTTTTTTTTATACCACTTAGGTGGCAGACGAGCGCACGGTCCACCTGATGGAAAGTGGTTACCGTGGCTTATGGACGTGTGTAACACCAAAGAAGCCACACTCGCGCTGCCGACCCTGTAAGCACAAAGTTTCTGTGCCGTCAGTGTAGAGGACAAAGCTGGACAAGCCTTTAGTCATCCCACTGACAGCACAAATTCTCCAGTGAGCTCTGGCTACCCTACTCACCGCTGAGTCTTCTTCTTCTTTAACATATAAAAAAGGTGGTTCCCGACAGAGTAGAATTTGGACCACTCCATCTCTTCCCATGTGGTGTCGTACAAGGCGACTAAGGGATTAAGGGATGGGCTGTTTAACATCGGACAGATATATACAGCCCAGACTCAGCCTCAAATTGGCTCAAGTCAACAATAGTACCCGAAATACGGCAATAGGCTTACCCCCTATTACGTGGGACCGAATACAATTATTGGTGAAATGTGGGTGATAATTCACCTCTGCCTAACCCTCAGGGGATAGAGGCGTGATTATATGTATGTATAAAAAATAATGTATGTAAAGTGTATGTATGCACGTTATATATCTATAATATAGATAGAATATACACGGCGCTATTTAGACAGAATAGATATATAGATAGATTCTATATCATCATCTATTTCAAATGACGTATTATTATATAGACACGGCATTCAGAAACATAGCGGCTCTTAAAAACGGCGCAAACTCTTAAAAAATACAGCTACTTACTCAGATGAAGAAAAGGAAAGAAAATTATAATTGTGACACCTTACGGGTTACCTGTTGTTAGAGAGAGATAAATATACGTCCTTAGTAACGTTTTTTTTTTGCGTAGCGTACTGGCAAATATTTTATGTGTATTTCAGCACGTCCCGCAACTTCGTCAGCACACCAGCAGCCTTGACGCGGTTTTGGACAACTGGCGCGAATACAAGCAGACGGTGCCCACGTACGGGGCCATACTTCTGGACACGGACTTGACACACGTACTGCTGGTACAGAGCTACTGGACCAAGGCGTCTTGGGGCTTCCCTAAAGGCAAAGTCAATGAGGACGAGGAGCCTTGGAAGTGTGCTGCTCGAGAAGTAAGTACTAACCGAGCCTTCTCCTTTCATGTCGATGAAGTGTTTTTTTTTTCGTGCTGGAATTCTCTCGGATGTCCCGTCAGCTATCAAAGGTGGTTATGTCGAACTCAGACCAACTAAAATATCATACCGTCTCGTGTCTTCAGATGCAGGGGTGTTACTGTATTAGATTGCCTAGGCTGCCTAGAGCAGATTTTACCTGCACCCCGGACGGTTTTAAGATATCCATCTCGGGTGTGAGAAGCACGTTGTCCCTATCGACCCCCAGAAAAGTGAAGGGGGCGGGGGAGAGTGCTGAGAGGTGGGGGGGGGGGGGGTGAAGGGGTGAAAGGCGGTCGCATCTGTAATTATACGTGGTTATAACATATCTCGTTGTAATTTACAGGTGCTGGAAGAAACGGGATTCGACATCAGTAAGTTGATAAATAAGAACGACTACATAGAGTCTACCATACACGAGCAAACTATCCGATTATACATCATTGGGTACATTCCTAGAGATACAAAGTTCCAACCGCGCACAAGAAACGAAATTAAAGCTTGTGAATGGTTCCCTTTAGCTGATCTACCGGCTAATAAGAAAGACATGACTCCTAAGCTTAAAATGGGTGTCAGTCCGAATGCTTTCTTTATGGTGCTACCGTTTGTCAAACGTATGAGAAGATGGGCGTCCGAAAGAATGTCTAAAGTATTCACCAATACGCGTAGAACGCGCCACAAGTCGATGGGTGACATTGAAGCTTCCACCAGTAAGAATAAGAACAAAACAATATCTCAAGGTTTACAGAATGAGATACAGGAATATCAGCAACAAAATCCTTTGCCGAAACAGTTCATGAGTCATGGGAATAGTGGTCATAGCCATAGTTCGCACAGCAAGCATAACCATGGAAATCAAGGTAATAACCACGGACATCCAGGGGGAAGCCATGGCAATCCGGGAATTAGTCATGGTAATCAGGGAATTAGCCATGGCAATCAAGGAAGCAGCCATGGCAATCAAGGGAATAGTCATGGGAAGCAAGGAATTACCCATGGAAATCCAGGGATTGGTCATGGAAATCCAGGAATCGGTCATGGAAATCCAGGCCTCCATGGCAATTTGGGGAATAACCCTGGCAATCATGGCCATAGCCACGGAAATAGTCAAGGAAGTAGCCATTCTAACAGCCAAGGTAGCGTGTTGAAAACCACCCAGAATCCAAGTAGTTCTAGAAAAGAAAGAAAGATTGCCAAGCGACAGTTGTTCACGCCTCAAAATACTCATACGAATAACTTTTCGCCAGTGCAAAAAGAAAGTAGTCCGAACAATGAATCTCCCGACGACGCATTCTTCACATTTGTGGCGCCTTCTTGGGCAAACTTCAAATTTGACAGGCGAGCTATCCTGGATTGCCTCACTTGAATATTTATGTAAACAAGTTTGGTAACAATCTCTTCGTTGATTGTCAACATCGTATTTGACATTTTGTAATTAATAAATTACGAAGCAGGACTTTAATGTTTTATTTATTTAGTCCTAGTTTTCAGGGGCATTGTTTCTGGTTCTTTAATTTTTTTTAATCTGTGGTTGAATGTGCATTGCAGTCTGGTGTTGCCTGGAGTTTCTTCAAATTTATGAAAGGTTATGAAAGGTTTCCCGAAAGAAACTATTCCGCCTTCACTCACAACTGTCTCTCCTATACACAAGGTTCAATCGCAGCGTGAAACCCACAAAATCTCGGAAAGACAATTCAGTCTTCAAATAATCAGATTCAATTTCATTTATTTAGTTTAGGCACGTAAAGAGCATATATGAACGTCAAAATTTTACAATTATGTCAAGAAATAATATAAAAATATTACATAATGTATAAATAAACCATTGGAAAATGATTCTGTTCAGACTGAGTCAGTACAGTCATATTTGTTTTTGCGGGATTCATCTCAGTGGAACATTACAGGAGTGGATGCACACGAAATAACTGAGCATATCATTCGGGAATATTCAAACTGTTAAAACTGTCTAGGGACCTTAGAAGGAAATGAGTAAAATAAAAAGCTAAATAGCCAAACCACCTAAAAAAGAGAGCAATAGCACCACTGACGCAAAAAGAATTTATATATTTGGCAGAAACGCCTTGCACAGAAATTCACCCTAGAAAAAATGGTAAAATTAGCAGTCTACCTAAGCTCCGCATTTCACCTGAAAGTGTAGAAATTCAGTGGCACGGTTGCTTTTCTCAGCACGCAAACTACCCTCTCAATGAATAGTAGTGCTGTCATACTATGAATGTGACAGCTATTTCTCCCTGCATAAAGATCAAGAACCCAAGATGATTATGACGGGAAAATATCCTACCCATACCTAACAACTTTAGCGGTTATTAAGTATAGGTAGGATATAATATACAGGTACATTCTATACTACTTAGGTGGCAGACAAGCACATAGCCCACCTGATGGAAAGTGATTACCATGACCTATGAACGTGTGTAACACCAGTGGAGTCACATCCGTGCTGCCGACCCTGTAAGAACAGAGATTTTGTGCCGTCAGTGTAGATGACAAGCCTTAGGTCATCCCACTGACACCACAAAACCCTACCCTACTCACCGCCGGGAACACAACACGAAGTTATTATAACCGCGGTATTCTACATAGTTGGGAGCCCTAAAAAGTCCAACAACTGGTTTAGCTGCAATGCTACGATATCGCCTTCGGGTTGTGGAGGTCAGGTGGCAGTCGCTTCACGAAAAACATCGAAGTTCAGCCACATCCGCAGTTAGACTGGTAAAGCGGACCCCAGACTCTAGGTGAAAGTTTTGGATGCGACAGGGTTTAACGCTAAGATGATGAAGAAGAGAAAACTTTTTTATACCACTTAGGAGACAGACAAGCACACTGCCCGCCTGATGGAAAGTAGTTACCGTGGACTATAGACGTGTATAACACCAGATGAGTCACACGTGCGCTGTCGACCCTATAAACACAGAGCTTCTGTGCCTTCAGTGTAGAAGCCTTGTCTTCCTACTGACAGTACAAAAGTGAGGTCTGGCTACCCTACTCACCCCTGGGAACACAACACGTAATTATTATGGTATGGTATTCTGTACGGCGGTACTTCCCTACGGACTGCTCAATTGGACGGAAATACCGTCGTGTCCTACCTCCTTATATAACTTAAGTTTTCACCCCGGCACCCTTGGTCCAGAAGCAATTGGGACGCTGAAAAACTTGTCAAATAAGCGCGGGTATATAAAAAAAATGTTATATTATTTTATACAATCCTTTATTACATTAAACATATAATATATCCTAAAAACAAACGCAGATAGCCAAAATTAATATCACATTAGAAAATACACATCTAAGCCTATAAAATATTTAACAAATACAGAATTGAATTACAAATACCTGATGCAGTGTGGCCACATTTTGTCAAACTCTAACATAATTATGTAGTTTATAATAAAATATTACATTAAAAACCATATACGCAAAATTATACCAAATAAACTTATAAAATATTTATTATGCAAAAATCGAAAAGAATACAAACAAAAGCTTGTAGACAAAGTAATATTCTATTAATAGAATGTTTCGATCATTTTTTATTCGATATTAATGCATCACAATCACGTGTCACTAAAATATCATTCGTTCATATTGAATTCGCCTTATCGCAACTATATTTAGGCGAAATTAGAACTTTAACAAAAAACTCAAGTACCTACTTTATGCGCGCCGGCCGGGCGGCCGGGCGTATCTTTGTCTCATTTTTGTAGTCACTTGAATGTTATGCCAACCTCATACTGCAATGCAATTTGCAGCGGTGCGACTTCCTTGATAGAGAGATTGCCATTGGTCGATCTCCAGTCACGTCACCCGGTTCGACCAATGACAATTTCTATCAATATCAATCCTGTCGCAGCGCTGCACTCGACGCTGTATGATTAGGGAATTGCACAGCTGAACGTTCCCACTGGCGTTTCGTTAACAGAATGTCACTTCGTCTAAAGGTACATTTACACCTCATTTTTTCCCAACATTTTCAATAAAAACACGCGCCCAATCGTTATAGAGACTTCCATGTCTATGGTTTTTCTTTTTTTTTAATGGTATTCGGCACTTTGGAGAAAGATAAAAATCTCTAAGGTGCTTGTTGTTAAATGTTTAGCACTTACATATTTTTTTCTTTCTCTAAAGTGCCGAATATCATATTTTTTTTAAAACCATAGAGATGTAAATATCTGTTTTGTTGCGTGTTTTAGTGAAAATGTTGCGAAAAATATAAGCTGTAGCCACACCTAAACGGCCAAGGATTTGCGTCGAAACAATATTGCAAAGCGTGTTTTGAAATGTGTTATGGCCGAACTAAGAACCAACTATTAAGAACGGTTTTTTGAGAAGCTTCTGTGACGTTTAAAGGTAAAAAATGCCAAGGTAACTACAGTCCTAAATTTTAAAAAATCACCAAAGTACTAAAACCTAATCCAATAAATATATTTTTTAGTATTTTTAACATGTCTATCGAAATACTTTAACATCACATAGTTTTGGACAACATTATTATAGGTATTTATAACGTTACAATAGCATTTAAGTATAAATAATATTATATGTAGTTTTTATACCAATGAGATTATACTCTAGTTTTCATTGAGACGTCGACGGATTCATAAAAATTTACACTAAAAAGTTATAGTAAGTAAACCAAAGCAATATATATTTTAATTAAAAAAATAACTATTACACACTTATTATGTTAGGTAGTATTTAGACTCTGGTCAACGAGAGATGAACAAATATTTTTTTTCAAAGCTTTTATTATGGTAACAAGTTTTTCCTGTCAGTTAATACTTTATAGTCTTCGAAAACTTCTTGATACTCACATAATGTTATTATTTGCGGATAATTCTCAAAGTGAATAGATTATTTTTAATACGGGCCAAATTGTCTGATAACAAATTATTGTTTTTAAATAATTATCCAGTATTTAATAATTGGCAAATAATTATTTTTTAATTATGGGGTTAAGTCTGATCTTCATATAAGTAAACTTTGAAGGTCCTAAATTATTACTCATGAATATAAAAAAACTGTTTTATTATACATTGTAGTAATAGTGAGTTTTTTCCGATAACACAAGTTTGCAAGTGTTATACTGCATAAATACATGTTTTTTCTTTTTCACTTTTTTCAAGTACTTTATACGAAAAGCACAATAAACACATGTCTTTCGTTTTATGTAGACTGGTTTTTTGCATAGGTATAGGTACCATAATAAAAAAAATATAGTATCAACTCTTTTTTGTCGAAGTACAATCGGTGTTGCAACCTGTAGATTTTTCAAATTTGCCGTTTGCCGTTTTTTTAAACCATCTTTCACTGACCAGACACTATACAAAATTTGAACAATCTCCTTCTTACATTCTCACGCTCAACTCGCATAGGTTGTTTACATTTTTAATACATTTATATAATATACGCCACGTGGTTCCCGGCAGAGTAGAATAAGGGCCACCCCATCTCTTCCCATGCGGCGTCGTACAAGACGCCTAAGGGATAGGGCTGTTTAACATCAGACAGATATCTACAGCCTAGACTCAGCCTCAGACGCGGGGCTCGAGTCAACTATAGTGTCCGATATACGGCAATCACCACCTACTACGAGGGAACGAATACAGTTATTGGTGAAATGTGGGTGTTAATTCACCTCTGCCTAACCATCCGGGGATAAAGGCGTAATTTTATGTATGTATATATAATTTACAATATATGACACTCATACAAGTTTTGTTTCATTTATAGCTATGACTCCTTACTTACAATCAAATGGTTGTACCATTTTCGAACAGGACTTTATACACTATTGATATGAACATACTAGACACAAGCTTTAAGCTTGGATAGGAACCAGAATACCCATCTTAATACAGTAAGGCCTCCGAGTCGTGAGAAGCAATGTAAAGCCTTCAAGTCAAGATAAAGTTAATAACAATTTTCGAATGAGAGACTTTTACTTCATTGCGTGTGGAGATGGGTCTCTTTAATGGAGATCCGACTTCACACGCAATGATCTATAAGTGAAGTGTAAGTCCATTGCGTGTGAAGTCGGATCTTTTTTTTTTGACCTGATGGAAAGTGGTTACCGTGGCCTATGGACGTGTGTAACACCAGAGAAGCCACACTCGCGCTGCCGACCCTGTAAGCACAGAGTCTCTGTGCCGTCAGTGTAGAGGACAAAGCAGGACAAGCCTTTAGTCATTCCACTGACAGCACAAAATCTCCATTAGGGAGACCCATCTCAACAGACCGTGGCCTACCTGCTAATGTGTGCTGCATGCCCAGCAACTTGTGCAGTGGAGGAACTTAGGAGCGCAATGCAGATAGCAACACACTGGGAAAATGAAATTGAGAGTAGAAACGCCATTGATTCAACAAAATAATTAAAGGCAGCCGAGAGCCAAGCGGTTGTCACAACCCGCGTTTATGCAAGTGTACCGTACCACGAGTCGAGGATTGTCGCGTCTTGAACAAAATGAGGCGACGCAGCGAGTCAAGTGACGTCAGTTATCGCGATCACAAGGCTGCGCAAGTCGATATGTGGGTTAAGAAAAGTGATATACTATTAGTGGGATTGATTCGAAGTGAATCCGTGTTTCTATTACAAAAAAGGTTTGCGCATTTGCGCGGTTCCCGGCAGAGTAGAATATGGACCACCCCATCTCTTCCCATGCGGTGTCGTACAAGGTGACTAAAGGGATAAGTTTGTTTAACATCAGACAGATATATACAGCCCAGACTCCGCAGACTGCAGACTGTAGGAAAACTGCAATAGGTTCACGCCCTATTACGTGGGATCGAATACAATGATTCGTAAAATGTAGTTGTCAATTCACCTCTGCCTAACCTTCCAGGAATAAAGACGTGATTATATGTATGTATAAGTGTAGATTCCATAAGACAAGCTAGTTAAGCTATGCTAACCATGGGTCTAGATACTGTTGTGTAGAATGTTGTAGAATATTTATTTATTTATTATATATATTACTGAAGCTTTCCATAGGCGTTATTACTAATAGAATGTTACTTTGTTTAGAGGCCAAGCATAGAACGTATCACTCGTTTTCGTAAAGAATAGTGTATTTTATTAATCACAGCTCTTTAGCGTTACTGGAGCATGTTCATAAAAAATATGTTTCGTTGTAGGCACATTATATAATGATATGTAGCATCATATTATTTGAGTGGCTGATTGCGGGCAAAACCGCGAAGCACTGCTAATATTGTTGAGCTGTAAAACCAGTCTCATTGATCCCGTGTTATGGTTCTAATAGACAGCGGCTAGATGATCAAAAATTATTTGACAAGTTAGGCCAGTTTACGTTTGGTGACATATATCTCAAATTACATGGCTACACAAGGCATACAATAAAAAAATATCGGCAATATAGGCCAACTAAATAATAAAATTATGTCTAAAGATAAAATAAGTCTCGGACATACAAAATCTTACTAATATACATATTTCTATACAAGATTTTTTATAAAAATACAATTGACTACTTACCTGCTACGTAATATCATTACAATCGATTGAGATATAGAAAATATTTAATCGATTCCCGCCTGAACCGATTCAATTTTTTCTATATCTTAATATATTTGAATTAGCATACTAAATACTTTAAAATTTAATTCAATATCATTACAATGTCCATAATTCAAAATGTCATGCATGAACTTACATTCATATCTCGTTTTATATACATACAGGGAATAGGTTTAGTTAGTTGAATAAATTAAATGGGGTATAACATTGATCTCATAAAAATGGGGTATGATATTAACTCATAAAAATGGTGTATACTACTAATCCCATAAAGTGGGGTATAATATTAATCTCACATAAATGGGGTATAATAGTGATCTCAAAAAAATGGGGACGAATGTGGATCTCACAAAAATGGGGTATAATATTGAACTCACAAAAATGGGGAAAAATATTGATCTCAAAAATGGGATATAATATTGATCTAACAAAAATGGGGTATAATATTGATCTCTCAAAATGGGGAAGAATATTGATCTCACAAAAATGGGGTATAATATTGATCTCACAAAAATGGGGTATAATATTGATCTCACAAAAATGGGGTATAATATTAATCTCATAATAAATATAGATTTAGATTTGCACCCTGATAGGTATACACCTTTTTACATATTTTTATTACGAGAATTAGCCCCTATAGTCGGATTTAAACTCTCCAAGTATTTCTGTTAATGAATTGGGTTCTTGTAATAAATGAAAGTTTTTTTTTAAATCTCCCTATTATGCAATATTATATACTTTATATCGACGGTCGAAAAGCAAAAAGGTACAAGCTACATCGAAATTTCATACAAAAAAAGGTCTTACACTCTTTACAACACATTGTAATTTGCGCATCAACTATTCTTGTCGCTTACGGCCTTTAGCCATTCAACCGTCGATATATACTACTTGCTGTACACACAATCAATTAGCCTATCGAAGTCGACTGCTGGGCAAACACCTCTTCCAATGTTGGGAGGCTTTGGCCTACTGTATCCATGCAAGCCAGACGGGTTGGTACAGGGTTGCCGAGGTTCATATCTTGTTTTGTTCTACGATCTTGGAGATAGTTTGCGTCAGTCTCATTTATTAATAATACAATTTGAAAATCTACTCTCATTTTTACATATTTAATGTCATTCCACTGTTTTCACACCCTATTAGCAAAACTTAACAGATATACTCGGCATCGTTAGTAACTACCACTCAAATTTTTTTTAAATCAAATTATTTTTGAGCTTCGCTTCGGTATTTTGGTCACTCATTTTGGAAGCTCTGATTTTACTTTAGAAATTCGATAAACGATAGCGAGTACCTCTGATAAGTTTCGCCATATAATTAAAGGTAGGTACATCATAAAACAGACTCAGTATGAGTCTTAAAAAATCAGGATCCTTAAAGGTTGCTAACTTTTTTTAAAGAATTTGGAAGGAGACAGACCTTTACTTCCAAATCTTGTAACTGTGGTATCTAAAAAGATTCTTTAAGGACCTTAATTTTTAGATAACACATTGTTTACAATTTGGAAAGAAACAGACTTCAACCTACCAAACGTACCCCCCTACAAGTGGTATCAAAAAAAGAGGGTCCTTATTTATTTTTACAATTTGGAAAGAGACAGACTCCTACTACCGCCACATATACCCACCAGAGGTGACACCTTAGAGATGGTATCAAAAAATTAGGCTCCTTTAAGAATCCTATTTTTTTTTACAATTCTACTCTACATGTGGAAAAAAATTAGAGTTCCTAAAAGAATCCTATTTTTTTACAATTAGAGCTAGCTACTTTCAGCCGTACCTCACTCGTCGTTGTCCTCGTCGTAGAATATTTGCGGCTCGTTCCTGCGCGTGCGCCGGTAGAGCGCGTACGCGACGCCGGAGAGGGCCAGCAAGCACGGCACCGACAGCCCTACGGACATGACGGCCACCACGAACTTGGACACGGTCTCCACTGGCGGGCTGCCGTAGCCGTATGAGTAAGACCTGGGGACAAAGGGAAACATTAGCGATAAGGCCGCCCATTGTACATTGAACAGTATCTGCTACCTACTTGTCCTACTGTAAATCTGTTTATGTACAATAAATAATTTTCTATCTATTTATTTATCTAACATAGAACTGTGTATTTGACTGTCTAGTCAAATTAGTTATTTTTTACTAAACGTCAGAAATGGTAAGTTCTAACTATATAGTGAGCTCTTCCAATTAGTCCCACCCTCCCCTTTCCTACACAGGACAACACGTGCAGGTCTTAAATGTCATCCTCACACGGTGCAGAACATACGATCAAGAACCAAGCGGTTCGGTGACTCTTTCCTCTGTCGCACCTTTAAGGCCTGGAATTCATTACCAGCTCACGTGTTTCCTTCTTCCTACAGTCCCGGGTCCTTTAAGCGGGGCGTGAAAAAGCATATGATGAGGCCGTCAAGCTGAGTGTCACCATTGTCACACGGTATGTGTAAGTAATGGTGACCCTCTTTTCTGAGACTTTGCCTTCAGCAAGCAAGGCAAGGCGAAGTCTAATTGACGTGTTCTATATAAAAAAATATATACATATAAATTCTAACGGTTAGTTCTAACTGATAAAGAATTTTTAGATACAGTTTCGATAGCAAAATTCTTTTTAAACGTCCATTCATTATTCCTTTCATACATATTTTTTTTGTAATACAATTTAGGTGGCAAACAAGCACACGGCCCACCTGATCGTAAGTTATCATGACCTATGAACGTGTACAATACCAGAGGAATCATACCCGTGCTACCGACCCTGCAGGAACAGAGAGTTTCTGTGCCGTCAGTGACAGCACAAAAGATTCTCCAGGGAGCTCTGGCTACGGTACTCACTGCCGGGAACACAACACGAGGTACTATAGGGCGGAGGTACTCCCCCAAGTTGGACTGCTCAATTGGGACGAAAATACCGTCATGTCCAACCTCCATAAGGTTTTTACTAATGTATTCCCGGGCCAAGCCAGAACGTTAGCCGCTCTTAATCAACCAAATCTTAAAGCAAGCTTATCAAGATTTTATGTGCAAGTCTTGAATCAAACTGGGATGGACTGGAAGCTTTGGTAAATGGACGATTCAAAAATACAAGTAGAATTGATTCGACGACCTACGCCCCCAATGAGCGCAGGCCTGGGGGTGACTGGTGGAGCCGCTGTCACCCGCAGCAGAAGCAGGCCGGGGCGCGCCTCCCCGTTTTCCGGGGACGAGTTGGGGACTCTGTAGACCCCACACACCCGAGGAGAGGGCCAGATCGTGAGAGATGGCCCTGTGTCAGCCGAGATGCGACGGATATGCCTGTCAACCTCACCTTCGGCAACCAAAACGACACACAGGCGGCGTGCGTTTTAGTCGGTTCGAGCCCGACATAACCTCGTCCGCCGGCTCCGGTGGAGAGGTATCCGTGGGGATTTTGCGTACGTAAAAAAAAAGTAGAATTGATACGAAAAATAGATAGATCAGGCAAGTAGTTGGTCTACTTACCCAATCCATCGTCTAGTTCCGAAGGGTATCTTCGGTACATTGTTCGGAAACTTACCAAGACGTGAAGTTATGCTGTTTGTAATACCCATCTCCGGGAAGACCAAATGATATGAACATGTCTTGTACGAGCAGCTTCGCGGGGTTGAAACGCTGATAGAACCTTCCCATCGAGGTGTCATTATACAATGTTTTCCTGTTAAAAAAATGTCACAGTTAAGAGCTTTTAACTTCTTAATATAATACCTATATAATAACTATAAAAAGTAAAAATAAAATTAGTTTACTTTTTAGTCTACTTTTTTTAGACCTTTAGATAGCCTAGTGGTATGGGTAATGGACTGCTGAGACGAGGTCTCAGGTTCGATGCCAGGTTTTACCATGGCACACACCAATGACTTTTCAATGCTTTTCGAAGTTATGTGTGTATTTATCGCAGGTTTATAAGTGCCCGGTTAATGGCAATAGGCTCGTCACCTATTACATTGGGACCTAAATATAAACTAGCGAAATGTGGGTGCCAGCACCTATGCCTACCCCTTCGGGGACATAGGCGTGAGTTTATGTTTTAATGTTATATGTTAGATGTATATTTTTATTTTATTACAACAAGCAATGCTTAGTGCATGTACTAATCAAATAACCCGCCCCTGATCGCTCCCGGTGCAAAAGTGGCCATAACGCTTGCTGCGTTGCCACGATGGATGGCGATGGACAGCCTTTGGACCAGGAACGACCCGGAACGAGTGTCACCGGTAGCCTCGATGAGCCCCTGTCCGATTTCTTTAATAATATCTACTATAAAAATTGCATCGAATTTTTGTAGAATACTCCAAAAAAAGAGACAGTAACACTTTAATCGTTTGAAAAATACATTATTTCTGACACATATTAAGAACTCACTTGTACTTTTCCACAGTATTTTTATTGGTTATTAGACCAGACCTGTAAACATTTGAGCCGCAAGGCAGAACTGGTCAGGTCTAATAACAAATAAAGATTACTATGGAAAAGTTCAAGTGAGTTTTCAATATATGTAACAACAAATTCCACCAAGCGCCATCAATCAAAAGTATAAATAGACACTATTCCTGATATTAGGCTACACAATACATCAACAAGTTAAATTGCAAAAAGCCGCGTGGTTTCCGACAGACTAGAATTAGGGTCACCCCATCTCTTCCCATGCGGTGTCGTACAAGGCGACTAAGGGATGGGGCTGTTTAAGATCAGACAGATATATACAGCCCAGACTCAGCCTCAGATGCATGGCTCGATTCAACAATAGTGCCCGGAATATGGCAATAGGCTCACCCCCTATTACGTGGGACCGAATACAATTATTGGTGAAATGTGGGTGTTAATTCACCTCCGCCTAACCCTCCAAGGATAAAGGCGTGATTATATGTATGTATAATTATTGCCATGCACCCAAGGGAGCGTAGAAAATTTCTTCAGATTTTATCCATAAATTATTTGAAAACTAATAAATCACCGGCCATTAAAGTGGTGAAGGGGCCAGCTAGTAACGAACCTGCCAAAGGACGAGATGTAGGCGTTTGTGGAGGAGGAGACGGTGCGCTCCTGCTCGGTGTAGGCGACGGGCCGGAACTGGAAGAAGCCGCCCGCCTGCTCCAGGTACGACTTCGGGGTCCGCACCTCGATTATCTACCACACCATATAGAATATTACATAATAGAATAGACTCTTTTTGTACACCTGTAATACACAGAATACCTCTGAACATATATCTTCGACCTTTAATGGGCTCAATACGCGCAGTAGGTACATGTTTCTTAGGAGTCTTTTGAGGATATCATGTGGTGCTACAGCGGTGGACAAGCCCAAACTTACCAAGCATAGATTATTACAATACAATCCACGCGCGCCGGGGCCTCGTGTTTGTTTTGCGATTTAGGTTCAAGATATATGTCGCGATAGTTTGACCGTAACCGCTCTATACCGCGCCTAAGGCGTGTGCGCGGCGAGACGGGGGAGTATTCACTAATCGACCGTCAGATTTGGTCAGTTCGTCGCTAACGCTCACGACGCTATCTCGCTCGTTCACATGTCATGCTCTTTCTTTCTCTTTCTTTACCTCGTCCCCCGCCACACCGCGCTTATCTAGGGCGCATTATACACCTTTAGTAATTTACAGGCATGATTATTATGTATAATAATTTTTAATTAGAATATATTTATTTCTCTTTCACAAATATACGGTACAAATTACATATTTCATTCACTTTTAGTATAAATTAACTCGTTAGCCTTTTTTTTTTTACGTGCGCAGCATCCCCCCGGATACCTCTCCACCGGAGCCGGTGGGAGAGGTTATGTCGGACTCGAACCGACTAAAACGCACGCCGCCAGTGGATTGTTTTGGTTGCCGAAGGTGAGGTTGACAGGCATATCCCTCGCACCCCGGCCGACCCAGGGCCATCTCTCACGATCTGGCCCTCTTCTCGGGTGTGGGGACTAAAGAGTCCCCAACTCGTCCCCGGAAACGGGGAGGCGCGCCAGGCGCGCCACCGCCGCGGCCTGCTTCTGCCAGGGTGACAGACGGCTCCACCTGTCAACCCCGACTCGTTAGCCTTTGTGAGAGGCTGGTGTCTGTAGTTGGAAAAAATGTGATCCCCAGGCCCCCACCTCTTGGACGACTGTTTTGATTATCATGTATGTATTTCTAATAATCAGGCGAGATGAACTCAAATTCGAGCCGCGTCCTATACACGTAAAAACTTTGATATACCTAGTAATACATATTTTGATTCAAGCGTTGTCATTGTCGGTGGAACCTTGGATCGTTCCGATAATCCTGGAATTCATTACCAGCTCACGTGTTTCCTTCTTCCTACAGTCCCGGGTCCTTTAAGCGGGGCGTGAAAAAGCATATGATGAGGCCGTCAAGCTGAGTGTCACCATTGTCACACGGTATGTGTAATGGTGACCCTCTTTTTTGGGACTTTGCCTTCAGCTTACCATCAGGCAAGGCGAAGTCTAATTGACGTGTCCTATATAAAAAAAAATAATAATAATATGACGTAGTGCTCTACCAGTTAGGGTGCCCCGACATGAAAAGGCTTGCATCAAAATATATATTAATAGGTATATCAAAGTCATAGGGCTAACTAACACAACTTATTTTCAACTTTTTGAGGGCTGTTTTTTGTGACGGGGTTTTTTAATTTTTAATTTATTTTTATTTTACACTTTTCAAACTGATCTACTAGTCAAGCCCTTTCATTTGATACCCATATTGAGGAAGTTGAGAAAAAATATATACTACGTGTATCATTTTGTAGCGGCGGCCATCTTGGACCGATTTATTTCAAATATAGCTAAGAACACTCCCAACTAGTATACCTTTCAAACAAAAAAATAATTCAAATCGGGTCATCCGTTCAAGAACTACGATGCCACAGACAGACACACATACACACCCACCCACCCACACACACACACACACACACACACACAAACACACAGACACGTCAAACCTATAACACCCCGTCGTTTTTGCGTCGGGGGTTAAAAAAATGGTAAAACGCAAACTCACCTCAAAAACTCCAGGCGTATGCTCATCATCGAGACTCTTCCTCATAGTGAAGACCATCTTGTCATCCCGTTTCTCAGTGCTGGCGAGCACGTAGTGTAACGCGTACCGGGAGGCGTTAGTCGTGGTCGTGAAGTTCACTAAGCTGATATCTATCAGCGTCGAATTAGCCGTGTGAATCAGGTGGGGAAGGTCTTTCGCGTAGTCTTCGTAGGGAAGGAGATCCAGCTGTTGGGGGTTGAATGTAAATAATTGGAGTAGGTTAGCATCAGGTTAGTTAGGGTATATTATAAACTAGCTGACCTCATGTCATCTCTTTGAGCCCGTAATTTTTTTAATAGTATGGAAATCTTCCGGATTTGTTGACATTTATGATCACAGCTCCGCTCCCTTAAGTAGTAGCGTGATGATATATAGCCTAAAACCTTTGTCGATAAACGGACTATTCAACACAAAAAGATTGTTTCAATTCGAATCAGTAGTTTCTGAGATTAGTGCGTTCAAAAAAACAAACTCTTCAACTTTATAATGTTAGTTTTATAAAGTTGAAGATGTGAAAATAACTCTGTCTGTCTGTAACGCTTTCACGACTAAACCAGTGGATCGATCTTGATGAAGTTTGGTACAGGAAAGGACTGGGGTCCGTTCAAGTATTACGTAACAACTAAAGGGGGAGGGGATCTTTGCATAGCTTATTTTTTATGACATGGGGGTATGGGGGTCTAGATAATGATTACGTAAGCAGTAGTTATTTACTTTTTCACACATAATATCGTATGCATTACCTTAAATAAATAAACATGAAAAGAAATATGCATACAGGTACCAATGTTTACGTAAACATGGCGAGGGGGAGGGGGGAGGTAAGATTTTTCTTACTTTTGCTGACAAGGGGGAAGGGGGTTAAAATATTATAATAAATCTGCTTACGCAATACTTGAACGCCCCCCTAGAGCTTGGGAAAAGACATAGGTGTTATTGCAATACTTGGAGCCTTCAAATGTTTGATAAGCCGGTACTTCTGCTGCTAAGTACTACTATATAGCCACCGGGTTGGGTTGTGGTCCCCACACCCGAGGAGAGGCCCAGATCGAGAGAGATGGCCCTGGGTCGGCCGGGGTGCGAGGGATATGCCTGTTAACCTCATCTTCGGCAAACAAAAACGACCCAGAGGCGTCGTGCGTTTTGGTCGGTTCGAGTCCGACATAACCTCTTCCACCGGCTCCGGTAGGGGGAGGGGGGGTGTGTATCAGTGGGGATTTTGCGCACGAAAAAGAAAAGTTGCGGTTAGCTTAGATCATATTCTGCATAGACATGACATGCATCGCAAAAAACGACTTGAAATACGATGTAATGGGATGACAACTTGTACCATGATGGAGGTAGGACACGACGGTATTTCTGTCCTTTTGAGCAGTCCGACTGGGGAAGTACCTCCGCCCAACAGAATACCACGGCCATAATAATAACCTCGTGTTGTGTTCCCGGCGGTGAGTAGAGTAGCCAGAGCTCACTGGAGAGTTTTTGTGCTGTCAGTGGGAAGACCAAAAGCATGTCTTGCTTTGTCTTCTACAGTTACGACAGTACGAGTGTTGCACACGTCCATAGGTCACGGTAAACACTTTCCATCAGGTGGACCAAGTGCTTGTCTGCCACCTTTGTACGCCACGTTATAGTGTCATTTACTGGATCTACAGAGTTTGTATATAGACTAATGTCGTTAGTTAGAACTCCAAGGCTCGGAGGGCCATTCCGGGATAATCTTTTGTTCTAAACACACAATGTCTAGTAAGTAATAAAACAGAAGTCATTAGACGAAAATAAATAGGTATTACAGATAGCCTAGCGTTTCCATTGTGAGTCACTTTATTACAGTTCCACTATAATTATGGATTGTGTTTTGTAAACATTCCAAAATGGCTATCCACTCATCGTTTACGCATTAGTATTGTTATTAAACCTATTGTCTGCAACGTTATCGCGGTTTATCTGCAACTAGCACCGCGCCGCGGTTTCACCCGCGTAAATCCTGATCCCATGGGAATATCGGGATAAAAAGTAGCCTATGTTACTCACGAACAATGTAGCTTTCTAATGAAAAAAGAATTATTAAAATCGGTCCAGTACTTTTTGAGTTTATATGTTACATACAAAAATACAAATCTTTCCTCTTTATAATATTATTAGTATATTAATATTAGTATAGATAGATACGAGAATATTTTGCAAATTTTTGAGCTATTAAAGCGTTATTTTTGGTATTTGAAAATACAGAAAAAATATATGCAATTACTTATACTATGCTAACTATACAATATATACAAAAATAAAATAGAAGTCATGTGTGTATTTATCGCAGGTTTATAAGTGGCCGGTTAATGGTAATAGGCTCGCCACCTATTACATTGGGACCTAAACATAAACTGGCGAAATGTGGGTGCTAGCACTTCTGTTATGTTATGTCAAATAGAAAAAAGAGGGAGACTGCAACTTTAGGTATCGAAAAATTCTTTATCTTATCTTATATATATATCTTAAACCTTTGAGGATGCCGTAAGACGAAACCGGTCAGGTGTAATAAGCAATAAAGTAATGTGGAAAAGTACAAGTGAGTTATCAATATGTGTAACAACAAATTCCACCAAGTGCCATCAATCTACAGTATAAATAATCGAAAAATTCCTTTGTCGCACCATTGAGGTCTGGAATTCATTACCAGCTCACGTGTTTCCATCTTCCTACAGTCCCGGGTCCTTAGCAGAGCGTGAAAAAGCATTTGATGAGGCCGTCAAGCTGAGTGTCACCATTGTCACATGCTATATGTAAGTAATGGTGACCCTCTTTTCTGAGACTTTGGCTTCAGCTTACCATCAGGCAAGGCAAAGTCTAATTGACGTGTCCTATATTTAAAAAAAGGTGGGATGTGTGCTTATCTGTCTCCTGGTTGGTATAAAAGAAAACAACTTACCTTCATATCCAAAATGCCGGCCCTCCTGTTATCTTTGTACAACCCGTGCATGGTAATCATGACTTCGTTAGCATTCAGAACGCTGGCCTGCCTGCTCCATACCACGTTCTTTAACGGCAATGCGTAACTAGGACACTTGTCATCTATGTGCCCGGTTTCGAGGCAATCCTCGTATTCGTACAGCTAGAAGAGAGTTATCATAAGATTATACTTACATACATAGGTATATACAAAAATATATATGTCATCATCATGTCAGCCACACATAGTCCAATGCTGAACATAGGCCTCTTCCACAGACTTCCAGAATGACCGATCTAAAGCAGCCCGCATCCAGCGCTTCCCGGCGACCTTCATGAGGTCGTCCTTCCACCTGGCCGTTGGGCATCTTATGTTACATTTGCACGTTAGGGCTGTTTAACATCAGACAAATATATACAGCCCAGACTTAGCCTTAGATGCATGGCTCGAGTCAACTATAGTGCCCGGAATACGGCAATAGGCTCACCCCCTAATACGTGGGACCGAATACAATTATTGGTGAAATGTGGGTGTTAATTCACCTCTGCCTAACCCTCCGGGAATAAAGGCGTATGTATACTCTTTAAGAACAACAGTAGATTGAGCCCCTTGAAAATATCCCTGTATATTTAAACACAGTAGGTCGTCGCCTCGAATGCATTTTAGAAAGTTTCAAGAACGAATGCGAGGATTGGACCTCCAATCCCTTAACACCTGTTAAGGGCTTCATCAGATATTTCTATCATGACCAGACAAATGTAACAAGGATACAGGTTTCTAAAAGAGAATTCCACGTCTTTCTTCATTCTAGCGCTTCTTCGTCCTAGAGTTAATCCCAGTCTTTTCGCTTCCGCTTCTTTTTTATACCACCTAGGTGGCAGACAAGCACACGGCCCAACTGATGGGAAGTGGTTACCGTGGCCTATGGACGTATGCAACACCAGGGGTGTTACACTCGCGCTGCCGACCATGAAGAAACCTTTTGATGCCCCTTTTGAAGAACCCCATCTTCCAGTCTAACGGTCGCTGAACTAGGATATTTTCCGTGTGTAGTGACTGTCATATGACGTCCACAACCCAATGGCGATATTGAAGCATTGCAGTTAAATCAGTTGTTAGACTTTTTATGGCTCCAACTACCCTTAACGACTACCATAGATGTTCCTATGGCAACAGGGACTAAAGGCTTAACGTGCTCTCTGGGGTACGACCAGACCAATGCAAATACCCAACAAACTTTTGTTGTGCAAACAAATATTTGCACTGGGGATCGAACCTGCGCCTCCTGCGTAGTTGCTGGGTACACTACCGCCACGCCACACAGACAGTCAATTCCACATCTTTTTATTGCAGGAAAGAATCTTGAACAGTTCACACAAAATATATTCTAGTCAGTGTTTTCCTCATTACGATTTTATTATTAACCCAGAAACAATATTTTCAAATATTATTTTGATGACGTCATACTCTATATCTATTGCTCAAATTTCATTCATAATGCACACTACTAATCCGTACAAGCAACATTCATATCTAACACCCACCAAATAAGGGTCTAAATTCTTTGATCCAGTATTGATACAGTATTGATTATTGTCAAATAGACATGCGGGTATATTGTGCTCGGAAATGAGGACGCAACCTATGACTCATGGGTCTGGCTGTTAGACGCACGCCACTCTACATATGATAACATCCAGGTCAGCTTACATACTATTAGCATTACATATAAATATGTAATTGTATTTCATAATTATGTACCGTTATGTACTTATTGTTAGTATTCTGTCGAAGTTCCGAAACATTTAGAAAGCGGGTGGCTATATCGGACGAGGAACCAACTAAAAAGCACAAGGTCTGTGGATTGGGTCGACTAGGGTGCGAGGGATATAATATTCCTACCAACCTCACCTCTGGCAACCAACAACGACTCATGAACGGCGTGCGTTTTAGTCGGTTCAAGTCCGATATAATCTCCTCTATCGATTCCAGCGGGGAGGTATCCGTGGGGATTATACATACAAAAAATAGATTTTATTTTTTTTGTTAGGAATATAGAAATCCACACTGATATTATAAATGCAAAAGTAACTTTTAATGTTACACTTTTATACCTAAATAACTAAATCGTGGACTGAGGCAGAGGACAGAGGCTATGTTTGGTCGCAATAATCGACATCCATGCGAACGAAGCTTCAGTTGGCATGATAATTGACATGGAAGTAAGGACCTCTGGTACAATGCAATGTACTGAGGTGGGCATAGCCAGAGGCATAACGCTCCTAAATCATTGTTTTTTTTTTTAATATACCACTTAGGTGGCAGACAAGCGCACGGCCCACCTGATAGAAAGTGTTTACCGTGGCCTATGGACGTGTGAAACACCAGAGAAGCCACACTCGCGCTGCCGACCCTGTAAGCACAGAATTTCTGTGCCGTCAGTGTAGAGGACAAAGCAGGACAAGCCTTTAGTCATCCCACTGACAGCACAAATACTCCAGTGAGCTCTGGCTACCCTACTCACCGCTGGGAACACAACACGAAGTTATTCTAACCGCGGTATTTGCTATTGTATGAATAATCTATACTTACTTTGTCAATTTCAGCAGCAAAACTGTATATAAGTGTGTCAAGAAATCTGAAGTTGGATGGTACTCTGTTCTTCCATTCTATGGTCATAGTCGAGTTTAGGCTTCCGACCGCGTAGATTACGGTTGGCGCTCCTCCACTAAAGTCCCAGATCTGATGAATAGTGTCATCATGGCCTTCTGCTCTTATATATACTAGGGTGGTTAAAGAATCGCAATCCAGACAGCCCGGGTTTAGCCTTGCAGTTAACTGTAAAAATAAATACAAATTTTAGGCATTGTGATACAATCTACACAGTGCTACCTAGATCAAAACTTGCCTTAGCTTGTAATATGGATTCTCATCTCTACACAGGGGCATTAATCTGAGCAACATTGAGTTTTTAAGGCAGGTGTAATGTGATAAGACAGTGGATTACAAATTGGATAACATAGAAGAGAGAATTGATGTCACAGTACACCAACTTATATAGCCGTGTGGTTCCCGGCAGATTAGAATTTGGACCACCCCATCTCTTCCCACGCAGTGTCGTAAAAGGCGACTAAGGGATAGGGCTGTTTAACATCAGAAAGATATATACAGCCCAGCATGGCTCAAGTCTATAATAGGACCTGGAATACAGCAATAGACTCACCCCCTATTATGTAGGACGGAATCCAATTATGTGTGTGTGGGTATTAATTCACCTCTGCCTAACCCTCCAGGAATAAAGGCGTGATTATATGTATGTATGTAGTACACTAACTTAAATATATCTGTTTTTATGAACACTCGTAGTTACGAAACAGTTTCTCACTCAAAATAAAGAGACAGGGTAGATTGATGCTCAGCACCATTTGGTCCAAGCTATCACATCTTCTACCCTCTCAAAACTGGTATCAAAATCTTAATTTTCAGTAGCAAAGTGGAAGGCAGCATTGACAATGTAATTAGGTACATTAGAATTGGCAATAACAGGTATTTTTTTATTATCTGGCTCTTGTTTCATAACTCTACCTGTTGCATAACAAACTAAGCATTAAACATAATTATTAAACTCTGATCATCATAAGTGTTATAAGGTCAGTATTGTGACCCACATGATTAAATATGTTTATTTCCTTTTAAATCATTGGCAAGAATATTACTGCAGAGTCTAATACTGAACAGAAGAGTGTGAACAGACGTTATTCTATTAATGAAAAATAGTATTATACAGGGTTACTGGTTAAGTCGACCTGAATCCTTTGGGGTGGCATAGTTCTCATCATTTCTAACACTTTTCACCACAGAGTACCCCACCCAAAACTTAACCCTTTTAGCTATTAGACTTTAAGCTATTGGACTTTAAAGATTTATTCAAAAAATATCAAATTATTTTAACTAATCTTTTTTTTTGTGCCATTTGCTTGCAATTGGTTTTTCTTATTGTTGTTTTAGTATAGTAGTTTAATAGATTTATTAATCGAAATACTCAAATTACTAGTAATTCTACCACATTTGTCGTACTACACGAATTTTGATTGAAAAAATAAATTAATTTCTATTATTTGTTTTATTGTTCCTTACATACTGAAATAAAAATCTACTATAGTGATGCTGCAGATATGTTTAAAAATATCTATGGTTTATTGGCTTTCTGAAAAGGTATCACAAGCAAGGACCAATACCGTGGCCAGCTAGGAGTCCACACTTGACTCCTATGGATTTTTATGTGTGGGGACATATGAAATCTTTAGTCTACAATGAGACGAACCCAATATCATCTACCACAGTTGAATTATCCAGTGATCTATTGATTGTAATTTACATTTTTAATGCTATTTCTTATATAGTTTTTTTTTTATACCACTTAGGTGGCAAACAAGTGCACGGCCCACCTGATGGAAAGCGGTTACCGTGGCCTATAGACATGTGTAACACCAGAGAAGCCACACTCATGCTGCCGACCCTGTAAACACAGAGTTTCTGTGCTGTCAGTATAGAGGACAAAGCAGGACCAACATTTAGTCATTCCACTGACAGCACAAATTATCCAGTGAGCTCTGGCTACCCTACTCACTACCGGGAACACAACACGAAGTTATTATAATCGCGGTATTCTGTAGGGCGGAGGTACTTCCCCAGTCAGACTGCTCAATTGGCCGGAAATACCGCCGTGTCCTACCTCTTTACTAACAATTACGTAGTGGGGCATCGACAGTCCTTGGGTTATTGCTTACTGACGATTTTATGTTGATGTTATGGCAGCAGACATGATTTCTTATTTATTTCATTATTATTTATACAATTCAATTTCCTTATAGAAATCATGTCCTGTGTATACGTGACTGCCATAACTAGAATATTATATTAATAAGTATTGGATAAAAATACGCTGTTCTTTAAATTATTAAAAGTTTCACAGAAGGAGGACGCGTAAACATAGTTCGTCAATCATAAGTTTAAAAATGGGTGGTTGTATTTTTTTTTTATAATTACGTGTAATATACCTGCTTTTTTTGTTTGGATACGTTTTTATTATCTACTAGCAGTTGACCTTCTAAAACTAATACGTCCGATATAAACAAAGCAAGGGAGGTACAAAGAGTTTTCATACCTAGTAAATAAATAATCTAATTCTAATTTATTTATAAGTAAACAAAGATATGAACTTACCAAACGATCTTGCGCATATGCCACTGATAATAATGACACAATTAATAAATTCCGTAAATGCATTTTAATCAATACAGGATATATTTTTAAACAAAACAATTAATAATGTTATTGATATATCATCCGCGCACTGTCACTGCACTATAAACAAATGATAATGCATCGGCACGTGTGCAATGTTCGAAGTCGACAATAATTCCCAAATTGATAATATGTTATCGGTAAATTAATTATTTATTGCTTTCACTTCTCAGCATTCAGAATATTCAGTTGCAATCGCTCCAGCTTTGCGTCATACTATAATCTTGCCAAGTAAGATAGTATATTATTGTCAAATTTGTGGAGCTAGTTGTAGTCCAGCGACTTGAATTTGGAAGGAAAATTTATTTTTTCCATGTTATTTTTACTTTAGTTGGATAATACCTTATCTCAAAATTGTGCCTGACTGACATTTCGTCTAAAAATGACGCTGTCATTCATTACAAGTAAATTCGGATACATTCATTGAGCGATAACAAAATCCCATTAACACTTCCTGGCCCGAATAATGGATTTTTGGTTTCCATGTAGGTATATAGTTTGCTTCACTGGAAAGGCGTGTTCACATGAAATAGATCTTTTTCTTACGATTATTGCGATGTTAATAGTATATAATATAATAATAATAATAATTATTATTATTATTATATTATATTATATTAATAATAATAATCCAACGAAAGCGTTAAATAAATTAAAGCCACATCTCACCTCATCATTGTAATAAAATTTTCGTCGTGTTTCTGTATAAGACTCACTGTTTCACCTTCTTGTTAACGTAACAACAATAACAAGGTTTCCGAAGAAAGTCACTCGTTGACCCCATGCGAGAGAAAATTAATGTGAGGAATATTAAATATAAGCTTAAGTCTTATCTTTTAGCAGAATTGTAGGTACGACTTTGCTGAATTGTAAACTGTGTACTTAGGTGTTTTGTTTACGATGATTATAATTTTTCCTTTTTTATTTATTTATAAGATTTGTAATGTTTTGTACTGAAGTGAGAATCGCATGTGTCGCACACAAGCTCCAGTAACTTTAGCGGTAGGACGTTAAGTCTATTTTCTTGTTGTTAAATACGTATTCTGATAATTAAATAATAAAAAAAACTTCTATTAAACATGCTTTCAATACTCTTATAGGGATACCCTTTGCCTTCAATATTGAAAAAGCGATCGTCGGGGTTGGATGACTTAGATGTATTTGCATCCTTGTGGTCTACTGTTGTGCCGTCAGCATGTTTACGTATATTAAATAGCTATAATAATTTCCTTGTAATCACATACACGGTCACTTTACATACTTTCACATTTTACAATACCTATAGGCAGGTAGGTATAGGTATTCCATCCAACGTTATGGGGGCGAGACTATAACAGACCGCTTACGAACAGGACAGGAAACGAAACTCGGGTTTCCCGAGCAGGAAATCCCATTTCCTAATGATACTTTGACAAAAAACGGAACTCAAGACTACACGATTTAAAACAAATGTCATTTCTAAGGTATCATGATTTTTCAAAACTCTGCCAGGGAATTACAGGTAACACAATTGTCATATACCTATCGAGTCTAGACGCACACTGAGCGATTTCTTGGCTCTAAAGGGTCAATTAAACGTTTATGAATACATTGTCGCCAGATAAAGAAGTCATGAATAGGTGTAATAAAATAATCTATGCTGTATGTATCTGATGCGGCTCTCACAGCTGAGGCACAGATAACATAATGCTAAAACTGAGGCCCACCATAGTAACATTCTGTGTCTGGTGTCTGCAATAATGACCCTTTTCCTGTGACTTTGCTTTAAGCTTACCATCAGGCGAGGTGAAGTCATATTGATCATATATAAAAATACTGAAGAGTTTGTTTAGATGAAGTGCTAATCTCAAGAAATACTGGTTTGAGTTGAAAAAATATTTTTGTGTTAAATAGTCTGTTTATCGAGGAAAGCTATGGGCTACTACTCAAGAGAGAAGCAGGATTTTAAAATTAGTATTTTTTTAATATACTTATTTAGGACACGTCAATTTGACTTCACCTCGCCTGATGATAAGCTGAAGGAAAAGTTTTTTTTATTCAACTTAGGTGACCGACAAGGACCTGATGGAATGTGGTTACCGTGACCTATGAACGAGTGCAACACGTGCTACCGACCCTGTAAGAACGGATTGTTTCTGTGCCGTCAGTGCAGAAGACAATCAGGACAAGCCTTTGATCTTCCCACTGACAGCACAAAAACTCTCCAGTGAGATTTGGCTACTCTACTCACCGCCGGGAACACAACACGAAGTTATTATAGCCGAGGTATATTACAATGTTGACACTCAGCTTGACGGCCTCATCATATGCTTTTTCACGCCCTGCTTAAAGGACCCGGGACTGTAGGAAGAAGGAAACACGTGAGCTGATAAGAAATTCCCGGTCTTAATGGTGCGACAAATAAAAATAAAAATGGTATCCTTATAAGCATTTATTTAAACACTAGTCTCCACATCACCGCTGGTCTTCTTTCGTTCACCGGCTTCGCTCACGGGTGAGCGCTGTCTTTTCGTCTTGTTCTGGTTTCGTATCGCTTTTGAGATCTTTTTCTCTCCCACACTGAAAAATAAGATAAGGATATAAACGGTTAAAATATATCTTAATGATCTTTTAAGGAGGTAGGACACGGCGGTATTTCCGCCCAATTGAGCAGTCCGACTGGGGAAGTACCTCCGCCCTACGGAATACCGCGGTTAAAATAACTTCGTGTTGTGTTCCCAGCGGTGAGTAGGGTAGCCAGAGCTCACTGGAGAATTTGTGCTGTCAGTGGGATGACTAAAGGCTTGTCCTGCTTTGTCCTCTACACTGACGGCACAGAGACTCTGTGCTTACAGGGTCGGCAGCGCGAGTGTGGCTTCTCTGGTGTTACACACGTCCATAGGCCATGGTAACCACTTTCCATCAGGTGGGCCGTGTGCTTGTCTGCCACATAAGTGGTATAAATATAAAAATACATGGTCATCCTAATCTCTTGTTTGCTCACACAACATAAATTGTAAACAAAACCATATTTTAAAAAAGCCGGTCAAGTGCGAGTAGGACTTGCACATCAAGGGTGCCGTAACTTAAGCTACATATTAAATACATACAATACATTTCAAGACGTTATAGACAGACAGACAGACAGACAGACGGACGGACGGACGGACGGACGGACGGACGGACGGACGGACGGACGGACGGACGGACGGACGGACGGACGGACGGACGGACGGACGGACGGACGGACGGACGGACGGACGGACGGACGGACGGACGGACGGACGGACGGACGGACGGACGGATGGACGGACGGACGGACGGACGGACGGACAGACGTACGGACGGACGGAGGGTTAGGCAGGGTGCTTCCAGTATGCCACAGCAATATATTAGGGGTGAATTAATAGTCACATTTCACCAATCATTGAATTCGGTCCCACGTAATAGGGGGTGAGCCTATTGCCGTCTTACGGGCACTATTGTTGACTCAAGCCATGCATCTAAGGCTCTTTGTCCCTTGACACCGCATGGGAAGAGACGGCGTGATTCAAATTCTACGAGCGCTTTATGTGCCTAAACTGAATAAATGAAAGTGATTATAAGTATTATAATGATATTAATCGTGGAAGTTTACGCGAGGAGGTAGGGCATGACGGTATTCCCCTCCCAATTATAGTCCGACTGGGGAAGTACCTCCGCCCTACAGAATACCGCGGCCATAATAACCTCGTGTTATGTTCCCGGCGGTGAGTAGAGTAGCCAAAGCTCATTGGACAATTTATATGCTGTCAGTGGGCAGACCAAAGGTCTGTTCTGCTTTGTATTCAACATTGACGGCACAGAAACTCTCTAGGCCACGGTAACCACTTTCCATCAGGTGGGCCGTGTGCTTGTCTGCCACCTAAGTCGTATACAAATATAAAACATTCATTGAAATCCTCTTAGATAAGCCTAAGAGTCGGAGTCGGCCGGGGTGGTTATGTCAGACTCGAACCTACTACAACTGCATCCCGTCTTGGGTCTTCAGATACCGGAGGTGAGATTACCATAGATTACATTCACCATCATTATCATGGAGGAGGGTCGGCAGCGCGAGTGTGACGCTCCTGGTGTTGCACGAGTCCATAGGCCACGGTAACCACTTCCCATCAGGTGGGCCGTGTGCTTGTCTGCCACCTAAGTGGTATTAAAAAAAAAAGGATTACTCACTTAACAGCAGCTCGGGAGCCTGGACCCCAGTGGGGGGTGGGATTGGTCTGGAACCGAAGTCTGCCGTCCCTCCGGCTGATGGGGTTCGCGTCTGGTCTCTCGCTCATGTCCACTAGCGACTTGATGTCTTGAGAGAGGATGTATTTTATCACGGGATCCGCTTCTATTCTAAAATAGTATAATTTTTATGATAATAAAGTAGACTGTCAAAGGCAATTCAGTATTTTATAGCAATAAACCTCTTCATCCACTATAAAGGTGCCTTCTCCTTCAACCCCATTCTTCCAAAAGTCACTGCTTCCAGTATGTCACAACAATATAAAAGAAAGAAAGATATTTACTTAGCAGGTTTGACGGGGTGCGTCTTCTGCCACGTGCGGACGATGTCCCACACGAGCTGCGCGGGCGCCGCTGTCTTCACCGATATTTTCGATGCGTGAGAATAAGATACTTTGTAACCAGCGTTTAATATCGCCGACCTGTTAGAAAAAAGTTTTATTAAAATACATTAAATATATTTACGTGTTGTGTTCCCGGCGGTGAGTAGGGTAGCCAGAGCTCACTGGAGAGTTTGTGCTGTCAGTGGGAAGACTAAAGGCTTGTCCTGCTTTGTCTTCTACACTGATGGCACAGAAACTTTGTACTTACAGGGTTGGCAGCGCAACTGTGACTCCTCTGGTGTTACAAACGTCCATAGGCCACGGTAACCAATTTCCATCAGGTGGGCCGTGTGCTTGTCTGCCACCTAAGTGGTATAAAAAAAAAACGTAAATCCGAACTTTGAACTACGGTTCCTGAATCGCGATATTAAAATTTTCACTTTGAGAAATGTGTAAACTGAGCCAATGACCACTTTCAACGATAATAACTTTTTAAACTATCGTGTTCCATGATATACAACAATGTTAAAGTCAGCCTGTGACCACGGCCGGTGTAACCTGGTCGACACGTCAGGTAAACCAAAGGTATGTTGTACCTATACCATTATCGCGTAATTCCCGTTAAAATTATTGCACGATCATGGTCTATTGTCCAGGTCTCTTAAGCCCCGGTGATCTTTAGGCCGTATTTTGTCAGTCACGGAGACGGCGGGTTTACTGTTACCGGGCCTGTGGCTTACCAACATAATACACTGATCCCGCTCGAAGGACCATTTTGAATGGTTTGTTTCTTTAAATGCGCTAATTTTAGGAACTACTAATTCGAATTGAACATGTTTTTCGTGTTATATATAGTCCGTTTATCGAAGAGGAAATACCATCAAGCTACTACTCCAGGGAGCGGAGTACAAGTCCGGCAGAAAGTAGAAATGTGTAGAAATTACACATTATTTGAAAATTATGAGGTGATGTGGGACTTCGAAGTATGCCAGAGTTGGCTAATCTTATATATAAAATTCTCGTGTCACGGTGTTCGAACTTGAACTCCTCCAAAACGGCTTGACCGATTCTCATGAAATTTTGTGAGCATATTGAGTAGGTCTGAGAATCGGCCAACATCTATTTTTCATACCCCTTAGTGATAAGGGTTGTCCACCCTTAACATTATATGGCAAAACAACGTTTGCCGGGTCAGCTAGTCTTATATACTTAGTCTGGCCATAAATACTGTTACAATTAAAATAAGAAAGATATTACATTTGAATTTGGAATCTGTCATTTTTATACGATTGTTCATTGTGTTTTCTAATTTTGGCGCCAATACATTGTACAATATTTTGCTATATTAAAATGGAGTGGGGTGATAAAGAAAACCGAATCGCTGTGATTGCATTACACAAAGTTGGTATGGAGCCGAATGTAATTTTTAAAACTCTCCATACGCTTGGTATTAGTCAAATGTTTATGTACCGGGCTATTAATAGGTACAATGAGACCTCCTCTGTTTGTGACAGAAAAAGATCTGGCCGTCCACGTAGTGTTCGTACGAAAAAGGTGGTCAAAGCAGTAAGAGAAAGAATTCGAAGAAATCTTGTCCGAAAGCAAAAGATTTTATCTCGGGAGATGAAGATAGCACCCAGAACCATGTCGCGCATTTTAAAAGATGACTTAGGACTTGCAGCCTATAAGAGACACACTGGTCATTTTTTAACTGATAATTTAAAAAAGAATAGGGTGGTAAAATCGAAGCAACTACTGAAGCGGTACGCAAAGGGAGGTCACAGAAAAATTTTGTTTACGGATGAGAAAATCTTTACAATTGAGCAACATTTTAACAAACAAAATGACCGTATTTATGCTCAAAGCTCTAAGGAAGCTTCACAATTAGTCGACAGAGTGCAACGTGGGCATTATCCGACTTCAGTGATGGTTTGGTGGGGTGTTAGCTATGAAGGAGTGACTGAGCCATATTTTTGTGAAAAAGGTATCAAAATATCGGCACAAGTGTATCAAGATACCATTCTTGAGAAGGTAGTTAAACCCCTTAACAACACCATGTTCAATAACCAAGTATGGTCCTTCCAACAAGACTCAGCGCCGGGTCATAAAGCACGGTCCACGCAGTCTTGGTTGGAAGTGAACGTTTCGGACTTCATCAGAGCTGAAGACTGGCCGTCGTCTAGTCCCGATCTTAATTAGCTGGATTATGATTTATGGTCAGTTTTAGAGAGTATGGCTTGCTCTAAACGCCGTGATAATTTGGAGTCCCTAAAACAATCCATACGATTGGCAGTAAAGAATTTTCCCATCGAAAGAGTGCGTGCTTCTATTGATAACTGGCCTCAACGTTTAAAGGACTGTGTTGCAGCCAATGGCCACTTCGAATAAGCTTTTTATATTTTAAATTGTTTTATATTTATGTATTAAACTAACATACTGTAAAAGTAATAAATATTATTTGCAATAAAAAAAAATGTTTTTCCTTCGTAACAATATTTATGGCTAGACTAGGTATACATTTCTCGTGTCACAATGTTCGTTCCCGTACTCCTCCGAAACGGCTTGACCGATTCTCATGAAATTTTGTGAGCATATTGAGTAGGTCTGAGAATCGGCCAACATCTATTTTTCATACCCCTTAGTGATAAGGGTTGTCCACCCTTAACATTTTTCTTTAATTTTTAGACATTTACTTAATAATTATTTATATGGCAAAACTACGTTTGCCGGGTCAGCTAGTATCTTCATAATTCCTTACCTCATAAGCAGCATAGGCATCGTTTCCAAATGGACTCTCCCACACATTTTGTCCAGGGCGTAATACAACGGGACCTCCAGCAACTCCTCTCGAACCATGGCTAGTACTCCTTCTATCCGTTTCGCAGTACCAAACAGTTCGGGATTATCTTCTACATGGGATAGGACCCGGGATACAAAAACGTTGTCGTGTATAGGAGCTGACCATATTGGACCACCTACCTGAAGACAATATGGCAGAATCAAGTGTCTGTAAATTATAGTTGGCGAAATGCGGGTCTCAATACACCTCTGTCTACCCCTACCACACCTATGAACGTATGTATGTGTGTATATTTGCTAGTAACTCATATTCAACTTCAATGGTCTGATTTTGTTAAATACAGCGCCATCTAGCGAAGTCATAATGAACTATATCGTAACTGTTAATTCTGCATCGCGATATCAATTTATTCATACGCATTTTTTTCTTCAGATTCTAAAATACATTTTGGAATTTGAAACATGTGTAATGTGCTGTTTTTATTATACACTGACGGACTCATAAACTGCATCAAAGTAATAGACGACTTTGAAATAAATATTTTAACCAAGTATGCATACTTTCTATGCAGATTTAAATTGAAACCTCTAGATTGGTTCGTGAACTTTAAAACAGCGTAGGGTCATATCTTTAAGTTTAAGTTTATGTACTGGAAAGGACCTTAAGACTTTTATTGAAGAAAAAACAGAAATTTAAGAAAAATTGGTTTAATTAAAAAATTGGTTTTAACAATAGACACAAACTTTATGCAAGGGTTTATTTGTGTTTTAATAAGGTGTATTACCCCCACGTGCCCTTATTACGGATTCTAATCGGTTCCGCATAGATTTTATAAGGGTTTTTAAAAGATCTTGCGGAATATTGTCCCATTCTTCTGAAAGTGCTGTTCTTAGTGCTGCCACTGTCGTGGGCGAAGGGTTTCTCGCATATACAGCTCTTTTTAAATTGTCCCAAACATGCTCGATGGGATTAAGATCCGGGCTGCGTGCTGGCCAATTCATTGTACGTATCCCAACCTCTTCGCAATAATGTTGAACTTGTGCAGCTGCATGCGGCCGGGCATTATCCTGCATTAAAGTAAAATTTTCGCCTATGAATCCCATGTAAGGCACCACGTGATCTTCTAATATCTCTGTTATGTAGCGATGTGCTGTCAAACCCCCTCTATTACCGTTTTGACGGACCATGTCTATGAACACAAGTTCGGTTCGCCCGTTCATCGATATGCCACCCCAGACCATACATGAACCGCCTCCAAAAGGAACACGCTCCTCAATGCAACTTTGAGCATATCGCTCCCCACGTCGACGATAGACTCTTCTGCGACCATCTGCACCATATAAACATGTCCTACACTCGTCCGTGAACAATACAGAGGCCCACTGCTCTTCTGTCCAATTCAGGTGATGACGCGCAAATCTTAAGCGAGCTTGTCTGTGAGCTGTAGACAACTTTGGACCATTTGCTGGTCTAAAAGGGGTGATATC
This sequence comes from Eilema griseolum, assembly GCA_963662185.1. Lineage (NCBI taxonomy): Eukaryota > Metazoa > Arthropoda > Insecta > Lepidoptera > Erebidae > Eilema > Eilema griseolum. The sequence goes on from OY759245.1 coordinate 22,213,480, forward strand.
CGCTTCCTTTAACCTTCTTCTTATTGTTCGTGCACACACGTTTACTCCACGCACTTCATTAAGCTCGGTTTTGATGTTAACTGACGTGAGGAAACGATTTCGCAGGGAAGTTATAACAATAAATCGGTCATCACGACCTGTGGTTGCTCGAGTTCTGCCTGTACCACGTCTCCTCCTGTAAGAACCTGTCTCTACAAACCTTCTGTATATTCTAGAAACCGTAGACTGGTTTAAATTTAAATTTCTACCAATCGTTCGTTGATCCAAGCCCTCCCGCACCAATGCTACAATTTGTGCCGCTTGTTCGGACGAAGTATCCATATTATGGTTCAAAAACTCTCGATGTGTTAAAAAACTAACCCAACAATTATGCTGGTAACAATAATTCAATTGACAAACCAAAAAAAATCAATGAGAATCAATTTAAAACTTTGCTATAAATAACACGCAAATCTGATACTACAAGTAAATTTTCTTTCCCGGCTATATTCATTTGTTTTACTGCAGTTCTATTTTTAAATTTAATTTTTTTTTAAGATTAAGAGCCAGTCTTTCCATATTTATATAATTTAATCTAAAAAGTTTGCATACTTATTATAAAAAATCCTTTTAGAGTAAACCTGAACTTTGATGCAGTTTATGAGTCCGTCAGTGTAATTTTTACTGATGCTTTGTGAGAAACTAAGTGATTGTTTTTCACTGGAGAAAAGTTTCAGTTTCTTCAACATTTTATTGAAAATAATCTGGAAATGATTCTTTATTGAATGAAATCAGTCCGGCCAAGGTCAACATGGAAACAGTAGACCAAAGAGTCCCAATATTGGGAGAGGCTTAGTCCAGCAGTAGACTGAGCTGGGCATAAACATTTAGTATGAGTATTGAAATCAATTAAGATAGAAAAAATTGAATCAGTCAGGCGGGATTTTTCCCTTTTTTTATACCACTTAGGTGGCAGACAAACGCACGGCCCACCTGATGGAAAGTGGTTACCGTGGCCCATGGACGTGTGTAACACCAGAGAAGCCACACTCGCGCTGCCGACCCTGTAAGCAAAGTTTCTGTGCCGTCAGTGTAGAGGACAAAGCAGGACAAGCCTTTAGTCATTCTGCTGAGAGCACAAATTCTCCAGTGAGCTCTGGCTACCCTACTCACCGCTGGGAACACAACATGAAGTTATTATAACCGCGGTATTCTGTAGGGCGGAGGTACTTCCCTTACAGGGGGAACGCTCTAACCACTAAGCCACCGAACCTTCGGCTGAAACCATCCAAATTCTTCTATATATATATCCGTCTTGCAGCAACGGTACATGGAGGAAAAATTCGCTGGTATGAATCCCGCTTGAACCGATTCAATATAGCAATTTAGTTCTAGATCCTATAAAAAGTGAAATTTAACTGAACCAACCGGATGTACCTTTTTTTATATAGAACACGTCAATTCAATACCAAATAACTTTCAACACCAGACACAGCGCACGCAGATCTAATCATACAAATCTTTTTGCCTTACAGGTTTATAAAAACAACATATCTTTCTATAACCCCCTGGTCAGAATGGCCCGTCAGTTTAACGATATGGCCAAAAATAACTCAGAACTTGATATATTCGCTAAAATCGCAACCTATGTTAATTCACTCAAGAATGTCCTCTATTCCACACCCAAGCCCAACTATGTTACTAACTAAATTGCCATAAATATGTGTATATACATGCAAAACATAAACTCACGCCTATATCCCCGAAGGGGTAGGCAGAGGTGCAAGCACCCACATTTCGCCAGTTTATGTTTAGGTCCCAATGTAATAGGTGGCGAGCCTATTGCCACTAACCGGGCACTTATAAACCTGCGATAAATTAAGTACTTAGTGTTAATTAATTCATCTTGGTTTTTCTATTTGCACAAGTTTTTGGATTGCAATTCAGACTTTGATTGTATAATCTTAATTTCATGATAATCACAATTGTAATCTGTGTTGTGTAGAAAATAAAATAAAAAAATTAGACTTCGCCTTGCTTGATGGTAAGCTGAAGGCAAAGTCTCAGAAAAGAGGGTCACCATTACTTACACATACCGTGTGACAATGGTGACACTCAGCTTGACGGCCTCATCATATGCTTTTTCACGCCCCGCTTAAAGGACCCGGGACTGTAGGAAGAAGGACACCTTTTGGTTGTAGTTGAATTCTATTCTTCTCTTCCTTCCATCTCGGAGTCTGGAATACGCTTTCCAGCTTGAACTTCTCTTGTGCATCCATTGTAGACGACCTCCGTGGCGTAGCGGTAGAGCATTCGACTGCTATGCAGGGGGGCGCGGGTTCGATTTCCGTTCAGTGCAAATATTTGTACGACTTTTCGATGCTTTTCGAAGAAATGTGTATATTTATCGCAGGTTTATAAGTGCCCGGTTAATGGCAATAGGCTCGCCTCCTATTACATTGGGACCTAAACATAAACTGGCGAAATGTGGGTGCTAGCACCTCTGCCTACCCATTCGGGGATATAGGCGTAAGTTTATGTTTATGTTTTATGTTTATGAATATGTATATTTGCATTGGTTTAGGTGTTTCTATGTATAATATGTATTTATTTACAAAAAAAAAAGTATCTAAGTATGTTAATCCGCATTCTAGATCCCATAACACAAGCTAGTTAAGCTATGCTTACCATGGGTCTAGATAGCGTTGTGTAGAATGTCGTGGAATATTTATTTATTTTAGTAAGAAAATGATCAACATTGTATTATAGAATGTCCATAACAACTTACTTGATGCCTTTGATTGCAGTTCACACAATGTTCAGTAACGGGTGGCCCGGGAGGTAGGTAACCTTTCATTTGTTTTGGGTTCGTTGCAGTCGGATTTGGTTTGAACCCACCTAGTGGTTGCAGGGTTGTATTATCACAACCTGTACACCGGTATACCATTGATAGTTTGCTGGAATTGTAACATAGTTTTTGATTATTATTGTCTTGTTACTGGCATATAGGAGGTAGGACACGACGGTATTTCCGTCCGATTGAGCAGTCCGACTGGGGAAGTACCTAAGCCCTACAGAATACCGCGGTCATAATAACCTGGTGTTGTGTTCCCGGCGGTGAGTAGGGTAACCAGAGCTCAATAGAGGATTTTTGTACTGTCAGTGGAAAGACTAAAAGCTTGTCCTCCTATGTCTTTTACACTGACGGCACAGAACTACACACTTACACCACTTCTGTAGTAATAGAGTGGTTCATCATTTGGAAATTACTACCAGAGGACGTTATATCTGCCACCACAATAAACTATATATATTATTATAAAAATCATCCATCAAGATTTTACCAGGAGGTAGGGTCGGTACCACGGGTGTTACTCCCCTGGTGTGGCACACGTTTATAGGTCACGGTAACCACTTTCCATTAGGTGGGTCGTCTGCTAGTCTGACACCTAAGTTGTAAAAAAAACCAGTGCTTAAAAAAATTACGGATAGTTAAAAGGAAAAACAAAAACATCAATAAAGAGATTATTACATTTTATCACTAGAACTGAACACATCAGCTTGTAGCTGCTTGTTCATAAATATAAAAAAAATAAACAGCTGTGACTTCATTCACTACACTACACAAAATGTACTTTACTTTTTTTAATATACTTACACATACCATGTGACAATGGTGACACTCAGCTTGACGGCCACATCATGTGCTTTGCCGCCAGTCACCCGTCAGCCCCCGACCCGCGATCTTGGGGGACGGAGGTCATATTTCCAAGTAATGCTCGTGAAGGAGGTGGCGGATAGGAAACTGAGGAGACTCGCTAACCGCACAGCCCGCGACGGGCGAAGGCAATATGACCTCCGTCCCCCATGAGCGCGGGCCGGGGGATGACGGGTGGTGTCACCTGTCCCCCTAGCAGAAGCAGGGCGCGGCGCCGAATCGCCATAACCGGGGACTGGATGGCGGCTTCGTGGTCCTCACACACGAAGAGGGCCAGCTTGAAAGAGATGTCCCTGGGTCGGCCGGGGTGCAAGGGGTATGGCTCCGACAACTTCACCTCCGCGAAACTATTACTCTTACACAGTGTGCGTTTTAGTCGGTTCAAGCCCGACATAACCTCCCCCACTGGCTCCAGGAAGAGAGGGTATCCATGGATTTTTTCGCACAATAAAAAAAGATACAACATTCTTTTTCAGGTCACATTTTTGCCGAATCTCTATTTTTTTTTTTTATACCACTTAGTTGGCAGACAAGCACACGGCCCACCTGATGGAAAGTAGTTACCGTGGCCTATGGACGTCTGTAACACCAGAGGAGTCACAGTCGCGCTGCCAACCCTGTAAGTACAGAGTTTCTGTGCCGTCTGTAGAAGACAAATCAGGACAAACCTTTAGTCTTCCCACTGACGGCACAAATTCTCCAGTGAGCTCTGGCTACCCTACTCACCGCTGGGAACACAACACGAAGTTATTATAACCGCGGTATTCTGTAGGGCGGAGGTACTTCCCCAGTCGGACTGCTCAATGGGGCGGATATACCGCCGTGTCCTATCTCCTCTATATTCTAGATATTTCGAATACATTTTTTTTTCATGTTTATTCACTTACCTAGTGGTCTTCTTGCAATGTATAGCACCAGAGTACACTTTGACAAACACTCGGATGTAGAAGTCTGCTGATATGCTCAACAAAGGCACTATATACCTGCTGTACCGATTTGCGTGGGACTCTATGCATTTTAACATTATTCGCAATGCCTGTAAGAGGAAAAACAGATTTATTTTCATTTACATACTGTAAAGTTTGGATTTCTTTTGGTACGATCCGCGACGGCATTTCCGTGGGGTGCAGACCTTAGCCATTATTTAAACGGTTGTAAAGGACATGCTTTATTGGGTCACATCATTGTATGGTATTTGAGCCCGCCGGCAGACGGGAGACATTTCTTATTGGGGATCGTCGCACAAAAAAGGGCTAATCGCGTTGTAATCCCTTTTTTTTATCTTCAACTAGCTGTTGTCCGCGGCTCCGCCCGCGTGGTTATCGGTTATCGCAACAAAACATAGCCCATGTCCTTTCTCATGGTCTAATCTACCCCTATAACATATTTTCATCCGACTACGGCGGAGCGATTTTGATAAAAAATTAAGTTTAAAACTAAAACCCGACTACGCGTAATTTTTCAGTAAGTTTTAAACTTAATTTTTTATCAAAATCGATTCAGCTGTTTAGGCGTGAAAGCTTAAAATACAGACAGACAGACAGAGTTACTTTCGCATTTATAATATTAGTATGGATGTACAGACACAACTATTTTACGATTATATAATAATAATAACAAATACAGGATAAACTTACCATTTCATGACAGCACTTAGTCTTCAAGCTAACAGCACCATATTTAGAGTAACAAGTTTCGGGCGAGTTCCCAGCCAGCACGGCCATATCTGTCGCAGTTATGAGCAGTAAGCCACCGTCTTGCACACTCTGCACTGCCGAGTCGAGGAAAGCAGAAGGGCAACCGTAAGGGTCTAAGTCTATAGCTGCAAAACGCTTCGTGTGATGCTTGTGTTTGTACATTACCATGCTGGAATATTAAGTGCGGCTGTTTGAAATTATATTTAAGCACTAATAACAATCAATCAACAAGTCTATCGTAATCCACTGCTGGACATCCCCCAACATTGAGAGGCTTTGGCCTACTGTTTCCATGCTGGCCAGACAGGGTTTTATTTCGAGATTTTCTTTTGTGATAGGGTTTTATTTCTTTTTGTGTGCTAACTTCTACAGATTAAGAAAAAAATGTGCAAAATTAACAGAGAGCAAATAAATCATGATCAGGAGAAAATATAGTGCTGGAAAACCATTAAAATTGTGTATTATTGTTTTAATGCTCGATTTTCCAATACTTTTTATATACATAAATATATTTCTCCTACTGGGTGTACAAATAAACATGTATGTTTGTCCACATTCTTCTAAAACCCGTATTATAAACTATGCTTTAAGTTTAGATAGCACTAATCTAATAATGATCAAAAATTGCATACCATATAAATCAAAGATTATGCTATATAGTGTAACGACGCGCTCTGCAAACGTCGTCACACCGGTTTTAATTCTATTTTTGAACGAAAAGTTTCGGAACGCGGAGTGAATGACATTTTGACGTATAGCTGTCAAGGCACCTTTCTTCCTAGCGTTGAGGCTGGATGGTCGATATTCATGGCTTCGTAACTTAATTTCAATAAATCTCATAAAAATGAGAGTATTTTTGCCTAAAGGATAATAGTTTGTGTCTTCACAACTATCCTCTTGTGGAATTATAGTTTATTTCTGGTGAGTTGTCATTTTTTAATAAGATTCACTTTGTTGGAATTGCCACGTTCCTAATTTGAAAAATAATTGTTAAAATTCTATTGTTTCAGCTCTTAATCTGAGAATATTATGATTTCTTTTGCTATTGGCATTGTTCCAGCAAATTAAGGCGGTAAGTCGCACAAATTTATAAAAAAATTAGGACCTCGTGTTCATATTGGAGTTTGTTCTAATGACATGCAATTTTGTTACAGGTTTCCAAATTGGAACCGCCTTTTGCCCTTTTTCTTTTCTCATTTTGCCTTTGGATCTTTTCTTTGGACCTTTGTCTTCGGTCATCTGCATTTCCTTATGGAGGGTTTGGACTTTTCGCCTCAAACCTGGATGTACCGCATGGGCTTAAACTGAAAACTTCGCCTGCTACGAGCTTTCTCGCTGCTGTGTTTACATATACTCGCCGAGGGATGCCGTGAGCTTACTTTAATTATATTTTAAATCTAAACTTCAAAATAACCTAAAAATGCATTGGTGACATAAGATCATATTGACATAGGAACAGATTGACCTAGCTTATAAAACTCTAATTTTAAATTTAAGGTTAGTTATACATTAGGATTGTATCCTTGCAACTATTTCTAAATGCACACTGGAGTGGACAATAAAACCTTAAACCTCACCGTTTGGTTTCATTTAGCTCACCTCCGGCAGATTAAAAGTTTCCAATCTCCGCTGATTATCCTAGGCATGTGTATCTCCAAGGCGCCCGAACTTTTATGGTAATGTACTTACAAACCAATTTTATTTCTATTTCTTTTAAATAGGAGACACAGAGAATAAAATTCATTTTTTTATTATTACATCTGGCGCCCGAACAGGGACATGACAGTGTGCATATATCTTTATTCCTTGTCACCTTTGCATTATTTTTTACCTTATCATGTTAAGAACAGTGTTTTCTTCATGTATTTTACTGTTACATAACTGTGTATTACAGTAAATCTTTGTTATTGTTTACTTTGCAAAACTAATCATACTACAAGTTAGTACTATTGTTTGTATCTCTCAATTACAGGTGAATGTTTCAATTTGTATAACATGGTTATTGTTATAATTGTTTTATCTTATATAGCTTTTGTTTATTACAGGTAAGATTTTCCACTTAGTAATATTATATAATTACTAGTTCTTAACCTTTATTCACATGTGTGAAAACATAGTAATATTTGAATATTTGCTGTTTACCTTAAGTAGACATAAATAATTTATTTTGTGAATCACTAATGCATTTTTATCTTTATAGGCATTTGACCTAAATAATTTTTGCAACAATAACATTCCATTCTATGAGTTTGTTTGACTTTTGAGTTTAGCGTTTTGCTATCAATGCAATTAACTTCATTCATAATTTAATTAACTTTAATTAGAAACTTTAATTGATACTTTAATTAGAAACTTATAGTGTATTTAATACAACTTTTTATTAGATTTTCACATCCTTTTATAAATCAAACATGGATAAGGAAATACAGGTCCCGCCTTTGTTTGAGAATATTGTTAATGATGTTCCAGTTGGTACTTCTACTCATGAGATGCCTCATGTCATGGCTGATTTATCTGAAGTTGTTGATCCATTTTCGAATAGTCGAGGAGCTGGTGATCATAGTCTGAGAGCCGCATCTTCATTTAATATGATGAATGTTTTATTGAATGATAATTTGAGGAAAAACTTGCCTTCTGTTACTAAGTTGCCTGATTTAAAACGAAGTAAGCTTTTGTATGATGGTAAATCGTGCGTTAGGGAATTTATTACTCAAGTGGAAGAATATTTCTTGTTTAAAAATTTTAATGAATATTTTTTGGTTAGTTCATTCTCTGATCTTTTGTCAGGCACTGCGCTTAAATGGTTTCGTAGTGTTCGTATTCGTATTGCTTCTTGGACCAGAATTTGATAATGTAGCATTCTGTTACTTAGATGATCTCATATTGATAAATTCTACATTCTCTGATCATTTAGATTATTTAAATAAAATTTATAAAATCCTTAAAGATGCTGGGTTAACTATTAATTTAAAAAAGTGTAATTTTTGTAAAGATAAACTGCGTTATCTTGGTTATATTGTTGATAGTAATGGTTTACATACAGACCCTGCTAAATTAGAGTCCATTAAAAGTTTCCCACGCCCAGAAAGCGTTAGACAATTAAGAAGTTTTCTTGGGTTATGTTCTTATTACCGTAGATTCATTGATAAGTTTGCTGATATTGCTTCGCCCTTAACCAAATTAACGGCCGGAAGCAAGAATTCTAAAAAATCTCTTTTCTGGAATGAAGAAGCTGAAGTTGCTTTTCATAATTTAAAACTTGCATTAATTTCTGCACCAGTTTTACATTGTCCGAATTTTGAAAGACCATTCTCTTTACATTGCGATGCTAGTTCTGTTGGAATTGGTAGTGTCCTGAGCCAAGATGATGATAATGGAGATCAACATCCTGTAGCTTATTATTCTAGATCACTTAATAAATGTGAACGTAATTATAGTACAACTGAGAGAGAGTTGTTGTCAATATTGGATTCTATTGAACATTTCAGACCTTATATTGAAGGAATGAAATTTACAGTTATCACTGACCATGCTAGTTTAACTTGGCTTCTTAAACTTAATAATCCTAGTGGTCGTCTTGCACGTTGGGCTGCTAGAATTTCTCAATTTACTTTTGATGTTAAATATAAAAAAGGTTCTTTACATTTAGTTCCAGATTGTTTATCCAGAATAGAAATTTCTGCTATTAATATTCCTGTAAATAATATTATTGTTATGCCAAATGAGGATATCGTTGATCCTTGGTATAGAAAAATTTATTTATTTATTTATTTATTAAATTGTGGAACATAGGTTTTACAAAGATCTTAAAATAATAAATATAGGTGCACTATGTCCTGCCACTTACATGGCGTACAAATTAAAATTAAATGTCATGATGATTAGTATTGGTACTTACAGTTATGGTTAGTAGATATCGATTACAAGATTAGTCCCTACTGCTCATAATAATACATTGCTCATAACGCTCAAACAATACATTTTACTGTCATATACATATACAATAATTATAATCTATTGTCAATGTCAATTTAATAAATCTTATGAACCAATAATAATATGTAACAATAAAATCATTAAAATTTCTCGTTTAGATACTCATTGATCGAATAATAGGCTTTCTCTAATAATAATGTGAGCAATTTATTTTTAAACTCTTGTAAAATGTCAATGGAACTTATAGATTTAGGCAGTTTATTATAGATTGTAGGTGCCATGCAGAAGACACTATTCTTATACATGGTTGTTTTAGACGCTACCACGTGGAGTTTACCTGCTCTACGGCTACTACTTACTGGTGAAAATTTTGACCAGTTCCGTCTAACAAACATGCACATTTCGAGAATGTACATGGACGGCATTGTTAATAATTTTAAACTTATAAAATGTGCTAAAATATTGCTCTGATACAGCGTTTTTGTGCCTTAAAAACCAATTCTTTGCCTACTGCATTCCCCCAGAATATAATACCGTACCTTAAAGTGGACGCAACAAACCCATGGTATGCTGTGAGTACAGTATCTTGATTTGCAGATTTGTTTAACATGTATAAGGCGTATGCGTGTTGATTTAATTTTCCACATACTTTTCCGATCTGTTCTTTCCATTGCAATGTGTTTTCTATTTGTAACCCAAGAAATTTTGTTACTGTAGCCTCATTCACTTTTGCACCATTATATTTAACATTTAGATGTAGGTCTTCGTCTATGTTTCTACCAAAGTTCATTATAGTCGTTTTCCCAATGTTAATTGAAAATATTTGTAAATTGTCAAAAGTTTCCTAGAAAATATAAAAATTTCAAAGTTGAAAGTGATACTTTGTATAGATTTTGTAAAGATAAATATAATCCTAATAATCGTTTAAATTGGAAAATTGTCATACCTAAAGAACACATCTTAGACACTATTAAATCTAATCATGATGATGTTAATTCAGGACATTTAGGAATTCATAAAACTTTAAATAAATTAAAAATACATTATTTTTGGAAAGGTATGTTTATTGACGTTCAAAAATACATTTCTTCTTGTGATACTTGTAAAGCTTATAAATCTTCTACTAATCCACCTCATGGAATTATGGTTAATCCTAAGAAAGTTGATAAACCAATGTTAATGCTTTCTATTGATATTATTGGAACTCTTCCAAAAGCTTATTCTGGCCATAAGTATATACTTTCAATCATAGATGTTTTTACAAAATATTGTTGGATATTTCCTATGACTAGTGCTACCACTAAAGTAATTTGTGGGATACTTGAAAAAGAAATATTTCTTAAGTTTGGAACGCCTAAAATTTTTGTTTGTGATAATGGAAGCCAATTTACAGCTAAGCAATTTGTAGATTTTCTAAAAAGTTATAATATTAGTAAAATATTTTATAATACTTTATATACACCTCAAAATAATCCTGTAGAGAGATATAACAAAACAGTCGAAACATGTATTTCTTGTTTTGTTAAAGATGATCATAGAACTTGGTCAAAATATTTGCCTCATGTTCAATTAGCTTTAAATAGTAGTGTGAATCTAGCTACCGATTTCACTCCTAATTTTCTCATGTTCGGTAGAGAACTTATTTTTGATGCTTCATTGCACCGTTTTAGTAATTCTTTTGATAACCTCAATCAACTTGATGTTGTTGATAGGTCTTCATTTGCTTTTTCACTTAAATCACTTAGTGATATTTTTATAAAAGTTCAAGCTTCATTGCTTAAAGCTTATAAGCGTAATGCGCGTTATTATAATATAGGAAGGAAGGTCATTTCTTTTGAAGTGGGAGATATAGTGTGGAGGAGAAGTTTTGTGCAGTCTAATGCTCCTGCATTCTTTTCGGCTAAGTTAGCACCTAAGTTTGTTAAGTGTGAAATAATAGATAAAATTTCCTCTAATGTTTATGTTTTAAAAGACCTTAATAAAAACTATACTGGTCGTTATCATATTAAAGATATAATAAAATATTAAAATTATTCTTGTTTTGACTGTCAAAAAGTCTATCTTTGTCTTTGGTACTTTGTTTGAAGTATTGAACCCATTAAAAGGTGATGTTTGATAGGTTTAGGGTTCTTGAAAGGTGATGTATGTTAGGAACTTCACAACAATTTATTAATTTCAATTTTAGTTTCCTTCAAAAATAACTTAGGTCATTTTAGGACTTATTTTTATGTAACTCTACTCCATATTAACAAATAGTTCCACATCAAAAGATCTTATAATTTTTATTTATCTTTGTTGTATAGGATTATTTTCCTGTATATATTTTTATACACTTGTATATTTAATATTGTATATTTTGTACAAATTTAGGAATTTAGTTTCTACTCTAATATAGGAGTGAAATTTAATATTCATTTTCTACATTAAATTCACTTGACTTATTTCCACTCACTTAGGGAATGGAAAATTAAGTTTCTTGAACTTTATTTTTGTACAGTTCTGGGTTATTTTCTTAGTATTAAGATTCTCGGATTGGACGCATTTTATGCATTTTTTACACACCTTGTTATACCATTTTTTGGGAAACTTGTGTCTTACTGGACTTTACAATTTTTTGTGCTATTGTGTTTCATACACATAGTCACACCTTACGCTTTGCGCACGGGAGGCTGGTGGTGTTGAGCCGGTCGTAATTGTCGTTTTTCTCTTTTTGTACGATTGTGTTTTTATACACATTGTTACATTTTTTATGCTTTGCGCACGGGATGTCGGTGGTGTTGTGCCGGTCGCAAATGTCATACTTTTCTTATGCGGTTGTGCTCAGAAAGTCAGTGGTGTTGTACTGGTCACAATTGTCATATTTTCTTTATATTTTGCTTGTGCTCGGAAAGTTGGTGGTGTTATGCCGATCACAATGCTTATAAATATATTATTACGACACTTTTGTTGTGATTTTGTTTTGACGTTTTAGATGTTGGAATAGGAATTTGAAGTCGGCGGCTTTTCAACCTAACCGACAGTGGGAAAACTTCATTGTTTTTACCGATTTTCTTTCAGATTCGGCAGCGTTGGTGCTTAACCGATATCTTGTTAGTTTCATATTTTTGTTTCAGGAATAGCTGGTATAGAGTCGGTGGCGTAGGAGCTCAACCGCACTTTTGTATTGATGCTAGAAGGCTGGTTAAGATCAAGGATTAGATTCGACGGCGTTGGTTGCCTAATCGATATCTGGAATGGAATTGAGTAGGGATTGTTTAATTTGTTTTATTGAAGAATTTATTTTCACTTTTGTGTTGAAATAAGTTTTTACTCTTTTCTGAGTTTGGTTTCGGTTATTCCATTAAGTTGGATAGTGTCCTTTGTTTCCATTTGAAACTGGAAATTCTTTTTCAACTTAATTCTTTACTTTTCGAGTGTTTTCACATTCTTTGATTTTTAGGAATGCTTTCCCATTCTTTAATTTATAATTATTTCTGCAATACCCAATGCAAGATGCTTTCGCATTGCCTTTTTTGTTTATTGAAAAATGTTGCAAGACATTTTGTCTTTTGAGGTTTTTTGGAATTTTGTTCTGGACTCTCATAATTTTCATTAGAAAAGGAAGTTTCTTTCTTTCTTTTTTCTTTTTGGGGAGGGATGTAATGTAACGACGCGCTCTGCAAACGTCGTCACACCGGTTTTAATTCTATTTTTGAACGAAAAGTTTCGGAACGCGGAGTGAATGACATTTTGACGTATAGCTGTCAAGGCACCTTTCTTCCTAGCGTTGAGGCTGGATGGTCGATATTCATGGCTTCGTAACTTAATTTCAATAAATCTCATAAAAATGAGAGTATTTTTGCCTAAAGGATAATAGTTTGTGTCTTCACAACTATCCTCTTGTGGAATTATAGTTTATTTCTGGTGAGTTGTCATTTTTTAATAAGATTCACTTTGTTGGAATTGCCACGTTCCTAATTTGAAAAATAATTGTTAAAATTCTATTGTTTCAGCTCTTAATCTGAGAATATTATGATTTCTTTTGCTATTGGCATTGTTCCAGCAAATTAAGGCGGTAAGTCGCACAAATTTATAAAAAAATTAGGACCTCGTGTTCATATTGGAGTTTGTTCTAATGACATGCAATTTTGTTACAGGTTTCCAAATTGGAACCGCCTTTTGCCCTTTTTCTTTTCTCATTTTGCCTTTGGATCTTTTCTTTGGACCTTTGTCTTCGGTCATCTGCATTTCCTTATGGAGGGTTTGGACTTTTCGCCTCAAACCTGGATGTACCGCATGGGCTTAAACTGAAAACTTCGCCTGCTACGAGCTTTCTCGCTGCTGTGTTTACATATACTCGCCGAGGGATGCCGTGAGCTTACTTTAATTATATTTTAAATCTAAACTTCAAAATAACCTAAAAATGCATTGGTGACATAAGATCATATTGACATAGGAACAGATTGACCTAGCTTATAAAACTCTAATTTTAAATTTAAGGTTAGTTATACATTAGGATTGTATCCTTGCAACTATTTCTAAATGCACACTGGAGTGGACAATAAAACCTTAAACCTCACCGTTTGGTTTCATTTAGCTCACCTCCGGCAGATTAAAAGTTTCCAATCTCCGCTGATTATCCTAGGCATGTGTATCTCCAAGGCGCCCGAACTTTTATGGTAATGTACTTACAAACCAATTTTATTTCTATTTCTTTTAAATAGGAGACACAGAGAATAAAATTCATTTTTTTATTATTACAATAGCTCACTTGCTGAATCATATATACAATACGGATTCAGTAGCTACGGTCGCACATTCGAAACTTACCTTAATCAGATCTATAAGCTCCAGGTGAAAATACGAAAAAATATTTTGTCCAAAAACATAAATTATTTAAACACTGCAATATACTACCTGTACAAACGCAATTTAAATTTATTTTATTGAAGGAAGTTTTTATGTTCGTTGTAAAATAAAATCCAACGTCCTGTATGTACGAGGGCCGTTGCTCGAAATCAATTGTGGATGGTACGAGCTAATAATATGTACGACGAACGCACATCTGCATATTTACTGCCTCGATTTGTAAACCAACTACCCTCCGATTTAAGGAATATAATGTCACTGAATAATATTAAGTTTAAACTCAAATCCCACCTTCTGCAGAATCTGTGAAGTTATTGTTGTTGTATTTTGTGTAACTGTGTACTACCTACCTTGTCAATTATTTTATTTAAGTAAGATAATATTCAAATATCCGTTGTTTTAAGTATAACTCGTAGTATTAGTACAAACCTTAGTGTTTTATTATTACTACTAAACTGTTATTTATGTCCGTATTATGTAATTTGTTAAATAAATAAAAAAATAAAAAACATGCATGTCAATATGACTTAACCTCGCCTGACAGTTATCTGAACGAGGGTCTCCATTACAGACACAAAACAGTGATAAAGCAGTCTTACCAAGCATCATCATGGCTAGTCTCAATCAAGTCTTCCACTTGGTTGTGTACAATGTTAGCTCTGATAGTCTCCACCGCCTGCGCAGACAGATCATTGGCGACTATCTTTGTAATGTTTGGTACTTCTTTTGCATAGCGGATGCTTCTTAAGCCTGTTGCTGACAGTGCTTCTAGTATTTTTATGTCTATCTGAAATCGGAAGACTACGTGAATAAAATATACCTTTAAAATATGTTTTACTCCTGACTAGAAACAAATGTTGGGCAAAATTTTAATTGCTACTAACAATTTATAAAGTTGATTGATGGCACTTGGTGGAATTTGTTTTTACACATATTGAAATACACTTGTACTTATCCCACAGTATTTTTTATTATTAGACTGCTGGTTTCGCCTTATGGTATACTTAAAGTTTTACAATTGAAGTTAAGAACATACTTCTAGAACATTACTATTATTCATATGTGGGTAGTTGTAAAATCATGTAAAATTGTAAAATCATCTTTTAGACAAGGATTTGCTAGGAGGATGATGGAGGATGATGGTGATGAATGAATGATAAATGGCTAGAGGGACACCCCTAGCTAGATGGACTGACAGCCTGTAAAAATTGCAATGGACTGGATGCAGTAGGAGGATCAGGCGCTATGGTGCATATTAGGAGAGGCTTATTTCCTGAAGTGGACTGTTATACCCATGCGATGATAAATAACCAAGGAACATCATAATTAAATTGTAAAACAAACCTTTTCGCTTTCAGAAGTGCCTGCAACATCTTCTGTTATAATATCTTTCTTTTTTTTTAACCGTTCAGCCAACTTCTCAGTCTTATAGTCCTGGCTAAATACTGTTAAGACAGCTATGCTTAAATCTCGATTGAACTCTTGCACTGGGTTATAAAACACTTTCTCTGTAGTCAGACATATTTCTGCCTTCCCTTCTTTTATGGTTTTCTGATTTGTTGATGTGTCCATTTTCATAATATTCTAAAATAATTAAAATAAAAGATATAATATACAATTAAGTAAAAATGTCTTAAAACTAAATTAACAATTGTATTAATTGAAATACTTTTAGTATTACATTCTATTATTATTTGCGTTTAAATAGGTTAAGTTTGTATAAAGTTGTTTTAATACTACATCAAATAATTTAATCTCTATACAAACCTGACCCCATAAGCGCAATAATTTTCGAGCTTTTGATAAAAACATATACTATATTACCTCTTGGAACTAACAATTGTCTAATTAGAATTTTTATCCGAACACCTGCAGTAAGAAAAAAAAACGGATAAGTCAAAATAACCAAGTGACAGTAACAACCTGACAACTTAATCATCCGTGTAGTAATAGCAAAGTAATAGACTCATTAAATTGACTGAACTTAAAGTTAAGCATTCATGCACTATATATGCAAAGTGCAACAGTTAATACAATCACAACTCCAAGACCTATGTCACTTACATATTCAGAATACAATTTTAAAAATAATAAAAAAAAAATATTTTTCACAGTACTTACGAATTTTCAGATCAATCGCGTTATCTATCCTCTGACTTACTTTTAAACGCTGCTCTGTGCTTCTTCTTGTCAAAGTGACATTACTATACGAAACTGAAGAATCTGGAAAAATAACCTATGTATTTACCAAAAAGATTAAATTAAATGGAACAGTGCATTTAATATACAAGATTCTAATAAGATTTTGCCAAAATGCATAATGCCAGTAATCTGTTGCGGACCAGTTTACTCAGTCCAAAGCTGAAATCGTCTGTTGTTCGCAATGCCTCGAAAATTGCATCACACAGTAAACCTCTGCAAAGGTTGTGTTATTCTGGGGGAACGGGCGTGAAAAACGCAAGAGCATGTATTTATACTTGTAGCTACGTAGGTCCGAGCAGGCAGTTAGGATTTGCGCGGTATTTTTCAACGGGAAAGAAGGATGATCCACCGGAGGAGGAATCTGAGGTTAAGGACGAGACTCCGCTATTCACTAGTCAGCTGCCGGCAACTGTGGCTGTGCCGGAGGTTTGGCCGCAGGTGCCCGTCATCGCAATCAATAGAAACCCAGTATTTCCAAGGTTTATCAAACTCATAGAGGTTAGTGAATGCTGTCTGCTGTGCAATAATTCAAAAAAAAAGGAAATTGTGATTCATATGATTTCTGAACTCATCAAATAGTCAAAACTTACGGTAACTGTGTATGTAACGGGATGCTACGAAAATTTCGACCTAAAACTTTGCCCTCATCATTCCTTTGGGATCCAGAGGGATGTAGGAGTGTAAGGGTAGGGCACCACGTGAGTGCACTATCCAGGTCACTGACCTTGACCTTGAGGTTATCGACGTTACCCTTATACTCCCATTGGATCCCGTAGGTATGATAATGTGAAGTATTTTAGTTGTAAATTTTCCGTCTTTTTTTCCTATAGTCCCATTATGTATCCACTGACCAACATTACTAATATTATAAATTTGAAAGTTTGTGAAGATGTTTGAATGTTTGTTATTTCGTCATTTTCTATAAGATGAATGGTTATTACTGTAATTTTTTGCCTATCCCAGATTACAATGTGGAATAATGTATAGGCTACATTTTACCCCTGGAATATGTTCCGATGAATGGAATCAATGTTTCATGCGGGTGAAGTCACATAACATTAACCAAATGAATCATGACAATATTTCTACCCTTTTTCCAGATTTCTAACCCCGCTCTTATAGATCTAATAAGACGTAAAGTTAAACTAAACCAGCCATATATCGGCATTTTCTTACGTAAGAAAGAGGATGATTCTAAGTCCGATGTTGTGTCAAGTCTCGATGATCTCCATCAGACTGGTGTGTTTGCACAAATTCATGAAATGCAGGACATGGACTTCAAATTGAGGCTTGTTGTGATGGCTCACAGGAGGATAAAGATTACGGGACAGTTTATTGAGGATGAAATAGAGAGCGGACCTGCTGGTAAGATGCTAAAATATATTATGGTACGTGGGTAGTATAGTATAGTGATATGCTTATAATACAATCAAATTGACAATGATTTGCAGCAGACATACATACAGCTGTAAGAATGTTTTGAACAATCAAACAAACTTGACAGCTGAATCTGCTATGAGGTTATAATTTTGCATGCTGTAAATTTGGTCACATCACGTTGTCAAGCACATAAATATTCATCACTGTCAACTTGTGATCAACAATGTGACATCACCAAATTAAGTATGCAAAATTGAAAGCTAACTGCGATTTCAACTATCCAGTTTGCTCGATCATTTGTAACGCAATTACTGCATGTGCCTGCAATTTATCCCAACGTACGTCATCACTTCCCTGGCTTGATTTGCATCTCTCTTCTACTCTTTCTGTTGATTAGGTTTATTATGGGTAACAAGTCTGTGCCAGGGTTTTGTTTGTTGATCAGCAGGCATACTAACATTCAGGCTAGGTAGACTTTGATCTGAAGAACTGAACGGGTCATGTCTACCTCATCTTCTCCCTTAAAACACAGTAAATTGCTAAGGTAGTTTGAATTTACTCACATTTATTATGAATTGTATAATCTATACTAATATTATATAGATGAATTTTAGATAAAGTTGAGACAATAAACTTTATTGTGCTTATCTTTTGCACATGAACCTTGTACGTAAATCACTAAGGGCCTTATCATACTAGCGGAGAGGAGACGCCGCGTTTGCGCGGTGCCTCCGCCGCGGTTGCGCAGTGAAGACGTCGCGGATTTGTAGTGAGTTTACGATATACTGACAAACAAAAGGAATTTCGAGGAGGAAACACAGTTGTTGGTATTGTTAATGCGAAGATGGAAACGAAAACATCGACGAATTTGGGAAGATCCATTATCAATTAATCGAATGGAAGAGAGCGATTACTTTGTGTTAATTTGCAAACGAATAAACGTATCCAATTTGTTACTGAGCCGTATTGTCAGTATATCGTAAAGTCACTACAAATCCACGACGTCTCCGCTGCGATACCGCGGCAGAAGAGCAGCAGCTCAACCGCGGCGTAACGGAACCGCAGTGTCTCCGCTCAGGCCCGAGACCGCTAGTATGATGATAAGGTCCTAACCTGAAAAAATAATGTGGATAGGTTTAAATAATTATTATATGGGATAGACTAAGTAAATGTTTGTAAATAGACCAAAAAAAAAAACCCGCTGCTGAGTTTCTTGCGGGAGTCTTCTCACTCCGGAGCCGCGTTTCGAAACGGTGGTCCATTTGCTAAACTAGTCTTTCAAATTTCTTTTTGTATTGACATTTTTTAAGTGCCAATTTAATGGTGTATGCAGAATTATTTTTTTTTACTTTCGGGCCCCACTAAAAGCTTCGGGGTCTAAGTCATGTCACTTGATTTACAATTGAGGGTATGACACAGGCTCTCCTTTCTTGGTTAGACAGCCATTGCTCCTACAAAAGATGTATTTGTTAAACCTATCTGATCATTGATATGTATTGTGTGGTATGAAATATGTGGGATGAGACTATGCTCTGCAAGTCCTATGATAAACAGGTAAGTTACTCTAGTCGTACAACATGTTTTATTTAGTAGACAAGAGTTAGTATAGTTAGTGTGCAGTTAATTTTCCCTTCAGTTTGAGTTGCAGCGCCAAGCATCTGAGGTTTCGCTACACTGTGTATTTATTGCGTCTTAGGGCACCTTCAAATTCACTGCAACAACAGTTGTGCAGTTGTAGTACTGCGGCTTGGCTGCTTGGTTAATCTATATTAAAAATTCTGGACTACCCATGTTGCAGTCGCGTTTTTTTTATTATTATTAAGGTATGGTTCCGATCACGGCAGTATCAGCCTGGCAGCGGCGGCCGCTGCTACCGAGTCGCGCCGTACCGCTTTGTAGGCATTTTATGCAATAGCTTCCGACGCAAGCGACCGCACCGCGCGACTGGGCGACGCAGCCTTAACTGTATAACAGCGCTGCCCATCACGCATCTTGAGAGTAGGTTGGCAATTGCCTCTCGGGTCACGACTACCCGAAAGCTTCAGTCAGCGGCAGCAGGTCGCAACTGCCGAGTTCCGACTGCCGAGATCAGAATGTTGCCTTTATAGATTAACCAAGCAGCGTTGCTACGACGCAGCGCTGCAACCGCACTGCTGACGTACGGCAAATTCCCTTCCCACGTATGCATATAATTTTAACCGAACCTTCGCCTAGGTATTTTATAACACGGCTTCATTTCTGAAATGGCGTATCATTTCAGAAATGAAGCTGAAGTTTCCATTATTTAACGTGGAGCTTAACGTTGCCCGTGAAGAGACAGACGCGGAACGCCGCCGGCGCAAGTATAGGGTCACGAGGAAGAAGCAAGAGCCGGAGGTGCAAGAGAAAGAAAAAATTGAGACTCCGAAAGAAAAGAAACCAGTTCCTGAACAAGTGTTGATGGTTAAAGTCGAGAATATGATCCATGAGAAATTTCAGCAGACGGAAGAAGTGAAGGCGCTCACGCAAGAAGTTATTAAAACCATTAGGGATATTATTAACTTGAATCCTTTGTACAGGTGAGTGAGGATTTTCATTTCGTTAGCATGGTAGGTATCCTGTATTAGATGTTTTGTTGGACAGCATCAGAAATCCACTTGGTTCGTCCTATTGCAACAATTTTAATAAGCATTATTATTATTAAAATTATGGACGAGCAGCATGTTTGCTGATATGTCCACTTCAAGGTGTTGGACTACAGTTCAGTCCAGTCCATATCTCTTTTATTGTTTGTTTTGTACTGTAAGCCATTCATCCAAGCGACACTTAAAGGTCGTTAGCGTAGCAGCTGACACGACTTCCTCGGGCAATTTGTTCCACAGTTGCACAATGCGGTTGTTTAGTGAGTGGTAAGCTGTCAAGGAATGTGCATGTGAGCGTGTGAGAGTGAGGCTGTGACCACGGGATGAATAATTTTTGAAGCATATTCCTGGTGGCTCAACTATCTGTAAGTCAATTTTGGGACATCGCAGATAAAACGCATGAGGGTCGCCCTCGCTGGTGCGGCTCATGTAGCGAGCTGCTAGACTTCGTGGATCTGGCCATACCGCCTCCGCTGGTGACAGTGACACATATGATCACCATAATACAAGATTTCGTATCCACATCTTGTCGCGTCCAAGTTTATGAGAGAAAAAATAATTAAAAGTGAAGTTTTTCATCGTGATCATAAACTAATCATGAGACCTACTCGATAATCATGTTCAGTTCATTGAAAGCACATCCTGAACGGTCCCTTTGGGGACCTAATTGAAAGTCATAGACAATAATATAATCACGTCCCTTTATGGTGCAGGGAGTCTCTTCACCACATGCTGGCGCAAGGTCAGCGCGTGGTGGACAACCCAGTGTACCTGAGCGACCTGGGCGCCGCGCTCACGGGGGCGGAGCCCGCCGAGCTGCAGGCTGTGCTCGAAGAGATGGATGTAAGTCGCGCTGTCACAGCAATAATCTCAGTTGCGTCCAAATCTACATAAATTATTACTGAATGACTTGATCAAGTCGAAGCCGTTTATTTAACAATACAATTGTCTCTTATTGACGTCAATTATAATTCTACTTAAGCTAAATTGACCACCGATTCCAAGGCGCTGGTGGAATAGAAACAGTGCGACAATAACCTCAGAACAGCAATAACTGCAATCAGAAATGTATCTTTCACCTATCCCGCTGTAATGTAGGATACTGTTAGCCGTGACGTATTTGTTGCAAAGGTTAAAAATGGCTTAAGATTCTTTAAGACTCTGACTCCGGAGCTCTGGCTAAAGAATCATGAGTCTCGAGAGAAATGCTAGCGCCAGAGTATCAACCGTTCGTTGTTGTATGTACTGCCTAGGAATTGGTGTTGGGTTGGGTCGCGAAGGCTTTAACTGTAAAGGCAGATGATCATTTGCAGAGTTTAAGCAAAGTAATTTACACGGGGAATGCACTGACCACTGCGCTACCGAACCTCTCCTGAAACCATCCAAATTTTCCTATATATATCCGTCTTGCGGCGACGATGGCTCAGTGGTCAGAGTATTCCTTCTGTAAGGGAATAATCGCAGGTTCGTATCCCGCCTGAACCGAGTCTATTTTTTTACTGTCTTAATCAATTTAAATAGTTAGCATACTAACAAATTTAATTTAAAAATAATTTACATTTCGTTTTGAAAATGATATTAAACCACATAGAGAGCTCTATTTTCTCAAACTAATGATTATTATAAGTAAACATAAGTAGTATCGTTTGTTTTCAACAGATACCAAAGAGGCTGATGATGTCACTGTCGCTGCTCAAGAAAGAGTACGAGTTGTCCAAACTGCAGCAGAAGATAGGCAAGGAGGTAGAGGAGAAGGTCAAACAACAGCACAGGAAGTACATCTTGCATGAACAGCTGAAGGTGAGATATTATAGTCAAGGCACGGCGCTGTATAGAACATATTTTTGATTATATACCTACTTAATAAAATTACGGTGTTAACCCCCACCTGTTTTTTATTTTTTTTATACCACTAAGGTGGCGGCAGACAAGTACACGGCCCACCTGATGGAGAGTGGTTACCGTGACCTATGGACGTTTGTAACACAAGAGGAGTCACAGTCGCGCTGCCAACCCTGAAAGTACAGAGTTTCTGTGCCGTCAGTGTAGAAGACAAAGCAGGACATGCCTTTAGTCTTCCCACTGACAGCACAAATTCTCCAGTAAGCTCTGGCTATCCTACTCACCGCTGGGAACACAACACGAAGTTATTATAGCTGCGGTATTCTGTAGGGCGGAGGTACTTCCCCAGTCGGACTGCTGTTATGTGGGGATAACGAAGTAAATGGCGAAACGTGGGTGCATTAAGTGCCTTATATATTTTATTTGTTTCGGTGTCAATATTAGAATAATATTTAAGAGCCTCCTAAAAACATATGCTCAAATAGAGTTAGAAGGTTCGCCAATTAAGATATTTTTAAGTTAATCTGCATTTTCCCTCCAGGTAATAAAAAAAGAGCTAGGTCTCGAGAAGGATGACAAGGATGCAATAGGCGACAAGTTCAGGGAGCGGCTTGCTGACAAGAAGGTGCCTCAGGCCATCCAGACCGTTATAGACGAAGAGCTGAATAAACTCAACTTCTTGGAGAGTCACAGTTCAGAGTTCAAGTTAGTTATTCTTACATTAGTTTTCTTAGTTGCATCTCCACCAAACAAAGCCAAATTGTATGCCCTTCTTTCTTTTTGGATTGCTTTATCTTGATTTTCATGGGTATCACAGTAACAACCGTCTGATCCCCCAATCATGTCCCGTCGCGTCCTGTCGCAACGTTTACATAGGACAAAATGAATGCTAAGTAATTTTGTAATCATAAGTAAAATTTATTATCAAATATATTTGTCCGTAGTGTAACCCGTTGCTACCTCGACTGGCTAACCTCCCTGCCATGGGGGGTGACATCCGAAGAGAACCTTAAACTGGAGGACGCTCAGGTCATCCTGGATGAGGACCATTACGGTATGGAGGACATCAAGAAGAGAATTCTGGAGTTCATTGCTGTGTCTCAGCTTAAGGGGACAACTCAGGGCAAGATATTGTGCTTCCATGGACCGCCTGGAGTGGGGAAAACTAGTATAGGTAAGTAAGTAAGAAAACAAGTAGAGGTACATGACATATGTATATAGCGTGGCATAAACCACATAGCAAACACAGAGAGGAGGTTTTGCAAGAGTTTTCTAGAAAGGCACTCTTGACACTCTACGGGATAGAGGGTGAGAAGGGAGTTATCCCGCCCACTTTTTTTATACAACTTAGGTGGCAGACAAGCACCCACTTAATGGGAAGTGGTTACCGTGGCCTATGAACGTGTGCAACAACAACCCACTTCTTTATTCTCCCTCTTAATCTCTTCATCCTATATCAATGTACTATCTCACGTTATAGTTACGCTTAGTATTATAACGTCAGGGTAGGCCAGTCGTAGTTAGGACAGTCACAGTTACTTTGGCTGCCTCCTCTTTGTTTTTGCTCTGTACTATAAGCCATACTGCTTCCAGTGATGATTAGCCGATTGGAAAGGTGAAAATCTACCAAGATATGTTTTAAATTTACATATTATAATACCACCAGCCTCCCAATTCCAGCTCGCTCGATCGCTCGCGCGCTCAACCGGCAGTACTTCCGCTTCTCGGTGGGAGGCATGACGGACGTCGCCGAGATCAAGGGCCACCGCCGCACGTACGTGGGCGCCATGCCGGGCAAGCTCGTGCAGTGCCTCAAGAAGACCAACACTGAGAACCCGCTCGTGCTCATCGACGAGGTCGACAAGATCGGCAAGTAAGTGTACATGGATGGCATGATGGTCTGGGGCCAACATCGAGCTATGCGACTGCCGTCTGCTCCCCTGAACCCTGAGAGGCAAGTAAAACCTCGCCCGTTAATCGCCCGTTAAGCTTGACTTGGACCCTGAAGATCTATTTAGGTAACTATTAGAATTAAAGAATATATTTAGTAAGTTTGTGCAAGGACCACATATTACCAGTAGCCTTAAATTAATCACATATCGTACGTGTATCTATGGTTAACATGACATGTTGACATTGTGTATCTATGGTCAACATGACATGATCACATTGTGTATATATGGTCAATATAATATGTTGACATTGTGTATCTATGGTTAACATGACATGTTCACATTGTGTATCTATGGTCAATCTGTTCCAGAGGTGTGCACGGAGACCCAGCTTCAGCTCTCCTCGAGTTACTTGACCCGGAACAGAACGCCAACTTCCTGGACCATTATCTAGACGTTCCGGTGGACCTGTCCAAAGTGCTGTTTATTTGTACAGCTAACGTGGTGGAACATATTCCGGAACCGCTGAGAGACAGGATGGAACTCATTGACATGTCCGGTAAGATATGCCAGGCGGAGTACAATTGGGACCACCCCATCTCTTCCCATGCGGTGTATAGCCCGGAATCAGCCTCAGATGCATTGCTTGAGTCAACAATAGTGTTAGGAAGACGGCAAAAGGCTCACCCCCTATTACGTGGGACCGAATTCAATGATTGGTGAAATGTGGGTGTTAATTCACCTCTGCCTAACCCTCCGGAGATAAAGGCGTGATTATATATATTGTATGTATGTATTTCTGCATCTGGATGTCGGTTTTGATTCGACCTTGATGATTCCATACTTACCTGAAAAGGAAAAAAAAGGAACCTTTACACTTCGATGTCCTTTTGTCTGCCAAGATCTTTTTCTCAGGAATGCGTGGAGTTATGAAGTTGAAATTCATACCACATACTCAACTCTATAATATCTTGAAACTGTGCAAAAATCATATTTCTAAAGCATTCAAAATATATTACGGATTATGTAGTTTAATTTACGGCACCCTCGGTGCACGAGTCCGACTCACACTTGACCGGTTTTTTGCTCATATATCGGGTAAACACAAAACTGCTATAGTACAGTTTTTAAGGCTGACAAAGAACTTTTTAATAAAGAAACAACATTAAAATTCGTTCAGTAATTTGAATTCATCGTTAGTACACAGACAAGAATTGTAAAAACTTTTTTGCACAACAGATTCGTTACTTTAAAATCACCCGTTTTTTTTATAATATTAATAGGATTAGTAAAATATAATTGTTTTAAATTAATATATTTTCTTTTTATTATTGTATCACAAACTAAGATATTTTTGTCTCTTATATCAGGTTACATAGCAGAGGAGAAGCTGGCCATAGCCCAGCAGTACCTGGTGCCGACCGCTCGCAAGAACTGTGGCCTGAGCGAGGAACAGCTGGACTTGACGTCAGAATCTCTGCATGCTCTCATCAAGTCTTACTGTAGAGAGAGTGGAGTCAGGAACCTTCAGAAACATATCGAAAAGGTAGTCTTTTTATCCTAAACCTCCCTCCCCCCTACCCCAAGTATTCACGGTAATTGATAACCATCAGGTATTACTCTTTCTTGTCCAGAACCCTTATTCAACTAATTGTCAATCACTGTCATACTACAGATTTTGCAAAAAATGCCATTTAATTTTACACCTTTAATGTTATGCTATAAACTCTAAAATTAAAAGACATTTATATAGTGATTAAAATTATGTAATGAACACTTTCATTTAATTTTTAACTTTAGGCCTATACATATAAAGTTCAAAATTTAATGTCATTTTTTGGATTATATGTCTCTTATGGCAGTCGTATGACTGAGAGGAAAATCTGCGCTAGAGCTTCGTCTGTCAGTCAGAGCTAACCTCTGACTTTAGCCTTGAAGGTCTTGGTAAAGCTCCGTACACACTAACAAGTCCAGCGATATCATATTAGTAGCCAAGTATCTTTTATTTAGTGCGAAAATCCCCAAGAATACACAACTTAGGTGGCAGACCACACGGAAAGTGGTTACTGTGACCTATGAACGTGTGCAACGCCAGGGGAGTTTACACCTCTGCTACCGAACCTGTAAGAACAAAGAGTTTCTATGCCGTCAGTGCAGAAGACTCCCACTGACAGCAGAAAGTCTCTCCAGTGAGCTCTCACCGCCGGGAACACAACACGAGGTTAATATAGCCGTGGTATTCTGCAGAGTGGGAGGTACCTCCCAAGTTGGACTGCTCAATTGGGACGGGGATACCGTCGTGTCTTACCTACTGGTAAAATAAATACCTCTCCCCTCACCCCCCGGTGGACACTGTTATGTCGGAGCCTAACCGATTAAAACCGCACACCTTCTTCGATCTTCAGATGTGTAAGATTGCCTAAAATATTTCCATTGCAACCTCAGCTGATAAAAGGCCATCCACGGTTTCAAAATTGCTCCCTCGGCGTGAACCACGGAGTCTCCATCTTGCTCCCGGAAAGGCAGGGGCATTAGTAACCAAGTACCTTTTATTCGATTAAGATATAGAATACAAGTTAATTGGTTCAGGCGGGATTCCAACCAGCGATCTTAACCTTAGAAAGGCAACGCTCTGTGTGTGTGTGTAAGCTAAGCCACAGAACCTTCGCCCGAAACCATCCAAATTCTTCTACACATATATCCGTCTTACGGCGACCTTTCTTGATCCTAGATCGCCCGCAAAGTCGCCTACAAGATCGTGAAACAGGAAACAGAGAAGTTGACGGTAACAGATGACAACCTGTCGGAGCTGGTAGGCAAGCCCACATTCAAGCACGACCGCATGTATGACGTCACGCCGCCCGGTGTCGTCATGGGGCTCGCCTGGACTGCTATGGGTAATGTAGCATATGTGGTTGTTACGGGGAGCTAGTGTTGTAAGGTTAGGGTATATGAACTAGGTTAGTGTTAGGATGGGAGTCTTTTTTTAATATTTTGATATTACTATTTCTTCGGAGAACGTGTTAAATAGATTTAATCATGGAACTTACTATTTCTGCCGACGTTTCGGATGCGTTGCAGCACCCGTGGTCACGACTTGACTGGCCTAACCGTTCATAATAAATGTAATGGAGGGTAGGCGCACATAAAATATTCCCCGCATACCTCTCGACGCTCGCAAGCTAGTCAAGTCGTGACCACGGGTGCTGAAACACATCCGAAACATCGGCAGAAATAGTAACTTCCATGATTTAATAGCGAAAAGGCCCGAACCGTTGTATAATTATGAATTCGCACTGCAATAGTTTAAAAATAATGTTAAATAAAGATAATGTTTTTTTTTTTTTGAATTTTATTTTATGCAATAGGTACAGAAACAGACATCAGATTACTAAGGCTATATAATTCTACAAGCTATACAACATTTTAAATCTGTAGTCCACTTACATCTGTACACAGCATTTTGTCTGTCAAAAGAACAAAAAATATTTATTGTATTGTTAATAGGAGTTGAGTGATTATGATTAATGTAAGCACACCATGCTGTTTTTAGCAATAAAACAAATCAAAAGCATCGGTAGCTTAGTGGTTAAGTAGCCGGTTTTACGATGAAGAGGTCCCGGGTTCGAATCCTGGTTATTATACTACTAGTGTGAACCCATTCCTAAAATAAGCAATTTAACTAAAAGGCGATGCGAAGGAATTCCACGACACATATTAAATTTAATTAGTGTTCATTGTAAATACATGAAAAATTATGAAAAGAAAAATAAACTAAAAAACTAATGAATTGTACAGTTTATTAACAAATTCCCAAAGTCATAATACATTTATTATAATACAATATGTCAAAACTACTAATCAAATAACCCGCCCCTGATCGCTCCCGGTGCAAAAGTGCCCATAACACTTGCTTCGTTGCCACGTTGAATGGCGATGTACAGCCTTTGGACCAGGAACGACCCGGAACAAGTGTCACCGGTCGCCTCGATGAGCCTCTGTCCAATTTCTTTAATAAGGCTTTAAACTAATATGGAGGGGTTTTAAAAAAATGTTATATGATAAATTACATTTTCTCAAACCTCTATTTTTTTCAAAGTCAATGAACATCTATTAATCGTGACTGCAGGTGGCAGCACCCTGTTCATCGAGACGGCGGTCCGCAACTCTTCGATGGATGAGAAGACGCACGGCTCTCTGGAGCTGACGGGCCACCTCGGTGACGTCATGAAGGAGTCCGCCAAGATCGCGCTCACAGTGGCCAGGAACTTCCTCGCCACCTTCCATCCCGACAATAAGTTTTTGAACAATAGGTGAGTTAGCTTTAGGATTGAGAGGTCTCAGGTTCGAAGTGAGTTACCGACGTGCACCTGCTCTAACACAAGCAATCAAGATTATCTGGAGGGATTAGATGGAATATTGGTAAATTCAGTTACTAGTGTTCTTAATAGCACAAGCAGAATTTTCACATGCAACTGGGTACAACGTTAAGAACGTTCTTGTGAGTGAGAAATTATGCAAATGTGTAATTGCGCAAAAGGGTTATTGTGAAAATGGTATATTGTGCGAATAACACATTGTACAAATGAGTTATTGTGCGAATAACACATTGTGTAAATGGTTTATTGTGCGAATAACACATAGTGCAAATGGGTTATTGTGCGAATAACACATTGTGCAAATGGGTTAATGTGCGAATAACACATAGTGCAAATGGGTTATTGTGCGAATAACACATTGTGCAAATGGGTTATTGTGCGAATAACACATTGTGCAAATGGTTTATTGCGAAAATGACATATTGTGTCAATGGGTTATTGTGAGAATAAAACATTGTACATATGGGTTTTTGTGCCAAAGATACTATGTGACTGTGAGAGTATCCTGTATGTGCCCCAGCCACATCCACCTGCACGTGCCGGAGGGCGCCACGCCCAAGGACGGCCCGTCGGCGGGCGCCACCATCGTGACGGCGCTGCTGTCGCTGGCGCTGCGGCGGGCGGCGCGGCGCGACCTGGCCATGACGGGCGAGATCTCGCTCACCGGCCGCGTGCTGCCCGTCGGCGGCATCAAGGAGAAGATCATAGCGGTCAGTCTGCCTGACTAGAGACATCCTCCCACTAAATTAAACAAATACGTGTTCATCTGAAAAGTTAATATCCTAGACGGAGCAGATACAGGTGACAGGGCCTCGTGACTAACTCGAAATCGTACGACAAGTGGGTGTTTTTCAGAAAAAGTTGACCGTGTGACGAACAGGAAATATAATTTTGGGATTACATAAATTAACGAACTCTAAATTAAAGAGTATATATTAACTGCCTAAATATTCTATTTAAATTATATCATAATTATGAAAAAAAAAAAAACTGTGAGCATAGGATGCAAAATATTCCTGTACGTCACAAAATATAATACATCAGAAATAAAACAAACAAATATTGATAAAAAAATCTTATATTAGCATAAAGATATGTTTAAAATCTTTCAAAAAATAACAAACAGGTGGCGTTATACGTTTACATTAATAAATTATCAGCTAAATATGTAGTTTTATGTTCGTCACTTTTCGGTCAAATCACATCAGAAAAGATGCCATTATTAATGATACGCGTTATTAAAGAAAAAATCAAGCAATGTGAGGGTTTTTTGGCAATAACGACATACTGATGCTGACAAAAGAAATAATAATAATAATAAAGCTTTATTTTCATTCCACAATAGTTTGATTAAAAAATGATATAATATAATTTCATTTACAATCCATTTCTTTAAAATGATAAAGATTCCAGAATCGAATGGTAATTGTATAAAATTATTGTTTAGGATAATAATTAATATTATAAGTAAAAACATAATAATAAAAATAAATTCATTCATGCAGGATATCATTAGGTATTTTGATTATTTCAAATTAGGTAATGTGGACCCCCTTAGGGTAAAAGCCTCCTCCAAAGAATTCCAGGTATCTCTGACCGTGGCGGTGGACATCCACTCTCTTCCTGCGGTGGCCACAATCTCATCCTGCCACCGGGCGCCCGGACGGCCTCTACTTCTCTTGCCATGTGGTCCTTTCCAGTTTGTGATGTTGATTGTCCAACGGTTGTCCTTGTATCTCGCAACATGACCAGCCCACCTCCATTTTAAACTTTTTGCGAAATGTAGAGCATCATTTACCTTTGTAATTTTCCGAATTTCTGTGTTACTTACTCTATCTCTTAGCTTTAAGTTTAAGCAGCTCCTTTCCATTGCTCTCTGAGTGGTCTGGACTTTATTACTTGCTTTCCGGTCGTAGATCCACGTTTGGCATTCGTAGGTGAGGCAGGGCAAAATTGTCGTGTCTAAAATTATCCGTTTTAGTTTAGTTGGTAATTTCGATTTCAGATTTTTGAGCCCAGTACTTTTTCCATGAGATAGATGCTCTTCTGTTTATTTCTTCTATATTCCGGTCTTTTCTAAATGAAACCTGTTTACCAAGATAAACGTAACTCTCTACGTACTCTAGTGGTTCATCGTTGATTAGTATTGGCGTCAACTCACTGTTAGTCATTACTTTGGTTTTTTCTAAATTCATTTCTAGTCCCACGTGAGCACTAGCAGTTTGAAGTTGGTTGATCATTGTGTTTAGGTTATACGGGCTTTCGGAGAAAACAACGATATCGTCCGCAAAACGTAAATGGCTTAAATATTTCCCCTTCACATTGATTCCTTGCTTCGACCATGGTAAGTTCTCCATTACATTTTGTAGGACCGCTATAAATAATTTCGGCGAGATAGGATCGCCCTGCCTGACTCCACGGTTAATACTGATTTTGGTACTCACTCTGTCTAGCCTGACTCTGCTTGTGCAATTAAGATAAATATTTTTAATAATGTTACTATATTTTGCATTAATGTTTTGTTTGTTTTATGCTTCCCAGATGCTAGTGTGATGTATAGAGTCAAAAGCTTTGTTATAATCAATATAACCTATGTAGAGCGGTTTTTTGTATTCGACATATTTTTCAATTACTTGGTCGACGGTGTGGATGTGATCTGTGGTGCTAAATCCGCTTCGGAATCCCGCTTGTTCCATAGTTTGGCATGAGTCTATCTGTGGCGATATTCTGTCTAGTAAACACGATGCGAAAAGTTTATATAGGCAAGACTGTGAGGCTTATCGGTCGGTAATTACCTATGTCTTTAGGGTTTCCTTTTTTATATATCAAAATAATTTCCGACTCTTTCCATTGCTCCGGCACAGATTCTTCATCAAGTATTTTATTGAATAGTATTGTTAGGGGTGTTAATAAAAGTGTTCTGCCATGTTTAATGTATTCGTTAATCAAACTGTCCGGTCCTGGGCTCTTATTTAATTTTAATTTATTTATTTGTTTTAATATTTCCATTTCATCAAAGTTTTTTATAGGCAGTGTATTTCTTGGTAGGATTTGTTCTCTATCTTCCACTGATTCTGGAGAACTGTAAAGGTCAGCATAAAAGTCGCCGGCTATGTTTATAATATCAGTTCGTGAATTGCAAGTTGTAGAGCCTCTTTGTAGAGATGAAATCCATTTTTTTGATGTGTCTAATTCCTTATACGCCTTTTTAGCAGATCTTGTTTTTTCAATGCATCTTTCCAGTGTTTGTAATCTATAATTTTCATAACATTTCCTTATTTCTCTATTTGTTTCTTTGTATAAGCTTTTCAGATCATCTCTATCCTTTTTAGTATGGTTTGTTTTGTTTTGTAGCGTGCTTCTTTTTTCCATTAATTGGATTGCTTTTTCCGATAAGATTGTTCTTTTGTTTACTCTTTTCTTGTTTTTTAGGCTTTTTAATATAGAGATTTCCAGCTTTTTGTAAAATTCCATGACAGTATATTTTTCGTGTTTTTCTAACAGTTCGGGTATAAGTTCTTCTAAGTTTTTTAGGTACATATTTATCTCTTCTTGGGTATTCATAGAGTTTCTTGGGCTAGTAAAGTTTCTTCTGCTCTTTTTTTTTGTATCTAGGTAAAGAGTCGCTCTCAGAAGTCTATGATCGGTGCCAAAGGAGAAAGAATTCAGTACTTCGTATTTAGAGAAGAATTTGGGTTTTGTCGTAGTTATGTAATCAATTTCTTTTCTAGTTTTCTTATCAGGCGAAATCCAGGTCCATCTCCGGTTAGCTTTTGATTTAAACATTGTATTTATAATTTTCAGATTGTGTTCGTGCGCGTACTGAATTAGTCTGTCGCCTCTCTTGCTTCTGTCACCGAAGCCATAGAAGCCCGCTACTTTATTCTCATAGCACTTCAATTGGCCGATCTGCGCGTTGAAATCGCCCATGGTTATAATACACTGTGTAGTGATCATATCGTGAGCTTTTTCTAAGTCTGTGTAGAATAAATCTAATTCTTCTTGTGTAGAGCATTCTGTTGGAGCGTATGCTTGAATAATTGCGAAGTGTTGGTTTCCTAGGTTAATTTCTAATATGCAAACTCTCTCTGATATTCCAGAAAAGTTAATTATATTTTGTTTGTATTCTCTTTTGATCAGGAAACCCACGCCATAGAGACCCTTTGTTTGTCCTATATAGTACATAATATAATTTTCATCTTCTATTATATTTTCGCCCAAACGGCGCACTTCACACAGGCCCAGTATGTCGTGTTTTATGTTGCGGAGAGCCGCTTTTAATTCTAGCAGTTTTTCCGGAGTAGATAATGATCTTGCGTTAAGGGTACCAATATAGATTGCGTTTTTTTCTCTTGAAATATTAGTCTTCCTTGGAGGGTTGTGGTCTGACTCTCCCGCGGTGACCGGCCGTAGTGGGAGGTATGTGGGGAGTAGAGGGTCCGGTGTTGGTTGCTATGCTAAGTTAGGCTGAGATGTACTTGTTTGGTTTTGGAGAGTATCGGTTTGAGTGTAGCCCAATTTCGGTTTTTGAAGTATATAGTCTCTCATATTTGATGCCTTGTTTTTCTTAGCTGGTTGTTTATTATTGTGCACTTGTTGAGCATTTTGGCTTCCGGAATGGGGTGGTATTATCTCTGGAGATTCAGACAGGTTTCTTTTATTAAATTGTTGGCGCTGATTACTCTTATTATTACTAAATACAATGAGTTTATCATATTTTATAAAAGCAGTATTGCCTGCTTCTTTTTCCTTTTGCAATTGTACCTGTAATTCCTTGCGCTTGTTCAGGATTTCTAAGGGGTAGTCTTCTTTAATATAGTATGGTGTGTCCTTAAGGCCGGATTTGTTTTTCAGAACATTCAGTTTAAAGCCGACTGTAGAGAATGTTATTACAACCGGTCTGATTTTCTCGCCTTTTTTACCCATTCTTCTAATTTCTTCAAAATTCGATTTATTGTATTGTATTTTAAAGTAGGTATTAATGATATCGATTATTCTGTTTTCAAGTTCATGGTAGGATTTCTCGTGTTCTTCTACCCCAAACATGACTATATTTTTGCGTCTAATATGTCTTTCAAAGTTATTTATTTTTACACTCTGTTCCTCAATTTTTTTCTCCAAAATAGCATTTTTCTGATCCAAAATGTTGAATTTCTCGTTAATGTTGTTATTAATTGTGCTTTTTATATCCTCCTTCATGTCTAACATATCCTGTTTTTCTTGTACCATGTCTTGTTGCATTTTTAATAACATTTGTTTTATTTCATCCATGATCAGTGTTAGGTTGATAACTGATAAAATAATAAAAAACTTAAGCTTCACGCCCTCTATGATAAGAATGCTGTATTATTAGTTCCGCTCCAGTCCCTTGGTTCATGGGTTTGTAGTGATATTGACCAATCTCGCTAGATGGCAGCCCCAATTTAATGTTTCGGTAATTTCTATTGGTAATAACAGATGGCGCTGTGTGCAGTTTTTTATATTTTGTATTAACACTGAGTCATTATTGTGTACTTTGAGGTTATAATTATTTTCAACCTCTTATACTAACACTTTTTCATGCTTAGATTTTTATCCATTCATATAATTCCACTTAACAATCGTATTTTTCACTTCTTAAGTCTATTTAATAAAGTTTTAACGGATTTCACAGACACTTTTTGATATAACGTATTTTTGCACTGTTCATTGATTTTTATAGTTTTTGCACTGAGTATTTCATATGATCCTAATGAGTTTAAACACTGTCTTTACTTTTTTGCACTGTTCACAATTTTTGGATCGCTAATTTAATTAAAAATACATATAGAAATACGAGATCGATGTCAACATTGGCACAGTGGCGCCCCCATACCCCGATATCGTATCAAATTATGAAATTTATCGCCATGTTGTGTGTTGCAATACAGTCTTTCTGCAACCGATAGCGCAATTCCCTCCTTTTAAGAATACAAACGAAATAATTACTTTCGCACATACAATTTTGTTTTATACCACTTAGGTGGCAGACAAACACACGGCCCACCTGATGGAAATTGGTTACCGTGGCCTATGGACGTGTGCAAAACCAAGGGAGTCACACTCGCGCTGCCAACCATGCAAGTATTGAGAATTTCTGTGCCGTCATTGTAAAAGTCGAAGCAGGACAAGCTTTTGGTCTTCTCACTGACAGCACAAAAAACTCTCCAGTGAGCTATAGCTACCCTACTGACCCGCCGGGAACACAACACAAGGTTATTATGGCCGCGGTATTCTGTATAGCGGGAACCTCATACTAATCCACAGGATAATGATCATAAATAGAATGCAAATAAAAAATACACCAAATTATGGGGCATTGAAGTAATTTTCTGATATCACTTTGACTCATCGTCAAATTAAAATTCTGCAGTTTCATTCCACTGTTGATCTTTGCCGATAAAATTATGAAACGTGTAACACAACATAAGCCTTCATATATTTTGAATGCGTTGACTAGGAAGTTTGATTTTTGCACAGTTTTAAAACGTTACAGATTTGAGTATGTGGTATGAGTTTCAACTTGATACCTTCACGCATTCCTGAGAAAAATGTTATGACAGACAGACGGACAGACGAACAACGAAGTGATCCTATAAGGATTTCGATTTTTTCCTTTTGAGGTACAAAACCCTAAAAATCAATTTCAAATTCAGTTTCGATCTAATCTTAAACTCCCATCATCCTCATCATCCATCATCCAAAATGATAAAGATTTGAATGAAAATAGGGCCAATTATCGTACAATTTGTGCGAATAAACATGGTATCTGCCTCGTAAACAATCCTCCTCTCGCATCCCCGCTCGAGGCCCCGCTCTCGTCCTGAGACCAGCAGCATCCGCAACACTGTGACCGTTGCAAGTTTGCCTTAGTTTGAGTTTCGTAGTTATTTGTTATCGGATTTTATTTGAAATTTATTATTGTTACATTTGGGAAACCAGGTGCCAGGTTAATGAGTACGAGTTATAATAATATATTTTTCCAAAATTAAGATGTACCTAATGTTAAAATATTTAAAAAAAACGATCACGATTATAATGCTCTTTTTGTTTGGAAGATTGTGTTACGAAAAAATCGTTTTAACATTTAATTATATTTTGACAGGTTACTGAGTTTTGAATAGATTTTTATAGCAAGTGAGTAGGGTAGCCAGAGCTAACTGGAGAGTTTGTGCTGTCAATGGGAATACCAAAATCTTGTCCTGCTTTGTCTTCTATACTAACGTCATAGAAAGTCTATGCTTGCATTGCATATTGCAGCGTGATTGTAACTCCTCTAGTTTGCATACGTCAATAGGGCACGGTAACCACTTTCTATCAAGATCCGTGTGCTTGTTTACCACCTAAGTGATATAAAAAAAGGCAGTTAATTTATTAAATATGAGTTTAATTGACCTTCTGTGAAGAATTTCAACTTTACTATAACATAGGTATTTAAACTATCATGGTCACTCACATCAGTATCAAAATAAACGGGATATTAACCATGTTTCATTGTTTTGAGTTTCCGATATTTCGGGGCTGTTGCAAGCACCATAATCATCGAACAGCGCCGAAATATCGGAAACTCAAAACAATGAAACATGGTAAATATCCCGTTTATTTTGATACTGATATACTATAACATATTTATCCTATACCCCCAGGCCAAACGCGTGGGAGTGAACTGCGTAATCTTGCCAGAGGAGAACCGACGTGACTACGACGATCTACCCGGCTTCATCAAAGAGAACATGGACATACACTTCGTCAACACCTACGACGATGTGTTCAAAGTGGCACTGGAACAAGAACAGGTTGAAATATAGACTGTATTGTAATGTTACAAAGTTTATAGTTAGTTAGCAAGTAGATTGTAGATAGTACTTTTGTTGTTAAGTGGCGGCTTTAATAGTTTATATAGTAGTGAAGAAATGGTGGAATTCTTTTGATTATAGTGATGATGCTATAAACAGGTTGTTTAAAAATCAAATGATGTAAAATGGTGGTACCTATAAAATTGTTGTATTTTTAACTGGGATATGTTGATGTTCGGTTTGAATTCCTGTTTGATCGAATTTAATTCCTGTATGATCGCTCAAAATGTTCTATAATGCTATGATTTTAAAAAATCATGAGAAAAAAAGTTTAAACTAAAACCCGACTACTGAAAAATCACACTAAAAAGTATTAAACAAGAAAATATCAAGGATAGCCGTGATCGTATGCCACTTTTCCCTGGAATGTATTGTTTTGTTAGACTAAGTTATCTCAATTTTTTTATTAAGACGATATTTTATGACCGCTAGAGGGCGCTACATTAGATTCCGTGTTACGTCATATAGCCTAACTAGCAGACGACTAAGACGCTTCTAATAATATCTCATTTGCCCAGTTCTAATGAGTAGTTCAGGAGCTATGAGGAACAGATATACATACATAGCCTGTCAAAATCATAACCCTCCTTTGGCTTCGCCGTAGTTGGGTAAAAATAATAACATCTTACTACAATATGGCAAACTGGAGGCAGGTTCCATCTCCGCTCAAAGCAAATATTTGTATGCATGAATATGGCTATTAGTATTGGTCTGGTCGTACCTCAGAGAGCACGTTACGCCGTCGCTCCCGGTCGCCATACGAACATCTGTGGCAGTCGCTACGGGTACTTGGGACCCTCAAAAGTCT
The DNA here is from genome assembly GCA_963662185.1 of Eilema griseolum. Lineage (NCBI taxonomy): Eukaryota > Metazoa > Arthropoda > Insecta > Lepidoptera > Erebidae > Eilema > Eilema griseolum. Next base: position 22,250,656 of record OY759245.1, read on the forward strand.
GATTTAGTCTAACTACAGAGCTTCGATGTCGCCAATACGAATTGATTATTTATTTGTGGAGGTTAGATGGCAGTCGCTTCACAGAAAATATCGAAGTTCAACCGCATCTTAGTTAGGCTAGAAAGCCGAAATCAAGTGAGTAGGGAAAAAGGCTGTAGAAGTAGCTTACGGTGGATCAGAAGTAGGTAAGGTACTTCTATCGTAGTCCAGAAGAATGAAGGGTTAGGTGATGAGATTAGATGAAATAAGCGGACGAACACAAAAGGCGGTGAAATGAAGATTATTATTATGAGATTAAGCAGCGATATATATTGATTTATATTATAATGTACACTTTAGATATGATTACTAAATTTACATAAAACAAGCAAAGTATGAGCGGATAAACAATAACAATCTATAACGTACGCACGCGAGTAGGGACAACCGAGTAGTGTCGTCTATGTACTGGCGCGGTCGCGGCAAAACCGGTTTCCTAAGGCGTTGGCCCAAGGTTCATAAGCGGAGCGGATCGACCATTCTTACTTAGATGTAAGAATGACGTCCGCTACAAGGCTCTAGAGAATTATAAATATTTGGAAACTATTATCATTATATTAAGAAACGGTTTATGAAGTTCAGTTCAGGAATTTATAATAATAACATAACATAAACTGACGCCTATATCCCCGAAGGGGTAGGCAGAGGTGCTAGCACCCACATTTCGCCAGTTTATGTTTAGGTTCCAAAGTAACAGGTGGCGAGCCTAATGCCACTAACCGGGCACTTATAAACCTGCGATAAATACACACATAATTTCGAAAAGCATCGAAAAGTCATTGGTGTGTGCCATGGTAAACCTGGGATCGAACCCGAGACCTCGTCTCAGCAGTCCATTACCCATACCACTAGGCTACCGCGGTTTATAATAATGTGGACAGTATATCCTGATTCTCAAAATGTCAGCTTCGAAAAAAAACGTGATTGCCTAATATCGTTAGATTCCTTAGACATTTATTTGATTATAGAGATATGGAGCACCAATGTGTACACCAATTCTTTAAAATTTCATTAAATTATATTTAATGTTTTCTCAATCAACTTCAATGGTCGGAAACTTTTTAAATTCCTAATTTACTAACTGTTACCCGCGGTTCCGCCCGCGTGGATGTCGGTTATCACGACAATACATAGCCTATTTCCTTTCTCAAGGTCTAATCTACCGCTTTACCAAATTTCATCAAAATCGGTTCTGCTGTTTAGGCATGAAAGCGTAATATACAGAAAGAGTTATTTTCGCATTTATAATATTAGTAAGGATGTTGTGACCTAACTAGAGCTGTAGGCTGGACTTTCATTTTTATCCGCTAATTTGTCCAGGAGCCCATTATGTATGGGCCCACTTAATCCTAACCAGATAACAAAAAATCTTTGGGCCTATTATCCTAAATTATGCAAGAAATCTAGTAAGCTAACGAAAGCCCCTAGGACCTTAATCTTGAGTTTATTCCTATATTAAGTAAGTCCTCTGGGTATAGCTACATATATACATATAATCACGCTTTATCCCAGGAGGGTTAGGCAGAGGTGAATTAACACCCACATTTCACCAATCATTGTATTTCGTTCCTATTGCCGTTTGCAGGGCACTATTGTTGCCGCGAGTCATGTATCTGATACGGAGTCGGCTGTATATATATATGTCTGATGTTAAACAGCCCTATCCCTTAGTCGCCTTGTACGACGCCACTGCATTGGAAGAGATGGGGTGGTCCAAATTCTTGTCTGCCGGAGGTTATGGCGGGTATAAACGCCTGTTATAAATTCCACCATTGCTTAAATTCCAGCTACATATGATTATATTTCAAATTCACCTAATACCAGTCCAATTCTTTTAAGTATACGCATTTGTTTGTTGTAAGACTAGTATAATGTCCAGCCTTTGACTTAGCACATCGGTAAGAGGAGAGATAGTTCGGCTAAGATCGGCTTGCTCTAGTTTTGTATGGCGTTCTCTCTATCGCACAACGTATGTGTTTAGAGTAGTTAAAACCGACGTTATAATTTTATTAATCCACTAGCTGTTGTTTGTTGCTCTGGATGTTGGTTATAGCAACTTTTGGTCATATCTCCGTTTCTATTTAACCGGTTGCGATTAAAAGTAAAATCTTAGTTTGACCTTTCAAACAAAAAATGGCATCAAAATCCGTTCAGTATTTTTTGCATGTTTCGCAAACAAATGTACAGAAAATTAAAAAAAATGGATTTGACATATATGACAGTTGTCAACGTATGTATGTCATAAACGTCAAATGCTATACATTCCTCATTCTATTCTACGACCCCCTATTATACGGGTATGGGCCAATGAATTGCTATTTGTCTAGAGGGGCAGTATCGTTACCTAATTAACATAACCTAAGTTTTTTGAAATATAATACTTTACATTTATATAATAGTATACCTAAATACAAGTGGTTTTAACCACTCTATAAACGTGTTACACTGTCACTTAGATATTTGAGAGAGAGGACTCTAAACCTGACGATCTTAAGCGGACTCTTTATTTCCGATGTACTGAATCAAAAGTTAGATATGGTAGTTATACGTGGGGCGCACTATAAGTTTCCGGAATGAATATGAAAAAATACTATTAAAGGTACAAAATTAATTTATTGTTTTTCAAAATAATCTCCCTTGGCGTCTATGCACTTTTTCATTCTATCAAACCAGTTTTGAAAACTTTTTTGCCACTCCTCTGTGGTGACCTCTGAAACGTGTTTTTCATACTCCTCGACAGCCTCTTCTGGTGATGAAAATCGTTGGCCGCGTAATTGGTTCTTAATTTTTGGGAACAGATAAAAGTCACAAGGTGCCAGGTCGGGACTGTATGCAGGATGACTCATGAGTTCTACATTTTTCGCCTTCAAAAAGTCGTTTGTCTGTCTGGCCGTGTGAGAACTAGCATTGTCGTGGTGCAGGATGATACGGCGTTTACGGTTATTTTTACGGAGTTCGTCAATAACTTCCGGCAAACAAATGGTCGTGTACCAGTCACTATTCACAGTACGACGATTTTCTAAAGCAACAGTAGCCACGTGTCCAGTTTTATTAAAAAAAGAAGCAATCATCCGCTTAGATGCACTTTTCACGCGCGCCACTTTGGTTGATTTCGGCTCATCTTGAAAGACCCATACGCTCGATTGCTGCTTTGTTTTGGGATCGTAGCAATAAATCCATGTTTCGTCACCTGTTACTATGTCCCACACCAAATTTGACGCACCTTCGTTGAATCTGGTAAGCATGGCACTGCACCAAGTGACGCGGTCCGTTTTTTGATCCTCGGTCAAGTTATGTGGGATCCACCGCGAGCACAGCTTTCTCACACCCAAATGTTTGTGTAGGATTGATTGTATTTGACTCATGCCTATTTCTAAGGATGCGCGAATTTCATGGTAGGTCACATGCCTGTCTGTTTCAATCATACGGCGCACAGCATCGATGTTTTTGTTGGTCACAGCGGTGGACGGCCGACCATCGCGAGATTCGTCACTGAGATTGATACGACCACGCTTGAATTCTGCAAACCAGCTATAAACAGTCGTCTTGCATGGAGCTTCATCGCCAAAAGCTGTTTCAAGCCGAGCGATGCTCTGTTGAGCCGTCAAATTACACTTAAAATCGTAGAAAATCATACTACGAAAATTTTCCCGAGTTAAATCCATGTTGATGCAGACACACAATTTTTTAAATGGCGCCACAAGGTAAAAACAAAAGACAGTCAGATGAAACAAACTGTATTCTACAGCCAAAGAGTTCTATTTTCAAATGTTGTAATACATTTTTAAATATTGTTTATGTAAGTGGCCAGTTCCGGAAACTTTTAGTGTAACCTATGTATAAGTAGAGTTTGTTTTTTACTGTCATGATATTAAAAAGAAATATAATTTTTTCTTTTTTTTTCAAATATTAATTGTGTAGATAAATATAATTAATTTCGGAATGTGTTCCTTTTATTAATATCACGACAGTGAATATACCTATGTAATTTGTGTGTATCTAGTGTTTATTAAATAAAACTATTATTACGGATATTATTGCAATAAATATACCTATGTGTTCAATGATAAATGGATGATTTGATATGAAAAAAAAACAAAATACATATTCGTTGATAGTTTTATTTTGAATTTCAACCCCATTATTCATAATAATAAAATAATAATGTACGTTTTAGTATTTATTCAGAGATTTTTCTGAGATTTCTGTTTGGTTAGATTGCTTAACTAAACAATCTTGTTGTCTTTTTACACAAACACATATTAAAAAAAACACCTAAGTACGGTTTAAACTATTTAGTGGTTTAATTTCGGTGTATAGTGTCATTTTATTTTTAAACTCAGTTCTTAAATAAAAAAGCCGGTCAAGTGCGAGTCAGACTCGCGCACCGAGGGTTCCGTAACTTAAGCTACATAAACCGTTGGAGGCGGGGCGGGAGGGGCAGCGGGTGCGACGAAGGATCTCAAGCCAAGCTGCCCGCGTACGAACGCAACTCGGGCGTCGGAGGTCGATGAACGACCTCCGTCCCTCCGCGATGGCGCGCCTCCCCGTTTCCGGGGACGAGTTGGGGACTCTGTAGTCCCCACACCCGAGAAGAGGGCCAGATCGTGAGAGATGGCCCTGGGCCGGCCGGGGTGCGAGGGATAGGCCTCTCAACCTCACCTTCGGCAACCGAAGTGACCTACAGGCGGCGTGCTTTTTAGTCGGTTCGAGTCCGACATAACCTCCACCGGCTCCGGTGGGGAGGTATCCGTGGGAATTTAGCGCACGTAGAAAAAAAAAGCTACATAAACCGTAATATATTTTGAATGCGTAGACTTAGAAGTTTGATTTTTGCACAGTTTCAAGACGTTATAAACCTGAGAATGTGGTATGAAATAAACTTCATACCTTCACGCATTACTTAGAAAAAGGTCTTGACAGACAGACAGACGGACGGACAACGAAGTGATTTTATAAAGGATTCCGTTCTTTCCTTTTGAGGTACGGAACTCTAAAAACATTAAATAACTAAGCTATCAAATAAAAAATATTAAAATACACAAACATTGTTTACCTTTAGTTAACTACCTAACCAAACAGAGCTTTATGTTCAATTAAAAAAACTGTTGCTCGCGGCTTTTTTATCCCAACCCCCACCCCCCACAGAACTTGCGGGGGTGGTTATGTCAAATTCGAACAGACTATAACCGCACAGTCTTCTCAGGTCAACAGTTACTGGAGATAGCCTCTGGCATATAACTCGCGTGTAACCACTGTTTATATATTTTTTATGAATAATGGGGTAAGTTAGATATGAATCATGTATGTTTTATAAGTATTGTAAAAGTATGTTGTTATCATTATAATACATATTTGTTTTTTATTTGGTTTAGTTTAAATTCTGCCTCTCTCATCTCTTCATTTTATTATCCCAATTATCAAGAAAATTACCCTATCGCAGTCCATTGCTGGACATAGGCTTCTCCTAATGTGCGAGATTGCTCTCGATCCTCCACCTTCCAGCCAGTATCCAGTCTGTCCCAGCCATCTTTTTCACTATCCAGTCTGTCCCAGCCACCTTTTTCACTATGTAGTCTGTCCCAGCCACCTTTTTCACTATGCAGTCTGTCCCAGCCATCTTTTTCACTATGCAGTCTGTCCCAGCCACCTTTTTCACTATGCAGTCTGTCCCAGCCACCTTTTTCACTATGCAGTCTGTCCCAGCCATCTTTTTCACTATGCAATCTGTCCCAGCCACCTTTTTCACTATATAGTCTGTCCCAGCCACCTTTTTCACTATGCAGTCTGTCCCAGCCACCTTTTTCACTATGCAGTCTGTCCCAGCCACCTTTTTCACTATGAAATCTGTCCCAGCCACCTTTTTCACTATGCAATCTGTCCCAGCCACCTTTTTACTATGTAGTCTGTCCCAGCCACCTTTTTCACTATGCTAAGTATAGTCAGCGTCAAAAGTAGTTGATCATTTCTAGATTTCAGAAATTAAATTATGTATTTTAATCGTACTTACCTTTGATTAAAAAATAATGAGAAATTTTAAATATAATCACCAACCAATTGCTGGTAACTAGTGTTGACGCTGACTGTACCTAAAAGATTTTGTTGCAACCTTAAGCTTTGGCTATTGTTTTAGGTATGTGATTTTTTATAGATGCCTGATGAACAACTACGAAAGGATAAGAAGGTAATGTGGACAAATTATTGTACAAAAGTAGCGGTAGATAGATAATATACTGTTTTGTCCATTGTTCTCTTTTTCTTCCCCATTTTTGCGTGCAAAAAATCCTCAAGAATATCTATGGCAATTGTTGCGGGTAGTTGGAACTCTAAAAGTCCAACAACTGGTCTTACTGCAATGCTTCAATATCTCCTGTGGGCTACGCTTCGCTTCTACTTTCATAAATTAACGACCTCTGTGGCGTAGCGGTAGAACGTTCGACTGCTACGCATGAGGCACGGGTTTGATTCCCGCTCAGTAAAAATATTTTGCATGAATATTTACATTGATTTGGATGTTTCTATGTTTGATATGTAAGTATTTACACAAAAAATATCTTATGTAAGTATGTTTATCCGCATTCTAGATTCCATAACACAAGCTATAGTATAGTTGCGGCACGCTATGATTGCGGTTTTGTCACAACTGGCTTCTACTATATAATCACGCCTTTATCCCCGGAGGGTTAGGCAGAGGTGAATTAACACCCACATTTCATTTCACCAATCATCGAATTCGGTCCCACGTAATAGGAGGTGAGCCCATTGCCGTCTTTCGGGCACTATTGTTGACTCAAGCCATGCATCTGAGGCTGAGTCTGGGCTGTATATATCTGTATATGTCTGGTGCTAAACAGCCCTATCCCTTAGTCGCCTTGTACGACACCCTATGGGAATAGATGGGGTGTCCAAATTCTACTCTGCCGGGAACCACGCGGCTGGTTTCGCTCGATTTCTCTTTTTTGGCGCTCTTAATATTGGACAACAAACTAAAATATGGCGAGACTGGCACAGAAGAAAATAAACTTCAAAAGAGAAAATGAGTAAAACCAGTCGGGTCACAACGGCCATCATAGCGTGACGCAACTGTAGTTAAGTTATGCTTACCATAGATCTAGCGTTGTGTAGAATGGATTACAATTTTTTTTTACTATTGTTATTGATTATTATTAAATTAATAAGTAGTAAAGTACCCTATTTCGTGAGTGGTATCGAAAATAATAGTTGAAGATATGTGGGTGTTAATATACCTCTGTCTACTCCTTCGGAGATATACAGGCGTTAATATATATATGTATGCCAACCGGCTGCGGGTACTTCGACTTTCCTCAGTGTCTTCGATCAGAGTGCGATAGGCACTCTCTATGGATGAGATTTTTCTCACATTAACTGGTTACGAGTAAACAGGTATTTGTATGACATTGAATTAGCGCCATCTGGTTGTAAACTTGTGAAACAATTTTTTGTACTACCGTCGAAGAGAGAAACAATCTCGAGTGTGGAACCTAAGATAGAAACACGCTTGTGCGATACGATTACATACAGAAAGCACAGCTAATAGAAATGCCTATTCCTAGACAGCACTTTTCGCCGAAAATTTGGTTGATAGAAAACATTGTTCGTAGACATCTCGGTACATAGGAAGCACTGTACATAGAGATCTCTCTTCATAAATAGCACTTCTTGTCGTGAACTTTTTTCATAGAAACTACTGTTTCCAGCTACCTTGGTTCACAGAAAGATGGAACTACTCATATTTATTATATTACTAAATATCGGTTTTCTGACTCTGACAGATGATCTCCTTCTTTTACTACAACCGACCGAGTGCGAGTCGGACTCGCCCATGAAGGGTTCCGTAGCCGCAAATAACATAATATTAGAATTCTTGTAGTTCTTTAAATGCTTTTTTATTACTTTTTGAGTTAATTGAATGAAAGGCGAAAATTGCGGTTTACGACGTATTAAAAAAACTACTTACTAGATCTGGTTCAAACCAATTTTCGTTGGAAGTTTGCGTAACAATGTACATCATATACTTTTTTTTGGATTTATAATTCTCTTATTTTAGAAGTTAGAGGGGGGATGGGGGGTGGCAAGGGGACACACATTTTTCCTCTTTGTGTCTCTCGCGCAAACTATTCAGTTTAGAAAAAAATGATGTTAAAAACCTCAATGGCATTTTGAAGACGTATTTATAGGTATCCCACACGTATGGGTTTGATGATCCTTTCAGTTCTAAGGATGGAAGGGGACCCCCAAAATTTATTGCTCTTTTTTCTATTTTTGTGTTAAATTCTTAATGCAGTTCACAGAATACATCTACTTACCAAGTTTCAATAGAATAGGCCTTATAGTTTCGGAGAAAAGTGGCTGTGACATACGGACGGATATACAGACAGACATGACGAATCTATAAGGGTTCCGTTTTGGCCATCTGGCTACGGAACCCTAATAAAAAGGCGCCTTGCATCGGTTATATGGGTACCGATGATTCTGCCAACCTCTAGTAAATGTATAATCCATACTAATATTATAAATGCGAAAGTAACTCTGTCTGTCTGTCTGTATGTTACACTATCACGCCTAAACCATTGAACATTGTTGAGGTCCTGGGTTCGATTCCCGGGTCGGCCAAAGTGTTATTGGATTTCTCCATCAGGAACTTCTCAGTAGCAGCCCCATGGCGAAATGGGGCTGTACTATTAGGTATACCTCTACCTAACCCTTCGGCAGGCAGGTGTCATGTTATGTTATAAATATGAATAGTTCGCATTCTGTGAACCAAGGTAGCTGGAAACAGTGGTTTCTATGAAAAAAGTTCACGGCAAGAAGTGCTATCTATGAAGAGAGATGTCTGTGTACAGTGCTTCCTATGTACCGAGATGTCTACGAACAATGTTTTCTATCAACCAAATTTTCGGCAAAAAGTGCTGTCTAGGAATAGAGATTTCTATTAGCTGTGCTTTCTGTATGTAGTCGTATCGCACAAGCGTGTTTCTATCTTAGGTTCCACACTCAAAAATATCAAACTAAGCATTCTGATTGATATACGTACGCCTAGGTCGAACTGTAACAATCTGTAAGTTAATCCTAACATAAATTTTCCCATTATAGGTCGATAGTGACAGCATCCCTTGCGCCGCAGCGAACTAGAAGAGGAATAAGTAAGAGAAGATAGAGTTGTTTCACTTTAAATAGTTTATTTTCAATAAACAAATAGTAACAATATTATTGCTTTTCACTTATTAGCTAAGAAATATATTAACAGAATGACTGGGCTTTTTTAAATAAACTTTTATTACTTCATCCGATCGTTGGCTGACCCGGTTGCACTGCACTATCTCCATTTTTGGTTAGTTTGGCTAGGGAGTGTGCTGTCTGAGCCCCAACACGTAGCCGCGGGGATTTCCGCTCGGAAAAACCATCCGTTAGCTAGCAGGTGGTTTTTATTTATACCACTTAGGTGGCAGACGAACTCGGCCCACCTGATGGAAAGTGGTTATCGTGGCCTATGGACGTATGCAAAACCAGGCCGGTGCACATACCCCGGGCGGCAGCATCAGGGGTTGCCTTTGGTCTGCAAGGTCTTATCTTATGTGATTTTACTTTATGGTAAGAGGCAAGCCGCGCCCCCGGACCCTGCCATTGACACGGTGTCTCTACCAGAGCTGCTCGGAGGCGTTATTGGCTCCCTGTTTCAAGTGCGGGCAGTGGAATGCGTTGACTCCGCCTCGGTCACTTATGGCATCCATTGTGGATGACGACATTGTGTCTGAGGTCACTTGGGTGGAAGGAGGTGCGAATGCTTAAGTCCAGGAACATCGCCCCGGGACCGGACGGCCTTCTAGGTTGAGCGTAGGTACTAGCTCTATGGGAAGATGCTCTCGAGCCCCAACAGAGAGAGCTTCATCATCTACCCGACAGCAACCAGCCTTGGACGGCGTTTAATGTCATGCGGTATTCCGCAGCAACCGTTCTTGAGGTCACTTCTGCGGAACACCGGATACGATTGGATACTTCACAAGAGCTCACAGACGGTGCCACCGTCACGTGTAATGTGGATGATATGCTCGTCCTGGCCCTGGCCTTCTGGGCCATGGCCGGTTGTTCAAGTTGTGGCTGGGTCTCGAGGTGGCATTGCATAAAACTGAGTGTTGACTGAGGCCCGTGGAGAGAGCGTGCTATCCGAGGAATCCAGCCTCATAGTAGAAGGCACTTCTATCAGCACCAAGCTCCAAATGAAAATTTGTAGCTCGTACTCGACTGCCGATGGGAATTCAGGGAGCACCTCTGAAGTCTAGTCCCCAAATTGCTGGTGGTGGTAAAAATATGAATGATGAATGGGTCTCGAGTCCTGGACATCGAGATTTTTTTTTTATCTAGGACACGCTAAAGGCAAAGTCTCGGGAAAGAAGGTCACCATTACAGATACGTAAGTAATGTTACAATGGTGGCACTCAGCTTGGCGGTCTCATCAGATGCTTTTTCACGCCACGGTTAAAGGACCCGGGACTGTAGGAAAAGGAAGCACGTGAACTGGTAATGAATTCCAGATCTTGGTGGTGTGGCAAAGAAAAGAGTCTCCGAACCGCTTGGTTCTTGCTCGTATATTTTGCACAGTGTGAGGGTGACATCTAAGCCCTGCATGTGTTGTCCTGTGCAGGAAAGGAGAGGGTGGGATTAGTTGGAAGAGCTCATCAGAACACTCGCCATGGTAGAGACGGTAAAAATCAATGCCATGAAGTTCCAGCATCACCAGGATATCATGGTGGAGTGTAAAGAACGACTAGGGCGACCGAGCAACAGGTTATCAGCTTTTGTTACTTTGATAGGCTGAAATTGTTCATTGTCCCAAGATCTATCAAGAGCTAGTAGCTTTGACGATATACAGCCTCAAGCATTGGTCCTGATACTGGGTACACTAAACCTCAAAAATCAACATTACATCTATAACAATACAGTCGAATTTTAGTTGCCTATTTCTTTAAAGATTTTCGTCCATCTTCTAGCAACTGTAACAATACTGGATACACCTCGTCGTAAGTAGCTATTTGGTTCTGTCTAACATGGTTTTGGTACCTTTGTAAAGCTCCGGCAACAAATTCCAATCTATCCCGTTCATTCTTATGTGTATCCAGCCATTGCATAAGCTTCTGGATATTCCACCCAGCACAGGTATGAGGGGCAAGTAGCTGATGACCACCATGAGAGAATAAAAACATCATAACCATTGAGTAGGGCAGACATGCACCTTCAGATTGGCTCTTAGCTATTTCTTGAGGAGTTTTCTCTAACAGCAGATGAAGAGCCTTTAATTGTCTGTAGTGATCTCCAAGCTCAGTCATATCATTGACTAAAGGTGATAAAGCTGTCTCGAGATGTTTGCAATCTATTTGGAGCTTTGCTCGCCCAAACTTACTCAGAGGTCTCACATTACAAATGTGTTGTGTGAACCGCTCTACACATGCTCTGGCTATGTTAACACAACATTCGTTTAGAGCTGATTTCTCTGTGAACATTGACAAGTATATGTCTTTGCATCTTGAGACAAATTGCTGAAGTTCCTTCATGTACGGGGAGCATGTTAGAGATCGGTTTGTAGGGTCATCAGCTCTAATCAAGTCTGGCTCGTCATGCATTGTCATTAGTATAATATACAAAGAGTTTTTAATGGACTCTGCGAATAATTGCAGTACTGGCATGCTGGAAATATCTTTCAAGCTATTTTGAACTATTTGGACACTCTCTTGAGGTAAAATAGAGTTCATATTGTTAAGCACTCTTTTAATTTGCGATGAAAAGTAATATAATGAGTTACAGAGATCGGCATTCTTTTGCTGTGAGCTTGTCGGTGGTTCTACTATCTGTGCGACATCGCTGTCCATTGACAGTCGCTGTTCTGCTTCCACATTCATCTGCTTTATAGACTTGGCTACACTGTTGGCCAAACTTATGCTCAATTGTTTATCACCAAGTGAAATGCTTAAAGCCTCAGCAATAATTCTTATGGCATTGTCTATTTGATCCATGTTCGGTACTTGTGATAAATGCCACATACTCCTGACGGGCTCAAGCAGTTTGCCCAAAGACTTTGATAAGAAAGAATTCTCCCACTTTGTGAGACATGATCTATTCATTTCTAGGTCTTTTGATTTGAGTTTCGAGAGTAAATCATTGAAACATTTGAGGAGCCTCGGGTAATCTATTTCAACTGATTGACTCACAGTAGAAGGGCTTCTTTCCAGTTCACTTTTGAACACCAAACATAAGTCTGACCAGAAATTCTTAGCTATATTTCTAAAGTTGCCTATTGCATGTAATTCATTGACTACATTTTGTAGCATTATAACTTTAGTGCAGCAATTGTAGATGTCTACTTTGAACAATTTCTCAATATTGTCCCACAGTTTGATTTTAAAATCTTGTGCATTCATTATATTTGCTTTCCCAGGTGCAATTCTGCCTGAACTAGATTTTTTTACTTCAATAGAAACCATTTGAACATTCAATGCAGAAGTAATTTCTTTTTTCAAACCTCCCAAAATGGTATCAACAGTATTTTTAATCTGTTCTTCAGTACACTGGAGATTGTGGAATACTTTGAAACATTGTAGAAGTTTTGTTTTGTCTCCATTCAATAAACTTGACTGTAAAAGTTCAGTCGAATTTGTAAGTAATGATGTTCTTCTAAGTTGAACTGATTTCAGTACCTCATCAAGCAGATCGATTCCTTCAAAATCATAATCACCAATCAACTCGTTTAATTCATAAAGTATGATGGCCTCCTTCGAAGGGTTATCTTTGATATCTTGCAGTTTATTCCACAACGACAATATCTTAGAGGAGTGCCTGAGTAAATTACACGTAGTTTGAACCCTCTCCAGCATCATAGTTTGGTTTTCTAACGCGTAATAAGGAGTATGAACTCGTTCCTTTAACTTTTCGGCGCCGCGTAATAGGCCTTGTACTTGTGATTGGACTGATTCTAAGGTCACTTCCAGGTCAGAAATATGACTTGCCTGAGTAAGAAGATCATTGTGCTTAGCGAGCACTTGCTTCTCTAGACTTTTGCTTAATTTATCTATACCTTGGGCGAGACGATTCACTTGATCGGTGACCGACAAGTTCTCGCTTATGATAGGTTTCACTGACTCATCCAAAAACTTGCTATAGAACTCGTCATTTTCAATTTCAACACACACATCTTTTGCATCCATGATTTTAATTGTTTATTGAAATATATAATTAAAATAAATAGCGGTCGTGTTTACACTATTTGACACATCTTGATGACATGACAATTTTCGGGATACCAGAGCATAAATTATTAAGTACAGTAGCTTTTGGTAGTTTTATGCCCCAAATTGTATGATTTTAAAGGCTTGCTTGATTTTATTAGTATTAAATATACGCTGTCTAGTTAAGCGTGTTGTGTAATGTAATGTCGCTGATATGCCATGCCCAGTCTCAATTACCGAGGCGTAAAGGAACCCAATAAGACAATAAAATTCGTGTACACCCCTGCTGACTCTGAGCCATGTAGATACCGGTGGGGCAGGGGACCTACGGTGTTTCCATCTTGTTCGGAGAGGGTCGGACAAGCGGTCTCGCCTGTTAAAGGCCTACGCTCAGAGAACCCGCCAGCCTAGACTGTGCTATCGGCTAAATATTACAGACCTGCCTTAACTAGCTGAGTAGTTTAGCTTGCGACAAATACAATAAATTAGAGTGGAGTAGGATACGACTGTTCGCCATATATAGCTATAACTACATTAATATGATCACGTCTTTTACCCTCCGGAGCAGGCAGGGACAACATAACCCACCACATCCTTACACAGTTCACGTACTTTCTCTATTGTCAAAACACCAAATTATGCTATTTAAATAATAAATAATATAAATATAATAATAATAAATGTTTGATGAAAGGTTATCTGGGGATTTCCAGACGAACATTAAGTTCTTTTGGAAGTCCATTCGTTTAGCCAGAGGAGAAACACAGAGCTCCGAGCTGAACGCTATTAGAGACCAGAATGGAAGTATTGTAAAAGGTGAGGAATGTGTGTTAAAAAGATGGCAGGACTATTTTGAAAGTTTGTTTGAAAGAGAGGATGGTGTACATGCACTAACCTTGGTGATGGATGACTATGTTGATGCTGATAAAAGTGGTATTAGTATGAATGAAGTTGTGAGTGCATTAAGAAGTATGAAAGCTGGTAAAGCAGCGGGATATGATAAGGTGACAGTCGAGATGCTGAAGGCTGGACAGGGCCTTGTAGCAAGTCAGTTGTGCCGCCTTTTCAACATATGTTGGGTTAGCGGTCGTGTACCAAGTGATTGGTGTAAGGCCGTTATAGTTCCACTTTACAAAGGAAAGGGCTCGCATCAAGACTGCAAAAACTACAGGGGCATTAGCCTACTCAGCGTCGTCGGCAAACTGTATGCGAAAGTGTTGATTGAGAGAGTTATGAAAGAAACCGATGAGAAAATATGGGATGCACAAGCGGGTTTTAGAAAGGGAATGGGATGTACGGATCAGGTCTTTTCATTGCGAAGCATAGCCGAGAAATTTTTGGCCAAGAGTCAAAAGGTCTATTGCGCATTTGTGGATTTGGAAAAGGCCTATGACAAAGTGGTGAGGAATGAACTTTGGTCGGTACTGTCTATGTATGGGGTGAGCAGCAACCTTATTCGAGCTGTGAAGTCTCTCTATGAGGACTCCAGAGCTTGCGTGAGGATACATGGGTCATACACTGAATGGTTTAGTATCCAAAAGGGGGTTAGACAGGGATGTGTAGCGTCACCATGGCTGTTTAACTTATTCATGGACAGTTGTTTGCAAGATTTGAAAGATAAAGAATGTGGTTTAAAAATGAAGAATTTACTCGTCAAATGTCTTCTTTATGCTGATGATCAGGTTTTACTGGCGTCATCGGCAGATGAGTTGCAGGAGATGGTAACAACTATGCATGAAGCTTTTGAGAGGAAAGGAATGAAAGTGAATGTTAGTAAGACAAAAGTTATGGTTTTTGAAAGAGATGAATGCGTGACAGAGTGTAGGATTTGTATAGATGGAGAAGAAGTGGAACAAGTGTAGGATTTGTATAGATGGAGAAGAAGTGGAACAAGTGAATGAGTTCATATATTTGGGAACATTGTTTACGAGAGATGGAAAGCATGAAGAAGATGTTGAAAGGAGAGTGATGGCTGGAAATAGAGTGAATGGGGCACTACACAACTTTATGAGCAGCCGGAAAGTGTCCGAAAAGGCACGACTGGCTGTACATGGAGGAGTATTGGTGCCGACTCTTATGTATGGTAGTGAAAGTTGGGTGTGGCAGAAAAAGCATCAGAGTAGAGTGAATGCAGTAGAAATGCGTGCGTTGCGAAGTATGTGTGGCTTGACCTTGAAAGATAGAGTGAGAAATAGCGTGATAAGAGAACGATGTGGAGTGATAGAACATGTAGTGATGAGAATTGAGAGAGGAATGTTGAGATGGTTTGGTCATGTTGAGAGAATGAATGAAAGAAGACTAACGAAACAGGTGTATGAGGCGAGTGTGGATGGTACCGTCGGAAGGGGAAGACCTAGGCGCACATACCTGGACCAAATCGGGGAAGTTTTAGAAAAGGGGCAGGTCAGGAGTACTCTAAACCGACGAGCATGCATGAAGAATGTAATGAGAGTGAATGAAGCGAGAGTAATATGTCAGGATCGTAGCAAATGGAGATCCGTGATCTCTGCCTACCCCTATGGGAGACAGGCGTGATTTTATGTATGTATGTATGTATGTAAATAATAAAACACATCGTCTTCTCAATTTTATTTATTTCAATTAGCACACAGTCTTGTGCTATATTGTTACAGAATTAATTAGATATAAAATACCAACTATTTCCAACAAAATTGTGCACTAGCTCGGAAATTTATATTAAATATAATAAAATATATTATATATTTACCCTTGCCAATAATCAGTATTACAAGTATTCATTTTCTAGAGAAAAAATAACACGAAAATACCTATGAACATTTACAAGCAAGGTGGATATACAGCATTACATATATATCTTTGAATGTAAATAATATTTACTGCAAAGCTCCTGAAACGATATATTTGTTAACTATAACATTATGGCTACAAAATGTAGATATACATATAAATGGCAAAATGATTCTGGCTGATGTGACGATTTTCATGGCAGCTTGGATTTTCGTTCGTAAGTTAAATTATACAATATCTGTAAACTTATACATAATGTTGTAAAATTATACAATACCAGTAAAAATACATCAGTTACTCAGTTTGGCACCAATAAATAAGCAATTAAAATATCTATCTTAATTTACAAGCAACACATTCCTGTCATTTTGTAACTTAGATGAAATGATGTGATACCGTGCTCTTGTCAAATAGTTCACTAGTGGAGCCATTCATCAAGAATTGAATTGAATTCACTAATGCTCGTATTATTACAGCTCCTTTACTTACTTTATTTTTTTTATCTAAAAAGCTCAGTTCAACAATTTATTTAAACCCTGAAATTATAAATAAGTGTTGAGACAGAATCACTCAAGTATGAGACCTCGCAAGCTGTCCTTAAGTCCATTAACAATATAAAAAAAACTACAGAGTTGTATGCAAACTGAGCTGTTTATTTATTGATTATTTACTTTTATCTTTATAGATAGTTACAGATAATATAGGATACTTGCATAGTATGCTATTGCAACACACAGATCAGTATTAACCATTTATGACTAAAGTACACAAGCTACTGGCTCACTGGTACAAACTAGAAACATTATGTTCTGATGTTAAATTTTGAATAAAACATTCTTTGTTTATAATAAACTTATAAAAAATTCTGAAACGGGGTTGTATACTTAAATGAAAAATATTTTTGCGAAACACTGCTTCTATGACCAAAATATTTTATTTTCTTTACTTACACTGACTGGATTCTTAATTAGTGTTTAATAAGTGTACCGTTTCGACACGGGAAATAATTTTCAATCTGTTAACTTTATACAGTGGATGTTGATTTTCTGTAAATACCATTCAAAATAGTATACTTTCCACTTTCACTTCAGCACAAGTGGAGCATTCTGTCACTTAACATTGAGTTGAAGTGATGATGATGACACTTGATCCAGTAGAGCAGGTAAAAGCATGGTACTACAAATATAAAGGTAACTTGTTGCCTGTATATCTGCCAATGTTTCATGACATTCGTTGGTTTGTTCAATAGTTAAGGAAGCAATAAGCTTTACAAAATACAATTCATCACTTATAACAGGGTAGGACTTGGTAAGAACAAGAGACGTAAAATCCAAGTACCTGTTGTATTTTTACATTTTAAAATTAAACTAACAACTATTCATCATTACATTAACTTAAAATACTTAAAAAAAAGCGCCGTCAAAATATTAAAATTCATGATTGTTGATGTTTGAATAAAAAAAATTCGTTTGAATAATTCATTGTACATGCTGAGTAATATACACATATAGAAATATTTTTATAACAATATAAATGGTTTTGAAACTATCAAACATCTGTCTATCTTACATAACTACCATAGTTAAGTATGTCAAAGATTGTTTATTAGGCACATAAGCATATTTTTTCACCAACTATCGGTGCGAGAAGAATTTAAAGAGTCAATATGTAAATGATTTTACACTTATGTGTCCCTTAAACGTCCTTATGCTTGAGTCATAGATTACATACTGCATATAGAAAAAGAGCCTGTAAACGTCATAGTATACAAGTAGAACCTTTTTTTAACAAAAAAATCAGGCTTTATACTATGACGTCATACTGGCGTTCATGAGGCTCTTGGACCAATCAGTTGTGCAATTTCAAAACTTAGTAAGTGACAGAAGACAAACTTTAACATTGTTACATTAGTTTTCTCGTATTTTTAAGTTCATGGCATTACAGCTGACGTTTGGGTGGTTTTCCAAATCTTTTTCTAAACCTATTAAGATATTTTGATTCTCAAATAGTTATTACACCTTACCTTTGCACGTAGAAAGGACAAATAGCTTCAGTACTATTTTTATTATTGTACATCATTAACAAAAATCAGTTTCTTAAGATGTGGTAGTATAAGCGGTCTGATCGCTAGGCGCGATTGCTTCCAGACAACCTTTAAATCACCACGAGAGCATTGGCACACAATTCACTCATGGGCAATTACATTGTACCACGTACAAGGTTTTGAAATTACACAGCCGTATCAATAGCTAAAATTTGCTTCTAGCTAAAATAGAAAACATTTAACAATGCTCCTAATATTATGCTACAATAACGATTGTATATGATATCGACAGCACGTCATTTAGGCAGTCATTACCCATAGTTTATAGTGTCCAACATATCATTTGGCACGTCGAGAAGAAGAGTGATAGTGTATCTACAGCTATCTTTACAGATATATTTATAGAGTAGTTAAAACCGAATTTGTAGATTAAACATTATACAAACACAAACGGTTTTAATTAGCCTTTAAAGGTACTAAGCTGTCAGTCCGGTTGAGATCCTATAAGAAAACAAAGTAAGCAGATTTTAGCTCGGCTTTCACTCTTTTTCCAGACGAGCCAAATCAAAAGCTGAAGACTATTGCTTTTTCAAGGAAAAATATGTTGCAAACATTTTCAAGTTATTAATGATGCTGTTCTGAGCAATATTTATTTATATAATTTTAGCGAAGACCACGAGAGGTATTTTTAAACAATTGTGCACTATTTGTACGATAGGTAGGAAAATCAAATTAAATTTGTACTAGAATAATGCACAACCATTGCAGAGCAAATCAATAAATGATTGATTAATTAGTTAAGAACGAAATCGGACTTATTTGTGTGACAAGTCCGTTTTTGTTCAAACCGCCTCCTTTATCATTCTATTAATTTATAATCCGGATAAAAAAAATCTATTATTTAACATGTGTAAAAGTTAAGTAAGCTAAATTATTTACTTCAGATACAATACCTCCATCTAGAGACATATGTACATAAAGTTTCTAACAAAAAACGCACGTGTTAAATGTATTAGACATGAAGTACACATTTTTCTGTACTACGAGTGTACTATGTACTAAATATCGCCTTGAGAACTCGATGCCTGTGTCTTCAATAATACATTTAAATAGCCAGTTCATGTTAATTTAGATCAAGGTAATTGTATCAGAATATTCTGTAACTGTAGCAAGCGATAGACTGATAGGAAACCTTACTGTAACCAAGATTTTAATTTGGCATGTCAAGAAAAAAAAAAGAGCGTTCTGTAAAGATCGGCTTGCTTCGGTTTTTCTCTGTCGGCTGACAGTTTGATACTTTTATAGAGTAATTAAAACAGTTTGTTTTTTGTTTACATAAAATTTTAAAATTATATCTTCGCTTTTAACTACTCTAAAAATTTATAAAGAAATCGAATCAAGCTGATCTAAGTCCAAGTCTCACTCTTTTTCCTACCGTGCAAGTACACTGTGCTGTACATAATCTGAAAATTTATTCCTAATAGTCATTATAATTTGGATGTAATATTTTAAATAAATAAGCCATCGTCAGTCTTAACTGAGGTCTAATTTCCATATTTAAGCGGTTCTGATATGACCCCAAGCTAATTTAGCTAAAATATTTTTCACGAGTTGTTTATAATCTAAAAATTGTTATGATGTACAACTTTTGTCTTATTTACCATCAAATAAATATAAACTCACTTTATAACTACAAGGCTGAAGAATGTAAGCGTAGTTAATGTATTGAAATATTTCACTGTACAAAAGGTTATCTTATAAGGCCGCGTCTTCAACATCAGCGAAGAGCGGGGCGTTCAGAGCCTGATACTGTTATAATCAGAAGATTAGGCAACTTGGGAAGATTTCTTTCAAGTAGTAAAAATTAATAACTTCGCTCAGAACTCCAATCATCAAATTAAGTTTCTACATTGAAAATTTTGAGTCAGATTGACAGGGCTAGCTCTTTTTTCTGGCAATATATTACCACTTCTTGGTAATTGGTATACTCGTTTGATCTTTGATAACCATTATTAAATTGGACATCAGAATTTATAATGACTATTTTTTGTTTATTTATTCGAAATTAATGAATATTTACTTGGGTGCCTTATGGAGTTTATGGGAAAATGATCGAAGCTGAAATTTTGCCAAGGTTTGACATATAGTGGCACTATGAGTCGTCGTCCCGCCATCGCTATCATAGAAGACGAAGCCTTACCCAGCCATAGAATGCTTAAAACTTGTAACAACTTCATATTAAATTACAGAATTAATATTTATAGATATTTCGTACACTGACCAGTATGGTATCACTGTATTAATAACATAGCATATTTTTGAAGTTGAGCTGAATTGCATGTGAAATAAATTAAAGTTAAACCTATTCGATTAAGAATGATAATCTTACTGATACAGTAAAGCTTCAGGTTGGTATTTCATTTAATCGAAACTGATAATGGTTTATAGATTTAATTTGGCATGCTCTTGTATTATCATCGGCTACAGCTGAGTAGTTAGACTTGTCAATCGATTAACTATAAGTTTAAGGTTCTCTCAACAGTATTATGTATTTAGACCCATTTCTAGATAAGAATTTATTTCTTAATTGCACATATTACAAATATTCATTCGTGTGTTAGTTTCCTTCAATACAAAGCTACATTTGTCCATGAAAAAGGAATTTATTTGCATTGTGATACAGTCCAAATTCCTTCCACAGTTATGTAGCCTATATGCTAATCTACTGGCACAAAGTCAATATTATTGTCAACAAAACTAAATTGTGATTATGTATTAAAGTTGCGTAATTGAAAAGGTGTAAAACGCCGTAGTAAACTTAAAAATATTAACAATGTTGCCATATTATAAATAGTAGTAGAAATAGTAGAAAACTGTCGACATTAACATTGACCGCGTTTTCGTACTCAGTTAGATAACATCCACAGATATTATCGTTAAATTTATGTGTTGAATTAAAGAAATGTGCACTTGTACTTGCGACCGGGGCCCCTATTTCTGCCTCTACTCTTTTTGACCTTACTCGCCTTGTCTTTGCGGATTTCGCGGACGAGCGTGTAGAAGGCGTCATCTACCCCCATGCGGGTTTTAGCTGAGGTCTCGACAAAGGGGACGTTGTAACTCCTCGCCACCTGGAAATGTGAAAAGCTTTTATAAGTTTATTGTTGCAAGATCTATGTACTAATAGTTTCTAGCTATAATGACCAACATCGATTAAGATTTAGAAAAAATAAATTGGTTCAGGCGGGATTCTAACCCGCGATCTTTCCCTTACAGTGGGAACGCTCTGACCACTAAGCCACAGAACCAGTAAGGGAAAGAGCGCGGGTTCGAATCCCGTCTGAACCCATCCAATTTTTTCTATATCTCAATCGACTTGAATAGTGTAGTAGAAAAATGACCAACATCTTGACAATGTTTTCTAGCTGCGCAGATGCGTAAAAATAGGTACTTAGTACCTAAATTAACTAATCTGTACACATATTATAAAGCTGAAGAGTTTGTTTGTTTGATCTCATCAATGATCAATCTCAGGAACTAATGTTCAAATTGAAAAAATCTTGTTGTTTTGAATAGTCCGATTATCGATAAAAGTTCTAGGATATATATGGTGCGGGTAGGTAGTGATTCATAATCCTCATACTACATCAATAATCACGGACAATAATAGAAACATCTTATTATTACAATAAGGGTCCGAATTATTGGGAACCCTGAGATCACGAACACCCTCGAGCCTTTGCAGATGCGTAGAGATATTGCTTCCTTGGCTGTATTTTACCGTCCCTACCACGGTGAGTGTTCTGACGAGCTCTTCCAACTAATCCCACCATCTCCTTTCCTACATAGGACAACACGTGCAGGCCTTAGATGTCACCCTCACACTGTGCAGAATATACGAGCAAGAACCAAGCGGTTCGGAGACTCTTTTCTTTGCCGCACCACCAAGACCTGGAATTCATTACCAGCACACGTGTTTCCTTCTTCCTACAGTCCCGGGGCCTTTAAGCGGGGCGTGAAAAAGCATCTGATGAGGCCGTCAAGCTGAGTGCCACCATTGTAACACTTAGTGTCTGTAATGGTGACCCTCTTTCCTGAGACTTTGCCTTTAGCTTACCATCAGGCGAGGTGAGGTCAAGTTGGCGTGTCCTATATAAAAAAAGGGTGGAAATTCACTCAAATATTACACATGGGGATTAAAAATCTTTTTATGTATGTCGATTTTTTAAATTAAATATTCTACACAGCGCTATCTAGACCCATGGTAAGCATAGCTTAACTAGCTTGTGTTATGGAATCTAGAATACGGATAAACATACTTAAATACTTTTTTTTTTTGTAAATACATACATATTATACATAGAAACACCCAGACCAATGCAAATACCCATATTCATGCATACAAATATTTGCACTGAGCGGGGATCGAACCCGCGCCTCCTGAGTAGCAGTCGCGTTCACTACCGCCACGCCACAGAGGCTGTCTAGTATTATTACTAGTATTTTTTGTATTTCGACTTTCTGGATCCTGCCTCATCTGCTAGCATAAACAAAAGACGAGACTCTAGAGCAGACTTCTTGGAGAAGAAAGGTTGGGAATTCAGTGGCCACTCACTTCAGTAAAACTACCATAAAATAATGAGCGGACTACAGGGTCACATGCTCCAAAGTGCAAACTTTGAATGCAATGGGGAAACCCTAGGAGAATGATGATTATGCTCCAATAAAACTACACAAACAAACTACATTCGATGCCAATGTACGAGTACCTATGATAGTAAAGAAAATTATAACTGAAGTGCGGAATTAGTAAACAAACAAAACGATATTATCTCAGTTACAGAGGTTAGAATCGAAAGAATGAATCACAAATAGAGAGGTTTGCTTCGTCCCACTAATAGAGGTGCCAAAATGTTGGGACATTAGTATGAGTTCTACACTAATGTCCCAACATTTTGCACTCATTCATTCTTACACTCTAAATGGTTTACATTGACTAACCATAGATTAACCACAACCTCGCAACTATAATTAAACTGCAATAAAACATCGCAATGACTAATAATTGTGGTATATCCGTCCGTTTTGTTGTACATGCTAACGTACATTACGTTATATTAATCTATACGGGTAAGGCAGAGATGGGTAACATATTTCCCGTGCCAAATATAGCACATGCTAAACATTATCCCCGAGGAGTGCCAGATCGAGAGAGATGACCTTAGGTCGGGGTGCGAGGGATATGCCTATCAACATCACCTTTGGCACCCAAAAACGACACACAGGCGCCGTGTGTTTTACTCGGTTTGAGTCAGACATAACCTCTCTCACCGGCTCCAGCGGGGATCTGTGGGAATTTTTTGCACGTAAAAAAAATACTAAACATTATCGCCAGGCATATTATTTCTGTCCCAATAAATAAGATATATAGGTCTCATTTGTCGCCCGCTGCCCCCAAAGGAGTCATCTCGAAACTGGAGATGGCCCCGGGTTAGCCCAGGCAAAACCCCGGCACCTGAAAACGGCGTGGGGTTATAGTAGATTCGATTCCAAGATAAGCAATGAAGTATCCTACCTAAGTAATATTCGCACGAAATATATGGCGACAGCCTGTTTCGCGGAAAAATTATCGTGCGAATTCTGAATTAGAGATCAAAAATAGCTTTTAAATATTCCAGCACAACAAAGTTATTGATATACCTACTTTCAATCAGTTGAGGAAAATTTTGAAGTTATTTGTCATTAGTTGTTTACCTATATCTAGGTACTACGAATACTACGATGTGTATATTTCCTGGATGAACAGTATAGCAGATAACGATGATGGACGGTTTCTTGGCACAAATACCGACATTACACTTCCTACAAGCCCTGCGGAGAACATCCTTGACAGCAAGGCTGAAAATATGCCGTTCTAAACATACGTGCATTAATTTGATGTACGATTCGTGAAACAATTATCATGATATCTTGTTCTTCCATATGAAATATCATGATAATTGATTCACGAATCGTACATCAAATTAATGCACGTATGTTTAGAACGGCTTTCCACGGTGATTCTACAGATATGATTTTTTTATTTTTATATAGGACACGTCAATTGGACTTCGCCTTGCCTGATGGTAAGCTGAAGGCAAAGTCCCAGAAAAGAGGGTCACCATTACTTACACATACCGTGTGACAGTGGTGACACTCAGCTTGACGGCCTCATCATATGCTTTTTCACGCCCCGCTTAAAGGACCCGGGACTGTAAGAAGAAGGAAACACGTGAGCTGGTAATGAATTCCAGGCCTTAATGGTGCGACAGAGGAAAGAGTCTCCGAACCGCTTGGTTCTCGATCGGATGTTTTGCACCGTGTGCGGATGACATCTAAGACCTGTACGTGTTGTCCTGTGTAGGAAAGGGGAGGTTGGGACTAATTGGAAGAGCTCATCAGAACACTCCCCATGGTACAGACGGTAAAATACAGCCATGGACGCAACATCTCTACGCAGCTGTAAAGGTTCTAGGGTGTTCGTGAAATGCGGACCACACGTCGCTGCAACCTGTCGAGAGCATCTAGTAAGTACTTTGCTGAACCATCCCAGAGATGCGAGCAGTATTCCACACAGGAGTGAATTTGTCTTGTATAGAAGACACCGCTGCTCCGGCGTGAAAAATCGTCTCACTCTGTTCAGGACTGCGAGTTTTCGTGAGGCTGTTTTGATGATACTATTTCGATGTAATTTTTGTTATTCAGGTTGCAGTGAACATCCATACCTAGGATATTGAGATTGTCCTGCAGTGGCAGTGGCGTGCTCTGAAGAGTGGGGAGGGGAAGGAAAGAAGATACTTTTGCTGTAAACGCACATGCCTGCGTCTTCTTGGCATTGAACTCAACCAGGTATAGACGGTGGAAGACCACAGTCCGCTATGCAACGAGTATCAAATGCTTTCGATGGTGTGAGAGTGAGTGTGAGAAGCTGCGAATCCGACGCTGAATTAGGCTGCGTAATCGTCCTTCAATAATATCAAATAGTGTTAAATTGTATTTGCTGTGTAATAAAACAGTATACATTTTTTTTTTTTTTACGTGCGCAAAATCCCCACGGATACCTCCCCACCGGACCCGGTGGAGGAGGTTATGTCGGACTCGAACCGACTAAAACGCACGCCGCCTGTGGGTCGTTTCGGTTGCCGAAGGTGAGGTTGACAGGCATATCCCTCGCACCCCGGCCGACCCAGGGCCATCTCTCACGATCTGGCCCTCTTCTCGGGTGTGGGGACCACAGAGTCCCCAACTCATCCCCGGAAACGGGGAGGCGCGCCACGCGCGCCGCCGCCGCGGCCTGCTTCTGCAAGGGTGACAGGCGGCTTCACCTGTCACCCCCAGGCCGGCGCTCATGGGGGGCGGAGGTCGTTCATCGGCCTCCGACGCCCGAGTTGCCTTCGTGCGCGGGCAGCTTGTCTAGCGATCCTTCGTCGCTCCCGCTGCCGCTCCCGCCCCGCCTCCTCCTTCACGAGCATTACTTGCTCGCAGAAGGAGGCGCCGGCCGCCCACGCATCCGCGCAGCGAACCATCGCCGCGAGCAAGGTGGAGAGCGTGAGAACCCTCACTCCCAGGGCCGCCACAAGCTCCCGCCTCGGCGTCTCCCACGCCGGACACTCGGTGAGCGTGTGCGGACCTGAGTCCTCGCTCGCGTCGCAGTGATGGCACTCGGACGTTGGCTCTTTCTGCATCCGACGCAGATATTTTCCGAAGCATCCGTGCTCGGTGATCATCTGCGTCAGACGGTACGAGAGGCTGCCGTGTGGCCTCTCTAGCCACTCCCCCATGATGGGTCTTACCGCCGTTACTACGGCGTGCCCTGCGCTTGGTTGCCCAAGTCGTCTCTCCCATTCTGCCACCATTTCCCCGTGGAGCCGGGATCTCACGGCCCGAATTTCTTCGGGCTCGGGATCGTGACCCCGCTCCCGCGCCGCCCTTCGGAACCTGTATAGCGCCGAAAGGCATCTCGCTTCCAGGATCCATGGTGGCGATCCGGCGAGGAGACTCGCCGCGTTGAATGATATCGTGCGGTACCCCCTTATGATGCGGCACGCCAACTTCCGCTGCGGACGCTGCAGCAGAAGCATGTGCCGATCACTCAGGGTGTCCGCCCACACGGGACACCCGTACAGGGCCATGGACCGCATGACACCCGCGTAGAGTCTCCTGCAGGAGTCATCCGGGCCCCTCAGGTTGGGCAGTAGCCGCGCCAGAGCGTTGGCTGTGCCCGCCAATTTGGGGCCCAGACTTCGGAAGTGCTTCCCGAAGTCCCACCGGCCGTCGAGCACGAGCCCCAGATATTTCATCTGGGGCTTGATGCCGATGAGAGTGCCTCCCACTGTGAGGCTGGAACCAGGTGGTGGCGTGCGCCGAGGTCCATGAAAGAACATGGCCTCGGATTTATGCAAAGCCACCTCAAGGCCCAGCCGCCGGATCCGTTCCACGACTTGAGCAACCGCGGTCGTGGCTCTCAGGATCGCTTCGCGGTGTGTAGCCCCGCTCGCCGTCACTAGCGTGTCGTCCGCATAGCACGTGACGGCGGCGCCGTCCGCAAGCTCACCGCGAAGCACCCAGTCGTATCCAATGTTCCACAGTAGCGGCCCGAGAACCGATCCCTGTGGAACACCGCACGACATCTCACGCCGACCGACGCCGGTCGCACTTGGGTAGATGACGGCTCTCTCCGTCAGGTACGCCCCGACTATGCGGCGGAGGTAGAGAGGCACACCGTGGTACACGAGTGCCTCCCTGATGCAACTCCAGGGCAAGGTGTTGAACGCGTTGGAGATGTCCAAGGACACCGCCAACGTCACCTCGCCCCGGGCAACTGCCTCCTCCGCCAAAGTCCTCACGCGCATGATGGCATCCACGGTGGACCGCCACCGGCGGAAGCCATATTGGGCATCCGCCAGGTCCGGCCCCCTACCAGAGAGGTGCTCGACGAGGCGCTTCGCAATAACTCTTTCAAAGAGCTTGCCCACCTCGTCGAGCAACACAATGGGCCGGTAGCCGGACGGTTCGTCCGCCGGGCGACCCTCCTTTCGGATGAGGACCAGTTTCCCCGTCTTCCACATCTTCGGAAACTGGCCCCGCTCCAAGCATGCGCTGAGGAACCCTCTAAGTCGGGGTTCGAGACCGTCTTCTCCCAGAGCTAGGACCCACGCGCGGCCTGGAATGCCGTCGGGTCCCGGGGCGGTGCTCTTCTTGGCTCTAAGCCTTCGCACCGCCAGCTCCAGTTCTACCCAAGTGACCTCGGGGACTTCGTCGTCAACTACCACACTGGGCGCCACAGGCGACCGAGGTGGCGGAGTCATCTGCGGCGGAACGTGTTCCGCTCGCGCCGGGAACAGGGACTCGACCACTCCACCGAGCAGAGCTGGCTGGAGAACCCGGGTCAACGGCG
The DNA here is from genome assembly GCA_963662185.1 of Eilema griseolum. Classification (NCBI taxonomy): domain Eukaryota; kingdom Metazoa; phylum Arthropoda; class Insecta; order Lepidoptera; family Erebidae; genus Eilema; species Eilema griseolum. The sequence goes on from OY759245.1 coordinate 22,278,182, forward strand.
GGGCCCGGGGGCGCAGCTTTCCTCTTACCATAAGGTAAGGCCGCCCCCATGGGTCCCGCTCCAGCGTCTCCATGAGCTCCTTGTAAGCCGCGGCTTTCGCCCGCTTAATCTCCGCTCGGAGGGCATCTCTGGCCTCCCTGTATCCCACATGAAGCTCCGCCACTCGGGGCTCCGTATCTGCGGTTCGGCTACGCCTCCTACGGAGTCTGGTCCACCGGCGGTGCGCGATCACGCAGGCTTGCCGTAGCCTCGCGATCTCCGCAGACCACCAGTAGACCCGACGCCTCGGACTATAGGGTGGTGCCCTAGGCATACCCGCATCGCAGACACGAGTCATGGCCTCCCGGAACCACACCGCCTCATCGTCGATATCGACAGGCCTGTCCGGCGCAATGGCCCAGGCCTGTACGATGGCGGCCTCCAGGAGGACCTCCCGATTCAGTCTCCCAAGCACCCAGCGTGGCTCGCGTGGGGCCGGTATGACCGGCGCATCACCCGCGGGGGGGGAGACATCAAACCGAACGTATCGGTGATCCGCCAGTGTCTCCACCCCCACAACAACACGCCAGTCCCGCACACGGTGCGACAGCGAAGCGCCTGCGAACGATAGGTCGATAATCGAACTGCGCTCCGCGGTCACGAACGTGGCTTCGGCCCCGCGATTCTGGAGAACTAGACCGTGATTAGCGGCCCAGCTCTCCAGAGCCCTACCTCGTGGGTTCGTGTGCCGGGACCCCCAGGTCACTGACCAGGCGTTGAAGTCCCCGAGCACAAGAACCGGATGAGGATGGCAGGCGTTGACGACGTCGGTCAGTCGCTCCAGCGACTGCCGGTACTCCCCTATGCGTCGGTGTAGGCTCGGCGTGAAATAGACGGCCACGACCGCAATCTCCCCCACACGCGCCGCTACGATGCCATGCTCCCTTGCCACGACAACAGGGGGAGGGGCACCCATAGCGGCGTTGTACACCAGTGCCGCCGACCCGTCCAGGTCGACCACCCAGGCAGGCCCAAGGGGCCGGTGAGTGTACGGATCGGCGACAGCGGCGACGTGTATGGACCACTGTGCCATGCTCTGGAGCAGAAGACCCTGAGCATCGGCACCGTGGCCCACGTTCGCCTGCAGGATGCGGAGCTGGGGATCCATTATGGAACCATCTCCGCATCCCGCCGCGAACTTTGGGTGGAGCCCCCGCCTTGCGGCTTCGGCTCCCCCCCGGTGCAGGCCTTGCTGCCAACCCCATGGTCGGCCGGTTTGCCCCCCGCTGCACACCTGAAACAGTGCAGCGGAGCTTCGCATCCACCGGCCGTATGGCCGGGTTGGCCACAGCGGAAGCAGCGGTCACCGACCGTCACCGCCGCCGTGCACTGCACCCCCACGTGGCCGACCGACAGGCACCTGAAGCACCTGGTCGGTCGAGCCTGCAGGAGCCGGACCTGCACCCGCACCACGCCTCCAACGGCGAGGAACCCCCGGTCGGCAGCCTTTTTGGCTGCTGCGATGGGGCAGCCGACAACTGCCGCCCCCAGTCCACGGCGGCCGAAGCGGATTGCTCCGACCTTCACCGCCTCTAGGGGGCAGCCCCCGGCCTCCGCCACGGTGAGGCGGATTTGCTCCACCGTGATGGAGTCGTCCAGGTCCGAAATGCGCATTTCTGCGCACTTGTTGGGCCTGGACACCCGGACGTCGGCTGCGTCAAGCGTCTCCCTAAGCTTAGCCGCTAGGGCATCAGCCTGGGGACCGCTCGAAGCGCCTGGGATCTCGAGTAGCCGAGCACCCGTCCGAGTGGGTTTCACCCGGATGGGGCCCGGCATGTCGAGGGCCTTCATGTCAACGCAGGCTCTCGCCTGCGTGACAATCTGGGCGTACTGCACGCCCCTATCCGCCGCCTCCGCCGTCATCGTAAGGACGACGGCGGTTGAGCGGGGGACGCGCAGCCTCCCTGGCACTCCCCTCGCAGCAGCCTCAGCCCTCCTGGCCTTTTTGGCTGCCTTTCGGTTCGCCTTGCGCCGCTTTTTTGAGGCGCCGGCAACCTCCCAGCCCCCCTGCGGCGAGGAGCTCGTGGCGGCTATACCCGCCGAAGTTCGGGCCAGAGCTGGGGCCGGGGCTAGGGCTGGGGACTTCTTCCCCTTGCCCTTCCCCTTTCCCCTTCCCCTGGGCCGCGCGACCTGCGCATCCTGGGGGGGGCTCACAGCCCCCGCAGCGAGGGCAGCCCGAGCGGGCGGAGCGGCATGGGCGGCAAACGCAGCGGACGGGCTGCTGGCCGACCCCTGCGGGGATCCCGCCACTACCGGACAGGTGGGGCCCCTCTTAACTGCCCCGGCATATCCGGCCGGAGCCGCCAGGGGTGGTCGGCGGCTGGAGTCCATTATGGACTCCAGCCAGCTCCGGGTGCGCTCCTCCTGCGCCACCCGCCACGCCCGCTGCTCCGCCAGCGCCTCCTCCTGGCGCTTCTCCATGGCAGCTATTGCCGCCATGCAGAGCGCCAACGGGTCCGCAGGCCGAGCCGGCCGCAGCACCGGCGACTCCTGCCGAGCTGGTCGGGCCGGCGACTTCGGCGGCTCCGGCCGCGGCGACTCCGACGGCGCTAGAGGCTCCGGCCGCAGCGGTGACCTCGACCGCACGGGCAACAGCGGCCGCGCCGGCCGTCCCGACGGCGTCGGCTGCAACAGCGGCTCCGGCCGCAGTGGCGACCTCGATCGCACGGGCAACAGCGGATGCGCCGGCAGCGTCGGCTGCGCCACCAGTCGCCGCCGCGCCGACCGCGTAACGCGCTCCGCCGGCAGCCCAGCGACGACCGCTTGGAGGCTCGCCAGATCGGCCGCCATCCTCCCCATCTCCTTGCGGTAATCGGCCGCCATCCGCTCATTGCTCTCCAGGAGCTCCAGGTGCCTCCTGCCCAGATGAGCCCTGTCAAGCCGCAACTCGGCCAACTCCGCCCTCAATAGGTCGAAGAACTCGACAAGCCGCATCGTCGCCTGCATGACCCGGTGCTCCTACGGCGTCGGAGAATCGGTGCGGGCCCCGGCCCAACCTTCTAGGGCTTCTTTCACCTCCTTTGACATTATGTCGGCGGGAGGCAAGGGTAAGGACGCCGCCGAGGTGGAGGAACTCGGCGGCGCTTCCACATCCTCCGGGGCCCTGAGGCTATCACCCCGCTGCAGCTGCGTGCGGCTGACCGCTAGCAACTTCGGCGGTGGTGGATGCAGCGTCTCGTCACCGTCGTGACTGCTGCAGGTGGAAGAGGAGTCGGTCAAGGAACAGTATACATTTGATAATAGCAACCGGTGTTACTTTTTTTTGCTATTTCACGGCGTCATTCGTGTTACTATACGTATACCTACTTGTTTGCGCTTCCAAAGACTCTTTCCACAGTACGTCGATGAGGGCTGATCCACCTCAGTCCATAAATCCTACCGAAAACATCAAGGAAAGAATCGGAAGTGATTTCTGGGAATATACAGCAGATTTGGTCGCAACTTGCAACGGGGATGTACCTATTCGGGCGGTGATAAATGTTGGGTATTTTTTATACAACTTAGGTGGCAGACAAGCACACGGCCAACATGATGGAAAGTGGTTCCCGTGACCCATGAGGACAGGGGAGTCACACCCGTGCTGCCGATCCTGTAAGAACCGAGAGTTTTTGAGCCTACAGTGCAGAAGACACAATCAGGACAAGTCTTTGGTCTTCCCACTGACAGCACAAAAACTTTCCAACGAGCACTGGCTACCCTACTCACCCCCGGGAACACAATACGAGGTTATTATAGCCGTAGTATTCTGTAGGGTGGAGGTACTTCCCCAGCCGGTCTGCTCAACTGGGACGAGAATACCATCGTGTCCTACCTCCTACGTCGTGACCTACTTATAGATAAATCACATACCTTGGTTTCGTGAGAATCCATTAAAACGTAATCAAACTGAATACTAATTCGCTCTTGCCTCCATAGAACGAGTGTTCAGACAAATAATGAATCCCTTTGAAGCGAAACGAAGGCGCATACTTGACTCTCAATATGTAGATTAAAGTTCTGAGGGTGTAATAAAAGGCTCGTCTTAGGGTGATGTGGAATTTATTAGTTAGGAGTAATTTTCATCACTTTTGTAAAAGTAATCTCATTCTAGATTTGTAGAAAGAAATTTAGTAAAGAATTAGTAAAGTAGAAAGAATTGTATTCTCTACATTCTTATGCTAAGCAAAGTCTTAAGAGACTCCCCTCAGCTATCCCACTCGGATAATATATCGGACTCGAACCGACTAAAAGCGCACGTCATCTTACCCCTCGTTTTCAGCTAAGTATAAAATATAAATTTGACAAGTTGCAATATGTCACAGATGTAGTACGAACGGAAATGTGTTTTATACTTGTTTATAACTTGTTGGCTATACATACTATATGAACGAAAAAGTATCTGAGATACATGTATTAAACAAGTATTGTGTATTGATTAGTCTTCAACAAGTTTTGTATCAAACAACTACAACATGTATCGTGGTGAAAACGAGGGGTTAGATCTTCAGTTGCCAGAGGTGAGATAGCCAATAACATCACTCTCGCACCCCGGCCGACCCAAAACCCTGTTCGACAACGAGATTGTCCCCAGGCGAAGGATACTGGCGGGTACTTGGCCCGCCACTGTTCCTCGCAGAGATCGAAGAATCCCACTCGTAGGTATGCGTTAATTCGGTTGATGATTGTTGGTGTGTAGCATCTTTATGTTGTCTCAGCATAGCAATAACATTATAACAATATAATTGCGATTAAGGATAGTCGACGAGCTATTATGCAAATAGATGCGAACATTAAAATTAACTACAAAATGAGGTTAATATGATACTGTAATATAATTAATAAGTGCGGTTTACGTCATGTTTAAATAGGTTTACAACATTATGTGTTGGATTGTTTCAGTAATTATCTACATCTGTACATTGCACCAGTGTTGCTGATATTCAACTACACTTACAGATACCGGCAAACATCGCCGCGGCGGCGGTGCGGGGATGAGATGGGGTCTCTGTGGCCCCAACACCCGAAGAGGGTAGTCTCATAAGAGACGCTCCTGGGCCGACCGGGGTGCGAGGGATATGTCTCAGATAATCACCTCACCTGCGCCCCAAAGTATCAGTGGGGATTGTGCGCACATTAAAATAAAAAAAGAAATTCGAACAAAAGTCGTTCTGAGGAAATATGGAAGGGGCCACCTCTAAACCGGGGATAGTCCAGGGTTAGTCGAGGTGTAAGGGAATGCCTTATTGGGCCAATTTACACCTCAGGATTTGAGATCCGAGACGGCGTGCGGTTTCAATCGTTTCAAGTACGATATAAGCACCCCTGCCGGCCGTATGATAAAAATTGACGTAGTGGTCGAAATTAGCACTTTATGGACAAACAAAAAAAAGCTTATAAAAGGACTAATTAATCAATAATACGAACGTGCGCTTAATCTTCACGAAAAATATACTACCAATGAGATTACAGCGGGAGCGACGAAGGATCGCAAGACAAGCTGCCCACGTACGAAGGCAACTCGGGCGTCGGAGGTCGATGAACGACCTCCGCCCCCCATGAGCGCCGGCCTGGGGGTGACAGGTGAAGCCGCCTGTCACCCTGGCAGAAGCAGGCCGCGGCGGTGGCGCGCGTGGCGCGCCTCCCCGTTTCCGGGGACGAGTTGGGGACTCTGTAGTCCCCACACCCGAGAAGAGGGCCAGATCGTGAGAGATGGCCCTGGGTCGGCCGGGGTGCGAGGGATATGCCAGTCAACCTCACCTTCGGCAACCAAGACGACCCACAGGCGGCGTGCGTTTTAGTCGGTTCGAGTCCGACATAACCTCCTCCACCGGCTCCGGTGGGGAGGTATCCGTGGGGATTTTGCGCACGTAAAAAAAAAAAAAAAAAAACTACCAATGAGATTCAAACAATGCTTTCTATGCATTCAGATCGTCAAGTTGATTGCCTGATACTGTACTAGGTACACCCATTGACCACAACATCTTGAAAGACGATGAATGACCTCCGCCCCTCATGAGCGCAGTCCTAGGGGTGACGGGTGGAGTCACCTGTCACCCTGGTAGAAGCAGGCCGCGGCGGCGGCACACATTCCACGCCTCCCCGTTTCCGGGGACGTGTTGGGGTCTCTGCGGTCCCCACACCCGAGGAGAGTGCCAGATCGAGAGAGATGGCCCTGGGTCGGCCGGGGTGCGAGGGATATCCCTGTCAACCTCACCTTCGGCAATCAAAAACGACCCACAGTCGTCGTGTGTTTAAGTCCGTTCGAGTTCGACATAACCTCTCCTACCGGCTCCCGATGGTGGGAAGGTGATTGTTGTTGCAGCGCTTGCACAGTAACGGTCTAAAGGCTTGTTTTGCTTTGTCTTCGACACTGACGGCACAGAAACTCTGTGCTTACAGGATCGGCAGCGCGAGTGTGGCTCCTCTGGTGTTACAAACGTCCATAGGCCACGGTAGTCACTTTCCATCAGGTAGGCCGTGTGCAAATCTGCCACCCAATTGGTTTAAAAAAAAACGGTCGCCCGCATCGGCCAGGTGGCGATAGACTCTAATTTGAGCGTGGCATTTCTTGCCGCATCTATACTAGGTACAGTCAGCTACAAAAGCTGTTAAACACTAACACAACAAAAATACTAACCAAATATTAAAATTAGTGTGGTCGGTACCGGCCGGCCCTGACCGTCGTCGCGGTCGCCGCACCGCTCCGGTACTATCGCGGTAACGTCGCGTCGTTGTTCGTTACGTTGTCTTACCAAAAACTTCGAAAAACTTTAGATATTTTTGTTTTAATAATATTCTACATACATATAGTTACGCCTTTATCCCCGGAGGGTTAGGCAGAGGAGAATTAACACTCATATTTCAACAATCATTGTATTCGGTCCCACGTATTAGGGGTGAGCCTATTGCTGTATTTCGGGCACTATTGTTGACTCGAGCTATGTATTTGAGGCTGAGTCTGGGCTGTATATATCTGTCTGATGTTAAACAGTCTTATCTCTTAGTCGCCTCGTACGACATCACATGGGAAGAGATGGGGGTGTTCCAAATTCTATTCTACCGGGAACCACTAATAATATTCTACGACATTCTACATATCGCTGTCTAGACCCAAAGTAAGCATTGCTTAACTAGCTTGTTTTATGGTACCTAGAATGCAGATAAACATACTTAGATACATTTTTAGGGTTCCGTACCTCAAAAGGAAAATACGGAAGTCTTATAGGATCACTTAGCTGTCCGTCTGTCTGTCTGTCTGTAAAGACTTTTTTCTCAGGAATGCGTGGAGGTATCCAGTTGAAATTCATACTACACATTCAGGTCTGCAATGTTTTCACTTTTATTGTAGAAGTATCTATTAATATATTACATTTCGAAATAATATTACGTCATTGGGTGGGACCCCAATCCCCACAGGAGAGGGCCAGATCGAGACAGATGGCCCTGGGTCGGCCGGGGTGCAGGGATATGCCTGTTAACCTCACCTTCGGCAACAAAAAACAACCCACAGGCGGCGTGCGTTTTGGTCGGTTCGAGTCCGACATAACCTCTTCAAAAAAAGGACCCCAATCTTCATACGCCTACAGGCTGCAGATTGTCAACTTAGTACTCTAGTTCGCTACTTTTACATTTCGAAATTTGACCATTTCCAATACGCATGTAAAACCGAGTCTTTTTATATCCCTTAGGTGGCAGACAAGCACTCGGTAGACAAGTGGTTACCGTGGCCTATGGACGTGTGCAACACCAGGGGCAGTACACTCGCGCTGCCAACCTTCAAGAAAACTCTAATGTTCCTCCTGAAGAACCCCATATTGTAGGCGCTTGGGAGCTTAAGCGTGATGCTATTATAGTTAGAAAAGTTGTGAACAAACGTGAAACAATTGTTCTTTTAAACAATATTGTATTTCCTTCAAATAATTTTATTGTTGTACATTATACTTGGCAGACATTGTTTGAATTTTAATTCATGATGTGTTTACGACTGGTTGCATTAACAACAAACCTTGGCGTAATTAGAGTTACATATATTATTAATCATTATAATTAGACGGTTACTTTAATTTTAACTCGAAACTTGTATTAAAAATCGAGCGTGACCCCAAACATACTCAGAACTATTTTGAGACCTGCAGGCCTCAAAACTTTATTGGGATCGTATTATGATAATATTAAATTATTCGGCAATATTTACACGAAATTAGAATATCCCCGAAGGGGTTGGCAGAGGTGCTAGCACCCACATTTCGCCAGTTTATGTGTAGGTCTCAATGTAATAGGTGGCGAGCCTATTGCCATTAACCGGGCAATTATAAACCTGCGATAAATACACACATAACTTCGAAAAGCATCGAAAAGTCATTGGTGTGTGCCATGGTAAAACCTGGGAACGACGACGACGAAAAATGGACTGCTGAGAGGACGTCTCGGGTTCGAGACGTCGTCTCAGCAGTCCATTATTCATACCACTAGGCTACCGCGGTTATCCCGAGACAGTCTCTCCAATCCTATAGAAACTTTGTATTTTAACAATATCTATAGTACCTATCGTTAACTTAGCGTTTTATCTCGATAAAATGCCGATTTACGTGTAATCAAAACGTAAACGAATTAATTTGCATTTACGTCACCGATCTATCGGTTGAGCGATATTTTCAAGAGTCGTGACAGGTAATCATATCTATAAGTGTGATATCACTGTAAGATCAGATTCACCACATTAAATACTTAAGATAATGCTTTATCTAATCTTGTAAGCATTGGGTACATTGACTAGAGTTGACAGAGACCTTCAAAAGATGACCGTATGTAAACACTGCTGAATATTCATAGATTTACATTAGAGAATGTAGATCATTTACAACACTTTTTTAATTAAACTATCATGGTCACTCACATTAGTATTAGATAAGTGTTCCTCTGTGATCATGGTGCTTGCAACAGCGCTAAAATATCTGAAACTCGAAACAGTACAACATGGTAAATATCCCGATTGCTCTAATACTAATATGTATGTATAACATTTTTAACGGACTACAAAAAAATAGCCGCGTGGTTCCCGGCAGAGTAGAATTTGTGCCCCCCATGTCTTCAAAACCACGGCAGGGAGTTCATTCCACAACTTGAGCGTGCGGTGGATGAAGGTCCTATCATACCTAACAGTCGCAAAGTATGCGGATTGATTCCCTGCCTGTAGCGAGAGGTGCGGTGATAGGTTGTCACTTCTCAGGTAGATACATCAAAATTATGTAACTACGCACGCCCTTCTTTACAAGGGGAAGATGGGGATGCCGTGGTTTTCACACCCGATGGGGTGGCCATCTCGAAACTAGAGATGGCCCAGGGTCAGCCTAGGTGTGATGGACATGCCTCACATTAGAAGTGTTCATAAATACTTTCTTTTTTACGTGCGCAAAATCCCCACGGATACCTCCCCACCGGAGGTTATGTCGGACTCGAACCGACTAAAACGCACGCCGCCTGTGGGTCGTTTTGGTTGCCGAAGGTGAGGTTGACAGGCATATCCCTCGCATGTGTTCATAAAGTCTAGTTAATTTTGCTTATCAATGCAGTATGATTATTGTAATGTCTGTTTTTTTTCTTTTCATGTTAGGATTCTCACGGACATGTGCACAGCATCTTAACAAAGTTTCAACGTTATCGAATGGCACACAAAATGTATAGAAATGGTTTGATTGAAAAAGATTTTCCTTGACAAAGACATATTTATGCAATTTTATCAAAATAGGGAGTGCAGTGAACAGTGCACCGAAAACGTAGAATTTAAAGAGATACTATATCTATTAATATTCCCACTAACTTCTACAGCTAGGGTTCATGTTTCAGGATTCTAGTCAAGATTCCAACTCGGAATTTGTTGATCGTAAGAAAAACTTTTCACCGCTAAGGTACCCACGCCGACGCTTAAATATTGGTTAAGTAGGTAATTCGCGTTCAGAAACGAATTTTCTTTCTCAGATGCTCATCACATTGTGAAATGATGAATAATAATTGTTATACTATACGTGACCTAAAAATACTCTGCCATACGGCGCTGCTGGTGGGTGCCGCGCCTTAGTAGAATGTCGCAGTCGAGTTGTCATACGTCTTATTATCTTTACGACAACATACACACGCATATAAAATGCACTCTTGGCCATAATCAAAGAAAAATCGTATCGATAAGGACGATTTTGCTTTGATTATGTCTTACCTCTTATGCCTTTTTGTATAATTCATGCTTATAATAGGCCGCTATCAGAGCAAAAGAAGCTTTAGTGCTTGCTGATTACGCTCTGAAATGGTATCTGTGAATTAAATTCATGGGCCATAATAGTGGTTAAGTTAGTAGATAGTTATTTTTGGCTATACACAAGCTCACTTAATATAAAGGAGGTAGGACACGACGGTATTTCCGTCCAATTGAGCAGTCCGACTGGGGAAGTACCTCTGCTCTAAAGAATACCGCGGCCATAATAACCTCTTGTTGTGTTGCCGGCGGTGAGTAGGACAGCCAGAGCTCACTGGAGAGATTTTATAATGTCAGTAGGAAGACCAAAAGCTTGTCCTGCTTTGTCTTGTACGCTGACGGCACAGAAGCTCCCTAGGCTTCCCTGGCAGAAGCAGGCCGCAGAGGCGGTGTGCATTGTTTTGCACTCTGTGGTCCCCACACCCGAGAAGAGGGCCAGATCGAAAGAGATAGCCCTGGGTCGACCGGGATACGAGTAATATGCCTGTCAACCTCACCTTCGGTAACCAAAAACGACCCACAGGCATCGTGCGTTTTAGTCGGTTCGAGTCCAATATAACTTCTCCCACCGGCTCCGGTGGTCAGGTGTATCTGTAAGAATTTTTCGCACTCCCAGCCATGCTATGCCGTACCGTGTAGGCAGTGGGCGCCGGCCCTATCCGAGTATTTATTAAAGTAACGATGTGCTAACCGAATCAGTTGCTTAAAAAGGTATGTGCAGCGACCAACTGTAGCTGAAGGGTCTTCCCCTTAAAACAATATGCAGCTTGTGAGCGCGATAAGTAAATAATCCGAAGTGGGAGTAGACAGATAAGTATTTATTAGAACTGAAAATTGATTAAGGATGACGCAACGCAGTTGAGTGGTGCTTAGCTCAATTTGGCGCATAAAAGCGTCGGCAGCTTAGTGGTTTAAGTTTCGGCCTTACGATCTCAAGGTCCCGGGATCGAATCTTGGATGTTACACTACCGACGTATACCTCACCTACCCCCACCCTCCACCCAAGCTAAATTGCTTGTGTTACAAGCAACTTAGCTTAGCTAAGAGGGGTTAGAGCGAATATGTATAAGTAACTTTGGTAAATTTTTATTAAAAAAAAAAATATCTACGCCATTCAGTCTTTCAACTTAGTGGATAGGCTAGGCAGGGACAATAACGCTTCATTTGCTTCTCACACAACATACTTTTCAGTTCATATAGTTTCAATCCACTAAGGAGACATCGAAGAAGACAATTCCTCCATGAAAAAATTTCCACACTGCTTAACCATGGAACTTGCAATATTCTTACCTACTCGGTTAAGTTGTCATAACCACGAGAGTCATGTAACCTGATGATCTCCTAGTTAGACCCCTTTTTCTTTGCTGAAATCCCCTCGGATAACCCTTCATCGCGACTTCGGATAGGGCCGGCGCCCATTGCCGGCACGGTACGGCATGGACACAGATATCCCCACCACTGGAGCCGGGGGGAGCGATTATGTCGGACTCGAACCGACTAAAACCATACTCGATATTGGGTCTTTATAGCCGGAGTGTAAGATTGCCTCTTAACACTATAAGTGAGGTCGAAACTTTGGAAGTAGCATGGGTAATTTACCTCCACGAAACCCGGTAGACAAGAGACCACTTTCCTGGCATTCATTACCAGCTCACGTGTTTCCATCTTCCTACAGTCCCGGGTCCTTTAAGCGGGGCGTGAAAAAGCATATGATAAGGCCGTCAAGCTGAGTGTCACCATTGTCACACGGTAAGTGTAAGTAATGGTGACCCTCTTTTCTGGGACTTTGCCTTCAGCTTACCATCAGGCAAGGCGAAGTCCAATTGACGTGTCATATATAAAAAAAAAATGCAAGAACTGTCTCATAGCTGTTAACGAAGACTTCTAATTAATCATCTTTATAGATACTCATATCATTAATTGCTATGGTCAGGGGTGACCAGTCTGAGTAATATGCTTACTCATATGCTAGCACTATGCAATTAAAATTAGGCTTGGTTCAGCTAGTTTCTAGGTTTCTACTGAGAAAAGCGTAGCTCTCATTTTATTAACAAGTTTCTTGAGTTATACATAAAACATAACATAACATAAACTCACGCCTATATCCCCGAAGGGGTAGGCAGAGGTGCTAGCACCCACATGTCGCCAGTTTATGTTTAGGTCCCAATGTAATAGGTGGGCGAGGCTATTGCCATTAACCGAGCGCTTATAAACCTGCGATAAATACATACATAACTTCGAAAAGCATCGGAAAGTCATTGGTGTGTGCCATGGTAAAACCTGGGATCGAACCCTCGGGTTATCGGCTACCGCGGGTATTATAGAGTTATACAGGGAGTAGCATAATTATATGTATATGCTTTTCCCATTACGAATAGAGATGTAAATACTTTTAACAATGTTAACATGGTTTCCACGCGGTGTGGTTTCAAGGTCAGATATGCATAAGGTCAAGGTTGCATTGCAGATTGCAGCCCTCGAGTCTTTCGGCGATCTTATTCAGTCTAATTACGAAGCAGCCGCACTTAGATGTTTATGTCTGTGATGTTTTTCTTTACGTATTCCTATGTCATCATTACTTCGATTATAAATTCAACTTTAAACGTAGTTGTGCAAATGCGCGGGAAGGTGATTAACAAAAAAAAAAATGCATTGCAATTTCCAGCGCATGTCAGGTAGATAGTAATTATAAAAAAAATATGCACGATCGTAGTATTATTTCATATACCTACTCTTTATTACATCAAATTTATATGTAAGATAATTATTTTAACAAAATAATTACTAGGATTTTTAATCAAGGAATATTTGAAGGTCCTGAGATTTTTTTGAGTAGTTTTTAGTAAGAAATTAGGTATGATGAGTAAATAACTTTTTAAGGTGACACAAGAATAGTCTACATCTAGGGAACTATTTTGTTTTTAAATATTAAAATGTAGAAAACCCTACTTTTCGATTATAATTATTGATTGCTTTATTTCTAAGTAACAATATTACAGGATCTGAGGCTTTCATAAACAAGTCCCGGGTTATTTAAGCGGGGCGTGAAAAAGCACATGTGTAGTAATGGTGACCCTCTTTTCTGAGACTTTGCCTTTAGCTTACCACCAGGCAAGGCAAAGTCTAATTGACGTGTTCTATATTTATATAAAAAAAAAACAATCACCCAACATAAACAGGTGTTTAGATAAAAGCAGCTTAGCTATTAAACGAAAAACTGATAAACTAAATCATATCAAAGCATTTATTTGAGAAACATGATAATGGTAACAAAAAGAAAGTGATCTCGGAGGACAGCCCATTTTCTTAAAGTCATCTTACTTAGAATAGGGATACAAATTAATTTAAAGTTAAAATACAAGATGGTGTTGTGTTCCCAGCGGTGAGTAGGGTAGCCAGAGCTCACTAGAGAATTTGTGCTGTCAGTGGGACGACTAATCGCTTGTCCTGCTTTGTCCTCTACACTGACGGCACAGAGACTCTGTGCTTACAGGGTCGGCAGCGCGAGTGTGGCTCCTCTGGTGTTACACACGTCCATAGGAAATATTATCAGTAATATATCTGGAAAGACCTAGTGCCTTTTAATCTTGTCATGGACGTTGTCTGTTGCAAGGTTATTAAGTAAATATTATTTAACACAATGTCAGAAAAATCTGAATTATTTACATGTTTAAATTTTTTAAATAAAATCTGACCTCTGAAGGTATCTCTACTTTTTCATATTCTGGAATATTCTTCACAGTAACCTCTAACATAGTAATTGATCACAGGTTGTTGGCATAATTTCTTGTATGTTAAGTGTGCCTTTCCCTAAGCAACGTGAACTAGAAAAGCACGTCATTGTAAACTGTGGCAAGCTTTAGGAGAGGTCTTTGCTGGGAAGCAAGACAATCTTAACGAAAGCGGTGTCTCGAATAGATTACTTTAAACGAAAAGTTGTATAGCATGTAAGATTGTTGAATAAAGGTTATTATTTTCTTTATTATTAATGTTCCTTGATGGAGTAGAATAAGGGTTTTACCCTATTCTCAGTCAGTGGTTTGCATTTGAATCGAGAACAGGTTTCCATATTTAGTTTATGACCTCAGGCTGAAGAAGTTGTAGTTTGTCATGTGAGTTAACCCGAAGAAGGAAGACCGTGGCTGAGTCTCATTATTAAATTTTATGGTTCAGTATCTCAAGAGGAATAAAATTAGAACCCTTATGAGATCACTTTGTTGTCTACCTGTCTGTCAACACCTTTTTCTTAGGAATATGTGGAGGTATCAAGTTGAAACTCACCACATAATCAGGGTCTGAACTTAAACTTCTAAGGGGTCATTCAAATATTACGTAAGCACTAAAGTGGGGTGGAGGGGTCTAGATAATTTTCTTTTTTTTTTTATACCACTTAGGTGGCAGACAAGCGCACGGGCCTCCTGATGGAAAGTGGTTACCGTGGCCTATGGAAGTGTGTTACACCAGAGAAGCCACACTCGCGCTGCCGACCCTGTAAGCACAGAGTTTCTGTGCCGTCAGTGTAGAGGAAAAAGCAGGACAAGCCTTTAGTCATCCCACTGACAGCACAAATTCTCCAGTGAGCTCTGGCTACCCTACTCACCGCTGGGAGCACAACACGAAGTTATTATAACCGCGGTATTCTGTAGGACGGAGGTACTTCCCCAGTCGGACTGCTCAATTGGGCGGAAGTACCGCCGTGTCCTACCTCCTACAGTACGTAAGCAGTAGTTATTTACTTTTTCTCACATAATATAGCATGGATAACCCAAATATTACCCTAAAAAAACATGGAAAGAAATAGGTTTTACCACCACACCAATGTGTGGAAAGCATGGAGATGGGGGGAGATCCACCCTGAATCCCATCCCAGAATCCAATTTTGTATGGAATGCTCCGAATGTGAGTCTAACTCGCACTTGACCAGTTTTTTTTTTACATTAATCATTAGAGGAAGTAGATAAGTTTGACATAGAGTCACACAATCTTAGAACAAGCAGACCATGAATTTAGAAGTAATCACTGCATTCATTTTAATTTTATTAAAAATGTAGATTAGGTCATTGCACTGATCCTTTTTAGTAACAAAAATCCAGTTTTTGGGAATTTTTAGACCATGTTTTGGAACTCATTAATTTATGTGACATGTTGGTTTGATTCCAGCTCTGTGTAAATATTTGTATGCATGAAGGTCTGGATATTTCCATCTCTTAGAGAGCACATTCAGCCATCAGTCCTGGTTGTCATAACCTCGATGGTAGTCATCCTATGGGGAAAATGGATGACGGTGTGGACCAAACACAGGAGGGCTGCTCAACTTTCTGGTTAATTTGCTTCAGTACAAAAATAAAAAAAATACAACTATTGCCAGTGATAAAATAAAGACCGCTATTGCCAGGGAAGGTATCCAATGGCAATAGTTGTATTTTTATTTTTGTACCGAGGCATATAAATTACTTTGGATTTCATCGGTGAAACCAACCACGATTAGTAGCAAACAACAATAATTAGCCCATCGCAGTTCACTGCTGGGCTAGGCCTCTCCCATATTGGGGGCTTTGGCTTACTGTATCCACACCGGCCAGACGGGTTGGTACAGGGTATTATTTCAAGTTTTCCTTCTCTCACAGTGATATTGTGTGCATATTTTTCCGTTGGTCCCCTTTAAGACACCCTTCGGATGAGACAGGGTGGTGATACTTGTATTCACCACACAATTAGTAGTAGTTGTACTAAAATATTTTAATTGTTAGATACTTCTGGATATTTAGATGTTTGTTGTTGTAGATGATCATATATTATGTTATATTCAAAATTACTGTAACCTTTAGATATAATAGATCCTCTAAAGGTATTTCACTATTGACAACTTTAAGTCTGATTTTATTAGATATCTTTGATTTTTTTATCTTTATTTTATTTTCTCTTTTTGCATTCTGTGTTTTTATTTTTGTACTGTAATATGTATCACAATAAACATTTTTCTTTTTTCTTTCTATTTTGGTTGCTTAAAAATTTACTATCAAAGCTTAACTAGCAATAGCAAATAGGTACTAAATAATCTTTATAATTATATTTATTCCTTAAAGTAGTATTTCATATTAAGTCTTTTATTTAATATTATTACTTAATATGAAAGTTTGTGAAAATTTTATAATGTTTATATGTTTTTTATTCAATCATACTTCAACAGCTGAACAGATCACGAATAAAAATAGCACATAGGCTTTTTATCCCAGGAATAGCTTCCATGGGTAATGGGAACGGGATTAAAATTCCATGCAGATGAAGCTGTGGGCAACAGCTAGTGCTGCATAAAGTGATAATATAAAACTATCCAATGGCTTAATAACAATAATAAGTATGTAGCAATTCTAAAACATATATTATATAAGACAATCATTACCAACATGTTTCTCATGAGCTTTTATTATGACAATTGAACTTAATTACTCAATTAAAATCTATATGGTTCAAGATACTTAACCAAAATTAAGTGTTCTTTGTATGGTACAGTGAAGTAGCATGCAGTTAACATACATAGTGTACAAATGTGCCAGCCATGAGTGGTTTATTATGTAAACAAACTCACCTCGCGCGCTTGCGCCATATCCACAGCCCACGCCTGCAGGTCGCACTTGTTCCCAACAAGCACCATAGGGACCTCCTCAGCATCCTTCACACGCTTTATTTGTTCCCTATACGACCCAATGTCTTCGAAACTTTTAGCACTGTTCACTGCGAATACCAACAAAAAGCCTTCGCCAGTTCGCATGTACTGGTCTCTCATCGCCGAGTACTCCTCTTGCCCGGCCGTGTCTAATATGTCCAGCAAGCACGTCTCACCGTCGATCACCACTTGTTTTCGATACGAATCCTCTATCGTAGGATCGTATTCGTCCACGAAATGATTCTGAATCAGTTGTATAGTCAATGCGGATTTGCCGACGCCTCCGGCGCCTACCACCACTAATTTGTACTCGGTCATCTTGGACCTTAGGCAGTGTATTTTTTCACACCACTAAATTCACTTGATGAAAAATAACGCCTCTGGTCGTGCCACACCTTTTGAATTACTCACATCGGCATGGCTGTCGCGACCTATGTTATTGCACTCACTGTGCCCGTAAAACGGCTAATTAATGTATTATTAGAGGCAAATGCAATAAATAACAATGAGGCGGTTCACTCACCCTTTTAACGGAGTGCGAATGCGTTCGGAAAGCTTGTGTGTTGATGAGTCATCGCAGCCTTAAGTTTCATTTAGTTCATCATTTTATTTGTACCTATCACTACAAAGCAAGTGGATTAATATTTAAATAACATTCAAATAAGAAAACACTATATTACTTAGAAATGTTATTAAATATTAACACTTTGGTACTTAAAAATTCAAAGATGTCCTGATTCGGAACGTACTCACATTGTTTGTCATGATTTGTCAGATCTTAATTCTTAATAGTGTATCTGTTATGCCACAGATGGTGCTGTATTCATTATTTGGATGCATTGTTGCGTAAGTTCTATAATATATTTTTTTATGGACTAATTTTCACATCTACTTAACATATTTTTTAATTTTACTGAGATTGCAGTTTCTGAACTTTTTTCCATTTCTCAACTTTTCTAAATGGGAATTTACGCAGTTTTTCTATTTGGGAATAGGACTGGCAACATGATGTATAGTTGTGACGTCCCTCGTTACACTATAGGTACAATAAGTAGGTATACTGTATATCGAGGTTTATTATTATTTATGGAAATTAATTAACAAGTCTATAAATAAAAAAATACTATAATTTTGGCCTTTTTTTTTTTTTTTTACGTGCGCAACATCCCCACGGATACCTCCTCACCGGAGCCGGTGGAGGAGGTTATGTCGGACTCGAACCGACTAAAACGCACGCCGCCTGTGGGTCGTTTTGGTTGCCGAAGGTGAGGTTGACAGGCATATCCCTCGCACCCCGGCCGACCCAGGGCCATCTCTCACGATCTGGCCCTCTTCTCGGGTGTGGGGACTACAGAGTCCCCAACTCGTCCCCGGAAACGGGGAGGCGCGCCACGCGCGCCACCGCCGCGGCCTGCTTCTGCCAAGGTGACAGGCGGCTTCACCTGTCACCCCCAGGCCGGCGCTCATGGGGGGCGGAGGTCGTTCATCGACCTCCGACGCCCGAGTTGCCTTCGTACGCGGGCAGCTTGTCTTGCGATCCTTCGTCGCTCCTTCACGAGCATTACTTGCTCGCAGAAGGAGGCGCCGGCCGCCCACGCATCCGCGCAGCGAACCATCGCCGCGAGCAAGGTGGAGAGCGTGAGAACCCTCACTCCCAGGGCCGCCACAAGCTCCCGCCTCGGCGTCTCCCACGCTGGACACTCGGTGGGCGTGTGCGGACCTGAGTCCTCGCTCGCGTCGCAGTGATGGCACTCGGACGTTGGCTCTTTCTGCATCCGACGCAGATACTTTCCGAAGCATCCGTGCTCGGTGATCATCTGCGTCAGACGGTACGAGAGGCTGCCGTGTGGCCTCTCTAGCCACTCCCCCATGATGGGTCTTACCGCCGTTACTACGGTGCCGTGCCGTGCCCTGCGCCTGGTTGCCCAAGTCGTATCTCCCATTCCGCCACCATTTCCCTGTGGAGCCGGGATCTCACGGCCCGGGATCGTGACCCCGCTCCCGCGCCGCCCTTCGGAACCGGTATAGCGCCGAAAGGCATCTCGCTTCCAGGATCCATGGTGGCGATCCGGCGAGGAGACTCGCCGCGTTGAATGATATCGTGCGGTACCCCCTTATGATGCGGCACGCCAACTTCCGCTGCGGACGCTGCAGCAGGAGCATGTGCCGATCACTCAGGGTGTCCGCCCACACGGGACACCCGTACAGGGCCATGGACCGCACGACACCCGCGTAGAGTCTCCTGCAGGAGTCCTCCGGGCCCCTCAGGTTGGGCAGTAGCCGCGCCAGAGCGTTGGCTGTGCCCGCCAATTTGGGGCCCAGACTTCGGAAGTGCTTCCCGAAGTCCCACCGGCCGTCGAGCACGAGCCCCAGATATTTCATCTGGTTTAATTTTGGCCTTGTGGGGAGGCTTGATGGGGCCAACTGGAAATGTTATTCCCAATATAATTAGATGTCCACATTGTGGTTTCCTCACCCGCGTAAATCATCTCAAAGCTCTAGATAGCCCAGTGTCAGCCGAGAGTGTGACGGAATTGCCTCAACGCCTCATTGATAGCCGATTCAGCCCGCGGTTTTAGCCAGACGTGCGGTTTTAGCCAGTTCCAATCCGACATTATCACGCCCACTGACCGAAGGGGGTTAACCGTGTTCAAAACTTTATTTATTAATTTTCTTTTTTATGACAAAAATGTTCTGGCTGAAACTAAAACATTCAAAATGGCCGTTCGACAAGAATATGACGTTTCAGGATTGACAGTTGTCTACAATAGTAAAGCTAAACGACAGTTACATTTGCAGATATTATTTTTAGCTTTTTTTCTTTGTAGTGCTATAAATTGAATTAAAATGTCTGCCGATCCGAAGGAAGAAGGTACTGCTGAGGCTGAGAGTCTAGAAGAAGCTGGCGCGCTGGAAGCTGACGTTGGAGCTAGATTGTAATCATAACAATACTTGACAATACTCTCTAAACCTTGTAAATATTTGTATGCAACAATATGAGTATTTGCATTGATCTGGTCGTGTCTCGAAAAGCACGTTAAGGCCTCATTCTCGGTTACCAGACGAACATCTATGGTAGTGGTTACTGATATTTGGGGCCTCAAAAGTCCGGCTAGTCTAACCACTTTTTTTCCATTTTATTACCTACCAATTCGTTGTGGGGGTAAGATGGCAATCACTCCAAGGAAAATATCGAAGTTCAGCCGCAATTAGACTAAAAAACCGACCCTAACTGAATAGGTTCTGATGAAAAGAGAAGAATGATGACTTGACAATACTTTAGTAGCTCAGTAAGCCGCGTAGTTTTCGGTAGAGTAGAATTTGGGCCACCCCATCCCTTCCCATGCGGTGTCGTAAAGGTAACTAAGGGATAGGGCTGTATAACATCAGACAGATATCTCCCAGACTCCGCTTCAGATGCATGGCTCGAGTCAACAATAGTGCCCGGAATACGGCAATAGGGTCACCTCTCTATTACGTGGGACCAAATACAATGATTGGTGAAATGTGGGTGTTAATTCACCGCTACCTAACCTACCGGGGATAACTGCATGATTATTATGTATGTATGTAGTGTAATAAATCCATTAGCCTATTGTAATCCAATGCTGGATATTGGCCTCTCTCAATGTACGCTATTGCTACTGACCATACGCCTTTCGCATCCAGTCTGTCCCATCAGTATCAAAATAAACGGGATATTTACCATGCTTCATTGTTTTGAGTTTGTAGTGAGAGTGAAACCAGTGGTAGTGCAGATACGAATAGTAAAAGAACTCGAAAGAGGGTAGATCGATATAATTATTCTTAGAAAAAAATTTTTCTCTGTTCACCGCCACTACTCCAGTTCCTCCGTGATTATGGTGTTTGCAACAGCGCCGAAATATCGGAAACTCAAAACAATGAAACATAGGAAACATCCCGATTAATTTGATACTGATGTGAGTGACCATGACAGTTTAAATACCTATACAGTCAGCCCCATCCACCTTTTTCATTCTACCTGGCTAAGGGCATCCCACTTCAGTAGTTACCTAATTTTATTTTATGGAATATCTGAAAGTATATCGTAAGGCAAGGAGTAACTGAGATGATAGTATTTGACAGGAATTTGACAGGAATGTATGGAGGAGCATGACGTGTTGTGCTGGTCCCAATTAATTAAGATAAGAGACAAGAGCAAATATACAATGATGATGGTAATCATATCTGGGTGGTATTTTTTACGTGCGCATATTTCCCACGCTAATTTACCTCTCCCCACTCCCACGGGAAACGCGCCGTGCAATATTCTTCACAATGGTATTGATTTTTAAAACGTAACCACCTAATTTCAGTAAATTTGTCGCTATAACATATAAAATAACCTTATATAATAGCAAAAATAATGTTTTCAAGATTATAGGCTAAATATCATCGCGCTACTACTCAAGGGAGCGGAGCAGTAACCATAAATAATAAAAAAAACCGCCAGATTCATCATCATCCTCATAATGACGTGTTTTCCTCTTTGCATCCGAGGCCAAGCTGAACTCGGAGTTCAGGATCTGCCTTCCGGCTAACAATTCCGGCACATTCTCATGCTATTTGAAACTTCATTAATCACGAGCATATATGGTTTAAAGTGGTAATAGGGGTTTCAAAGTATGGCACAGGCGAAACTGGGACGGGTCAGCTAGCGCGATAAAACAGTGACAGTAGCCTGTGGTCGGCGACTCTTTCCTTTGCCGCGCCATTAAGACCTGGAATTCCATACTAGCTCACGTCTTTCCTTCTTCTTATATAAGGCAGAAAGGGCTTTCGCCTCAAGGTCCCATGGTGGGATTCAGTCAAGTAGACTCACCATCTCGAACGAGATCCTGCGGTACCTCCTAATGACCCTGCTTTCCATCACACGCTGCGGAGCGCACAGCATCATTTACATCCATATATGTAGTACCCATCGATATATTTTAATATGAAATTTAGCTCATCAATGTTTGTTTCTTGTTATTATTCAATTATTTATATTAGATCAGACGGACCAATTGTTTAAAAAATTCTGCGACCTCCGATCAGTCGGATCACAAAGTCATTATATTATCTGTGGTCAAAGCCAGTAATTTTTCAATAGGTACCTAAACGTATTTAATAGACTCAAAGAAGTAAGTGATTATTTTAGACATTTTGCTTGGTAGGCTTTTAGGTCCTTAGGCATGTTTAGAAATAATTTATTTTAAGCAATTTGCTTAGTAAAAAGTATTGCTTTTATTGCTTAATATTTTTGAGGCAAATTATTGTTTAGGCATATTGAATTTCGGTTGTTTGCTTTATATGGATTTAGCTTTTTAGACATGACCTTTAGGCTTTTTGCTTCGTAGTTAATTTGATTTTTAGGTAATATGATCAGGACACATGCATTTTCTCTCGCGTTTTATTTCAAGTTTTTCTTCTATCGCAGTGATATCGTTTGCGTATTTTGCCGTTAGTCGCCTCTAACGACACCCTTCGGATGAGACGAGGTAGTGAAGTGATTCTTGTAACCTTTCTCCGTCACCACCCGGATCACCAGTTGTTGAACGCTTTAATAATTAATTAAAAAAGAAAATGTCATTATTGCGTTTAATTTATTTATATTCCCAATTATCTGCTTACAATATTACATTATATTGTACAGTATAATTCCCTTAAATTTTAGTCATGAGATAGAACACCTAAGACAAAAACTATTGCTATCTAAAAGGGTCATGCTGAGGCTCTATCATGAGTGGCCACCACTTTAGGTTACGTCACAGTCTTGGGAACGGAATGGGCACTCAGTCGCCCAATTGAAGCCACATTGCGATTGCGACCATATAACCGTCTCTGGCTTCAATGACTGCGAGGCCTTGGGACAAACGATTCGGGCTAGACATTTGTATCGTGTCACCCTAGCAGAAGTAGCCACATTTTTAGCTTAAACTATTGAACCGATTAAGATATAGAAAAAAAAATCGGTTCATCATTTCGAACCCGCGATCTTTCCCTTACAGGGGGAACGCTCTGACCACTAAGCCACAGAACCTTCGCCCGAAACCATCCAAATTCTTCTATACGTATATCCGTCTTACGGCGTACGGTTGAGAGCCATCTATCGACATTCGTACGAACTATCGGGACCAATGAATGATGTTGTGATTATTTTTAAACATTGATTTTTGATGACTCAAACTATTGAATGAAATTTTAAAGCATTTACTTAGTATGCTACTATTGAAATTGATTAAGATATAGAAAAAAAATTAGAAAAGAAAGATCTCGGGTACCTACAAATCTCGTCTGAAACGATTCAATATTTTTTCTACCTCAATCAATTTGAATAGTAAGCATACTAAATGTTTTAAAATTTCAATCAATGAATTTAATTATTATTGAACGATTGCAATCATGAATTATAACGTATTTTTAATTTGTAGTGACCAACAGCTTTCGGGCATTGATCCTAAGCTGAACATCATCATGGATCCACTCTCGCACCGAGACCTCCGTCCGGAAATGATGTTCATTCGTGAAGAACTGAGGCAGGCCAAGATGCAGACATTGGCTGTTAGTACATTTTGTTATACAACTTAGGTCGCAGGCAAGCACACGGAGTAACTATTTATTAATCTGTGCACAAGGCCCAATTGATGGAAAGTGGTTACCGTGCGTGGTCTATGTGTGCATCACCAGGACCTCGATTCTCCAAAACCACTGTATAACAGACACTGCTAAAAAACCATTTAATTTTAGACTTTAATATAAATATCCCCGAAGGGGTAGGCAGAGGTGCTAGCACGCACATTTCGCCAGTTTATGTTTAGGTCCCCATGTAATAGGTGGCGAGCCTATTGCCATTAACCGGGACTTATAAACCTGCGATAAATTCATACATAACTTCGAAAAGCATCGAAAAATCATTGGTGTGTGCCATGGTAAAACCTGGGATCAAACCCGAGACCTCATCTCAGCATTCGTCGCATTACCCATACTACTAGGCTACCGCAGTTAAGGAAACTTGATCTTATATCTTATTGCACAGGTTCGTCGTATGGCGCTTAAAAAGATGCTGCTAAAAGACTTCATGCAAGAGGACTGTGAGCTGAGGAACATAGGACTCGCGTACACTCCTCCGGATCCATAAACATATCCAATATATGAAACTTTGATACTTAGTGAATAAAAAATTCGGAATCTTACTCTATTATGTTCAATTCTTAGTTCATATCTAGTAGGATAGATTCATTTTACCTAACTACGGCGAAGCAAAAGAAAGGTTATGATTTTGACATGCTATGTATGTATGTATGTAGGTTCATCTGTTCCCTCATAGCTCCTCAACCACATATTACAACTGGAGAAATGATTATCACTAGAAGCGTCTTAGTCGTCCGCTGGTTATAGGTTATATAACGTGCCACTGAATCTAATGTGGCGCCCTCTAGCGGTCATAAAGTACTGCGTAAAAAAGTAAATTTGAGATAAATATGTCGCCCTAATTAAGCCCTTTCAGTTGATACTAAATCAACTGAGAGGGCTTAATTAGTACATTTCAAATATGTATAAATTATACCTGTAGCTTGCCTCAAAATATTATAAATAAAAAAAAACGACTACTGAAAAATCACCACCTAAGAAGGATTAAACAAGAAAATATCAAGGATAGCCGTGGTCATATGCCACTTATTCATAGCATGTATTGTTTTGTTAGACTAAGTGGCATACGACCACGGCTTTTTCAGTAGTCGGGATTTAGTTTTATACATATATACTTACTAATATTTCCACCTAAAGTCCCGGATCCTTTAAGCAGGGCGTTTGCAGTGTCTGTGGTATGACAATATAATAATAATAATACTTTATATCTTCATTCAATAGTATATGTTACATAGTTTCATAATCTATTGATATTTTTTTTACCACTTAGGTGGCAGACAAGCACACGGCCCACCTGATGGAAAGTAGTTACCGTTGCCTATGGAGGTTTGTAATTTGTAACACCAGAGGAGTCACAGTCGCGCTGCCAACCCTGTAAACACAGAGTTTCTGTGCCGTCAGTGTAGAAAACAAAGCAGGACAAGCCCTTGGTCTTCTCACTGACAGCACAAATTCTCCAGTGAGCTCTGGCTACCCTACTCACCGCTGGGAACACAACACGAAGTTATTATAGCCGCGGTATTCTGTAGGGCAGAGGTACTTCCCCAGTCGGACTGCTCAATTGGGCGGAAATCCTTGACTTCTTCTTGCATACTTTATACATAAACTCTACAATTGTCAAATCAATCTTACGTTATAGTTATAAAGCTGTGCTACATAGATTGTGTCTGAACTAGGTAATCCTGTTTTTCAGGCTTGTAGTGTGATTTTTACATTTTAAATAAACAAATAAATAATTCATAAGTGTAAAAGTTATTACAAATTAAGGGCTTGAAATGATATAACAATATCTATAAATGAAAAAGTACTATCTGTTTGAAATATTTTATTTACGCGGTATAAACTTAATATACCTAAATAGGATCAGTTGGTCTTATCACCATATCGGCTTTGATCCCTGGCCTGGAGCCCTTCACGTGGCATACGACCACATCTTTTTCAGTATTCGGGATTTAGTTTTATTTAATTTTTAATTTTTTATTGCACAAAATCAGTACAGAGGTCATACACAAAAAAAATATATCAGAAATACGTACAAAGGCGAACTTAACTCAATATGAGTTCTCTACCAGCAAACCTTTGAGTAGCAGAAAAGCAGTTAAAGTAAGAAGGGGATGTGAAGTGTACAATACATTTCATATAAAAGATTTATACATTTATAGTTGTATACATATGTACTTACTAATATTTCCACCTAAAGTCCCGGGTCTTTTAAGCGGGACGTTTGCAGTGTCTGTGGTATGACAATGGTTTTGCTTTAGTAGCATTGAGGGCTAGATATGACATAACAATATAATATATGAGACATAACAACATAACACTATGTGTTCGAAACATTTTATTTACGCGGTATAAACTTAATATAAATAGGATCAGTGGGTCTTATCACCATATCGGCTTTGATCCCTGGCCTGAAGCCCTTCACCTTCGGCACCAGTGTGAAGTTGCGAATAATCTCGCAGAACGTTATCTTTATTTCTTGCATGGCGAAGCGTTGACCTGGATACAGATATAAAAAGAGTCATTGTCATTATCAGTGCAGTCAGCGTCAGAACGATGTTGACTTCAAACTCTCAAAATGATCATAATACTAAAGTATTTAGAGTAAATCGAACTGATACATACATATATATAAATATATACATATATATTTTTTATAACACTTAGGTGGCAGACAATCACACGGCCCACCTGATGGAAAGTGGTTACTGTGGCCTATGGACATGTGTAACACCAGAGAAGCCACACTCGCGCTGCCATCCCTGTAATTACAGAGTTTCTGTGCCGTCAGTGTAAAAGACAAAGCAGGACAAGCCTTTAGTCTTCCCACTGACATCACAAATTCTCCAGTGAGCTCTGGCTACCTCACCGCTGGGAACACAACACGAAATTATTATAACCCCGGTATTCTGTAGGGCGGAGGTACTTCCCCAGTTGGACTGCTCAATTGGGCGGAAATACCGCTGTGTCCTACCTTCTATAAACATATATAATCACGTGCAATGTCGGCAGCGCATGTGTGACTCCCTTGGTGTTGCATACATCCACAGGCCACGGTAACCACTTTCCATCAGGTGGGCAGGTTGCTTGTCTGCCAATTTTTTATTGCCCTGGTTTCCCCCCTTCCTATTGACTAATTGTTCTGATATTTGGTACACACCTTTAATTCGGGCAATGATACAATTTAAATCAATAAAACAGTAGCCGCGTGGTTTCCGGCAGAGTACAATTTTGCCACCCCATCTCTTCCTATGCGGTGTCGTACAAGGTGACTAATAGGGCTGTTTAACATCAGACAGATATATACAGTCCAGACTCAGCCTCAGACGTATGGCTCGAGTCAACAATAGTGCCCGGAATACGGTAATAGGCTCACCCCCTATTACGTGGGACCGAATACAATTATTGGTGAAATGTGTGTGTTAATTCACCTCTGCCTGACCCTCCAGGGATAAAGGCGTGATTTACTTATAAATGGACATGAGTAAGCAGATAAATAATAAGAGAGATTGAGAGTACAACTAACCAATGCAATTCCTCGGTCCAGCACTAAAAGGCACGTAGGAAAAAGGATGCTTCAGCTCGCTCCCGGGGAGGAACCGCTCAGGCTTGAACGCTTCTGCGTCAGGGAACATGTCCTCTCGACGATGGATTTCGTAGAGGTGGAGGTCCACCGAGGTGCCTTTCTTTACTAATATATCATCTGTAAGTTTAGGGTTCCATGTAATAAGTATAAAATATTGTTTTCTGAAGTTTTCATGTGCGGGAGAAAGAAAGTAAGAAAATGATTTTAATTTCATTATGGACCTACAATACCTAGCTACACATTAACATGTAATATCTGTGAAGATATGTGATAGATCCCGAAAATGAAAAAGGATCTTAGTTCTTGTATCTTTGACAATAAGTTTTTTGCCTACGTTTGGGTGCACCGTGTGTTTCTCCGCATCAGTGTCTCTGTGGAGAAGTTGTCGATAGCCTTGGACATCACGGATTGTCTTGCGGCAGGAGCGCAGGCCGCATGTACCGACATGCAAATATTAACAACATTATCCGTCGAGCTCTTGTCACCGCTGGCGTGCCAGCTATACTTGAACCTGTTGACTTGGCACGCGACGATGGTAAGAGACCGGACGGTATGTCGTTGATGCCTTGGAAGATGGGTAGGCCTTTGGTGTGGGATGCAACTTGCGTCGATACCCTGTCGCCTTCCCATCTTCCAAGTACGATGGACTGTGCATGCGCTGCTGCTGCATCAGCGGAGACTCTCAAACGGCGCAAATATGCCAATTTAACTGGTAATTATATTTTTGAGCCGTTTGGAGTCGAAACGTTGGGTCCGTGGGGTCCAAGCGCGCGCACGCTATTCAAAGAAATAGCGAAGCGACTAATCGACGCGTCCCGTGACCATAAGGCTGGCCTTTACCTCGCTCAAAGAATTGACATCGCCATTCAGCGTGGTAATGCCGCCAGCCTCTTGGGCACGGTACCAGCAGAGATCGATGGGGAGGAATTTTTCGATGCCTAAAATTGCAGTCTCCCTCTTTTTCTCTATTCCATTTTTGTATATATTGTATAGTTAGCATAGTTTTATATAAATTTGTAAGTAATTGTTTATTATAATAGCATATTTTGTGTACCTGAACATTTTTAATAAATTTCAAACAAAATTTGATAATAAGTAAACATATTGTATTTTGGTAATGCTCCTGTTTTCTATATAGTTATACCATTATTTTCGGATTTCATTTTCGTGTAATCTACCGCTTACTAAATAGTTTTCAACCAATATTTAGCAGTGATATTATCTTTTAATTGGCCGTCTATTATTTTAAATGTCTTTGTAACACTAATTGATAGCTGTAAGTTTTCTTACTATGAAATACATAATAAAAAAAAACATTTTGACTATGCCCTACGACATGGATATGCCAAAAACATTTAACAAATCTCGAATACTCATCCAAAAGATCCAAGCTGGATTATGGTAGCTGATACGAACATCTAAACTCATATTGGCTTCATTAGTACAACAAAAGCACCAAAATAGCAAAACAGAATACAATTGAATGCAAAATGGCTCCTTTATTAGTGCTAATTAAATTATCAAAATGATCGGTAGTTAATTAGTTAAGGAGTCAGCCTTACGACCGAGAGGTTCTGGCTCCTAGCACAAGCAATTTGGCCTAGCTGGCGGGATTAGAGGGAATATTGGGAGGGAATGTTGCTATTCTGATGTGCATATTCTTAATAAAAAATATATTCCAAATTATCTCACCTAGCATAAAGTCTTCATCGATTAAACGGCCAATCACCGGAACACTGGGGTACAATCTGAGGATCTCCTTGATGACAGCCTCCATGTACTTCATATCAGCCAGGTCGGACAATGAAGGAGAGCGGTCGGTGTTATTCAGGACCCTCTGGATTTCCAAGAACATACGCTCCTAGAAGAAAACAAGGATGTTAATAGAACAGAGCTAGTGTGAACTGCAGAACGTCATGTGGCCGCAATAATATGCGTTAGTAGCTACAAAGATCCATGAGGCTACATGATCCATGAGGCTATAAACATGCTCATGTGTCATAAATGTTGTGGTCATTGGTAATTGTCAAGTGAAAGATTGAATACTTATATGGGTACTTTCATCATCAATTTAGTAATGTATAAAATTATAGATGTAATTGTTGTTAAAAATTGTGAATAGATTGATTTAGTTCTATTTTTTGCGTTAAGCCCAAAAACTCTGATTCGCCCGAATAAACAATGTTTTCACGTAAATTGTAAACGTATTTGGCACCCACAGGACAGGCTTTGGCTAGTGTGGGGTCACAGTGTAATACTTAACATTGTTACATACTATTTGGCAATAAATTAATTTTTATTATTTATTTATTTATTATTATTATTATCCGCAATGCAGAAACGTCTCAGCTTAAAAAAAAAAGCAAATTTTTGTATGGTAGAATACTTAGTCTACAATATGAATGTAGTCAGGTTTTCCTTTTGGCGGGGTTTAAGAAAACAAAACAACACAAATTACAATGGAGAGGAAATATTAATCTTGTGACAATAACGTAAATTTGCAGATATTTTCAATTTCGGGGAGAGTTTTGAATTTCCAGAATAATACAATTATTAATGAATCGTGAAGCGAGTTGATTTAATACCTGAATATCTTCATGGTCTGCTAGTAACATCAAGCCGAAGGTTATTGCAACAGCTGTAGTGTCGTGGCCCTGGAAACATTTACAGTATTAATAATAAATATTATTACTTTCAAAATAATAAAAGCACTGATGTAAATTTTTTTAAAGGATAATTCTCGTTACCGCCTCCGCTCACACAGAGGAGGGGTAGACACAAGAAGTCTTGGATTGACGTTGTAGTAGACTATATACAAGCCAATAGACTCACTGTCAGTGATGCAAAGGACAGTGCAAAGTGGAGAAGTAAGTTTGAAAGCGGACCCTCAGCTCCAAGGTGCGAGTATCACATGCAACCAAGACTCAACGTTGAAGTGCCTTGCCCGCTTACTCATTCTCTTCTTCCTGATTTTTTATTTTGGACTAAAATTAGATAGATATAAGCACACAACTAAAGCAGAACTCACCTCAAACATGAATGTATTAACTTCATCTCTAATTCCAGCGATGTCGATCTCACCTTTGGCTTCAGCTTCGAGCAAGAGATCCAGCATCGCTAGTCTCCTCTTTGTACCTATATCTTCATCAGCTGTCACTGCATCAACCTTACTCTCTGTCCTGTGTGCCATTCTGTCCTTAATGACATTGTTGGCAAAAGAGTGCATGGTATTAAGTAACCTGAAGAATCTTTTCCCTGCCGAAGTGTTTTTAAATATGACGTCTGGCCACAACCAGAGTCTGGTGACTCGGCTCAGGATAAGGAAGCCAATATTCAAAATCGCATTTTTATATTGTACTGTGGCCGCCGATTTATCTTTATCAAGATTTGTACCCATTGCTGTTTCTGCAGAAAAAATAAAAAGGGTCATTATTCAAGAAAAATGCCATTCTAGTATCTATACATTATCTTCTTAATCTTAGCGTTAATCTCAGTCGCATCCGAAACTTGGTTTGGCTGATCTTTAATTTTTTAATTCTTTATTGTACTCAAGAACATAATACATCAACAGGCTATCACAAATAAATTAAATCATCTATTGCTCGAAACACGGTATCTGTACAATGGTGATACAAAAAAAATAAGGTCTAACATGTTTCGCAAATTATCTGCATGCAAATTTATTCATTTGAACTGTAACATATTTGATTGAAAATTAAATTGTAATAATACTAAAATTAGAATTTATATAAAATGTCCAATAATGTCAATATTTGGTGTCAAGAATACATGCAATAAATTTTCAATAAAATAATACACAATACTGTCAATAATCATATAAACAATAATCACCTCATAAATAATCACACATAATACATTTAAATCACGCTTCAAATGTCTAACTTCAAATGTACCCAAACAATCGTCATTTATCATCAAGAAATTCTTTGACACTAAAATAACATTTCTCAATCAGTCAGGTAGTTAGTGTTTTCTTAAATTTGTTGAAGGTTAGCTCTCTAATGGGTTTATAACCATATACCCAGGTATATGGTTATAAATTTTGGCTGTCATATAATAGGAATTATTTTGATAGAGAGAAGTTTTACAGCTAGGCAGCAGAAGTTTTGTGCTATCTCTAGATTTGTACAACTTATCTTCACTGACCTTTTTAAACAACTCCGGATGCTTCCTTACAAATATGCCAATTTCTAAGACGTATAGTGACGTGAACGTCAGCAGCTTGGCTGGTTTATACGAGTCTAGTGGTCCAATGTTCGTCATAGTCCGAATACATTTTTTTTGACATATAAAGACCCTCGAGATATGATTCGAGTTACCCCATAACAATAAACCATATCGTAAAATTGATTGTATATAGCCGTGGTAAGCAATGAATGTTGTTTTTAAATTCACTGATTTGCGTAGTCGTCTTAAAGCAAAAACGAACTGATTTATTTTGGCACATAAGCCATCTATATGTAAGTGCCAATTACAATGTTTATCTAATGTGATACCCAAAAAATTTGTATCAACCGATGTCTCTATATTTGTACCCTGATATGTTTATAATTCTCAAATTGTATCTTTTTTGTTTTAGCTATGTTGGCGGTCAGATTGTTCTTACTTTACTAGTTTACTCAATACTGATCTTCGATATTTTCTGTGAAGGGATTGCCAACTGACCTCCACAAACCATAGGCGATATTAAACGTCCAACAACTGCTCTAGTAGCAGATAGCACTACTAGAGCAGTTGTTGGACGTTTAATATCGCCAATATAACTCTAATGTACTTTTATAATTTTATAAAGGGAAAAACTTAATACCTATTATCATCATTTCCATTATGTTCTTTCTATGGGAGCAGTATTTGCAATTATTGGAGGATTTATTCATTGATATCCCCTATCTACAGGATTATGTATAAATCCTTTCTTATTAAAAATTATATTTATTGGAGTTAACCAAATTTTTAGCTCAATATTTTTTAGGATTAGCTGGGATACTTCGAAGATACTCAGATTACCCAGATTCTTTTATATCTTGAAATATTATTTCTTCTTTAGAATCTTATATTTCTTTATAAGCAATTATATTAATATTAATTATTGTTTGAGAATCTATATTTCACCAACGAATTACACTTTTTTCATTAAATTTAACCTCCTCAATCGAATGCTACCAAAATTTACTCCTGTTGAACATTCTTATAATGAGTTTTCTATTTTATAAGTAATCAAAATAATCGATGCTTCGCGTGACCAAAGGGCTGGCCTCTTTTTCGCTCAACGGATTGGCATTGCCATCCAACGGGGCAATACCGCCAGCCTTTTGGGCACATTACCAGTCGACATCGATGGGGAGGAATTCTTCGATGCTTAATTTGATCCTTTTGTATCCTATTTTATATTCTTGTAAATATTAGTTTATATTTTATTAAATTAGTGTAAATATATCATTATGGTCTTGTATCATATATGAGTGTTAAAATTTACGTAATGTGTTGTACAAATTATTAAATAAAAACGAGTAATTGAGTATTAAGTAATCAAATATGACAGATTATAATGTAATGGATTTAAAACCCATTTATAAAGGTTTATCCTTTTCTAAAATTAGTAGCATGATCAAATCTTAATTTACAAAATAGAGCTTTAATTGATTAGTTTCTTTCATGACCATACTTTATTTATTCTTATTATAATTACAATTTTACTTTGTTATCATTAGATAAAAATTAAAAAGTAATCTAGATATTAATCTAGATTACTTTTTAATAAATATATTATTCGATTTGTATTAAAAGGTCAAATAATTGAATTAATTTGAACACATTTACCAGAAATTACTCTAATTTTCATTGCATTGCCATCCCTTCGATTACTTTATTTATACATAACATATAACATAAACTCACGCCTGAATCCCCGAAGGGGTAGGCGGCAGAGGTTCTAGCACCCACATTTCGCTAGTTCATGTTTAGGTCCTAATGTAATATAATAGGTGGCAAACATATTGCCATTAACCGGGCACTTATAAACCTGCGATAAATTACACACATAACTTCGAAAAGCATCAAAAAGTCATTGGTGTGTGCCATGGTAAAACCTGGGACCGAACCCGAGACCTCGTCTCAGCAGTCCATTACCCA
This sequence comes from Eilema griseolum, assembly GCA_963662185.1. NCBI lineage: Eukaryota > Metazoa > Arthropoda > Insecta > Lepidoptera > Erebidae > Eilema > Eilema griseolum. The sequence continues at coordinate 22,311,509 of OY759245.1, forward strand.
TACCACTAGGCTACCGCTTTACTTTATTTATAAGATGAATTAAATGATTATTTCCTCAATATTAAAAATATAGCAAAACTTTAAACAGTTTTAATTGATACGAAATGTGCATCGATATTTTAATTGAATAACGAGCAAGGTGAAGTGGCAGTGGGCTGGCCACATCTGTCAAAGGACCGATAGCCGTTGCCGTTGGAGCAAACGAGTCCTAGAGGGAAGACCGCCAGAAGACAAACTGAACAGAAGGTAGGATGCTCCCTAGCCAGATGAACTGACAATCTGAAAAGAATGACTGGAACAGATTGAATGCGGAAGACAAATCAAACTTTCTCAAGGTTATATGTTGGGAGAGGCCTATGTCCAGCAGTGGTTTGCAATGGTTGTTTTATTGTAAAAATGAAAATCTTACCGCAAATAGTGAATAAAGTAAAATCACTGATGATAGGCGTCACGTCCAAGTCAGCGCCATTCTTCTCCTTCAACAGGTTCACGAGGTCCCTGCCCCGCTCCTCCATGACCGTGGCGAAGCTCTTCAGGATGTTGAAGTGGAAAGCGGGTGTTAGAATTTTACGACGTTTGTGCCATTGGGCACCTGAGGGTAAAATATTGTGTAAGTTTGGTGATTGTAACGCTGATAATCTCTTTCGGTTCTATAGTGATTACCTATTATATTTACAGACATATAATCACGCCTTAATCCCAAGAGGGTTAGGCAGAAGAACGATTTCCGGGCATTATTGTTGACACGAGCCATGCATCCGAGGCGGAGACTAGGCTGTTTATATCTGTCCGATGTTAAATAGTCTTATCACTTAAGTTGTCGTGTACGACACCACATGTGAAGAGATCAGGTCGTCCAAATTCTACTTTGCCGGGAAATACGCTATTAATTGAAGTCCCTTGATCATTACACAACCAAAAGCATTATGTAGTACTGAGTAGTAATCGTTGTAATGAACAGCCCAAAAGTTTAAAATCTTACTTTCTGGGATGTTTTCTTATACCACTTAAATGGTGGTGGCCTATGCACGTGTGCAACACCAGAGGAGTCAGTTTCTGTGCCGCCAGTGTAGACAAAGCAGGACAAGCCTTCGGTTTTCCCACTGACAGCACAAAAAATCTCCAGTGAGCTCTGGCTACCCTACTTACCGCCTGGAACACAACACGAGGTTATTATTGCCGCGGTCTTCTGTAGGGCGAAGAAACTCCCCCAGTTAGACCACTCAATTGGCCGGAAATACCGTCATGTCCTACCTCCATCTATGTAACCCCATCAAGGTCTTCGGTGCCAAAGTCAATGTTACTTGCAAGCCGATACACCTACTGTACAACGAACACCAATACAACGAGGCTTTCCTCTCAGCGTACAATACAACACCAATACAACGGATCAGACGATAATTATAATCCCATAATACACACACCGCAACCCAGTTTTCGAGCGAGGGATATGCCTGTCAACCTCACCTTCGGCAACCATAACGACCCACAGGCGGCGTGCGTTTTAGTCGGTTCGAGTCCGACATAACCTCTCCCACCGGCTCCGGTGGGGAGGTATCCGTGGGGATTTTGCACACCCAGTTTTCGAATGACGAAGAAATTCTAAAATACAACTGAGCACATAGACGTATTTTTACTCGACTCACTATTTGTAACGATGAAAAACTAAAACCTGACAACTGAAAAAATGACGCTCTAATAAAAAGTATTAAACTCTATTATAGGATAGCCGTGGTCGTATGCCACGTTTCCCTAGATGTATTCTGATGTATTGTTTTGTTAGAATAGGTATTTATAACATACATAGCCTGTCAAAGTCATAACTCTCCTTTGTTTCACCGTAATCGGGTAAAAATGAACCGAAAGAAAAAATGAAACATAAAAGTTTACATTTTAAAGCTATTATGATGAATCAATTGAATAGGCATTGATGCAGAAGTATTTTACTTCTAAACCACGATACATAATAATTCACCGTGTCCCCTGCGAATAAATTTCATTTCATTTCATTTCAACAATTCTAGGAGGTAGGATTCAGCGGCATTTCTGCTCAATTAAGCAGTCCAACTGGGGAAGTATATAATAATAACTACTATAATAACTTCGTATTGTGTTCCCAGCGGTGAGTAGGGTAGCCAGAGCTCACTGGAGAATTTGTGCTAACAGTGGGATGACTAAAGGCTTGTCCTGCTATATCCTCTACACTGACGGCACAGAAACTCTGTGCTTACAGGGTCGGTAGCGCGAGTGTGGCTTCTCTGGTGTTACACACGTCCATAGGCGACGGTAACCACTTTCCATCAGGTGGGCCGTGCGCTTGACTGGCACCTAAGTGGTATAAAAAGAAACTTACCGGAACTTAATAGCAAACCACTGCCAAGCCAATCCTTTATAAACGCGTAAGGCAAGCTTTTCGTGATATTCTTGGAATGAGAGAGCACCACCTGAATAAATAAGACTCATATAATGAAAATGATTCATAATTTAACAGTTCCTAATGATTTAAAGTTACCATACTCTAGAAATTTGATTAAATAGTTTGCTTGCTTCTAGGAAATCGTGTTCTATCGTCAGCCACATTATAAACAAGGAGATGAGTTAGTGGTCGGATTTTATAATAATAAAAATCATAATTATATAACGGATCCCGACTTTTCGCGATTAAAGCATGTAACTTAATATTTCTGTCGACGTTTCGGATGCGTTGCAGCACCTATGGTCACGACTTGACTGGTGCTGTCCCGAAGTCCAGAACCGTTGTATAACCATATTCACACAGCGATAGTTTAAAAATAATAAAAATTATAAAGCAGATAAGTTTGTTTGTTTGTTCGAATGCGCCCATCTCAGGAACTACGGGTTTGAATTGAAAACTTCTTCTTATGTTGAATAGTCCGTTTCTCGATGAAGGTTTTAAGCTATATATCATCACGCTGCTGTTAAGGAGAGCGGAGTAGTGATCATAAATGTCAACAAATTCGGCATATTTCCAGACATTATATTTTGAAGATTACAAAATTATGGGCTCAAAGGAGTGATATGAGGTTTCAAAATATGCCAGTCAAACGATGTCGGGGCAGGTCAGCAAGTCAATGATAAAAAAGGTAACTTTGATCACAGCTAAACCTAAAACATTTCCTGAAGTGGTTTTCCTAAGCTTCTGCGACACATATGTTTCATCAGAAATCAGATGTTTTCAGGATTGGTAGAAAGAGTGTGGTACCTCTGGTGTTACACACTCCCAACTTCAACACTTCCCATCAGGTGAGCCATGGCCTTCTCTGCCACCCCAGTATGGTAAAAAATAGCACTATCACAGGAGATACTTACCTCAAGATCTGAGGGACGAACAATATGCAGAACCCTAATTTTCATAACTTTGAAAGAGTATCTGTCGCCGTAGGTTTTCGTGTAGTCCATTAGAACGTCCAGAATTTTTTCTAAAACATAAATATCACAAGGTTATGTAACATAGTTATCAATCAATCGATCAATTAGCCTGTCGCAGTACACTGTTGGACATAGGCCTTTCCCAAGCGTCCCTCTGCCGTTGCTCCTAATACTCCGACTTCAGCACTCAGTCTGTCCCAGCCACATAGTAATAATATAAAACATTTAATTAGTAATAATAGGTCGCTTCATATGAAATTCCCGTTTTTTTGAAGAAATTAGAGGAAACCCAATTTTCAGTACTAACATTTTTGCATTTTTTTAGGAATGACAAGTCCAAATTTTATGATTTTTTTTGTGTATGAATGAGACAACATTAAGTTAACAAAGACTTTTATTAGATTTTTGAAAAGTGACAGCTGTAAAAAAGTTATCCGAAATTTATCATCAAAATGAATAGCAATTAGGAAGTACTGTTTTTGAAGATCGAATTTAATTTATCAAGCGGCCAATAAAAACAAAATTTAATACAAAGTTGTAAATTCTTGATATCAACTTTCAAACAAAATATAAAAATGGAAATAGCTATAAAATTACAGATTAAATATGTAAGAAAATTTCGGCAATTTCATAGGTTAAGACCTACGAGTAGGTATTATTCTATTTTTAGCAGCGAGAGGTAAGGCACACACATATAAAGATCCATGCACTCAGACACACATATGATAAAAAAGAATGCAGTCAGCCGCATTAGATCAGGGCCTCCATTCTACCAATGTCATACCACGGACTGCTAAAAAATCCATTTGATTCTAGAATTTAAAGCATTGCGCTTAAAGCTCTAAATGCGAGCTTAACTCAATATTGAGTTTTCTCCCAGCAAAGCTTTGGGTAAAAGTGCAAACCAGAAATACACAGCAGAAAAAGGTGGCTAGGACAGACTGGATGCGGAAGGCAGAGAATCCGTAGAAATGGCGCACATTGGGAAGAGGCCTATGTCCAGCAGTGGACTGCCATGGGCTAATTGATTGATTGATTGATGTTTGACTATATGCTTGACTCGGATCGTTGTTCAGATCGTAAATTAAAAAAATCGGCTAATGCTCGATGCTCTTTTACAACTGCTACGGTCTATCAGCACCTTACGATGAACAATTGTACAGGTTTCATTAAATATCACAAAATTGGAGGTCCATTAGGGCTGTGGCATTAAAAAATCCAACAAATCTCTTTATATTAAAAAAAAAAAAACAATTACCTATAGGAATTCGCACTAGTTGGTGAGCGTTTCCGATGATCGGCAGCCGCGGTGGCCCTGGCAGCTGGTCCAGGGGGTCACTTGCATCACTGAGGTACAGCCATATTATCACGATCAGGAATAATCCTATGATAGTTTCAACCAACATCCTGAACGGTTTCCAGAGGTTGTTGAGCTGAGTGAAAGATAAGATATGATATGCTATGAGTGTAAGAAAAGGCTAATTGACTTAGTAAAGTGCCTTTAAAATAAATAATTATTGCAAGTGTTATTATACCGGTATCGGTGTATTAATATTTTGAAAACTCATTTCATTTTTTTTCAAGAACAGAGTTTTGGTGCTCTCAGTGCAGAAAACAAAGCAGGGCAAGGCTTTGGTCTTCCCACTGACAGCACAAAAACTCTGAAGTGAGCTCTGGCTACCCTACTCATCGGAGGGAACACAAAACGAGGTTATTATGACCTTGGTATTCTGTAGGGTGGAGGGGTTTCCCCAGTCGGACTACTCAATTGGAATGGGAATACCGTCGTGTCCTACCTCCTACAAATACCAGCAAACTGTGATATTTAAGACATAATACTGTTCAGAACTTTCATGTATTATCTTTATTTCCATTTTTTGTTTGTTGTCAAAATAGATCTATCTATATTCATCACAAAATATTTATTAATAATCATGATTATTAGCGATATCAAAATAAAGTGGGAAGGACCCAGTATTGATCCCTGTGGTAGCCCAATGGCGTTTGTGGAGTCAGATTAAAAGCTATTGGTAAAATCTCTTTTAGGGCTAAAAATTATAAGACTGCGTTATTTATCCTGTGATGTCATTTTTATTTGAAGCAAATAATTTTGAAACATCTTACCTATAACAATCGTAGTCACTTATAAAGTTACGTAAAATGGATAATCTGTCAAATATGCTATTTATTTATTTGGACACACGTTAATTTAATATATTTTTCCATAAAAATATTGTGTTATATCACACACGTGTGCCAGTTGCCACATTTAACAAACTAACTACCAGAAATGTTTTAATAATTAAGTATGTACGTATCTAAAGTATAAAAATTTGAAAACCGAACCTTATTTCAAGGTTCATACCGGTTATTACTGCATAAATGATATTTATTCAACCAAAAATAATTCTTATTGTACGCCCTTAAGGGTTATTATGTATCGAAAGCAAGATTGAGTCTTAATGCCTGAAGTAACTCAGAGATAGACAAGCATAGTTTAACTAGCTTGTGTTATGGAATCTATAATGCGGATGAACATACCTACTTAAATACATACATACATACACACATACATACAAAGCCTGTCGGGTAAAAATATAATTTGCCAACGTAATGAATTTCGTGGTAGGTCAAAAAATTTCTTGGACCTAAAATGTGTTCTATACGCTCAGTAGGTTGAGTGTTTTTAGGATAACAGGGGTGCTATGGGGGTGGACGAGCTCAAGCTCACCAACCATAGATTATTACAATACAGGGCCTCGTTTGTCTCGCGCGATAAGTTCAAGATATGTGCCCCGATGCCGAGGTATAAATATCTATATAAAAACAAACAAGCAACAAATATAATGAATGAATGAACATACTGAACGACCTTGACAGACCGAATGACTCTAATTAAAATTAAAAAAAAAAGTTGTTTAGTTGAAGGTCATTCAGTTATCTGAGTCAAATTACTATAATGACACGCGAAGCTTGCATAACAATAATATATTTAAGGTAGGTAGATAAAGTACCGCGGTAGCCTAGTGGTATGAGTAATGGACTGCTCAGACGTGGTCTAGGGTTCGATCCCAGGTTTTACCATGGCACACACCAATGACTTCGATGCTTTTCGAAGTTATGTGTGTATTTATCGCAGGTTTATACTCGTAAGTGCCCTGTTAATGGCAATAGGCTCGCCACCTATTACATTGGGACCTAAACATAAACAGGCGAAATGTGGGTACTAGCACCTCTGCCTACCCCTTCGGGTAATATAGGCGTCAGTTTATGTTATGTTATGTTAGATAAAATATACAATTATTATCGATTAGCAGGCTGGCCTCTTTTTAGGTCAGAGAATAAGCATTGCCATACAACAACGTGGCAATGCTGACAGTCTTCTGGGAACGCTACCACAAGAGGCATGCGATGCGGGGGAATTCCACGACGCATTTTAATTTTTTATTAATATCTTAATTTTTAATTTTTAGCTATAATAAGTAGTTTAATAGTTATTTTAGTTTTATTGTATCTATTTTATGAGTAACTTACTACATAAAGTAAAAAATTATATTATTATCTTTACATATCTTGTCCGCCGTTAGATAACGCTGTAGCCTAGATATCTGCGGTAATCTAGTGGTATGGGTAATGGACTGCTGAGACGAGGTCTCGGGTTCGATCCCAGGTTTTACCATGGCGCAGACCAATGACTTTTCGATTCTTTTCGAAGTTATGTGTGTATTTATAGCAGGTTTATAAGTGCCCGGTTAATGGCAATAGGCTCGTCACTTATTACATTGGGATCTAAACATAAACAGGTGAAATGTGGGTATTAGCACGTCTGCCTACCCCTACGGGGATATAGGCGTGAGTTTATGTTATGTTTTATCTTGTCTTTTACAATTATTAACTTGGCACACTGCATACGTGGTTCTAGGGTCTAAGGGTAGTCAGAAGTGAACTAACATCCAAATTTCGCCATCAATGGGTACATCGACTTGCGATAGGGCAGCAGCAGTCTCTAGCTGACAGTAAATATACAGCCCATGACTAAGTGCCCGCTTGACGCAATAGACCAGATAAATTGAGATATTATGTGGGAGCGAAAATCTTAGTTGGCGAAATTTGTGTGTTCATACAATCAATCAATCTATCAACTAGCCCAACGCAGTCCACTGCTGGACTAGGCCTCTCCCAATGTTGGGAGGCTTTGGCCTACTGTTTCCACGCTGGCCAGACGGGTTGGTACAGGGTTTTATTTCGAGTTTTCCTTCTCTGAATCTCGTGTTCATACACTGTATATATATTTGCCAAATATGATTTTTGGTCCCCCGTAATATCTCACTCTACCTCTCACTCTATCTCGGGCGAGTTTATTGACGTCAAGGGGGCCCTTTTTCAGGCTTCGAATACTAGCATAGGTACTATTTCAACTTTCATCATTTTCAGGCGTAGTTTTACCGGTTCCCTTAGGAACCGAAGTATCCTGTGATAATCCAAGCCGTGGTCTATCTATTTTTTCCACATTTTCGCGTGATTGAGTAACAAACAAACAAACATCTTCACAAATGTTTAAACTATCATGGTTACTCACATCAGTATCGAAGTAATCGGGATGTTAGACATTTGCAACACCGCCGAAATATCGGAAACTCGAAACAATGCAACATGGTAAATATCCCGTTTATTTTGATACTGATGTTATATTCATATTTAATATTAGTAGGATTTCTTGCTGATTATATTAAATTCACTATCATTATTCTCCTTCTTATTTCTTCTCTTTTTTTAAATTTATTTACTTACTTATTTACTTAACTTCATAAACGCAGTATTTACACTTAGTTCTTCTTACTTTATTAGAAACAATAATTCAAATATCACAAATTTAATATCACAACACAACAATTTTAACAGATATCGATTTAAAGTACCTATTTCGTTTTACAAGCGCTGCGCGTGCGCGTCCATTCGCTGATAACATTAATGATCACTGAATAACTGATTAATCGGTACATGGTATAGTATAGATGACCATCGGTTCGTCTCACAATACTTATCACGTAATAAAAACACATAACATAAACTCACACCTATATCCCCGAAGGGGTAGGCAGAGATGCTAGCACCCACATTTCGCCAGTTTATGTTTAGGTCCCAATGTAATAGGTGGCGAGCCTATTGCCTTTAACCGGGCACTTATAAACATGCGATAAATACACACATAACTTCGAAAAGCATCGGAAAGTCATTGGTGTGTGCCATGGTAAAACCAGGGAACGAACCCGAGACCTCGTCACAACAGTCCATTACCCATACCACTCGGCTACCGCGGGGGTAATAAAATCATAATCTGAACTATTAAAACTAAAACGTAGTAAGTCAAGGTGTGGTTCTGAACCAGAGTTCAGAATCTCACCTTTACCTACCACGTTTTTTTTACGTGTGCAAAATGGCCACGGATACCCCCCTGCCGAAGCCGGTGGGAGAAGTTATGTCGGACTCGTACTTCACACGACGCCTGTGGGTCGTTTTTGGTTGCCGAAGGTGAGGTTAACAGGCATATCCCTCGCACCCAGGCCGATCCAGGGCCATTTCTCTGGATCTGGCCCTCTCTTCAAGTGCAGGGTTACCTACTACGCTTAGTTAGGCACTAAAATCAGAGTCAAGAGGCTATTGATTAACTTTATTTTGTTGCACTTTATGTTGCATTATATATTTTACCAGGCGCACTCTATTTCTTCATCGTAGCGTAAATCTTGATCTGCTTTTTCTTCTGCACTAACGGTACAGAAACTCTCTGTTCTTACAAAGTCGGCAGCACGAGTGTGACTCCACTGGTCCATCCATAGGTAACGGTAACCATTCCCATCATTTGGGATGTGTGCTGCCTCCTAAGTGGACTACCAAAATAGTAATTGTCTCAGGACATGAAAAACTTGTATCTCTATTATCTTGCCTACTGACTGGGAACTACCGAAACGTCAGACAAAGTCGTCACCACATCACCCGTTGCGCGTCGTCATCTGCGCACATAAACTGGGTTGTAAAGGAGCATTCACCAAGGCCGTCATTCTCCCGGCGTGGGAGACGCCGAGACGGGAGCTGGTTGCAGCCCTGGGAGTGAGAGTTCTCAAGCTCGCCACCTTGTTCGCGGCGATGGTTCACTGCGCAGATGCGTGGGTGGCCGGCGCCTCCTCCTGCGAGCAAGTACCTAATGCTCGTGAAGGAGACGATGGAGCGGGAGCGAAGGAGACTCGGGAGGCGGCTCGGGCGTCGGAGGTCGCAAAATAACTTCCGTCCCCCATGAGCGTGAGCCTGGGGGTGACGGGTGGAGCCACCTGTCACCCTAACAGAAGTAGGCCGCGGCGGCGGTGAGCGATGCGCGTCCCCATTCCCGAAGATGTGATGGTCCGCACACCCAGAGAGAGCCGTCTTATAAGAGACGGTCCTGGACCGGCCCGGGTGCGCGAGGTATATGTCTCAGATAAGCTCACCTCCAGCAATCTGCGACCCACACAGTCGGCGTGCGTTTTAGTCGGTTCAAGTCCGACATAACCTCCCACACCAGCCCGGTGGTGAGGGTATCCGTGGGGATTTAGTGCATATTAAAAAATAAAGAAATATTAGGCCGTCATACTTAAATAGCAATTAACAAGATAAAACAAGTTTATTTATGTATATTTATAACAAGATAAAACAAGTTTATTTAGCTATTTTGTGGTCAAACTGAGATAAGAATTTAAATTTTAACAATGGCCATTGTTGGTATCTATATTTGTTATATTAATTCTAGAGTTTTTTTACAGCATCGTAACATCCGGATAAGCTAAGTCGTGTGTGAGTAAACGTGTCAGATATAAAAATGGCAATGATAATAATTAGCAATTTTTTTTATGAGTGTGTGTCAAATTAGTGTCAAGCAAAAAAAAAAAATAGTAACGGTATTTCTGTCCTAATTGAGGAGTCCGACTGTTGAAGCATCTCCACCCTACAGAATACCACGGCTATAATAACCTCGTGTTGTGTTCCCGGCGGTGAGTAAGGTAGCCAGAGCTCACTGGCGAGTTTTTGTGCTGTCAGTGGGAAGACTAAAGTCTTGTCCTAATTGTTTCTTCTACACTGACGGCACAGAAACTCTCTGTTCTTACAGGGTCAGTAGCACGCGTGTAATTCCCCTGGTGTTGCACACGTTCATAGGTCACGGTAACTACTTTTCATCAGGTGGGCCGTGAGTTTGTCTGCCACCTAAGTTGTATAAAAAAATGATATTCTAGCGTGATGTAATATTTACTTCTAATAGCCGGCGTACGTACTATCAACATTACTGATAGTATATCAAGGTAGGTATGTCTGCGTTTTCAACCTATAATTAATTTGGCTAGGTACTTATCTAAAGGTAAACAATCTTGTAGTACTAACTAGTGATTCAATTTCGATTTTTTACTTTATAAATTAACATTTAAAGAAACCCCCGGCATAAAAAACAGCCCTTAAAAAGTCGAAAATAAGTTGTGTTAGTTAGCTCTATAACTTTGATATACCAGTAATACATATTTATAGCGGAAGATACTGGCAAAATAAAAAGCTTCCATTACTTGTCACTGTATACAATTGTACTAAAAATGAAATGATATCGTCGAGCTTTCCTTTAGAGATGTTTAGCTTGGACACGTGGGTTTCCAATATAAACATTGAAAATGTGATAAGAGACCATCTAGACGAAATAAAATGCAGTAAGGGTTCATATGAGTTAAATTACTTAAGATGTAGTGTACTAAGAGAAATTAGTAGTAAATACAGCGGTTGGCTTAAAGTCTATACAGATGGTTCCAAAAAAAATGGTATTTGTGGAGCTGCTTTCTATGATTCTAATAATGACCAAGGCAATATGTATAAAATAATGAACTGTGACCTATGTGTAATGACGGCGGAGCTCGTTGCAATATCAGAAGCACTAGGATATATACAGGCAACATATTCTGATAATAGTAGAAGTGTAGTTTTTGTCGACAGCAGGTGCGCACTTCAACATATAGCTCGATGCGCCTCTGGTCACAGAGGTGTAGCGATAGCGTATGTTATTATGAAACAGATTCTACACCTCATGGAAAATGATATTCAACTGATATTGCAATGGGTTCCGTCACATGTTGGACTACCTGGTAATGAGAGGGTGGATTGGCTGGCCAAGAAAGCTATATTTGAAGGAAATAGTATTAATATATTATCAAGTGATTTTGAGCTCTTGTCTAAATATAAGGCTATGTATAAATTAGAATGGAAAGAGTATTTTAACGAACGATCGCTCAATAAAGGTATATGGTACAAAACGATACAAAGTGAACCTCCCCATATTCCTTGGTTTGTCAATACCAACATCCATAGAAAATATGTGATTATAGCTCATAGACTTCGCTCCGGACATGCCCCACTCAATAGGTTTTTATATCTTATGGGGAAAAGTGCCAGTCCAAATTGTGCTGAGTGTGGCACTCCTGAGGATGTACATCACCTGTTGGTGGAGTGCGTGCGAACACGGGAACTGAGAGCGACTATAGTGGAAGAACTTAACATACGATCAATGGATGTTGGGAGTTTCAATAGTATTCTGGCCAGTCCTCTGTCTGAAGCTGCCTTTATAGTTTATAAAATGATGTATGAAAGCTTAATAGCTTCTTAGCATACTAAGTTATTTAGCTTACTGCCTGCATAACTTGGTATGCTACATATACCCTATCTACCTATATTTAAAGCGTCTTATGTAATTATAATAAGCAATTATGTAATCTCACTAATGTAAATTTAGGGTACGATGGAGCTGGCATGGTTATTTTGGCTAAAAGCTCCTAAATAAATAAAGATAAAAAAAAAAAAAAAATTGGTATATCAAAGTTATAGGGCTAACACAACTTATTTTCGACTTTTTAGGGTTTTTATTTTTTATTTAATTTCTATTTTACACTTTTTAAATTGATCTACTCGTCAAGCTCTGATTTGATACCCATATTGAGGGAGTTGTGAAATTAAATGTAATTCGCCATTTTGTGGTGACGGCCATCTTGCATTTGATATTTGTCATATTGTATGGTATTCTACTATAAGTCCTTTCATTTGATACCTATATTGAGGGAGTCGAGAAAAATATGTACTACGTCATTTTGTAGTGGTGACCATCTTGGACCGATTTTTTTCAGACATTTTTTTATTTTATTTTATTTGGGGAGCTTACAGCTACATACACATATACACAACATTTAGGTTAGTACACGCCAATTACAAGCTTCCACAATTATATCAACTAGTTATATAAAACAATTTCGATGCTTTTCGAAGTTATGTGTGTATGTATCGCAGGTTTATAAGTGCCCGGTTAATGGCAATAGGCTCGCCACCTATTACATTAGGACTTAAACATAAACTGGCGAAATGTGGGTGCTAGCACCTCTGCCTACCTCTTCGGGGATATAGGCGTGAGTTTATGTTATGTTATGTTATATAAAACAAAATTGTTAACAGCTGAGAGCAATAAGACAGGAATAAGATTGAGTCAATAGAAATATCAACATCTATAAACTTTCAACAAAACACTTCGTTAGACAAGATCTGGCAGAATGTTTACCGGTTTACTGGTGGTAGAAACTTGGTGGCACAAATTTGTCTCAAGTTTCGACCGGGTAGGTACCACCGTGCACTATTGCGAAAAACCCTCCATAGCAATTCAATCTCGGTTGGATTGTGTTCAGGGGTCAGCAAGTGCATAGCCGGGCAGAGGTGGTGGTTGTCGCAGCACTAGTGGGACCAGTGGGTCTTGGCGTAGTCTAGTGGGGATGGCGCGGGGCGATGCGCCGAACAGGGAGACCTGTAGAAACGGTGGTGTCGCTGGCCGCCCGCGGTATAGTACAGGGGCCCAACTGGGGTTAACCACCTTGGGAGGCTGCCTCACCAGGCCGCGCATAATCCCGATATGGTTCGTCGTGCCGGTTGGTGACCGGATTTGGGAGCCCGGCGACCATACTCGGGGGGGTACGGGGGCCCTTCCGTTCGGCGCGTCGGCTCTCGCCATGCCTCACATTCATAGATAAAACCAATATCCCGCGCTTTGTCACACGGTGCTGCGGCGGCAATCACCTCTTTTTTCACGCCTTCTCCCACCCAAACTCATGGCAGCGCAATTCAGAGAAATAGGCAACACAGCGGCTCGACACACTCTAAGTACCCATCTTTGGGGTGAGGCTATGGACAAGCACGGCGAGTCACTGGCAATTAGTCTTGACATCGCCAAAGCTTTCGATAGAGTCTGGCACAAATCGCTTCTTTCCAAGCTACCTGCCTTTGGTCTGCCTTCTAGGCTGTGCAACTGGGTTGCTAGCTTCCTGCAGGGGCGCTGTATTCGCGTCCTTTGTGATGGACGAGCTTCGGAGTTTCTGCAGGTTAATGCTGGCGTGCCCCAGGGGTCCATCCTATCACCCACTCTCTTTCTTCTGCATATCAACGACATGCTGTCTACCGGCAATGTTCATTGTTATGCAGACGATAGCACTTTGCATGGGAGTTATCATGGACATCCTGCGGCCAAGCAGTCGGATATCGCAGAGAAAAGGCAGCTTCTTGTCACTGAGCTTGACGGGATCCTGAATCACATTTCTCAATGGGGCTCTGAGAACCTGGTTGAGTTCAATGCCAAGAAGACGCAGGCATGTGCGTTTACAGCAAAAGTATCTTCTTTCCCCTCCCCACTCTTCAGAGCACGCCACTGCCACTGCAGGACAATCTCAATATCCTAGGTATGGATGTTCGCTGCAACCTGAATAACAAAAACTACATCGAAAGTATAATCAAAACAGCCTCACGAAAACTCGGAGTCCTGAACAGAGTGAGACGATTTTTCACGCCGGAGCAGCGGTGTCTTCTATACAAGACACAGATTCGCTCATGTGTGGAGTACTGCTCGCATCTCTGGGATGGTTCAGCAAAGTACTTACTAGATGCTGTCGACAGGTTGCAGCGACCTGCGGTCCGCATCATTGGGAATCCCGAGATCACGAACACCCTAGAACCTTTACAGCTGCGTAGAGATGTTGCGTCCTTGGCTGTATTTTACCGTTTGTACCATGGGGAGTGTTCTGATGAGCTCTTCCAATTAGTCCCACCCTCCCCTTTCCTACACAGGACAACACGTGCAGGTCTTAGATGTCATCCGCACACGGTGCAAAACATCCGATCAAGAACCAAGCGGTTCGGAGACTCTTTCCTCTGTCGCACCATTAAGGCCTGGAATTCATTACCAGCTCACGTGTTTCCTTCTTCCTACAGTCCCGGGTCCTTTAAGCGGGGCGTGAAAAAGCATATGAGGCCGTCAAGCTGAGTGTCACCATTGTCACACGGTATGTGTAAGTAATGGTGACCCTCTTTTCTGGGACCTTGCCTTCTGCTTACCATCAGGCAAGGCGGAGTCCAATTGACGTGTCCTATATAAAAAAAAAAAGTATTAAAGAGATCCAGGTTACTGTCAACATTCAATTGGTTAAATTCACTAATAATTCTAGGCAGAAAGCTATTCACTCTAAAATTTATTTATTTATTTATTTATTTATTAATAGACACACCAACAGTATACATAAAAATCGTTGACATCGTAGAATACAGAGTATAAGTTCTGATATGTACACCAATTAGAGGCATGTACAGTTCACACCATAAGATAGCGTACGGTTAAGTGCTAGTTAACAAATTATGATTCAAAAATTGAAGAGTCATTGGACAAAAACATCTATCATCTAGTCTATAAAAGTGATCTCAATACCTTTGCCCTAAAAGCACCAAACGAGTCGTGGAAAATATCCAGCTGGTCGAGTTTACTGTTTAACGCATTGTACTCACGACACGCACGTGTCAGAGGTGAATTAAGTCCTATGTTGGTTCTCACTAATGGTTGGCAGAACGTTCTGATCAAAGGGTGACGCGGTGGATTTCGAGGCACGTTGTACAGAAGGCGGTTTGATAGGTTACTGAGGTCAGTATTACTGTTTATGGTTTTATATAAGAAGGTCATATCGTGCAGCCTACGACGATTCGTTAGCGATGTCATTTTGAAGTGTTTTAGACGCTGATCATAGCTAGCTCTGTGTGAAATGCCCCGTGAGATGAATGCTAGATGTCGTGTAAATGCGCGTTGTATGGATTCTATTCGCTGCGCGTGTGCGGCATAAAAGGGATTCCAAATCACGGAACCATATTCTAACTGACTGCGAACCAATGCATTGAAAAGTGTGATTCTGGTTTTAGCATGTCTGAAGCCTCTGGTATTCCGCTTCAAGAACCCCAGCATTTGGGCAGCTTTTCCGGTAATTGCGTTCATGTGTGAAATAAAACGTAGCTGTCCGTCCATTGTCACTCCGAGGTCTCTAATTTCGTCCACCTGCTGAAGCTCAACTGTGCCGATGCTATATTTGGAGACAATTCCGTGTTTCTTCCTTGAAAATCTAACGTGGCAACATTTGGCCACATTAAGTTGCATTAAATTAAGGTTGCACCAAACCTGTAATCTATCCAAGTCGCCTTGAATAAGATCTATATCATTCTGGGACTTTACAACCCTGTAAAGTTTCAAGTCATCGGCGAAAAGAAGGCAATTACAATTTTTTATGACAGATGTAATGTCGTTTATGAAAATTGAGAACAGAACTGGGGCCAGATGGGAGCCCTGAGGCACTCCAGAAACCGCGTAGTAAGGTTGTGAATTATACCCATTGACAGTAACTATTTGAAGTCTTTTTGCTAAGTATGACTGAAACCAATGTAAAAGAGACCCTGTTATACCGAAATGGTTTAATTTTTTAATGAGAATTTTGTGATTTACCTTGTCAAACGCGCTGGCAAGGTCCGTGTATATTGCGTCGACCTCCAATCCCTTATCCAAGTTATCACTTAAATCGGACATGAAAGAGCACAAATTTGTCGCAGTCGAACGACCAGCACGAAAGCCGTGTTGGTTAGGTGATAGCAACGCATCCACATGAGCAGTCAAGACAGGACAGATTATTGACTCGAAGAGCTTGGAGAAACATGATAAGATTGCTATGGGCCGATAGTTCTTAGCATCGCTGGGGTCACCCTTTTTAAATAGCGGTAGTATTCTAGCTTTTTTCCATTCGTCTGGAAAGCATCCTTCTTTTAGTGAACGGTTAAATAATAGAGCCAGTGGTAGACCCAGTGTCCTGCCGCAGCGTTTGATGAAAATAGGAGGTATATCGTCAGGACCTGCACCCTTGAAAACATTTAATTTTTTTATTTTGTTAATTACTTCCTCTTCTAACTTTAAAAATTCTTTCTTTAAAACTTCCTCTTTAAAAATTGGTGCGACACGGAGGCTTGCACAATAAGAAATTCTTGCGTAATGTTTTGACTGGCACTCTTAGCTTAATTTCAGAGAGAAGCTCAGGACAGTCAATCCCATCCTGAGCAACAAGAGTTGACAACGGTAGGATATGTATATTAACACACATAGCTAAGAACACTCCCGACTAATATACCTTTCAAAGAAAAAAAATAAATCCAAATCGGTTCATCCGTTCAAGAGCTACGATAACACACACACACACGCACACGCACACGCACACGCACACGCACACGCACACGCACACGCACACGCACACGCACACGCACACGCACACGCACACGCACACGCACACGCACACGCACACGCACACGCACACGCACACGCACACGCACACGCACACGCACACGCACACGCACACGCACACGCACACGCACACGCACACGCACACGCACACGCACACGCACACGCACACGCACACGCACACGCACACGCACACGCACACGCACACGCACACGCACACGCACACGCACACGCACACGCACACGCACACGCACACGCACACGCACACGCACACGCACACGCACACGCACACGCACACGCACACGCCAACGCACATGCAAACGCACGCGCACGCGCCCAAGCCCACGCCCAAGACCACGCCCATGCCCACGCCCACGCCCACGCCCACGACCACGCCCACGCCCACGCCCACGCCCATGCCCACGCCCACGCCCACGCCCACGCTCCCGCACACGCACGCGCACGCACATAGACACATCAAACTTACCCATAGTTTTTGCGTCAGGGGTTCAAAATGAGTCTCTAAACAGAAAAATATTCAAGCTTGTTTATATCGAGAGAAATGGGCCTGGGTCGGCCGGGGTGCGAAGGATATGCCTGTTAACAGAGGCGGCGTTAAGCGTGGGCGACGTGGGCTACCGCCAACGGCCTCGCGGTACAAGGGGCCTCGCGACTCAAAAATGTTTAAAGCGAGAATAAAACAAAAAAAATATAAATCAATTTTGTTGTAAAACATGTTTTCTTAGTCTGGCAACATTTGCCGCCGACCAGAGTGCGGGGAATCCCCGGTTTATTTGTTTACTTTCTTTACTAGGAAGTCAACCAATCAAATCAAAGTACGCAACGCAGTCGCTAGGCGCATAACAATAGAAACGTATAATTGTGTTATTCAATATTGTTTATTTTTATGACTGTACGTACCTATTTTGATAAGAATAGTGTGTTCAATGTTTTAATAATATTTAGTGAATAAATAGATAGTGTTTAGGTATATTGATTGCTCCTGTGAACTGACCCAAAATTTTAAAACAGTGACTTTTTTAATTGTTTTTTTGTTTTCTTTGTGATTTGTAACACACCGGTACACAAGACAAAAACGTTAGCCTATCCATCTAATAAAATGTATTTATCATCTGGGTCAAGTGGAAACACCCGTATGTTTTACATATGTGTGTGAACAGTCAAAAACAATAACTCATTGCTTTGAAGTCACATGTGTGCGTCATCGTTACAGGCGTATTAGTGTATTATGTTTATGTGTGCCAGTGTGCACGAGCATGAATCGTGAACGATTGAATATGTGTTAGTGAGTGATTTGCCTGCCATCGAATGAGAAGGTAAATTTCATTAAACTAGCACAGGCTCACGCAGTTGACTGGTATTATAGGCGTAATGGCATTATAAAGGTAGCGAGTTCGAACCACAACTGTATTGATGTAGTAGTTTTGGTTAATAAATAGTTTTGTTTTTGTTCTTTATTTTGTTTGGTATATTAAGGAACCATACAGTTGTCTTTTATACTTAGTGTTCCGTAGTCTCAAAAATAATATGGAAAATAAAACAACATCATTGTTTCAACGAAATAATAATAAAGTAAGATTGTTCAGTAAATAAATAATTTAATTGTGTTGTGTCGTAGAACTACATATATATATGTCACAATGTTTGTAACTAAACTCCTTCTAAACAGTTAGACAGATTTTGATAAACATTTTTGCTAAATAGTATTTAGTAGACCTAAGAATAGTCATATACTATTGTTCGAGATAATTGAAATCCATGTGGTCGTAGCCGAGTGCAACAGGTTTAGGTTTATACATTACACATTCTTTATATAATAAATAGGTTATTCAATATTATCCCTCTGGATGTTTAAATCAGACAAGCATGGACCAGGTAAACTAATTAACTTTCAGTAACTAAAGTGTAGTGAATCACCATGTTAACGTTTAGAAATTATACTATATGCAAATATAATAACTTCTCATTTCGTTAACAATAACATCACTACCTTATTTTCAGTTCAATTTCTTTATTCCTCAAAATGATGCCACATAATTACCTACATCTTTTAGTTCCTAAGCACTAGTAGAGAAGAAATGGCGCAACAAATTCCAACTTTTATTATAAATATGAATTATAAAATAATACTTATAGATAATAATAGTCATTTATTTGCTTAAATTTGCCTATATATTAGATAGTTTATAGTGGTTTTAATTATTTCAAGTTACCTATACCGAAGTATATATACCAAGTATAATTGAAACCACTAAAATTCAGATTTGCAATATAATTAAACAGAAATAATTCAAGTAATATGACCACTAGACCTGCACGGTAGAATATTTTTTTTGGCAATATCGCTCACCTGTTTTTCTCCATAAAATTTTGCGTCCATCCCTGTCTGATTTAAAATATTTTTCATCACTAAATATTACTATATTGTTGCACCAGTCAAAATTTAAATATCCGCTGGCAAACCTAAACCTACTTCGATGATGAAGATCCCACGTCAAAATTTTTCTTGCCGGTCTGCGACATCTGATCCCAGCTGCCCGAAGATGGTTCCTTACTGTTTGCAATGTAACATGGTGTTTGGTGGCCATAACTCGGGTGGAAGGGGTTTTGAATATGTTTTTCAACCACCTCTTTATGCAAAGAACACGCATCGGTGTAGGCAAAGGCTTTGGGGCCAGGCCGAAGACGGTCTCTGGTGCCTGAATCGCCATATCGGCGCACCCACCACTGCTCTGTAATGGAAAAAAAGTAATAAAATTCCTTGTTAAAATTCTGTAAAATTTATATGCCTACTTATATATTCTTGTTTATTATTAGTATTGGGAGATATATAGATTCTCCAGGATGATGATGATTATAAGATCAAATAACTTTCATAATAATAAATTGCAGAAAACACTACTTACCGATATGCTCAATTTTCGAGATATTTCATGTATTCAAATATTTTGCTCATGCAAAGTAATAATATGCGCTCTCATAATAGTTGTAAGTTGTTGATTCATTTTTATAAATAAAAAACTATAAATAAAAAAGTTGTTAATTAACCGTGTGGAAAGCACAACGCATCCAATTGTTGACAGATAAAAATAAAATTATCATGTTATTTTAATCATGAGAATGAGGGTAGCATAAATTCCAATACGAGAAACATTCATGCAATGTGTGTGCAACAATACTCGCTCAGTAATAATAAAAATACTACTGATTTAAGTTGCTATAAAATTATAACTAAAATATCAAGATACTTTTGTGATGTTACCTCAACATTCCCTTAATAGGTAAGTAATTAACATGAAGATATACAAATATTTAAAAGTTCAAAAAGTAAAATTTGACTGTGAATCGAACTCAAAACTTTGCGATAATTTAACTCTTATAAAACGAAACTGTAAACCCCGAGGTCACGGAGACTTACTAAGATTCTATCAAAAACTATGTTCATATCCTAGTAATAAGAATTTTATGAGTTATTCTTATTACTAAAGAAAGTTTAACTGATGGATGATAAATAAATACGAATGGTTTTGAATCAATTGTAATTTGTAAGTGTGTAAGTGTGTGTGAGTGAGGAAGCGAATTGTTGTTACACACACATATATGTAGAACATACTGGTGACCTTTTCTGCTTGCCAAAATCAATATAAAGATATGTATAATACTTATATCACTAGACAGGCTATCGTTTTTGTCTTGTGTACCTGTACTCGTCTATTTTACATAAGGTAAGAAATATTTAATTGGTAATAAGTATATAACGCAGTAATTACTTGTATATAAAATACGCTTTATAATATCTCTTGAAGGAAACCAAAAAAGCTTTAAGGTAAAAAACGTATCGACTTTTTAAGTTTTTAAAACTAGCAGGTAGTAAAAGCTATCTTAAAGATTTTTATTTGAAAACTAATTTAAATTTAGGTTTTACAATATTATGTAGATAAAACTGCAAAAAAATGTTAACTATTGCTTTCGTTTACAGTGTATAGATACGACGTTATCGACATGTCCGGCCGAGATAGAGATATTGGAAGAAAATGGGAGTCTGGATCAGCAAAAAGAAAAAGAAAAGCTGAAAGAACTGCAACCAACCAAGTTTTGAGTTTAAATTTGATGAAGTTCCTCAACCAAACTGCATCTGGTAGTACAGAACCTTCTGAATCGATAGCTTCGACTTCTACACAACAAACGTCCGAGATACCGTTGGAAAATGCTCTAGATGCACTGAATACCGAGAGCGAACGTCAGTTAGACGTAGAGCTTGGATCATCTTCTAGCCAATCAAAAATTGACGCTGAAACTCTTGTGCTGTCATCAAGCAATCAAGAAGAACAGATTGACATAGATTCTCCAATTCGCAGCGACGACGCCAGCGCCATAGTTCAGCAAGTACTTGTTAATTCGGATCCGGGATTGTGGACGTTTCCCATAACGGATACACAGCGTCGTGACATAGTTCGAAGCGGCCCCACACAGCAATTAAATAGCGGTGATGAATATTATCCCAAAGGTGATGATAACAGACACTTTTCCAATTTCTATTTCTCGAGAAAACTAAATAATGGTGAAACTCAACATCTTCGCTGGTTAGTGTATTCCAATTCCCAAAATAAAGTTTACTGTTTTCCATGCAGACTATTTAGCAATTCACAAACTCAGGTGGAGCAAGGAGTGTGTTGTGACTGGAAACATTTAAGTAGCATTTTACATAGACATGAGAATACCAAAGAACATATGGCACATATGTTCCAATGGTTAAATTTAGAGAAAGGAATAAATCAAGGCAAAACAATAGACCAAGAAAACGAAAGGCTAATACGTGAATCACAAAAACATTGGCACAACTTGTTAGAGAGAATAATTGACATAATAAACTTTTTGGCCTCTCATAATCTTGCATTTAGAGGTCACAGAGAATCTCTCAAGACAGGTGACGGTATTAAGAATTCCGGTAATTTCATAGATTTATTTAAACTGATATCAAAATTTGATCCTACTTTACGTGAACACATGAAACGCATTAGTGACAAACAACTTTCACACCATTATTTAAGTCACGATATTCAAAATGAATTGATCATATTGATGTCAAAAACAGTTGTCAATGAAATTATTCGTAAGGTTAAAGAAGCAAAGTATTATTCTTTTTTGCTCGATTGCACTAGAGATTGTAATAGAGTTGAACAAATGTCGGTTATCTTAAGATTTTGTGATACGTCAACTGGTACAATAGTCGAACATTTTATGGGATTTCTAGCTGTTACTCAGACAACTGGAGAATATTTAGCCAATGCTATACTGGAACACCTAGAAAAATATGACTTAAATATTCAAGACTGCCGTGGCCAGGGATACGACAATGGTGCAAATATGGTAGGTGTAAATAGCGGAGTTAAAACTCGAATATTGAATATTAACCCTAGGGCATTTTTCACACCTTGTGGCTGTCATAGTTGGAATCTACTATTGGTAGATGCAGCGAACTCATCTATGGTAGCAAAAACTTTTTTTGGTTTCATACAAAAAATTTATTTGCTATTTTCAAGATCAAGCAAGCGCTGGGATTTTATAAAAGGAAAATTAAAACTTACTATAAAACCTTTATCAGACACAAGATGGAAAAGTAGAGTCAAAGCAGTAAAGGCCGTATTATTGCAATTTGATGCAGTGATTGAATGCATAAAAAACTTAAAAAATCAAACGGAGGAATCAGACACTCTCAGTGATTGCGATTCAATACTAAATGAAATGTTAAGTTTAGAATTTATCGTATCTTTACATGTGTGGTATGAGATATTATTGCGTGTTAATATAATAAGTAAATTATGGCAATCAGTACAAATTCATTTAAGCATTGCTCTTGAACATTTACACACATTTTGTGAATGGATAAAAGAGTATCGGGAAACTGGATTTGAGAAATCCCTTTACTGAGAAAAGCTGTTATGACCTGCCAAAAGAGTTTAAGAATAAAAGAGTAGCCAAAAAGAAAAGGATGTTCGATTATGAAAGCAGCGATGAACCTATACAGTCTCCCAAAATCCGGTATCAAACAGATTTTTTTTACGCCATGATTGATTCTATAATAACCAATATGGAATTAAGATTTACGTCTTTAAATCAACATTTTGAAGACTTTGGTTTTCTCTATGATTTAAGCGCGCTAAAAAATATGCCACAGGAGCAAATATTAAAACACTGTAACGATTTACATAACGTCCTGCGTGTGGGTGAGAGCAGTGACTTCCAACCATTTGAATTATATGAAGAATTAAATACAATGATCCCGAATTTACCCAACTTCATTAAAGACGTGAAACAGCTGCTGTCATACATAACAGAAAATAGCTTGAAAGAAATTTACCCAAATATTTACATTGTCATCCGAATTTTATTAACAATTCCGGTAAGTACAGCCTCTGCTGAATGAAGTTTTTCAAAATAAAAATTAATAAAAAATTATTTGAAAAACACAATGAGCCAAGAAAGACTTTCAGCTTTGGCTGTTTTATCAATTGAATCAGATTTGGCATCTAGGCTGAATTACGATACCATAATTAAGGAATTTAGTAACGTTAAAAGCAGGAAATTTCTGTTCCTTTAATAAAGAAATCTAATGTTTTTTAAGATACACTTTAAGAAATGTATATCTCCACCTTTATATTAACGATTTGTAATTTTTCATTTAATACTTATTAATCTAATTTGTATTTTTATGAATAAAAACTTGGCAGTGTTAATTGTTTTGTTTGTTTTTATTATTTTATAAAATCCGTCTTCAGGTCGCCATAGAACAGGGCCTCGCGAAATCTGTCTTGCCCACATCAAATTTAGTTGTTGCCCCGCCACTGCCTGTTAACCTCACCTTCGGCAACCAAAAACGAGCCACAGCCGTCGTACGTTTTAGTCGGTTCGAGTCCGACATAATCTCTCCCACCGGCTCCGGTGGTGGGGTATCCGTGGGGAATTTTCGCGCGTAAAATAAAACCTGACCGAATGGAGTATAGAGCTACAAATTTATTTTTAAGGCAATTTTAAAGCAAATTAAAACGACTCAGGAATGCTGTGACCATGATTCAACATGGCAAAGCTTGAATAAAAATATTACTAAATTTATCAAAGTTCAAGGGAACAATTTATTTTCAACTTTTTGGAGATGTTTTTTTGAGACGCGGGTTTTTTAAACTTTCAATTATATTTTATTTTACATTCTTTAAATTGATATCTTAGTCAAGCACTTTCATTTGATATCCATTTTGAGGAAATTGTGAAAAAATATGCACTCCGTCATTTTGTGGCAGCCGTAGGCCGTCTTGGGCCAATGTTTTTCAAACAGCTAAAAACACTCCCGACTAATATACCTTTGAAACATTAACTGAATCCGTCCGTCCAGGAGCTACAATGCCACAGCCATACACACACACAAACACACACACACACACAAACATGTCAAACTTATAACATCCCGTCGTTATTTTACCTCGGGGGTTAACAATATCTGTTGTTAAAAAAAACATTCATTAAAATTTATCGAGTAGGATATCAAAATGAAGGAAATTAGAAGTCGATTACAAAAATGTAGATATGTCATATCATAAGTAATCATAAATATAAAGTTAATAAAAAATAAATTTAAGAATGAAAAATAAAAATCTCAACTGCTGTCTGAAATCAGTATCAAAATAATCGGGATATTTACCATGTTGTATTGTTTTGAGATTCCGATATTTCGGCGCTGTTGTAAGCACCATGATCACGGAGGAACGGAAAGAGAAGGGAAGCTAGAGACCGCAAGCTATCTGCATGCAAGGCTTGGACCACGGCTCTTGCCAATAAGGATCCGAACATCGCTGAAGTGAAGCGGAAGTTGAATGCTGCTTCAAGGTCCAGTAAAAAGGCAACGTCTAGAGCAAAGTTTGAGTTCATTGGCAGAATTGGCGAGCGGCTTGCGCGCTACCCATCTGGCAGTCGTGCATTTTGGTCGCTCGCTAAAGCTGCCAAGGGAAACTTCTGCCAGTCTTGCCTTCCGCCGCTGCAAAAATCCGACGGTAGTCTGGCCCATGGCGCTAAGGAGAAGGCCGATCTTTTGGGTAATCTCTTTGCGTCAAACTCGACTATGAACGACGGGAACGCCGAACCACCCATCATCCCCAGGTGTGGTGCTTCGATGACCGAAGTTAAAATCCGGCGCGAGCTTAAGTCCCTAGATGTTCGGAAGTCGAGTGGGCCGGACGGTATACCGGCGATGGTGCTTGAGCACTGTGCCCCAGAGCTGTGCTCTGTACTTACACGCCTTTTTGCACTCTCATACTCCGCGAGGCAGGTCCCGGCCTCGTGGAAGACTGCATTCGTGCACCCTGTACCTAAGAAAGGTGACAGGACAGATCCGATCAATTACAGACCTATCGCTATAACCTCCCTTCTCTCGAAGGTTATGGAGCGTGTTATTAATACACAGCTCCTGAGGTACCTTGAAGGAAACGATCTACTGAGCGACCGACAGTACGGCTTTCGCCACCGTCGCTCTACCGGTGACCTTCTTGTGTATCTCACAAACCGGTGGGCGCAAGTCATCGAGAGTCGCGGTGAGGCACTAGCGGTCAGCCTCGATATAGCGAAGGCCTTCGATCGGGTCTGGCACAAAGGTCTTCTTACGAAGTTGTCATATTATGGACTGCTCGAGGGATTTTGCGAATGGATCTCCAGCTTTTTGTCCAACAGAAGCATTCAAGCCGTCGTCGACGGCAGCTGTTCGGATCGCATGAACATAAACGCCAGTGTCCACAAGGCTCCGTGTTGTCTCCGACGCTGTTTCTGCTGCATATCAATGACATGCTGTCTGATGGCTCCATTCATTGTTATGCAGACGACAGTACCGGGTGACACGTGTTACACGGGCCGTGCAAATATCCCTCAGTCCGAGGTGGAGAAGAGTCGCGAACAACTTATGTCTGAAATAGAGACTACTCTTTCTGGAGTATCCGATTGGGGACGACTAAACCTAGTCCAATTCGACCCCACTAAGACACAAGTATGTGTATTCACCGCTAAGAAAACCCCATTCATTGTAGCGCCGCAATTCCTGGGCACACCGCTTACCATCTCCTCTAGTATCGGGATCATTGGTGTCGATATCTCTAGTGACGTCCAATACCGAAGTCATTTGCAGGACAAGGTTAAGTTGGCATCAAGAAAGCTCGGAGTGCTCAACAAGGGCGAAGCAGTACTTTACTGCAGGGCAGCAACTCCTTCTTTATAAAGCACAGGTCCGGCCTAACATGGAGTACTGCTGTCACCTTTTTGCTGGAGCACCTGCATACCAGCTTGACCCCTTCGACTCGTTGCAAAGACGGGCATTGAGGTTGGTTGACAATCCCATACTCACAGGTAGAGTGGAACCTCTTAGCCTTAGGAGGGATTTTGCCTCACTGTGTGTGTCTATACAATGGTTTGTGCCCAGATGAATTGTTTGACATGATGCCCGTAGCTACATTCTATCATCGCACCTCTCGCCATAGGCAGGGAATTCATCCCCACACATTGCGACCTGAGACGGTGCGCACTGTGCGATATGAAAGAAACTTCATCCCACGCACACTCAAGCTGTGGAATGACCTCCCTGCTGCGGTTTTCCCAAGCGCCTACAATATGGCGTTCTTCAAGAGGGGCATCAGAAGTTTTCTTCATGGTCGGCAGCGCGAGTGTGTTCCCCCCTGGTGTTGCATACGTCCATAGGCCACGGTAACCGCTTCTCATCAGGTGGTCCGTGTGCTTGTCTGCCAACTAAGTGGTATAAAAAAATAAAAAAAACTTTGAAATTTTGATACTGATGTGAGTGACTATGATAATTGAATACTTATGCTGTTTAAAAGGTCGAAATAAGTTCTATAGCTGGCGGTACCCATTAATTTTCTTTCAGTTTATGATTGCCAAATGGGTACCCATTGCTGCCTGCTATCAAGTATGATGATGTTTCAATATTTTAGACAGCAGTCCGGTTTCTTTTATTTAAAAATAAATTTAAAGCCGCCATGTTCTTGGGTGTCGTATCTAATTATAATACATAATTGGTATCAATGATATCTATAAGTTAGTGTCGCCTAGGCGATAATACGATAATATTACATAATTGATAAGTCAAGATTTACTGTAGAAAAGTGTAATTAAGGAGAATTTATCTATTGAATAATGTGTATTGGGTCAGTTATTAATTAATCGCAAAACGACAAGTGCGTTTTTTTTAACGAATTGTTTAGGAATCTGTGTAGGTCCTGTAATAATGTTTAGTGATTCTATTTCTAGTTAAAATTTAACTTCTAACTTACGGTTTCATCCAAGAAGTGTGGTTCATTATTGTCTAAACAAATAGGTAGGACTGAAATCTATTTATAATGTTAAAGTGACAGCATATTAATAACTTTTAAGGGCTGTTTAACGTTGGACAGATATATACAGCCCGGACTCAGCCTCGGATGCATGGCTCGAGTCAACAATAGTGTCCGAAATGCGGCAATAGGCTCACCTCTTATTACGTGGGACCGAATACAATTATTGGTGAAATGTGGGTGATAATTCACCTCTGCCTAACCCTCCGGGGATAAAGGCGTGATTACATGTATGTATGTATTAATAACTGTACGCAGGACCGAATACAATTATTGGTGAATTGTGGGTGTTAATTCACCTCTAACCCTACAGGGACAAAGGCATGATTATATGTATGTATATTAATGTATCCACGATATTCTTGATATACGTAAACGATATTCCTTACTTCATACAAATCTTTGTGAAATAGTAATATTTTCTGATGACACATCATTAATTTTTAAAACTGAAAGACAACAAATAGTAATTGACGATATGAATAATACCCTTTCTGAAATATTGTATTGGTTCACAAATAACAACTTGCTGCTCAATGAGAAGAAAACAAAATGTGTTAAGTTTATTATGTCTAATGTAGGACAGACTAAACTATATTATGATAAATAATAAATCTGTTCAAATAGTCAATACCACAGTTTTTCTTGGAATAACTCTAGATAGTAAACTAATAGATAGTACATAGTAGAATACATACTAATAGACTAGAACTTAGTCACTACGTAAATAGGTGACTAAGGGATAGAGCTGTTTAACATCAGACAGATATATACAGCCCAGACTCAGCTTCAGATGCATGGCTCGAGTCAATTATAGTGCCCATAATACGGCAATAGGCTCACCCCCTATTACGTGGGACCGAATACAATTATTGGTGAAATGTGGGTGTTACTTCACCTCTGCCTAACCCTCCGGGGACAAAGGCGTGATTATATGTATGTAATTATGTAATAAACTGCAATGGGGTTCTCACATCACAGCCTTAGCAGGAAGACTTAGCTTAGCTGCCTAAACTGCACGATTAGTTTATTTTAGCTACTTTCATACGGTCTGCTGCTGTGGGGCTCAGCTGCCGATGTTGAGACTATATTTGTACTACAGTAACGAGTGATACGAGCGAGCCTCAGACCCCGTGACACGCTGAAAGAATTATTTTAAGAAATTAGTATTTTAACAAATGCTTATTTAAGATAGTATTTTACAAATGTACGAAAGAATCTTAATGCTTTCGAAAAAACAAACTGACGCACATAATTTTAAAACGAGAAATAAAAATTATTGTACCAAAACTATAATATTTTGAGGAGTTTTATTATATAATAAAAATATATAATAAAACTCCTTTGAATTTAGTTGACATGCCACTAAATTAATTTAAAATAGAAGTGAAAAAAACTAATGAATAAAAGTTATTATAAAGTAGATGAGTATCTCGATGATGTAAATGCGTGGTCAACCTAAGTCTCTTGGTTGCTTGCACAACATATGAATATAAACAAAACCATATTTTAAAAAGAAGATAATCTACTTCTTATATAATTCTCTGAGTTTCTTGCTGGTATCTTCTCGGTAGAACTAACCTACCGAACCAGCGGTAGAATCATTGACCAATAGTTCATTTATATTACTTAAGAAAGAAAGAAAGATTGCACAAAAAAATAGTAATGCCATTAATACCATGTGTCAGTGTGGAGTGTGTGTTTAAAAGGCCGCAGTTCAGCTGATGCTGCAGATTAGGCACAATCTGCAGCGCTGGTTTTCAACTTCAACTTCAAAATGGCGCTTGAATAGTAGTGGCGATCAGTGGAGAGGACTTTGGGTTGATGAAGCTCAATTCACACCGCGAAAGTTTAAAAATAACATAACATAAACTCACGCCTATATTCCCGAAGGGGTAGGCAGAGGTGCTAGCACCCACATTTTGCCATTTTATGTTTAGGTCCCAATGTAATAGGTGGCGAGCCTATTGCCATTAACCGGGCACTTATAAACCTGCGATAAATACACACATAACTTCGAAAAGCATCGAAAAGTAATTTGTGTGTGTCATGGTAAAACCAGGGATCGAACCCGAGACCATGTCTCAGCAGTCCATTGCCCATACCACTAGGCTACCGCGGTTATTATATTACTTATTATTTTTTAAATATTTCTTGACATAATTGTGAAATTTTAACGTTCAAATGTGCTCTTTATGTTCCTGAATTGAATAAATTAAATTGATTCTTCTCTTGATTGTATGCCCTCCTTGAAGAACCCCTTTTTTTTTTTAATATAGGACACCTCAATTGGACTTCGCCTTGCCTGATGGTAAGCTGCAGGCAAAGTCCCAGAAAAGAGGGTCACTATTACTCACACATATCGTGTGACAATGGTGACACTCAGCTTGACGGCCTCATCATATGCTTTTTCACGCCCCGCTTAAAGGACCCGGGACTGTAGGAAGAACCCCATATCGTAGTCGCGAAATCCACAATACCTTAATACAAGGGAACAAAAAATTTTAATACTAAAAATACTATAGAGAATTGTACTATCTGAAGATTACGTGAATATCACTCATTGACCATTGTCATTACATACCTTTGACCCTGCAAACAATGTCATTAAATTTAAGACCTTACCGCTATGCAGTTAGAGTCTAAAATTATTAAATGGCATCTTGTAGAGCGGATGAGAAGATGTATTGAACTCTTTTTCATTTAATTTTGTACTTTACGCACATATCAATAAAGTCTATAATTTAAAACCGCGGTAGCCTAGTGGTATAGGTAATGGACTGCAGAGACGAGGTCTCGGGTTCAATCCCAGGTTTTACCAAGGCACACACCAATGACTTTTCTATGCTTTTTGAAGTTATGTGTATATTTATCGCAGGTTTATAAGTGCCCGGTTAATGGCAATAGGCTCGCCACCTATTACATTGGGACCTAAACATAAAAAAATGTGGGTGCTAGCACTTCTGCCTACCCCTTCGGAGATATAGGTGTGATTTTAAGTTATGTTATGTTATCATTTTTGCAGTGTCAGTGGTACAACAGTGGTTTTGCTATGACATAAAATTTGCAGAATTAGAAGTCTAATAGCATGAAAAATATCTTGTATAAGTAAGATTTGAAAACTTTATAGATACATTTTTTAATCTTCTATCCAGATCACCAACTTCGGACCTGTTAGTCTGGAACAGAATGTTTATTGAAGGCATCATTGGACTACTCCTGGCTGTGATACTATGGCTGTACTATACGGACGTGGATCATCCTGTAGACAAGCTGCCGAACCCTCCCAAGTGGCCGATCCTCGGACACGTTTCCCAAATGATAAAACTTCGACATGGTAAAGATTTTGAAGGATTTATCACCAGCCCCTCAAGAGAAGTGGCAATACGTTTTTAGAATAGACTAGATTGATTAATATTTAAATTTGGTGACGTCACTACAATAAAACCCGGGTAGAATTACTGGTCGTTATTTAAACACATACACCTAATAAACTGCTTAATTATTCATTCCCTTCTTTATTCATATGGAATTTATATAACTTAAAAAGATATGTATATGTATTTCACAAATTAATTTTACAATCATGTCAAGAAATAATATGTAAATATGAAATACAATAAAACTAAAATAACTATTATACAATTTATAGCTAATGATTTGATTGATTAATTAATGTATATAATCGTAATATGTTGATTTCTGTCATAAATATCAGCCTATCAATCTTTGCAACTGAATTTTAGAGGTTCTGAGGTTCCCGGCCGAGTAGAATTTGGACCACTCCAGCTTTTCCCATGCGGTGACGCACAAGGCTAGGGCAACTATCGGATAGGGCTGTTTAACATTAGGCAGATATATACAGTCCAGTATCAGCCTGAGATGCATGGCTCGAGTCAACAATAGTACCCAGAAAACGGCAATACGCTCACCCCCTATTACGTGGGACCGAAATCAATGATTGGGAATAGAGGCGTGATTATATATATATCGACGGTTGAAAAGCAAAAAGGTACAAGCGACATCGACATTTCATACAAAAAAAGGTCTTAAAGCACATGAAACACTCTTTACAACACAGTGTAATTTGCGTATCAACTGTTCTTGTCGCTTACGTCCTTTAGCCTTTCAACCGTCGATATATATATGTGTATGATGTAGAATTGTGTCACGCAATGTTTTTTTTCTTCTATACATATATCAATCAATCAATTAGCCCACTGCAGTCCACTGCTGGACATAGGCCTCTCCCAATGTGCGCCATTTTCTCCGATCCTCCGCC
Source organism: Eilema griseolum (assembly GCA_963662185.1). Classification (NCBI taxonomy): domain Eukaryota; kingdom Metazoa; phylum Arthropoda; class Insecta; order Lepidoptera; family Erebidae; genus Eilema; species Eilema griseolum. Next base: position 22,343,211 of record OY759245.1, read on the forward strand.
TTCCGCATCCAGTCTGTCCCAGCCAGCTTTTTCAGGTCGTCCGTCCATCTGGCTAGGGGGCGTCCCATCTTGTGTTTACCTTCTCGCGATCTCCACTCTAGGACTCGTTTTGCTCCAACGGCCATCGGTACTTAGACATATATTTACCGATACCAAAGTAATCTCAAGAAGTATCGAGAGTTAATTTTGTTACCCCTTAGAGGTGGATTTAGACCAGACGAGCAAATGCTCATTCTATCCCCTATCCGCCAAATTATTGTGAAGTGTAAACAGCGGCAGGACGTTCGTTGTTCTTCTTTGGAAACAAGAGTCGAGGAAATTCGCCGCTTTAAGCGATATCTTGTGGTTCCCCCTTAATGGCCCTGATGGTCATCGTGCACCACGGAGCATGCAGCTTCTGCACGTGACTGTTCCTCAGGGTCTCCGCCTATTGTAGGCAACACTGGCTTACGCAAATGACTCCGGAAACGGGTGTTTTGGATCGAGAAGGAGCCAACGCCTGAGTGCCATAATTATGATGGTTGCGAGAGCACAGGGTTGCACATGCTGACAGAGCATGATACAATGGTACATACATGTAGCATGTTACAATGCTGGCACTCAGCTTGACAACCTCATCATATGCTTTTTCACGCCCCGCTTAAAGGCTGGTAAAGAATTCCAGGGCTTAATGGTGCGGTAAAGTTTCCGAAACGCTTGGTTCTCGATATTTATTCTATTCTACAAATGAATTACCACTTGCTCTGGGTAAGTGGGGTTGGCTAGCAAGTATTGTAAGGTAATGATAATTATTTATTTTGTAGACAAATTACTGGAAGATGCGATTGAGTACACAAAACAATATGGCGACAGATTCTCGTACAAACTGATGAGGCAAAGGTTTGTGCATCTAACTCGTCCCTCCGATATTGAGGTAAGCACTCCCTTCAATGCAATATTTGATTCGCAGCATGTTGCTCTCCATTTAAATGTTATATATGTATTCCTTTGGATTTTTAATATGAACATAAATATAATGCGTGCCTTTTTTATCGTGCGAAAAATCTTCACAGATAGGTATCTGTGGAGATTTTTCTGGGGAGGTTATGTCGGACTTGAACCGACTAAAACACATGCCGTTTGAATTGCCGGAGGCATATCCCTTGCCACCCCGGGCGACCCAGAGTCGTCTCTTTTGAGTTGATCGACGGAGTCCCTATCTAGGCCCCAGGTAAGGCATCGCATGCCGTAGCCTGCTTCTGCTAGAGTGACAGGCGGCTCCATACGTCACCCCTAGGTCTGTGCTCATAGGGGACGGAAGCTATTTCGCGACCTCAGACGCCCGAGTACCCTCCGCTCTTCTCAGGCTGTGTGGTTGGCGAGTCTCCTACGTTCCAGTTCCGCCAGCTCCTTCTATCAAATATATAAAATTCTCGTATAATAATATAATCTCGTGTTTGTAGTTAAACTCCTGCGAAACGGCTTGACCGATTCTCATGAAATTTTGTATGCATATTGGGTAGATCTGAGAATCGGACAACATATATTTTTCATCCCCTTAAATATCAAGCCACCCCTAATTTTTATTTTTATTTATTATGTATTTTTTATGATACAGCATTAGAAAATACATACAATCTTGACTTTTCAACCCTCTACGATCAACCCCTATTTTCCCATCGCACTTTTATTAAACTAAAAAAATGATTTCTAGAAATTAAATAGGTACGTGGCAAAATCTTATATAATCCATATTCATTAATCAGCTGATATTAAAAACAATAAAATAACAATAATTCAGGTTGTGCTATCTCATTCCAAGAATATCTCGAAAACTTTTGCTTACGATTTCCTGAAGGACTGGCTTGGCACCGGCTTACTTTTGAACACGGGTGAGTATTATTTTATAAACATACATAACATAACATAAACTCACGCCTATATCCCCGAAGGGGTAGGCAGAGGTGCTAGCACCCACATTTCGCCAGTTTATGTTTAGGTCCCAATGTAATAGGTGGCGAGCCTATTGCCATTAACCGGGCACTTAAAAACCTGCGATAAATATGTACACACATAACTTCGAAAACCATCGAATAATCATTGGTGTGTGCCATGGTAAACCAGGGATCGAACCCGAGACCTCGTCTCAGCAGTCCATTACCCATACCACTAGGCTACCGCGGCATGTACATAGATACATATATTCGCTACTCTACGATGTATGAGGTAATTAAGCAATGTGAGGTGGGTCGACGAAAACGCAACCTTAGTTTATTTTAAAACAATACGAAGCCGCGTGGTTCCCGGCAGAGTAGAATTTGGACCACCCCATCTCTTCCCATGCGGTGTCGTACAAGGCGACTAAGGGATAGGGCTGTTTAACATCAGACAGATATATACAGCCCAGACTCAGCCTCAAATGCATGGCTCGAGTCAACGATAGTGCCCGGAAAATGGCAATACTCACCTCTTATACATTACGTGGGACCGAATTCAATGATTGGTGTTATGTGGGGGTTAATTCACCTCTGCCTAACCCTCCAGGGATAAAGGCGTGTTACATGTATGTATGTATTCTCATCATTCCCTTTTCCTAATTTAGTTGGGGTTGGATTTTTCGTTGGGTTCAAGATAAGATATACTAATATAGAGCTGAATAGTTTGTTTGTCCGAACGCGCTAATCTTAGGAACTACTTGTTCTAATTGAAAAGTTCTTTTTGTGTTGAATAGTCTGTTTACTGACGAAGGTTTTAGGCTGTATATCATCACGCCACTATTTAAGGGAGCGGAGCAGTGATCATAAATGATAACATATCCGGCAGATTCCATACATTATTTGAAAATTAAAGATATTCCCCGACTGGGGAAATACCTCCGCTCTACAGAATACCACATCTATAATTACCTCGTGTTGTGTTTTCCGCGATGAGTGGGGTGGCCAGAGCTCACTGGAGAGTTTTTGTGCTGTCAGTGGGAAGACCAAAGGCTTGTTCTGATTTTGTGTTCTGCACTGAAGGCACAGAAAATCTCTGTTCTTACAGGGTCGTCAGCACAGGTGTGTCTACCCTGGTGTTACACACGCTCATAGGTCACGGTAACCACTTTTCATCAGATGGGCCGTGAGGTTGTCTGCCACCTAAGTTGAATACCACAGGCGAAGCTGGGGCGGTTCAGTTAGTAACTAATATAGACTGTTACTGATCCGCAGGTGATCACTGGCACAAGCGTCGTAAGATCCTAACGCCTACCTTCCACTTCAACATCCTGAAGAGCTTCGCCACAGTTATGGAAGAGAGGAGTAAAGACCTCGTGAACCTGTTGAAGGAGAAGAAGGGGGCTGAGGTGGACGTGTTGCCTGTCATTTATTTATTTATTTATTATTTACAAACAATACAAGCTAACAGTGTAACACCAAAGCGCTTATAATGTTATACTACTTACTAACTAACTTAAGCTACTAGGTACATGCAAGTAATAAAATATGAATAATAATACAATTGCTAAGCCACTACTGATTTGCCATTTATGATGCACATCTCATGAGGGTGCATTCAGGTACGTTAAGACGTTTCTCATCATTTGATGTATATTGTCGGAGAATACATCGACATCAGGGTTAGATTGCAGTAGACCATTTATTAATTCCACAGCCCTTGCGGTGGGGCAAGTGGTGGCGGTCATCAGTGATTATACTCTTTCTAATATCTGTGGTAAGATTTTAAACCTATACGCGACAGGTTAGCGAACGTACCCATATTATGTGACCTTATGAGGTACAGGTACAGGTTCTGCGGAGATAGGACACGGCGGTATTTCCGCCCAATTGAGCAGTCCGACTGGGGAAGTACCTCCTCCCTACAGAATACCGCGGTTATAATAACTTCGTGTTGTGTTCCCAGCGGTGAGTAGGGTATCCAGAGCTCACTGGAGAATTTGTGCTGTCAGTGGGAAGACTAAAGGCTTGTCCTGCTTTGTCCTCTACACCAACGGCACAGAAACTCTGTGCTTACAGGGTCGGTAGCGCGAGTGTGGTTTCTCTGGTGTTACACACGTCCTTAGGCAATGGTAACCACTTTCCATCACGTGGGCCGTGCGCTTGTATGCCACCTAAGTGGTATAAAAAAGAAACAGGAGAAATCTTTGGACTATCATTATTTTAATCATGCAGTAAAATCGAAATTTTACCGCGGATTCAGCTGCCAAGATAGTTCGATAGTTCGAAGCGTCCTAACAGTATGTGCCTGCTGCACACGCTCACCGAGTACCCGGCATGAGAGACGCCGAAGCGGGAGCTAGTGATGGCCTTGTAGTTTTAGTAATTAAAGCAAAGTATGTATTTTCTCTTTCTCAGAAACGGCAATGGGTACAAAACTAGATACAGATCAATCAGCTGCTACAATAGAATATAAGGATGCAATACAAAATATTGGCCTGCACTTTGTATATCGACTTACCAAGTATTGGTTATGGCCTGAAATCATATACAAAAATACTCCGACAGGAAAAAAGTTCTACAGAATTCTTGATACAGTCTGTACTTTTGCTGACAATGTAATTAGGGATAAGAAAGCTCAAAGAATAGAAAATAAGATTGAGGAAATGACAGATGATGTAGATGTAGGTACAAAGAGGAGACTAGCGATGCTGGATCTCTTGCTCGAAGCTGAAGCCAAAGGTGAGATCGACATCGCTGGGATCAGAGATGAAGTTAATACGTTCATGTTTGAGGTGAGCTTAATTTTTTTTTTATACCACTTAGGTGGCAGACAAACACACGACTCATCTGATGGAAAGAAGTGACCTAGGGGCGTGTGCAAAACCAAGGGAGTCACACTCGCGCTGCCAACCCTGTTAGCTCAGAGAGTTTCTAAGACTATAACATACATACATACATATAATCACGCCTTTATCCCTGGAGGGTTAGGCAGAGGTGAATTAACAACCACATTTCACTAATAATTGTATTCGGTCCCACGTAATAGGGGGTGAGCCTATTGCCGTATTCCGGGCACAATTGTTGACTCGAGTCATGCATTTGAAGCTGAATCTGGGCTGTATATATATGTCTGATGTTAAACAGCCCTATCCCTTAGTCGCCTTGTACGACACCGCATGGGAAGAGAAAGGGTGGCCCTAATTCTACTCTGCCGGAAACCACGCGCCATTTATAAGTAATATATAAGACTATAAAAAAACATCAAATTGATTAAGATATTTTTTCTTTATCTTAATAGATTTGAATATTTAGCATAATAAATGCTTTAAAATGTCATTCAATAGTTTGAGCGGAGTCATCAAAAATCAATATTTAAAAATAATCACAACATCATTCATTGGTTCCGATAGTTCGTTTGAATATCGGTAGATGGCTCTCAACCGTCGCCGTAAGACGGATATAAACACCTCAACAAAGTCTAGGGAACAAGATGACCCCAATTATTTTTTTTCGTGTAAATCTTGTTTTGCAAATAACTGGCAGCGAATAAATAAAAATAGAATAAAGTAGATTACAGAGTTGTTCGAAATTTAAAAATAAATTTAAATAAGTAATGATTTTCGAATATGGAGGGAAAACTTTTAAAAGTGTTTGATTGTGCAGTTTCTCTGAGGCAAAATAAAAAATATTTTTTTTGATTGTAAATAACGTTTATTATCAATAATACGTCTTTTACGTATGATTTGTGCATTTTTGTGACTGTAGTCATCATGTCACGTCGTCATTTAAGTCGCGAAGAGATGTTAAGGGCTGTTGGTATGCTGCAAGCTGGACGAACTCAACGCGACGTAGCGGATGCTGTCAACACCCAACCAAGCGTAATTTGCAGATTATGGGCACGCTACAGGTCTACAGGGGATGTTGCCGAACGACACAGGGGACGAAATAGGGTTACTACCCCGCGACAAGATCGTTTCTTGCAAAATTCCGCAAGGCGGCAACCCACGATTACTGCTCGTCAGTTGGTCGCAGGCCTCCAGTCTCAGCATCAAGTGGTTATTAGCGATCAAACTGTCAGAAGAAGACTACACGAAGCCAATCTTTATGCTCGCAGACCGCTTAGGGTTCCAGCTCTTCGACGTGGAAATCGAGGTCGTCGCTTATTGTGGGCTAACGCACATTTACAGTGGACCGACCATCAATGGGCACGGGTTCTGTTTTCCGACGAATCTTGCTTCGGTTTTCATCCTGATTCGAGAAGAGTGCGTATATGGCGAGTTCCTGGACGTCGGAGTCGTCTCCAGAATCCGCAAGAAGTTCATCCTTACCAAGGTGGAACAATCATGGTATGGGCTGGAATTCGCCTTGGTGGAAGGACCGACCTCGTTTGGATACGGGGCAATTTGAATGCAAACCAATACATTCAGGAGGTTATACACCCCATGGTAATCCCTCATCGACAGCAGTTTGGTCAAGATTTTATGTTCATAGATAATGCACGGTCACACACCGCGAGGGTAGTGGTCAATGCGTTAAGCGAGCACAATATGACGACGTTGGAATGGCCTGCTCAGTCTGCCGACCTCAATCCCATAGAGCATGCCTGGGATTTGCTTGGGAGAAGAGCTTTCAGTGATTCTTTGGAAAATCTGAACACTGAAGAACAACTTTTTTTACACCTTCGCAGTGTATGGAGCCATATTCCACAGACGATGATTGACAATCTCATACTAAGTATGCCACGCCGTTGTCGAGCTGTTGCTAATGCTTTAGGAGCTCCTACAGATTATTAAAAACGTTTAAAGTACGGTTAATTACTGTATTTCTTACTACCTCGTTATTTTTGTGCCTAATCATAGAAGGTTGTAATACTCAATATTGGCACTATTCAATTCTTTCTTAAAAAAAAAAAAAAATTGGTATGAAAGTGTTTTTATTAAAATTAAAATTAAAAACGGTATAAAAATACCCTTCTATTGATATAAAACACTCACTATTACAAGAAAGGGTTTTTAAATAAAAACTAGAAATGTCCTTGTTCCCTAGACTTTGTTGATGTGTGTATATACATAAACTCACGCCTATATCCCCGATGGGGTAGGCAGAGGTGCTAGCACCCACATTTCGCCAGTTTATGTTTAGGTCCCAATGTAATAATAGGTGGCGAGCCTATTGTCATTACCCGGGCACTTATAAACCTGCGATAAATACAAGCCGGGGTGTGCGTGTTTGTTAGGGCGGATGTTTGCTGTCGCCGTTTGCGCTGCCTAGAGGATCCATCCTTCTCCGTCCTTTGGGTACACGTAGACCATGGCCCTACGAGTCAGATCTATGTGTGCCTCTACCGTTCCCATACAGGAGATGCTGAGACAACTCGACTCTTTGAATATCTGAGTCAGGCGGCAGATGATGCGCAGGAGCGATTTCCAAATGCCGAAATGGTATTTTTGGGGGATTTTAACGCCCACCACGAGATCTGGTTGGGCTCCTCCAAAACAGACCATGCGGGAAGAGCCGCCCACGCATTTGCTCTGGCGCACGGCCTGACCCAATTGGTGCACGAGGTCACTAGGATACCAAGAAGGTCGGGCCTAGCACCTTCTCTGCTAGACCTTCTGCTGACGAGTGATCCGGACCGGTACAGTGTATCGGTGCGAGCCGCTTTAGGCAACTCCGACCACTGCCTGGTCTGTTCCACGGTGCCTATTATAGCGCCCCCACGACCCGTGCAGGGGAAGCGGCGTCTCTGGCACTACTCGTCAGCGGACTGGGATGGACTTCGTGACTATTTTGCGTCCATCCCGTGGGTTGAGCGCTGCTTTGACGGTAAGAACCCATCGGATTGTGCTACTGCTGTCGCCGATGAGATCGGTCTGGGTATGGAATACTATATCTCATACACCGATGTCACCGGTGACCGTGGGGTGCGCCCTTGGTTCGGGCGCGAGTGCGCGGAAGCTGTTGAACAAAAACAGTCTGCGTACCGCGCTTGGGTAAGGGCGCGCGCCACGCACCATCCCAATCTGGGCCACTTCAAGGCGGCGTACAACAGAGCCACAAAGGTCTGTAGAAGGGCCTACGTCAGAGCGGATGCCCTGCGCATAGCGCGGCTTGGTCAAGAGTTAGTGATGCATCCCACGGGAAGCCGTGGCTACTGGCGACTGGCTAAAGCCGTGCAAGCCAACTTCTGTCAGCCTTCGCTGCCTCCGCTGCGTAACCCTGATGGATACCTGGCCCATGAGCCGCAAGAGAAGGCAAATCTGCTGGCTAATCTCTTTGCGGCCAACTCCCGAATCGATGATTGTGGTACGCAGCCACCAACACTACCCGACAGTGACCACGCGATGCCTGATATCCATATCAGGCAACGCGATGTCCGTGCAGTGCTGCAATCACTCGATGTCCGGAAAGCCAGTGGTCCAGATGGTATTCCAGCGGTAGTTTTGAAAAAATGTGCAGCGGAGTTGTCTCCAATGCTTACGCGCCTGTACCGGCTATCCTACAGTTCGGGTACAGTGCCTTTGCCTTGGAAAGAGGCGAATGTTCAGCCGATTCCCAAGAAGGGGGATCGCTCGGAGCCAGCCAACTATCGACCCATAGCCGTCACCTCAGTGCTGTGCAAAGTGTTCGAGCACATAATTAACAAACAGCTCATGCGGCACCTAGAGGATCACTCCTTAATTAATGACCGGCAATATGGCTTCAGACCGAAACGGTCAACGGGTGATCTTCTAGCATACGTTACCCATCTTTGGGGTGAGGCTATGGACAAGCACGGCGAGTCACTGGCAATTAGTCTTGACATCGCCAAAGCTTTCGATAGAGTCTGGCACAAATCGCTTCTTTCCAAGCTACCTGCCTTTGGTCTGCCTTCTAGGCTGTGCAACTGGGTTGCTAGCTTCCTGCAGGGGCGCCGTATTCGCGTCCTTTGTGACGGACGAGCTTCGGAGTTTCTGCAGGTTAATGCTGGCGTGCCCCAGGGGTCCGTCTTATCACCCACTCTCTTTCTTCTGCATATCAACGACATGCTGTCTACCGGCAATGTTCATTGTTATGCAGACGATAGCACTTTACATGGGAGTTATCATGGACATCCTGCGGCCAAGCAGTCAGATATCGCAGAGAAAAGGCAGCTTCTTGTCACTGAGCTTGACGGGATCCTGAATCACATTTCTCAATGGGGCTCTGAGAACCTGGTTGAGTTCAATGCCAAGAAGACGCAGGCATGTGCGTTTACAGCAAAAGTATCTTCTTTCCTTCCCCTCCCCACTCTTCAGAGCACGCCACTGCCACTGCAGGACAATCTCAATATCCTAGGTATGGATGTTCGCTGCAACCTGAATAACAAAAACTACATCGAAAGCATCATCAAAACAGCCTCACGAAAACTCGGAGTCCTGAACAGAGTGAGACGATTTTTCACACCGGAGCAGCGGTGTCTTCTATACAAGACACAAATTCGCTCCTGTGTGGAGTACTGCTCGCATCTCTGGGATGGTTCAGCAAAGTACTTACTAGATGCTCTCGACAGGTTGCAGCGACGTGCGGTCCGCATCATTGGGAATCCCGAGATCACGAACACCCTAGAACCTTTACAGCTGCGTAGAGATGTTGCGTCCATGGCTGTATTTTACCGTCTGTACCATGGGGAGTGTTCTGATGAGCTCTTTCTTTTTCTCCAATTAGTCCCACCCTCCCCTTTCCTACACAGGACAACACGTGCAGGTCTTAGATGTCATCCGCACACGGTGCAAAACATCCGATCAAGAACCAAGCGGTTCGGAGACTCTTTCCTCTGTCGCACCATCAAGGCCTGGAATTCATTACCAGCTCACGTGTTTCCTTCTTCCTACAGTCCCGGGTCCTTTAAGCGGGGCGTGAAAAAGCATATGATAAGGCCGTCAAGCTGAGTGTCACCATTATCACACGGTATGTGTAAGTAATGGTGACCCTCTTTTCTGGGACTTTGCCTTCAGCTTACCATCAGGCAAGGCGAAGTCCAATTGACGTGTCCTATATAAAAAAAAAAAAACACATAACTTCGAAAAGCATCGAAAAGTCATTGGTGTGTGCCATGGTAAAACTTGGGATCGAACCCGAGACCTCGTCTTAGCAGTCCATTACCCATACTACTAGGCTACCGCGGATATATATTTAGAAGAATTTGGATGATTACAGGCGAAGGTTCTGTGGCTTAGTGGTCAGAGCATTCCCCCTGTAAGGGAAACATCGCGGGTTCAAATCCCGCGTGAACCAGTTCAATTTTTTATATAACATCATTGTTTATAACGTCGAGAGCTGCTTGTTTTGAGAATCCAGAATTCATTTATTCGGTTGGGGTGCCAGATATATGTCTCTAGCAATCTCACCTCTGGCAACCTGCGATCTACAGACGCCATACGTTTTAGTTTCACACACGGCTTCTTCGGCTTGGCGTCCGTGTGTCACTGCCCAATCGGACTCCAGTTAAAAACCAGCGATAGATTTCTACCTGGCTCATGCTGAACTCGATACCCATTTGGTGCATTTGTGTGTTTCACTGATTGCGCGTTTGTTGCGTTTGGAGTTTGAAAGCATGTTTATTATTAATGCAATACTATCTACCGTCTTGTACATGTTATAATAACAGCTATAATTGCAAAAACATGTAATTGGCCATTTTATGTTATAATTGTTTTTAATCTGTATTCTAAGTGTAAGTTTTTCAGAAAGAATAAAATAAATGTGTGAACATGCTTCCAGTACTGCCAATGATATTGTTGTTTATTGTGTAATTTCCTGTATGTGTGACACTTAGCACTAAATAAATGTTTCTTTCTTTCTAGTCGGTTAGAGTCCGACATATCCACATTGCCGGCTCCGGTGAGAGGTGTATCCGGCGCAATTTGCACAATTAATATACTGCGTGCATTGATGTGCACAACTGTACAAAGAATTACTTTAAAATTATATATTTCGCCATATTAAGCATTCATAAGATCTAAATGTGTTTAAGGCCGACCAAAAAATACATTCCTGAACAATTAAAGATTAAAATAAGGAAACAAAAACGTATAATTTTTGTAATAATGTTTTTTTTTAATGAATTTATTTTAGTGGTAATTAAAACTCTATGTACCTGTTTCCCAAAAATTGCTTAAACGTAATAGTAGGCTTTTTGGGCAGTTTTTATACAGTTGTCTGTTATTAGGTACAGGCCAAGATCTACCTCACTTTTAAGATCATATTTGAGCATCTAAGTCTAATTTAACAAAATGAAATAAATATATTTGATTTTTTTTTGATTTTTTTGACGTTACCTCTGTTAACAAAACTAAAAAGTACCTACATATTATACAAATATACACAGTTAAAAGAACAGAAAGAAACAATGAAATGTATTTATTTACAGTTAAATACATGTTTTGTTTCTTACTTTGTTTTTTTTATACAACTTCTGTGGCAGACAAGCACACGGCCCACCTGATGGAAAGTGGTTACCATGACCTATGAACGTGTGTAACACCAGTGGAGTCACATCCGTGCTGCCGACCTTGTAAGAACAGAGATTTTGTGCCGTCAGTGTAGAGGACAAAGCAGAACAAGCCTTTGTTCGTCCCACTGACAGCACAATGTGCATGCATCATTTCATACAATTTCATTTTCAAATTGAATTCGGATTTCTGAAGTCTACCGTACAGTCAGAATCAGATCGACCTTGACTAGCAATCACCCAAACAGATCCTCGATTCCACTAAAGCGAAACCACTGTCACAAACACTGCAAAAAATGGTATCCAATTTTAGACTGTTAGATATGCTTAAAGTCCAAAATCAAATAAAAATAGTTTCCAGTCACCTGCGCAATTGCTGACCTGAATGAAGCGACGGAAGGTGCGGTCAATGTCACTGAATTTTGGGCTGGGCGCATTTAGCTTCTTTTTTTATAATTGTTGCCATTGACTCGAGGAAGAAGAACAAGAAGCAGTGTGCGTAATATGCTAGTGGTTTGGCTTTAGCAGAATGAGGCCCTGAAGGTGTGTACTGAATATCAGAACAATCACTCAATAAGAAGAGGGGAAAACGAAGGTATTAAGATTATTTTGAGTACTTTGCTAGTCAAGATAGGACTAATGCTGACTTTTTTTTTCGAGCGCAAAATCCCCACGGGTTCCCTCCACCGGAGCCGGTGGAAGAGGTTATGTCGGACTCGAACCGACCAAAACGCACGCCGCCTGTGGGTTGTTTTTGGTTGCCGAAGGTGAGGTTGACAGGCATATCCTTCGCACCCCGGCCGACCTAGGTTTGTCTCTCACGATCTGGCCCTCTCCTCGGGTGTGGGGACTACATAGTCCAGGCGACTCCACCAGTTACCCCGGACGGAGGTCATTCATCGGGACTGATGCTGATTGTAAATTCATAGTAGTGAAAAATTTAACTATTTTCCCAGGGCCACGACACTACATCACTCGCAATTACTTACGGTTTGATGTTACTAGCAGACCATGAAGATATACAGGTATAAAAAACTCATTTACAATTTTATAAAATACCCGCATAGCATGTCTTGTTTTTTTCTTTCATCCACATTCGTAACTGAACTTTCTTAACTAGTTACGAACAAGGAATTTTAAAGTAAAAATTATTTACGCACTCTTGACTTGGGAAGTAAGCTGGTGAAGTGCGTGATGAGAGCGTTACAAAAAGTGTGATCAGATGAGGCGAAGATAGAGAGGGAGATATAAGTTAGTGAGTTATATTTCGTATATTATTGTAGGGTCAAGTGTGTGAGAAAGAGAGGTGCGTGTATACATTTTTTTCTCTTTCATTTATAGCCAGATACGATGGAGCTGAAGAAGTTTTACATCAGTCGTGTGGGTTAAATCACACTCGCTTTTTTCTCGTTAGATATTTTATTATTTACTTTAAGGTGTTTTTATTTAGAAATTAAATATTACAATAGTTATTTAAACTATCATGGTGACTCACATTACTATTAAAGTAATCGGTATATTTACCATGTTGTACTGTTCTGAGTTCCTACGTGATCATGGCGCTTACAACAGCGCCGAAATATCGGAAATTCAGAACAATACAAAATCAAACACCAAGAACAACAACATCAAACAACAAGAACAACAACAAAATATGACGATAATTTTAATACTCATTACAATAGTTTACATAGCGCAGAAAACAGAATTGATTTTCCGTTTTTGTAACTGGTTTTTATAACCTTGTGTGTATCTATTCTGAACTCAAAACAAGTCGTATTCATTAGTTGCTTACCTTCTAGGAGCGTATCTTCTGGGAACTTCAGGGCATCCTGAATAACTCTGACCGATCTCCTTCATTGTCCGACCTGGCTGACATGAAGTATATGGAAGCTGTCATCAAGGAGGTCCTTAGATTGTACCCCAGTGCCCCATTTATTGGTCGTCAGATCGAAGAAGATTTCATGCTAGGTAAATATAAAGTGGGTAAGCCTCCTAAACCCGGGAAGAGGGAGAAACAGTCAATTAGTGAGTGCACCGGCTTGGATATGAGCAATGCCGTCTTTACCATAGAGGCACACGGGACACGTGCCCAGGGGTCCCCACAGGCCCACGAACGACCGACATTTTCTCTTCCACAAACTCGAAACATTTTTATTGGATGCAGTTTTCTCACAGAAAAAAATACAGTCCAATGAATGATCATTTAAAAAACTACGAAAATCGTAGTAAAGGATCGTATATCATACTTATGCAAATATTTGCAAAGAAACTATAAGAAGGGGTCTATTCGTAAGAATACTTTTTGATCAATATTAAAACAAATTATTTATAAAAATAATTATCTGCGCCTGTCGACACTGTTTTTCATATTTTATCACACCTAAAAATTTAAATAGTATGGTAGGTATGACTTTACAATACAATACAATGACTAACCCGCAGGTATTGGAAGCATTGAGGCTGCGTGTTCCTAACACCAGGCTGCGGCTGGCGCCAAGGGAGCAGACATTTAAGGTTCCGGTACCCCGGACGAACTTATTGAAGCATGCTCCTTACGTGCGAGCCCTGATTATTTTAAATAGCATAGCACAGAACGTAGATATATTTTGTTGTTCATTGGCGGAATTTGAGCGGGTGACACTCCAATGTTTAGAGTCACGAAGTTATTAATGTTGCCTACTATAAGTTAATAAATATTACAAGTATTATAGATAAGTAATAATTATGTACTACATTGTTGTCTTGGATACAATCTGTAAAAACATTGTATGGTTATATTATAATAAATAAAAAAAAAATAGATCACTCACTTCGATTAGGATGTGAAAAGCATCTAATGGGGTTGTCAAGCAAAAATCCATATTCAAACTCAAACAGAGCCTTTTTCCAAATCAGTTTTCCGTAAGCTTCACAACCCATTCGCGAAGTATTGCATTAAGATCAGTTGTCAAACTTTTTAGATCTTCAACTACCGTAACGATTGTTTGACAAACGAGATTGTCAGTTCAACACGCTCTCTGAAGTACGGCAATATCCAGATAAGGCACTAAGTGGGAATGAAACCAGCGCTCCGTGCGTAGCAATCAAATCCACTACCGCCACACCACAGAGGTGCACACAGCCACATCAAAATACATCATATTAATGAGACACATAAAAAAGTCATTGTTGATTCCAGATGACGTGCTGGTGAAGAAAGGCACTATAGCCGGCCTCCACCTCCACCAACTCCATCATCGCGAGGATATGTTCCCTGATGCAGAAGCGTTCAAGCCTGAGCGGTTTCTTCCCGGGAGCGAGCTGAAGCATCCTTTCTCCTACGTGCCTTTCAGTGCTGGGCCGAGGAATTGTATCGGTTGGTACTTATTTTTATATAAGGTTTTGGATAGAGCTGAGGGCTTCTATCCGATGACTAGGCAAAATATCTGTATTCGTTTCCGTACCACACGGACTCAAACTGAGTAAAACCGCCTGTCATCTCGGGTCTCCTGTGCCAGGTTGCAACGTAGCTCCATAAGGCACTTCGCACCCCAACTGACATTGGGCTATCTCCGGCTTCGAGAAGGCCTACGGTTAGTAGTTACCTATTTATGTAGTTGGAGAAATCTGAGGAGGATTTTACAATAAATATGTATTTGTGCTATACACACCCTTATCTCTAGTTTGGAGCCTATCACGGAAACACCCGTACGACCTTAGACCTTTTTGGGCCTTCTTCAAAATATATTTATTTATTTATTTATTTATTTTTTAACTTTATGCACAGTTTATTGTACAAAGGCGGACTTAATGCCAAAGGCATTATCTGACAGTCTACCTTAGGGTGATGCAGAGATGCGTTGAGGTAGGTGCAGGCAAAAAATTAACCATTATCAACGATAAGGAATTACTCAAATTTGTTCACAATAATGATATATACATATAAATATATATACATATACTATACATACACAACCATAATACATTTACACAAACATTTACATAAACTACTTATATACTCATATTATACATGGTATGTACTTACATATAATCAAGCATAGATACACAATCATAACATATAATAATCCATTTATATCCATTATGACGACTAGGAGCCACTGTAGAGCTGACGTACCTTGTACTTGAATGAGGCACGGTTGGTGGTCATCCTGATTTCGAGAGGAAGCGCATTCCAGAGGAGGACAGCTTGCACGAGGAAAGAAGAATGAACTAGACCAGAACTATGAGTGGGACAGTGCAGAAGAAGGTTGTTAGCTGATCGGAGATTTTTGTTGTGATGAGAGCCAAGTAACTGAACATGAGTTGATAAGTAAGTGGGAATATTAGGGGATCTTAAAATAGTATGGATCATCGTATGGAGTAATCTAAATGCACCCGTTGATCTATGACCTCTTTTTATGTATTTTTTTGACCTCATAAATCAAAAACTACTAGGTTGGACCTCCTTTTTGGTAACTTTTGGATCTTCAAAAAGTTGTGTAATTTTGGTCCGTATTCACAGATATTTTAACGATTCGAAATCAATAACAAACGAATTCTATTTTCTGTATCTACAGGTCAACGTTTCGCCATGCAGGAGTTAAAGATAACATTCTGCGAGATCATACGCAACTTCAAGCTGGTGCCGAAGGTGAAGGGAGCCAGGCCGAAGCTCATCACCGACATGGTGCTGAGGCCCGCTGATCCTATCTATATTAAGTTTATACCGCGGCAATAGAAACAAGTGTTGTGCTTAGAAAATCGTAAAACAAATCAAAAACAGAAACACTAAGTTTCGGTTTTTGATTTGCCTTATGAAATAAACCGTTATCCGACACTATATAGATTAATTCCTATCCCTCTCCCTCGCCCAAAATCCTTAAAGCACGTCAAATGTAGTAGCGCTATGAAATGAAATAAAGCAGTATTATTTATCTTTTTTTTATACCACTTATGTGGCAGACAAGCACACGGCCCACCTGATGGAAGGTGGTTACCGTGGCCTATGGACGTGTGTAATACCAGAGAAGTAAGCACAGAATCTCTGTGCCGTCAGTGTAGAGGATAAAGCAGGACAAGCCTTTAGTCATCCCACTGACAGCACATATTCTCCAGTGATCTTAAAAACACAGAATACTTATATCTATCTATCTATATCTTTTATCTAAACATATAATAAATCTGTAACCGATCGGTGTCTGAAAATGAAAAGGATACAAGAAAAACTTCGATTGGGGTCTTTTTCTTGGGTCTTTGAATAGAAGTCAAAACAATGTTTGTTGGAATTCTTGTCTGTTTGACTGTTTGTTTATCTGTCTGTGCTTATAGGGTCGGCAGTGCGAGTTTGACTCTTCTGGTATTACACACGTCCATAGGCCACGGTAACCACTTTCCATCAGGTGGGCCGTGTGCTTGCTGCCACCTAAGTGGTATAAAAAAAAATCGTCCCACGCACGCTCAAGCTGTGCAATGAACTACATTTTTGGTTTTGGTGGAGGTTTTTAGAAGCTTCTGCAATATGGAGTTCTTCAAAAGGGACATAAGAAGGTTCTTACAGCGTCGGTAGCACGAGTGTGACGCCGTCTAGATACCGTTGTGTAGAATATCTTGGAATATTAATTTATTTAATATGTGAATTCTGTTCCCGTTCGCTCTCGTGGTAATTTGTTCCTGTTCCCATGACCCATGAGGACTTAGATTAGGAACGTCCGTTTTTATTTATAAGAAGAAGATTATTTATCGATTAACATCGAAATCTATCGAATCTGTTCTCGCTGACACACTGGTCGCACATCATTTCTTTAGTAACAGAGTTGTTCACAATTGTAACTTACTGCCATGTATAACGTTATTGCTGCAACCACAATAAACGGATTTAAAAATAGACTTGACTCTATATTAGAACGAACTATATATATATATATATATATATATATATATATATATCAAACTGGCTACGACTAGGCAACACAGAGCTCAACAAAGTGACAGACAGTTAAGGCTTCAATAGAGAGACTATATATTTTATTACTAAATGTGGACACATCACTTTGCAGCTGCGTGTTCATAAATATATAAATAATTTGTTGTTAAATCAGTTCAGGAGCTATACGAACCCGCAATCTTTCCCTTACAGGGAAAATGCTCAAACTACTGAGCCATCGAACTTAACCTGAAGTCATCCAAATCTTCCTATATATATCCGTCTTACAGTTCAAAATTTTTCCTATCTTAATAGATTTAAATAGTAAGCATGCTAAATGCTTTAAAATTTTATTCAAAAGATTATTTACCTTACACTCGCAGAAGTGTGGAAGGCAACAGAAATATAACACAAAGTTACTAAAGACATAAGTTGTAGTATTAAGGTCTTAGTTGTTGGAGCGGAGTTCAAAGAAGTTCACAACGTACGATCGGTCAGGATCGTGCCTCACTCAGAGTTTTGTGAACAGTCAACAATATTTTGAGATCCTATCCTTTCTAGGTTTATCTGATATAAATTCCTTATTTTAAAAATTAAACAATATATTTTTTACCCACGTTGCTCTGTATTATTACGTAATACGTAGTAATTCGAATAATAAATAAATAAATGTTCTACAACATTCTACACAACGGTATCTAGACCCATGGTTATCATAGCTTTACTAGCTTGTGTTATGGAATCTAGAATGCGGATAAACATACTTAGTTTTTTTTTGTAAATACATATCTATTATACATAGAAATACCGAGACCAATGTAAATTCATGCATACAACTATTTGCACTGAGCGGGAATCGAACTTGTGCTTTATAATCCGCAATATATTTTGATTGTGTTGATTTAGTAGAAGTTTGATTTTTTTACAGCCTAAAGGCATTGCGCAGACCTCAGTATTTGTTATGAATTTCAACCTTATGCGTTCACGCATTCCTGACTACAAACAGACAGAACCGTATGGCACAGAACCCTAATATAATTCAAAAATAAATCTCTTTTATGATGCATAATTGTAACCTGGCGTAAGTTGAACATAGGAGACGAAAAAGCTGATTTAGTTTTAGTTGTTGCCTGTAACTATGTAACTCCGTTCGTGAGGACCCTCAGGAACCTATTCTTGGCATGAAAAATAGCATGACGTATGTTTTACTTCAGACTATAAACTATCCTTACCAAATTTCAATGAAATTCGTTCAGCCGTTTGACAGTTATTGAATAACAAACATTCAAACAAATATAAAAATGAATCGCTGAATATGTTGCTAAGCGCAAATCGCGAGAGCAGCTGAACCGATTTTGCAAATTCGTTTTTTAAAATATTCCTTGAAGTACGAGGATAGTTCAGACGAGGAGAATTTTTTTTTAAATTGCCTATAAAGGTCTAAAAACCACACTTTTATATACAGTATCCCATACAAAAGATTCGTAATAATACTTAAAAGTCAATTTGAACTTTAATACCATACCATGAAGTTTAAGTGTTAGTGGAAAGGTTCCGGGAAGGAAAAACAATTCTGTCAGTCTGTCTGTCTGTACGTAACGCTTTATCGCCTGAACTGCGGAACCGATTTTGTTGAAATTTAGTATAGGGGTAGATTAGACCTTAAGAAAGGATATAGGGTATGTTTTGTCGCGATAATTAACATCCACGAGTGCGGAGCCGCGGGCAGCAGCTAGTTACTTATAAAATTAAGTAGGGTTAGAAAAAATGTATAGGTATTAATAGCCCTCAATAAACTGGCAGTCTAATTTGCTCAGCACAACAAAAACACAATATAAACGCAAAGCTTAAGGACGAGATAAATTGATGAATAACTTGTAAGTATTGGACAAATATGCATTCAAATGTTTATAGGGGCGATATACAAAAGAGTCCAGACATTTATTCATGAAGGGATAAACATAAAGGATCCTTCATCGCGCAAACGAAATATTCACAACAGTTCAGTATATATACAACATTTTGTTTGGTTCTATCGGGGGTCCTTCACCTTGTGGGAAGCCAGTTCTCGCCAATCTGGTCTAACTTGGCTGTCATTCAGTTTCCCGGACCGAGAGACACCACATGTCGCTAAAGCCAAATCAAGCAGTCACCCTTCACACCTCAATAATGAAAGATGAATTATATACGTAAGTAAATAGTAGTATGTATTATATCTATAACTATATAATATATATCAGAGTATAAATAATAATATAAAATAAATAATATATGTACACCGGAAGCTGCGTCAATATATATCTATTTATCTAACTCACTCCATCCCATGGTTGCCTGGTAGAGATTGCCTTGTGCAATAATGCCGCCATTTGTTACGCCACAAAACTGTACCAAATGTTGTCTTTCTGTATCCATTCTCTGTGTACATACAATAAAGAGATATATTATTATTATTATTAATCTTGTGGTTGACTTGACCCCCTTTTACCTAACTGCAATTAAGGGAGGATTATATTTTGTCCTGTACGTATGTAAAGTCATCAAAGGACTGAAGGATTGTTGTGTGCTAGTGTAACCCCTCGTTCACACCACGAAACAAGTTGTAAAACAAGTTGTAAACTTGTCTATTAAAAACTTGTTGAAGACTTTTTTATACTACTTAGGTGGCAGACAAGCACACGGCCCACCTGATGGAAAGAGGTCACTGTGGCCGATGGACGCGTGCAAAACCAAGAGAATCACACTCGCGCTGCCAACCCTGTAAGCATTGAGAGTTCTGTGCCGTCAGTGTAAAAGACAAAGCAAGACAAGCTTTTGATCTTTCCACTGACAGCACAAAAACCCTCCAGTGAGCTCTGGCTACCTTACTCACCGCCGGGAACACAACACGAGGTTATTATGGCCACGGTATTCTGTAGGGCGGAGGTAATTCCTCAGTCGGACTGCTCGATTGGACGTAAATACCGTCGTGTCCTACCTCAAGACTTGTAGAAGACAAACCAAAACACAAAACTTGTTTTATACATGTATCTCAGATACTTTTTCGTTCACATAGGACGTATAGTCAACAAGTTGTAAACAAGTATAAAACATATTAGCGTTCACACTTTAGCCTGTGACATATTGCAACTTGTCAAATACATGTTTTATACTTAGATGTAAACGAGGGCACAGATAATATAACACTAACGAGAGGTAAGAGAGCACGCTAGCGTATAAGTACACAATACACGTGGAGTAGATACCGTATATAGCCGCGAGAAGTTTACTGTGGCAAGGATCTAAATAATAATAGTAACAATCATTTAATCTCAGACGTCGGTCCATATGTGTTAGTAATAATGATCTTATAACTATGTTAGTACTACATTAAACACAAAATACAAAATTAAGAACTGTGTACAAAATTAAGAATTACAAAATTAAAAAAGACTCTACTATTTTTTACCGCGGTAGCCTAGTGGTATGGGTAATGGACTGCTGAGACGAGGTCTCGAGTTCGATCCCAGGTTTTACCATAGCACACAAATGACTTTTCGATGCTTTTCGAAGTTATGTGTGTATTTATCGCAGGTTTATAAGTGCACGGTTAATGGCAATAGGCTCGCCACATTGGGACCTAAACATGAATTGGCGAAATGTGGGTGCTAGCACCTCTGCCTACCCCTTCGGGGATATAGGCGTGTGTTTATGTTATGTTATGTTATTTTTTGCCAAGTTATCCTAGCCTACTAATATTAAAAATATGTGAAATTTTGTAGAGATATTTGGATATTTGTTATTTAATCACGCTAAAATTGGTATAGGGATAGATTTAGACTAAGTAGACTTAGTAGATGTTTGTAAATAGACCAAAAAAATGACCACTGAGTTTCTTGCCGGGGTTTCGAACTGGTGGTCCATTTGCTAAACTAGACTTTCATATATCTTTTTATATTGACATTTTGTAAGTACCGATTTAATGGTCTATGCAGAATAAATGATTTTTGGTTTTAATGAAATAAAACATAGGTTACCTACTTACTTTTAATCCTGGGAAAATCTATTAGTATTTGAGTATTTTAATCTGTACTCAAAGGTAGACGTTTGGCTTAATTTTATTTGAACTTGAGGATACATAAGTAATACAATATATTAAGAAGCTACTTTAGCTACTTATGTCAAGATCTTCACTCAAGTAACAAATTAATTTGTAATTCGACTTTGAATTTGAATCACAAGATACGTTCTGTGACTTTATGAAAATGTGTCTTATGCTCATAAATTGTTTGTTACCTTTGTACTTACCACATTTTATGCAATATTGTTATTATTACTTACTAGCAGGTGAGAAAGAGAAAGAGAGAGCGATAGGGGGTAGGGAGAGAGACAATGAACTAGATTCTATTTAAAATAAACTTTATTTAATTTTTACAATACCTACCTACATAAATCAAAGTACCGCCGACCGAACTTCACAACCACGGGCTTTGCGGTCCTTATCAACAGATGTGTCAATAACACCGGACTCGCCCCTCTGACACGAGGTTCTACCCTGAAGTTGTAGCAGATTCCACTTAAAACACACGGTAACCACTTTTCATCAGGTGGGCCGTGTGCTTGTCTGCTACCTAAGTTATATAAAAAAACCACATTATTTATAAATATAATATAACCGTGTCATGTACTAAAATGAAAATAAGAAAAGTTTATAACGTTTATAAATCTACCGCCGAACGAACTTCACGACCACGGGCTCGGCGGGCCGTATCAACAGATCTGTCAATAACACTGGACTCGCCCTTCTGACACGAGGTTCTACTCTGAAGTTGTAGCAGATTCCACTTAAAACACACGGTAACCACTTTCCATCAGGTGGGCCGTGTGCTTGTCTGCTACCTAAGTTATATAAAAAAACCACATTATTTATAAATATAATATAACCGTGTCATGTACTAAAATGAAAATAAGAAAAGTTTATAACGTTTATAAATCTACCGCCGAACGAACTTCACGACCACGGGCTCGGCGGGCCGTATCAACAGATCTGTCAATAACACTGGACTCGCCCTTCTGACACGAGGTTCTACTCTGAAGTTGTAGCAGATTCCACTTAAAACACACGGTAACCACTTTCCATCAGGTGGGCCGTGTGCTTGTCTGCTACCTAAGTTATATAAAAAAACCACATTATTTATAAATATAATATAACCGTGTCATGTACTAAAATGAAAATAAGAAAAGTTTATAACGTTTATAAATCTACCGCCGAACGAACTTCACGACCACGGGCTCGGCGGGCCGTATCAACAGATCTGTCAATAACACTGGACTCGCCCTTCTGACACGAGGTTCTACTCTGAAGTTGTAGCAGATTCCACTTAAAACACACGGTAACCACTTTCCATCAGGTGGGCCGTGTGCTTGTCTGCTACCTAAGTTATATAAAAAAACCACATTATTTATAAATATAATATAACCGTGTCATGTACTAAAATGAAAATAAGAAAAGTTTATAACGTTTATAAATCTACCGCCGAACGAACTTCACGACCACGGGCTCGGCGGGCCGTATCAACAGATCTGTCAATAACACTGGACTCGCCCTTCTGACACGAGGTTCTACTCTGAAGTTGTAGCAGATTCCACTTAAAACACACGGTAACCACTTTCCATCAGGTGGGCCGTGTGCTTGTCTGCTACCTAAGTTATATAAAAAAACCACATTATTTATAAATATAATATAACCGTGTCATGTACTAAAATGAAAATAAGAAAAGTTTATAACGTTTATAAATCTACCGCCGAACGAACTTCACGACCACGGGCTCGGCGGGCCGTATCAACAGATGTGTCAATAACACTGGACTCGCCCTTCTGACACGAGGTTCTACTCTGAAGTTGCAGCAGATTCCACTTAAAACATATATGATTTAAAAATAGAATATAATCGTGTCATATTACGATATCCGTGACATTGACGACCTCCATGGGTTCGATTCCCGCTCAGTGCAAATATTTGTATGCATGAATATGTATATTTGCATTGTTCTGGGTGTTTCTATGTATAATATGTATGCATTTACAAGAAAAGTATCTAAGTATGTTTATCCGCATTCTAAAACCCATAACACAAGCTAGCTAAGCTATGCTTACCTTGGGTCTAGATAGCGTTCTGTAGAATGTCATGGATTTTTTTTTATACCACTTTGGTGGCAGACAAGCGCATGGCCCACCTGATGGAAAGTGGTTATCGAGGCCTATGGACGTGTGTAACACCAGAGAAGCTACACTCGCGCTGCCAACCCTGTAAGTACAGAGTTTCTGTGCTGTCAGTGTAGAGTACAAAGCAGGACAAGCATTTAGTCATCCAACTGACAGCACACATTCTCCAGTGAGCTCTGGCTACCCTACTCACCGCTGGGAACACAACATGAAGTTATTATAACCGCGGTATTCTGTAGGGCGGAGGTACTTCCCCAGTCGTACTGCTCAATTGGGCGGAAATATCGCCGTGTCCTACCTCCTAATAATTTATTTATATTATAGTAAAATAAAAAAAGAATAGGTTACAGCAATATTGTTACGACCGCCGTCGATATCTCGAAAACTAATAATCGAATCTTCAAGAAATAAAAACGCATTGTTAGTGACGACGAGGTACTCTACCGATTGGCATAGAAAAATCTAGAATCATCAACAAAAAGTCACAACCTACCTACGAGTACCTACACTCTCAAATATAAACAAACAGTAGGTAAATATCGAGAAACTACTCGAAGGTCAGCGACGGCGGCAAGATCAAAAGAATAGGTTTTTATCGCTCGCGAACTTTCCAGATAATTCGATCCTCCTAATTGAGAGGTATAAAAACATGCTCGCATAGCAACACGATTGATTCAGTCTTTGAGATCGATAACGAACACAGCGAACTTAAGCGACCGAAAAGAAGATTCTACCTGCGACCTGAGCAACGACTGTGGACTACTGTGAACTACTGAGCGACTGGAACTGTTGAAGAGTACTGTGTGTACTAGTGATTGAATTGTCTAGTTTGTGGTGAGCTAATAAATCTCTTCGTTGAGTAAACGGTATTTAATTGGACCCCGTGCACGTAACAATATTATAAATCTATCGCCGAACAAACTTCACGACCGTGGGCTCGGCGGGCCGTATCAACAGATCTGCCAATAACATTGGCCTCGCCCCTCTGACACGAAATTCTACTCTGAAGTTGCAGCAGATTACACTTAAAACATATATGATTTAAAAATAGAATACATAGATTACACTAAAAGTTTCCGGAACTGGCCACTTACATAAACAATATTTAAAAATTTATTACAACATTTGAAAATAGAACTCTTTAGCTGTAGAATACAGTTTGTTTCATCTGACTGTCTTTTGTTTTTACCTTGTGGCGCCATTTAAAAAATTGTGTGTCTGCATCAACATGGATTTAACTCGGGAAAATTTTCGTAGTATGATTTTCTACGATTTTAAGTGTAATTTGACGGCTCAACAGAGCATCGCTCGGCTTGAAACAGCTTTTGGCGATGAAGCTCCATGCAAGACGACTGTTTATAGCTGGTTTGCAGAATTCAAGCGTGGTCGTATCAATCTCAGTGACTCACCGCTGTGACCAACAAAAACATCGATGCTGTGCGCCGTATGATTGAAACAGACAGGCATGTGACCTACCATGAAATTCGCGCATCCTTAGAAATAGGCATGAGTCAAATACAATCAATCCTACACAAACATTTGGGTGTGAGAAAGCTGTGCTCGCGGTGGATCCCACATAACTTGATCGAGGATCAAAAAACGGACCGCGTCACTTGGTGCAGTGCCATGCTTACCAGATTCAACGAAGGTGCGTCAAATTTGGTGTGGGACATAGTAACAGGTGACGAAACATGGATTTATTGCTACGATCCCAAAAAAAACAAAGCAGCAATCGAGCGTATGGGTCTTTCAAGATGAGCCGAAACCAACCAAAGTGGCGCGCGTGAAAAGTGCATCTAAGCGGATGATTGCTTCTTTTTTTAATAAAACTGGACACGTGGCTACTGTTGCTTTAGAAAATTGTCGTACTGTGAATAGTGACTGGTACACGACCATTTGTTTGCCGGAAGTTATTGACGAACTCCGTAAAAATAACCGTAAACGCCGTATCATCCTGCACCACGACAATGCTAGTTCTCACACGGCCAGACAGACAAACGACTTTTTGAAGGCGAAAAATGTAGAACTCATGAGTCATCCTGCATACAGTCCCGACCTGGCACCTTGTGACTTTTATCTGTTCCCAAAAATTAAGAACCAATTACGCAGCCAACGATTTTCATCACCAGAAGAGGCTGTCGAGGAGTATGAAAAACACGTTTCAGAGGTCACCACAGAGGAGTGGCACAAAAGTTTTCAAAACTGGTTTGATCGAATGAAAAAGTGCATAGACGCCAAGGGAGATTATTTTGAAAAACAATAAATTAATTTTGTACCTTTAATAGTATTTTTTCATATTCATTCCGGAAACTTATAGTGCGCCCCACGTATAATCGTGTCATATAGTAAAATTTAAAAAAATAGGTTACAACACTGTTATAAGTCTACCGCCGAACGAACTTCACGACCGCGGGCTCGGCGGGCCGTATCAACAGATCTGCCAATAACGTTGGCCTCGCCCCTCTGACACGAAATTCTACTCTGAAGTTGCAGCAGATTACACTTAAAACATATATGATTTAAAAATAGAATATAATTGTGTCATATAGTAAAATTAAAAAAAATAGGTTACAACACTGTTATAAGTCTACCGCCGAACGAACTTCACGACCACGGGCTCGGCGGGCCGTATCAACAGATCTGCCAATAACGTCGGCCTCGCCCCTCTGATTTGAGGTAGCACTTTGAAGTTGCAGCAGATGCTGCTTAGGACGCACTTCATCTCCAACATTGCGAACCGTTGACCTGTGGGAGAGAAAAATATATTTTAATGTGTTCTATAATAAACAGCTTATTCCATATTTCCCCCATCTTCTTCGAATCAACCACTAGATCTGGTATATCCTTAAAAGGAACTGTTGAAATAAAAAAAAAATAGATTGTGATTTATTTTAAATACGATCTAGATAGCGCTGTGTACAATCTCCTAGAATATTTTATAAAAATGTTTACTTTAATATGAAACCGCATCACAACCACATCACAATCACGCCACGACCTCACCGTTATCGTACCGCAGCTGTATCACAACCACACCGCATCGCAACTGCATCACAACTGCAGTTTCATTGATATATTTTAAAAATTAGTTTAAAAGTAAAACCCGACTACTGATAAATCACGCTATAAAAAGTGTTAAACAAGAAAATATCAAGGATAGCCGTTGTCATATGCCACTTTTCCCTAGAATGTATTGTATTGTTATACTAAGTGGCATTTTAGTAGGTTTTGTTTTAATAAAATCGAGGATCTGTTCTCCGTCTGAGTCGTTTCACTTTTACCTATCTCAATCGTATCGTCGAAATCCTTTCATGTCTTGAAATGATTATATGTTAAAATAACTAAGTTTATAAGACCGACGAACGAAAGACTGAAGTTAAAATCCCGAATGTTAATTTGATAGAAAGTTCAAAATACCTTTGAAATACAAAGCTCTCATAATACCTGCAAGTCTAAAAACGCCACTCTGAGTAATTCTGCTAAAAACTAGTGGCTTTGTGAATTTCTAGTAGATCATGAAAATTAGTAAATTGGCCCTTCATATGAGCAGAATTACAACAATTCATTTAATAAACAGATTCTAATTTTGTGTAATTATTGCCGCTTGACAAAATATTATCTTAATACAATTCCATTAAAGTGGCCTTTTTTATGCCACTTAGGTTGCAGATAAGCACACGGCCCACCTGATGGAAAGTGGTTACCGTGGCCTATGGACGTGTGTAACACCAGAGGAGTCACACTCGCGCTGCCGAACCTGTAAGGACCTGCTGCGGTCTTGCCATGCGTCTACAATATGGGTTTCTTCAAAAGGGGCATTTAGGAGGTTTATTCAGGGTCGGCAGCGCGAGTGTGACGCCCCTGAAGAAGACGTAACCACTTCCCATCAGGTGGGCCGTGTGCTTGTCTGCCACCTAAGTGGTATATAAAAAAATACCGTGTGTCTTTGCCGTCAGTGCAGAAAACAAAGCAGATCAAGCCTTTAGTCTTCCCACTGACAGCACCAACTCTCCAGTTTGCCTTTTTAGACTTAGGTCCTGAACAATCTTTAATTGTTTTCGTATTACTTTCAAGTCACTTAAAAATCAAATGAAAAGCTCTCGGAGAAGTAAATTCTTACATTAAAAGGTATTGCGACGCATAAAAGCTAATATTAATATAATTATAAACAGCGTGGGCGGAGATTAGCGAGTGTACCCATTCATTTAATGAAAGTGGATGCACGTGTCATATTTCTTATTTCTGATAATAAACAAACTCCCACACACACGAGCTCTTTTTTTTTACGTGCGCAATATCCCCACGGATATAAATACCACCGGCTCCGGTGGGCCTCCCACCAGAGCCGGTGGAAGAGATTATGTCGGACTCGAACCAACCAAAACGCACGCCGCCTGTGAGTCGTTTTTGGTTGCCAAAGGTGAGGTTGATAGGCATATCCCTCGCACCCCGGCCGACACAGGGCCATCTCTCACGATCTGGCCTTGCTTCTCGGGTACACATACGAGCTCTAGCTAAACTCCTTTTTTTATGTAGGACACGTCAATTAGACAACGCCTTGCCCGATGGTAAGCTGAAGGTAAAACCTCAGAAAAGAGAGTCACCATTTCTCACACACATCATGTGACAATGGTGACACTCAGCTTGACGGCCTCATCATATGCTTTTTCACGCCCTGATTAAAGGATCCGGGACTGTAGGAAGAAGGAAACTACTAAAATTAAAAAGTGTCGGTAGGTTAGTGGTTCGGTCGGCCTTACGATCGAAAAGGTCCAGGGTTCAAATCGTGGCCATTACACTACCGATGTGAACCCACTTTTAGCACAAGCAATTTAGTTTAGCTGGAGGGTTTTTTTTTATATAGGACACGCCAACTTGACCTCACCTCACCTGATGGTAAGCTAAAGGCAAAGTCTCAGGAAAGAGGGTCACCATTACAAACACTAAGTGTTACAATGGTGGCACTCAGCTTGACGGCCTCATCAGATGCTTTTTCACGCCCCACTTAAAGGCCCCGGGAAACACGTGTGCTGGTAATGAATTCCAGGTCTTGGTGGTGCGGCAAAGAAAAGAGTCTCCGAACCGCTTGGTTCTTGCTTGTATATTCTGTACAGTGTGAGGGTGACATGGGTGGGATTAGTTGGAAGAGCTCATCAGAACACTCACCATGGTAGAGACGGTAAAATACAGCCAAGGAAGCAATATCTCTACGTATCTGCAAAGGCTCGAGGGTGTTTGTGACCTCAGGGTTCCCAATAATTCGGACCGCGTGTCGCTGCAACCTGTCGAGAGCATCTAGTAGATATTTCGCGGAGCCATCCCAGAGATGCGAGCAGTATTCCACGCAGGAGCGAATTTGTGTCTTATAGAGAAGACACCGCTGAAAAAACGTCTCATTTTGTTCAGGAGTCCGAGTTTCCGCGAGGCTGTTTTGATGATGCTCTCGATGTAATTTCTGTTATTCAGTTTGCAGCGAATATCCATGCCTAGGATATTGAGATTGTCCTGAAGTGGCAGTGGCGTGCTCTGAAGAGTGGGAAGGGGAAGGAAAGAAGATACCTTTGCTGTGATCGCACAAGCCTGCGTCTTCTTGGCATTGAACTCGATCATGTTCTTAGAGCCCCATTGAGAAATGTGATTCAAGATCCAGTTCAGTTCAGTGACAAGAAGCTGTCTTTTTTCCGTGATATCAGACTGTTTGGCCGCAGGTTGTCCGTGATAACTCCCGTGTAAGGTGCTATCGTCTGCATAGCAATGTATGCTGCCGGTGGACAGCATGTCGTTGATATGCAGAAGAAAGAGAGCGGGAGATAATACAGAACCCTGCGGTACGCCAGCATTTATCTGCAAGAACTCCGAAGCCCGTCCATCACAGAGGACGCGAATACGGCGCTCCTGCAGGAAACTAGCAATCCAGTTGCACAGTCTGGGAGGCAGACCAAAGGCTGGTAGCTTGGAGAGAAGCGATTTGTGCCAGACTCTATCGAAAGCTTTGGCGATATCAAGACTAATTGCCAGTGACTCGCCGTGCTTGTTCATAGCATCACTCCAAAGATGGGTAACGTATGCTAGAAGATCACCCGTTGACCGTTTCGGCCTGAAGCCATATTGCCGGTCATTAATTAAGGAGTGATCCTCTAGGTGACGCATGAGCTGTTTGTTAATGATGTGCTCGATGACCTTGCACAGCACTGAGGTGACGGCTATGGGTCGATAGTTGGCTGGCTCTGAGCGATCCCCCTTCTTGGGGATCGGCTGTACATTCGCCTCTTTCCAAGCCGAAGGCACTGTACCCGAGCTGTAGGACAGTCGATACAGCCGCGTAAGCATTGGAGACAACTCCGCTGCACATTGCACCGGGCCGCTTTCCGGACATCGAGCGATTGAAGTACCGCACGGACATCGCATTGCCTGATACGTATTTCAGGCATTACGTGGTCACCATTGGGTAGTGTCGGCGGCTGTATACCGCAATCATCGACTCGGGAATTGGCCGCAAAGAGATTTACTAGCATATTGGCTTTCTCTTGCGGTCCATGGGCCAGGGATCCATCAGGGTAGCGCAGCGGTGGCAGCGAAGGCTGACAGAAGTTGGCCTGCACGGCTTTGGCCAGTCGCCAGTATCCACGGCTGCCCGTGGGATGTGCCACTAGCTCTTGACCAAGCCGTGCAATGCGCAGGGCATCCGCTCTGACGTCAGCCCTCTTGCAGACCTTTGTGGCTCTGTTGTACGCCGCCTTGAAGAGGCCCACATTGGGATCGTGCGTGGCACGCGCCCTTACCCAAGCGCGATACGCGGACTGCTTTTGATCAACAGCGCTCGCACACTCGCGCCTGAATCAAGGGCGCACTCCTCGGGCACCGGTGACATCAGTGTACGGGATATAGTATTCCATACCCAGACCGATCTCACCGGCAACAGCAGTAGCACAATCTGAGGGTTTCTTACCTTCAAAGCAGCGTTCAACCCACGGGATGGACGCAAAATAGTTGCGCAGCCCATCCCAATCTGCTTACAAGTAGTGCCAGAGACGCCGCTTCCCCTGCACGGGTCGTGAGGGCGCTATAATTCGCACCTTGGAGCAGACCAGGCAGTGGTCGGAATTGCCTAAAGCGGCTTGTACCGAAACACTGTACAGGTCTGGGTGACTCGTCAGCAGAAGGTCTAGCAGAGAGGGTGCTAGGTCCGACCTTCTTGGTATTCTAGTGACCTCGTGTACCAATTGTGTCAGGCGATGCGCCAGAGCAAATGCATGGGCGGCTCTTCCCGCATGGTCTGTTTTGGCGGAGCCCAACCAGGTTTCGTGGTGGGCGTTAAAGTCCCCCAAAAATACCACTTCGGCGTTCGGAAACCGTTCCTGCGCATCATCTGCCGCCTGACTCAGATATTCAAAGAGTCGAGTGGTCTCAGCATCTCCTGTATGGGAACGGTAGAGGCACACATAGATCTGACTCGTAGAGTCATGGTCTACGTGTACCCTTAGGGTTGAAAAGGATGGGTCCTCAAAAGAGGGAATATTAGTAATTTCAGTTCGAATGTTCTTTAAAAAAGCTGACTAACTAGTTGTTACGATCAGAATTCAGTGCGTGGTTTTATTCCTATATATTTTATTTTTATACCATAATACGGTAATATAGGGATTCATTTAATATTCCTAACGGTACAACTACGATGACAGAAACAAATGGG
This sequence comes from Eilema griseolum, assembly GCA_963662185.1. Taxonomy (NCBI): domain Eukaryota; kingdom Metazoa; phylum Arthropoda; class Insecta; order Lepidoptera; family Erebidae; genus Eilema; species Eilema griseolum. The sequence continues at coordinate 22,374,398 of OY759245.1, forward strand.
GAAAAAGACAAGCACACGGCCCACTTGATGAAAAGTGGTTACCGTGGCCTATGGACGTGTGTAGCACCTGAGGAGCCACACTTGCGCTGCCGGCCCTGTAAGCACAGAGTTTCTGTGCAGAGTAGAAGACAAAGCAGGACAAGCCTTTAGTTTTCCCACTGACAGCACAAATTGTCCAGTGAGCTCTGGCTACCCTACTCACCGGTGGGAATACAACACGAAGTTATTATAGCCGCGGCATTCTTGTTTTCTTTGCCTACTCCGGAGGGAATTGGGTGTGAGCATATGTATGTAAATAAACAAATAATAAATGAGAAGTAAAATAAATAATTGAAAAGAATTGGTGGCCTAAAAGAAGTACAAGCAAAATGTCAGCCTACCCCAGAGAGAATTAGGTGTGAGCATATGTAGGTTAATAAACAAATAATAAATGAGAAGTTAAATAAAATAATGATCAAAATTCGTGACATAAAAAAGTAAAAGAAAAGAGTAAAAAAGAAGGAAAAAGTAGTTGAGGAGCAATGAGGGAACAGATGAAACTACATACATACATACATGCAGTATGAAGAGCAGAGAGCGTACTCAAAGTTCCTGAGAATTGTAGTAAAACGTAAGGCAGGGGTGGAATAATGTGACGTCACATGAATCGAGCGTGAGACTTTCGCTGCACGGCCACTTTAAAAGTCCATATCTTGGGAACTAACAATTAAAAAATTAAATGAACTCTTTTTTCATTTAATTTTGGGATTTATATAATTATTATACAAATAAATGAACAAAAAAGCACTTGAGAAAAATAAATAACACACATTTCAGCACCTAAAATACATTGTATGCTTTTTATTAACATTTTTACGTACCCTATGAGACTCGGGGATGAATACCTTTCATTTGAGACCCTGTTCATCGAAATTTGTCCAGCCGTTAGGCTTGTAGAGGGGAACATAGAAAACTGCATACATACATACATGTATTTGTGTGTGTTTAATAAACGCATTTTCTTTCTTCTTTCTTTCATACATACGCGCGTAAAATATTAATCTCACTGGCGCAGTCGAGTAAAAACATGTTTTTCATTTTTTGTATGACATGACAGTGGTTTTATAATTAACAGAATCAGGATTCAACAGAAAAACGTAACAAGCACCCTTCATAAATATCTACTAACTTATACAGCAACGACTAAATTGTCCTTAAATTTTGTATGACAAAACTCCATTGAGTGACTTTGTCAAACTTTGCCAACTTGAATCAGGTAACTACTTGGACTTAGTACGGCTTTGTCCGTACGCTCCTGTTCAAAACTGTTCGCAGATTGTCCACAAGAACTACTTCAGATTTGTAATTAATTTTATCGATAAAATAATTAACAGGAGGAAGGACACAACGGTATTTCCGTCCAGTTGAGCAGTCCGACTGGGGAAGTACCTCCGCCCTACAGAATACCGCGGCCTATGGACGTATATAACACCAGAGGAGTGTCACACTCCCGCTGCCGACCCTGTAAGCACAGTTTCTGTGCCGTCAGTGTAGAAGACAAAGCAGGACAAGCCGTTAGTGAGCTTTGGCTACCCTACTCACCGCTGAGAACACAACATGAAGTTATTATGGCCGCGGTATTCTGTAGGGCGAAGGTACTTCCATAGTAAGACTGATCAATTGTGTGGAAATACCGTCGTGTTCTACCTCTATTATTATATTATAAGTATAAGGAAGGATTTTAGACAGTCAGATTTTTTTTTAATTACACACATACATACATATAATCACGCCTTTATCCCCGGAGGGTTAGCCAGAGGTGAATTAACACCCACATTTCACCAATAATTGAATTCGGATCCACGTAGGGGGTGAGTCTATTGCCGTCTTGCAGGCACTATTGTTTACTCAAGCCATGCATCTGAGGCTAAGTCTGGGCTGTATATATCTGTCTGTACAGCCCTATCCTTTAGTCGCCTTGTACGAAACCGCATGGAAAGAGATGGGGTGATCCAAATTCTATTCTGCCGAGAACCACGCGGCTTTTTTAAAATATTAATTATGTATTTTATTTAGTTCTTACCTATACAATTCCTAGGTCCCGCGCTGAAGGGCACAAAGGCATACGGATGTGTGACTTCGTTGTTGAAGAACCGATCAGGTCGGAACTCCTCAGGGTCTTGGTACAGGTCGGCTCGACGATGGAGGTCGTAGATGTGAACAGCTACCTCACTGCCTTTCTTCACTGGAAGGTCATCTAGAAAAGAGAATAAGATTTGAGCGAGTCTTAAACTCGTATTCACGAATAACGTTCAGTTTTGATTCGACTCCCATATTAACATTAGAACTGTCATCTAGAATACAATCTGATCTCAGATCTCAGTTACAAATCAAGATTCGAGACTGAGTATCGTTCTGGAATACAAACCTTAGTAAGGACGAGGCAATTTTTTTTTCTAAACCACTTAGGCGGTAGACAAGCACACGGCCTACCTGATGAAAGTGGTTACCGTGACCTATGAACGTGTGTAACACCAGGGGACTACACCCGTGCTGCCGAACCTGTAAGAGCAGAGAGTTTCTGTGCTGCCAGTGCAGAAGACACAATCAGAACAACCCTTTGGTCTTCCCACTGACAGCACAAAAACTGTCCAGTGAGCCCTGGCTACCTTACTCACCGCCGGGAACACAACACGAGGTTACTATAGTTATGTTGGTATATGGTATTCTGTAAGTGGACAACCGCGGTAGCCTAGTGGTATGGGTAATGGACTGCCGAGACGAGGTCTCGGGTTTGATCCCAGGTTTTACCATGGCACACACCAATGACTTATCGATGCTTTTCGAAGTTATGTGTGTATTTATCGCAGGTTTATAAGTGCCCGGTTAATGGCAATCGGCTCGCCACCTATTACAATGTGGGTGCTAGAACCTCTGCCTACCCCTTCAGGGATAGGGGCGTGAGTTTGTGTTATGTTATATGTCAATAGTTACGGAGTTAAAATTCGCATTTAGAAGCAAGCCGCAAGCTTAGGTTTACAATCTGACACCTAATGCCCCTCGTAACCTTAACGACTTGCAATAAACCATTTTATCTCAAACGTGTCGCCAGCAGCTATGGAGGCGTCAAATTTATGAATCAATTTTGTTTTTTACACTCATCCTTCTATCATCCTTGCGTTAATCCCAGTCATCTCAGGCAGCAACGATATGGGGAGGGCAGGGCTTATATGGGGAGTCCGTGGTCCCCACACCTTAAGAGGGCCGTCTCATAAGAGACGGTCCTGGGCCGGCTGGAGTGCGAGATATATGTCTCAGATAATCTCACCTCCTGGCAACCTGCGGCCCACACCGTCGATGTGCGTTTTAGTTGGTTCAAGTCCGACATAACCTCCCCCACCGGCCCCAGTGGTGATGGGTATTCGTGGGGATGGATTCGTCTGAACTTCGATATTTTCCGTAAAGCGTCTGGATTTTAGACTGTCAGATTTTTTTTTTACACACATACACACATATAATCACGCCTTTACTCCCGGAGGGTTAGCCAGAGGTGAATTAACACCCACATTTCACCAGTAATTGAATTCGGTCCCACGTAGGGGGTGAGTCTATTGCAGTCTTCCAGGCACATTGTTTACTCAAATGTTGCTAACTGCAACAATATCAATAATGGGTTGTAGAGATTAGATGGCAGACCAGTCGTTGTACTTTTAAGACCAATTTTCACATGATGCCCACAGTTACATTTTATCATCGCACGGCTCGCCGTAGGCAGGGAATTCATTCTCACATATTGCGATTTGAGAGTATGCGCACTGTGCGGTATGAAAGAAACTTCATCCCACGCACACTCAAGCTGTGGAATTAACTCCCTGCTACGGTTTTCCCAAGCGCCTACAAATAGGCGACAAGTGTCTTCAAGAGGGACATTAGAAGGTTTCTACGGGGTCGGCAGCGTGACTTTAACGCCTTTGGTGTTGCAAGGCCTCGTTAACCACTTCCCATCAAGTGGGCCCTGTGCTTGTCTGCCATCTATTTGGTATAAAAAAAGGCTCCAACTACTCGTAACGGCGGTCATAGATGCTCGTATGACAAATCCTTTCCCCATTATTCTCTAAATAGCATCTTAGTCCTAAAATATTATTACATCCTTATGTTACCATAAACATGGTAATAAGGTCTAACATATTATATATATATATAAGATTTAGGGCGGTGAAAAATAGATGTCCGATTCTCAGACCTACTCAATATGCTCACAAAATTTCATGAGAATCGGTCAAGCCGTTTCGGAGGATTTTAACCACAAACACCGCGACACGAGAATTTTATGTTTAGTCGCAGACTGTGGTATGCAAATTTTCGACATAATCATTTAGCAAATAATATTGATTTCATTGTTTGTATTTTAATTGAATGTTTGAAAATAATTGGAATGTCAAAACATTTAGTCAATACTATTTTCATGATTAATAATAAGTATAATATTTAGGAATAATGAGATTAAAGAAGAATACAATTTAATTCAGTTACTGTAAAGCAAACCCCGGTAGTATAGTGGTATGGGTAATGGACTGCTGAGACGAGGTCTCGGGTTCGATCCCAGGTTTTACTATGGCACATACCAATGACTTTTCGAAGTTAAGTGTGTATTTATCGCAGGTTCATAAGTGCCCGGTTAATGGTAATAGGCTCGCCACCTATTAAATTGGGACCTAAACATAAACTGGCGAAATGTGGGTGCCAGCACCTCTGCCTACCCCTTCGGGGATATAGTCGTGAGTTTATGTTATGTTATGTTATACTGAGATTAAAGAAGAATACAATTTAATTCAGTTACTGTAAAGCAATTATAAATATTGAAGGAAAATTTATTAATCATAGAATGTCTCAAGTTTTCTCATTATAAATATTATTCCTTAAAGTTTAAATAATCATCAATCGAATAAAAACATCTGTCTCAAAGGCAAAGATAAAGTTATTTGTTAAATATATTCATCTGTTTCCGGAATTCGATTGGTAATTTATTTTATATTTTTAGCGCCATTGTGTAACAGACTATTTATCCTATTGATTAATGGCTCTTGGTGGAATTTGTTGTTACACAAAATGAGAACTCACTAACGCGTGTAACCCTTTGAAGATGCAGTAAGGCGAAACCGGTTAGGTCTAATAACAAATAAAAAATACTGTGGAAAAGCCGCGGCTATCTCTTCCTATGCGGTGTCTTACAAGGCGACTAAGGGATAGGACTGTTTAACATCAGACAGATATATACAGCCCAGACTTAGTCTCAGATGCATGGCTTGAGTTAACAATAGTGCCTGGAAAACGGCAATAGGCAAACCCCCTATTACGTGGGACCGTATTCAATTATTGGTGAAATGTGGGTGTTATTTCACCTCTGCCTAACCTATGTATGTAAGTACAAGTGTGTGTTCTATATGTGCATAGTGTAATAGTTTCTATCATTTGAAATCAGTCTATTCCGTGGCACTAGTAGCGGTTTTTGTACAGCTTTTCTTTTTAATAGGGTATTTTCCTCTCTTGGCAAAAGTGAATTATTACTTTTGAAAAATTTGCACATGTCATAAATGTATAGACACGGAAGTGTTGGCCACTTGTGTTTTTTTTGTATAGGACACGTCAGTTCGACTTCGTCTCGCCTGATGGTACGCTGAAGGCAAAGTCTCAGAAAAGAGGATTACCATTACATACATATGCCACGTTACAATGGTGACACTCAGCATGACGGCCTCATTATATGCTTTTTCACGCCCCGCTTAAAGGACTCGGGACTTGGACGTGAGCTGGTAATGAATTCCAGGCCTTAATGGTGCAACAAAGGACAAAGGAAATAAATAGTGGGCGGCATAAGTCAGTGTTGTCGTTTAAATTGAAGATGCACTTCTTTTAAACTATAAAAGCTCTTTGAGAATCAGTGGAATGACCCCATATTCCATATTTTAATAACGTATCAACAGAGCATACGAGTACGTGGCTGTGATAAATATCTCTGTTGATTAAATATAAGGTTAATTCCCTGATGTTGCGTCCACAAGCCACGGAAACCACTTTCCATCAGATGGGCCGTGTGCTTATTTGCGACTATTTGCTTATTACTCTATTCGGTTAGGTGTTTAACTTAAGGTAAAAATCTTGATTTTTCTTTTTAATATGTTTAAATAAAACTCAGTTTATTAACGTTTTTCTGTTTAGATTTTATGATTTTAATTTTATAAAATACCGACATTGAAGCACTAGTTAGTTAGTTAACTTAGTTTTTTGTGTTATAAAATGTTGCCACGTGGTTCCCGGTAGAGTAGAATTTAAACAAATCCATCACTTCTCATGCGGTGTCGTACACGGCGATTAAGGGATAGGGCTGTTTAACTTCAGACAGATATATACCGACAACCCAGATTCAGCCTCAGATGCATGAGTCAACAATAGTGCCCGGAAGAAGGCAATAGGCTCACCCCTTATTACGTGGGACCGAATTCAATGATTGGTGAAATGTGGGTGTTAATTCTCCTCTGCCTAACCCTTCGGGGATAAAGGCGTGATTATATGTATGCTACAAGATTGTTTACCTTTAGTTAAGTAACTAATCGAATAGAGTGTAAGTAGAATAAAAACAATCCAGTCCAGTCTACATAAGCTTTACTAAGTAATATTTGAAAAACCGTAATGAGTAATACTTGCCGCTGAAAGAAAAATCGCCAAGCAAAAAATGTTAACAAAAGATTTTCGCTTACAAAAATTCTTTGTGCAGAACGAATATTGTACATAACAAATTGCCTACAGACCGCATTCCTACTTGTGAACGTAATATTTTGGATTTATTGAAACGTCAGTAGCTCTGTGGTTAAGGGGGTGGCATTAAGATCGAAAGAGCTCGAGTTCGAATCTCGGCTATTACTCAATTATCATGAACTAATACCTAACACAAGCAATTTAGCTTAGCGTGAGAAGTTACGGCGAATAATACTAGAAATTTCAGTTGATAATAGTCTTTACAGTAAATTAAGTTTAAAACTAAAACCCGTTTACTGATAAATCACGCTCTAAAAAGTATTAAGATTTTTTTTTATACCACTTGGGTGGCAGACAAGCACACGGCGCACCTGATGGGAAGTGGTTACCGTGGCCTATGGACTTGTGCAACACCAGGGGCGTCAGGGCGCTGCCAACCCTGATGAAACCTCCTAATGCCCCTTTTGAAGAACCCCATATTGTAGGCGCATGGGGAGACCGCAGCAGGGAGTGCTTGAGTGTGCGTGAAAATCTAGGATAGCCGTGGTTGTATGTCAATTTTCCCTAGAATGATTTTTTTTGTTAGAGTTAGTGGCATATGACCACGGCTATCCTTGATGTTTTCTTGTTTATTACTTTTTATAGTGTGATTTTTCTGTCGTCGGGTTATAGTTTTAAACTTTTTTTATATTCATATTATTTTGGTGCAAGCAATAGGTATAACTTATACATATTTGGAATGTGCTAATTAAACCCTTTCAGTTGATACCCAACACGACATACCTATTTATCTCAATTTTTTTTTTAACACACTACTTTATAGCCGCTAGAGGGCGTTACAATATATTCAGAGACATACTATAGAGCCTATAACCAGTGGACAACTAAGACGCTTCTAACGACACCTCATTTGTCCAGTTCTAATTAGTGGTTGAGGAGCTATACATACATCGCCTGTCAAAATCAAAATCCTACTTTTGTTTCGCTGTAGTCGGGTAAAAATAAACAAGGGATTTTTCTAAGTATTTAACATAGCTACACATCCATAGATATTCAAGCTTATGAGGGTTTTCTCTGTGGTGTACAAAAAGGTTGCCCTGGTACCTAATCTCGTAAATCGGCACCCACTTACCACAGTATATACAAGTCACATATGGGTACAGAGTGAGTAACGAGACCCGTACAAACAGAATGAAATAAATTCAATTCATTATTACTTTGTGAATGTTAATTACGGAGAGGAGGAAAATCTCTAACAGGAAAATCTTATGTCTATGATAATCCTATATGTGGTATAAAGGTGCTGATAGACTTGAGCATTCGCTCGTAATGAGCATTTTTGCGAAGACCAAAAGCTTGTCCTGCTTAGTCTTTTACACTGACGGCACAGAAACTCTGTGTTTACAGGGTTAGCAGTCCGAGCGCGACTCCCTTGGTGTTGCATACGTTCATGGGGCATAGTAACCACTTTCTATCAGGTGGGACGTGTGCTTGTCTGTCAACAAATGGTATAAAAAATATGTATTATTATTCGAACTTAAGGTGTGTGCCAAATGTCAGAACAATCAGTCAACAGGAAGGGTGAAATGCCAAGACAATAAGACCATTTTTTGTTCCCCAATATCGATCTGTGTCCGCAGCACGAAAAACTGTAGTAAACGTATTTAAACTATCATGGTCACTCACAACAGTATCAAAATAAACGGGATATTTACCATGTTTCATTGTTTTGAGTTTCCGATATTTCGTCCGTAGTGAAAATGAAACCAGTGGTAGTGCAGATACGCGTAGTAAAAGAACTCAAAAGAGGGTAGATCGATATAATTACTCCTAGAAAAAACTTTTTCTCTGTTCACCGCCACTACTCCAGTTCCTCCGTGATCATGGTGCTTGCAACAGCGCCGAAATATCGGAAACTCAAAACAATGAAACATGGTAAATATCCCGTTTATTTTGATACTGATGTAGTAAACGTAACGAGGGAACGGGGTATTGTGATTGGCCGGCTTCACACACAAACAGGTTTACAGTAGGCAGTCGGCCAATCGCAATGCTTCGTTCTCTCGTTACGTTTACGATAGTTTTTCGTGCTAGGGGTACTGATACCGACTGTACCTAAATAAATATTACATAAACTTAATGTATCTTCCTTTCAAATTACCATGTATGTCAATAAAATGAACAACTTTCGTAGGAATTTTGTTCAAAGTCAAACAAACTCGCTATTCAATGTGTTAATTAATAATTCAAACGTTTGTTTGTTGTGATAAACAGTATTTATTAAAACTTGGCGAACTTTCACCTCCACCCACGCATCATACGCTCTTGGTTTACTTAGGACTGTGTAAATATATATTGCTCAAATTTAATCGCTAATATGTTTAGAAGCTTAAAAGTTTCGGTGTAATGTGTTATCGACCGAAATTACGGAAATAAAATGATGGCAACATAATTACAGGCAACGTTATTTTATACTAACTAATATTTACCTACGATATAATAGTTCAATTCAATTCATTTATTCATTTGGTTGTAACAACAAAAAAGGAAATAAAAAATATAGTAATCAAGCACATTTCGCCATAAAGTTAGCATGCAAACACAGATGATTAGGTATACAAAGCAATATCTACTTAGCAACTAAAGCTTTATATTGCAGTCACAATAATAGCGCAGCCGCTACAACGCATTTCTGCAGTGGTACGAATGACATGCGTATTTCTTTAAAAAGTCATCCACTGTCTAAAAAGTCTCGTCCACCAACCATTTATGTCATGCAACACAAATTTTTTACACAAACATTTTTATGAAGTAGGTCTAGAATCGACCTTGGCAATCGTTTCTAGATCTAATAAACAGTAAATATCTAAAAAGAAGATCCCACTCACTTTCACAATTGTGAGTGATTCCTTCATATACCTCGTGAAGTCGCGATGAACCCGGTACTCGCACGGTGAACCCATAGAAAGCTTAGAACTAGTTCTGTCATAGTATTATTGGAAAAGTAAGAAAGATCTCTATCATGGTATTTTGTAATAAATAATCATAAATCTAGACAATTGAATTCGATGTGATATCATATACGCAGTAAGAACAGCAGCAGATTCATTTACCTGGATATATAAACGTTTTTACAGGATAATATAGCTGTTGTCGATTTTGTATCGCAACTCGATGTCTTCCAAGCAATCATAACATAACATAAACTCACGCATATATCCCCGAAGGGGTAGGCAGAGGTGCTAGCGCCCACATTTCGTTTATGTTTAGGTCCCAATGTAATAGGTGGCGAGCCCATTGCCATTAACCGGGCACTTATAAACCTGCGATAAATACACACATAACTTCGAAAAGCATCGAAAAGTCATTGGTGTGTGCCATGGTAAAACCTGGGATTGAACCCGAGACCTCATCTCAGCACTCCATTACCCATATCACTAGGCTACCGCTTCAGATAGCAGTAGCTCCAATAACGGATAACGATAGGATGAGAAAAGAAATGCAGTTATAATGAGCTTTTTAGGTTTCAATTTCTAAACGGATGTTTGTTTGGTGATTTGGTGACCTTGTCTCCAGAATTATCGAACGAATTCGATAATTCTGGAGACAAGGTTAATAGTAAAAACGTGGGCAAGTTAGCTTGTTGTGCTGTCATTTTGAAGATCAAAGACTTATCCTGATTGTGTCTTCTGCACTGACGGCACAGAAAATCTCTGCTCTTACAGGGTCAGCAGCACGGGTGTGACTCCCCTAGTGTTGCACACGTTCATAGGTCACGGTAACAACTTTCCATCAGGTGGGCCGTGTGCTTGTCTGCCACCTAAGTTCTTCAGCCACCAAACATCCACCGTTCAGATGAATACCTTTCAGAGACCCCATTCATCGAAAACCGTCCAGCCGTTAGACTTGTGGAAGGGAACAAAGAAAACTACATAGTATCTATCCTACTACTACATAATTGTAAAATTGCAAAGGTTTTTTCGCGATGGATGCATAAACTACTGAACTACTGATGCGACTTACATTTGTTTGATTGCAATCTGTGGAGTAGAACTGGAGAAAAGAGAACAAGCGGGCGGAACCGCGGGCAGAAGGCTAGTATTTTTTATATACCACTTAGGTGGCAGACAAGCACATGTCCCACCTGATGGAAAGTGGTTGCCGTGGCCTATGGACACGTGCAAAACCAAAAGTCACACTCGCGCTTCCAACCCTGCAAGCATTGAGAATTTCTGTGCCGTCTGTGTAAATGGTAATTTTTTACGTGCAATAAATACTCACGGATACGCCCCTCTTCCACCGAAGCCGGTGGGAAAGGTTATGTCAGACTAGAACTGACTAAAACGCACGGCACCTGTGGGTCATTTTTGGTTGCCGAAGGTGAGGTTCACAGGCATATCTCTCGCAACCCGGCCGACGGGCAGAAGGCTAGTACATACATACGCGCGTGGCACATAATTCTCGATGACGCAGTCGAGTAAAAACGGTGAATTCTCGATGTTCTGTTACAAGTGAATGCTCAAGCCTATCAGCACCTTTAGGCACCTACAATGTACATAATTAGTGTGTTTTGCGTAGGCTGGCGAGGCTTACGGGCCTAAGCAATTCATCATTAAAATAATGTCCAAAAATGTTTGCAGAAGAAAAGCGAGAAGGATGGTGGCATTCGTCCCATTGCCGTAGGAAGCACCTTACGACGTTTGGCAGCCAAAATATGCTGCAAGTACTACAGTACCGAAGTTGCAACAAAATTCCAGCCCCTTCAACTCGGTTTCGGTTCGAAAGGGGGCTGTGAGGCTGCCATACACGCTCTTTCGACGTTCCTTGGTAGCGGTGAAAGTGAGGTCATTTTGAAGGTTGACCTGAGGAATGCCATCAATTCAGTGAATAGGGATACCTTGCTTAGCCAAGCAAAATTAGAAACCCCTCATATATATAAATTCCTTTGGCAATGTTATAGACACCCAACGAAATTAGTTTACAAGGATCATCTTTTGGAATCAGCAGTTGGTTGTCAGCAAGGTGACCCTTTGGGACCTGTGATCTTTAGTCTAGCAATACATCCCATCATACAGCAGATAAATTCAAAATACAATATTTGGTACCTAGACGACGGAACCCTAGGGGGTGATGTGCAAACAGTTTTACAAGATTTAGAACTTATAAAAAATAAATTTCAATCCATCGGCTTACAACTTTACTCGGACAAATGTGAAATCTTTATCAGCGACACGACAGACAGACGCTCGACTATAGGAAAATTTAACCTCGTAGCTCCAAATTTCAAAATTTTGGAGAAAGCTTCACTGCGCCTCCTAGGGTCCCCAGTTTTGGTAGATGGATTTTATACATTTATCGAGGAAAAAATTCAAAATTTAGAGTACATCACAGATCATTTGCAAAAAAGTTCATTCCGCCTTTACTATAGTTCAGTTCTGCCTTTTTGTCCCTAAATTTACTCATGCACTTCGGACATCCCAGTTTTGGCAACATTTGACACTTTTGACAAAAATTGACAACATTTTGCAAAACATACTCAGCACAATTTTAAATGTGGCCTTGAATGACCGTGGCTGGCTCCAAGCGTCCTTACCAGTTCGCTTGGGTGGTCTCAGCGTTCGCAAAATTTCAGACGTTAGCCTTCCAGCATTTCTGTCGTCGGTGCACAGCACTGAGGAGTTAACCAGCAAAATTCTCATAAACACACAGGTTAACTCTGAGGTGTCATGTAAATCCGATGCTATTAATGCTTGGAAAGCTGCTTGTCCCAACACTGAGTTGCCTGGTAACCCTTTCTCCCAGAGACAATGGGATGCGTCGCTGTTACAGAGCATGCGCGCCTTCTGGCTGTGGGGGAATGGGAGTCAGGCCTCTGGATTCAGGCACTTCCATCGCTCAACATAGGTACTATGTTGGACGATACTACTTTCCGCCTTGTCACTTGCCTTCGCTTAGGAGCGCCGTGTGTTTCTCTGCATCATTGCCACTGCGGTGAAGCTGTCGACAGTCTTGGGCACCATGGCCTTTCATGCAGCAGAAGCGCTGGGCGTATACCGCGCCACGCCTGCATCAACGACATTATCCGTCGTGCTCTAGCTACCGCTGGCGTGCCAGCCATTCGTGAACCTAAAGGGCTGGTGCATAACGATGGCAAGAGACCGGATGGTATGTCGTTGCTACCTTGGAAGATAGGTAGACCATTGATGTGGGACGCTACGTGTGTCGACACTCTTGCGCCTTCACATCTTTTAAGCACAGCAGGGTGTGCTGGTGCTGCTGCTGCGTCTGCGGAAAACCTCAAACGGCGCAAATATTGCAACCTGACAGGTGATTATGTTTTTGAGCCGCTTGGGGTTGAAACGTTATGGACGTGGGGTCCAAGTGCTCGTTCTCTATATAAAGACTTGGCAAAGCAGCTGATCGACGCTACGCGTGACTAGAAGGCTGGTTATTATAGCACAGAGGATAAGCATTGCCATTCAACGTGGCAATGCTGCCAGCCTTCTGGGTACGTTGCCGGTCGGGGATGGTGCGGAGGAATTTTATGACGCATTATGTATGTAATTTTTATGTTTATTTTATTTTAGTGTATTTTAGTAGGTACCTAATAATAGTTTATAGTTTTAATTTTCAATTGAATTGTATTGCTATACTAATGAATTATAATAATAATAATTAAAGAAATAAAAGGTGAAAAAACTTGAATGATAAAATAATTATAGGTACATAAATGAAATGAATAATCCAAATATTATTCTAATAGTGGCACTTCACATGGCTTTTTGTGGTTGCTATTGGGCGTTTGTTGCAAATACAGACAAATATAATATAGCACAAGAAAAGTATTCACTTCAAAGAGGTGTCACATGAGAATTGTCACATTTTGTCTACTGTTTATAAGGTGCAACAGACTACTGGCCGTACAGAATAGGCAAAAACTAAATAACTTGTGCGTTTGGTATTGGCCATATTTGTCAAATAGGCAATAAGTCCAATGCTTGATCAAATACATTGTACACACATGGTAATTGTTTTACATATATTATATTGTTACGACAGACGTCGATATCTCGAAAACTAATAATCGAATCTTCAAGAAATAAAATCACATTGTTAGTGACGAGATACTCTACCGAATGGCATAGAAAAATATAGGATCGTCAACACAAAGTCACAACCTACCTACGAGTACCTACACTCTTTTGAATAAAAACAAACAATAGGTAAATATCGAGAATGAACTCGAAAGGTCAGCGACGGCGGCGAACTTCAAAGGAAAATAGGTATTTATCGCTCGCGAATTTTCTAGATGATTCGACCCTCCTAATTGAGAGGTATAAAAACACGCTCGCATAACTACACGAGTCATTCTGTCTTTGAGATCGATAACGAACACAGCGAACTTAAGCGACCGAAGAAGATTATACCTGCGACCTGAGCAACGACTACTGTGAACTACTGAGCGACTGGAACTGTTGAAGAGTTTTGTGTGTACTAGTGATTTAATTGTCTAGTTTGTGGTGAGCTAATAAATCTCTTCGTTGAGTAAACGGCATTTAATTGTACCCCGTGCACGTAACAATATATATACCAAAATACAAATAGCCATGTGAAGTGCCACCATAATAAGTAATATAGCTGTGGCCCAAGGCTATGTAGAATTTTGGGCTCTTCCCCGTAACCTATAATATATTTCATTGGAACCTATTCCAGGAATATAATGTGTGTGTTATTGCTAGCCCTGAAAAAATATTTCAGTCTATTTTTTTAAAATTCAACTAATGAATTAATAGGTAGCATTCCTCTTTCTCCCTACCCCACTGGAACGTTGTGTTCTATTTTTTATTATTATCGTAAACTGTTCACAATAATTTAATTTAATAATTTCACAATAATATAATGAACTGTAAAAGTGAAACTTTGTTATGGCAAATAGTTTTAAAGATTTTTAAAATACAATTTCTCGAGCCGTCCAAAATCGCTCCATACAAAATCGTGGCACGTGGAGACGTCACAATGCAATGGCGCGTAGTGTAAATGTATGGAGTAATGCAAGAGAATATCGCATTTATCTCTGTCTACGTTGCGTTTACACGTATACATTGCGTAATAAGATTGATTTGAAATTTAATAAGGAATCTAAAAAGTTGTAAATTTTGTTTTATTTAGATTGTTTATATTTTGACCTATTTTGATAAGATAAGATAAGATAAGATAAGATAAGATTCATTTACTTGTAAGAATATTGTATAAAGTTGTTACGAAGTTGGTTATAGGTACATAATATTCTGCTGCCTCCAGCGTACACATATTGAATATAAAAAAAAAATGAAATATTGGGAATTAAAAATAATGAAAAGTTGTAATTTGAGTTTAGTTAGGCAATCTTTTAGTTTACTATGCATATTTTTAGATAAAATACTAAGACATTAAGTAGTATTGGTAAGAATTCGATGACTCAGGAAATTACCCTATTTAGCATAGTTGTAGGGGTTAGAGGGAATATTAGTAATTAAGGTAAAACAGCCCCCCTGTAAGGGAAAGATCGCGGGTTTGAATTACGCCTGAATCGATTCATTATTTCTATCTATATCGATTTTAAAAGAATCTTACCTAACATGAAGTCCTCTGTTATTTCTCTGGCGATGAAAGGTACGCTCGGGTAGAGTCTCAGGGTCTCCTTTATCACAGCCTCCAGGTACTTCATCTCAGCCATGTCTGACATGTTAGGGGCTCGGTCAGAGTTGCCCAGGATGTCGCGACACTCCTCGTAGATGCGATTCTGGTATAAGATATTATTTTGATTAGTAGACATATTTCAATTTCTATTTCAATTTAATCTTTATTTGCGAACCTACTTCCTATAATCATCCGGGATTATTATATGCTTCTCTGCTACTCAAAGGTTTGCTGGGAGAGAACTCATTTTGAGTTAAGCTCGCCTTTGTACATCTTCTTTGATGTGTTTTGTTTATGATCTCTGTACTGTGCGTGTGCAATAAAGAATTAAAATAAAATAAATAAATCATTTAGTGGGAAAACAGAATGTGAAGTGGTCGTCAAATTATCTCCATTTTAGTATTATTTGTATGTGTAATACAGACATACATTACATAATCACACCTTCATCCCCGAAGGGTTAGGCAGACGTGAATTAACACCCATATTTCACCAATCATTCTTTCAATCTGATTCTGGGCTGTATATATCTGTCTGATGTTAAACAACCCTATCCCTTAGTCGCCTTGTACGATACCGCATGGGAAGAGAGGGGGTGGCCCAAATTCTACTCTGCCGGGAAGCACGCGGTTTCCAACTTTCTGTGCTGCTCGTGCATATTGTCAAGAAATTTGCCGGTCATAATAATAGACTTTGTTGGTCCCAATGTTCAAGAAACATTAAATAATTACCTGAACATCTTCATAATCCGCTAGCAGCATCAGTGCAAAAACTAATGCCATTGCTGTGGTGTCGTGGCCCTTTGAACAAAACATTTTGTTAAAGCTTTGTACACATTGTACATCACAAACTAAAATAACATAATAAAAATTACTGAATTTACAGATTTATTGATCTGCCTCCATAGTTCAAGACGTGTTAGTAATTCTAGCACGCCCTTGACCATTGTAATGTCACCTACAGTGTCACAGGATCGTCATAAAACTAGCTAAAAAGCAATCATTTCCCATTTCCTATCTGATTTCGAGGATTTCTCTGGTCTATCTCCGGATTGAACTCTGGTCCTGTACGCATGAAATTTATATGCATTGCATAATTTTTTTTTAAATCGGTTCATAAACGACGGAAATATCAAAGAACATAGAGAAGAAGTCGGTTAAAAATAAAGATTAATGAAGACACAGATAAATAAGACTAAATAGCAACAGAATAGTTGCATTGAACTAAAAAAGAATCACGTAAATCGTATCATAACTCTCAGAATAATCGGTGTAAATACATAAGAAAAATATCAATTAAATTGTGAACCTCATCCTCTTTTGTAGTGGGCGTTTGATCAGACTTAAGTGCTCAAAGGATTATAGATCTTAAGCAATCCATGGATTTCTGCAGCCCATTCGAGACTTGGCATATTGTATCTCGTACAATCATAACATAACATCCTTACTAATATTATAAATGTGAAAGTAACTCTGTCTGTCTGTCTGTCTGTTTGTCTGTCTGTTACGCTTTCACGCCTAAACCACTGAACCGATGTTGCTGAAATTTGGTACAGGGGTAGATTAGATCTTAGGAAAGGACATAGGCTATGTTTTGTCGCGATAACCGACATCTACGCGGGCGGAGCCGCGGGCAAAAGCTAGTAACATATATAGTCATAGTCATATTTACTTTTATAGGTACATACTGTTTTACAATCTAATTTGTTTCGTAAATCCTTGCAGTAAGTAATTGCATGAATTTTATTACTTTATTGTTCAAAAGGTTTTTTTTTGTAAGATATGTAAGGATTCGCCTGCGTCAACGGAATATCCTTTTTAATTGTATAGTTTTTGGTCGTTTGCAACATATTAAAATACATAGTAGTACCGCAAGCAAAGATTATTCACTATCAATATTAAATTGATTGATTTGTAAACACATCATTCACTATGTTGACTATAAGTCCGCAATGTTTGTTATCCATCAATGCTCGTCAATATTTATTCAGTGTGTCAGCTTTGGGGAGAATTACCCAATTTGATGGTAAGTTTGGAGAATGGCCAACATCATTCCTTCAGCCAACCCCACCTGTTTGGCCATGCTGTTTAGACAGGGTTATTTTCGGGAGAAGAGGGAGGGAGGAGAAGTTGAAGGAGGTTCAGAGACCGATATAACAAATAAATGTGCTATTTTTATCGTGCGCAAAATTCCGATCCTAACAAAAGGTATAAAAATACAACGAATAAAAACTTGCATTTTATTTGCTTCTCCTTGGCAATCCAATTTCAGAATGTGTTGAATACGACAACTCTTTCTTTCTTTTTTACACCTTTTATCTAGTTTTATATGATAACTACAACATATATATTTTGTCTTCTTACATTACTGTCCATCCCTAAGTTGCCTGGAAGAAATCGCTTCGGCGATAATAATAATAAGACTATTTATACTGTAGATTGATGGCACTTGGTGGAATTTGTTGTTACACATATTGATAACTCACTTGTACTTTTCCACATTACTTTATTGCTTATTACACCTGACCGGTTTCGCCTTACGGCATCGCATGCGGTCAGGTGTAATAAGCAATAAAGTAATGTGGAAAAGTACAAGTGAGTTATCAATATGTGTAATAATAATAATAAATAATATAAATTATTTTTAATAAGAATATTAGTAACCGCAATTACTAATATTCCCTCTAACCCCTCCATAGGGGTTGTGCTAGGAGTGGATTCACGTCGGTAGTGTCATGGCCAGGATTCGAATCGAACCCGACTCCTTAACCACTAAGCTACGGACGCTTGAAATAAGGCCACCCATTGTACATTAAACTGTATATACATGCTACCTACCTACTTGTCTCTGCTGCAAATGCTTTGGTGCAAAATAAAGTATTATCTATCTACCTACGATAGTTATTAATTATGATAGTCTATATTTATTTAAAGTATGTTACGTGAATATTTATGTTATATTAACGCTAGTGTCACGATATTAGATCACGATTTATCAACAATCTCAACACGTCTCACGTCTCACGTCTCAACACGTCAAATGTTTTTTTTCTTAATTTGTATCGGGACTATTCCAGATACAAATTAACGTTTCAATCTTACTTTACTTTTATAAGGTAAATCAGAATCGGACCTTTGTCATTCATCGATATGTATGTCTTGGAACACAGCTATAAAATTTAATTATTTAACTTAATAAATATATCCACTGCAGTAATAGAAACTGTTTTTTACGTGCGCAAAATCCCCACGGATACCTCCCCACCGGAGCCGGTGGGAGAGGTTATGTCGGACTCGAACCGACTAAAACGCACGCCGCCTGTTGTTCGTTTTGGTTGTCGAAAGTGAGGTTGACAGGCATATCCCTCGTACCCCGGCCGACCCAGGGCCAGCTCTCACGATCTGGCCCTCTTCTCGGGTGTTTGGGGACTGCAGAGTTCCCGGAAAACAGGGAGGCGCGCCAGGCGCACCGGCGCCGCGGCCTGCTTCTGCTAGGGTGACAGGCGGCTCCACCTGTCACCCTGGGGGGTTTGCTGTTTAGAACACACCTGCACCCCGAGTATCCCAACAAACGTTGATTCCGATTCACACCACGAAAATAAAGTATTTGATTTCACGTTTTTTTTACTGAATTTGTATCGGCACTATATAGAGTTGTGATAGTTAATAAATATCGTGATCCAATATCGTGACACGTCAATTTACAAAGTGATAATTAAAATAATACTCCTAGTGGTAAGTACCCAGAACGGCTTTGTTTGAAATTCAGTAAAGAGACATTACACTTATCGTCTAGAATATATAGCCAGAAGTATGAATTAAGGTAAGGGACAAAACACTACTTTTTAGGCGAGTTAATATTTTTTTTTTTACAAACTCATCTGTAGCTTTTTGTTGATAGAACGTGAAATACCGAATTAAACAGTATATATAACTAATTATTGCCAAAATGTCTCTCGCCTTAATTTCATACTTATGGGCTTCGATTCTGCTAAAGCAAAACCACTGTATTACCACGGCCACTGTTAAAAAAATTATAGCAACCCAGGTCCCTAGACATTAGACTTTCTATTCGCGCCACACGTGGACGGTTGCCCGCGCGCTATGCGTCTCCCTCTTCCACATAAGCGGTTAGTTCGACACACGGCCGCAAGGGCAGTCCGCCGGCTACCGCGCTTACGCACACGTCTCGCTGGTACCTACCTAAGCTCGCCGGAGCAATAATTACTATATTCGACGTAGTGTTACTGACTTTCAGGCATTGTAAACCCCGTAAACATTATCAGTGTAAATCAATCTTTGAAATATATTATATACTCACATCTCGTGCAACTATTCATTCCCCTGAGACTGACGTCTCCCCCATAAAATCCATTTAATTTTAGAATTTAAAGTAATGCGGTATTTACGTTCACTTGAGCAGTCCAACTGGGGAGTACCTCCGCGCTACAGAATACCGCGGCCATAATAACCTCGTGTTGTGTTGCCGGCGGTGAGTAGGGTAGCCAGAGTTCACTGGAAAGTTTTTGTGCTGTCAGTGGGAAGACCAAAAGCTTGTCCTGCTGTTTTTACACTGACGGCAGAAACTCTCAATGCTTACAGGGATGGCAGTGGGAGTGTGACTGTCTTGGTTTTGCTTGTCTGCCATCGAGGATGTATAAAAAAATGTCAAAAATTAAAACGCTTTTGCAGAGGAAATGAAAACGTGTAATGAAACTCTTTTCATTTAAAATTGGACTTTTAACGTATAGATTCCGCCGCGTGGTTCCCGGCAGAGTAGGATTTGGACCACACCATCTCTTCCCATGTGGTGTGGTACAAGGCGACTAAGGAAAAGGGCTGTTTAACATCGGACAGATATATACAGCCCAGACTCAACCTCAGATGCAACAATAGTGCCCGAATTACGGCAATAGGCTCACTCCCTATTACGTGGGACCGAATACAATTATTGGTGAAATGTAGGCGATAATTCACCTCTGCCCAACCCTCCGGGTATAAAGGCGTGATTATATGTATGTATATATAAAGTCTAAAATTTAAGGCATTTTTACAGTGTTTGTGGTATGATATTGGTTTTGATTTAGTAGAATTGAGGGCCTGGTGTCGATATATAAAAGCGAATTACCACTAACTGATCAGTCACGAAATCTCAGAAACTATAACACCTAAAGACTCGAAATTTGGCAGGTAGGTTTCTTGTAAGGCGTAGACATTCGTTAAGAAAGGGTTTTACGAAACTGGATACGATACGAAACGGAGTAGCCTAAGGGAGTAAAACGGGTCCACGGATACGAAATCGTAGGCGGCCGCTAGTAGCTATTATATAAGCATATTGAGTACTCACTTGTACTTTTCCACAGTATGTGTTATTGGACCTGACTAGTTTCGCCTTACGGCATTCTCAAAGGTTTACATTACACGAGATGAAAGTACAAGAGTGTTTTCAATATGTATGTGTAACAAAAACCCTCCGCCAAGTGCTATCAGTATAAATAATATTATATAAACTTTTACAAGTTTCCTGTAGTTTACTGTAACGGGTGCAATACAATCCTTACCTCAAACATAAAAGTATTAACTTCCTCTCTAATTCCTTCTAAGTCGATTTCTCCTTTATTCTCCGCTTCCAGCAGCAGATCTAACATGGCCAGTCTCTTCTTACGTCCTGAATCATCTCTGTAATCCTGCTCCCCAGATTTCCAATTCTTTTTTCTCTCCATAATGACATTGTCAGCAAAAGAATGGACCGTCGATAAACATTCTGCGAACTGCCGACCGATAGGAAACTTTCGGAATAAAAATTCATTGTGGAGCCAGACTCTGGTGAGACGAGATAGGAGTAAGGAACCTATTTCCATAATGGCAGTTTTGTATTTGAGGGTCGCTGTAGATTTGTCGGAATCAAGTTGTGTCCCCATTGCCGTTTCTGTGGAGAAAATTTACATTATAAACTATCAGAAATTCCGTTTGTTGCCTGCGGTCTGATAGCGTGGTTCTACTGGTTGAGCCGAGGGGAATTTTTTATCCTGGTTCTATAAATCATACATACATATAATCACGCCTTTATCCCCGGATGATTAGGCAGAGGTGAATTAACACCCACAATTTCAGCAATCATTGAATTTGGTCCCACGTAAAAGGCCTTTTCCGGGCACTATTGTTGACTAGAGTGATGCATCTGAGGGTGAGTCTGGGCTGTATATAAACACCTCAACAAAGTCTAGGGAACAAGATGACCCCAATTAATTTTTTTCGTGTAAATCTTGTTTTGCAAATAACTGGGAGCAAATAAATAAAAATAGAATAAAGTAGATTACAGAGTTGTTCGAAATTTAAAAATAAATTTAAATAAGTAATGATTTTCGAATATGGAGGGAAAACTTTTACAAGTGTTTGATTGTGCAGTTTCTCTGAGGCAAAATAAAAAATATTTTTTTTGATTGTAAATAACGTTTATTATCAATAATACGTCTTTTACGTATGGTTTGTGCATTTTTGTGACTGTAGTCATCATGTCACGTCGTCATTTAAGTCGCGAAGAGATGTTAAGGGCTGTTGGTATGCTGCAAGCTGGACGAACTCAACGCGACGTAGCGGATGCTGTCAACACCCAACCAAGCGTAATTTGCAGATTATGGGCACGCTACAGGTCTACAGGGGATGTTGCCGAACGTCACAGGGGACGAAATAGGGTTACTACCCCGCGACAAGATCGTTTCTTGCAAAATTCCGCAAGGCGGCAACCCACGATTACTGCTCGTCAGTTGGTCGCAGGCCTCCAGTCTCAGCATCAAGTGGTTATTAGCGATCAAACTGTCAGAACAAGACTACACGAAGTCAATCTTTATGCTCGCAGACCGCTTAGGGTTCCAGCTCTTCGACGTGGAAATCGAGGTCGTCGCTTATTGTGGGCTAACGCACATTTACAGTGGACCGACCATCAATGGGCACGGGTTCTGTTTTCCGACGAATCTTGCTTCGGTTTTCATCCTGATTCGAGAAGAGTGCGTATATGGCGAGTTCCTGGACGTCGGAGTCGTCTCCAGAATCCGCAAGAAATTCATCCTTACCAAGGTGGAACAATCATGGTATGGGCTGGAATTCGCCTTGGTGGAAGGACCGACCTCGTTTGGATACGGGGCAATTTGAATGCAAACCAATACATTCAGGAGGTTATACACCCCATGGTAATCCCTCATCGACAGCAGTTCGGTCAAGATTTTATGTTCATGCAAGATAATGCACGGTCACACACCGCGAGGGTAGTGGTCAATGCGTTAAGCGAGCACAATATGACGACGTTGGAATGGCCTGCTCAGTCGGCCGACCTCAATCCCATAGAGCATGCCTGGGATTTGCTTGGGAGAAGAGCTTTCAGTGATTCTTTGGAAAATATGAACACTGAAGAACAACTTTTTTTACACCTTCGCAGTGTATAGAGCCATATTCCACAGACGATGATTGACAATCTCATACTAAGTATGCCACGCCGTTGTCGAGCTGTTGCTAATGCTTTAGGAGGTCCTACAGATTATTAAAAACGTTTAAAGTACGGTTAATTACTATATTTCTTACTACCTCGTTATTTTTGTGCCTAATCATAGAAGGTTGTAATACTCAATATTGGCACTATTCAATTCTTTCTTAAAAAAAAAAAAAAATTTGGTATGAAAATGTTTTTATGAAAATTAAAATTAAAAACGGTATAAAAATACCCTTCTATTGATATAAAATACTCACTATTACAAGAAAGGGTTTTTAAATAAAAACTAGAAATGTCCTTGTTCCCTAGACTTTGTTGATGTGTGTATCTGTCTGATGTTAAACAGCCCTATCCATTAGGTATCAAGCAGGTGAAATAGACCTTCGAACACTTAGCTGGAAGGGTTAGAGAGAATATTGCTAAATTTTAGTTACTAATATCTTTTTTATTTCAAAATAATAATAATAATAATTGACTCAGCAATCATTGTACAAATAGTTTTGTCAGTCAATGGACTAATAGCAAAGAGGCTCGACCAACACCTAAAGAGGTTCGGGTTAGATGGTTGGGTCAAGGACCAGATGCAGAAGGCTGTGCTTCTTGATACGGCGCGCATCGTGCGGAAGTTCCTTTCTCTGGAGCCCTAACCACCGATAGCTTGGTCCCTGTACCCGATGCCAGTGGAGCACTATTTTTTATATTTTTAAATATATGTTTTTTATATGTATTTAAAAATATAATTTATAAGTTGTATGTTATCAAAAAGCTCTTACCACAGATAGTGAACAGTGTATAGTCACTGATCAAAGGCATCAAGTTGACAGGGCTCCCTTGCGTTGCCTTCAGCTTCTCCAGAAGACCATGACTCCGTTCTTCCATCACTACGACGAAGCTCTTCAAGATGTTGAAGTGGAAAGTAGGAGTCAGGATCTTGCGACGTTTGTGCCACTTCGAGCCTGTTAGAGAAAATAATGATTATCATCAATATTTTTGCGTTAGGGCTGAGGCCTTCTTCGTCCGTTTTTCGACTTTTATTTCACCACTGCACGGTCTTGGGCATTGTAGTGAGACAATTGGCACGCATTTATTAGAGAAATATATGGCACAAAAAAAAGATTAGTTAAAAAAAATGATATTTTTTAAATAAATCTTTAAAGTCCAATAGCTAGAAAAGGGTTAAGTTTCGGGTGGGGTACTCCGTGGTGAAAAGTGTTAGAAATGATGAGAACTATGCCACCCCAAAGGATTCAGGTCGACTTAACCAGTAACCCTGTATACATACCTATATGAGAGTCCCAAACAATTATTTAAGTGACGTTATAAGATGTCGTTACATATGAAATTCCCGTTTTTTTGAAGAAATTGGAGGAAACCCAATGTTCAATACTAACATTTCTGCATTTTTTTAGGAATGACAAATTTTAATTTTATTGATTTTTTTTTGTGTATGAATGAGACATCATTAAGCTAACAAACATTATTATTACATTTTTGAAATACGAAATCTATCATCAAAATGGATAGTATTTAGGAAGTACTATTTTTGAAGATCGAATCTAATTTATCAAGCAGCCAATAAAAACAAAATTTAATACAAAGTTATAAAATCTTGAAATCAACTTTCAAACAAAATATAAATAATATACAACTTATAAATTATATTTTCAAATACATATTAAAAAAAAAAAATAATAATAGAAATAGCTATCAAATTACAGGAATAACGAACTCATGAATCTGTAAGAAAATTTCGACAATTTCATAGGTAAAGACCAATATGAACGCTGTCTTTTTATCGAAAAGAATTTTCTACGAAACTAATAAGGTCCACCGCCACCCCAATTCTTTAGTTTCGCGCAAAGCGACTAAAATAGAGCTATTCTTCATCCCAATGAATAAGGCGCACACACCCCCAGTTCAATAAAGGCGTAGGTACGAATACGTCTTTTATATTCATTTAATGCGATTTTTATTCCTTGCAATTTTCAATAGTACAAACAAAGATACAAATTTTTTTTTTTTTCATAATTAATAATGAAATAGGTATCTGTGGTAATAACGTAGGTAAATAGGTAATAGGGGCTACGCAGGAGGCGCTGATTCGATCCCCGCTCAGTGCAAATATTTGTATGCATGAATATGGGTATTTGCATTGGTCTGGGTGTTTCTATGTATAATATGTATGTATTTACAAAAAAAAGTATGTTTATCCGTATTCTAGATTCCATAACACAAGCTAGTTAAACTATGCTTACCATGGGTCAGATAGCGTTGTGTAGAATGTTGTTGAATAAATATAATATGAAATCGTTTCCGCAAAGTACAAATATATTTTTACAACCAAAAAAGTCGATAAGCCGACATAAGTACTTTATTTTTTATACACCTAATCGTACATTTGCTTTTGTTTCTGTTAAAATGTAAAAAAAATATAGAATCAAAATAAAATAGATCTACCTAGCTAAAGTTTTTTTAGCCTCCTATAAAGTTAACGTTTTCAACTAACATCTTTATTTCCCTGGGGATGTGAAGTGTCGACGCAACATGTATTTGAATATGTCACAACAGCTAACGAGGATACCGGTCAATTAATCTCGCCCTCTCCGTTTTCCATTATGACACGTGCAGGCTGCTAGAGATATGCGATTGCGTCAATATGTACATGTCACAGCTCGATTTCAATCACGGAGGACAGAATATCATTGCTTTCTCCATGATTTTAATCTCACAATATTCTCATTGCTTGCTTTTTATAGATTTTATTTTATACAACTTAGGTGGCAGATAAGCACACGGCCCACAAGATGGAAAGTGGTTACACCCGTGCTACCAACCTTGTAAGAACAGAGTTTCTGTGTCAGTGTAAAAGAAACAATCACTGTTTTGTTCTTCCCACTGACAGCACAAAAACTCTCCAGTGAGCTCTGGCTACCCTACTCACCGGGAACACAACACGAGGTTGTTATAACGAGGGATATCCCTGTCAACCTCACCTTCAGCAAACAACAATGAACCATAAGCGCCATGCGTTTTAGTCGGTTCGAGTCCGACATAACCTCTTTTACCGGCTCTGGCGAAGGGTATTCGCGGGGTTTGTTTCGCACGTAAAAAAACGTTTACATTTGGTAGGTTTGTACCATGAGGTGTTCTAACACTCATATATTATTTCGCCTACTATGTTTTTCGAATCTACGTGGGTATTGGGAGTAATAATTTATTTATCACAGTGGTCCCTAAACCTCTGATAAAATAATTAACAAAACATTAAATATTACCTATTAACTTTGTTCTCTGGGATTATAAAACGACTTATATGTGAATTTTAGATACATAATGTTCATGTTTAAAACAGAGTTTGGTGTAAAGGTGTGATCTCGAAGCTGCAACTGCTGACGCATGTAGCACATACGTTACTTGTTAAACTTCGATACGAATAAAGGGGACCATTGCGAAGCTGCAATGAATTACGCGTATTTGCTGCATGTGTCGGCAGTATTTCTTTTATAACACATAGGTGGCAGATAAGCACACGGCCCACTACGGCACACGGGAGATCATTCCACAGCTCAAGTGTGCGTGGGATTAAGTTTCTTTCATACCGTACAGTGTGTACCGTCTCAGGTTGCAATGTGTGGGGATGATTTCCCTGCCTATGGCGAGCGATGCGTTGATAGAGAGTTGTCATACGCAGTCACCTTCGGAACCATGCCTTTAATCAACTTATGTCGTTAACTATGCGTCTGCCGGAAAACATAGCGAACAATTGATTTTAGCGATTATGATTGGATTGCTAAGTAGAGTAGATATTGCTTTGTACACCTAATAATCTGTGTTTGTATGCCAACCTTATGGCGAAAGGTGCTTGATTACTATATTTTTTATTTCCATCTTTTGTTGTACCACATTACAAGTAAATAAATAAATGAATTGAATTGAAATAAAAAAGTGAAACGATCAGACAGGAATGGAACCAGCAATTAGTCCCTTACAGGGGGATTGCCCTGATCCCTGAGGATTCCCCCTGTAAAGGACACATTGCACAAATCCATAGGGATAACCACTTTTTATTAAGTGGGCCGTGCGCCCTCTAAGTGATATAAAAAAGGGGCTGATCACGAGTTTAAACATACTAGTTGCTTTAAAAAAATCAATCAGTACCCGAAACCGGTGAGAATGTGTGAAAACAATTATGAGAGTAAAAGAAGCGAAAGATGTATGCCAGGATCGTGACAAGTGGAAAACTTTAGTCTCAGTATAATACATACAGTCACGTCTTTTTCCCTGTGTGGTACACACAGGGAAAAAGACGTGACTGTATGTATTATACGTTTAAAAAAATCATTAAATAGATTTTGTCTTGTGTTTTTAAGAAGCGGCTAACCAGTTATAATTTTCACACAATATTTCGTGATTATAACGTTTAAATATTATAACCAAGCGGTTCAGAGACTCTTTTCTTTGTCGCACAACCAAGACCTGGAATCATTACCAGCTCACGTGTTTCCTTTTTCCTACAGTCCCGGGTCTCTTAAGCGGGGCGTGAAAAAGCATATGATGAGGCCACCAAGCTGAGTGTCACCATTGTAACATTACTAAGTGTCTGTAATGGTGACCTTCTTTCCTGAGACTTTGCCTTTAACTTACTATCAGGCGAGGTGAAGTCAAGTTGGTGTGTCCTAGTTATAGTGCAAAGACGGGCGTTGAGGCTGGTTGACAATTCTATACTCACAGGTAGTGTGGAACCTCTTACACTTAGGAGGGACTTTGCCTCGATATGTGTGTTCTACCGCCTATACAATGGTTTGTGCTCAGATGAATTGTTTGACATGATGCCCACAGCTACATTCTATCACCTCTCGCCATAGGCAGGAAATTCATCCTCACACATTGCGAACTGAGACGGTGCGCACTGTGCGGTATGAAAGAAACTTCATCCCACGCACACTCAAGCTGTGATCAAGGCATTACAACTAAACACATAAACAGTGCGGACATAAAAGTCCACTTATCTTTGTCTTACTATCGCGGTTCCCGTGGAGATATACTTTTATCGTGCGCCCTTCTTTGTTGCGAAGAGAAAATCTGTAGATTAGGATTTATATCCCGTTTATAATAGCCCACGTTGTCGTAAACGTTCCTAGTTGCATTAGATGTTTCACATCGGAGGACTGAGTCCGATAGCTTCTTTTACTCGACTATGACAAAGCCAAAGTAGGATTATGACTTTGACAGGCTATAAATAAATATTCCACAACATTCCACACAAGGTTATCAAGACTCATGGTAAGCATAGCTTAACTAGCTTATGTTATAGAATCTAGAATGCAGATAAGAGGACTTTTTTTACGTGCGAAGAATCCCCCGAATACCCCCACCACCGGAGCCGGTGGGAGAGGATATTTATATCGGACTCGAACCGACAAACACGCACGACGGGTGTGGGTCGTTTTTGGTTGCCGAAGGTGAGGTTAACAAGCATATCCCTCGCACCCCGGCCGACCCAGGGCCATCTCTCTCGATCTGACCCTCTCCTCGGGTCACGAGGTGGGGCCACAGAGTCCCCAACTCATCCCCGGAAAAGATAAACTTACTTACATACTTTTTGTAAATATATACATATCTATACTAATATTATAAAGCTGCAGATTTTGTTTGTTTGTTTGTTTGAACGCGCTAATCTCTGGAACTACTGGTCCGATTTGAATGATTCTTTCAGTGTTGGGTAGTCCATTTATCGAGGAAGGTTTTAGGCTATATATCATCACGCTACTACTTAAGGGAGCAGAGCATTGATAATAAATGTTAACAAATCCGGCAATTTTTCATACATATGTTGAAGACTAAAACATACGGGCTCAAAGGGATATGAAGCTTCAAAATATACTGGGGTGGGTCAGCTAGTCATACATAAAAACACGCAAACAAATGCAAATATTTATATTCATGCATAAAAATATTTGTACTGAGCGGTGTTTCACCCTCCCCTTTCCTACACAGGACAACACGTGCAGGTCTTAGATGTCACCCGCATACGGTGCAGAACATCCGATCAAGAACCAAGCGGTTCGGTGACTCTTTCCTTTGTCACATCATATAGACCTGGAATTCATTACCAGCTCATGTGTTTCCTTCTAGGTCCCGGGTCCTTTAAGCGGGGCGTAATGAGGCCGTCAAGCTGAGTGATACCATTGTAACATATGTAAGTAATGGTGATCCTCTTTTCTCAGACTTTGCCTTCAGCTTACCATCAGGCGTTTTACTTTACACTAGTTGCGCGTCGTTGCGAATGTTCACTAATGTTACCATTTCCACTCGCCCGCTGCTTTCGGAGCATTCAACTAACACCGTATGACGTACTGGGTGTGGTATGTCATCTAAACATAGCTTTACACACATATGTACTATACATACAGTTTCGTATACTGTGGTAGGCATTTCTCCTTATGCAACAGTGCATACAACATTCGTTTCTTCTCTGTTTTCATAATGTACTCTGGTAGCTGATACGTTTTCCTTTCTTTAAAACATGGTCGATTTGACCCTATAATAACTCATGCTATAAATCTGTTTTGGTCGATCGTCCATCCTGTGTCCAATCCATTTAAGCACCCTTTCCTTTTCCTTACCCTTATCCAGTGTTAGGCAAAATTAAATTGCAATTTAAAAATGTTCAGTAATAAAAATCCCGACTTGTTGTCTAAAAGATAGAAAAAAGGAAACCAGGCTGCTGCCTAAAAGATCGAAACAAGTTTGACAGCAGGCTGTACCCTATCGCCAATCAATAACCGAAAGAAAAGTTAATGGGTACCGCCTGCTTAATTTCGCCCATCACTCCAGTGCACGACGTTATCAGCTTACAGGCGAAGTATAATTGATGTGTCCTATAAAAAAATACATACGCCAACATTGGGAGAGGTAAAATAGGTTATTGGCTGTGAAGTAACTTCTGTTACCTTCGCTAGAAATCAAAATAATTATGGTAATATCCTTAGGTGTCTAACCTGAACTCAAAAGCAGTCCAGTCCCAAGCCAGGCCTGCAGGAAAGTGTACGGCATGCTCTTCTTTATGTTCTTTGAATGCGATAACACAATCTGTGAACAAGTAATGTTTCAATAAGCTTTCATATCAGCGTCTGAAGTCCGGTTTTTCCAGTGTACTGCACAGTGTGTGTGTGTGTTTCTTCTGCACTGACGGCACAGAAACTCTCTGTACCTACAGGGTCGGTAGCACGGGTGTGACTTCTTTTTTTTACGTGCGGAAAATTCCCGCGCATATACTCCACCACCAGAGCCGGTGGGAGAGATTATGTCCGACTCGAACCGACTAAAACGCAAGGCGCCTGTGGGCCGTTCTTAGTTGCCGAAGGTGAGGTTAACATGCATGTCCCTCGCACCCCGGCTGACTCAGGGCTGTCTCTCTCGATCTAGCCCTCTCCTCGGGTGTGGGGACCACAGGGTCCCCAACTCGTCTCCGAAAACAGGGATTCGCGCCAGGCGTACCGCCGCCGCGGCTTGCTTTCTGCCAGGGTGACAGGCGACTCCACCGGTCACTCTCAGGCCGGTGTGACTCTTCTGGTGTTTTACACGTTCATAGGTCACGGTAACCACTTTCTACCAGGTGGGCCGAGTGCTTGTCTGCCACCTAAGTTGTATAAAAATCTAACTGTGGGTCTGGCAAACTTCGATATTTCCCGTAAAGCGACTGCCATATGACCCCTACAACCCGTTAGCGATAGCAAAGCATTGCTGTAGCATTCGTTGTTGGAATTTTTAGGTCTCCAAATAACCGTAACGACTGCCAAACATTTTCGTATGGGAACGGGGCTTAAGGTGCTCTCCGAGGCACGAACAGACCAACGAACCTATATGTTTTCATGCATACAAATATTTTCACTGAGCGGGGTTCGAACACGCGCCTCTTACGTAGCGGTCGCGTCGACAGCCGCCACGCCACGGAGGAATCACATCGTATAGTACTATTAATGCAGTTTGAGTTACTTAGTGCTTAGTGCCGTAGTTACCGTGTGGATGCCGGCAGAGTAGAATATTAACCCATTTCTTCTCATACGGTGTCATACAAGACCGCTAAGGGATAGAGCTGTTTAACATCAGGCAAATATATACAGCCCATACTCCGCCTCAGATGCTTGAGTCAACAATAGTGCCCGGAAAACGGCAATAAGCTCACCCTCTATTACGTAGGACCGAATTCAATGATTAGTGAAACGTGGGTGTTAATTTACCTCTGCTTAACCCTCTGGGAATAAAGGCGTGATTATATGTATGTATGAATGTAATGTTTTTACCTACTACGGAACGGACACTTTATAAGATTTTTTTGATTTTATAATTTTTTTTGTTATCTAGGACACTTTGTTTTAGCGGTGACTGGATGTTTATTCAAATTTTTCACCAAAACTACTAGTCCGAGTTTAATGCAGTAGGTTAGGGTTTTGATAAACCCTAGAATTCTAAGTTAAATTTTATGTAGCATTAATTACATTTCTCTGAAGTGACCTATATCTCTAAATTCTGGGTTATTTCGAAATACCTTCTCTGGTACATGTTCTTAATAGTAAAGTTACTTTTATTTGTTCAGGCGAAAATGTTTATTACCCCTTGACCCATCTGCGGTTAAAATAACTCGTCGTCCTCCGAATATTGGTTTGGTTTGGTTAGGTCGACATTTCTACGGGAAATCAAAGTTTAAATGAAACTCATTTCGAAAGTTTCACTGGTGGTAGAAACTTGGTGGCACAAATTTGTCTCAAGTTTCGACCGGGTAGGTACCACCGTGCACTATTGCGAAAAACCCTCCATAGCAATTCAATCTCTGTTGGATTGTGTTCAGGGGTCAGCATGTGCATAGCCGGGCAGAGGTGGTGGTTGTCGCAGCACTAGTGGGACCAGTGGGTCTTGGCGTAGTCTAGTGGGGATGGCGCGGGGCGATGCGCCGAACAGGGAGACCTGTAGAAACGGTGGTGCCGCTGGCCGCCCGCGGTATAGTACAGGGGCCCAACTGGGGTTAACCACCTTGGGAGGCTGCCTCACCAGGCCGCGCATAATCCCGATATGGTTCGTCGTGCCGGTTGGTGACCGGATTTGGGAGCCCGGCGACCATACTCGGGGGGGTACGGGGGCCCTTCCGTTCGGCGCGTCGGCTCTCGCCATGCCTCACATTCATAGATAAAACCAATATCCCGCGCTTTGTCACACGGTGCTGCGGCGGCAATCACTTCTTTTTTCACGCCTTCCCCCACCCAAACTCATGGCAGCGCAATTTACAGAAAAAGGCAACACAGCGGCTCGTCACACTCCCAAAAGCTTGCTATTTGAGGTGGAGTCCACTAACATCTGTGGGCTCCATGCAAACCTCAACGCCGTCCACCAACACCTAGAGACGGCGAAACCTGCCATGTTTTTTCTAACGGAGACGCAAATACACCGCCCTGACGACACGACCTACTTGCTCTACCCTGGCTATGTTCTTGAGGAAAGTTTTCGTGCAAAAGCCGGGGTGTGCGTGTTTGTTAGGGCGGATGTTTGCTGTCGCCGTTTGCGCTGCCTAGAGGACCCATCCTTCTCCGTCCTTTGGGTACACGTAGACCATGGCCCTACGAGTCAGATCTATGTGTGCCTCTACCGTTCCCATACAGGAGATGCTGAGACAACTCGACTCTTTGAATATCTGAGTCAGGCGGCAGATGATGCGCAGGAGCGATTTCCGAATGCCGAAATGGTATTTTTGGGGGATTTTAACGCCCACCACGAGATCTGGTTGGGCTCCTCCAAAACAGACCATGCGGGAAGAGCCGCCCACGCATTTGCTCTGGCGCACGGCCTGACCCAATTGGTGCACGAGGTCACTAGGATACCAAGAAGGTCGGGCCAAGCACCTTCTCTGCTAGACCTTCTGCTGACGAGTGATCCGGACCGGTACAGTGTATCGGTGCGAGCCGCGTTAGGCAACTCTGACCACTGCCTGGTCTGTTCCACGGTGCCTATTATGGCGCCTCCACGACCAGTGCGGGGGAAGCGGCGTCTCTGGCACTACTCGTCAGCGGACTGGGATGGACTTCGTGACTATTTTGCGTCCATCCCGTGGGTTGAGCGCTGCTTTGAAGGTAAGAACCCATCGGATTGTGCTACTGCTGTCGCCGGTGAGATCGGTCTGGGTATGGAATACTATATCTCATACACTGATGTCACCGGTGACCGCGGGGTGCGCCCTTGGTTCGGGCGCGAGTGCGCGGAAGCTGTTGAACAAAAACAGTCTGCGTACCGCGCTTGGGTAAGGGCGCGCGCCACGCGCCATCCCAATCTGGGCCACTTCAAGGCGGCGTACAACAGAGCCACAAAGGTCTGTAGAAGGGCCTATGTCAGAGCGGATGCCCTGCGCATAGCGCGGCTTGGTCAAGAGCTAGTGATGCATCCCACGGGAAGCCGTGGCTACTGGCGACTGGCTAAAGCCGTGCAAGCCAACTTCTGTCAGCCTTCGCTGCCTCCGCTGCGTAACCCTGATGGATCCCTGGCCCATGAGCCGCAAGAGAAGGCAAATCTGCTGGCTAATCTCTTTGCGGCCAACTCCCGAATCGATGATTGTGGTACCCAGCCACCAACACTACCCGACAGTGACCACGCGATGCCTGATATCCATATCAGGCAACGCGATGTCCGTGCAGTGCTGCAATCACTCGATGTCCGGAAAGCCAGTGGTCCGGATGGTATTCCAGCGGTAGTTTTGAAAAAATGTGCAGCGGAGTTGTCTCCAATGCTTACGCGCCTGTACCGGCTATCCTACAGTTCGGGTTCAGTGCCTTTGCCTTGGAAGGAGGCGAATGTTCAGCCGATTCCCAAGAAGGGGGATCGCTCGGAGCCAGCCAACTATCGACCCATAGCCGTCACCTCAGTGCTGTGCAAAGTGTTCGAGCACATAATTAACAAACAGCTCATGCGGCACCTAGAGGATCACTCCTTAATTAATGACCGGCAATATGGCTTCAGACCGAAACGGTCAACGGGTGATCTTCTAGCATACGTTACCCATCTTTGGGGTGAGGCTATGGACAAGCACGGCGAGTCACTGGCAATTAGTCTTGACATCGCCAAAGCTTTCGATAGAGTCTGGCACAAATCGCTTCTTTCCAAGCTACCTGCCTTTGGTCTGCCTTCTGGGCTGTGCAACTGGGTTGCTAGCTTCCTGCAGGGGCGCCGTATTCGCGTTCTTTGTGACGGACGAGCTTCGGAGTTTCTGCAGGTTAATGCTGGCGTGCCCCAGGGGTCCGTCTTATCACCCACTCTCTTTCTTCTGCATATCAACGACATGCTGTCTACCGGCAATGTTCATTGTTATGCAGACGATAGCACTTTACATGGGAGTTATCATGGACATCCAGCGGCCAAGCAGTCAGATATCGCAGAGAAAAGGCAGCTTCTTGTCACTGAGCTTGACGGGGTCCTGAATCACATTTCTCAATGGGGCTCTGAGAACCTGGTTGAGTTCAATGCCAAGAAGACGCAGGCATGTGCGTTTACAGCAAAAGTATCTTCTTTCCTTCCCCTCCCCACTCTTCAGAGCACGCCACTGCCGCTGCAGGACAATCTCAATATCCTAGGTATGGATGTTCGCTGCAACCTGAATAACAAAAACTACATCGAAAGCATCATCAAAACAGCCTCACGAAAACTCGGAGTCCTGAACAGAGTGAGACGATTTTTCACGCCGGAGCAGCGGTGTCTTCTATACAAGACACAAATTCGCTCCTGTGTGGAGTACTGCTCGCATCTCTGGGATGGTTCAGCAAAGTACTTACTAGATGCTCTCGACAGGTTGCAGCGACGTGCGATCCGCATCATTGGGAATCCCGAGATCACGAACACCCTAGAACCTTTACAGCTGCGTAGAGATGTTGCGTCCATGGCTGTATTTTACCGTCTGTACCATGGGGAGTGTTCTGATGAGCTCTTCCAATTAGTCCCACCCTCCCCTTTCCTACACAGGACAACGCGTGCAGGTCTTAGATGTCATCCGCACACGGTGCAAAACATCCGATCAAGAACCAAGCGGTTCGGAGACTCTTTCCTCTGTCGCACCATTAAGGCCTGGAATTCATTACCAGCTCACGTGTTTCCTTCTTCCTACAGTCCCGGGTCCTTTAAGCGGGGCGTGAAAAAGCATATGATAAGGCCGTCAAGCTGAGTGTCACCATTGTCACACGGTATGTGTAAGTAATGGTGACCCTCTTTTCTGGGATTTTGCCTTCAGCTTACCATCAGGCAAGGCGAAGTCCAATTGACGTGTCCTATATAAAAAAAAAAAAAAAAAAAAAAAAAAAGTAAATATCAAGGTTTAAACAACTTTGTGTTGAAAAATTGGCAAGCCGTCCCGGTTCCCTTTTACTCGAGATTGGTATTGAGAATTAATATTAGTAACTTAAGACCTTAAAATAATAATAATAATAAATATTTTATTTCGGATAATTTTTGTACAATCCATAGTTTAGTTAGTAAGGCTTAACCTATGTTAGTAAGTAAAAGATTTTCACATTATTACTTGTGTAAGATTATTGGACCGAAATTCACGTGTTTCTCACGTGAACTCCGACCCAATGCCTCACCATCGGACAGTCTACCCTGTCCGCTAGCACACTTAGAATGCCGTTGGCGCTGTTTCGGACACGTTGCAGCAGAGAGGCGACTCTTTTTCTCATGATGGCGTGGAAGCCATCGGTGTGCATTTCTGCAAACATGCCCGAGATACTGCAGCGCCTCGGCAGCCTCAACAGCATTCTAAATATGTATACATAAATATACTTATTTATTTATACAACAAAAGATTATAGGCAGACACGGCGGTGTTTCCGCCCAATTGAGCAGTCCGACTGGGGAAGTACCTCCGCCCTACAGAATACCGCGGTTATAATAACTTCGTGTTGTGTTCCCAGCGGTGAGTAGGGTAGCCAGAGCTCACTGGAGAATTTGTGCTGTCAGTGGGATGAAAAGGCTTGTCCTGCTTTGTCCTCTGCACTGACGGCACAGAGACTCTGAGCTTACAGGGTCAGCAGCGCGAGTGTGGCTTCTTTGATGTTACACACGTCCATAGGCCACGGTAACCTCTTTCCATCAGGTGGGCCGTGCGCTTGTCTGCCACCTAAGTGGTATAAAAAGAAATAGTAATCAAGCACATTTCACCATAAAGTTGACATGCAAACATAGATTATTAGGTATACAAAGCAATATCTACTTAGCAACTAAAAATATTGCAGTCACGATAACAGTGCAGCAGCTATAGCTCATTGCTGCAGTGGTACGAATGACATGCATATTTCTTCAAAAGTCTTCCACTGTATTAACGTCTTGTCTACCAACCATTTATGTAATGCAACACAAAATTTTCACGTCAGTAGTTTAGTGGGTAATGTCGGGTAAAATAAGTTTAATATAGGAGGATGTTATATATATTCAAATTGCGAAAAAAAAAAACGAATGAAGCTAAGTAAGAAAGGAACTAAGTGGGCTTACCTTGAAGTCTTAAAATAGGTCAAATAATTGAACGTACTAAATGCATAAATAACTATGTAATGTATGAAAAAAGGGGGGGGGGGGGACTGCAACTTTATGCATCGAAAAATTCCTCCCCATCGAACTACCGGATGCTATTAAAAATTCTGATTCTATCAATATATTTAAAAAAAGGCTTCGAGAGTTCTTGGTCAAAAAAATATACTACTCAATTAGTGAGTTTATGGACGATGTAAACAATGTGACTTGACATATTTATATTTTATAGTATCATATCTTTTAATATATTAACTAATTTAATTCTATAATTACATCTGTCACGTATTTATATTCTCATATTGACTTGACGATGAAACAATTTGACACTAGTCTAACTAATCTAATAAATTCATGTGTTAATTGTATTCTTGGGCTAGTATAATGATATTATAACTCAAATTTTATAATGATTTATCCAAATAGTTGTATTTTCAATTTAATTTTACATAAGTCTGTGATTGTAATAATCTTATTGTACGTTATACCTGACATGTTACAGAGATACCTACCTAACCTATGTAAATGATCACAACATCTACATAGTAATAGGTACCTGTGACAAACAATAAATGAATTTGAATTTGAATTTGAATCTACTGGTACCGTGCACAAGAGGCTGGCGATATTACCACGCTGAAATAAATAAATAGGATTACAAAGTTACATTTGCAGTTCGTAATATGACAGTAGTTCAAATATTGACTTGTTTTAAGCACTACCTACCCTTTCGGAGGTATAGGCGTGAGTTTATGCTATGTTTAAGCACTTAAAAATGACGTACTTTTTTTCAGGTTGTTATATTTGTACCCAAAATTGTTTATACTATCCCAGAGTACTTTGTACCTATATTCATACAAGCCCCAACGAAGCTTAGCGGAATTTAACTAGTTTCGAATAAATAGATACTATAATTTATTCCGCGAACTACTTTGCGGTATTCTGAGCCAATAAATCTTCCAAGTGGGGTAGTTACCGAGGAGCGTGAGTGAGAATAGCCTCGGTACGGAATACTCGTAAGATATATGAGAAATTTCCTGTTGTAATAAAACCTAAACACCATAATAATATAACATAAACTCACGCCTATGTCCTCGAACGGGTATGCAGAGGTGCTAGCACCGACATTTCGGTAGTTTATGTTTATTTCCCAATGTAAGAGGTGGCGATCCTATTGCCATTAACCGGCCACTTATAAACCTGCGATAAATACACACATAACTTCGAAAAGCATCGAAAAGTCATTGGTGTGTGCCATGGTAAAACCTGGGATCGAACCAGCAGTTCATTACCCATACTACAAGGCTACCGCGGTTAATGGCAATACCTACCTATATAAGTCTTACTAGATATGTGATGGACTTCTGAAGCACGTAGTTAAATATGAACTGAAGATTGCCCATTGGAATACTTGCACAGTCGATATAAATTTATATCTTATATATAAAATTCTCGTGTCACGGTGTTCGAACTTGAACTCCTCCGAAACGGCTTGACCGATTCTCATGAAATTTTGTGAGCACATTGAGTAGGTCTGAGAATCGGCCAACATCTATTTTTCATCCCCCTAAATGTTAAGGGTTGTCCACCCTTAACATTATAATGGCAAAACGACGTTTGCCGGGACAGCTAGTCTTCTAAACACCTCAACAAAGTCTAGGGAACAAGATGACCCCAATTTTTTTTTTCTTGTAAATCTTGTTTTGCAAATAACTGGCAGCAAATAAATAAAAATAGAATAAAGTAGATTACAGAGTTGTTCGAAATTTAAAAATAAATTTTAAAAAGTAATGATTTTCGAATATGGAGGGAAAACTTTTAAAAGTGTTTGATTGTGCAGTTTCTCTGAGGCAAAATAAAAATTATTTTCTTTGATTGTAAATAACGTTTATTATCAATAATACGTCTTTTACGTATGGTTTGTGCATTTTTGTGACTGTAGTCATCATGTCACGTCGTAATTTAAGTCGCGAAGAGATGTTAAGGGCTGTTGGTATGCTGCAAGCTGGACGAACTCAACGCGACGTAGCGGATGCTGTCAACACCCAACCAAGCGTAATTTGCAGATTATGAGCACGCTACAGGTCTACAGGGGATATTGCCGAACGTCACAGGAGACGAAATAGGGTTACTACCCCGCGACAAGATCGTTTCTTGCAAAATTCCGCAAGGCGGCAACCCACGATTACTGCTCGTCGGTTAGTCGCAGGCCTCCAGTCTCAGCATCAAGTGGTTATTAGTGATCAAACTGTCAGGAGAAGACTACATGAAGCCAATCTTCACGCTCGCAGACCGCTTAGGGTTCAGCTCTTCGACGTGGAAATCGAGGTCGTCGCTTATTGTGGGCTATCGTACATTTACAGTGGACCGACCATCAATGGGCACGGGTTCTGTTTTCCGACGAATCTCGCTTTGGTTTTCATCCTGATTCGAGAAGAGTGCGTATATGGCGAGTTCCTGGACGTTGGAGTCGTCTCCAGAATCCGCAAGAAGTTCATCCTTACCAAGGTGGAACAATCATGGTATGGGCTGGAATTCGCCTTGGTGGAAGGACCGACCTCGTTTGGATACGGGGCAATTTAAATGCAAACCAATACATTCAGGAGGTTATACACCCCATGGCAATCCCTCATCGACAGCAGTTCCGTCAAGATTTTATGTTCATGCAAGATAATGCACGGTCACACACCGCGAGGGTAGTGGTCAATGCGTTAAGCGAGCACAATATTGCGACGTTGGAATGGCCTGCTCAGTCTGCCGACCTCAATCCCATAGAGCATGCCTGGGAATTGCTTGGGAGAAGAGCTTTCAGTGATTCTTTGGAAAATCTGAACACTGAAGAACAACTTTTTTTACACCTTCGCAGTGTATGGAGCCATATTCCACAGACGATGTTTGACAATCTCATACTAAGTATGCCACGCCGTTGTCGAGCTGTTGCTAATGGTTTAGGAGGTCCTACAGATTATTAAAAACGTTTAAAGTACGGTTAATTACTGTATTTCTTACTACCTCGTTATTTTTGTGCCTAATCATAGAAGGTTGTAATACTCAACATTGGCACTATTCAATTCTTTCTTAAAAAAAAAAAAAAAAATATTTGAGAATGTTTTTATTAAAATTAAAATTAAAAACGGTACAAAAATACCCTTCTATTGATATAAAACACTCACTATTACAAGAAAGGGTTTTTAAATAAAAACTAGAAATGTCCTTGTTCCCTAGACTTCGTTGATGTGTGTATATAAAAATGTTGTGTTGGTTTCTGTATGTGTCTAAATCTCGAAAAAGTGCTGCATCTATTGAGCATCAATTTTGTTATGACCCGCTCCTGAGATCTGTATCTATTATTATCCGCATCTGTAAATGGTACTGCCGGAAATTTACCCGTGTGGTGACGGAAAAAGAATATACTTGTATTCTTTCAAATCCCCATCTCCTCCGACGAGTGTCGTAGTTCGAGACGTACGAGACGTACGAGAGTTCGTTATTTGTTTTTAGATAATATTTTCGCGTTCAGTAAAAATACTGATTGTGCATCTAATTAAGTTCAGAATGATCACCACCCACCCCGAAATGGATAGGTTAAGTTAGAAGACTAAGGCGGGAGCGAAGCGAAGCGGAACTCCCGCCTTATGTCTTTGTGGTAATTTTTTTAAAATTGGTTGGTTGGTTGGTTGCTAACTAACTACATACTTGCAGTAGTTTGTTGGTGCTCAATCAGTATTTTTGATGTGAATTTGGATTATTTTGTCGTACAAAATGTACTCTTTTTGATATACGTTTAAATACCATCCTTTGTTTTTTCCTTCTTTTTATTGCGATCTGTCTAGGAGACATTCAGCAATATTTAAGTAGTGATGGATAATCTGTGAGATACAAATCCTATGACTCGCGTTCTAAATTTCTATTTTTTTTTTTTACTTTTATTGTTTTTTTTTTATAGGAGGTCTTGAGGGACTCTTTTTTTTTGTCACTTCACTATTGGGAATATTTCCTCCATAAGTTGGTGAGCCAATATGTTAGGGTGCAGTTGCAGTTTTTCCTTGTATGTTGTAGCTCTCTCCTTTATTTCTTCTTTTACGGTTTTGATGCCAAGTTCTCGAGCGTCGTAAATAGTATTAATTCTATTCTACAACATTCAACACAACGCTACCTAGACCTATAATAAGCATAGCTTAACTAGCTTGTGTTATAGAATCTAGAATACCGATAAACATACTTAGATACTTTTTTTGTAAACACATACATATTTTACATAGAAACACCCAGACCAATGCAAATATTCATATTCATGCATACAAATGTTGGCATTGAGCGGGGATCAAACCCGCGCCTTCTGCGCAGCGATTACGTTCACTGCTGCCACACCACTGAGGCTGTCTGAGAGGGGACTATCAGAAAATTACGCAAAAGATATCACTGCGAGAGAAGGATATCTCGAAATAAAACCCTGTACCAACCCGTCTAGGAGGTAGGACACGACGGTATCTCCCGTCTCAAATTGAGCAGTCCGTCTGGGGAAGTACCTCCGCCCTACAGAATACCGCGGTTATAATAACCTTGTGTTGTGTTCCCGGTGGTGAGTAGGGTAGCCAGAGCTCACTGGAGAGGTTTTGTGCTGTCAGTGGATAGACCGTAGGCTTAAATTGACACCACTGACTTGTAGGGGCGTGAAATGTTGGCGCGGCGGTCAGGGAGACCCGGTGAAACGGTTATCCGCTGGCCGCCCGCAGGTTGTACGGTTCCCGAACCTGGGGATCACTTAATCTCCGCCCTAGGAGGCTGAACCAGCAGCCTGTGTAAAGTGCCCGATGCTGTAGTCG
Source organism: Eilema griseolum (assembly GCA_963662185.1). NCBI lineage: Eukaryota > Metazoa > Arthropoda > Insecta > Lepidoptera > Erebidae > Eilema > Eilema griseolum. The sequence continues at coordinate 22,415,680 of OY759245.1, forward strand.
TGCCGAAGGAGGAAACCGGAGTGGACTCGGCTACAGTATTTGGGAGGGGACCGGGGGCCCTTCCGTCCACCGCGCCAGCCACTCACACAACCCCAGCTTGTCAATGGTGGTACGAAGACTAGCTTTGTCTTCTGCACTGGGAGCACAGAAACTCTCTATACCTTCCTCCCCCCCCCACCCCCCACATAAGTCATGAAAGGAAAAATAAGAAGAAAAACGTTACTACAGCGGTACCATCGTCCACAGAACATGTGGATTTCTGTTACATCAGGGGCCTACACACCAACCTCAACGCGGTCCATCTACATTTAGAGACCGCGCAGCCCACCTTGTTTTTTCTGACGGAGACGCAAATATCATGCCCAGCCGATACAGCCCACTTAATGTACCCCGGGTACAAACTCGAGCATAACTTTCTGAGTCGCGCCGGGGTATGCTTGTACGTCCGGGATGATATTTGCTGCCGCCGTCTTCAAGGCCTTGAAGACAGGGACCTGTCAACTCTTTGGGTACGTACGGATCACGGTGGCCACACCCGTATCTTTGCGTGCCTCTACAGGTCTCATAGCGGTGACTTGGGTACAGCTCAATTGTTTGAGCATCTGCAGCGGTCTGCGGACAAGGTAATTGAGCAATACCCTACCGCGGATTTAGTATTCTTGGGGGACTTCAACGCTCACCACGTAGAGTGGCTGGGGTCTCCTAGAACTGATTTTGCGGGAAGGGCTGCTCATGACTTTGCACTGACCTACGGATTCTCTCAACTGGTGCATTCTATTACTAGAACACCAGAAATAGAGACCCATAGAAGCTCTATACTGGACCTTCTGCTGACTTCACGCCCGGACGAATACTCAGTAACTGTGGAAGCACCACTTGGTACTTCGGACCACAGTCTCGTTCGGGCGCAAGTGACTCTCACGCGGCCTGAACCACCGCGGCCACCTCAATGGCGGCATGTCTGGCACTACAAGTCGGCAGACTGGGATGGACTGCGAGAATTCTTCGCGTCGTACCCGTGGAGGCGGCTTTGCTTCACTTCAAATGATCCCAGCTCCTGTGCAACAGCAGTAGCTGACGCGATCCTAGCGGGTATGGAATGCTATATTCCGAACCGCTGGATCGCAACAGGAGAGAGCAAACGCCCTTGGTTTAATAGGCCCTGCAGAGAAGCAAGAGACCACAAGCAATCTGCATACAGGGCTTGGACCACGGCTCTTGCCAATAAAGATCCTAATATCACTGAAATGAAGCGAAAGTTGAATGCCGCCTCGAGGTCTAGTAAAAAAGCTACGGCCAGGGCTAAGTTTGAGTTCATCGGCAGGATTGGCGAGCGGCTTGCGCGCTACCCATCTGGCAGTCGTGCATTTTGGTCGCTCGCCAAAGCTGCCGAGGGAAACTTCTGCCAGTCTTGCCTTCCGCCGCTGCAAAAATCCGATGGTAGTCTGGCCCATGGCGCTAAGGAGAAAGCCGATCTGTTGGGTAATCTCTTTGCGTCAAACTCGATTATGAACGACGGGAACGCCGAACCACCCATAATTCCCAGCTGTGGTGCTTCCATGTCTGAAGTTAAAATCACGCAACGGGCGGTCCGGCGTGAGCTTAAGTCCCTAGATGTTCGGAAGTCGAGTGGGCCGGACGGTATACCGGCGATGGTGCTTAAACACTGCGCCCCCGAGCTGTGCCCTGTACTTACACGCCTTTTCGCACTCTCATACTCCGCGCGGCAGGTCCCAGCCTCGTGGAAGACCGTATTCGTGCACCCTGTACCTAAGAAAGGTGACAGGACAGATCCGACCAATTACAGGCCTATAACCTCCCTACTCTCGAAGATTATGGAGCGTGTCATTAATACGCTGTGTATTCCTGAGATACCTTGAAGGAAACGATCTACTGAGCGACCGACAGTACGGCTTTCGCCACCGTCGCTCAACCGGTGACCTTCTTGTGTATCTCACAAACCGGTGGTCGCAAGCCATCAAGAGTCGGGGTGAGGCACTAGCGGTCAGCCTCGATATAGCAAAGGTCTTCGATCGGGTCTGGCACAAAGGTCTTCTTGCGAAGTTGCCGTACTATGGACTCCGCGAGGGACTTTGCGAATGGATCGCCAGCTTTTTGTCCAACAGAAGCATCCAAGCTGTCGTCGACGGCAGCTGCTCGGACCGCATGAACATAAACGCTGGTGTCCCACAAGGCTCCGTGTTGTCTCCGACGCTGTTTCTGCTGCATATCAATGACATGCTGTCTGATGGCTCCATTCATTGTTATGCGGACGACAGTACCGGGGACACGTGTTACACGGGCCGTGCAAATATCCCTCAGTCCGAGGTGGAGAAGAGTCGCGAACAACTTGTGTCTAAAATCGAGACTACTCTCTCTGGAGTATCCGATTGGGGACGACTAAACCTAGTCCAATTCAACCCCACTAAGACACAAGTATGTGTATTCACCGCTAAGAAAACCCCATTCATTGTAGCGCCGCAATTCCTGGGCACACCGCTTACCATCTCCTCGAGTATCGGGATACTTGGTGTCGATATCTCCAGCGACGTCCAACACAACAAGTCATTTGCAGGACAAGGTTAAGTTGGCATCAAGAAAACTCGGAGTGCTCAACAGGGTGAAGCAGTACTTCACTGCGGGGCACCAACTCCTTCTTTATAAGGCACAGGTCCGGCCGCACATGGAGTACTGCTGTCACCTTTTTGCTGGAGCACCTGCATACCAGCTTGACCCCTTCGACTCGTTGCAAAGACGGGCATTGAGGCTGGTTGACAATCCCATACTCACAGGTAGAGTGGAACCTCTTAGCCTTAGGAGGGATTTTGCCTCACTGTGTGTGTTCTACCGCCTATACAATGGTTTGTGCTCAGATGAATTGTTTGACATGATGCCCCTAGCTACATTCTATCATCGCACCTCTCGCCATAGGCAGGGAATTCATCCCCACACATTGCGATCTGAGACGGTGCGCACTGTGCGGTATGAAAGAAACTTCATCCCACGCACACTCAAGCTGTGGAATGACCTCCCTGCTGCGGTTTTCCCAAGTGCCTACAATATGGGGTTCTTCAAGAGGGGCATCAGAAGATTTCTTCATGGTCGGCAGCACGAGTGTGACACCCCTGGTGTTGCATACGCCCATAGGCCACGGTAACCGCTTCCCATCAGGTGGGCCGTGTGCTTGTCTGCCAACTTAGTGGTATAAAAAAAAAAAAAAAAAGAAGGCCAAAGCCTCCTGACATTGGAAGAGGCTTATGTGCAGCAGTGGACTGATTGATTGATTAAGATGATACTGCAATCAGGTTATAGGATTTTTTCACAAAATGTATTCCCGAATGAAGCCGGGTCACAGGCCGCTAGTCAACAAATAAATAGGCAAAGACAAAAAGATTTCAATTCCTTTGTCTCCACTGTTTGCCAATCAATTACCTTTTTATTTGTTCAGTAAGTATTGACATTTATACCGGCAGTTTCTCGTATTTCCGTCTTCATCTTAATACATTGAATACTGAACTTAAAGGTTCAACTCCTGTATAGGTAAACTCCTGTGGGAGAAATCGAGAGCGACTTTTAAACAAGAATGCTGACTGGAGGGTGTCCATATAATTTTTTAAACATAACATAAACTCACGCCTATATCCCCGAAGGGGTAGGCAGAGAAGCTAGCTATCCACTTTTCGCCAGTTTATGCTTAGGTCCCAATGTAATAAGTGGCGAGTCTATTGCTATTAACCGGGCACTTATAAACCTGCGATAAATACACACTTAACTTGTTAAATCCTGGGATCGAACCTGAGACCTCGTCTCAGCAGCTCGTACCCATACCACTGGGTTACCGCGGTTATATATCTCATATATCGGTTATATATCTTCTTATGTGTATATTTACCTATCTATCTCAAGTAATAAGTGTAAGAATTCCCAACCAGGACCTGGCTGACCTAGGGAAGAGTTAAGATTCGAGGGTTAAAACAAAAAGACGACACGTGGATGACCTTCCTCTTCTTATCCCCATCTAGATCTTAGCAGACCAAACAAATCTTACTAATAAACTAGTAATTATTGACTAACAAAAGGTGCAAAGTTTCATTTCGAATCTGAATTCAGGTTCACTTGACTCACTCGATTGCCTGTATTGAATAGCTGAAAGATTTATCTTGGCTTTTACGGAAGACCTTTGACTTATTTTTTTTTTTTTTATCTCATAGAAGCACCCATAAAACCCGCATAGGTTTATCTTGGGTGTGAGTGTACATTGAATTTAATTTATATAATCAACAAAAAATACAATTATAAATACATATCAAACAAAAATATAAATAAGTTTCGCCGGTGACAAGGAATAGTAAGTGCAGAGTAGGTAGGTGTAGTCTTTTGAGTGTAAACCGGCTGTTGTTTACGGTAGATGCAACGCTACTATTTGCACCTACTTGCACGCGTTCGCTAATAGACGCACTTACGAACGCACGAAAGAATATTAGAACCGAAATAACTAATATTCCCTTTAGCCCCTCCAGGTAAGCTAAATTGCTTGTGTTAGGAGTGGGTTCACGTCTGTAGTGTAATGATTTTTTGTGTGTCGGTAGTGTAATGTAAAGGAGTTTTTTTAAACAACATAGGTAGCAGACTAGCAACAGGCCTATGGCCTATGGCCGTGTATGCGGTTTGAAAAAGCATCTCAAGAGACCGTCAAACTAAGTGCCACCATTGCTGCACGGTACGTGCCTTCAATGGTGACTCTCTTTCCTGAAACCTTGCGTTCATCTTTCATCATTCATCATTTTATTTGAGGTGAATCAAATTGAGGTGTCCTACATGAAAAATCTCATTCTGAAAACAGCGCGTGTAGAGGAGAGATTGTTATTCCGGATTCAAAGTGAAAGCATTGCATGCAAACGGATATCTCTAGGATGTTGATTATATGGTGAAAAGGTGGATTCGGTGCGGAGCCGTGCGGAAATTTAATTAAGCACGTCCCTAAAAGCCTTAGATATTATTCATTCGCCAGTAATAGCACTCAGGTATCGTTGAATTTGGTGTGTGCTGGCTTTCATTTGAAAAAAAAATATAATCCATACTAATATTATACATGCGAAATCTTGTCTGTCTGTCTGTTACGTTTTCACATCCAAACCGCTGAACCGAAATTGGTATAGTCGTAGACATTGACTAGATCCTGGGCAAGCACATAGGCTATATTTGGTCACGAAAGTTGACATCCATGCGGCTGGAGGCTGCGGGTAGCAGTTAGTGAATAACAATAATGATGATACTGTTTGGTTACTTTTGCTGAAAATATATGCCTTGCAAAATAAAATATAACTAACTATACTGATGCTAATTGTTTGATATGATGCCCACAGCTACATTCTATCATCGCACCGCTCGCCATAGGCAGGGAATTCATCCTCACACATTGCGACCTGAGACGGTGGGCACTGTGCGGTATGAAAGAAACTTCATCCCACGCACACTCAAGCTGTGGAATAACCGAATAACCTCCTTGCTGTAGTTTTCCCAAGCGCCTACAATACGGGGTTCTTCAAGAGGGGCACCAGAAGGTTTCTTCATGGTCTGTAGCGCGAGTGTGATTCTCTTTGTTTTGCACGCGTCCATAGGCCACGGTAACTACTTCCCATCAGGTGAGCCGTGTGCTTATCTGCCACCTAAGTGGTAATAAAAAATACTAATTCTTTTTTTTTATACCACTTAGGTGGCAGACAAACATACGGTCCACCTGATGATAAGTGGTCACCGTGGCCTATGGACGCGTGCAAAACCAAGAGAGTCACATTCGCGCTGCCAACCCTGCAAGCATTGAGAGTTTTTGTGCTGTCAGTGTAAAAGACAAAGCAGGACAAGCTTTTGGATTTTCCACTGACAGCACAAAACCCTCCAGTGAGCTCTGGCTACCCTACTCACCGCCGGGAACACAACACGAGGCTAATATGGCCGTGGTATTCTGTAGGGCGGTGGTACTTCCCCAGTCGGACTGCTCAATTGGACGGAAATACCGTCGTGTCCTACCTCCTGATTTATTTATTTTTAGTTTCCAAAGTAGGTCAAAATATAAACAATGAAATTGTGTCCAAACTGATAACTTTTTAGATTCCTTATTAAATTTCAACTGACCTTTATTATGAACTATTTACATGGAAACGCAACGCAGACCGAAATAAATGTGATAGTCTCTTGCGCTCTACGCATTTTGTACTACGTGACGAAGGTGTGACGTCACGGCTTTGTAACGATTTTGTATAGAGCGTTTTCGGGCGAATCAGGAAATAGAATTTTCTAAATAAAACTATTTGCTGTAATAAAATTCAACTTTAGCAGTTCATTATATCATTACAAACTGGTAATTTTTCGAGAGCAAAAAAAATGGTCATTATCCTTATTCTACTAATGATATAAATATAAATATCTTGAACATGTTTGGATGTTTGTTGCTTAAACACTTTCTTAAGGCTTAGTGGATCTGGCTGTTTGGTACATTAATAGATTATAAGTCTGTGATAACATATGTGTGAGGGCATTCATGCTCAGATGGTGGCCAATTTAAGTGAGCACGATGTGGAGTTTCTTTCTTTCTTTGTTTTTTATTTATACCACTTAGGTGGCAGACAAGCACACGGCCCACCTGATGGAAAGTGGTTACCGTGGCCTATGGACGTTTGTAACATCAGAGGAGTCACAGTCGCGCTGCCAACCCTGTTAGTACAGAGTTTCTATGCCGTCAGTGTAGAAGACAAAGCAGGACAAGGCTTTGTTTGTTCCTTCTTTTCTACTTTCTTCTTTTTTCTTTCTTCTTTCATATATGAAAGAAGAAAGAAAAAAGAAGAAACTGGAACAAAATGAAGGGAATGAAGGGAACTGGATCAAAATTCTACGCGGGCGGAGCCGCAGATAACTAGCTAGTAGTGTAATAACTTTTAAGTATCTATTTATAACGACGAACCGAGGAAAAATTCTATTTAGAAACCTGTTTAATCACAATTGAAACGATAATAGTTTCAAAGTCTATGGTTTCAAGGATGTTGTGTTTCTAAGCATGTTTAGGTAAACCTCGGGGGCATAAATCTTGGTCCTAAAATGTGCTCTAAACGCGCAGTACACGTTCCTTGGGTGTCTTTTGAGCATATCACGGGGTGAAACGGAGGTGAACGAGCTCAACAAGCTCATTTCACTCACATTAATGCTGTGGAATAAACACCCTGCAGCGGTTTACCCATGCGTCTACAATATGGGGTTCTTACAAAATGGGGCATTAGAAGATTTCTTTAGGGTCGGCAGTGCGAGAGTAACGCCTCTGGTGTTGAACACGTTCATACGCCATGGTAATCATTTCCCTTCAGGTACTTCTCTGCCACCTAAGTTGTATAAAAAAAAACAAACCGCTCGCGCCAGTGCCTCGTTCGTCTCTCGACTCCGAGGCACAAGATACGTGTCCCGCAGTAGGTATAACAATTTAAGGGAGATATGAGGTATTGCGGTAGAGTGTACGACTGCTATGTCGCGTGTTTGATTCCCATTCAGTACAAATATTGGTTTGTAAATAAGTACCTCGACATCCTTCACGCCGTGTATGTGCAAGATCCTCCTTTTCATAATCTTGACGACATACCGGTCGCCGTACAGCTTCGCGTACTGGCGCATCTTCACGAACAGTTCATCTGTAACCAATAGACAGTAATTATCCCACTTCATCCCACGCACACTCAAGCTGTGGAATGACCTCCCTGCTGCGGTTTTCCCAAGCGCCTACAATATGGGGTTCTTCAAGAGGGGCATCAGAAGGTTTCTTCATGTTCGGCAGCGCGAGTGTGACACCCCTGGTGTTGCATACGTCCATAGGCCACAGTAACCGCTTCCCATCAGGTGGGCCGTGTGCTTGTCTGCCAACTAAGTGGTATAAAAAAAAAATATATATATATATATATATATATAAAGCGATCATTGTATGGGAACATACATACCATGATCGCAATAATTCCCGTTAACATTATTGTATATCATGGAACGCGATAGTTTAAAAATTATTGTTGAGTTTATGGTTATTTTTTTCTGAGTCTGTGCTATCGAACAAGTAATAATAATAAAAACGTTTATTTCAAAAATATTACACAGCGGACAATAAAAATAACATATAACATACAATTTTTCAAGCAACGAGGACTTCAGGATACATTGAAAGCTATGTTCAGGTCATTCGAAACTCAGCCTCTTATACTAGGGAGAACGCTGTATCTTAAGAGACAAGTGGACCGTATTGGACCAATTTTATCAGATATATGCGAAAACAGCACATGGTATCGGATATCGAATATCGGCTATCGTCTTCCAACAATGATATCCGATCAGATAATATGAAAACGGATCTAAGCATCCATTATAGAAATTTCATTAAAAATTACACCCTTACAACTTAAAGTAATGGCAACTGAGGTTCTAAGGTTCTTACAGTAATAATTAAGTAATAAAAGCAACGCTGTCGATAAAATGGGAAAATTACCCAACAATAATAATAATAATAATAATAATGCTCTTTACTGCACACCAAACATAGGACACATACAATGGATACATACATTCTAGATAGTTGTACAATGGGCGGTCTTATCGCAATTTGCGATCTCTTCCAGACAACCAGTGTATGGACTATGCTGCCAGTAATCAGGGTAGTTTGCGGTGTACACTAAATTATAACAAATTAACATTTGTATCTAGTAAAGCATTTAAAGAACAGAAGTGAAGAAGAATAAGAGATTATATTATTTAATGAAATAAATACCTACCTATATATACAGATACATAAATACATACCTAAAATATATACCATATATAAACATACATATACCATAGTTACATATATACATACCCATGTTAAATATATACCATATAAGTGAATTACACACAAATAAACCACCAAACACACACCAACAACTTGGGAGATAGTAATTTTATGGCATGTACTTATGTTTTTAGAAGAAACTGAAATGAATAAAAGGGGAGTGAATACAATTAAATCTACTGTGGTTTGTCGTACACATTTTGATATTTGATACAAAACTCGCATGCTTATCCATTCAGTGATGTTAAATAACATTACTTTGCGGACATTGATGTGGGTTGTGCTTTTACCTAACAGAAATATGTATTGTGACCTTCTAATATCATTGTATAACGCATAACTGTTAAATGTTCCAATAAATAAAAACACGAGTCCCCCGAGACTAGACAACATTTTTAGCTTGATTTTTGGTCAATAAGCAGGATATTTTCTGTACTTAACTCGGAAACTATTTACGCCGGCAAGCCATCTAAGAGGCGGAGGAATATTGTTCCATAACTTACTCGCTCGATATCTGAAACTTCCATAAAATGAGGAATGTTTTGGAACATTTAGCTTTACGCGCGATGCTCTTGTCAAATACCTACTGTTTTCATAAAGCCATTTCAGTTTAGAGTACAGGTAAGAAGATTTTCCTGTCTTGACAATGCCAAAAAGAACAGTTGAAGCCGAAACGGGTCGCTAATATGGTAAACAATCTAGATGTAGTACATTATGGGTGTAAGAACAGAGGTTTGCTGGGAGAAAACTCAATGTTGAGTTAAGCTCGCCTTTGTACACCAAGATGTATTTGTGATTGCCTGTTGATGTATTATTTTCTTGTGTACAATAAGGAATTAAAGAATTGAATATAATTCCGGGTTGTTATCTCTGCCTACTCCATAGGGATAAAGCTAAGGGCATAATTATGTATCCACGTCAATACCAACAATATAATCTGCTGCGGGAATACCCGCTTCTATTTGGGGAATAACCTTTAACCAATCTTGATTTTACGTAGGTTGCCATTTTATTGAAAGAGATAATACGAGAATATTAAAAGAGTTAGTCCTCCTACGCGAAAATTAAGAACAATAAAATTCAGGGCACGAAAATTGGTAGATTGTGATTAAAATTAATTATCTTCAATTCGGGTGCATTTCCATTAAGCGGACATGAGCAGGCCCCCGGTCATTGTAGACTAGAATCATTAATGTATCGGATTGAAAAGTATTTTTACGACTTGGTGAAGCCAAGGAGGGTTATAGTTTTGACAGGCTATGTATGTATGTAATCTATTTGATTCGTCTGTTCCCTGCTCCTCAACTACTTATTAGAACTGGGCAAATAAGGTATCATTAGAAGCATCGTGGTTGTCCGATGGTTATAGGCTATGTGACGTGTCACTAAATCTATTTTAGCGCCCTTTAGCGGTCATAAAGTACTGTATTAAAAAATTAAATTGTGTGTTTGGTATCAACTGAAAGGGCTGAATAACACATGTCAAATATGTATAAATTATAGCTGTGGTTCCCGGTGCCGTCGTGTGGTTCCCGACAGAGTAGAATTTGGACCACCCCATCTCTTCCCATGCAATGTCATACAAGGCGACCAAGGGATGGGGCTGTTTAACATCAGACAGATATATACAGCTCAGACTCAGCTTCAGATGCATGGCTTGAGTCAACAATAGTGCCCGGAAAACGGCAACAGCCTCACCCCCTATAACGTGGCACCAAACTCAATGATTGGTGAAATGTGGGTGTTAATTCGGCTCTGCCTAACCTTCCGGGGATAAAGTGATTATATGTATGTATGTACGTATGTACTTGCCCTAAAATAATATAAATCAAAAAATAAGTTGAAACTAAAATCCTGCTACTGAAAAATCGGGTGCCCTATTTGATTTCGAAAGTTGATGATTCGATTTATATTATATCGAACACGCTGTCGCGATAATTCAGTTGTACGATGTTTTATTCCATCGATGCTTTATTGGTGCGATGTAACATTTGTGCGAAAAATCCTGCTGCGAAAAATCTTATAGCGATTGCTCGTTAGTTCGGTAATTTATTAGTTCGATAGTATATGGGTTCGAATGCCTATAATGTTCTGTGACATATAATTTTTAATTTTATTATGCATTATGAACGTGGAAATATTTGATTTTTAGTTGAAGGAGAATCGTTTTAGCACGACAAACAAAATCACTGTATTTTGTTTGTCGTGTTAAAAACGATAATAAATGCTTGCTTATATTTTGTACTCAGCGAAATATCAGACTTTTACGTGATTCATTTCTATGGATAATGGACGGAACATTCTGTACATGTCCTGGACTTTTTATCCAAATCTATAGTACACGGGATGGTGGGAAATGATAACGACAGCAGAAAAATAGTGCCGTTGGTGTATTGCTTTTTGGGAGATAGGACAGAAGAAACTTATATGATGATGTTCAAAGAACTTTTGGCAAATGCTGAAGAATTGCAATGTGAATTGAACCCCCAGCACATAATTACTGACTTTGAAATAGCTGTTATCAATGTCGTCAAGATTTATTTTTATGAAGCTCCTCATACAGGTTGCCTTTTTCATTTAGCGCAAAATTTGTGGCGGCAAATACAAAAATCAGGTTTAGCTTCAAAGTACGGTAATGATAGCAAGTTTTCTCTTCAACTTCGCCACATGATAGCTTTGGCATATCTTACTCCTGAAAAGATACCAGACGCCTTTAAACTTCTAAAAGAAAATGTTTTGCCAGAAGAAGCGGAAACTATCATACATTGGTTTGAGACGTATTACGTGTATGGTAGGAAAATTTCACGAACAAAAGGTACAAAAATAACTATCTCATTAACCCCTCCATTATTTCCACCACAGTTGTAGTCCGTACATAGAATAAATGAACTCAGCCTGCCGAGAACCCAGAATAATGTGAAAGCTTGGCATAGACGGTGGAACTACTTACAAAACAATAACCGCCGTGGCTTATATGTATCACTCCCTTCTACCCACCACTACGTAGAACAGCTTATGGCGCTAACTCGCCGATCCCGAGGTTCTCTAGGTCAGCAAATGAAAGTAGTGATATTGTGGATATTTATGCAGACTCGCTACTCAAGTTTCGATCCACATTATTAGAATATTATAATAATAAAGATTGTTAGATTGTTTTATGTACACACAGCGTCAGAGAAAACAGACCCCCTCAATACTTAAAGAATATCGCCGCGGGGGTTCCTTTTCTCTGAAGCTTACCGTACGTGACGCTCCATTTTACCTCTTTTAAAAATCTTCTGTGTGGTCTACATATCTTTGTGACAGAAAGGGAAAGGAAACAGTAATATATATGTCAGTACCTAGTTTTATATAGCATGTAGTATTTACCTATAATTATTTGTCACACTCGATTCATATCTAACTTAATGTAATTTCTGTAGCTTGTAACAGTGTTAACAAATGTTGGTAAATCTAAATAAATAAATAAAATATGCGACTATACGGAGCCTTATAAAAGAACAAATAAGCACAAATCACATTGTTGAAAAAGCACAGGCTAGCGTTGATAAGACCCCGCCCAAGAAAAAAAAGAAAAGAGTATCTGATTCTACTGCGAAGATTTGTGCAAACCGTAATAATATGGAACTTTTTCCTTTCTTAAGAGCTATTGCTAATCATATAGAATTGTAATTTTTTTTCATTAATATGTTTAAATTTAAGTCATTAAATGTATCTTGAATCGATTTGTACATTTTTTTTAAATTAAGATATTATATTTCCACGTTCATAATGCATAATAAAGTTAAAAATTATATGTCACAGAACATTATAGGCATTCGAACCCACATAGGTATTATCGAACTAATAAATTACCGAACTAACGAGCAATCGCTATAAGATTTTTCGCAGCAGGATTTTTCGCACAAATGTTACATCGCACCAATAAAGCATCGATGGAATAAAACATCGTACAACTGAATTATCGCGACAGCGTGTTCGATATAATATAAATCGAATCATCAACTTTCGAAATCAAATAGGGCACCCGAAAAATCACGCTGTAAAAAGTACTAAACAAGAAAATATCAAGGATAGCCGTGGTCGTATGCCACTTAGCCCTTGATATTTTCTTGTTTAATACTTTTTACAGCGTGATTTTTCAGTAGTCGGGTTTTAGTGTTTAATGACGTTTATGACAGTTGTCAACGTGTGTCATAAATGTCAAAATGCGTATCAATTCTCAACATGCATCATAATCATCATTCTATGCTACAATACACCGGCCATTTAATTGCTACTTGTCTAGGGGTGTGATCGAAAAACTCGCTGGCAGATAACATACATAATGTAGCACGCAATTTTTTCTTTACTTGGGGAAGTCCCCTCGGTTGACCATCCATTTGCTTTTAATAGTTTAGTATTAAAATCATTTTGAGACTTTGTACTCAAAATTGATCTAACGCTGACAGTCCGGTCCGCTCTGCCCCTTTTCACGTTAATGAAAACACAGTCTAACATTTTGGGCGTACGTGAAAGAAATGTTAATTGTTAAGTTTCCTTTTCCTATATATTTCCTATTACTATTTAGGGAAACACATAACATAACATAAACTCACGCCTATATCCCTGAAGAGGTAGGCAGAGGTGCTAGCACCCACATTTCGCCAGTTTATGTTTAGGTCCCAATGTAATAGGTGGTGAACCTATTGCCATTAACCGGGCACTTAAAACCTGCGATAAATACACACATAACTTCGAAAAGCATCGAAAAGTCATTGGTGTGTGCCATGGTAAAACCTGGGATCGAACCCGAGACCTCGTCTCAGCAGTCCATTACCCATACCACTAGGCTACCGCGGTTCTATACATATTAAAAGCACATCTTTACATCCCCCGGGCACACATACATACATACATACATATATATAATCACGCCTTCATCCCCGGAGGGTTAAGCAGAGGTGAATTTACACCCACATTTTACCAATAATTGTATTCGGTCCTACGTAATAGGGGGTGAGTCAATTGCCGTATTCCGGACACTATTGTTGACTCAAGCCATGCATCTGAGGCTGAGTCTGAGCTGTATACATCTGTCTGATGTTAAATAGCCCTTTCCCTTAGTCGCCTTGTACGACAACGGATGGCAAGAGATGGGATGGTCTAAATTATAACCACGCGGCACACAGATATGTAATAACACTCCTTTCCGTTTGGGAGTGGATTCTCAACAGTACTATAAAGTACAATTAAAAAATGGGACCTCTAATATCTACTCTATAATCATTAAGCTATCGACCAATTTCGACAAATTCGGTATAGGAATAAATCGAATAAAATCGGGAACTACCTCCCAACCTAGGACTTCTTTTATCGACCTACTAGATGCTCTCGACAGGTTGCAGCGACGGAGGAGTTACGAGGTCACGAACTCCCTAAAACCTTTACAGATGCGTAGAGATGTTGCGTCCATGGCTGTATTTTACCGTTTGTACCATGGCGAGTGTTCTGATGAGCTCTTCCAATTAGTCCCACCCTCCCCTTTCCTACACAGGACAACACGCGCAGGTCTTAGATGTCACCCGCACACTGTGCAGAACATCCGATCAAGAACCAAGCGGTTCGGTGACACTTTCCTCTGTCGCACCATTAAGGTCTGGAATTCATTACCAGCTCACGTGTTTCCTTCTTCCTACAGTCCCGGGTCCTTTAAACGGGGCGTGAAAAAGCATATGATGAGGTATGTGTAAGTAATGGTGACCCTCTTTTCTGAGACTTTGCCTTCAGCTTACTATCAGGCAAGGCGAAGTCTAATTGACGTGTTCTATATAAAAAAAAAACCAATGTAATCTAGCACCTTTGAAGCTGTCTAGGGAGTGACATTGGGATTGCCAGGACACTCTACTGCTTATTATGGCAAGTCTTTTACTGTGAATGTCATTGGACTATGGAATGCATTGCCAGTGAATTCATAAATACAAAAAAATGGGCTATAGAGAGATAATGATATATACAAGGGTACACTCTAAAGTGGACCCGAAAGTCCGAAGTGAAAGCTTCCGATACGACTGAGATTAAACGCTAAGATGAAGAAAAGATAGGTAGCCTAGTGGTATGAGTAATGGACTGCTGAGACGAGGTCTCGGGTTCGATCCCAGGTATTATCATGACACACATCAATGACTTTTCGATGCTTTTCAAAGTTATGTGTGTATTTATCGCAGGTTTATAAGTGCCCGGTTAATGGCAATAGGCTCGCCACCTATTACATTGGGACCTAAATATAAACTGGCGAAATGTGGGTGCTAGCACCTCTGCCTACCCCTTCGGGGATATAGGCGTGAGTTTATGTTATGTTATGATTTTAGGAATTTGTTAGAGTAGGTACTTGTATAAAGTACTATTCAAAATTTTCATCATGAACCGTCGTTATCCGTCCTCATATAACCCTAATCACTACATATTGAAGCACTTCGAGATCCTTCCTTAACGATTGAACATATACCAACTGGCGTACAGGACATAACATTAAATGGTACAGATAGATAAATAATACATTTTTTTCTAATCGCTAAAAGTGTTTTTTTTTTTTTATACCACTTAGTTGGCAGACAAGCACACGGCCCACCTGATGGAAAGTAGTTACCGTGGCCTATGGACGTCTGTAACACCAGAGGAGTCACAGTCGCGCTGCCAACCCTGTAAGTACAGAGTTTCTGTGCCGTCAGTAGAAGACAAATCAGGACAAGCCTTTAGTCTTCCCACTGACGGCACAAATTCTCCAGTGAGCTCTGGCTACCCTACTCACCGCTGGGAACACAACACGAAGTTATTATAACCGCGGTATTCTGTAGTTCCCCAGGAGGTACTTCCTCAGTCGGACTGCTCAATCGGGCGGATATACCGCCGTCTCCAGGCAACCTTAGGATGAACAGGAATGACATACATTAACTCATAAATTCACGCCTATATCCCCGAAGAGGTAGGCAGAGGTGCTAGCACCCACATTTCGCCAGTTTATGTTTAGGTCATAATGTAATAGGTGGCGAGCATATTGCCATTAACCGGGCACTTATAAACCTGCGATAAATATACACATAACTTCGAAAAGCATCGAAAAGTCATTGGTGTGTGCCATGATAAAACCTGGGATTGAACCCGAGACCTCGTCTCAGCAGTCCATAACCCATACCACTAGGCTACCGCGGTAGTTTTGAAACTTATTTTGATACAGGAATGAAAAGTATTTAATATATGTGAGTGTAGCAATACAATTCAATTGAAAATTAAAACTAAAACTATTATTAAGTAGCTACTACAATACACTAAAATAAAATAAACATAAAAATTACATACATAATGCGTCATGAAATTCCTCCGCATCATCACCGACCGGTAACGTACCCAGAAGGCTGGCAGCATTGCTACGTTGAATGGCAATGCTTATCCTCTGTGCAAGATAATAACCAGCCTTCTGGTCACGCGTAGCGTCGATCAGCTGCTTTGCCAAGTCTTTATATAGAGACCGAGCACTTGGACCCCATGTCCCTAACGTTTCAACCCCAAACGGCTCAAAAACATAATCACCTGTCAGGTTACAGTATTTGCGCCGTTTGAGGTTTTCCGCAGATGCAGCAGCAGCACCGGCACACCCTGCTGTGCTTGAAAGATGTGAAGGCGCAAGAGTGTGTGAGTGTTGGTGTAATTTGTCAACATATATAAAAGAATGAAATTTTAAGCATTTAGTATGCTAAACTATTCAAAATCGATTAACATAGAAAAAATTGAAACGGTCCAGGCGGGATTCGAACCCGCGATCTTTCTCTTACAGGGGGAATGCTCTGACCACTAAGCCACCGAACCTTCGAATGAAATCATTCAAATTCTCCTCTTCCCGGAATACGGACGGAATTCAATGATTGGCGAAATGTGGGTGTTAATTCAGCTCTGCCTAACCCTCCGGGGATCAAGGCGTGATTATATGTATGTATGTATATGGCTCTATTGTTTCCTTAATATTTTTGGTATCATAGGACCGAATGTCGTGTCGCAAGTATTTCTGTGTGCCTGAAGACGAAAGTCTTTAACCAATGTGTGTTACCAGTGATGACTTAACGGATCTGAAACGTGGTCCTTCACTATAGGTGTCCTGAAAAAGCTCAAAGTCGCTCAACGAGCTATGGAGAGGGCTATGCTCGGTATTTCCTTACGTGATCGCGTCAGAAATGATGATATCCGTAGGAGAACAAAAGTAACCGACATAGCCCAGCGGATTAGCTCGTTGAAGTGGCAATGGGTGGGACACATAGCGCGCAGAACAGATGGCCGATGGAGCAAAAAAGTTCTGGAATGGCGACCGCGTACGGGCAAATGTAGCGTAGGACGCCCAACGGCCAGGTGGAAGGACGACCTCATGAAGGTCGCCGGGAAGCACTGGACGCGGGCTGCTTTAGATCGGTCATTCTGGAAGTCTGTGGGAGAGGCCTATGTTCAGCAGTGGACTATATGTGGCTGACATGATGATGTATATGGACGTCATACGAATTCTTTATTTATTTATCGTTTTGACGTTTAGTAAAAAGTAACTAATTTGAATAGTCAGTGAAATATCCAATTGATTAATTACAATGTAAACATGATGTATATTGTTAGTACATACTTAGCAACATTTTTCTTTTTTTACGTGCGCAAAATCCCCACGGATACCTTCCCACCGGAGCCGGTGGAAGGGGTTATGTCGGACTCGAACCGACTAAAACGCACGCCGCATGTGGGTCGTTTTGGTTGCCGAAGGTAAGGTTGACAGGCATATCTCTCGCACCCCGACCGACCCAGGGCCACCTCTCACGATCTGGCCCTCTCCTCGGGTGTGTGGGTAGTCCCCACACACCTGAGAGTCCACAACTCGTCCCCGGAAATCGGGGAGGCGCGCTTCTGCCAGGGTGACAGGCGCCTCCACCAGTCACCCCCAGGCCTGCACTCATGCGAGTTGCCTTCGTACGCGGGCAGCTTGGCTTGCGATCCTTCGTCACTCCCGCCCAACCTCCTCCTTCACGAGCATTACTTACTCGCAGAAGGAGGCGCCGGCCGCTACTTAGCAACATTGAGAGCTGCTGTAATATCGGTACTTAACCCAGATATATAGCCTCTGTAAACCTTTTAAGGCTAACTATACGTGCGAACGACAGCTATAAAGATACAAAGTAGAGGTATCTTTAACATACCAAAGTAGTATGTTTAATATTTTTAAGTAATATTTATAAGTATATACACTTTAGTAATATGCGCCGCGTGGTTCTCGGCTGAGTAGAATATAGACCACCCCATCTCTTCCCATGCGGTGTTGTATAAGCGACTAAGGGATAGGGCTGTTTAACATCAGACAGATATATACAGCCTCAGACGCATAGCTTGAGTCAACAATAGTGCCCGGAAGATGGCAATATGCTATTACGTGGGACCGAATTTAAACTTTGGTGAAATGTAGGTGTTAATTCACCTCTGCCTAACCTTCCGGGGACAAAGGTGTGATTATATGTATGTAGTAGTCTGACAGCAGTTTCATTATTGACCTGTTTTTAGCGTTCATAGGTCGGGCCCTGTTTGCCAGCATTGGAGCAATGAGAATCCTTTACAAAACCTTCTTTGTAATATTATAAATAAACAGTTTTGTTTATTTATATACATACATACATATATTATAATCACGCCTTTAACCCTGGAGGGTTAGGCAGAGGTGAATTAATACCCACATTTCACTAATAACTGTATTCGGTCCCACGTTTTTATTTTTTATTTTTATGCAACTTACTATATATATATACTTTTATTATACAACTTAGGTGGCAGATAAGCACACGGGCCAGCTGGTGAAAAGTGATTACCTTAACCAATGAACGTGAGTAACACCAGCGGAGTCATATCCGTGCTGTAGGAAGCACGAACAGAGATATTCTGTGCCGTCAGTGCAGAACACAAATCAGGACAAGCCTTTGGACTTCCCACTGACAGCACAAAAACTCTCCAGTGACCTACCCTACTCACCGATGGGAACACAATACGAGGTTATTATAGCCGTAGTATTCTATAGGGTAGAGGTACTTTCCCAATCGCGTGAAAAAGCATATGATGAGGCCGTCAAGCTGAGAGTTACTTACCATTGGCACATGGTATAAGTAAGTAATGGTGACCCTCTTTTCTGAGACTTTGCCTTCAGCTTACTATCAGGCAACGCGAAGTCTAATTGACGTGTCCTATATTTAAAAAAAATTGAAAAAAACTCTGTTTGTCTGATTTATTACCCTTTAATGGTCCCTGGCAGAAGCAGGCCGCGGCGGCGGAGCGCCTCGCGCGCCTCCCCGTTTCCGGGAACAAGCCTTTAGTTTCTACATAGCTAAACTAATTCTGGTAAAATTTGACCTAGCCGCCAGCCGCGAGCTGCACCGAGAATCATTACATTCACACGTAGATTTATTATCGAAATTGTCGCCAGCATCAAATCCGGCGAATTGATGCGCCTATGAATGCCAGCCTTAAGATCTTGGCTACATAAAAGGTACTTACAGGGATGAATAGCTTTGATTCCAAATGAACTGTAAGTTGAATCGTTATTAGGTATGAGAAAGACCCACAATGGAAGGACTTTAGGTAATCCGGGCGTTCAGCATACGTATAGAAAATACGATCGTTCTATTTTTAGACAGTAAATAAAGGGCATTGCGTTCATTACTGTCTACTGGGTTTTCTTATCGTTCTCTAAGCTGTACTCGTTATTGTACCGTCGTAAAAGGAGATAAGTACAGTCAACATCTGATCAATGTTCTCCATAATAATGTAAGATAGCAGAGTGTTCTATCTCTCTGCTATTTTATATTGCTGTGAAGAATTGATTGCTAATAAGTTTTAACAACTCTGAACGCTTACAACTATTTAAGCTCTGTGGTAGCTAATATAAAATTAGAGTGTTGGTATTATAAATCTTTTTGAGTAAGTACCTTGCTAGTAAATATTAATATGATGCTGACTGTTAATATGCTAATATGATTCTACTTTGCCCCGCGGTACCCGGCAAAGTAGAATTTGCACCTGATGAGTGTAATAAGGTTGATTTTACTTTGCTACAGAAAATGCAGTAAAAGAGACGTGTGTTAGCTTCAATGGATTTATTTACACTACTTAAGTAAACCAACGATCTGAATGACATGCATAGTTATATGAATCTATAGATACGTATCTAATCATCCGAACATACCGCCCACCAAAGAACGGCTAGTTCTTTAAAAACATCATGCAAATTCACAAAATAACATTCAACTATACAAATTACTCGCTAAACTAGATACAAAATTGTATAATAGTCAAAACTATAACAAATTGTAAATCAATCGAATAGATAGTTAATGATTATTAAGCATTATACATGCATTTGATACTTGGAACTCAGACTACTACCTATTTTACTTAAACTTTGATATCTACAGGCAAAAGACATAATTTACTAACAGATCGCTTAACTATACTACTACCGCTCTTCACACTGTAGACTCTGGTAACTGCATCAGGGCCAGGGTGTTTATCTACGATGCGGCCAAGAGGCCATTTGCCTGGTGGAGCATTATCACTCTTTATGAGCACTATCTGTCCAATCTCATATTCTTCAGTTTTTTTTAACCACTTCGGTCGTTGTTGAAGTCTAGATAAGTACTCATCCTGCCAGCGCCTCCAAAAATCGTTCAATATCTTTTGAGTATGACGCCATCTTGTTAAATTGCTTACTGGAACGTTTTGCAAACTGGGTGAAGGTAGAGTAATAGGCGCTTCTCCGATTAAAAAGTGACCCGGAGTTAGTACATTCAGGTTCTCCGTATCTGAACTATCTATCGGACATAAAGGACGTGAATTCAGACACGCTTCAATCTGGCATAAAAGTGTACTGAATTCTTCAAAGGTCATGTGTCCGTTTAAAACTCGTTTCAGATGATACTTTGTGGATTTTATGCCGGCCTCCCAAAGGCCTCCAAAATTCGGACTATACGCTGGTATAAAATGCCACTGTGTGTCGTCCTTAGCCAGAGTTTCTATGATGTCACCTTCGAATTCTAATCTGGCTGCCCTCCAGGCTTCTTGAAGATCTTTATTGGCGCCAATGAAATTCCGACCTTGGTCACTCCACATGTGAGCGCATCTTCCTCGACGTGCAACGAACCGCCGAAATGCTCCAATAAAGGCTTCTGATGTCAAGTCTCCAACCAGCTCCAGATGTACGGCCTTTGTTGACATACATATAAATAAGGCGATATAACCTTTAATAGTTTTAGCACCTCTTCCTCTGGACATGAGAATGTTGTACGGGCCAGCGAAATCGACACCACAATGTAAAAAAGGACGAGCAGGTGTTACTCTTTCCTTAGGTAAGTCTCCCATTAACTGGGTTCTGACATTCGCACGCTGTTTAGCACAGATTAGACATTTGTGTATTTCAGTTTTTACTAATAGCTTACATTTTAATATCCAATATTTAGATCGAATGTAATTAATCATTAATTGTACGCCTCCATGTAATGTTGCGATATGTGCATCAGCAACAATTAATTTCGTCAAGTATCCTTTATCACTTAGAATTATAGGGTGTTTTCTATCATCGCTTAAACAGGAATGTTGAATTCTTCCGCCCACCCTGAGTATATAATTTCGATCTAAATATGGGTTGAGAGACTTCAGTCGACTTATGTTCTTAACCCTTCCTTTATTTCTTAAGTCTTCTAAGTCCTCTTCAAAACACTCTCTTTGTGCTATCTGTATACATTTATGTAATGAAAGTTGTAGCTCTTCTGTTGTCAAATTAATTTGTGTTCTTTCTTTTTTCAGGTTTAAGTATTGTCTGCAGTATGTCACAGCTCCCATCAACTCAATCAGCGTGTCACAGACCTCAAAGCGGGTAGACCACGGTTTCTCTTCCATAATCTGATTTGTTACGACGTTCACACTTATATTCCGTTTTATTTCCAAATCTGTTGTTGTATTTATATTTTTAAATGCTATTTCTTCTTGTTTCAGCCATTCTGGCCCTTCCCACCATAATTGACACTTCTTTAACTCTGGTAGCAGCATACCTCGTGATACAACGTCAGCAGGGTTATTCTTTGAATCCACGTGAAACCAATTACTGCCGATATTATCGATAATTGTAATGACTCTGTTCCTCACAAAGGTCTGCCATCTAGTAGGATCTCCTTGCAACCAGGATAGAACTATTGTGGAATCTGTCCACGAGTATATTTGACTGGTAGGAATTCGCATTGCTTCGCTTATCTGTTTCAATAATTTTGCAAGAAGTACAGCACCACACAGTTCAAGTCGTGGTACTGACATCGGTTTTACAGGTGCTACTCTTGATTTTGCAGCAATTATGGACGTTTTGTATTGAAGATCATCTCCCAGTACTCTCAGGTAAGCAACTGCTCCATATGCTTTGTTAGAAGCGTCACAGTATCCATGAACAGTAACGCTTTTAATGTCTTTGCTTGAACATTGCAGCCATCTTTGTATTTCTATATCCTTCAAATGTGTAAAGCTTTGTCGTATACTAATCCACTCCTTTTCTGTTTCAGGACCTATTTCATCATCCCAAGCACTATGATTTAACCACAACTTCTGAATCAACATCTTTGCAGGTACAATAGCAGGAGCCAGCCATCCCAGTGGGTCAAATAGGCGATGTATGTCAGCCAATATCTTCCTCTTAGTGATCGCTTCCATTTTCAGTGTATAATCTAAATGGTAATGTATTGTATCCTTTCCCATGTTCCAGAATAAACCAAGTGTTCGAACTGTACCGTGCAACTTCATATCTATTGCAACTTGCTTACTACGATGTGATGAATCGAATTGTTTCAGAAATTCTACGCTGTTTGACGACCACTTCTGCAGCGTGAAGCCTCCCTTTTGTAAAATATCGCTGACATTTTTTGCCAACTCTATAGCTTTCTCCACCGTATCTTCACCAGAAAGCATATCATCCATGAAAAAGTCTTCTTTGATTATTGCAGCTGCAGATGGGTAATCTGAGCCTTCGTCTTCTGCTAACTGGTGGAGAGTCTTAACGGCTAGGTACGGTGCTGGAGCAGTACCAAAGGTGACTCTTAATAGGCGGTAGTCTTTAATTGGTTCATTGACATCATGTCGCCAGAGTATACGCTGATAATCTGTATCCACCCTTGTTACTAATATCATCCGATACATCTTTTCGATGTCTGCTCCGAAACAAATAGGCTTCATTCTCCATCTCATTACTAAATATCTCATATCTTCCTGCAATTGGGGTCCTATAAGTAATTCTTCATTCAGAGATATATTATTACAACCCTTAGACGATGCGTTGAACACCACTCTCACCTTCGTGGTTTCACTACTCTCCTTAAGGACTGGATGATGAGGTAAGTATACTGCAGGGTTTTCTATTTCATGTGGTGGAACTTCTTCCATGTGATTCAAATCAATATACTCCTTCATTACTCTCGTGTATTCTGTCCTTAAGTTTTGGTCATTTTCTAAACGTCGTTCAAGTTGCATGTATCTTCTTAGTGCTATATCCCTTGTATACCCTTCAGGTGATTTAGGATTTTCAGCCTTAAATGGTAATTTTACCACGTATCTTCCTTCAGAATTTCTTGTATATGTTTCTTTATATATTTTCTCACATAATTCTTCATCTTGTGTTAGTTTATTCTTACTGTCTTCTTCTACTTCCCAAAAGGATTTCAACATATCTTCTATATTCATATGATGATGCATAACAGTAATGTCTTCTGAGGAAGTGCTTTCTTCCACCTTTCCAAAAAGAATCCATCCTAGGCTTGTGTTTTGAGCAGTTGGGGAGCCTAGGGGACCTTTAACCAGACCATCTCTTAATATTGTGTCATATACCTTGACACCTAACAAAAGATCTACTCGCCCTGGTGTGGTGTAACTTGGATCGGCCAGGGTGAGTCCTTGCAAATGTGGCCAGGCTTCGATATTGTAGGTGAAATGTCTTGGATTATTTATTATGGTGGGTATTACATATGCCTTCATGAATATGTTGAAATCTTCATCACATCTTGAAAAAAGATCAAACTCAATAACGTGATTTATCTGTGTTTGTATCCCTCCAACTGCTGTAACTGTACCCTTGCTTGACTTTCGTTTCACCTTTAACTTCTGTGCTGCTCTTTCACTAATGAAACTTTCATGAGATCCTTGATCAATTAAGGCGCGCAATACTGTAGTCAATCCATTACTATCTCTTACATAAACCAATGCCGTTGCCAGCAAGGCTGTAGACTTCTTTGCTGCAAAGTGTGAGGATATTGCGACGTCTGAGACCTCATCTTTCTTCTCCTTCTCTTTACCTTCGAAATGGCTGTCTTGAGTTTGTGAATTGTCTGATTGCTTGGTACTTCTAGACTCGTGTAGCAGCGAGTGGTGACGTCGTTTACATACGCGGCAATGAACAGGTACTCGACACTTCCAGGTGGTGTGCCCGGGTATCAGACAATTGTAGCACAGGCGATTATTTCGTACAAACTCACTTCTCTCTATAGGTTGAAGCTTTATAAAATCTTTACAATGGCAAAGCTTGTGATCTTCTTTGCACATCATACACGTCTTCACAGGTGCGGTCGCAGAAACATGACAGAGCTTCTCCTTGGTAGCCTTTTCCCTTGTGACGGCTGTAGAACTAGTAGGTGTAGTCGACTCCAACGTACGAAACTTGCACTCCAAAAATATAACGAATTCATTCCAGGTAGGCAGTTTATCAGACTCCTGAGTGTATGAATGCTCCTCCCAATCCTTATGGGTCTCAGTATCTAATTTTTGAACTACCAAAAATATAATGATGGGGTCCCAAGTCTCGGTAGATATGTCCAGATTTCGTAGACTATGTAAACATTCTGTGGTAGTGTCTAGTAAGGATTTTATCTGGCTTGCTGTCGGTGTCTTAATAACTTTCTGTTCGGTAAGTCGTTTGAAAAGGGTTTTTACAATAACTCGCTTATTCCCAAAGCGGTGCTTCAATATGTCCCATGCTTGCTCGTAATTGCTTTCAGTAATTTTCACGTTTTTTAACAAAGTTTCAGCTTCACCCGTGATACTTGATTTCAAATATTGTAATTTCTGTACCATACTCAACGACTTATTCGTATGGACTAGTGATATAAACAAATCATGATAAGTAGGCCAATCTTCGTATTTACCATTAAACACGGGAAGATGAATTTTAGGTAGTATAACTTCAGTCGGGATAGTACTCACGGTATCTTTAGTTCTTATTGCCAATGCAGATAGCATATCCTTTAAATCACCGTGTAAACAAATGTACAAATCTTCAATCACGTAGTAATCTTCGTTTACAAAATATGGAATGTTCGTACGTTGTTCTTTCGGTGTACACTTCACAAGTTCTTGATGCGTACTTTTAAAGGACTGCCAGTATTCTTCAATGCAATGCAACCTAGTTTCAATGTATCCCTTTGTTAATCTTGCTTTAGGACATTTTTTCAAGTTTACTTGCGCTTTTTGTATTTTCCCAGCAATTTCTTCCAAAACATCCAGTAACTGGGTACTTGTGGTACTCATTTTCGTAAAAAGTAACCTTTAAACTATGTATTTTGACCCAAAAATCACGAAGTTCATCTGATAATATCGTAGTCGTTAAGTTGTGATTTTATAAAACTTTTCAATCTCGGCTATTATGCGCCCGGTTCTTATCGCGCAGGAATGCAGTTCTTTTGTCTTCGAGCGGCCGACGTATTTTTTGCAAAAATTTACTAATCCGGTTCGTTTGGACCATATGATGAGTGTAATAAGGTTGATTTTACTTTGCTACAGAAAATGCAGTAAAAGAGACGTGTGTTAGCTTCAATGGATTTATTTACACTACTTAAGTAAACCAACGATCTGAATGACATGCATAGTTATATGAATCTATAGATACGTATCTAATCATCCGAACAGCACCACCCCATCTCTTCCCATGCGGTGTCGTACACGGCGACCAAGGGATATGGCTGTTTAAAATCAGACAGATATATATAGCTCAGACTCAGCCTCAAATGAAGGCTTGAGTCAACAATAGTGCCCGAAAGACGGTAATATTACGTGGGACCGAATTCAATGATTGGTGAAATGTTGATGTTAATTCTCTTCTGCCTAACCCTTCGGGATAAAGGCGAGATATATATATACCTATACATATATTCGTTTTAGTTGTATGTAAAGCGTCTTTGCCGTTAGCGACTGTGCAGTTGGATCTGCCTACAAGCGCTTCTACAATTGATTTATATTAATGTAAATATCTTTACGAAATTAATATAATAAAATTAGGAATTTTTTGAGGAGGTAGGACACGGCGGTATTTCCGCCCAATTGAGCAGTCCGACTGGGGAAGTACCTCCGCCCTACAGAATACCGCGGTTATAATAACTTCGTGTTGTGTTCCCGGTGGTGAGTAGGGTAGCCAGAGCTCACTGGAGAGATTTTGTGTTGTCAGTGGGATGACCAAAGGCTTGTCCTGCTTTGTCCTCTACACTGACGGCACAAAATATCTGTTCTTACAGGGTCGGCAGCACGGATGTGACTCCACTGGTGTTACACACGTTCTTAGGTCATGGTAACCACTTTCCATCAGGTGGGCCGTGTGCTTCTCTGCCACCTAAGTTGTATATAAAAAAATAGTGTTATTTCTATAAATCAATTTTTGCTTCACTTATTCCCTTTTTAATTCGTGAAGTATTAATATTACAACCTGGGGTCGACAGAGGTACGCTTTTTATTTCACCTAAATTTACCAATATCTATGTGTTTTTTTCATCTCATGAAGGGTATTAGGAGCCTATTAATTCTATAATTCTATAACACTATAAATAATATAATACTGTATAAATAGTAATATAAATAATACATTTAATAAATAAATAAAAGGAAATGTGAAACAAAACGATACCTATCAGTTTCGTGAACCCACTTCAGTGTAAACGAAAATTAGATGAAAATGCCCGGATGTATTTCTTCGGAACAATATTATCGAGTGTGCACACACATTATGTGCGAAGGGGGTAGATGTTTGCTTCATTGGCTTAGAAAGTTTGCCGATAAACAGTGTGGGGTTCATAAAGACATAAAAAGGTTATTGGAAGTCAGTACGGAACCCGCCGGATTATTTTGCGGGTTTGAGGGCGATACGCTATAGATTGCTGTTCCTTTTTTAAAATTGGTAAATAAAGAATTATATTTCTGAACTTCGTTGTTGTTGGCTGTACATTTTTTTTCTAAAATGGGCGCAGTAGTGTCGGTAATTGTAAACGATACTACTGGTAGTATCGCTGGTAGTGTCCTTGCCATAAAATGTGAAAAGAGTACAAGTGTCTTATTCAATATTATATATATTTAATGTATTTTTGTATTTTACATTCCTTCAGTAGGAAAATAGGCGTATTTTTCACCCAGATCGCGTATGAGAATGTTATACGCGCCACTTTTAATTTATGCATACTTACTGAGTACCCCCAGTGTTCAAATGTACTGAAAATGAAACGTAAATATTATGTTAAACTCTGCTCGTTTAAAAGTCAGACCCTAGAGCTCACAGCCGGGAAACTTGATACGTAAGATCTCTAAGCTTATAGATACACTTCGACTTTGACTTGGAAACATACTTATGCAAATGATATGATATTTTCAAACGTCTCGCAGGTTCAGAGCACTTCAGTACGGTAAACGACGTGCGTCTGAAAGGCGCAATTTCTAATGTTCGCTATACACGTTGGTGAACTAGTTGGCCAACATCTGCTAGTGTTTTGGTAGAGCGGCAGTTTTTGTCATTCCTAATGTGTGGTGTCTAAATGGTATGGTAACTTATTCTTTCTCTGAATTTCGATCAGACTGTAGGTATATTATCATATTGTAAGGTATTAGTCACAGATTCAAGATCCGTCCTACGAGTATATGCTGTTTTTTGAATATAAATATAGTTAAAGAGAGTAAATGTTGCTTTGGTACTTATGTTATCTCGAAATAATGATAATGAGCTTTCGCTAGTAATATCACATCCAATTCCAGTATAATGATATCTCTGTAAATGTCTAGTGTTTAAAAAAACTACCAGTAAATTTCAGATTTTACTGTTACTGTTTATTTTTTTATATAGGAAACCTTTATTAGACTTCACCTCGCCTGATGGTAATGGCAAAGCTACAGGAATGCTTAAAGCAAGCATCTTGTACAGTGAATGAAATAATGTAATGAACTCTTTTCATTTAATGTAATTTTTTGAAGTGTCGGTAGAATGACTGTGGTTTTGCTATGACATAAAAATAGCAGGGCCCAGGTTAGATTTCGATCTACACACATTTCTTTGAGCCACTCTTGGTGTTAGATCTACACACATTTCTTTGAGCCACTCTTGGTGTTAGATCTACACACGTTTCTTTGGGCCACTCTTGGTGTTACATCTACACACGTTTCTTTGGGCCACTCTTGGTGTTAGATCTACACACGTTTCTTTGTACCACTCTTGGTGTTAGATCTACGCACGTTTCTTTGGGCTACTCTTGGTGTTAGATCTACACACGTTTCTTTGTACCACTCTAGGTGTTACATCTACACACGTTTCTTTGGGCCACTCTTGGTGTTAGATCTACACACGTTTCTTTGTACCACTCTTGGTGTTAGATCTACACACGTTTCTTTGTACCACTCTTGGTGTTACATCTACACACGTTTCTTTGGGCCATTCTTGGTGTTAGATCTACACACGTTTCTTTGTACCACTCTTGGTGTTAGATCTACGCACGTTTCTTTGGGCCACTCTTGGTGTTAGATCTAAACACGTTTCTTTGTACCACTCTAGGTGTTACATCTACACACGTTTCTTTGGGCCACTCTTGGTGTTAGATCTACACACGTTTCTTTGTACCACTCTTGGTGTTACATCTACACACGTTTTTTTGGGCCACTCTTGGTGTTAGATCTACACACGTTTCTTTGTACCACTCTCGGTGTTACATCTACACATGTTTCATTGGGCCACTTTTGGTGTTAGAGCTACGCACGTTTCTTTGGGTCACTCTTGGTGTTAGATCTACACATATTTCTTTGGACCACTCTTGGTGTTAGATCTACACACGTTTCTTTGGGCCACTCTTGGTGTTAAATCTACGCACGTTTCTTTGGGCCACTCTTGGTGTTAGATCTACACACGTTTCTTTGTACCACTCTTGGTGTTAGATCTACACATGTTTCTTTGAGCCACTCTTGGTGTTAGATCTACGCACGTTTCTTTGGACCACTCTTGGTGTTAGATCTACACATGTTTCTTTGGGCCACTCTTAGTGTTAGATCTACACATGTTTCTTTGGACCACTCTTGGTGTTAGATCTACACGCGTTTCTTTGTGCCACTCTTGGTGTGATTTAAGCATTATTTGCCTACCTTTACTGGTAATAATATTTATTAATATTATTGATAGTTGTTATGTCGATTATCGATAATCTACATACTCTATCTACTCAAACTTAAAGAAATGGATTTTTTTTCGTGAAAAGATAAGATGTTACATTTTTAGTTTTAGTTGCAGTATGTCTCGCCTTCATTAGGGAATCTTTTACATAAATCATATGATCGTTTAACCACTTACTAGATATATAAATTGATATTGTTAATTGTAATTGTAAAGAAATGCCGAAGTTAATAAATAAGAATTGTCATAAATTAAAATTATCATTATAGTGCCCAGTGATTTTTAGTTTTAATTATTTTATTTTTTTTATATAGGACACGCCAACTTGACCTCACCTCGCCTGATGGTAAGCTAAAGGCAAAGTCTCAGGAAAGAGGGTCACCATTACAGACACTAAGTGTTACAATGGTGGCACTCAGCCTGGCGGGCTCATCAGATGCTTTTTCACGCCCCGCTTAAAGGCCCCGGGACTGTAGGAAGAAGGAAACACGTGTGCTGGTAATGACTTCCAGGTCTTGGTGGTGCGGCAAAGAAAAGAGTCTCCGAACCGCTTGGTTCTTGCTCGTATATTCTGCACAGTGTGAGGGTGACATCTAAGGCCTGCACGTGTTGTCCTATGTAGGAAAGGAGATGGTGGGATTATTTGGAAGAGCTCTTCAGAACACTCACCATGGTAGAGACGGTAAAATACAGCCAAGGAAGCAATATCTCTACGCATCTGCAAAGGCTCGAGGGTATTCGTGACCTCAGGGTTCCCAATAATTCGGACCGCGCGTCGCTGCAACCTGTCGAGAGCATCTAGTAGGTATTTCGCGGAGCTATCCCAGAGATGCGAGCAGTATTCCACGCAGAAGCGAATTTGTGTCTTATAGAGAAGACACCGCTGCTCCGGCGTGAAAAAGCTATTCCAAGTTATATGTAGGTATTCTAAGTGGTATAAAAAAAAAGAGGAACATGAAAGACTCCTTTGTTGTTTCTTGAATTTTTAAGTGATTATTAAATGTCAATTACACTACATCCGTACCGGAAATTAAGCCCAGAAGCCTGGTCTAAGAACTTCATATAATGCACTAATTTCAAAATTCATAATTCAATCACAATTCAGAGAATTATCGCCGGATCAATATTTAATTATGAATTAATTGTAAATAAGTATTCTGCTTTCAAAAATATATATCCGTATTTATTAGGTATTATTTTTGTTTAATCTCAGTTTAGTCACGTGACTATAGCATAACATTGACAAGGCGTAATAAGAAAGAAGAGATTACGGATTATTTAACTTACCGTTTTGACGTTTAGTAAAAAGTGACAAATTTGACATAACATAACATAAACTCACGCCTATATCCCCGAAAAGGTAGGCAGAGGTGCAAGCACTCACATTTCGCCAGTTTATGTTTAGGTCCCAATGTAATAGGTGGCGAGCCTATTGCCATTATCCGGGCACTTATAAACCTGCGATAAATACACACATAACTTCGAAAAGCATCGAAAAGTCATTGGTGTGTGCCATGGTAAAACCTGTGATCAAACCCGAGACCTCGTCTCAGCAGTCCATTACCCATACCACTAGGCTACCGTAGTTAAGTAATTGGTAGGAAAAGTCACAATTTGCAGTAAGTAGGTACATTTAGTACAGTATTTGTGCTAAGAACTGAAGTCATTGCCATTAGTTCGACAATAATAAAAACTCCCACCGTTCTTGTCAAGGGTCATGAAAATCTCGGGCGTCAGAGGTCGATGAACGACCTCCGCCCCCCATGAGCGCCGGCCTGGGGGTGACAGGTGGAGCCGCCCTAGCAGAAGCAGGCCGCGGCGGCGGCGCGCCTGACGCGCCTCCCCGTTTACCGGGAACGAGTTGGGGACTCTGTAGTTCCCACACACCCGAGAGAAGAGGGCCAGATCGTGAGAGATGGCCCTGGGTCGGCCGGGGTGCGAGGGATATGCCTGTCAACCTCACCTTCCGCAAACAAAGCGACCCGCAGGCGGCGTGCGTTTTAGTCGGTTCGAGTCCGACATAACCTTTCCCACCGGCTCCGGTGGGGAGGTATCCGAGGGGATTTAGCGCACGTAAAAAAAAAAAAAAAAAGGGTCATGAAAGTCAATTTACAGGGCTCTGTTTGTATTTAACTAACTGTGTGGATGGCGTGATGGTAGAGCACTAGATTACTCCTTTGGAGGTCGCAGGTTCGATTACAGCTTAGTGTAAATATTTGTAAATAGTTATCGTTATAGACCCAATCACGTCACAAAATTAACTCTAAAGTCAAAGTCAAAAATATTTATTATTTAATCGGCACTTACAAAACGTCAATACAAAAATAAATGTGAAAGACTAGTTTAGTAAATGGATCACCGGTACCGGTTTGAAACGCAGCCCCGACCTGGAAAGACTCCGGCAACAAACTCAGCGGGCATTTTACTAAGTCTGAGTAGCATACTTGAGCGAACAGCTCATTTCTAAGCTTGTTTATTATCTAAATGTTCTTGAGTTTTATAATAGCCTTTCTGGTACAATTTACTTTTAACTATATTGTGTTCCCGGCAGTGAGTAGGGTAGCCAGAGCTCACTGGAGAGTTTTTGTGCTGTCAATGGTAAAACTATACGCTTGTCCTGTTTGTGTCTTCTGCACAGACGGCACCGAAACTCTCCGTTCTTACAGGGTTGGTGGCACGGGTGTGACTTCTCTTGTGTTGCACATGTTCATAGGTCACGGTAATTTAAAACCACTTTCCATCAGGTTGGCCGTGTACTTGTCTGCCACTTAAGCTGTTTAAATCATCGACAGGTAAACCCATAAAAAGGATATAACACACAAAGAACCTAATATAATACTAGCACCGCGCCGCGGTTTCACCCGTGTAAATCCTGATCCCATGGGAATATCGGGATAAAAAGTAGCCTATGTTACTCACGAAGAATGTAGCTTTCTAATAAAAAAAAAATTATTAATATCAGTCCAGTACTTTTTGAGTTTATTCGTTACATACATAAATACAAATCTTTCCTCCTTATAATATTATATATAATTTATATAGTACAGATTAGAAATAGTGTAATAGCCTGGAGTTGAATCCGGGACCTCTCGATCGTAAGCTGCAGCGGTGGAGGAACTCAAATCTTGCAATCATAGATTCTTTTTCTGTTCTTTTTTGATGGTTTTTGCAGCGAATCACCGCAATTTTGTAAATGTCAAGTAAATGTCTTTAAAATTATTATTGGACGCCGATGTCAAGTTTTTCAAGTTCATTGACTCCTTTAGTTGATGATTCTACAGTTGATGATGATGATGATGCCTGTAGCGGCATCGCGTCGCATACGCAATGCCAGCGAATTCCTCGCCCGGCAGCGACAGAGCTCCCGCGCTCTGTGAAACCAGTTCGTACGTAAGGCTTGCCACAGTCAGCCACATATGAACTCGCTCACTTATAGATGTTCTAAGTTAATATCAAGTGTTCTAGTTACTCGATTAAAATAAAAGTCCTTCATATTGTGAGACATTTGTGTGATCGGTAATAAACGTTATAAGTGTATGCCATCTTTCATTGGAATACTCCCACGTGAACCTATAGACTTAGCCTCCAAAATGCCGTTCAATGGGATTATTGCTGCCTCAGTAAAGTTGTGGGAACTTAACTAGAAGCTCCCGAGGGAGATTTGGAGCCAACACAAAAAGTCACAATTCACTGTAATATGCCGTTTTCCTGCACTTTTTGTGGCGTTGTCTAAAAATTCACCATTTTTATACATAAAAACTCGAATTCACACCAATTACATAAAATAATACAATAACGCGATCCTCCTTTCCAATCATAGATTATATCAACCCAATTTGCGCACCAGGGCACAAATTACCTAAATAGTCGAGGCAGGGCCTCTTTTCAATTATACAATAGCCGTTGGCTAGTTTTTTTCGAACATAGCTAAGAACGGTCCCGACTAATAATAAAAAAAAACTAAATAATAGTTCATAAGCTACGATGCCACAGACACACACACAGGAACGTCGCATTTATAACACACCGTCGTTTTTGCGTCGGAGGTTAGAATAAAATGAATTTGTGTTGTAAAGTAAATTGATTGTTGGAGAACTATAATGAAGGCTTCCGAACCTTTGGACCTTTTGTCCATCAAAGCAAAACATTCTAGGAAAAAGTGGCATATATGAATATGATTATTTGCGTTCAAGTATTACGTAAGCACTAGAGGGGGGAGGAAGGGTCTTTGCATGACTTATTTTTGATGGCATGAGGATGACGGGTCTTGATAATGAGTACGTAAGCAGAAGTTATTTACTTGTGGCGATACCACATGTACCCAGCGCCATCTAGTGATAGCACGCCGAACGAGTATGTCACTAGGAATCCTACATCGCGCAAGTGAAGTTCTCACGCTGGTACAATATATGTACATCGTCCCAACGATAATTACCCTTAACAAACAAACATGAAAAGAAATATGCTGAACCAAGCGTTATGTAAGCATGCGGGTAAGAGATTTACCTACTTTTGCTGACAAGGTGGAGGGGGGGTTAAAAGAATCAATTTCATTTATTCAGTTTAGGCACACAAAGAGCACATATGAACGTCAAAATTTTACAATTAGGTATGTCTATAAATAATATAAAATTATTAAATAATGTAAAAATAAACCATTGGAAAATGATTTTTTCGCTGGTTCGGTAGGTTAGTTCGACTGAGAAAATACCAGCAAGAAACTCAGCGAACAATATTAGAACTAGATTATTTTCCTTTTTAAATTTGCTTTAGTTTACCATTTATTTTGTGCGAGCAAGCAAGAGACTTATGTTGACCACGCTTTAACATCATTAAGATACTCATCCACTTTATAGTAACCTTTACTCATTAAAGTTTTTTTCACTTCTATTTTAAATTTATTTATTGGCATATTAATTGTAATGAATCTGCTTACGTAATACTTGAACGGCCCCTAACAAAACAATTTGTGACTTGTGCAAAAAAGAAAACTAATTACACACAGATTTATTAAAGGAATTTTAGGAATATGGGGCGAATAAACCGAGGCGATTGTGAAATAAAGTTAGCTTATTACATATCCACACTGCGAGTTTCGCCTCGTATACAAAATTGCTTGTTCGTCCTACTTATAGGAACTGTCCATTAATGACATGACCTTTTTTTGGCAATTCTTTAATCCCTCCACCCATGGTAATACGTGGTAACGTTTCAGACTACCCCTCTCCTTTTAACTATTATTTTTGGTACAAGTTATTTAAAAAAAAA
Organism: Eilema griseolum; assembly: GCA_963662185.1. Lineage (NCBI taxonomy): Eukaryota > Metazoa > Arthropoda > Insecta > Lepidoptera > Erebidae > Eilema > Eilema griseolum. Next base: position 22,450,281 of record OY759245.1, read on the forward strand.
TATTTCTCGCACGTAATTAAACAAATTAATACATGTGTTATATCTCACTATACCCCTACCTCTCCCTGGTGCCCGTAGGCACCGTGAATTTTAATCAGTTCGAGTCCGACACAGGGGGGGGGTCGATGAGGATATTTCGCACTAAAAAATCCTGGTAGTGGTCAACATTTCAAAAGGGAAGCCGGGGAAAAATATACTTTGCCTTGGACTATTTTATCATACACCATGCGACGCATTAAGAAGCCTGCAGGAGTGAGGGGTGAGGACCCTCGTCACTGAGGTGTGCACATGTGGTGTCAAGTAGGCTGGAAGCTGGTTCCAAAAATAGTAGTATAGACTTACGTGGCCTCATCTGCAAGAACTCCAACACTGTTCCAATGATAGGCTTCCGAGGCGGTCCAGGCAGCTTATCCAAAGGGTGCTCTTCATCACTGAGAAGCTTCCACGCGGCGTACCCGACCACCAGGAGCACTGTTATTAGCAGGTACATCTTCGGCTGCTATTGAAGAGTTGGTGGTTAGACAGTTGTCTGCGTCAGGAGACTATAAGAGAAGTGTAATCTGAGAAATAATAATTATATATATTATATATTATATTATATAATATTATATATTATATATATTAATTATATATATATAAATTAATAATAAATGACATGTATGATAATATAATTGATATACTTAAAAAGTCTGCACAGTGTACCTATATGCCTAATAAAAAGACCAGACCTAAATATGTAACCGGTTGGAACAAATATGTGCGTGAAGCGCACGTGGAGGCCCGGCTTTGTTTTCAAACCTGGGTGTTGTATGGCAAACCTAGAACTGGCTTAACCTTCGACCGTATGTGTGCTTCCAGAAAAAACTTTAAATCTAAATTGAAATGGTGTCAAACCAACCAGCAACAGATTAAAATGGACATTATTGCTCAACATCATTCTAAGAAAAACTTTAGTGATTTTTGGAAGCAAGCAAACAGGTTGAATCCTAGAATGGGTTTGCCAGTGAGCGTGGGTGGTGTACATCGACCGAGTGAGATTGCGGAGGTCTTTAAGCGGCATTTCAATATTAAGTCACCACTGGGTCCCGTCTCTCAGGTGCTCGATACGGAGACTGTCATCTCAGACCGAAATGTAACTTTTTCAACAAAAGAAGTGAAAACTGTTATTGAGAATATGGTGAGAGGAAAATCTCCAGGGTTAGACGGCCTTAGTATTGAGCACTTGAAGTATGCCGGAATACATCTACCCAGGGTGCTCGCTATGTTCTTTAACCTATGCATGGGACACTCCTATTTACCTGATAAGCTCATGCAGACAGTGGTTGTACCTGTAATAAAAGATAAAACCGGCGATCCATCTGACCTGTCTAACTATAGACCGATTTCCTTGGCTTGTGTCATTGCCAAGGTGCTGGACAGTCTGCTTGGCTGGCAATTAGACAAGCACATAGAACTTAATGACTCGCAATTTGGCTTTCGTTCTGGGTTATCCACAGAAAGTGCTATTTATTGCCTCAAGGAGACTGTACAGTATTATACTGCTAGAAAGACTCCAGTATTTGCATGTTTCCTGGATCTTTCAAAGGCCTTCGACCTGGTATCTTATGGGCTACTCTGGGAAAAATTGAGAACGGAGACAACCTTGCCTTCTGAGGTTGTATCTTTGTTTACATACTGGTACAATAACCAAAACAATAAGGTAAGATGGGGGGAGAGCTGCTCTGAGCAGTATAAGCTAGAATGTGGAGTGAGGCAGGGGGGCCTGACCTCACCTAAGTTGTTTTGTGTTTATTTAAATAAACTGATAGAGGAACTCAGCAGCGCCAAAATTGGTTGCCATGTTGACGGTGTTTGTATAAACAACATCAGCTATGCTGACGATATGGTGTTGCTGAGTCCGTCGATTGGTGCCTTGAGAAGGCTACTGAATATGTGTGAAGGGTACGCCAGGACCCACGGCCTCAAATACAATGCACAAAAGAGTGAGTTTATGGTGTTCAGAGCGGGTCCTAAGACCTACACTGATCTGCCTAAAGTCTCACTATGTGGCTTGCCTTTAAATCGCGTCGATAGGTTTAAGTATCTGGGGCATTGGGTTTCGGTTGACCTCAAAGATAACTTGGACATTGAGAGGGAGCGCAGGTCCTTGACTGTCCGGTGTAACATGCTCGCCCGCAGGTTTGCGCTTTGTACGAAGGAAGTGAAGGTGACGCTGTTCAAAGCATACTGCCAATCCTTTTACACGTGCGGCCTGTGGGCGGGCTTCACGCATCGGGCATACGATGACCTGCGAGTCCAATATAATAACGCATTCAGGATGCTGATGGGTCTGCCGAGGCATTGCAGCGCCTCAGGGATGTTTGCGGAGAAGCGTGTCGACGACTTCGCAACTATAATAAGAAAGCGCTGTGCTTCCTTATTGAATCGCACCAGGAGCAGCGCCAACAGCATCCTGGCTGCGTTATCAAACCGGTGGGACTCCCCCCTATTTAAAAGGTGGATGGTGGTTCACACCGCTAAAAACACAAACATAAAATTATATATACCTTACTAACAATAGTATATAAGTGAAAAATGTACGTACTAACCATCTATGGGCTTGTTCCGAAATAAACTTAATTTAATTTAATTTAATTTAATTTAATTTAATAATAAGTTTAAAATTAAATTGTAAGAGTATTTCAATCAATAAATCATTTATTTTCTGTCTGTCGTTCAAATCCTTTTTCTAGATTCGGACTCCAGAAATGTCTTTTTGGAATACGTTATATGTTTGTCTGCGATGATACTATTGATGGATTCAGATGATTTTTTATCAGAAAGGACTTAGGTCAGACTTAAAATCTACCGTATATAGTATGTATGATCGCAATAGGTTGAATGGAACCGGAAACCGGACACTTTTTTCCTGAGACTGCCTTCAGCTAACTATCAGACGACGTGAAGTCAAATTGATGTGTCCTAAACATAAAAAAGGTCGACATCTTCGCGGGCTACCTACAGTCCCGTGTTCTTTAACGGGTCGTGAAAAATCATCTGATGCGGCTGTCAAAAAAAACAATAGTGACACTGTAGTCACCATTTTTTTTTTAATATAGGAAATATCAATTAGACTTCGCCTTGCCTGATGGTAAGCTGAAGGTAAAGTTTCAGAAAAGAGGGTCACCATTACTTATACATACCATGTGGCAATGGTGACACTCAACTTGATGGCCTCATCATATGTTTTTTACTCCCTTTTAACACGGAACGCGTATGTAATGGTGAACTTGTTTCCTGAGACTTTGCCTTATACTTACCATCAGTCGAGATGAAGTCAATTTTTTTTTTTATACCACTTAGTTGGCAGACAAGCACACGGCCCACCTGATGGAAAGTAGTTACCGTGGCCTATGGACGTCTGTAACACCAGAGGAGTCACAGTCGCGCTGCCAACCCTGTAAGTACAGAGTTTCTGTGCCGCCAGTAGAAGACAAATCAGGACAAGCCTTAAGTCTTCCCACTGACGGCACAAATTCTCCAGTGAGCTCTGGCTACCCTACTCACCGCAGGGAACACAACACGAAGTTATTATAACCGCGGTATTCTGTAGGGCGGAGGTACTTCCCCAGTCGGACTGCTCAATCGGGCGGATATACCGCCGTGTCCTACCTCCTACAAATTGACGTAACCTATATAAAAATCTCGGGCAGAACCGCGGGCATCAGCTACATTTCGTATGGGATTAGGGGGCAACTCGGACCTAAAGTAGGTACATATATCATGGCGGAGATTTCAACTTCAAAAAGTTGATGTAGTCTTTTGGCCCGAAAATTATTGTACTTATACAGCCCGAGATTACTTCCTACACAATTTGTAGTAGTCAATTCGGGCAATGATTATTTTTTTGAAGACAGCCTAAAAATAACAAATAAAAGATCAAAATCATCCTTTAAGCCTTTTTATAACTCGGTTGGAACCCGCTTTGCAGTCTAAAGCGGCTTAACTTCGATATTTCCATAGCCTTTTAATGGTCTATTATGAATAAATGTTTTGCATCTTTTTTTTAGCTTTTTTGGTACGGAGGAGGTGGTCAGTGCCTTAAATCCTAAAACCAACCTATTTTTATTACAATTTATTTTTCTGTACCTACCTAAATATCTTGCCGAGTACCTAATGAGTAATGACGAGGCTCCTGTCGCTACCTTTGTCACGCTCTGTCATTTAGGGATGAAAAGCGTGAAATTGTAAATGGTATAAGACTTATTAGGTTGGAAGATGGTAGGTATGTCTGAGGCTATTTTTAAGAGAGGACTGGATATTTGCCGGAGAAACAATGTCTTTTCTATAAGACAGACTCATTCCTGGCGTATTATTCAACTTGCCAATAAAATTCAATGCAGTCGTAACGTAAATACATACACATACTTTATTCCCGGAGGGTTGGATAGAGGTGAATTAATACCCACATTTCACCAATCATTGTATTCGGTCCCACGTAATAGGGGTGAGCCTATTGCCATTCTCCGAGCACTATTGTTGACTCGAGCCATGCATCTGAGGCTGAGTCTGGGCTGTATATGATGTTAAACAGCCCTATCTCTTAGTCGCCTTGTACGACATCGCATGGCAAGAGATGGGGTGGCCCAAATTCTACTCTGCCGCGAACCACGCATTCGTACGCAATAACGTAAATAGACGGTGAATTTCAATTATTTAACACTAACTTTAGAATTCGCGTAAAACTAAACCTAATTAAATGCGACGGCTAAAGGTGCTGGTAGACTTGAGCTTTCACTTGTAATGAGCATTTTTGGGATTGTTTCATTATAAAAAAATAAACTAGAGATTTTTAGCGAGCGTGCTATGGAGCGTTCTGGTGAGCATCCTCGCGATATAACTCTGAATTTGCATCAACTGGAGCTTTCGCTGGACAGATCATGAATCTTTTTTTATACAACTTAGTTGGCAGCAAAGCATAGCCTCTGTGGCGTGGCGGTAGTGATTGCGACCCCTACGCAGGAGGCGCGGGTTCGATGCCCGCTCCGTGCAAATATATGCATATGTATATTTGTATTGATCTGGGCTTTTCTATGTATAATATGTATGTATATGTATATGTAAAGTATTTAAGTATGTTTATCCGTATTCTAGATAGTTAAAATAGTTTAACTATCTCGAATACTATGGTAAGCATAGGCTTACCATGGGTCTAGATAGCGTTATGTAGAATGTTGCAAAATATTTATTTAAAATAAAAAAAAAATACAGACCACCTGAAGGAAAGTGGTTACCGTGACCTATGAACGTGTGCAACACCAGGGGAGTCACACCCGTGCTACAGACCCTGTATGAACAGAGAGTTTCTGTGCCGTCGGTGCAGAAGAAACAATCAGGACAAGCCATTAGTCTTTTCACTGACAGCACAAAAATTCTCTAGTGAGCTCTGGCTACCCCACTCACCGACGGGAATAAAAGGCGACGTTTTTATAGCCGTGGTATTTTGTAATTTCCAAAGCTATGTTTAGTTTTATGCTTGGTTCTGTTTATCGTTCAGTTCGTTAAATTTAAGATAAGATAAGATTAGATAATATTTATTTGCAAAAGACATGTGTACATATAATATACAGCCTCTATGGCGAGGCGGTAGTGAACGCGACTGCTACGCAGGAGGCGCGGGTTCGATCCCCGCTCAGTGCAAATATTTGTATGCATGAATATCGGTATTTGCATTGGTCTGGGCGTTTCTATGTATAATATGTATGTATTTACAAAAAAAAGTATTTAAGTATGTTTATCCGTATTCTAGATTTTATAAACACAAGCTAGTTAAACTATGCTTACCATGGGTCTAGATAGCGTTGTGTGGAATGTTGTTGTTGTAGAATAGTCAAGTAGGTACCTACTTATTATATAGGTCTTAAACTTCGATTGGATTAAAAACGACGTCTGCTAGATTTTCCGTTACAAGTGAATTATCAAGGCTATCAGCATCACCAATTTAATATGAACGCGTGTAGTAAAGTTACGGTTCGTCAAGCCTAATAAGGACCCTGTGTGGAATAGATAGGTACAGTCAGTATCAGATTGATTTTGACGAACAAAGTTTTTTTTTTCTAACATCACTTAGTGGCTGTAATGACCCTCTTTCCTGAGACTTTGCCTTTAGCTTACCATCAGGCGAGGAGAAGTCAAGTTGGCGTGTCCTAGATTAAAAAACAGTACTGAATATGATCTTAATGCCTTAGTTTCCCCCTTCCTGTTGACTGATTGTTCTGATATTTGTAACTCACTTGTGGTTTAAAATCATTTTTACCCGACTACAGCGAAGCAAAAGGAAGGTAATGATTTGTATGTATGTATGTATGGTTCGTCTGTTCCCTCAAAGCTCCTCAGCCACTTATTAGAACTGGACTAATAAGATACCGTTAGAAGCGTCTTAGTCCTCCGCTGGGTATAGGCTATATGGCGTGTCACTGAATATAAATGGGGGGCCCTTTAGCGGTCATAAAGTACTATATTAAAAAATATGTTTGAGAAAAATATGCATATTTTGTTTGGTATCAACTGAAAATTAGCACATTTCAAATGTGTATAAATTATACCTATTACTTGCCCCAAAAATAAATATATAAAAAAGTAAGTTGAAAACTAAATCCCGACTACTGAATAACATAACATAAACATAAACTCCGCCTATATCCCCGAAGGGAAAATAAAGAAAATATCAAGGATATGGTCGTATGCCACTTAGTCTAACATAACAATACATTCTAAGGCAAAGTGGCATACAACCACGGTTATCCTTGATATTTTCTTGTTTAATATTTTTTAGAGCGTGATTATTCATATAGATAGATAATTCTTTATTGTACACTAACAGATTTACAGTAGGGCAAGTAGGTAGCATGTATACAGTTCAATGTACTGTACAGTGTAATGAAGCGATTTCTATAAGTAGTCGGGTTTTAGTGTTAAACTTCTTTTTTAAGACTGCAGTCAAGATTGTTCTAACGCCGACTGTACCTATTATTTTTATCGCTTGGATGACTCCACATAATACATAATAGACGCTCACCACCGATTGCAGTGACGTGCAGTAGGCAAGGTACGTATTATAACGAGTACAGAGGTTACCTACCTAAGAGTTATTAGGTAATTCTAGTTATTTGCCGCGGTTACTTACGCCTGTGTAGAATTTTGTTCCCGTCCCTGCAAACCCATGAGAATATATTCCCGGGATAATAGTGGCCTTTGGGTTATTCTAGAGTTCTAGGCTGTTAGAGCGAACAAGAAAATATTAAGTTATTATTATATAAAATTATTATTTGTGTACCAAACTGAGAAAAACTCTCACCACAACACTTCGTGTTTGATATAAATATCTCTGCATCACCCGGTTGATTGGTTGAAAATGCCTGTGGCATTAAGTCCGCCGTTGTACAATCTTAGTGTATTTGTGTAAAAAGTTTAAATTTATAAACAAGTATAGGCAGGACACGGCGGTATTGCCGCCCAATTGACCATTCCGACTGGAGAAGTACCTCCGCCCTACAGAATACCGCGATAATAACTTGTTGTGTTGTGTTCCCAGTGGTGAGTAGGGTAGCCAGAGCTCACTGGAGAATTTGTGCTGTCAGTGGGATGACTAAAGGCTTGTCCTGATTTGTCCTCTACACTGACGGCACAGAAACTCTGTGCTTACAGGGTCGGCAGCGCGAGTGTAGCTTCTCTGGTGTTACACACGTCCATAGGCCACGGTAACCACTTTCCATCAGGTGGGCCGTGCGCTTGTCTGCCACCTAAGTGGTATAAAAAAAAGTGTAGTCGTTATTCCAACTTATTCCAACAAAACAATACATTCTAAGGAAAAGTGGCATACGACCACAGCTATCTTTCTTTGATTCTTTCTTTAATTCTTTATTGTACACTGCAAAATAATACACCAACAGGCAATCACAAATACATCTTGGTGTACAATGGCGAGTTTAACTCAATATTGAGTTTTCTCCCAGCAAACCTTTGTCGGATTAAAATTAATTCTTGGTTTTGCATGCGTCCATAGACCACGGTGACCACTTTCTGTCAGGTTTTCCCAAGCGTCTACAATATGGGGTTCTTCAAGAGGGGCATCAGAAGGTTTCTTCATGGTCGGCAGGCCGAGTGTGACGCCCCTGGTGTTGCATACGTCCATAAGCCACGGTAACCGCTTCCCATCAGGTGGACCGTGTGCTTGTCTGCCAACGAAATGGTATAAAAAAAGTGCAAGAAAAATGGTAAAAAGAAAAGTAAGTGTACAAAATCAGAGAAAAAACATATAGTACAGTAGTAATAATACTTTGTTGTTTAATGCTTTTTATAACGTGATTTTTCAGTAGTCGGGTTTTAGATTTGAAACTTTTTTTTTCGCATTATTATATTAGGTAGTTGGGCACAAGTTAAGGTAACCGACCGACCGATCCTGATGTTTTGACTCATAATATTTACTCAACAAGATTATGAAAAGATTACGTATAAAACTAATTATTGACACGGCACTTTACAAACAAAGGAATGGAACTGACTCGTACCTACTTACTGCGTGTCGATTAAGTACCTCTTATAAGGAAAAGAGAAGCCTAGCCTAGGTACAGTCAGCATGAGATCCATCCTAACCATACGAGGTAGGTTGTTTATATTGTTGATTGATGGCACTTGGTGGAATTTGTTGTTACACACATTGCGACATAGAGCGTCGTAATGTTTATAGAAGAATGTTCTGAACTCGATTACATACATACATACATACACATACATACATACATACATACATACATACATATAATCACGCCTTTATCCCCGGAGGGTTAGGCAGAGGTGAATTAAATCTCACACTTCTCCAATAATTGTCTTCGGTCTATGCTATAGAATGCTATATTCCGGGCACTATAGTTCACTCGAGCCATGCATCTGAGGCTGTATATATCTGTCTGATGTTAAACAGCGCTATCCTTTAGTCGCCTTGTACTACACCACATGGGAAGAGATGGGGTGGTCCAAATTCTACTCTACCGGGAGCCCGGTTAATATAGAAAAAAATTAACCGGTTCAGGCGGGAATCGAACCTGCGTTCTTACCCTTACAGAGGGATGTTAAGTGGTTACTGAGCCACCGAACGGATCTGAATAGTTAATGAATGGAGTTGAATAGAAGAATTCCATTCAAATGTTCTTAATTGTCATTGTAAACCTTTGAGAATTCTGTAAGCCGAAACCGGTCCAGGTTTAATAAGTGGTAGAAAAAATACAAGTGTATTCTCAAGATGTGTAACGAAGTAGGTTATTTTTTTGTACAACTTAGGTGGCAGGCAAGCACACGGCCCACCTGACGGAAAGTGGTTATCGTGGCCTAGAAAGAGTGTAACACCAGTGGAGTCACATCCGTGCTGCGACTCTGTAAGAACAGATATTTTAAGTGCCTTCAGTGCAAAACACAAAATCAGGACAAACCTTTGGTCTTCCCACTGATAGCATAAAAACTTTCCAGAGAGCTTTGGCTACCCTTCTCACCGCCGGGAACACAACACGAGGTTATTATAGCCGTGGTATTCTGTAGGGAGGAGGTACTACCCCAGTCGGACTGCTCAATTCGGACGGGAATATCGTCGTGTCAAAATGATCTGAATAAATATTCTACAACATTCTACACAACGCTATCTAGACCCATGGTAAGCATAGCTTAACTAGCTTGTGTTATGGAATCTAGAATACGGATAAACATACTTAATTTTTTTTTTTGTAAATACATACATATTATAAACACCCAGACCAATGCAAATACCCATATTCATGCATACAAATATTTGCACTGAGCGGGGATCGAACCCGCGCTTCCTGCGTAGCAGTCGCGTTCACTACCGCCACGCCACAGAGAATATTAATAATTTTGAGTCAAGTCAAATTGTTTCACTGATTAAAATTGTATTATCGTCCGTACTAAAAGTGTGTACCAAATATCAGAACAGGATCAGGAATCAGTCAACAGAAAGGGTGAACACGAAGGAATTAATATCCTTTTGACTAATTTGCTAGTGAAGAATGCCTGTCAACCTCACCTTCGGCAACCAAAGCGACCCACAGGCGGCGTGCGTTTTAGTCGGTTCGAGTCGACATAACCCCTTCCACCGGCTCATTGGGGGATTCGCGGGGATATTGCGCACGTAAAAAAAAATGTGAAGACAAGATCGATCCGATACTTCTGATGACTGTGCCATGTTCATCATAATCTTAGCGTTGATACTGGCCTTCGATTCTACAACAGTAAAACCAGTATCATAACACAGACACAAACGCAAAAAATGGCATACAATTTTAAACTTTATTCTTATACTATTAAAGTCAAAAATGAAATGAAAAAAAGTTTCATTACACTATTTCATTCTCTCTGTAAAAAGACTTAAGTTTGGGATTTAACCGCATAGCTTTACCACCGGCCAATGCACCGTTTTTAGCAGTGTCTGTGGTTTTATCATGACATAAAATTATAGGAATTTAGGCCCAGCAGGGGTGGCAGCTAGCTAAGCTGGCAGAGCTAGGGTTGTGATTGCGATCCGAGAATCTAAGATTTAACTTTCCGATAACCACTTCTCGATATAATAAAAGAAATTTGCATTTAAATTGGAGAAAGTGAATACAACCTGTGGACGTGTGGAATCAACTCCTTGCTGTGGTTTTCCCAAACATCTAAAATTAACTAGATTGCGTTATGGAATCTAGAATAAGGATAAACATGCTGAGATACTTTTTTTATTATAAATACATAGATATTATACATAGAAGCACTCAGACCTATGCAAATATACATATTCATGCATACAAATATTTGCATTGAGCGGGAATCGATCCCTACGCCACATAGGCATTAGGTTTCTTCAGGGTCGGCAGAAAGAGTGTAATGCCCCTTGTGTTACATATGTCCATAGGCCACGGTAATCACTTTCCATCTGTTGGCCCGTATTTTTTTATACCACTTAGGTGGCTGACAAGTATACGTGTGCTTTAAGGAGGTAGGACACGGCGGTATTTCCGCCCGATTGAGCAGTCCGACTGGGGTAGTACCTCCGCCCTACAGAATACCGCGGCTATAATAACTTCGTGTTGTGTTCCCAGCGGTGAGTAGGGTAGCCAGAGCTCACTGGAGAATTCGTGCTGTCAGTGGAAAGACTAAAGGCTTGTCCTGCTTTGTCTTCTACTGACGGCACAGAAACTCTGTACTTACAGTGTTGGCAGCGCGACTGTGACTCCTCTGGTGTTACAGACGTCCATAGGTCACGGTAACCACTTTCCATCAGGTGGGCCGTGTGCTTGTCTGCTAACTAAGTGGTATAAAAAAAACCCGTAACTTATACAATACAGCCCCTTACATTTGAACAGTGATCATACTAATGGCTTTGAAATGTCAAAGAAAATGTAATATTTTAACGGAAGGGCATAGAAAACTCTTTTTTTATCGTGTGATTATCCCCACGGATACCCCCATCGCTGTAGCCGGTGGGGGAGGTTATGTCGGACTTGAACCGACTTAAACGCACGCCGTCTGTGGGTTGATGGTTTCTGGAGGCATATCCCTTCCACCCCGATCGATTGAATATTATACCTACGAACTGTAATTTTTATTTTAGAAATCAAAAGAATCGTGAAATATATTTACATAACATAACATAAACTCACGCCTATATCCCCGAAGGGGTAGGCAGAGGTGCTAGCACCCACATTTCGCCATTTACATACATATTTATCGCAGGTTTATAAGTGTCCGGTTAATGGCAATAGGCTTGCCACTACACATTGGGACCTAAACATATTTTTTTTTTTTTTTTTTTTTATATAGGACACTTCAATTGGACTTCGCCTTGCCTGATGGTAAGCTGAAGGCAAAGTCCCAGAAAAGAGGGTCACCATTACTTACACATACCGTGTGACAATGGTGACACTCAGCTTGACGGCCTCATCATATGCTTTTTCACGCCCCGCTTAAAGGACCCGGGACTGAAGGAAGAAGGAAACACGTGAGCTGGTAATGAATTCCAGGCCTTAATGGTGCGACAGAGGAAAGAGTCTCCGAACCGCTTGGTTCTTGATCGGATGTTTTGCACCGTGTGCGGATGACATCTAAGACCTGCACGCGTTGTCCTGTGTAGGAAAGAGGAGGGTGGGACTAATTGGAAGAGCTCATCAGAACACTCCCCATGGTACAAACGGTAAAATACAGCCATGGACGCAACATCTCTACGCAGCTGTAAAGGTTCTAGGGTGTTTGTGATCTCGGGATTCCCAATGATGCGGACCGCACGTCGCTGCAACCTGTCGAGAGCATCTAGTAAGTACTTTGCTGAACCATCCCAGAGATGCGAGCAGTACTCCACACAGGAGCGAATTTGTGTCTTATACAAGACACAAATTCGCTCCTGTGTGGAGACACCGCTGCTCCGGCGTGAAAAACCGTCTCACTCTGTTCAGGACTCCGAGTTTTCGTGAGGCTGTTTTGATGATACTTTCGATGTAGTTTTTGTTATTCAGGTTGCAGCGAACATCCATACCTAGGATATTGAGATTGTCCTGCAGTGGCAGTGGCGTGCTCTGAAGAGTGGGGAGGGGAAGGAAAGAAGATACTTTTGCTGTAAACGCACATGCCTGCGTCTTCTTGGCATTGAACTCAACCAGGTTCTCAGAGCCCCATTGAGAAATGTGATTCAGGATCCCGTCAAGCTCAGTGACAAGAAGCTGCCTTTTCTCCGCGATATCCGACTGCTTGGCCGCAGGATGTCCATGATAACTCCCATGCAAAGTGCTATCGTCTGCATAACAATGAACATTGCCGGTAGACAGCATGTCGTTGATATGCAGAAGAAAGAGAGTGGGTGATAAGACGGACCCCTGGGGCACGCCAGCATTAACCTGCAGAAACTCCGAAGCTCGTCCGTCACAAAGGACGCGAATACGGCGCCCCTGCAGGAAGCTAGCAACCCAGTTGCACAGCCTAGAAGGCAGACTAAAGGCAGGTAGCTTGGAAAGAAGCGATTTGTGCCAGACTCTATCGAAAGCTTTGGCGATGACAAGACTAATTGCCAGTGACTCGCCGTGCTTGTCCATAGCCTCACCCCAAAGATGGGTAACGTATCCTAGAAGATCACCCGTTGACCGTTTCGGTCTGAAGCCATATTGCCGGTCATTAATTAAGGAGTGATCCTCTAGGTGCCGCATGAGCTGTTTGTTGATTATGTGCTCGAACACTTTGCACAGCACTGAGGTGACGGCTATGGGTCGATAGTTGGCTGGCTCCGAGCGATCCCCCTTCTTGGGAATCGGCTGAACATTCGCCTCTTTCCAAGGCAAAGGCACTGTACCCGAACTGTAGGATAGCCGGTACAGGCGCGTAAGCATTGGAGACAACTCCGCTGCACATTTTTTCAAGACTACCGCTGGAATACCATCCGGACCACTGGCTTTCCGGACATCGAGTGATTGCAGCACTGCACGGACATCGCGTTGCCTGATATGGATATCAGGCATCGCGTGGTCACTGTCGGGTAGTGTTGGTGGCTGCGTACCACAATCATTGATTCGGGAGTTGACCGCAAAGAGATTAGCCAGCAGATTTGCCTTCTCTTGCGGCTCATAGGCCAGGGATCCATCAGGGTTACGCAGCGGAGGCAGCGAAGGCTGACAGAAGTTGGCTTGCACGGCTTTAGCCAGTCGCCAGTAGCCACGGCTTCCCGTGGGATGCATCACTAGCTCTTGACCAAGCCGCGCTATGCGCAGGGCATCCGCTCTGACGTAGGCCCTTCTGCAGACCTTTGTGGCTCTGTTGTACGCCGCCTTGAAGTGGCCCAGATTGGGATGGCGCGTGTCGCGCGCCCTTACCCAAGCGCGGTACGCAGACTGTTTTTGTTCAACAGCTTCCGCACACTCGCGCCCGAACCAAGGGCGCACCCCGCGGTCACCGGTGACATCGGTGTATGAGATATAGTATTCCATACCCAGACCGATCTCACCGGCGACAGCAGTAGCACAATCCGATGGGTTCTTACCTTCAAAGCAGCGCTCAACCCACGGGATGGACGCAAAATAGTCACGAAGTCCATCCCAATCCGCTGACGAGTAGTGCCAGAGACGCCGCTTCCCCTGCACGGGTCGTGGGGGCGCTATAATGGGCACCGTGGAACAGACCAGGCAGTGGTCGGAGTTGCCTAAAGCGGCTCGCACCGATACACTGTACCGGTCCGGATCACTCGTCAGTAGAAGGTCTAGCAGAGAAGGTGCTAGGCCCGACCTTCTTGGTATCCTAGTGACCTCGTGCACCAATTGGGTCAGGCCGTGCGCCAGAGCAAACGCGTGGGCGGCTCTTCCCGCATGGTCTGTTTTGGAGGAGCCCAACCAGATCTCGTGGTGGGCGTTAAAATCCCCCAAAAACACCATTTCGGCATTCGGAAATCGCTCCTGCGCATCATCTGCCGCCTGACTCAGATATTCAAAGAGTCGAGTTGTCTCAGCATCTCCTGTATGGGAAAGGTAGAGGCACACATAGATCTGACTCGTAGGGCCATGGTCTACGTGTACCCAAAGGATGGAGAAGGATGGGTCCTCTAGGCAGCGCAAACGGCGACAGCAAACATCCGCCCTAACAAACACTCACACCCCGGCTTTTGCACGAAAACTTTCCTCAAGAACATAGCCAGGGTAGAGCAAGTAGGTCGTGTCGTCAGGGCGGTGTATTTGCGTCTCCGTTAGAAAAAACATGGCAGGTTTCGCCGTCTCTAGGTGTTGGTGGACGGCGTTGAGGTTTGCATGGAGCCCACAGATGTTAGTGGACTCCACCTCAAATAGCAAGCTTTTGGGAGTGTGTCGAGCCGCTGTGTTGCCTATTTCCTTGAATTGCGCTGCCATGAGTTTGGGTGGGAGAAGGCGTGAAAAAAGAGGTGATTGCCGCCGCAGCACCGTGTGACAAAGCGCGGGATATTGGTTTTATCTATGAATGTGAGGCATGGCGAGAGCCGACGCGCCGAACGGAAGGGCCCCCGTACCCCCCCGAGTATGGTCGCCGGGCTCCCAATTCCGGTCACCAACCGGCACGACGAACCATATCGGGATTATGCGCGGCCTGGTGAGGCAGCCTCCCAAGGTGGTTAACCCCAGTTGGGCCCCTGTACTATACCGCGGGCGGCCAGCGGCACCACCGTTTCTACAGGTCTCCCTGTTCGGCGCTTCGCCCCGCGCCATCCCCACTAGACTACGCCAAGACCCACTGGTCCCACTAGTGCTGCGACAACCACCACCTCTGCCCGGCTATGCACTTGCTGACCCCTGAACATAATCCAACCGAGATTGAATTGCTATGGAGGGTTTTTCGCAATAGTGCGAAATATATTTACATAACTGCATATCCGCTTCTGAGCGTTGTCAAAAAGGACCTACTTTGTCTTCTGCACTGACGGCACAGAAACTCTTTGTTCTTAATGGTTCGACAGCACGAGTGTTATTCCCCTGGTATTGCAGACGTCCATAGGCCGCGGTAACTACTTTCCATCAGGTGAGCCGTGTTCTTGTCTGCCACCTGAGTAGTATATAATAAATAGATCGCGGGTCGAACCCCAGTCATTACATTATCATTGTTAACTCTCTGCTAACCCCTCGTTTACACTACGAAACAAGTTGTAAAACAAGTTGTTTGTTTAAACTTGTTTATAAAAATGTTGTGGAAGACTTGTAGAAGACTAATCAAAACACAATGCTTGTTTTATACATGTAGGTATCTCAGATACTTTTTCGTTCACATAAGATGTTTAGCCAAGTTATACTTGTCAAATACATGTTTTATACTTAGGTGTAAACAAGGGGTAACAATAGCAATTATCATAGCTACTAGCCATTCCGGTTTGTTACCTACATGTACTAAAAAAAAAGTGAAACATTCATAAGAAAAAGAAACGTGTTTTAATAAAATTCATTTCAGTATTATTTTGGAGGAGCTGTAAAAAAATCACGGTCAGTTCATTTACGATACTAACTTTACCTAACATAATAAGTAA
This sequence comes from Eilema griseolum, assembly GCA_963662185.1. Lineage (NCBI taxonomy): Eukaryota > Metazoa > Arthropoda > Insecta > Lepidoptera > Erebidae > Eilema > Eilema griseolum. The sequence continues at coordinate 22,466,326 of OY759245.1, forward strand.
AAATTCGTACCGGTTTGTTATTACTGGTGGAATAACATCACCAAAATAATACGATAGCACTCAAATATCAAATATACCTACCGACTATATAGGTACCTATTTAAATTTATTTGTTTTTGTATTGTATTGTATCTACTCACAGTTCATAAACTTTATTTTTATCAAAACAGCTGATGACTCATAGGTCGAAACGAAAGTTATGTAACACTTCGACGTCAAAAATGACACTATTATATTAATTTACAATACACTTCTTTGATAAAACTTTTATAATGATTGTTTTCCAAACGAACAAACACAACATACTACCTATCCAACGTGTAAATGATACTGAACTGACAGCTGACCATAATAGAGCTATAAAACACAACAAACTATCATTGGAAGTGTGAACACATTTCAATAACTCGCTCATAGATTGCTTCATAAGTATTTAACACACATGTTATACAACATATCTCTCAATGTATATAAAATTGACAGATACTACAATTGTATTACTTAACCGTGTAAATAAATCGACATATCTAATAAAGATACCATTTTTTTTATCTATGCTGAGAGAACCATAGATGTCAGTAACTGAAGTGAAGTTAAAGAAGCGATCTTTAATATCTCGTTTGTTATCGTAGTTCAGTATAAATTCCATAGATGGCGTATCTAAGCTAAAATCTAGGGTTTTTTTGTTGGAATTTAGAGGAGTAATGAGAATTGGTTTGCTCATTAAGTACCTACTTAAAAAAATAATAACCCTAGTCCCACTTCCTCCTTATAGCACCCGCATATGGTGCAAAATGTTCGATCAACATCAGAAGCGTCACAATCGCGCTGCCGACCCCTTAAAGACCATTTCTTTGTCGCGCCGTAAAGTCTTGGAATTCTTTCGAATATTACTCCGCCTGAAATTACTTATAATTTTATTTATTTATTTCTTACGTACGTAAGTACTACCTATTCCACGCGTTTTAAAAATTATACTGATAGCTGATCATAATAATAGAGCAATAAATAAAACAACAAACTATCATTGAAAACGTGAAGTGTGAACACATTTCAATATGAATTATTAATTATTTTATTTATTCATTTCTCACATACATAAATAATTAAACTAACCTTATTCGTTAACAATGTACAGTCACGTTCTGTGATTAAAAGACTTTCTTATTACTCCTTCGGTATGATAAAAAGCGGGGTGATTAATTATACATACAGTTAAAGGTCAGGATGACTAAAAACCGCTTAATTGCCAGAGTGACGTCACTGAATAAGGTAGGTATTATAAAAAGGATTTGTGGGAAGAAGAATATGATGATATAGTGTGTATCTATGTATAATATTATAGAGTGTATGTCCAAATTCTACTCTGCCACGTGGTTCCCGGCAGTGTAGATTTTGAACCACCCCATCTCTTCCCGTGCGGTCTCGTACAAGGCGACTTAGGGATAGGGCTGTTTAACTTCAGACAGATATATACAGCCCAGACTCAGCCTCAGATGCATGACTTGAGTCAACAATATAGTGCCCGAAAGACGGCAATGTATATATATATATATTTTTTATATAGCACACGCCAACTTGACCTCACCTCGCCTGATGGTAAGCTAAAGGTAAAGTCTCAGGAAAGAGGGTCACCATCACAGACACTAAATGTTACAATGGTGGCACTCAGCATAGCGGCATCATCAGATGCTTTTTCACGCCCCGCTTAAAGGTCCCGGGACTGTAGGGCCCCGGGAGTATAGTAATAAGAGCCTGTGGCGTGAAAAAGCATATGATGAGGCCGTTAAGGTGGGTGTCACCTTTGTAACATTTCTTTCTTTCTTTCTTTCTTTCTTTCTCTCTCTCTTTCTTTCTTTCTTTCTCTCTCTGTCTCTCTCTCTCACTCTCTCACTTTCTTTCCTTCTTTCCTTCTTTCTTTCTTTCTTTCATAGACATGCGGCCACGAATAAAGCCGCGTGTCATTGTCTCAAACCGCGCACTGTCTGTTAAAATGATACATATAGTGCGGCAAGCCACATGCAAAGTTTAATAATCCCCCGTAAAAGATATGGCAATTTTATTTTCTCTATTATTCAATATTTAACATTAATGTTAATAAGATTTTAGATTAACTCATGCACCTACCTAAAAATGTCGCAGCGGATATAATATGATGATATGGTATGATGTCAGATAATGATTTTGGCATTAAGTCCGCCTTTGTGCAATGGACTGTGCATGTGTTGTGTTCCCAGCGGTGAGTAGGGTAGCCAGAGCTCACTGGAGAATTTGTGCTGTCACTGGGAAGAAAGGCTTGTCTTGCTTTATCTTCTACACTGACGGCACAGAAACTCTATATTTTTTTTTTTTTTTTTTTATATAGGACACGTCAATTGGACTTCGCCTTGCCTGATGGTAAGCTGAAGGCAAAGTCCCAGAAAAGAGGGTCACCATTACTTACACATACCGTGTGACAATGGTGACACTCAGCTTGACGGCCTCATCATATGCTTTTTCACGCCCCGCTTAAAGGACCCGGGACTGTAGGAAGAAGGAAACACGTGAGCTGGTAATGAATTCCAGGCCTTAATGGTGCGACAGAGGAAAGAGTCTCCGAACCGCTTGGTTCTTGATCGGATGTTTTGCACCGTGTGCGGATGACATCTAAGACCTGCACGCGTTGTCCTGTGTAGAAAAGGGGAGGGTGGGACTAATTGGAAGAGCTCATCAGAACACTCCCCATGGTACAAACGGTAAAATACAGCCATGGACGCAACATCTCTACGCAGCTGTAAAGGTTCTAGGGTGTTCGTGATCTCGGGATTCCCAATGATGCGGACCGCACGTCGCTGCAACCTGTCGAGAGCATCTAGTAAGTACTTTGCTGAACCATCCCAGAGATGCGAGCAGTACTCCACACAGGAGCGAATTTGTGTCTTGTATAGAAGACACCGCTGCTCCAGCGTGAAAAATCGTCTCACTCTGTTCAGGACTCCGAGTTTTCGTGAGGCTGTTTTGATGATACTTTCGATGTAGTGTAGATATTTACAGGGTTGGCAGCGTGACTGTGACTCCTCTGGTGTTACAAACGTCCATGGGCCACGGTAACCACTTTCCGTCAGGTGGGCAGTGTGCTTGTCTGCCACCTAAGTGGTATAAAAAAATAATTAAAAAAGATTAAGTATTTCGTCGTTTATGACAGTCGTTAATTCAATTCAATTCAATTCATTTATTTCTCAACAAACATAATTCGTGTAGAAATTATAACAATTTAAATACATGGCAATCAATAAAAATGTCAAAAATTTCGATGATAATAATAAATACATGCAAATCAATAAAAATGTAAAATGTCAACCATACTTATGTCATGTTAAAATTGATCAACAAAATAATAAAATAACAATATAATAATCAATTCCAAGTTATGTGATATTATTATGATTCAAAAACCAATAAAAAAAATTTTTTTTAGCAAAATCAATAATATTAATAAAAATATTATTAGATATAAAAGTAAATTGAAGTAGGTTTACAAAACAAGGTTAGAGAGGTTCTCTATTTTTATTCCTACGAGTTTATGTCATAATTTAACATTGCATAATATTACTGGTCCTAACATTATTTACGCATAATACTCATTTGCCATAACTTTTTAATAATATTTTTTTTTAATCCTATTTACTATAAGCATGATATTTTATAAGCATACTATCCCAAAGCATAAGTTTACTTAAGCATAACGACGCGTAACCATAACTATTATAAAATACTGTTACTACAAAGAACAGTTAGAAAATATATTTTTTTAATTCAGAATGTTTATTTGATAAATAAAGTTCTACATGGTTATTAAAAAAAATAACCACGAAGGCCTAATGCTATATACTATATGCTATATACTAACTAACCACCTAATCTAACCTAATCTATCCAAGTCGGAATCAGGGGCTTTCTCAATATTATAAATCTATCACTGAACTATTAGACAAATAAACAATATGCTTTACAAATTTATACATATCAAAGTTATGAATAAAAACATTAGGATTTACAATATTTATGCTTAATAACAGAGTATGCTAAAACCAATTATGTCACACTATTATTATGACAAAGAAAATTATGCCTAACTTATTATGACAATTTAAATTAGGACAAAAACCATTATGAGAAAAAATAGGATCCCAGTCAGAGACCAAGGTGGCTCGGACTGGATGGCACCGGAAGGCAGACGATCGGATAAAATGATGCACATTGGGAGAGGCCTATGTCCAGCAGCGAACTGCGGTGTGCTGATTGATTGATTGGTTGATAAAGTTCAAAATTAAATACAAAGTCGTTTAATCTTCTTCTGTTTCACACCGGAGCAGCCTGCGGTGTCTTCTGTACAAGACACAAATTCGCTCCTGTGTGGAATACTGCTCGCATCTCTGGAATGGTTCAGCAAAGTATTTACTAGATACTCTCGACAGGTTGCAGCGACGTGCGGTTCGCATCATTGGGAATCCCGAGGTCACGAACACCCTAGAACCTTTACAGATGCGTAGAGATGTTGCGTCCATGGCTGTATTTTACCGTCTGTACCATGGTGAGTGTTCTGATGAGCTCTTCCAATTAGCCCCACCCTCCCCTTTCCTACACAGGACAATGCGTGCAGGTCTTAGATGTCATCCGCACACGGTTCGGTGACTCTTTCCTCTGTCGCACCATTAAGGCCTGGAATTCATTACCAGCTCACGTGTTTCCATCTTCCTACAGTCCTGGGACCTTTAAGCGGGGCGTGAAAAAGCATATGATGAGGCCGTCAAGCTGACTGTCACCATTATCACACGGTATGTGTATGTAATGGTGACCCTCTTTTCTGAGACTTTGCCTTCAGTTTACCATCAGGCAAGGCGAAGTCTAATTGACGTGTTCTATATATAAAAAAAAAACTTTTCGCTCACTCTACATGATGCCACACTGACTCTAACAGCATAACAGTAAAATCTAAAATTAAATGGCATTGTATGCAGTGTTAGTGGTATGACAATGGTTTAATGATGACATGCAAAATCGGGACCCTGGGAGGTGAAGTCATTTTAATGTGACCATAATAAAATAAATAACCATCCTTACCTGCGAGTGTATATGATTATTTGGTCTACGACCCTTCTGACTTTTCTCCTAGGGTTAGGGGGTCACAGTCACTACCTTCAAAGCCAAGATATGCAGCATATACCTACATAATTTTATAGAAATTATGTAGGTATATGCTGCAATAGAGTAGTTAACACATGGAATAGGCTACCTGAAAATATTGTGACAGCAGAAAACATTAACCAATTCAAAAATAGACTGGACAAACACATAAATCAACAAAATCATTGAGTAGTGAAAACAGTGTAGTGAACAATGAGATGCAGGCTGATATCAGTTGTTTCAACTGCTGGCCTGTTCCCCAATAATAATAAAAATATTAAAACTACTCACCGATATTTATCGTTTTTTTTTTAATTAATGGAAGTTAGTATGACTGATAATACGTATAATCAAACAACTTTATTCTTACTAATTATTTAATTGATATATTTTTAGAACATTCGTGAAATATAATAGCAGTAACATCACAAAATGAACCAGAACCACTTTTTCAGATGCAGTGTTCAGTGCATTTAATACGATAACTACTACATATATAATCGTATTCCTCAGGATTTGATTAAATGCCACTAAATAAATTTAAAATAGAAGTGAAAAAAACTTTAATAGTAACTAAAAAGTAAATGAGTATTTTGATGATGTAAATGCGTGCTCAACATAAGCACACAAAATAAATTGTAAACTAAAGCAATTTTAAAAGAGAAAGATAATCTAGTTCTAATGCAGTTTTCTGAGTTTCTTGCTGTTATCTTCTCAGTAGAACTTACCTACCGAACCGTGGTGTAGCGGTAGAGCATTCGACTGCTATGCAGGGGGCGCTGGTTCGATTCCCGCTCAGTGCAAATATTTGTATGCATGAATATGTATATTTGAATTGGTCTGGGTGTTTCTATGTATAATATGTATGTATTTACGAAAAAAAAAAGTATCTAAGTATGTTTATTTGCATTCTAGATCCCATAACACAAGCTAGTTAAGCTATGCTTACCATGGGTCTAGATAGCATTGTGTAGAATGTCGTGAAATGTCGTGAAATTTGAAATCATTTTCCATTGGTTTATTTTTACATTATTTAATATTTTTGATATTATTTCCTGACATAATTGTTTTTTTTTTTTATACAACTTAGTTGGCAGACAAGCACACGGCCCACCTGATGGAAAGTAGTTACCGTGGCCTATGGACGTCTGTAGCACCAGAGGAGTCACAGTCGCGCTGCCAACCCTATAAGTACAGAGTTTCTGTGCCGTCGGTAGAAGACAAAGCAGGACAAGCCTTTAGTCTTCCCACTGACAGCACAAATTCTCCAGTGAGCTCTGGCTACCCTACTCACCGCTGGGAACACAACACGAAGTTATTATAACCGCGGTATTCTGTAGGGCGGATGTACTTCCCCAGTCGGACTGCTCAATCGGGCGGAAATACCGCCGTGTCCGTGTAAAATTTTGACATTCATATGTGCTCTTCATGTGCCTAAACTGAATAAATGCAATTGATTCTTTGATTTTTTGTATCGTAAAGGTAACGAGAAAATGGAGTATTGCGATTGGCCGCCTGCCTACTGCGAACATGAATGCGTGTAAAGGGGGCCAATCGCGATGCTCCGATCTCTCGTTACGTTTACGATAAGATTACGATAGTTTTTCGTACTAGGGGTACAGTATTATAATGTTGAGTGCGGTAGCTTGAACAAGGTTCAAAAGTAATTTATGTATCTACGTATAAAAAAAAAACTAAGAGCTATGATCTTAATGGATATCAAATAGAATAGTCGTTTCGTTTCCTTTTTTTCTTTGTCTATGTGTCATTTTTTTTGTCTATCATTTGTTCTTTGTCTATTTGTATTGTTAGTGTTATAACCATAGTATCTTATGGCACTTTAGGTCATTTAGAAAAACATGTTATTTAGTTACACAAGTGCATAACTGTTTGTTACCTGAATATTTTTATTTTATTTTTTGTCTCATAAAGAATATTAGTATAAACGCAATTACTAAAATTCCCTCTAACCCATCCAACTAAGCTAAATTGTTTGTGCTAGGAGTGGGCTCGCGTCGGTAGTGTAGTGGCCAGAATTAGGGGGTAGGACACGGCGGTATTTCCGCCCAATTGAGCAGTCCGACTAGGGAAGTACCTCCGCCCTACAGAATATCGCGGCTATAATAACTTCGTGTTGTGTTACCAGCGGTGAGTAGGGTAGCCAGAGCTCACTGGAGAATTTGTGCTGTCAGTGGGAAGACTAAAGGCTTGTCTTGCTTTGTCTTCTACACTAACGGCACAGAACCTCTGTACTTACAGGGTTGGCAGCGCGACTGTGACTCCTCTGGTGTTACAAACGTCCATAGGCCACGGTAACCACTTTCCATCAAGTGGGCCGTGTGCTTGTCTGCCACCTAAGTGGTATAAAAAAGAAATTCGATCCCGGGACCTCTCGATCGTAAGGTCAACTCCTTAAAATAAATGTACTCTATATGCGCAGTATGCGTTTTGTTCGAGTTTTGAGGATAGGACTGGGTACTGCGGCGGCGGAGGAGCTTAAATAAATATATTTCTAAAACATTCGTGAAATATAATAGCAGTAACGTCACAAAATGAACCATTAAATTCTCAGACGCAGTGTTTTGTGCCCCTAACACGAAAATATCGTAACCATAAATCGTAAACGTAACGAGAGAACGTAGCATTGCGATTAGCTGCCTGTGTCATGTACTTTAAAAAAATTTATAAACGCGGTGTACATTTTTGGTTGTCTTGGGGATAGCACAATCCTCGTTTCTCTCGCGGGTAATTGCATGTAACTATAGTTATGTACATTAACGGGGTAAAAACTTAATTTAAATGTGATCGGCTGGTCTCAGTACCAGGGCATCTGCCATCACCCTGGGCCTGACGCCCCTGGTCTTCGGCACTAGTCTGAAGGAGCGAATGATCTCACTCAAGGTGCATTTCATCTCTTGCATAGCGAACCGCTGGCCTGTGAAAATAAGATATGAGCTTACTACTTATAATACATCAGATCGATCTTGACTAATAAAGTGCTCAAAATGATCTTAGTGTCTTGAATGCACACGCACACGCACATGCACACGCACACGCACACGCACACGCACACGCACACGCACACGCACACGCACACGCACACGCACACGCACACGCACACGCACACGCACACGCACACGCACACGCACACGCACACGCACACGCACACGCACACGCACACGCACACGCACACGCACACGCACACGCACACGCACACGCACACGCACACGCACACGCACACGCACACGCACACGCACACGCACACGCACACGCACACGCACACGCACACGCACACGCACACGCACACGCACACGCACACGCACACGCACACGCACACGCACACGCACACGCACACGCACACGCACACGCACACGCACACGCACGCGCACGCGCACGCGCACGCGCACGCGCACGCGCACACGCACACGCACACGCACACGCACACGCACACGCACACGCACACGCACACGCACACGCACACGCACAAGCACACGCAGACGTACACTAACGATACACATTACGATACAGATACTAACGATACTACAACGAATACTTATTTGTATACGTGTATGAAAGATGACACAACTACTCCTGTTGTATCGCTAGGTTAGATATTGCGGTAACTGAATATTGCCTCTTGAGATACAGGCTTCCATAGTTCAAGAGGTACAGCATAATATTATTGCACGGATTATCTCTTGTAGCTGTCCCTGACGTAGTGTAGAGTCGGCGACGGCCGCGACGGGTCGATCTTGGCTAGTGGGGTGCTCGAAAAATTGTAATAATGCATTGATTTCTTTTGTTAATTAATCCCTATTTTCTAATAGATCTTAGTAGGTATAGTTTTCTTTAATTAATAATAATTTTTCAGTTGGTATAGTCAACTCAACTTTGTTAATGAGTTTCTTCTTGTTGTTTCATTATTAAATAACTGTTTGATTATATTAACAGACTTTGGTTTGAAGGCTTGTTTATGTCCTTTTTTATTTGATAAGCAAAAGTTTTTCTTTTATTTTTTATTTTATATAGGACACGTCAATTGGACTTCGCCTTGCCTGATGGTAAGCTGAAGGCAAAGTCCCAGAAAAGAGGGTCACCATTACTTACACATACCGTGTGACAATGGTTACACTCAGCTTGACGCCCTCATCATATGCTTTTTCACGCCCCGCTTAAAGGACCCGGGACTATAGGAAGAAGGAAACACGTGAGCTGGTAATGAATTCCAGGCCTTAATGGTGCGACAGAGGAAAGAGTCTCCGAACCGCTTGGTTCTTGATCGGATGTTTTGCACCGTGTGCGGATGACATCTAAGACCTGCACGTGTTGTCCTGTGTAGGAAAGGGGAGGGTGGGACTAATTGGAAGAGCTCATCAGAACACTCCCCATGGTACAGACGGTAAAATACAGCCATGGACGCAACATCTCTACGCATCTGTAAAGGTTCTAGGGTGTTCGCGACCTCGGGATTCCCAATGATGCGGACCGCACGTCGCTGCAACCTGTCGAGAGCATCTAGTAAGTACTTTGCTGAACCATCCCAGAGATGCGAGCAGTATTCCACACAGGAGCGAATTTGTGTCTTGTATAGAAGACACCGCTGCTCCGGCGTGAAAAACCGTCTCACTCTGTTCAGGACTCCGAGTTTTCGTGAGGCTGTTTTGATGATACTTTCGATGTAATTTTTGTTATTCAGGTTGCAGCGAACATCCATACCTAGGATATTGAGATTGTCCTGCAGTGGCAGTGGCGTGCTCTGAAGAGTGGGGAGGGGAAGGAAAGAAGATACTTTTGCTGTAAACGCACATGCCTGCGTCTTCTTGGCATTGAACTCAACCAGGTTCTCAGAGCCCCATTGAGAAATGTGATTCAGGATCCCGTCAAGCTCAGTGACAAGAAGCTGCCTTTTCTCTGCGATATCTGACAGCTTGGCCGCAGGATGTCCATGATAACTCCCATGTAAAGTGCTATCATCTGCATAACAATGAACATTGCCGGTAGACAGCATGTCGTTGATATGCAGAAGAAAGAGAGTTGGTGATAAGACGGACCCCTGGGGCACGCCAGCATTTACCTGCAGAAACTCCGAAGCTCGTCCGTCACAAAGGACGCGAATATGGCGCCCCTGCAGGAAGCTAGCAACCCAGTTGCACAGCCTAGAAGGCAGACCAAAGGCAGGTAAAGCTAAGCGGAAAGAAGCGATTTGTGCCAGACTCTATCGAAAGCTTTGGCGATGTCAGGACTAATTGCCAGTGCCTCGCCGTGCTTGTCCATAGCCTCACTCCAAAGATGGGTAACGTATGCTAGAAGATCACCCGTTGACCGTTTCGGCCTGAAGCCATATTGCCGGTCATTAATTAAGCAGTGATCCTCTAGGTGCCGCATGAGCTGTTTGTTAATTATGTGCTCGAACACTTTGCACAGCACTGAGGTGACGGCTATGGGTCGATAGTTGGCTGGCTCCGAGCGATCCCCCTTCTTGGGAATCGGCTGAACATTCGCCTCTCTCCAAGGCAAAGGCACTGTACCCGAACTGTAGGACAGCCGGTACAGGCGCCTAAGCATTGGAGACAACTCGGCTGCACATTTTTGCAAAACTACCGCTGGAATACCATCCGGACCACTGGCTTTCCGGACATCGAGTGATTGCAGCACTGCACGGACATCGCGTTGCCTGATATGGATGTCAGGCATCGCGTGGTCACTGTCGGGTAGTGTCGGTGGCTGCGTACCACAATCACCGATTCGGGAGTTGGCCGCAAAGAGATTAGCCAGCAGATTTGCCTTCTCTTGCGGCACAGTCCTACAGTTCGGGTACAGTGCCTTTGCCTTGGAAAGAGGCGAATGTTCAGCCGATTCCCAAAAAGGGGGATCGCTCGGAGCCAGCCAACTATCGACCCATAGCCGTCACCTCAGTGCTGTGCAAAGTGTTCGAGCACATAATCAACAAACAGCTCATGCGGCACCTAGAGGATCACTCCTTAATTAATGACCGGCAATATGGCTTCAGACCGAAACGGTCAACGGGTGATCTTCTAGCATACGTTACCCATCTTTGGGGTGAGGCTATGGACAAGCACGGCGAGTCACTGGCAATTAGTCTTGACATCGCCAAAGCTTTCGATAGAGTCTGGCACAAATCGCTTCTTTCCAAGCTACCTGCCTTTGGTCTGCCTTCTAGGCTGTGCAACTGGGTTGCTAGCTTCCTGCAGGGGCGCCGTATTCGCGTCCTTTGTGACGGACGAGCTTCGGAGTTTCTGCAGGTTAATGCTGGCGTGCCCCAGGGGTCCGTCTTATCACCCACTCTCTTTCTTCTGCATATCAACGACATGCTGTCTACCGGCAATGTTCATTGTTATGCAGACGATAGCACTTTGCATGGGAGTTATCATGGACATCCTGCGGCCAAGCAGTCGGATATCGCGGAGAAAAGGCAGCTTCTTGTCACTGAGCTTGACGGGATCCTGAACCACATTTCTCAATGGGGCTCTGAGAACCTGGTTGAGTTCAATGCCAAGAAGACGCAGGCATGTGCGTTTACAGCAAAAGTATCTTCTTTCCTTCCCCTCCCCACTCTACAGAGCACGCCACTGCCACTGCAGGACAATCTCAATATCCTAGGTATGGATGTTCGCTGCAACCTGAATAACAAAAACTACATCGAGAGTATCATCAAAACAGCCTCAAGAAAACTCGGAGTCCTGAACAGAGTGAGACGGTTTTTTACGCCGGAGCAGCGGTGTCTTCTATACAAGACACAAATTCGCTCCTGTGTGGAGTACTGCTCGCATCTCTGGGATGGTTCAGCAAAGTACTTACTAGATGCTCTCGACAGGTTGCAGCGACGTGCGGTCCGCATCATTGGGAATCCCGAGATCACGAACACCCTAGAACCTTTGCAGCTGCGTAGAGATGTTGCGTCCATGGCTGTATTTTACCGTTTGTACCATGGGGAGTGTTCTGATGAGCTCTTCCAATTAGTCCCACCCTCCCCTTTCCTATACAGGACAACGCGTGCAGGTCTTAGATGTCATCCGCACACGGTGCAAAACATCCGATCAAGAACCAAGCGGTTCGGAGACTCTTTCCTCTGTCGCACCATTAAGGCCTGGAATTCATTACCAGCTCACGTGTTTCCTTCTTCCTACAGTCCCGGGTCCTTTAAGCGGGGCGTGAAAAAGCATATGATGAGGCCGTCAAGCTGAGTGTCACCATTGTCACACGGTATGTGTAAGTAATGGTGACCCTCTTTTCTGGGACTTTGCCTTCAGCTTACCATCAGGCAAGGCGAAGTCCAATTGACGTGTCCTATATAAAAAAAAAAAAAAAAAAAAAAAAACATGGGCCAGGGATCCATCAGGGTTGCGCAGCGGAGGCAGCGAAGGCTGACAGAAGTTGGCTTGCACGGCTTTAGCCAGTCGCCAGTAGGTGGCTACTGGCGACTGGCTAAAGCCGTGGGATGCATCACTAGCTCTTGACCAAGCCGCGCTATGTGCAGGGCATCCGCTCTGACGTAGGCCCTTCTACAGACCTATGTGGCTCTGTTGTACGCCACCTTGAAGTGGCCCAGATTGGGATGGCGCGTGGCGCGCGCCCTTACCCAAGCGCGGTACGCAGACTGTTTTTGTTCAACAGCTTCCGCGCACTCGCGCCCGAACCAAGGGCGCACCCCGCGGTCACCGGTGATATCGGTGTATGAGATATAGTATTCCATACCCAGACCGATCTCACCGGCGACAGCAATAGCACAATCCGATGGGTTCTTACCTTCAAAGCAGTGCTCAACCCACGGGATGGACGCAAAATAGTCACGAAGTCCATCCCAGTCCGCTGACGAGTAGTGCCAGAGACGCCGCTTCCCCTGCACGGGTCGCGGGGACGCTATAATAGGCACCGTGGAACAGACCAGGCAGGGGTCGGAGTTGCCTAAAGCGGCTCGCACCGACACACTGTACCGGTCCGGATTACTCGTCAGCAGAAGGTCTAGCAGAGAAGGTGCTAGGCCCGACCGTCTTGGTATCCTAGTGACCTCGTGCACCAATTGGGTCAGGCCGTGCGCCAGAGCAAATGCATGGGCGGCTCTTCCCGCATGGTCTGTTTTGGAGGAGCCCAACCAGATCTCGTGGTGGGCGTTAAAATCCCCCAAAAATACCATTTTGGCATTCGGAAATCGCTCCTGCGCATCATCTGCCGCCTGACTCAGATATTCAAAGAGTCGAGTTGTCTCAGCATCTCCTGTATGGGAACGGTAGAGGCACACATAGATCTGACTCGTAGTGCCATCCATGGTCTACGTGTACCCAAAGGATGGAGAAGGATGGGTCCTCTAAGCAGCGCAAACGGCGACAGCAAACATCCGCCCTAACAAACACGCACACCCCGGCTTTTGCACGAAAACTTTCCTCAAGAACATAGCCAGGGTAGAGCAAGTAGGTCGAGTCGTCAGGGCGGTGTATTTGCGTCTCCGTTAGAAAAAATATGGCAGGTTTCGCCGTCTCTAGGTGTTGGTGGACGGCGTTGAGGTTTGCATGGAGCTCACAGATGTTAGTGGACTCCACCTCAAATAGCAAGCTTTTGGGAGTGTGACGAACCGCTGTGTTGCCTATTTCTCTATATTGCGCTGCCATGAGTTTGGGTGGGAGAAGGCGTGAAAAAAGAGGTGATTGCCGCCGCAGCACCGTGTGACAAAGCGCGGGATATTGGTTTTATCAATGAATGTGAGGCATGGCGAGAGCCGACACGCCGAACGGAAGGGCCCCCGTACCCCCCCGAGTATGGTCGCCGGGCTCCCAAATCCGGTCACCAACCGGCACGACGAACCATATCGGGATTATGCGCGGCCTGGTGAGGCAGCCTCCCAAGGTGGTTAACCCCAGTTGGGCCCCTGTACTATACCGCGGGCGGCCAGCGGCACCCTGTTTCTACAGGTCTCCCTGTTCGGCGCATCGCCCCGCGCCATCCCCACTAGATTACGCCAATACCCACTGGTCCCACTAGCGCTGCGACAACCACCACCTCTGCCCGGCTATGCACTTGCTGACCCCTGAACACAATCCAACCGAGATTGAATTGCTATGGAGGGTTTTTCGCAATAGTGCACGGTGGTACCCACCTGGTCGAAACTTGAGACAAATTTGTGCCACCAAGTTTCTACCACCAGTACAATCTATAAAATTAAAATGTTTATAGAAAGATACGTAAAATAATGTTAAAACAAAAAAAAATTTAAAATATCGTAAAAATAAGGTTTACTTAATCACTTTTTTACACACAACAAAACTACGCAACGGATTTTGATGCAGTTTTTTAAATAGATAGAGTGATTGAAGAGGAAGGTTCATATGTATATTAGCATCCATTAAATTGCGGAGAAATACTGTTATTTTTGAGTTTTCTAATGTGACGTCGTAAATAATTAAATATTTTCCGCTTACATTGCAAACGCAGGCTGAACCCTACGAGATTTATCAAAATAATGTTAGTACATAATTTTGATAAATTATTTTTATTATTTGTATTGCAATTATTTGTATTATACACATTGAAAAGATTTACAGAAAACTCCGCGTTGGTATATGTCTATCTCTTATGGATATCCCACAATAACATTTACTTTTTACGATAAATAATGGCTAATTTTCAAAGCTATTTTAACCAATACAGCATTTATCCTTATCCAATTAAATACCTTAAATACATTGTTGATTTAATATAGATCTACATGGCCCTTTACAGCATATGATTTAAATGAATATTTTCGAAGATATTACTGATTTACAAATTGCGGGACGTAGCGTTTGCGACGATACCGGTGAATGCAACGTTCACAGTTTTTCTGTAGTGTATAAGTATCAGCATTGCACCCGTGCAAAGCCGGAGCGGGTCGCTAGTAATACGTATAATATTATGATTTTCTTAATTTATTCAAATATTGTGATTAATTACTAGAATAATCACACAAAACAGCTAATCTCCTGCGATTTCGAAATTTGCAAGTTCTCATGGTATTGTTATTCGTAATCTCGTGAGATCTCACCAGAGCCCAATCTTGCGTGATTGCATTCCCTATGGGAACAAACATACTCACAACATAGATGTACATATGACAACCGGGACCTGCGGATAACGTGCTTTCCGAGGCACGACCAGATCAATACAAATAGTATCATAAAATAAACTCACGCCTATATCCCCGAAGGGGCAGATTTCGCACCCACATTTCGCCAGTTTATGTTTAGGTCCCAATGTTTGTGTGGCGAGCCTATTGCCAATTGCCGGGCACTTATAAACCTGCGATAAATACACACATAACTTCGAAAAGCATCGGAAAGTCATTGGTGTGTGCCATGGTAAAACCTGGGATCAAATCTGAGACCTCGTCTCAGCAGTCCATTACCCATATCACTAGGCTACCGCAGTAATTATAATACAAACAGCTTCAGAGTTATTCATGTGTAAAAATATTTGATAATTGAAATACTATTTTTTTTTACGTGCGTAAAATCCCCAAGGATGCCTCCCCACCGGAGCCGGTGGAGGAGGTTATGTCGGACTCGAACCGACTAAAACGCATGCTGCCTGCGGGTCGTTTTGGTTGCCGAAGGTAAGGTTGACAGGCATATCCCTCGCACCCCGGCCGTCCCAGGGCCATCTCTCACGATCTGACCCTCTTCTCGGGTGGGGGGCTACAGAGTCCCCAACTCGTCCCCGGAAACGAAGAGGCGCGCCAGGCGCGCCACCGCCGCGGCCTGCTTCTGCCAGGGTGACAGGCGGCTCCGCCTGTCACCCCCAGGCCTGCGCTCATGGGGGGCGGAGGTCGTTTATCGACCTGTTAATTGAAATACTAACCAATACAATTCCTAAGTCCAGCGCTGAACGGTACGTAAGCATATGGGTGTTTTATCGTATTGCCCAAAAATCGATCCGGTTTGAACGCTTCTGCATCAGGGAACATGTCCTCGCGGTGATGCAGCTCGTAGATGTGAACGTCTACCACAGTACCCTTCTTCACCAGGATATCACCTATGAAGAAAGAAGAATAAGACTGCCTCAGTCCGACCACTACAACTCACACACTACAGTTCTACTTAACAGCTCCGTGGGCGTATGAGGCTCCATGGATGATGGGGGTCCATGTGTATATGGCCCTATGGTAATATGGGCACCATTTGTGTATAGGGGCCCCTAGCAGCGCTTTACGTCACTTATATTATTCTGCAGATGTATGGGACCCGATGATCGGTGTTCGGCTCCGTCTTCCATGAACGCGGCTTTGGGAGCGATCTGTCATCCTAGCAGAACGCGCCTCTCCCTATCAGGGGCAAGATGTGGACACCGCGATCCCACCCTCGAGGGGGTCATCTCGATAGTCCTGGGTTAACCGGGGAGTGAGGGATATGACAGAGGCAATCTCACTCGACACACTACAATTAATGAATGCGCGGAGTTTATGCTTGCAGGGTCGGCGGCGCGAGTGTGGCTCCTCTAGTGTTACACACGTCCATATGCCACGGTAATCACTTTCCATCAGGTGGGCCGAGTGCTTGTCTGCCGCCTGGGTGTAATAATAAAAAATAATTACCCATGATGTCGCGTAGTTTTAGTCGGTTCAAGTCCTGTCAGACTTGACCGCTTCCGTTAGCGGCAGTGGGGTGGGGGTAGGAGGCGGTATTAAAGGGTGTCTTTGGGAATTTCGGCACTATAAAAAAGAGTGAAAATGGGATTTATTTGAAACTTCATTCCCATTTTAAAGTCTTCAACGACCTCACGAGCGATATAAGGTACACTGGGGTAAAGTCTCAAGACCTCCTTGATAACAGCTTCCAAATATTTCATTTGAGATAAGTCAGATACGTTCAGATCGCGGTCGGAGTCTCCTAGAATACTTTGAACTTCCTCGAAAACACGATCCTGTGAAAGGGGAAGATGCCAATTAATAATCTGATCATTCTCTGAGGATTTTCCTATCTAAGGGATCGGCTTTGTGCGAGGATATGCCTCCGGCAATTTCACCTCCGGTAAGTTACGACCCTCAGACGGCGTGCGTTTTAGTCGGCTACATACATAAACCCCCCACCGCATTTCGGCAGTGGAAGGGGGGGGGGGGAGGGGATCCTTGTGACTGTTGACACAAAAAATAGTATAACTTCGATATTTTTTGTCTTTCACTATCTCTCTCTCTCTCTCTCTTTCTCTCGCTCTCTCGTATTTTTTGTTGAACGCGCTAATCTCAGGAACTGCTACTGTGAAATAAGAATTTCATTTTGTGTTGAATAGCCCGTTTATCGAGGAAGGTTATGGGTTATTTGTCATCACGCAATTTTTTGAGGTAACAGTAACATCTCATCAACTGCGCAGGTTTCCTTATATTATTTGGATATTAATAAAATAAATAAAACATGTGGCAATGCGGGCATATGTGGCTTATGAAGCCGAGCCAGGCCGTCTAGTTTATTATAAATCCAATATTTACCTGCACGTCTTCATGTTCTGCTATCAGCATCAGTGCGTACGTGATGCCAACAGCCGTTGTATTGTGACCCTGGAAATAAGGAGATCCATTCGAATAAATAAGGTATAAGCACCAATGGCGGTCACTTTAAGGACAAACCATTCTTTACTCTACAGAAATATATCTATTTTAAAAAAAACGGTCGTTACACCTTTTTTACCTGTTACAGCAACCTTTATACATTCAATTTTTCAGATAAGATCTTTATTAACGAACTTACTTTTACTTTAGATACAATTATTATAAGCTTAGTCGAAAGAACCAATGGTGGACAATCATTTAAACGTGCTAGAAAATCTTGCCAATAAACATAGACAATGGTCTAAATAGATCAACAACCTACATGTTTGTAATATACATACAAAATTGGTAAAAATCATTATTAATAAATGAAACACAAATCTCTAGAAACAACTGTCGCCTATTCAAAATTTGCTTACGATAGTGTTGTGAGTTGAACATGCCTTATAGATGATATTATGCGTCTTTTAAGTCAATAGTCATGTAAGGGAAAGATCGCGGGTTCGAATCCCGCTTGAACCGATTATATTTATTCTATATCATAATCGATTTTAATAGTCACGTAAACCAAATTTATTTTTTATACCACTTAGTTGGCAAACAAGCATACGGCCCACCTGATGGAAAGTGGTTACCGTGACCTATGGACGTCTGTAACACCAGAGGAGTCACAGTCGCGCTGCCAACCCTGTAAGTACAGAGTTTCTGTGCCGTCAGTAGAAGACAAAGCAGGACAAGCCTTTAGTCTTCCCACTTACAGCACAAATTCTCCAGTGAGCTCTGGCTACACTTCTCACCACTAGGAACACAACACGAAGTTATTATAGCCGCGGTATTCTGTAGGGCGGAGGTACTACCCCAGTCGGACTACTAAATCGGGCGGAAATACCGCCGTGTCCTACATCCTTAATTTAAAATAAAATTACATTTAAAAAAATATATTTTTTTTCGAAAGTGATCACTATTGGGTTGGTGTCCATTATTGGTACTTTTACTTTGTTCAATTCAATGTCTTTATAATAGGATGTTTGGGAGGTAAATTAGTAATTATAAGAAAAAATATCATACATTTTCTAGATTCTTAGAAACGGATCAGTCTTAGAATAGGTGACCATTTTTTACAAAAAGAAATCTATAAACTCCGTACCTCGGAGAGCATTGTAAACTATCGATTCCGGTTGTCATACGAACATATATGGCAGTCGTTGGGCCCTGAAAGTCCAACAACTGGTTGTGGAGGTAAGATAACTGTCGCTTTACGAAAAATATTGAAGTTCAACATTTAGGCATTAACTTTTTCAGATAAGACCTTTAATAACAAACATATTTTACTGTAGAAACAGTTATTATAAAATTTGTCGAAAGAACCAATGGTGGACAATCATTTAAGACTGCTATAAAATCTTGCCAATAAACATAGACAATGGTCTAAACAGGTCAACAGCCTAACAGAAACAAGTTCAGTCAAACAGAAACTGACCGGAAAAGGCGGACACTGGACGAGGCTGGAATTAACGTTAGGGTGAAGAAAAAAATCTCACCTCAAACATAAACGTGTTGACTTCGTCTCTGATGCCTTCCAAGTCTATCTCTCCTTTAGCTTCAGCTTCAAGCAACAAATCCAACATCGCTAGTCTCCTCTTAGTCCCGACATCCGTATCAGGTGTTACCTCTTCAACATGACCCTCTGCCTTACAGAGTTTTCTCTCTCTGATCACATCATCAGCAAATGTTCGAGCAATATTTCGATATTTGAAGAACTGCCTGCCTTCAGCTGATTGGTTGTAAATGAAGTCTGACCAGTACCACAATTTTGTTGTTCTCTTCAAGAGCAGTATACCCATGTTCAAGATGGCGTTCTTGTACTCCAGTAATGTAGATGATTGGTTTTTATCTAGTTTTGTGCCCATGGCCGTTTCTGTGAAGACGATAAGTTTTTTAGGTGAACCTAAAATTCTACAATTTTTAATACTTTGCGCCATTTTTACAGACGCCATGTTCCTGCATGCAGTGTCTATTAATAATACGTCATTGATATTATCACGTTATACTGTATAAAATTCCCAAGTAATAGTATTTTTTATCTATGACACGTCAATTTGATTTCACCTCGCCTGATGGTAAGCTAAAGGCAAAGTCTCAGGAAAGAGGGATCACATGAGATGACTTTTTCACAGCCCGCTGAAAGGACCCGGGAGTGTAGGAAGAAGGAAACACGTGCGCTGGTAATGAATTTCAGGTCTTGGTGGTGCGGCAAAGAAAAGAGTCTCTGAACTGCTTGGTTCTTGCTTGTATATTCTGTCTATACTTTAAATCTATACTATATACAGGGTGCCAGATTTTGACCTTACCTGGAGGGAAAGTATTGTACATTATATTGTACATTAAACTATATACATGCTACCTACTTGTCCTATTGTAAATCTGTATTTGTAAGAATTATCTATCTATCTATCTAATACTGTTCACTCGAAAATTCTTTTCGATATTACTTTTTTGGAATTTAGTCGATTCGATTACCGGGTGTGGCTATCGAATTTTTTAAACAATATGTATGCAGATTTTTTCTTTAAAAAAAATAAAGGAACGTTTCTTTTGAGCGAAGTTCATAATCTCCAGTATTTAGACTACGTTCTCTCCAGGTAAAGTCAAAATCTTCCACCCTGTATACTTATAGTTTTTATTTCTATTATATACTATGTATACTACATAATATTATTGTATTGTTTGTCTGTTTGGTTGAACGCGCTAATCTCAGGTTCAAATTGAAAATTTTTTTCAAAATTCAATAGCTCCTACAGGTTCTAATTGATTTTTTTAAAATTGAATAGCTCGTTTATTCAGGAAGGTTATAAGCCATAAATCATCACGCTTCTATGTAAGAGAGTATGAGGAGATAGGACACGGCGGTATTTCCGCCCAATTGAGCAGTCCGACTGGGGAAGTACCTCCGCCCTACAGAATACCGCGGTTATAATAACTTCGTGTTGTGTTCCCGGCGGTGAGTAGGGTAGCCAGAGCTCACTGGAGAGTTTTTGTGTGTCAGTGGGGTGACCAAAGGCTTGTCCTGCTTTGTCCCCTACACTGACGGCACAAAATCTCTGTTCTTACAGGGTCAGGCAGCACGGATGTGACTCCACTGGTGTTACACACGTTCATAGGTCATGGTAACCGCTTTCCATCAGGTGGGCCGTGTGCTTGTCTGCCACCTAAGTTGTATAAAAAAAAGAGACCCGAGCAGTAATCATAAATATCAATAAATCCCACAAATTCCCATACATTATTTGAAAATTATTAAATTCCGGCCATATATATATGGCTACGGAGTTTCGAAATATACCATGGGCGAAACCGTAGGGTCGGCTAGTAAAGGATATGAACTGATGCTAAGATTAGTTCAGCCTTGAGTCTCGATTGTCATGCAATTTAACTATAAAGCATATTGTCTCTTGATGGGTAATGGGGTCATGACACTCATGATATGCCAATTTATACAGTTGAATCGAATATAAGTTTTGATTTTTTAAGAGCTTGTCACTTGTCACAAACTTATTTCTACACATATTGAGAACACACAATGTACTTTTCCATAGTATTTTTTATTAGTTTGATAACCTCGGTAGCCTAGTGGTATGGGCAGTGGACTGTTGAGACGGGGTCTCGGGTACGATCCCAGGCTTTACCATGGCACACACCAATGACTTTTCGATGCTTTTCGGAGTTATGTGTGTATTTATCGCAAGTTTATAAGTGCCCGGTTAATGGCAATAGGCTCGCCACCTATTACATTGGGACCTAAACATAAATTGGCGAAATGTGGGTGCTAGCACCTCTTCCTACCCCTTCGGAGATATAGGCGTAAATTTATTTTATGATACTATTTGTATTGATCTGGTCGTGCCTCGGAAAGTACGTTATCCGCAGTTCCCGGTTGTCATATGTACATCTATGTTGTGCGTATGTTTGTTCCCATAGGGAATGCAATCACGCAAGATTGGTCTTTGGTGAGATCTCACGAGATTACGAATAACAATACCACGAGATCTCGCAAATTACGAAATCTCACGAGTGATTATTCTAGTTCTAGTACACAATATTTGATTAAAAGCCATTATTTGTCGTAAAAAGTAAATGTCAAAAAATTTTATTGAGGGATTCATAAGAGATAGATGTATACCATCAGTCGATCTTTTCAATGTGTACAATAATACTTATTTTGATAAATAAAGGGGGCTCGTAGGATTCAGTCTGCGTTTGCGATTGAGTTAATGAGTTATACGTAAGGAGGTAAGACACGGCGGTATTTCCGCCCGATTGAGCAGTCCGACTGGGGTAGTACCTCCGCCCAACAGAATACCGCGGTTATAATAACTTCGTGTTGTGTTCCCAGCGGTGAGTAGGGTAGCCAGAGCTCACTGGAGAATTTGTGCTGTCAGTGGGAAGACTAAAGGCTTGTCCTGCTTTGTCTTCTGCTGACGACACAGAAACTCTGTACTTACAGGGTTGGCAGCGCGACTGTGACTCCTCTGGTGTTACAGACGTCCATAGGTCACGGTAACCACTTTCCATCAGATGGGCCGTGTGCTTGTCTGCCAACTAAGTGGTATGAAAAAAAATAAAAAATACGTTTTATTTGTTATTATACCTACCTGACCAGTTTCGCCTAGCGGCATCCTCAAAGGTTTACACTAAAAATGTTGAAAGAAATAACATATGTATTTATATGCATTATATTAATTAAATGAATATTACTGGATATGGATTTGTGGTAAGGGTGTATAATGGAAATAAATG
The DNA here is from genome assembly GCA_963662185.1 of Eilema griseolum. Taxonomy (NCBI): domain Eukaryota; kingdom Metazoa; phylum Arthropoda; class Insecta; order Lepidoptera; family Erebidae; genus Eilema; species Eilema griseolum. Next base: position 22,488,818 of record OY759245.1, read on the forward strand.
AATTTTTAATTTTAATTTTTTAATTTAATTAGTACCGAAATTACTAATATTTACTCTCACCCCTCCAGCTAATGGGTTGTTTTAGGAGTGGGTTCATGTAGGTAGTGTAATGGCCAGTATTCGAACCCGGGACGTCTCGAACGTAAGATCGAATCCTTAACTACTGAGCTACCGACGCTTACTGTAATTGTAAAGTGGTCGTGTCTGTACATCGTAGGGATTTAAAAAAAAAACGACGGGTTGCACTCCGGGAGTGCCGGCAGAAGTGAAAACTTGAATATTAACGTTGTGCATTTTTGATATTTTGGAATGGTTAGAGAATAATTTTGTACGAATTGCTTTCATTATCAGTATAAAAGTACTATTATTTATGTGGTGGAATACAATATTCATTTATTGCGCTATCGTACACAAACATGAAATTTTATTTTACATTAAAAATTTAACACTTCAGAACTATTACAATTATTTTACATTAAAAAGTTTATCACCGCCATCACACATGTGACAGTCGTGTGACATTCGCGCAAGCGCCCTGCGCCGCCAGTCCTCTCTCCATCCGTCTTACGAATTTTCGATCAGGTCACGTGTCCTGACGCGAGTTTAGAAATTTTTACCCATTCCAAAAAAAGTACACAGCGCCGCTAAAGAAGTTTTCACTTCAAAAAGTTGGATTATTGATTCTGGTCACAAAAAATATTTATATAATAAATAGTTTGTCTGTTTGTCCGCGATAAATGTAAAAACTTCTGAACGGATTTAAATACGGTTTTTTGGTTTGAATATTGACGGCCGGCCCAGGGCGCTGAGGCAGGCCTTGAAAAATCATTATATTGTACAATCTATCAGTCGGAGTATTACCACAGAATAAATAATACTTAGTATTATCCTGGAAACTTACCACAAATGGTGTATAAGGTAAAATCACTGATCACAGACATTACATCCACATCAGCACCCTTCTTCTCCTTCAGCATATCCACCAGGTCCTTGGTCTTCTCCTCCATCACGATGGAAAAGTTCTTCAGGATATTGAAGTGGAAAGTCGGCGTTAGGATCTTACGGCGCTTCTGCCAAAAAGCACCTGATGAAGAAATATTCTTTTTTATACAACTTAGGTGGCATACGAGCACACGGTCCACCTGATGGAAAGTGATTACCGTGACCTATGAACGTGTGCAACACCAGAGGAGTTACACCCGTGCTATCAACCATGTAAGAACATGGAGTTTCTGTGCCGTCAGTGCATAAGAAACAATCGGTACAAGCCTTTAGTCTTCTCACTGACAGCACAAAAACTCTCCAGTGAGCTCTGGCTACCCTACTCACCGCCGGGAACACAACATGTGGTTATGTTATTATAGCCGTGGTATTCTGTAGGGTGGAGTTTCTTTGGACTGCTCAATTGGAACGGGAATACCGTTGTGGTAGCATTCTAAATACAGCCTTTTTCTTTATTTTTATTTTTTATTTTTTTATACCACTTAGCAGACAAGCACACGGCCCACCTGATGGAAAGTGGTTACCGTGACCTATGGACGTCTGTAACAGCAGAGGAGTCACAGTCGCGCTGCCAACCCTGTAAGTACAGAGTTTCTGTGTCGTCAGTAGAAGACAAAGCAGGACAAGCCTTTAGTCTTCCCACTGACAGCACAAATTCTCCAGTGAGCTCAGGCTACCCTACTCATCGCTGGGAACACAACACGAAGTTATTATAGCCGCGGTATTCTGTAGGGCGGAGGTACTTCCCCAGTCGGACTGCTCAATCGGGCGGAAATACCGCCGTGTCCTACCTCCCTACCTACCTACCTTTATTATAGTTTGATTTTAAATATCTTTTTTGGAAGGCCCCACACATTATCCGATGCCCAAGGTCCACCAAGATCTTTGGGATAAAGTTTATCTTTTTTACATCTCTTTTTTATACCACTTAGGTGGCAGACAAGCACACGGGACTCATGGGAAGTGGACCACGGAGTCCTCATCTCGTCCCCGAGTATGGGGAGGCGAGCATCCCGGACCGCCGCCGCGGTCTACTTCTGCCAGGGTAAATGATCTTAATACCTACTTATGATGTTAATACAAAACTGTTTTTAATTGATTTAAATTGTATTATCGTCCGAACTAAAGATGTATACCAAACATCAGAACGATCGGCCAACAGGAAAGGAGGAATAACATAACATATAACATAAACTCTCGCCTATATCCCCGAAAGGGTAGGCAGAGGTACTAGCACCCACATTGCGCCAGTTTATGTTTAGGTCCCAATGTACATCATAGGTGGCGAGCCTATTGCTATTAACTAGGCACTTATAAACCTGCGATAATCTCAAGAGAATATCAAGGTATTAAGATCATTTAAGTTCTTTGACAGTCAAGATCGGCCTGATGATGACTGAACCAACGAAATCTGAGTAGTATTCTTACCTGTGCTCAATAGTAAGCCGTTTCCAAGCCAGTTTCTGAGAAAATTGTAAAATGGACTTTTCGTTATATTTTTCGTATGAGACGGACCACCTGTAAAAAAATACATTTTAAACTTTCCATCGAGACATTGTATCCGCAACTAGCTAATGCACGCGGCTCCGCCTGTACGCCAAATTTGCATACCCGATTTAGGCAGAACATGATGTACCTAGTCATAAGACACAATTTGTAACATCCTTATCACAATGTTCTAGCAAATAAAGATCTATTCTATTCTGCATGGATATCAGGCTATTTAACAAGGTCATCGGATTCTACTCAATACCCGTGCCAATACCGCTTAATATTTTAGTTTTTTCTGGAAAAAATTGCCTTACCCAATAAGATATTTCCTAACCCAACTGATGCTATGACTTTTCATTATTTTTATTTCTCAAAGTTAGTCAAAATATCAACAAACAAATTCAGTCCCAATTTTTAAACGATTGACCAATTTTTAGATTCCCCATTATATTTCAAATTACTTTTATTATGAACTATATACTTGTGAACGCAACGTGGACCGAGATAAACGCAATATTTTCTTGCACTTCATAGATTTGCACTACGCACAACTGGCGCGTGACGTCACTCGCAAGTATGATTTTGTATTGAGCGCTTTCGGCCGGCCGGTTGATATAAATTTTATCCTATAACCTTAGTTGACAAACTGTTTTATAATTTCAAAAAATTACCGCTTTACAATAATATAAAGAGCTGCTAAAGTAAAATATTCAAATATTTTTAAATATATTTGATTTTCAAAATTACTCTCGTCACCCGGAAACGCTACATACCAAATCGTACTTGCCAGAGACGTCACACGCCAGTCGTGGAAATGTATGGAGTGCAAGATAATATTGTATTTATCTCGGTCCATGTTGCGTTTACACGATAAAAAATATTAAAAAGTCATTGGAAACCAATTTAATGAGGAATCTAGTAAATAAAAAATAGAGACCTAATTTAATTGTTTCTAGTTTGACCTATTTTGGGTTTTAAAAATAACGAAAAGTCATAGTTTCTATTTAGTTGGGCATTATTTTATTTTGCACGGCATATTTTATCAGAACAAACTAGAATGGACTCGGATGTCAGACGACCTTGTCAAATTTAATATACTACGAGATACTTGCTGGCTGGACATCAAAGACTCATAAATTTCGAACTAATGTGTCTCAATTAATTATTTATTATTTGTTGATTATGATAGGTTGCAGGAACCCTGGTACCCTAAACAGAAGTTTTTTCTTAATTTGGGTACCAAATTTTTTTTTTATACCGCTTAGGTGGCAGACAAACGAACGGCCCACCTGATGGAAAGTGGTTACCGTGGCCTATGGACGTGTGTAACACCAGAGAAGCCATACTCGCGCTGCCGACCCTGTGAGCATAGAGTTTCTGTGCCGTCAGTGTAGAGGACAAAGCAGGATAATCCTTTAGTCAACCCACTGACAGCACAAATTCTCCGGTGAGCTCTGGCTACCCTACTCACCGCTGGGGACACAACACGAAGTTATTATAATCGCGGTATTCTGTAGGGCAGACGTACTTCCCCAGTCGGACTGCTCAATTGGGCGGAAATACCGCCGTGTCCTACCTCCTAGGAGATTTCATCAAACTATGTCGTTAATCATCAAATCGTATTGTAATGTGTTCATTAGATTGTAACCATGGATTCAATGAAATGAAATTAGAATTTTAAATAGTCTTTTTTTTCTAATTCATACCATACATAACAAACTCTCAAGCTTTATAAAACTAGTACCAGTTAATATCAATGTTCAAGAAAAAAAAAATTTGGTAAGGTACGATACAAAACACATACCTCGATGTCATGGGGGCCGGCGATGTGCAAGTTCCTGAATCCCAGTACTGCGAACACATACCTATCACCATATTTCTTCGTATATTCAACTATGGTGTCAAGCACTTTGTCTGGTGAAAGAGAATAATACAGAGAAAATAAATAAATGTTCTATGATATTCTATATTATGCTATGGAGACCTAATACTATATATTTATTTGCACATGAAAAACATACAAGTTAAACATCTGAAAGCCAATTACGAGTTGTCACTTCCAGATTTTGGTGCGGTTCGTTAACATAAAAAACGAATTACATTTATTCAGTTTAGGCACACAAAGAGCTCATATGTACGTCAAAATTTTACAAATATGTCAAGAAATAATATAAAAATATTAAATAACGTAAAAATAAACCATTGGAAAATGATTCTATCGCTGGTTCGGTAGGTTATTTCTACTGAGAAGATACCAGCAAGAAACTCAGATAACAATATTAGAACTAGATGTTTTTTAAATTTGTTTACAATTTATTTTGAACAAACAAGCAAGAGAATTAGGTTGATCACGCATTTACATCATCAAGATACTCATCTACTTTATAGTAACCTTTATTCATAAAAGTTTCTTTCGTACTATTTTAAATTTATTTAGTGCCACTAAATAAATTTAAAATAGTACGAAATAAACTTTTATGAATAAAGGTTGTTTATCAAAACTGAGAAATTTTATTAAATATTTTTATACAGCTGCCTACAAACGAATCACCAAGTTTGTGAAGCCTGAGTTTTGGTACAACTAGTTTATTTTTGTTTCTTTATATAAGATATAGTACTGAGAAGCAACTGTTAAAATATTGATTTCTTTGAATAATTCTTTCAGCGAGTCAAGGGTCTGAGACTCGCATCTCGCATCGCATCGCTCGTATCGCTCGTTTCTGTATTACAAATATAGTCTCAAAATCGGCAGCTGAGGCCCACAACAGCAGACTGTATGACATAACGCTATGAAAGTAGCTAAAATAAAGTAATCGTGCAGTTTCCTCATCAGTCAGTGACCTTATCTTTCTAACCGCATAGGCAGCTGAGCTAAGTCGTCCTTCCAAGGCTGTGATATGAGAACCCCATTGCAGTTAACTATCTAGAGTTATTCCAAGAAAAACTGTGCCATTGACTATTTGGACATTTTATTAATAGTATCTGTTGTGGACTGTATACTTTTATCTGTTCAGGTGAATAAAACAGTAATTTCTTCTTCCTGTTGTTTATTGTCTCGTATCACAACCGTACTGTTTTTAAACCACACCATTAATGGCAAAATACACGTATATTTATACAATACTTTAGCCGTAGGCCGCACTGCGGCAGAAGGAGCAACTATTTACAATTAATCAATTAACTAAATTCCTTTAAGCCCGCGGTGCGGCGTAAGGAGCAATCATTTGTATACCTTATTAACTTAACACTAAGACGTTTTCAATTAGCTAGCGGAGTGCGGCTCGGAGTACTGGACAGTTCTCCCCCCAGTGCAGCAGTCTGCGGAACGGTTGTTTCCAGCACGACGAGCTTGCTTACAGGCCGCTTGAATACTCCGGATCTTGTCCTGACGTCTGCCATCCGGATTCCGCCGTCGGGTCCAGTGTAAGTGCGGGTGACCTCTCCCATGGGCCACACGTTGCGAGGTAGACAGTGATCTGCTACCATCACGATGTCTCCAGGTCGTAGGGGTCGTCTCTGACTGCTCGGCTCGCCGCGCGGTACCAGGGTCGGTAGGTACTCGCGCACCCATCTGCTCCAAAAATGGTCGGCGAGGGCTTGACAACTCCTCCATGTTCGTTGATCGGCGTATCGGCAGGGCCCGGTTGATGGCAAGCCCATAGATGACCCCAACAAGAAATGATTCGGGGTTAACGCCTCTGGATCCTCCGGGTTAACACTTACGTGGGTTAGGGGTCTTGCGTTGATAGAGAACTCTGCTTCAGTCAGTAGAGTTCCCAGTACTTCCTCGGTCGGCTCCTTTTCCTTCAGAGTTACCGACAACGCTTGTTTTACTGACCGGACTAGTCGTTCCCACGCTCCGCCTTGGTTCGGTGCTCCCGGTGGTATGTATCGCCAGTTGACCGCGTGCAGCTGTCCCAGATTTCGTAGCGCCGGCGCCCACTCTTCGTATGCCCTCTTCAGCTCTTTGTCTGCTCCGTGAAAGTTGGTGGCGTTGTCCGAGTATATGGTTCTCGGCCATCCTCTCCTTGCCGCCATCCTCCTCAGGGCCATGATCGCGGAGCTCGTAGTGAGTGACGCGACGATTTCCAGGTGCACAGCTCTCGAAGTGAGGCACGTGAACAGGGCGCCCCATCTCTTCTCGCGGCGACGTCCCACTTTAACTACCATGGGTCCGAAATAATCTAACCCACAGTGAGTGACTCCCTTTGCTGGCGGTTGCGGCTTGGCTTTTCTTTTTCTACACAGGCCGCAGTCTCGTTCCGTAGTTCGTACGGTGGGTCGCAGATGGATGATCCAGTACCGCTGCCGCAGGTCGTTCGTGACCCGCTCACGTCCGGCATGCCCGGCGGCCCTGTGTTCGCGCATCACTATCAGTTTAGTGACGCGATGTCGGCCGTCGAGTATGAGCGGTTTCTTCGTGTTGTCTGGCGCGGCGGCTGCTCCGATGCGTCCCTTGACCCGCAGTAATCCGTCTTCTAAGACCGGGTCCAATTTGTACAGACGACTCGCTTTGGTTATAGGGCGAGCGGTCCGTAGTCGCACGATGTCTTCCTCGAAGCTCTCGTGTTGTGCGCGGCTGATAATTGCTTTCTCAGCCCTCTCGATGTGTGTAGTTCCCAGATGCGACGTTTGGCGGCGACACTTGTCCACGAAGGCTAACACGTAGGCGGCGGCTCTCACATATCGGTCGTAGTTAGAGAACCGCTCGGGGTCGGGTAACCACGCGTGGGGAACCTCGTTACTCTCGCTGACGTGTAGTACCTCGCAGTCTTCTACTGGTTGTGTCTTGTCTGCCGGCCATCGATCTTCCGGTAGCAGCAGGAACTCTGGACCTCGGAACCATCTGTCGTTCGCGGTGATTGGTGAGCCATTGATGCGTGTCGCGTCGTCCGCTACGTTCTGCTCAGTCGGCACCCACCGCCACTCCTCGCTGTTAGTGAGCTCGGAGATCTCGCCCAGGCGGTGAGCTACAAACGGTGTGTAGCGTCGGCCGTCGTTTCGTACCCAATGCACCACTGTGGTTGAGTCGGTCCAGTATATTGTCTTGCTTATCTTGACCCGATGCTCTCGCTTGATCGTTGCCGCTAGTCTTGACCCGATGACCGCTGCTTGTAGCTCTAGACGTGGTATTGTCTGCGTGCGTCGCGGTGCCACCTTTGACTTGGCGGCGACAAGACACAGGCTGACGCTTCCGTCTCGCTGAGTGGTACGCCAGTACGCCACTGCCGCGAACGCTTGTTCGCTCGCATCACACAGCACATGCAGTTGTAGGTCTTGAGCTCCGTTCAGCATGTAGCAGCGCTCGAGTCGTAGGCAGGCTAGGTCGGTGAGTCGTTCTAGCCAGGCTGCGAAGAGCTCGTTTTCTTCTTCGGGTATAGGTTCGTCCCAAGCTATCTGAAGTCGCCACAGACTCTGTAGCACGATCTTGGCGCGTATCGTGAAGTGGCTCAGCAGTCCGAGGGGGTCATAGATTGACATGACCGCGCTGAGGGCTTCTCTCTTCGTCGGCGCACGTGTTCGGTTGATCACTTCCGTGGGAACTCGGTTCATAGAGGTGTTGAATCCAAGCTCGTCCTGTTCTGCACTCCAGATGAGGCCGAGTATCTTGTTCTCGGGCCCATCTCCCCCCAGTGGGGTCGGCGACGTCGCCCTTAGCTCAGCTGGGACGTCGCGGAGTGCGGTGGCTTGGTTCGTATTCCACCCTCGTAGTTTGAAGCCGGCGGCTGCGTGGACCGTCATTAACTCGGCGACGGCTCGCTGGGCTTCCTCTTCGTTCTCGTAACTAGCTGCCAGGTCATCCATGTAGTGGCTTCGCGTGATTGCTTCGAAGGCCGCCGCGTGAGTGTCTGCGTGTGCCCTTGCGTTCGCGTCTCTTACGTAGTGTGCCATGAATGGTGAGCTGGCGGCACCGAAGATCATGCTCGTCATCTTGTAATGGCGGGGCGGTACGTCTCGATCGCTTCCCCTCCACAGGAACTGTTGAGCTGGTTGATCCTCGCGTCGTATCTTCACCTGCAGGAACATTTCTTGAATGTCTGCTGTGATGGCGATCGGCTTTTCTCGGAACCGGAACATAATCCCCTGTAGTGACATCAACAGGTCCGGTCCCTCAAGCAGGTGATCATTGAGACTGACACCCCGGCTCTTTGCTGCTGCATCGAAGACGAGTCGCTGTTTACCAGGCTTGTTCGGGTTCTGCACGGCGAAGTGAGGCAGGTACCAGCAGACGGGACTCGTAGCCTCGGTGCCGTCGCACAGCGTCGCGTACCCCTTTTCTAACAAGTTGTTGATTTGCTTGGTGTAGGCTTCAGCGAAGTCTTGATCTTCATCCATTTTTGACTCAATCTTCTTTAACCGGCGCAGCGCAGAGTTGTAACTCGGCGGGAGTGTGATGTCGTCTTCTTTCCACGGTAGCCCCACTTCGTAGCCTTCATCCGTTCGCTTCAAGGTAGTCTCGACGATTCGCACTGCTCGAAGTTCTGCGTCGCTCACCTTCGGCTTGTGAGAGACACCGAGCGCGTCGATCTTGAAGTGATGATCTACGAGGTCGTGTAGGCGTTTGTTTTCCTTTTCGGTTTGTTCGGGAGTGAAGACATGTAGCACGTTGCTCTCGCTTCGGCGAATGATGCTTCGTGGTAACGTTCCATGTATCACCCAACCTAGTGTGGTTCGTGATGCTACGGGTTGGTTTCGCTCGCCCAGGCGCAGTTCTCGGGACACGATGTATTCCCAGTGGTCTGTACCCACTAGGATTCCTGGACGCGTCGATTCGTAGCACACTTCATTCTCCTCTAGGTCTTGCAAGTGTTTGCACTCGAGCAGCGACGCCGGAACAGTTTGCTGATGTAACTTCATGGACCGGATGGTGCGAGCCTTAAGTTCGTGGGGCACACCTTCGGGTCCCTTGATCTTCACGGTTACCAGCTGACTCTTATCTTCCGACTGCTGCATGTTGACCCCTCGCATTAACAGGCGTTGCGGAGGTCCTCTTGCCCCAATCCTTTTCGCTAAGTCTGCATCGATGAGAGAGATGGTAGCGCCTTCGTCCAGGAGTGCATGAGTCTTCACCTCCCCCCCTGGCCCCACGACCGTGACGGGACACATCTTCAGCAGCACAGCTCTTGACTCTGTGGAGGTTTGGGTTACCACTGAGTGTACTGCTTCCGTCGGGCTCGGCGTGGTTGGCGGCTTTTCATCTTGCTTCGGCTTCTCACCATGTAGCGCAGCGTGATGGGCGTAGCGGCATTGGTTAACGCCGCAAGGCTTCGACCTACACAGGTTGCGTCGATGCCTCTTCACTAAGCACTTGAAACACAATCTTTTTTCTTTTACGAATTCCCATCGTTGTTCTATCGGCAGTGCCTTAAACTGCGGGCACCGCGGTAGTTCGTGGGCTTGCTCACAACTCGGACATTGGTCTAACTGTTCTTTATTCTCAGTCGACTCGGTGACATTGAAGACAGCATTTGTTTTCTTCTTATTTGCAGGCGTGGGCGGTGGGCGAGTTTCTCTCTTCGCTTGCGTCGTGGTACTCGTAGCTGGGACGTAGGCATGCTTGAGCGCGCGGTCTGCTTCCCTCATTAGGAAGCGCGATAGCGTGATGATTTCGGGTTCTGTTGTGATTCCGAAGTCCGTTGCGTAGTCATACCATCTTGCCTGAACGTGAGGGCTCAGCTTGCTCAAAATCTCCCTCACTAGCGCCGGGTTGTACAGGTATCCCCGCTGGTCGATGCTCTGTAGTACATACACGACGTTCTGCACTCGTATGGCGAAGTTGTTCAGCTCCACTGCCGATGACCCCGGTCTTGGTAGCTTCTTCAAGTCTTCGAACGCCTTGTCGATGATTACCTCAGGACGGCCGAACGTTTGTTCTAGTGTCCGGAGTATGACTTCCGGATCCGTCGCTGTTGCAAGTAGTGCTGCCACGATGTCTCTTGCTTCCCCGATGAGACTCTTCCTTAGTCGCTGCAAGTTCTCAATCGCCGATATGCTGTACAGCATCGTAGAGTCGGTGTAAGCGGCTTTGAATGTAAGCCACTCACCATGAGCCCCCGAGAACGTAGGTAGATCTGCACATCGTATTCTAGGTCTTGCTAATCGTTCCATTGCTTCGGTCAATTGGTCGATTCTACTCGTCCTGGTGGGTGTGTTTGATCGTTCACGCAGGTCGAATCGCAGGTGCCGATCTTCCTTGTTCCGTGTTCTCGAGTCTTCTGGCTCTATTCTTGACACGACGGGGTTGGTTTGCAGCCACTTGTTCACTCTTCTGTGGTTAACATTTGTAGACACTTCCTCGTGAGTGCTTTCTTGGTCTTCTTGGATGGTCGCAAGGTCGGCGGCCAGCCTTTTCCGTATCAAGTCCGCTTCTATTTCAAGTTCCTTTCTCTTCAGTTCGGCGATCTTCTCTGCCGCTTCTAACTCGACTAATCGGGCCCGTGCTGCCGCGCTTGCAGTTGAGCGGTGCGATCTCACCGACCCTCCCGGTGAACCAGTTCGGGGTAGGTTCCCGGGCTTCAATCTAGGAGCACTGAGGGGGGCGTCGTTCGTAGCCCCGACCCCAGACTCCATACCCAACTGCGTGCTTGGCGATGCCGGTGGACCCTGAGTCAACCTTCGGCGCCGTTCTTCATCAATACGCTGCTGCCTCAGGTACTCTTCATCACGTCGAGCTGGAGCTTCATCTGCGTCAGCCTGGCTTCTCGTGATCACCATTCTGGAGCTTGAAATGTTCGTCTTGAAGCTTGATTCTGGACTGGATTTTCTTGAAGCTGATCTTTACTCTTCGATCCGGCTTCTGAAGGACCAAATAATGTTGTGGACTGTATACTTTTATCTGTTCAGGTGAATAAAACAGTAATTTCTTCTTCCTGTTGTTTATTGTCTCGTATCACAACCGTACTGTTTTTAAACCACACCATTAATGGCAAAATACACGTATATTTATACAATACTTTAGCCGTAGGCCGCACTGCGGCAGAAGGAGCAACTATTTACAATTAATCAATTAACTAAATTCCTTTAAGCCCGCGGTGCGGCGTAAGGAGCAATCATTTGTATACCTTATTAACTTAACACTAAGACGTTTTCAATTAGCTAGCGGAGTGCGGCTCGGAGTACTGGACAGTATCTATCTGTCTTACATTAGGCATATTATATTTTACACATTTAGTTTTCTTTGCAGTGAGTAGCGAGTTGTTACTTGTAAACCAATGCAATATTTCAATACTTAAGATACCTACTAATTATAGTTTTAATGTGATATTACTACATTCATACATACACATTCACACATTCACGCCTGTAAATCCCCGAATCATCATCCATCAAGCGGGCACTAAGTCATTGACTGTATGTTTACTGTCTTCTGGTGAACAGCTCTATCCCTTAATCGTCTTCTACGACACCCAGAAGAACAGGTCTTTCCCTCGTGGCCATTGCATGATTTGCGAAACTGGTTTGGCTACAAGGAAGAGCTGATGGGGTGGGAGCCCCATTTTATTCCACCGGGAATCAATTACTCCATATTATTATTATTATAGTAGTAGTGTAGTTTCTTATATACAACTTAGGTGGCAGACAAGCACACGGCCCACCTGATGAAAAGTGGTTACCGTGACCTATGAACGTGTGTAACACCAATGGAGTCAAATCCGTGCTGCCGACCCTGTAAGAACAGAAATTTTGTACCGTCAGTGTAGAGGACAAAGCAGGACAAGCCTTTGGTCATCCCACTGACAGCACAAAACTGTACAAAGCACTGGTTTTCGTTCGTAGACCCCGAATGTTCTGATAAAAAATGCTAAGAGGCGCCATCACGAATCTTATAGAAGCACAAAAATGACAAATAAAAGTACATTCAAAGCGACGTGGGAAAAATATATCACGTCAAAAATGATACCCTTTTTTTTACGTGCGCAAAATCCCCACGGATTCCTCCCCATCGGAGCCGGTGGAAGAGGTTATGTCGGACTCGAACCGACTAAATCGCACGCTGCCTGTGGGTCGTTTTGGTTGCTGAAGGTGAGGTTGCAGGCATATACCTCGCACCCCGGCCGACCCAGGGCCATCTCTCACGATCTGGCCCTCTCCTCGGGTGTGTGGGGGGACTACAGAGTCCACAGCTCGGCCCCGGAAACCGGGGAGGCACGCTAGGCGCGCCGCCGCCGCGGCCTGCTTCTGCCAGGGTGACAGGCGGCTCCACCAGTCACCCCCCAGCCTGCGCTCATGAGTGCGGAGAAATGATACCCTAATACCTATAAACTTTAGCACTGTTGAAGACACAAGTTCATAAGCAGATGTATTGTGTAAAATAAAATATAAAGTTATTATAGGTAGTATAAAGGTATGCAAGCCTGAAGGAACAAAAAGCGATTCTATTTTTGGATAAATACTGTCTAGCCCCAGTAGAATAATAGCAAGATAATGCAGTGTCATTGGCGCCGAAAGATAAGCAAACAAAAGGGCCGTAGCATCGGAGTGAATAGTATATAAATGCAACTGTGGTTCTCAAACTTATCAAGCCGATGGAACAATACAACGCGTCAGTATACTAATTCGGTAGATCATAGCAAATCGCGTTCTGTGTTTATTTGATGCTTTGGGGAAGAATTATTTGTGAGTATAAAAAAATTGCATCCTATAACTTTTGCTTGGGTTTAGATATTGTTTAATAGGATCTTACTTTCCATAATCAAGTGATCATTCAAATAGACTCATATAATCAGATAGAGAAATAAAATACTGCAGCCATAAAAACCTCGTGTTGTGTTCCCGGCGGTGAGTAGGGTAGCCAGAGTACACTGGGGTGTTTTTGTGCTGCCAGTGAGAAGACCAAAGGCTTGTCCTGCTTTGTCTTTTTCACTGACGGCACAGAAACTCTCTGTTCTTACAGGGTCGGCAGCATCAGTGTGACTCTCCTGGTGTCGCACACGTTCAAAGGTCACGATAACCATTTTCCACCAGGTGGCCCGTGTGCTTGACTTCTACCTAAGTTGTATATTTAATTTTGGCGTAATACACATAGACATATATTTGGGATCTAAAATGCGCCGCGTGGTTCCCGGTAGAAAAGAATTGGCGCCACTCCATCTCTTCCCATGCGGTGCCGTACAAGGCGACTAAGGGATAGGGCTGTTTAACATCAGACAGATATATACAGCCCAGACTCAGCCTGAGATGCATGGCTCGAGTCAACAATAGTGCCTGGAATACGGCAATAAGCCCACCCCTATTACGTGGAATCGAATACAATGATTGGTGAATTGTGGGTTGTTGATTCACCTATGCCTAACCCTCCGGGGATAAAGACGTGCTTATATGTATGTATGCTAAAATGCACTTTATACGCAGTAGGTACTATATACGTTTCTTGGGTGTCTTTCAAAGATAGCATGGAGTGCTGCGGCGGTGAACGAACTCAATTTCATCAAGCTTAGATTATTACAGTTTTCCTCGCGTTTTATGTCCCAGATATGAGCCCCTAGGTAATATTGACCTGTAGGTAAATTCATCACTTGGTGAGCATTCCCAATGATGGGCAGTCTTGGTGGGCCAGGTAGTTTGTCCAAGGGGTCCTCCTCCCTGCAGTACAGCCACACCACCAGCAGTACCAACAGCCCCACGAGAGTCTCGATAAACATCTTGGTTTGAAGATTATCTGTAACTAAGAAAAGAATCTTGGACTATTTCAAGTCGCTCAAGCTGTGGAATGAAATCACGTCTTTCTTAATGATAAGTGGCCATTTCCTTTAGACAACAGTCAGCCTGCTGAGAGCTTACCACCCGGGCATGATCTTAAATGGTTCACCTGGAAGTCCCTAAATAGGTTGAGGACTCAGTTCAGCTGCTGAAGGGCCAACCGCATAAAATGGGGTTACCTGGACTCGGGGGGTGATGGCTGTGATTGTGGTGTATCTCTGCAGTCGATGGCCCACCTCCTGTCGTGCCCACTGTGCACCTACACCTGCACAATTGCTGACCTGAATGAAGCGACGGAAGGTGCGGTCAATATCGCCGAATTTCAGGCTGGGCGCATTCAGCTTCTATTTTTTTTTAATTGTTGTCATTGACACAAAGAAGAAGAAGTAGCCAGTTATGTTGATGTATAAATAAATCCTTCATGGTAACCAGTTACGTAAAAGTATGAAAACATACTTCATGGAAACCATTTACGTAGACGTCTCATAAAGCCTCCAAGGAAACCGGTTACGAAACTCCGGTTTCCTACACGGCCAAAGCGGGTTCTTCCAAGCTACTACAATATAGGGTATTTTTAGTACCACTTAAGTAGCAGACAAACATACGACCCAACTGATGAAAACAGGGCCTATGAACGCGAACAATACTCTAGAGGAGTCACATTCGTGCTGCCAACGCTATGAGAACAGAGTTTCTGTGCCGTTAGTGCACAAGACAAAGCCGGATTCTTCAAGAAGGACATTAGACCTTCCAATTAATAAAAAATTCTTACAGAGTCAAAATACGTGCAGTAGTTTTTGCATCCATTGCGGACAAACAGACAAGAATAAAAAAATATTCAGTAAGGATTATTAATATAACATAACCCTAATATTTTTTTAACTCCTATGACCAGACAAGACCATATTGCAATTATATAATAGTGGGTATATAGAAGATAACTTATTATAGGTGTACAGTCAGCGTCAGAACGATATTGACTATAAAATCTCAAAATGATCCAAATACCAAGGTATTAAGAGCAAATTAACCGACCCAAAGGTGCGCCAATTATCAAAACAATCAGCCAACAGGATGGGAAAAACCAAACCGTTATGATCATTTTGAGTACTTTATTCTTCAAGATCGTTCTGACGCTGACATTACCTACATATTCGTACTTACAAAACTAACTCTACCAAGAACTTTTCAAGTCTCAATATAAACTGAAAACTTTAGTCACTTAAGTCTTTTTGATATAACTTCACTTCATTCTTCAATTTGAATTTCGAATAAGTCGAACGGGACGTGCGCGTGAGTGCAGATTTAGTACTAGACTGCTCGGCGAATGAACTAGAATCTTTTATTATAGTATCTTGACACCAAGGGCCAGAGAAACGAGAGCCTGGCGCTCACATGTTGTTTTGATAGGAAATAATTAATATTGACTGTATACTGATTCCCAACATTGGGAGAGGCCAGAAGTGGACTGCGATGGCTAATTGATTGATTGTGTATACTGTACTAGCTAACCCGACCCAGATTTGCCCGTGGCACATTTGTAACATCATATCACGTATTTGAGGCCGTAATTTTTTTTTATACCGCTTAGGTGGCAGACAAGCCATGTGCTTGTCTGATAAAAAGTGGTTACCGTGGCCTAAGGACGTATGCAAAACCAAGGGCGTCACAATCGCGCTGCCGACCCTGTAAGCACAGAGAGTTTCTGTGCCGTTAGTGTAGAAGGCAAAAGAGGACAAGCTTTTGGTCTGCCCACTGATAGCACAAAAACTCTCCACGGAGCTCTGGGTACCCTACTCACGGCCGGGAACACAACACAAGGTTATTATGGCCGCGGTATTCAGTAGGGTAGAGGTACTTCCCCTGTCGGACTGCTCAATTGGACGGAAAAACCGCCGTGTCCTACCTCCTCTCGTCCTCTTCAAATAATGTATGGAAATCTGCTGGATGGAAGTAGAAACGTAAAAAATCTTCGTCGATAAAGGGAATATTTAACACAAAAATATTTTTTCAATTTGAAGCACTAGTTCCTAAGATTGGCACGTTCAAACAAACAAACAAACTTTTCAGCTTTATAATTTAAGTATAGACATACATTCATAATCTGATGCAGTGTGACTATGCGATTAAAATTCACCGTGGTCTCACCAGTGGGTCGATTTGAGGGACCATGGATAAACGCCTTACGCCGCGTTGTAGTGCCACTTACTGTGTATATACAGTTTATATATAGTATAAAATAATTAATCTATGAGGTACTGCATATATAGAGTAGCAGTACTATAATTAAACCTTTTCTATCGAATTAGTTCTAAGAAAGTAGCTCTTGAAACACTCGTTCCCTTTTCTGGGTAAATTACTTTTTTGTACACCGTACTTTCAGTTCCTCGTGCATGATAACACAGACTTACGTAAGTAATCAATTTTGAGTGACAGTAATGAAGGACTGTCTGCATGGACCTTTATTTTATAGCTATACAGGGCGATGCCATATGGTGAGAATGTACCTTAATTATTGTAGATGGGACAATTTACTGAAAGAAGACTTTATATTAATTTTAAATACCATTTGAACTGTATTCATACATTTTTAATAGTTGCCTCGTTGAACCGAGAATAGAACCCGGTACACGAGAAAAAATAATCAGTTTGTAGTTTTATGACACCGATCGGAAGGCATCATCGTAAGGTTTATTTTTTACCTGAATAGGAGGAAAGGAGGGTTATGATTTTGACAGACTATGTATATATGTATGTATGTAGGTTTATCTGTTCCTTCATAGCTCCTCAGCCACTTATTAGAACTAGACAAATGATATCTCTAGCGGTCATAAAGTGTGTTAAATAATAACATTGAGATGTTTAATTTGCACATTTCAAATATGTATAAATTATACCTATTAAATATTATAAATAAAAAAATTAGTTTAAAACTAAAACCCGATTACTAAAAAATCACGCTCTAAAAAGTATTTAACAAGAAAATAACAAGGATAGCCGTGGTCGTATATCACTTAGTCTAACAAAACATTGTTTTCTTTTTATACCACTTAGGTGGCAGACAAGCACACGGCCCACCTGATGGAAAGTAGTTACTGTGGCTTATAGACGTGTGTAACCCTGTAAGCACAGAGTCTCTGTGCCGTCAGTGTAGAGGACAACGCAGGACAAGCCTTTAGTCATCCCACTGACAGCAGACTCTTGAACACTGATTAAAACTTCTGCTCGCGTCATTATCATTATATATTATCACTCTTCAAAATGACAAGGTATAAGAAACTTAATATTATAGCTAAAATTAAAATTGTAATGAAACTATACAATAGCAAATTATCCCTCTCTCCAAACATTGTGCTGTGCCCGACAGGGTCCATAATTGTAACTTAATCTTAATCTGACATCTGTATCACATTATGGTATGCAATAAATGTATTGAGTATTGAGTATTGAGCACAAATTCTCCAGTGAGCTCTGGCTACCCTACTCACCGCTGGGAACACAACACGAAGTTATTATAGCCGCGGTATTCTGTAGGGCGGAGATACTTCCCCAGTCGGACTGCTTAATTGGGCGGAAATACCTCTGTGTCCTACCTATAAGGAAAATTGGCATACGACCACGATATTTTCTTGTTAAATACTTTTTAGAGCGTGATTTCAGTAGTCGGGTTTTAATTTTAAACATATTTTTTTGTTTAATAAAGGTTACTATAAAGTGGCTGAGTATTTTAATGATGTTAATGCGAGGTCAAAATTAAAACAGAAAAATAATCTAGTTCTAATATTGTTCGCTGAGTTTCTTGCTGGTATCTTCTCAATAGAACTAGCCTACCGAACCAGCGAAAGAATCATTTTCCAATGGTTTATTTTTGCAATATTTAATATTTTATACACACATCAACAAAGTCTAGGGAACAAGGACATTTCTAGTTTTTATTTAAAAACCCTTTCTTGTAATAGTGAGTGTTTTATGTCAATAGAAGGGTATTTTTATACCGTTTTTAATTTTAATTTTAATAAAAACATGTTCATACCAAATTTTTTTTTTTTAAGAAAGAATTGAATAGTGCCAATATTGAGTTTTACAACCTTCTATGATTAGGCACAAAAATAACGAGGTAGTAAGAAATACAGTAATTAACCGTACTTTAAACGTTTTTAATAATCTGTAGGACCTCCTAAAGCATTAGCAACAGCTCGACAACGGCGTGGCATACTTAGTATGAGATTGTCAATCATCGTCTGTGGAATATGGCACCATACACTGCGAAGGTGTAAAAAAAGTTGTTCTTCAGTGTTCAGATTTTCCAAAGAATCACTGAAACCTCTTCTCCCAAGCAAATCCCAGGCATGCTCTATGGGATTGAGGTCGGCAGACTGAGCAGGCCATTCCAACGTCGTCATATTGTGCTCGCTTAACGCATTGACCACTACCCTCGCGGTGTGTGACCGTGCATTATCTTGCATGAACATAAAATCTTGACCGAACTGCTGTCGATGAGGGATTACCATGGGGTGTATAACCTCCTGAATGTATTGGTTTGCATTCAAATTGCCCCGTATCCAAACGAGGTCGGTCCTTCCACCAAGGCGAATTCCAGCCCATACCATGATTGTTCCACCTTGGTAAGGATGAACTTCTTGCGGATTCTGGAGACGACTCTGACGTCCAGGAACTCGCCATATACGCACTCTTCTCGAATCAGGATGAAAACCGAAGCAAGATTCGTCGGAAAACAGAACCCGTGCCCATTGATGGTCGGTCCACTGTAAATGTGCATTAGCCCACAATAAGCGACGACCTCGATTTCCACGTCGAAGAGCTGGAACCCTAAGCGGTCTGCGAGCATAAAGATTGGCTTCGTGTAGTCTTCTTCTGACAGTTTGATCGCTAATAACCACTTGATGCTGAGACCTGCGACCAACTGACGAGCAGTAATCGTGGGTTGCCGCCTTGCGGAATTTTGCAAGAAACGATCTTGTCGCGGGGTAGTAACCCTATTTCATCCCCTGTGACGTTCGGCAACATCCCCTGTAGACCTGTAGCGTGCCCATAATCTGCAAATTACGCTTGGTTGGGTGTTGACAGCATCCGCTACGTCGCGTTGAGTTCGTCCAGCTTGCAGCATACCAACAGCCCTTAACATCTCTTCGCGACTTAAATGACGACGTGACATGATGACTACAGTCACAAAAATGCACAAACCATACGTAAAAGACGTATTATTGATAATAAACGTTATTAACAATCAAAAAAAATAATTTTTATTTTGCCTCAGAGAAACTGCACAATCAAACACTTTTAAAAGTTTTCCCTCCATATTCGAAAATCATTACTTATTTAAATTTATTTTTAAATTTCGAACAACTCTGTAATCTACTTTATTCTATTTTTATTTATTTGCTGCCAGTTATTTGCAAAACAAGATTTACACGAAAAAAAAATATTGGGGTCATCTTGTTCCCTAGACTTTGTTGAGGTGTTTATTATTTCTTGACATACCCAATTGTAAAATTTTGACGTTCATATGTGCTCTTTGTGCGCCTAAACTGAATAAATGAAATTGATTCTTTGATTGAGTATCAGAAATAAAGGGAATGCCATTAATTTCATTGTCATAGGACGCCCTGTATAATTTCACTTGGCTCTTAATTAATTAAGAACTACTTAGTTTAAACTTCAGTTATTTTCATTTAATTTGAAGGCTATAAGATGTTGTTTAATTCAATATTGTTAAATTGATATAAATGATATATATGATGGTATGAGTAATGGACTGCTGAGACGAGGTCTCGGGTTCGATCCCAGGTTTTACCATGGCACACACCAATGACTTTTCGATGCTTTTCGAAGTTATATGTGTATTTATCGCAGGTTTATAAGTGCCCGGTTAATGGCAATAGGTTCGCCACCTATTACATTGGGACCAAAACATAAACTGGCGAAATGTGAGTGCTAGCACCTCTGCCTCCCCTTCGGAGATACAGGCGTGAGTTTATGTTTATGTATATGTTATGATAAATGTTCTTTATATGTGTGTGGAGGAACGAGGTGTGATGTTCCTCCGACACAAAGGGAGGATCCTCCGACCAGGCGTGGTGATTACGCCTGGCGACTCGCGGCCCAACTATTATCTTTGGGATGATGTATACATACATAGTGGAATATTTAGACCTTACTTGGAGGGGTAGTGTTCTAAATATTGAAGATAGCGAATTGCACTCAAAGGAAATATTTCTTTATTTTTCAAAAGAAACAAAACTGCATTCAAGATTTTCGAAAGTTCGCTTGCCACATCCGGTAATCGAACCGACCAAAATTCGAAAAGTAACATTCTGTATTTTTATGGCTTCAATTGATAGTTTCAATCATAAGGATCAAATATCATCAATTAATTCTAGAAAAAGGTCGCCCCGCCCTGTGGACGAAATTCGACAATAATGAATAAAAAAAAAATAAGTTTGGACATTATTAGAGGTCCATTGTCATATACTTCAAAAATTTCACCAAGGCAAATTTTTTAACCATTCAACTTCTTTTTTAAATCTTGCGATTTTATTTCAAAGAGAGCGGTATTTCTTTATGTGGGACTACAGACAAATAATGCTTATTTATTCTCAAGTTGACCACAGACTAACAATATAGATGTGGGAAAATTCTTAGTCCTCCGTCCGCACAATTTTCGTAAAAAGAGGTATAAAGTTTTATATATTTTTAAGCTATTGCATAGCTTTGATCGCGGGCCTTGAGCGTGGGGACCGAATCCAGAAATTCCGTAGCGAAAAAACCTAACACCCCCAACTCCGAGCTCGCACGAATCGAGCCGAGCTGCTCCGAAGTAGCTCCGCTTAACGTAAGTAATTATAATTGCATAAGTTGTTAGTTTTCAAATTCACATTCAAATTTGGATTCGGATTCGGACTCGGACTCGGACTCGGACTCGGACTCGGACTCGGACTCGGACTCGGACTCGGACTCGGACTCGGACTCGGACTCGGACTCGGACTCGGACTCGGACTCGGACTCGGACTCGGACTCGGACTCGGACTCGGACTCGGACTCGGACTCGGACTCGGACTCGGACTCGGACTCAAATTCAAATTCAAATTATATTATTATTTATTATAATTGCATAAGTTCATAAAAATGCTATGCAATAGCTTTACCGCGGCAGTCCCCGAGTGCCACACGTCTTTTTCTTAATTTTATATATCAATAATAACCTCCTTACTATTTACAATTTTTTTTTATCCGTCAGCTGTGAACAGTTCAAATAGGTATAGAACTGTGTGTGATTACCTAAAAAAATGTGTGAACACGTAAGTAACATGCGTGTGTGTGTGTGTGTGTGTGTGTGTGTGTACGGCATTAGTGTATAACGTTTATTTTAACAAACACAATGTATTTTGTTGCGTAATTAAAAAAAAAAATTAGACTTATACACTTCTCTTCTGTATAAACTATCAATACGCTAAATCTCACCATGTTACGTGCCCGCAATTTTCGTAAAAGGGATCTAAAATTTTCGCTTCACGTATTAATATATAGATTTTATTAATCTTTAGTAAAAACCAGAGTCTGAGTTTGTGACCAATCGCAAGAACGATACCACAAAGAAAAACATTCATCTTTGAGCAACAATACCATGCTGTAGATTTATTGGAGTAAGTAAAAGTTGTTTATCCCGCAAGAATATTTTGAAATAAGCCCCGATTGTATTTCAAATATTCTGTACAGTAATACAAATACTGAATGAATCATTTATACGAAAAAAGTTTCCGATGAAACTCAATACAGAGGCAATTTTATTGACCAGAATTTTTTGCGCGTATATTTTAGGATTCTATACAAAAATGAAAGAACTTTTTAACGGACAAAGAATTAATTTTTATTTGTATTATTTGAACACATTAGATTTTGTATCGAAACTTTTTTAAGAACAAAGTATGTCAACCAATAAAATTTAAAAATAATCTATAACTCACTAGTAAGTTAAAGCGTTGAAGCAGTAGGTAACAGTTCGGTTACAGGTGTCATTATGATGGTGAGCCTTTTTATGAGCAAGTGTGTTGTAAATTATATAATACTAACAAACAGATATGAATTTATAAATAGGTATAAGAGAGTTGTCTAAAAATGGAATGAGTACACCTCTAGTTTATATTTGAATTCAAATACAAATATAATACTATTATCAAATGACTCCGGCACGTGTAGTATTTCATTCAACAGCTAATTGAGTGAACATTTCTGCGAATTTAAATGATATTTCAATGCTTTTCTTATTGAATTGATTTCATAAAGGTAAGCTTACAGATTACTGCCATTGCGCCAATGAATCTGGAGACAGATACAATCATGTATTAAATATAGGCAGTATTATGATTCTTGGTGGAGTAAAGGCTGCTCTTTTATTCCCGTGGGTGTTATAGAAAGCGACAAAGTGACTGGGCTCTTCACCATTCGACATTATTTAAAAAAAGAATATTCGTTACCGAACATATTGATATCCTTCCAGCTAAGCTAAATTGATTGTGTAAGGAATTGGTTTACGTCGGTAGTGTAATGACCAGACCCCCGATTTCATCACTGTTATAACTATATGTGATACTGCTAAATTGATATTAAATTTTAGACTTTATTCATATAAGCTAAAGGTCCAAAATTAAATGAAAAAGAGTTCATTATATATTTTCATTCACTTTACAAGATACCATTTAATTATAGACTCTAACATCATAGCAGTTAAGGCTGAAATTAAATAACATTGTTTGCATTGTCAGTAGTATTACAATGGTTTTATTATGACAGCCAATTAGCAGTATCGGGCAGGACCTCTTGATCGTAAAGTCGGCACCTAAACCATTAAGCTACCGACGCATCTTGAGGTGCGTTAGAGAAGATAGAGGGGGTGTTCCATTCTACCAGTGATATCTATCATACGTACGCACGCACGCGCACACACACACATCCACACAAACACTAATACCACAGATAATATAATATAATTCTTATTCTAATACGCACACACATAGAAACACACAAAGTCATCCAACAGTTTTCACATTTTACAACCTAAAGTTTGCAGAATAATTGACGTAAACACGTACACATCCCATCTCACTAAAAAGTTTAACATTCGTACCAATCGGAGTTTGCACCGACAAAATCATTTCATCTTGTCGACTGCACGTCATAACATAAAACGTCTTTACAAAAGACGTTACCTACTTTGAACGAAATTCCAACTTCAGCGGCACTATTGTATTCTTATTTTTTGACCATAGATATCGAAGTCGATAGATAAGTATTTTTATACTTACCTATTAAACTTAACTATAGTAAAAATAAAAATAAAAACTAGCTATTCAAATCGGTCAAGGTCAGTGCGTTACCCTGTAAGGGACTAGTTCGATTCCGCTAGAGGCTTTTCACTTTTTCCATTCCAATCTTTTTGTCATTCGCATTAATAATATTTCATTATTAGACTTCGGTATGCCTCGGGTCATATATCTTGAACCTGAAATGGGCTCAAAATATTCTCTATTCGTGTAGTACACGTTTCTTGAGTGTCTTTTGGGTTGACATGCGACGGCAGCGGTGGACGAGATCAAACTCACCAAGCATAGATAATTATAAAACGATCCAGGCGCGCCAAGGCCTCGCTTGTCACGTGACTTACGTCCAAGATGTGTTTCGAGGTATATGTAGGAGGGAGTGGAGAAGTCAGAAATGAAAAAGGGACCCCAGTGAAGGCATCGGATGCGACCGGGTCAAGCTCAAAGATGATGATGATGATGATGATTTTTTGAAGGAGGATTTGAGCCCTTACAGGGAGAAGGTTCTGACTAATGAGCTACCGAACCACGCCTCATGCATAGTCTGCGACATTTAGTTCTTCTTCATCTTAGCGGTAACTCCAATCGCATCCGAAGCTTTCAACCTTGGAGTCTGGGGTCCACTTTACCAGTCTAACTGCGGATTTGACTAAACGAAGTCTCGGGTTCGATTCCAGGTTTTACCATGGCACACACCAATGACTTTTCGATGCTTTTCGAAGTTATGTGTGTATTTATCGCAGGTTTATAAGTGCCCGGTTAATGGCAATAGGCTCGCCACCTATTACATTGGGGCCTAAACATAAACTGGCGAAATGTGGGTGCTAGCACCTCTGTCCTACCTCTTCGGGGATATGGGCGTGAGTTTATGCTATGTTATGATGTTTTCCATGAAGCAACTACCATCTGACCTCTACAACTCAAAGGTGATCTTGAAGCATTGCAGCTAGAATAGTTGTTGGACTTTTCAGGGACCCGACTGCCCGTAACGATTACCATAGATCTTGTTATGGCAACTGGGACTTAAAGTGCTTTCTGAGGCACGACAAGACCAGCAAAAATACTCATATTCATGCATACAAATATTTGCACAAAGCGGCGATCGAACCCGCGCCTCTTCCAATACCGCCACGACGCCAGTCGCCACGGAGTCTGTCAAATCCTCATTCGTATCGTATCATTTAAAAAAAATCCTTTACTGTATTTTGCAAATTTGTAAATGATACAATTTATTAGTTTTTTTTTTTCATATAGAACACGTCAATTAGACATCGCCTTGCCTGATGGTAAGCTGAAGGCAAAGTTTCAGACAAGAGGGTCACCATTATTTACACATACCGTGTGACAATGGTGACACTCAGCTTGACGGCCTCATCATATGCTTTTTCACGCCCCGCTTAAAGGACCCGGGACTGTAGGAAGAAGGAAACACGTGAGCTGGTAATGAATTCCAGGTCTTAATGGTGCGACAGAGGAAAGAGTCACCGAACCGCTTAGTTCTTGATCGGATGTTCTGCATCGTGTGCGGATGACATCTAAGACTTAGATTTTCTTTCTTTCTTATTTACTTGATTTTTTTACACACACCTCGTGTTTTCTCATTTTATATCTACAGTTTACTAGTTCTGTGGTTGCACCCATCCTCTGGGAGTGCCGATCACTTCATCGCTCTCTACTTGTTAGCGATTGTCACAACTAAGTTGTTGCACGTATTTATTCGTTCTGTACCCTTAGCCTCGTTCGCACAATTTTTTTTTACTTGCGATAAATCCCCATGGATACCCCCACCTGAGCCGATGGGAGAGGTTATGTCAGACTCGAACCGACTAAAGCGCACGACGCATGTGGGTTGTTTTTGGTTGCCGAAGGTGAGGTTAACAGGCTTATCCCTCGCACCCCGGCCGACCCAGGGCCATCTCTCTCGATTTGGCCCCCTCCTTGGATGTGGGGACCACAGAGTCGTCGATCCATTTATGCGGATTGATTTCACTGATGAAAAGATTCAATGATGATCGGTTCACGTTTGACATTTAGTGTCTTTCAATCTCGCTCGAATTGAATTGAAACGAAAGTTCTGAACACTGACTGAACATGTTCTTCAATTCAATTCTTATTGAATAGCTTCTGTGTGTTACCATAACTTGCCAATGTCAGGCTGTTGTGAAAAGTTATTTGTTGAAGAGATTGTTCTGCTATATGAATTTGTACGGTCAAAAGAAAAAAAGCTACGTAAATATTGATTCTCAAGCAGAGTTGATGTGACATCTACAACAACAGACACAAACATATTAATATATGTATTATAATGATTTAAGGATACTGTTAAAACCAATAAAGAATAGCCTAGTGGTATGGGTAATGGACTGCTGAGACGAGGTCTCTGGTTCGATCCCAGGTTTTACCATGGTACACATCAATGACTTTTCGAAGTTATGTATGTATTTATCGCAGGTTTATATTTGCCCGGTTAATGGCAATAGCCTCACCACCTACATTGGGACCTAAACATAAACTGGCGAAATGTGGGTGCTAGCACCCCTGCCTACCCCTTCGGGGGTATCAGCGTGAGTTTATGTTATGTATGTTATATGTACAATTTTATTCTGTTAATTTTTATAAATATCTATAAAATATAAACTAGGGGAGTGTGCACAAAGGACAGGACAAAGATGGAAACATTTTCTTGTTTGACATTTTATCTCGAGTCATGTAGACAACGGATGTCATATGTCTCTTTGATTTTTCTCTGCGTTGCGTTAAAACTCATTCCACGACGTACGACCTCTCTCGATGACATATTGAAAGCATTTACCCGACAGATTATCAGACAAGTGAACCCTCTGATATAAGCTTTTGACTATAAACTAGCTCTATAAACGCTGTAAGTGTTATATATATTATTCTAACGCTGTAGTTAAATTGCTTTATCCTAAATCCTTGAATAAATCCAATACGCTTTAAGTCCAAAACGGTGCGCACTGTGTGAAAGAAACTTCATCCCACGCACACTCAAGCTATGGAATGAGCTCCCTGACGCGGTCTTCCCATGCGCCCACAACATGGGGTTCTTCAAAAGGGGCATTAGGAGGTTTCTTCAGGGTTGGCGTGTGACACCCCTGGTATTGCACAAGTCCATAGGCCACAGTAACCACTTCCATCAGGTGGGCCGTGTGCCTGTCTGTCACCTAAGTGGTATAAAGAAATAATTTAAGTTAAATTTAAATATTTTTGGGTAAACAGTTCAGTAACGGTATGTATTTTTCACAATATATAAAAGGGAAAACTTTTTTAGGTGCTTTGAGCATTATTTGTGTCTTTTGCTGTTGTCACTTCTACGAGCAGTCTCCAAAGACTACTCGCATTTTTATTTTTATTCATTTTCTGGCTGTCGCCGCGGCTCTGCCAGCTAAACTCCAAACAAAATGCATTGACACATTTGTGAGTGTCCAGCAACTTCTGAGTGCGACTGTACTCATTCCAGAATCAGAATGCATTCAACTAAAAATCTGTTGTGCGTCTCTCTCTAAACTATTTTGTTAAATATAATTTTTAGTATAAAAACTTAGTATCAGATTAAAATACTTAAAGACAAAGTATTATGTGGCAATTGTGTGACAAAAAATCACACGGCCCACAAGATGGAAAGTGGATAATCATAGACTAACTAGCCTATGGACTCTAGCTACTTAATATCCAACAGGATACAACCAATTGTCGGGATTAATATAAAAAAAATATAAAATCCCCAATTTATAGTTGAATTTATAGAATTTTGCAACAACAGAATTAATACCATTAACTATTTCGAAATTCATCACCAATATATCGGAATTTCGGCATGTAAACATAAACATATTTACATGTTGTGGGGAAAATTGGTAGGTAAAACTAGCTACCGATATTCCCCACAACCTTCAGAGTAATTTAATTACAAACATTGTTTACATTGTAAGTCTCCTACAACTCACTCCTAATTATCATGATTAAAGGTTAATTCGCCAACGATGTTACAATGTCAGTGGTAAACATAATTTAGGGATGTTTCAATGTATAACCCTTAATATACATACATACATACATACATACATATAATCACGCCTTTATCCCCGAAGGGTTAGGCAGAGGTGAATTATCACCCACATGACCACCAATAATTGTATTCGGTCCCACGTAATAGGGGGTGAGCCTATTGCCGTATTTCGGGCACTATTGTTGACTCGAGTCATGCATCTGAGGCTGAGTCTGGGCTGTATATATCTGTCCGATGTTAAACAGCCCTATCCCTTAGTCGCTTTGTACGACACTGCATGGGAAGAGATGGGGTGGTCTAAATTCTACTTTGTCGGGGACCACGCGGCCTATATACAAGTATAGATAGATAAATAGATAATTCTTTATTGTACATCAACAGATTTACAGTAGGACAAGTAGATAGCATGTACACAGTTCAATGTACAATGGGCGGCCTTATCGCTGAAGGATTTCAGGGTTAGACAGGCTTGAATTACGTTTTATATCAATCAATCAATCAACTAGCCCAACACAGTCCACTGCTAAACATAGGCCTCTACCAATGTCAGGAGGCTTTGGCTTACTGTCTCCACACTGGCCAGACGGGTTGGTACAGGGTTTTATTTCTAGATTTCCTTCTCTCGCGTTTTATGTCAAGTAAGTTTAACGTAACTGGGGAAATGTGGGTTCTAGCACCTCTGCCAACCCCTTCGGGGATATAGGCGTGCGTTTATACTTTATGTTATGTTAAGTTTTATAAAAAGTAGGTATGGTAATGGGATGTTACATACGTTATAAATCAACTTATCGGAGGTAGGACACGACGGTATTACCGTTACAATTGAGCAGTCCAACTGGGGAAGTACCTCCACCCTACAGAATACCACGGCCATAATAACCTCGTGTTGTGTTCCTAGTAGTGAGTATGGTAGCCAGAGTTCACTGAAGAGTTTTTATGCCGTCAGTGGGAAGGCCATAGGCTTGTCCTGATTTTATGTTCTGCTTTGACGGCATAGAAACTCTGTTCATAGAATCAAAGAATTAATCAATCCATGTGCTTGTTTCCCACCTAAGTTGTATAAAAAAATGTGACAAAAATATCAAACTAGTAACTAACAAGGATTCCAAAGTGATAACTATTATAAATATACTAGCTGACCCGGCAAACGTTGTTTTTGCCATATAATGTTAAGGGTGGACAACCCTTATCATTTAGGGGGATGAATAATAGATGTTGTCCGATTCTCAGACCTACCCAATATGCTCACAAAATTTCATGAGAATCGGTCAAGCCGTTTCGGAGGAGTTTAACCACAAACACCGCGACACGAGAATTTTATATATAAGATAAACTAATATTTATAAGAAAATAAAAATGGATACAAAAGTTTCAAGCATCGAAAAATTCCTCTTCATCGTTGTCGACTGGTAATATGCCCAAAAGGCTGGCGGCATTACCCTGTTTGATGGCAGGCAGTGCCAATTCAATGTGCGGAAATGAGGAGCCCTTTGGTCACGCGAAGCATCGACCAGTCGCTTTGCTAATAAAATACTTAAAAAACTATCATATGTGAATTGACACAATCAGTGAATTGTCATAACTTGTCAAAAACTAAGTTACTTGTCAATAGCATTGTCGTGACGTCAGTGTGACAAGTGGTGCAGAATAATTACTTTTGTTTAATATGCATATAATTGACAGCGTCTATGGTGTAGCGGTAGAACGTTCGACTACTATGCAGGAGGCGCGGGTTCGATTCCCGCTCAGGTAAATATTTGTATTGCCGAATATATAATTATATTTGTATTTGCTTTGG
Source organism: Eilema griseolum (assembly GCA_963662185.1). Classification (NCBI taxonomy): domain Eukaryota; kingdom Metazoa; phylum Arthropoda; class Insecta; order Lepidoptera; family Erebidae; genus Eilema; species Eilema griseolum. The sequence goes on from OY759245.1 coordinate 22,518,177, forward strand.
TCTGGATGTTTTTATGTATAAAATGTATGTATTTACAAAAAAAAGTATCTATGTATGTTTATTCACATTCTGGATTCCATAACACAAGCTAGTTAAGCTATGCTTAGTATGGGTCTAGATAACGTTGTGTAGAATGTTGTAGAATATTTATTTATTATTATTAATTATAACTATTGCGGCGCCTTTTATTTCACAAAAGTGTTTTAAATATATGTAACTGAGAAGTTCTCAACGTGCCTAAAAAAGTATTCATTTTAATGAATAATAAACATTTTTATAGAGAGCTATAAAATCAAGAACCTTTTATAATACCATCAAAGGCAATCGCAAAAAGGTTATAAAAACGATCGTCAAATGAAAGGAATTTTGAAGATTTCACGTCTTCCGCGTTCATTCATCGAGGATCTGTTACGTAATATCTATGACGTCATAATATGTGTTGCTTACGGCGTGGTCGCGGTTTCCCCTTTTAAGGAAATATATATAAGCTATATTTAGTTGGTGTTTCGATCTTAAGGGAAGTGCAAGTATTCAACCGTTATGAAATGAACAACAAATCAATAAAAAGATTGTTAATCACTTGTCTAATCCGAGCATCAAACTCATGACCGGCACATAAGCCGTGATCGCGTCCAAAGTCTATAAAAGCACTAAAAGCGTCTATTAAAATTATTTCTCATGGATTCTTACCCATTTTTATATATCCACCTGAAGCACGAAGTAAAAAGAAAAGATAAAAAATTCAGAGCAAACAAAATACAAAAATACAAACATAAAAATACAAGGGGTTATCTAATATCGTAGCTTAGTAGCGTCAGTCGCCGCCGCGTAGCTGCGTAGCCTGGACGCACTCTACGCCGTAGACGCAAGGGTAATACGATCGCGTCTTGCCATAACTTTGTGATCGGACTTTTAATAAAATAAACTATAGATTTGTAAAAATATTAATAGTAGTGTTATATTAAAGTGTTTAAGATTTGATGTTAAGTGTTGTGAAAACGAAAAATTTTATTTTTATTTTAGCAATTTTTAATTAAGATATAATATTTGTGAAAATATGAAAAACGTCTAAAATATTTTTTAAAATGTATTAAATAGTTTGTCGAGGTGTTATTATCTAAATTTAGTGGGATATAGAAGATATAAAAATTAATACTATTTTGGTAATAATAAAAAAAAAATTGTGAAAATTTATAATTTGTGAAATTTAATAATAATATAGAAACAACGAAAATTGGTGTCCTTTTTAAATACTTCTCTAACATATACTTCTATACTTCTTGGTGATACAACTATAATTAAAACAAAAAGTGTACCTATACAGTGACAAAAACATGTTTTAAACAATACAAAAATAAATAAACAAAATGTTACTAAACAACTATGATTACGACGACGAATTTCTCAAACTGACAACATCTTCAATAGACAGACAGTTTTGGGACTACTTTGATGTGACTGCGACCACTCCGACCAATATCACCGAGACCACAACGGTGTTGCGCGACCAAAGTCCCGTACTTATCACGTACAGTATACTGTTGGCTGTGGGCGGTGTTGGCAATGTCGCCGTGTTGGTCGCCTTGTCCAGGTCGAGGCGGAGGAAGTCAAGAGTGGATCTGCTGATGACGCATCTTGCCCTGGCTGATGTTTGCGTCACGTGTGGAGTTATACCGTTAGAGGTGAGTATTTTTTAAAGGAAAATTTAATGAAATTGAGAATATAAGTATTGTTGAATAACAGGTTTTTTTCTCACTAACATACATATACATACATACAAATAATCACGCCTTTATCCCCGGAGGGTTTGGCAGAAGTGAATTACAACCCATATTTCCTAATCATTGAATTTGGATCCACGTAATAGGAGGTGAGCCAATTGCCGTCTTCCGGGCACTATTGTTGACTCGAACTATGCATCTGAGGCTGAGTCTTTGCTGTATATATCTGTCTGATGTTAAACAGCAATGTATTTAAAAACCAATGAGCTCAGACTTGATAGGTTTTTTTAAATTTATGACACGTCAATTTGACTTCACCTCACCTGATGGTAAGCTAAAGGCAAAGTCTCAGGAAAGTAGGGTCACCATTACAGACAGTAAGTAATGTTACAATGGTGGCACTGAGCTTGGTGGCCTCATCAGAAGCTTTTAGGTAATGAATTCCAGGTCTTGGTGGTGCGACAAAGAAAACAGCACCGAACCGCATGGTTCTTGCACACCGTATGGGAAGAGATGGAGTGGTCTTAATTCTACCGGAAACCACGCGGCTATGATGGTTATGAATGTGTTTTAAATAATGAAAAAGACATGAAACTTTAAAATATACTAAAATAATCCTGTAAACTGAATAAGTAACTATAATATCATAACTGAATTAATATGCGCTTTGAAGCAATTAGTATGCAAATCTTAGCTTGTATATTTAAATTGAAAATATCGACAATAGAGGTTATGCATAGGCATATGAAGAGCATCTCTGCTTTTTCGCCAAAAATCGTTTGCCCGATTATCACTTGCCAACTAACGTTTCCCAGAATTATATTTTGCAGAATAATCATTTGCCAACTTGTGATTTCATTTTGTTTTTATTACCCAACTTCTCAGTTGCCAATTTTACGTTTGGTCAACCTTTTAGAATGACACTTTTCAAAATGCCAACTTTCAAGTAGCGAATGTTTTAGTTGGCATAATATTCATGTAGTTGTTTATTGTTTGTTATGTAAATGTATGTAAAAATGTACAAAAAAAATGGTTACGGCACTTCGCCGGCCGCTGTCGCGGCACGCTCGCTTCGCTCGCTCGGCTCGTGCATTGTTTATCATAATACTAACCTAACCTAACCTAACCGATTCTGTTATTCGTCTAAAAGTTGTCTGGCCTAATAAATAAATTGGCAAAAGATAAATGCCCCAAACGTATTTTGTCATTACAATAATCAGCTTAACAATAATTCTACCAAATGAAACGTTGTCATACAAATATTTGACAATCGTTAGTCGTCAAAGTGAAAAATTGGCGTAACGTTGGTTGGCAAGTGATAATCGGGCAAACGATTTTTGGCGAAAAGGCAGGACCCCATATGAAGACGGTCTCTGTAGCGTAGCGGTAGAACGTTTGACTGCTACATAAGGGGCGCGAGTTCGATTCCCACTCAGTGCAAATATTTGTATGCATGAATATGCTTATTTATTTTGGTCTGGGTGTTTTTATGTTTTTTATAGCACTCAGGTGGCAGACAAGCGCACGGCCCACCTGATGGAAAGTGATAACCGTGGCTTAAGGACGTGTGTAACACCATAGAAGCCACACTCGCGCTGCCGACCCTGTTAGCACAGAGTTTCTGTGCCGTCAGTGTAGAGGACAAAGCAAGACAAGCCTTTAGTCATCCCACTGACAGCACAAATTCTCCAGTGAGCTCTGGCTACCCTACTCACCGCTGGGAACACAACACGAAGTTATTATAACCGCAGTATTCTGTAGGGCGGAGGTACTTCCCCAGTCGGAGTGTTTCTATGTATAACATGTATGCATTTACAAAAAATAAGCATCCAAGTTTGTTTATCCGCAGTCTAGATTCCATAACACAAGTTAGTCAATCTATGTTTAGTATGGGCTTAGATAGCATTGTGTAGAATATTATAGAATACTGGTGCCCCAACCCGGCTTCGCACGAGGAAATTTTCGTAAAAGAAAACCTATATCGCCGAATAGAATACGTTTTGTGACGTCACTGGGGTCAAGATATACCTATGCCGGTATCTATATCTATACGTACAGTCAGCGTTAAAACGATCATGACCACAAAGTCTCCAAAAGATTTTAATAGAATACCAAGTCAAACAATCAATCAACATCCTCTTTAGAAAAGTGACAATTTGTTTATCAGCATATTGTAGAATAACGTAGTTCCTCATTATTTCATTTTTGTATTTTTTTTTATCTAGGACACGCCAACTTTATTTCGCCTCGCCTGATAGTGAGCTAAAGGCAAAGTCTCAGGAAAGAGGGTCACCATTATAGACATTAAGTAATATTACAATGGTGGCACTCAGCTTGGCGGCCTCATCAGATGCTTTTTCACGCCCCGCTTAAACGACCCGGGACTGTAGGAAAAAGAAAACACGTGTGCTGGTAATATTGTATAGTTAGCATAGTTTTGTATATATTTTATAAGTAATTGCATTTAAGAAGATTAAAAAAATATTTGTAAGGTGAACTGTCATATATGTCAAATGCCATACATTTGTCATTTTATTCTACAATGCGCTGGCCAATGTCTTGTTACTCGTCTAGGGGTTCACAAAGGGAGAACACAAAGGCGAATGCCTTGATCATTCATTTCTTCAATGATCAAAGAATTAGAGAATCAATTTAATTTATTCAGTTTAGGCACACAAAGAGCACATATGAACGTCATAATTTTACAATTATGTCAAGAAATATTATAAAAGTAATAAATAATGTAAAAATAAACCATTGAATAATGAGTCTTTCGCTGGTTCGGTAGGTTAGTTCTGCTGAGAAGATACCAGCAAGAAACTCAGAGAACTATGTTAGAACTAGACTATCTTTTTTTTTCTTGGTCTGATTGATTGATTGATTGATATCTTTTTTTTAATAATGTGTGTGTGTGTTTGTGTATGTTTGTGTGTGTGTGTTTGTGTATGTTTGTGTGTGTGTGTTTGTGTATGTTTGTGTGTGTGTGTGTGTGTGTGTGTGTGTGTGTGTGTGTGTGTGTGTGTGTGTGTGTGTATGTTTGTGCGATTGTATGTGTGGTTTCCTATATATGGTATTCCAATAAAACTTCCACTTCTTCATAACTCATAGGTGTTAAATAATTTTGTTTACAATATTACAATATGGTTTTGTTTACAATAATTTAAATGTTAACCGAGCAAGCCAGAGACTTAGGTTGACCAATATACTCATCTACTTTATTTTACCTTTATTCATTAAAGTTTTTTTCACTCATTCATTCATTTCCGCCCAATTGAGCAGTCCGACTGGGGAAGCACCTCTGCCTTACAGAATACCGCAGTTATAATAACTTCGTGTTGTGTTCCCGGTGGTGAGTAGGGTAGCCAGAGCTCACTGGAGAGTTTTTGTGCTGTCAGTGGGATGACCAAAGGCTTGTCCTGCTTTGTCCTCAACACTGACGGCACAAAATCTCTGTTGTTACAGGGTCGGCAGCACGGATGTGACTCCACTGGTGTTACACACGTTCATAGGTCATGGTAACCACTTTCCATCAGGTGGGCCGTGTGCTTGTCTGCCACCTAAGTTGTATAAAAAAAAAAGATTATGTAATTTTTTCGTCAAAATCGATCTGATGCTGTCTGCACAGAATATGCGTCTAACATATCCGACTATTTATCGGTCAGCCGTGAAACAGGCCCTTAAAAGGTAATGGATGTCTAACAGCAACTGGATATCGGATTGTGCCAATTAACTACCAGACATAATGACGTCATAGCAGTTTATGAGGTAGGTGGGCCCTTATAAAATACGTTACGTCGTCTTTTATAAGTCTTGTTAGTTGTTTAGTTAGCCTTCGATTTGCCAACATTGTGTGTACATAGTTATACTTACATACATATACGATGATTACATACTGGCGGTGAGTATGGTAGCCACAGCTTACTGGTGAGGTCTTTGGGATGGGGTGGCGATACTTGTAGTCTTTTCCCGTCAACACACGGACTAATTCACACATATAATTTTTATTGTTTTTGCTTATTGACTGCTGAGACGAGGTCTCGGTTTCGATCCCAGGTTTTACCATGGGACACACCAAAGACTTTTCGATGCTTTTCGAAGTTATGTGTGTATTTATCGCAGGTTTATAAGTGCCCAGTTAATGGCAATAGGCTCGGTCCTCTGCCTACCCCTTCGGAGATATAGGGGTGAGTTTATGTTATGTTATTATTTGTGAAACATAGGTTACATAGGACATTACAAAAGATCTTAACATTAATATCAGTGCACTATGTTGTGCTATTTTGTACAATTATGTATTTCTATTATGCTGTCAGTGGGAAGACCAAGCGGTGAGTAGGGTAGCCAGGGCTCACTGGAGAGTTTTGTGCTGTCAGTGCGAAGAGGCTTGTCATGATGGTGTCTTCTGTACTAACGGCACAGAAACTCGGGTCGTCTGCAAAGGTGTATCTCCTCTAGTAATGCACACATCTAAAGGCCACGGTAACCTCTATCTGTCAGGGCTGTGTGCTTGTCTGCCACCTAAGTAGTTTAAAAAAATACGCCTGTTTCCTAATGGTGTAAGCAGGTATTAGGCGTATTGTTTTACACAGTTTGCACTCACACACTTCTATTTTTATATTATATGCTTGCCAGTTAAGTGTAAAATTAACCTGAAGATCGGTTAGGGGGGGGGAGGGGGTTCTAAGTCAACTCGGACACGTCATAGTCATCCACAATGAGCGCCATGAGCGACCGAGATGGTGTCAACACATTCCACCGCCCGTGCTGGGAACTGGAAGCCAATAACGCCTCTGAACAGCTCTGGCAGAGACAACGCAGGGTCCGGGGCGCAGCTTGCCTCTTACCATAGAGTACAGTCACATAAGATAAGACCTTGCAGACGAAAGGCCGCCCCTGAGGGATATTTGCCGCCCCCTGATGCTGCCGCCCGGGGCATGTGCACCGGCTTGTCCCTTTTTTTTTTTTTTTTTTTTTTTTTACGTGCGCAAAATCCCCACGGATACCTCCCCACCGGAGCCGGTGGAGGAGGTTATGTCGGGCTCGAACCGACTAAAACGCACGCCGCCTGTGGGTCGTTTCGGTTGCCGAAGGTGAGGTTGACAGGCATATCCCTCGCACCCCGGCCGACCCAGGGCCATCTCTCACGATCTGGCCCTCTTCTCGGGTGTGGGGACCACAGAGTCCCCAACTCGTCCCCGGAAACGGGGAGGCGCGCCACGCGCGCCGCCACCGCGGCCTGCTTCTGCCAGGGTGACAGGCGGCTTCACCTGTCACCCCCAGGCCGGCGCTCATGGGGGGCGGAGGTCGTTCATCGACCTCCGACGCCCGAGTTGCCTTCGTGCGCGGGCAGCTTGTCTAGCGATCCTTCGTCGCTCCCGCTGCCGCTCCCGCCCCGCCTCCTCCTTCACGAGCATTACTTGCTCGCAGAAGGAGGCGGCTTGTCCCTTGCGAGATCCGGCCCTGCACGTATTTTATAAATGCCAGCATAATTTAAAAGAAAGAAAGAAAAGATAAAAATATGCATTTATATTTGCATAACTGCAGCACTTTAAAATGGTTCATTACAATAGAATTAAGTACTTCAGTTTATAATATGAAACTAAATTAGTAATAAAAAATTATGTCATCAACAGGCCGCGGTAGCCTAGTGGTATGGGTAATGGACTACTGATACGAGGTCTCAGGTTCGATCCCAGGTTTTACCATGGCACACACCAATGACTTTTCGAAGTAACAGTTATGTGTGTATTTATCGCAGGTTTATAAGTGCCCGGTTAATGGCAATAGGCTCGCAATTGGCAATTGGGACCTAAACATAAATTGGCGAAATGTGGGTGCTAGCACCTCTGCCTACCCCTTCGGGGAATATAAGCGTGAGTTTATGTTATGTTATGTCATGATACATTTATCATTTGGACCACGGTTTAACGTCAAGGAGCTTGTCAAGTATGTAAGTATTGAAACAGTGTAAGGGCGGTTGTCCCTGCCTACCCTGGAAGGAAATAGACGTGAATATATGTAATACTCTGTCAAGAAAGTACCGGGAAGAAAGAAAAGTTACATAAAATGTTAGTTATTCGTCTAATTAGTTACCGCCTTCGGAAACACGCCAACGAATATCGAAATATATTTTTAAATTCTTTTTCCGGAGTTCTCGTTGCGATTTTTCTTTTATGTTTTCTAACGAATGAAAACGTTAGCAACGAAGCTGTAATTTCAGTTTAGGAAAGAAAAAAACTCCACTAGAGCCATATCTGGTGAATAAGGTTTCTTTAGACGAAATTCTCAAAGGCTTGTATTTTCTTTTTTTAAACCACTAAGGTGGCATAAGCACACGGCTTACATGATGGAAAGTGGTTACCGTGGCCTATGGACGTTTGTAACACCAGAGGAATCACAGTCGCGCCGCCAACCCTGTAAGTACAGAGTTTCTGTGCCGTCAGTGTAGAAGAAAAAACAAGACAAGCCTTTAATCTTCCCACTGACAGCACAAATTCTCCAGTGAGCTCTGGCTACCCTACTCACCGCTGGGAACACAACACGAAGTTATTATAGCCGCGGTATTCTGTAGGTCGGAGGTACTTCCCCAGACAGACTACTCAATTGGGCGGAAATACCGCCGTGTCCTATCTCCTAAAATGTTGGCTAAATACAAACCTTTGAGAATGCCGTAAGGAGGCGAAACCGGTCAGGTGAAAAATAAAATATAGTGGAAAAGTAGAAAGTGCCTTATTCAATATATGTAGCAGGTTCCACCAAACGCCATCAATCAACAGTATTGACATATAAAATTGTACGTAAATGGATCCTCCTTTGTCTCTTTCATAGACGGTACAGTCAGCAACAGATCGATGTCGACGAACAAAGTACTCGAAATTATCTTAATGCCTTGATTTTTCCTCTTACCTGTTGACTCCTCCTCTGTCTCTTTTATAGACGGTACAGTCAGCAACAGATCGATGTCGACGAACAAAGTACTCGAAATTATCTTAATGCCTTGATTTTTCCTCCTTTCTGTTGACTCCTTCTTTGTCTCTTTTATAGACGGTACAGTCAGCAACAGATCGATCTTGACGAACAAAGTACTCAAAATTATCTTAATGCCTTGATTTTTCCTCTTTCCTGTTGACTCCTCCTTTGTCTCTTTTATAGACGGTACAGTCAGCAACAGATCGATCTTTACGAACAAAGTACTCAAAATTATCTTAATACCTTGATTTTTCCTCCTTCCTGTTGACTACTCCTTTGTCTCTTTTATAGACGGTACAGTCAGCAACAGATCGATCTTGATTAACAAAGTCTATTTGATGGATTGAATCAAAGCCTATCACGCGTACGTATCTTCAATAATAAGATATGGTCTCATAATCTGGGGTAATTCCGTAGATGTCGATCGAGTCTTCAAAGCACAAAAAAAATGTATTCGTGCAATGTGTGGAGCAGACTTTCTCGATAGTTGTAGGCCATTGTTTAAAAGACTCAAAATACTGCCTCTACCATGTCTCTATATCTTAGACATATGTGTTTTTGTGAAAAAACATATAGAATTGTTTGAGAAGTTCAGCGATAGAGAAAACAGTCGAACTCGGCATAAGAATAAATTATGTTTACCTTTGATAAGACTAGAGTTATTTAAGAAAAATGTGTATTGTATGTGTGTAAAAATATATAATCATTTGCCGAACAATGTTGCTGAACTACCTGTAAGATTATTTAAAAGGACACTGTTTGAAATGTTATTAAATAAAAATTATTATGACGTACATGAATATTTAAATGAAAAATTTATAGAATGACACTTGAACATAAATAATGATGTTAATTAATAATAATAATAAATACATAATGGTAATAGATTTAATGTAGATTTAAGAAATTGACAAATGTAATAAATTTGCACGCCATCACATGGCAGAATATGAGCGAACTACACTGTTATTATACCACCTCTATACACCATGTTCTAGCAAATAAATGAATTTGATTTGATTGATTTGATTTGAAAGGCTATTTGAAGTAAGTATTTTATCTTATAAAAAAAAACTGTATTTAATATATTTGGGTACTTGCAATGTAACACTAACTAGGCAAACTCACGCTCGCATATAAACCATTATGGTTTAAGCGGTGGTTTAAATTTGTAAGATGTGTGTAATGATATGAATTGAACAAAAAAAAAATGTACTCAAAATTATCTTAATGCCTTTTTTTTACGTGCGCAAAATCCCCACGCTTACCCACACACCACCGGGGCTGGTGGGGTAAGTTATGTCGGACTTGAACCAACTAAAATGCACGCCGACTGAGTGGGCAGCAGGTTGCCGGACGTGAGATTTTGTGAGACGTATTCCTCGAACCCTGGCCGGCCCAGGACCGTCTCTTATGAGGTAGCCCTCTTCGAGTGATTTGCTTAACCTGGGTTTTAATATAATTTTGAAACTTTATAGTCAAGACCTTTTTGACGCTGACCGTACATACTTTGTTAACAGAAACACACAGCGGACGTCACGATCGCACAGAATGCTGTACCCCTGGAGTTTTGTAATAAGTAAATAACTTATACATTAATAGGCGCCGTTGAGATTGAACGAGTTTGTTTTAATTAATTATTCTGGGGACATCTCCGTATACCTTTGGCTTTATAACTCCGGGTTCGTGAATATTATGCCGTGAAGTGCAATGAGAATAGCAAAGCAAATTTAAATTAAGAAAAGAATTCATAAAGTTGAGATTCTTGCTGTACTATTTTTTTCTGTTCTGTGTGACTGCTATACAAACACACGCACACATCTTCTCACACTCACACACACACACACACCCACCCACAGCCCACGCACATGAGTCCATTCAAACTACTCAACATTTTAGCGTAAGATATTCCTACACTAGGGTAAAAATGGGAACTTAGATATTTTTGTAAGTGCTCTTAACACTAACTTAGCACTAAGCACTAACCTAACTTCAAGTTTTGGAGAGCTTCTTAGTTTATTGTCATTGGATCTTACGTTGAGAATAAGCTAATATTGGCGTGTATCCGGAGGAAAGTGATTTTACAAGTCGCAATTCAGTTCAGCTTTTATTTACCAGAGGGAGAAGTTTGTGGTATGGTTTTTCGTGCAGAAATCCTCACGGAAACCACCCCCATCGGGAGTCGGAGGAGATCATGCTGGACCCAAACTGACTAAAATTACACATAGTCGTCTAGGGTCTCATTTACCGTGTGGTAAGACTTTATACGCGCATTTTATCTACGGTTTTAAAATGGCCACCTCAGGTGTAGGAAGTACGGTGTTCCTATCGAACCCAAGAGATACCTCTTCAAGGTGACAGGCGGTAGTTTGGCGGCCAAGATTTAATTTTAAAATGTCCGTTCCCGTTCGTTAGTCATATAGTTTTTTTTTATACAACTTAAGTGGCAGACAAGCACACGGCCCACCTGATGGAAAGTGGTTACCGTGACCTATGAACGTGTGTGAACCCCAGTGGAGTCACATCCGTGCTGCCAACCCTGTAAAAACAGAGATTTTATGTGCCTTCAGTGCAGAACACAAAATCAGGACAAGCCTTTGGTCTTCCCACTGACAGCACAAAAACTCTCCAGTGAGCTCTGGCTACCCTACTCACCACCGGGAACACAACACGAGGTTACTATAGCCGTGATATTCTATAGCGTGGAGGTACTTCCCCAGTCGGACTGCTCAATACGGACGGGAATACCGTCGTGTCCTATGTGATTTATTCTGTAATATAATTTGTGAATTGAAATGTCGTCCATTCCTTTGATGACGACTCTGCAACAAAACCAAATGGTACAATGGCGGACAGGCAAATTGAAATTTGTAATTTGCCTCTACGTTGCCGTTGGCTAAAAGCTCGTACCACTCGTTTGATTAGTTCGTTCTTTATTGGGAAGATACCTCGAAACTAGTAGAAGCTTGATTTGTGTTCATCAAAATATACACATGGTGATGCAATGCAATAACTTATATACTATTAGATATAATAAAGAGTAATTAAAAAATACTTGATTATGTTCTATAAGCTGTACTGAACACAATTTTATTTTTTGGTATAGTTTGTCTGTTTGTCCGTGTTCAGACTTAAAGTTTCACGTTTCCTTGAAAATGTCTTGGACCCCGATTCTGCTAATTTTATGTTAAAATAAAACCATTGTCATACCACTAATACTGCAAACAATGCCATTGCCATATTTTGATATTTTAGATTTTACTGCTATGCGTTTAGACTCTAAAATTAAATATCTGATAGAGTGAATAAAAAGATATAATGAACTCTTTTTCATTTATTTTTGGAAATTAAGCCTAAATTAATAAAGTTAAAAAGTACCCTAGTGGTATGGGTAATGGACTGCTGAGACGAGGTCTCGGGTTCGATCCCAGGTTTTACCATAGAGTACACCAATGACTTTTCGATGCTTTTCGAAGTTATGTGTGCATTTAACGCAGGTTTATAAGTGCCCGGTTAATGGCAATAGGCTCGTCACCTATTACATTGGGACCTAAACCTAAACTGGCGAATTTTGGGTGCTAGCTCCTCTGCCTACCCCTTCGGGGATATAGGGGTGAGTTTATGTTATGTTAAAAATTATATGATATTTTTTGTAGTGTCAGTGTTTCTGAACTTTCAGCAGTGGTTTTGCTAGTACATAAAACGAGTGAAACCGGAGGTTTGATGTTTCACAAAGTTTATTATGAAACGCAAATAAAAAAATTAAATTATCACCACGAGCATCAAAATTCTAGCGGAGATTAGGACTTGATACACATTACAACTGGAGAGCCGAAATTCTTTGAATAAGCTATTTGACAAGATCGTTTAAGGAGGTAGAACACGGCGGTATTTCCGCCCGATTGAGCAGTCCGACTGGGGAAGTACCTCCGCCTTACAGAATACCGCGGCTATAATAACTTCGTGTTGTGTTCCCAGCGGTGAGTAGGGTAGTCAGAGCTCACTGGAGAATTTGTGCTGTCAGTTGGAAGACTAAAAGCTTGTCCTGCTTTGTCCTCTACTGACGGCACAGAAACTCTGTACTTACAGGGTTGGCAGCGCGACTGTGACTCCTCTGGTGTTACAGACGTCCATAGGTCACGGTAACCACTTTCCATCAAGTGGGCCGTGTGCTTGTCTGCCAACTAAGTGGTATAAAAAAAAATCGTGCGATTCTTCCCAATACTGTTTAATATGTTAGTTTGTTATCATAACATTTGCTTTGCAATCTTATTTTGCCGAACCAAACTTTTCATTATCTTCCCAAAGTAAGTCAAAATTAGTAAGTCAAAACAATCAAATTCAGTCCCAAATTATAACTGTTTAGATTCCTCATTAAATTAAAAATTACTTTTATTATATAACACAACGTAGGCCGAGATAAAAGTGAAATTCTCTTTCATACATGGCGTGTGATGTCACTCCAATTTGTATCACTTTGTATGATTTTGTATGAAGCGTGTTCGGGCGGTAAATCAAATATCATTATTAATCGTAAGAATTAGAGAGAAGAGAAAGACAGTATAATAACGCCTTCAGGGTGCTGTTGGGGCTACCTCGCTTCTGCAGTGCATCAGGGATGTTTGCAGAGACCCGGGTAGACTGCTTTTACGCAACGATGAGGAAGAGATGCGCGTCCTTGGTGCATAGGGTGCGGGCGAGCGACAACAGCATCCTGAATATGATCGCGCGAAGGCTGGACTGCCTCCATGTAAACCATTGCTGTGCCATAGCGGGAGGGTTGGTACAGCAATGGCCATTGTAATACTACAATAACTATTAATAATATACTAACCTAGATATAAGTGATACTAACAAAGATGAATCACTGTTGTTTTTAAATAAATAAATCATTCATTCATTCATTCATTTCACTGTAGTAGTTCATTATATTATTATAGAGTGGTATTTTTTCGTAATGTCAAAGAGGCTAATGTCTGCATGTTGTTTGAAGCAAGTTGGGAAATTAATGTTTTGTTTAAAATAAACTATATATTTATCAAAATATATTTTAACAGGAATACTAGATAGAAAGATGCATCTTTATAAGTACACAAACAAATTAAAGTACATTTACGGACAAGTTATGAAATAACCGTGGTAGCCTAGTGGCATGGGTAATGGACTGCTGAGACTAGGTCTCCGGTTCGATCCCCGGTTTTACCATGGCACATTCCAATGACTTTTCGATGCTTTTCGAAGTTATGTGTGTATTTATCGCAGGTTTATAAGTGCCCGGTTAATGGCAATAGGCTCGCCACCTATTACATTGGGACCTAAATATAAACTGGTGAAATGTGGGTGCTTGCACCTCTGCCTACCCCTACGGGGATATAGGCGTGAGTTTATGTCATGTGTATGTTATGTTATGTTTTATCTAACACAGTAATTGACGGCGGGTAGCCACAGCTCACTGGAGAATTTGTGCTGTCAGTGGAAAGACTAGAGGCTTGTCCTGCTTTGTCTTCTACTGACGGCACAGAAACTCTGTATTTACTCTTGTTCATCTTTTTTTTTTAAATATCCGGTCAAGTGCGAGTTGGATTCACGCACTGAGCAATCCGCAAATTAAGAAGAAGTTCAGAAGTTTGGGATCGAACCCGAGACCTCGTCTCAGCAGTCCATTACTCATACCACTAGGCTACCGCAATACTTTTATTAAAAAGAAATCTACATTCTACTTTTTGAAGAAACAAATAATAAAACCAGTTTCTAAGTAAACGCAAATAACATCGTTTTCCAATCTCAGACTCGAATGGATGGTTTTTAAATTGAATTTCGTTCAACATTTTCTTTAGAAATTGTGAAGGATTACCAATAGACAATGAAAAGTTTATTATTGAAACTTTGCTATTATTCGATACAATTTAAGTACCAGTATGGTACCGTCAGCATCAATTTTTTTTCCGGCAGTAAGTAGGGTAACCAGGGCTCACAGGAGAGGCAGACCAAAGGCTTGTCCTGGTTATATCTTTTGCACTGACGGCACTGAAACTCCCTGTTTTTACAGGGTTGGCAGCAAGAGTGTGACACCCCTGGTGATGTATATAGTATGTCATATTACCTATTGTTCCGTATATCAGGATACCCTCCACGGATTCTTCCTCTCTAACGCCGGTGGCGGCGGAGAGGGCCAAATTACCTTAATAAGTATTGTACAGCAAACCACTTCTCTCAAGAGTCTTTGAATTCAAAGCGAATTAGAACATTTCTACCGTTAATACTCTAAAGAATTCTCAACTGAATTCAGTTATACCATTCTACAACTTAAAGTTATCTGATTCTCGGAAGTTTATTATATACTAGCTGATGTATGCGGCTTCGTTCCCGTGGAATTTTCATCTTGTTTAGAATCGCAACTTTTACATACATACATACATATAAATACGCCTTTATCACTGAAGGGTTAGACAGAGGTGAATTAACACCTACATTTCACCAATAATTGTGTTCGGTCCCACGTAATTGGGGGGTGAGCCTATTGCTGTATTCCTGGTACTATTGTTGACTCGAGCCATGCATCTGATGCTGAGTCTGGGCTGTATATATCTGTCTGATGTTAAACAGCCCTATCCCTTAGTCGCCTTACAACTTTTCCCGGGACAAAAAGCGGTATGTATTAATTCAGGCTATATCCTATCCACGTATTTTCTGTACCGTACCATGAAGGCCTGGAATTCCTTACTAGCTCACATGTTTCTTTTTTCCTACATTCCCGGGTCGTTTAAGCGAGGCGCGAAAAAGCATCTGATGAGGCCGTCAAGTTGAGTATCACCAATGTAACAAGGTACATGTCTGTAATACGACTCTCTTTCCTGAGACTTCAGCTTACCATCAGGCGAGGTGAACTCAAATTGACGTGTCCTATTTTAAATTTTTGTCAAGCTTTGTTCGGCCGTTGGAGTGTGATTAAATTACAAACACACATTTTCACAAATTTTCACATATATAATATTAGTAGGTAATAAGTTTGATTGTATATACATTCTCTGTACATGTATAATCCTACTTCACATAGAAATGTTAATGAAAAAAAAATTCTGTGTAACTCGAACTTCTCCTAAAGGTCAAGACAGACCTAGCAGCAGTTTGGTCGAGCAGTTTAAGTGTTAATTAAATATGAACCACATTCCATTTAGACAAAAATGCGAAGGCGCGCGCATGTTCGCATAAATTTTAAACACTACCGCGCTTATTCAAGCACGCTCGTGTTAGTTCTGTATCTAACTTACACGAGCGTCCTTGAATAAGCGAATATGAATAATAATATTTAAATAACTGCAAGCACTTTTTTACGTGCGGTAAATCCCCACAGAGTCAGTGGGAGAGGATCGTTCGAAACGTTTTTTTTAAATTATTTTTTTCAAAAGAATATTAGCAATTGTAATTACTAATATTCCGTCTAACCCCTCCAACCAAGTTAAATTGCTTATGCTAGGAGTGGGTCCACATCGATATCTATAATAATGATCTATTAAAATTAATTGTAATTTTGACATCTTTTGGGAATGTTTCTCTGGAAATGCAACTTTGATACTTTAACTATAGGTATTATTTAATCTTTGTCGGTCTCTTTGTATATATATTTACATATTGTTTGAATGATTTTATATATTGTTATTGGCTTTGTTGTTATTAGATTAAGATTTTCAATACAAAGTGACATTGTTCGAGACCTAAATGAATATGATTGGCCAGTATTCGAACCGAGGACCTCTCGATTGTAAGGTCGACTCTATAACCACTAAGCTACCGATCTTCGTTCTTACAAACATGTGTCTCGACCAAACTGCCGCTAGGTCTATGTTGACCCTAATTGAGCAATTTCTTCTCGAGGAGAACCAGTGAGTGCCTAATTAAATCAACTTCGAGTTAGATAAATAGTTATTTATTAGTTTTATACGTAGTTTTTACATTGAAATACTTGTAACATTACTTAATATATGAGTTTTTTTTAGTTATAATGCGCTGAGTAGAATCTTCTATACTGATATTATAATGCTGAAGAATTTTTTGTTTTTTGGTTCGAATTGAAAGAAACTTTTTGTTTGATTACCCCGTTTATCAACGAAGGTTTTACGCTGTAAATTATAATACTATTACTAGGTAGCGGAACATTGATCATAAATGTTAACTAATCCACAAACACAAGGAGGTAGGACACGGCGGTATTTCCGCCCAATTGAGCAGTCCGACTGGGGAAGTACCTCCGCCCTACAGAATACCGCGGCTATAATAACTTCGTGTTGTGTTCCCAGCGGTGAGTAGGGTAGCCAGAGCTCACTGGAGAATTTGTGCTGTCAGTGGGAAACTAAAGGCTTGTCCTACTTTGTCTTCTACACTGACGGCACAGAAACTCTGTGCTTACAGCGTCGGCAGCGCGAGTGTGGCTTCTCTGGTGTTACACACGTCCATAGGCTTCGGTAACCACTTTCCATCAGGTGGGCCGTGTGCTTGTCTGCCACCTAAGTGGTATAAAAAAAACAAACAATAAAATGTCAGTGTGAAGACCAAAGTCTTGTCCTGATTTTGTGTTGTGCATTGAGGGCACATAAAATCAACTGTTGTTACACACGTTCATAGGTCACGGTAACCACTTTCCATCAGGTTGGCCCGTGTGCTTGTCTGCCACCTAAGTTGTATAAAAAATTTCGGAAAATTTTCGTACATTATTTGAAGACTAAACAATTACGGGCGGAAAGGGGTGATAATATGAGGTTTCAATATATGCCAAGGGCGGGGGCGGGTCAGCTAATTCCAAAATATTTCGTTTTGTATGTTGTTTTATAAAAGGGTTAGATTTAAGAGTCAAGGATTATTTGTTAAGCTGATTTTGTTGTTGACTGTACCTGCTTATTAAAGCGTTTATCGGTCTACTGAATTAATTACCATAAGAAAGGTCTCAGACAGAGCTCACTGGCGAGTTTTTGTGCTGTCATTGGAAAGACCAAAGGTAATTGCTGTCCTCTATTGAAAGTAATGTCGTAAGGAAGGCACTAACTGTAGAAGTGGATGGTAACAAGGAGAGAGGGAGACCTAAAATCAGGTGGATGGACTGTGTGAAAGATGGTATGATTAAGAAGGGAGTGAATGTTGAGATGACTCCAACTAGAGATGAATGGAAAAAGAACATCGTTGCGACCCCGATTAAACTTGAGATAAAGGCAGGAGGATAATGATGAGAAGACCAAAGGGTTGTCCTGATTTGTCTTCTGCACTGATGGCACAGAAACTCTGTTCTAACAGGGTCTGCAGCACGAGTATGTCTCCCCTAGTCTCCCCGAAGACGTCACATCCACGCGGGTGAATCCATGGTCTACAGCTTCTATACTTGGGGACACAAATCTTGAACCTGAGTCGCGAAGCAAACGTGAACCTGGCGCGCGTGGATTATTTTCACCTGACTACGGGGAAGCAAAAGGAGGGTTATGATTTTGACAGGCGTTGTCCGTACACTTGTATGGTTATGTATATATTTAATATCAATAAATAAATAACTTCTTGATATCCGTCTGATGTATATTGACAGACAAGTAAACAGTTACTTATTTTCAAATTTTTTATTCCCCAATGTCTTCCCATTCTTTGAAAACATTGTTGGTACATAATTTGGTTACGTACAGTCAGAACGATATTTGATATTGTATATAAAAGGGTGTGTACCAAATATTAGAACAATTATTGAATGAAATTATAAAGCATTTAGTAAGCTAACTATTCAAATTGATTAAGTACCACAGTCGCCGTAAGATAGGATATATGTATAGAAGTATTTGGATGGTTTCAAGCGAAGGTTCTGTGGCTTAGTGGTTAAAGCGCTCCCCCTGTAAGCGAAAGATCGCGTGTTCGAATCTCGCCTGAACCGGTCAAATTTTTCTATATCTTAATCGATTAGAACAATAAGTCAACAGGAAAGAGGGAAACGATGGGAGTGAAGAAGAATCACAAGCCGCGCGGCCCGTGAGCGGAGGCAACTTGGATGTAACCTCGGTCGCAAAATGACCTCCGTTCCCCACAAGTGCAAGGGCCTGGGAATAAGGGGTGAGCCATCTGTTATAGTAGCAGAAGCAGGCTGCTGTGGCGTCCCCATACCCTATGAGGGCCAGATCGAGAGAAATGGCCTTGTGACTGCCGGTGTGCGAAGGACATACCTGCCAACCTCACCTCCAGCAACCAATAACGACCAACAGGCGGCTGTAGACTGTAGAGCGGAGGTAGGACACGACGGTGTTACCGTTCAATTGAGCAGTCCGACTGGGGAAGTACCTCCGCTCTACATAATACTGCGGCCATAATAACCTCGTGTTGTGTTCCCGGCGGTGAATAGCGTAGTCAGAGCTCACTGTAGGGTTTTTGTGCTGTCAGTGGAAAGACTGAAAGCTTGTCCTGCTTTGTCTTTTACACTGACGGCACAGAAATTCTCAATGCTTGCAGGGTTGGCAGCGCGAGGGTCACTCTCTTGGTTATGCACGCGTCCATAGGCCACGGTGACCACTTTCCATTGGGTGGGGCGTGTGCTTATCTGCCACCTAAGTGGTATAAAAAAGTGATCGGTACAAGTCGGACATGTCCTAAATAAGGGGGGAAAAACAAGGTATTAAGATCATTATGACTACTACGTTTGTCTAGAACGATTTTATGCTGACTGTACCTTGGTTAGGATTCTATTTCGATAAATAGAGCAGTCAAATGTATTGGTAAATATTTTAAATACGTTTTGTTTCTTGGAGCCGTTTCACAATCAAAGTTTCCACTCCGTATACTCTCACACGGGCTCGAGAAACATGAATGACGGCTCATATCATACATATGGGAATAAAGATTTAACATTTATTTCATGTTCTTTTTATGAATACTTCGAGACATATGTGTTGGACCTCAATAGCGAGACAAACGAGGCTTTTCGCGCTCGAATTGTTTTCTAAAAATATCTATGCTTGGTGAACTTGATCTCGTCAACCGCCAGCGCCGTTGCACCCCGCGTTATCCTTAAAAGCACCCACGAAACGTATACTACGTGTATAGATCTTATTTAGTGCACATTTTAGGTATACTGAGACGGTGCGCACTGTGCGGTATGAAAGAAACTTCATCCCACGCACACTCAAGCTGTGGAATGACCTCCTTGCTGCGGTTTTCCCAAGCGCCTACAATATGGGGTTCTTCAAGAGGGGCATCAGAAGGTTTCTTTATGGTCGGCAGCGCGAGTGTGACACCCTTGGTGTTGCATACGTCCGCTTCCCATCAGGTGGGCCGTGTGCTTGTCTGCCAAATAAGTGGTATAAAAAAAATACTTGATTTGATTTTAAAATGTCTATTTATACTCAAATATTACAAAACCGTCGCTGTTACACGAATATATGTATAAGTAGAGGAATTTGGTTGTTTTCGGGCGATGGTTCTGTGGCTTAGTGGTCAAAGCGTTCTCCCTGTAAGGGAAAGATCGCGGGTTCGAATCCCGCCTGAACCCATCCAATTTTTCCTATTTCTTAGTCGATTTGAATAGTTAACATACTAAATGCTTTAAAATTTCATTTTTTATTTTTATACAACTTAGGTGGCAAACAAGCACACGGCCCACCTGATGGAAAGTGGTTACCATGACCTATGAACGTATGTAACACCAGTGGAGTCACATCCGTGCTGCCGACCCTGTAAGAACAGAGATTTTGTGCCGACAGTGTAGAGGACAAAGCAGGACAAGCCTTTGGTCATCCCACTGACAGCACAAAAACTCTCCAGTGAGCTCTGGTTACCCTACTCACCGACGGGAACACAACACGAAGTTATTATAACCGCGGTATTCTGTAGGGCGGAGATACTTCCCCAGTCGGATTGCTCAATTGGGCGGAAATACCGCCGTGTCCTACCTCCTCACCTCATATTACAATGGTAGCAAACAATATTGATCTTATTCTAATTGTTACTTAGGTTAATCACAGTTACCCAGGCAAGTGCGCCTTTATGAACTTCTGAAACTTTAAACATCTTACTATATTAATTTTCAACACACAATTTACTTACCAATTTCTATAACGCTCAGTAAGCCACCTTAGCGAGCTGACAAACTTTAATTACAATAAGACTGCGGTATGCCATATTTATGCCTATACATCCCCATACATATTATTACGCCCTTATCCCCGGAGGGTTAGGCAGAGGTGAATTAACACCCACAATTCACCAATCATTAAATTCGGTCCAACGTAATAGGGGGTGATATAATACCTATTGCCGTCTTCCGGGTACTATTTTCGACTCAAGCCATGCATCTGAGGCTGAGTCTGGGCTGTATATATCAGTCTGATGTTAAACAGCCCTATCCCTTAGTCGCCTTGTACGACACTGCATGGGAACAGATGGAGTGGTCCAAATTCTATTCAACCGGGAACCACGCGACTTCGCGATTCATGCCTATACATCCCCAAAGAGGTAGCTAGAGTTATATTGACATCCACATTTTACTAACTACGATTTTCGGTCTTTTTTTTTTTACGTGCGCAAAATCCCCACGGATACCTCCCCACCGGAGCCGGTGGAGGAGGTTATGTCGGACTCGAACCGACTAAAACGCACGCCGCCTGTGGGTCGTTTTGGTTGCCGAAGGTAAGGTAGACAGGCATATCCCTCGCGCCCCGGCCGACCCAGGGCCATCTCTCGCGATCTGGCCCTCGTCTCGGGTGTGGGGACTACGGAGTCCCCAACTCGACCCCGGAAACGGGGAGGCGCGCCAGGCACGCCACCGCCGCGGCCTGCTTCTGCCAGGGTGATAAGCGGCTCCACCTGTCACCCCCAGGCCGGCGCTCATGGGGGGCGGAGGTCGTTCATCGACCTCTGACGCCCGAGTTGCCTTCGTACGCGGGCAGCTTGGCTTGCGATCCTTCGTCGCTCCCGCTGCCGCTCCCGCCCCGCCTCCTCCTTCACGAACGATTTTCGGTCTAACGTTATAGGCTCGCCTAATGCTGTCAATCAGACACTTTTTCATGGGCTATATGTATACTGTCGGATGGAGAATAACCCAATCTCTTAGTCTCCGAGTTTCTATAATACCCATGGGATGAGAAGTGGTGCGTATTTTGTTCCACCGGGAACCAACAGGGCAGTAAGTACAAAACTATACGTGAAGTTTTATAAACCACTTAAGTGGTAGACAAAGTCCTCGATCCTCTTGATGGGAGTGATTTCAACTAGAAGAAAACACTCATTCAGCATATCTTTTCACAATATAAAAGAGACTTGGAATTATTTACCAATATTAAACATAACATAACATAAACTCACGCCTATATCCCCGAAAGGGTAGGCAGAGGTGTTAGCACCCACATTTCGCCAGTTTATGTTTAGATCCTAATGTAATAGGTGGCGAGCCTATTGCCATTAACCGGGCACTTATAAACCTGCGATAAATACACACATAACTTTGAAAAGTATCGAAAAGTCATTGGTGTGTGCCATGGTAAAACCTGGGATCGAACCCGAGACATCTTCTCAGCAGTCCATTGCCCATACCACCAGGCTACCGCGGTAATTATATAAAAGTATTATAAAGATTAAAGAATAGTTACAGACGACAAAAAAAAACTTTGTCACGATTCTACTAAGCTTATGCCATAAAACCATTATAAAGAAATAGTGAAGCGACTAATCGACGCTTCCCGTGACCATAGGGCTGGCCTTTACCTCGCTCAAAGAATTGGTATCGCCATTCAGCGTGGTAATGCCGCCAGTCTCTTGGGCACGGTACCAGTAGAGATCGATGGGGAGGAGTTTTTCGATGCCTAAAGTTGCAGTCTCCCTCTTTTTCTCTATTTCATTTTCGTATAATATTGTATAGTAAGCATCGTTTTGTATAAATATATAAGTAATTGCATGTATTTTTTCTGCATAATATAGAAGCATTTTATGTACACTTTATGCATAGTAGCAGTTTATGTGCATAGACTTTATTGAAATAATCTTAAAGTTCATAATCAAATGAAAAAAAGTTCATTACATTTTTTATTCTTTCTACAAGATGTTATTTAATATTTAGTCAACATGACTAAAATTAAATGTCATTTGCAGTGTCCGCGGCATGACAGTGACTGACATGATATAAAATTAGCAGAATTGAGGCCCTGTTTGCTCAATTATGCCACTCAATCAAATCATTGTACATAGATAAAGTTACTGACGTATAATAAATAAATACGTCGCACACAAACATGGCAGCTTTCAAAAATGGCACACACACTCTCTCCTCGGCACAGAAACTCTGTGCTTACAGGGTCACTGTATGAGGTACAAGTAGCTTGGAGTGCTTGGTCGGGATCCTCTACACGGTACACCGCATTGCACTCTGAGCAACGGAGATTCCATGAGAATTGCCTTCTTGGAATTGAATCACCTTATAAACCGTCAATTGATACGATGTGGCATGCGGTTTAAGTCGGATCGAATTCGACAGAAATGCTTCTGATGGACAGTGGGTACCTCCGTATTTTACCTATATATGGAATTACATACATATAATTACGCCTTTACCCCCCAAAGGGTTAGGCAGAGGTGAATAAACACCCACATTTCATCTATCATTGTATTCGGTCCCACGTAATAGGGGGTGAGCCTATTGCCGTTTTCCAGACATTAGTGTTGAAACGAGCCATGCATTTGATGCAGAGTCTGGGCTGCATATATCTGATTGATGATAAACAGCCCTATCCCTGAGTCGCCTTGTACAACACCGCATGGGAAGAGATGGGGTGATCCAAATTATACTCTGCCAGAAACCACGGAATGGAATTTTATTGTTTTAATATTATATCTGATGGATGGATCTTTGAGTAAAAGAGTAAAAGTGCTTTATTTCGTGAAATTGAATTTATAAACTTTGATTTCAGGGATTACCTTTCATTTAATTCACCATTTTTGCTAGAGAGATTTGATCCTTATGATTTACACTATCGATTGACGCCATAAAAATACAGGCTGCTTTTTTTTCAGACTTTTGTTGGTTCGATTACCAGGTGTGGCAAGCTAGTTTAAGAAAATCTTTGAATGCATTTATGTTTCTTTTTAAAAATAAAGGAATGTCTCCTTTAAGTAAAATAATAGTTTGCTTTTTGGCAAAAGTAAATTTAAAAACTAATTTTTTTAGAAACTTATTTTAAAGAGTAAATACCGAAATTGTACATCTAGTCAGCCAGTTAGCCTAGTTCATTTGTTTAATACCTATGTAATATCATATTTAGGGATTTCTAAAAACATTATATTAACAATTTAGTACAAAGTACAAAGAATACATTTTCCAAATACCTTAGATATTATTATAATGATCAAAACTCCTCGCGTATTTGATAAATTGAGCAAGATATTGCTTTAATAGGTACTTGCTTTTATAATAAACATCATTTATAGCAATAACTAATGAGAAAGTAGAAATTCTTAATTACAAAGCCCCTAAGGGCTAGTTAGACATTTTTTTATCATACTAATACACAGTACTACGTTGCGCGCAGTGATGATGCCTACTAATAATGTAGGATTCATGCCTACAAATAATGTAGAATACATTATTCGTAGGCATTATCACTGCGCGCAACGCAAATGTAGGATACATTATCCGTGGGATGATGCAGAGCGCGAGGACGTGGGTTGCCGCCGACGTCTACTGTGAGGAAATGATTCTCGAGAAGGAGGCGGGGTACGGAGCTGGAGGAGACTTGGGTCCCTTCCGTCATGTATAAATAATTATACCCTAATCGTTGAGTATTTGTGTCTTCCACCATTATCAGCACAGCAATATCAACAGGTAATGATAACCACTGTGTGTATTCTTCCACCTATACAATGGTTTGTGCTCAGATGAATTGTTTGACATGATGCCCACAGCTACATTTTATCATCGCACCTCTCGCCATAGGCATGGAATTAATCCTCACACATTGCGACCTGAGACGGTGCGCACTGTGTGGTATGAAAGAAACTTCATCCCACGCAACCTCAAGCTGTGGAATGACTTCCCTGCTGCGGTTTTCCCAAGCACCTACGATAAAGGTTTCTCAAGAGGGGCATCAGAAGGTTTCTTAATGGTCGGCAGCGCGAGTTTAACACCCCTGGTGTTGCATGCGTCCATAGGCCACGGTAACCACTTCCAATCAGGAGGGCCGTGTGCTTGTCTGCCACTTAAGTGGTATAGATAACAACTAAATATATGATTTATAACAAATTCAATAAACTTTGAGTATATCCTTCGATTTTCTTGGGATCCCATCATATGCTACTGATTACTACCTAAGCAGTATACTCTTTCAAATCGGAGAAATCCAGTAACATACATTGCGATGAATCCTAGTTTCACTACGAATATCAAACCTCCTCCTTTTAAAGGACCGGCGAAAAGAAAGATTCTAATAAATTGAGGACCATCAAAGTCGCTCAACGAGCTATGGAGAGGGCTATGCTCGGTATTTCCTTACGTGATCGTGTCAGAAATGATGATATCCGTAGGAGAACAAAAGTAACCGACGTAGCCCAGCGGATTAGCTCGTTGAAGTGGCAATGGGCGGGACACATAGCGCCCAGAACAGATGGCCGATGGAGCAAAAAAGTTCTGGAATGGCGACCGCGTACGGGCAAACGTAGCGTAGGACGCCCAACGGCCAGGTGGAAGGACGACCTCATGAAGGTCGCCGGGAAGCACTGTATGCGGGCTGCTTTAGAGCGGTCATTCTGGAAGTCTGCGGGAGAGGCCTATGTTCAGCAGTGGACTATATGTGGCTGACATGATGAGGACCATCCTCCTTTTTGAAGTCGGTTAAATAGGTTTTGATCCGAAAACACATCCCTTCAGATTAGAGAGTGCAAACTAAGTGAGTTTGCACTCTCTAATCTGAGGGCCGACCTTGCTGATCACTATTCTGTATTGCCCTGACACTCATGCGAAATACAGAGTCGACTGACTGCAAGAATTAATAATTATATTGTATTTTATAATTGTAAATATATTTTACAATTATATATGATATAATTGTATTGTATTAGAATAAATAATTATTTTAATTTCATCCGAAAGGTGACGTAAGAGGCGATTAACGGAAAAATACGCAGACGATATCACTGAGGAAGAAGGAAAACTCGAAATAAAACCCTGTACCAACCCGTCTGGTCAGCGTGGAAACATAGGTCTCTCTCAACATTGGGAGAGACCTATGTCTAGCAGTGGACTGCAATAGGCTAATCGATCAATAGGTAGATGAAAATGCACAATAAAATTGAAAATGCAACTTTATTGTAAGTACACTAAAAACACGGTGAGTAAGGTAGCCAGAGCTCACTGAAGGGTTTTTGTGCTGTCAAATTCAAATTCAAATTCAAATATCTTTATTGTGAAACATAGGTAGGTACAGAGATGGTCTATTACATAAATTGATCAGCTATGTTCAGCCATAGTGGCATACAATATTATGTGTAAAAAGAATTCTAAATTACAAATTATCATTTAAATTTCATTACAATTATATTATTTCATTACAATTAAATATATTATATATACTAGCCATATCACATATTACATTAAGATTCTATTACAATTATATTCAATTACAATTAGGTATATTCAATTATGTCAGTGGGAAGCTTATCCTGCTTTGTCTTTTACACTGACGGCACAGAAACTCTCAATGCTTGCAGGGTTGGCAGCGAGAGTGTGACTCTCTTGATTTTGCACACGTCCATAGGTCACATGACCGCTTTCCATCAGGTGAGCCGTGTGCTTGTCTGCCACCTAAGTGGTATAAAAAAACACACGTCCAAAATATTATGATACTACATAAAATTGTATTCAACAAGTAGACTGCGATGAGTGATTATATAGAATACCAGATCATACACATTGCCTGTAACATGTATCTACAACAAAAATATGGAATTGTTTTTATCGTATTTATTTTATGACGATCCGCTTCAATCTTTTCGATACATTAACTTTAATGTACGTACGTTATTCACGCACCAATTGTTTGCAACATAATTTTAGTTCCTTTGTTAAAACATTCATGTTACACATACAATCAGTTTCAAAACAAAAAAAAGATCAAATCAGAACAAAAAAAAGCAAAAGATCAATTTACTCAAAATGATCTTAATACCTGGGTATTCCTCCCATTGTGGGAGCGAAGGAGACTCGCAAGACGCGCGCCCCGCGAGCGAAGGTGACTCGAACGTCGAACCAAATGTCAGAATAAGTCAACAAGAAGGGGGGAATCATCATCATCATCATGTCGTCCAAAGCGTACCCGGCGACGGCGACTCCTAAATATTAAGTTGGTCCCTATAATGGGCTCTAATGTGGCTTGCAAAGCCGAACTTCGACATGAAGACACGATCGCAAGACGTACAGTATAGCTGGCCAGAATACCAAGACATAAGATTGTTTTATAAAAAATATTAGCACGACTAATATTACGACTTGGTTCACGATAGTGTAATGGGCAGGATTCGAACCCGGGACCTCTCATTCGATTTTGAGTACTTTGTTCGTCTAGATCGACCTGATTCTGACTGGACTTGGAAATACTACAGAATACCGCGGTCATAATAACCTCGTGTTATGTTCCCGGCGGTGAGTAGGGTAGCCAGAGCTCACTGGAGGGATTTTGTGCTGTCAGTGGTAAGACGAAAAGCTTGTCCTGATTTGTCTTTTGCAATGACGGCACAGAAACTCTCAATGCTTGCAGGGTTGGCAGCGCGAGTGTGACTCTCATGTTTTTGCAAACGTCCATAGCCCACGGTGACCACTTTCCATCAGGTGGGCCGTGAGCCTGCGTGAGTGAGTCTGCCACCTAAGTGATATAAAAAAAAATTACTATAAAATTTAATTAAATATATCAAATATCAATAGGTAATTCGTTTCTGTAATTTTTGTTATCCGTTCCAAATTCCAGTTCACTTCGTGACCTAATTTTGTTTCTACACAGCTGGTCTAGTATCCCTCAGGACATATATTTTAGAATCAAAGAATCATTTCATTTATTCAGTTTAGGCACACAAAGAGCACATATGAACGTCAAAATTTTACAATTGGATATGTCAAGAAATAATATATAAATATTAAATAATTTAAAAATAAATCATTAGACATTTTCTAATGATTCTTTCGCTGGTTCGGTAGGTTAGTTCTACTGAGAAGATATCAGCAAGAAACTCAGCGAACTATATTAGAACTAGATTATTTTTCTTTTTTTAAATTTGCTTTAGTTTACAAATTATTTTGTGCGAGCAAGCAAGAGACTTATGTTGACCACGCATTAACATCATTGAGGTACTCATCCACTTTATAGTAACCTTTACTCATTAAAGTTTTTTTCACTTCTATTTTAAGTTTATTTATTAGCATATTAATCAAATCCTGAGGAATTTTATTAAATATTTTTATGCAGCTGCCTACAAATGAATCACCAACCTTGTGAAGCCTAAGTTTTGGTACAACTAGTTTATTTTTGTTTTGGACCAAAAATGTGATGATGATGATGCTTCCAACCGATTTCGGCTATGGCGACCACTTCGACTCCTAGTCGGCTCAGCGCTGGTGCGCTGGAAGGTGACTAACATAGCCGATCTTCGCGGTGAACTCTCGTGTACACTGAGGGCACGTGAGAACACCACCTATATAATTGTATTGAATGACAGCAGATGGGCAGACTTTCAGCTCATCGCGTTTAGCGTCGAGGTTTGCCTTTTGCTGTTCCTTGAAATTGCTTACTTGTCTTTGCACCATCCTGCGCCATTCTGGATGTTGTGCTGCCAGACCCTCCCATTAAGACGGTTCAATGTTGCATCTTTTCACATGAAGTGTCTTTTGAGGATAGCACGATTTATTACAAAAGGCCTCTTTTGTCTCGCGAGTTAGTTTCAAGATATATGGCTCGAGGCATACCTATGTAATTGATTTTACAGATGAAAAGAATTACGGCAATCTTCCAATAGAATTTAAATAGATATAGGTATTCAATGTTCTATGGAATCGCGCAAATTGAAATCGTTATTTTAGTGCAAAATAATTAATGAAACTTGATGAAATTTTCGATTAATTAGTATTGAAATAAAACCGCATTTAATTGGATTGCATCGTGATTTATTTTATTTACGTTTATCCCGAGGTTTCGGGTACTCTTCAGCAACCTTTA
Organism: Eilema griseolum; assembly: GCA_963662185.1. Taxonomy (NCBI): domain Eukaryota; kingdom Metazoa; phylum Arthropoda; class Insecta; order Lepidoptera; family Erebidae; genus Eilema; species Eilema griseolum. The sequence continues at coordinate 22,547,071 of OY759245.1, forward strand.
TTGTGTAAACAATTTAAAAAATATTATTCTTTAAATAAATGCAAGAGCCTAGTCATTTTGTTGTCAATAGCTTATTGTAATTTAAGTTTGTCAGCTCGCTAAGTTGGCTTACTGAGTGTCATAGAAATTGGTAAGTAAATTGTGTGTTGAAAATTAATATAGTAAGATGTTTAAAGTTTCATGTCAGAAGTTCATAAAGGCAACACTTAGCCTAGGTAACAGCTGTGATTAACCTAAGTAACAATTAGAATAATATCAATTGTTTACTACCTTTGTAATATTTTAGTATAAATACATACATACATACAATCACGATTTATCCCTGAAGGGTTAGGCAGAGGTGAATTAACACCCACATTTCACCAAAAATTGTATTCGGTCCCACGTAATAGGGGATGAGCCTATTGCCGTATTCCGGGCACTATTGTTGACTCGAGGCATGCATCTGAGGCTGAGTCTGGGCTGTATATATCTGTCTAATGTTAAACAGCCCTATTCCTTAGTCGCCTTGTACGACGCCGCATGGGAAGAGATGGGGTGGCGCTAATTCTACTCTGCCGGAAACCACGCGGCAATAAAAGTATTAATAAAGGCATTTTAAAATCAATCAATCAATCAATCAGTGTGGTAACTATTCCTATTGAATTAGATTGAAAGTGAATGTCCAAGACGGTACTTGATGCTCTTAAAGAAATACCTATGTAAGATGGTCAGAGCAATCTCCCTGTATGAGACTGGTCACAGATTCTTCTTCTTCTTAAAAAAAACACTGTTTCTAATCTAAATCGAAGGTATATGAAAATAACAACTTCAATGAGAATTAACGTCGTCATACATAGTGCGAAACATCAAGCAATAAAACTATTTAATAGTCTGCCTAATGACTTAAAGCTTGATGTCTATAAAACCAATTCCTTTAAGAAAAAGTTAAAGTCCTTGCTGTTGGAAAAGTGTTACTACACAGTGGAAGAATTTGTGAGTGATGACTAAAATGTTTTTGTGACTAAATGTAAAGTTGTAGTTAATTGTACCTAAAATTTTATTTCATCTTATTTCATTTTGACGTTATAGTGTATTTTTATTGATTGTATGTATTTATTAGTTAAAATTGACATTTCAATACAAACTATGTTTGTTTAGAAATAAATAAATTGAAATTGAAATTGAATTGAAAATTGGAATGAACAGCTGGGAGTTATTATTTCCAACGTACGAGTACATATAATAACGAATTTATCCTTGGAGGGTTAGGCAGAGGTGAACTAACACCCACATTTTACCAATCATTGTATTCGGTCCCATGTAATAGGGGTGAACATACTATTGTTTACTTGAGCCTGAGTCTGGGCTGTATATATCTGTCTGATGTTAAACAGCCCTATCCCTTAGTTGCCTTGTACAACACCGCAGTGGAATATATAGTCCAAATTCTACTCTACCGGAAACCACGCGGTTATTATTTACAAGAGCTCTTTTATTGTTGTACGAGTTTGCAGAAGCATAGCATAGTCTGGTAGTAATATTATGTAGCAAAACCACTAGTTCCAAAATCTATTACAGTTACCCAGTACCAATGACATATTATAAACTATAGATATGTTGTCCACACTCTAAAATTGCAACAAAAAATTTGGATGATTGTCCAATTTACCAGTCCATGCAATACTCAACCTTATAATTTAGAACATGAACTAGTTTTCATCGCGGCCGCAGCAATAATCTCTGCACCTGGCGGGGTCCATCTTTGGGTATATCATATTGTGCGCTCGGAGATGGTATCCGTCATGTGTGTGTATCCCTTGCATATTAAATTCTCTTAATAGGGCCTGTACGTCTTGGTTTCAAAACTAAGCTCTGCTACCAAAGGTACGGGATTCCATAGTCCCAAGAGTTATGGAATATAGCCACATAATATTATGCATATAAAGTCAAAGTCAAAGCTCATATATAAATAAATTCATGTTAAGTTAAACATTTAATTGCATTAATTTACAATATTTAATTGTTACATAAATGTCAATTAGCCAGTCAAGCTTATGTCACGTAAATAGTCCGCCTGGGGTCGTGACTGGTGCAAGGTAGTCTAAAACACTGAAAAGAAAGAAAGAAAGAAACATAAACAATAAGATGTAAAATAAAATAACTTAGAAGTAACACGGCAATTAACAGGTATATAGGTGGGTATGCTGTACCCACACCAACCCGACCGCACAGGCCGCATTTCCGCGCTGGAATGCAATGACTAGCCTTTGCACCAGGTACGATCCGGAACGAGAGTCACCAGAATTTTCTCTTAGTCGTCGACTTATGTCCGATACAAGTTTCTTTGCTTCCTTGCCCTAACTGCCCATGGTCTCAAGCGCGATTGGCGCTACGATACATTTTTCAAAAGCTACGTACTTCACGAGTTTTTTACTGGCCGCATCTTCAGCCGTGGCCGCAACCATGCATATAAATTAATAATAATTACGTATTATTTCTTCACGTAGCTATATTTTATACTTAGTGTTTGTGCCATTTTTGAAAGCCGCGATGTTCCTGCATGCCGTGTCTATATAATAATACGTCAAAACCACATCACAACACAAACACGTCAAATATTGAACTAGGATTATCATGTTACATTATAACATCATAATCCTATACTCAACAGAAATATTCGTGCCGTGTGTCAACCCGCGTCACTGTAAGCAAATGTAGGTCTGTACATAAAGGCATTATCTTTTATTTTTAATGATTTTTTTGGTACCGTGGTAGCCTAGTGGTATGGGTAATGGACTGCTGAGACGAGGTCTCGAGTTCGATCCAGGGTTTTACCATGGCACACACCAATGACTTTTCGACGCTTTTCGAAGTTATGTGTGTATTTATCGCAGGTTTATAAGTGCCCGGTTAATGGCAATAAACTCGCCACCTATTACATTGGGACCTAAACATAAACTGGCGAAATATGGGTGCTAGCACCTCTGCCTACTCCTTCGGGGATATAGGCGTGAGTTTATGTTTATGTATTAGCAACCGAAATTACTAATAGTCCCTTTAACCCCCCCAAGTAAGCTAAATTGCTGATGCTAGAAGTGGGTTCACGTCGGTAATGTAATGGCCAGGATTCGAAACCGGGACCTCTCGATTGTGAGGTCGACTCCTTAACCACTAAGCTACCGATCCTCGTTCTTACAGCATGTGCCTCGATTAAACTGCTGCTAGATGTATGCTGACTCTAATTGAGCAATTTGTTCTCGAGGATAATAGGCCAGGATTCGAACCCGGGACCTCTTGATCCTAAGGCCAAATCCTTAACCACTAAGCTACCGAAGCTTATTCCACGAAAATAGTGTGTAGCACATTTGCTTACAAGCATTCGACTTGTCGACGCGTGTCGACTGCCTGTACGTGTGCGCGCACAAAAGTATATAGCTGTGCGCAAACATTTCTAGAATGATTGCGCACAATTTGAGTTGACCGGCCTCGATTCTGCTAGAGCAAAACCACTGTCATACTAAGGACACTGCTAAAAAAATCCATTTAATTTCAGACTTTTAAGCAACGTGAGCAGGGTAACCAGAGCTCACTGGAGAGTTTGTGCTGTCAGTGGGAAGACTAAAGGTTTGTCCTGCTTTGTCCTCTACAATGACGGCACAGAAGCTCTCTGTGCTTACAGAGTCGGCTGCGCGAGTGTGACTCCTCTGGTGTTACACACGTCCATAGGCCACGGTAATCACTTTTCATCAGGTGGGCCGTATGTTCTGCCACATAAGTGGCATAAAACAAAATTTCATGGTACAGTCGACAAAGGAGATGTGGTTGCAGTTTTACATACAATTTTATATATTGTAAGTGCGGTTGTATCTCCTTTATATACACTAACGTTAACGGGAATTACCGCGATCATGGTATACGTACATACCTACATACACACACCTTTGATTTGCCTGACGTTTCGACCAGGTTACACCGGTTGTGGTTGGTTTTGGCCGGTGTAACTAGGGTCCCGATTCCAAGCCAAGCTGCCCGCGTACGAAGGCAACTCGGGCGTCAGAGGTCGATGGACGACCTCCGCCCCCCATGAGCGCAGGCCTGGGGGTGACTGGTGGAGCCGCCTGTCACCCTGGCAGAAGCAGGCCGTGGCGGCCGCCTTTCCGTTTTCCGGGGACGAGTTGGGGACTCTGTAGTCCCCACACACCCGAGGAGAGGGCCAGATCGTGAGAGATGGCCCTGTGTCGGCCGGAGTACGAGGGATATGCCTGTCAACCTTACCTTCGGCAACCAAGAAGACCCACAGGCGGCGTGCGTTTTAGTCGGTTCGAGTCCGACATAACCTCTTCCACCGGCTCCGGTGGGGATGTATCCGTGGGGATTTTGCGCACGTAAAAAAACAAAAAAAAAATGTCCCGATTCCACTTCTATTATGTCATGGCACAACCACTGTAATGCCACAGACACGGTAAAAAACGACACTAAATTATACAAGGTATCGGGACTTCTCGCGAATTAAATCATGGTACTTACTATTTTTGCCGACGTCTCGGATGCTTTGCAGCACCGGTGGTCATGACTAGTTTTCGAGCGTCGAGAGGTATGCGGGGAACATTTTTTGAGCGCCTACTCACCATTACACTTATTATGAACGGTTAGGCTGGCGACACACCATACTCACTATGTCAGTTTTTAACGGCACTGTGTTTTTGGGTTTTAATATCTTAATCACTGGATATGGAATCCAGTTCCGGATAGTTTGAATCCATCTTCCCTGTATCAATATCATCAATAGACATCAACAACGACACTAAAGTTTATATTCAACATACCGTTATGTTGTTAAAGTATAAAATTGAATGGTACCGTGTAAAGCGAATGAAAAATATAATGAATCCATAAATGTATGACTGACTTTTTGACATTAACTTAGTAGAAACAAAGCCCAAGGAAGTCACACTCGCGCTGCCAACCCTGTAAGTACAGAGAGTTTCTGTGCCGTCAGTGTAAAAGACAAAGCAGGACAAAGCTTTTGGTCTTCCCACTGACAGCACAAAAACACTCCAGTGAGCTCTGGCTACCCTACTCACCGCTGGGAATACAACACGAGGTTATTATGGCCGCGGTATTCTGTATTCCGATTGTTATAAATGTGTTCTACGGAACCGAATGTCCGAAGCTTCGTTCTGCAATTGCGGAAATTTCATGGTAGTCCTACAGATATGTAAAACCAACATCTACGTAACTAAGTTACTACGAAAGGTAAAGAGAATTTCACTGTTCTACGTGAAGTGACGGGAATTTTCTTATCCTAGTTATTGAAAAATCTTTCTGCTAAGCAAATTTTGTCACGTACTATCTTTGATTTATAGCAATTTGACGTACCTACCCTTTTTAACCCCCGACGCAATAACGACGGGGTGTTATAAGTGTGTGGGTGTGGGTGTGGCATCGTAGCTTCTGAGCAGATAAACCGATTTAGATTTAGTTTTTTTTTGTTTGAAAGATATATTAGTCGGGAATGTTCGTTTTATTGGATTTTCGTTTGAATGAAAAAGATCGGTCTAAGATTGCCGCCGTCACTTAATAACGGAGTACATATTTTTTCACAACTCTATCAATATGGGTATCAAATGAAAGAGTTTGAGTAGTAGGTCAATTTCAAAAGTGTAACATGAAAAATATATTAAAAATAAAAAAAAACCGTAACAAAAACTTCCTCCAAAAAGTTATAAATAAATTGTGTAGGTTAACTTTTTAACTCTGATATACCTAGTTATTTTTGATTCAAGCGTTGTCATGTCGGGGGACTGCTAGCTGATGATACAATAATAAGGTGTAATAATTGGTTATCAATACAAACCAATCAGAGCTGATATAGCTAGGTTAGCTAGGTACATGTAGGTCAAACTTGCACAAAACGAAATACAAGTCCACAACAACAAAAGAGTCAATATGTCAGTTGATTGTCACAAATAATAATCATTTTTCATAATTCATTTATTTATTTGCTTGTAATGTGGTACAACAAAAGACTCAATGTTAAAAATAGATATTTACTGCAGAAATCGTCAAATTAAAGTAAAAAAATTTTAGCAACACGAAAATACAAAACAAATATGCAAATATGGCGTCTGTAAGCAACATGTGTAATAATAAAAAAAAAATGATTTTATTTTCTCTGTATCTCCTATTTAAAAGAAATAGAAATAAAATTGGTTTGTAAGTACATTACCATAAAAGTTCGGGCGCCTTGGAGATACACATGCCTAGGATAATCAGCGGAGATTGGAAACTTTTAATCTGCCGGAGGTGAGCTAAATGAAACCAAACGGTGAGGTTTAAGGTTTTATTGTCCACTCCAGTGTGCATTTAGAAATAGTTGCAAGGATACATTCCTAATGTATATCTAACCTTAAATTTAAAATTAGAGTTTTATAAGCTAGGTCAATCTGATCCTATGTCAATATGATCTTATGTCACCAATGCATTTTTAGGTTATTTTGAAGTTTAGATTTAAAATATAATTAAAGTAAGCTCACGGCATCCCTCGGCGAGTATATGTAAACACAGCAGCGAGAAAGCTCGTAGCAGGCGAAGTTTTCAGTTTAAGCCCATGCGGTACATCCAGGTTTGAGGCGAAAAGTCCAAACCCTCCATAAGGAAATGCAGATGACCGAAGACAAAGGTCCAAAGAAAAGATCCAAAGGCAAAAAGAGAAAAAGTCCAAAGGAAAAAGAGAAAAAGGAAAAAAAAAAAAAAGGCGGTTCCAATTTGGAAACCTGTAACAAAATTGCATGTCATTAGAACAAACTCCAATATGAACACGAGGTCCTAATTTTTTATAAATTTGTGCGACTTACCGCCTTAATTTGCTGGAACAATGCCAATAGCAAAAGAAATCATAATATTCTCAGATTAAGAGCTGAAACAATAGAATTTTAACAATTATTTTTCAAATTAGGAACGTGGCGAATTCCAACAAAGTGAATCTTATTAAAAAATGACAACTCACCAGAAATAAACTATAATTCCACAAGAGGATAGTTGTGAAGACACAAACTATTATCCTTTAGGCAAAAATACTCTCATTTTTATGAGATTTATTGAAATTAAGTTACGAAGCCATGAATATCGACCATCCAGCCTCAACGCTAGGAAGAAAGGTGCTTTGACAGCTATACGTCAAAATGTCATTAACTCCGCGTTCCGAAACATTTCGTTCAAAAATAGAATTAAAACCGGTGTGACGACGTTTGCAGAGCGCGTCGTTACACATGATGACAATGATACCAACACCTTGACAACTTTTCTCTGATTGGTTAAGATTTCAGGACGCCAAGTTCCGAGTCAATATAAGGAGGGATACTCTCTGCCTGATATTGGCAGTCAATAGTGAAGAAGTTTTTTAGGAGTAAATATATCGATCTACCCTCTTTCGAGTTCTTTTACTACAAGTATCTGCACTACCACTGGTTTCACTTTCACTACAAACTCGAACCCGATCTCGATCACATTCACGACACACGATGCTTACTGTATATTCCACGACATGTATGATACAAATATTCCACGACATTCTACACAACGCTATCTAGACCCATGGTAAACATAGCTTAACTAGCTTGTAATATGGGATCTAGATTGCGGATAAACATACTTAGACACTTTTTTTTTGTAAATACATTATACATAGAAACACCCAGACCAATGCATACAAATATTTGCACTGAGCGGGAATCAAACCTGCATAGCAGTCGAATGCTTTACCGTTACGCCATGGAGATCGTCAATCTAAAAATATAGTTATTTAACATTCAAATCAGCTTGAATAAATGTTAATATATCAAACGATACGATTATTCAATTCTAAGTAACCCTGTGTGTGTAGGAAAGGAACGGGTTTCTACAACAACAAGTAACGCAAGTAATTTCCGAAACATTTCTGAGAAAATCTGAATAAAAAGGTATTTTCTAAACTGGGATGAATACATACATTCCGTGGAGAAGGAAACTTAATCATATTCTATCCTGCGTGGTACATTCCAATTACATTTTGTGGCGTAATTAAGGTCACAAATCAATTAGATGGATTTCTAGGATATTCAGATTTTTTTTATACAACTTAGGTGACAGTCAAACACACGGCCCACCTGATGGAAAGTGGTTACCATGGCAGTGGAACACCAGTGGAGTCACACCCTTGTTGCCGACCCTGTAAGAACAGAGATTTTCTGTGCCATCAGTGCAGAACACAAAATCAGGACAAGCCTTTGGTCATCCCACTGACAACTCAAAAACTCTCCAGTGAGCTCTGGCTACCCTACTCACCGCCGGGAACACAACACGAAGTTATTATAACCGCGGTATTCTGTCCGCGGTCAGGCTGAGGTACTTCCCCAGTCGGACTGCTCAATTGGGCGGAAATACCGCCGTGTCCTACCTCCTCTCTATCCGTATTACGTAATTCAAGATTGATCATTTAAACCGTTTCTTGATTTTACTATTTCAATAAACAATCTTTAGATTGATATGCTGCTCCTTTTTTTCTAATCGATCTTTGATTAGACATTTTTGATCGCCGTTTGTAATAAAGTGACAGCTTTTTTTGCTAGGGTGTTGGTGGCGAGATAAACATATTAAAATACTGATTCTGCGTCGATCGATCGATCGTCGAAAATTAGTATTGTAAATAATCTTAGATTGATGATAAACAATCGCGGTAGCCTAGTGGTATGGGTAATGGACTGCTGAGACGAGGTCTCGGGTTCGATCCCAGTTTGTAATATAGCACACACCAATGACTTTTCGATGCTTTTCGAAGTTATGTGTGTATTTATCGCAGGTTTTAAGTGCCCGGTTAAAGGCAATAGCCTCGCCACCTATTACATTGGGACTTAAACATAAGCTGGCGAAATGTGAGTGCTAGCACCTTTGCCTACCCCTTCGGGGATATAGGCGTGAGTTTATGTTTATGTTATGATGATAACTATTGGGTTCGGCCGTAAATCACTGATAAGATTTTGATGAAATTTTGGTTTAGAGTGATTAGTTATAGTTCAGTAAAGGATTTAGGCTACCTTTTATAGGGATACTGAAAGGGGATTATAAAATTTATTTATTTCCATAATACATTTTTATAATTAAATCCGTTTCCCAGAGCCCCACAATAGGCAAGCCTATCCTGTGGGTACCTAATCCGATTTACTAATAACAATTTACAACTCTGTATCCAATGGCTGATCATAAATATACAAAATAAAATTAAATTCGGGAAGAGCGCTTAACTAAACGTGCAAAGGAGAAAAATGAACAAAATCAATGTAATTAACACAAGATTGTAAAGTGGCGTGAATATTTATAGTGGTGCAAATAGGGCATTTCATCCATCCATATACAAATATTGACAATAAAAGTTTTTTTTTCTACCTATTAGGTGGCAGACAAGAGCACGACCCACCTGATGGAAAATGGTTACCGTGGCCTATAGACGTGTGTAACACCAGAGAAGTCACACTCGCGCTGCCGACCCTGTAAGCACAGAGTTTCTTTGCCGTCAGTGTAGAGGACAAAGCAGGACCAGCGTTTAGTCATCCCACTGACAGCACAAATTCACCAGTGAGCTTTGGCTACCCTACTCACCGCTGGGAACACAACACGAAGTTATTATAACCGCGGTATTATATTCGGCAGAGGTACTTCCCCAGACGGACTGCTCAAATGGGCGGAAATACCGCCGTGTCCTACCTCCTACATGATGCATGTTTTTAGACAGTTGTTACGCTAACAACTCACCAGAGGGCGTTGCAGTAAATCCATGTTGCCATATTTTTCTAAAACTACTAGTTCGATTTTGATGAGGTTTTCGGTAATGGGCTTGTGATTGATTAATGAGGGTTTTTAAATAAGTGTTACGACCGTACCTCACTAGGGGCGCTGCATAAATGTAAGATAAGATAAGATAAATACTCTTTATTGCACACCAAACATAAGATACATACGATGGATACATGCATTTTAGATTGTTGTAAATGGGCGGTTTTATTGCGGTCTGCGATCTCTTCCAGACAACCAGTGTATGGACTATACTGCCAGTAATCAGGGTAGTTTGCAGTGTACACTAAGTTATACATAACATAACATAAACTCAAGTATATCCCCGCAGGCATATCCTCGAAGGGGTAGGCAGAGGTGCTAGCATCCACATTTCGCCAGATTATGTTTAGGTCCCAATGTGATAGGTGGCGAGCCTATTGCCATTAACCGGGCATTTATAAACCTGCGATAAATACACACAACTTCGAAAAGCATCGAAAAGTCATTGTTGTGTGCCATGGATCGAACCCAAGACCTCGTCTCGGCAGTCCATTACCCATACCACTAGGCTACCGCAGTTTTAAGTTATAATTATTTAATATTTCTATCTAGTATTGCATTTAAAAAACAGAAGTGAAGAAGAATAAGAAATTAAATCATTATTTTTTATTCTCTAAAAGTTTAAAACAAATATATAATTTTGTAATGCCCACGACGCGACGCACTATGGGAAAGCCCCATACAACACCGTCTCAAAACCCTTTTAAGCGAAAGTCGAATACAAGGAATTTAATTAATCGTTTTATATAGTCTAATATATTATCTTGCGATTGGCATAATTTATTTTATTGTAATTGTTAAAAATAATATAAAAATCAGCATTAAACCTAACTCACATTCAGAGGTATCACTACGGGTGCAATATATTGCCCCAGTTCAACGTCACATTACTCGTAAACTTTTGACGGAAGTCTACAAGTAATATACATTTTTGGAATGCTTATAATCTCCTTATTAATAATATTCGTATTTAAATACGTAAATAATATTCAATATTTGCTATATTAAAATAAAACTATCGAACACAATTCAAGATAACATACGTTTTTGAGATATATTTTTTTTCAACAAGTGGTTTAGTCTTTACCGATGCTTGCCGATGTAGAGCTATTTATTGAATTATAATCTTTATTTATTCTATTACAAAATAAATTTATAAAAAGTGGCGCACTTTTGCACTTTTCGAAATAACTTCAGAAATGTATGACGAGGTAAACATTGCGTTTTTCTTCTACTTCGTATAAAATTATTTCCTATCTATTACGGTTAAATTGATAGCAAAATAATTACAGTGGTAAGTGTTATTTATAGTTTATTATGTGGTTGATATAGTTTTGACCACCTTGTTTGATAAGCAAGATGTGGTCACTTATCAAGTTTAGTCAAAGTTGGTAAAGGTTGGTTTTAGAAGAATGCATATTGGTTTGTTATCTTTACCTACCTATTTCAGGGACCTATAAAAGTAGTCAAATCCTGAAAACATCACAGTCAGTAACCAGCAGTTTACTAGAACTGCCCAAAAAGCAGTTCTAGTAAATAACAATTTCTGAGCTTAACTAATATCCAAAAATGAGTGAATTTGTTTGTAATAAAGGAGAATTGTGCTATTGGTTGGTTAGAGGGCAGACTATAGATGCCTACTTAGAAGAAAATTTTAATTTGTCAGAAGATAATAAGGCAACTGTGATCTCTTACATTCAAAGAAATTTGCTGACTCAATGTAATCAACGCTGGAGAAAAGCGTACCGAGTAAAAGAACGTTTCGAAAGTAAAAACGCTGAATGGCTAGATGGCTTATTTAGTGTTCCCCTAGAGTGTCGTGGCTCTGTTGATGAACCTAGCTCGTCTGGAAGTACTGGAGGCAGACCTTCAAAACCTTACGATGATTGTTCAGATAAAACAAAGAAGCGAAAAAATATGGAATTAATACAAGAGCACGGATTCAATTGTGTACTCAATTCATATGCTCAGGAGTTAAGATCTATGGGTGAGACAGACGAGGCCGCTATCGTTAACATAATAAGAACTACAACAAAAAATGAGAAGAAAAAAATACTTAAATACGCAACGGAAATCCCCGAAGAAGTAACACCATTCTCAAAGGAAGAAGCATTAAGGACATTTATTGATTTAGACCTCAGTAAAGAACAGTATGGGAAACTGCGAGTTAGTTTGGCGGATAAAAATTGCAATATATTTCCGTCTTATGCAACCCTAGCTGAAGCAAAAAAAATGTGTTATCCTCCTAATTCAAGCATAACCATTACTAATATAAGTGCAAAAGTTAATCTACAGGATTTGTTGGATCATACGGTAGCACGTATATTACTAATTGATTCAGTTTACAAAGACAGTTTGAAAAACCTTAAATTATTCTGTAAATGGGGCTGTGATGGCTCCTCAGGTCAGAGTGAGTACAAACAAGTTTTGCCGGAAGAAAGCGATCTTATATCCGATGCCAACCTTTTCATTGCTTCTCTTGTACCCATTAGACTCATAGACGAAGTAACTAGGTAACAGTGTTGTTTGGAAGAACGAAACTTGCTCATCTGTCCGCCGATCCGATCCGATATTGCAGACCTATATTGTTAGAATTTGCCAAAGAAACTCCTGAAAAAACAGCGTTTGTTGTGGCTGATGTCAACCGTCAAATACAGAATCTGTCTCCTTCTTTGATAAATATGGATAGTAATGTAATTAAAGTGACGCATAACCTATTTTTAACTATGATTGATGGTAAAGTAGCACAAGTTCTAACTTAAACTCGCTCGAGCGCATCTTGTACTGTTTGTGGTGCTACTCCTCGACAGATGAACGACTTGGAGGGTGTTAGAGCTCGTGATGTCAATGAAAATTCATTTAAATACGGACTTTCTACATTGCACGCTTGGATCAGGAGTATGGAGATGATTTTACACATTTCTTACAACTTATCTTTTCAAAAATGGTCTGCAGTTACTCCTGAAAATAAAAAAGATAAGAGCGACAAGAAAAAGCTAGTGCAACAGCAGTTTAGGGAGGTACTTGGCTTACATATCGACAAACCTCGACAAGGATCGGGAAACAGCAATGATGGAAACACAGCTCGAAGGTTTTTTCAGAGTTATTCATGCTCTGCAGATATTACATGTGTTGACGTAGAGCTTATAAAACGTATGTATATTATATTGCAAACGATGTCATCTGGAATGGCTATTGATTCCAAAAAATTTGGGGAATATGCCTTTGTAACAGCCCAACTATATATAAGTAAATACAATTGGTATTACATGCCTTCTTCAGTGCATAAAATTCTGATACATGGGGAAAAAATAATTGATTACTTTGCAATATTGCCGATCGGTCAATTATCCGAAGACGCCCAAGAATCCAGAAATAAGGATTGTAAGAAGTTCAGACTTCATCACTCTAGAAAATGTTCAAGAGTGGCTACTAATGAAGATGTGTTTCATGCCTTATTGTACACTTCTGATCCATATATTTCAAGTTTAAGAAACACTTCGCAAACAATATCGAGAGAACTATTCGACGAAGCCAAAGCTCTCCTTGCTGTCAATATTTAGGAGGTTACCTTATTAAGTACCTATTATTATTTTTTATTATGTTTGATATTATATTTATGTACAAATACAATATGCGATTTTCTGTAAAATAAAATTAAAAAACAAATACTGTATGCGTTTTCTAAGATTTATTATTTTCTTCTTTATTATTAAGATAAATATTTAAAATAATCAAAATCTGTTTTATTATAAATAATCTAAATATATTCAAGAATATATGTTCAAAATTACAGCTAATTTGAACGAAAACTAACAGAGATACAGAGTTTTGAGACGGAACATACGCAAGTTTCCCATAGTGCGACGGTTTAAACGTAATTGTAAAAGCATAAAATAATTAAAATTTTTAAAACCCCTGACACAAAAAAACCTTCCATAAAGTTAAAATAAATCGTGTTAGACCTTTAACTATGACATGACCAGGTAGGTATACCTAGCAATATTTTGATTCAGGCATTGTTGTATCATCGTATTTAGGCCGTAATTTTCTTTAGTCTTGGTTATTCCACATTGAGGAGCCATTCAGAAATGTTGTTCTAGAAATATTCACTTAAAGGAGACCTAAATAAAGGCAATAAAGCCGATTGTAACGAGGTCATTGTATTAGGGTCACAGCTAAAGAAAGTGTGCGATACTATGATGAATTTCGGCGTTTGCCCCTGGTCCCACCAGGCCCTCGATTTGGCTAATTATATGTCAGTTCAAAGCCACTGTCATGCCACAGACACTGCAAAAATGACATTTAAATTTAGAATTCACCATCATGTTATTAAAGTTTAAAATTAAACGGATGAAAAATGTAACGGAGTTTTTTTGTTTAATTTTGGACTTTAAACGTGTATAATAAACATACATATACATATAATCACGCCTTTATCCCCGGAGGGTTAGGCAGAGGTGAATTATCACCCACATTTCACCAATAATTATTGTATTCGGTCCCACGTAATAGGGAAGAATCCCTATTACGTGCAAATTATCCCTACAGAATACCGCGGTTATAATAACTTCGTGTTGTGTTCCCAGCGGTGAGTAGGGTAGCCAGAGCTCACTGGAGAATTTGTGCTGTCAGTGGGAAGACTAAAGGCTGGTCCTGCTTTGTCTTCTACTGACGGCACAGAAACTCTGTACTTACAGGGCTGGCAGCGCGACTGTGACTTTTCTGGTGTTACAGACGTCCATAGGCCACGGTAACTACTTTCCATCAGGTGGGCCGTGTGCTTGAAAAATGAAAAAATGAAAAATATTTTATTATCAATAAGAGTTACAGTTTTTAGCAAAGTGTCCGTTGGCCCCACACTAGGCAAGCCTGTCCTGTGGGTACCTCTTACGATTTCACATGTTACACATTGCTTGGTCGACATTATTACTCTTATAAAATTATGTTAACATCTGAATTATTTGGAACATTTTACATACATGCGTGTGTGTTTGTGAGCGTGTGTATCTGTGTGTACTTGTGTATGAGTGTGCGTGTATATGTGCGTGAGTGTGTGTATATGCGTGCGCGTGTTTGTGTTCGTGTAAATAAATAAATAAATAAATATATATATATATATATAAATATATATACGTAAATATAATATTAAAGAATACGTTTTAATGTAAGTCATAACAAGTCAATTTGGCAAAAGTATTTCAGTGGCTTCATATGACACTGTGGTAAGCCATTTTGTTACCTCTTTTTTTGCATGTCTCACCGAGCACCTTTCAATGTTGCAGTGTCTTGCAACTTGATTGTAGATGTGGTGGTCGATATACGGGGCAAAGCGTCTAGCAAACGTTGTATTGGTTTTCGGCAAGGTAAGTCTAAATACTCTACGTCTGAGTAAATTGTCATAATCTGCAGAATTGATGACAACCCGGTGTACTATGAGGAATGATTTCAAAATAAACAACTGTCGCACGTTGAGAACCTTACTTTCGTTGTACAGCAGCGCAGTAGGATATCTAAATGGTTTTTTGTACATAGTTTTTAGTACCGATCGCTGAGCTCTTTCTAACTGTATCAAGATCGATTTGCCAGAACCACCCCAAACACGTATGCAGTACGTAATCAATGACTGCGACAAGGCAAGATAGACTATCTTTAAAGTGTCTGTAGATGCTGATGTCCGTAGCAACTTCATTATATTCGCCGTTTTACGTACGCGACCAGACAACACGTTGATTTGTTCTTTGAAGTTAAGATTTTCATTTATTATTACGCCTAGATACTTAATCTTGTCTACCCTTTGAGCTATTCCACAGTTGCAACTGTTCAGTGTCTTGCAGTTGTGTAGCCTAATATTAAGGGACTTGGGTGGGACTGATGCAGCGGTTTTGTGAAAGCAGATGTACTTAGTTTTGTTGGCATTTAGTGTCAGCAGATTATGTCTTAGCCATTGTTGTATTTCAGTCATACCTGTTTCAGCTTCACGAAACACTTTTTCCCAAGTCGATCCATGAAAGACAACGACTGTATCATCGGCGTAGCATATTATGTCTGCTTTAACACATGCGTGAATGTCATTCATGTACATTATGAAGAGCGTTGGGCCGAGCACACTTCCCTGCGGTACACCAAAATTAACCAACTGTAGTTCGCTTTTGTCGTTGCCCACTCGGACACACTGTCTTCTATCAGTCAAGTAACTTTTAAACCAATTCAAAGCTATGCCACGTATTCCAAATTGAAATTCCAGTTTTTTCAGCAAGATTGGTATTGAAACGGTGTCAAAAGCTTTCGCTAAGTCCAGAAAAGCGCCTATGCTGAACTGTTTCAAGTCAAGGTGGGATGACACAGTTGATGTTAAAAGTGTTACAGCTTCTTCAGTCGATTTCCCTCTTCTAAAACCATACTGCCTATGTGATATCAGGTTATGACTTTCTAAATATTTGACTAATCTGTTGTTAACTATCTTTTCCAGTAGTTTAGAGAATATAGACAGTAAAGAAATGGGACGGTAGCTGTCCGGGCAGTCTCTAGGACCGTGTTTATAAATAGGAGTGACAGACGCAGTTTTCCAGGCTTCGGGGAATACGCCAGATTCAAGGCTTAAATTGAAGATGTCAGTCAGTGGGGGAATGACCACGTTTCTTATTTCTTTTAACAAGTCATTAGTCATTCCATCAATGCCCGGTGCTTTATTGTTCCGCAAAGATAGGATCAGGGACTCCACTTCCATTACGTCAGTTGGTTGTAGAAAGAATGAGTCACGCAAGCCACTTCTTTTAACTTTAGTTGCTAGTGCCTTTTGACTCAGTTGAAGACTAATTAGGATCTCATTAGCCAGGTCCTGCCCCAACGTTGAAAAGTGAGCATTGCAGACATTCAAAGATTGAGTCGGACATAAACTGTTGTTTATAGTTAGCAGCTCCCTGGGTTCCTTATTAGTTTCTGTTAGGTTACAGACACTCCTTATACACCGCCACATTTGTTTAGGGTCTTTTGCATTACTCGCAAGCAGTCTGGTGTTGTAATCAGTTTTTAATTTGCGCAATAGGTTGTTGCAAAAGTTCCTGTACCGGGTGTATATTATGCGTGTGAGGGGGTCGTTTGGAGCTTTTCTGTATTTTAAATGTAATCGATCTCTGTGTGTCATGCAACGAATAAGACCGGGTGTGATCCAGGGTTTGATATTAAATTTTGAGTGACTGACCCGCAACTGACCGCTGTTTGTATGTTTATCGATTACTTTGGTTATGTGGTTACAGAAATTGTCTACATTTTCGTTCACATCTTTACTACGCAACTGTAGCAACCAGTCAGCTTTTAGAAGTTCATGTCGGATAGCCTCAGCGTCCCGTTTTGTAACAACCCGATCCAAACATTGCCCAGTGTTTTGTTTAATAGTAAGACCTAGTATGGCGATATCATGATCTGTTAGGTCAGTTTGGCAGACCACACCAATTGCATTTTTAAGTTTATTAATAAAGATGTGGTCATGACATGCCACCCCTCTTGTTGGGTGTGTGATAACAGGAAACAATCCTTGTTCTGCAGTTAGGCATAAATATTCTACAAGGTCTGAATCACATTCCGATGACAGTAAATCTATGTTTATGTCGCCTGTTAGAATTTGTGTATTTTTTTCATGTAATGTTGAATCGAGAAGACTGTGAAGGGATCGGAGGAACTTCTTTTTACAACCAGATGGCGGTCGATATATGGCATAAATTGTAATACGGTTGTCAAGATCCAGCCGCAATAAGTTTGCATCATCAACATTTGGCTCGGAGACGCGCGCACTCCACCCATCGTGAACATAAACTACAACACCAGTATTTTGGTTAATAACTTTTTTAGTATTATACGTTGTGTATAATGCCATTTGGGGTATAATCGATGTGTCATCTAGCCAACATTCAGTTAAAATTATTACATCGAAAGTAATTTTACATCTTTTGAGAGTAACAAGAAAATTATCAAAATTTTTATTAATGCTTCTGATATTGAATGTTAACACTTTAAAATTGTAATTTGATGAGATTGTGACACGACAGTACTCAGGCGCTTCTATGGTATGGCAAGTTATTCTTAATGAGTCTAACTCTTCAGTGTTGGTGTCATCAATCACTGTATGGGTAACATAGAAAATTCCAAACAAGTGTGACATAATACAGTGTAAATGTAGTAATTGCTAATGCCATACAATACAAATGTGAAATACCTGTCAAGCACATAGTGCCACTGCCTTCCAATAAAGTTATTATTATATGTATATATTTTTTGATAAGTGCGTATTTAGTTACCCGAATAAGTATTTCTAAAGTTCCAATTTTAAATTTTACAGTGCATAAAATGTGTGACAGTTTATAATGTATTTGCTTTAGTAGATTGCCAACTATTTTAGAGAAAATCTCACTCGTACTTTGTGTATATATATAAAATAATGTTATTGATGCATAAATTTCTAGGTTATTGTAATAGATTGATAGTATAAAGTATGTCTTATAAGTTGTGTATGTTGGTTTAGATAAATGAGAATGTGTTTGTATGTGTTTTCTTAATAAGCATAAATGTATAGGATTGACACTTAAAATTCTAGTGATAGTGACAACACAGTTACTTATTATATAAAATGTAAATTTTTTGTTAGTAGGAAAAGCATGTTCAATGTATCTTGATTTAATTTCCAGCAGGAGTATTAAAAACCCGAAGAAGATCTTCATGTGAGCGTATTGGTAGGGCTGGCTTACCTTCACGTTGCCTAACATAGATATTACCCTGTGTACACCAGCAGAAGGTGTAGTCCATTTCTTTGGACTTGGTTCTTGCCGCTCGAAAAAGCAATCGATTTGCTTTTGTTAGGTGCTCGTTATAGTATAACCTTTGCGGCGTACCAGAGATGTCAAGGTCTGTTGTTGTTATATTTTTTCTGGATTTTGCAGCCGTCAGTATCTGATCTCGTTTGGTACGACGGCGACGCAACAAACGCATCACCACTGGTCTTGAAAATCTGGTATTTTGTTCAGCGTTTAGAGCAGATTTGACGCGGGGGCCAACTCGGGCAACCCAGTCGATGTCCGAGTCGTTTAGTTCGACACCAACCTTGCGGGCTGCTAACAGTGCAATGTGGTATAGATTTTCATTGGCTTGCTCGGGTACGCCAGCCAATTCCAGCTCATTGCGCAGGTGTAATTGAGCTTGCCCATTCAATTCCTGCTTCAGTTCAACTACTGTAGCTTCCAGCAGCTTTAAGTCTTTATCACGGTTTTCTAGACAGTTAATTCTATTGCTGTTCGAGTCTACTGCTGTCACCAGTTCGGTAATTTTTGTCTGACAATTAACCAACGAGACCGTCGCGTCTTCAAGTTGCTTTTTAAGAGAAGAAATTTCCTGTGTTAGATGACGCACTTCCTCTATCAATTCTTTTACTTGAGAGTTCACACAACCCTCAGTCTGCATGTCTGCTTTCTTCCTTGTGGTAACATTCGAGTCTGTAGGGCGTATCGGCGTTAAACTATTGTCGCCTCCTTTTTTTAGCGCGGCACAGCAGTCCGGACATTTCCATACTTTTATCTTGTCGCTTGGCAACGTAGGTATTTTTATACATTGTGAACAGAAGCTTTTTGCACAGGTATCCACAGCACATTTAATACAAGTGTCTTTTGTATTTTTTAGGCATCCATAGCATTTCATCTTGGATTAAGCTATGTTCAGTAGTAAAGTTTAAAGAAAAATAAATAATTCCAGGTGTTTAGTTTTGTGTCAATATTAATTCCTCACAGAGGCAAATCTTAGGTAGAAAAGATAGCGCCGTCTACGGTTAACTAATCACCGATGGCTCGCCGTCGAAGTACCGTCATGCGTCACTGATCGGCACACACAGCAACGCGCACGCAGTAAGCGCTCTTATGTTCACTGGCTAACCGTGCGTTTTGCGTGTATTGTTCACAAAAACGTAAGTCATTCACTCACCAGCTGATCAGGTAGATATTAAAGTTTTATTCGTTATAACTCAGTTATAAGCCACTATTCATCACTTTTTGTTGATTTTAATATACGATTTACTTCACTACAGTGTTATTGGCAATATGTACTGTTTTATATCAATTAAAGGTAAGTTTTCAAAGGATATTTTGATTTTTCCGTTGAGAGAAAGTATGTACGTGTATCAACTGTTTCACTGCCGACCAAAGAGTTGTCTGTCAACTAAGTGGTATAAAAAAAAAAAAATAGAGGGTGAGCCTATTGCCGGATTTCGGGCACTATTGTTGACTCGAGCCATGCATCTGAGGTTGAGTCTGGGCTGTCCGATGTTAAACAGCCCTATCCCTTAGTCGCCTTATACGACACCGCATGGGAAGAGATGGGGTTTTCCAAATTCTACTCTGAGGACATTTTCTACAATGTCATTGTTATGGGTGGTTTTGTTATGACCATTAACTTAGTAGAATCAGGGCCCAGTACAACAACGCAATGTAAAATGAAATGACTCTTTCGTTCGCACTTTGACTCCTTTTGACGCCTTTTGACCGTCTTTTGACTCTTTTAGCCTCCGTTTTTTGAGCGATTATGCGTGATGTACGACACGTACCACAGGTATTTTTTTCTCCATAGTTCAACGATAATGCAGTGATATCACGGGTGATGCGGCGTTTGCCCCTGGTCTCATCACCAGTACGGCCCACTAGTGGGACTACGAGGATTATTTTTCCCCGAAGTTCCACTGTAATACAGTGTGGGGTACGGGTTTCCGGCAGAGTAGGGTAGCCTACTCTGCCGAAAACCACGACCTATAAAGATGATGATGATTTGTTAGTGTTGAATAACTTCTGAGGGCGATTGTACTTCAATTATATTATTCATAGTATTTTGTGAACGTGATTGGAATACGCAATGAGCTCTTAATCTATACTAATATTATAAAACTGAAGAGTTTGTCTGTTTGTATGTTTGCTTGTTTGTTTGAACGCAATTATCTCAGGAACTACTAGTTCAAACTGTAAAATCATTTTTCTATTCAATAGTCGGTTTACCGACGAATGTTTTAGGCTATATATCATCACGCTATTACTTAAGAGAGCGGAGTAGTGTTCACAAATGTCAACAAATCCGACAATTTTCCATTCATTATCCTTTCGTCTGTGGAGGATCCCTGTGCTAAAACCCCTGTTTTTTGAAAGTCCTGTAATGGGATCCACAGATGGGGTTAAATGACATTTTGACACTGCACAGGCGAAAGGTTATTTTATTAACGAAATACGGGCTCAAAGGTCCCTCGCTCTGATATGTAGTTATAAAATATGACACAGGCCAACTGGGGCGGGTTAACTAGTCAAATATATCCAGAATGTAAATATTTATCGGTGTGGTCGATAAGCCGATTTGAGATAGTTTGTACCAAACTATTAGGCGATCGAGCTTAGCTGGGTTTCTATTTGTTTTCAACGCGCTTATAGAGGTTTGAGGTATAATGAACCTAAGTTGGGTGACAAACAAGACCCTGGATCGTGCGGATTATCTTGCAATAATCTTAGCTTGGTGAATTTGAGCTCGTCCACCACCGCAGGACCCAGTGCTGTCTTCAAAAGACATCCAAGTAACGTGTACTGTTTAATTCTTTTATATATATATATATATATATATATATATATATATATATATATATTAATATATATATATATATATATATATATATATATATATATATATATATATATATATATATATATTTAATTCTTGTATTTATTTGGGAACATTGTTTACGAGAGATGAAAAGTATGAAAAAATGTTGAAAGGAGAGTGACAGCTGGAAATAAAGTGAATGGGGCACTACAATACTTTATGAGCAGCCGGAAAGTGTCCGAAAAGGCACGACTGCCTGTACATGCAATAAATAATAATACTTTAATAAAATTTAAAACCAAAAACTATTATTAAGTACTAAAATATATTAATAAAATACATACATAATGCCTCATAAAATTCCTTCGCTTCATCACCGACCGGTAGCGTTCTCAGAAGGTTGGCAGCATTGCCATGTTGAATGGCAATACTTATTTATTTAGCTATAAAAAAATGCTCATTTTTGATTGCGAATGTCACAGAAAGCTTAGACAAATTTGTGTGTGGTTTTATTATCTGCTGCTGAAGGCTTTTACCTGTATATCAGCTAACAGTGCCTCCACCCCACTTTGAATATACATAATAAACAATACAATTACAACTGCATGATTAATAAATGGACCGGTTTAAACTATAATTTTTGACCTTCTCCCTGTCCCTACACTTTACGTCCGAAATATGTGTCCCGAGGATACCTTTTTAATACCCACTTAAGAGTTTAAAATAAAACTACCTAACAAACCGCAGAGCTACTTGACTCTGTCATTACATTTTAATATTAAAATAGACATGAATTTTCATAAAAGCTGCTCCCACGGTCACTGGGGTAATTTATAAGAAAGAATCTGGGGTAGAAATTTAAATTTCTCTGTAGTATTAGCCGGCCCACCTCCATCGCCCATGGCATTCCTTTTAAAATATATAATTACGCCCCCAGTTTATTAGCAGAACAAAAAATTAGGACAAGCCTTTGGTCTTCACACTGGCAGCACAAAAACTCTCCAGTGAGCTCTGGCTACCCTACTCACCACCGGGAACACAACACGAGGTTATTATAGCCGTGCTATTCTGTAGGGTGGAGGTACTTCCCCAGTCGGACTGCTCAATTCGGACGGAAATACCGTCGTGTCCTACCTCCTCCTAGAGGTGAGCCTATTGCCGTCATCCGGGCACTATTGTTGACTCAAGCCGTGCATTCGAGGCTAAGTCTGGGCTGTATATATCTGTCTGATGTTAAACAGCCCCTATCCCTTAGTCACCTTGTACGACCCCAAATGAGGACCGTTTTCACAAAGTAATACATCAAACAAAATTTCAATTTTGTTTTTTTTATCGTTTCCTAGTCAATTTCTATAGCCAAACATAAATATCTTTTCGAATTTTCTGTAAACGGAACATAAGCTATTGAAAAAACACAGCAAAATACCCAAATTTTTTCAAAGTGATACATCTACATAGAACGAAATTCTTCAAAACGATACATCAAACGTACAATTTATTATATTTTCACTTGCACAAGTTAAGGGCTAAAAAATTCTTTAGTTTACTCAATGACACTGAAGATGAGGAAAATGTTATCAAAATTTGTTTTGATTAC
Source organism: Eilema griseolum (assembly GCA_963662185.1). Lineage (NCBI taxonomy): Eukaryota > Metazoa > Arthropoda > Insecta > Lepidoptera > Erebidae > Eilema > Eilema griseolum. The sequence goes on from OY759245.1 coordinate 22,570,136, forward strand.
CAACAGAATCAACCTCTTCCAAAATTAAGTGTTGGCGAGGTATTTTACTCACGTCAAGCCTGGTTATATAATTTTTGTGTAATGCAACATAAACCCAAAATGAAACAAACCAAAGAAGATATCGAGTTTTATGTTTGGTTAGAAAACCAAAGTGGCCGGGGTGCTAATGAGATAGCATCGGCACTTCAACATTATTTGAATAAACTAGAAGAAGTATGCCTTAAGGAAAAGAGAAAGAATTTAAAACTTGAACTATACTCCGATTCTTGCAGTAGTCCAAATAAAAATTTCATCATGTTGGCCATGCTGGCAAATGTCATGGCTTCTAGTAAAGTTTTTGATAAGCTGTCCCACATTTTTCCTATTCGAGGCCATAGTTTTATGCCTCCTGATAGAGTATTTGGAAGAGTTGAAAAGAACTACCGTCGACGCAAAGTCATTGTATCGCCACATGAGTATTATTCAATTTTAAATAAACATGGTCAAGTCAATGAGTGGGGCAAGGATTGGTATACCTACAATATGAAGGCTAAAGCTAAAGACATGATAAAGTCAAAACTTCCATTTAAAATAAATCAAACAAGAATAATACATTACAACAAAGTTGGCTCCCGCATTAAAAATGTTGAAGTTAGTGTCCAGAACGCATATTCTGCTGCACCAATAACGGTTGAGGTTAAGAAAAAAGGTGTTAAATCTTTCTCACGTTTGGATTGCCTTCAGTTGCCAAAAACTAACATGGTGTCTTCAAAGAAGAAAGTAGGTGTTGAAATTTACTGAAATTCTGTGACATATCTGATGATCCTGACGCTCAAGCATTTTATGCAGATGTGCTTATGGGTTGTGCTCTCGAAGATGTCAATATGCGACGTAACTACGACGATGAAGAACCTCTAATTTAAAACTGCATAACTTCAACTAAATGTACCGCGGTTACATCAAAATGAGACATCAACAGTAGATGTATCAAAGTTGAAAAAACTCGTAGTTTTTGATCTCATTATTTTAATATTTCTAATTGTATTTTCTTTATTTTCATAAGTGTAATAGTATCGCATTAAAATAAATACTCAATCAATAAACAATTTCATTCAAGATACCTTATATAAACATTGATATATAAAAAAAATCAATTATTGAAAAAAAAAGTATTTTAAGATGTATTGGTTGCGCCGAGGTAGAAGCTGTATTTCTTGACGTGGAAACACACTCTTTCTATACCCGTCTCCTCTCCCGCACTAAAAACCATAGAATAGGACTAGATAGCTTCCGTCCGCCATTTGTGATATAGACACTCAGTCTCGCTTTGAACTAGCCAGCGTGATGACGGACCGCGCTCGCGTCTCTCAAAAATGATTAATATTTGTTACATTTTACCGCTTCATAGACCTTTACCGATCGGATTGTGCCTCTCGTGTGTCCCTCAAGTGATCTAGTGATGTGGACGGCAGCTCCTGAGCAAGGAAGAGAGGATCCGTGTACCGGCTGCGATGAAAACACGTGTGTCGTGAAGGTTAGTGCATCCTCTCCTAATTTCTCGGGCTGCATTCACTGCCTGGATCGAATCCGCGGCAGCCCGGCCACCTGTCTCTTGTGTGTAAAGCGTCAATGGAACAGTTAGCTACTTCCCGCAATACAGTCCATTACCGCACGGCCATGCGCCACCATTTTTGGTCCGGATCGAGCCGGATTCTTAGCCGTAGTTCGTATTTTGTTATTATTCTAATGGGAATAAGCGCATCGCACCTAAGTGCCTGGTTATTTTAGTAGAAAACCCCGCATCCAGACATTTAGGCTTAGAATTTGTTGTCCGTTCGCCGCTGGCTCGCATTGTACCTACCTAATACATAAATAGGTTAGGTATCATATCAACACTTAATCGTAGTTCACAATTTTCGCACCGCACCTAAGTGCCTGGTTATTTTAGTAGAAAACCCCGCATCCAGACATTTAGGCTTAGATCTTAGGTATACTAGACACCCTAGTGCATAGGCACAGTGTAATACCTAACGCATTTGGCTTTGTTTTGTTTTTTTCAATTACGTTGTTCTCGGCTCGCGTCGTATTTGCCTGGTACCTGCGTGGGTAGACACGTGGTTGTACCTCATTCCAATTCATACGAAAGTATTTTAATTTGAATAGATATTACGCAATACTTAGTCCCTGAAATAATAGTTGAACCTAGACAGCGACCATCGCGTAGGTACGACCTTGTTGCTATGCGCGTTTGTTCAAGCGTGCATTCACAGTTGTAGGTACCTACCTATCTGCCGAGTGTCGCTCGCGCCGCCTCGCTGCTCTGTACCGCTAAGATTAAGTCATTTCATATTTGTTGTTTACCTCACTTTAGTTTGAGATTTAATTGTAAACATGTCCCCAAAGGTTGATAGGACCGGTAAGGTTCAATTGAAACTTTTAAACGCTAAAAAAGAAATGATTTACTCTCGCGTACAATCGATTTATGATAATGCACTTAAAACCTCTGATTTGGTCATCAGAGATTCGTTCTTGTGTTCTATAGAAAACTTAGATAGTCTACGCGCGGATTTCGAAACCTTAGTACATGACATCAACGTTTTAGAGTTGAATTTGAATCCCGATTACTCAGTGAGTTATCAGGCCTTGTCGTCGTTTGACGATTTGTATTGTCGTATCAAACGCGTCGCTAGGAGTTTGGAGAAACCGGCTGACCTACCCAACCCCACTCGCGACCGACCTAAGTTGCCACCAATTCAAATACCCGAATTTGATGGTAACATTCGCAATTGGTGTCTATTTATAGATAGTTTTGAGAATACAATAGATAAGAACGATTCGTTGACAGATCACGAAAAATTGCATTATCTCGTTGAAAAATTGACTGGTAAAGCTATAACCGTTTGCGCTGGAATTACGTTTAGTGCCGAGAATTATAATTTAATTTTAAATACTTTGAAAGCTAGGTATGAGGATAAAAGATCGGTAGCTAACGCCTATTTAGATCAGATGTTTGATTTGAAATCTATTGCGGCATGTAACGATCAAAACTTAGAGAAATTTCTAGATACTTTCGCGTCAGCTGTTCGCGCCGTAAAGAACCTAAAGATTGATGACCTCTGCGACTTCGTATTTTTGTATATGGGTTTAAGGAAATTAGATTCCGAAACCATTCGTTTGTTTGAGTCGGATCATCGCGGCAATAGAATTCCTAAGTTCGAAGACTTGGAAAGTTTTGTTCGCGAGCATATAAAAGTATTGCAGCGCTCTTCATCGAAACATGAAGGCGCGAAGATAGTTGTTGATTCTGCACGCAAAGTAGATGCGTCATCGAAGTCACTGAGGTCAACTCATACTTATGTTAGTACCGCACCAGCACGTGTACAGTCACCTGTTTGCTCTTTGTGTAGCACTCATCATTCGCAACTGTACAGGTGTCCTGGTTTTCTAAAATTGTCGCCTAGTGATCGTTATAAATTTGTTCGCGCTAATAATTTTTGTTTTAATTGTCTCGGTACTAAACACCGCGTTGTTTTATGTAATAGTAGAAATAGTTGTCGCAAATGTCAAGCGAGACACCACACTTTGCTTCATTTTGAGAATAGTAATGCCGCATCCAAGGTGAGCACAGTTGGTTCGTCGAGCGGTGACGCGAGGCAGCCTGCGCCGCAGCCGCAGCCCGAGCTCGCACGCGCTCCGGCCTGCCCGGGGACCGCTACGAATGACGTCACCTTGTGTTCGTTCTCCGCTAGTGCTGCCCTCACTACGGTTTGTCTTGCGACCGCTCGCGTGGTTATTGTTGATGCATTAGGTAAACCGCACATTGTTCGAGCGCTATTAGATGGCGCTTCGCAAAGTAATTTTATTACTCAAGATTGTTGTCAACGTCTTGGTTTCAATGTTGATAGGCGTTCAACCTACTCAGTGGTGACGGGTTTTGGAGGTTTACGGTCAGCTGTTCATGGCACAGTTAAAACGAGGTTTGGATCTCGTTTTAATAATAAAATTTGGTTTGACATGGATTCGTTCGTTACGGATAAAATAACTGAACAGTTGCCTACCGTCCCAGTTGACACGTCTTTATTAACGAAATTTAAAGACTTACCTTTAGCTGATGAGACTTACGCTGTTCCTGGAGTCGTCGATATATTGATCGGCGCTTCAATTCTCCCGCACCTCCAGTTATCACGTAAGGTTCAAGGGGGTCCGACGTACCCCGCTCCGCACGCCCTGGAAACAGTTCTGGGTTTTGTTATAATTGGTTCTGCACCCGCTTCTATGGATAGTTTTAGTCACTCGACTGCCTCGTTCTGTTGCACCGTCGAGCCGCCACTGGAGTCTACCATCCGCAAGTTTTCACTCGGTGGCTCCCGTGTATCCGCTGAAAAACGCTTTCTTTGTTTGGAACGAAAGATGCAGGCGTCCCCAAAGTCGAAGCGGGCCTATGATGAGGTTGTTAACGAATATTTAGATAAAGGTTACATCTCACCTGCGCCTGCGGACACTGGCGGGACCCAGCCTTCGTACATTATCCCGCACCGCGGAGTTATTAGAGAAGATAAGCTTACTACTAAAACTCCGCGTAGTTTTGGATGGCAGTGCTAAGACTAGCACTTCCGTGTCGCTTAATGACATAATTGTAAATTTTCGCATTAATATTAGTAATTTTTAGCTTTTAGGACTCAACAGTCGCTTTGTGTTGGGCCCACTCTTCGCCCCATCGTTGGGACACATTCGTCGCTAATAGAGTGGCAAAAATTCAATCTGAATTGGCGCCACATAATCTCTTTCACGTTGCTGGCACCGACAACCCAGCCGATTGTCTCTCTCGTGGATTGCTTCCTTCGCAAATTTTAGATCACCCGTTATGGTTTAGTGGACCGTCCTGGATTCATGCCGCGTTAGATAAGTGGCCAGTTAGTCAATTCAATCCCACTACGGTTTCCGAACCACCCGAGGAGAAGAAGCACTCGCTTGTTGTATCGGTCCCACGTGAAGAGACCCTTATTTTGTTGTTGGCTAATCGCGTCTCGTCTTGGTCGAGACTGTTGCGTTGTGTTGTTTGTTCGCCTCTGCCCTCTGCCTAGCCAGCAGTAGGCACGAGCTCCAATCTAGGTTTATATTTTAGTTGTTATTTCCCAAACCTAGATTTAGATTAGACTTTATATTTGTTTCGCATTTGTCGTTTCGAAGGTAACCCTTCAAGCCGGGGGGAATGGTTGCGCCGAGGTAGAAGCTGTATTTCTTGACGTGGAAACACACTCTTTCTATACCCGTCTCCTCTCCCGCACTAAAAACCATAGAATAGGACTAGATAGCTTCCGTCCGCCATTTGTGATATAGACACTCAGTCTCGCTTTGAACTAGCCAGCGTGATGACGGACCGCGCTCGCGTCTCTCAAAAATGATTAATATTTGTTACATTTTACCGCTTCATAGACCTTTACCGATCGGATTGTGCCTCTCGTGTGTCCCTCAAGTGATCTAGTGATGTGGACGGCAGCTCCTGAGCAAGGAAGAGAGGATCCGTGTACCGGCTGCGATGAAAACACGTGTGTCGTGAAGGTTAGTGCATCCTCTCCTAATTTCTCGGGCTGCATTCACTGCCTGGATCGAATCCGCGGCAGCCCGGCCACCTGTCTCTTGTGTGTAAAGCGTCAATGGAACAGTTAGCTACTTCCCGCAATACAGTCCATTACCGCACGGCCATGCGCCACCATGTATCGTTTTGTAAAAACGCTCCTCAAATGGGAAGAGATGGGGTGATCCAAATTCTACTCTGCCGCGAACGCGCCGAAATATCGCAAACTCAAAACAATACAACATGGTAAATATCCCGATTACCTTGATAATAATGTGAGTGACCATGATAGTTTAAATATCTATTTTTTTAATTACAGGAAAATATCTTTAGGCTAGGCGGTTAATTAAACGGTTAATTAAGCGGTTAATTAAGTTAGTTAACTGCAACATAGATATAATATGTAGATTATAAATCAATTTATCGGCCTTATGGGCTCTGTAGTATAAGGAGTTTGATAAAGAATCCCTATTAGTGTATATCGACCCGTGCTATTGTCAATTTGTCACAGGCTTCTGCACATAATGCTCATCCTTCATCACTGAGTGAAATTTATACTGAAAAAAAAAATAAAAGGTCATATTATAGTATGTTAGCAGTAATTCTCGGAAGGTATTATCAGGATACCTACCTATATAATCATGATATTACATACATACTTACATAAACTCACGCCTATATCCTCGAAGGGGTAGGCAGAGGTGCTATGTGCACCCACATTGCACCAGTTTACGTTTAGGTTTCAAGGCGGCGAGCCTATTGCCATTAACTGGGCACTTATAAACCTGCGATAAATACACACATAACTTCGAAAAGCATCGAAAAGTCATTGATGTGTGCCATGGTAAAACCTGGGATCGAACCCGAGACCTCGTCTCAGCAGTCCATTACCCATACCACTAGGCTACAACGGTACCCGCGGTATGATAATACCTACCTAACTATTATCATAATTATATAAAAATACCGTCGTGTTATAACACGACGGTATTTCCGTCTATTTGAAGTCCGACTGGGGGAGTACCTCCGCGCTACAAAATACCGCGGCCATGATAAACTCGTGTTATGTTCCCGGTGATGAGTAGGGTAGCCAGAGCTCACTGGAGAGTTGTTGTGCTGTTAGTAGGGAAACCAGAGACTTGTCCTGCTTTGTCTTCTACACTGACGGCACAGAAACTCTCAGTGCTTACAGGGTCGGCAGCGCGAGTGTGACTCCTCTGATGTTGCATACGTCCATAGGCCACGGTAACCACTTTTCATCAGGTGTGCCATGTGCTTGTTTGCCACATAAGTGGTTTAAAAAGATAGGTATTATCCGTCTGGTGGTGGGGAAAGAATATAAATATCACCATCCATCTTATCCAAAAAGTGTCATAAGATAACTGCTAGAGAAGGAAAATTCGAAATAAAATACTGTACCAACCCGTCTGGCCAGGCAGCGTGGAAACAGTAGACTAAAGTCTCCTAACACTGGGAGAGGCCTATATCCAGCAGTCGACTGTGATAGGTTATTTGATTGATTGTTTATCAGGGACGCATCTACACGACCAATAAACAGAGTAAATACCTACATAATGTGAAAAATAACAGGAAGGTTTAGTTAATGGACAAGCAAAGTCGTGATTATGTTGGTATTCAACGAATGTCATACCATTAATACTGCAAAAAATGCCATTAAATTGTATCCTTTATGTTTATAGACTTAAAGTTTAAAATTACATACCTACATATATTCACACCTTTATTGCAGGTATCTTGTTGTAAATAGAGGTTGCCATACGAAACACACTGCGATATTACAACTGGGTTTTACTTGGCACGACTTTTAAGTTACTCTCACGCTTTTATTATATAAAAGATATTTACCCTTGTAGTTTTAAGGTAGTAAATTTTCCATAACGTTAAGGGCTTTCACATCTTATATCGGGCGGTGAACACCATAAATCATTTTCTTCATAACTAGGAGGTACTTGTACACAAACTAATAATTAACTAGAATTTCAACAGTGAAAACGAGTTGAAAATTATTTTCGCGATAGTGAGAAAAATTAATTAGTTTTCCTTTCCATCTAGCATAGAGCATGGACTAAAAGAATGAGGTTTCTTTTTTTCGGAATGTAGAAAATGGGGAATTGAAAGTTTTACAGAGAAAACACAAGTTATATTTGAGTGAAAATTTGTTTATTAAACTGGTTTAATAAACAAACCAGTTGAAATTATCTATTTAAATATTAAGTTGCATGAAATGAGCTATTAATTTAATAGTACTTTTGAACACGATTTTTTTTGTATCGAAAGTTTTTTTAAGAACAAAGCAACTCAACCAATAAAATTTAAAAAAAGCTATAACTCACTTGTGAATTATAATTATATTCAGTTTATTATAGGTGCTATTTCGTGCCTAATTATTGCGGTGAAATTAAGTGTATTGAATTTGTTTTTAAAGATAAAAAACTGAAATCTTAAGGACGCTTGTGACGCGGTAGCCTAGTGGTATGGGTAATGGACTGCTGAGACAATGTCTCGGGTTCGATCCCAGGTTTACCATGGCATACACCAATGACTTTTCGAAGTTATTTATCGTTATATATTTATCGCAGGTTTATAATTGCCCGGTTAATGGCAATAGGTTCGCCACCTATTACATTGGGACCTAAACATAAACTGGCGAAATGTGGGTGCCAGCACCTCTGCCTACCACTTCGGGTATAAAGGCGTGAGTTTATGAGAGAGTTTGTTACTTTTGTAGCTAACAGTACCAATTATTCTATTCATAACATTGGTAGCTATTTTCAACGTCTAAAATCTTTGCTTCTATAAATAAATTCGTTTATTCTTAGATATAAATAACAAAGTACCTAGCGTAAAGTAATCCTACCCGCACCAACAAGTCAACTAACTCCTTGTGTAAGCAATTTAGATTTACTTTAAAACTTTAACATTCAATGATATAGGTACAGTCAGCCTCCGATCGAACTTAGCAAACAAAATACTCAAAATAATCTTTTATTTTTACGTGCGCAAAATCCCTACGGATACCTCCCCACCGGAGTCGGTGGAAGAGGTTATGTCGGACTCGAACCGACAAAAGCGCATGACGCCTGTGGGTCGTTTTTGGCTGCCGAAGGTGAGGTTAACAGGTATATCCCTCGCATTAAGGCCGACCCAGGGCCGTCTCTCTCGAACTGACTCTCCTCGGGTACCTTAATGATGATGATGAAATATATTAAAAAGTAACTAATTTGACTGGTCAGTCAAATACTTTCAACAACATTCTTCAACCAATATATCCATTGTATGTACCTAATATTTCATCACACTTTATATAGGTAGGTTCCTTTTTTAAATATACAATTTTTGTATACTTGCAAGTAATTGCTGTATTTGCATATCCTATCTACTCCATTTTGAAGTTGACACGCACGAACACAAAATGGCGTCTAACAGTCTTATTATTAGTTGAAACAAGGTCGAAACGCATAGAAATTGTCTAATTCAGTTTCGTTACAAGGATAAACAATGGTTAACTTTGTGAAATCACGTTCTGAGGTTTAAATTTTCATTGTTCATGTGAAAAGCACCCATGTTATCTTATCACAAGTTTTAAATACGGCACCAAAATATAAGCTAGTAGTGTAATATATAAGCGTAGTCAACATTGTTGGAAATAATTATTAAGCAGTGTCGTGGTGGTTAAAAACATATTTGTATTTATCCTAGTTGTGTATTTAATACCGCCTCTGTGACGAGGCGGTAGTCAATGCGACTGCTACGTAGGAATCGATTCCCGTTTAGTGCAAATATTCATATGTATGAATATGTCTATTTGAATTGATCTGATTCTCCTAAAATTAGACAGAACAAGTCTAAGAACAGTAATATGGACAATAACGGACCACTGCCTCCTCCACAAGCTCCACACTATCGGTGTTACGGACAGTCCCCTTTGTAGGGGGTGTTTTGTTGCCGGGGAAACGGCCGCCCATGTAATACTGGAATGCGAGGCAGTAGCCCCCCAACGATGACAAATCCTCGACACAGTGAGGTCGCTCTGCGAAGCCTGTGAAGCTCCCAGTAAGCTTCTGCGCTTCTGGGCGGAGCTAGGCTGGCTACTCTAGCCAGTACTCTAAACTCACAATGTCCCAAAAGGAGGCTAAGTGCGGACAAAGGAGTCCCTTTCCATGCCATTCCATTCCATTGATCTAGATTTCGTATGGCAACCGGGATTGACGGCTTTACGTGCTCTTTGTAGCATGACCAGACCAATACTAATATCCATATTCATCATAACATAACATAAACTCACGGCTATATTCCCGAAGGGGTAGGCAGAGGTGCTAGCACCCACATTTTGCCAGTTTGTTTCACCCAATGTAATAGGTGGCGAGCCTATTGCCATTAACCGGGCACTTATAAACCTGCGATAAATACACACATAACTTCGAAAAGCACCGAAAAGTCATTGGGATCGAACCCGAGACCTCGTCTCAGCAGTCCATTACCCATACCACTAGGCTACCGCGGTATATTATCAATATTCATATTATTATATATATTATCCATATCATATCCATATTCATTCATACAAATATTTGGATTGAACGGGGATCAAACCCGCACCTCCTGTTTAGCAGACACGTTCACTACCACCACGTCACAGAGGCTGTATTATAAATATTCAAGAATAAGCGGGGCGTGAAAAAGCATATGATAAGGCCGTCAAGCTGAGTGTCACCATTGTCACACGGTATGTGTAAGTAATGGTGACCCTCTTTTCTGGGACTTTGCCTTCAGCTTACCATCAGGCAAGGCGAAGTCCAATTGACGTGTCCTATATAAAAAAAAAAAAAAAAAAATAACCCAATAACGCTCTTCTTAAGTGTTAAAAAGCTTGTGTCTATCAACAATACACCCACGTCTGTTTACCTGTCATGGCCGCCCAGGAGAACGAATGTTATATTTAAATGGGTAAAGCTGCGATGTGTTGTATCCTGACAGACGAAGAAGTATATATCTATCTATACTCTATGCTATTATACAATTGGGTATTTCCCGGTAGTTAAAATAAATTATTTAACTAAGCGCAGGAGTACACGGCGGTATTTCCGCCCAATTGAGCAGTCCGACTGGGGAAGTACCCTCCGCCCTACAGAATACCGCGGTTATAATAACTTCGTGTTGTATTCCCAGCGGTGAGTAGGGTAGCCAGAGCTCATTGGAGAATATGTGCTGTCAGTGGGATGACTAAAGGCTTGTCCTGCTTTGTCCTCTACACTGACGGCACAGAAACTGTGTGCTTACAGGGTCGGCAGCGCGAGTGTGGCTTCTGTGGTGTTACACACGTACATAGGCCACGGTAACCACTTTCCGTCAGGTGGGCCGTGAGTTTGTCTGCCACCTAAGTGGTATAAAAAAATATGGTAAAAGAGCGGTAAAAGTTGCGTTATTGTATATTTTTGTAATTATTCACCTAACCTAAAAAATATTTTGATTTTCGTCTGGGTTCACCAATAATAAAAAAAATAGTAATTAAGAGTCTGTATATTGGAGGAAAGTTCAGCTTGGGCAGTATTGTATTAATGATACTGAACATAAAATTACTATTTCAGGCATTCTTGTCTGTTTGTCCTTTTGTCTGCAATGAACGCAAATACTATTGAACAGATTTCGACTGCAATTGGTTGAGTAAATACTATTTTGTTGTTCAGAATAAATTTTATATTTAAATGCATTTCAATTTGCAATTACATCGCTTATTATAATGGGAAAAATGTCAGTAACAACGGCGTGGTTCCCGGCAGAGTAGAATTTGGACCTCTCCATCACGTCCCATGCGCCCAACAATAGTGCCCGGAAAACGGCAAAAGGCTAACCCTTTATTACGTGGGACCGAATACAATGATTGGTGAAATGTGGGTGTTAATTCATCTCTGTCTAAACCTTGCGGGGATAATGGCGTGATTATATGTATGTACATATAATCACGCCTTTATCCCCGGAGGGTTATGCAACCAACTTTGTGTTTTACATAAATATGTAAAACGTAAAGTTTGATGAAGTAGTGTTCTCTTAGCTAGGATGCAAAGCAGCCTGTGATAAGGATAAACAGTGCCCTCATCCCAGGTAGGTTGAGTGGAACCGGAGATTGAGCAAAAATCTCGTTGATCGACATCCGCTCGGGAAGATTCACGGGCAGATGACTAGTACCTACTATTATTTAATAGTAAAATGGTCGTAACTATACGCCCTACCACATACTACTATCACAGTATTAACTCATAACTCATAACTCATTTATTGGTAAAAAATATTACACGTCACATAATACATATCATCACATACTTTTAGTTGATTATACAGGATCGATCATACTTTACATTCAATCAACTAGCCCATCACAGTCCACTGCTGGACTAGGCCTCTCCCAATGTTGGGAGGCTTTGGCCTACTGTTTCCACGCTGGCCAGACGGGTTGGTACAGGGTTTTATTTCGAGTTTTCCTTCTCTCGCAGTGATATGGTTTGCGTATGTTTCCATTAGTCGCCTCTTACGACACCCTTCGGATGAGATGGGGTGGTGATACTTGTATTCTTTCTCCGTCACCACACGGAAACACCAATACCATACTTTACATTACAACAAAAAAAAATTTAAAAAAAAATGTCAGGTAAACACTAACAGTAGGTAGTGTCTACAAGTAAAGTCTTTACATTTAAAATTGCCAGGTTTCGAGTCACAGAAATTAAAATACAAAACATATCTAAATAAAATAAAAACATTACAATATTAATATATTATTACTGTTCTACTGCCTAGGGCCTGTCCATTAGTGAGGCTCAACAGGAGGGGAGGAGAAGGGGTTTGGAAAAATCACAAAGTATCACCAGTGTGGTAGAAGAGGAATAAATAAATAAATATTCCACCACATTCTTCACAACACTATTTAGACCCATGGTAATCATAGATTAACTAGCTTGTCTTATGGAATCTAGAATGCGGATAATCATACTTAGATACATACATAGAAACACCCAGACCAATGCAAATACACACATCAATAAAGTCTAGGGAACAAGGACATTTCTAGTTTTTATTTAAAAACCCTTTCTTGTAATAGTGAGTGTTTTATATCAATAGAAGGGTATTTTTATACCGTTTTCAATTTTAATTTTAATAAAAACATTTTCATACCAATTTTTTTTTTTTTTAAGAAAGAATTGAATAGTGCCAATATTGAGTATTACAACCTTCTATGATTAGGCACAAAAATAACGAGGTTGTAAGAAATACAGTAATTAACCGTACTTTAAACGTTTTTAATAATCTGTAGGACCTCCTAAAGCATTAACAACAGCTCGACAACGGCGTGGCATACTTAGTATGAGATTGTCAATCATCGTCTGTGGAATATGGCTCCATACACTGCGAAGGTGTAAAAAAAGTTGTTCTTCAGTGTTCAGATTTTCCAAAGAATCACTGAAAGCTCTTCTCCCAAGCAAATCCCAGGCATGCTCTATGGGATTGAGGTCGGCAGACTGAGCAGGCCATTCCAACGTCGTCCTATTGTGCTCGCTTAACGCATTGACCACTACCCTCGCGGTGTGTGACCGTGCATTATCTTGCATGAACATAAAATCTTGACCGAACTGCTGTCGATAAGGGATTACCATGGGGTGTATAACCTCCTGAATGTATTGGTTTGCATTCAAATTGCCCCGTATCCAAACGAGGTCGGTCCTTCCACCAAGGCGAATTCCAGCCCATACCATGATTGTTCCACCTTGGTAAGGATGAACTTCTTGCGGATTCTGGAGACGACTCCGACGTCCAGGAACTCGCAATATACGCACTCTTCTCGAATCAGGATGAAAACCGAAGCAAGATTCGTCGGAAAACAGAACCCGTGCCCATTGATGGTCGGTCCACTGTAAATGTGCGTTAGCCCACAATAAGCGACGACCTCGATTTCCACGTCGAAGAGCTGGAACCCTAAGCGGTCTGCGAGCATAAAGATTGGCTTCGTGTAGTCTTCTTCTGACAGTTTAATCGCTAATAACCACTTGATGCTGAGACTGGAGGCCTGCGACCAACTGACGAGCAGTAATCGTGGGTTGCTGCCTTGCGGAATTTTGCAAGAAACGATCTTGTCGCGGGGTAGTAACCCTATTTCGTCCCCTGTGACGTTCGGCAACATCCCCTGTAGACCTGTAGCGTGCCCATAATCTGCAAATTACGCTTGGTTGGGTGTTGACAGCATCCGCTACGTCGCGTTGAGTTCGTCCAGCTTTCAGCATACCAACAGCCCTTAACATCTCTTCGCGACTCAAATGACGACGTGACATGATGACTACAGTCACAAAAATGCACAAACCATACGTAAAAGACGTATTATTGATAATAAACGTTATTTACAATCAAAAAAAATTATTTTTATTTTGCCTCAGAGAAACTGCACAATCAAACACTTTTAAAAGTTTTCCCTCCATATTCGAAAATCATTACTTATTTAAATTTATTTTTAAATTTCGAACAACTCTGTAATCTACTTTATTCTATTTTTATGTATTTGCTGCCAGTTATTTGCAAAACAAGATTTACACGAAAAAAAATAATTGGGGTCATCTTGTTCCCTAGACTTTGTTGAGGTGTTTATATATATTCATGTATACTTAGTCTGGCCATAAATACTGTTACAATTAAAATAAGAAAGATATTACATTTGAATTTGGAATCTGTCATTTTTATACGATTGTTCATTGTGTTTTCTAATTTTGGCGCCAATACATTGTACAATATTTTGCTATATTAAAATGGAGTGGAGTGATAAAGAAAACCGAATCGCTGTGATTGCATTACACAAAGTTGGTATGGAGCCGAATGTAATTCTTAAAACTCTCCATACGCTTGGTATTAGTCAAATGTTTATGTACCGGGCTATTAATAGGTACAATGAGACCTCCTCTGTTTGTGACAGAAAAAGATCTGGCCGTCCACGTAGTGTTCGTACGAAAAAGGTGGTCAAAGCAGTAAGGGAAAGAATTCGAAGAAATCCTGTCCGAAAGCAAAAGATTTTATCTTGGGAGATGAAGATAGCACCCAGAACCATGTTGCGCATTTTAAAAGATGACTTAGGACTTGCAGCCTATAAGAGATGCACTGGTCATTTCTTAACTGATAATTTAAAAAGAATAGGGTGGTAATATCGAAGCAACTACTGAAGCGGTACGCAAAGGGAGGTCACAGAAAAATTTTGTTTACGGATGAGAAAATCTTTACAATTGAGCAACATTTTAACAAACAAAATGACCGTATTTATGCTCAAACCTCTAAGGAAGCTTCCCAATTAGTCGACAGAGTGCAACGTGGGCATTATCCGACTTCAGTGATGGTTTGGTGGGGTGTTAGCTATGAAGGAGTGACTGAGCCATATTTTTGTGAAAAAGGTATCAAAACATCGGCACAAGTGTATCAAGATACCATTCTTGAGAAGGCAGTTAAACACCTTAACAACACCATGTTCAATAACCAAGTATGGTCCTTCCAACAAGACTCAGCGCCGGGTCATAAAGCTCGGTCCACGCAGTCTTGGTTGGAAGTGAACGTTTCGGACTTCATCAGAACTGAAGACTGGCCGTCGTCTAGTCCCGATCTTAATTCGCTGGATTATGATTTATGGTCAGTTTTAGAGAGTATGGCTTGCTCTAAATGCCATGATAATTTGGAGTCCCTAAAACAATCCATACGATTGGCAGAGAAGAATTTCCCCATGGAAAGAGTGCGTGCTTCTATTGATAACTGGCCTCAACGTTTAAAGGACTGTGTTGCAGCCAATGGAGATCACTTCGAATAAGCTTTTTATATTTTAAATTGTTTTATATTTATGTATTAAACTAACACACTGTTAAAGTAATAAATATTATTTGCAATAAAAAAAATGTTTTTTCTTCGTAACAATATTTATGGCTAGACTAGGTACATATATTTGCACTGAGCGGGAATCGAAAATGTGCCTCCTGCGTAGCAGTCGAACAATTTATCGCTACGCAGTGGTATGAGCATTCTCTCTGTAAGGGCAAGATCACGGGTTGGAATCCCGCTGGAACTGATGCGAAAAATCTTATTCGATCATATCCACTTTTCTGTATTTAGGACATGCCAATTTGACTTCACTGCTTATCAAACCCGTTATATATCTTATATGTATTTTTAGGGTTCCGTAATTCAAGAGGAAAAAACGGAATCCATGGCTCATCTGATCGAAAGTGGGTACCATGGCCTATGGACGTGTTCACAACCAAGCGAGTCACACTCGCGCTGCCAACCCTGTAAGCACAGAGAGTTTCGGTGCCGTCAGTGTAAAAACAAAGCAGGACAAGCTTTTGGTCTTCCCACTGACGACACAAAAATTCTCCAGTGAACTCGAAACTCGAAACTCTAGCTACCCTATTTTACGCCGGTTAATACAACACGAGGTTATTATGGCCGCGGTATTCTGTAGGGCGAAGGTACTTTCCCAGACAGACTGCTCAATTGGACGGAAATACCATCGTGTCCTACCTCTGTTTGCATGCCAATACCATTTTCTCAGGAATGCGTGGTGGAATCAATTACTTAAAATTTAAACTACATACTCAAGTCTCTAACGACTTAAAACTACAAAAATCTAAGTTCTAAGTCAACGCTATCAAAATATATCGCGGTTTATGTAGCATAAGTTCAACCCGGGATCCAATTGCACGGAACCCTTGTGGCGTGAGTCCGACTCGCACTTGGCCGGTTTTATTGTTATGTTAGCTTACTATAATATCTTAGTGATAGGACCGCGTGGTTCCCGCCAGAGTAGAATTTGGACTACCCCATCTCTTCCGTAAGAGTATCTTATCTTCTGTATCTTCTATAGAGTATTAGTCTTCTCCTTTATAGAGTAATAGTATGTTTAATAAAATAATACTAATAATAATAGTGATATTTCAGTTTAAACTACTACAAGTAATTTAAAATATGACGTGATTCTGAATTTCTGCGACACCTCGTAAGACAGCTACGTTTAATGGTTTCTATTTCAAATTTTAGTGTTGTGCCTGTATTATCTTTGGTTGTTACGTTTTTGGTCAGCGATGCCGGAATGTAACATTTGTAACATTCTTTTAACTTTTTATGTTACTCAACATAAAATGTTGCTTAAATGTTACTTTTGCCATACGCATACTAGAGCCAACGAATTATTATTGTTTTTTATCGCGACGATGAAAGCAAAAGTAGCCCAAAAAGTGAATAAATAATAATTATTACTACCCGTTATAGGTTTTCAGTAACCCTGACATATATCCTAATCCATTAAGATATAGAAAATATTTAATCGGTTCAGGCGGGGTTCGGGGTAGATGGCTCCCACTGTCGCCGTAAGACGGATATATGTATACAAGAATTTGAATGGTTTCGGGCGAAGGTTCTGTAGCTTAGTGGTCAGAGTGTCCTCCTGTGAGGGAACGATCGCGAACCGATTCAATTTTTTTCTATATCTTAATAGAATGGATTGTAAGCATACTAATTAAAATTTAATTCAATATATAATTTTTTTTTTTTTTATATAGGACACGTCAATTGGACTTCGCCTTGCCTGATGGTAAGCTGAAGGCAAAGTCCCAGAAAAGAGGGTCACCATTACTTACACATATCGTGTGACAATGGTGACACTCAGCTTGACGGCCTCATCTTATGCTTTTTCACGCCCCGCTTAAAGGACCCGGGACTGTAGGAAGAAGGAAACACGTGAGCTGGTAATGAATTCCAGGCCTTAATGGTGCGACAGAGGAAAGAGTCTCCGAACCGCTTGGTTCTTGATCGGATGTTTTGCACCGTGTGCGGATGACATCTAAGACCTGCACGTGTTGTCTTGTGTAGGAAAGGGGAGGGTGGGACTAATTGGAAGAGCTCATCAGAACACTCACCATGGTACAGACGGTAAAATACGAAATGTTACTATCGCAGTGTGAATTCATAAATATACAACGGCTCGGGACTTTTCGCGATAAAATCCTGCAACGCTGCAACGCATCCGAAACGTCGTCGGAAATATCAAGTTCCATTATTTAATCGCATGAAATTCCAAACCGTTTATAATAGTTATGAATATAAGAAATATTAAAACGATTAATCGTATGATACCTGAATCGATAATTGTGACAATCGATTTGAATCACCCCAACCCTAGACTCCAACTGTCATAGCAGGCCTTTTATTTTGTGATTGCTACATGTTGAAATAGTCTGAGCTGTTACAAATGGACTCTGAGAATTAAATCCCAAGTACCTATTGTTCTACGGTTAAAAGGATTTACCAGTACTATAAGTGGTTTTTGTAGTTTGTACCTACGAATATTGTTAGGATTAAAGTTGGCGTAAGGCTCTTTATATTTCGACTCCGTTTTGTCTGTATTTTGCAGATTGTTTTACTAAGCATATATCAGGTTGATCTTTATAAACAAAGGAAAAATAATGATGATGGAAAAATATTTTTTTCGAGGAGGTAGGATACGACGGTATTTGAAAGTACCTCCGCCCTATAGAAAACCGCGGAAATAATAACCTTGTGTTGCGCTACCGGCGGTGAGTAGGGTAGCCAGAGCTCACTAGGCAATTTCTGTGCTGTCAGTCGGAAGACCAAAAGCTTGTCCTTCTTATTGTTTTACATTGACGGCACAGAAACTCTCTGTGCTTACAGGGTTGGCAGCGTGAGTGTGACTACCTTGGTTTTGCACACGTCCATAGGCCACGGTAACCACTTTCCATCAGGTGGGTCGTGTGCTTATCTGCCACCTAAGTGGTATAAATAAAAATGATATTCCATCAAACTCCGCACACATTCCATCAAAATATGGTAAATATAATTGTGTACCTTTTAGTTGAAAATTAATGAGTACAACACTGGTAGCCATTCATTAATGTGTTGTCTGTAAGCTGGTTCTCCTCGGGTGTAGAGACCACGGAGTCCTCAACTCGTCCCCGGAAACGGGGAGGCACGCAATGCAATGCTGCTTATCCCAGGGTGACAGGGGCTCTACCCGTCACCCTCCGGCCTACGCTCATGGTGGCGGAAATCATTCTGCGACCTCCTACGTTCGAGTTGCCTCAGTATGAGGGCAGTGCGGTTCTCGATCCTTCTTCGCTCTCGCGCAGCGAACCATCGTCACGAGCAAGTATAAAAGTGAGAGAGCTACGAGCGAGTAAAAATATAATCTGTCGCTTTTGTTGATTTTACGTAATTATTCGAAGTAAAATTCTTTGATGTGAAATATAGAATATATTATTAATTGAAATAAACCCTCCGGCCGTATTCGTAACTGTGATTCTTAACGAATTGCGAATCAAGTTATTTTACCAGTTGTGAACTAAGAAAACCTTTTCCTTGTCTACACTAGGTTTGGTTGAACGCGCTAATCTCATAAAATATTGGTTCGAATTGCATTTCTTTTTATTGAATAATCCGTTTATATCCTTTTTAATAATGTCATAAAAATAAGAAGTTGAAATTTAATTACCACTTCAATACATTATTTTTCCACCTGATTTGAATTGACCGTAAAGCGGTGGACACCGTTACAAACCTATTATTACATAAGTTTGTGTGTATGTGGACTATGTGGTTACCATGGCACCGTCGTAATATACCTCACGGCATATATTGGACCTAAAATGTGCTCAACACACGCAGTACACGTTTCTTGGGTGTCTTTTGTGTTGCCGGCCGGGGTGCGAGGTATATCTCTCAGATAATATCACGTCCGCCAACCTGCTGCCCACACAGTCGGCGGGCGTTTTAGTTCGTTCAAGTCCGACATAACCTCTCCTACCGGCTCCGGTGGTGGGGGTATCCGTGGGAATTTTACGCCGCGTGGTTCCCGGCAGAGTAGAATTTGGGCCACCCCATCTCTTCCCATGCGGTGTCGTACAAGGCGACTAAGGGATAGGGCTGTTTAACATCAGACAAATATATACAGCCCTGACTCAGCCTTAGATGCGGGGCTCGAGTCAACTATAGTGTCCGATATATAGTCTTACCACCTATTACGTGGGACCGAACACAGTTATTGGTGAAATGTGGGTGTTAATTCACCTCTGCCTAACCCTCCGGGGATAAAGGCGTGATTTTATGTATGTATGTATGTATTAAAAAAAAGGGGTATCTTTTGTGGTTTGATCGTCGCTCGGTTCAAATATTTGTATTCATGAATATTCCTATTTGTATTTGTCTGGCTCTCAATTCTACTATAGAAAAACCTGTCATATACTGTATAAAGTGATATTAAATTTTAGACTTATTTCTATTGAATTCAAGTTCAAAATTAAATGAAAAGAGTTTCATTACACTTTTTCATTCGCTCTATAAAAAAAACCTTTTTATTTTGGACTATAAGAACATTTAAAGTCTATAATAAATGGATTTTTTTGCAGTGTCTGTGGTGAGAGTGGTTTTGCTTTAACAGAATCGAGGTCGAGGCCCTGGTCGTGCCTCGATAAGCACGCCGTTCTCCGGGCACTATTGTTGACTCAAGCCATGCGCCTGAGGCTGAATCCGGGCTGTATATATCTGTCTGATGTTAAACAGCCCTATCCTTTAGTCGCCACGTACGACACCGCATGGGAAGATATGGGGTGGTCCAAATTCTACTCTGCATGGAACATTTTATTAGCGTGATTTTATTTGATCTATACTTAAAAGTTAATTTGCTTCGAATATTTTTATATCTATATTAAAAAGCAATATGAAGTAGGTATACATTCTATGTCCCGATACACTCAATCTTATATCTCGATTTGTCTGAAGACAGATTGTATAAACCTATTGACAGATTTGACAGATCGAGATCGAAATCAGAGATTTGGAGTACTAATTTGTAATAAGTTCTCGTCATAATACAAAATAAACTCCTGTCGTGTCATGGGGCCGTTGGTGTACAACAAGTTGCCGCCTAGCGTAACCTCCACTACAGGGATTGGGTCCTTTAAGCGACGGTTAAAGCGATGGCTTATTGAGCAAGCATTCTACTCATTTGATGAACTTGTGTCTATGGACAGCACTGTAAATAAATAGCAATAAAAATCTGTTGACATTGCAATGTTTTATTTTGTTTTTGTTTTATATTTTAAGTTTCTGTGACTCGAAACCTGACATTATTAAATGTGAAGACTAAAAAATTAATTTTAGACACTACTGTTTACCTGACATTTTGATTTTTATTTTTTTGTTGTAATGTAAATTATGGTCTATAATAATATAATATAGGTAATAATCAAATAAAAATATGTGCTGATATGTATTATGTGATGTGTAATATTTTTTACGAATAAATGAGTTATGAGTTATGACTTTATGAGTTAAAACGAATTTTATAATAACAAATATGGCGTCAACGCAACGCTTAAGCTTCATAACATTTGCCCGCGAACACGTATTCGATTTACAAAAGTTTGTTCGGCGAGGGAGAAATATTACCCGCGCTTTATTACAAAGCGTTCAGTAAATAAACGGATTTTATAAAATAATGGTTCAAGCCCGCGGATCCGCGCACGTGGTTTTTGATAAAAGCGTTTTTTTTTGCTAAAACTCCGGGTGTACTCGACCAAAATTGAAATCAAACATACGCTATAAGTACTTTAGTTCTGATTAAAGCCATTCTAGTACAGCACTCAGCTATGATATATAATCGAAAGCAGTATTAAAGTTATCGGAATATTTAGCATGTTGTATTGTTTTGAGTTCCTCCGTGGTCATGGTGCTTGCAACAACGCCGAAATATCGGAAACTCAGAACAATACAACATGGTAAATATCCCGATGACTTTAACACTAGTTAAATAGTTAATACCGCGGTAGCCTAGTGGTATGGGAAATGGACTCCTGAGACGAGGTCTGGGGTTCGATCCCAGGTTTTACCATAGGTGTGCCATGCCACCAATGACTTTTCGATGCTTTTCGAAGTTATGTGTGTATTTATCGCAGGTTTATAAGTGCCCGGTTAATGGCAATAGGCTCGCCACCTATTATATTGGGACCTAAACATAAACTGGCGAAATGTGGGTGCTAGCGCCTCTGCCTACCCCTTCGGGGAAATAGGCGTTAGTTTATGTTATATGTTTGTTGAGAACTCCTGCTAATTTCGTGTTAGCAATTTACATACCGTGGACCACGTGATATAAACTTCATCGATCTAATGTACTTTGGTAAATAAAGTTCATTCAATATCACTTTTAAGCTCAACGCATTAACACATACTCGCTGCATTTTATTTAAACCTTATAATTCCCTACATATTGGTCCTTCGAGCCGGATTGAATAATCAGTAAGAATCTGCATTATTATTAAGGATCATCGTTAATTAGCGGAATTATTAAGAAGACAATTAAACTGCAATTCAGACATAAGTCGGTGGTGCGGTTTGTGAAACAAGTACATCAAAACTGTGGTGTTAAATCTTAATTAATTAATATATTTACCCATCACTCAATAAGGTAGTATTTTAAAACTGAATTAAGGATTTAACAGGTTAGTGTTATTAAAATTACCTATGTTATATCAGTATTTGTAATCAGTGTAATTAATTTCGTTTCTTAACCAACCTACCTACCGTATATTGCATTGTGATTAGTTTTTTCTTTCTACAGTTGTAGATTTGATTAAATAACATTATACTTTCTTAAAGTATGGTAATATTGATGTTAAGATAATATTACATTATTTTATTTAATTCGAATTGAAAGCTGTTAATTATTCACGTTAGTTTAGTATGCATATAGTTAATGTACATCTTACATTTGTGGGTGTTAGTTATTATTAGAGGCGAATTATTTGCAATATAGTGCAATTATTTACTGAATTATTAATTGTGTAATACTTCTGATAGTTATTGTCTTTAATTTACAGTTGAGTTGTGTAAAAATATAACGCATTGTTATTTTGTAGGTATTCGTAATATAATTAAACATTATATTTTAAGAATTTGTGTATTAGGTGCAATAGTAGGTGCATAGTTAAAACGTATAGGTGACTAAGTAAGCACTAAGTTATTGATTGTTAACTTCTTTACTTGTAAATTCCAGGCTTACATCGCCCGGCTCCCAGTATGACCGACGAAAAGGATTTAATAAAGAAGCGAGGTAGCTTCAAGGGCCGATTAACTCTTTTTATTAATTACCTTGACGCGCTGGATGGAAAAGCACTAACAAGTCGTGATATCACGGAACTACAGCTGCGTGTAGGCAAAATTGAGTCGTTATATCAACAATATGATGAGGTACAGTTACAGCTTGAGTGCATTGTCGAGGATACTAAAACACAGTTCAATGAACGTTCCGATTTTGAGTCACTTTACTTTAAATCTATGTCTAGGGCTCAGAACTTGATAGGGGATTTTAATAAAGATGATGAATCTGTTCATAGTACCAAAAGTACTCGTACTAGTACCTGTAGGCCGGTTAAGCTGCCAACAATCCAGCTACCAAAGTTCGATGGGTCATATAATGGCTGGCTGGAGTTTCGCGACACCTATACGAGTCTCATTCATACTAATGATGGTCTTGACGTTATCAACAAATTTCATTACCTGCGAACGTCTCTGGAAGGGACCGCCGCCGTAGTGATACAGGCAATTGAATTTTCGGCCACTAATTACTCAGTGGCGTGGAACTTATTATGCGAACGCTTTGACAACAAAAAGTTATTAATTCACAATCATATATCAGCTATTTTTAACATTGAGCCAATCACTAAGGAGTCTTCTGGGACGCTAAAGGGTTTAATTGATCAATTGAATAAAAATCTGCGCGCATTAGAATCGTTGGGCGAGCCCGTGAAGCACTGGGACACTCTTTTAATTTATATTGTTACACGTAAATTAGATAGCAAAACGTTCCGTGAGTGGGAGGAGTGCAAGGGTCGCGTAGACAAGGACAGTAATATTACGTTCGACACATTCCTTCAATTCATGCGCAACCGCGCTGATTTAGTTGAGACATTAGAGTTATCTCGTCACAATCAGTCTCACGCTAGTAACAAGTTAGGACCTAAGTTAAAGTCTATGGTTGCAGTTCAATCTAGGAATCATTCTGAAACTGAAGCGAGTGCAATGGTTTGTCCTAAATGCAAGGGCAACCATAATTTAAGTAATTGCGCACAGTTTCTTGCCTTGTCTAATGAAGCCCGAATGAAATTGCTACCGAGTTATAAAGTGTGCTTTAACTGTTTTCGTTTGGGACACTTTGCAAACCACTGTAAAAGGCCGGGTTGCAAACTGTGTAAGCGCAGACATAATACGCTTATTCATATGACGGATTTAAACAATATTGCGAATACTAGTGTTAATAAATCGGGTGATAACCAGTCGGCACGATCGCCTTCGACGTCCGCCACTAGTGAACCAAGCAATGTCGCGTTGTCGGCGAACGTCACATCTTCTTTTGGTAGCGTTAACAGCGATGTGTTATTGTCGACCGCGTTAATTAAAATGCGAGATATTTCTGGGAGTGAGCACGTAGTTCGTGCTGTGCTCGATAGCGGGAGCACCTCGTCCTTTGTGACGGAGCGCTTGTGTAAACGCTTATGTTTGGAGGCTAGACAAGTAGATAGGTCGATATTAGGCATAAATAACGTGATTTCCCACGTGGGTAAAACATGTCGAGTTCGTATAACGTCATTAAACAATTGTTTTATGACCGACATGCATTGTTTTATTTTACCGTCAATAACAAGTAATGTGCCATGTCGTGAAATTAATATATCTGCCTTAAATATTCCGTCTCATATATGTTTAGCTGACCCTACATTCTACAAGCCCGCTGACATCGATGTTTTGATCGGTGCTGATGTTTTCTGGGACATTTTAGAGTCACAAAGTATTAAGCTGGGTAAAGGTAAGCCCATCCTTTGTGAGACCAGGTTAGGCTGGATAGTCTCAGGTCCGATCAGTCATAATTATACTTCATTATTGTCTAGTAATATTAGGTGTAATTTTACAAAGGTTGATACTTATAAGAACGATAATATAGATCAACTTCGGTCTGATTTAACTCGTTTCTGGCAGCTGGAAGAGGTTGTTAACAAGTCTTCACATTATTCACCAGAAGAGAGGCTGTGCGAGGAGCATTATATTAAAAATATGACACGATTGCAAGATGGTCGATTTTGTGTTCGTATTCCGCTTAAGCAAAGTCCTTCTCTTCTAGGAGACTCGTTTAAGAGGGCATCTCATTGTTTACACTCGTTGGAGCGTAGGTTGAAGACTAAACCGGATTTCGGTAAAATGTATAATGATTTCATGTCTGAATATGAGTTGTTAGGACATATGACCGAATTTATTCTACATAATTCAAGTCCGTTTGGTTATTTTATACCTCACCACGGAGTATTGCGTGAAAGCAGTAGCACTACCAAACTCCGCGTTGTTTTCAATGCGAGTTCTCCCACTTCGTCTGGTGTTTCGTTCAATGATTTACAGATGGTAGGTCCCACCATTCAAGATGATTTGCTGTCCATTCTTCTTCGGTTCAGACAGTATAAATATGTCATATCTGCGGATGTCGAGAAGATGTACCGACAGATAATAGTCCATCCGTCTGACAGATATCTACAACAGATTGTCTGGCGTGATGGGTCGTCTGATTCTCTGCGGTATTTTAAATTAAACACTGTCACGTATGGCACGGCTAGTGCGCCATTTTTAGCCTTTCGATGTTTACATCAATTAGGTCTCGACTGCAAGAATGAGAGGATCGCTGACGTCATAAAACACGATTTTTACGCCGATGACCTACTCTCTGGTGGTGACGACTTAGATGAGGTGAGGTTCATTCGTGAGGAAGTCACCAAGGCACTTGCGTCGGCTCACATGCCTTTACGCAAGTGGAAATCAAACGAACCTCAACTATTATCAGATGTTGCTCAATCTTCGCTAGACTTAAATATATTAGGTTCCAGCGAGCCTGCCAAGTTGCTAGGTCTCGGTTGGCATGCAAGTTCCGATGAACTGGTTTATTCTTTGGACACCACATTAAAATCTTGTGTTGGTAACACTAAGCGTGATTTACTGTCAGTGATTGCAAGGATTTTTGATCCATTAGGGCTATTAGCTCCCTTTGTTATCACTATGAAAATGATACTACAGAAAATGTGGTTAGATAAACTATCATGGGATGAACCACTAACTGCTGAGGTTGGTTCACAATGGCAGGCCACTGTCAAAGCTCTGCCACTTTTAAACAAGTTTCGTATTCCACGAATTGTAGTTTGTGATGCATATAAGGAGGTAGAACTTCACATATTCACCGATGCATCTGAGCGCGCATATGGTGCGTGTGCTTATATACGCAGCATCAATGATAATGGGGAATGTGTAGTCAGGTTAGTGATGGCCAAAAGTCGAGTTGCACCCATTAAACCCACAACAATCCCGAGGTTGGAGTTGTGTGGCGCGGTGGTGGGGACTCGTCTGTACGAGAAGTTATCAAGGTCACTTAGGTTGAAATTTAATCGCGTCGTTTGTTGGACAGACTCGACCATTATCTTAGGATGGTTACAGATGTTGCCTTCTAAACTTCAGCCATTTGTACGCAATCGCGTTGCTGAAATTTTAGATCAGGCAGGTCACTGTACCTGGAGGCACGTTCCAACGGACAAAAATCCAGCAGACCTAATATCTCGTGGTGTGGACATTAGCAATCTGCAGGGTTTAACCCTGTGGTGGTCAGGTCCAGATTTTCTCCAGCTAGACTCCTGTCTGTGGCCTTCTAATTTCAGGTTCTCGAAGTTAGATTCACTACCCGAGATTCGGCCTAGTGTATCATTGAATGTTGCTATCAGTAAAGATAAGAATTGTTTTATCGATTTTGAGAGATTTTCCAATTATTCACGCCTTTTACGGTCAATGGCTTATGTTATAAAATTCATTAAGTTATGTCGAGGAGGTCCCTGTAATAAATCATTATCAAATGACGAATTAAGGCAAGCATTAAACGTATTAGTTTATTATAGTCAGCTGGAATCCTTTCCAGAGCATAAACTCCTTTTAAATAAACAAGGTTTACCAAAAAAGAGCGTCCTATTAAAATTTAACGTGTTTTTAGATAATAATGACATAATGCGTGTCGGCGGACGTCTCGACAATTCAGATTTCTCGTATAATAAGCGGCACCCTATTTTATTACAGTCCAATCATCATTTAACAAAGCTACTATTTAATTTCGAGCATAAGAGGTTGATGCACGCAGGTCCTCAACAATTATTAGCGTCAATTAGAGAAACCTATTGGCCTATAGGAGGTCGTAACTTAGCTAAGGCCTGCTATCATAAATGCATTCTGTGCAATCGCATGAAGGGCAAGGTCGTTGCTCCATTGATGGGTAACTTACCGCGCCAGCGTCTTTTATCAGGAGGTTATCCATTCGAGAGTACAGGCGTTGATTATGCCGGCCCTATTATGTGCGCTAGTCGCCAGGGTCGCGGATGTAGACTCGTAAAGGTGTACATTGCCATTTTTATTTGTTTCACCACAAAGGCTGTTCATCTGGAGCTCGTGGGTGACTTAACTAGCCACACATATCTATTAGCATTGAACAGATTTATTGCTCGCAGGGGTAAACCCAGTAACATGTACTCCGATAACGGTACCTCATTCGTTGGTGCTTATAACGAACTGTCTAAATTTTTGAAAGTTAATAATAGTTCTCTTAGTGCAAATATGGCCAACGATGGAATTAATTTTCATTTTATCCCCGCGTATAGCCCTCATTTCGGTGGTCTCTGGGAGGCGGGCGTTAAGTCTGCTAAATATCATTTACAGCGAGTGATGGGCAATTGTAATTTAACTTTTGAACAGTTATACACCACTTCAGTCCAAATCGAGGCGATATTAAATTCGCGTCCACTAACACCGCTGTCATCGGACTCTGCTGACTGCACCCCGCTGACACCAGGTCATTTTCTCGTTGGTCGACCACTCACAGCATTACCACAGGACAATTATGAGGACCATCCTGCTACTCATCTGTCTCGCTACCAACGGATTGAGCAGCTCCGCCAGCATTTTTGGCAAAGATGGAGTAAGGAGTACGTTGCAGAGTTGCAGCAACGTACTAAGTGGCGTTCTTGTAAAGACGGCCTAAAATTGGATTCCTTGGTAGTCATAAAGGAGGAGAATCTTCCACTTCTAAAGTGGAGATTGGGGAGAGTAGTTGGTGTTCATCCAGGATCTGACGGGATTGTCAGGGTAGCTGACATCAGGACATCTAGTGGAGTCATCCGAAGATCCTTCAGCAAGATATGCCCATTACCTGTCTCAACGGCATCGGAGTCTGGTTGAAAGCACAACTTTCAACGCCCGGGGGCATGTTGAGAACTCCTGCTAATTTCGTGTTAGCAATTTACATACCGTGGACCACGTGATATAAACTTCATCGATCTAATGTACTTTGGTAAATAAAGTTCATTCAATATCACTTTTAAGCTCAACGCATTAACACATACTCGCTGCATTTTATTTAAACCTTATAATTCCCTACAATGTTTTTACCCATACATTACACAAAAAGTTGGTCAAGTGCGAGTCGAACTAGCGCACTGAGGGTTAAGCTACATAATCCGTAATATATTTTGAATGCAGATGAAGAAGTTTGATTTTTGCACAGTTTCAAATGGCGCGGATACGTGGGCAAGTAATGCTCGTGAAGGAGACTGTCGAGCGGGAGTAAAGAAGACTTGCAAACCGCGCCACCCGCGTTGCAAAATGACTTCCGTCCCCCATGAGCGCGGTGACGGGTGGAGCCGCCTGTCACCCTAGCAGAAGCAAGCCACGGACTCGCCTCCCCATACCCGGAGATTAGATAGGGACTCCGTAGTCTCCGCACCCGAAGAGAGCCGTCTCATAAGAGACGGTCCTGGGCCGGCCCGGGTGCGAGGGATATGTCTCAGATAATCTAGTCGGCGTGCGTTTTAGTCGGTTCAAGTCCGACATGTGGGTATCCATGGATATTTTGCGCACATTAAAACAAAAAAAAGGCAATTAGATCATTTTGAGCACTTCGTACGTCAATATCGGTCTGATGCTGACTGTACCATGCCTGGCCTGTACCTACCTATTGTCCAACATGGTGAAATTTATGCTCCATTATGTTAGCAGTAACGTTGGGGAAATAGCGTTTTGTTATGTACCTACCACATATCTACTGGAGCATAGAGGAACAACTTTGTGTACCATTTTAGTGAAGTCAAAATTAAATAAATATTCTACAACTCTAGACCCAAAGTAAGCAAGGTTCTCTAAGTGGACTGCACGGTTTAACTAGCTTGTGTTAAAGGCACTAGAAAATAAACATAATTACTAAGATATTTTTGTTTGTAAATAGATACGTACCTCGGTAATTAGGACGGGATCTAGGCCGGTTTACTTATTAATTATGAAAGGGACGTCTGCCCGGTTATTCTGCACTTTTTGTAGAGATTTGAAATAAAAACTACTTGTTACTTAATTACATACATACTTATAATCACGACTTTATCCCCGGAGGGTTAGCAGAGGTAAATGAACACCCACATTTTACTTAATTATGATATTATAATCATTTAAAAATATACTTCTACTGTATCTCACAAAGCTCGAAGAAGGAATGATGTTCAGACTACGTATGGGTCTTTTTATATGGAGAATTCAAAGTTACATTCAATTGTATATTCTTGGGCGTACCATGTTCTCTATTATTATATTATATTACCATATATATGTATTTTTGAAAATATGGGTGTATTTTTGAAATGAGGCAGTAGGTGATGGATGGAGCTGCCTGTCACCGTTTCCGGGGACGAGTTGGGGACTCTGTGGTCCCCACACCCGAGAAGAGAGCCAGATCGAGAGAGATGGCCCTGGATCGGCCGGGGTGTGAGGGATGTGCCTGTTAATCTCACCTCCGGCAACCAACAATGACCCAAGGCGCCGTGCATTTTAGTCGGTTCGAGTCCGACATAACCAGCTCCCCTGGTTATATCGGACTCGACACGACCTCTTAGATAATGCATACAAGAGTAAGAAAATGGCATATTATATATAAGTGAATTGGGTATTTTCCTATAGTTTTTTTTTTTACGAGCGCAAAATCCCCACGGATACCTCCCCACCGGAGCCGGTGGAAGAGGTTATGTCGGACTCGAACCGTCTAAAACGCACGCCGCCTGTAGGTCGTTTTGGTTGCCGAAGGTGAGGTTGACAGGCATATCCCTCACACCCCGGCCGACCCAGGGCCATCTCTCACGATCTGGCCCTCTCCTCGGGTCCTATTGCTAAAATAAAGTATTTAATTGAGCTTAAAAGAATGGTAAAAGAGCGGTAAAAGTTACGCCGGTTCTTATTTTATTGTTTTTACTTTCTTTAATCATCCAACCAACTGATAACAGTAAATTATTTGACTATTGGATATTATGACGTCACAATAAATTATTTCATACAATTTTTCTTATAACATACCGTTTTGACGTTTAGTAAAAAGTCACTAATTTGACTAGTCAGTCAAATAATTGAAGGAGGTAGGACACGGCGGTATTTCCGCCCGATTGAGCAGTCCGACTGGGGAAGTACCTCCGCCCTACAGAATACCGCGGTTATAATAACTTCGTGTTGTGTTCCTAGCGGTGAGTAGGGTAGCCAGAGCTCACTGGAGAATTTGTGCTATCAGTGGGAAGACTAAAGGCTTGTCCTGATTTGTCTTTTACTGACGGCACAGAAACTCGTACTTACAGGGTTGGCAGCGCGACTGTGACTCTCTGGTGTTATAGACGTCCATAGGCCACGGTAACTACTTTCCATCAGGAGGGCCGTGTGCTTGCCTGCCAACTAAGTGGTATAAAAAAAAATACCCAATTGTGACTTTACGTATTGGTTCCAAATCTCCTTAAAAACTATAAACCTTTGCTAGAAACCTTTAGTAAAGTCACCATCAATAATCATTTAAACGAATATACCTATTATAATACGAAATATTTGTAAAACTTGGCTTAAAGGTTTTGCAACCAACCAAATAAAACATATTAAAAAAAAACAAGCTGTCAAATTGATGTGCCCTACATATGTGGGTACATAAATAAAAAAGCGAGCAAATGTTCCGCTGTTGAAACTTGACAGCATCATTCAGATATTTATAGGAGAATGCTTTTTGGTTCCTTATTAACCCCCGACGGCAACGAGGGGGTATTATAAAGTTGACGAGTCTGTGTATGTATCCTTGGATCATTCCGATAATCTTTTATTTGCCGCAACAATAAGGTTTGGAGTTCATTATCAGCTCACGCGTTTCCTTCTTCCTACAGTCCCGGGTCTTTTAAGCGGGGTGTGAAAAAGCATATGATGAGGCCGTCAAGCTGAGTGTCACCATTGTCACATGGTATATGTAAATAGTGACCCTCTTTTCTGAGAAATCTATTTGAGGTGTCCTATAAAAAGAAATATGACGGTACGGGACAGTAATAACAGCATCATATCGATCTGGCTTTACAAAATAGGTAGGTACTTACAATGATCCTAATAGCTTCGCATTAAGATTATTTTGAATACTACTGTTGTTGCCTGTACTTGCGCAGTGGTGTTGATGTATAAGAAAAAGTACTCTACACAAATGACCTATTATAAATTGTAAATTTGTTATCTGGCGTCCGGCCTGGCGCGTCTCCCCGTTTTCCGGGGACGAGTTGGGGACTACAGAGTCCCCACACATCCGAGGAGAGGGCCAGATCAGTAGAGATGGCCCTGAGTCGGCCGGGGTGCGAGGGATATGGCTGTCAACCTCACCTTCGGCAACCAAAACGACCCACAGGCGGCGTGCGTTTTATTCGGTTCGAGTCCGACATAACCTCCTCCACCGGCCCCGGTGGGGAGGTATCCGTGGGGATTTTGCGCACATAAAAAAAAGGTACTCTAACAATAATTTTAGTCATCATTTTCTGAACCAATCAGAGACGAGAGGTTTTTGTGCTGTCAGTGGCTTGTCCTTCTATGTCTTTTGCAGTGATGGCACAGAACTCTCTGTGCATACAGGGTTGGTAGCGCGAGTGTGACTTCCTTGGTTTTGCACACGTCCATAGACCATGGTAACCACTTTCCATCAGGTGGGCCCTGTGTTTGTCTGCCACCTAAGTGGTATAAAAATAAAAAGACGCGACAGTTCGCTACGGAAAGAAAATACATATTTAATAATAAATTTTCAATAATAATATAATTCATATAAATTCATAATATTGACGTATTATTAGTAAGTAACTATATTTTTTTTACTTTTTGCTTGCGCCATTTTTGGAAGCCGCCATGTTCTTACTTGATGATTTAGATTTTAAGCAATTACATATTAATCTATTAATAGTAAAATAAATACGTCATTTCTAAAAATGATCTCCTTTCGACTATGTATACAGTTGATTGATAGCACTTGGTGGAACTTAATGTTACACATTGAAAGCACACTTGTACTATTTCCACGATAATTATTATTGAACCTGACCAGTTCACCTTACGGCATTCTCAAAGGTTCATCATTTTTAGATTTTGCTAATCAAGATCAATCTGATGCGAACTCTACGTAAGATTATCCCCTATCTTAATCAACTAATAAATAATCGTTACCACTATACTAACATTTCACCGCGGGGTTAAACACACCCTTGTCATTCTTACTTAGAATAAATGCCATTCGGTTGGACAGCAGAAACGGGAAAAAACCCCCTATTACTGTGGTATTTTATTTCGGTCAGCAAGCCGTAATTAAAACGACAAGGCAATTACTTGTTATTTGATGACTGGTAATTAATTTGATCTAATTTTAAATTTTTCGTAATTAACAAATAAACAGACTGGCAATACTGATTGCTTGTATATTATTTTAGAAATGTTTGCGTTATTTTTAATTCTTTATGTAGGTAACTTTTGTATTGTTGACTAGCTGCTACCTGCGGTTGGAGTATTTTGATTTATTTACATCATTATTATTCAATCAATTAGCCCACCTCAGTCAGTGTAGGAGGTAGGACACGGCGGTATATCCGCCCGATTGAGCAGTCCGACTGGGGAAGTACCTCCGCCCCACAGAATACCGCGGCTATAATAACTTCGTGTTGTGTTCCCAGCGGTGAGTAGGGTAGCCAGAGCTCACTGGAGAATTTGTGCCGTCAGTGGGAAGACTAAAGGCTTGTGCTGATTTGTCTTCTACTTACGGCACAGAAACTCTGTACTTACAGGGTTGGCAGCGCGACTGTGACTCCTCTGGTGTTACAGACGTCCATAGGCCACGGTAACTACTTTTCATCAGGTGGGCCGTGTGCTTGACTGCCAACTAAGTGGTATAAAAAAAAAAAAAAAAGTCCACTGCTGGACATAAGCCTCTCCCAATCAATAGAGAGTTTTTGTTTATCAGTGGGAAGACCAAAAGCTTGTCCTGCTTTGTCTTTTACACTGACGGCACAGAAACTCTGTGCTTACAGGGTTGGCAGCGCGAGTGTGAAAACCTTGATTTTGCACACGTCCATAGGCCACGGTAACCACTTTACGTCAGATGGGCCGTGTGCTTATATGCCACCTAAGTGCTATAAAAAAATGATATTTTTTTTTTACATAAAACACGTCTATTAGACTTCGCCTTGCCTGATGGTAAACTGAAGGCAAAGTCTCAGAAAAGAGGGTCACCATTACTTACACATACTATGTGACAATGGTGACACTCAGCTTGACGGCCTCATCATATGCTTTTTCAAGACCCGCTTAAAGGACCCGGGACTGTAGGAAGAAGGAAACGTATCTATATAGTGTATTTTAAAGAATATTAGCAACCGCAATTACTAATATTCCATCTAACCCCTCCAATTAAGCTGGCCTGGGGGTGACAGGTGGAGCCGCCGGTTACCCTGGCAGAAGCAGGCCGCGGCGGTGGCGCGCCTAGCGCGCCTCCCCGTTTTCGGGGTCGAGTTGGGGACTCTGTAGTCCCCACACGCGAGACGAGGGCCAGATCGTAAGAGATGGCCCTGGGTCGGCCGGGGTGCGAGGGATATGCCTGTCAACCTCACCTTCGGCAACCAAAACGACCCACAGGCGGCGTGCGTTTTAGTCGGTTCGAGTCCGACATAACCTCCTCCACCGGCTCCGGTGGGGAGGTATCCGTGGGGATTTTGCGCACGTAAAAAAAAAAAAAAAAAAGGGTTGGTAGCGCGAGTGTGATTCCCTTGGTCTTGCACACGTCCATAGACCATGGTAACCACTTTCCATCAGGTGGGCCGTGTGTTTGTCTGCCACCTAAGTGGTATAAAAATAAAAAGACGCGACAGTTCGCTACGGAAAGAAAATACATATTTAATAATAAATTTTCAATAATAATATAATTCATATAAATTCATAATATTGACGTATTATTAGTAAGTAACTATATTTTTTTTACTTTTTGCTTGCGCCATTTTTGGAAGCCGCCATGTTCTTACTTGATGATTTAGATTTTAAGCAATTACATATTAATCTATTAATAGTAAAATAAATACGTCATTTCTAAAAATGATCTCCTTTCGACTATGTATACAGTTGATTGATAGCACTTGGTGGAACTTAATGTTACACATTGAAAGCACACTTGTACTATTTCCACGATAATTATTATTGAACCTGACCAGTTCACCTTACGGCATTCTCAAAGGTTCATCATTTTTAGATTTTGCTAATCAAGATCAATCTGATGCGAACTCTACGTAAGATTATCCCCTATCTTAATCAACTAATAAATAATCGTTACCACTATACTAACATTTCACCGCGGGGTTAAACACACCCTTGTCATTCTTACTTAGAATAAATGCCATTCGGTTGGACAGCAGAAACGGGAAAAAACCCCCTATTACTGTGGTATTTTATTTCGGTCAGCAAGCCGTAATTAAAACGACAAAGCAATTACTTGTTATTTGATGACTGGTAATTAATTTGACCTAATTTTATATTTTTCGTAATTAACAAATAAACAGACTGGCAATACTGATTGCTTGTATATTATTTTAGAAATGTTTGCGTTATTTTTAATTCTTTATGTAGGTAACTTATTGTATTGTTGACTAGCTGTTACCTGCGGTTAGCGTATTTTGATTTATTTACATCATTATTATTCAATTAATCAATTAGCCCACCTCAATCCACTGCTGGACATAGGCCTCTCCCAATCACTAGACAATTTTTGTGTTACTGGTTCTGCTGTATCTTTTACACTGACGGCACAGAAACTCTCTGTGCTTACAGGGTTGGCAGTGCGAGTGTGATTCCCTTGAATTTGCACACGTCCATACGCCACGGTAACCACTTTACGTCAGATGGGCCGTGTGCTTGTATGCCACCTAAGTGCTATAAAAAAATAATATTTTTTTTATGTAAAACACGTCAATTAGACTTCGCCTTGCCTGATTGTAAGCTGAAGGCAAAGTCTCAGAAAAGAGGGTCACCATTACTTACACATACTATGTGACAATGGTGACACTCAGCTTGACGGCCTCATCATATACTTTTTCAAGACCCGCTTAAAGGACCCGGGACTGTAGGAAGAAGGAAACGCGTGAGCTGGTAATGAATTCCAGGTCTTAATGGTGCGACAGAGGAAAGAGTCACCGAACCGCTTGGTTATTGATCGGATATTCTGCAACGTGTGCGGGTGACATCTATGACCTGCACGTGTTGTCCTGTGTAGGAAAGGGGAGGGTGGGACTAATCGGAAAAGCTCATCAAAAACCATGGTACAGACGGTAAAATACTGCCATGGACGCAACATCTCTACGCATCTGCAAAGGTTCTAAGGTGTTCGTGTTGATTTAAATTGTATTATTATTGTTAGCAACCGCAATTACTAATATTCCATCTAACCCCTCCAATTAAGCTAAATTGCTTGTGTTAGGAGTGGGTTCACATCGGTAGTGTAATGGCAAGTCGAACCCGGGACCTTGAAAGAAAAAAAAATATTAACCTCCATTTAACACCATTTATGTTTTAAACGCTTATACATATGACCTTCGCCCCCCATGAGCGCCGCCCTGGCAGAAGCAGGCCGCGGCGGCGCGGTGACGCCAGATCGTGAGAGATGGCCCTGGGTCGGCCGGGGTGCGAGGGATATGCCTGTCAACCTCACCTTCGGCAACCACAGCGACTCACAGGCGGCGTGCGTTTTAGTCAGTTCGAGTCCGACATAACCTCCTCCACCGGCTCCGGTGGGGAGGTATCCGTGGGGATTTTGCGCACGTAAAAAAAAACGCTTATGCATTTCACGTTCAAGAGATTTTCAAAAGGTTACAACTCAGCATAATGTTAGGGTTACACCCAACACTCGTTTTCAGTTGCAACCCACAAGTTTCGTGTAATTAAAATTTAATGTAATATATTTACAATAAATTGATTACATGCATAATTAATAAATTAAAAATTAAAATAACAATAATAATATAATTAGAAACCGATAATTGGATCAATATTGAGTCAAACATAATAAACAAGAGTTTTTTAAATAAAAGACATACATAAACTCACGCCTCTATCCCCGAAGGGGTAGGCGGAGGTGCTAGCACCCACATTTCGCCAGTTTATGTTTAGGTCCCAATGTAATAGGTGGCGAGCCAGTTGCCATTAACTGGGCACTTATAAACCTGTGATAAATACACACATAACTTCGAAAAGCATCGAAAAGTCATTGGTGTGTGCCATGGTAAAACCTGGGATCGAACCCGAGACCTCGTCTCAGCAGTCCATTACCCATATCACTAGGCTACCGCGGTCAACACTTAAATTAATTTAAAATTGAATTAAAAATTGATAAATAATTGATTCAAAATTAATTCTCTATTTTCATAAAAGCCGTGACTCGGGTTCTAACCTCGCATTACCACCTCTATGCAGATGACCTGCAAATATATCGACATTTTAAAGTTGATGAACTGACTGGGGCTGTGGCTGCCATCAACAATGATCTTGACAACATCCATACTTGGGCCCAATCCTTTGGACTGCTGGTCAACCCAAAAAAATCTCAAGCACTTATTGTTGGTGGTAGATACATGCTCCGCCTCTTGGATCATGATTCTCTTCCTCCAGTAATGTTTGATTCAGTGGCCATTGATTACTCAAAAAGTGCAAAAAATTTAGGCGTGCACATCGACTCCATGCTTGCCTGGGATGTTCACATCGCGGAGGTAAGCAGGAGGGTATACTGTTCGTTTCAATCCCTCAAGCGTCTCCAGAAACGCCTACCTCTTCAGACTAAAGTTACTCTTGCACAATCTCTTCTACTCTCGCTTTTAGACTACACTGATGTCTGCTCTCTAGATGCATCGGAGGAATTGCTGAAGAAACTTGAGTGCCTGCAAAATTTCGGAATCCGCTTTGTGTTTGGCCTTCGCAAATACGACCATGTCACGCAATATCGCAAAAGACTGAACTGGCTCCCTATTTGACAGCGCCGTAACCTTCACATCCTAACTCTTCTCTATACCATACTTCATAATCCATATATATGTACCTGTTTAGGTACCCTTCTTTTATCTGAAAAATTAATGTACACTTCACGTCCCTTTATTACTTTAACTGCTTCTCTGCTACTCAAAGGTTTGCTGGTAGAGAACTCATATTGAGTTAAGCTCGCCTTTGTACATATTTCTTACATATTTATTTTGTGTTTGACCTCTGTACTGTTTGTGTGCAATAAAGAATTAAGAATTAAGAATGAAGTCAGCAGGAGTAATAAAAAAGAATTGAAACATATTAGAATTTATTTATAGGATAGTTGAAAAAATAAATATAAAATTGAATTAATGTGACTAAGTGAATACTTCTTTAACATAAATAAAAATACATAAAATTGAATTTAAAAAAAAGACTCTAAGCAGGCAGCAATTTGTCCTGCAATTAATAATTACGTAGTCTATATAAGCGACATATTTTCTTGAACATTTTCAAATTGTTTTTGATGTTGAAAAACATCTGCATTTTTCTTTTAAAGTTAAAACTGTTTAATATTTTGTGCTGTCAGTGGGAAGATTAAAGGCCTGTTCTACTTTATCTTAATTGAATACGGCCGACTCCTTTACCATTAAGCTACCGACGAATATTTATTATTTATTGAGTTTTGGAGTGCGATCCCAGGTTTTACCATGGCACACACTAATGACTTTTCGATGCCTTTCGAAGTTACGTGTGTATTTAAT
Organism: Eilema griseolum; assembly: GCA_963662185.1. NCBI lineage: Eukaryota > Metazoa > Arthropoda > Insecta > Lepidoptera > Erebidae > Eilema > Eilema griseolum. The sequence continues at coordinate 22,607,924 of OY759245.1, forward strand.
TTTATCGCAGGTTAAAAAGTGCCCGGTTAATGGCAATAGGCTCGCCACCTATTACATTCCGACCTGAACATAAACTGGCGAAATGTGGGTGCTAGCACCTCTGCCTACCCCTTCGGGGATTTAGGCGTGAGTTTATATTATGTTGTTATAATTGATTACGATATATTTCGTGGTCAGACGACAATGTTTACATAAATATTTCATATTATGTTCATTACTTGATGAAATGTGAGCTAACGCGAACAGCAAATGTGTTCAGTGACTTTTGGCGCTAATTATTGTCATTTTTCTTTGCAGATTGGTTGGAAGTACACCAATGCGTGGCTGGTAGGGAACTTCCTCTGCAAGCTGCTGCTCGTGATGAGGGCCTTCGGTCTCTACCTGTCCTCTAACGTGCTAGTCTGCATTTCTCTTGATAGGTAAGTAATAATGCTTACATTTTATAGGTACCAAACCTATTAAGCTAATATTATAAAGCTAAAGAGTTGGTTTGTTTGTTTAGTCGAAAGTTCGAAGTTTGGGAACCCTGTGGTCCCCGCTCCCGAAGAGGGCTAAATCGAGAGAGATGGCCCTGGGCCAGCCGGGGTGCGAGGGATATGCCTGTCAACCTCACCTTCGGCAACCAACAATGACTCACAGGTGCTGTGCGTTGTAGTCGGTTCGAGTCCGACATAACCTCTACCACAAGCTCCGGCAGGGAGGTATCTGTAGGGACTTTTTCGAACGTAAAAAAAGAAAGGTTAATTTTGTGTTCAACAGCCCGTTTATCAATGAAGGTTATAGGCTTAATATCATCACGCTACTACTAAAGGCAGCAGAGCAATGATTATAAATGTCATCAAAGCCGGCAGATTTCTGTACATTATTTGAAGACGTGATTACGTGGGTTCGTAGGCGTGATAAGGGGTTTCAGTATAACCTCGTGATGTGTTCCCGGCGGTGAGTAGGGTAGCCAGAGCTCACTGAAAAGTTTTTGTGCTGTCAGTGGGTAGACCAAAAGTTTGTCCTGCTTTATCTTTTACGCTGACGGCACAAAAACTATTGTGCTTACAGGGCTGGCAGCGCGAGTGAGATTCCCTTGGTGTTGCACACATCCGTAGGCCATGGTAACTACTTTCCATCAGGTGGGCCGTATGCTTATTTGTCAACCAAGTGGTATAAAGGAAAAGAATATGCCACGGACCCATGGCATATTCTTGCATCGTTCTGTATTGCTGTACCTAGTTTATTATGAGAGCTTCCGAACAAAAACAAAAGGTTGTAGACTATATAGGCACTTATAGATTAAATTTTAAAACCAACAGACAGCTGAAAACTGTGCTGAAAACCCTGCTTCTCACAAGTAAAAGTATTAACACCCAGCTCTGTGTAACTATTTGTTCGTAACAACATGCATCTGTTTATCATTTTGATTTTCTGTATGTATATTGCTTTCTTTTCTTCTATTAAATACATACATATATTCACGCATTTATCCCGGGACGGTTAGGCAGAGGTGAATTAACACTCACATTTTCACATTTCACCAATCACTGAATTCGGTCCCACGTAATAGGGGGAGAGCCTATATGTATTGCCGTATTCCGGGCACTATTGATGATATATCTGTCTGATGTTAAACAGCCCTATCCCTTAGTCGCCTTGTACGACACCGCACGGGAAGAGATGGGGTGGTACAAATTCTACTTTGCCGGGAACCATGCGACTGAATCTATTAAATGGTAATAGAATAAAAAACCTTACGTATACCATCAAATAAGACTACTTTAGTAGTTTTTTATAATACGACTCCATGAATATACAATAAATTGCCGAAAAAATTAAGATGGTAGATTTAAGTGCATTTCAAAAGAAATTAAGAATATTTTATCAAGCAAATGGCAATAGGCTCGCCACCTATTACATTGGGACCTAAACATAAACTGGCGAAATGTGGGGGGTTTGACGCATTTGGTGCACTTCTCAACTTATACACCATGCTCAAATGGTGCACTTAGCAACTGGTGCACTTCTCATTTGGTACACTTCGCAACTGGTGCACTTCTCATATGGTACACTTCGCAATTGGTGCACTTCTCAATTTGTGCACTTCGCAAAAGGAGCACTTTTTAAGATGAGTGGAGATTTGGCAAATGGTTAAAAAATGAAAGAATCTTTGGTAATGCGCAGATACTTTTCTTAAAAATGTAATCAACTTACACCCTTTCCAGTATTTTCAATATTAGTATAAAAAGTCACTCGAAAGTAATAAATACTTTTCTTAAAAATGTAATCAACTTACACCCTTTCCAGTATTTTCAATATTAGTATAAAAAGTCACTCGAAAGTAATAAACAAATATGACAGAAAGATTTGCCTACTGCAAAATAATTATAACAAAACAAAAATGATTTTAATTAAACGTAACTTAATAATTGTAACATTTTTACTATTTAAAAAAAATATTATACAAAAAAAAACACTCGGCAATAATAAAAATATAATTATGTAAGAAAAAAAAAAATTATCTAAGAAAAAAATAGATTTACAGCAAAAAAGTTATCATAATAAAGACATGATATAATATCATATTATATCAATAACCTTTATTTAATATGTACTTCTTTTAGTCATAGTTATTATTGTTAATTAAATAAAAGCTTTAAATTAAATCATAGCCTGTTTCTCAAAAACAGTTTATAATAAACCTTTATTTTTCTATTTAGTAATTGTTACTATTTATTAAGTAAATCGATATAAATTTTACTAAAATCAAATTTTCATTTATTTACAGAATATTAAACTTTACATGTTTTTATCATATTTTTATTTAGTTACAGAATATTAAATTTTTATATGTTTTAAGTTACTTGGATAATTGGAGAAACGTGATCTTTTTCATGAAATGTTCCACTGTTATATTTCCGACTTCCAATTTAACTAATAGTTTCTTATAGTTTCGGTCAAACATCACATCACGCTGTTTACGATTATTTCTGACATTGTGAAATAAAATGTTACACACACGCTTATCCCAATACTTGCTTTCGATTTTTAATTTGTGTACAAACATGTACAAGTTGGGATGTTTATGTATTCGAGCATTTAAACGACGATGCCATCCTTCCAAGGCATTAGTAGTCCTGTGTGTCTGGTTTGCGCAGCTCAGAATAGACGGTGGCATTTTTGGAAACCACGTTTTTTCAAAATATTCTTGGAATTTCGTCATTTCTTGATTGTTTGGAGCAGCACTTAAAATGTAGGTCCACGCGGCGGGAATATGGTTCTCTGGTACTAGTGGTACAATGGAGCACAACCTGGCGGTGTTCCGCCCTGCTTTTGTGCTCAACAATTTGATTGATTTAGCTTTTTTCCATATAGCGGCGTTAAAATGACGGTAGCATCCACTCAATTCTACAGCCGGAAAAACTGATTTAACCGCATTCATCTGCGCTATTTCATAATCAGATTTAAATTTTTTAATAATTATACCGAGCTTTTCCTTCAATATTGTAAAGAGCCGTGTGTATGTTTGCTGTGTTTTATTAGGCAATAAAGCATAAATTGCAGGTATTATGCCAGTAACCTGTTCGTTTGAGTTCACATCTAGATGTATAGTGTATATCTGATAAAATGGCCGTGGAGCTGATTGAAACGTACCATCTGCGTAATACGATCCAGGCGCTTTCATAAGTTTTCTTGCTATGTTAGTGGCGAATATGATAATTTTTTCCAAATCACCGTCCTCACACACCAAAAAATTCTTACGTAATGCTTTAGGTATATGTACATCTGCAGGAGAACTATGGTGTAATAGGCATGTGTTTAGGTATTTTTTGCGTGCCCTGTATAATGTGTCTTTGACGGAATGAAATGATGGTAGTAAAAAATGATATTTATTTTCAACAATTCTGCGTAGCTTTGCATCATTCTCCTCAAATATTTTTTGGACAGGTCTAAAATCATTGCATACGGCCTTTTTTAAAAACGATATATGATTACGTATTTTATTTGTAGTATTGTCTTGCCCATCACAAGTATGTGCAGATTTTCTTATCACAATTTTCCTTGTTTCATCATAGGTAACTGAACCATTACAATGTTTCCTGTTTACACATGTCCACAAAGAAGTCCTTTTATTAGTCTTTTTTTTATTGTGTATATGTTCACCGCATATAAGAGTAATATTACCCCTTTGATTTGTATCAAATCGTACGTCCTCTTCATCCATCATGAACACTAAACCTCGTATTGAATATACAATCAAGAAATCTGTACATATAATTTCAACTTAAATGTTTAACAAAAACAAAACAACACACTGAATAAAACCATCGTAAACCACCATAAACAAAATTTCTTGCTGCCGTAGTCTTGCTTGACAGTTGTGTTTTTGTTCTAACTACCCTCATTTAGTTTTATATCGCATGCATATTGGGTTACCATTCCATAAAATCAAAACACCTAATAAAAGTGCTTGAAAATTGTATGTTTGTTTTATATAGCATAATCACTTTATTATTATAATTATTTTGCAGTAACCAAATCTTTCTATCATATTTGTTTATTACTTTTGAGTAACTTTTTATATATTTTTTTAAATTTTTTTTTTCTTTAAATTTATAATTTAAAAAAAACCCCGACCCCAAAAAATAGAAATACAAAAATAATAAAAATACATGTAAAACGTGAAAAAATAACTATTATATTATGACCTAAGGGATGTGTAGCGTCACCATGGCTGTTTAACTTATTCATGGACAGTTGTTTGCAAGATTTGAAAGATAAAGAATGTGGTTTAAGAATGAAGAATTTACTCGTCAAATGTCTTCTTTATGCTGATGATCAGGTTTTACTGGCGTCATCGGCAGATGAGTTGCAGGAGATGGTAACAACTATGCATGAAGCTTTTGAGAGGAAAGGAATGAAAGTGAATGTTAGTAAGACAAAAGTTATGGTTTTTGAAAGAGATGAATGTGTGACAGAGTGTAGGATTTGTATAGATGGAGAAAAAGTGGAACAAGTGAATGAGTTCATATATTTGGGAACATTGTTTACGAGAGATGGAAAGCATGAAGAAGATGTTGAAAGGAGAGTGATGGCTGGAAATAGAGTGAATGGGGCACTACACAACTTTATGAGCAGCCGGAAAGTGTCCGAAAAGGCACGACTGGCTGTACATGGAGGAGTATTGGTGCCGACTCTTATGTATGGTAGTGAAAGTTGGGTGTGGCAGAAAAAGCATCAGAGTAGAGTAAATGCAGTAGAAATGCGTGCGTTGCGAAGTATGTGTGGCTTGACCTTGAAAGATAGAGTGAGAAATAGCGTGATAAGAGAACGATGTGGAGTGATAGAAGATGTAGTGATGAGAATTGAGAGAGGAATGTTGAGATGGTTTGGTCATGTTGAGAGAATGAATGAAAGAAGACTAACGAAACAGGTGTATGAGGCGAGTGTGGATGGTGCCGTCGGAAGGGGAAGACCTAGGCGCACATACCTGGACCAAATCGGGGAAGTTTTAGAAAAGGGGCAGGTCAGGAGTACTCTAAACCGACGAGCATGCATGAAGAATGTAATGAGAGTGAATGAAGCGAGAGTAATATGTCAGGATCGTAGCAAATGGAGATCCGTGATCTCTGCCTACCCCTATGGGAGACAGGCGTGATTTTATGTATGTATGTATGTATATTATGACCTAACTACTATTTACAGTATTTATATTATTTTCCTTTTTTTGGGTCGGGGGTTTTCTAAATTTTAAATTTAATTTTTAAGAAAATTATCTGCGGAATACTAAAGATTCTTTCATTTCTAGACAATTTGCCAAATCTCCACTCATCTTAAAAAGTGCTCCTTTTGCGAAGTGCACAAATTGAGAAGTGCACCAATTGCGAAGTGTACCATATGAGAAGTGCACCAGTTGCGAAGTGTACCAAATGAGAAGTGCACTAGTTGCTAAGTGCACCATTTGAGCATGGTGTACAAGTTGAGAAGTGCACCAAATGCGTCAAACCCGATGAGAGGGTTTGACGCATTTGGTGCACTTCTCAACAGTACGAATGCCTAAGCACTCCTTATAACCTAATGTAATTGTATAGCATTTAACTTTTACCTACACTCCAGGACTGTTATAAGGAGAAATTTATAGTGTACCTATTGAAATAAATTGTTCTTTTTATTCATTTATTTATTCTTTGCAAAATGGGTAACATAAGATGTTACATTCATTAGGGATATATATAGTTTCGTCATATTCCACTATAATAGGCATGCAATTTAAAAGCTAAATTAGGAACAAAATACTAAATAATCTGATATCTTACTTTAAGAAATTTTCATACTGTCGAATTATTTATAAATATAAATATTAATAATGGCTTTAGCTTACCATCAGGCGAGGTGAGGTCAATTTGGCGTGTCCTATATAAAAAAAAAACATTCCAGTTATTTTTATTTCTAATTAATCCCAATTATTTATATTTATCCATTCTTATTCCAAATAAGTGGCAATAGGCTCGCCACATTGGGACCTAAACATAAACTGGCGAAATGTGGGTGCTAGCACCTCTGCCTACCCCTTCGGGGCTATATGCGTAAGTTTATGTTTATGTTATGTTTTATTCCAAATAAATTATTCTTATACTTAGTGATTATATTCTTGACATAAAATATGACGTTATTGCATGCCAATCTGGTTCAAATATGGTAGGTAAAACCTAAATGTAAAGTCTCGCCTGTAACATCTTTGTACCCATATATCGAAATAAAATTAATTGAATAAATTTTCAATACCGAGCTCAGTGATCGTGCAGGTAGCGGTGTATCTGTCATATTCAATAGTCAGAATTGTATTGTGTGCTGCCGTAGTGTTGCCAGGCATTCGGATAAAGCCGGACATAGGCTTATTGATTGTGTGTCCGGCCAAAAGACTTTTTTTAAACAACTTAGGTGGCAGACAAGCACACGGATCATCTGATGGAAAGTGGTTTCCGTGACCTATGAACGTGTGTAACACCAGAGGAGTCACACCCGTGCTGCCGACCCTGTAAAAACAGAGATTTTCTGTGCCGTCAGTGCAGAATACAATATCATTACCTGCCTTTGGTCTTCCCACTGACAAAAACTCTCCAATGAGCTCTGGCTACCCTAGGCTACCCTACTCACCACCGGGAACACAACACGAAGTTATTATAGCCGTGGTATTCTGTGGGGTGGAGGTACTTCCCCAGTCGGACTGCTGGGAGTGCTCAATAGGGACGGAAATAGCGTCGTGTCCTACCGCCTACAATTACTTTATTTATTTTACCACATGCATAGACCTGATGGAAAGTGGTCACCGTGGCCCATGGACGTGTGCAATACCAGGGTAGTCACACTCGTGCTGGCGACCCTGCAAGAACCGTGAGTTTTTGTGCCGTTAGTGTGGAAGACAAAGCAGGACAAGCTTTTGGTCTTCCTACTAACGGCACAAAAACTTCCCAGTTAGGGTAGGCTGACTTACTCACCATTGGAACACAACATGACGTTATTATGTCCGTGGTATTTCGCGAAAATAAATGGCGTCCGGTTTGTCTTAATTTTGTTAGGTTTTTTAAACTTCGCAAACGACAGCACAATGTATCAGCATTATAAGACTTATTTCATGAAATTGTCTTTCATTTGAATATAAGAAGAAATTAAAAATTATAATAAATGTTTATGTAGAATTTTATGTCATATTTAAGTATTAAATAATCTCTTTAAGTAAGTATCTCTTAATTATTGTGCATAAAAACATGTGTTCAGTATTAGAATAAACGGGATATTTACCATGTTTCATTATTTTGAGTTTCCTATATTTCGGCGCTGTCTGTAAATATCCCGTTTATTCTGATACTGATGTGAGTGACCATGATAGTTTAAAAACATGTGTTATTTCTTCTTTTCCTGTGCAATCTCTATTTCTTTGGAACGAGCTACCTGTCGGTATCAGGAGGGACACAAGGCGTTACACCTTTAAAATGGGAGTTCGGAAGCTCATGCTGGATAAATTGGAAGAAACTTCATTGTAATTAAATTTATATATGTCTAACAACTTACGTGGCAGACAAGCACACGACCTACCTGATAGAAAGTGGTTACCGTGACCTATGGACGTGTGCTACACCAGGGAAGTCACATTAGTGCTGCCGGCCTTGTACGAATAGAGTGTCTGTGCCGTCAGTGTAGAAGACAAAGTAAGACGAAGCCTTTGGTCTTTCCACTGACAACCTAAAATCTCTCCAGTGAGCTCTGGATACCCTACTCACCGCAGGAACACAAGACGAGGTTATTATGGCCGCGGTATTATGTAGGTCGGAGGTACAGTCAGCATCAGATCGATCTTGACGAACAAAGTACTCAAAATGAAAGAAAAAATTGGTAATAATACAATTTAAATCAATAAAACAGTTAGATTTGCTCTTAATACCTCTGTTTTAAATTCATTTTAAAACTTTGTAGTCAAGATCGTTTTGACGGCAGCGTCAAAACGATCTTGACTACAAAGCTCGGAGAGACAGACAGCGGAATCTTATATATATATAAATAGAACCCCTATTTTACCCTTTGGGCACGGAACGCTAAACAGTCCTATTTTTTCATATTATTACTACTATTATTATTGAGGCATAAACTACTCAACGATGTAGTGTCCAGCCTTTTTACCCAAATATCCGGACAAACTGACTGATATAGTCAAATTCAAAGTCAAAGTCAAAGTCAAAGTCAAAGTCAAAGTCAAAGTCAAAGTCAAAGTCAAAGTCAAAGTCAAAGTCAAAGTCAAAGTCAAAGTCAAAGTCAAAGTCAAATCAATTTATTGTGAAAATGGGTGGTTACAATATTATATAAAATGCAATGTAGATACTAAAATAACTAACAAAATGTCAGAATTATATCAAACAAATGAGGTACATGTCTATATAATCAAATAAAATTAAATCAAACAAATTAAATGAAATTATACAATACAATGAATTAAAAATGTATCCGGATATTATCCGGCGATCTGACAACCCTTTATACACATCTTTATTTCAGATGCTTGATATTTTACGCACGTCTTGTTGAACAGAATACCTGTGGCAGATTAATGAACAGACTGTTCTGCTAATTACCTGAAATGTACAGTCGTATTGAAGGTAGGAGAGGGTTTACATGCAGCCTCGTCTATCATAACATACTGTGTTTAAGGGATATAATCAAATCTGCAATGCAGTCTTCATATCGTCTGCGTAATTTTCCGTTAGTCGCCTCTAACGACACCCGACGGATGAGATGGGGTGGTGATACTTGCATTCTTTCTCTGTCACCAAACGTATATAAAACAAGCATTTATTTTGATATCACTTAGAACAAACGTATACTTACTGTAATTATTTAGGAAACTCCCACAAGGCAGGAATTTCCACAATTTTCAGAAGGAATTTATTGTTCCACCGCTCTGAACGCGATCAATCTAGTTTTAAAGCTACTGTGAATACCTGCCTGTGGCGAATAGATAAGGGACAGTAAGGGTTACGTACGATTTTTCAGTTATACGTAACAAGGAGCTTGTTTATATGTATATATTTATTTGATCCTTTGTACATTGTGTGTTCTTGAATAAATGCTTTCTTTAGTATCAAAATAAACGGGATATTTCCCATGTTTCATAGTTTTGAGCCGGAAACTCAAAACAATGAAACATGATAAATATCCCGTTTATTTTGATACTGATGTGAGTGACCATGAAAGTTTAAATACCTATAAAATGTTTTTTTTTCTTTTTTAAGCTATTGCATAGCTTTTATCGCGGGCGTCAAGGCCCAGGACCGAATCCAGAAATTCCGTAACGAAAAAAACCTAACACCCCCAACTCCGAGCTCGCACGAATCGAGCCGAGCTGCTCCGAAGTAGCTCCGCTTAACGTAAGTAATTATAATTGCATAAGTTGTTAGTTTTCAAATTTAAATTCAAATTCAAATTCAAATTCAAATTCAAATTCAAATTCAAATTCAAATTCAAATTCAAATTCAAATTCAAATTCAAATTCAAATTCAAATTCAAATTCAAATTCAAATTCAAATTCAAATTCAAATTCAAATTCAAATTCAAATTCAAATTCAAATTCAAATTCAAATTCAAATTCAAATTCAAATTCAAATTCAAATTCAAATTCAAATTCAAATTCAAATTCAAATTCAAATTCAAATTCAAATTCAAATTCAAATTCAAATTCAAATTCAAATTCAAATTCAAATTCAAATTCAAATTCAAATTCAAATCAGACTCAGACTCAGACTCAGACTCAGACTCAGACTCAGACTCAGACTCAGACTCAGACTCAGACTCAGACTCAGACTCAGACTCAGACTCAGACTCAGACTCAGACTCAGACTCAGACTCAGACTCAGACTCAGACTCAGACTTAGATTCAAATGCAAATTCAAATTCAAATTCAAATTCAAATTCAAATTATATTATTATTTATTATAATTGCATAATTTCATAAAAATGCTATCAATCAATAAGTCATATAAATCAATAAATCAGTTTGATCTGCTCTTAATACCTTCATTTTAAAATCATTTTGCGACTTTGCAGTGAAGATTGTTCTGACGCTGACTGTACCACCTACTCAACAGCACTTGTGGTTAATACGTATCGATATTATTCCATAAATTGGTGACATAGCTATATGCCAATATCGGTAACCTGTCAGCCTGTCATAAACTGACTCCCACGGTCGACCACTCACCCCTGACCGAGCCTCAGGTATCGTGTATCGGTGCTTATTGGCAATCTATCTATACTAGGTATTATTTACATTTGGCCTGACGTTTTTTTTATACCAGTTAGGTGGCAGACAAGCATACGGCCTGGTGGGAAGTGGTTACTGTGGCCTATGGACGTCACACTTGCGCTGCCGACCCTGAAGACACCTTATAATGTCCCTCTTAAAGAACCCCATATTGTAAACGCATGAGAAAACCGCAACAGGGAGTTTATTCCACAGCTTGAGTGTGTGTGGGATGAAGTTTCTTTCGTACCGAACAGTGCACACCGTCTCTGGTCGCAATGTGTGAGAATAAATTACCTGCGAGCGGTGCGATGCTAGAATGTAGCTACGGGCATCATTTCAAACAATTCATCTGAGCACAAACCATTGTATAGGCGGTAAAACACACACAATGAGGTGAAGTCCCGCCTAAGGCTGAGAGGTTCCACATCACTTGCGATTATGGGAAGTATTTTTACATCCATGGTTGAGGGTGACTGGGCGGTAATTGTCACATAGTTTGAAGTGTGAGTTATTTCAAAGGATCCTAATTCCGACGAATTGATGTCACTACTTAAGCAGAATGAGATCACTGTGTCGTTAACTCCTGCTGTATTTTGCTTTTCCTGGTTTTATTAAGTGAATAACTGGGTCCCAGACTGGTGGGAGTGGCACGCTCCAACCATCTTCTTTATTAAAATTTGGATGAAAATAGCAGTTTTGATTCAATGACTTACTTTCGCATAAACTTCAGACAGTATAATAACATAACATAAACTCACGCCTATATCCCCGAAGGGGTAGGCAGAGGTGCTAGCCCAAATTTCGCCAGTTTATGTTTAGGTCCCAATGTAATAGGTGGCGAGCCTATTGCCATTAACCAGGCACTTATAAACCTGCGATAAATACACACATAACTTCGAAAAGCATCGACAAGTCATTGGTGTGTGCCATGGTAAAACCTGGGATCGATCCCGAGACCTTGTCTCAGCAGTCCATTACCCATACCACTAGGCTACCGCGGTTATCTATATCTATAGGTAAAATGATCTTTATGGTTTGGTTTTCCCTCCTTTTCGCTGAATGATTGTTTTGATATTTAGTACATACCTTTAGTTCGAACAATAATTCAATTTAAATCAACACGAACACCTTACAACCTTTGCAGATGCGTAGAGATGTTGCGTCCATGACAGTATTTTACCGTCTGTACCATTTTTGATGAGCTTTTCCGATTAGTCCCACCCTCCCCTTTCCTACACAGGACAACACGTGCAGGTCTTAGATGTCACCAGCACACGTTGCAGAATATCCGATTAAGAACCAACCGGTTCGGTGACTCTTTACTCTGTCGCATCATTAAGACCTGGAATTCATTACCAGCTCACGCGTTTCCTTCTTCCTATAGGTCCGGATTCTTTAAGCGGGGCGTGAAAAAGCATATAATGAGGCTGTCAAGCTGAGTGTCACCATTGTCACATGGTATATGTAAGTAATGGTGACCCTCTTTTCTGAGATTTTGCCTTCAGGCTACCATCAGGCAAGGCGAAGTTTAATTGACGTGTTCTATAAAAAAAGTTTGATTTGCTTATTAAGATCATTTTGAGACTTTGTAATCAAGATCGTTATGACGCTGTCTGAACTTATAATAAATCTAAAGAATCCAAACCAGGGCCGCCTATCAGACTTAGCTAGACGCTGTTAACTATTAGAGCGTAAAATGTATTCATGAGCAACTGCGTCAACACGTCAACAGGCATTAGGAGAGACGTTACAGTTTTATGGACGGGAACTACGCAAGACGCAATGGAAAATTTGCATTTATTGTTATTTATAAAAGCGAATAGAGGAGAAATGCGGTCATGTCTCGCGTGTTATTTTTAGTAGTTATTATTGTTAAAAGTCAGCCGCGTGGTTCCTGGTTTTTCCCATGTGGTGTCGTACAAGGCGACTAAAGGATAGGGCTGTTTAACATCAGACTGATGTATGTTAAAGCCCAGGTTTCGCCTTAGATACATGACTCGATTCTAAAATAGTGCGGGTTACGGGTAACACGGCAATTAACTTTTATTGAATGAAATTTTAAAGCAACTATTCAAATCTATTAAGATAGGAAAAAAATAAAATCAGTTCATCCGAAATTCCAAACCACGATCTTTTTTTTATACCACTTAGGTGGCAGACAAGCGCACGGCCCACCTGATGGAAAGTGGTTACCGTGGCCTATGGACGTGTGTAACACGAGAGAAGCCACACTCGCGCTGCCAACCCTGTAAGCACAGAGTTTCTGTGCCGTCAGTGTAGAGGATAAAGCCGGACAAGCCTTTAGTCATCCCACTGACAGCATAAATTCTATAGTGAGCTCTGGCTACCCTACTCACCGCTGGGAACACAACATGAAGTTATTATAACCGCGGTATTCTGTAGGGTGGAGGTACTTCCCCAGTCGGACTGCTCAATTGGGCTCTGATTTTTGAGTCACCGAACCTCGTCTGAAGCCATCCAAATATTCAATACTCAATACATTCAATCAATCAAACAATTAGCCCATGGCAGTCCACTGCTGGACATAGGCCTCTCCCAATGTGCGCCATTTTGTCCGATCTTCTGCTTTCCGCATCCAGTCTGTCCCAGCCACCTTTTTCAGGTCGTCCATCCATCTGGCTAGGAGGCTCACCTTCGCCAACCAAAAAAACGACCCACAGGTGTCGTGCGCTTTGGTCGGTTCGAGTCCGACATAACCTCTCCCACCGACTCCGGTGGGGTGGTACCCGCGAGGATTTTTTGCACGTAAAAATAAAATTATGCTTATTATTAATCGCATAGGCTTATAATATCATACATTAACATAAACTCTCGCCAATATCCCCGAAGGGGTAGGCAGAGGTGCTAGCACCCACATTTCGCCAGTTTATGTTTACGTCCCAATGTAATAGGTGGGCGAGCCTATTGCCATTAACCGGGCACTTATAAACCTGCGATAAATACACACAAAACTTCGAAAAGCATCGAAAAGTCATTGGTGTGTGCCATGGTAAACCTGGGATCGAACCCAAGGCCTCGTCTCAGCAGTCCATTACCCATACGACAAGGCTACCGCTAGGCTTATAGTATATATGTTATAATATGTCTAAATATTATGCATGATATAAAAATACAGTTTTCTTTGACCTCAGTGTTAGCTCAGAACAATTTTACTCATGCAAACATTGTGGTGTTAGTTTAGTTTGAAATTCCAATCTCCCAGATAGAGTGAGTTTGAATGCACTTTTTGAATAGTACCTACCATAAAAATTGCGTTTTATATAGATATACATATAAAATCACTTGTCCCAACTCAACTAAGCCACTGGACCTTCAAACACCCTCGAGCCTTTGCAGATGCGTAGAGATGTTGCTTCCTAGGCAGTATATTGCCGTGTCTACCATGGTCAGTGTTCTAATGAGCTCTTCCAATGAGTTCAACCTTCTCTTTTCCCACACATTCCTACCATTCGCATACTGTGCAGAATATTCTATCAAGAACCAAGCGCTGCGTTGCAAACACAGAGGATAGATTACGATTAGGTTGCAAGCAATTGGCAGGGAATCCAGCAATGCCTCCTAATAGACATCCTGTATGCTATTTTATTAATTTAGGCATTACCATCATACATCCTCAATCACACCTCATTTGCTAGTCAGTTTTTAGGGTTAGGAAGTTTGACGGCCGTCATCATCGGAATAGCTGAAGCACTTGCAGCTAGAGGGCATGTAAAAAATAAGTAAGTGCGCTACGGACCTTAGACTTCGCGCCAGTAAATTCGTTCCGTAGAACTCGGAACTAAAAATTACATCGCCGCCATACATAGTCATACGTTTTTTTTTACGTGCGAAAAATCCTTACAAATACCTCCCGTCGCGGTGGGAGAGGTTATGTCAGACTCGAATCGACTAAAACGCACGACGCCTGTGGGTCGCTGTTGGTTGCCGAAGGTGAGGTTTTACGGTGTGTTGGTTGGTTCAGGTCATGACAGGGAAGGTTTAGAGTTACCAGCACATTTTGTCAACATGATGTACGACTGGGAATTATAGTTCCCGGTATATATATTGATGCCAATATCTACAACAACGTGTACACTATTATATGCAGAATTTGCGTTTTTTTTGTAGGATATCATGAGGTGCTACAGCGGCAGAGCCTGCGACTACTAAACACATTAAAAAAGTATATTGCCAAGAGGTTTCACAAGTCGATACAAAACTGTCTCTTGATGCAGTTTAGCTAAAGCTTTCACTCCTATAACTTCTAAGGTTCAGCAGTTCAATTAAGTACTATTACATTCATAATCATCTAGTAAAACAAAAAGACGATACTGGCAACATAACACGTAGCGACTGCCGCGCCGCGCCAGAGGAACTTATTTCCCTGGCACGTACTCTACAAAAAACACTAATGACACTTTGAGTTATCGTTCGAAAGTTTTTTCTTCTAAATTTAAATTAATTAGTAATTAGCATTGACACTGGCCAGTAATTTAAGTTTATAATGAGGTTTCTGTAAAAAGTACGACACGATTCGATTTGAAGCAGAAAATAAAATATGCTTGATAAATAGACGATTTAGATTGGAAAAAGCGAATGCTCAGATTGTAATGGCTATTATGTTTATGTGTTTTCTTTTTCATTATTATTGTTTTATTTTCTTTTTATTATATATTCTCTATGTACACCTAACGGCCCTGAAATATTCTTCTCCTATTTTTTTCTCTCCATCCTATGGTTGCCTGTAAGAAATTGCCGCAGAGCGATAAAACCGCCATCTGTACGTACCACAAAACTGTATATCTTCTTATTGTAATGTAATATGTTATTGGTGTACAATAACGACGCTTATTATTATTATTTAACAAGTTTAAAACTAAAACCCGACTACTGAAGACATCACGATCTAAAAAGTATTGAACATGAAAATATCAAGGGTCGTAGGCCGTAGTCGTTTGCTACTATGCCCTTTTTTTTTTACGTGCGCAAAATCCCCACGGATACCTCCCCACCGGAGCCGGTGGAGGAGGTTATGTCGGACTCGAACCGACTAAAACGCACGCCGCCTGTGGGTCGCTTTGGTTGCCGAAGGTGAGGTTGACAGGCATATCCCTCGCACCCCGGCCGACCCAGGGCCATTACTCACGATCTGGCCCTCTTCTCGGGTGTGGGGACTACAGAGTCCCCAACTCGTCCCCGGAAACGGGGAGGCGCGCCAGGTGCGCCACCGCCGCGGCCTGCTTCTGCCAGGGTGACAGGCGGCTCCACCTGTCACCCCCAGGCCGGGATTCTTTTCCCTAGAATGTATTATTTTGTTTTGTTTTTTTATTGTTACCAGTGATTAACTTGTTTTTAACTTTGATGCCCTTAATTAAGTCCTTCTATTTGATACAGTTCAAATTACCCTTAATAATTAAGTCGTTTATTCGCCTTGTGATAGAAGTAGAACACGGTGGTATTGCCGTCCCAAGTGACTAGTCCCGACTGAGAAAATACCTCCGCCCTACAGAACTCCTTGGCTATAATAACCTCGTGTTGTGTTCCCGGCGGTAAGTAGGCTACCGGGAACACAACATGAGGTCAGAGATCACTGGAGAGGTTTTGTGCTGTCAATTGGAAGACCAAACCTTGTCCTGCTTTACGCTTCTGTACTGACGGCACAGAAGCTCTTACAGGATTTTATTATATCACTTAGGTGGCAGACAAGTACACGAACCACCTGATGGAAAGTGGTTACCGAGGCCTATGGACGTGTGCAAAACCAAGGGACTCCCACTCGCGCTGCCAACTCTGTGAGCACAAGATTTTCTGTGCCGTCAGTGTAAAAGAAAAAGCAGACAAGCTTTTGATCTTCCCACTGACAGCACAAAAACTCTCTAGTGAGCCGGGAACTCAACACAAGGTTATTATAGCCGTGGTATTCTGTAGGGCGGAGGTACTTGCCTAGTCGGACTGCTCAATTGAACGGAAATACCATCGTATCCTCTGGTGTTGCACACGTCCATAGGCTACGGTAACCACTTTCCATTCTTACTTACTTTTTAATCCTTTATTTACCTCTTAGTGTTGAGTTCCCACCGGTGAGTAGGGCAGCCAGAGCTCACTGGAGAATTTGTGCTGTCAGTGAGATGACTAAAGGCTTGTCCTGCATTGTCCTCTACACTGACAGCACAGAAACTCTGTGCTTAACAGGGTCGGCAACGCGAGTGTGGCTCCTCTTGTGTTACACACGTCCATAGGCCACGATAACCACTTTCCATCAGGTGAATCGTGCGCTTGTCTGTCACCTAAGTGGTATAAAAAAAATGGCAACTAATATAAGTGTCAATGTTCCAGGTTCTTTGCTGTGATATATCCGCTGCGGCTCCCCGTGGCGCGCCGTCGGAGCAAGCAGATGCTGTACTGCGCCTGGATAATCGCCCTAGCCTGTAGTTTACCCCAGGTAAGTTGGTGTTATAAAAAAATAAATTTACAACATTATAGTACATATATATTTTTTTAATTTATATTTCTTTATTACAATACAATATGTCAAAACTACTAATCAAATAACCCGCCCCTGATCGCTCCCGGTGCAAAAGTGCCCATAACACTTGCTGCGTTGCCACGTTGGATGGCGATGGACAGCCTTTGGACCAGGAACGACCCGGAACGAGTATCACCGGTCGCCTCGATGAGCCTCTGTCCGATTTCTTTAATATGCTATACTACATACATACATATTATACTTTAATATGCTTCATCCTCACACATTGCGACCTGAGACGGTGCGCCTTGTGCGGTATGAAATAAACTTCATCCCACGCACACTCAAGCTGCGGAATGAGCTCCCTGCTGGGGTTTCCCAAGCGCCTACAATATGGGACTCTTCAAGAGGGGCATCAGAAGGTTTCTTCATGGTTCACAGCGCGAGTGTAACGCCCCTCTTGTTGCATACGTCCATAGGCCACTGTAACCACTTCCCAACAAGCACACGGCTTGTCTGCCACCTCAGTGGAATACAAAATTGTATAACTTTAAATTGAGGACTTGTACCCGTCATCTCGAATCACTTCAGCCCCTCTAGATAAGTGGAAATAATACGATTTTAGCCAGTTGATAACCTTTGCGGCGTAGTGGTATTGAACGCGGCTGTTACACATGAGCCGCAGGTTCGATCTCCGCTCAGTGCCACCAGGTGGGCCGTGTGCTTGTCTGCCACCTAAGTTGTATATAAAAATAAACCGTCTTGATACAAGTAAGGGCCCCGACATTGTCTCGTCAGATAAGTTCTTATCTGCAGGACACCATAGCGAAAGTTATATAAATTTCATTTTTAAATTCTCTTTGAAGTTTTTCTTCTTGAAGAGGTGGAGTCTTCTCTTGCAAGTAAATACTTAATATTTTCATGAATAATATAATAATATAGACAAAGAAAAAATAAAGACTTGGAATTCTGTACAGTCAGCATCACATTTATGTTGACCAGCAAAGCACTCAATATTATCTTAACACCTATGATTTTTTTCGAGTATGTAGGATACGGCGGTATTTCCGTCCAATTGATCAGTTCGACTGAGGAAGCACCTCCATCCTACAGAACGCCACGGCTATAATAATCTCGTGTTGTGTTACCGGCGGTGAGTAGAGTAGCTAGAGTTTTTGAGCTGTCAGTGGGTAGACCAAAAGCTTGTCCTGCTTTTTCTTGTATGCTGATGTCACAGAAGCTCTCTGTACTTACAGGGTTGGCAGCGCGAGTGTGACTATCTTGGTTTTGCACACGTTCATAGACCACGGTAACTGCTTTCCATCAGGTGGGGCGTGTGCTTGTCTATCACCTAAGTGGTATAAAAAAAAATTGAGTTAAGTCTAACTGCTTTATTAATTTAAATTTGTGTGGTTCCCGACTGAGTAGAATTTGGACCACCCCATCTCATGGGAATGCGGTGTCATACAAGGTGACTAAGGGATAAGTTGTTTAACATCAGACAGATATACATATACAGCCTAGAATCCGCCACACACGCATGGCTCGAGGCAACATTTGTACCCGTAAAACGGCAATAGGCTCACCACCTATTATGTAGGACTTAATACAATGATAGGTGAAATGTGGGTGTTAATTCACCTCTGCCTAACCCTCCGGGGATATAGGCGTGATTATAAGTATGTATGCATCTGAAACTGAGTCTAGGCTGTATATGCCTGTCTAGTGTTAAATATTCCTATCCCTTAGTCGCCATATACGCCACCGTATGGGAAGAGATGGGGAGGCCCAAATTCTACACTGGCGAGAATCACGCGATTGCGTTTACGTTAAATTTTTAAAAAGTCCTAGGTCCAGCAGTGAACTTCGATACATAATTAGATACTTTTTTTTGTAAATACATACATGTTATATAAATAAACAGAAATACCCATAAAAATATGCATATTCATGCATTCAAATATTTGCACTGAGCGGGAATTGAACCTGTGCCCCCGGCGTAGCACACGAATGTTCTACCGCTACACCACAGAGTCCGTTTCTAACTTAGTTTTTTCGGACGATAACTACAGCTGCTTTAGTAGTCTTTTATTGTTATTTAAACAAGGTATTATATCTTTAAACTGGGGTCCTGCCATTTCGCCAAAAATCGTTTACCCGATTATCACTTGCCAACCAACGTTACGCCAATTTTTCACTTTGACGACTAACTATTGTCAAATGTTTGTATGACAACGTTTCATTTGGTAGAATTATTGTTAAGCTGATTATTGTAATGACAAAATACGTTTGGGGCATTTATCTTTTGCCAATTTATTTATTAGGCCAGACAACTTTTAGACGAATAACGTTTTGTCTGTGTAACAGTTCCCTTTCGTACATTGATATAATGTTAAAAAAAAAGGTTAAATTTGCAAAAATCCAAAGTGTGGAGCGAAGTTCAGGTGAAATCGAAAAGAATCGGTTAGGTTAGGTTAGGTTAGGTTAGTATTATGATAAACAATGCACGAGCCGAGCGAGCGAAGCGAGCGTGCTGCGGCAGCGTCCGGCGAAGTGCCGTAACCAAATCGCTTTTATTTCACTACACAGGGCTTTAAATGCTATATCGGTTAGCTTCGAACTGCGACAAAAATGCACGAGCGTAAAAAAAAATCAATAATAATAACTACCTGTATATAATTTGCCCCAAATGAAAATGGCATCCTTGTAAATAGACTTCTTCAAAATTTGATCGAAGACTCAGTATTGCAGCTTTTTTTCTTCAGGATTTTCGAAATCTTATGCCAACTAAAACATTCGCTACTTGAAAGTTGGCATTTTGAAAAGTGTCATTCTAAAAGGTTGACCAAACGTAAAATTGGCAACTGAGAAGTTGGGTAATAAAAACAAAATGAAATCACAAGTTGGCAAATGATTATTCTGCGAAATATAATTCTGGGAAACGTTAGTTGGCAAGTGATAATCGGGCAAACGATTTTTGGCGAAAAAGCAGAGATCCCTTTAAACTATCATGGTCACTCACATTAGTATTAAAGTAAACGGGATATTTACCATGTTGTATTGTACTGTAAGTAACCGCGGTAGCCTAGTGGTATAGGTAATGGACTGCTGAGACGAGGTCTCGGGTTCGATCCCAGGTTTTAGCATTGCATACACCAATGACTTTTCGATGCTTTTCGAAGTTATGTGTGTATTTATCGCAGGTTTATAAGTACCCGGTTAATGGCAATAGGCTCGCCACCTATTACATTGGGACCTAAATGGGTGCTAGCACCTCTGCCTACCCTTTCGGGTATATAGGCGAGGGTATGTATTGTACTGAGCACAACAGCGCCGAAATATCGGAAACTCAGTACAATACAACATGATAAATATCCCGATTACTTTAATAATAAGGTATTATGTCATTTTTCACTGGAGCTATGACGTCAGCAGTCAACATCGTGGCCGAATTAAGTGCGGTCTTTCATTAGACGTTGTTTGTCCATTCCAATAATTAATGTCCAACCTTGCTATTGTGTATCTAAGGTACTCACCTTCGCCTCAATACTCGGGTATATTTCTATTCCCAATAAAGTCACGATAAACCCATTAGACGTTGTTCTTTATTGTTGTGGCCTGTGACGAGTACATATATGTACCTTAGCCTCACAGTACCTAGACTTCTTTACGCACGTGTTAGATTTGGGGTAACTTAGGATGGACAAATGTGTATATAAGGTCACAACTTACTCCATATTGCCACAGTATTACTAATTTCCTCTTATGTAGCCAGGGAGCAAGTGCTAAGCGCTAAGGAAATTCAAATTAAACACCAGTATGACCAACTGTAGGAGGTAGGACACGACGATATTCCCGTCCGAATTGAGCAGTCCGACTGGGGAAGTACGCCCTACAGAATACCACGGCTATAATAACCTCGTGATGTGTTCCCGGTGGAGAGTAGGGTAGCCAGAGCTCACTGGAGAGTTATTGTGCTGTCTGTGGGAAGACCAAAGGCTTGTCCTGATTTTGTGTTCTGCACTGAGGGCACATAAAATCTCTATTCTTACAGGGTCGGCAGCACGGATGTGACTCCACTGTTGTCACACACGTTCATAGGTCACGGTAACCACTTTCCATCAGATGGGCCGTGTGCTTGTCTGCCACGTAAGTTGTATAAAAAAAACCCGTATTATTCTGTTATTTCAATATGTCTTTGTTCTGTTTGCTCCAGCTAAGGGTCACTTGTAAGGATGGGTTGAGGAAGGTATACTACGTTAGTTCCAATAGGACCTATTGACTGGGAAAAGAACTAACAAGAAACCAGTCCGTCTCTTAATCACAACATGGTATATGTTATAACACTTTATCATATATCAGGCTTGTAGCCAAACATAGCATCATAATACAACTCTGGTATCATACCAATTAATCAGGTTAATAGCTTACATTACAACACCATTACCACAGCAAAACTAGATTTTTTTTATAACCACTCATACAAGGAATGTCTGCTCCAATCCTGAAGTTCCAAATCCTTGTATATGTGGTTATAAAAAAAATCTGGTGAGCAGTGTCCCTTTTTTTAAAGCGCTGGATGCGGGCTGCTTTAGATCGGTCATTCTGGAAGTCTATGGGAGAGGCCTATGTTCAGCAGTAGACTGTGTGTGACTGATATGATGATGAGGTATAAATGAAAACACAAGTATGTATGCTTTTTAATTTTTACTGATCTACCCACATATTGTTGTGTGTGGTGTGTGGTGCATTATTTTTAGGTATTTTGACCATTTGGTATCTTAAATTTTGGTATATCAACCTTTGTTGTTTTAACTTTAGGCATTTTAAACATTAGGTAATTAGTGCAATAGGTATTTCAAATTTAGGTATTAAGTACTTAGGTATTAGTGGTTTAATAAATAGAAGGTGGAAAACCAAGGCATTAAGATCATTTTGAGTACTTTGTGTGTCAAGATCCATCTGATGCTGCCTTAACCAACACAACGTACTTTTATCTTCCTAAAAACCCAGGTGATTGAAGCGCGGCGTGAGAAAGATCAGAGCCTCGATTTTACTAAAGCAAAACTACTGTCATATCACGGACACTGCAAAAAAATCCTGTGACGAGTACATATATGTACCTTAGCCTCACAGTACCTAGACTTCTTTACGCACGTGTTAGATTTGGGGTAACTTAGGATGGACAAATGTGTATATAAGGTCACAACTTACTCCATATTGCCACAGTATTACTAATTTCCTCTTATGTAGCCAGGGAGCAAGTGCTAAGCGCTAAGGAAATTCAAATTAAACACCAGTATGACCAACTGTAGGAGGTAGGACACGACGATATTCCCGTCCGAATTGAGCAGTCCGACTGGGGAAGTACGCCCTACAGAATACCACGGCTATAATAACCTCGTGATGTGTTCCCGGTGGAGAGTAGGGTAGCCAGAGCTCACTGGAGAGTTATTGTGCTGTCTGTGGGAAGACCAAAGGCTTGTCCTGATTTTGTGTTCTGCACTGAGGGCACATAAAATCTCTATTCTTACAGGGTCGGCAGCACGGATGTGACTCCACTGTTGTCACACACGTTCATAGGTCACGGTAACCACTTTCCATCAGATGGGCCGTGTGCTTGTCTGCCACGTAAGTTGTATAAAAAAAACCCGTATTATTCTGTTATTTCAATATGTCTTTGTTCTGTTTGCTCCAGCTACGGGTCACTTGTAAGGATGGGTTGAGGAAGGTATACTACGTTAGTTCCAATAGGACCTATTGACTGGGAAAAGAACTAACAAGAAACCAGTCCGTCTCTTAATCACAACATGGTATATGTTATAACACTTTATCATATATCAGGCTTGTAGCCAAACATAGCATCATAATACAACTCTGGTATCATACCAATTAATCAGGTTAATAGCTTACATTATAACACCATTACCACAGCAAAACTAGATTTTTTTTATAACCACTCATACAAGGAATGTCTGCTCCAATCCTGAAGTTCCAAATCCTTGTATATGTGGTTATAAAAAAAATCTGGTGGGCAGTGTCCCTTTTTTTAAAGCGCTGGATGCGGGCTGCTTTAGATCGGTCATTGTGGAAGTCTATGGGAGAGGCCTATGTTCAGCAGTGGACTATGTGTGGCTGATATGATGATGAGATATAAATGAAAACACAAGTATGTATGCTTTTTAATTTTTACTGATCTACCCACATATTGTTGTGTGTGGTGTGTGGTGCATTATTTTTAGGTATTTTGACCATTTGGTATATTAAATTTTGGTATATCAACCTTTGTTGTTTTAACTTTAGGCATTTTAAACATTAGGTAATTAGTCCAATAGGTATTTCAAATTTAGGTATTAAGTACTTAGGTATTAGTGGTTTAGGTATTTTAAACCATTTGGTATTTAGATTTTAGGTATTTTGAACTTAGGTTATTTAACTTTAGGTGTTATAATTTTAAGATAAGATAAGATAAGATAAGATAAGATAAGATAAGATAAGATAAGATAAGATAAGATAAGATAAGATAAGATAAGATAAGATAAGATAAGATAAGATAAGATAAGATATGATATTTATTTTGCAAATATGGGTACAATACAACATGTTGGTTCATAAAACAAGAGGTTCAGCCATATTTTACCTTTAGGCATGCAAATATTATAAGTTAAACACAAAAAAATAAAATTATAGATCAATCAAAATAAAGTAGATAAATGTCAATGAATGTCAAATACAAATTCTAAAAATCAAACAGTCAAATCTTTCTCATTTAAAAAGTCATTAACATTATAATACACTTTATCAATCAAAAATTCACGCACCTTCTTTTTAAACAGTGATAACGTCAGTTCCTTCCAACTTTTAGGTATTTTATTATAGATACTAGGTATTCAAATACGTACCCCAAGCAATACGTATAATTTATACATAATTGAAATGGTTTTTTTTATACTACTAAGTTGGCAGACAAGCACACGGCCCACCTGATGGGAAGCGGTTACCGTGGCCTATGGACGTATGCAACACCAGGGGTGTCACACTCGCGCTGCCGACCATGAAGAAACCTTCTGATGCCCCTTTCAGTTGATACCAAACAACGACATATTTCTTTCAAATTTATTTTTGAAAATTGTACTTTATGACCGCTAGAGGGCGCCAGAATAGATTCATTGATTGATTATATAATATAGCCTAACCAGCGGACGACTAAGACGCTTCTAATGATACCTCATTTGTCCAGTTCTAATAAGTGGTTATGGAGCTACGAGAGGGAACAGGTAAACCCACATACATACATAAATAGCCTGTCAAAATCATAACCCTCCTTTTACTTCGTCGCAGTCGGGTAATAATAGTATTAAGTACCTACCTGAGGCAGTCCAGAGCTAAATTGTGATCAAAATATCAAACTAAGTCACATAGAAAAGCAATCATGGATTTGTAATTCTGCAGTTGTCTGATTACACAGTTTGAAAGACACGGTCTCAAAGGCTTTTCGAATTCCAGCTCGTTTAATATCTCTGTGAAGTTATAGAGATTTATTTAACCTGTGTAAAGTGAAATATTACAGAAATTCTTACTTAAACAAAAAAAAGTTATGGCCATGAGACTTGAAAAATATGTACATATGTGTGTAGATATTTTTATATTTATTATATATACTCCATTCGGTCCGTTACTTAAGTAAAGGTAAACAGTTTTTTTATAAAAACACATTTTTTTTACGTGCGTAAAATCCCCACGGATACCTCCCCACCGGAGCCGGTGGAGGAGGTTATGTCGGACTCGAACCGACTAAAACGCACGCCGCCTGTGGGTCGCTTTGGTTGCCGAAGGTGAGGTTGACAGGCATATCCCTCGCACCCCGGCCGACCCAGGGCCATCTCTCACGACCTGGCCCTCTTCTAGGGTGTGGGGACTACAGAGTCCCCAACTCGTCCCCGGAAACGGGGAGGCGCGCCAGGCGCGCCATCGCCGCGGCCTGCTTCTGCCAGGGTGACAGGCGGCTCCACCTGTCACCCCCAGGCCGGCGCTCATGGGGGGCGGAGGTCGCTCATCGATCTCCGACTATAAAAACACATGTTGAATAAATAAACTATAGTTGCGGCACGTTATAATGGCCGTTTTTAAACGACTTGTTTTCCTCGTTTTCTCTTTTTTTGGTGTGTGAAGTTATAGCTGCCTGATTCCCGGCAAAGCAGAATTTGGACCACTTCATCTCTTCCCATGCGGTGTCGTACGAGGCGACTAAGGGGTAGAGCTGTTTATCATCAGACATATATACAGCCCAGACTCAGTATGCATGGCTTGAGTCAACAATAATGCCCGGAAGACGGCAATAGGCTTAGGCCCCTATAACGTGGGACCGAATTCAATGATTAGTGAAATGTGCGTGTTAATTCACCTCTGCCTAACCACTCAATATTTTTCTTTAATTATTCGTCTAACAGTTCGTTGTACATTATTAAGCGCACCAAAAAAGAGAAAACGAGCAGAACCAGTCGTGTCAAACGGCCATCATAGCGTGCTGCAACTATAGGCCAACTTACTAACTAATGGTACGATTCGATTTTTAGTCATAAAGTGAGTTTCAAAAAAGTAAATATTAATAAACTGAGTTTTTTAAATAAAACAAATTAATAAGACACCAAGATTGTTTATATTTATTTAAATACCTAACCAAATTGAGATACCCGCGGCTCCGTTTTTTTTTTGGTCATGTCCCGGATCTCACTCACGCTCACTAGAGAGTTTTTGTGCTGTCAGTGGGATGGCCAAAGGCTTGTCCTGCTTTGTCCTCTACACTGACGGCACAAAATCTCTGTTCTTACAGGGTCGGCAGCATGGATGTGACTCCACTGGTGTTACACACGTTCACAGGTCATGGTGACCACTTTCTTCTTGTCTTGTCTTGTCTGCCACCTAAGTTGTATAAAAAAAAACTACGGAACTGACTTTGAACTTTGATTGTAATAAAATATATGGGAGATTTAGAAGTAGAATTTGGGCCACCCCAGCTTTTCCCATGCGGTGTCGTACAAGGCAACTTAGGCATAGGGCTGTTTAACATCAGACAGATACGACCCAGACTCAGTCTCAGATGGATGGCTTGAAACAACAAAAGTGCCCATAATACGGTAATAGACTCACTATTTGATTGATTGACCTATTACGTGGCACTGAATACAATGATTAATGAATTGTGGGTATTGATTCACCTCTGCCTAACCATGTAGCATGTATGTATGAGATTTTGAACAGCACTTTTTTCCAATGAAAAAAAACCACATCAAAATACGTTCAGTAATTTTCCACTTTTCCCTCCAGGTGAATGAACTCATATTCCTGCACATCGTGTCTATTAACAATACGTCTTTAGTCTCTATATAATATTTTCGCACGAACGAGTGGAGTAAAGGGATTTGAATATTATAAATTGTTGTCTACAGACAGCAAGTTATAATAATAACTGACGATAAGCTCAGGGGATATCATAAAATAATTTAGTACTTAAATAAAATAATTTTATCTAAACCTATTACTTTGTGTGCTAACAGTGCTTATTTATCAAGATGAGACGAATTTTCGCAAATGAAAACTGCGGTACCTTAATGGACTGCTGAGACGAGGTCTCGGGTTCGATCCAAGGTTTTACCATGGCACATATACCAATGACTTTTCGATGCTTTTCGAAGTTATATGTGTACCTACTTATCGCAGGTTTATAAGTGCCCGGTTAATGGCAATAGGCTCGCCACCTATTACATGGGGACCTAAACATAAACTAGCGAAATGTGAGTGCTAGCCCCTCTGCCTGCCCCTTCGGGGATATAGACGTGATTTTATGTTTATGTTTAAAGTTAAATAAAATAATTTTATCTAAATCTATTACTTTGTTTGCTAACATTACTTATTTATAAAGGTGAGACGAATTTTAACAAGTGAAATATCATTTTAAATGGTCTGTGCCGAGTTTACTTCTATTTTAAATTTAGATTTATTTTCACTAAGCCGAGCTTACTACAACCCGAAATTACGACAGAAAAGGTGAGTACTTTTACGCCGTATTATTTTCTTTTATCTTTTTAATCGTGGCGTTATAGTCGTATCCGAATCTCTTACCTCGGAGTCTGGGATCAGCTTTTTCCAATTTAACTGCTGGTTTAGACTGCAATATGAACTCCACAATGCATTGGCGATATTCGATATCAGATATCGCATTGCAGTAAGATCAGTTGTTGAACTTTTGAGGGCTCCAACTATTCGAAATTTAACACTGGTATTGATTTATTTATTTATTTCATTTCACGACAATCTACTTTATTTGCTGATTGTACTTTTTGAATGTTGCCACCGGTCAATGAACTTAATTTTGTCTATCTCAGGGATATTTAACTGATAACATCTGAAGGGTTCTCTTAACGTAATTACCAACCAAATTAGGTAGGAGCTTATTATTTTTTTTTTTTATACCACTTAGTTGGCAGACAAGCACACGGCCCACCTGATGGGAAGCGGTTACCGTGGCCTATGGACGTATGCAACACCAGGGGTGTGACACTCGCGCTGCCGACCATGAAGAAACCTTCTGATGCCCCTCTTGAAGAACCCCATATTGTAGGCGCTTGGGAAAATCGCAGCAGGGAGGTCATTCCACAGCTTGAGTGTGCGTGGGATGAAGTTTCTTTCATACCCCACAGTGCACACCGTCTCAGGTCGCAATGAATGGGGATGAATTCCCTGCCTATGGCGAGAGGTGCGAAGATAGAATGTAGCTACGGGCATCATGTTAAACAATTCATCTGAGCACAAACCATTGTATAGGCGGTAGAACACACACAGTGAGGCAAAATCCCTCCTAAGGCTAAGAGGTTCCACACTACCTGTGAGTATGGGATTGTCAACCAGCCTCAATGCCCGTCTTTGCACTGAGTCGAAGGGGTCAAACTGGTATGCAGGTGCTCCAGCAAAAAGGTGACAGCAGTACTCCATGTGAGGCCTGACTTGTGCTTTATAAAGAAGGAGTTGCTGCCCCGCAGTGAAATACTGCTTCACCCTGTTGAGCACTCCGAGCTTTCTTGATGCCAACTTAACCTTGTCCTGCAAATGACTTCGGTATTGGACGTCACTGGAGATATCGACACCAAGGATCCCGATACTCGAGGAGATGGTAAGCGGTGTGCCCAGGAATTGCGGCGCTACAATGAATGGGGTTTTCTTAGCGGTGAATACACATACTTATGTCTTAGTGGGGTTGAATTGGATTAGGTTTAGTCGTCCCCAATCGGATACTCCAGAGAGAGTAGTCTCGATTTCAGACACAAGTTGTTCGCGACTCTTCTCCACCTCGGACTGAGAGATATTTGCACGGCCCGTGTAACACGTGTCCCCGGTACTGTCGTCCGCATAACAATGAATGGAGCCATCAGACAGAATGTCATTGATATGTAGCAGAAACAGCGTCGGAGACAACACGGAGCCTTGTGGGACACCAGCGTTTATGTTCATGCGGTCCGAGCAGCTGCCGTCGACGACGGCTTGGATGCTTCTGTTGGACAAAAAGCTGGAGATCCATTCGCACAATCCCTCGGGGAGTCCATAATATGGCAACTTCGTAAGAAGACCTTTGTGCCAGACCCAATCGAAGGCCTTCGCTATATCGAGGCTGACCGCTAGTGCCTCACCGCGACTCTCGATGGCTTGCGCCCACCGGTTTGTGAGATACACAAGAAGGACACCGGTAGAGCGACGGTGGCGAAAACCGTACTGTCGGTCGCTCAGTAGATCGTTTCCTTCAAGGTACCTCAAGAGCTGTGTATTAATAACACGCTCCATAACCTTCGAGAGAAGGGAGGTTATAGCGATAGGCCTGTAATTGGTCGAATCTGTCCTGTCACCTTTCTTAGGTACAGGGTGCACGAATGCAGTCTTCCACGAGGCCGGGACCTGCCTCGCGGAGTATGAGAGTGCAAAAAGGCGTGTAAGTACAGGGCACAGCTCGGGGGCACAGTGCTTAAGCACCATCGCCGGTATACCGTCCGGCCCACTCGACTTCCGAACATCTAGGGACTTAAGCTCGCGCCGGACCACCCGTTGCGTGATTTTAACTTCGGTCATCGAAGCACCACAGCTGGGGATGATGGTTGGTTCGGCGTTCCCGTCGTTCATAGTCGAGTTTGACGCAAAGAGATTACCCAAAAGATCGGCCTTCTCCTTAGCGCCATGGGCCAGACTACCGTCGGATTTTTGCAGCGGCGGAAGGTAAGACTAGCAGAAGTTTCCCTCGGCAGCTTTAGCGAGCGACCAAAATGCACGACTGCCAGATGGGTAGCGCGCAAGCCGCTCGCCAATTCTGCCGATGAACTCAAACTTTGCTCTAGACGTTGCCTTTTTACTGGACCTTGAAGCAGCATTCAACTTCCGCTTCACTTCAGCGATGTTCGGATCCTTGTTGGCAAGAGCCGTGGTCCAAGCCTTGTATGCAGATTGCTTGCGGTCTCTAGCTTCCCTGCAAGGCCTATTAAACCACGGGCGTTTGCTCGCTCCTGTCACGACCCAGCGGTTGGGGATGTAACATTCCATACCTACTAGAATCGCGTCAGCGACTGCTGTTGCACAGGAGCTTGGATCATCAGAAGTGAAGCAAAGCTGCCTCCACGGGTACGACGCGAAGAATTCTCGCTGTCCGTCCCAGTCTGCCGACTTGTAGTGCCACACGTGCCACCACTGAGGTGGCCGCGGTGGTTCAGGCCGCGCGAGTGTCAATTGCGCCCGGACGAGGCTGTGGTCCGAATTACCGAGAGGTGCTTCCACCCTTATGGAGTATTCATCCGGGCGCGTAGTCAGCAGAAGGTCCAGTATAGAGCTTCTGTGGGTCTCAATTTCTGGTGTTCTAGTGATAGAATGCACCAGTTGAGAGAGCCCATAGGTCAGAGCGAAGTCGTGAGCAGCCCTTCCCGCAAAATCAGTCCTAGGAGACCCCAGCCACTCCACGTGGTGGGTGGTTAAGGTCCCCCAAAAATACTAATTCCGCAGTGGGGTACTGCTCAATTACGCTATCCGCCGACCGCTGCAGATGCTGAAACAGTTGAGCCGTGCCCAGGTCACCACTATGAGACCTGTAAAGGCACGCATAGATACAGGTGTGGCCACCGTGATCTATGCGTACCCATAAAGTTGACAGGTCCCATTATTTTACTATAAAAGCAAAGACTCGCAGTCTTTTAAAAAGATTTATTATTGTAATTTACTGCTCGACGGACGGATACATACTAAGAGGATATATATATTTTTTTATACCACTTAGGTGGCAGACAAGCGCACGGCCCACCTAATGGAAAGTGGTTACCGTGGCCTATGGACGTGTGTAACACCAGAGAAGCCACACTCGCGCTGCCGACCCTGTAAGCACAGAGTCTCTGTGCCGTCAGTGTAGAGGACAAAGCAGGACAAGCCTTTAGTCATCCCACTGACAGCACAAATTCTCCAGTGAGCTCTGGCTACTCACCGCTAGGAACACAGAACGAAGTTATTATAACCGCGGTATTCTGTAGGGCGTAGGTACTTCCCCAGTCGGACTGCTCAATTGGGCGGAAATACCGCCGTGTACTACCTCCTATAAAATAAAATATAAGGCATATGCGGCATATAAGGCATACTAAGAGGCTAAGACGGATATATACAGATTGAATGCCTTCCCAATAAGAAGCGCATCTAAATTTAACAAAATTACACAGCATCTTGATATAGACCTATTCAGCACTAGTATGGCGGCAATAAGACGACAGCTAGCGGAGTCTTACTTTGACCGGCGGATTGATATACTAACACAAGTAACGTTCCTTGCGCTCTCTTTTGTTTTATGTAATTATAGCTTTGTGATTGTGGTATTTATTTATTTTATTTTTGTTCTTTGTAACTGTATATTGTGTTTTATTTTATTTTAGCGATTTGATGATATTTTTGTGTATTCAATTTCTATATTAGTCTGTGAGCCTTCTTTAAAAAATATAAATAAATAATAAATAAATAAATATGTATAGAAGAATTTGGATGTGTTCAGGTGAAGGTTCGGTGGCTTAGTGGTCAGAGCGTTCCCCCTGTAAGGGAAAGATCGCGGGTTCGAATCCCGCCTGGACCGTTTAAATTTTTTCTGTCTTAATCGATTTCTCAACCAATTTGCATAGATTAAAAAGAAAATTAAAAAATCCCCGTCACAAAAAACAACCCCCAAAAAGTCGAAAATAAGTTAAGTTAGTTAGCCCTATAACTTTGATATACCTAGTAAGACATATTTTGATTCAAGCCTTGTCATGTCGAGAGACCCTATCTGGTAGAGCACTACGTCATATTATCAGAGCGATCCAAGGTCCCCCCGACAATGAAAAAAAATAATATGATCGGAACACTCCCGATTAATATACCTTTCAAACAAAAAAACTAAATCAAAATCAGTTCATACGTTCAGGAGCTACGATACCACAGACAGACACACACACACACAAACACACACACACCCACGTCAAACTTATAACACTCCGTCGTTTTTGCATCGGGGGTTAATTAAAAACATAACGAGCGTCCAAAAATCATAAATGGCGAAATGTGGGTGTTATTATTTATTTATTTCTCGAAAGTACGCTTGCAGATTACCGCCATTATGTGTTTAAGCACATGGAGACAAATACAATCATATATTAAATCTTAGTCTACCCCTTCGGAGATTACGTGCAGGGCTTAGATGCCACCCGCATATGGTGCAAACAATTCTATCAACAACAAAGCGGTTCGGCGACTCTTTTCTTAGCGAATCTACCTACCATTAAGCGTTATACCTCTTTTTGGTGTCAGATAAGCACACGGCCCACCTGATGTAAAGTAGTTATCGTGGCCTATGGACGTGTGCAATACCAAGGTCGTCACTTACGTCACACTCGCGCTGCCGACCCTTTATGAACCTTCTTTATAAATAAATAAATAAATATTATACAACAACAACAGACTCGCAGTCTTTTAAAAAGATTTATTATTGTAATTTACTGCTGGACGGACGGATACATGCTAAGAGGAAAGTTTTTTAGAGCGAGGAGAGTTTTTGTTCTGTCAGTGAGATGACCAAAGGCTTGTCCTGCTTTGTCCTCTACACTGACGGCACAGAAACTCTGTTCTTACAGTGTCGTCAGCACGGATGTGACTCCACTGGTGTTACACACGTTCATAGGTCATGGTAACCACTTTTCATCAGGTGGGCCGTGTGCTTGCCTGCCACCTAAGTTGAATAAAAAAAAAAAACAACATTATCTAGACCCATGGTGAGCATAACTACCGCCGCCCTACAGAATACCGTGGTTATAATAACTTCGTGTTGTGTTCCCAGCGTTGAGTAGGATAGCCAGAGCTCACTGGAGAATTCCTACTTACAGGGTCGGTAGCGCGAGTGTGGCTCCTCTGGTGTTACACACGTCATAGGCCACGGTAACCACTTTCCATCAGGTGGGCCATGCGCTTGTCTGCCGCCAAAAAAAAAACTAGCTTGTGTTATGGAATCTAGAATACGAATAAATATACTGAAATACTTTTTTTTTTAATACATACATGCTATACATAGAAATCTTCTAATGTCATTTTTGAAGAATCTCATATTGTAGGGAGTTAATTCCACAGCTTAAGCGTATCTGGGATGAAGTTCCTTTCATACATGACTGTGCGTACTGTTTCCAGTCGAAAGGTGTTTCCTTCTTCCTACAGTCCTGGGTGAAAAAACTTCTGTTGACCGTCAAGGCAGAGACCGCTATTATATAGATAGATAATACTTTATTGTAAACCAATACATTTACAGCAGAGACAAGTAGGTAGCATGTATATACAGTTCAATGTACAATGGGCGGCGGCCTTATCGCTGAAAGCGATTTCTTCCAGGCAACCTTGGGATGGACAGTATTTTGGAGATCCAAAGAATAGTATCCACAATACTATTCTTTGGACTGTATCTCAGCATCAGGCAGGGCGTACTTACTTAATTAAGTGGCCTAAATTTAATAAAGATCTGACACTTTTGACGACCTCCGCTCAGTGCAAATATTTGTATGCATGAATATGTATATTTGCATTGGTCTGGGTGTTTTTATGTATTCACTGTATGTATTTACAAAAGAAAAAAACTATCTAAGTATGTTAATCCGCATTCTAGATCCCATAACACAAGCTAGTATGCTTACCATGGGTCTTTTTTTTTTTTTTTTTTTTTTTTTATATATAGGACACGTCAATTGGACTTCGCCTTGCCTGATGGTAAGCTGAAGGCAAAATCCCAGAAAAGAGGGTCACCATTACATACACATACCGTGTGACAATGGTGACACTCAGCTTGACGGCCTTATCATATGCTTTTTCACGCCCCGCTTAAAGGACCCGGGACTGTAGGAAGAAGGAAACACGTGAGCTGGTAATGAATTCCAGGCCTTAATGGTGCGACAGAGGAAAGAGTCTCCGAACCGCTTGGTTCTTGATCGGATGTTTTGCACCGTGTGCGGATGACATCTAAGACCTGCACGCGTTGTCCTGTGTAGGAAAGGGGAGGGTGGGACTAATTGGAAGAGCTCATCAGAACACTCCCCATGGTACAGACGGTAAAATACAGCCATGGACGCAACATCTCTACGCAGCTGTAAAGGTTCTAGGGTGTTCGTGATCTCGGGATTCCCAATGATGCGGATCGCACGTCGCTGCAACCTGTCGAGAGCATCTAGTAAGTACTTTGCTGAACCATCCCAGAGATGCGAGCAGTACTCCACACAGGAGCGAATTTGTGTCTTGTATAGAAGACACCGCTGCTCCGGCGTGAAAAATCGTCTCACTCTGTTCAGGACTCCGAGTTTTCGTGAGGCTGTTTTGATGATGCTTTCGATGTAGTTTTTGTTATTCAGGTTGCAGCGAACATCCATACCTAGGATATTGAGATTGTCCTGCAGCGGCAGTGGCGTGCTCTGAAGAGTGGGGAGGGGAAGGAAAGAAGATACTTTTGCTGTAAACGCACATGCCTGCGTCTTCTTGGCATTGAACTCAACCAGGTTCTCAGAGCCCCATTGAGAAATGTGATTCAGGACCCCGTCAAGCTCAGTGACAAGAAGCTGCCTTTTCTCTGCGATATCTGACTGCTTGGCCGCTGGATGTCCATGATAACTCCCATGTAAAGTGCTATCGTCTGCATAACAATGAACATTGCCGGTAGACAGCATGTCGTTGATATGCAGAAGAAAGAGAGTGGGTGATAAGACGGACCCCTGGGGCACGCCAGCATTAACCTGCAGAAACTCCGAAGCTCGTCTGTCACAAAGGACGCGAATACGGCGCCCCTGCAGGAAGCTAGTGTAGCGACCAAATACGCTACAACAACAATCGCTTCCGCTTATATTTTGCACCTTGTAAAATCACGCCATACACTTAGCGATGACTAATACTGCAGGTGTGCATAGTGCAGTGTGCAAAACAAGAACCTGTTTAAGCCACGCCTCCTGCAGTTTAGCGCCGGTGCACCTATTGTTCTAGCAGTGGTAGTTCAAGATGGCCACTACTTCAATTGGCGGCCATAGTGAAAAGGGGCGTCAACAGCTAAGCAAAAACGGTCAAGACCGACCCGTTATTATTATTAGTTGTTAATTATTATTAATAATTTTTATTATATAAATACTCGTGTTGTTCGAAGTAAAGATTATTATGTTTTCATCACTCGGAATAAAAACAATGCAGTTGTAACTATATATTATTACTACCTCAAGTATACTCGCTACACGTATAGATAGCAAGTGGTTTAGGTACAAAAACCTAAATACCTAACCACTTCACTAGCAACCCAGTTGCACAGCCCAGAAGGCAGACCAAAGGCAGGTAGCTTAGAAAGAAGCGATTTGTGCCAGACTCTATCGAAAGCTTTGGCGATGTCAAGACTAATTGCCAGTGACTCGCCGTGCTTGTCCATAGCCTCACCCCAAAGATGGGTAACGTATGCTAGAAGA
Source organism: Eilema griseolum (assembly GCA_963662185.1). Lineage (NCBI taxonomy): Eukaryota > Metazoa > Arthropoda > Insecta > Lepidoptera > Erebidae > Eilema > Eilema griseolum. The sequence goes on from OY759245.1 coordinate 22,643,184, forward strand.
TCACCCGTTGACCGTTTCGGTCTGAAGCCATATTGCCGGTCATTTATTAAGGAGTGATCCTCTAGGTGCCGCATGAGCTGTTTGTTAATTATGTGCTCGAACACTTTGCACAGCACTGAGGTGACGGCTATGGGTCGATAGTTGGCTGGCTCCGAGCGATCCCCCTTCTTGGGAATCGGCTGAACATTCGCCTCTTTCCAAGGCAAAGGCACTGTACCCGAACTGTAGGATAGCCGGTACAGGCGCGTAAGCATTGGAGACAACTCCGCTGCACATTTTTTCAAAACTACCGCTGGAATTCCATCCGGACCACTGGCTTTCCGGACATCGAGTGATTGCAGCACTGCACGGACATCGCGTTGCCTGATATGGATATCAGGCATCGCGTGGTCACTGTCGGGTAGTGTTGGTGGCTGGGTACCACAATCATCGATTCGGGAGTTGGCCGCAAAGAAATTAGCCAGCAGATTTGCCTTCTCTTGCGGCTCATGGGCCAGGGATCCATCAGGGTTACGCAGCGGAGGCAGCGAAGGCTGACAGAAGTTGGCTTGCACGGCTTTAGCCAGTCGCCAGTAGCCACGGCTTCCCGTGGGATGCATCACTAGCTCTTGACCAAGCCGCGCTATGCGCAGGGCATCCGCTCTGACATAGGCCCTTCTACAGACCTTTGTGGCTCTGTTGTACGCCGCCTTGAAGTGGCCCAGATTGGGATGGCGCGTGGCGCGCGCCCTTACCCAAGCGCGGTACGCAGACTGTTTTTGTTCAACAGCTTCCGCGCACTCGCGCCCGAACCAAGGGCGCACCCCGCGGTCACCGGTGACATCGGTGTATGAGATATAGTATTCCATACCCAGACCGATCTCACCGGCGACAGCAGTAGCACAATCCGATGGGTTCTTACCTTCAAAGCAGCGCTCAACCCACGGGATGGACGCAAAATAGTCACGAAGTCCATCCCAGTCCGCTGACGAGTAGTGCCAGAGACGCCGCTTCCCCCGCACTGGTCGTGGAGGCGCCATAATAGGCACCGTGGAACAGACCAGGCAGTGGTCAGAGTTGCCTAACGCGGCTCGCACCGATACACTGTACCGGTCCGGATCACTCGTCAGCAGAAGGTCTAGCAGAGAAGGTGCTTGGCCCGACCTTCTTGGTATCCTAGTGACCTCGTGCACCAATTGGGTCAGGCCGTGCGCCAGAGCAAATGCGTGGGCGGCTCTTCCCGCATGGTCTGTTTTGGAGGAGCCCAACCAGATCTCGTGGTGGGCGTTAAAATCCCCCAAAAATACCATTTCGGCATTCGGAAATCGCTCCTGCGCATCATCTGCCGCCTGACTCAGATATTCAAAGAGTCGAGTTGTCTCAGCATCTCCTGTATGGGAACGGTAGAGGCACACATAGATCTGACTCGTAGGGCCATGGTCTACGTGTACCCAAAGGACGGAGAAGGATGGGTCCTCTAGGCAGCGCAAACGGCGACAGCAAACATCCGCCCTAACAAACACGCACACCCCGGCTTTTGCACGAAAACTTTCCTCAAGAACATAGCCAGGGTAGAGCAAGTAGGTCGTGTCGTCAGGGCGGTGTATTTGCGTCTCCGTTAGAAAAAACATGGCAGGTTTCGCCGTCTCTAGGTGTTGGTGGACGGCGTTGAGGTTTGCATGGAGCCCACAGATGTTAGTGGACTCCACCTCAAATAGCAAGCTTTTGGGAGTGTGACGAGCCGCTGTGTTGCCTTTTTCTGTGAATTGCGCTGCCATGAGTTTGGGTGGGAGAAGGCGTGAAAAAAGAAGTGATTGCCGCCGCAGCACCGTGTGACAAAGCGCGGGATATTGGTTTCATCTATGAATGTGAGGCATGGCGAGAGCCGACGCGCCGAACGGAAGGGCCCCCGTACCCCCCCGAGTATGGTCGCCGGGCTCCCAAATCCGGTCACCAACCGGCACGACGAACCATATCGGGATTATGCGCGGCCTGGTGAGGCAGCCTCCCAAGGTGGTTAACCCCAGTTGGGCCCCAGTACTATACCGCGGGCGGCCAGCGGCACCACCGTTTCTACAGGTCTCCCTGTTCGGCGCATCGCCCCGCGCCATCCCCACTAGACTACGCCAAGACCCACTGGTCCCACTAGTGCTGCGACAACCACCACCTCTGCCCGGCTATGCACATGCTGAACACAATCCAACCCCTGAACACAATCCAACCGAGATTGAATTGCTATGGAGGGTTTTTCGCAATAGTGCACGGTGGTACCTACCCGGTCGAAACTTGAGACAAATTTGTGCCACCAAGTTTCTACCACCAGTAAAAGAGTCTAGATAGCGTTGTGTAGAATGTCGTGGAATATATTTATTTATTTATTTACTTGAAAATGCATAAAAATCTATCATGAATCCTTTCAATATATTTTAGCCACGGAGGACAGAATATGATTTAATAATTTTTCGGACACAGGGGTTATATTGCATTCGTTTTTTATTTGGCGTTGGCGATATCTCACGTCCAGTAAAACGAATATTGACTTTAAAAAAGACGAGTGATCTTTTTTCAGGTCCGTTTTTTCGCTGCTGCAGCACACTCAATACATCTATGGGTAGTTGCTATTGTATTATATTGGCAAGCATTTTTGCGTTCTAGGGTATACGCTGCAAAAGTCGGCTGAGAGGGCGCCACTAGTAGCTGAGTGAGTGAACAAATTTAGTATTGTCACTTTTCAAATGGGGGCGATTTATTTTGCGCTTTGAACGACCTGTAAATTTTTTTTAAAGCGATTTTATGACGTAGTCCTGGGACCTTTATACATACATACATACATACATAAAATCACGCCTGTCTCCCATAGGGGTAGGCAGAGATCACGGATCTCCATTTGCTACGATCCTGACAAGGGGAAGACCTAGGCGCACATACCTGGACCAAATCGGGGAAGTTTTAGAAAAGGGGCAGGTCAGGAGTACTCTAAACCGACGAGCATGCATGAAGAATGTAATGAGAGTGAATGAAGCGAGAGTAATATGGGACCTTTATATAAAGTCTTATTTTGTAAAATATATAATATTAGAATAATTGTTGTTGATGACGATGATGATAAGTTTATGATGATGATGACGATCAATGAGATGATTCATGCCTCAATGGGGACTTTAGTAGAAGCTCCTGGAACTAACACCAAAAGTCACAATTCACTGTAATATGCCACTTTCCTACATTTGAATGCGTTGTCAAAGACGTTATTTCTAAAACACCACTTTATACATAAAAACTAGAATTCAGAATTCCAGAAACTCCTACCTCTTCAGACTAAAATTACTCTTGTACAATTTCTGTTACTCTCTCTACTAGACTATGCTGATGTCTGTTTTCTCGATGCATCGGAGGAACTGCTGAACAAACTTGAACGCTTGCAAAATCTGGGATTCCGCTTTGTGTTTGGCCTTCGTAAATACGACCATGTCATGGAATATCGTAAAAGACTGAACTAGCTCCCTATTCGGAAGCGCCGTGACCTACACATCCTAACTCTTCTCTATACTATTCTTCACAATCCTAATGGTCCAACTTATTTGCGGGGACGCTTCAATTATCTTGTATACGTAACTTCACATCCCTCTTGATTACTATATGCTTCTCTGCTACTCAAAGGTTTGCTGGGAGTGAACTCATTTTGAGATAAGCTCGCCTTTGTACGAACATTTTCTTTGAAATGTTTTTATTTATGATCTCTGTACTGTGTGAGTGTGCAATAAAAAATGAAATACTTTTTGAATATTACCACTGAATGTTTTGAATGAAATAGAAAAAAATTAAAACCTCTCCACCTGCAAAAACTGTTTACCTATTTCTTATGCTAGTGCTGCCCTCTGTTTAAACATCAAGAACATGATTCCTAACAGGACATCGATTCTCCTAATGGTCAACCACTGACACTGCAAAAATTGACATTACATGTTAGAGTTTATTCTATACGATCATTCACTCTGTAAATGGCCTTTTAATTTAGAAGTTCAACCGCATTGCTTTAAAGTCTAAAATTAAATGGATTTTTTAGCAGTGTCCTTGGTATTCAGGCTGATAAAGTCTATAAAAGGCTTGTTGTAGAGCGTCTTTAAATAAGATAAAAGAGCGTCTTTTCGAGAAAGTCTTTAAATGGCTTGTTGTAGAGCGTCTTTAAATAAGATAAAAGAGCGTCTTTTCGAAAAAGTCTTTAAATTGCTTGTTGTAGAGCGTCTTTAAATAAGATAAAAGAGGGTCTTTTCGAGAAAGTCTTTAAATGGCTTGTTGTAGAGCGTCTTTAAATAAGATAAAAGAGCGTCTTTTCGACAAAGTCTTTAAATGGCTTGTTTTAGAGCGTCTTTAAATAAGATAAAAGAGCGTCTTTTCGAGAAAGTCTTTAAATGGCTTGTTTTAGAGCGAATGAAAAAATGTTATGAATGAAAAGCTGGTTTGTATAAGTGTACAATATTTTAATATAACCTGTGCTGCTGCTATGCAAAAAAAGGCAATTTTCTTTTATTTTTCTTTCAATTTTGGATTTTTTACAGACAGTGATTGATACTCCAACCTATGTAGACTTTCTGTGCCGTCAGTGTAGAAGACGAAGCAGGACAAGCCTTTAGTCTTCCCACTGACAGCAAAAATTCGCCAGTGAGCTCTGGCTACCCTACTCACCGCTTGGAACACAACACGATGTATCATGAATATTGTAATTGGCGTACAATAAAGTACATAATGAATAAATAAATAAGTTGAAATGTAATTAGTAGGATCGGAGTTCATGCTGTAATTTCGTTTCGGTTTCAAAGCGATCAAATGTTAGGTCAATGCCGTTTATTCTCTATCGTTAAGACCCGAGTGATCTCTCTCCAAATATAATATTAATAGAATATAAATTTCACAAACTTTCTAAACAAATAATCTTAACTTATAGTGGCGCCTGAACATCTGCTGTTAATTAACAAAACTTATACATTTTCAATTTTCTTTAGGTAAATTATAAATAAATAAATAAATATTCCACGACATTCTACACAACGCTATCTAGACCCATGGTAAGCATAGCTTAACTAGCTTGTGTTATGGGATCTAGAATGCGGATAAACATACTTAGATACTTTTTTTTTTTTTGTAAATGCATACATATTATACATAGAAACACCCAGACCAATGCAAATATACATATTCATGCATACAAATATTTGCACTGAGCGGGAATCGAACCCGCGCCCCCTGCATAGCAGTCGAATGTTCTACCGCTACGCCACGGAGGTCGTCGTAAATTGATTTTACAAATAAACTCTAAATGCCTAGAGTCGCGCCGCGAGCGTACCTACAGTGCTTACTAATTTTCTCGTATTTAAAATATTAATAATAGGCTGTTACAAATGAATTTGCCGAAATTTTCTTACAGATTCATGAGTTCGTTATTCCTGTAATTTAATAGCTAATTATAGATTCCGCTGGCGGATGACTCAAAAGAAACCAATTTAAGTACTTAGTACAAATTTAATAAGAAAAACTACAATTAATATTATAATTAATTTCTATGCCTAGTGACCCCGATCCGCGAATGATCGAGAGTGTTCATAATTTCTTGTAACCATGTACTCGTACGATGTTAGTCACGTTGCGTCCAGTCAGCATTTCGTGGTCGCATGTGCATGTTGGCTGATGCAATTGTGTGACGATGTTGCTAAGGCGTCGAAGTTGGTGTGTCAGCAGTGACCCATTGTACCATGCTATAACAAGCTATTTCCATTATTTATATTTCGTTTGAAAGTTGATTTCAAGATTTTACAACTCTGTATTAAATTTTGTTACAAAGGTCGGCTCTATATGTGCTCGTTTTCACACCTCCCTTAAAGGAATCGGGACTATAGAACGAAGGAAACACGTGAGCTGGTAATAAATTGCAGGCCTTAATGATGCGAGAAAGGAAAGAGTTTTTAGGAAAAATATTGCCGACTGACCTTTTTTTTTACATACATACATATAATCACGCCTTTATCCCCGGAGGGTTAGGCAGAGTTGAATTAACACCCAGATTTCACCAATAATTGTATTCGGTCACACGTAATAGGGGGTGAGCTTATTGCCGTATTCCAGGCACTATAGTTGACTCGATCCATGCATCAGAGGCTGAGTCTGGGCTGTATATATATATATATATAGATATATAGATAGCTGTCTGATGTTAAACAGCCCTATCCCTTAGTCGCCTTGTACGACACCACATGGTAAAAGATGGGGTGGTCCAAATTCTACCCTTTTTTTATAGTACGAAAATCTCCAGGCGTGTTTCACACTACTGTTTCGGCCTGCTCCACCACCTGGCATATCCAGGTTCACGTTAAACTTCGATACGGATAAACGATACCATTGAGAAGCGCCAATGAAGCAAACGGCCCACCTGATAGAAAATGGTTACCGTGACCTACGAACGTGTGTAACACCAGGGGAGTCACACCCGTGCTGCCGACCCTGTAACAACAGAGATTTTCTGTGCCGTCAGTGCAGAACACAAAATCAGAACAAGCATGTAGTCTTTCCACTGACAGCACAAAAACTCTCCAGTAAACTCTGGCTACAATCACCGCGCGGGAACAGAAAACGAGGTTATTATAGCCGTGGTATTCTGTAGGGTGAAGACTTCTTCCCCAGTTGAACTGCTCAATTAGAAGCACTAAAGGGGGGAGGGGGGATTTCGCCATGCTTATTTTTGATAACATGGGGGCGGGGGCGACGTAAGCAGTAAGTACTTTTCCACAGATAATAAAGCATGCATTTTTTTTTTTTTATACGACTAAGTTGGCAGACAAGCACACGGCCCACCTGATGGAAAGCGGTTACCGTGGCCTATGGACGTATGCAACACCAGGGGTGTCACACACGCGCTGCCGACCATAAAGAAACCTTCTGATGCCCTTCTTGAGGAACCCCATATTGTAGGCATTATCCATACATTACCCTAAAAAACAAACATGAACAATGTTTACGTAAGCATGGGGGGGGGGGGGGGTAAGAGTTTTGCTTACTTTTGCTGACAAGAGAGAGGGGGGTTAAATATTTGTAATAAATCTGCTTATGTAATACTTGAATGACCCCTCTATAAAAAAAAAATATTATGAATAAACACCAAGAGCGTTTTGAATGAAACTTTAAAGCATTTAGTACCTATGCTAACTATTCAAATCGATTAAGATATAGAAAAAAATGAATCGGCTCAGGCGGGATTCGAACCCGCAACCTTTCCTTTACAGGTGGAACGCTCTGACCACTTAGCCACAGAACCTTCGCCCGAAATCATCCAAATTCTTCTATACATATATATCCGTCTTACGGGGACTGTTAAGTGCCATCTACCGATATTCGTAGGTATATCTTAGTCCTTATTGTAAAATGTTCCAGATAATTCAGATGTTAAGATAATTTTATAAGAGTAATAATGTCGACCAAGCAATGTGTAACATGTGAAATCGTAAGAGGTACCCACAGGACAGGCTTGCCTAGTGTGGGACCAACGGACACTTTGCTAAAAACTGTAACTCTTATTGATAATAAAATATTTTTCATTTTCATTTTCATTTTCATTGAATCGCACGAGGAGCAGCCCCAACAGTATCCTGGCTGCGTTATCAAACCATTGGGACTCCCCCCTATTTAAAAGGAAGATGGTGGTCCACACCGAAAATAACACAAATATTAAAATATATATGTACCTTACTAACAATAGTATATAAGTGAAATATGTACGTACTAACCTTCTATGGACTTGTTACGAAATAAACATAACATCATAACATAAACTCACGGCTATATCCCCGAAGGGGTAGGCAGAGGTGATATAGCACCCACATTTCGCCAGTTTATGTTTAGGTCCCAATGTAATAGGTGGTGAGCCTATTGCCATTAACCGGGCACTTATAAACCTGCGATAAATACACACATAACTTCGAAAAGCATAGAAATGTCATTGGTGTGTACCATGGTAAATCCTAGGATCGAACCAGACACCTCGTCTCAGCAGTCCATTACCCACACCACTAGTCTATTTAATTAAATTTTATTTTATTTTATTTAACTTTAAATTAAATTTAATTTAATTTAACTTTATTTAATTTATGCCCAATTGAGCAGTCCGACTGGGGAAGTACCTCTGCCCTACAGAATACCGCGGTTATAATAACTTCGTGTTGTGTTCCCGGCGGTGAGTAGGGTAGCCAGAGCTCACTGGAGAGTTTTTGTGCTGTCAGTGGGATGGCCAACGGCTAGTCCTACTTTGGCCTCTACACTGACGGCACAAAATCTCTGTTCTTACAGGGTCGGCAGCACGGATGTGACTCCACTGGTGTTACACACGTTCATAGGTCATGGTAACCACTTTCCATCAGGTGGGCCGTGTGCTTGCCTGCCACCTAAGGTGTATAAAAAAAAAAATTTTTAGTCAAACCAAGAGCGTGTTTGACCAACAACATTTAAAATCAAACCTTTTTAATTGTCCTCAGAGCGTAGTCTTCAGAGTGAAGCGGCACCCTCACGTGGCCGGCTTCGAGCAGTGCGTGTCTTTCGGCGCCTTCAGCTCAGACCAGCAAGAAGTGGTGTACAATATCTTCTGTCTCTGTGCCATGTACTTCTTGCCGCTAGTGGTGATCACCGTGTGCTATGTGTGTATCTTCTGCGAGATACACAGAAGCAGTAAGGAGTTAGATGGTGAGTGGACTATCGTTATGTTAAAGCGATTAATTACTGCATTACGTAATCTTCTTTTTCTTCATCATGACACTGTGGGACTAGCGTACCTCATTTTACTGTACCAACTTTTTATAAGCAACAAAACCTTTGTACATAGTTACAATGATTTTGTGAAGAAAACTTTTACTAACTGTCATTACATTTTTCTTCTCTTAGCTGTCAATATATGATATTACATACGTAAAAAATATGAAATAATTTTGTTCATTATTTGGAGAGAATTTTATTACACGAACAACTTAACTCCACTACAACACTATGGATTGATGGAATAAAAATATAGGATGTTACTTTTCGAGTTTTATTCAGTTCGATTACCGAGTGTGGCAAGAGAGCTTACGCAAAATCTTCGAATGCAGTTTTGTTTGATTTAGAGTAATTTCCATCCAAGTAAGGTCAAAATTTTCCACCCTGTATATAAGTAGGTAGGTAGTAACAAACGGATAAAAATATTATATATAATGCAAAATTGATTTAATATAATAATAATAAACTTTATTTCACAGAAAATGTTACATGATTAAGCACATATTGGTTTGTTGTTATTTTAGAATTTACATAAAATTAGGGTACTCTGAATTTCAAACTAGGTATTGACCTGTATTCTGGAATTCAAGTTAGGACACGGCGGTATTTCCGCCCAACTGAGCAGTCCGACTGGGGAAATACCTCCGCTCTACAGAATACCGCGGTTATAATAACTTCGTGTTGTGTTTCCAGCGGTGAGTAGGGTAGCCAGAGCTTACTGGAGAATTTGTGCTGTCAGTGGGATGACTAAAGGCTTGTCCTGCTTTGTCATCTACATTGACGGCACAGAAACTCTGTGCTTACAGGGTCGGCAGCGCGAGTGTAGCTTCTCTGGTGTTACACACGTCCATAGGCCACGGTAACCACTTTCCATCAGGGGCGCTTATCTGCCACCTAAGTGGTATAAAAATAAAATCAGTGAGATGTATTTTTGTGTAAAACCTTATAATGATACTTAAGATTATGATTACAACATTAGTTATATTCATGTGTGCGTGTACGTGAGTGAATGTGTGTGTGTGTGTGTGTGTGTGTGTGTGTGTGTGTGTGTGTGTGTGTGTGTGTGTGTGTGTGTGTGTGTGTGTTAATGATGTGTGGTCGTGTATGTTAGTACATATGAAGGTATCAAATATTTTGGGATAAGGTAAGAATAAATTTTTCATTATTGCACATCAAAAAAACATTTATCATTAACCTAGAAGGTTTTCTGTTTCACCGTAATCTAAAAGCCAGTTCATCAATTTAGTCCTTAGTTCGTACTTTAATAGCTGTAGGGGTATTAGTTTGTTGATTGCGTTAACCAGTACATTTTCATTTACTCCCAAAGTAGACTTATCAGATTTGGAATTAGATTATTTATTTATTTATACTTTATGCACGATGTAAATTGGCGGACTTAATGCCGTAGGCATTCTCTGCCAGTCTACCATAGGGTGATGCAGAGCTAGTACGAGGTAGGCGCATATTAATAAAAGATCCGTTTGATTCTAAAATGACTATAGTTTTATTACATATATATACTTAAACATAAGCAGTACATATATCTACTTAACATATATAAAATAAATCTGAATAATTATACATAATACATAAAATAATACACTATAAATAACATAAATATAATAAGCGAGCGCTCACAACCTCTTCCGTGAGATTACGTAGCGTATGGTCGACGCTTCTCGTGACCAGAAAGCTGGCCTCTTTTTAGGTCAGAGAATAAGCATTGCCATATAACGTGGCAATGCTGTTAGTCTTCTGGGAACGCTACCACAAGAGGCATGCGATGCGGAGGAATTCCACAACGCATTTTAATTGTTCTTAGCTATAAGTTGTATAATAGTTATTTTAGTTTTATTGTATTTAATATTTATATATTATTTCTTGCCATGATTGTAAAATTAATTAATACAATATATCAATAAAGGTACACTTATCAATATGAGAATTATATTATATTATCTGTGACTATACTCAAACTTCGTTCCTAAAAATAATCTGAAAATAAAACCCTCGTCTGAAATCTGTTCTCACAGCTCTCATGTGGAATTCGGTCGTAATTCGATATCCTCGCGAGGAATTCGAGCGTCATTACTTTGGACGATACGAAGCGCGTATAGATACTTACTAGTTCCGAACATTGCGTACAACTCGAGCGAAATAACATGGCACCTGCCTCGAAAACAACCCTCCTTTCGCATCCCCGCCCGAGGCCCCGCTCTCGTCTTTAGAGGCCAGCAGCAACCGCAACACTGACCGCTGAAAATTGGCCGTAGTTTGAGTTTCGTAATTATTTGTTATTGGCTATATAGATTTATCGGAGGTTTATAAGTGTCCGGTTAATGGCTATAGGCTCGCCACCTATTACATTGAGACCTAAACATAAACTGGCGAAATGTCGGTGCTAGCACCTCTGCCTACCCCTTTATGTATGTATGTATGAATGTTTTATCTGAAATTTGTTGTTACGTTTGGAAAGCCGCAGAAGATGTACTTTTAGGCAATGATAAGTTATAAACTATAAATAGGTACGTTGTCCACACTCTAAAATGGCAGCAAATAATTAGGAAAATTGTCCTGATTATACGCACTAATCAGAGACGAGACAAAGCGCTCCATAAAAATACGTCTTTAAGAATGAATTCCTAATATTATTGATAGAAATAATATAAGCATAATTTAAAAAAAAAAATATTATTGACGTATTATTTCTTCACAAGAGTAAGTAGTACTGGAAAAGTACCTCCACCCTATAGAATACCGCGGCCATAATAACCTTGTGTTGTGTTCCTGGTGGTGAGTAGGGTCGCCAGAGCTCACTAGAGAGTTTTCGTGCTGTCAGTGGGAAGAACAATGGCTTGTCCTGCTTCGTCTTTTACACTGACGGCACAGAAACACTGTGCTTACAGGGTTGGCAACGCGAGTGTGACTCCCTTGGTTTTGCAACCACTTTCCATCATGTGGCCGTGTGCTTGTCTGCCACCTAAGTGGTATAAAAAAGTAGATATTTTTTTTTATTTAGTGTTTGCGCCATTTTTGAAAGCCGCCATATTTCTGTATGCCGTTTTTATTAGTAATAAGTCTTTGCTCTATGGTACAAATTCGTAGAGGTGTACAATATCAGCCGACAACGACGTGTCACTGAAACGTGTCGTTTATATATTTGAATCGTAATGGATTTCAGTATTTATATATTCAGTATTAATATTTGTATATATATATTTATATATTTCTTTGATTGATTCTTTCATTCTATATATTTCACGTATTTCATCAGTACACGTGCAGGGCTTAGATGTCACCCGCACACAGGGCAGATTATACGAGCAAGAACCAAGTAATTCTAAGACTCTTTCCTTCCCCGCACCACCAAGACCTGGAATTCATTACCAGCTCACGTGTTTCCTTCTTTCTACAGACCTGGATTCTTTAAGCGGGGCGTGAAAAAGCATCTGATGAGTCCGCCAAGATGAGTGTCACTATTGTAACATACTACTTGTCTGTAATGGTGACCCTCTTTCCTGAGACTATGCCTTTAGCTTACTATCGGGCGAGGTGAAGTCAAATGGGCGTGTCCTACATAAAAAGAAATGAAAATTTTTCATAATCCATTATATGCTCTCTTGTGCGTACATTTAACCCATTAGCATTAGGTATATTTATTGACACATTATTAAATTTAATATATAGATTTTTTGACACAGACTTTTTTTCCCGGGAATTTTATCTCACGTTAAATTCCATGCGAGCGGAGCTTATCGCTGATCTTACTTGCTGTTGCCGTATAGTTGCCGAAGTTGTGAAGTTAATTAGATATTTTCCTGAACTTAAAATATTTTTTTTAACTAACTCATTTAATTAAGAATGGAAAAAGAACGGTAAAAACTGCGTCTGTTCTTATTTTATCGTTTTTATTTATTTTTAATCATTCACCAAACCTATAATAGGAAAAGATTTGACTATCAATTATTATGACGTCACAATAAATTATGTTATGAAGTTTCGTAAAAAGTAACTAATTTGACCAGTCTGTCAAATACCCAATTGATAGCAGCTGTGAAATAAAGTTGCCATATTCAATGTAATAGTGACGCATTCAGTTCTCGTTCACTCATATGAAATGAATTATGAGTGATAGTTAATCTTTTCTTACTATACAAAAAAAATACCAATTCTATTTTACAATAAAATAGTATAATAAATCAGTTTTTATATCGTTATTGCTTACAATCATTATTCAACGCTGAGATGGAGCCTTATATGGGTTCACACAGTGAGAAAGTTGTACCTAACCAGTGTTACGATATTGTACATAAGAAACACATTGTGAGGATCAAAATAAAATTCTTTGTTTCTTTATTTCTTTCAATCAGGTTTTTTTTCCGGCTTAATTCAAAGCGCTGCGGCACCTAGTATCAATCCTAGTCTAGACTAGATTTCGATCCCGGCACCCGATCTTAGCAGTTCGGTGCTCTGACTATTCACTAGGCTATAGATGCTACTTCATACATTTTACTAAAACAATATCTACGTAAAAATGAAAATAATAGCTAGTCCAAATTGATTTAACTAAACTTCATGATGTATCCTTAGGTTGACCTGGTGCGCCCTGTGCTTGTTTTGTATCATCTTTTAATTCAACGTCTATTCTTTCTTTCGCATGATATTATCTATAAGGATTGTTATAATCATTCACTTTGTCACAACACAATTTGTATTTAATCAAAAACTGACAACCCAGTAAACGTCAGTTGACTTTGTATAATTAATAATTCGACTTTAGTAGGCACTACTTGATTAATATCTTATACCCTCTTTGATTAATAAGATGAACATGAAATCACTCACAGAATATCAATCGCCTGTGTCGTAACACCACACCTCACTTCAATTAATTCTGAAAGACCCTAACTGGTAAAGCACTCCATCATATTATCGAAATGATCCAAGGATGCCTGACATGACAACGCTTGAATGAAGCGTTGTCAAAATATCAAAATATTAATTTTTATACATACATACATATAATCACGCCTTTATCCCCCGGGGGTTCGGCAGAGGTGAATTAACACCCACAATTCACCACCATTGTATTCGGTCAGTGCCGTGTGTAGTGCATTCCCGCTCAGTGCAAATATTTGTATGCATGAATATGTATATTTGCATTGGTCTGGGTGTTTCTATGTATAATATGTATGTATTTACAAAAAAAAAGTATCTAAGTATGTTTACCCGCATTCTAGATCCCATAGAACATGCTAGTTAAGCTATGGGTCTAGATAGCGTTGTGTAGAATGTCATGTCATAGAAAATTTAAAAAGTAGAGGCATTTTTTATCACTTGTGAACATTTATTTAGGTACAGTGAAAAAGACGCCCCTCGCCCCATGCAGGTGAACACTGCTTATAACCATTCTATCGTAATATATTTCTATGAAATCTTTCTATTTACATAAACATAAACTCACGCCTATATCCAAGAAGAGGTAGGCAGAGATGCTAGCACCCACATTTCGCCAGTTCATGTTTATTGTTTTTTAATTTTAATGCCTGAAATTATTATTTTGGCCTACTAATGAATGTGACATTTGCATACCATCTGGTTGAGTATGGTGATACTATCACAACAACTATGAACATCAATGTATTATACATATACCCATATTTTATATTATACATTATATATATTATATATATATTATATTATATATATTATATTATATATATTATACATTATAGTAGGAGGTAGGACACGGCGGTATCTCCCGTCTCAAATTGAGCAGTCCGTCTGGGGAAGTACCTCCGCCCTACAGAATACCGCGGTTATAATAACCTTGTGTTGTGTTCCCGGTGGTGAGTAGGGTAGCCAGAGCTCACTGGAGAGGTTTTGTGCTGTCAGTGGATAGACCGTAGGCTTAAATTGACACCACTGACTTGTAGGGGCGTGAAATGTTGGCGCGGCGGTCAGGGAGACCCGGTGAAACGGTTATCCGCTGGCCGCCCGCAGGTTGTACGGTTCCCGAACCTGGGGATCACTTAATCTCCGCCCCAGGAGGCTGAACCAGCAGCCTGTGTAAAGTGCCCGATGCTGTAGTCGTGCCGGAGGAGGAAACCGGAGTGGACTCGGCTACAGTATTTGGGAGGGGACCGGGGGCCCTTCCGCCCGCCGCGCCAGCCACTCACACAACCCCAGCTTGTCAGTGGTGGTACGAAGCCTAGCTTTGTCTTCTGCACTGGGAGCACAGAAACTCTCTATACCTTCCTCCCCCCCACCCCCCACATAGGTCATGAAAGGAAAAAATAAGAATAAGGTTACTACAGCGGTACCATCGTCCACAATACATGTGGATTTCTGTAACATCAGGGGCCTACACACCAACCTCAACGCGGTCCATCTACATTTAGAGACCGCGCAGCCCACCTTGTTTTTTCTGACGGAGACGCAAATATCATGCCCAGCCGATACAGCCTACTTAATGTACCCGGGGTACAAACTCGAGCATAACTTCCTGAGTCGCGCCGGGGTATGCTTGTACGTCCGGGATGATATTTGCTGCCGCCGTCTTCAAGGCCTTGAAGACAGGGACCTGTCAACTCTTTGGGTACGTACGGATCACGGTGGCCACACCCGTATCTTTGCATGCCTCTACAGGTCTCATAGCGGTGACTTGGGTACAGCTCAATTGTTTGAGCATCTGCAGCGGTCTGCGGACAAGGTAATTGAGCAATACCCTACCGCAGATTTAGTATTCTTGGGGGACTTCAACGCTCACCACGTAGAGTGGCTGGGGTCTCCTAGAACTGATTTTGCGGGAAGGGCTGCTCATGACTTTGCACTGAGCTACGGATTCTCTCAACTGGTGCATTCTATTACTAGAACACCAGAAATAGAGACCCATAGAAGCTCTATACTGGACCTTCTGCTGACTTCACGCCCGGACGAATACTCAGTAACTGTGGAAGCACCACTTGGTACTTCGGACCACAGCCTCGTTCGGGCGCAAGTGACTCTCACGCGGCCTGAACCACCGCGGCCACCTCAATGGCGGCATGTCTGGCACTACAAGTCGGCAGACTGGGATGGACTGCGAGAATTCTTCGCGTCGTACCCGTGGAGGCGGCTTTGCTTCACTTCAAATGATCCCAGCTCCTGTGCAACAGCAGTAGCTGATGCGATCCTAGCGGGTATGGAATGCTATATTCCGAACCGCTGGATCGCAACAGGAGAGAGCAAACGCCCTTGGTTTAATAGGCCCTGCAGAGAAGCAAGAGACCACAAGCAATCTGCATACAGGGCTTGGACCACGGCTTTAGCCAATAAAGATCCTAATATCACTGAAGTGAAGCGAAAGTTGAATGCCGCCTCGAGGTCTAGTAAAAAAGCTACTTCCAGGGCTAAGTTTGAGTTCATCGGCAGAATTGGCGAGCGGCTTGCGCGCTACCCATCTGGCAGTCGTGCATTTTGGTCGCTCGCCAAAGCTGCCGAGGGAAACTTCTGCCAGTCTTGCCTTCCACCGCTGCAAAAATCCGATGGTAGTCTGGCCCATGGCGCTAAGGAGAAAGCCGATCTGTTGGGTAATCTCTTTGCGTCAAACTCGACTATGAACGACGGGGACGCCGAACCACCCATAATCCCCAGCTGTGGTGCTTCCATGTCTGAAGTTAAAATCACGCAACGGGCGGTCCGGCGTGAGCTTAAGTCCCTAGATGTTCGGAAGTCGAGTGGGCCGGATGGGATACCGGCGATGGTGCTTAAACACTGCGCCCCCGAGCTGTGCCCTGTACTTACACGCCTTTTTGCACTCTCCTACTCCGCGCGGCAGGTCCCAGCCTCGTGGAAGACCGCATTCGTGCACCCTGTACCTAAGAAAGGCGACAGGACAGATCCGACCAATTACAGGCCTATCGCTATAACCTCCCTACTCTCGAAGGTTATGGAGCGTGTCATTAACACACAGCTCCTGAGATACCTTGAAGGAAACGATCTACTGAGCGACCGACAGTACGGCTTTCGCCACCGTCGCTCAACCGGTGATCTTCTTGTGTATCTCACAAACCGGTGGTCGCAAGCCATCGAGAGTCGGGGTGAGGCACTAGCGGTCAGCCTCGATATAGCAAAGGCCTTCGATCGGGTCTGGCACAAAGGTCTTCTTGCGAAGTTGCCGTACTATGGACTCCCCGAGGGACTATGCGAATGGATCGCCAGCTTTTTGTCCAACAGAAGCATCCAAGCTGTCGTCGACGGCAGCTGCTCGGACCGCATGAACATAAACGCTGGTGTCCCACAAGGCTCCGTGTTGTCTCCGACGCTGTTTCTGCTGCATATCAATGACATGCTGTCTGATGGCTCCATTCATTGTTATGCGGACGACAGTACCGGGGACACGTGTTACACGGGCCGTGCAAATATCCCTCAGTCCGAGGTGGAGAAGAGTCGCGAACAACTTGTGTCTAAAATCGAGACTACTCTCTCTGGAGTATCCGATTGGGGACGACTAAACCTAGTCCAATTCAACCCCACTAAGACACAAGTATGTGTATTCACCGCTAAGAAAACCCCATTCATTGTAGCGCCGCAATTCCTGGGCACACCGCTTACCATCTCCTCGAGTATCGGGATCCTTGGTGTCGATATCTCCAGCGACGTCCAATACCGAAGTCATTTGCAGGACAAGGTTAAGTTGGCATCAAAAAAACTCGGAGTGCTCAACAGGGCGAAGCAGTACTTCACTGCGGGGCAGCAACTCCTTCTTTATAAGGCACAGGTCCGGCCTCACATGGAGTACTGCTGTCACCTTTTTGCTGGAGCACCTGCATACCAGCTTGACCCCTTCGACTCGTTGCAAAGACGGGCATTGAGGCTGGTTGACAATCCCATACTCACAGGTAGAGTGGAACCTCTTAGCCTTAGGAGGGATTTTGCCTCACTGTGTGTGTTCTACCGCCTATACAATGGTTTGTGCTCAGATGAATTGTTTGACATGATGCCCGTAGCTTCATTCTATCATCGCACCTCTCGCCATAGGCAGGGAATTTTTCCCCACACATTGCGACCTGAGACGGTGCGCACTGTGCGGTATGAAAGAAACTTCATCCCACGCACACTCAAGCTGTGGAATGACCTCCCTGCTGCGGTTTTCCCAAGCGCCTACAATATGGGGTTCTTCAAGAGGGGCATCAGAAGGTTTCTTCATGGTCGGCAGCACGAGTGTGACACCCCTGGTGTTGCATACGTCCATAGGCCACGGTAACCGCTTCCCATCAGGTGGGCCGTGTGCTTGTCTGCCAATTTAGTGGTAAAAAAAAAAAAAAAAAAATTTCGCATATTATGAATAAATGAAATGAAATGAAATGAAATTAGTTCCCAATGTAATAGGTGGCGAGCCTATTGCCATTAACCGGACACTTATAAAACTGCGATAAATACACACATAACTTCGAAAAGCATCATTGGTGGTTGCCATGGTAAAACCTGGGATCGAACCCGAGACCTCGTCTCAGCAGTCCATTACCCATACCACTAGGCTACCGCGTGTATAATATGTATGCATATACAAATAAAAGTATCTATGTATGTTTATCCGCATTCTAGATTCCTTAACACAAGCTAGTTACGCGTAGTACCGCACGGTAAGCATAGCTTAACTATGCTAGGCCCATGTCTAGATTGCGTTGTGTTTAATGTTGTAGAATCACATCAATTTCGGAAAATAAAATAATACTGCTATGCGCATTTCATACGTATTGGCGCCAAAACTCCAGCTCCTACCTCATACGGCAGGAATGTCTAAAAAGTAGTAGGGTAGCCAGAGCTCACTGGAGTGTTTTTGTGCTGTCAGTGGGAAGACCAAAAGCTTGTTCTGCTTTGTCTTTTACACTGACGGCGCAGAAACTTACAGACTGCTGCTTACAGAGTTGGCAGCGCAAGTGCGACTCCCTTGGTGTTGCACGCGTCTATGGGCCACGTTAACCACTTTCCATCGGGTGGGCCGTGTGCTTGTCTGTCAACCAAGTGGTATAAAAAAGAATAATAAAAAGTTGTCACGTGTTTCCCCCTCACATGGCTGTTCTATCCTAATATATTTCTGTGAGAGCAACAGAACTGTGTTCGAGCGCCCATAAAAGTAATATCACATACTCACGGAAACCTATTCGTCGTATGTAATAACTTGTTTGATCGCAAAGCATCGTTTTAATTAAATGTCTTCTGCAGATTGGTCTATTTCAGCTAGTATTCGTTTGTTAGGCTTGTTCTGCAACCAGTCCACCAGGCCTGCAAATGGCTTGACTTAAGATACGTCTGCAGCTTATTTTTTCGTAACTTTTTTACTAAAAACACGCAACAAAACATTATAGAAATTTATATCTCTATGGGTTTTCTATGATATTTGGCACTTTTAAAAAATAATACATACGTACACAAGACAAAAAAGATAGCCTATCTATCTAATAAAATGTATTTATGATCTGGGTCAAGTGGAAGCACCCGTATGTTTTACATATATGTGTGTTCACACAACAATAACTCATTGCTTTGAAGTCACATGTGTGCGTCATCGTTAAAGGCGTATTAGTGTAATACGTTTATGTGTGCCAGTGCGCATGATCGTGAATATTCGTGAATCGTGAACGTTTGAATATGTGTGACTGATTTGCCTGCCATCGAATGAGAAAGTAAATTTCACCATTTTAGCACAGGCTCACGTAGTTGAGTGGTATTACAGGCGTAAAGACATTTCGAAGGTAGCGAGTTCGAACCGCTACTATATTGATGTAGTCGTTTTACGTTAATAAATAGTTTTGTTTTTGTTCTTTATTTTGTTTGTGATATTAAAGAACGTTTAAGTTGTTAATTAACCGTGTGGAAAGCACAATGCATCCAATTGTTGACAGTTAAAAATAAAATTATCATGTTATTTATACATGAGAATGAGGGTAGCATAAATTCCAATACGAAAAACATTAATGCAATGTGTGTGCATCAATACTCGCTCAGTAATAATAAAAATACTACTGATTTAAGTTGCTATAAATAAATAACTAAAATATCAAGATACTTTTGTGATATTACCTCAACATTCCCTTAATAGGTAAGTAATTAACATGAAGATATACAAATATTTAAAAGTTCAAAAAGTAAAATTTGACTAGGATTCGAACTCAAAACTTTGCACCATTTTAACACTTAAAAAGCGAAGCTGTAAACCCTGGGGTCACGGAGACTTACAAGAATTTAACAAAAACTACGTTCATATACCAGTAGTAAGTATTGATGAGTTATTGTTATTACTAAAGAAAGTGTAACTGATGATAAATAAATACGAATGGTTTTGAATCAATTGTAATTTGCGAGTGTATAAGTGTGTGTGAGTGAGGAAACGAGTTTTGTTACACACACATTTATGTAGAACATTCTGGTGACTTTTTCTGCTTGCCAAAATCAATATAACGATCTGTATAATACTTATATCACTAGACAGGCTATCGTTTTTGTCTTGTGTACATGCATATAATCACGCCTTTATCCCCGGAGGGCTAGGCAGAGGTCTTCCGGTCTATTGCCATCTTCCGGACACTATTGTGGATTCAAGCCATGCATCTGAGGCTGAGTCTGTTTAACACCCATATTTCACCAATCATTGAATTCGGTCCCACGTAATAGAGGGCCTTTCGGGCACTATTTTTGACTCAAGCCATGCATCTGAGACGGAGTCTGGACTGTATATATCTGTCTGATGTTAATCAGCCCTGTCCCTTAGTCGCCTTGTACGACACCGCATGGGAAGAGATGGGGTGGCCCAAATTCTACTCTGCCGGAAATCACGTGGCAGTGCCAGACACCACGCGGCAGTGAAATAATACTTACTTTATTGTGCTTGTTGCTAAATATTTAACCCCTTGGAGAAAGTTCATTACTAAATTTGAAAAACCATAGAGATATACTGTTTTGCTGTGGAAAATTTGAGCTGTAGACGTACCTTTAGACGTCAAAGGTTACTGAACGTCCTCCGTCCTCCACGACGTTTGGGGTAGACAGGTGAAGCCGCGTATCATCCTAGCAGAAGCAGCTAATAATGTTCTTTCTTTTCCTTTCTTTCCTAAGACGCTACTATACTATATAATCTAAGTATATACTATACATATAATCACGCCTTTATCCACGGAGGGTTCGACAGAGGTGAATTAACACCCACATTTTACCAATAATTATATTCGATCCCACGTAATAGAGGGTGAGCCTATTGCCGTATTCCGGGCACTATATTGTTGACTCGAACCATTCATCTGAAACTGAGTCTGGGCTGTATATATCTGTCTGATATTAAACAGCCCTATCCCTTAGTCGCCTTGTACGACACCGCATGGGAAGAGATGGGGTGGTCCAAATTCTAATCTGCAGGAAACCATTCGGCTCATACTATCATCTATACGCTCCATGGGGCAGAATATGTTGTACCTACTAATTTTAAGACAAGATCTTTGTAACCATATTTGAAGCAAATAAACGTTTGAATTGAATTGAATACTATAAGTTCACATTAATTTAGTATGCATCACTTCCACGATTACTTACCTTTAATATGCAGGCCAAAACGAAGGTGCTTAATCAATCACGTCCACTCACGCCATCGATGGACAATGGGAACAATGGTCCTTAAGTCGGTGGAGTGGACACGGATTCGTGCTTCAGTATTTAGATAAACGATTTAGACCATTTTTCGTTGTCACTGATAGATTTATGGTTGCTCATTGTCTCACCTGGTTGTCTGACCACCGAATTTTCCCTACTCATGAAGTGCCCTGCCTAAATAGGACGCCATGGTAGCGTCGCTGGCTACATATCCAAGTAGTTAATATTGACGGCCGGGGTGCGAGGGATATACCTGTCAACCTCACCTTCGGCAACCAAAAACGACCCACAGGCGTCGTGCGTTTTGGTTGGTTCAAGCCCGACATAACTTCTTCCACCGGCTCCGGTGGGGGGGGGGAGGGTATACGTGGAGATTTTGCGCAAGTAAAAAAAAAATAGTTAATATTGAAATATATGAGTTGAAAATGATTATTTTGCCAATAGAAACCTACATCATCCCTAAATAACATAAGCTAAGTATCATCAAGGAGCGTAGCAGTTTTTTTTTTGTACAACTTAGGTGGCAAACAAGAACACGCCCACCTGATGGAAAGTGGTTACCGTGACTTATGAACGTGTGCAACACCAGGGGAGTTACACCCGAGCTACCGACCCTGTAAGAACAGAGAGTTTCTGTGCCGTCAGTGCAGAAGAAACAATCAGGACTACCCTTGTCTTCCCACTGACAGCACAAATTCTCCAGTGTGCTCTGGCTACCCTACTCACCGCTGGGAACACAACACGAAGTTATTATGGTCGCGGTATTCTGTAGGACGGAGGTACTTCCCCAGTCGGACTGCTCAATTGGACGGAAATACCGCCGTGTACTACCTCCTATTTACTGAAATGAAAGTTATTAGTGTACTAACAATTCAAATCGAGCACTCAAGGAGTGACTCGGCAGCTTAGTGATCAGAGCATTCCCCCTGTAAGGAACTGATCGTGGGTTTGAGTCCTCGCCTATCTTAATCAATAATTTATTTTTGTCTAGAAAAATGCAGCCAGCGCCCCAGTGTGGGTCCGGTGCGCTTGCGTCGCTCAGACCGCCGCGTGCTAGAGCGCGCGCGCCGGCGAACACTCCGCATGACGGTCACCATAGTCGCCGTGTTCGCTCTCTGCTGGCTCCCTTACGTTACTATAACTATGTGGTAAGTAATCTCCTTTCCTATGACTTGCGGGGCAAGCCTGGGGCTGACGGATGGAACCACCTATCAGCCTGGCAGAAGCAGGCCGCGGCGGCACGAGTTACGCACCTCCCCCTTTCCGGGAACGAGTTGGGAAATCTGTGGTCTCCACTCTTGAGGAGGGCAAGATGGAGAGAGATGGGATGGGATGAGAAGAGGTTCGAGACGACGGTATACCCATCCCTATTGACCGCGGTTATAATAACCACGTGTTGTATGCCCGGCGGTGAGTAGGGTAGCCAGCGCTCACTGGAGAGATTTGTGCTGTCCCAATGTAATAGTCGCCGTGTTCGCTCTCTGCTGGCTCCCTTACGTTACTATAACTATGTGGTAAGTAATCTCCTTTCCAATGACTTGCGGGGCAGGCCTAGGGGTGACGGATGGAACCACCTATCAGCCTGGCAGAAGCAGGCCGCGGCGGCACGGGTTACGCACCTCCCCCTTTCCGGGAACGAGTTGGGAAATCTGTGGTCTCCACACTCGAGGAGGGCAAGATGGAGAGAGATGGGATGGGATGGAAAGAGGTTTGAGACGACGGTATACGCATCCCTATTGACCGCGGTTATAATAACCACGTGTTGTATGCCCGGCGGTGAGTAGGGTAGCCAGCGCTCACTGTGAGATTTGTGCTGTCAGTGGAAAGACTTGTGTCTTTTACACTGACGGCATAGAATCTCACTGTTCTTACGGGACGGTAGCATGTGTGTGACTCCCTTGGTGTTGCACACGTTCATAGATCACGGTAACCACTTTCCATCAGATGGGCCAAGGGAGTCACACCAAGGCAAAACCAAGGGAGTCACACTCGCGCTGCCAACTCTGTAAACACAGAGACTTTCTGTGTCGTCAGTGTAAAAGACGAAGCAGGACAAGCTTTTGGTCTTCCCACTGACAGCACAAAAACTCTCTAGTGAGCTCTGGCTACCCTACTCACCGCCGGGAACACAACACAAGGTTACTATGGTCGCGGTATTCTATAGGGCGGAGGTACTTCCCCAGTCGGACTATCCAATTGGACGGAAATACCATCGTGTCCTACCCACCCCTAAATCTAAATCTCTCTCTCCCTGGTTAACCCTGGCTCATTAGTTAACCTCGGTTGACCCTGAAAATCTACGGCATTTCAAGTGGCCGCTTCGGGCATAAAAACCATCATGTCCCCCACCTTTCCCCGAAAATGGTGCACGTCACGTTAGTTTGCCCCCGCCTGTTTCTGCTGGGGCGACAGGCACCCTCATCTGTCACCCCCAGACCTGCACTCATGTAGGACGGTGAATGGTCACACAACCTAAGACTAATAAATAATCCAAATAGCTACGAATTCCTTTATTCCTTAATTATTAAACTGCTGTAGCCTAGTGGTATGGGTAATGGACTACTGATACGAGGTATATGGTTCGATCCCAAGTTTTACCATGACACGTACCAATGACTTTTCGATGCTTTTCGAAGTTATGTGTGTATTTATCGCAGGTTTATAAGCGCCCGGTTAATTGCAATAGCCTCGCCACCTATTACATTGGAACCTAAACATAAACTGGCGAAATGTGGGTGCTAGCATTTCTGTCTACTCCTTCGGGGATATAGGCGTGAGCTTATGGATGTATGTAATGTACACGCTTGATCAGCGTGCAACTCCAGTTTTTTATTTATTTATTATCTCTTCTTCACCCATCTTTACAGGGTGCACCCTAACACGATACAGTAATCTAAGCATACGCTAATTAAATTAAAATGTATAAAGTAGGTATGTGTCGCATTTTAATTATTTAAAGCTTAACTATGTCAATAAATCTTACTCCAAACACACTTGGTAGTGATTCAATTTCAAACATGTTGATTTTAATTTACGTAGGGATCAGCTTTTCATTAGACACGACAAGATGAGCTTTTGAAACGGATGAAAGATATAAGATACGTAGGTATAATTGAAATACCTAATGTATATATTCTATATAAAGTGAGTAGAAAGAAAGAAAATATGTTTTATTTAGAAAACACAGCGCACATTTTTAGAAGTAATATTAACACACGAATCCCTTTATTCCATAATTATTAAACACACGGAATAGTATATATATATAGAATATATATATATATATATATATATACTATTCCGTTGTAGAATAGTAGGTACCTATGTAAAAATTTACTGTGCATTTGGAACATTATACATAATTATGATACCTTGTCTCTAAAATTCCATGATGGAACTGCTGATTTTTTATTACCACTAGTACCATTTTTGAAAAAAAATTGAAACTAACGAATTTAGTGTTAATTTCTTGCCTTTTCTGTATAATTAACACAGGTAAGACTGACTTGCTCCTCGAAGACCTTTGGGAGAGTGCCCTAAATTAACCTATTGCAGTCCACTGCTGGACATAGGACATAGGCCTCTCCCAATGTTGGGAGGCTTTAGCCTACTGTTTCCACGCTGGCCAGACGGCCTGGTACAGGGTTTTATTTCTAGTTTTCCTTCTCTCACAGTGATATCGTCAGCGTATTTTTCCGTTAGTCGCCTTTTATACCCTTCGGATGAGATGGGGTGGTGATATTTGTATTGTTTCTCCGTCACTAAACGGTGTATTGAGATCGTAAGCCACTTAAGTCTAACAAAACAATACATTCGAGGGAAAAGTGGCATGCGACCACGGCTATCCTTGATATTTTTTGGAGCGTGATTTTCTTGGTTCGGACATGTAATGCGTAGGAAAAATTTTTTATATACCACTTGGGTGGCAGACAAGCGCACGGCCCACCTGATGCAAAGTGGTTACCGTGGCCTATGGACGTGTGTAACATTACAGAAGCCACACTCGTGCTGCCGACCCTGTAAGCACAGAGTTTCTATGCTGTCAGTGTAGACGACAAAGCAGGACAAGCCTTTAGTCATGGCACTGACAGCACAAATTCTCCAGTGAGCTCTGGCTACCCTACTCACCGCTGGGAACACAACACGAAGTTATTGTAAACGCGGCATTCTGTAGGGCGGAGGTACTTCCCCAGTCAGACTGCTCAACTGGGCAGGAATACTGCCGTGTCCTACAGGGAAAGTAATGTCGTAAGGATCGCACTAACTATGTAAGTGGATGGCTACAAGGGGAAAGGGAGACCTATAATGAGGTAAAAGGAGTGTGTGAAAGATGGTATGGTTAAGAAGAGAGTTTTGGTGCTGTCAGTGGGAAGACCAAAAGCTTGTCCTGCTTTGTCTTTTACACTGACGGCACAGAAACTCTCTGTGCTTACAGGGTTGCGCGAGTGTGACTCCCTTGGTTTTGCACACGTCCATAGGCCACTGTAACCACTTTCCATTAGATGGGCCATGTACTTGTCTGCCACTTAAATGGTATAAAAAAAGGGAGTGAATGATGAGATAGCTTCAACTAGAGATGAATGGAAAAAGAACACATGTTCCGCCGACCTCAAATAAACTTCGGATAAGGGCAGGAGGATGATATTGATTGGAGCGTTATTTTACAGTAGTCGGGTTTCCGCAGAAAGTTTCAAGTCCGCCGATTCAAGATAAAATTCAAATTATACAGTTTTGAAAACCGAGTCATCGTTGATAAGTTTAGCCAACAAATTTCATCTAGCAAAAAATTTTTACCCAAGATTTAAGATATTATCCTATCTTATTTATGTTCTAAGTTGTGGTTTTTACGGGCTAGCAGCATAAAAAAACTTTTTAGTCCGTTAAATTTTTCACCTTTGGCTTTGTAATATTCTTAAAGAAACTCTTTTTATTTAATTCGTTTGAGACCAGCTATATTGATAATAAAATAAAAATTATTAAGTACGGTAAATTTATTAGTAACTAATTTATACTTACTAGAAGCCTACTTAAATTAGGAAAAAAAAATTGTTATTTTAATAAACAAATCAAGAAATAATTTATAAATATTAAATACAATAAAAATAAAATAACTATTATACAACTTATAGCTAAGAACAATTAAAATGCGTCGTAGTTCAAAATTTTAGTGACATTTCGGATCGCCTACTCAAAATAAATATACACTCGGCTTTCACTATTCTTCGGTATTGCCTATTCGTTCCAAAATTCACCCATGCCTTACGATCGACGCCATTTTTTAAACATATTACAATTTTGAAAAAAATGGACGAAATTATAGAAAATACCCTCACCAAAATTTTAAATGTGGCCTTGGATGACCGAGCTTTACTACAAGCGACTCTACTGATTCGCTTGGGTGGGCTCGGTATTCGCAAAATTTCAGATGTCAGCTTACCAGCGTTCCTGTCTTCAGTCCACAGTACGGAAGAATTAACTAGGAAAATCCTTGCACCTACACTAGTTAATTCTGAAGTATTGTGTAAGACTGATGTAGTGAACGCTTGGAAAATTGCATGTCCAAACACCGATCTCCCAAAGAACCTTTTCTCACAGCGTCAGTGGGACGGGCCGCTCTGCAGCTTAGTTAGAAAAAAATTACTAAATACATGTTCCAATGCTGCTGAGCGTGCCCGTTTACTGGTGGTTGGAGTGTGGGAATCGGGTCTTTGGCTACAAGCTCTTCCGTCATCTAACGTAGGGACTATGTTAGATGACACTACCTTCCGCATCGCAACTTGTCTCCGTTTAGGTGCGCCGTGTGTTTCTCCGCATCAATGCCGTTGTGGAGAAGCCGTTGACAGACTCGGACACCATGGTCTGTCGTGCTGCAGGAGCGCTGGGCGAATTCCACGGCACGCCAGCCTCAACGACATAGTCCGCCGTGCTCTTGTCACCGCCGGTGTACCAGCTGTACTAGAACCAAACGGTTTGGCGCGTGACGATGGCAAGAGACCGGATGGCATGTCGTTAATGCCATGGAAGATGGGTAGGACTCTGGTGTGGGACGCCACATGCGTTGATACCATGGCTCCTACCCATATAACTAGCACGGCTGGCTGTGCTGGTGCTGCTGCTGCTTCTGCAGAGGCTCTCAAGCGGCGCAAATACTCCAATCTCATCGGAGATTATGAATTTGTGCCGTTTGGAGTCGAGACTTTGGGGTCATGGGGTCCGAGCGCTCGCAACCTCTTCCGTGAGATTGCGAAGCGAATGGTCGACGCTTCTCGTGACCAGAAGGCTGGCCTCTTTTTAGGTCAGAGAATAAGCATTGCCATACAACGTGGCAATGCTGCCAGTCTTCTGGGAACGCTACCACAAGAGGCATGCGATGCGGAGGAATTCTACGACGCATTTTAATTGTTCTTAGCTATAAGTTGTATAATAGTTATTTTATTTTTGTTGTATTTAATATTTATAAATTATTTGTTTATTAAAATTATTAAGTAAGTTTTTTTTTTTTTGTTTCTTCTTTATTCGTTTTTTTTAATATTACGTGGAAAAGAACAAATACTGGAAACGTTTGACTAATAAGGTTTAACATTTAGATTACGTTCAAGTATGTACCGTGCCATATACACTTCTTCACGCACGAGGTGAGTGGATCAAGGATGACACTGTACTGGCGGTCCACTCATTTATAAATGCAGAGTATGAAGTGTAAACAGAGTAGGCAGACTCTGTGACGTATCAGTTTTTTTTTTATACTACTTAGGTGGCAGTCAAGCACACGGCCTACCCGGTGGGAAGTGGTTACCATGGCCTATGGATGTGTACGACACCACCATTACAGTTGCGCTGCTGACCCTGTAGAAACCTTCTAATACCCCTCTTGAAGAACCCCATATTGTAAGCACTTGGGAAAACCTCAGCAGGGAGATCATTCAATGCAACTTCTACGCAGAAGATGCGGGTACAATTCCCGCTTCGTGTAAATATTTGTATGCATGAATGCATTGTTCTGCCCGTACCATCGAGAGCAAGTTAAACCGTCAGTCCCAGTAATCATATGAACTTCTATGGCAGCTGGTTTCCAGATCATTCGGTTTTTCCAGATCCGTTGAAAATAAAATTCGGCAAAACTTGACTCCGTATAAACGTACCGTTACTTGATCTCTCTTTAATAATGATATAATACCCCATCATTGTCATCCTATAGCTAACCATATCTTTCAGGTATATGATAGACCGCCAATCAGCCATCCGCGTATCACCAAGAGTCCAGGATCTGCTGTTTGTGATGGCAGTCTCCAACTCCTGCATGAACCCGCTCGTCTACGGCTCCTACACGCTTGACATCCGTGGGGTGCTAGGAAGGTTGCTGAAGAAAGCTTGCTGTCATTCATCAGCTGCTTCTGATACTATAGGTAAGTAGTAGGTAGGTTCAACACTACAAGAAAGAAAAAAAGAAAGAAAGAAATTTATCATACGTACATACATATTTAAGTAGGGAAAAGTACAGATTTATTATTAGTTATCATAATTTTAGATCAGACATCTAAAATATTGACAACTAATAATAATCTATACTTTACTTTACTGTGTCACAACAATGTCATACACTAATAAAATTAAAATATAGTATAAAGTAATTTTATAAATAACACAAGAAAAGATTAGACAAAGAAAAAATTCCTAGTAGCAAGTTTCTTTCGGAATTCTTTGGAGAAGGTCACTGGGAGTCTAAATTTAGTATTGCGTGGTATTCGGTTCTTTGCATAATCCGCCATCTTGAAATTAAGGGCAATTTTTGTTTACTGAATTACACGAAAAAGGTATTTAAAATGCGAAGGTGTTTAAAATTAAAATTACTACAATTTTGATCTTTATTATTTTTCCTGGGATCGTCATTTTTCGATTAAAACCCCAAAAGGTATTGAATCATTTTTATTTTTTTTATAAAGCGAAATAATCCTAGTACCAATTTTCGTTCAGAATTCGTTGGGGAGGTTACTAGCAGTCTACATTTGACTTTGCGTGTTATTGGGTTCTTTGCGTTATCCACCATCTTGGAATTAAGGGTAATTTTTATGTACTGAATAATTCATATTTTTAATATTACAAGAAACAGGTATCAGTGTAGAATTAAATTTCCTACAATTTTGGTCTTGATAACTTTTTCCTAGGCTCGATATTTTTCGATTTATACCCCAAAAGGTGTTGAATCTTTGTTTGATTTTTTTGATATAGGAAAAATTGCTAGTAGCAATTTTCGTTCAGAATTCATTGGGGGAGGTCACTGGCTGACTATATTTGATTTTGCGTGAATTTCAGTTCATTGCACTCTACACTATCTTGAATTTAAGGGTGAATTTTTGTATACTGTATAAATCGTTTATTTTTGATGACGAAAAATGGCAATGCGAAAATTGTTATGAATGTAATTTCGTACAATTTAATTGCTTTTATCTGCTTTAACCCTTAACTTAGCTAATTTGACTGTATTAAAGCATTTATGTGTGTTTTGACATGTATATTTTTATAACCGACACTCTCTATGTTCTTCGATATTACCGACGTTTATGAACTGATTTTAAAAGTTCTATTTGCATTGGGTTCGGTATAACTCACAGGTAGTACTATATATGGGTACTGGACCTTGGACTCCAGAGATACACCAGAGAAATCAACTAGGAAATGGGAAATGAGTTCTTTTTAGCTACTTTTCCCCACACATTGCGACCTGAGACGGTGCGCACTGTGCGGTATGAAAGAAACTTCATCCCACGCACACTCAAGCTGTGGAATGACCTCCCTGCTGCGGTTTTCCCAAGCGCCTACAATATGGGGTTCTTCAAGAGGGGCATCAGAAGATTTTTTCATAGTCGGGAGCGCGAGTGTGACACCCCTGGTGTTGCATACGTCCATAGGCCACGGTAACCGCTTCCCATCAGGTGAGCCGTGTGCTTGTCTGCCAACTAAGTGGTATAAAAAAAAAAACTTTTATAACGATCCTGTGATACGGTAGACGACATTACGATGGTCAAGGGCGTGCTATAATTACTATTCTTGAACTATGGAGGCAAATAATATAATTTCTGAATGATGTATATAAGTTATTGAAAAGTATGGTTAGCACTGGAGTAAGCCCACTAGAAAGAGGAGAAAAAATAACATTTTAAATATTTTTAATTTTGTCCCCCTTTTTAGTGGGCCTAATCCAGTGCTAACCAACAACAACCTATTACAGTCACGAAAACTAATAAATAAAAAAAAACTACGTTTAAAACCGACTTCAAAATTAAAAACTATAAAATAATATAATAAAGATAAAAGAAAAAAGTGTTAGAAGTCGGTGCCTACTTTGTCTGTTATGCCTTATTATTCCAATCATGACTTTCGGAGCTTTTGGAAAACCACAAGCAAATTAAACAACAGGCCGGGCTTGCCCGTGAGTATCAACGGTGTTTGTGATCCGAAGCTCATTGCGGACCGTTTTAGGGACCACTTTGCTGTAAGATCTCCATTGGGGCCATCCCGGTCTTCAAGTGTGGAGGAGCGTCATGATCGGGAGCTTGGCACTAGATTTGATGCGAAGGAAGTGAGGAGAGCAGTCCAGTCAATGTCGGGAGGTAAGTCTCCTGGTCATGACAGTTTGAGTATTGAGCACCTCAAGTATGCTGGCGTACACCTGCCTAGAGCCCTTGCAATGCTGTATACATTCTGCATTGGGCATTCGTATCTACCCACAAAGATGATGGAGACCGTGGTGGTGCCAATCGTTAAGAGTAAAACCGGGGACTTAAATGATAAGAACAATTATAGGCCAATCTCCCTAGCGACGGTACTTGCGAAGGTGCTTGACAGTTTGCTAAATACACAGCTTGACCAGTACATAAACTGCCATGACAATCAATTTGGTTTTAAACCAGGACTGTCTACTGAGTCAGCTATTTTATGTTTGAAGCAAACTGTCAAGTACTACGCCGATAGAAGTACATCTGTATATGCCTGTTTCCTCGACCTTTCGAAGGCGTTTGACCTGGTTAATTATGACATCCTGTGGCAAAAACTTGCTGATATTTCTATGCCTAGTGAACTAATACATATTGTAAGGTATTGGTATCTGAACCAGGTCAACGTCGTTAGATGGTCGAGCGCGTTGTCGGAGCCGTATAGACTGGAGTGCGGGGTGAGGCAGGGAGGACTGACCTCGCCGAAACTCTTCAACCTTTACGTAAACGCGCTCATCGAGGAGCTCAGTAGCACTCGTGTCGGTTGCCATATTGATAGAGTTGCTATCAATAACATTAGTTATGCTGAGCGCCTCGGTGTGTGGCTTGTCTAGGCTATTGAGAGTCTGCGAACGTTATGCGCTGAGTCACGGTCTGGTGTATAATGGATCGAAAAGTGAGTGCATGGTCTTTCGGGCCATGGGTCGGAAATGTCCGAGTACGGTTCCACCAATTAGACTGAACGGTATCGAACTGAAAAAGGTTCAAAACTTCAAGTATCTCGGGCATATCGTGACCTCTGACCTGTGAGACGATGCAGATATCGATAGGGAGCGAAGGGCGTTGTCTGTGAGGGCCAATATGATCGCCCGCAGGTTTGTGCGTTGCTCGGGGAGTGCCAAGGTGACTCTTTTCAAAGCATTTTGTACGTCCCTGTACACGTCCAGCTTGTGGGTGTCGTATACGCAGAAGCAGTACAGCGCCCTTCGTGTACAATATAATAATGCGTTTCGGGTGCTCTTGGGGCTGCCACGGAACTGTAGCGCGTCGGGGATGTTCGCCGACGCTCGCATCGACTGTTTCTATACGACGCGGCGACGATGCGAAAGCGGTGCACATCCCTGGGGCGCAGGATTCGGGGCAGCGGTAACACTATCCTGAATGTATTTGCAAGTAGGTTTGATTGTCGGTACATCAACCATGCGTGCATGGTTCATGTACTGACAAACATACAAATGACTCAGAGGCAGAGCATGTTTTATTAAAATGTAAATTTAATTGTAGTTTTGATATTTGATTCGGAATAAATTTAATTGAAATTGATTTTATTGTAATTTTCTTTGACATTTTAATCTGTAATTGAATTAATTAAATTGTAATTTTTCGTTGACATTTTATATTATATTGCAATTTTTATTTTGATTTTAATTGAATTAATTCCAGACTTTTCTTAAATTATTATACATACTAACATAGATTTATATAAGTCAATTGTTACTAACACAGTGAGTCTTGTTGCTCGAAATAAAGAAATTTATTATTATTATTATTATTATTATGCAATCAATTGAAATATTATTATGTCCTTTCGGGCTAGGCACCGACTTCTAATAGATTAGCCAATTTGTAAATTCAGTTATTTTTCTCTTATCTTTATTATGTTACTAGCTTTTGCCTGCGACTTCGTCCGCGTTTCGTTCGGAATATATTAAGATTGTTCACTTTTGTAACTCGAACCTATGTGTTTTACCTATTTTTAATTCATACTCGTATTGTGGGTAAAGTTTTTTCGAGTGACTGACTATTACTGATTATTACTTATTATTGATTTCTAACAACATCTAAGTATAATTATCAGATTGTCAACCTTTTTTTTTTCCTTTTTGGCAAGTAATTGATATATGCCAATGTCAAGTAATAATTTTCAACCTTTCTTAACCATAGATAAAATTACGTTTAACTGTCATTTGCGTTTTGTTATTCCAAATCAGATGCGTTTTTCTTATATCACGTTTAATAGTGACTTGTACTCTTTATGAGGTTAAATGTCACGTCACACGGGATCGAGGTCATACGGGATGAAAAGTATCCTATGTCCATTTCCTGGTTCGAAGCTCTATCCCCACAAATTTTCAGGCAAATCGGTACAGCCGTTCTTGTGTTATAAATAGTGTAACTAACACGACTTTCTTTTATATAAATTTAGATTTTATAGTTTTGAAATTTGAAGTAGCGGTAGCCTAGTGGTATGGGTAATGGACTGTTGAGACGAGGTCTTGGGTTCGATCCCAGATTTTACCATGGCACACACCAATGACTTTTCAATGCTTTTCGAAGTTATGTGTGTATTTATTGCAGGTTTAAAAGTTCCCGGTTAATGGCAATAGGCTCGCCACCTATTACATTGGGACCTAAACATAAACTGGCGAAATGTGGGTGCTAGCACCTCTGTCTACACCTTCGTGGATATAGGCGTTAGTTTATGTTATGTATGTTATAAATTTACTCACAGTATTACTTTGATCACACGTACCGAGTGGAGTGGCGAGACAGTGTACTCGCCCAATTTTGCACATGCTGAAAAAAACATTTTTTTTTTATACCACTTAGGTGGCAGACCTGCGCACGGCCCACCTGATGGAAAGTGGTTACCGTGGCCTATGGACGTGTGTAAGACCAGAGGAGCCACATTCGCGCTGCCGACCGTGTAAGCACAGAGTTTCTATGCCGTCAGTGTAGAGGACAAAGCAGGACAAGCCTTTAGTCATCCCACTGACAGCACAAATTCTCCAGTGGGCTCTGGCTACCCTAGGGAACCACCGGGAACATAACACGAAGTTATTATAGCCGCGGTATTCTGTAGGGCGGAGATATTATTCGATTTGGAATCAAAACGAAGTAAATTTTAAAATCATGTAGCGTACTCATACATACATTTCACACCTTCTGTCCTACAATGCAATTCTCTGAGCATACAGCGTCGAGCGAGATTGTAATTGGTCGGACTGGGTGACGTCATTAGAGGTCGACCAATGACAATCTGTATCAAGGAGCATTGACTCAACGCTGAGATTAAGGTTCCCAGCGGTGAGTAGGGTAGCCAGAGCTCACTGGAGAATTTGTGCTGTCAGTGGGATGACTAAAGCTTGTCCTGTTTTGTCATCTACACTGAGGGCACAGAAACTCTGTGCTTACAGGGTCGGTAGCGCGAGTATGGCTTCTCTAGCGTTACACACGTTCATAGGCCACGGTAACCACTTTCCATCAGGTGGGCCGTGCGCTTGTCTGCCACCTATGTGGTATAAAAAAGTCACGTTTTATATAGCTTTTTTATACCACTTAGGTGACAGAATAGCACATGGCCCACTTGATGGAAAGTGGTTACCGTTACCTATGGACGTGTGCAACATCAGGCCGTTACACTCGCGCTGCCAACCCTGAAGAAAACTTGTAATGCCCCTCTTGAAAAACCTCATATTGTTAGCGCTTGGGAAAACCGCAGCAGCTTAATAGCTTCTTCAATAACGTAATTACAACGCAATAAAGCTGAAATTGACTTTAAATTAATTTTGCAGGTAAACTATAAGGAAAATTGTCTAAAAACATTACCTACGTTCCCTCGGTATTTCTAGTAATGAGATTTTGTTATATAAGACTTTTTTTTTATTAAGCTCCGTTGAAAATTACTAAAAAACAACATCTGTTTTCAATCTCTTAGCACAGCCAGGATATTCAAAAAGTTTTTAATGCTGTAATGATTTTGTATTAAAAAGGATTTAAAACGAGGTTTGTTATAGCCAACCTCATTTCTACTGTTAACAGGTTTTTTTTAAATGGTAGTGGAGTGTCGCGATAATCACTGTTTCTCTCTTGATGACCTGCCAGTGCAACTTGCCAAAGTTGTGATGATCGATGATCTTTACGGATATATCTGACATGCGATGTTGCTCTTTTTTTTATACCACTTGGTTGGCAGACAAGCACACAACCCACCTGAAGGAAAGTGGTTACCGTGACCTACAGACATGTGCAACAACAAAGGAGTCACAATCGCGCTGCCTACCCTGTAAACACAGAGAGTTTCTGTACCGTCAGTGTGTAAGACAAAGCAGAACAAGCTTTTGGACTTCCCACTGACAGTACAAAAACTCTCCAGTGAGCTACCCTACTCATCGCCGGGAACGCAATACGAGGTTATTATAGCCGCGGTATTCTGTAGGGCGGAGGTACTTCCCCAGTCGGATTGCTCAATTGGGCGGAACTACCATCGTGTCCTACCTCCTTCTCCGCTCTGCTTCGCTTGGGGATGATGATTGACTCACGCATCTGAAAAGGGAAAATAACAGTTAATGCCTAATGAATGGAATCAACTAACTACCCTTATCTCTTAGTCAGATCTTTTACGTGTACGTACAAGCTCTTCACAAGCTCAGATACACAATGATTCAATTCTATTGAATGATGAATGAAATTTTAAAACAAACCGTCGCCGTAAGACGTATATATGTATAGAAGAATTTGGACGGTTTCGGGCGAAGGTTCTATGGCTCAGTGGTCAGAGCGTTCCCCCTGTAAGTGAAAGATCGTGGGTTCGAATCCCGCCTGAACCTATTCAATTTTTCTATATCTTAATCGATTATGTTCTCGTTGCAACTGCGCTGTACAAGCACTACAATGGGACCCCCAAAAACTTCAAGGCAAACGTGCTTTCTCCCATCTGAGAAAGCACCACCGATCGTCTTTTGTATTGGATTTTCAAAGTGAACGTACCGTCTGCAGGTACCGCCGATATCTAGTATTAACTGAACCATTGCCTAATAAATCACAGCAATGGTGGAAAATTAACTAAGAACAATCAAATCTCCATATTTATTGTACAGTCTCAGGACTGTACATCGCATATATGGTGCCTTGACTGTACATGCATTGCTGACGCTGCGGCACAGGCCGAACCGGCAACGTGCGTCATCATTTATTTAGTAACAATACTATTTACATACAATACAAGTAATTAAACTTAGAGACTATCAGTACAATTTTTAACTAGTTTTTTTTTTACGTGCGTTAAATCCCCACGGATACCCCCCCTACCGGAGCCGGTGAGAGAAGTTATGTCGGACTCGAACCAACCAAAACGCACGACGCCTGTGGGTCGGTTTTTGGTTGCCGAAGGTGAGGCTAACAGGCATATCCCTCGCATCCCGCGCGACCCAGGGCTATTACTCTCGATCTGGCCCTCTTCTCGAGTGTGGGGACCACAGAGTCCCCAACTCGTCCCCGGAAATGGGGAGGTACGCGAGGCGCGCCGCCTCCTCGACCTGCTTCTGCCAGGGTGACAGGCCTTTGCCTTCCGGCTATCTTTCCTTTGTCTCCACAACAGGACACTCCACAACAGGAGTCAATGTACAGGATAACGTCTCGTACAATTATTTACATGAGCTTGAGCAGTATTTACAAATGTACTTTGTGAGCGTACTCATATTATATTGACTTTCATTAATATAAACATAAGAAAATAAACAACATTTGAATTTGGCATAAATTACAGATCAAAGGCTAGTGAGCTAACAAGGATGTTTATTCGTGAAGGAATTAGTTTATGGGTAAGAAGATTGTGGTTTTAGGACGAGAATAATTGGATTTGTATTACAAAATAAAATGTAATAGGTATAATGCAAAGATAAAAACAAATAAGAGGTAAGATAAAGCAAAAAATAAGAATTATAATTATTGTACTTGTACATACATACATACGTATAATCACGTCTTTATCCCCGGAGGGTTAGGCAGAGGTGAATTAACACCCACATTTCAACAATCATTAAATTTGGTCCCATATAATAGGGGGTGAGCCTATTGCCGTCTTCCGGGCACTAAAGTTGACTTAAGCCATTTATCTGAGGCTGAGTCTGAGCTGTATATATATGTCTGATGTTAAACAGCCCTATCCCTTAGTCGCCTTGTAAGACACCGCATGGGTAGAGATGGGGTGGTCCTAATTCTACTCTGTCAGGAACCACGCGGCTTGTGCTTGTAGTAGATAGAAATACTCTATTGTTGTGATAGACTATAAATCATCATATAAATCAAGAGGGGCATCAGAAGGTTTCTTCATGGTCGACAGCGCGAGTGTGACACCCCTGGTGTTTCATACGTCCATAGGCCACGGTAACCGCTTCCCATCAGGTGGGCCGTGTGCTTGTCTGACAAATAAGTGGTATAAAAAAAATGTCTATTACTATATGTTATATTTAAACTATCGCGTTATGAATTCATAATTACGCAACGATTTGGGATTAACCTCTCGATTCGATTCGAAAATTTGAATCGACCTCTCGACGATTGCTAGCTAGTCAAGTCGTGACCACGGGTGCTGCAATGCATCCGAAACGTCGGCAGAAATAGTAAGTTCTATTCTAGTTCTAGGAATTAAGGATTCATTTTTTTTTACCACTAGCCACTTAGTTGGCAAACAAGCACACGGCCCACCTGATGGGAAGCGGTTACCGTGGCCTATGGACGTATGCAACATCAGGGGTGTCACACTCGCGCTGCCGACCATAAAGAAACCTTCTGATGCCCCTCTTGAAGAACCCCATATTGTAGGCGCTTGGGAAAACCGCACCAGGGAGGTCATTCCACAGCTTGAGTGTGCGTGGGATGAAGTTTCTTTCATACCGCACAGTGCGCACCGTCTCAGGTCGCAACGTGTGAGGATGAATCTTCATAATACCATAGTATCAATTTCCTAGTCTGTCATATCCACTTGACGCCGTCCTCTTTCAATATCTTTTATTTTCCCTCTATCACTCTAAGGTTTGCTGGAAGAAAACCCAATATTGAGTTAAGCTCGCCTTTGTACTACGATATCCTTATATTTTTTGTTATAAAAATGTGTTTTGTGTACAATAAAGAGTATGAATAAGATCTTTTTGCGTACTTTGCTAGTCAAGATCAATTAGATGCCGACTGTATGTACAAGCGTTTATATTTTCAATCTAGAGAGCTTTATTTTATGTTTGCCGTGTGGTTTCCGGCTGTGTAGAATTAGGGCCACCCCATCTCTTCCCATGCGGTAACGTACAAAGCGACTAAGGGATATGGCTGTTTAACATTAGACAGATATAAACAGCCCAGACTTAGTCTCAGATGCATTGCTCGAGTCAACAATAGAATTAGGCAATAGGCTCACCCCCTATTACGTGGGACAAAATACAATTATTGGTGAAATGTGGGTGTTAATTCACTTCTGCCTAACCCTCCAAGGATAAAAGCGTAATTATATGTATGTATTTCTGTTGTTCGGGACTGGATACCCATTAAGTTCGAAATAGGTCAAAAAACTTAAATTAAGTAGAAGTATTAGCAGAGTTGAAGATTAAATATTTCTTTATTTAGATTCTTTATTCCTTAGATTAATTTGAATTTTTTATCAACACTAGCTGATGCTCGTGGCTTTGTTCGTGTTGAATTCTGGTCCCGCTATTCTATCTATTTTCACCTTGTCAAAGACACACACATTAGTTACGTCCATATATATGACTGACTGACTGACTGTTTGTGTGAATAATATAGGATATAAGATTTTTTGTTACTAACATTTTTATGGGCAATGCCTGAGATAAATGGTTTTATTTTATTTATTTTATCTATTCTATTCCAATTCCAAGTGTAAAAATACATACATATATATAATCACGCTTTTATCCCCGGAGGGTTAAGCAGAGGTGAATTAACATCCACATTTCACTAATCATTGAATTCTTCCGGTCTATTGTCATCTTCCGGACACTATTGTGGACTCAAGCCATGCATCTGAGGCTGAGTCTGGGCTGTATATATCTGTCTGATGTTAAACAGCCCTATCCCTTTGTCGGCTTGTACGACACCGCATGGGAAGAGATGGGGTGATCCAAATTCTACTCTGCCGGGAACCAAGCGGCTAAAATAGCCTATATGTTATTCGCAACTATAATCTATCGCTGTATCAAATTTTAACCAGGGCCCCAATTCATAATAAAACCATTATTAACTTTAGACTTTACAGTCATACAGTTACAGTCTAAAATAAAATGGATGACAGAAGATGTAATGAATTATTTTTCATTTTATAATGAACTTTAAGGCTATAAAAATAAAGTCTAAAATTTTATGTCATTTTTTGCAGTGTCAGTGGTATGAAAATGGTTGCTATCGGGTAGGAAAATAAAAGAAAAACGATACGTATTTTCTTTTTTTAAATCGCCCTGGGCCTTGATTCTGCTAAAGCAAAACCACTGTCATACCACGGGCACTGCTAAAAAATCCATTTAATTTTACACAGTGTTGTATTCTCAGCGGTGAGTAGGGTAGCCGGAGCTCACTGGAGAGTTTGTGCTGTCTTGGGGGGCTAGGCCTGCTTTGCCTTCCACACTGACGGCATAGAAACTCTGTGCTTACAGGGTCGGCAGCGCGAGTATGACTCCTCTGGGATTACACACCACCATCAACACTTCCCATCAGGTGGGCCGTGTGCTTGTCTGCCACCTAAATGGTATAAAAAAAGTGGTTACCGTGGCCTATGGACGTTTGTAACACCAGAGGAGTCACACTCGCGCTGCCAACCTTCTAATTACAGAGTTTCTGTGCTTTTGCTCAATACAATGCTCTAGCATTTTAGGAAGGGCCTGCATCATGCTCAAGTCTGATATATTTTATAAATACGTAATGTCTCATTAAAATAATTATTTCCACAGGTAACTCCGGGTCCAGTACCATCAAGAATAAAAATATGAACATGGACAAGCCTATAATGAAAACAATGAAGGTAAGAGCTTCAGTGGTTAGGGTCCATTCTACGATTCCTGTA
The DNA here is from genome assembly GCA_963662185.1 of Eilema griseolum. Lineage (NCBI taxonomy): Eukaryota > Metazoa > Arthropoda > Insecta > Lepidoptera > Erebidae > Eilema > Eilema griseolum. The sequence goes on from OY759245.1 coordinate 22,683,144, forward strand.
TGAATGAATGAACTCCACCGAAAGAAAACCGAAGTTACTTCGTTTGTATACAAATGACATAATACCGAAGTGACTTTCCCTTCTTTTTTAATAGAAATATTCTATATTCTAAATATTTATATTTATTCAATATTTACATAATATACACGGAAGTTATCTAAATTAAAATATATATAAAAAAGAATATATATCTAAATAATCCTGCAGGTTCAGGCGTCAAAGAATTCCTCCCCATCGATGTCAACCGGGAAGGTGGTTATTTTTTTTTCTTTCACTGGAGAAATCATTTATTTTTGAATTGAATTTAAATAACATGTAAACTAATCTATTAAGATATAAACTAATATTTACAAGAATATAAAATAAGATACAAAAGGATCAAATTAAGCATCGAAGAATTCCTCCCCATCGATGTCGACTGGTAATGTGCCCAAAAGGCTGGCGGCATTGCCCCGTTGGATGGCAATGCCAATCCGTTGAGCGAAAAAGAGGCCAGCCCTTTGGTCATGCGAAGCATCGACCAGTCGTTTTGCTATTTCTTTGTATAGCGACCGTGCGCTCGGACCCCACGAACCCAGCGTTTCAACCCCAAACGGCTCAAATATGTAATTGTTTGTAATGTTATCATATTTTCGCCGTTTGAGGGTCTCAGCAGATGCCGCAGCAGCACAAGCGCAATCCGTCGTACTTGGAAGTTGGGAAGGGACAAGGGTGTCGACGCATGTTGCGTCCCACACCAAAGGCCTACCCATCTTCCAAGGCACCAAAGATATACCGTCCGGTCTCTTGCCATCGTTGCGCACCAAGCCAACTGGTTCAAGTATAGCTGGAACACCAGCGGTGACAAGAGCCCGGCGGATAATGTCATTTAAATGTGCATGACGTGACATGCGGCCTGCGCTCCTGCCGCATGATAGGCCGTGATGCCCAAGGCTGTCGACTGCCTCACCACAGTGACATCGATGAGGAGAAACACAGGGAGCACCCAAACGAAGACAGGCTGCAATTCTAAAAGTCGTGTCGTCCAACATGGTGCCAATGTTGGACAACGGAAGGGCCTGAAGCCACACACCAGATTCCCACTCTCCCACAGCAAAACTTACAGCATAAAAAAAAGAATAGCGTTATACTATTCCTACGCAGCGACTATAAGTTTTCACTTATAGTCGCTGCGTAGGTAAAACATTGTAAACAAAAACACGCATTGCACAAACCTTATGGAAGAAAAAAATGGAAAAACTACACAATAGATCTACATAGTCAACACCAGCGACATAGTACATCAATTTCTGAGTTTGAAAAATGCTAAACTCAAGCACCTTCTTGCCGTGGGCACACTAGTCGAGAAAGGGTCGACATCGAGCTGCTTACATTCACATATATATTATTCTTGTATTAATATATAATATTCTTGCCCCTGTTTATTATGATGTAAAACGCAATATAGTCGCTGCGTAGCGGTGCGGTGCATCGTGACATAGTTGACAAGCTATTATCTCGTAGGTCGATGAACGACCTCCGCCCCCCATGAGCGCCGGCCTGGGGGTGACAGGTGGAGCCACCTGTCACCCTGGCAGAAGCAGGCCGCGGCGGTGGCGCGCCTCCCCGTTTCCGGGGATGAGTTGGGAACTCTGTAGTCCCCACACCCGAGAAGAGGGCCAGATCGTGAGAGATGGCCCTGGGTCGGCCGGGGTGCGAGGGATATGCCTGTCAACCTCACCTTCGGCAACCAAAACGACCCACAGGCGGCGTGCGTTTTAGTCGGTTCGAGTCCGACATAACCTCCTTCGCCGGCTCCGGTGGGGAGGTATCCGTGGGGATTTTGCGCACGTAAAAAAAAAAAAAAAAAAGCTATTATCTCGTGGCATAGTGTTGCGCTAGTGCGGTTTGACCTTTAGCCATATAAGCCATACCATGTTACAATGGTGACACTCAGCTTGACGGCCTCGTCATATGCATTTTCACGCCCCGCTTAAAGGACACAGGATTTTCTGCGTACAATATATGTACGGGACGTTATCCTGTACATCAACTCCTGTTGTGGAGTATGTGGTAGTGGTCGTTGTTGTGAAAGAAAAGTTAGCCGAAAGTAAACATATATTGTAGCGTTAAAGATAACAGAGTAACTAAGTGGCCGATCTTTCCTTGAGAGTATTTACTTGTAGTCGTGATGATAGTCTCTATAATTGTCTCTCCGTTTAATTATTTGTAGTGAATATAAATGGCATATGTTACGCAATAAGTAATGACGCGCGGTACCAGTGCGGCCTGAGTGCAGCGTCAGCAACGCATGTAGGTACAGTCAAGACACAAAACATGCGGTGTACAGTCATGAGACTGTACAATATATGTTTGTATTTCTAAAAGAAATGTATCTAAGTTTATTTATCCGTATTCTAAATTCTATAACAGATATATATATATATACACTAGCGGACCCGACAGACGTTGTCCTGTACACACGTCTTTAATTTCATACTAATTGTAAATCTAAACCATTCTCGAATCTCCACGAACACACACAAAAAATTTCATCAAAATCGGTCCAGTCGTTTAGGAGGAGTTCAGTCACATACACACGCTGTTGGCGCGTGGGCCAACGTGTGCGAGTGGACTGTATTGCGGGGAAGCAGATAACTGTTCTATTGACACTTTACACACAAAACAAGACAGGTGGCCGGGCTGCCGCGGATTCGATCCAGGCAGTGAATGCAGCCCGAGAAATTAGGAGAGGATGCACTAACCTTCACGACCCACGTGTTTTTCATCGCAGCCGGTACACGGATCTTCTCTTCCTTGCTCAGGAGCTACCGTCAGCGTCACTAGATCCCTTGAGGAACACACGAGAGGCACCATCCGATCGGTAAAGGTCTATGAGGCGGTTAAAATACAACAAATATTATTCATTTCTGAGAGACGCGCGCGCGCGATCGCCTTTACGCTGGCTAGTTCAAAGCGAGACTGGCCGACCACATCTCACACAATGGCGGACGGAAGCTACAGCTAGCCCTACTCTATGGTTAGTGCGGAGGGGAAGATGGATCTAAAAGGAGTGTGTTTCCATGTCAAAAAATACAGTTTCCACATCGGCGCAACCATTCCCCCCGGCTTGAAGGGTTACCTTCGAAACGAAAAATGTGGAACAAAACTAATGTCTAATCTAAATCTAGGTTTGCGAAATAACAACTAAAATATAAACATAGATTGGAACTCGTGCCTACTGCTGGCTAGGCAGAGGGCAGAGGCGAACAACCGGGCGCAGATACGATCCGGTTGCAGTTTTAACCCGTACAACACGAGTTATCCCGCGGGCATCGGGAAAAATTTCCTCTACTACTCCTAGAGGCCAATGTAAAGGAGGCGCATTCTCAGTCATAAGGACTACCACCGTACCTACAGTAATTGGGTTGGATGGAGTATTCCATTTTTGACGTGACTGCAGCGTGTGCAAATAATCGGTTCTCCAACGATTCCAAAACGATTGGACCATCTTATCTAAAAGAGCGTGACGAGTTAGGAGGTGCATTCTATCGTCATCAACATCTATTGCGGGCAAATATTTTAAAGGAGTCATATTTAAGAAGTGAGCTGGCGTCAGCGCTAACGGCTCTGACGGATCGCTAGATAGAGTCCGACACAGCGGACGCGTGTTCATCACCGCCTCTACTTGCGCGAGTACGGTACTCAACTCCTCGAACGAGAGAATCTGTTCGCCTATGACGCGAAACAGATGCGACTTAAGGCTTTTAATATTCGCTTCCCAATTACCACCAAAATGACTAGCTGCAGGCGTGTTAAAGTACCATTCAATGCGATTTTCGGCTAAGATGTGAGCGAATTCACTTTGGTAGTACTTAGACCGTAAGAATGTGTGCAATTCCGAAATACTACGTCGGGCCCCTACATAGTTTGTACCGTTGTCCGAATACATGCGCTTAACCGGACCCCGACGCGACAAAAAACGTTTAAAAGCGGACATAAAATTTGGCGTACTTAAATCACCGGTCAACTCTATATGAACCGCGCGAGTTGTCATACAAATGAACAAACAAACATAAGCTTTCGTGGAGCGAATGCCACGACCACGAGCAATGGTGACCTTGAAAGGCCCAGCAAAGTCTGTGCCGGTGTGTACGAAAGGTTTTGCGGATTGAACAACACGACAAGAGCGATGATCGGCCATTTCAGGCGCGATAAAACGCGGGCGGAGTTTAAAACAAGGTACACATCTGTGTACTCTAGCGCGAATCAAATTACGAGCGGAAATTATCCAGTATTTCTGTCTCAAAATAGACATTAACAAATCGGGACCAGCGTGACAATTCACCTTGTGATGATAATCTACTAACAAATCTAATACGTGGTCCTTACGCGGGAGAATTACTGGGTGCCTTTGTTCAAATCCTAAACCTGAATTTCTCAAACGACCACCTACTCGAATGAGTCCATCTTCCAAAAATGGTTTCAAGTGTCGGAAAGAACGACTACAAGGTTTGTTAAATTCTAAATTTTTAAATTCAGAAGCAAAATAACACTTCTGCAATTCGCGAAGTATGATCAATTCAGCCTTATCTAAATCAGCGGCGGTTATATGACCGCGTGTAGATAAAATTCTCAAAAATCGGCCTACATAAACAACACAACGCAACAGTCTCGACCAAGACGAGACGCGATTAGCCAACAACAAAACCAGGGACTCTTCACGCGGGACCGACACCACAAGCGAGTGCTTCTTTTCCTCGGGTGGTTCGGAAACCGTAGTGGGATTGAATTGACTAACTGGCCACTTATCTAACGCGGCATGAATCCAGGACGGTCCACTAAACCATAACGGGTGATCTAATATTTGCGAAGGAAGCAGTCCACGAGAGAGACAATCGGCTGGGTTGTCGGTGCCAGCAACGTGAAAGAGATTTTTTGGCGCTAATTCCGATTGAATTTTTGCCACTCTATTAGCGACGAAGGTGTCCCAACGATGGGGCGAAGAGTGGGCCCAACACAAAGCGACTGTTGAGTCCGAAAAAGCTAAAATTCTATTAATATTAATGCGACTACTACAAGCATTGGCGATAGAGGTGATCAATCTAACCAACAATAGTAAAGCGCATAGCTCGAGGCGTGCCAGAGAGACGACCTTACGGGGAGAGACCTTCGATTTCGCGCTTATAAGGCTAATTGAAACCTTACCTACATTCGAGACATGAAAATAGACTACTCCTCCATACGCCCTCTCACTAGCGTCCGCGAAGCCTACTACCGTAACAACACTAGGTTGCGATATACCTACATGACGCGGAATTTGTACTTGGTCAAGCACAGAGAGTTCTTTTCTAAAGCGAGCCCACAACTTAGCAATGTTGTCGGGCGCGGTGTCGTCCCAATCACAATTCGAAAGCCAAAGCTCTTTTATAAGTAGTTTGGCGTACAGAACGACAGGAGCTACGAATCCCATTACGTCCCATATCCGTGCCACACACGACAGGATAATGCGTTTAGTACAAGTTTGCGGGCTCGAACTACTTTTCAAACTAAACGTATCAGATGCGGGCGACCAGCTTAAACCAAGCACCTTGTGCGTATCACTTTCATCGAACTCCTTAACCGAAGACAATCGGTGCGACGGTGGAATCGACTCTAACGCTGTTTGCGAGTTGCTCGTCCATTTCACGAGATCAAATTGACCCGCCTTCATGAGACTTATAACCTGAGCGGCCGTCTCGACAGCCTCGGCCTCGCTATCTACACTATACACGAAGTCGTCCATGTATAAGCCAGTCTCAATGGTGGCTCTCGCTTTAGGAAATGCATCGCCCTCGTCAGCGGCCAACTGCTTGACGGTGCGAAGTGCGTGAAAAGGGCTAGATTTAAGCCCGAAGCAAACACGATTAAACTCGTAAACCATTAAAGGTTCTTGCGGTGAAAATCTATACAAAAATCGTTGAAACCTACGATCGGGTTCGCGCACTTCAAGGCACAAAAACATTTGTCGAATATCTGCAGAGAGTGCCACAGCGAATAAACGAAAATTTACAATTATGTCAAATAAATTACCTTGAAGATTTTGACCACAATACAAAATGTCATTAAGCGACACGGAAGTGCTAGTCTTAGCACTGCCATCTAAAACTACGCGGAGTTTAGTAGTAAGCTTATCTTCTCTAATAACTCCGTGGTGCGGGATAACGTACGAAGGCTGGGTCTCGTCAGTGTCCGCAGGCGCAGGTGAGATGTAACCTTTATCTAAATATTCGTTAACAACCTCATCATAGGCTTGCTTTAACTTTGGAGACGCCTGCATCTTTCGTTCTAAACAAAGAAAGCGTCTTTCAGCGGATGCACGGGAGTCCCCGAGCGAAAAAATATCTCCCTTGAAAGGGAGCGCGACCACATAACGACCCTGCTCATCACGAGTAGTCGTGCGACAATAAATCTCCTCAGCCATCTTGTCATCGGGGCTTAGGATTGGTGGGACATTGACCTCTTCAATCTCCCAAAACTTGCGGATGGTAGACTCCAGTGGCGGCTCGACGGTGCAACAGAACGAGGCAGTCGAGTGACTAAAACTATCTATAGAAGCGGGTGCGGAACCAATTATAACAAAACCCAGAACTGTTTCCAGGGCGTGCGGAGCGGGGTACGTCGGTCCCCCTTTGACCTTACGTGATAACTGGAGGTGCGGGAGAATCGAAGCGCCGATCAATATATCGACGACTCCAGGAACAGCGTAAGTCTCATCAGCTAAAGGCAAGTCTTTAAATTTCGTTAATAAAGACGTGTCAACTGGGACGGTAGGCAACTGTTCAGTTATTTTATCTGTAACGAGCGAATCCATGTCAAACCAAATTTTATTATTAAAACGAGATCCAAACCTCGTTTTAACTGTGCCATGAACAGCTGACCGTAAACCTCCAAAACCCGTCACCACTGAGTAGGTTGAACGCCTATCAACATTGAAACCAAGACGTTGACAACAATCTTGAGTAATAAAATTACTTTGCGAAGCGCCATCTAATAGCGCTCGAACAATGTGCGGTTTACCTAATGCATCAACAATAACCACGCGAGCGGTCGCAAGACAAACCGTAGTGAGGGCAGCACTAGCGGAGAACGAACACAAGGTGACGTCATTCGTAGCGGTCCCCGGGCAGGCCGGAGCGCGTGCGAGCTCGGGCTGCGGCTGCGGCGCAGGCTGCCGCGCGTCACCGCTCGACGAACCAACTGTGCTCACCTTGGATGCGGCATTACTATTTTCAAAATGAAGCAAAGTGTGGTGTCTCGCTTGACATTTGCGACAACCATTTCCACTATTACATAAACCCACGCGGTGTTTAGTACCGAGACAATTAAAACAAAGATTATTAGCGCGAACAAATTTATAACGATCACTAGGCGACAATTTTAGGAAACCAGGACACTTGTACAGTTGCGAGTGATGAGTACTACACAAAGAGCAAACAGGTGATTGTACACGTGCTGGTGCGGTATTAACATAAGTATGGGTTGACCTCAGTGACTTCGATGACGCATCTATTTTGCGTTCAGAAGTAACAACCTTCTTCGCGCCTTCATGTTTCGATGAAGAGCGTTGCAATACCTTTATATGCTCGCGAACAAAACTTTCTAAGTCTTCGAACTTAGGAATTTTACTGCCGCGATGATCCGACTCAAACAAACGAATGGTTTCGGAATCTAATTTCTTTAAACCCATATACAAAAATACGAAGTCGCAGAGGTCATCGATCTTCAAGTTCTTTACGGCGCGAACAGCTGACGCGAAAGTATCTAGAAATTTCTCTAAGTTTTGATCGTTACATGCCGTAATAGATTTCAAATCAGACATCTGATCTAAATAGGCGTTAGCTACCGATCTTTTATCCTCATACTTAGCTTTCAAAGTATTTAAAATTAAATTATAATTCCCGGCACTAAACGTAATTCCAGCGCAAGCGGTTATAGCTTTACCAGTCAATTTTTCAACGAGATAATGCAATTTTTCGTGATCTGTCAACGAATCGTTCTTATCTATTGTATTCTCAAAACTATCTATAAATCGACACCAATTGCGAATGTTACCATCAAACTCGGGTATTTGAATTGGTGGCAACTTAGGTCGGTCGCGAGTGGGGTTGGGTCGGTCAGACGGCTTCTCCAAACTCCTCGCGACGCGCTTGATACGACAATACAAATCGTCAAACGACGACAAGGCTTGATAACTCACTGAGTAATCGGGATCCAAATTCAACTCTAAAACGTTGATGTCATGCACTAAGGTTTCGAAATCCGCGCGTAGACTATCTAAGTTTTCTATAGAACACAAGAACGAATCTCTGATGACCAAATCAGAGGTTTTGAGTGCACTATCATAAATCGATTGTACGCGAGAGTAAATCATTTCTTTTTTAGCGTATAAAAGTTTCAATTGAACCTTACCGGTCTTATCAACCTTTGGGGACATGTTTACAATTAAATATGAAATGACTTAATCCTAGCGGTACAGAGCAGCGAGGCGGCGCGAGCGTTAACTATGTAGGTAGGTAGGTGCTTACAACTGTGAATGCACGCTTGAACAAACGCGCATAGCAACAAGGTCGCACCTGCGCGATGGTCGCTGTCTAGATTCAACTATTATTTCCGAGATTAAGTATTGCGTAATATCTATTCAAATTAAAATACTTTCGTATGAATTGGGATGAGATGCGAGCGAGGTAGGCACAGCCACGTGTCTACCCACGCAGGTACTAGGCAAATACGACGTGAGCCGAGAACAACGTAATTGAAAAAAACAAAACAAAGCCAAATGCGTTAGGTATTACACTGTGCCTATGCACTAGGGTGTCTGAGTATACCTAAGATCTAAGCCTAAATGTCTGGATGCGGGGTTTTCTACTAAAATAACCAGGCACTTAGGTGCGATGCGAAAATTGTGAACTACGATTAAGTGTTGATATGATACCTAACCTATTTATGTATTAGGTAGGTACAATGCGAGCCAGCGGCGAACGGACAACAAATTCTAAGCCTAAGTGTCTGGATGCGGGGTTTTCTACTAAAATAACCAGGCACTTAGGTGCGGTGCGCTCATTCCCATTAGAATAATAACAAAATACGAACTACGGCTAAGAATCCGGCTCGATCCGGACCAAAAATGTTGGCGCGTGGGCCAACGTGTGCGAGTGGACTGTATTGCGGGGAAGCAGATAACTGTTCTATTGACACTTTACACACAAAACAAGACAGGTGGCCGGGCTGCCGCGGATTCGATCCAGGCAGTGAATGCAGCCCGAGAAATTAGGAGAGGATGCACTAACCTTCACGACCCACGTGTTTTTCATCGCAGCCGGTACACGGATCTTCTCTTCCTTGCTCAGGAGCTACCGTCAGCGTCACTAGATCCCTTGAGGAACACACGAGAGGCACCATCCGATCGGTAAAGGTCTATGAGGCGGTTAAAATACAACAAATATTATTCATTTCTGAGAGACGCGCGCGCGCGATCGCCTTTACGCTGGCTAGTTCAAAGCGAGACTGGCCGACCACATCTCACACAATGGCGGACGGAAGCTACAGCTAGCCCTACTCTATGGTTAGTGCGGAGGGGAAGATGGATCTAAAAGGAGTGTGTTTCCATGTCAAAAAATACAGTTTCCACATCGGCGCAACCACACGCACACAAGAAATATATATATTAAGATATATATAATCACGCCTTTATCCCCGGAGGGTTAGGCAGAGGTGAATTAACAGCCACATTTCACCAATAATTGTATTCGGTCCCACGTAATAGCGGTTGAGCCTATTGCCGTATTCCGGTCACTATATTGTTGACTCGAACCATTCATCTGAGACAGTCTGAGCTGTATATATCTGTTTGATGTTAAACAGCCCTATCCCTTAGTCGCCTTGTACGACACAGCATGGGAAGAGATGGGGTTCCATAACACAAGCTAGTTAAACTATGCTTATAGTTTGGTCTAGATAGCGTTGTGTAGAATGTTGTAGAATATTTAACTCTGTCGGAATTTGACCTAGCAGTATTATTTGTAACCTAGAATGTTCGACTGCCAATGGCAGAGGTCGCAATTTAGAATTCCGCTCAGTACCTACAAAATTTAAGATTTATATTTTCGAGACTCAAGCCAAGTTCACCTACGGCGGAGCGGAAGCGAAGGAGACTCGCAAACCGCGCCGCCCGCGAGCTTAGGCAGCTCGGGCGTCGGAGGTCGCAAAATGACCTCTGTCCCCCATGAACGCAGGCCTGGGGGTGACGGTTGGAGCCGCCTGTCACCCTAGTAGAAGCAGGCCGCGGCCGGCGCATCATGCATGCGCACCTCCTCATACCCGAGGATGAGATGGGGACTCCGTGGTCGTCACACCCAGACTACCAACATAAATAACTTTGTAATCCATTAATAAATATAGGATTACAAAATTATATTTTCAGTTTAGGTATCACACCCGATGGGGCCTTCTATAGCCCTGGGTCAGTTGGGGTGTGCGAGGGATATGGCAGAGGCTACCTCACCCCCGGCAATAGATCGTCGGTTCGAGTCCGACATAACCACCCCGCTGGCGTCGACGGGGGTTATCCGAGTGGATTTCCGCTTGGAAGTCAATATCAGTATGAGAACCATTCAATTATAGACCTGTTCCAAGAGTTCATGGTACACTGGAACACTGATTAACAACATGACTTTAGTGCTTGATTTTCTATCTGAATTGAGAGATCAGATACATTTGCTGCATTAAAAGTCAAGATAAGCGAAATGAAAAGGAACCTAATATATCGTCATTTTTTTATTTAGGTATTCTACAATACGCTGGCCAACGATTTGCCACTTTTTTTTAGCAAACAATCCCCACGGATACCTCCCCGCTGGAGCTGGTGGGAGAGGTCATGCCGGACTCTACCCGACTAAAACGCATGGTGTTTGTGGGTCATTGTTGGTTGCCGAAGGTGAGGTTGACAGGCAAATCCCTCGCACCCCGCCTGACCTAGGGCCATCTCTCTCGATCTAGCCCTCCTCGGGTGCGGGGACCACTGGGTCCCTAACTCGTCCCCGGAAGCGGGAAGACACGCAACGCGCGTCGCCACCGCGGCCTGCTTCTGCTAGGGTGACGGGCGGCTCCACCTGCCACCCTCATCGACCTCCGATGCTCGAGTTACCTTCGTACGCAGGGCAGCTGGGCTTACGATGCTTCGTAGCTCCCGCTGCCGCAACGGTTTACCACTTATCTAGTGGGGTTGGTAACTGCGTCATAAATTCTCATATATATTGCAGAACGCCTATCAGGTGATCATTCCTCGTCGGCAGTCATGTGGTCATGCCCTTACACCCATACTATTTATTGCAAAACCTAAAATTCCTTTCCGAATATAGGAACAAAGGAATGTCGGGGGAATTTATCTACTTAGCTTTGTAATTTCGACAATGTATTGAAGGTTTATTTCCTTTTTCTTTTTTCTTGAAAATATTAGCTACTCATTTATACTACTTAGGTGACAGATAAACACACTGCTCATCTGATGGATAATGGTTACTGTGGTCTATGGATGTGTGCAACACCAAAGGAGTCACGCTCGTGCTGCCGACCTTATAAGAACAGAGGATTTATGTGTCGTCAGTGCAAAACACAAAGCAAGACAAGACTATGGTCTTCCCACTTACAGCACAAAAACTGAAGTTCTCTCAATATCTTTCTTTCTTTTTGTATTTAATACACCAATGGTTCTAGTTTATTTGTTAACTACACCAAATCGTTTGCTTTTATTACATTACTGTCCATCTCAAGGTTGCCTGGAAGAAATTTAGCTTTCAGCGATAAGACCGCACATTGTGCTCTAAACTATATGCATGCAAATATATGTCAATAAAAGTATTGACTTACTTTTATTGACATATATTTGATTGACATTTTTTTAATACTTTTTATTGACATTTGTTTGAGTTATTTAACTATATTTGTGCTTTGATATAACTGACATATTCTGGTATTTGATATTTGGTAATGTTTATGTTATGTAAATTTTGTACGCCAGAACCGGCAGAATATGTGATCGGACACTATGTGTATAATTTAAACATCATTTTTTGTACCATATTCTACAAATAAAATAAAGAACTTTGAAAGAACTTTGAACTTTGCTACCTACAAGTTCTACGGTAATCTATTGGTGTAAAATAAATAATTATCTATCTATCTATCTATCTAACTAACTGTACCAGTGGGCCGCAGGAAGGAACAGGCACAGTATTATACACCTGCAGAGCTCTAACCAATAGTAATTGTGACGCAAATACGTCCAGAAATTACAGTAGTTACATTTCAACCGAGATATATACCGGGGTGAAATAAAAATGCAAAGGTCGTCTGCGTTTTATGACCCTGAAGGTGTTGGGGGCCGAATTATTTATGGAAGCTGCCGGAATTGTGGTTCACTTGAAAGCCTCGTATATTATTCTGCCGAATTACTGGTGGAATTATTTTTTTCGCTGCTATTATTAGACAACCGTTCTTTTTTTTTATACGACTTTGGTGGCAGACAAGCACACGGCCCACCTGATGTGGCACGGGTGTGACTCCACTAGTGTTACACACGTTCATAGGTCACGGTAACCACTTCCCATAAGGTGGGCCGTGAGCTTATCTGCCACCTAAGTGGTATAAAAAAACACTTAGGTGACAGACAAACACATTGCCCACCTGATGGAAAGTGGTTATCGTGGCCTATGGACGTGAGTAATACCAGGGGAGTCACATTCGTTCTGCTGACGCTGTAGGAACCTTCTAATGCCCTTCTTAAAGAACCCTATTATTATTATTATTATTATTATTATTGTTTGATACACTTGCAGCTAAAAGCTGATGCGTGTATATCACTGCACTTGTGTTTAACATTCCAAATGTTTGTCCAGTCTATTTTTAAAAATGTTTATGCTAGGAGCACTTATTATTGTTTCTGGCAGGGAGTTCCACAATTGCACCACCCGGTTTGGCAAAAAGTGATATCTAGGGTTGCTGGCACACTGAGGTTTACTGATTTTCATTGAGTGGCCTCTTAAGTGTCTGTTTGTGTTCTTGATATACATGTTCTCGATGTTTGTCACATTGTAATGCCCATTAAGAATCTTGTATGTCTCAATGAGGTCTCCTCTCCTCCTTCTCTGCTCCAGTGTGGTTAAGTTCAGATCCAGGAGGCGTTCTTCATATGACATATTTTTCAGGCCAGTGACCATTTTGGTTGCTCTCCTTTGTACCCCTTCTAACAATAGAATATCCTTTTTAAAATATGGGCTCCAAATTTGGAAGGCATATTCCAACAAAGGTCGTATGTAGGTTTTGTACATGTTGAGAAACAATTCTTTGGTTATGACATAAAATGCTTTACGAATCATGTACAACATGGAGTTGACCTTTTTGGTTATCCCTGCAATGTGCTCATCCCACTTAAGATTATGTGTTATAGTGACTCCAAGGTCTCTTTGGGAGTTTACTGCTTGTAGTGGCACAGATTCAAGCGTGTATTTGTATTTAGGATTATTGTTACCTATATGCAAAACAGTGCACTTGCTCTTATTGAGCGAGATCAGCCATTTCTTTGTCCATTGTACTATTCGATCCAGGTCTTGCTGTATAATGTTATGAGAGACTAATGGGTTCCCCATAATTTTGGTGTCATCTGCGAACATTGACAAGTTTGAGTGAATGGCAAGTTTTAGGTCCGTTATGTATAAAACAAACAGGATTGGTCCTAGTACTGAGCCTTGGGGCACACCACTGTGTACATCATGAGCATCAGAGAGTATTCCACCCAGCCTTACTTTGAATTTTCTGTTGGTTAAGAAATCCTGTATCCATTGAAGAAGTTGTCCGCGTATTCCAAAGTGTTCCAGTTTAGTTACAAGCCGTTTAACAGGTACCCGATCGAATGCTTTTTCATAGTCCAAATAGATGACATCTGTGGGTTGATGACTATTCCAGTGGCTTGTCCATATGTCCATACATATAAGGAGATTCGAGACTGTAGATCTTCCAGGCACAAAACCATGCTGTTCATCGATGATAATATTTTCTGCATTGATAAAAGCTCTCAGTTCACTTGCTATGATTTTCTCCATGGCTCTGCGACAATGCTTGTGAGACTGATAGGTCGATAATTGACAGCTAGATGCTTATCGCCTTTTTTATATATAGGAGTTACAAAGGCTTCCTTCCACTCTTGAGGCAGCTTTCCGGCTCCTAGCGACAGGTTCATGATGTTGGTAAGTTGGTGAGCGAGAACACTGCTGCATTGATTTAGTAATATTGAAGGCAAAGCATCTGGTCCCATTGAGGTAGAATCACTAAATGTTTTCAATGCTTTAGTTACTTTCTCTGGCGTAAATATCAATGACTGTATAGAATTTTCAACTCGAGGAAGTTGTATCTCCGGCATATGTATGTCCGGTTCCATAACAAATGATTTTTCAAATTGCCTGGCAAACAAGTTGGCTACCTTTTTCTGATCACTTGTAATGCTCCCATTCTCATCCTTCAGTGATGGTGGTATAGATACCGTTGAAGACAGTTGATGACGCATGTAGGTATAGAATGATTTGGGTCCACAACTGACAATTCCTCTTTCAAATTCCATTCTTTGATGTCTAACTTTGCTTATTAGTTGATTGTTTGCTTTTCTATATATTCTGTATGACTCATCTGATCCGTTTACGATATACTGCCTCCATAATTTCTTTTTATGTTTTGCTAAGACTAATATGTGGCGGTTGATCCATGGCTTGTTGATATTGTGATTCTTATTTGCTCTTTTGAGTGGTACTTGAGTTTCGATAACATTGTGTGTTACTCTTACAAAGTTTGTCCAAGCAGCCTCAATATCAGCAACGTTGGTATCTATAAAATTTTGTTGGGCTAGGATTTGGGTTATTTTGTCATAATTAGCTTTAAAGTAGTCCCTACGTGGTTGCTGAGTGATAATTCTGTCAGATGACTGCAAATTGATTTGTGCTGTGCCTACTAGGACCTGATGGTCGCTTTTTCCTATATTGGGATGGTGTTCTACTTTAGTGCAACAGTTTTCCTCGTTACAAAGTATCAGATCAAGTAGTGATTCCTCATTATTTCTCTTTCTTGTTACTTTGTTACAAGTTGGTGTAAGTTACTATTTATGTACATGTCCACAAAGTGTCCATGGAGCGAATTGTATGTGTCTATATCAACGTTACGCAATGGCCATTTCAAGTCTGGCAGGTTAAAATCTCCCATGATAAGCAAAGTATTGATAGTTTCCGAAGCTTGTTTAATTGTTTCAAATAGTAGTTTATCAGATTCATCAAAAGTATAGTGGGTTGGTCGATAGACACCTGCAATTAACATTTTGAATTTACCGTATTTTATGTTCAGCCATAGTGCCTCTACCTGTGTTATGTTGAAGGTGGGATGAGGGGTCACTTGTATGGATATGTCATATAGTTTATGTAATACATAGATAGCCACGCCCCCCCATCCTGTCCCTTTCGCCCTATCATGTCTGAATAAAGTGTAACCTCTGATATCTACCAAGCTACTGCTTATAGAAGGTTTTAAATGTGTTTCTGTTATTATGATGATAGTAGGTTTTATCTTATTAATCTCCATGATGAGCAAATCTCTTTTAGCCATAATCGAAGCCAGGTTCGTATAGAAGAAGGTGATCTCCAAAAGCCCAACATCACTGTTTATAGCTTTTTTCCGCTTATTATTTTGGGGGTGCCGTGTATATATTTAATAGTTAAGTCGGTTTCTCCACTATCTAACATTTGTTTCAGTTCGTCCCGTAGCTTCTGTAGATATTCACGCTGATAGGGTGTATGATCATTTTTGGCTGATACATTCGATGGAAGCTTCTTGTTATTTTTCAATATATTCACCGCTGTCTTTTTATTGGGAAAAATTACCTTGATTGGGCGTGGCGAAGATTGTTTGGGTTTGCCGAGGCGGATAACAGCAACTGGACGTTCAGCTTCTGGAATGTTGGCCATGGCTTGTTGAACCTGCACTTTATCATGTTCAATATATACCTCTTTGTCGCTGACAGCGTCACCTGTTTGTAGCTGACACTCGTCAATCCCAAACAATATGATATTCGCGCTTCGCTTTTTTCTCTCTGCCAGTTCCTCTAAAATGGTCTCCATGCATGTAGGTTGGCTTTGTTTAGCTTTCAAGGCTTCAATTTCATTTTTTAATTGAGAGACAGTGTTTCTTAAAGCCGGCAACTGGCGCACTCCTAGTTCACATTCAGGGCACAAATACTTTAAGGTTGGGGATTGAAGTATAATCACTCTCAACTCTGTGGCCAGCAACCCACTACATTTCACGCATATTTGCCTTTTGCAGCTGTGGCACTGTATTTTAGGATTTTTATCATCGAGTTTAGGTATTTCTTTATCACATTTAAGGCAGACAGGCATTTTGTATAAGTTTTTTTTTTGATTTGTAGCACTGAAGTTTTGATATAGATAAATTGGCGTATTTCGCGGAAAGATTTACGGAATAACACTTTCACTACTGTTTTAGTTGATAAACAACACCAAAGTACTGATTTCATCCACAAATAATGCAATTAAACAATTAAACTTAATTATTTAAAATCCACAAAGAAAACACAAGTACACTTTTTAAACGCGGGTAGTCGAAAATATTGTAGTATTGTCATTGTACGTGTTGTCGTTGTACGCGTGGTTTCCGGTAGAGTAGAGTTTCATCTATTCCCATGCTGTGTCGTACAAGGCGACTAAGGGATAGGGCTGATTAACATCAAACAGATATATTCAGCCCAGTCTCAATCTCAGATGCATGGCTCGAGTCAACAATAGTGCCCGGAAAATGGCAATAGGCTCACCCCCTATTACGTGGGACCGAATTCAATGATTGGTTAAATGTGGGTGTTAATTCACCTCTGCCTAACGCTCCGGGGATAAAGGCGTGATTATATCTTTTACTTTGTGATTTCTAGTAATTATTTTTTGTATCCTGTATAACTCCATTTCCATTATGTAAAAAGATATTGTTGTATTAGTGTACCACTTAGTTTCTTATTGAAAAATAACGTGTTGCATTTACTACATTTCTAAATGCACTGTAAATCATTATGTATATATTATGTTTTTTAAGGTGATAAATAAATAAATAAAAAAAAATTATATATATAAGATTTTCCAAACGTATAAGGATATATATATATATATACATATATCTATTATTTATATATATAGTATTCGTTTGGAAAAACTTCAGCAGGGAGTTTATTCCACAGCTTGAGTGAGCATGGGATGTAGTTCCTTTCATACCTAACTGTGTACTGTATTCGTTTACAACGAGTGAGGATGAGTTCCAGAGGTGAGCGGTGCGATAATACAATTTATCATGAAACTAACCATTTTACAAGCGGTAAAACACGCAGAGCGAGTTAAAGAGCGAAGGAGGAAAAGACGGCCTCTGTGGCGTAGCGGTAGAAGGTTCGACTGCTACGCAGGAGCCGCGGGTTCGATTCCCGCTCAGTGCAAATATTTGTATACACGAATATGTATATTTACAAAAAATACTTAAGTAAGTTTATCCGTATTCTAGATTTCATAACACAAGCTAGTTAAGCTATGCTTACCATTATAGATAGCGTTGTGTAGAACATTGAAAAAAAACAACATAACATAACATAAACTCACGCCTGTATCCCGGAAAGGGTAGGCAGAGGTGCTAGCACCCACATTTCGCCAGTTTATGTTTAGGTCTCAATGTAATAGGTGGCGAGTCTATTGCCATTAACCGGGCACTTATAAACCTACGATAGATACACACATAACTTCGAAAAGCATCGAAAAATTATTGGTGTGTGCCATGGTAAAACCTGGGATCGAACCCGAGATCTCGTCTCAGCAGTCCATTACCCATACCACTAGGTGAAAAAAAAGGTTTCATTTAAGTATATTAATGTTTAAAATGTTGGATATTGGCACTAAAGTGGATCCTTTTGTTAGTATTTCCATTGAGATACCCCACGCCTTCAAAATTCGGTAGAGATGGTGTAGTCCCAGTGAGATGGGAAACAGTTAGCCGCTCCCATATTATAGAAAATTAACCAAATTTTAGATTGAAGTAGCAGAACGAACACTCACACTCGGATAAAGGAGCTTTGATACAAGGATTGGTAATAAATGCGGGAAATGCGTTTAAAAAGCTGCATCAACGTACCTAACTCCCATGAAATATTCTTCTCCTATTTTTTCTCTCCATTCTATGGTTGACTGAAATTGCCGCAGAGCGATAAGGCCGCCATTAGTACGTACCACAAAACATGTATCTCATATTGTAATGTAATATGCTTTGGTGGATAATAAAGATGTTTTTTATTATTATTATTAAAAGCCATAGTCCTGTCCATAATAATAATAATAATTATTATTATTTATTTCATTAATTCCAAAGTATATGTTACATAGTTTCATAATCTATTGCTATCTTTTATACTTAATGTATACTTTATACATAAACTTTACAACATTTATCAAATCAATCTTACACTATAGTTATTAAGCTGTGCCACATAGATTGTGCCTGAACTAGGTAATCCTGTTTTTCAGGCTTGTAGTGCAATTTTTACATTTAAAATAAACAAATACTAATTCATATGTCTAAAAGTTACTTACAAAGTGAATTGGCAATTAAATCTAAACTTATATATCTTAGTTACTAAACTACTTAATAAATATTCATTTCACCACCGTTATCAACTTCTCTGTCTCATCGTGTGTCAATTTTTGTAGGAAATTCTTTAGGACAATCTTACACTGGTTGAAGTTCAGAGGATATATGTCTGCTATAGCATTCACTCTATTATACAGCAGTGGTCCCAGAAACATATATAGAAATTTGCTGTATATTCGTGCTTTATCGTAATTCGCTGGGTGCATACAATACCTTTCCGTCTTTTATTTACAATATCAGTACTGAATGAGAGTGCTGCGTGCTGTTTTAGTACTGTGCTCACTATAAATAGCTGGCGGACTGTTAGTACTTCACAAGATTTGTATAGGAGGTCAGTGGGATATAGGAAAGGACGGGAAGTTGCTACCTTTAGGATCGCTCTCTGTGCTCTCTCGATGGACAGTAACAAGAATTTACCCCCTCCTCCCCATGACGTAATGCAGTATGTTAATATTGATTGACAAAGGGCATAGTATACCTGTTTAATTAGTTTTAAATCAGCAATGTGCCTAATTTTCTTAAATACAAATATTAGTTTGCGTAGTCTTTTAATTAGTGCTTCGCTATGTTGAGCAAAAGACAGGGTTTCGTCTATTATAATACCCAGGTATTTTATTATGTCTGTTCTAGCTATATCCGGGCAGGTACACTTGTTGCCTGAGTCATTAGGGTCTTTACAATGGTGAGCATAAAGTAACGGGTCTGTCCGGGGAGTAGTCTGTCTTTTGCGCATCGATAAAGCAACATATTTGGTTTTTTCTGCATTTAATGTTAGTAGGTTATATTGAAGCCATTTATTAATAATATTGAAACCGCGCTGGGCATGCCCGTACGCTTCGTTTTCTGCCTCAGCAGAAAAAAGGAGCGCAGTGTCGTCCGCATATGATATGATCGTGCCATGCTCAAGTTTTAGATTACAAAGTTCATTTATGTAAATTAAGAACAGTGTACTTCCCAGGATACTTCCTTGTGGGATACCAAAGTTGGTATTTTCTAGGTCGTCACTGAGAACATTGCCGATCTTTACACATTGCGTACGCTCTTTCAAATAGCTTTCGAAGAGTGCTAGTTGTACGCCTCCTACCCCTATATTTTCCATTTTGTTCAACAACTTACGTATAGACACCGTGTCATAAGCTTTGGCTAGGTCCAGGAAGATTCCCACTGTGCGGTTTCCCTTATCAAGTTCTTGTGCTATGAAGTCAGTCAAATTATGTACAGCATCGGCCGTCGACCTGTTAGCTCTAAAACCAAACTGCGTATTTGACAAAAGTGAATTATCTTCCAAATATTTCATCAACCTCTTATTTACAATTTTCTCAAGTATTTTTGACATTGCAGGGAGTAAAGAGATGGGCCTGTAATTTGTTACTTGCTCCTTTCCTCCCGACTTGTATACTGGGACAATTACTGCTTTTTTAAGATATTTAGGGAATACACCAGTTGATA
This sequence comes from Eilema griseolum, assembly GCA_963662185.1. Classification (NCBI taxonomy): domain Eukaryota; kingdom Metazoa; phylum Arthropoda; class Insecta; order Lepidoptera; family Erebidae; genus Eilema; species Eilema griseolum. The sequence continues at coordinate 22,703,334 of OY759245.1, forward strand.
AGCATTTTTGGAAGATGTTGGTTAACGGAGGCACTAATATACGCCTGAATTTTTTAAGGATCTTATTTGAAATGTTGTCTCAACCAACTGCGCAGTCTTCTTTTAAATTCATTATTATTCCCTCAACCTCTTCCTCGTCGGTGTCTAGCATCACAAAAGATGATAAGGTAGTCTTGCACGGGAAGGGAGGGTTTGATGAGTACTGTGTGCGTCCCTGCACCTGTTGTGCAAGCCGCTTACCAACATTTAAAAAGAAATTATTGACCGCGTTAGCTGACGCAACCTGTGACGAGTGTGCACTCAATAAACTTGTAGGCGACTCATTTTGTTTCGTGGTGTAGGTCATATTCTTAATATGTTGCCAGATAATTTTATTATTCGAACCAGCTTTTTCGAGTTTAAATTTATCGTAACTAATTTTAACTTTTCTCAACAGATCATTACAAAAGTTTCTGTATCGTTTATATGAAACCTGTATTATTAAATTATCGGGGTCGCGTTTACATTTTAAGTGCAGTTTATCCCTGTGTTTCATGCAGCGGATGAGGCCGGGTGTTATCCAAGGTTTCAAGCTATAGTTTTTATTATGCAATCGTGTTGCAGTTGTATTTTTCTGTACAGCATTTTTTATTTTGTCGGTCATGTACTGCATACAAAAATGTGGATCATCAGAATTGTAAACGGGGCCAAAGTCGATGTCGCGTAAATCGCCTTCAAGTCTATTAGTATCTAATTTATTAACTATGCGTGCATTTTCTAATCTAGGTAACTTGCAACTTAGGGTTAGTAGGGCAGCATTATGATCGGTTATAGGATTATTGATGACAAGCGTCTGTGATCGATAGTGCGATTTTAGCATGACGTGGTTCAGGCAAGAGCCACTTTCTGGGCGCGTGATCAAAGAGTGCTTGGGGAACAATCCATGGAATGCGCATAGGTTAAGATAATGTAGGGCATCCTCTTTAACGTCTTGTTTTCCTTTCAATATATTAATATTAATATCTCCAATTAAAATTATATTTTTAAATGAAGATAGGCTTTGCAAGGTGTCATTTAATGCGTGGATGAACCTATACTTATCGCTAAAGGCTGGAGGCCTGTATATTGCTAATATTGCCACTTCTGTTCCTATTTTTATTATTAATCTATTACACTCCTGCATATTTGATTCGTCCACGGTTGCATTAATATCGCTTTTTATGTAAATTACTACCCCATCGTTCTGATTGTATATTGTATTAGTTCTGTACATGTTATATCCCGGCATTAGTGGTATGCTATATGGTAAAGATAGCCTACATTCCGTCAAGACAATGACGTCTAGGTTAGTATTTAGCCTATGTTGTAATGTACTAAATGTATCAAAGTTTTTAAAGACACTACGTATGTTTTTGAGTTAATATGGTTAATGGGTTAGTGCACGACGTCAGATATTGTTTGCACTCTTCTGCATCACACGTACTGGATTCTGACATGGTGAAGTTATCTATTTCATTAATTAAATTATGTGTCATTACTTTGTGAATTTAATAAATTAAAAAAGAATTAAAAACTATATAAACAAAAATAAAAAGGTCAATAAATCCTAGTTAAGGGCGCTCTTAGGCGCCTTCATAATCAATCGAATTTATGTACCTTTTTTCAGCTATTACCCTCGCCGGACATTCAGCCGCTCCCGTGCTATGGTTGCTCGGCTTCTTGAACCGTGAGCAAGTCGCGCATTTTACTCCCTCTGTCGTCTTTGTGCAGTCCTCCATTGTATGCCCTTGCTCTCCGCACTGCAAGCAGGTGTGTGTCAACTCCCTGCATGTTTTTGCTGCATGTCCATACTGATGGCACTTGAAACATCGAGTAACCAGCGTAAAATCTCTAACAGGGCAAGATGACCAGTTCACAAAAACCCTTTCGTTGGTTATCAGGACCTTACGTATGTTTGCTGGTAGTTCGATCACATAGTTACAGGTCTCTGCGTCCCTCTTACCCGATTTGTGGCTTAGTCTAATCGAAGCCAGGAATCTTTCAAGGCTGTAACCGTGTATTTTGTCCACCAAGTTCTGGTGGTACAAACAAGTAAATACCTCCTTTTCCTGCATGGTCACTGGTACTCCTATAACAATGACTCGTGGTTTCTTTTTGAGCTGGTCGTCTACGGTAAGGCCTGATTTTGTAAGTTGGGCTGATTCTTTTATCTTCTCGATGTCTCCCTTTGTGTCAGTGCTTATTATGACGCCGCCGTTCTTCGTCTTTCGTAGCCCTCTTACTTGCAACTTCATTTGCTCAGGGCAGATAATTTTTTGGACTAATGACTTAGTCTCGTCACTTGTCTTGTCCTTGTCATTGGGATAGATTGCCACTGAACTTAGGCTTGTTTTTGGTATATATTGGTTATTTCCCTTTTTCAGCATATCGGCGAATGTTGCGGTGGTTTTGCTTTTAGTTGTTTCAACGATGGTCTCTTTTAGGTCACGCAGTTGCTTTGCAATGTCAAGTTGGTCTTGAAAGGCTTGGCCAGCTGAGCTAGCTTGGACGGCTTTCACTTTAAGTGACTGGTATTGTACCGCCATTTGGGAGGTTCCATTTGCCACTTTTCTGCACAAACTACTGCTTCGCAGCTTCTGGTCCGAGTTCAGTTTCCCTTCTGTTGCTATATGGCATACCTCATTGAGGCACTGCTCAATAGAGCTCATCCAGTTCTGGATTTCCGGCGTCGATACCCATTCCGCCTGGAGTGCGCCTTGATTCGTCACATTTGTTCTTTGCGTGGGGGCAGACGTTGGGGGCGGCGTGCGGGGGGTCCTGCTACCCTTATCAAAGGGACTGTCAGCCATGTTAAAAACTGCTTTCAATTATAGCACATTCTACGTCCACCTTACGGATGTTTACCACTTCGCATTTGACACAGTTTTCACGATTACCTATAGTTGTCGTAAACTAGGTCACGATTCAGCTAATTAAATAATGTTTATTATATTAATATCTACACACACGTCTGTTCAGTGAAGATCAAAAATCAATCATAGTTTAGTTAGAGAGCAAATAATAATAATAATAATCTCTGGTGTGGCGGTAGTGAACGCACAAATATCTTTATGCACTATACATGGGTATTTGTATTAGTCTAGTCGTACCACGGAGAGCACGCTAAGCCGTCGTACCACGAAAAGCACTTAAGTCATACGAACATCTCTCATCAACATCTATCAGAATCATGTCAAAGGTTTGATGGGAGAGAACTCATTTTGAGTTAAGCTCGCCTTTGTACATATTCCATGAAATGTTATTTTTTGTTGAAGAATTAAATCTAATCTAAAAGTTCAGCCAAACCCGCTGTTATATTGGAAAAAGCGCTCCCCAAAATGGGGTTCTTCAAGAGGGGCATCAGAAGGTTTCTTCATGGTCGGCAGCGCGAGTGTGACACCTCTGGTGTTGCATACGTTCGTGGGCCACGGTAACCGCTTCCCATCAGGTAGGCCGGGTGCTTGTCTGCCAACTAAGTGGTGTAAAAAGAAACCCCAACTCCGAGGTGATAGCTTCGGATGCAACTGGAATCAACACTAGGGTGAAGAGTACACTTACTAAGAAACATGTAATGAAGACACTATAAAAATTGGCGAATGGTTTCAATCTATCTTCAGTCCCCTGGGAAATTAACTCTGCACCTCCATTCGAAAGATAAAGGAGTAGCACGTCGAAGCACTACTTTAACACATGGTACATTATTGTGCTTGGAAACGAGTCTTTCAACAGTAATGCGAATAAAAATAAATATTCCAAGACATTGCACACAACGCTCTCTCTTCACCTCAATCTTTACTTCTTTTTTTATACCATTTAGGTGGCAGACAAGTACACGGCCCACCTGATGGAAAGTGGTTACCGTGGCCTATGGACGTGTGCAAAACCTATGGAGTCACACTCGCGCTGCCGACCCTGTAAGCATAGAGAGTTTCTGTGCCGTCAGTGTAAACGACGAAGCAGGACAAGATTTTGGTCTTCCCACTGACAGCACAAAAACTCTCTAGTGAGCTCTGGCTACCCTACTCACCGCCGGGAATACAGCACAAGGTTATTTTTTATTTTTTTATTTATTTATTTCATTTATTTTATTATTACCAATTACATTACACATTTATCAATATATTTCTCTTCTTATTATTCAATCTAATATCTCATTCCATAGAACATCTGTGTCTGAACTAGATAACTTAATATCCGTATTTCAGACAACAGCTCATTTATACAATACATAATAAATATTTAAACAATGAATAACAATTATATAATCTGGTATAGGAGTTGGTTTGGTTACCTTATGATTTTATTCATTTTAAGTAGTCTACCAATATCTACCAAAAGATTTTAAGAATTTTTTCCCTTAATCAACTGCAATACCATCAAACAATACTTATGATGAAATTCTATTAACAAATATAATAATTAGTATTATGGCCGCGGTATTCTGTAGGGTGGAGGTACTTCCCCAGTCGGACTGCTCAATTAGACGGAAATACCGTCGTGTCCTACCTCCTCGAAAAAACTTTGGACTACGATAAGACAGAATCATTTTTAATATGTTACGATTAAAGATTATATATTGTAGAATAGATTAAGGTAGCCTAGTGGTATGGGTAATGGACTGCTGAGACGAGGTCTCGGGTTCGATTCCAGGCTTACCATGCACACCAATGACTTTTCGATGCTTTTCGAAGTTATGTGTGTATTTATCGCAGGTTTATAAGTGCCCGGTTAATGGCAATAGGCTCGCCCACCTATTACATTGGGATCTAAACAGAGACCTAAACTGGCGAAATGTGGATGGTAGCACCTCTGCCTACCTCTTCGGAGATATAGGCGTTGAAGTGTGTATGTTCCTTATGATTAAGTTACCTATTCAGTATGCTCCTTTACAATGGTATTGTATTTTGCTGATCATACCATTTACTTATAATGCGCATTATATTGTGATGGACTGAATAAACTACTTTTGTACGTACTGGTTGTCTTCTTCAATATCTCGCTAGGAACCCCAACATTACAGCGTTAGTTTATGTTATGTTATGAATAGATTAAGTATTGCAGAATAGAATGACAAATGGATTTGACGTTTATGACAGTAGTCAGCGCTTGTCATAAAAACGTCAAATCACATACAATCGTCGTTATATTATCGATACGCCGCCGGCCAACGAACTGTCACTTGTCTAGAGTTGCAGACACTCGTTCAATAACGAAGACACTACACACTCACACACAGTGAGGACTACTTGTGTTATGCAGTCTAGAATGCGAATAAACATACTAAGATACCTTTTCATTGTGAATACATTGGTATATATTATACATGGAAACACCCAGACCAATTAAAATACGCATATTCATGCATACAAATGCCGCGTAGTTTCCCGGCAGAGTAAAATTTGGACCACTCCATCTCTTCCCATGCGGTGTCGTACAAGGCGACTAAGGGAAAGGGCTACATCACATCAGACAGATATAGACAGCTCAGACTCAGCCTCATATGCATGGCTTGAGTCAGCAATAGTGCCCGGAAGAGGGCAATACGCGCACCCCCTATTACGTGGGACCGAATACAATGATTGGTGAAATGTGGGTTAATCCCCCTCTGCCTAACCCTCCGGGGATAAAGGCGTGATTATATGTATTATATGATTATATGTATGTACAAATTTTTACACTGAGCGGGAATCGAACCAGTGCCCACTGTTTGCTACACAGGGGGTGAGGTTTCGATCAGTCGAACTTTCTACCGCTACGCCAAAGTAGCACAGTTAATCTTGTTTACGTCCATGATAAAAGGAATTCTGCCGAGATTTATGTGAATAATGCTAAGATAAGAAAAGAAAAGAAAAATCTCCTGAAATAATTGGAAGCTGATGGAGTTGTACAGTCAGCGCCAGATCAATCTTGACTAGCAAAGTACTCAAAGACTTTGTCTACAGCTTACCATCAGGCAAGGCGAAATCTAATTGATGTGTCCTATATAAAAAATGATCTTCCAGAGGAAGGCCAGATCTAGAGAGATGGCCTGTCAACCTCACTTTCAGCAACCAATAACGACCTACAGGTGCCGTGCGTTTTATTCGGTACGAGATCGACATAACCTCTCCCACCGACTTCGATGGGGGGTATCCATGGAGACATTTTGCACGTAAAAATAACTCTAAATTATCTTAATGCCTTGGAATTCTTGGTTGACTGATTGTACTAATATTTGGTATACACTGTTAGTTCGGTATACACTTTAAATCAATAAAACAGTTTGACTTGCTTTTAATTTTTTTTAATTTTATTTTTTATACAACTTAGGTGGCAGACAAGCACACGACCCACCTGATGGAAAGTGGTTAATATGACCTATGAACGTGTGTAACACCAGTGGAGTCACATCCGTGCTGCCGACCCTGTAAGAACAGAGATTTTGTGCCGTCAGTGTAGAAGACAAAGCAGGACAAGTCTTTGGTCATCTCACTGACAGCACAAATAAAAGCACAAAAATAATAAGTTGGTAGTAAGATTATATTGAGATTTTTAAACCGCGTGGTTCCCGGCAGAGTAGAATTTGGACCACCCCATCTCTTCCCATGGGATGTAATACAAGGCAACTCAGGGATAGGGCTGTTTAACATCAGACAGATATTATACAGCTCAGACTTAGGAACAATAGTGCCCTGAAGACGGCAATAGGCTCACCCCCTATTACGTGGGGCCGAAAACAATGATTGGTGAAATGTGGGTGTTAATTTACTTCTGCCTTACCATTCGAGGATAAAGGCGTGATTATATGTATGTATTGAGTCAAGATTGATCTGTTGCTGACTTTTTTTTTTTTTTTTTTACGTGCGCAAAATCCCCACGGATACCTCCCCACCGGAGCCGGTGGAAGAGGTTATGTCGGACTCGAACCGACTAAAACGCACGCCGCCTGTGGGTCGTTTCGGTTGCCGAAGGTGAGGTTGACAGGCATATCCCTCGCACCCCGGCCGACCCAGGGCCATCTCTCACGATCTGGCCCTCTTCTCGGGTGTGGGGACCACAGAGTCCCCAACTCGTCCCCGGAAACGGGGAGGCGCGCCACGCGCGCCGCCGCCGCGGCCTGCTTCTGCCAGGGTGACAGGCGGCTTCACCTGTCACCCCCAGGCCGGCGCTCATGGGGGGCGGAGGTCGTTCATCGACCTCCGACGCCCGAGTTGCCTTCGTGCGCGGGCAGCTTGTCTAGCGATCCTTCGTCGCTCTCGCTGCCGCTCCCGCCCCGCCTCCTCCTTCACGAGCATTACTTGCTCGCAGAAGGAGGCGCCGGCCGCCCACGCATCCGCGCAGCGAACCATCGCCGCGAGCAAGGTGGAGAGCGTGAGAACCCTCACTCCCAGGGCCGCCACAAGCTCCCGCCTCGGCGTCTCCCACGCCGGACACTCGGTGAGCGTGTGCGGACCTGAGTCCTCGCTCGCGTCGCAGTGATGGCACTCGGACGTTGGCTCTTTCTGCATCCGACGCAGATACTTTCCGAAGCATCCGTGCTCGGTGATCATCTGCGTCAGACGGTACGAGAGGCTGCCGTGTGGCCTCTCTAGCCACTCCCCCATGATGGGTCTTACCGCCGTTACTACGGCGTGCCCTGCGCTTGGTTGCCCAAGTCGTCTCTCCCATTCCGCCACCATTTCCCTGTGGAGCCGGGATCTCACGGCCCGAATTTCTTCGGGCTCGGGATCGTGACCCCGCTCCCGCGCCGCCCTTCGGAACCGGTATAGCGCCGAAACGCATCTCGCTTCCAGGATCCATGGTGGGGATCCGGCGAGGAGACTCGCCGCGTTGAAGGATATCGTGCGGTACCCCCTTATGATGCGGCACGCCAACTTCCGCTGCGGACGCTGCAGCAGGAGCATGTGCCGATCACTCAGGGTGTCCGCCCACACGGGACACCCGTACAGGGCCATGGACCGCACGACACCCGCGTAGAGTCTCCTGCAGGAGTCCTCCGGGCCCCTCAGGTTGGGCAGTAGCCGCGCCAGAGCGTTGGCTGTGCCCGCCAATTTGGGGCCCAGACTTCGGAAGTGCTTCCCGAAGTCCCACCGGCCGTCGAGCACGAGCCCCAGATATTTCATCTGGGGCTTGATGCCGATGAGAGTGCCTCCCACTGTCAGACTGGAACCAGGTGGTGGCGTGCGCCGAGGTCCATGAAAGAACATGGCCTCGGATTTATGCAAAGCCACCTCAAGGCCCAGCCGCCGGATCCGTTCCACGACTTGAGCAACCGCGGTCGTGGCCCTCAGGATCGCTTCGCGGTGTGTAGCCCCGCTCGCCGTCACTAGCGTGTCGTCCGCATAGCACGTGACGGTGGCGCCGTCCGCAAGCTCACCGCGAAGCACCCAGTCGTATCCAATGTTCCACAGTAGCGGCCCGAGAACCGATCCCTGTGGAACACCGCACGACATCTCACGCCGACCGACGCCGGTCGCACTTGGGTAGATGACGGCTCTCTCCGTCAGGTACGCCCCGACTATGCGGCGGAGGTAGAGAGGCACACCGTGGTACACGAGTGCCTCCCTGATGCAACTCCAGGGCAAGGTGTTGAACGCGTTGGAGATGTCCAAGGACACCGCCAACGTCACCTCGCCCCGGGCAACTGCCTCCTCCGCCAAAGTCCTCACGCGCATGATGGCATCCACCGTGGACCGCCACCGGCGGAAGCCATATTGGGCATCCGCCAGGTCCGGCCCCCTACCAGAGAGGTGCTCGACGAGGCGCTTCGCAATAACTCTTTCAAAGAGCTTGCCCACCTCGTCGAGCAACACAATGGGCCGGTAGCCGGACGGTTCGTCCGCCGGGCGACCCTCCTTTCGGATGAGGACCAGTTTCCCCGTCTTCCACATCTTCGGAAACTGGCCCCGCTCCAAGCATGCGCTGAGGAACCCTCTAAGTCGGGGTTCGAGACCGTCTTCTCCCAGAGCTAGGACCCACGCGCGGACTGGAATGCCGTCGGGTCCCGGGGCGGTGCTCTTCTTGGCTCTAAGCCTTCGCACCGCCAGCTCCAGTTCTACCCAAGTGACCTCGGGGACTTCGTCGTCAACTACCACACTGGGCGCCACAGGCGACCGAGGTGGCGGAGTCATCTGCGGCGGAACGTGTTCCGCTCGCGCCGGGAACAGGGACTCGACCACTCCACCGAGCAGAGCTGGCTGGAGAACCCGGGTCAACGGCGGGGCCCGGGGGCGCAGCTTTCCTCTTACCATAAGGTAAGGCCGCCCCCATGGGTCCCGCTCCAGCGTCTCCATGAGCTCCTTGTAAGCCGCGGCTTTCGCCCGCTTAATCTCCGCTCGGAGGGCATCTCTGGCCTCCCTGTATCCCATATGAAGCTCCGCCACTCGGGGCTCCGTATCTGCGGTTCGGCTACGCCTCCTACGGAGTCTGGTCCACCGGCGGTGCGCGATCACGCAGGCTTGCCGTAGCCTCGCGATCTCCGCAGACCACCAGTAGACCCGACGCCTCGGACTATAGGGTGGTGCCCTAGGCATACCCGCATCGCAGACACGAGTCATGGCCTCCCGGAACCACACCGCCTCATCGTCGATATCGACAGGCCTGTCCGGCGCAATGGCCCAGGCCTGTACGATGGTGGCCTCCAGGAGGACCTCCCGATTCAGTCTCCGATCTGATGCTGACTGTACCGCTGATAACTAACTAGATTTATACGTAGCTGACCCACCCCAACTTCGCCTGGGGCATATTCTGAAACCTCATTATCATCAATGTGAGCCCGCATTTCTTTATTTTTCAAATAATGTATGGATATCTGCCAGATTTGTTGACATTTACGATCACTGCTCCGCTCTTAGAAGTAGTAGCGTGAATGTATAGCCTAAAACCTTTGTTGATAAATGGACTATTCAAAACAAAAATATTTTATCAATTAGAGCCAGTGGTTTCTGAGATTAGCGCGTCCAAACAAACAAACTCTTCAGCTTTGTAACATTAGTACAGATGATATTTAAAGAATTGCAAAAGTAATTAAAAACAAGTAATTTACGAAAATAAAAGGTCAATAATTTCACCAGAACAGCAATTCGATTTATTTTGAGTCCCTTACGTCTGAATATTGTCATAACGAAGCTACTCCCTTACCGCTGTGTAACTGACTGTGCAATGGGTTTAATGTTTTAATGAACTTTGAAATGGCCGTAATGACAGTAATTTACAAGGCAGTCTTGTATAACGTTAAGGGTTAGACTATATGTATACTAACTAATCCTATAGACACAGTATACATTCGTATAACCATGTCTTTATCCCTGTAGGATGAAGCAGTGGTGAATTAACAACTTTCACCAATCATTGTATTCGGCCCCATATTATCGAATTCCGGGCGCACTGTTTTTGACTCGAGCCATGCATGTGAGGCTGAGTCTGGGCTGTATATATCTGTCTGATATTAAACTGTGACTTATTTAGTAAGCTAACATATAAGTATTTGCTTAATGCGTTAAAGAGTCGATAGCTTAAGGCATTGTCATACGTAGGCGATTCAAAGCGAACAGAATTGCGATTTCACGCGAATCCAATGCGTTGCGGCGTGAAATGGCAGGCTTGTCCAGCATGCTCGTGAAGAGCCTCCGTCACGGCACATCACATAAGATAGATCTTTATTGAATGATAAACAATATTGTAGTCGGGATGGAGCCAATAAAGAGGCAGGTGTAGTTGTCACATTCCTTTTAATAATCAATCTAACAATTTTAGGAACAAATAAACTTAATTATTAAGGCAATGATTGTAATCGTGTATTACTGTTGGCGTTCGTTTCTCCGACTCCCAGAGCCGGTCGCGCGGGCCTGTGATTGGCTAGCGCTAAGGGCGCGTTCGTAAATTAAGAGACGGTGAGTAACGCCTTACCGCGTGTATTCCGAAGAGGGAGTTTAGGATTATCTGCTACAATATGCTTTTCTTTTCTTTATTCGGAAAACAAACAGCATTAAAACAAACTATGTAACATAACTACTTACATGACTAAAAACCATTTATAGGTTTTCACATATAAGTAACAAATAGGCACTAGACAGTTTCATATACATTCAATACTATTGATGACAATTTGCAAAAAATTAACTTAAGAACAATAAAATTGAGAACACGGATCACCTAGAGAGCCAACTCAAATTGTTATGCTTGAGTAACTAAAATCAATTCAAGAAACAGGTACTTATAAATGTCGGAGTTACTGGACGGATTTAAAACCATTCTCCGGCCCCATGGTAGGAATTAACCTGTGTTACGGTCAAATAAAATGTCATTTCAACAACGGTCACTGCGTCAATTCACTCGAATATATCATACTGTTACGTGCACGGGGTATAATTAAATGCCGTTTACTCAACGAATGTTTATTAGCTCACCACAAACTAGACAATTAAATCACTAGTACACACAGTAGGTACTCTTCAACAGTTCCAGTCGCTCAGTAGTTCACAGTAGTCCACAGTCGTTGCTCAGGTCGCAGGTAGAATCTTCTTCGGCCGCTTAAGCTCGCTGTGTTCGTTATCGATTTCAAAGACAGAATGAATGGTGTCGCTATGCGAGCGTGTTTTTATACCTCTCAATTAGGAGGGTCGAATCATCTAGAAAATAGGGGAGTGATAACTACCTACTGGCTTTTGAAGTTCGCCGCCGTCGCTGACCTTTCGAGTTCATGCTCGATATTTACCTATTGTTTGTTTTTATTCAAGAGAGTAGGTACTCGTAGGTAGGTTGTGACTTTGTGTTGACGATTCTAGATTTTTCTATGCCAATCGGTAGAGTACCTACGTCACTAACAATGCGTTTTTTATTTCTTAAAGATTTGATTGTTAGTTTCCGAGATATCGACGTCAGTCGTAACAATAACTATTGACCGCATTCGCTTCATATCGCGTCGCGTCGCAAGCGACCTGCAGGAATATGCTGTAAGAACGTTTCGAATGATCGAACAAACTCGTCAGCTGAATCCGCGGTGAGATTACAATTAATCAATTAATTTTGTGACGTCACGTTATAGAGTACAAGTTGACGTCACCAAAGGGCAATATCCAAAACTGGCCTCCCATGGACACGACGTACGCAAATGTAGCTATTGATCAATAATCATGTTTGATTTTTACCGAACTAATAACGATTTCTTGGAGTATTTTTTTTTTTTTTTATATATAGGACACGCCAACTTGACCTCACCTCGCCTGATGGTAAGCTAAAGGCAAAGTCTCAGGAAAGAGGGTCACCATTACAGACACTAAGTGCTACAATGGTGGCACTCAGCTTGGCGGCCTCATCAGATGCTTTTTCACGCCCCGCTTAAAGGCCCCGGGACTGTAGGAAGAAGGAAACACGTGTGCTGGTAATGAATTCCAGGTCTTGGTGGTGCGGCAAAGAAAAGAGTCTCCGAACCGCTTGGTTCTTGCTCGTATATTCTGCACAGTGTGAGGGTGACATCTAAGGCCTGCACGTGTTGTCCTATGTAGGAAAGGAGATGGTGGGATTAGTTGGAAGAGCTCGTCAGAACACTCACCGTGGTAGAGACGGTAAAATACAGCGAAGGAAGCAATATCTCTACGCATCTGCAAAGGCTCGTATCAACAAATATCATTAAATAATTAGTATTTAATCAATTAGTTCATTGAAATACACATTCTCCTAACATGGGTATACTTCTTTCTCTTTTGCTTAGTAATAAAATGTTGCCAAGTGCTCATACAAGTTGGACAATGTCCCTGTAATTAGAACAATTGGCATCTAATCGCGAATTCCCTATCGAGTTCGTTTGATTCTTCGAAACGTTGCTTTTCTCATGTGCCTCCATGGCGTCGATTCTGCTAAAGTAGAAACACTTTCATACTACAGAGACTGCTTTAAATTCATTTCATTGTAGACTTTATAGCAATGCCGTTAAAGTCCACAATAAAAAGTTTTTTGCAGATTGAATCAAAGAGTGTAATGAAACTCTTTCCATTTAATGTTGGACTTTAGGATTATAAAAATAACATAACATAAACTCACGCCTATATCCCCGAAGGGGTAGGCAGAGATACTAGCTCCCACATTTCACCAGTTTATGATTATGTCCCAATGTAATAAGTGGCGAGGCTATTGCCATTAACCGAGCACTTATAAAACCTGCGATAAATACACAAATAATTTCAAAACGCATCGAAAAGTCATTGGTGTGTGCCATGGCAAAACCTGGGAGCGAACCTGAGACCTCGTCTCAGCAGTCCATTACCCATACCACTAGGCTACCGCTTATATAGAAATAAAGTCTTAAATTTTATGCCATTTTTGGTTTTGCTTTAGTAGAATGACCTGCAGGCATTTGGTCTCTTTTTGTGCCGCTTCGCCCCTTCGCATAACAGTTATTAATTAAGGAGTCAATATTACTTTCCCGTCCCCCTAGACGCGTCTATCCCATACATTCATCATTTAGCCAACGAATTACACGATCGTTAATCAACAATATTGCTGTCCACTGCTGGACATAGTTATTGATGTTCCTACTGAAAATTAATGTTTCATTAAGTACAACATATTTGTAATTCGAAATATAAAATTAATATTTTTTTACCGCGGTAGCCTAGTGGTATGAGTAATGGACTGCTGAGACGAGGTCTCGGGTTCGATCCCAGGTCTTACCATGGCACACACCAATGACTTTTCGATGCTTTTCGAAGTTATGTGTGTATTTATCGCTGGTTTATAAGTGCCCGGTTAATGGCAATAGGTTCGCCACCTATTACATTGGGTCCTCATGCGGTGTCGTACAAGGCGACTAAGGGATATGGCTGTTTAACATCAGACAGATATATACAGTCCAGACTCGGCCTCAGATGCTCGCGTGCTATTACGTGGAAGCGAATTCAATGATTGGTGAAATGTGGGTGTTTATTCACCTCTGCCTAACCCTCCGGGGATAAATGCGTGATTATATGTTTGTATGTATGTTAATAAATTTTTGAATGGTTTTCTGTTCACATAAGTTATTAATAAAATAAAAAATAGTTTATTTGCATTATACATGGGGTGTTACAATTTTGTGATTGAAGCCTCCTTTTAAGCAAGTAATGCCTGTATTAGGAGACTCAATTAGATCGCAATTCGGACTTAGATTGTAGAATCTTATTTATATTTTAATCACAATTGTAATCTGTGTTGTGTAGCAAAAAAATAAAATATAATAAAAAATGGTGATGATTCATCCATGACGCATAGAAATGACAGGCCCTTTTCACGACACAATTCTCACTTACCTACCATCTACTGCACGTATCATAAAGAAACACTCATTAAAGAAGATTACATTGCAATAAATTGTACAATTATTTTGATGTAAAAATAAATATAATTAATCCCTTGATGCCTACAGGGAATTTATTCCAATAACAGTCGCAATTTTGCTGTTAAAGTTCAAAATAATTGAACCAAAACACCTAACGAACTGTATAGGCTGCAAAGTTTGCCTGTCAAATGAATTAAAAAGAGTTTTCTGTACTAGCTGTTGCCTGCGGTACTACCTGCGTAAATGTCGGGTCTTTTCCCAAAGTCTAATCTATATTTGTATATTTCATCGAAATCGGTTCAGTGGTTTAAACGTGTAAGCGCAACTGACCAAAACTTTAATGAACAAAGGTTACTATAAAGTAGATGAGTATCTTGATGATGTAAATGCGTGGTCAACATAAGTCTCTTGCTTGTCCGCACAATATAAATTGAAAACTAAAGTAAATTTAAAAAAGAAAGATAATCTAGTTCTAATATAGTTCGCTGAGTTTCTTGCTGGTATATTCTCAGTAGAACTAACCTACCGAACCAGCGAAATAATCATTTTCCAATGGTTTATTTTTGCATTATTTGATATTTTTATATTATTTCTTGACATAATTGTAAAATTTTGACGTTCATATGTGCTCTTTATGTGCCTAAACTGAATAAATAAAATTTATTCTTTGATTCCTTCAGACAGACAGAGTTACTTATGCACTTATAATATTAGTACAGAAATGTAATCTTTGAATTGTTCAGCGTCCAGTGTTCACACTGTGAAATCATTTTTCTATTTTTCATTTTATGTAATAACTAGTAACTTGGTAACACTCGGTAACTGGTTCCATTCCCGCGTACCACTTCTTGTGCTTCGGACCTCATCAGACCAGACTATAATCACATCAATAAAAAAATACTTCCAGGCCCCCGACTCTGCTAATTTTATGTTATAGTGAAAGGCGGCTCAAGGCGGTATACTTTCTCCTCTTCTTTTCTCCTTATTTATTAACCTCATAACCTCCGATCTTCAGTGTGCGTATCACTTGTATGCCGATGACCTGCACTTGTATAGCCAAGCCCAGGTGGATAACATTTCGGAGGCTATCGATAAAGTAAACGCAGACTTATCCTTTATACGTCGTTGGTGTGACGGGTTTGGACTGGCCGTTAACCCTGACAAATGCCAGAGTATGATAGTGGGCAGCATGTACATGATGCGAAGGTTGAAGGACGTGATCATGCCAGCTATTATATTCGATGGCAAAATAATTCCTGTCACACTTAGTGTTAAGAACTTGGGCCTAAATCTTGACTCAACCTTCAGTTGGCGGGTTGAAGTCACTAACGTCTGCCAGAGAGTGACGGGGACACTAAGGGCTCTTTATAGCCTTAAAAACTTTCTTCCGGCTAAAACCAAGACAATGCTTATGCAGACTTTAATCTTTCCTACCTTTGATTATGGTGATGTATGCTATTTCGACCTGAATGCAGATCTGCTCAATAAACTTGATCGACTTCTCAACAATTGCATTCGATTCGTCTACAATCTTAAGAAGTATGACCACGTTTTGGCTTGTCGTAATGAGCTGGGTTGGTTGCCTATACGAAGGCGACGTAGTCTGAGAGCTGTCACTTTGATATTTACCCTACTTTTTTTTTTTTTTTTTTTTTTTACGTGCGCAAAATCCCCACGGATACCTCCTCACCGGAGCCGGTGGAGGAGGTTATGTCGGACTCGAACCGACTAAAACGCACGCCACCTGTGGGTCGTTTTGGTTGCCGAAGGTGAGGTTGACAGGCATATCCCTCGCACCCCGGCCGACCCAGGGCCATCTCTCACGATCTGGCCCTCGTCTCGGGTGTGGGGACTACAGAGTCCCCAACTCGACCCCGGAAACGGGGAGGCGCGCTAGGCGCGCCATCGCCGCGGCCTGCTTCTGCCAGGGTAACAGGCGGCTCCACCTGCCACCCCCAGGCCGGCGCTCATGGGGGGCGGAGGTCGTTCATCGACCTCCGACGCCCGAGTTGCCTTCGTACGCGGGCAGCTTGGCTTGCGATCCTTCGTCGCTCCCGCTGCCGCTCCCGCCCCGCCTCCTCCTTCACGAGCATTACTTGCTCGCAGAAGGAGGCGCCGGCCGCCCACGCATCCGCGCAGCGGACCATCGCCGCGAGCAAGGTGGAGAGCGTGAGAACTCTCACTCCCAGGGCCGCCACAAGCTCCCGCCTCGGCGTCTCCCACGCCGGACACTCGGTGAGCGTGTGTGGACCTGAGTCCTCGCTCGCGTCGCAGTGATGGCACTCGGACGTTGGCTCTTTCTCCATCCGACGCAGATACTTGCCGAAGCATCCGTGCTCGGTGATCATCTGCGTCAGACGGTACGAGAGGCTGCCGTGTGGCCTCTCTAGCCACTCCCCCATGATGGGTCTTACCGCCGCTACTACGGCGCGCCCTGCGCCTGGTCGCCCAAGTCGTAGCTCCCATTCCGCCACCATTTCCCTGTGGAGCCGGGATCTCACGGCCCGAATTTCTTCGGGCTCGGGATCGTGACCCCGCTCCCGCGCCGCCTTTCGGAACCGGTATAGCGCCGAAAGGGATCTCGCTTCCAGGATCCATGGTGGCGATCCGGCGAGGAGACTCGCCGCGTTGAAGGATATCGTGCGGTACCCCCTTATGATGCGGCACGCCAACTTCTGCTGCGGACGCTGCAGCAGGGGCATGTGCCGATCATTCAGGGTGTCCGCCCACACGGGACACCCGTACAGGGCCATGGACCGCACGACACCCGCGTAGAGTCTCCTGCAGGAGTCCTCTGGGCCCCTCAGGTTAGGCAGTAGCCGCGCCAGAGCGTTGGCTGTGCCCACCAATTTGGGGCCTAGACTTCGGAAGTGCTTCTCGAAGTCCCACCGGCCGTCGAGCACGAGCCCCAGATATTTCATCTGGGGCTTGATGCCGATGAGAGTGCCTCCCACTGTGAGACTGGAACCAGGTGGTGGCGTGCGCCGAGGTCCATGAAAGAACATGGCCTCGGATTTATGCAGAGCCACCTCAAGGCCCAGCCGCCGGATCCGTTCCACGACTTGAGCAACCGCGGTCGTGGCCCTCAGGGTCGCTTCGCGGTATGTAGCCCCGCTCGCCGTCACTAGCGTGTCGTCCGCATAGCACGTGACGGCGGCGCCGTCCGCGAGCTCACCGCGAAGCACCCAGTCGTATCCGATGTTCCACAGGAGCGGCCCAAGAACCGATCCCTGCGGAACACCGCACGACATCTCACGCCGACCGACGCCGGTCGCACTTGGGTAGATGACGGCTCTCTCCGTCAGGTACGCCCCGACTATGCGGCGGAGGTAGAGAGGCACACCGTGGTACACGAGTGCCTCCCTGATGCAACTCCAGGGCAAGGTGTTGAACGCGTTGGAGATGTCCAAGGACACCGCCAACGTCACCTCGCCCCGGGCGACTGCCTCCTCCGCCAAAGTCCTCACGCGCATGATGGCATCCACGGTGGACCGCCACCGGCGGAAGCCATATTGGGCATCCGCCAGGTCAGGCCCCCTACCAGAGAGGTGCTCGACGAGGCGCTTCGCAATAACTCTTTCAAAGAGCTTGCCCACCTCGTCGAGCAACACAATGGGCCGGTAGCCGGACGGTTCGTCCGCCGGGCGACCCTCCTTTCTGATGAGGACCAGTTTCCCCATCTTCCACATCTTCGGAAACTGGCCCCGCTCCAAGCATGCGCTGAGGAACCCTCTCAGTCGGGGTTCGAGACCGTCTTCTCCCAGAGCTAGGACCCACGCGCGGCCTGGAATGCCGTCGGGTCCCGGGGCGGTGCTCTTCTTGGCTCTAAGCCTTCGCACCGCCAGCTCCAGTTCTACCCAAGTAACCTCGGGGACTTCGTCGTCAACTACCACACTGGGCGCCATAGGCGACCGAGGTGGCGGAGTCATCTGCGGCGGAACGTGTTCCGCTCGCGCCGGGAACAGGGACTCGACCACTCCACCGAGCAGAGCTGGCTGGAGAACCCGGGTCAACGGCGGGGCCCGGGGGCGCAGCTTTCCTCTTACCATAAGGTAAGGCCGCCCCCATGGGTCCCGCTCCAGCGTCTCCATGAGCTCCTTATAAGCCGCGGCTTTCGCCCGCTTAATCTCCGCTCGGAGGGCATCTCTGGCCTCCCTGTATCCCACATGAAGCTCCGTCACTCGGGGCTCCGTATCTGCGGTTCGGCTACGCCTCCTACGGAGTCTGGTCCACCGGCGGTGCGCGATCACACAGGCTTGCCGTAGCCTCGCGATCTCCGCAGACCACCAGTAGACCCGACGCCTCGGACTATAGGGTGGAGCCCTAGGCATACCCGCATCGCAGACACGAGTCATGGCCTCCCGGAACCACACCGCCTCATCGTCAATATCGACAGGCCCGTCCGGCGCAATGGCCCAGGCCTGTACGATGGCGGCCTCCAGGAGGACCTCCCGATTCAGTCTCCCAAGCACCCAGCGTGGCTCGCGTGGGGCCGGTATGACCGGCGCATCACCCGCGGGAGGGGAGACATCAAACCGAACGTATCGGTGATCCGCCAGTGTCTCCACCCCCACAACAACACGCCAGTCCCGCACACGGTGCGACAGCGAAGCGCCTGCGAACGAAAGGTCAATAATCGAACTGCGCTCCGCGGCCACGAACGTGGCTTCGGCCCCGCGATTCTGGAGAACTAGACCGTGATTAGCGGCCCAGCTCTCCAGAGCCCTACCTCGTGGGTTCGTGTGCCGGGACCCCCAGGTCACTGACCAGGCGTTGAAGTCCCCGAGCACAAGAACCGGATGAGGGTGACAGGCGTTGACGACGTCGGTCAGTCGCTCCAGCGACCGCCGGTACTCCCCTATGCGTCGGTGTAAGCTCGGCGTGAAGTAGACAGCCACGACCGCAATCTCTCCCACACGCGCCGCTACGATGCCATGCTCCCTTGCCACGACAACAGGGGGGGGGGCACCCATAGCGGCGTTGTACACCAGTGCCGCCGACCCGTCCAGGTCGACCACCCAGGCAGGCCCAAGGGGCCGGTGAGTGTACGGATCGGCGACTGCGGCGACGTGTATGGACCACTGTGCCATGCTCTGGAGCAGAAGACCCTGAGCATCGGCACCGTGGCCCACGTTCGCCTGCAGGATGCGGAGCTGAGGATCCATTATGGAACCATCTCCGCATCCCGCCGCGAACTTTGGGTGGAGCTCCCGCCTTGCGGCTTCGGCTCCCCCCCGGTGCAGGCCTTGCTGCCAACCCTATGGTCGGCCGGTTTGCCCCCCGCTGCACACCTGAAACAGTGCAGCGGAGCTTCGCATCCACCGGCCGTATGGCCGGGTTGGCCACAGCGGAAGCAGCGGTCACCGACCGTCACCGCCGCCGTGCACTGCACCCCCACGTGGCCGACCGACAGGCACCTAAAGCACCTGGTCGGTCGAGCCTGCAGGAGCCGGACCTGCACCCGCACCACGCCTCCAACGGCGAGGAACCCCCGGTCGGCAGCCTTTTTGGCTGCTGCGATGGGGCAGCCGACAACTGCCGCCCCCAGTCCACGGCGGCCGAAGCGGATTGCTCCGACCTTCACCGCCTCTAGGGGGCAGCCCCCGGCCTCCGCCACGGTGAGGCGGATTTGCTCCGCCGTGATGGAGTCGTCCAGGTCCGAAATGCGCATTTCTGCGCATTTGTTGGGCCTGGACACCCGGACGTCGGCTGCGTCTAGCGTGTCCCGAAGCCTAGCCGCTAGGGCATCGGCCTGGGGACCGCTTGAAGCGCCGGGGATCTCCAGTAGCCGAGCACCCGTCCGAGTGGGTTTCACCCGGATGGGGCCCGACATGTCGAGAGCCCTCATGTCAACGCAGGCTCTCGCCTGCGTGACAATCTGGGCGTACTGCACGCCCCTCTCCGCTGCTTCCGCCGTCATCGTTAGCACGACGGCGGTTGAGCGGGGGACGCGCAGCCTCCCCGGCACTCCCCTCGCAGCAGCCTCAGCCTTCTTGGCAATTTTGGCTGCCTTCCTCTTGGCCTTGCGCCGCTTCTTAGAGGCTCCGGCCACCTCCCAGCCTCCCTCCGGCGGGGAACTTGTGGAGGCAATCCCCACCGGGGTCCGGGCCGGCGCTGGGGCTGAGGCTAGGGCCGGGGACTTCTTCCCCTTGCCTTTCCCCTTCCCCTTGCCCTTGGCCCGGGCACCCTGGGAGCTCCCAGCTCCCACGTCGAGAGCGACAGTGGCTCGAGTGACCGGAGTGGCAGGAGCGGCAGGCGCAGCGGACGGGCTGCGGGCCGACTCCTGCAGGGCCCCTGCGACCGCCGGACTGGTGGGACCTCTTCTAACCGCTCCGGCATACCCCATCGGCGGCGCCAAGGGCGGGCGGCGGCTGGAGTCCATGACCGCCTCCATGAACCTCCGGGTGCGCTCCTCCTGCGTCACCTGCCACCTCCGCTGCTCAGCCAGCGCCGCCTCCTGCCGCTTTTCCATGGCGGCCATTGCCGCCATGCATGCCGCCAGTGGAACCTCGGGCCTAGCCGGCTGCAGCACCGGCGACTCCAGCCGAGCGGGTTGCGCCAGTGACACCGGCCGCACCGGTGTCTCCGGCCGCACCGGTGTCTCCGGCCGCACCGGTGTCTCCGGCCGCACCGGTCGCACCGGCGGCCTTGACCGCACCGGTGTCTCCGGCCGTACCGGTGCCTCCGACCGCACCGGTGACCTCGACCGCACCGGTGACAGCTGCGGCGCCGACGGCACCGGCCGCTCCGGCTGCACCGCTAGTCGCCGCCGCGCCGACCGCGTCACGCGCTCCGCGGGCAGCCCGGCGACGACCTGACGGAGGTTCGCCACTTCGGCCGCCATCCTGTCCATCTTCTTGCGGTGCTCAGCCGCTGTACGCTCCACGCTGTTGAGGAGCTCAACTTGCCTCCTGCCAAGTTGAGCTCGCTCGTTCCGGGACTCGGCCAGCTCCGCCTTGAGCAGCTCAAACTGCTCAACGAGGCGCGTCGCAGCCAGCCGGACCCGGTCCTCCTCCGGCGTTAGAGGTCCAGAGCGAGCCCCAGCCAGTCTCTCCAGGGCCTCCATCACGTCCCTGGACGTGGAGCCGTCGGTACGAAGCGCCTGCGCCGCCGAGACGGAGGGACTCGGCGGCGCCCTCACATCTTCCCCGGCTGAGGCCCGTGAGGGGGCGACTTTAGTGCTCCCGCCCTGCAGTTTTCGGCGGCTCACCGCAAACTGTTTGGGTGGGGGGGGGCGCATCGTCTCGTCTCCATCATGACTGCTCGCCGACGACGAGTCAGTCAGGGTGAGCTCGAGATCCGAGTCAGTTTTTGGTGCCGGAATCATCTTCTTCTTCCGGTTTCGTTTTCGCCGTGGTGCAGATTTCCGGGTCTGCAGACCCACCGGGCTGTTCGCCCTGCTCCTCTCAGTGGCAGTGTCGAAGTCCTCCGACACCGTCCCTGCTTGGGACGCGACCTCCGCGTCGTGGTGCTGCGCGACCTCCGCGCAGACTGTTTCGCTTGGTGTTGGTTGTTTTGGTTTTAAAGTTTCAGTATCCATATCCATATCCCACGAGTAGAGACGATCTAAGATACACTTCCCGGGTGACGCTCATTCCGAGAAGCGGGGTAAATACTGTGGATTTCCCCAGGTGTCCACAGGTTTTAATCGACTTCGCTGTCGGGTTTTTCAGACTTTTCCTTGTCGCGGGCCGGCCAGTTAAGGCAAGCCCCGCGGCCTTCAGAATATCGGCTTCCCAAGTGTGGCTAGCACTCAGGTCGTTGTCGATATCCTGGAGGTTACGCGACGCGGGAGAGCAGCCAACTCTCCCAACACCGACGGTGGCACGAATGCCTGCCAGCCTCTGCGCGAGCAGTAGGCCGGCCCGTCCCTGGATCCCATGGATCCTTGTTTCGCCCCCATGTCCCCTCTGAAAGCAGAGGGATACCGGGAGCGACAGGCTAGCCCTAAAAAGGGCTGTTTGGGATGGAAGGGATTCTACGAATCCCTTCCCGCGAGCCTTGCAGGTCCGCCATACCACGACCCCCTCAGGGTCAGCTAGCCCTAGAAAGGGCTTGTCGGGTTATTTGTCGACAGCTAGCAGAGCTCCTTCTCCTTGGAGTCAGAGTCTACTAACCGTCGTCCAGGGTGCACCAGCCTCCCCGCTTCCGTTCCCCAGGACCGCGGTCCAGAGGGAAAAGAAACAGGTAAGCCAACGTGGAGGTTACCCAACCCGCACCCCGATATTTACCCTACTAAACTCTCCCAATGCCTCAGCTTATTTAAAGTGTCAGCTCCACTTACTCGGCTCTAACCATAACAAAAATGTACGCTCGTCGAATAACTTACTCCTACACTGTCCCACTCACACGACGAGCCTTGTCCACTCTTCTTTCTTAGTCCAATCTATTCTATTATGGAACGCGCTTCCTCTGGAAATCAGAATGTCTACGAACCGTTTTATATTTAAGACCAGAGTACACCAGCTCTACAGCAACCCATAGTTGGCAAGCAAATAATTTCAGATCGCATCTGTATGTATTTGATATGTATTCGTGTAAGTATATTTGTATCAATATATATATGTTCTTTTTATTTTTATGCATATATTTATGTATATAAAATTATTATTTAGTACCAAACTGAGAAAACTATCACCACAACACTTCGAGCACCTAGTTTTAATATCTCTGCATCACCCTAAGGTTGATTGGTAGAAAATGCCTGTGGCATTAAGTCCACCGTTGTACATTCTGTCTGTTTGTGCAAAAAGTTTAAATAAAAAATAAAAATAAAAATTATTATACCATTGACACTGCAAAAAATAACATAAAATTTTAGACTTTATAGCAATAGGATCAAAGGCCAAAATTAAATAAAAAAGAGTCCATTACATCTTTTCATTCACTCTAAAAGATGCCATTCAATTTTCGACTCTAACAGCATGCCAGTAAAGTATTAAATTAAATAGCATAGTTTGCAGTGTCAGTAGTATTACAAGGGTGAGTGTTCTGATGAACTCTTCCAACTAATCCCACCCTCTACTTTCCTACATAGGACAACACGTCCAGCGCTTAGATGTCACCCTCACTCAGTGCAGAATATACGAGCAAGAACCAAACGGTTCGGAGATTCTTTTCTTTGCCGCACCACCAAGACCTGGAATTCATTACCAACACACGTGTTTCCTTCTTCCTACAGTCCCGGGTCCTTTAAGCGGGGCGTGAAAGAGCATCTGATGCGGCCGCCAAGCTGAGTGCCACCATTGTAACATTACATTAACATCAGGCGAGGTGAAGCCAAGTTGTCGTGTAAAAAAAAATGGTTATATTATGACATAGAATTAGCAAAATCGGGATCCAGATTAATTCAGCCGTTTTTGCTTGAAAGTAGATTTTTTTTTAATTTACGTAATTAGAAAAATATACATTGGGTCTAATGCCTTAGTAGTGTAAGAAAAACCAGAAAGGTTTGTCCATACACTACGTTCGTACACGTACATACACCCACACAAACTTTCATACTAACAATAATGTTAGGTATAGATAAACTACACCTTATTTTAACCTGCGAAAAATCCCTACAGATACCGCACCCATCGGAGGCGGTGAGAGAGTTTATGTCGGACTCAAACCGACTAAAACGCACGCGGTCGTTTTTGGTTGCTGAAGGTGAGGTTGACAGGCATATCCCTCGCATCCCGGTCAACCCAGGGCTATCTCTCTCGATCTGGGCCTCCTCGGATGTAGGGACTGCAGAATCCCCAACTTGTCCTCAGAAACAGGGAGGTGCGTATCGCACGCCTCCCTTTTAGTTACACGGATAAGCTACATTACACAACAAGAAATTCTGTCTAATAGTAGAAAATTTAAAAATTAAAAAATGAATTAATTACTTGTCATTTATTACTTACTTATTTTTAAATTTAAAAAAAACGGCAGTAGCCTAGTGGTATGGGTAATGGACTGCTGAGACGAGGTCTCGAGTTCGATCTCAGGTTTTACCATGGCACACATCTAGGACTTTCGATGCTTTTCGAAGTTATGTGTGTATTTATCGCAGGTTTATAAGTGCCCGGTTAATGGCAATAGGCTCGCGACCTATTACATTGGAACCTAAACATAAACTGACGAAATGTGAGTGCTAGCAACTGTGCCTACCCCTTCGGGGATATAGTCGTAAGTTTATGTTATGATATTAGATATTTGTTCTGCCTGTGTCGCAATATGGACGGTCTATAAAGGCACGAACTCATGCCGAATGTAGGTAGCGAGAAATTGAATAAACGACATTGCTTATGTGTCAATGTCACCAATTTCTGAACGAATGTAGTAAATATAATAAGTGTTATCTTAGTGTTATGATAGAAAAAAAAAACAAATAAGATTACTTCCATAAGTCTCATTTCTGTTCCTTTTTTAAATAATAGGTATTTTTTGTTTAAGTTAATGTCTACGTAAATTAGGTTGGTCAGCGCGAGTATGACGCCCTTGGTGTTGCAAACGTTCATAGGCCATTGTAACCACTTTCCATCAGGTGGACTGTGTACTTGTCTGCCAGCATGAAAAATTGTCTAATAACTACTACACTCCATTCGGTTAGATGCTTAGCTAAATGTAAACACTCTTGATGTGTCTTTTTACTAGGCTGACTAACTGACTAACTAGTGGTTCAATTTCAGTTTCTAGTCCTTGTAATGAGTTTCTAAGCAGAAAAATATTAATATATTAAGATTTTTCTGCTAAGAAACTCATTATAAGGACTAACATTATTAGGACTAACTCATTATAAGGACTAACAATATAAGGACTAATGCATTATAAGTTTCTAAGCATAAAAATATAAAAATATATTAATATATTTTTTCTGCTTAGGAACTCATTATAAGGACTAACAATATAAGGAGTAACGCATTATAAGTTTCTAAGCATAAAAATATAAATATATTTATATATTTTTTCTGCTTAGGAACTCATTATAAGGACTAACAATATAAGGACTAACGCATTATAAGTTTCTAAGCATAAAAATATAAATATATTAATATTTTTCTGCTTAGAAACTCATTATAAGGACTAACAATATAAGGACTTAGGCATTATTTTAATTTTTTATTTAATTTAGTAGGACAGCCATTGGTTAATACATACAAAAATTTTGTCACTCGATACAACACAATATTCCCTGCATGATGTTTAACCTTTTAAGGCAGCCACAGCATTCACAATATTATTACTGATCACTGACACATTAAATTAATTGTCAACTCTTATATAAAATAAATATCAGTTAATTAAAAATAAGTCAATAAATTATATATACATCAAAATTAACACAGTATTACAAAAACCAAACCAAAAACAAAACATTATTTTTTATATAAATCAAGTCAAAAAACTTATTATAAGTACTAACAATATAAGGACTAACGCATTATAAGTTTAAACTCATTATAAGGACTGCAAACTGAAATTGAACCACTAGTTAGTATTGAGTTTCTACGCAGAAAAATATTAACGTTTATTAATATTTTTCTGCTTAGAAACTCATTATAAAACTGAAATTAAACCACTAGTTCATTAGTTAATTGGGCTAGTTTATTTGTTTAATATGTGTTTTTATAAAAAGTCGCCACAAGATTGTTTACCTGTAGTTAAAAACCTAACCGAATGAGTACAGATATTATTTATTTTGTCTAAACTATAAATTCGTTTAGCACAGTCAGGAGGCTTGTATAGATATTAAAGACAGTAGAGAAAGCAGTAAACTTCAGTATGCCATCTGACCTCCACAACCAATTGGCAATATCGAAATTCTGCAGTTAGACTAGTCGGACTTTTATGGGCTCCAACTACCCATAACAGCTGCCATAGATGTGAATGACAACATGGACCGGCTTAACATGCTCTCCGAGGTACAATCTATTCAAATTCTCATGCATTAAGCGGGAATCGAACCCCGCGCCTTCTGCGTAACAGTCGCGTTCACTACCAGCACACCTCTGAGGTTGTCCGACTGAACAATCCTTATTAAAGCTTCTTTTTACTCCACAGGATGGTCGCGTCCGTCCTCGCCTAGGGGTACGGTTCGCAGAAACGTCCCTGACAGCGGTCCCCGACCGGCTGGAAGTGCCCAAGAAGCCTCGCGGGCCAGCCTGACATCCACCTCCGAGGCTCTTCTGCGCGGAGCATGAGCGGTGCCGGGTACTCCACGAGTACTACAGGGATAAGATTGTGACTGTTTAAATGTACTATGATATTATTACCTATCTATTTAGCTACCGGCATGGATTATTCGCGTTTTTTTGGGTGTTTTTTGAGGATAGCACATGGTACTGTTACAGCACTAAAGAACTTAAATCAACCAACATATGAGTGTAATTTTAAGCATTTAGTATGCTAACTATTCAAAATCGATTAATACAGAAAAAATTTAAACGGTCTAGGCGGGCTTTGAACCCGCGATATTTCCCTTACGACATCGAACTATCGCCTGAAACCATCCAAATTCTTCTATAAATACATCCGTCTTACGGCGTCTACGGCGTCCGGCGTACGGCGACCGTCTACGGTGGGCTCGAATCCCGTCTGGACCGTTTAAATTTTTTCTATCTTAATCGGTTTTGAACCATAGATGATATCAAACCTCGTGGCGTGCGCCAGGGACTCCTTTCTCTCGCGAATTGCCGTCTAGATTTATACCGGTAGAAATACGTACTCAATTGTTATTTTTGTGGAATTAATCAATTTTTTTTATTAGCAAAACTATCTGTCTCTGGTACGGAGTATAAAATCTTAAGGAAGTGGTAAAAAATATCCTAGGAGGAGAATTTCACTATCTCTGTAAGAATTTTCAGTAAATAGACTATTTGTATTTTTCTTTTTTTTGTTTATTGGTGGTACTTGGTGGAATTGATTGTTACACATATTGATATTGAGGAGAAGCACTAGTGTATTAATGTAAAACTTTTAAACTATTGCGTTCCATGATGTAGCTGATCGCCTGTGACCACGGCCGCATACAAATATTAAATAACATAATAATAATAATAGCCTTTATTTTCGGACAGTGTAACATTTAACATTTCCTCTGCTTTACAATATGTACTTATGATTCTATCCGTGTGCCACAATTGACAAAGGCTCCTCCAACCTTTTCCATTCCGCCCTGTCCCCAGCCGTCCTCATCCATGTACTACCTGCTACGGCTTTAATGTCGTCCACCCATCTTCTGAGTGGTCTACCCCTTTTCCTCTTGTTATAACTTGTGAAACCTCTAATTGTATGGCCTGACCATCTCCAATTTAACTTTTGAATTGTTGTTGTTACATCATTTGTTTTTTATGTTTCTTTATACTTTCTATTCTTATTCGATCGGATAACATAATAAGTGACAAATTAACATATCGTTTTTTTCTTCGCCCATGGTTACCGATACCAATCAAACTCCCAAAGTTCCGAGAGCTAAGTTTGTTACACCTTATATATGGGTGTTATAAATTTTGTTATCGAAACTATGCCTAAAATCTTTCGTTTCGAAACGGCTATAAAATCATCGTGTATAACAGAAGCCTGTGCTAATTAAATCAATTATTCGAATAAGTGGTCTGTAAATTGAAATGTACAGTTTGTATTGTGCAGTATTTGATCAATGTGGCTTACAATTTATATTCACCGATGCTCTGTCAATACCACGAATTGGTTTGAGCACAAAGCAATTAAGTCTGCAACTGAAAATGATTTACTTGATGTGACGTATCAATCAAAGCAAAATGATAAACTGGCGCGAGGAATGTATTTATAAGTTTTAGCTGTGTCAATTATCCCTTCTCATGGGCCTCTCCCAATTTTAGAGGCTTTTTGAAATGAAATCCACATTTTTTTTACGTGCTAAGTATCCCCGCGAATACCCCCCCCCCCCTCTACCGGAGCCGTTGGGAGAGGTTATGTCGGACTCAAACAAACCAAAACGCACGACGCCTGTAGGTCGTTTTGGTTGCCAGAGGTGAGGTTCACAGGCATAACCCTTGTACCCCGGCCGACCCAGGGCCATCTCTCTCGATCTAGCCCTCTCCTCGGGTGTGGGGACCTGCGTCAGACGGTACGAGAGGCTGCCATGTGGCCTCTCTAGTTATTCTCCCATGATAGGTCTTACCGCCGCCACTACGGCGTGCCCTAATAAAATCCACTCTGGCCAGACGGGTTCGAGCTTTACATCGTCTGCGTATTTTTCCATTTATCCATATTTTATACTTGTATTTTTTCTCCGTTACCACACGGTTTAGCTGTATATTTTCCGGCATATATCTTGACCTCAAACTCGTCACAAAATGCTCTCTTTATGTGCAATACGTGTCTTTTGGGTGTCTTTTGAGGATAGGCGGTGGCGGAGGAGCTCTAATCACCCATTCACAGACTATATCAAAATGATCCGCGCGTGCCAAAGCCTCGTTTCTCGCAGAATGACCTCCGCCCCCCATGAGCGCGGGCCTGGGAGTTACAGGTGGAGCCGCCTGTCACCCTGGAAGTAGCAGGCTGCGATGGTGGCGTGATAAGCGACTCCTGGGGTAGATGGGGATATCGTGGTCACCACACCTGAAGAGGGCCATCGCTTTCGAGCTGAGGCTGGGACGGCCGGGGTGCGAGAAATATGTATCCGAAAATCTCACCTCCGGCCATTTACGTTTTACAGACGGCGTGTGTTTTAGTTGGTTCGAATCCGATAATAGCACTGGCGGGAAGGAGGTGGGGCTATCTGTGGGGATTTTGCCCATATTAAAAAAGGGCCTCATTTCTAACTCGCCCACTGCCTCTGAGAATAACGAATAACTCTTATTAATAATATTTAAAAGCACTTCCCCTAATTTTATATGCCACGCCTGTGAGCGCCGAAATTACTATACACATATACTGTATTGTTATGTGTATAAAATAAAAAAGTGTATACACAAAATTTGTATTTTACCGTATTTTTATGTGTATAAAATTTAAAAAGTTTTCTATTGAGATGATGCCATTAGATACAAGTATAAATAGATACATACATTCACGACTATTTCCAACTGCGATAGGCATAGACACTGTCTCCCTGATTGCCACGATCCTGGCATACCTACACCTTTCGCTTCTATTTTCACAATTATTTTTATTCGTGCCTCCCGCTACTCTTGATCAGTAGGCCTACCATGTACTCTTGAAACAGGGATTTTATGTCATGGCAAAACCACTTTCATGCCATAGACACTGCAAAAAATTATATTTAATTTTAGACCTTATCATTGACATATTATATAGTCTATATATATTATGAAAAAAACCGCTTCTAATGGTACCTCATTTATCCTGTTCTAATAAGTGGTTGAGGTGCTATGAGAGAACAGATGATCATACATACATACATACATACATATCCGCCGTAGTCAGGTAAAAAATAGGATTAAAAAGTTACATTTACAGTTGGCATGCCTGCTGCTCAAGAGTACCACCCTTAGCGAAAAATGACAATTTGAAATTATATTTGTATTGAAAGTAATACTTATATTATATTATGATGATGCTACATGTATTTGTTAAGGCAAAATAACTTTAAGGCTTTTCATACAAAATGTTATAGGGGCCGTTCCAGTATTACGTAAGAACATTTATTACAATTATTAACCCCCCACTTCAGGTCATTCACCTCCTCCCTATTTTCAGCAAAAGTAAGCAAAACTCTTGATTGTCAGCAAAAGCAAATCTGTTACCCCCACCCCCTCCCCCATATGCATATTTCTTTTCATGCTGCTTTTCTTCGGGTAATGTGTGAAAAAAGAAATAATTACAGCTCACGTAATCATTATCTAGGATCCCCCCTCCACCTCCATGTCGTCAAAAATAAGCAATGCAGATACCCCCCGTCCCCCTTTAGTGCTTACGTAACACTTGAACGACCCCATAAGTGTTTATCATACATTACGAAAACATCGAAAATAAAATTGATACTAAACCAAACATTATGTGTATTTTTATTTTTTATACCACTTAGTAGCAGACAAGCACACAGCCTATCTAATGGAAAATGGTTACCGTGACCTACAGACGTGTACAACACCAGGGGAGTCACACTCGTGCTGCTGACCTCGTAAGAACGGAGAGTTTCTGTGCCGTCAGTGCATAAGACAAAGCAGGACTAGCCCTTAGTCCTCCCACTGACATCACAAAAGCACTCCAGTGAATGCTGCTACCCTATTCATCACCTGCAATTTGAAATTAGATATTTCCTATAGTCAACATAAATTATTTAACTAACATTACATTTAAAATGGTTAAAAAGTGGTAAAACTTGCATCTGTTCTTATTCAATCGCTTTTATTTGTTTTTTCATGCAGCCAACTTATAAAGTAAATTATTTACCACTAAAGAATTATGGCGTCAAAATTGTTTATTTATACAAGTTATCTTTGACGTTTTTTACCTACTGCAAACCACATATACTCATAAACGTAAACCGACACCGCCCACTCACAAACACAATCAAACACACACACACCCACACCCGCACACACACACACACACACACACACACACACACACACACACACACACACACACACACACACAAACACACACACACACACACAAACACACACACACACACACACACACACACACATTTCGGGATTTTGCGTGTTTCACAATAGATGGCGTTGTCCGGATTCCCCTGAATCACGCTGCTGTTAAGATTCATCGGCATGGATATCATAACATCGGTAATTCTGATTACATCAAAAACTTGTAAACTAGAGCCCAATCTACTCTAGTCTAGGTTTTTACGGCAGTGACTACCGTCTGACCCCTCAACACCGAGAGAGAAAAGGCTACACCAACCCCTAGTGAAACAGCCCACCCATTATCTGCTGCCCTTTGCTAGGGAGGCTTCCTCTTCCTCCTAAAAGGCCGCTCCTGAGCCGGAATTAGCCGTGGGCAAAAGGGTTGACGTGCGTTAGCAAAAGGGGCTCTACGTGAGTGAAGCGCCGCTGTCTCCGCTGCTCAGGGTGCGTTGGAGATTTTTTTTATACCACTTAGGTGGCAAACAAGCATACGGCCCACCTGATGGGAAGTGGTTGCCGTGGCCTATGGACGTGTGCAACACCAAGGGCGTTACATTCGCGCTGCCGACCCTGAAGAAACCTTCTAATGCCCTCTTGAAGAACCCCATATAGTAAGAAACACGTGTGCTGGTAATGAATTCCAGGTCTTGGTGGTGCGGCAAAGAAAAGAGTCTCTGAACCGCTTGGTTCTTGCTCGTATATTCTGCACAGTATGAGGGTGACATCTAAGCCCTGCACGTGTTGTCCTATGTAGAGGGTGGGATTAATTGGAAGAGGTCATCAGAACACTCAACATGGTAGAGACTTTGCGCTTGGGAAAATCGCAGCAGGTAGTTCATACCACATTATTAAGTGTGCGGGGGATTAAGTTTCTATCATACCGCACTGTGCGCACCGTCCCAGGTCGCAATGTGTGAGGATGATCGCTGCCTATGGTGAGCGATACGATGATAGAATGTAGTGTGGGCATCATGTAGAACAATTCATCAGATTTCCGGATCAAGCAGATTTGCAAGGCGACTCCGTCCTGAGAAGACTAACTTAAAATGATAACTTATTTTTGCGATCGACAGTACTTAGGTACAGAAATATACGCTCATTTTGACCATCCAATACAACCACCGGTAAGTAACTTCCTCACAATTAAAGTATTGTCCTTTAATTGCGCGATTGTCTTTCGCCAGCTATTATGTCATTTAAAACCTTCCTTTCATTGTAAAAGCATAATAATGAGACGCTTTCCGTCTACCCCATTATGGGTGGGTGGACAAAAGATTTGGAAATGGGTAAAATATTTGAAAATAGACAAGTTAATGCTTTGGACCACCCCATCTCTTCACATGCGGTATCGTACAAGGCGACTAAGGGATATGGCTGTTTAACATCAGACAGATATAACAGCTCAGACTCAGGCACAGATACAAGGCTTGAGTCAACAATTGCGCCCGGAAGACGGTAATAGGCTCACCCCCTATTACGTGGGACCGAATACAATTATTGGTGAAATTTGGGTGTTAATATCCCACGACGCAAGTCATAAACAATATAGAGAGAATACTATGCCGAAGGGGTGTTTGCCGCATGTGTGCGTGGGTGTGTGCGTGCGTGCGTGCGTATGTGCGTGTGTATGTCAGTGGCTATCTGTTGCATTTGGTTTTTTATGTTTGAAAGGTGAATTGGCCACCTCCACAAAATGCCGGCATACATTTTTTCCACAATGGGAGTTGTTATATATTAAGTCTTTACATATGAAATTGCCGAAATATTCTTACAGATTCATGAGTTCATTATTCCTGTAATTTAATCGCTGTATCAAATTTTGTTTGTATTGGCTGCTTGATAAATTAAATTCCATCTTTAATTAAAAACTGAACTTCCTAAATGCTATCCATTTTGATGATAAATTTCGTATTACATTTTTACAGCTGAAACTTTTCAAAAGTGTAATAAAAGTGTTTGTTTGCTTAATGTTGTCTCATTCAAACGCAAAAAATCATTAAAATGGATATGATATTCCTAAAAAAAATGCTAAAATGTTAGTACTAAAAATTGGGTTTCATCCAATTTCTTCAAAAAACGGCAATTTTATATGTAACGATATATAGGTATTAAAATCAAAAGTATTGATTAGTAGATCTATAAAAAAAGATTAAAATAAAACTTATAATAAAAAAATAATATTAAAAATCCACCGTCACAAAGACGTCCAAAAAGTACAAAATATATTTTGTTGGTTAGCCCAGTCAACCCTTCAACATTTACTTTTGATAATTTTTGACGTTTAGTAAAAAGTTACCAATTTGACAAGACAAGTGATGGGCAAAGTACAGCCCGCAGGCCACCTTCAGCCCACAAAAGAGTTTAATGCGACCCGCCGACGGTCCTTCGACTTAAATAGTACATGACCCACGATAAATATATTATATATGCTGGTGTCACAATAGCTGTTTGAGATATAGACACATGCACCTCTGTAGAATAGTTCTAAAGATATAGATAAATTTATTTGTAGAAACATATGTACAGTACAGATGATGTTACCAAGTATACGAGATGCATTGCGAGTTTCAACATGTTCTGTCAATGTAGACGTACAAATATGAGTAATCGTGAACTTATATGAGCACGAGACATTTATTAAATAATGTTCCTTTATTAATTACATAATTTTTACTTAGATTATTTGACAATCATACATAAATACATACATACATACATATAATACGCCTTTATCCCTGGAGGGTTAGGCAGAGATGAATTAACACCCACATTTCACCAATAATTGTATTCGGTCCCACGTAATAGGGGGTGAGCCTATTGCCGTATTCCGGGCACTATTATTGACTCGAGCCATGCATCTGATGCTGAGTCTGGGCTGTAAATATCTGTCTGATGTTGGAGGAGATGGGGTGGCCCTAATTCTACTCTGCCGGAAGCAATCATAGGTTGCTCAATTCTTAACAAGGTTAAATTTATCTGTTATCTTTCGATAAATAATATAATTATTTAATTTAATGTCAGTATGAAGAGATATATTTAGTCAAAGAGATATTGTTACAAATCAGAAACAAATTGATGTCAAATAAATAATACGTAATTTTATGTCAGAATCCCATATAAACTGATGTCAAAATCTTATAATTATTTATGTCAAAGTGCTGTATGTCAATTAAGTGTAATAACAACAAAATTTAATCAATATAATGTCCTGATCATGAATATAATCTCATAATGTGTAGTAGCACTTTCGAATTAGTAGCGTTTTTATTTTATGCTTAAACGTAATCTGTATTCATGTCTTTGTAGCTATCTTCTATCTTCTGGAGAATTTCAAACCTTGAGATTATAGCTCTGCCCTTCATAGTTTTGAGCCTCGTCAGATAGGGCCTACCTAGTTGGGTAGGTAGTTGCTGAGCGAACACTTTCGACCTTCTATTTGACTCGATCGCATCCTATATTTTGAATTGTCGAACCAGCTTTTTGGTGATTTTAATAAGAGCCCTTCCGTCTGACAAAAACGACCAAATAGGCCCTTGATTCTACTAAAGCGAAACCACAAGTGTCTGTGTTAACACTGCAAAAAATGATATTTAATGTTAGACCTAATTTCTAAACGCTTAAAGTCCAAATTTCAATGAAAACTACTTTCATTGCACTTTTCCATTCACTCTACAAAAAGCCTTTTAATTTTGGGATTTAACAGCATTGCGTTAATTTCTAAAACTTAAATCAAATCAAATCAAATCAAAATAGTTTATTCGCCAGAACATGGTACAAGAGACCATAAAACCTCCATGCGTTTCTGACAAAATAGGTCTTGACAGAGATATGAATGTGAATAGATAGATTAACCGATGGCAAACAAATGATCCTTTAACGATTCCGTTTTGCAATTTTTGCAATGTTTTGTATATATAATAAACTACTTTGATGGTTTTTTTTTACATTTGAAAAGTAGCGCGGCGCCATCTAGTGAGATATTTATGAACCATTTTACTTTACCGGCGCAAACGATTTAGTATTTGTAATGGCCATGCAAAAAGCTTGCTGCACCTATGCATAAATTATATTTGACTGAAAGTTTTGTTTATTAAACTGGTTTAATAAACAAACAAGTTGAAAATGAAATTATCTATTTTAATACTTAATTGCACGAAATGAGCTAATCATTTTTTGTATTTATTTTCAAAATGAATTTTTTGGTTCAAGACTTTTTTAAGAAAGCAACTCTACCAATAAAATTAATAAACAAAACTCACGTGTGCAATTACAGCTAGGAAAAAGTCACAGTTTGATTATAGGTGCTTTATGCGTCTAATTGCGGTGAAATTAGAGCCACTTTATGAGCAAGTGTACCTATCGAAAAAAACATTATAATGAAACGGCTAACTAGGTCAATTTTGAAGGGATTATTAATCTAGATATGTATTAGCTAGCATGTCTGTTAGAAGGCTGCTTGTGAATACAATCGTATGGAGCGTCCTCATTGCCGTTGATATTAAATTTCCCCATTGTCCTTTTTGCGACTTTACTTTTGGAATTTATTTTCTAAAAAGACTTCTGTATATTTACTTTAATTCTTGTCTGTTTGTTCACGAGACGCACATTTTAAATTAAGAGACTATCAGATACTTCAAGCACAATTGCAACTTTTGCACAAAGAAATACCTAAGTATTGGTCATTTCTTGGAAAAGTTGCGTTAAGAATTTATTTAATACGAAATTAAAATTATGTAGGTAACAATTTTGTCTTCTAATCATTTATTATATACCAGCTGTACCCTGCCACTCTGCGCTGTGGCACATTGTGATTGAATGGTTGCGAAATGAGAAACAAAACAAAGTGGTACACAGCTGATCGTTAAAAAAAACTGTATTTTCGCGGTCGCGGATATGTGACTGATGCAAACATTAGATAAAAACAATCCTTGATGCGGATTATTTTTATCTAATGTTACTATTAAGTACATGTGCTTTCATAAAACCGCAGTGTCAGCCCCAAAGGCCAACTGCAAAATTCATTCACATGTGTGCACGGACCAGGTGTGTTGCAGGTGTGATAAACTGCTGAGGACGGACACCATAAAGTACCTCGGTATAGTGCTTGATGAGAAGCTCAGTTTTAAAGCGCATATAACCCACGTCTCCACTCGAGTTAGAAAAACCGCCAACGTCATGAAACTGCTTCGTTGCTCAGCATCAACAAAAGTCCTAAAACAGGTTTACTTTGCCCTCACTCAGTCCCTCATAACGTACTGCATAACGTGTTGGGGTTGCGCGCTAAAAACTTTTATGATGAAAGCTGAAATAGCCCAACGCTCGGTTTTGAAAACTATGCTCAAGAAACCCTTTAGATATGCCACTACGAGCCTGTACAAGGAATGTAAACTTCTGAATGTACGCTAGCTATTTCTCCGGAGTATATCTCTAAAATCGCACCGAAAGGTCCTTAACTCTGAGGAATATCCTAATCACCTTAAACGTCGTGTCTACAAATTACCTGTGCCACAAACCAACACTAGCTTCGCCAGACGTTTCAGTCCATATAAAGACGCCTACATTTATAACAAGGTGACCAAGTGGTGCGACATAAAGCAGTGTTCAGTAAAGGAGGCCAGACTAAAAGTCACAGACTGGTTAGGTTCCTTGACATACCGCCTCACAGAGACTCTACTGATACACCTAGCGTAGCATTCACTTCAATACCTACCTAAATCAATTGCGTAAGAATGTCAATACATACATTACTCTTTATATTATGTATATGGGCGCGCAGATATAAGTATGTGTATATATATATATATATATATATGTATGTATATATTATACTAGCTGACCCACCCCAGATTCGCCCGGGGTATATTTTGAAGCTTCATATCCCTTTGAGCCCGTATGTTTTAGTCTTCAAAATATGTATGAAAAATTGCCGGATTTGTTAACATTTATTATCAATGCTCCGCTCCTTTAAGTAGTAGCGTGATGATATATAGCCTAAAACCTTCCTCGATAAATGGACTACCCAACACTGAATGAATCAATCAAATTGGACCAGTAGTTCCAGAGATTAGCGCGTTCAAACAAACAAACAAACAAACAAACTCTGCAGCTTTATAATATTAGTATAGATGTATCTAAAATACATTATCGTTATTATTGTAATTATGACATATGTATGTATATGTGTATGTATGTTTATATATATAGATATTATTCTTCTTACTACCTGCCTTCTAAAATTGAAAATGAAAAACTTTGTTAAATATATATTCTTGCCAGCAATTACAGCGTAAACCGAACTAATATTGAAATATTGTAAACCAGTATTGTAACAGGCACCCACAGGACAGGCCTAGGCCTAGTGTGGGGCTACTATAAATTATTATTATTATTATATATCATGCTAAAATTTCAGCAGAACTTTATGAGTTTTTGAAGCGTACACAAACCAACATAACATTTTTGTATATATAGATTATCGATATTTACTTTTTCCGTCATATAAAGGTGCAGTGGGTGTACGGGTAAACCTAAATTCCCCATGCAACCACCAGTGGCAGAAAAACTGGTGGGTGAACGAGTCGCGGGTCGTATGTAGGTAAATATATCTACTTATATCGAAATATTGCAGGTATATAAGTGCCCGGTTAATGGCCATAGGCTCGCCACCTTATACATTGGGACCTAAACATAAACTAGCGAAATGTGGGTGCTAGCACCTCTGCCTACCCCTTAGGGGATATAGGCGTGAGTTTATGTTATGGTATGTCCGCCTCAGATGCATGGCTCGAGTCAACAATAGTGCCCGGCAAATGGCAATAGGCTCACCCCCTATTACGTGGGACAGAATACAATGGTTGATGAAATGTGAGTGTTAATTCACCTCTGCCTAACCCTTCGGGGATATAGGCGTGAGTTTATGTTATGTTATGTTATGTTATATTGAAATAGTAACTATGTATACGTCGCGTAGGAGTGACTCTTATAGTATCTATAGTTTTATATAGTCTAAGAACAAGTATCACCTGCTATCTTTTTACTTCACAAGGTTTCTGCTTACAAGCCATTTGCTCGCGGGCACGAGCTACGAGCCATAAAGGAAAATGGTCGGAAACTTCCCAGCAGTTTAAATGAACGCTCGTGTTCTAACGAATTGTTTGCGATCGTATCTCCGAATAAAGCTTTTTGCAAAAGTTCTTTATCAAAATGTAATAAATGAGTGTGAGCATTTGAGAAAGGTTCTCAATTCGCATGAATTTAAATGTAGAAATATGAAATAAGTTTTTGAAATAATTTGAAACTTTTTCGACCTTTATTAATTCGATTTTGAATATTTTTTGTTTACTAATCAAGCTGGCAATGTTCTGGTGGAGTAAAGTAATGGTTTCGTATCTAGCGTGTCCGACGAAAGGAGTGGTTTTTCGTAGCAGGTTCCGAAGCACTGATTCTTCGGAAATAACTTGTTATTTTAGTTTGTGTTGATGTTAATTGTCTTGTGTTGTCAAGGTTGGTAAGCGAAGAGTGATTCTGTTTAGTATTTCCCAATGTATGTTTATATTGTCTTAAAAATTTCGTGTGGTAGTGGCAGTAAGCAATTTCGGTGTTAAGTTTTTGGCATAAGTGTAAGAGTTCCTTATAATAAGATGTAAGAAGATGCTTACAATAGTATAGCTGGTCAGTACTGTGTATTTTTAGGTATTTACAATTCTTGTAATTTTTTATTATCATTTCTAGATTGCTATTGTTCATGTTAACGTTCAAGTAGGGGTTGTGCAATACATTTGTCACTATTACATTGCAAGACTTTATTTTAAATAGTACGTTGCAAAATATAGGTATTTAAACTATCATGGTCACTGACATCAGTATCAGAATAAACGGGATATTTACCATGTTTCATTATTTTGAGTGTCCGATATTTCGGCGCTGTTGCAAGCACCATGATCACGGAGGAACTGGAGTAGTGGCGGTGAACAAAGAAAAAGTTTTTCCCTAGGAGTAATTATATCGATCTACCCTCTTTCGAGTTCTTTTACTACGCGCATCTGCACTACTATTGGTTTCACTCTCACTACAAACTCGAACCCGATCTCGATCACGTTCACGACATACGATGCTCACTGTATCCACTCGCGATTTTGTTTTAGCTTGTTCCCGGTTGTTTTTGCAAATATCGGACACTCAAAATAATGAAACATGGTAAATATCCCGTTTATTCTGATACTGAGTACGTTGCAAATCTCGGATATAAAAGTAAGAGGTTTTTTTATCATTAGAACCTACTATAATTATTACAGTATCCTGTTGGGTTAAATTCCTTATGAGGAAATGTATTTTTAGCAGTGTCCGTGGTATGACTATTAATCGTGGTATGACAGTAGTTTTTCTTATGCAGAATAGAAGCCCACCACGTCTCCACCTCATAATTTCGAGCGTCTCGGGGAAAGTTTGGGTTCTAGCTAATTGTAGTTTCGGGGAAACCAGTTTCAGGCTTACTGTCTATAGCGGTTTGACCACTGCATCAGTACTTTTCGGACCCCAATCCTGTCTGGAGCTCTATAAGTCGGTTTCGGTTAGATTTCCGTATACCTATTCACATTATTAAATCTTGACATTAATGTACACAAGACTTTGCCTCTCATTGGATTGCAATTCCTCTGTGCACTCCCGGGATTGCTAGAAGAGGACTCAACATTGAGTTAAGCTCATCTTTGTACATAACATTTCACTACTTTGTATAATACGCCTTGTAAGTGAAAAGAATAAATAAATTTAAAAAATCTTACCCTTGTTCAATCGTAATTGGTTGGGTAAAACCAGATATATTCGCATGGGCGAAGCCTCGGGCATAGGCTAACGCAAAATATTTAAACTAAAAAAATTTTTAAATTTTTAAACTTTCTGACTCACCATTTAGAAAATTTACCCACCACCATGGACTAGACAGTCAAGGACCCAATTATTATTTCAAAAACTTATTTCATATTTCTACATTTAAATTCATGTGAATTGAGATCCTTTCTCAAAACGCTCACACTCGTTTATTACATTTTGATAAAGAACTTTTACAAAAAGCTTTATTTGGAGATACGATCGCAAACAATTCGTTAGAACACGAGCGTTCATTTAAACTGCTGGGAAGTTTCCGACCATTTTCCTTTATGGCTCGTAGCTCGTGCCCGGGGGCAAATGGCTTGTAAGCAGAAACCTTGTGAAGTAAAAAGATAGCAGGTGATACTTGTTCTTAGACTATATACAATTATAGATATAATAAGAGTTACTCCTACGCGACGTATACATAGTTACTATTTCAATATAATATAACATAAACTCACGCATATATCCCCGAAGGGTTAGGCAGAGGTGAATTAACACCCACATTTCACCAATCATTGTATTCTGTCCCACATAATAGAGGGTGAGACTATTGCCATTTTCCGGGCACTATTGTTGACTCGAGCCATGCATCTGAGGCGGATATACCATAACATAAACTCACGCCTATATCCCCGAAGGGGTAGACAGAGGTGCTAGCACCCACATTTCGCCAGTTTATGTTTAGGTCCTAATGTATAAGGTGGCGAGCCTATTGCCATTAACCGGGCACTTATAAACCTGTGATATTTTGATAAAAGTTGATATATATACCTACATACGACTCGCGACCCGTTCATCCACCAACTTCTGCCACTGGTGGTTGCATGGGGAATTTATGTTTACCCGTACACCCTGAAGGAGGTAGGACACGGCGGTATTTCCGCCCGATTGAGCAGTCCGACTGGGGTAGTACCTCCGCCCTACAGAATACCGCGGCTATAATAACTTCGTGTTGTGTTCCCAGCGGTGAGTAGGGTAGCCAGAGCTCACTGGAGAATTTGTGCTGTCAGTGGGAAGACTAAAGGCTTGTCCTGCTTTGTCTTCTACTGACGGCACAGAAACTCTGTACTTACAGGGTTGGCAGCGCGACTGTGACTCCTCTGGTGTTACAGACGTCCATAGGTCACGGTAACCACTTTCCATCAGGTGGGCCGTGTGCTTGTCTGCCAACTAAGTGGTATAAAAAAAAACACCCACTGCACCTTTATATGGCGGGAAAAGTAAATATCTATAATATACAATTAATGATTAGAAGAGTAGAATTAGGTCCACCCCATGTCTTCCCATGCGGTATCGTCAAGGCGACTAAGGAATAGGGCTGTTTAACATCAGACAGATATATACAGCTCAGACTCCGCCTCAGATGCATGGCTCGAGTCAACAATGGTACCCGGAATACGGCAATAGGCTCACCCAGGCCCCTCTTCCCCACTGGGCACTATGGGCACGTGCCCAGGGCCCCGCGATCGAATGGGGCCCCCTAGTTCCTGCCAGATTACCAAATGATAACCGATATTTAGGTATTACCGAAAAACATTAATTTTGAAAAATCTGATGGTAATGACTTACTACAATACCTACGCTTATTATATTAGCTTTAGTTTGCCGCATGCGGATAGCTATACCTTGTACAACATAGCTTGAACTTTTTGACAGATGGGTCAGTGATGGGAAACAGAAAATATCTATTGGTCTAAAAAATGTGTTGGCTAAATATGTGGCTGTATGTATGTTTTAAACTATTCAAAATAAATAAATTCATTCGTCAATCAATTTTATTGCACTAGACATAAAAACATTGGGTAGGTACCATTGTTTTCAGTTTTTCTATTTAAATTTTACTTCGAAGCAATAAAAACCACTTAAGACTTTCGGAAAATGCTTGAGTCCTTAACAGGTACTCTTATGTTGTGTGTCTATTCTTATGATTATTATCAATTTTTAATATTATTAAAATAAGAAAATATTGTTCGTCGTTGCAAATTTATATCGATTTCAGATTTGACATCCGTCAAAAAGAAAGATCAAACTAATAAATAAACAGGGTATAAGTACTCCACTCTCTCTCAAAAATGAGTTTTTTCGATATTAGTATATTTAGGTTAATTTAAATACCTATATGTAAGTATAAGAATACAATTAAAAGAAAAATTATTAAATTAAAAAAAGAAGAATTATTTGATGCGGTGTGGTTTATGTCTTTAAGAAACCTATTCGAACGTCATTCGTAATACCAAAGACAAAAAAGGGGAATTCCCGACTCCCGATCGTCGTTTGACTTGACGAACGGGAATTCCCTTCAAGTATTTGTCTGCGATGTTGTGGCGTTTGTTTTGTTTGTAGTTGTTAGTTTGTTACTGACTGTGCTTGAGCTCTGACAAAAAAATAGTATTGTTTGATTAAATCGTCGTTTGTCTGTTTTGTGTTAGCGAATATTTTCGTTATAAAATTAATTAAATACTGAATTATAATATAAAATGTCGAAACGGTCATATCCTAGTGGATCTGAAAAAAGGAAAAAAGCTCTACATCAGAAAGAAGTAATTGAAAAGTTACCAAAATTAACATCATATTTTACTACTACTACTGGAGAAACTTCTGTAAGTAGCAATCAACTCATAAATGTTCCACATGATGACTCAGCTCAATTACAAATTGCGGGAATTTCTAAACCTTCATGTTCCAATTTTGAAAAAGAGATTGAATCAGAAAGCGACTATTCCTACGACGAAAGTGCAACGACTTCAGTAACTTCACTAAAACCGACAACTCCAACTGTGTCAATTGAACAGCAGTTCTCCAACACAGAAGAATTAATATCGCACGATCCCGCCGATTATTTTCACGAAAAGTTTGTTGAAATAAATCGCGAAATTTTAATTCGTAAGGGACCAGTATATTTTCAAAATAAAGATTCTGACTTTTCCGAGGCATCCAGAACCTACAAA
Source organism: Eilema griseolum (assembly GCA_963662185.1). Classification (NCBI taxonomy): domain Eukaryota; kingdom Metazoa; phylum Arthropoda; class Insecta; order Lepidoptera; family Erebidae; genus Eilema; species Eilema griseolum. The sequence continues at coordinate 22,746,035 of OY759245.1, forward strand.
GATGGTAATAAATTAGTGACGAGATATTTCAACAAAGCATTATTTATTCGCAAATTAAAGAACAATGAAAGCGTCGAAAGAAAATGGTTGCTGTATTCGCCTTCCAAATGCTCTATATTTTGTTTTTCATGCTGCTTATTTAACCCAACTGATGTTAATCTTTGCTCTCGGAATGGATGTAATGATTGGAAGCATATTAATCACATAATTTTAACACATGAAAATAGCCCAGCGCATAAGCAATCTATGATGACTTATCTGGCACGAAGTAAAGCGGTTGGTAGAGTAGATATAGAGTTATTATCTCAACATCAAAAGGAAGTGGATTACTGGAGAAACGTACTTAAACGGATTGTAGCTGTTGTAAAATTTTTGGCATCGAGAGGGCTTCCATTTCGCGGCGACAATGAAATCCTAGGATCTCCAAACAATGGAAATTATTTGGGTTGTGTGGAATTATTGAGTGAATTTGATCCATTTCTTGCAGATCACTTAAAAAAATTTGGGAATCCTGGAAAGGGTAACATTTCTTATTTATCAGCAAATATCTGTAATGAGTTTATTGAAGTAATGGGAAAACAGGTTCTAAAAAAAATTATAAATGAAGTTAAATCAGCAAAATATTTTTCCATAAGCGTTGACAGTACGCCCGATCTGTCTCATATTGACCAGCTAACTTTCATCATTCGATACGTAAAAGACTGTGTTCCTGTTGAAAGGTTTTTGAAATTTATACCTATTAAAGAGCATAAATCTAAGTATTTAGCGGAGGCCATCTTAAATTTTTTAGAGATACATGATATTCCCATAAAAGATTGCAGAGGACAAAGCTACGACAATGCTTCAAATATGTCGGGAAAGTATAGTGGTCTACAAACAAGAATCAAGGAAAAATGTGAATTTGCCACCTTTATACCATGTGCAGGACATTCACTAAACTTGGTAGGTGTCCATGCTGCTGGGTGTGTACCGGAGGCATCACAGTTTTTTGAAATAGTTCAGAAAGTGTACAACTTTTTTTCGGGCTCTACCCACAGATGGAATATATTAACAGAACATTTAGGTTCAAAAAAAGTTGTTAAGAGTCTTTCACAAACCAGATGGTCAGCCCAAGCTGATGCAGTAAGTGCTTTGCATGGGGGTTATAAAAGAATATTAGAAGCTTTAATCACCATCGCAAACGATACTGAAAAGGCACGAGAAACAAGAGACGAAGCCCTTAGTCTGTCTAGAAAAATGGGAAATCTAGAATTTATTATACTGACGGAAATCTGGAGCACCATATTGGAAAGAATAGACAAAACAAGTAATTATCTTCAGAAAGAAACAATAACACTGGACGTTGCAACCAATTTGTTGACTTCACTTTATGATTTTATTACTAACCTCAGGGATAAATTTGATAACTTCGAATCATCTGCCAAAGAAAATAACCCAGAATCTGACTACAAAGATCTATCTCAAAGAACAAGACGTAGAAGCTCACGGCTGATTTTTTTTGATGGCTCTGCGCCATCAGTCCAATTGAATGGAAAAGAGCGATTCAACGTAGAAACCTTTCTCCCAATAATCGATACCTTGAGTGTTCATCTAAAACAGCGACAAAGTTCATATGAGACCGTCAGTCAACGTTTTAGTTTATTTTTTCACTTAAAAACTCTGAATTCCGAAGAGATACGACAAGGATGCAAAGAATTTTCTCAAATCTATCACGAAGATGTAAATGAAAAAGAGTTAGAAATAGAATGTCAACATTTAAAAGAATACTTAAAAAATGTTCAGAGTGAAAATGAAGCATCTAACAGTGTACAGGAAGTATATAATCTATTAAAGCAAAACAAAATTGAAGACACATTTCCTAACGTAGAAATTGCATTGAGAATATTTTTAAGTATGATGGTAACTAACTGCAGCGGAGAACGCTCCTTCTCCAAATTGAAACGAATAAAAAATGAATTAAGAAGTACAATGCTTCAAGAGAGATTAACTAGTTTGTCGCTGATGTCCATAGAATGTGATATTCTCAATACCATAGATTTTGAAGATGTGATTAACGATTTTGCTCATCTTAAATCTAGAAGGGTACCTTTGCAATCAACATAGAATTAATCTAAGGATTTTATGTTAAGCGAGTTACTTTTGTAGATTATTTTTTATATTTCCTATTTTTTTATAGTTAGTAACTAAATAAAAATAAATTTAGAACCTTGTTTGTCTTTCTTTATCTATTGTAACTAAATAGTGTTTTCTCAAGGTCCTAGGGGCCCCATGATCCTAATGTGCCCAGGGCCTCAAATAGTTTAAAGACGGCCCTGGGCTCACCCCCTATTACGTGGGACCGAATACAATTATTGGTGAAATGTGGGTGTTAATTCACCTCTGCCTAACCCTCCAGAGATAAAGGCGTGATTATATATATATATATATATATATATGTATGTATGATTAGAATACAAAATTGTTACCTACATAATTTTAATTTCGTATTAAATAAATTCTTGGAAAAATTGCGTTGACTTTGCCAAGAAATGACAAGTGCACAACAACAAATGCTCGTGAAGGAGGAGGCGGGGCGGGAGCGGCAGCGGGAGCGACGAAGGATCGCTAGACAAGCTGCCCGCGCACGAAGGCAACTCGGGCGTCGGAGGTCGATGAACGACCTCCGCCCCCCATGAGCGCCGGCCTGGGGGTGACAGGTGAAGCCGCCTGTCACCCTTGCAGAAGCAGGCCGCGGCGGCGGCGCGCGCGGCGCGCCTCCCCGTTTCCGGGGATGAGTTGGGGACTCTGTGGTCCCCACACCCGAGAAGAGGGCCAGATCGTGAGAGATGGCCCTGGGTCGGCCGGGGTGCGAGGGATATGCCTGTCAACCTCACCTTCGGCAACCGAAACGACCCACAGGCGGCGTGCGTTTTAGTCGGTTCGAGTCCGACATAACCTCCTCCACCGGGTCCGGTGGGGAGGTATCCGTGGGGATTTTGCGCACGTAAAAAAAAAAAAAAAAAAAAAAAAAAAGTGCACAACAACAAGGTATTCCTTTGTGGGTCGATGAACGACCTCCGCCCCTCATGAGCGCATGCCCGGGGGTGACTGGTGGAGCCGCCTGTCACCCTGGCAGAAGCAGGCCGCGGGGGCGCGGCGCGCCTGGCGCCCCTCTCCGTTTTCCGGGGACGAGTTGGGGACTCTGTAGTCTCCACACCCGAGGAGAGGGCCAGATCGTAAGAGATGGCCCTGGGTCGGCCGGGGTGCGAGGGATATGCCTGTCAACCTCACCTTCGGCAACCAAAGCGACCCACAGGCGTTTTAGTCGGTTCGAGTCTGACATAACCCCTTCCACCGGCTCCGATAGGGGGTATCCGCGGGGATTTTACGCACGTAAAAACAAAAGGTATTCCTTTGTGCAAAAGTTGCAATTGTGCTTGAAATATCTAATAGTCTCTTAATTTAAAATGTGCGTCTCGTGAACAAACAGACAAGAATTAAAGAAGAAGAAGAAAAAAATAATATTTTCGTGTTAGTTTCGTTAACGTAATCCATTACCAAATTATTATTTTTTTAATATCTCCAATGAACAAATACGAGCCCTTTACAATAATTATGTCTATACTAATATACAGAAGTCTTTTTAGAAAATAAATTCCAAATATAATAAATTCGCAAAAAGGACAATGGAGAAATTTAATATCAACGGCAATGAGGACGCTCCATACGATTGTATTCACAAGCAGCCTTCTAACTGACATGGTAGCTAATACCTATCTAGATTAATAATCCCTTCAAAATTGGCCTAGTTTCATTATAATGTTTTTTTTCAAAAGGTACACTTCCTCATAAAGTGGCTCTAATTTCACCGCAATTAGGCACATAATTACACCTAATTAAACTGTGACTTTGTCCTTGCTATAATTTCACAAGTGAGTTTTGTTTATTAATTTCATTGGTAGAGTTGCTTTCTTAAAAGCTGTTTTTTTTTGTCTTGATACAAAAAAAAAACATTTTCTAAATAAACACAAAAAATTATTAGCTCATTCCATGCAATTAAGTATTAAAATAGATAATTTCAACTTTATGAATTTTTCTGTAAGAGTTTTAGAAGATGACGACCTATTTAGTTATTGTATTGACGTCTAAACAGTTAAAAAATTTACAACGGCATATGGGGTATTTCATATCAAGCAGATAATTAGTCTATATTCTGGTCAGTTATACTTTTAATAGACGTCGATGTGAATACACAATTTTTTTCTTGTGATGTCTTTATTCCTTAGTACTGAGCATTTAAAAACTTGATTGTTTATTAAACAAAACTTTCAGTCAAATATAACTTATGCATACATAAATACATAAAATCACGCCTTTATCCCAGGAGGGTTAGGCATAGGTGAATTAACACCCACATTTCACCAATAACTGTATTCGGTCCCACTTAATAGGTGGTGAGCCTATTGCCGTATATCGGACACTATAGTTGACTCGAGCCCCGTATCTGAGGCTGAATCTGGGCTATATATATCTGTCTAATGTTAAATAGCCTGATCCCTTTGTCGCCTTGTACATGGGAAGAAATGGGGTGGCCCAAATTCTACTCTGCCGGGAACCACGCGGCGATATAACTTATGTTTTCTCAAATATAACTGTAAAAACTTAAAATTCCCCATTTTCTGAGTTTTCCGAAAAAAAGAAACCTCATTTGATTTGACCGCGCAATGCAAATATTTGTGTGCATGATTTTTTTATCTAGGAAACGCCAACTTGCCTTCTCCTCGCCTGATGGTAAGCTGAAGGCAAACCACCGCGGTCACCTCAGTGGCGACACGTGTGGCACTACAAGTCGGCAGACTGGGACGGACTGCGAGAATTCTTCGCATCGTACCCGTGGAGGCAGCTTTGCTTCACTTCTGATGATCCAAGCTCCTGTGCAACAGCAGTCGCTGACGCGATTCTAGTGGGTATGGAATGCTACATCCCTAACCGCTGGGTCGCGACAGGAGCGAACAAACGCCCGTGGTTTAATAGGCCTTGCAGGGAAGCTAGAGACCGCAAGCAATCTGCATACAAGGCTTGGACCTCGGCTCTTGCCAATAAGGATCCGAACATCGCTGAAGTGAAGCGGAAGTTGAATGCTGCTTCGAGGTCCAGTAAAAAGGCAACGTCTAGGGCAAAGTTTGAGTTCATCGGCAGAATTGGCGAATGGCTTGCGCGCTACCCATCTGGCAGTCGCGCATTTTGGTCGCTCGCCAAAGCTGCTGAGGGAAACTACTGCCAGTCTTGCCTTCCGCCGCTGCAAAAATCCGACGGTAGTCTGGCCCATGGCGCTAAGGAGAAGGTCGATCTTTTGGGTAATCTCTTTGCGTCAAACTCGACTATGATCGACGGGAACGCCGAACCACCTATCATCCCCAGCTGTGGTGCTTCCATGACCGAAGTTAAAATCACGCAACGGGTGGTACGGCGCGAGCTTAAGTCCCTAGATGTCCGGAAGTCGAGTGGGCCGGACGGTATACCGGCGATGGTGCTTAAGCACTGTGCCCCCGAGCTGTGCCCTGTACTTACACGCCTTTTCGCACTCTCATACTCCGCGAGGCAGGTCCCAGCCTCGTGGAAGACCGCATTCGTGCACCCTGTACCTAAGAAAGGTGACAGGACAGATCCGACCAATTACAGGCCTATCGCTGTAGCCTCCCTACTCTCGAAGGTTATGGAGCGTGTCATTAATACACAGCTCCTGAGATACCATGAAGGAAACGATGTGCTAAGCGACCGACAGTACGGCTTTCGCCACCGTCGCTCAACCGGTGACCTTCTTGTGTATCTCACAAACCGGTGGTCGCAAGCCATCGAGAGTCGGGGTGAGGCACTAGCGGTCAGCCTCGATATAGCAAAGGCCTTCGATTGGGTCTGGCACAAAGGTCTTCTTGCGAAGTTGCCGTACTATGGACTCCCCGAGGGACTTTGCGAATGGATCGCCAGCTTTTTGTCCAACAGAAGCATCCAAGCTGTCGTCGACGGCAGCTGCTCGGACCGCATGAACATAAACGCTGGAGTCCCACAAGGCTCCGTGTTGTCTCCGACGCTGTTTCTGCTGCATATCAATGACATGCTGTCTGATGGCTCCATTCATTGTTATGCGGACGACAGTACCGGGGACACGTGTTACACGGGCCGTACAAATATCCCTCAGTCCGAGGTGGAGAAGAGTCGCGAACAACTTGTGTCTAAAATCGAGACTACTCTCTCTTAAGTATCCGATTGGGGACGACTAAACCTAGTCCAATTCAACCCCACTAAGACACAAGTATGTGTATTTACCGCTAAGGAAACCCCATTCATTGTAGCGCCGCAATTCCTGGGCACACCACTTACCATCTCCTCGAGTATAGGGATCCTTGGTGTCGATATCTCCAGCGACGTCCAATACCGAAGTTATTTGCAGGACAAGGTTAAGTTGGCATCAAGAAAACTCGGAGTGCTCAACAGGGCGAAGCAGTACTTCACTGCGGGGCAGTAACTCCTTCCTTATAAAGCACAGGTCTCCGGTCTCACATGGAGTACTGCTGTCACCTTTTTGCTGGAGCACCTGCATACCAGCTTGGCCCCTTCGACTCGTTGCAAAGACGGGCATTGAGGCTGGTTGACAATCCCATACTCACAGGTAGAGTGGAACCTCTTAGCCTTAGGAGGGATTTTGCCTCACTGTGTGTGTTCTACCGCCTATACAATGGTTTGTGCTCAGATGAATTGTTTGACATGATGCCCGTAGCTACATTCTATCATCGCACCTCTCGCCATAGGCAGGGAATACATCCCCACACATTGCGACCTGAGACGGTGTGCACTGTGCGGTATGAAAGAAACTTCGTCCCACGCACATTCAAGCTGTGGAATGACCTCCCTGCTGCGGTTTTCCTAAGCGCCTACAATATGGGGTTCTTCAAGAGGGGCATCAGAAGGTTTCTTCATGGTCGGCAGCACGAGTGTGACACCCCTGGTGTTGCATACGTCCATAGGCCACGGTAACCGCTTCCCATCAGGTGGGCCGTGTGCTTGTCTGCCAACTTAGTGGTATAAAAAAATATTAAAAAAAAGTCTCAGGAAAGAGGGTCACCATTACAGACACTAAGTAACGTTACAATGGTGGCACTCAGCTTGGCGGCCTCATCTGATGCTTTTTCACGCCCCGCTTAAAGGACCCGGGACTGTACGAAGAAGGAAACACGTGAGCTGGTAATGAATTCCAGGTCTTGGTGTTGCGGCAAAGAAAAGAGTCTCCGAACCGCTTGGTTCTTGCTCGTATATTCTGCACAGGGTGAGGATGACAACTAAGCCCTGCACGTGTTGTTCTATGTAGGAAAGGAGAGGGTGGGATTAGTTGGAAGAGCTCATCAGAACAATGTTTTTTTTTTACATTGTTCTGGGTGCCTTGGAGAGTATGTTATGCCGTTGCTCCCGGTTACAATACGGACATATATGGCAGTTGTTACAGGCAGTTGGAGCCCTAAAATGACAGCTTCCATGGCGTGGTGGTAGTCATCGCGGCCGCTACGCAGACGGCGCGGGATAGGTTTTTTTTTGCAGATACCGTGGCCTATGGACGTGTGTAACACCAGAGAAGTCACACTCGCGCTGCCGACCCTGTAAGCACAGAGTTTCTGTGCCGTCAGTGTAGAGGACAAAGCAGGACAAGCCTTTAGTCATCCTACTGACAGCACAAATTCTCCAGTGAGCTCTGGCTACCCTACTCACCGCTGGGAACACAACACAAAGTTATTATAACCGCGATATTCTGTAAGGCGGAGGTACCTCCCCAGTCGGACTGCTCAATTGGGCGGAAATACCGCCGTGTCCTGCCTCCTTATTATTTGTATTTTGCATTGGTCGGGTTGTGCCTCGTAGAGTACGTTAAACCGTCAATCTCGGTTGCCATACGAACATCTATGGTAGTGGCTACAATTAATTGGAGCCCTAAAAATCCTTCAACTGGTCTAGCTGCAATACTTCGATATCGCTTTGAGTTGGGGAGGTCAGATAGCAGTCGCTTCAAGGAAAATATCAAAGTTCAGTCAAATCCGCAGTTCGACTGATTAAGCGGACCCCAGACTCCGAGGTGAAAACTTCGGATGCAACTGGGATTAACTGAGGAACAAACGTACCTGTGTCACAAAGTGTTAGGGATAGCGTCTACAGCATTCTACACATCGCTATCTAGACCCATGGTAAGCATAGTTTAACTAGCTTGTATTATAGAATCTAGATTGTGATAAACATATTAAACATACTTAGATACTTTTTTTTTGTAAATGCATATATTATACACTAGCACCGCAACGCGGTTTCACCCGCGTAAATCCTGATCCCATGGGAATATCGGGATAAAAGTAGCCTATGTTACTCACGAAGAATGTAGCTTTCTAATGAAAAAAGAATTATTAAAATCGGTCCAATACTTTTTGAGTTTATTCGTTACATACAAAAATACAAATCTTTCCTCTTTATAATATTATTAAATGTATTGTATAGATAGAAACACCTAGACCAATGCAAATAGCATGTATGCATACAAATATTTTATTTTATTTCTGACATTAACTCAATAACTAATGAACGTAATTAAAATATTATGCTCTCTAATTGAAATGTAGCATGTATAGACAATATCAAATATTTGAATATTTGCACACCTTGAAGAGGTTGTAATACAGCGGACCTATACATTTATTATCGAAAATGTATCCTTTACTAACTTTCTGTAACCTGTGTTATGCAAATAAATTGTTTGATTTGATTTGATTTGATATTTGCACTGAGCGGGAATCGAACCCGCGCCCCCTGCGTAGCAGTGGAACGTTCTACCGCTACGCTACAGAGGCCGCCAGTCTAGAATGCAGGAGTCTCGGGTTTGATTGCCGCACAGTGCATATATTGTATGCATGAATGTCTATTCGCTGTTGTGTATGGAACCCTCAGTGGGCGATGCCAACTCGCACTTGACCAATTTTTTTTTCCATAACAGGCTATACAAGGGAAGGGAATGGTTCATATAAAAATGATTTCTTGAAAGTTCTGAGAAAATTTTAACGGATGTAACTCAGTTTAGGTTCAAAGACTTGATATGCCGTAGAAATAAAAAACAACAAAACAGAAAAGAGTTTGTTAATTATTCTGCTACCACCAAAAGATACAGGATGTTTTAAAAATTACGTGACCGGGGAAATACAGCCACCCTCAGAAGATCTTGAACACTAACCAACCTTTATATTTATTTATTTATTTTTTATTATATTCTTTATTGTACGCCAATTACAATATTCATATTACAGAAATTGAGAAAACAAGAGCAGTACAAAGGGCGGCCTTATCGCTTCACACAATTTCTTCCAGGCAACCTTTGGATGGAAATGTATGTTGGTTGGAGTATTTGGGAGTTGTTGGCGTTTAATAACAAAAAAATTTAATAATTTATACATACTTATATAACTTAGGTGGCAGACAAGCACACGACCCACCTGATGGAAAGTGGTTACCGTGGCCTATGAACGTGTACAACACCAGGGGAGAAACACCCGTGCTACCGACCCTGTAAGAACAGAGAGTTTCTGTGCCGTCAGTGCAGAAGACACAATCAGGACAAGTCTTTAGTCTTCCCACTGACAGCACAAAACTCTCCAGTGAGCTCTGGCTACCCTCTCACCGCCGGGAACACAACACGAGGTTATTATAGCCGTGGTATTCTGTAGGGTGGAGGTACTTCCCCAGTCGGACAGCTCAATTGGGACGATAATACAGCCGTGTCCTACCACCTTGATGTTCATTGAAATATATCAATAAATGTTGTGTGTTTCTAATTTTCAGATTTCTTATTGTTAATTTCTGCTTATTATTTTTATATAAAGTTTTACAGCTAAGTTAGTCGGTAACTTAGAATATTCTAGAGATTCTAGTCCAATACTGATGGTGACTGTACCATCATCACTAACTAGAGGAGTGACAAGCATTCTTCAAAGCTAAGCTAAATTAGGAGGAAGAAGGAAGTTCTGTTCGGAGGAAGTTCACCGCTTCACGTAGGTAGTGTAACGTTCGGTTTTTGAACCTGCGACTTCTCGACCGCAAGTCCAATATCTAAGCAACTCACTACTGGTACTTGACATTTTAATTACAGTAAAATAGAAGCAATTTACCTAAATATTATTAATCACGCCATTGTTATATTCTCTGCAACGCTTTTTTTACAGTCAATAAATAAACAAACAGTCAGTTAACTCGGGAGATTATGCGGTTTAAATAAATGCACAATTTCGAATTCATCCTGTATAATTCTTTCCGCTCCGAGATTATTACTTTGCCCGCAAATTTTATGAGAAGCAACTTTACCAGGGCTTAGCTTTGTTACGAAAAATTGTGATTATGTTGTTGATATGCGCTCGGGGTAATTTTATAATTAAAATTAAGTAGCAAGGAAAGACATCGCTTACATTTAAGTACCTGTTTTACTGAATTAGAATATAAATTATATAAAAAAGTAAAATGGTTAGCTGGATAACTACAGTTAGCAAAAAAGTCTCTCAGCCAGCAACAGATCGATCTTGATTAGGAATGTACTCAAAATGTCCTTAATACCTACTAATGACGTTAATCCCGGCAGAGTAGAATTAGGGCCACCCCATCTCTTCCCATACGGCGACTAAGGGATAGGACTGTTTAACATCAGACAGATATATACAGCCCAGACTCAGCCTCAGATCCGGGGCTTGAGTCAACTATAATTAACGTCGCGGTAGCCTAGTGGTATGGGTAATGGACTGCTGAGACGAGGTCTCGGGTTCGATCCCAGGTTTACCATGCCATGGTACACACCAATGACTTTTCGATGCTTTTCGAAGTTATATGTGTATTTATCGCAGGTTTATAAGTGCCCGATATACGGCAATAGGCTACGTGGGAACGAATACAGTTATGGTGAAAATAAATGTGGGTGTTAATTCACCTCTGCCTAACCCTCCGGGGATAGAGGTGTGATTTTATGTATGTATGTATTTATTGATTTAAATTGTATTATCATCTGAACTAAAGGTGCGTACCAGATATGAGAACAATCAGTCAATAGGAAGGGAGGAATACCAAGGCATTAAGATGATTTTGAGTACTTCGCTAGTCAAAATCAATATGAAGTTGACTGATATGCACACATACATGTGCGACTGATATGTGATATGATACATATTTTTTTGTAAACGTAGAAACACATATTATAAGCGTAGTATGTATTTACTAAGTTTTCTTTACTTTTTATTTTTCATTTTTTTTTTACCACTTAGGTGGCAGACAAACACACGGCCCACCTAATGGAAAGTGGTTACCGTGGCCTATGGACGTTTGTAACACAGGAGGAATCACAGTCGCGCTGCCAATCCTGTAAGTACAGAGTTTCTGTGCCGTCAGTGTAGAAGACAAAGCAGGACAAGCCTTTAGTCTTCCCACTGCCAGGACAAATTCGCCAGTGAGCTCTGGCTACCCTACTCACCGCTGCGAACACAACACGAAGTTATTATAGCCGTGGTATTCTGTAAGGCAGAGGTACTTCCCCAGTCGGACTGCTCAATTGGGCGGAAATACCGCCGTGTCCTACCTCCTAACAATTCATTTGAAAAATCGAGAATTTTCTCGAACTATTTATAGGTTGATTCAGATTCCGACATAGGTCGTGTAATAAGCAAGTTGAAGTGGCAGTGGGCTGGCCACGTTTGTCGCAAGACCGATGGCCGTTGGAGCAAACGAGTCCTAGAGTGGAGACCGCGAGACGGTAAACGAAAGGTAGGACGCCTCCTAGCCAGATGGACGGACGACCTGAAAAGGTGGCTGGGAACAGACTGGATGCGGAAGGCAGAGGATCGGATAAAATGGCGCACAATAGGAGAGGCCTACGTCCAGCTGTGGTGGGCTAATTGATTGATTAACTAATCAGATTCCGACTAAGACCTGCTTGCTTTGATTTCGTAACGTGTTCCTCTTGAGGATGGGGACGAGGTACTCCCGTAAAATCCAAGATAAACTAATTCATAAGGTAGATAGGAAGTAGGAGAACAGAATTCAGGCTCCAAAGTAAAAGCTTCCGATGTGACTTGGATTGGCACACCTATCTTTTTACCCGACTGTGCCAGAGAGGTTATTGTTTTTCACGCATATGTATGTATGCAGTTTTCTTTGTTTCACTCTACAGGCCTAACGGCTGAACGGATTTCGATAAATAGGGTCTCAAATGAAAGGTTTTCATCTCCCGAGTGTCATAAGGTAAATAAAATCTCAACAAAAACTATGCGGTGGATTTCTGGTGTTAAAATGTGTGTTCAATATCGAGTAGGGTATCAAAATGAAGGAAATTAAAAGGAGATTGCAAATATATATATCATAAATATATATGTCATGTCATAACTAAAAAGTTCAAAATAAAATAAATTAATAAAAAAATCGTTAAAAAGAACCGCGGTAGCCTAGTGGTATGGGTAATGGACTGCTGAGACGAGGTCTCGGGTTCGATACCAGGTTTTAACGTGGCACACACCAATGACTATTCGATGCTTTTCGATGTTATGTGTGTATTTATCGCAGGTTTTAAGTGCCCGGCTACCTATTATATTGGCGAAATGTGGGTGCTAGCACCTCTGCCTACCTCTTCGGGGATATAGGCGTGAGTTTATGTTATGTTATTAAAAAAATAAAAACTCGACTACTGTTTAAAAGATTGAAAATAGTGTGATAGCAGGGGGTACCCATTAATATTCTTTCAGATTATGATTGGCAAATGAGTACCGCCTGCTATCACACCTATTTCTATCTTTTAAACAGCAGCCAGATTTTGAAATTATTTAGTAATTGTTTTTTTAAATTTCCCACAGTTAGGTTAAAGTGCTTCTTTTAATTATTAAATTTTAAAACATCGTTAAATATTACAATTCACTTAGTATGAATTAAATTATACGCTTTTAAAGACCATTTAACAATATTTTTCAATTAATTTCTTAATTAATTAAAAGTCAAAAGGACTATATTGCTATTAAGGCCCGTGCACACAATTAACTTTTTGTCACTCAAAAAAGATTAGAACCTAGGTAAATTGTTTTGTATTACCGTGCATGAGGGACTGAAAGTACGGTGTGCAAAAAAATAAGAACAACAACGGGGGCGAAAATTAGTTTTGTAACAGGAAAATATTAATATACTGAGTTTGAAATAAAATCAATTAAAAAAATTGTTTACATTTAGTTAAGCATCCAACCGATTACACAACATTCTATACAACGCTATTTAGACCCATGGTAAGCATAGCTTAACTAGCTTGTGTTATGGAATCTAGAATGCGTACTGCCTATATCAATTATTTTTTGGTATAAGTATAACATGGAAATGATTCCAAAGAACGCCGGCCGTCGATCAACCCAGTAACTTTACGATAGTGTATTATCCCACAGCTTCTACGCAGGGGCGCGGGTTCGATTCCCGCTCAGTGCAAGTATTTTGTATGCATGAATATAGCTATTTGCATTGGTCTGGTCGTACCTCGGAGAGCACGTCATGCCATCAGTCCCAGTTGCCATATGAACAGCTGAACGAGTAGTTGGAGCCTTAAAAGGTCGAAGAACTGGTCTAACTTCAATGCTTTGATATCGCTTTCGGTTTGTGAAAGTCAGGTGGCAGTCGCTCCACGGAAAATATCCAAGTGTCTGTCCGTCTGTCTGGACAGGTAAAGCGGACCCCAGACTCCGAGGTAACCGCGGTGGGTCGTGTCGCGCCTCCCTGTTTCCGGGGATGAGTTGGGGACTGTGGTTCCCACACCCGAGAAGGACCAGATCGAGAGAGATGGCCCTGTGTCGGCGACCAACAACGATCTACAGACGTCGTGGGTTTTAGTCGGTTTATGTCCGACATAACTTCTCTCACCGGCTCCGGCGGGGGAGGTATCCGTGGAGATTTTACGCACGTAATCTGGTTGGGCTGGTTTATTCCTTGCGCAAAGTATTGGTATTGCCATTCAAAGTGGCAATGCCGCCAGCCTTCTGGCCACCCTCCTGGTTGACATCGATGGGGTGGAATTCTTTGATGCCTGAACCAGCAGGATATTCAGTATTGTTTTTATATTATACTATATTATATGCGTATTTATATTTTAATATATACATCATACCCGAGATTAACGTTTTGAGTAAATTGGAAGATTTTAACTAAAATATTTATATAGGTACCTAATTCAATATAGAACTATTTTATCCTCTCTCAGTCTGCCAAAAAGTGCTACTATATTTTTATGTAATCCTAAGATATTACGCAACGCTTCAAGGGATAAAATAATATTTCCTTTCAATGAAAACTTTTTCTTATAAATGGTTTATACAATACATATTCTGTACTGTATTGAATATTTGAAATACAATCGGGGTTCTTTCGACATTTTTGCGAAACTTTCTTTAACTTATTCCAACCGGACCGGATTCTAGACAGCCTCTGTGGCGGAACGGCAGTGCATTCGACTGCTATGCAGGGGGCGCGGGTTTGATTTCCGCTCAGTACAAATATTTGTAATCTAAATATGTTTATTGAATGAAATTTTAAAGCATTTCGTATGCTAACTATTCAAAGGAGGTCAGCAAATCAGAAATATAGATAAAGAGATAATCAGCTCAGACAGGACTCAAACCCGTGATATTTCTCTTACAGGGGGGACGCTCTGACCACTGAGCCATTGAATCACTCGATTCGAGTCCCACCTAAGCTGTTTTTTTTAAATAATTAATATTCCCCAACATTCAAGAACACGCTATGTAGACCTATGGAAAGTCTAGCTTGTGTTATGGAATCTAGAATATACCTAGCAGTAATAATAAAATTTGTAGTTTTATATCGTAGACTGAGTAGTTTTATTCCCCAAGGATACCTCCCCACCGGAGCCGGTGGAAGAGGTTATGTCGGACTCGAACCGACTAAAACGCACGCCACCTGTGGGTCGTTTTGGTTGCCGAAGGTGAGGTTGACAGACATATCCCTCGCACCCAGGCCGACCCAGGGCCATCTCTCACGATCTGGCCCTCTCCTCGGGTGTGTGGGGACTACAGAGTCCCCAACTCGTTCCCCGAAAACGAGGAGGCGCGCCAGGTACGCCGCCGCCGCGGCCTGCTTCTGCCAGGGTGACAAGCGGCTCCACCAGTCACCCCCAGGCCTGCGTTCATGGGCTACAAATTACAATACGTGTAACCCTCCTTTCTTTTTATTTTTATTTTTAATATTGGCGAACCCAGACATTCACCCAGACTTCCGCCAACATCTGTGGTTTGAGTAATAAACGAAGGAGTTTAGTCAGTTACTCCTCGTTTTCACCTTATGTGAATTTATTTCATTCAAGTATATGAATTTGACAAGTTGTAATATGTCACAGGCTTCAGTGTGAACACAATTGTGTTTTAAACTTTCACATATTGAGAAACTCACTGGTACTTTTCCACATTATTTTTAATATTTATTAGACCTGACCGGTTTCGCCTTACGGCATCCACAAAGGTTTACAATAATTGTAAACCTTTACTTAGCAACAAATTCCACCAAGTGCCATCAATCAACAGTATAAATAGTGTTTTAAACTTGTTTACAATTTGTTAGCTATACATACTATGTGAACGAAAGGTGTCTGAGACAGTCTCACATGTATAAAACAAGTATTGTGGTTTGACCAGTCTTCTATAAGTCTTTAATAAGTTTTGTATTAAACAAGTTGACAACTTGTTTCTTGGTGAAAACGAGAGGTACCTAAGTCAATATGAAAATTAACATCAAATTCCAGCGAAAACTGTTATTAGGGTTCTGTACCTCAAGAGGAAAAAAACGGAACCCTTTTAGGATCACTTCGTTGCCCGTCTGTCTGTCTGTCTGTCTGACTGTCTGTCTGACTGTCTGTCTGACGGTCTGTCAAGACCTTTTTCTCAGGAATGCGTAAAGGTATCAAGTTGTTATTCATTCAACATACTCAGGTCTATATCATGCACTGTGCAAAAATTAAATTTCTAAGTCAACGCAATCAAAATATATTACGGTTTCTGTATTATAACTTCATTTCTGCATCCAATTTTGTACAGAACCCTCGGACACTTGGCCGGCTTTTCGCTTCCAATCACAATTCTCGTTACATGTCAACTTAAAATGGTGGGTAGTTGGAAACGACACTAAAGCATGTTTTGATAATATTTAAGGAGAAATCTAGACGTGGTACGATTTAAAAGGCGGTACAATGATGGAAAGTGGTTATCGTAACCTACGAACGTGTGTAACACCAGTGAAGTCACATCCGTGCTGCCGACCCTGTAAGAACAGAGATTTCACAAAGACAAACAAGAACAAAATCAGGACAAGCCTTTGGTCTTCCCACTGACAGCACAAAACTCTCCAGTGAGCTCTGTCTACCCTACTCACCGCCGGGAACACAACACGAGGTTATTATAGCCGTGGTATTCTGTAGGGTGGAGGTACTTCCTCTATGTACATAAGTTATTTACAACTGTAATAAACGTCATACCTAAACATAAAAATACGTCTCAATACCGCTGGTCTATGGGGCTCATCCTTAAGTTCTCAATCGAGCGATTTGTCACGTGTTCAAATCCTGCTAATGTTACCTATTTAATGAAATTTTAGAAAAATCAGAATGCTGATTTTTCCTATGGATTTTGCTGCCTATCCTGGAGGCAAAAAGCTGTGAGTATAGCAATAATATAGGTATGTATGTATTGTATAACTATAATAGTTTCTTCTCCTCCTTTTGTTCTTGTGTAAACCAAAGGAGAACCTACCTCTTACGACAACGACGGAATTAATTCTACAGTCCCGCAGACACAGACTATATAAGCCTTCCTCGTAAATTGGATTACAAGTTGGATTCAGACTGGCTCGCTAAGGGTCTGCGCTGCGTTATGCATATCACCCAGGCGGGCGCCCGTTAGTCGGTAAGCATTGGTAGCTTAATGATTTTTAGGAGTCAGCACTGTACACAAGCACACAGTCGGCACAAGCAAATTAGCTTAGCTGGAGGATTATTATTATTAATTTTGGTTACCAATATTCTTCTTTGACATCCGGGTGGTGACGGAGAAAGAATACAAATATCACTACTCCCATCTCATCCGACGGATGATGTAAGAGGCGACTAAATGTAAATTGTTCATGAAATAAATAAATCAAAAAATCAAAAATCAAACGGAAAAATACGCAGATGATATCACTGCGAGAGAAGGGATACTTGGAATACAACCCTGTACCAAATTGTCTAGTCAACGTGGCAACAGTAGGTCAAAGACTCCCAAAATTGAGAGAGGCCTATGTCCAGCAGTGGACTGCATTGGGCTAATTGATAGAAAGAAAAAATAATCACACTATTTCGTACAAAAGGCCCGAATAAGGTGTTCAGGGCCCAAGCCAAGCTGACTTGTAAAATGGTACACCCTAATACTTATTAACAAATTCCTGGCGCGGGGTTTCCTTTCGGGATAAAAAAAATAAACGTTATCCAGAATTTTACAGGTAAAAGAAATCGCTATGACGATTATGAAAATATTTTTTGTACTAAATTAGCTCAGACGCATGCGTGCACACGCACGACACAGCGTAGGTCCTTATGTGCCCAATATAGACGCACATTTGCGCTAATATAGCAAATCCAAACAAACAAAGAAAATCACAGCATTATGGCTTATGAAAGGCGGTATCTGTATTTTGCTATCAGTAGGATTTCTAAAACTATTTATGAGCTATTCTTGGCTCTGTGTTTTATTCAAATTCGTTTCGCAGACACGTGAAATTCTAGGTATGAATTTCATTATTCATTTATTTTTATGAAAATAAGTTATGTTATGCGTAGTTATGCGGGGTTAGGCTCCCTTTTTACTAGAGATGTGCTATGCAGCTATGCTACGAAAATGTAAAAGTTAAGATTAGGTGTCTATGTGAAGAAATCCACTACGTTTTGCTGTGGCTACACAGCAAAACGTAGTGGCCTTGACCAATGCAAATATCCGCATTCATACATATAAATATTTGCAATGAGTTCCAGACTCACAGTGGGAGGCACTCTCATCGGCATCAAGCCCCAGATGAAATATCTGGGGCTCGTGCTCGACGGCCGGTGCGACTTCGGGAAGCACTTCCGAAGTATGGGCCCCAAATTGGTGGGCCCAGCCAACGCTCTGGCGCGGCTACTGCCCAACTTGAGGGGCCCGGACCAATGCAAATATCCGCATTCATACATATAAATAATTGCACTGACCTGGAATCGAACCCGCGCCATCTGCGTAGCGGCCACGACAACTACCGCCACGCCACAGAAGCTATCAATATCGTATATTCTGCTATCTTATATTTATTTTATTTAATTCTTTATTGCACACACAGTACAAAGATCATACACAAAACACATCAAAGAAGATGTACAAAGGCGAGCTTAACTCAAAATGAGTTCTCTCCCAGCAAACCTTTGAGTAGCAGAGAAGCATAAAATAATGAAAGGGGATGTGAAGTGTACATTACAAAAAAAAAATATTTTACATTTATATTATATATACAAATATTTATATATATGTATATTTGTATATATGCATATATATAATATAAATACATGTACATATATTTATTTACATTTTCTTCCTTCACAAAACCCGAACCCGGAACCCATCCCATTAATTTTCCTTAATAAAGTGTAACATCAATACTGAATCTGCCATTTTGAAAGATCGGGTCGCGTCGAAAATTTAATAACCATGATAAAAGTAAAAATCAATTAATCAAGTGACTAATGACGTCAGCTAAGGGACACACTCTTAATTTCCCGCGAGTGCTATAGGATGATTAATGGCCAATTCAAATGGGCGATTACAGTATTCACTGATTTAGGAGGATTAAAGGCTTAAGGGCTATACTACACTAGACGGAAAATCTATCCCGATTCTCCTGTGGTAGAATGGCAATACTTTTTTTACTTTTTTCTTCGATGGCAACATATTAACCCAATACAATGTTGCCAGTGTCAATTACTTGTCATATTTTTGTATTATATTAGGTCTGTACCTATGAAATTGCCGAAATTTTCTTCCGGATTCATGAGTTCAACCATTTTGATGATAAATTTCGTATTACTTTTTTACAGTGTCACTTTTCAAAAATGTAATAAAAGTGTTTGTTAGCTTAATGCTGTCTCATTTAGGTATATACAATAAAAAGACGTGTGGCACTCGGGGACTGCCGCGGTAAAGCTATTGCATAGCATTTTTTATGCACTTATGCAATTATAATAAAATTTGAATTTGAATTTCCGAGTCCGAGTCCGAGTCCGAGTCCGAGTCCGAGTCCGAGTCCGAGTCCGAGTCCGAGTCCGAGTCCGAGTCCGAGTCCGAGTCCGAGTCCGAGTCCGAGTCCGAGTCCGAGTCCGAGTCCGAGTCCGAGTCCGAGTCCTAGTCCGAGTCCGAGTCCGAGTCCGAGTCCGAGTCCGAGTCCGAATCCGAATCTGAATCTGAATCTGAATTTGAATTTGAATTTGAAAACTAACAACTTATGCAATTATAATTACTTACGTTAAGCTGAACTACTTCGGAGCAGCTCGGCTCGATTCGTGCGAGCTCGGAGTGGGTGGTGTTAGTTTTTTTTCGTTACGGAATTTCTGGAATCGGTCCCCACGCTCAAGGCCCGCGATAAAAGCTATGCAATAGCTTAAAAAAACATAAAATTTGGATTTGTCATTCTTAAAAAAATACAAAAATGTTAGTAATGAAAATTGGTTTTCTTCCAATTTCTTCAAAAAAAAACGGAAATTTTGATATGTAACGACCTATTATTAAATATCTTAGTAAGAATGATTGTTGATGAAGACGATCAATGAGATGATTGCTGCCTCAGTAAAGTTGTGGGGACTTTACTAGAAGCTCCCTAAGGAGATTTATAACCAACACGAAAAGTGACAATTGACTGTAATATGCTACTTTCCTACACTCGCGTGCGTTGTCACAGTCGTTATGTCTAAAAATCTACCATTTTTGTAGGTAGTACCTAGTAATCCTTGATGAGTCTTTTGAACACAGGTAAGGACTGAGCACGCCTGACAGCCACTGACAGAGCATTCCACAACCGAGCCGCCTGAACCGAAAAGGATTTGTCAGCAAAGTTAGTGGAATGGCTCTGTATATAATATATAGATAAAAACTCGAATACACACCAATTGTGGAAAATAAAATAATACCGTGAGGCGCCCTTCTTTGTATTGGCGCCAAAACTCCTTTTTATTGCTTTGAATTTCGGTCCCGCTCCCGCTACCTATATTAACCTATTCAAGGGATAGAAAGTCTATGCTTTATTCTAGATTATATATCTTTTGCTGTACCTAATTTCAGCCAGATCTGTTCCGCCATTATTTTAAAACAAACATGACACGATCATAAAGCGACCGTCACTAGCTGCTGCCCACGGTTCTGCCCACGTAGAATTCTGCAGGCAGCTCGACAACTGAATCTGCGGATTATCTCGGAATTTCTGATTTTAATTTCGCATGTTCCAAATTTAGTGACGTCACATTATCGAGCGCAAGTCGACAGTGATATTATGTTTATGTGCTCTACAACTTGATTTAACCAAACTTGCTACTCACTGCGTGAATACTTAGCCACGGGAAGAGTAGATCCCGGCAGAGTAGAATTTGGACCACCCCATCTCTTCCCATGCGGTATCCTACAAGGCGACTAAGTGATAGGGCTGTTTAACATCAGACATATTTATATATATATATACAGCCCAGGCTCAGCCTCAGATGAATGGATTGAGTTAACAATAGTGCCCGGAAGACGGCAATAGGCTCACCCCCTATTACGTGGGACCGAATTTAATTATTGGTGAAGTGTGGGTGTTAATTCATTTCTGCCTAACCCTCCAGGGATAAAGGCGTGATTATATGTATGTATGTATGTATGATAAAGAAAAAGTAAATTTGTAATTTATTCCTTGCTATTAATTTATTATTATTTACATTATAACTGTACATATATTTCTTAAGGTAGATACTTGACGTTATATTAATTACAAATCTGACGTTATTAACTATACACAATGGCATTATTAATTATTACCTAGTGGTATGGGTAATTGCTCGCGGCGATGGTCCGCTGCACGGATGCGTGGGCGGCCGGCGCCTCCTTCTGCGAGCAAGTAATGCTCGTGAAGGAGGAGGCGGGGCGGGAGCGGCAGCGGGAGCGACGAAGGATCGCAAGCCAAGCTGCCCGCGAACGAAGGCAACTCGGGCGTCGGAGGTCGATGAACGACCTCCACCCCCATGAGCGCCGGCCTAGGGGTGACAGGTGGAGCCGCCTGTCACCCTGGCAGAATCAGGCCGGGGCGGCGGCGCGCCTGGCGCGCCTCCCCGTTTTCCGGGATCGAGTTGGGGACTCTGTAGTCCCCACACACCCGAGAAGAGGGCCAGATCGTGAGAGATGGCCCTGCGTCGTCCGGGGTGCGAGGGATATGCCTGTCAACCTCACCTTCGGCAACCAAAACGACCCACAGGCGGCGTGGGTTGTAGTCGGTTCGAGCCCGACATAACCTCTCCCACCGGCACCGGTGGGGAGGTATCCGTGGGGATTTTGCGCACGTAAAAAAAAAAAGTGGTATGGGTAATGGACTGATGAGACGAGGTCTCAGGTTCGACCTCAGGTTTCACCATGGCACACACCAATGACTTTTCGATGCTTTTCGAAGTTATGTGTGTATTTATCGCAGGTTTATAAGTGCTCGGTTAATGGCAATAGGCTCGACACCTATTACATTAGGACTTAAACATAAACTGGCGAAATGTGGGTACTAGCACCTCTGCCTACCCCTTCGGGGATATAGGCGTGAGTTTATGTTATGTTATGTTATGCTATTACAAATTACATTCGATGTAACAATTTCTTTAGATATTTTCACACTTGACAATGTTTCTTCAAATATAAAATTTGCACACCTATGGATGTAATAAGCAGAGCACTTGCACATTGTCGTAAATGAAACCACCTTTATGTACCTGTCTTATGTAAATAAACTGATTTGATTTGATTTGATTTGATTAGAGTATGCGAAATTGAAATCTCAAAGCGGATTCTGCTGTCGAGGAGTTGGTTCAATCATTCGAAACGTTCTTACGGCATATGCCTGCTTTTTTTTTATACCACTTAGGTGGCAGACAAGGGCACGGCCCACCTGATGGAAAGTGGTTACCGTGGCCTATGGACGTGTGTAACACCAGAGAAGCCACACTCGCGCTGCCGACTCTGTAAGCACAGTGTTTCTGTGCCGTCAGTGTAGAGGACAAAGCAGGACAAGCCTTTAGTCATCCCACTGACAGCACAAATTTTCCAGTGAGCTATGGCTACCCTACTCACCGCTGGGAACACAACACGAAGTTATTATAACCGCGGTATTCTGTAGGGCGGAGGTACTTCCCCAGTCGGACTGCTCAATTGGGGGGAAATACCGTGTCCTACCTGCTGTTCCCATTACCGCAACCAATGGAAAACTGGCCCTTGATTCTACTAAAGCAATACCACTATCATATCAGAGACACTGCAGAAAATGGAATTAGATTTTAAACTTTATTTTTATGCGCTTAAAGTCCAGTAAAATGAAATGAAAAGAATTTCATTACAATTTTTCATTAGATTTGCGAAAAGCCTTTTCATTTTGAACTCTAACCTCATTGCTTAAATACATAAACATATAATCACGCCTTTATCCCCCGAGGGTTAGGTAGAGGTGAATTAATACCCACATTTCACCATCATTGTATTCGGTCCCACGTAATGGGGATGAGCCTATTGCCGTTTTCCGGGCACTATTGTTGCCTCGAGTCATGCATCTCTGGCTGAGTCTGGGCTGTATATATCTGTCTGATGTTAAACAGTCTTATCCCTTAGTCGCCTTATACGACACCGTATGGGAAGAGCTGGGTGGTCAAATTCTGCCGGAAACCACGGCTATTGCTTAAAGTCTATAATTAAATGGATTTTTAGCAGGGACGCAATAAAAATTACCAATTAAAAAAATAGTTTTAAGTAAGTAATACACCCGAGGGGTATCTCGAAGCTGGAGATGGCCATGACATAGCTGGGGTGCGAAGAAAATATTTTATGCCATGACATTTGAAGACCCTACACGGCATATGATCTCGAGGAGGTAGGACACGACGGTATTTTCGTCCAATTAAGCAGTCCGACTCGATTGGGGAAGTACCTCCGCCCTTTTTTTTTTTTTTTTTTTTTTTTTTACGTGCGCAAAATCCCCACGGATACCTCCCCACCGGAGCCGGTGGAGGAGGTTATGTCGGACTCGAACCGACTAAAACGCACGCCGCCTGTGGGTCGTTTCGGTTGCCGAAGGTGAGGTTGACAGGCATATCCCTCGCACCCCGGCCGACCCAGGGCCATCTCTCACGATCTGGCCTTCTTCTCGGGTGTGGGGACCACAGAGTCCCCAACTCGTCCCCGGAAACGGGGAGGCGCGCCACGCGCGCCGCCGCCGCGGCCTGCTTCTGCAAGGGTGACAGGCGGCTTCACCTGTCACCCCCAGGCCGGCGCTCATGGGGGGCGGAGGTCGTTCATCGACCTCCGACGCCCGAGTTGCCTTCGTGCGCGGGCAGCTTGTCTAGCGATCCTTCGTCGCTCCCGCTGCCGCTCCCGCCCCGCCTCCTCCTTCACGAGCATTACTTGCTCGCAGAAGGAGGCGCCGGCCGCCCACGCATCCGCGCAGCGAACCATCGCCGCGAGCAAGGTGGAGAGCGTGAGAACCCTCACTCCCAGGGCCGCCACAAGCTCCCGCCTCGGCGTCTCCCACGCCGGACACTCGGTGAGCGTGTGCGGACCTGAGTCCTCGCTTGCGTCGCAGTGATGGCACTCGGACGTTGGCTCTTTCTGCATCCGACGCAGATACTTTCCGAAGCATCCGTGCTCGGTGATCATCTGCGTCAGACGGTACGAGAGGCTGCCGTGTGGCCTCTCTAGCCACTCCCCCATGATGGGTCTTACCGCCGTTACTACGGCGTGCCCTTACCTCCGCCCTATAGAATACCGCGGCCATAATATTTTGATTTGATTTATTTATTTCATGAACAATTTACATTGTGTTTGAAAAAATTTAACCTATAAATTTACTACCATGTGTTGTGTCCCTGGCGGTGAGTAGGGTAGCCAGAGCTCACTAGAGAGTTTTTGTACTGTCAGTGAGAAGACCAAAGGCTGGTCCTGCTTCGTCTTTTATACTGACGGCACAGAAACTTTTGTGCTTACAGGGTTGGCAGCGCTAGTGTGACTCACTTGGTTTTGTACACGTCCAAGGGCCACGGTGATCGCTTTCCATCAGGAGAGCCGATTGTGTGCTGCCACCTAAGTGGTATTAAAAAAATAACGGCGTTCTTAATAGCTTTGAGTCCGATATAATTGTTTCGAGGTGTACCTATACGCTGGAGGCGTAAAAAATGGCACTACGAACTCAAGGGTGTTTTGTACATAGGCGTTGAATATTTCCTTTCAACGGTTAACTCTCTCATTGTTCATTGCTCGTTTAATTTTCTTTGAGAGCAATAATCTGTCATGACCAGAGTTTTTGAAAAGGGATACCTACCCCTTTTCTCACCATTGACATGAGTTTTTGTCTGCCCTTTAAGTGAGACCTTTTCTTTTATAACAATGCCTGGCACGCGCGTTCAGTCTCCGAAATTGATCACTAGTTGTTACTCAAGACTCCGCCCGTCCCCGCAACTCATGGGGAATATAGGTATTTAAACTTTCATGGTCACTCACATCAGTATCAAAATAATCGGGATATTTCAGGATCACATGTTACAAACCAGTATGAAAATTAACATCTAATTCCACCGAAAACTGTATATTTTCGCTCCCAAACACAATTCTCGTTAGATGTGAATTCAAAATGGTGGGTAGTTAGAGGCAACACTAAAGCTAGGTGTTACCAGTGTAGAAAAGAAGTGTCATTTAATGAGAAATCTGGAGGTGGTACGATTTAAAAGGCAGTACAATTTACTCGTCTTTCCCCTACCTACACTCTACTTATTTTCCCCTTTTTCCAAGAGATTATTACCTATCATTTATTAAATAGCTAAGGGCCTTTTTTTTACGTGCGCAAAGTCCCCCCTACAAATCCGCGACGTCTCCGCTGCGTAATCGTGGCGTAGACGCCGCGTGGCGTTTCCGCTCCACCCCCAAAACCGCTAGTATGATAAGGCCTTTAGTATGTGTTATTAATGTAAATATCATAATACTGACATGTTATCAGTCAATTAAACTTGGTGGGTTTTATCATGGTTTATCTACTTTATTGACCTTATGAGCACACAAGCTTACATTTTAAGGCCGGATTTCATTACTTACTTGACATTCGTTAATTTTTCCTGAGTATTCCCGTTTAAGCAATAAAGTACGGTCAGCGTCAGATCGATCTTAACGAACAAAATAGAGACTTAAAATAATCTTCATGTCTTGGTTTTCCCCCCTTCCTGTTGACTAATCATTCCAATATTTGATACACACCTATAGTTCGGACAGTAAAACAATAATTTAAATCATTAAAACAGTTTGATTTGATCTTAATATCTAGGTATAAAGAGAATGATGTATTATAAACTGTAGATGCATTAAATACGGGTATCTACATGTAAATAGTGCAATAGTTTTAAGTTTGTTATAGACGTAAGATAGTACATAAGTTTTGTGTTGTAGTAGCACTACTAGGCGCAGCTGTTCCGCCACAGTGAAATTACTGACTGATAATTCGTGAAATTGGTTGCTCCTTGAGCCGCATTGCGGCCTATGAACCCTATATTGTATATTAGTACCTACGTACATTCCGGCGGTATGGCGTAGTAAAACAATACATGGAAATAAGAATAAACAGTATAAAAATAAACAAGTAGGTAGGGTAGCCAGAGTTCCCTGCAGAATACCGCGGCCATGATAACCTCGTGTTGTGTTCCCGGCGATGAGCAGGATAGCCAGAGCTCACTAGAGAGTTTCTGTGCGGTCAGTGGAAAGACTAAAAGCTTGTCCTGCTTTGTCTTTTACACTGGAGGCACAGAAACTCTCAATGCTTGCAGGTTTGGCAGTGCGAGTGTGACTCACTTGATTTTGCACACGTCCATAGGCCATGGTGACCCCTTTCCATCAGATGGGTCGTGTGCTTGTCTGCCACCCAAGTGGTATAAAAAAAGATCTAATTTTCATCAAGGTGCGGCCGCTGTGAAGCAATAGTCTCTACACCTGGCGGGGACCATCTCCGGGTGTATCATATTGTGCGCTTGAGGATGGTATCCGCCATGTATGTGTATCTCTAGCAAAAGCCCGGGACTGCATTGTCCCGAGCGTCATGGAACTGAGAAACATAAATAATACTACATAATAGTAAGTAGCTATAAGTTTTTAAACTTTTAGTGTTTGCGCCATTTTTGAAAGACACCATTTCCTGAATAACGTATCAAATAATAATAATTAATACGTCATTGTATACAGATCATATTTTTGAGACTTTGTAGTCAAGACCGTTCTGACGCTGACTTTACATTGATTACGGCTGGATTTCACTTTATAAATCAGTGTATTTAATGAGTTTTGCATAAGTACTTGATACCGTAAATTTTCTCTGATTATAATTTAAAATAAAGTGCATTTTTTAATCAAAAACAATCATAAAATATTACAATTTCTATGGATTAGACCAGTTTAAAATATCTGTGCAAAATATTGTCTCAAAAGAAGTTTACCCAAAACATGTCATAACTAAACGCATGTTTCATGTTTGACATTAGTGGACATTAGATTGCTTGTTCAACGTCAACAAATATTTCAATAATGCGATTTCACTAAATCGCAAAGTTAGATTACAAATTTTAAATAAGGATAGTTGTTATTTAAGTGGTTTTACTAACATTGTGTCCAAAATGACGAGCACATCATCTTATAACAATGACAAAGTGGTGTTAGGTGAAGTGGAGTACCCGGCCAACGATCCAGCTTCGGGTGCCATTTTCCAACCAGATTATAAGAAGTAAGTATTATGTTCGCCCATATATTAGGCTCTGAAATACTCCCCTACAGCTTTATTGTGTTACTTATAAAAAAAAAACAAAATCATAGTTAAAAATGATTTCTTCACAGATGTTATAAACAGCTTTATTGTGTCAAACATTAATTATTTCCAGTTATTTATCTACCATTTATTAAATCAGAAATTTAATAGATGGAAATTATTTTATATAGCATTATTTGTATTTATTTCTACAAATATACGAGATCTAATATCTGTTCCTTTTTGTTAAGAAATGAAGATCTAAAACTAATGTTGGATGGCTCTAAAGATTCGCTGAAACTAGAGGCTATGAAAAGAATCATAGGCATGATTGCCAAAGGAAGGGATGCATCAGATTTGTAAGTACATATTAACAATAAGTATCTTGAACAACTTTGTCCTATTTAATTTAGGGATATATATTTTATGCCAGAGAAGTATATGTTTTGTTATCAAATATACATAACAACATACATAACATAAACTCACGCCTATATCCCCGAAGGAGTAGGCAGAGGTGCTAACATCCACATTTCACCAGTTTATGTCTAGGTCCCATTGAAATAGGTGGCGAGCCTATTGCCATTAACCGGGCACTTATAAACCTGCGATAAATATACACATAATTTCGTAAAGCATCGAAAAGTCATTGGTGTATGCCATGGTAAAACCTGGGATCAAACCCGAAACCTCATCTCAGCAGTCCATTACCCATACCACTAACCTACTGCGGTTAAGGACAAATATAGGTACTCAAAATGATGAATCTTCTGCCAAATATTATAAATTATTCACCAAAATGGTAAATCTGCCACCTAATAGGACAACTATTACCTGCAGACTAACTATTATTAGCCCTGTAGTTTCTGGCAGAGTAGAATTTGGACCACCTAATCTTTTTCCATGTGGTGTCGTACAAGGCAATTATAGGATAGGGCTGTTTAACATTAGACAGATATATACAGCCTCAGATGCTTGGCTCGAGTTAACAATAGAGCCCGAAAAACAGCAATAGGGTCACCCCCTATTACATGGGACAGAATACAATTATTGGTGAAATGTAACTGTTAATTCACCTCTGCCTAACCTTCCAGAGATAAAGGAGTAACTATATGTATGTATGTATGAATTACCTGCAGAATATGAAACTGCATGCCTCAACACAGTAGATCTATTACTATGCTGATGAACCTATTCAAATTATTTATTTCTCAAAATAGTAGTAGATAAATAATCTAGTTCTAATATAGTTCGCTGAGTTTCTTGCTGGTATCTTCTCAGTAGAACTAACCTACTGAACCAGCGAAAGAATCATTTTCCAATGGTTTATTTGTACATTATTTAATATTTTAATATTATTTCTTGACATACTCAATTGTATAATTTTGACGTTCATATGTGCTCTTTGTGTGCCTAAACTGAATAAATGAAATTGATTCTTTGATTCTTCTTCTTTGAGTACAACATAATTTCATCAGTAACAGAGTAGTCAGAACGTGGAACAAGCTCCCAGAACATGTAGTCTCAGCTGACAGTATCAACCAGTCCAAAAACAGACTTGATACATTTTACCTCAATGATGTCACCTAAGTGGATGATAAAAAAATATTTTAGCATACTTTAGCATTTGAGCATGTTTACGATTTTTATGGTTTTTAACAACATTCATGTTTTTAAGGTTTCCAGCAGTAGTAAAGAATGTTGTATCAAAGAACATTGAAGTCAAGAAGCTAGTGTATGTCTATCTAGTCCGGTATGCAGAAGAGCAGCAAGACCTCGCTTTACTCTCTATCAGCACATTCCAGAGGGCCCTGAAGGTACCATTCATTCTATTTTTGAACTCATCTATCTGGTGCAATTAGGTGACAGATAATTGTGTCTATATTTATAACCCTATTTAAATGTGAATTAATATAATCACTGAAATATGTTAAAAATACAGTTTGAAACATACCTAGTTCAGTTTCGGGCGAAACCAAAACCAAAACTTCTTTATTTTTAGTAATTCAATACCAGTTTTGAGCTTGTCGTGATGTTTCAGAATTTGTTAAGTTTTGTTTTGTAGAATTTTTTGCAACATTTTAACAAAATACGTTTTATATGTATATAATAAAAATGTATGTATGTATAGAATTTTTTGCAACATTTTAGTTGCAAAAAATTCTATACATACATACATTTTTATTATATACATATATTTTTATTATGATGCTTGCCAATACTTTCTCTAAATCGCATGTAGCACGTGGATTCGGCTTCACTTGTACTTAAAGCGTCGTACGGTTTCAGTCGTAGTTTCAGAAGATTTCCCGCCGAAATCGATAGTTACTCGTTTTTTTTGCCGATACTCGACCACAACCAAAACCAACCGAATATTCGGTAGACACACTTCTATATTCTACCGCAATTCATTTAGCACTATTAATTACACTGATCTTCATTTTTATTAATTATTTGTATATTTTTAATAGGACCCCAATCAACTGATACGAGCGAGTGCTCTCCGTGTCCTCTCATCTATAAGAGTACCGATGATTGTACCGATTGTGATGCTGGCCATCAGAGACTCTGCCAGTGACATGAGCCCTTATGTTAGAAAGACTGCTGCTCATGCCATACCTAAATTATATAGGTAAGTAGTTCATAGTCTGTCTCGTTTGATCATGTGATATTACTTTATTGACAGTTGTCAAAGCAAATTGAGTCCAAATTTATAAATTTTTAGATTCCATATAAATTTCAAATGACATTTATTATGAACTATAAAGTGAAAAGGCAACGCATTCCGAGATACGAGTAAATGCGATATTCTCTTGCGCTCTATGCATTTTATACTACGTAACGAAGGTGTGACGTCATGCCTTTGTAATAATTTTGCATGGAGCGTTGAATTTTTAAATTCAAATATGTTTAAAACTATTTGTTTATTGTGTATTGTCATCATCTCTATTACAAAATAGATAAGCATTAATTAATTTGTCACAATGAGTCATTAAGTCATACAGTCATATTTACACTATAGTTTTATATTATGACATGTCAAGTAATTAGTACTTTAAGTCAATAACTGATTATTAATAAATGTCAAATGATCGTCAAATCTCATACATTCGTCATTCTTGATGCACACCAGTCCTCAATCAATTTGCCCCTGCGGGACAAAGGCCAGTAGCCTCCAACTCTCCATTTATGGACTCGGTAGTCCCCACACACCCGAGGAGAGGGCCAGATCGAGAGAGATGGCCCTGGGTCGGCCTGGGTGCGAGGGATATGCCTGTCAACCTCACCTTCGGTAACCAAAACGACCAACAGGCGGCGTGCGTGTTGGTCGGTTCGAGTCCGACATAACCTCTCCCACCGGCTGCGGTGGGGAGGTATCCGTGGGGATTTTGCGCACGTAAAAAAAAAAAAAACACCGTTTCTCGCCAGCAGCCTTTCTCAGATTGTCTGACCATCGTGCGTATAGCTGTGCGATTCTGTAAGCACCCAGTGTCGAACACAGTGCTGCGACAGCCTAGACAGAGATTGTCATTGGTCGGACGAGCTGACATCACTGGAGATCGACCAATCACAATCCTAGGAAATTTAAATTACTTTGCCTCAAAAACTTCTTATACAACTATCTTATACTTTTGACACTCACTGTGCTATTTTCTTTTTGTGTTGTTATTGCCATTATTATTAAAAATCTACAGCTTAGATCCTGAGCAGAAGGAGGAACTAGTATCAATCATTGACAAACTACTGTCAGACAAGGCTCCTTTAGTGGTCGGTTCAGCTGCAATGGCGTTCTCTGAAGTGTGTGGTGATCGGATGACATTGATTCACAGGAGTTATCGGTAACAGTCCTACTATCTTACTACTTTTATATGTTTTAATTATTACTAATAATAATAAATAAATAATAAAATAAATATTCCACGACATTCTACACAACGCTATCTAGACCCATGGTAAGCATAGCTTAACTAGCTTGTGTTATGGGAGCTAGAATGTGGATAAACATACTTAGATGCTGTTTTTTTGTAAATACATACATATTATAAATAGAAACACCAAGACCAATGCAAATATACATATTCATGCATAAAAATATTTGCACTAAGCGGGAATCGAACCCGCGCCCCCTGTATAGCAGTCGAATGCTCTACCGTTACGCCACGGAGGTAGTCAA
Source organism: Eilema griseolum (assembly GCA_963662185.1). Lineage (NCBI taxonomy): Eukaryota > Metazoa > Arthropoda > Insecta > Lepidoptera > Erebidae > Eilema > Eilema griseolum. Next base: position 22,777,323 of record OY759245.1, read on the forward strand.
TAATGCTAATAATAGTATTAATCATATCTATAATATAAAAATAAAACATATAAAGTTGAAGAATTTGTTTGTTTGTATGTTGAATGTGTTCAGGAACGAGTGCTTCAAGTTCAAAAAACAGTCCGCTTATTTAGGAAGGTTATAGGCTATATAACATCATGCTATTAGCCAAGTTCTATAGTAGGAGGTAGGACACGACAATATTTCCGTCCAATTGAGCAATCCGACTGGGGAAGTACCGCCGCCCTACAGAATACCGTGGCCTCTAATAACCTCGTGTTGTGTTCACGGCGGTGAGTAGGGTAGCCAGAGCTCACTGGAGGGCTTTGTCAACTCTCAATGCTTGCAAGGTTGGCAGCGCGAGTGTGACTCTCTTGATTTTGCACGCGTCCATAGGCCACGGTGACCACTTTTCACCAGATGCGCTGTGTGCTAATCTGCCACCTAAGTGGTATAAAAAATCCCAAGGGAGCAGAGCAGTAAGCATCAATGTCAAATTGTCAATAAATAGTCAGATTCCCATGTATTATTTGAAAATTGATAAATTTTGGGCATATGGATTAAAGGTATGCATAAGTATACTCCGAAGTATGCCACAGGTGAAACTTGGGATAGCCGTCTAGTATGGTATCTTATCAAAATGCATATGCAGAGAGGAGGTGCCTTAAGTGACTATACTCCATTCGTTTAGGTACTTAACTAAAGGTAAACAATCTTTTAGCCACTTTAAAAAAACACTCACATTAAACAAATAAACTAGGCTAACTGACTAACTTTAGGTTCAATTTCGGTTTTTAGTCATTAAAATGAGTTTCTAAACAGAACAATGTTAATAAACTGGGTTTTTTTTTTTATACCACTTAGTTGGCAGACAAGCACACGGCCCACCTGATGGAAAGTGGTTACCGTGACCTATGGACGTCTGTAACACCAGAGGAGTCACAGTCGCGCTGCCAACCCTGTAAGTACAGAGTTTCTGTGCCGTCAGCAGAAGACAAAGCAGGACAAGCCTTTAGTCTTCCCACTGACAGCACAAATTCTCCAGTGAGCTCTGGCTACCCTACTCACCGCTGGGAACACAACACGAAGTTATTATAACCGCGGTATTCTGTAGGGCGGAGGCACTACCCCAGTCGGACTGCTCAATCGGGCGGAAATACCGCCATGTCCTACCTCCTTCCTGGGTTTTGAAAAATAAAACATATTGAGTTAAGTACAGTCAACGACAAAAGTAACTTAACAATTTGTAATTTACTGATCACCATAGCTGTTAAATCGATTATAAAATAATAATCAATACATAAAAAATATTAATTTTGTCCTTGAGGGATTCTAAAACTACTTACGAGTATACATTAATTATTGTGATGCAATGCGATGTAAAAAGGATTTATAAATATTTTTGTGTTCTTTTGTCTTTGACTGTACCTAATCAAATGAAGTGCAGATTATGGCTACCCTGACTTTATTTTAAGACGCACCTTTAATGTACTGTCGGCGTTCGTACTGTACAGAAAATACAACACAGAATATAAATAGCTTATACCATAGATAAACTAGCTACCTTTTTTAAAGCTCGCTTTTCTTTTCCTTAGAAAACTTTGCGCTCTTCTCGCGGATGTGGACGAGTGGGGTCAACTGGCACTGCTCAACGTACTCACTGTATATGCCAAGACTTGCTTCCCTGACCCCAACACTGAGGTAATGATATAATAAAATATAGTAACTTGAAAAAAAATTTGTGACGTAAATATATCGTGGCACCATCTGTTACCGTCTTCTACAAAAAATATGAATTATGAAATTAAAAATTTAAGTGACATGGAGACGTGTCACCATCGTAACTTCTAACCATCCAGCGTCAAACCATGAACTGAAGGCTGTATATAGAAAAAACTAGCACTACATTGTTTAAACATTTTTTAGGAATACTCAACAGACAGTGAATCAGACAAGCCCTTTTATGAATCAGAAAGTGAGGGAACTCCCCGGAAACAGTCATCTCACTCGCCAAGCTTGGACGCCGACCATAGACTACTGCTGCGTGCCGCAAAGCCCTTGCTCCAGAGTCGCAACTCTGGTGTAGTGATAGCTGTGGCGCAATTGTTTTATCATTGCGGGCCTGGTAAGTACCTATTTCGATTAAGATAGGAAACATTAATTCGGTCCAAGCGAACGAAGAACCATTTTATTTTTTTTATTAGTTATTCCTTGTATCCGAGATTTTACCTCGGAGCTCTTGATCACTTTTACTTTCCACCTCCTATTATTATTTTTTACTAAAAAGGCCTCAAAACATCTTCACATTACCTTTCTAATGAAACCAGTTTGTGGCACTAAGCAATCGTTAGCCGATACAAAGAGGAGGTGTCATAATTAGATTTCCCCGTACACATGACTCTTTTTGGAAGCAAGGATATGGTGAAAAGGAATTAGATCCGCTCCAAATTTATCGTAGCGACTTTTATTTAAACACTTGAAACAAATACTAACTAGAGGTTCAATTTCAGTTTTTAGTCTTTAAATTGAGTTTTTAAACAGAAAGATTTTAATAAACTGAGTTTTTCAATAAAACATGTTCAAGGCGTTTGGTTAAGTGTCTAACCGAATGGAATATAGTTGAAAAGTACAGTATACAGTATACGGTTACTTACAACTCCTCTCTGTATTGGCTATGTATATATACGTTTGTCATTAAAGGTAGTAAAGAGGCCTTAGGCAATCTGTATATATAATAAAAGAATACTTTATGCTACTTTTGTCATCCACAGCACAAGAATTGCCTCCTGTAGCCAAAGCAATGGTCCGTCTGATGCGGGCTCCGCTTGAAGTACAAAGTGTGGTCCTCAACTCCATAGCATCACTCACGGTCACAAAACGAGTAAGTATCCTTTTTATTTGCTTAATTTCAGTAAAAATCGCAGAACAAACACAGAGAGGAGGAGTCATGAGTAACTGTGTACTGTGATATGTGGCCTACTTGTAGTGTCAGCGTTCGCCCTGTGCTATCTAAATCTCAGCGTTACCAAATATAACTCCACTTGATACTAGATGGTGACACTTTCTATCTGAATACATCCCCTTACAATATAAAAATATTAAATAATGTATAAATAAACCATTGGAAAATGATTCCTTCGCATTCTAAAACCAATATTACAAGGTATGCTTAATTTGAATTAAGATGGCGCTAGATAGGTGGTACTTGTTGTTATTGTTAAGATAAATTTTTATTATATATATTTTATTTAGACATATATGTCAATACAATGTAATGTTGTTCGAAATATAAACAAAGAATTGGTCGCCGTATCCACAAACAAGGCGGCCAATTCTCTCCCGCTCTGGCTCTTTTCTGGGTCAAAGGATGGCCCTCGCTGTTCAGCGAGGCAACGCCGCCAGTGTCATGGGCATCTTTGCGCCGGAAACGATACGGAGCGGGTTATTTGACGTGAAACAAAATGATAATAAGTGATTGCAAATAATGATGTGACATTTGTGTTTTTATGTGTAAATCAGTTCAAATGAAATCAAAAAAATATCCTTCAATATTATATTTATTAATATTTCTTCAACAGACACTCTTCGAACCATTCCTGAAATCATTTTTCGTTCGCAACTCAGACCCTACTCACATCAAACTGCTCAAATTGGAGATTCTCACGAATCTTGCGACAGAAGCGAGCGCCCCTGTGGTACTCCGAGAGTTCCAGACCTATGTCACTTCGAGCGACAAGGCCTTCGCTGGGGCCACTATACAAGCGATAGGCAGACTGGCTGTGGCTATACAGTCGGAGACTGAGACTTGTTTGAATGGATTGCTGCATCTATTGTCCAGTAAAGATGGTGAGGAATCTTTCGTTTTAACACGCTTTTGTTATCTCTATTTTTTTGTATACATGGTGTAATAAAATTAAATCTCGGAACTTTGTAGGGTTGATCAGTATCGATAACTATGACCATTTTGTATTTTAACTATTCAAATCGAATAAGATAGGAATATTTTTATTCAACCTGAAACAAGTAAATCAAAATTGACATTAGTTTACACACACATAGCGCGTATTTTGAATTGTCTTTCACGCTGCGTATTATAATCTTTGTCTATATAGTCAAACTAGTTCTAAGGATTTTTTCTCTCACACGATTCACTTGATGGGAAGAAGGTTACACTGAACGTTACCATAAATAATTACAGGAGCGTTACACTCGTGCTGCAGATCCTGAAGAATCAAAGAATCAATTTGATTCATTCTGTTTAGGCATATAAGCAATGAACGTCAAACTTTTACAATAGGGTAGTGTCCTGAGTCATTGAATTCTTACTAATACTACTTGTTGTCTTAGTATTTTATCTGAAAATATGCACAATAAACTAAGATATTGCCTAACTGAAACTATGATTTTTCATTATTTTTAATTCCCAAAATAGATCAAAATATAAACAATCAGAATAAAGCAAAATTTACAAATTTTTAGATTCCTTATTAAATTTCAAATCAATCTTATTACGCACTGTATACATGTAAACGCAACATAGACTAAGATGAATGCGATATTCTTTTGCACTCCATACATTTTCATTACGCGCCAGTGCGCTGTGACGTCACCATGTGCAACGATTTTGTATGGAGCGTTTTCAGGCGGCTCGAGAAATTGAATTTTTGAAATAAAATATCTTTAAAACTATTTGTCATAAGTAAGTTTCATTTTTGCAGTTTATTACATTATTGCAAAATGTATAGTTTGAAACAATAGGACACAACCCTATTATGTCTAGAAATATTAAATTTGGAAAAGAAAGAAGAAGCCTTTTAATGCCCTTCTTGAAGAACCCTATATTGTAATCGCTTGGCAAATCCTCTGCAGGGTGTTGGTGTTTTCGCACTAGTGTATGACACGTGTGTGTGTGTGTGTGTGCCCGCAGAGTGGGTGGTGTGCGAGGCGGTGGTGGTGGTGAAGCGCGTGGTGGGCGGCGGCGCCACGTCGGCGCGGGCGGCCGTGGCACGCGCCGCCAAGCTGCTGCGCTCAGACAGGTGCCGCACTTCTTCATCCTAGTGTTAATCCCAGTCGCATCCGAAGCTTTCACCCCGGAGCCTGGGTCCGCTTTACCAGTCTCACTGCGGATATGGCTGAAGCTCCCACAACCCAAATGCGATATCGAACCATTACAGCACCCGTAACAACTGTCATAGATGGTCGTATGACAACCGGGACCGCAACAAAAATTTGCTTTGAGCGGGGATTGAGCCCGCGCCTCCTGTGTAGCAGCCGTGTTCAATACCGCCACGCCACAGAGGCTGTCACGTTTGTTATTAACTTGATATTATTTGCACGTATTTATATCCTTTTGTCTCCTTACAAGCACAGGTCCCCTAGAGTCAAGAAGTCTAGACACATTTATCAACGCCCTTTCATATTTAGCTGTATCCCTATCGCTTTCTTACACTGTTTTAAAGTGTAAGTCGATACTATAGATGTATCTCTCTATAGTATCGACTTCTATATGATGAATTATCAACAAATGTGTCTTGGCCCTTAAATAGTGCGTGAAAAAGCATTTAGCGATGCCATCGATACAAAACATTTTCGTGCATATTAGTAATTATTTAAGAAAAAATATAGTATATCCGATATAGTTAATTGCAAGGGTAATGGATGACTTTATCTACATAGCAAACACAGAGAGGAGGATACCACTGCATTCTTCCTCTTTCATATCCAAAACTAATTGCAAACCCTCTCTGTGTTTGCTCGGTGCAACTTGATCTCTTACCGCGGCTATTGTACATGCTGCTGTAGAGAGGCATCGAGCCCCAATCACGTAAAAAATTCTTTTTCAAATAACTATCAACATATTTGTTTATAGTATAGATATTAGGTATAGATATTCATGACTTTTAATAATAATACCGTGTCTGTAGTACATTGATATTTACTTGAAAAAACTTAATCCTTACATCTTTGATGTGTCCCTTCTGTGCAGCTGACGTTATTAGTCCATTCCATGACGTCATCCCCCCTCCCCCAGGTTGGCAGGCAACGCGCGTGCAGCAGGCGTGTGGTTAGTGGCAGAACATGGCGCGAGGCACCCCAGGGCCGCCGCTATCCTCGCGCACATGGCTTCCAACTTTGCTGACCAAGTAAGCGATAGTTCACATAAAGTCTGTGAGGCCCCACCAAGGCCTTAGAAGCCCAAACAACCCTCATCTGATCTACTTCTGCTGATTGACGGATCGGCTCGAAGGACCAAATTTGTAAGGTGTTCAGTTCCCGACAAATAAAAGATAAGTTTTTAGTTAGAAAATGTAATCACAAGTCACAAATAACAATAATTTATTACAATACTCGTTATCCTGCGAAGCTACGGGTTCGGTTGAGCCCGATTCCCCTAAGATCTTAGGATTAACTGTTTAAATATATGGTAATTGGTCCGATCAGGCCCTTTCCAAGAAAGTGGCTTGCTATGTGGCCTGTACATTGACACAGGCTTTCCTCTCTGGTTGTCTAGCGCCTCAAATCAAATCAAATCAAATTTTATTTGCATAAAACATGGTATAACATAAGTTATAAAGTTCACACAATTGAGTATGCATGTTTTGCCAGTGCAAATATTATTTCCTATCAACAGTATCAACGCCTTTGTTCAAGAAGTTCGTCAATGCTATAGAAACTATGCTCGTTTAACCAAATTTACAAAGTTCTCAATAACGTCCTTTACACCTAATGAAATGTATTGTATCTTTTGTTACTAGGCTACTCAATTGTTACTATATAGTGACGGGTTCATGAAATATAGGAAATAATCGTCGGCCTCGCGTCATTGTTAGCGTTGACGACGACATATAACAGAAACCATTCCTCATAAAAAATTTACGACCATTACCTATTTATTCCTGTCTTTAAAAAGCCTACTCCTACTTCTTTCCTACAGGACGAACTAGTAAAGCTCCAGCTCCTATCCCTAGCAGTGAAATTATCCATCACCCAACCGGACACGCTGCCCATGTGCCGCTACGTCGTAGCTCTAGCGCGCTACGACGTGAGCTACGACGTGCGGGACCGGGCGCGGTTGCTACGCCGCTTCATCGAGCCGAAGGAAGGGAGCCTACTGGCGAAGTATGCCCCGGAGATCTTTTTACCGGAGAAGCCGAAGCCTACTATACAGAGCAGTTTTAAAGGTGAGATATTTTATGTTACACTGGCTGCTGCCCGCAGCCTCGTCTGCGTAGATGTTTTCTCAAGACTATCGTATCATATACGACACTGTATTCTAAGAGTACTTCGCAGCTGGATACGTCTTCGATCTACGGGTCTAAAAAGGCCACATAGTGCGATGCCGCCAAAAACGAGTAACTTTAAAAAATAACTTAAAAATAAAAGAAATAAAAAAATAAAAATTGTTTGTTGTCAAACTACAGGGGCTCATAGTGTGTTAGTAAAATTGCTTAAATATCTATGTTAGTGACAACAGGATTAAAATTAGGTAAATATTTTAAAGAGAGTACCTACCACAGGCAGATTCATCAAGATGCCGATAAAACATGCAGCTTGATGAACCTACCTACCTCTCAGCATACACCTTCAGGATGCTGTTAGTGCTTCCTCTGACTCTGCGCAATATTGATGCCACCTTCTTTCGCATAATTGCGTAGTAGTCATCCGTATGCGCGTCAGCAAACATACTGGATGCACTACAATAACGTGGAAGCCTTAACAGCGCCCTGAAAGCATTATTATACTGGATTCGTAGGGTGTTATCCGATTTTTGGGTATGATTAGCCCAGAGTCCGCTGGTGTAAAATGTTTGGCAGTACGCCTTGTATAGTGTAATTTTAACAGGAACATGAATTGTGAATTGGTAGATCTCGATCGATTTCTGTAAAATTCATAAAATAGTCCCTTATCCTGAGCAGAATTTCGTTTACCAAGCAGATTCTAATTGCGTGTAAATGTTGCCGCATAGCAAAAATATTTGCGTTGTTACGCTGTCTTAAATACGCCATAATACAAGAAATATCGAAAGTCCCCGTCGATTAGACGTTTGCATTTTTTTTAATTCAAGGTCAAAGAAATAAACTATAGTTTTCTCGCATTTTTCTCGTAAACAGCAAGTGCTATCGTAAAAGTTTGTTGTACAAAGTTGTATATCATGTAATTACTCATCACCATGTAATGTAGGATGAGTGGGAATGTTAATTAAAAAGTATTAAACAAGAAAATATCAAGGATAGCCCTGGTCAAATGCCACTTAGTCTAACAAAACAATACATTCTGGATAAAGTGGTTTACGACCACGGCTATCCTTGATATTTTTTTGTTTAATACTAAGCGTGATTTTTCAGTAGTCGGGTTTTAGTTTTAAAGTTATTTTATATATAATGGACATTACTTCGTCCAATTTTAAAATCGCGATATCTCCGAAATGGTGATCCGCACAAAAAAGGTGTAATAACAATTTTGGAGATAATTACATGATCTACAACTTTGTCCAACAAACTATTACCGTAGCATTTGCTGTTTGCGAAAAAATGCGAGAAAACAATATTTTTGACTTTTGACCATGAATAAAAAAAATGCACAAGTCCAATCGATGGGGACTTTGGATATTTCTTGTATTATGGTGTATTTATGACCCCCACCGATTTTCAGCTCTATACGAATTTATGTAAGCTCAAATCTTTACTTTGTCTGGATTAATATTATTATCCTAATACCATTCCATGAAAGCGGCTTTTTTAAACCCGCTGATGGACATTATGTCTAGGCCGACGTTCACCGAATTCCTCATTTACAGTTTCCTAATACTAATTAAATTTTATACTGACTTTTATTTTCCAACGAGCGGAAATCCACTTGGATGCCTCCCCGCTAGGGCCAGTGAGGGTGGTTATGTCAGACTCGATCTGACCAAAACCGCAAGGCCGTCTTGGGCCCTCAATTGCCGGGGTACGGTAGCCTCGGGCATATAAAGGTGGAAGGGTACTGATTTGTATTGTGCATCGTGTGTGTGCGCAGACCGCGGGCAGTTCACGGTGGGCACGCTGTCGCAGTACATCGGCTGCGCGGCGGGCGGCTACCGCGCGCTGCCCGCCGCGCCGCGCGCCGCGCTCGCCTCGCTGCTGCGCGCGGCTTCCGCAGAGCCGCTGCCTGTCACGCGCCAGGAGACACAGGTAACTACCGCGCGCTGCCTGTCACGCGCCAGGAGACACAGGTAACTACCGCGCGCTGCCTGTCACGCGCCAGGAGACACAGGTAACTACCGCGCGCTGCCTATCACGCGCCAGGAGACACAGGTAACTACCGCGCGCTGCCTGTCACGCGCCAGGAGACACAGGTAACTACCGCGCGCTGCCTGTCACGCGCCAGGAGACACAGGTAACTACCGCGCGCTGCCTATCACGCGCCAGGAGACACAGGTAACTACCGCGCGCTGCCTGTCACGCGCCAGGAGACACAGGTAACTACCGCGCGCTGCCTGTCACGCGCCAGGAGACACAGGTAACTACCGCGCGCTGCCTATCACGCGCCAGGAGACACAGGTAACTACCGCGCGCTGCCCGCCGCGCCGCGCGCCGCGCTCGCCTCGCAGCTGCGCGCGGCTTCCGCAGAGCCGCTGCCTGTCACGCGCCAGGAGACACAGGTAACTACCGCGCGCTGCCTGTCACGCGCCAGGAGACACAGGTAACTACCGCGCTCGCCTCGCAGCTGCGCGCGGCTTCCGCAGAGCCGCTGCCTGTCACGCGCCAGGAGACACAGGTAACTACCGCGCGCTGCCTGTCACGCGCCAGGAGACACAGGTAACTACCGCGCGCTGCCCGCCGCGCCGCGCGCCGCGCTCGCCTCGCAGCTGCGCGCGGCTTCCGCAGAGCCGCTGCCTGTCACGCGCCAGGAGACACAGGTAACTACCGCGCGCTGCCTGTCACGCGCCAGGAGACACAGGTAACTACCGCGCGCTGCCGGCCGCGCCGCGCGCCGCGCTCGCCTCGCAGCTGCGCGCGGCTTCCGCAGAGCCGCTGCCTGTCACGCGCCAGGAGACACAGGTAACTACCGCGCGCTGCCTGTCACGCGCCAGGAGACACAGGTAACTACCGCGCGCTGCCCGCCGCGCCGCGCGCCGCGCTCGCCTCGCAGCTGCGCGTGGCTTCCGCAGAGCCGCTGCCTGTCACGCGCCAGGAGACACAGGTAACTACCGCGCGCTGCCCGCCGCGCCGCGCGCCGCGCTCGCCTCGCAGCTGCGCGCGGCTTCCGCAGAGCCGCTGCCTGTCACGCGCCAGGAGACACAGGTAACTACCGCGCGCTGCCTGTCACGCGCCAGGAGACACAGGTAACTACCGCGCGCTGCCCGCCGCGCCGCGCGCCGCGCTCGCCTCGCAGCTGCGCGCGGCTTCCGCAGAGCCGCTGCCTGTCACGCGCCAGGAGACACAGGTAACTACCGCGCGCTGCCTGTCACGCGCCAGGAGACACAGGTAACTACCGCGCGCTGCCTGTCACGCGCCAGGAGACACAGGTAACTACCGCGCGCTGCCTGTCACGCGCCAGGAGACACAGGTAACTACCGCGCGCTGCCTGTCACGCGCCAGGAGACACAGGTAACTACCGCGCACTGCCTATCACGCGCCAGGAGACACAGGTAACTACCGCGCGCTGCCTGTCACGCGCCAGGAGACACGGGTAACTACCGCGCGCTGCCTGTCACGCGCCAGAAGACACAGGTAACTACCGCGCGCTGCCTGTCACGCGCCAGAAGATACAGGTAACTACCGCGCGCTGCCTGTCACGCGCCAGGAGACACAGGTTACTACCGCGCGCTGCCTGTCACGCGCCAGGAGACACAGGTAACTACCGCGCGCTGCCTGTCACGCGCCAGGAGACACAGGTAACTACCGCGCGCTGCCTGTCACGCGCCAGGAGACACAGGTAACTACCGCGCGCTGCCTGTCACGCGCCAGGAGACACAGGTAACTACCGCGCGCTGCCTGTCACGCGCCAGGAGACACAGGTAACTACCGCGCGCTGCCTGTCACGCGCCAGGAGACACAGGTAACTACCGCGCGCTGCCTGTCACGCGCCAGGAGACACAGGTAACTACCGCGCGCTGCCTGTCACGCGCCAGGAGACACAGGTAACTACCGCGCGCTGCCTATCACGCGCCAGGAGACACAGGTAACTACCGCGCGCTGCCTGTCACGCGCCAGGAGACACAGGTAACTACCGCGCGCTGCCTGTCACGCGCCAGAAGACACAGGTAACTACCGCGCGCTGCCTATCACGCGCCAGGAGACACAGGTAACTACCGCGCGCTGCCTGTCACGCGCCAGGAGACACAGGTAACTACCGCGCGCTGCCTGTCACGCGCCAGGAGACACAGGTAACTACCGCGCGCTGCCTGTCACGCGCCAGGAGACACAGGTAACTACCGCGCTGTTATGATAGTGTACTGCATGTGAAACTGTTGACATGACATGCCCTCCGCCATATCATGTAAAACTACTGGTCAGCACTTTGCAGGGCCAGTGCAGTGGCACTCAGTCTATTCTGAACTCTGACACGATTCGGTTGCCTAAGGGTCTCCTTTCCACGTCTGTATTTTTAAAGTTAAATAAATAGGTTTTAAACTTAACTTTCTTTTTTTAAAACGACGATTGAAAGGGACCCCATAACATTTGGTGGCAGCGGTGGGATACGGAATTCCCCAGTGCCGTTTCGCGAAAATTTAAAAGTGAATAGACTCGCCGTATCCCAATATAAAAATATATAAATATCAAATTACCTGTGTTCGTGTGTGTTCGCGCAAAGTATACCTACGGGTTAAGTGAATACCTGAATACAACTCGAGTGGATCCTGTGTGTATCCTGTGCGTAACCTGTGTGTATCCTGCGTGCATCCTGTGTGCATCCTGCGGGTAACCTACGTGTGGGCACCTCCACGTGCCCCTTCGGCTCATCGTAAAGAAAATACTTCATAAAATTGGTGAATTATATTATACAAGTGCATCAGTGTTTAGTGAAAGTGTTTATGCGTCACTATGCAAGGAAGCCAAGCGTTAATACTATTCTTCGCCCACGTGTTCCAGTAAGTTCCTGTGTTGATCTAGACTCTGCCTGTTATAATATTACTGTTCATTATAAAATTATTGTTTTGCATGTAATTAACTATTATCAATTTACGTTTTAAATATTATGCCTGAAGTGCCCAAAACAGAAAGCGATAAACTACAAATTGAATTGCCAATCGTAGTGATTCCTTCTAAACCACCCATATCACCCAAAACAACTCAATCCACAAATATGGATCTCAATATTTTATTAAAGTTTGTAAAACAATACGATGGCAGTAGGGAGAAACTTAGCTCATTTATCACTAATTGCGATAACGCCTACGACTTAGCGTCTGAGTCACAGAAGCCGATATTATTCAAATATATATTGTGTCAACTTACCGATAAGGCAGAGACTGCATGCTCTATTAAAGAGTTCTCTTCGTGGGATCAGTTAAAAGAATTCCTCAAAACACAATTTTCCGAAAGAAAACACTATGCCCACTTACTCACTGAACTCCAAGAGAGTAGACAGAATCCGTCAGAAAACGTAGGGCAATTTGCACTCAGATTAGAAACTTGCCTTTCTCAACTCCTTACGGAGATTTCTTTATCGAATCACAAGATCAAGGAAATACCTGGTCGTACAGCAGCAATGCAAGACCTTACGATGCATCATTTCTTTATGGGATTAAGTCCTCGAATCTCGAATATTGTTAGGTGTAGGGCACCAAAAACATTTAACGAAGCTGTAAACTTAGCTATCTCTGAGGAACGAATCCAAGAAACCCTATATAAACGCAGTAATCACAACACACAGGATAAGCAAGGAAACCAAAACCGGTTTAAACCAAAACCTACTGCTCAAACCCAAGCTTATAAAACTAAATCTTCTCAAAAGCCTGTACCTCAGGCCAGCACTTCAAATCAAACCGCGAAGTTGCTAAAGTCTGACCCGAACCTTACATGCAGGTACTGCAAGGAAGTGGGTCATGATATTAATAATTGTCTAAAGAGACAAAAACGCCTTAATTCTCAATCTCAAGGAGATGGCAACAAACCCTCTGGGTCTAAGACACCTCACGTACCTCACGTAAATTTCGTAGACGACTACGAGTCCGAGGAATCCGAAGTTGATAACCACGAGGAAGAAGATTTAAACCTGTAAACGTCCTGCAAGCGTACCGCACAGGACGTGCAAACAAAGCCGGTACAAATTCAATAAAATCCAAAACTAAATCCGAGGTTATACAACCGGGTAACCAGCCCCATAACGGAAACCTCAACTCATTCGCCGAGATTATACAACCGGGTAACCAGCCCCAAAAAGGAAATCTCAACCCTTTCGCCGAGGTTATACAACCGGGTAACCAGCCCCATAACGGAAACCTCAACCCTTTCGCCGAGATTATACAACCGGGTAACCAGCCCCAAAAAGGAAATCTCAACCCTTTCGCCGAGGTTATACAACCGGGTAACCAGCCCCATAACGGAAACCTCAACCCTTTCGCCGAGATTATACAACCGGGTAACCAGCCCCAAAACGGAAATCTCACCTCTAGCATTCAGGTTATACAGCAGGGTAACCAGTCCCAAAACGGAAACCATACTGCTAACCCCACTGAATTAATTTCAGCAACCCTAAAACCTAAAAAGGTTTACGAGGTTAATATTGACACATCAAAGAAGTTATTGCCTCATATAGTAGTAGATTCACAAGTGTCGGATGTTCCGTTAACACTTTTAGTCGATTCAGGTTCGGTAATCTGCCTATTAAAAGAATCACGTCTACTCACTAAACCTAAACTCATCCACAAACCCATAACCATTAAGGGTATCGTCCCAGGCGAAGAAACCACACAAACCACAGGTCATTTTAACCTTAAGTTCAAAGTGGATAACAACAAATCTATCACTCATAAATTCCATGTCATTAAAGATATAAACTTACCCTATGATGGCATCATTGGTAACGACTTTTTAACAGCTAACGGCTGTAACATAAACTATAGCCGTAACATTTTAGAAGTAGCTAACAAAGAAATTAAAATCCACTTCTATGACCCTTGTTATATTATACCGCCACGTACAGAGACTGTAATCGAATGCACTGTAGCCAATCCAGAATTAAAGGAAGGGGTCATATTAGATCAACATCTCTCTAAAGCTCTCCTCGTAGCCAATTGCATGGTTAGAGTAAAGGAAAATAGAACTGTTAATATATCCGTAATTAATATTTCTAATAACCCAATTAAACTTAAACGAGATTTAAAGCTTACGCTTAGTCCAATCGAGATTTACTCTATCCAACTTCCTCCAAACAATAAAAGCATAACTGAACGCACTCAACAAGTGCTTAACGTATTAAGGACATCCCATCTAAACGAAGAAGAACGCAACGCTCTCTTCGACTTATGTTCAAACTACTCGGACATTTTCCACTTACCTGATGAAACCTTAACGTTTTCATCTGCTATTCAGCATGAAATCAAAACCACTTGTAGTACCCCCATCCATACAAAATCTTAACGATTTCCTGAATGCCATAAGAAGGAAGTAGAAGCTCAAATAACTAAAATGCTACAACAAGACATCATTACTCCTTCATCATCTCCTTGGTCCTCCCCTATATGGGTAGTGCCGAAGAAATCCGACGCTTCTGGCGAAAAGAAATGGCGTATAGTGATTGACTATAGGAAATTGAACGACGTCACGATTGGCGAAGTCTACCCGATACCGCAAATTAATGAAATACTAGATCAACTCGGCAAAAGCCAGTATTTCACCACACTTGACCTCTCATCCGGGTTCCATCAGTTACTGGTCGACCCAGATGATGCACCCAAAACAGCCTTCTCAGTTCCCCAAGGTCATTTCCAGTTTAATCGGATGCCGTTCGGGCTTAAAAACGCGCCGTCTACGTTTCAAAAGCTCATGAATAATTGCCTTGTGGGGTTACAAGGATCACGCTGTTATGTATATCTAGACGACATAGTTCTGTACGCGTTTGACCTAAAAACGGCTATTGAAAACCTCAAGGATGTTTTTGACCGACTCCGTAAGTTTAACCTAAAATTACAGCCAGAAAAATGCGAGTTCCTCCCAAAAGAAGTAACCTATTTAGGCAGGCTATATTAGGCTATTTATTACACAGAGTGGTGTGAAACCTAATCCCGATAAAGTTAAAGCCGTATCACAATATCCAGTACCAAAATCCCCTAGGGACATTAAATCCTTCCTAGGCCTCGTATCATACTACAGACGTTTCATCCCGAACTTTTCAAAACTCGCCAAATCTCTCACATCACTTCTGAAAAAGGATATACCGTTTGACTGGTCTAACGAACAACAGCTTAGTTTCGAAACTTTGAAATCTAAATTAATTGAAGCCCCTATTCTAGCCTATCCAGATTTTAACCAACCCTTCTTATTAACCTGTGACGCTTCTAATTTTGCCATATCGGCTATTCTATCCCAAGGCCCAATCGGACAAGATCGACCTATAGCTTACTCATCTCGGACCTTAAATAAGGCCGAATGTAACTATAGCGTAACTGAAAAAGAATGCCTTGCCATTATATTTGGAACCAAAACCTTCCGACCATATTTATATGGTCGTAAATTCACCATAATAACCGATCATAAACCCTTACAGTGGCTCTTCAACTGCAAAGACCCAGGCTCTCGGCTCATACGTTGGAGATTGAAATTAGAAGAATTCGAATATGATATTCGGTACAAGAAAGGGAAAATGAATGTAAATGCAGACGCCTTGTCCAGGTTTCCGGTTAATCCCATACAACCTATAGACGACCGGGCCCCGATAGTAAGTCCCCAAACGTATAATTCGGATTTAACACCAGACCGATTAGAACAATCCCTCCTAAGAACTAACAATTCAGACGAAGACTTATTCGACTTATTAACGTCACCTACCCCCTTTCTATCCAATGACCTTAATCCTGATTACCTCCTAGAATGCCCTACTCCGGAGCTCCTGGATATTAACTCTCCTGATCAAAACTTACCTCTGAATACACAACAACCTGAAAACGCAAATGCAGATTTACCTGACGAATTACAACTCCCGTCACCTTCGAGAATTGACAGCCCACCTATTGACTTAATAACCTCACAAAGTCCAACTGGAGACCTTGTAAACCTAGATTCAATTGACCTCAACCTGTCCGACAGCCCCTTACACTCTTCACCTTTGCAACCAATAACTGAAAACCAAAATAGTTTAACTCCACACGCCAATAACAACCCTGATTTAACTACCAATGACTACCCAACCTTCCTAAAACAGATCGCCGATAAAAATAAAACATTCACAACAACAATCATAGAACATAACGAGAACCTTTTAAAAAGCCCTTGTAAGATAATTTTGATCCCCACTTCAATAGACCTTGATGAGTCAAATCCCTACATACAGGAGATATTAGGCAACTTAGAAAATCAAAATCAACTCCTAAGCCAAGAAAAACAACCACATTCTTTCACGAAAGTAACCCTAAGTAGTAAAACCTATTACCTTTTATACACCAAAGTACACCACTTTGACAGGTCATCATACCAAGAAATATTTGAGACTATAAAAACCGTACGGAATGAATTAATGATTAGCGAACAGACTGATCAAATCGGAGTTTCCGATTTTCGAGACCCATTTGAAAGGCATAGCTTCGCAAAGATTTACAATATTTTAAATTATCTGTTCCATAATACAAAGATACTGGTGAACGTTTATCACAACAATGTAACTTATCCATCGCCATCGGAAATAAAGAAAATTCTCTCTGACAACCACGACATACCAGTAGCTGGCCATTTAGGTATAAGTCGTATGTATAATAGAGTAAAAGATTTATATTACTGGAAAGGCATGCGAAGCGATATCGAATCCTATGTAAAGAATTGTAAATTGTGCCAAGAGAATAAAGCCCTACGTAGAGTTAACCGTGCACCTATGCAAATCACTAGTACATCTACAAAACCTTGTGAACGCATTTCGTTAGACGTCGTAGGTCCCCTCCCGGAGTCCGGTACTGCAAAACTAAAATTTATATTAACATTACAAGATGACTTTTCAAAATTCTCGACTGCTTATCCACTACGCAACACGACCGCCGAAGAAACGAGCGAATGTCTGCTTCATTTCATTTCTATATTTGGGATCCCAAAAATAATTCTTACTGACCAAGGAACCAACTTTACGGCAGATTTGTTCAAGAAAACGTGCAACTTCTTAAAGATAAAACAGCTATGGTCGACCCCATACCATCCGCAAACACAGGGCAGTCTTGAACGAAGTCATTCGACCCTTAAAGAGTACCTGAAATCATTTGTCAACGAGGATCAAAATGATTGGCCACGTTACGTGTACACAGCTATGCTCACATATAATACAACTGTCCATTCAACAACAAACTTCACCCCATTTGAACTAATGTTTGGCAACAAACCATACATCCCGAATTCCATATGCGACGAAAACTTAGACGTCACGTACCCAGACTATGTACGTATGCTTCAAGGTCGCTTAAAACACTCCCGCGACAAAGCTTTAACGAATATCCAGAGGTCTAAGACAACGTCAAAAACTTATTACGATTCACGCTCACGGTCCATACAATACAAAGTAGGAGATTTTGTATATTTAAAGAACCATCTCAGATTACGAAAATCCCTATCACCTATATGGAAGGGACCATATAAGGTGGTTAAGATTCACGGTAATAATACCCTATCAGTGTTAATAAACCGGCGACATGTCCGTCATCATTATGACGAAGTGAAACTCGCAGAAGTAAATCGAGATCAATAAAATAAATACTATTCGTTTATTAGTAAGTAAGATTAGTTATTAGTAGGATACTGTTCCACTTAGTATAACATATTATATTTATGAGTACTTAATTAAACGATACATATACTTACAGTGTCTCTGCGGAGCTCCAACCTCCCAACGAGTATGTCCAACCGATGACCTCAAGTCCTGGGATATACTTTAACTATAGAGGCAAGATAAAAATCACCTCAGGTATCCTAAATATCATTATGCCAATGGAAATTTCACACTTCAAACCCCACATAGAGAACTTAAATGCTGCAATAGAACAAGTCGTACATTTATGTAAACAAACCGGTTTCATAGAACATCCAGAATGTCATAGCACAACGGAACCACTAGCGGTTCAACAACGAAAATTAACCAAATCATTTCAAGCTATTTCCCATTTAGTTGATAATAAATCCAAACGTGCTTGGATTGGTGGTATCGGTACTGTTTTGAAACAAGTTTTCGGCACTTTGGACGAAAATGATGCTGTAAGATATGACCAAGCAATCGAATCTATACAAGGTAATCAAGACAAGATCTTATTATTAGTCAAAAATAACATTTTAATCACCAAGTCCCTTATTTCTACCTATAATAATACTTTACAAAAAATAAAACAAAATGAAATTAATTTGAGTAAAGCTTTGGACAAACTCTCGACCAATGTTCAAACTATATCTGATACTACAAATGTTATGCAATTGAGAATAAATTTAGATTTTGTCCTGAATACATTGGAAACATCTATGGTCACCCTATCATTCCAACTCGAAGATGTACTAAACGCGATAATGTTCTGTAGTCAAAACATCCTGCATCCGTCAGTAATGTCTCCCACAAGCTTATACCGGGAGTTATCTGATAACGTCAGACATATTCCTAGTAATCTAGACTTACCTATGTTTTTAGATATAAGCTCCATTCATACTATGGTAAAATTGTCTACTCTATTATGTTATTATTTTAATGGTAAACTTGTGTTTCTTTTACGTGTCCCACTTGTATCAATTCAAGAGTATTCATTGTTTAATAATATTGCATTGCCTACACCTCACGATATAAAACAACCAAACACATTTGGTTTCATTGTACCTAGCAGCGAATATATAGCTATCTCAAAAGATAAGTCTAATTATTGTAAGTTGAGATCATTGGAACTCTGTAAAGAAATACAACCATCAGAGTATTTATGTGAAATACCACTAGTTTATAAAACAAATTCTAAACCATGTTGCGAAAGTGAATTACTATCTGAAACAATAAAGGATATCCCATCTCAATGCAATACGCAACTAATCCATGGAAAACTTAACATTTTCAAATCACTAAACAATAATAAATTTATCTATGTACAATCGGAACAGATGCAAGTCTCTTTAGACTGCTCTAACTCAAATCAAATACAAGAATTGACTATAATTGGCATGGGTATTCTTTCGATACCAAATAACTGTATAGCTTACTGTAAAGGTACTACCCTAATACCAAAATACCGAAACCTTGTAAACATAACCTCACCAATTAAGTTACCTGACTTTAACCTATTAAATAGTACATGTTGTAAAATAAGCAATGGAACTACGAATTTGACCCTTACTCATTTAGAAGACATCAGTCTGAGTAGTTTAATTGAAATCAACAAACTGTCTCACCACACTCTCACAGAAGTAGAGAAGATGCAAGAAACTCCCCACATTGTTAAATATGGGACACACTACTCTATAGGCTTAAGTTTTACTATGTTCATTCTCTTATGCTACTTATTTTATAAAATTGTAATGCCCTTTTGTAAACCTGGCTGCAACCGCAAAAGTCATAATTTACGCGAACCGAACAAATCCATTGAAAATTCCATAGAGATGGAGAGTACTCAGGAAATCCCTGAGATTCCTCCTCCAACATTAAGGACCTCATTTTAGAGTTAACTTCGGTATTCACCCCGAAGTTCACTTTAAGGGGGGAGGTGTTATGATAGTGTACTGCATGTGAAACTGTTGACATGACATGCCCTCCGCCATATCATGTAAAACTACTGGTCAGCACTTTGCAGGGCCAGTGCAGTGGCACTCAGTCTATTCTGAACTCTGACACGATTCGGTTGCCTAAGGGTCTCCTTTCCACGTCTGTATTTTTAAAGTTAAATAAATAGGTTTTAAACTTAACTTTCTTTTTTTAAAACGACGATTGAAAGGGACCCCATAACAGCGCGCTGCCTATCACGCGCCAGGAGACACAGGTAACTACCGCGCGCTGCCTATCACGCGCCAGGAGACACAGGTAACTACCGCGCGCTGCCTATCACGCGCCAGGAGACACAGGTAACTACTGCGCGCTGCCTGTCACGCGCCAGGAGACACAGGTAACTACCGCGCGCTGCCTGTCACGCGCCAGGAGACACAGGTAACTACCGCGCGCTGCCTATCACGCGCCAGGAGACACAGGTAACTACTGCGCGCTGCCTATCACGCGCCAGGAGACACAGGTAACTACCGCGCGCTGCCTGTCACGCGCCAGGAGACACAGGTAACTACCGCGCGCTGCCTGTCACGCGCCAGGAGACACAGGTAACTACCGCGCGCTGCCTGTCACGCGCCAGGAGACACAGGTAACTACCGCGCGCTGCCTGTCACGCGCCAGGAGACACAGGTAACTACCGCGCGCTGCCTATCACGCGCCAGGAGACACAGGTAACTACCGCGCGCTGCCTGTCACGCGCCAGGAGACACAGGTAACTACCGCGCGCTGCCTGTCACGCGCCAGGAGATACAGGTAACTACCGCGCGCTGCCTATCACGCGCCAGGAGACACAGGTAACTACCGCGCGCTGCCTGTCACGCGCCAGGAGACACAGGTAACTACCGCGCGCTGCCTGTCACGCGCCAGGAGACACAGGTAACTACCGCGCGCTGCCTGTCACGCGTCAGGAGACACAGGTAACTACCGCGCGCTGCCTATCACGCGCCAGGAGACACAGGTAACTACCGCGCGCTGCCTATCACGCGCCAGGAGACACAGGTAACTACCGCGCGCTGCCTGTCACGCGCCAGGAGACACAGATAACTACCGCGCGCTGCCTGTCACGCGCCAGGAGACACAGGTAACTACCGCGCGCTGCCTATCACGCGCCAGGAGACACAGGTAACTACCGCGCGCTGCCCGCCGCGCCGCGCGCCGCGCTCGCCTCGCAGCTGCGCGCGGCTTCCGCAGAGCCGCTGCCTGTCACGCGCCAGGAGACACAGGTAACTACCGCGCGCTGCCTGTCACGCGCCAGGAGACACAGGTAACTACCGCGCGCTGCCTGTCACGCGCCAGGAGACACAGGTAATTACCGCGCGCTGCCTGTCACGCGCCAGGAGACACAGGTAACTACCGCGCGCTGCCCGCCGCGCCGCGCGCCGCGCTCGCCTCGCAGCTGCGCGCGGCTTCCGCAGAGCCGCTGCCTGTCACGCGCCAGGAGACACAGGTAACTACTGCGCGCTGCCTGTCACGCGACAGGAGACACAGGTAACTACCGCGCGCTGCCTGTCACGCGCCAGGAGACACAGGTAACTACCGCGCGCTGCCTATCACGCGCCAGGAGACACAGGTAACTACCGCGAGCTGCCCGCCGCGCCGCGCGCCGCGCTCACCTCGCAGCTGCGCGCGGCTTCCGCAGAGCCGCTGCCTGTCACGCGCCAGGAGACACAGGTAACTACCGCGCGCTGCCTGTCACGCGCCAGGAGACACAGGTAACTACCGCGCGCTGCCTATCACGCGCCAGGAGACACAGGTAACTACCGCGCGCTGCCCGCCGCGCCGCGCTCGCCTCGCAGCTGCGCGCGGCTTCCGCAGAGCCGCTGCCTGTCACGCGCCAGGAGACACAGGTAACTACCGCGCGCTGCCTGTCACGCGCCAGGAGACACAGGTAACTACCGCGCGCTGCTTGTCACGCGTCAGGAGACACAGGTAACTACCGCGCGCTGCCCGCCGCGCCGCGCGCCGCGCTCGCCTCGCAGCTGCGCGCGGCTTCCGCAGAGCCGCTGCCTGTCACGCGCCAGGCGACACAGGTAACTACCGCGCGCTGCCTGTCACGCGCCAGGAGACACAGGTAACTACCGCGGCATTGGTGTGCAAATATCACGCCATATCATAGTAACCAATCAGCGCGTCGCACCATGACGTGAAACGTGCAGCTGGTGCGCCAACAGTGAAGTTTATCAATTATTTTGAATAACAGTGGAAAACAGCGACATCTGCCATCTCTGATGACAAATTTAACACCTATATTTTTTTAAATCAACAGAAAAACAAGAGTTTCTACTCTGAGCCGGGCAGTAGTGGGTCTGGTTCGGGGACCTGGTCTGGTGAGTCAAGCAGTTCAGAAGAGTCTTCTAACGAGTAAATATTCCTCTTTGTACAACTTTTGAAGCCGACCTTAAAAGTTGCTAATACTATAAATTTCTATATCTAAATTAAAAAATAGTGATAAACTTGAGCATTCACTGGTAATGAGTATGTTTGCGAATATTACATTAGGGAAAAATAAACGAGGGTTTTAGCGAGCATCGTTGTTATGGACTTTTCTGACGAGGATTTTCGCGAAAGCATAGTTTTACATCGACTAGAGCGTTCACAAAAAATACCATGAAAATGTTCGTAGTCATGTTTGGCTGTATGCTTGACTGTTCATTGTTCAGTTTGATAACTTCTAAAACGGTAAATGCTCGATGTTCTCTTTTAAACTGAATTTTCAAGTTTATCAGCACATTTCAGAGAACAAATTTGCCAGTTTTAACGTCCTTGTTATTCCTTCTCTTTCATTCTCAGGGAAGAGAGCACAACTGAAGACAAGAAGGAACAGAAGCCCGTCAAAGAAACAAACAATTACAGGTTAGCTTCACTTACGTCTACGAGTAGACTTTCATCTGGTTTAACCAGGACCTCAGACTAAGAGGTCTCTTTCTCTCCCCTTGCTCCTATCCCTTCTTTCCTAATTCTTTCTTTGTTTGTATCTATAATTCTCCTCCTCTCTCTTCATTCATATTGCCCGCTAGCTCCTTAGATAAACATTACACATATTGTCTTTTGCCCTAGGTCTTCAAACTCGGGTACTTCGGACAGTGAGTCTGACAGCGCGTCGTCAGATGAATCTGAGTCTAACTCTGAGGAGTCCGCTGACAGCAGTGATGGCTCCACCAAAAAAAACGAAGTCACGAATAATAAAAAGGTAATTATTTTAACCACAGAGCAAATGCTAAGAGGAGGATGCTCATGTTAGTATAGTAAGCGTGGTTTTAATGTACTGTGTAGTGTACTCGACATTAGTAGTGACATCTAGTGTGCGATAGTCATACTACTTACTTAATAACATGGACATAGAAGTAATTAGCTTTCCTATTGACTTTTAGATGGAAGATAAAGAAATGGGTGGGGTCTAAACTAGTGTCACGTGTTTCTCATGAAGACATCTAGTGAAAACACCTCCTCTCTGTGTTTGCTCTGTGATTTTAACCATAATTAGCTAATTGAAGCAAAAAAGAAAATTATGGATGGATTAAAAATGCGATTGTTTGGTTGGATGTATATTTGTGTCTCAATCACGCCGAAACGGCAGAACATATCCGAATGAAATTTGGTATAGCGATAGATTATAGTCTAGAACAGCACATAGACTTTTATCCCGAGAATAAAGGGAACAGAAACAATTTTGAAAGTAGAAGCGAATGTTTTATCTTAGAAGTAAAAACATTTAATCTCTGCCTACCCCCATTGAAAAAGAGGCATATATTCCTTTTATATTTCAGGAATCTAAGCCAGAGCCTATCAAAGAAGAACAAATGCGGAACGAGAAGTCTAACTTAGAACTACTTCTAGAGCTAGACGAGGTGGCGAGTTCCCTGCCCACGATGACCCCCACGTGCGGGGGGTTCCTGTCGCCGCCCACCGGCTCCGCCGGGATAGGGGACTGTGAGTCACTTTCTAACTAAGGGATGGTAGATGGGTTAGATAGTAGAATTTTGAAGGTCATTTTCCTAAAAAAAATATTCAAAGTTTAATATAGATCTAATCTCAATCCCCTACATGTAAAAAAACAATATGAAAATTATGTTATAAGAATACTGGGTCATACCATTATCATACCACTGCAAATATGCCATTAAATATTAGACTCTAGATCTATATCATATAATCAGACATATAATCGCCGAGGGTTAGGCAGAGGTGAATTAACACCCACATTTCACCAATCATTGTATTCGGTCCCACGTAATAGAGGGTGAGCCTATTGTCGTATTCCGGGTACTATTGTTGACTTAAGCCATGCGTCTGAGGCTAAATCTGGGCTTTATATATCTGTCTGATGTTAAACAGCCCTATCTCTTAGTCGCATTGTACGACACCGCATGGGAAGAGATGGGGTGGTCCAAATTCTACTCTGCCGGGAACCACAAGGCACTGTGTTGATTTACTCTTATAGTCTAAAATTCAATTAAAAAGATTGCCTTACACTTTTAATTTCACTCTACAACATGCCATTTCATTTTAAACTTTAAGAGCATAACAGTAAACTCTGCAATTAAATGACATTTTTCCAGTGGCATGATAGTGGTTTTGCAGACATAAAATTTTGTTATTTTATTTTTACGAAAAACTTACAGCTCATATAATAAGTACAAGCACGCGACTTAATGTCGCCCGAATCTTTCCCTTGACTGACATGACGTATATTTCCCCTAAATAGTATCAATCAACAATCAATAAAATTATACAACGTTTTGAGGCTTTTAGCTATTAAATCATGGTACTTACTATTTCTGCCGTCGTTTCGGATGCGTTGCAGCACCCGTGGTCACGACAAGTCGGCAGAACCGGTGGTCCATTTACTAAACTGATATTCATGTTCCTTTTTTGTTGACGTTTTGTAAGTGCCGAAATAATGGTCTATGCAGAATAAATGACTTTTGACTATGATTTTGACTTTTGTGAAGTCATTTTCAAAATCGGAGCCCTGTTTTTGACATTTGAGAGATTGATATTATTTATTTATTTGGCACACAAAACAGAAAACAATCAAAATTTTACAAAATATCATTTGAAGATCAGTTCCAGATTGAGTTCCAAAACATGTGTACTCAGCATGGTATAATTAAAAGCGTGCATTAAGTTTAACAATAAAAATACTAATCAAAAACCAAAAATAACAAACAAAACAAAACAATAGGACAATTACAAGATATCATGGTTAAAAAAAAAAAAAAAAAATTAGACAGTAATTAATCCCTGTAACAAAGCAACAGCAAATTTATAGCTTGGCTATAACCTTTTTAACAGCATTCTTGTATGTTGAGGAACTAAGGCTGAAAATATCTATCTCATGGCTATGCTCATGTAGGAGTTCATTATATAGACGACGCATTCTAACAATCGGGTTGAAAAAAGATGTGTTGTTAATGTGTACATTTAATACGAAGCTCTTGAGGTGGGGTTGACGATGTCTAAATTTAATATTAAATTCTATTAAGGTTAATAATTCCGGAGAGTCAATTAAGGAATGAACAATCTTATGAAGGCATATAAGATTGAAGTTGAATATTGAATAGATTTTTATTAGATTTGGCCCCCTGTGAGATTGCAGGTTTGAAACTTGCTTAATTGTAAGTGGTGGTGGTAGATTGGGTGCTAGCTTTACGATCGGGACTCGGATTCTGCTAATTATCAACTATACCGCCGACACTGCAAAAATGTCGTTTAATTTTAGAATTTACTGGTATACTGTTAAAGTATAAAATAAAATAGCATCCTGTAAAATAAATGAAAAATAAACTCTTTATTCATTTAATTTTGAACTTAAAAGTCTATTTCAATAAAATCTATAGTTTAATGGCATTTTTCGTAGTGACAGTGATATGACTTAAGTTGACAATGAGGAGCGACACTGCTTATTTATCCCGATAGGTGGCGCACTATTGCTGGTATTGTATTGTTGTCAAATTTCATACTGTTTCGTGCACATTAGTTTTCGAGATATCAACGTCAGTCGTAACAATACAAATTGTTAGTAAATAAAGGAAAAAGTCTTCTGTTGTATAAACAATGACGCTGTGTAGTGCATTTCAGTGTAAAAAGAAAGGTCCTCATCGTTTCCCTACTGATAAATAAGTAAATAAATATTCTACAACATTCTACACAACGCTATATAGACCCATGGTAAGCATAGCTTAACTAGCTGGTGTTATGGAATCTAGAATACGGATAAACATACTTAAATACTTTTTTTTTTTGTAAATACATACATATTATACATAGAAACACCCAGACCAATGCAAATACCCACATTCATGCATACAAATATTTGCACTGAGCGGAGATCGAACCCGCGTCTCCTGCTTTGGAGTCGTGTTCACTACCGCCACGCCACAAAGGCTGATAAGAATAAACTGATGCTGTAGATTAAAGCCCTGCTCATCAAAAACTGGATACCAAAATCCTCTGCTACAATTTGTAGCGACAATTTCAAACCTGATGATTTTGTGTAGAGAAGGATTTCTCTTTTTCATCTCTTCTTTTATTTCGCCACTGTCAGGTAAGAGCATATTTTTATTGATAAAATCACAAACAAAATTATATACTTTAAATGCCAATGTTAACGAAAAAATTGACAAGGAACTCTGACTTAAGAAACATAGGAAGACACTAAGATAAGCACCAGCGGAGGTGTCGCCATCTGAGATTAGCTTTGCCTGTAGCTCCCCATTAGCAGTATCGGAACCCTGAATGCAAGCGATGTTTAATTTTTACATAGTACAATTTTTATGCTTAATCTTCTAGTTTGGGTGTAGATGGCGCTATTTGTATACATGTATAACTTATTGTGTATATTGGTAATATTATTTTATTTAATCTATTTATAATATATAATTTTATCGCAATATATTGTTTTATTTCGACTCCCGCTTTTGCACGCTTTTGTATTTTTTTTCTCAGCAATTGCGTCACAAAGTATCAAGTAACAATATGATCCAGTATTTTATTTTCATCTGTACAATGTTTGTTAACCGATTCGTAAGCAACTACGCTTATATGCGTCAATAGTATTTAAGCTCCGTCGATGACGCACATATGCGTCACATGAGAACTATACAAAAACTGTGGATATATTTAACAAAAAAAGACAATTAATTAAAATATAAGAACCTAATTAATAAACCTAATGAAGGAAAAACCTGGAGAGCATTCAATTTAGAAAATATGATATTCAAGAGAGGAAAAAAATTTATAATGGAATCACTATGAGTGGCCTCTGTTCGATTAATCTCTGTTATTTTTGGCATAATGGAATGAAAAATGGCTATAGCACGTACAGATGTATTGTTGAATACTAATCTACAATTATATAAATAAAAAAACTTGAAATGTCTGCTTGTAACATTAAAATAAAAACGTTTTATGAAAATGCGCGGGCGCATACGTGCGTGCTTGCGTGCATGTCTGCATGCTTGTTTGCATTCGTGCGTGTGTCTGCGTGCATGTGTCCCGCACGGTGGCGTCTACTAACGAACGGCAATGCGCGGCTCCGCAGCGGACAGCATAGTGCCGGTGGGCGCGGCGCCGTCCGGTCGGGCGCCGCAGGAGGTGGTGGCGCGCGTGGTGGCGGGCGGGCTGCAGGCCGTGGCGCGCTGGGCGCGGGCGCCGCACCTGTACTCGCGCGCCATGTGCGCGCTCGACCTGGCCTTCACCAACCATAGCGCGCAGCCCGTCACTAACGTGCGGGTCAACAAAAAGGTAAAAGGATATCATACTTATATCATTTATTTTATAATGCCGCGTGGTTCCCGGCAGAGTAGAATTTGGGCCACCTCCATCTCTTCCCGTGCGGTGTCGTATAAGGCGACTGAGGGATAGGGCTGTTTAACATCAGACAGATATACACAGCCTAGACTCAGCCCCAGATGCATGGCTCGAGTCAACAGTGGGGCCCGAATTAGGCAATAGGCTCATCCCCTATTACGTGGGACTGAATACAATTATTGGTGAAATGTGGGTGGTAATTCACCTCTGCCTAACCCTCCGGGGATAAAGGCGTGACTATATGTATGTATGTATTTATTTTATTTCATTTAAACTTTTTGCACACACAAAGATTGTACAAAGACAGACTTAATGCCACAAGCATTTTCTACCAGTCAACCTTAGGGTGATGCAGAGATATTTATATCAAAGGTAGGTGCACAGTGTTGTGGAGAAAATGAATGTACATCCCATCCCTGATGTCACCCGTTACCTTTAGGAGTGCAGAGGTAGTGCTTTGTCCTGGCCTGATTTCAGAGGACTTAATATGTCATTACGATGTATAAAATTAGACAACTGTCTATGCACACGTGCCTCCAGCACTTTGGATAGAAAGGGAAGGATATAATGGTGAAGAGATAGCAACGAGGAGGCGGCCTAAGTAACTATCATTCTCAGGCCTGCGCTGATAATATCACAGTACGCGTATGTGTATTGTTAGTCTCAGTATCGTCGAATATAATTGTACTCAATGCTAGATAGTGACACTTTGCATCTGTGTGCGTCACTGTTACATCTAGTGTGAGACAGTTATACTACGTAGTAACATCAATATACACACGTCAAAAAAGTCTAAGCAACATGCTTAATGTTATATAATTCTGCAAATTATATTGGTCAAGTATTCTACTTTTTTTTACCATAGGTGGGCAGGTATGTAACCTTATTGGTTCCAAATTACTTACTTGAATGAAAACGTCACTTTTTTTCATAGAGACATATGATGAAATTTTAATTACATCTCTCTTTATTTGCTATGTGGCATGATGTATCCTCAACCACAAGAAGAAAGTCTGCGCAAGAACCTCATCCGTCAATCAGCAGAGTCCAAGCTAACTCAAGCTGTGGAATGACCTCCCTGCTGCGGTTTTCCCAAGCACCTACAATATGGGGTTCTTCAAGAGGGACATCAGAAGGTTTCTTCGTGGTCGGCAGCGCGAGTGTAACACTCCTGGTGTTGCGTACGTCCATAGGCCACGGTAACTACTTCCCATCAGGTGGGCCGTGTGCTTGTCTGCCACCTGAGTGGTACAAAAAACCGGTACTTCCAGGTGAGGTTGGCTTGGACTCCGAAAATGTTACTAATTAAGCCAACACCCCATACGGTAATAACTCTATTTTTGTAATTTACAGACTTTAACGGGCTCACGGAGTATCCACGAGTTTGCTCCCATCCAGGTGATACCCCCGTCCGGCACCACTACGGTAACGCTGGGCGTGGACTTTGCAGATACCATACAACCAATAGAATTCACTATTATTAGCTCATTAGGTAACTAGCATTATTTCTTTTTGATTGTATATTCTATGATTCTGGTATGTGTAAGTAATGGTGACCCTCTTTTCTGAGACTTTGCCTTCTTACCATCAGGAAAGGCGAAGTCTAATTGACGTTTCCTATATAAAAAGAAAGATATATTCTCATCAGACCTGATCTATCTTTTTTTAATCATCACAATCATCACAGGCCAATGACGCATATATGCGTCATTCATTATATACACGTTGTAAGTCAATTTCCTGTCAAGCTGTCAATTTTAATAATGTGACATCCCACGTCATATGTAAAAAATATGGTGGTGACGTCATGAATTCTTTCTTTAAATCTTTATTGTACACAGGAAAATAATGTTACGTGCACGGGGTACAATTAATTGCCGTTTACTCAACGAAGAGATTTATTAGCTCACCACAAACTAGACAATTAGATCACTAGTACACACAGTACTTCTTCAACAGTTCCAGTCGCTCAGTAGTTCACAATAGTCCACAGTCGTTGCTCAGGTCGCAGGTAGAATCTTCTTCGGTCGCTTAAGTTCGCTGTGTTCGTTATCGATCTCAAAGACTGAATCGTGTTGCTATGCGAGCATGTTTTTATACCTCTCAATTAGGAGGATCGAATTATCTAGAAAGTTCGCGAGCGATAAAAACCTATTTTGATCTTGCCGCCGTCGCTGACCTTCGAGTAATTTCTCGATATTTACCTATTGTTTGTTTATATTTGAGAGTGTAGGTACTCGTAGGTAGGTTGTGACTTTTTGTTGATGATTCTAGATTTTTCTATGCCAATCGGTAGAGTACCTCGTCACTAACAATGCGTTTTTATTTCTTGAAGATTCGATTATTAGTTTTCGAGATATCGACGGCGGTCGTAACAATAATACATCAACAGGCAATCACAAATACATCTTGGTGTACAAAGGCGAGCTTAACTCAATATTGAGTTTTCTTTGTAACCTATAGAAGTTATTACACATAATTGATAACTCACTTGTACTTTTCCACATTACTTTATTACTTATTACACCTGACCGGTTTCATCTTACGGCATCCTCAAAGGTTTACAATGACATTTAAGAACATTCCTTTAGAAACATTGCGACACTCAAACATATTTCACATGTGATGTTTCTTATAATTTTATATAATTGTTTAATTGACATTATAACTTAAATACAAAATAGTAGGTAATAATTCATAAATTCAAAATATCTTTAGGACCATAAATATATTGTTTCCCTTAATTTTGGTAAAAAAATTATACTGGTATACATAATTTTACAACTACCTGAACTTTGAAGAACCCCATATTGTAGGTGCTTGGGAAAACCGCAGCAGGAAGTTCATTCCACAGCTTGAGAGTACGTGGGATGAAGTTTCTTTCATACCGTGCAGTGCACACCGGCACAAGTTGCAATGAGTGGGGATGAATTCCCTGCCTATTATTTGTGAAAAGAGGAAGGTTGTATGAGTCGGTTAAGCATGATACATTTGTACTGTCCACAGGGGAGGTGGCGGTTTCGATAACACCGCCAGTGGGCGAACTGGTCCGAGCGGTCACCATGTCGGAATCGAGGTGGGACGCCGAGCATAGGAAGCTGCGGGGCATGACCGAGGTGAGACACTCTAACCTTGTTTATTATACTCAAAATAGCAAACGTCTCGCTTCGGTAGCCTTACGATTGAGAGGTCATGAAATCAAGTTGGAATGATCGCCTTACTGTGGTTTTTCAAAGTGGCAACATTGGAATATTTCAAGATGGCATTAGCAGGTACTTACTAAGAATTTTTATATCAATTAATCAAGTATATCACATCACATCCCTGCGGAGTGGGAGCGAAGGAGACTCGCAAATCGCGGCGTCTACAAGCGGAAGCGGCCCGGGCGTCTGAGGTCGCAAAATGACCTCCGTCCCCCATGAGCGCGGGTCTAGAGATGATGGGTGGAGCCGCCTGTCACCATGACAGAAGCAGGCCGCGGCGGCGCCTCCCATACCCGGAGATGAGATGGGGACTCCGTGGTCCCCACACTTGAAGAGGGCCGTCTCATAAAAGACAGTCCTGGGCCGGCTGGGATGCGAGGCATATATCTCAGATACACAACCTCACAACTCCCTCCGGCAACCTGCGGCCCACACAGTCGACGTGCGTTTTAGTTGGTTCAACTCCGACATAACCTCCCCTACCAGCCCTTACTGGACATGGGCTTACACAATGTTGGGAGGCCATGGGCCTACTGTTCCATGCTAGCCAAATGGATTAGTACAGCATTTTATTTCGAGTATCAGCCTCAAATGCATGGCACGAATCAACAATAGTGCCCGGAAGCAATAGCGAAGCAAAAGCAAAAGCGACAATAGGCTCACCCCCTATTACGTGGGACCGAATTCAATGATTTGTGAAATGTGGGTGTTAATTCACCTCTACCTAACCCTCCGGGGATAAAGGCGTGATTATTATTATTATTATTAATTCTTTATTGCACACACACAGTACAGAGATCATAAATAAAACATATCAAAGAAGATGTACAAAGGCGAGCTTTATATGTATGTATGTAATTCTAGTTTTCTTTCTCTCACCGTGATATCGTCTGCATATGTTTCTGTTAGTCTTCTCGTACGACGAGATGGGGTGGTGATACTTGTATTCTTTCTCCGTCAAGTATTTTTATAACTCTTGTGTTATTTTATAGTGTGACAAGAAAGCAGCGAAAATAGATGACGACCAATTGATCTGCAAACGTGTGTACGAGACCGTTAATGTTGCTGCCATTACCTCTACAGGAGACTTTCTCAGGTAATACTGTGGACTGGTAGCTCTATACTCATGAAACTATTAGCAAAACCGTCTAGAAGTATTATTTTAGCGAGGAAATAATGAACAAATGAACGAAATAATCTATGGGTGCTATAAATATTTTTTCGCGATATAATACTGCCAGATGATGTTGCTATAGAAACTGTCCTCGAATTCTTTCGTTCTGAAACGACTATGACATCAGCCGGTATAATGACTTAGCTACCTTGCCTTAAAACTTCACCGTCTCAAAAATATACCTTTTTAATAATCCTATCTTGTTAATCCCAGTCGGTGATTTGGCTGAACTTCCAGACCAGTTAACCGAGATAACGTGATTTCCGAGGCACAACCAGACCAGTGATAAGGCCGCCTATTGTACATGCTACCTACAAGTTCTACTGTATCTCTAACGTGTATGATGTACGTCTGCCTCCCCCCAGGTTCGCGGGGCGCATGATGTCGTCCCAGGAGCTGGTGCTGCTGTCGGTGCGGGCGGAGGCCGAGGGCTGCCGCGTGGTCGCCAACTGCCCCAACATGGCCATCGCCTCCATGCTCGCCAACGAGGTCGCGAACGCACTCAACAGGACTTAAATATCACGCACTCGGTCAAATGTTATACCATTTCAACACGGCGTGAAATACTCGTTATGTATTCGTAAGCTACTGTCAATGTTGTTCTTTTAACTGTCAATGTGCGCATGTCATGGGGTGTATGTATATGTAAACTTATATCGAAGTAGTAGCCATATTTACGCCGCGTTGAAATGAAACCAGCTGCGTCTAGGTATAGAATTTATATATACTCTTAAGTGTTACGTACGACGTGTTTCAACTATGAATAGAATCACACTTGCGGCAACTTCAGCTGTTATGTTGTATTTATCTACAAATAGTAGAAAAATAATGTATTCTATTTAAATATTATTATACTATGCTCGTATTTTCTTGCTCACACTTATCTTGTCATATTTCAATGTTTTAATTATTTTAAAATAAATAACATATACACCTGCAAGTAATTAATATCTCTATCTCTTGAAGTTGACACGCAATGTTTAAACAATATGGCGTCTGACAGTCCTATTCTTAGTTGAAACACTGTATTTTATCCGACTGAGATATTACTTGAAAAATGTTATATATTTAATATTTTAAGTTTATAATTATGATTACATTATCATAGTTAATTCAAATAAAGCATAATAAAGGTCTATTCTCACCGACACAAGTACATATTGTTTCTGTCATACGTCCCCAGAATTTCCAATACCTGTTTGATTTTATGTGAAGAACTACTTCATTGGCCTAGTATGGATTTGCATAAGCCAGGGCGACTTTTTTTTTACGTATGCAATATCCCCACGACCCCCACCACTGGAGCCGGTGGGAGAAGTTATGTCGTACTCGAACCGACTAAAACGCTCTACACCTTTGAGTCGTTTTTAGTTGCCGAAGGTGAGGTTAGGTTAGGTTAGGTATATTCCTCGCATCCCAACCGACCCAGGGCCATTTCTCTCGATCTGGCCCTCTCTTCAAGCCAGGCCCTCTTGAGAGTTTGGAGGTGAGTTGAGAGTATTTTGAACAAAAATAATGTTTGCAGCAGAATTATTTTGCAAGACTCATAGACTAAGTGTCAACTCTGACTACATACGACCGGAGGACATGTAATATCGTGCGAATTAACATGGCTCCGGGCTCGAAAACAACCCTCCTCTCGCAACCCCGCGCGAGGCCCCGCTCTTGGCCTGCGAGACCAGCAGCATCCGCAACACTGTCAACTTCACACGTTTGCTTTCGTTGAGTTTCTTAGTTATTTGTTATCGAATTTTATTTGAGATTTTTCATTGTTATGTTTGGGAAGCTAGGTGCCATGTTAATAATAATAAAATCTTTGTTTATTTTTTTATATTTATTATTCACAAAAAAGTCCATATCTTGTTAGTAACATTGTTCTTACAAATTATGTTAGTAAAATTGGAATCTTTGTTTGCAGTCCGTCATATTATCAAATCTCAAAATATATTATCAAATGCGCACGAGTAATACACATAACCGCCGACAAAATACTAAGATCATGCACGCGTACTGCCATGACATCAGCACTTAGTTGAGTAGTTTTGTGTTTTCTTTTTTATGGTTCCGTAGCTAAAGAGGAAAAAAATCGGAATCCTTATAGGATCACTTCGTTGTCCATCTGTATGTCTGTCTGTCAAAACCTCTTTTTTCAGAAATGCGTAGGTACGTATATATACCACATACTCAGGTCTATAACGTCTTGAAAATATGCAAAAATTAAACTTCTTAGTCAACGCAATTAAAAGTTCGTCCCGGAACCCTCGGTGCGCTAATCCGACTCACACTTGACTGGTTCTTTTTTAAACCCGTCAATTGTATACCGATACACACTTCTGTATTATAAGTAGCTAGTGTGAAGTCACTGGGTTTTTTATACCATTCAGGTGGAAGACAAGCACACAGCCCACCTGATAGAAAGTGATTACCGTGGCCTACGACGTGTGCAACACCAGCCGAGTCCCGCTCGTGCTTCGGACCCTGTAAGAATTTCTGTGCTATCAGCGCAGAAGACAAAGTAGACGAGTATTTGGTCTTCCCACTGACAGCATAAAAGCTCTCCAGTGAGCTCGGGCTACCCTACTCAGCGCCGGGAACACAACACGAGGTTACTATAGCCGTGGTATTCTATAGGGTGGAGGTACTTTCCCGTTTGGGTCGCTCAATTGGAACGGAAATAGCATCGTATCCTACTATGCAATACAAAACCAACCATGCAAACACGAATTCCTTTTACGCCAGAGATCACACCTCAGTACCTATACCTCACGCTATGACGGTCGTTTTGACACGACCGGTTAAGCTCGTTTTCTTTTTTGGTGTCCTTAATATTTGAAAACGAACTTTTAGACGAATAACTAAAGAAAGATATACCGAGACTGGCACAGAAGAATATAAACTTCACAAACGAGAAAACGAGCAAAACTAATCGTGTCAAACGACCATCATAGCGTGTCGCAACTTTACGTTTCCGGTGACGCATCTGTGTGAGGTAGAAACAGAAATAAAATGCAATTCTATTATATACACGGTATGTATTTAATTACTTATATATCTAAAGATACATAATTCGGAGATTCGCAACCTCTTGTAAATTAATGTTATGAACACTTTACACATACAGTAACAACACCACACAAAACGAACCATTGAAAACTGGAGTCATTCTGTAATATTACGTTTTAAAAATGCGTGATTTTAAAACATAAGATCACTTGTAAAATTAAAACTTCGATTAGATAGGCACGTTTTTATCAGCCGATTATCGGCTGATATCGCACGCGTTATTATCGGTCGATAGTATCGCACGCGTTGTCATCGGTCGATAAAATCGCACGCGTTGTTATCGGTCGATAATATCGCACGCGTTGTCATCGGTCGATAAGATCGCACGCGTTTTTATCGGTCGATAATATCGTACGCGTTGTCATCAGTCGATAATATCGCACACGTTTTATCGGTCGATAATATCGCACGCGTTGTTATCGGTCGATAATATCGCATGCGTTATTGCGATACCTTTTCTTAGTACTTTTATTAGGACACACTGCTGCGATAATAACGATAAAGTTGTTTGAAGGAAGAAATAACAACCCAATGTACTATATTCAAGCAAATGAACTGTTATGATTAAGGAATAGATCCGCAGGGGCAATAACGCGTACATTTTTATCGACCGATAATATTTATGTTTCAGGTTTATCGATAAATAAAGCGCCTGTATGTTTGAGTCTTTCTTTCAAATTCTAATTGAAAACTAAACAAACTGAGTGATGCTGAAGGTTTAATTATGTCACGAGAACATAGACAAGCACACATTTATTTTATACCACTTAGGTGGCAGACAAGCACACCTGATGGAATGTGGTTACCGTGGTCTATGGACGTGTGTAACACCAAGGGAGTCACAGTCGCGCTGACAACCCTGTGAGCACAGAGTTTCTGTACCGTCAGTGTAAAAGACAAAGCAGGCAAGTTCTGTTGTCTCTGTAACATTACGATAACTTTTAATAGAATTCAAATCACACGTTTTCAAAACGTGGTATTACAGAATAGAGTCTTATTCGAGTTAATATCATCAACATCAACACAGTGTTGTTGGAACCCCTCGTTTACACCTAAGTATAAAACATGTATTTGACAAGTTGCAATATGTCACAGACTACAGTGTGAACGCAAATGTGTTTTATACTTGTTTACAACTCTTTTTTATACCACTTAGGTAGCAGACAAGCACACGGCCCACCTGATGGGAAGTAGTTACCGTGGCCTATGGACGTATGCAACACCAGGGGTGTTACACTCGCGCTGCCGACCATGAAGAAACTTTGTGATGCCCCTCTTGAACAACCCCATATTGTAGGCGCTTGGGAAAACCGCAGCAGGGAGGTCATTCCACAGCTCGAGTGTGCGTGGGATGAAGTTTCTTTCATACCGCACAGTGCGCACCGTCCCAGTTCGCAATGTGTGAGGATGAATTCCCTGCCTATGGCGAGAGGTGCGATGATAGAATGTAACTGTGGGCATCATGTTAAACAATTCATCTGAGCACAAACCATTGTATAGGCGTGTTGTATAGTTGGCTATACATACTATGTGAACGAAAAAGTATCTGAGATACATGTGTACAACAAGTATTGTGTTTTGATTAGTCTTCTACAAGTCTTCAACAAGTTTTATAAACAAGTTTTCAACTTGTTTCGTGATGTAAACGAGAGGTAGATACCTAATAGATATATGTCTTGGAAGAAAAACGTATACATATATAGTTTTTATAGGTTAAAAGGTAAATTACGTACATCTAAATACTGATTCAATAACTTATTTACTAATGTTATGCTTATATTCAATCTTACACAACAATATCAGTTCATACAGTTATAATACACATGTGTTTTATAGTACACAACATACAGTACACTTGGCAGATAACCTAGATAGAGCAATTTTTGAGAATCGACTACCGTAGGTTCGATTCCCGAGTCAAGAGAATAATGATTAAAATTGCCGTCACTAGGGCACTTTCCTGGCCCTCGATTAGATAAGATCACTTAGCAATAACACTGCGTCAGTTTTGCGTCGGGGGTTAAAAAATATGGGTGTTATTACACTTCTGTCTACCCACAAATCTACATAAAAAAAGAGAGATTTTCATATTAATCGTCAAACTATCAACTGAGAACTCTGCTCATACCAAAAACAAAAGAAACAAAATTCGTATACATAGATCTCAGAGCAACAGAACTCCCAATGAATATTTTCTTTGTAAGTTGAATAAACTTTTGAAGCAATTACCTGTGGATCATTACAATAACCTGTCTTTTGAAGTCGCCTAAAGTATTGTAATGAATGGAAGGATAAAATAATATAAAATTTAACAAATCAAGAGACCTTTCAAGTTTTACGTGAACAGGTTTTTTAACCTCTCACCTCTCCCCTTGTCAGCAAAAGTAAGCAGACTATTACAAATTACCAGGTTTCCTAATCAGTAATTTAGATTCGGAATTCCGTATGCCTACATTTGTATTAGGAATTTATACGGTCAGTTCGAATTGAGACACAATGTTAGTGCGGTTTCGAATGGGAATTTCTGTGCGTGTGTGGCGAAAGTACGAAATGTAATGTACGTAAACGCTGCATTCGGAGTAATATTATTTGGTTTTTTCCGTTCTTACAACCCGAACGCACGGAATGAATTGCGTAACGAACATAGGGTTTTTATCCGTTCGGAAAAAATAAGGAACGGGCGCGCCTTGTTGAACATTTTGTATATAAATTAAACATTCAGGTTTCAGAATCTGAATTCCTGATTAGGAAACCTGTCTCTTTTTTTTTATATAGGACACGTCAATTGGACTTCGCCTTGCCTGATGGTAAGCTGAAGGCAAAGTCCCAGAAAAGAGGGTCACCATTACTTACACATACCGTGTGACAATGGTGACACTCAGCTTGACGGCCTCATCATATGCTTTTTCACGCCCCGCTTAAAGGACCCGGGACTGTAGAAAGAAGGAAACACGTGAGCTGGTAATGAATTCCAGGCCTTAATGGTGCGACAGAGGAAAGAGTCTCCGAACCGCTTGTCTTGTCTAAAACATAAAGATTTTAACAAATCTCTTCAATGTTGCGGATAATGTCCCCAGCCAGGAGGCATACCCAACCCATAAGTAGGGGTTGTTATAGACAGGATTCTAGGCCTTTTACTATGATCCTCATGATGGTTCATCGGAGGCGGCTGATGCATCTGCTGAGGCTGTTGAATCGGCTGTTGCTGGCTCATCTGAGCATGATGCGACTCCAATATCCTATCCTTCTTAGACATTCGTTTCCTTGGAGCGCTCCCAATATCTGGAACTACACGACGTTCGTTCCACAAGCGTTGGACTAGCTGTGCTCTGGCTTGAGTACCGTTCACATCTTCAACTTGCTTCCTAGGTATTGGTCCGTTAGCTACTTTCTGCTTCATAACTTCCAGACGTTCCTCGGTCTGTGTCATAGCTGTCACTGGCAAACCGTGTCTGTTACATATATTGTTTAAAACACAGCAAGCCACTATCATCATAGCCACTGTGGGTGGGTCGAACTGTTTGTTGCAGGTAGCTTGGAGACATTTCCATCGGGTTTTCAACTGTTTGATTGTGTCTGTGACAGCGCTGTGTGTCTGCGTGTGTATGTTTGTATAGTATTTTTCAGGGGAAACGGGGGATTTTTTCGTCATTTTTGGGATTGGTGCCATGAGGTATGGCTTTTGAGTGTAGTACGGCCCACCTGTAATAACAGAATTAGTCTTTTAACATTTTCAATGAAATGATGATTAAAAAAAAACGCGATAACTTAGTGGTTTGGGTAATGGACTGCTGAGACGAGGTCTCGGGTCCGATCCCAGGTTTTACCATGGCACACACCAATGACTTCTTGATGCTTTTCGATGTGTATTTATCACAGGTTTATACTGGCAAAATGTGGGTGCTAGCACCTCTGTCTACCCCTTCGGGGATATAGGCGTGAGTTTATGTTATGTTGAATGAAATTTTAAAGCATTTTGTATGCTATTCAAAATCAATTAAGATAGAAAAAAATTGAAACGGTTCAGGTGGGAATCGAACCCGCAACCTATCCTTTACAGGCGGAACGCTCTGAGCACTAAGCCACGGAACCTTCGCCCGAAACCATCCAAATTCTTCTATACATATCTCCGTCTTACGGCGTACGGTTGAGAGCCATCTACCGACATTCGTGCGAACTATCGGAACCAATGAATGACGTTGTGATCATTTTTAAACATTGATTTTTAAGGACTCCGCTCAAACTATTAAATGAAGTATTTCATTCAATATTTTAGGTTCGAACCCCGCATGAACCGATTCAATCTTTTTTATTTTTATATAGAACACATCAATTAGACATCGCCTTGCCTCTCTGGGGGTGACAGGTGGAGTCGCCTGTCACCCTGGCAGAAGCAGGCCGCGGCGGTGGCGCGCCTCCCCGTTTCCGGGGACGAGTTGGGGACTCTGTAGTCCCCACACCCGAGAAGAGGGCCAGATCGTGAGAGATGGCCCTGGGTCGGCCGGGGTGCGAGGGATATGCCTGTCAACCTCACCTTCGGCAACAATAGCGACCCACAGGCGGCGTGCGTTTTAGTCGGTTCGAGTCCGACATAACCTCCTCCACCGGCTCCGGTGGGGAGGTATCCGTGGGGATTTTGCGCACGTAAAAAAAATCGCCTTGCCTGATGGTGGGCTGAGGGCAAAGTCTCAGAAAAGACGGCCACCATTACTTACACATACCACGTGAAAATGGTTACACTAAGCTTGACGGCCTCATCATATGCTTTTTCACGCACATCAATGAATTCCAGGCCTTAATGGTGCGACAGAGGAAAGAGTCACTGAACCGCTTGGTTCTTGATCGGATATTCTGCTCCATTTCTTAATCGATTTGAATATTGAAAGTATTGTAGGTGACTGTACACTCACCGATGAGCCAGCACTGTTCCCCGGAGTGGTTCAGGCTCTGCAGGTCGATCCTGACGGCGTGCCTGTTCAGTATGACGTCGTGGGAGTTGGAGCCGCCGGGCGTCGCATCCACGCTTATTATCGTTTGGTCGCTGTCACATATCTGCCAATG
This sequence comes from Eilema griseolum, assembly GCA_963662185.1. Classification (NCBI taxonomy): domain Eukaryota; kingdom Metazoa; phylum Arthropoda; class Insecta; order Lepidoptera; family Erebidae; genus Eilema; species Eilema griseolum. The sequence continues at coordinate 22,817,538 of OY759245.1, forward strand.
GAATAGATTTTTTTTCGTAATTTTTTACAGTACTTAAGTTAACTTGCATTTATTTATCACACACACATACATACGCATACAATTATGCCTTTATCAGTTAGGCAGAGGTGAATTTAACACCCACAATTCACTAATATTCACTTGTATTCGGTTCCACGTAATAGGGGTAAAGCCTATTGCTGTATTCCGGGCAATATTGTTGACTCAAACCATGCATCTGAGGCTGAGTATGGGTTGTATACAGTGTGTATTTTTGAAACGGGGCAGTAAGGGCAAGTACCTTAACCGTTGCAGTTACAGCAAAACGTTCTTAGAAGACCTTCCCTAACTTTTTGACATATTTTGAACTGCATTCACAGATTTTGTAAAAAACTTACAGTTGGCAAAAAATGCAAAAAGTCCAAAATTTTTTTTTTATGTCTATCGATTCTATTTCATGTGCGGATCAAAAAACTCTATGAGACCATTTTAGCTTTCAGTACTAGGAAAGACAGAAATCGCCAAAAACGTTTCCCATACATTTCGGCAACAGAAACAAATTTCTACGATGGTCTAACTTTTTGTTATGGCCAGGAAGTGGGTAGAATTGACTGTAAAGTAAATAAAAAGAATTTTTACCCTCAAATTTCGAATTTGATACGAATATCTGTGTGTTATACTTAGTTTCAGCTGAGAAACTTCGTATGAGTTATTAATTAAGGATTTTCGCTAAAATGTCTTCTAATCGTGAAAAAATTGACTTATTAGAAGCGTATTTTGTCAATAATCGAAATGCGGGAGCTGCATTAGTGTGGTACCGCAATAAGTATCCGTTGCGGCATGTGCCAACAAGAAAGGTTATTACAAATCTTTTGAAAAACCTGGAATTGCAGGGTTCTTTCAAAAGAAAGCGGCAGCCTCGTGTGGACATGGACACGGAGATTGCGGTTCTGACTTATGTCGAAGCATATCCAGAGGTATCGTCCAGGTAAGTCGCCCTTGAAGTAGGTGTATCCCACTCTCTTGTGATAAAGATATGGAAGAAATACGGCTACAAGTGCTATCGATATGGGCGCATAGTTCAAGTGTTACATCCGGGTGATGATGTTCGAATGCTTACTTTTTGCAGATGGCTAAGAGGAAAAATAAGCAGAGATCATGAATTTTTAAATTACATACTGTGGTCAGACGAAACGAATTTTTCCAATAACGGTATGTACAACAGAAAAAATCACCACTATTGGTCCAAAGAAAATCCACTAAGAGTTACGGCAAGTCATAATCAGGTTCGCTTCTCATTCAACTGTTGGTGTGGTATAATGTCCAATCGAGACATAATGGTGGAATTTTATGAAGGGAAACTGAATTCTGCCATGTATAATGAAGTCATTTTACACCATCTTGAAAACGAGATGGACGAATGGCCCCTGTCGGAATTGCGAAAAGTTCATTTTCAACAAGATGGTGCTCCGCCACATAACAGTCACCTTTCACGTTCCAATTTGAGCCGCCTATTCGGTACACAGTGGATAGGTACACATGGTCCAACACAGTGGCCACCTCGTAGCCCGGATCTAACACCACTTGATTTTTTTTTATGGGGCTTCGTGAAAAGCGAGGTGTATAAGACGACGTACGCCAGTGTTCAAGAGCTCAAGGATGCATTAATGACCATTTACGTAATATTCATCCCAGAACATTATTAGCCGCCATTCGTTCAGTGCAAAAAAGGATAGACTTATGTATTCGTGAAAATGGAAATCATTTTGAGCAATTTATTTCATAAACCAATTTCTTAAATAAAGGACAATGCGACTAAGGGATAGGGCTATTTAACATCAGACAGATACATACAGCCCAGACTCAGCCTCACATGCATGGCTCGAGTCAACAATAGTGTCATACAACAGACCTGTGGAATTTCGAAAATCTAGGAGGCGTAACTGGATAGTTATACTTAGTATGCGAAATGAGAAACATCTCATATTATTAATATTCTTAAGTTTTAATACATTAGTACAGGCGCCAATGTTTAATTTTACAATATTTTCTCTGATCTGTATTATGATAATGTAAACGCTGTATGTTCTCTTTTTATTAAATAAAACATTCATTCATTCATTTAATCATTCATTCATTCAATCATTCATTCATTCATTTAATCATTCATTCATTCAATCATTCATTCTTCATTTCACCACCTTCTTTGTTCATCCGCTTATTTCATCTCATCACTCAACCTCTCATTCTTCTGGACTACGATAAAAGTACCTTACCTACTTCTGTACTACTGTAAGCTACTTCTAAAAAGATATACTCACAACTTGCACTTTCTTAGAATGGTAAGACTTGTTGAAGTGGCTCTTAGTGTCGTCATCAGGCCTCGCCATCGGCACATGTGTGCAGTCCACACAGCCCACCACATTGGGGATACCATATTTCATGTAGAACCTGAAATTTATTGATTGAACTGAATGATTTTAACGCAGTTTTCAGCAATAGACACAAGAGTTATACTATGTATAACACATAAAGATTGTCAGACAGAATAAGGATATCGACTATTAAGAGGCAACAAGAACAAAAAATGTAACAGTTACCATTAAAAAACTGAAATGAAAATGGGCAGGCCATTCCATAAGAGGAAAGGACAAATGGTCAAAAATCATATCTGGTTCACAATAAACACAAAGGAAGCAGGGCAGGTCAAATAAAAGATGGATTGACGAAATAAAAACGCCACGCATGTACTACTGTTATCTTAACGATACAATATACGTATTTACGTTGCATTCCAGCTATCTTTCCTTTGTCTCCAAACTACCACTACCGCACACTCCACAACAGGAGTCAATGTACAAGATAACATCCCGAACAGTTGCAGTAGGAAGATGGACAACAATGACTGGCCACAGAAAATGACAAATCCTTTAGTCACATTATGTTCAATTCGCAAAACGTCCAGCGGGATCAAATTGTCCAATTCTCACAACGTCCAATTCGCAAATTGTCCAATTCTCATAATGTCCAATTCGCAATTGGTCCAGTTCGTAAAATAGGAGTCATGCTTGATTACGGCAGGCGTTTTTGACAACTTTCAGCGACATTCAGCTCGAAGTAAATTAATTAATTCGAATTAAACTCTTAGTGCCTGGCGATTTATTTTAGATAAATATTCGACTTGCACAGAAATGATGCAGTTCCTTCAATATTTCGAGAAACAATGGTATCCGAACCGAGAACCGAGAATTGGACAGTTGGACATTTTGCGAATTGGACATAATACGACTGAAGGAGACAAATGGCGTCAGTTGGAGTGGGCAAAGGCCAATAAACGGCATATGGGCTTTGACTTTATGCCTTATGTTTATCGACATGTCATAATAGCGTGGTTCCCGGCAGAGTAGAATTTGGACCACCTCATCTCTTCCCATGCGGTGTCGTACTAGGCGACTTAGGGATAGTGCTGTTTAACATGAGACAGATATATACAGTCCAGACTCAGCCTCAGATACATGGCTTGAGTCAACAATAGTGCCTGGAAAACTGCAATAGGCTCACCCTATTACATGGGACGGAATTCAATGTTTGGTGAAATGTGAGTGTTAATTCACCTCTGCCTAACTCTCCGGGGATAAAGGCGTGATTATATGTAAGTATGAAACGGCAAAAAGCTAACGCAGAATAAACAAAACAATTTAAAGAAATAATTGATGAAAAATAATGGAATGAATTGTAATGTATGAATAAAGGGCTTTATTATTATTATTTAAATTAAACTTCTCAGGTTTTTTGGCTGGTATGTGTGAACCTATCACGCTTAAGCCAAGTGAGTCAGTTTGTTTATAATAATAATATCATTTTATTGATGGCAACAGGGCCCAATTTGTTAGTAACAATATTTGTCTTACATCTATGGTTAGCAATTTAGCATACAAAATGTCAACAGTATAAAATCAAATCAGGAAATTATTATCAATTGATATTATATTATTGCATTAGATTTGATGTCAGTTAAAAATTATAATTCACAAAATTAAAATATTTCAATTATTAATAAATTACGTATCACAGGTTAATATTAAATGCAATAGTCAACAAAATGTCAATTCATAATAAAATATAACTCAAATATAAGTCAAATAATCGACATAAATTAAATCAAATATATTAAGTCAATTAATTAAAGTGACCATGTAGGGTTTCACTCTATTGGTGATATGCCTCATTATGGGTGAGTCGTACCGCGCTGCTGTACGACTGTTTAGAATTGTGGTGGGCGTTTGCATGCGGTGGGGTAGTGGATGTGAGGAATCGCCTAACTTATGGGTTGCAGTATGAAATTCCACATGGGTGGAGCTCTGGGCAAGAGGTAGTTTAATATAAGTGCTTATTAAGGTTAGCATATAGCAAGGTTAAGTCAGGTTAGTTTTAGGATAGGTGACCTAACATATTGTGTTCCCAGTTCTTGGCGCCAACACGAAGAAGGGTGTATCGCTGTACTATTATATTTTGTGTGAAAGCGAGTTTTTCTCTATAAAAGTGGTAGATTTTTAGACACAACATCTTGGACAACACACTCAAGAGTAGAAAAGTGGCATATTACAGTTAATAGTGACTTTTAGTGTTAGTTCTAAATCTCCCTAGAAAACCTGTACTAAAGTCCCCACAACTTTACTGAGGCAGCAGTCATCATCATCATTTAACACAACAAATTAAACTATGGCTTAAAGGCCTTGTAACAAAGTCAAAATATATAGTGACCCTTCTGTACCTTGGAGATAAGAATAAGAATCTTTATTTCCTAGAATATAGTTGGTTACAGGTGTTGGGGTGATTTAGGATACACAGCATATTCCATTTGTGGCGTGCAAATATTAAATTTCTATTTCCTACCAGATTTATTACATGCATTTGTAATTAATAATTGCAACATAGGCTAATTTCTGAATCGTCTAAACTAAAATGCAATGTTTATTTAATGTCAGAATCTACTCAGATATGTCAAAATATAATAATAGAGAAAATAGAATTTATACATTTAAAAATTTGTCATCAAAATATTCCATAAGATTTTAGTTTTTGTTACTTGAAAATTCACAATTTTTTTTGCAGAATAGGGTCATTGGTAATTTCTTAAGACCATCAGGTACATGGTTATATATTTTAATACACATGTAGTGAACATTATTTCTAAATTATGTATACTTTAAGTCAATGTGCCAATTGCTGTAATCAAATGTCTATCCAGCTCATTACTAGTAGGTAGTCACTCACCTAGCTTTTATAATATCTCTTTCTTCTCTTAAATGTGGAAAATGTATATATTTCTTGACAATGCTCGGATGGTTCATAGCCTCCGTGACCTGTAGCACGGCAGTTGAAACAAAGTATTGAGTTATGTGTGGGTCTGATCGGCCTCCGATAGATTTCTGGTATTTACCCGTCGCATAGAATGAGAGCGCTGCCATAACCTGCAAAATAGTTATTCAAGTTTATAGATTACTGCTGAAGGGCTGATAGTTAGTAAATCTAGTATGGGGAATGAATCACCTATCAAAGTAGCAAGCCTGTGTCGAAATACTAAATGTTTTCTAATTTTTTTTTAAATATACAATTTTTTTACACATAATTACAAAAATATATTAGTATTTTTTTAAGTAGTTCAGTGATATAATATATATATATATATATAAAATTATACAAACTAACTGACCCGGCAAACATTTTTTTGCCATCTATATTATTTCTAGGAAACATTTTTTAGTACAATAAAATAACAAGCTACTAGAAGTGTGTGGGGATTTACTTATAATCAAAAGATAAAAATCGTGATGGAATAAAAAAAATTAAAAAAATTCTCTGAACATTAAAAGTAAAATATGGGTAGACTACCATTAACATTTGGGGGATAAAAAATAGATGTTGTCCAATTCCCAGACCTACCCAACATGTACACAAAATTTCAACAGAATCGGTCAAGCTGTTTCAGAGGAGTTTAACAACAAACATCGCAACACTAGAATTTTATATTAGATTTTTTTTAGGTAGATCGGAAACTTTTATATTTAATTTTCATATAAATTGTTTTTACGGTTCATTTCAGTAGTGCACTGATAGTTATGTTTACTAGTATATATAAAAATAAATTGCTAAATAATATAGGTACTTGGTTCCTCTTTTTATTTTTAATTGGCATCTATAATATTGTAATACATTCTCTGCTCCGCGACACTTTTTTTCTTGCTTTTAAAAAGTTAATTGAGGTAGCCTAAACCCAGTCAAGATTGTAGTACAAATTTGGAAGCAGAACTTAACACTCATTATCCTATTTTTTATGTCCTACACATGTTATGTTATATGTCCACAGAAGATTCAGGTACACCAAACAGTCTGGCACTATAATGAGCTCTAAAAAGATATTAAGCGACAAGATGCTAAACTATCTTCTATGCACTTACTTTACTTTCAACAGAAAATTCAATAGACTTAGTAGACTCTGGCATCACAGGTTTTATTTCTTCACACAGATTTCGCGCCAAATCTTTAGACAACCTATACGTTTCTATAAACGAAGTATCATTCAAATCAAAGGGATCCGAATCAGCGGGCCTAGAAACTCTTTTTTCTGGACTCTTTGCTTTCTCTATAGGTCTATGTTCCTGTTGGTGAAGCTGTTGTGGTTCCTGTTGCTTTTGCGTATGAGATGAATCCCATTTGAGTAGCTCGAAAATCTCTGGTTCTTCATCTACTACAGATATGTAGCCTTCCTCAGGCGGTTTCTCTGCCATTGTATCTTATCTAGATCAAAGTTTATTTTGAAATAAAATATACGCTGCTTGGTGCTTGGTTCTTTGTTTGACAAGTAATGACTTTTAGTTATCAAATGTTGCTAGTTGAATAAATCTGAAAGCCGGCGTAAAACGTAACGTGATAGGTACTTTTACTCCACTATTTTTTATTCTTTGAATATTGTGTGTGATATCTAACTTTTGTTTAAAAACGTAAAGAAAGACTTCACATGGAGTTTGGCCAGCGGAAGATGGTTAAAAAAAACGGTGGCAAATTTGAAAAATCACCAGGTTGCAACACTGCCTATACACCGGCAAAACATAGTTGACCATGATTAATTTTTCATTTTCCAAACCAGCGTACAATGCATAGAGTAAAGTAATACACTGGAAAGTACAAAGTCTACATGGTAATAATGACAAGAAGTGTTTATTGTACTTTTTGCATAAAATCCTTAAAAATAAAGAAAAAAGTTGAACATGTGAAGCATGGCATACAGACTTGTGTGAATGAAGAAATAGACTCTACAATACAAATAATTTTATTTGGATATTCATGGGTCAAGTATCCTGTAATGCTAATAATGTTTTGTTGACATGGGGGGGGGGGGGGGAGTTTAGGATCCCCCTCTAAGGTCATTGGGGCCTCTCTCAATGTGTCAAGCCAACGTCAACTGCTGGCCGGTATATTTACTGGACCCCGATTCTATTAATAGTACCTACGTCCAATCGTCCAAATACAACCATTGAATGGAATGGAAAGGGACTCCCTTGTCCGCACTTAGCCTCCCTTTTGGGCCATTGCACGTGCAGAGTACTGTCTAGAGTAGCCAGCCTAGCTCCGACCAGAAGCGCAGAAGCTTACTGGGGGCTACTGCCTTGCATTCCAGTATTACGTGGGCGCCCGTTTCCTCGGCAACAAAACTAAGGCAAAGGCAAAGTCAGCCTGAAAAGGAGACAATCCGTAACACCTAAAAAAATACAATTCAACCATTGTCACACCACTGACACTGCAAACAATGCCTTTTAATTATAGGCTTTACTGCTACTCTGTTAGAATTTAAAATTAAATGGTATCTTGTAGAATGAATGAAAAGTTGTGTGAATCTTTTCTTATTTTGGACTTTAAATCCACGAGTATGAAGTCTATAATTGTATGTCATTTTTTGCAGTGTCAGTAGTCTAACACTAGATTTGCTTTGACATAAAATTAGCAGAATCGGGGGCCTATCTATGCTTATCTTGGCTTTTGTGGGAGCAACTATCGTTTGATTCTCCCAACCCCGAGTGGTATGTCTGCGCCAGAGTCATCTGTCAATTAGCAGGTCTCGCAAATTTCAGGTGAGGTTGTCTTGGGTCTGGAAGAAAATGGTGGGACCCCATACACTGCTGACACTAGTTAACACCACCCACACTAACTAATTTTTAGATTGAATTTTACGAAAGATAGATAGATAGATAATTCTTTATTGTACACCAACAGATTTACAGTAGGACAAGTAGGTAGCATGTATACGGTTCAATGTACAATGGGCGGCCTATCGCTTAAGCGATTTCTTCCAGGCAACCTTGGGATGGACAGTAATGTTATAAAAACAAAAGATATGGTGTAGTTACCGACTAAACTTAAATAGATAGTGTATTAAAACAAAAGAAAGAGAGAAAAGTAAGTAAAATAAAATTAATATACGGCTTTACACAAAAAATTATCAACATAAATACTGACATACAAACACATATACATGTTGGTACTAAATAAATATATACATAAAGTAGATAGTTCATACTAATACGAATGGAAAATAGTGAGTGAGCACATAATTGTGAGCTATTACCTACTGTGCACATCATAATAGGTAGTGGTTCTTGACCATTAATTTAAATACATTTAGGAATTTTGCCCGTCTGATGTTCAGTGGCAACTCGTTCCATAAGCGCACCGCCCTGATAGTGAAAGACTTGTCAGCAAAGTTAGTAGAATGTATTGGCATACTCAGCCTCAAATTCTCGGACGACCTCAGGCATTTCGTATGTGTGCCATAGAGGAACTGGAATAGTTCTTTGAGATAAGAGGGAGTGTTGGGATTAAACAATACATTATATAACAATGTTAGAATATGGGCATTCCTGCAGAATCGAATTGGGAGCCACTTGAGTTGTTCCAAGTTCAAATAGGTATTTAAACTTTATTCGATATTTAATTTTTCATAATAAAAGACTATAATATAATATATAATAATAATAATCAAATATACAATACCCACTACAACTACTTAATATGAAATCATTTATAAATATTAAATACAATAAAACTAAAATAACTATTATACAACTTATAGCTAAGAACAATTAAAATGCGTCGTGGAATTCCTCCGCATCGCATGCCTCTTGTGGTAGTTTTCCCAGAAGACTGGCAGCATTGCCACGTTGTATGGCAATGCTTATTCTCTGACCTAAAAAGAGGCCAGCCTTCTGGTCACGAGAAGCGTCGACCATACGCTTCGCAATCTCACGGAAGAGGTTGCGAGCGCTCGGACCCCATGACCCCAAAGTCTCGACTCCAAACGGCACAAATTCATAATCTCCTATGAGATTGGAGTATTTGCACCGCTTGAGAGCCTCTGCAGAAGCAGCAGCAGCATCAGCACAGCAAGCCGTGCTAGTTATATGGGTAGGAGCCATGGTATCAACGCATGTGGCGTCCCAGACCAGAGTCCTACCCATCTTCGATATCTTATTTAAACGATATCGTCCGCAGGGCCTTTGTATCCGCAAACGTCCCCTGTGTGCTTGAGCCTCCGGGTCTGAGCAGGTCGGACGGTAAGAGGCCAGACGGACTGACTTTGGTGCCCTGGAAGAACGGCAAATGTCTACTTTGGGATGCAACGTGTGTCAGCACGGTAGCCACCAGCCACCTTAGTCGCACCGTTCACTCCCCGTCGGCCGCTGCGGAAGACGCCGGCTCCAGGAAGAGGCTTAAGTACGCCGACTTGGAACCGCTGTACCAGTTCGTGCCAATAGCGGTGGAGACTCTAGGGAGTTGGGGCAAGGAAGCTAAAAGCTTTATTAAAGAAATCGGACAGAGGCTCATCGAGGCGACCGGTGACAATCGTTCCGGGTCGTTCCTGGTCCAAAGGCTGTCCATCGCCATCCAACGTGGCAACGCAGCAAGTGTTATGGCCACTTTTGCACCGGGAGCGATCAGATGCGGGTTATTTGATTAGTACATGCACTAAGCATTGCTTGTTGTACGATTTTGACATTTTGTATTAATTTGACGAATAATAAAATATAATGTACGATACACTAAAAATATATTTATATTATATATTTTAAACACTAAACTTACCTTGATTAAAAAGTATTTTCATTGTTTCCGATGACTAAATTTTCTTCCAATTTATCTGTCTCCTTATTTCGATAAAGAAATTCCACAACAATATAAAAATAAAATAAAAATCATTTAATTTCAGACCAGAGATCCATAGTATTAGTAACAATATAACTTATAGACTATGTTAGTATAACAAATAAAATGTAAGTAGGTACATAACACCACTCCGGGGGCAGGCTCACCGAACTTTTTTAACATGTAGCTCGATGAACCTACCAACCAGGACCGAATCAAGGCGTTCACCAACCATCCTCAGCACTCCGCTCGAGCTCCACCGCACCCTGTATACCAGCGAGGCAACCTTTTTGCGCATTACCGCGTAAAAGTCGTCCACACCGGCATCGGCAAACATGCCTGAAGCACTACAGTAGCGCGGAAGCCGGAACAGAGCCCTGTAGACGTTGTTGTATTGAACGCGTAGGGCCGTGTAGGATTTTTGTGTAAAGCTGGCTGCCCGTGTAAAATACCTGGCAATATGCTTTAAAAAGCGTGATCTTGACCTCTGCTGTACACCGAGCAAACCTATGTGCCAGCATATTACCACGTACCGACAATGCCCTACGCTCCCTATCTATGTCTAGATCATCACACATATTTTCAGTGACAATATGTCCTAAGTATTTAAAATGTGTCACACGGCGCAAAGCAACTTCATTTAGTGTGAGTGGAGGAATTGAGGACGGCCCCTGTTTGTGACTTTTAAATAGCATAAACTCGCTCTTCTTCGCATTGTACTTCAAGCCGTGCGACACAGCACTCACAAACTCTTAATAACTTTCTAAAACCCCTATTGAGGGGCTCAGCAACACCATGTCGTCTGATAGCTAAGATTGTTTACACATACATCATCCACAAAGCAGCCGACATGTGTGCTGCTAAGCCCCTCAATTAGGTCATTGACATAAATGTTAAAGAGACGAGGAGATGTCAAACCCCCTTGTCTCACCCCACATTTCATATAATACACATCAGAGTATGAGTTTCCCCATCTCACTATATTGATCTGATTGCTATACCAATAGGAAAATATTTTGATAATATCAGGAGTCACACCAGCCTCTCCTAGCTTTGTCCACAGCTTGTTATAACAAACCATATCGAAAGCTTTGGACAAGTCCAGGAAGCATGCATAAATGGGAGTTTTCCTTTTAACGTAGTAGTGGACTGTATGTTTTATGGCTTATATTGCACTTTCTGTAGAGAGCCCAATGTTGCTGTAAGTGTTACTAGGAATATCAGATTCTAAAGATAACCGATTATTGAAGTTGCTAGCTTAGACCTATTGGTTAAGTGCTAAAGTAAGTAGATATGTAATCCAGCATTACCTTTGATACAAAACAGCGGAGGTCGTTCATCGACCTTCGACGCTCGAGTTGCCTTCGTACGCGGGCAGTCTAGCTTGCGATCCTTCGTCGCTCCCGCTACCGCTCCAGCCCCGCCTCCTCCTTTACGAGCATTACTTGCTCGCAAAAGGAGTCGCCAGCCGCCCACGCATCCGCGCAGCAGACCATCGCTGCGAGCAAGGAACCCTGAGTCCTCAGTCGCGTCGCAGTGATGGCACTCGGACGTTGGCTCTTTCTCCATCCGACGCAGATACTTCCCGAAGCACCCGTGCTCGGTGATCATATGCGTCGGTGAGGCTGCCGTGTGGCCTCTCTAGACACTCCCCCATGATGGGTCTTACCGCCGCTACTACGGCGCGCCCTGCGCTTGGTCGCCCAAGTCGTAGCTCCCATTCCGCCACCATGTCCCTGTGGAGCCGGGATCTCTCGGCCCGAATTTCTTCGGGCTCGAATCGAGCACCGAAAGGGATCTCGCTTCCAGGATCCACGGTGGCGATCCGGCGAGGAGACTCGCCGCGTCAAACGATATCGTGTGGTACCCCCTGATTATACGGCAGGCTATCTTCTGCTGCGGACCGCGCAGCAGGGGCATATGCCTATCCTCCAGGGTATCCGCCCACACGGGACACCCATACAGGGCCATGGACTACACGACACCCGCGTAGAGTCTCCTGCAGGAGTCCTTCGGGCCTTCGGGCCCCACGCGCATTATGGCATCCACAGTGAACCGCCACCGGCGGTAGCCGTACTAGGCCTCCGCCAGGTCCGGCCCCTCACCAGAGAGGTGCTCGATGAGGCGCTACGCAATAACTCTTTCAAAGAGCTTGCCCACCTCGTCGAGCAACACAATGGGCCGGTAGCCGGACGGTTCGTCAGCCGGGCGACCCTCCTTTCGGATGAGGACCAGTTTCCCCGTCTTCCACATCTTCGGAAACTGGCCCCGCTCCATGCATGCGCTGAGTAACCCTCTCAGTCGGGGTTCGAGACCGACTTCTACCAGAGCTAGGACCCAAGCGCTGCCAGGACTGCCGTCGGGTCCCGTGGTTCAAAACTCTATTATGTAAGAAATTATCATTTTACATTGATTGTTTTTATCTTATAATTCAAATTATAATCATACTGTTTTGAAATTGACTTCAATTTAAAAGGTCCATAAAGTTTCAAGTTATTTTTGGCTTTTACCGTACTACAAAAGAAAATACCAATATTCAGCCTTTTAAGTTAACATTTTTAAAAAGAAACTATTTAAATATATATCAATTTCTATACGGCGTTATCATTTCAAATGATATACATATTTATATTATTTTAATATATATTTTTTTTACATACATAAATATTATCATGCCTTTATCCCTGGAGGGTTAGGCAGAGGTGAATTAACACCCACATTTCACGTCTTAATAAATGTGTGTTCTTTCTTCTTTCATTTCACCAATAAAATTGTATTCGGTCCCACGTAATAGAGGGTTAGCCTATTGCCGTATTCCGGGCACTATTGTTGACTCGAGCAATGCATCTGAGGCTGAGTCTGGGTTGTATATATCTGTCTGATGTTAAACAGCCTTATCCCTTAGTCGCCTTGTACGATACCGCGTGGAAAGAGATTTTTGACAGCGCTGCGAAATAATTCCTAAAAAAAGATTTTTACGTTTTTTTTCCGAACGGAACTTGGACGGGTCAGCTAGTGTGAGGATATAATTGCCTCTACTCATTTATAGCAATTATGGACTAAGTGACAGGATGATGTAGTCATAATGACGAACACCTACTAAATTTAGACTCTTTACTCGTAGAATTATATTATTAAAGCGGGGTAAATAGTGATCAATGGTTGAATAGAGATAAAATGGTCGATCGAGTTTTTAAATAATTTATTTAAAAAAATTTCATCTATTTATATAAAATCATCAGTAATATTGTCTATGTTCCCATACTACTAAACTCATTATCTTTTAGAGTACCTCAACGACGCGAGCGGAGTTGCCGGAACAAGGCTCTCTCTGAAATCTCTATCTCTGTGTAAAATGTTGGAAACTGTAGGTCTATATTTGAAGAGTGCTGTCTATACTAATGTAATTTTACATGACTGTTTGTTGTAACAAATACATAAATATAAATAAATTAATTAAAAACAATATAAATGACACAATAACTTCTATGCAACCTTTGATCCTTTTTCACACTATTTTACGGTACCCAAGGGGTCAAAATAATTTTGACTTATCTGTAAACAACTGATTTAACTTACGGCAAAGCTTCTTCTCAGGTTTGAGAAGTCATAAGGCAGAAGAGAAGCATCTCATCATCATTGTGTAGTTCTCGCAATCTAGGATTTTACCTCCAAGTTACCTTGAAATCTATGGCAGGAGAATGAGCAAACGAACTTTTATAGAAGCGACTGCCATCTGCCTAACAAGCAAGTGTGTGTAAGGTACGTAATACATTATTGGGCTCATCTTATACGGTCCTGGCGTTTGAGGTCCAACGGGGTGAAGTTTTAGTGAGCTATCCAAACAATTAAAATGTATGAATTTTTTTGAAGCATTTAGTATGCTAACTATTCAAATCTACTAAGATAGAAAAAAAAAATCGTATCAGGCGGGATTCAAACCCTCGATCTTTCCCTTACAGGGGGAATACTCTAACCACTGAGCCATTGAACCTCGCCTGAAGTCTTTTCAATTTTCATATATATATACCGCGGTAGCCTAGTGGTATGGGTAAAGGACTTCTGAGACGAGGTCTCGGGTTCGATCCCAGGTTTTACCATGGGACACACCAATGACTTTTCGATGCTTTTCGAAGTTATGTGTGTATTTATCGCAGGTTTATAAGTGCCCGGGCTCGCCACCTATTACATTGGGACCTAAACATAAACTGGCGAAATGTGGGTGCTATCACCTATGCCTACCCCTTCGGGGATATAGGCGTGAGTTTACGATGATGATGATGATGATATATCCGTCTTGAGTCGATGGTGAGAACCATCTACCGCTACTCGTAATGAACCGATTCAATTTATTCTATTCTAATCGATTAGTAAAGAAAAATGGTAAGTTCATCTCTTTTGAAGACTTTAGATAGTTTGAATTGAGTACCTAGCTAGTTTAAATAGGGCGGAACAACCGCAACAAGTCTGATTTCGGCCCGGAAAGTCATATACTGGTCAAACCCCGAAACCTTGTCCAATTACTGAATTACCTATATTGAAGATGGTTTTGAAACAAATAATATCACCGGAGTTGTATTTGTGGAACCCACAGCTGCCTACGACACTATAAATATTAGACGATTATTAGTATGACTCCCTCAGGGAAGTGTGCTAGCTCCAACTTTATTTAACATCTACACAAACGACCAACCAAAATCACCTGGCACCCAGCGTTTTGTCTATGCGAATGATCTTTCTTTCGGACCCAAGTTTTCCGCTGCAGGGAAAACATGGCAAAAAAGGGCTTTATCAACCGGTCGTAAGAGTCCTGCGACCGCGGGGCTTAACCCCAGTCCATTGCAAAATTGCTTTACTTCTCGCTGTGTCCTTCACTTGCACTTCCGACGCCCTCTGTAGAGCAACGGAGAACGCTGTTGCTGTGGGCAAGTTTTGGGCCAGTAAAATTTAAATACTAGACTAGATGCCACATCTAGCCATTGACTCGAAGAAGAAGAAGAAAAAGAAGAATGTGGCGGTAAAACTAACCTATAATATATATAGTATATACCATATATATTATATACATATAAAAAAAAAAAAAAAAAAAAAACCTATAATATTATTCTTTAAGTTAGTAGGTGACCTACCAGTCAACATCAGGTCGATTTTGACAAAGTATTGATCTTAGCAAAGTACTCAAAATGATCTCAATACCTTGATATTCCTCCCTTCCTGTTGACTGGTTGTTCTGTAGTACACACCTTTAGTTCATAAGATAATACTGTTACGACAGACGTCGATATCTCGAAAACTAATAATCGAATCTTCAAGAAATAAAAACGCATTGTTAGTGACGAGGTACTCTACCGATTGGCATAGAAAAATCTAGAATCATCAACAAAAAGTCACAACCTACCTACAAGTACCTACTCTCTTGAATATAAACGAACAATAGGTAAATATCGAAAATGAACTCGAAAGGTCAGCGACGGCGGCGAACTTCAAAAGAGTATAGATATTTATCGCTCGTGAACTTTCTAGATGATTCGACCCTCCTAATTGAGAGGTATAAAAACACGCTCGCATAGCTACACGATTCATTCTATCTTTGAGATCGATAACGAACACAGCGAGCTAAAGTGACCGAAGAAGATTTTACCTGCGACCTGAGCAACGACTGTGAAACTACTGAGCGACTGGAACTGTTGAAGAGTACTGTGTGTACTAGTGATTGAATTGTCTAGTTTGTGGTTAGCTAATAAATCTCTTCGTTGTATTTAATCAACAGAACAATTTGGTAGGTATCGGGATCAGAAGGACCACAAGCCGTTACACATTTAAAATGGGAGTTCGGAAGCTCATGCTGAATAAATTGGAAGAAACTTCATTGTACATACATATACATACACAAACTCACGCCCATATCCCCGAAGAGGTAGGCAGAGGTGCTAGCACCCACATTTCGCCAGTTTATGTTTAGGTCCCAATGTAATAGGTGGCGAGCCTATTGCCATTAACCAGGCACTTATAAACCTGCGATAAATACACACATAACTTCGAAAAGCATCGAAAAGTCATTGGTGTGTGCCATGGTAAAACCTGGGATCGAACCCGAGACCTCGTCTCAGGAGTCCATTCATATACCACTAGGCTACCGCGGTTCCTTCATTGTAATCTATATATATGTATAAAAGAAAGTCGTGTTACAGTCCATCAAATCTAAGAGGTACCGTTTGACGTTTCATATTTTTCAAACCGAAACAACTTTGTTCATACGTACATTATTCAGTTTCGATAACCTTTTTCATAAAACCATGAATTTAGAAAGATTTAATTATTGTATCTAAAAATGTACAATTCTTAATATCTAAATGTAATTGAAAACTTTCAAACAAAGCAAAATAACACATATTTACACAGTAAATCATTTCTAATAGTTATATTCTTGACCGCATTACAAAGTTACGTAGTTAGGTCACTGCACGTAGTGTTGCGACTCTTCGGATACACTTGTATGCAAAAAAATCGTTTACATATACGAAAAATCGAATGTATTATTTACAAATTACACTTGACAACCAAACAAATATTTTTTCATGTGAATGGGATTTATCTCACATATTACGATTACATAACTAAATAGTTATGTAATCGTAAAATATGAGATAAAACCCATTCACCAAAAATACGTATTTATAAATCAAATATATTTGCTTCTTTAAAAAGTTGTCGAAAGCGATTTGTCGATTTTTGATTTTCGCGCCCAAATAAGTCGGGGTTTCTCGCGCTAACGCTGTCGAAATAGTAAATGGAGTCAGGGATAGTGTTTTTTACATTTATTTTTGTGTATGATAGTATGGGTTTGCATATTACAGAGAAATAAACAAATTTTTAACAAGCACATCCATTGATTTTACAATTACAATTTTTTCTTCTAAGTCTTATTTCTACGTCTAAAACTAATAAAAATAAGGTATGTAGAACCCATTCACAAAAATGTTGTTGCCTGATGTTATAAATTAACGACGTTACTGCGCGACCGCATAATGCACTGAATACACAGATACCCTAAAATAAATTAATTTAATTATTTTTAGGTCAATAGGCAAAATCGCAGGTGTCCAAGTCTCTACAATTTTTTTTTCTGGCAACACTGCCAACTACAAGCGCACGCGGTCCGCTCGGTCGGTTCGGCGTCAGCAGTCTCTCGCCATCTTGGAAGCTGACTGTGCGCGTACTTGCTTTCTCGTTTGTGTTTTACAATTTGTGACTTGGCTATTACTTTTCTGGACTGATCATTCTTTATCCGTTTACCTTGGCAATATTTATACTGGACTCCGAACTAAGCAAGTGTTTATTAATAATGTCGAAAAGAGGACGTACTTTGAACAGCCAGGCTCGTGAATTGGTGGTGAAATTACACGAGTATTTTGAGCGTGAATCTCAAAATGGTGGACTTCTACTGCCAGTTACACAAGTTCGGGATCGCGTCGGTGAAGCTCTCGGTATTGGTAGCCGCACCGTTGGCAAAATATTAAGTGAAAAATATGGGCCTTCTGGGAGTGACAGTAACGTACTTCACACACCGAAAAAACGAAAAAGAAATAAACCTGTGACAGGCATCGATGAATTCGATAGTCATGCTATTAGAAACCATATATACGGGTATTTTACAAGAGGCGAATTTCCAACATTGGCAAAGTTATGTGCAACTTTAAAAGATGCCGGGCTGTATAAGGGAAGCATAGAGTCGTTGAGAACGGTAATAACAGGAATTGGCTTCAGATACAAAAAAGTTGACAAACGAAAAATTGTTATGGAGCGACATGACATAATTATGCAGCGACTAACATTCCTGCGCGAAGTTAAACAAATTATAAACTGGGATAATGTAATATTTTTGGACGAAACTTGGCTAAATTCCAACCATTCTGTGCCGAAAACATGGACTGATGATTCTGAAGCTTCGTGCTCGAAGGTGCCGATAGGAAAAGGTGGACGCCTCATAATATGCCATGCTGGGTCAGCGTCTACAGGCTTCGTGGAAAACTCTTTATTAGCTTTCCAATCCAAAAGCACTAAAGAGTATCATGAAGAAATGGACGCAGTAAGGTTCCGAGAGTGGTTCTTAAATTTATTACAGAATATCCCTCCTAACAGCACAATTATAATGGATAATGCCCCATACCACTCTGTGCAAATTGATAAAGCACCTACGTCAGCCAATAAGAAAGCAGATTTGGTGGCATGGCTGCAAAGAAAAGGAGTGGATGCCGACATGTCACTATTAAAAGCTGAATTATTACAGTTAGTGAAATTGCATAAACCACCAAAACCGACATATGTAATTGACCAATTGGCCGAAGAGCACGGGCACAAAGTCATACGACTTCCTCCGTACCATTGCCAATATAATGCCATTGAACTGATTTGGGCCCAAGTTAAAGGTAATATTTTATAATATTATAATAATAACACGAGTACTTCTAACATTTATAATTTAAACAATGGTTTTCGTCTGCTATCAAATAGTTACATTATTGTTTTACAGGTTATGCAGCAAGACACAACACAAAACCACCCTTCAGTGTCAAGAAAATGGAAGGTTTATTAAAGGAAGCATGTGCCCAAGTTACACAGGAAGATTGGAGTAAAGTAGTACAAAAAACAAAGAAAATAATAATGGACGACTTCGAAAGAGACGTACACTTTGATAATGTAATGGACAATCAACTGGTCATTAATTTAAATGACGATGATGACGAAGACGACGATACTAGTACTAGTAGTGAATAAAAAAATATCCTAAACATTTCTTTTATTTAATTATAACAATTGATTTCTTAAAATTCGGATATTATAGTAATCGATCTCTTAAAGTTCGGATATTATAGTAATCGATTTTTTCATCCCATCCCTATCATTCAATTGTCAGAACTGTCAAACGGTACTTCTTAGATTTGACGGACTGTAGTTACACTATTTATAACTCAAGAACGGCTGTACCGATTTAGCGGAAAATTGGTGGGGGATGTAGCTTAGAACCAGGATATGGATATAGGATACTTTTTATCCCGTCCGGAACGGGATCAGAAATCTTTGCGGGCAGAGCCGCGGGCAACAGCTAGTTATATTTATACATGTATGGTTAGATATTATTATGTGCATGTATATTTTATTTATATATTTGTGTATATATGTATTACTGTATATTTTACCTAGTTACCTCTCATAATGCACCTACCTTGTTATTCTCTGCACCACCTATAGGGTTGACTGGTAGAGAAGAGGGCCAGATCGTGAGAGATGGCCCTGGGTCGGCCGGGATGCGAGGTATATGCCTGTCAACCTCACCTTCGGCAACCAAAGCGTTAGTCGGTTCGAGTCCGACATAACCTCTCTCACCGGCTCCGGTGGGGAGGTATCCGTGGGGACTTTGCGAGCGTAAAAAAAAAGAGTTGACTGGTAGAGAATGCCTCTGACATTAAGGCCGCCTGTGTGCATGTAGTTTAAATAAATAAATATTATTTAGTAGGTTTTAAGATCATTTTGTGTACTTTGCTATTTAAGATCGATCTGATGCTGTCTGTACCTACATTTTTATGAAAGCCGTAATAAAAATCGCACTTCTGATTACGACCCCACTTACTTTCTAAATGAAGCATTTATTGAACGAAGAAATTCGTTGTCTGGACGCTTTGGCGCCGTCCCGCCGTCGCGTCGTTTACGAGGCACAAATATATCCGAAATAGACACTACATTACGCCATAAGCATTAAGGAGAAACCAGAGAACAGATATACAGGAACCAAATTAAAGGTGTGTACTAAATATCGAAACAAACATAAAAGCATATGATGAGGCCGTCAAGCTGAGTGTCACCATTGTCACATGGTATGTGTAAGTAATGGTGACCCTCTTTTCTGAGACTTTGCCTTCATGTTACCATCAGTCAAGGCGAAGTCTAATTGACGTGTTCTATATATAAAAAAAATAAAAACATTCAGTCCACAGGAAGGGGGGAATCCGAAGGCAATAAGATCATTTTGATTACTTTGTTTGTCGAGGTCGATTTGACGCTGACTGTACAACTTTTTTTTTATACCACTTGGTTAGCAGACTAGCACACGGCCCACCTGATGGAAAGTGGTTACCGTGGCATATGGACGTATGCAACACCAGAAGAGTCACACTCGCGCTGCCAACCCTGTAAGCACAAGAGTTTCTGTGCCGTCAGTGTAAAAGACAAAATAGGACAAGTTTTTGGTCTGTCCACTGATAGTAAAAAAACTCTGCAGTGAGCTCTGACTACTGTGCATGGACATTACTAATAGCATGGTACATTCTAATAGCTACAGAATCTATAGAACCTGAAGATACTTATGATCAAAAGTTGTGACAGCCGACATCCCTGCTGACGTAGCCACGGGCATCAGCTACTTTTAAAGGTGAAACCGCACTAGGGCTACAAAGAAGCGGCGCGGCGCGGCGTGGCATGAGTCTACGTTGCAGTGCCGCTATTTTTTTTTAACAACTTAGGTGGTAGACAAGCACACGGCCCACCTGATGGAAAGTGGTTACCGTGACCAATGAACGTGTGTAACACCAGTGGAGTCACATCGGTGCTGCCGACCCTGTAAGAACAGAGATTTTATGTGCCCTCAGTGCAGAACACAAAATCAGGACAAGCCTTTCGTCTTCCCACTGACAGTATAAAAACTCTCCAGTGAGCTCTGGCTACCCTACTCACCACCTGGAACACA
Source organism: Eilema griseolum (assembly GCA_963662185.1). Taxonomy (NCBI): domain Eukaryota; kingdom Metazoa; phylum Arthropoda; class Insecta; order Lepidoptera; family Erebidae; genus Eilema; species Eilema griseolum. The sequence continues at coordinate 22,838,461 of OY759245.1, forward strand.
ACACGAGGTTATTATAGCCGTGGTATTCTGTAGAGTGAAGGTACTTCCCCAGTCGGACTGCTCAATTCGGATGGAAATACGTGTCCTATATGCTATAATGCGTTTTACTTAAAAAAAAGTATCAATAAAAACGTATTTGTTTTACTTTACCTTACAAGTCAAGCCCAACATTTCCAAAGCTGTGACAGCTTTCCTTCCTTGAATATTTCTTTTCTGTGTAAATTTTGATAATTAACAGCTCTTCAAATTAATGATGATAAACTTAAAAAAAAAAAAAAAAAATTCATTTACTGACAAAAAGTATGTTACAATGAATAACTTTGACCCCACACTAGGCAAAGCCTGTCCTGCGGGTGCCAAATACGCTTATCGTTAACGAGAAATGTTGTTGCTCGAGCGACATCATAGTTTTGGGTTTAACACAAAGATATATCTACCATTCTGTCCACAATTTTTACCTACAATATAAATACACTATACAATATAAATACAATATAAACAAAGAGGATTGTGAGGAATATATGAGGAATATACAATCCTTACACAGATGATGAAACCACTTAACTACCTCAATCTCTCCTCCCAACAATCACCAGTGACCACAACATTTATGACACATGACCGACTAAATTTTCGGTAAGATCGTACGATAGGGAACTGAGCCATTTTGTGACTTTCAACCTTGCCTCTTTTACTGAACATAGTTTTATGTCGCAGGCGATATTTGTCTGATTATAAATATGGATATCTTTAAATGGACTAAAGCGTCTGGCAAAGCTAGTGTTGACCTGGGGCAGTGGTAATTTGTACACTCGTCGCTTAACTAAATCTTTAAAATCCTCTGAGTTTATTGTTTTTTTATGGATGTTTAGAACTATCTTAAGGATATACAAACTGACGCACACTTAATAATTTACTTTCTCTGTACAAGGTCTCTGTAGGATATCGGAAGGGTTTCCTAAACATTGTTTTAATAACTGCCCTCTGAGCTCTTTCAATTTGAATCATTGCCGTTTTCTGTGCACTTCCCCAGCACGTTATGCAATATGTTATCAGTGATTGACACAAGGCATAAAACACAACTTTTAAAGTGTCTGGTGACGCCGATGCACGCAGTAATTTTAGTATACTTTTTAGTATTTTTTCGGACTTTGTTGCATAGGCTTTTTATGTGTGCTTGAAAGCTAAGATGTTCATCAATGACCACACCAAGATACCTGATAGTGTCGGTTTTCGATAACTCTTCGCAGTCACTGGGTTGCGACTGGTCCGAGCATTCATGTATCTTAATACTTAGTGTTGTATTTGGAGCTGATGCCCGGGTTTTATGGAAACATATGTATTTGGTTTTTTTAGCATTTAGGGTAAGCAGATTGTGTTGGAGCCATTTATCTATCTGCTTCATTCCGTTCTCTGCGTTTAGATACGCCTCCTGCCAAGTTAGGCCTTGATAAATGATGGCAGTGTCGTCCGCATAGCATATGACGTCGGCGTCAACACTATCGTGCATATCATTGATATACATTATAAATAAAGTTGGTCCCAAGATGCTTCCCTGTGGCACGCCATAATATGTAGGTTGTAGCTCACTTCTATGACTATCAACGCTTACACACTGCTTTCTACTGGTTAAATAACTTTTAAACCACATAAGAGCAACACCCCTTATCCCGAAATGGTTTTCTAGCTTTCTCGTTAATATCGGGATTGATACCGTATCGAACGCCTTTGCTAGGTCTAAGAAAGCGCCAACGCAAGCTTTTTTACAGTCGAGATGAGCTGATACGGTTGATGTTAGAAGCGTGACTGCTTCTTCGGTTGACTTACCTTTTCTGAAACCAAATTGTCTTGCTGAAATAAGATTGTTGGCTTCTATGTATTTGACAAGTCTGTTGTTAACAATCTTCTCTAAAAGTTTTGAAAACGCAGTTAGGAGTGAAATTGGTCGATAATTTTCCACAGAGTTCTTAGGTCCATCCTTGTGTATAGGTGATATTGTTGCAATTTTCCATGAATCTGGAAATGAACCCACTTCCAGGCTGGCGTTAAATATTGTTACTAGAGGATTTACAATGACATCCTTAATATCCCTTAAAAGGACATTGGTGATTCCATCAATACCTGGAGACTTATCTTTTTGTAGGGACATTATGAGCGAATCAATCTCACATGCATCAGTAGGTATCAAAAAGAGGGAGTTTAAAATTTGCTTACGGTTTATTTTTGCAGCAAGTGTTTCTTGATTTAACTGCAGTTTGTTGAGAGTGTTATTAGCTAAGTTTTCACCTACAGTTGAGAAATAGTGGTTGCATATGTTCAAAGATTGTTTCGGACTGGAACTATCCTGTAGTGTAAGAAGTTCTTTTGACTGCTTCCCTTTCCTTGTCATGTGGCATATAGTCTTAATTGCTCTCCACATCTTTTTTGGGTTTTTTGCACTGCTAGTAAGTGAACCATTTTCATGTTCTGTTCATTCTAAAGTAGGAGTTTCCCTACATCAAATTTCATATATAATTTAATATATATAATATTCTACAACATTCTGCACAACGCTATCTAGACATGATAATCTACAATGCGGATAAACATTTTCATAAATACATATTATTATACATAGAAACACCCAGACCAATGCAATTAAACATATTCGTGCACACAAATATTTGCACTGAGCGGGAATCGAACCCGCACCTCCTGCGTAACAGTCGCATTCACTGCCGCCACGCCACAGGGGCAATCAAAATGCTTTATGTATTTGAGAAAAGAACTCGCCATCATCGGTATTCATTGCCTTATTAAATTAATGTAAGTACGTCTTACCTATATTTAAAATCTTCTCAATTAGAAATAAATAAGCAATAAGTTTCTTACAAAGAAAAATAATTAAAAAATTATCCACAATAAAAAATAACGAGGAACTAACTCATTACCCTTCCATAAGACAATAAAACGCTCTATTTTGCGCCGCCGCAACGCAAACTGCCGATTTTAGCGTTGCGGCGTCCCAATGCAATTTGTGTTTTGGCTCTTTTTTTTTTTACGTGCGCAAAATCCCCATGGATACCTCCCCACCGGAGCTGGTGGGAGAGGTTATATCGGACTCGAACCGACTAAAACGCACGCCGCCTGTGGGTCGTTTTGGTTGCCGAAGGTGAGGTTGACAGGCATATCCCTCGCACCCCGGCCGACCCAGGGCCATTTCTCACGATCTGGCCCTCTCCTCGGGTGTGTGGGGAACTACAGAGTCCTCAACTCGTTCCCGGAAAACGAGGAGGCGCGCCAGGCGCGCCGCTGTGTTTTGGCTCTAAGAAACAGGGGTAAGAATATTTTTCTTGACGCACCGCTTCGCAGACGCACCGCGCCGTTCCGCTGCAGTGTCGCAGTAGTGCGGTTACACCTTAATAAGTATAAGAAAATTCAATTTATACGGTACTTAGTTATAATAACTATAATGTACATTATAGATTAGATAATATACATTTTAGTTACGGCATTTTTCGCTATTTATTTTATACACGTATTTACCACGGTAATAACTACAAATAGCTATAAAATTGCAATAAAATATTTAAACAATAGTGTTATTTCATGGTGTTTAGAGAAGTATTCATGATGCCCACAGATATCCGTGATGATTTGCTTGCTCTGGTTCAGCCGGGGTGCGACGGATATGCCGCCAGTAATTTCACTCCCGGGAACCTAAGACTGTCAGACGGTGTACGTTTTAGTCGGTTCAAGTCCGATATAACCTCTCCCACCGGTTCCGGCGGGGGGTATCCCTGGGTGGGGATTTTTCTCACAATAAGAAAATTTCAGATGTCAGCTTACCAGCGTTCCTGTCTTCAGTCCACAGTACGGAAGAATTAACTAGGAAAATCCTTGCACCTACACTAGTTAATTCTGAAGTATTGTGTAAGACTGATGCAGTGAACGCTTGAAAAATTGCATGTCCAAACACCGATCTCCCAAGGAACCTTTTCTCACAGAGTCAGTGGGACGGGCCGCTCTGCAGCTTAGTTGGAAAAAAATTACTAAATACATGTTCCAATGCTGCTGAGCGTGCCCGTTTACTGGCGGTTAGAGTGTGGGAATCGGGTCTTTGGCTACAAGCTCTTCCGTCGTCTAACGTAGGGACTATGTTAGATGACACTACCTTCCGCATCGCAACTTGCCTCCGTTTAGGTGCGCCGTGTGTTTCTCCGCATCAATGCCGTTGTGGAGAAGCCGTTGACAGACTCGGACGCCATGGCTTGACGTGCTGCAGGAGCGCTGGGCGAATTCCACGGCACGCCAGCCTCAACGACATAATCCGCCGTGCTCTTGTCACCGCCGGTGTACCAGCTATACTTGAACCAAACGGTTTGGCGCGTGACGATGGCCAGATACCGGATGGCATGTCGTTAATGCCATGGAAGATGGGTAGGACTCTGGTGTGGGACGCCACATGCGTTGATACCATGGCTCCTACCCATATAACTAGCACGGCTGGCTGTGCTGGTGCTGCTGCTGCTTCTGCAGAGGCTCTCAAGCGGCGCAAATACTCCAATCTCATCGGAGATTATGAATTTGTGCCGTTTGGAGTCGAGACTTTGGGGTCATAAGGTCCGAGCGCTCGCAACCTCTTCCGTGAGATTGCGAAGCGTATGGGTCGACGCTTCTCACCAACAACCAAGAAATTACAATATTTCGACATTCATTAGTAGAAGGCTGGCCTCTTTTTAGGTCAGAGAATAAGCATTGCCGTACAACGTGGCAATGCTGCCAGTCTTCTGGGAACGCTACCACAAGAGGCATGCGATGCGGAGGAATTCCATGACGCATTTTAATTATTCTTAGCTATAAGTTGTATAATAGTTATTTTAGTTTTATTGTATTTAATATTTATATATTATTTCTTGACATAATTGTAAAATTAATAAGATAAAAAATAAGATTATATTTTTATTATTAGTTAAACAATTTATGTTTAATTAATAATAAAAATTTAATCTTATTAATTTTATAGTTGGTATAAATTTTCTATGGTACATAAAATGGTACAAATTTCTGAAATAAGCATTATATTATTATTATTATTATATTATAAATTATATTACGGGTTTAGCTGCCTATCACACTAGTAGAAGCAGGCCGCGGAGGTGGTGCGCGATGCGCGCCTTCCCATACCCGGGGAAGAGATTGGGACTCCGTAGTCCCCATACCCGAAGAGGGCCGTCTCATAAAAGACGGTCCTGGGCCGACATAACCTCAGACTAACGAAACAGGTGTATGAGGCGAGCGTGGATGGTACTGCCGGAAGGGGCAGAACTAGGCACACATACCTGGACCAAATCGGGGAAGCTTTAGAAAAGGGGCAGGTCAGGAGTACCCTAAACCGACGAGCATGCGTGAAGAATGTAATGAGAGAGAATGAAGCGAGACTATATAGTATGTCAGGATCGTTGCAAAAGGAGATCCGTGATCTCTGCTACCCCTATGGGAGACAGGCGTGATTTTATGTGTGTATGTATGTATGTAAAACCTACCCCACCGGCCCCAATGGTGGGGGTATTCGTAGGGGCTTTGCGCAGATCTATACTAATATATTATATAATATTATAAAGAGGAAAGATTTGTATTTTTGTATGTAACGAATAAACTCAAAAAGTACTGTACCGATTTTAATAATTCTTTTTTCATTAGAAAGCTACATTCTTCGTGATTAGCATAGGCTACTTTTTATCCCGATATTCCCATGGGATCAGGAATTAAGCGGGTGAAACCGCGGCGCGGTGCTAGTTAAAAATAAAGGTATAGACTATATTAAAATATCTGCACCGATGAATTCAAAGTAAACATTAGTGATTAGTTTGATAATTTTCACAAGTCTTCATTTTACGTCACAGTTCAAACATTATTGTGTTTGTACATCGAAACGGCAGTGTTGCTGTGTGTCTACGCCATTATCATATCACAGATCAAACACTATTTTATAATCTTCTGTATAATATAATAAAAAAGGTATAACACATTTTTACAGTAAAATATAAAATTTGTTGTAAAAAATTGTTTTGAACACACACACACACACACACAAACACACACAAACATACACACACACACACACACACACACACACAGATCATATAATAAAAAATGTATAACACATTTTTACATTAAAATATAAAATTTCTTGTAAAAAATTAGTAATGAAAATAAAAGTTCTTTAAAAAAAATATTAATCTAAACAAACCCGGCGTGCATGTTTGAAAACCATTATGAAAATGGGAAAAGCGAAAGATAGTACATCTTTGCCAGAATCGTAATGGAAAAATGATATGTGATCTCTTTCTCTGCCTACCCCATTGGGAAAGAGGTGTGACCGCATGTGTATGGTACAGTCTTTCTAAAAGAGTATACCACTTTCCATTCCACTATGTATAGCTCATTACAAATAGAGCTTCGAAGTTATAAATGTTGCCAATGAAATATTTTACCTACCACATAATATATAACTACCACAAAATGAAACTGCTAAAATAAAAATATTATTAATTTCTACGTATTTTAAAAGTGACTACTTTAATGTACAAGTGGGTACTCGTCATTATTTCCGAACGAGGTTCTGACGTACTACATCATTCTAATGGCTACAGAATCTGTAGATCAACATCTAGAGTGTTACGATAAGCATGCTATAAGATTTTCTATTAGGTACCAATCATCGTTTAGGGCCATAGAGTACCAATACATTGTCGTCTGTTGAGTACGTTTCAAGACTGTACAACTTCTACTGACTGTACAACTACTTTCTTTATATTGACCGATAGCCCACTCACATCGTATAATAATTAAAGGGAATAAGAATATAATATTATTGTAGTACACTAAAAATATAACTTAAGTACTTCTACTGGTGGTAGAGATTTGACGGCACAAATTTGTCACAAATTTCGACCGGGTTGGTACCACCGTGCAATATTGCGAAAAACCCTTCATAGTAATTCAATTTCGGTTGGATTGCGTTCAGGGATCAGCAAATGCATAGCCGGGTAGGGGTGATGGTGGTCGCAGCACTAGTGGGACCAGTGGGTCTTGGCGTAGTCTAGTGAGGATGGTGCGGGGCGACGCGCCGGTCAGGGAGACCCGTAGAAACGGTGGTGCCGCTGGCCGCCCGCGGTATAGTACAGAGGCCCAACTGGGACTAACCACCCTGGAAGGCTGCCTCACCAGACCGCGCATAATCCCGGTATGGCTCGTCGTGCCGGTTGGTGACCGGAAGTGGGGGCCAGGCGACCATATTCGGGGGGGTACGGGGGCCCTTCCGTACGGCGTGTCGGCTCACGCCATGCCTCATAATCATAGACAAAACCAATATCCCGCACTTTGTCACGCGGTGCTGCGACGACAATCACCTCTTTTTTTCACGCCCTTTTCTCCTTTTCATCATGGCAGCGCATTTAAGAGTATTGGGCAACACAGCGGCTCTACAGACTCCCACAAGCTCGCTATTTGAGGTGGAGTCCACTAACATCTGTGGACTCCATGCGAACCTCAACGCCGTCCACCAACACCTTGAGACGGCGAAACCAGATATGCTCTTTCTCACGGAGACACAAATAGGCCGCCCTGATGACACGACCTACTTGCTTTACCCCGGCTATGTTATCGAGGAAAATTTCCGTGCAAAAGCCGGGGTGTGCGTGTTTGTTAGGGCGGATGTTTGTTGTCGCCGTTTGCGCTGCCTTGAGGACCCATCCTTTTCAACCCTATGGGTACACGTAGACCATGGCTCTACGAGTCAGATCTATGTGTGCCTCTACCGTTCCCACACAGGAGATGCTGAGACAACTCGACTCTTTGAATATCTGAGTCAGGCGGCAGATGATGCGCAGGAACGGTTTCCGAACGCCGAAGTGGTATTTTTGGGGGACTTTAACGCCCACCACGAAACCTGGTTGGGCTCCTCCAAAACAGACCATGCGGGAAGAGCCGCCCATGCATTTGCTCTGGCGCATGGCCTGACCCAATTGGTACACGAGGTCACTAGAATACCAAGAAGGTCGGGCCTAGCACCCTCTCTGCTAGACCTTCTGCTGACGAGTCACCCAGACCGAGTGTTTCGGTACAAGCCGCTTTAGGCAATTCCGACCACTGTCTGGTCTGCTCCAAGGTGCCAATTATAGCGCCTTCACGACCCGTGCAGGGTAAGCGGCGTCTCTGGCACTACTCGTCAGCAGATTGGGATGGGCTGCGCAACTATTTTGCGTCCATCCCGTGGGTTGAACGCTGCTTTGAAGGTAAGAAACCCTCGGATTGTGCTACTGCTGTTGCCGGTGAGATCGGTCTGTGTATGGAATATTATATTCCGTACACTGATGTCACCGGTGCCCGAGGAGTGCGCCCTTGGTTCGGGCGCGAGTGTGCGGGGGCTGTTGATCAAAAGCAGTCCGCGTATCGCGCTTGGGTAAGGGCGCGTGCCACGCACGATCCCAATGTGAGCCACTTCAAGGCGGCGTACAACAGAGCCACAAAGGTCTGCAAGAGGGCTTACGTCAAAGCGGATGCCCTGCGCATTGCGCGGCTTGGTCAAGAGCTAGTGGCACATCCCACGGGCAGCCGTGGATACTGGCGACTGGCCAAAGCCGTGCAGGCCAACTTCTGTCAGCCTTCGCTGCCACCGCTGCGCTACCCTGATGGATCCCTGGCCCATGGACCGCAAGAGAAAGCCAATATGCTAGTAAATCTCTTTGCGGCCAATTCCCGAGTCGATGATTGCGGTATACAGCCGCCGACACTACCCAATGGTGACCACGTAATGCCTGAAATACGTATCAGGCAATGCGATGTTCGTGCGGTGCTTCAATCACTCGATGTCCGGAAAGCCAGTGGCCCGGATGGTATTCCAGCGGTGGTCTTACAAAAATGTGCAGCGGAGTTGTCTCCGATGCTTACGCGGCTGTACCGACTGTCCTACAGCTCGGGTACAGTGCCTTCGGCTTGGAAAGAGGCGAATGTACAGCCGATCCCCAAGAAGGGGGATCGCTCAGAGCCAGCCAACTATCGACCCATAGCCGTCACCTCAGTGCTGTGCAAGGTCTTCGAGCACATCATTAACAAACAGCTCATGCGTCACCTAGAGGATCACTCCTTAATTAATGACCGGCAATATGGCTTCAGGCCGAAACGGTCAACGGGTGATCTTCTAGCATACGTTACCCATCTTTGGGGTGAGGCTATGGACAAGCACGGCGAGTCACTGGCAATTAGTCTTGATATCGCCAAAGCTTTCGATAGAGTCTGGCACAAATCGCTTCTCTCCAAGCTACCAGCCTTTGGTCTGCCTCCTAGACTGTGCAACTGGATTGCTAGTTTCCTGCAGGAGCGCCGTATCCGCGTCCTCTGTGATGGACGGGCTTCGGAGTTCTTGCAAATAAATGCTGGCGTACCGCAGGGGTCTGTATTATCTCCCACTCTCTTTCTTCTGCATATCAACGACATGCTGTCCACCGGCAGCATACATTGCTATGCAGACGATAGCACCGTACACGGGAGTTATCACGGACAACCTGCGACCAAACAGTCTGATATCGTGGAAAAAAGACAGCTTCTTGTCACTGAACTGGACCGGATCTTGAATCACATTTCTCAATGGGGCTCCGAGAACATGGTCGAGTTCAATGCCAAGAAGACGCAGGCTTGTGCGTTCACAGCAAAGGTATCTTCTTTCCTTCCCCTTCCCACTCTTCAGAGCACGCCACTTCCACTGCAGGACAATCTCTATATCCTAGGCATGGATATTCGCTGCAAACTGAATAACAGAAATTACATCGAGAGCATCATCAAAACAGCCTCGCGGAAACTCGGACTCCTAAACAAAGTGAGACGTTTTTTCACGCCGGAGCAGCGGTGTCTTCTCTATAAGACACAAATTCGCTCCTGCGTGGAATACTGCTCGCATCTCTGGGATGGCTCCGCGAAATACCTACTAGATGCTCTCGACAGGTTGCAGCGACGCGCGGTCCGAATTATTGGGAACCCTGAGGTCACGAACACCCTCGAGCCTTTGCAGATGCGTAGAGATATTGCTTCCTTGGCTGTATTTTACCGTCTCTACCACGGTGAGTGTTCTGACGAGCTCTTCCAACTAATCCCACCATCTCCTTTCCTACATAGGACAACACGTGCAGGCCTTAGATGTCACCCTCACACTGTGCAGAATATACGAGCAAGAACCAAGCGGTTCGGAGACTCTTTTCTTTGCCGCACCACCAAGACCTGGAATTCATTACCAGCATACGTGTTTCCTTCTTCCTACAGTCCCGGGGCCTTTAAGCGGGGCGTGAAAAAGCATCTGATGAGGCCGCCAAGCTGAGTGCCACCATTGTAGCACTTAGTGTCTATAATGGTGACCCTCTTTCCTGAGACTTTGCCTTTAGCTTACCATCAGGCGAGGTGAGGTCTAGTTGGCGTGTCGTATATAAAAAAAAAAAAAAAAAAGTAAAACAATTAAGTAAGAATATAAATAAAGAATAAGAACTCTTCCTCTCTCCAAATACTATGCTGTGCCCGACAGGGTCCATAATTGTAACCTTTTTCTTAGTGAACGATAAAATATAAAAAAAATAACAACAAAATAAAAAAAATACGTTATGTCACATTATGGAACGCAATAAATAAATAAATAAATAAACTTACAAACTAAGTATTTCATAAAAGAAATGCCTACTTAGCAACAGTTTACCTACCCAACTCGGAAATAGTGTGTTACAGCAATACATTATAATTGGCTTTGTTATGACTACATAAATTAGAAGAAGAAAAAATGTAGACATAGGAAAACAGTGAATATGTAGATAACTACATGTGCAATAAATTACAAAGTCAACCTACATCACACTGATATCGATAGCGACCTCATGTTTGATCTCCTAATCACGAGAGAAGAGCTCACGGCAAAATTGAGTCTGTCAATCAGCTGGTTTTCATCCTACGATCTTCTACCCATCAGTTGTCGGGTGACTTGGCTCTAAAATACCCCAAACACCCGACATAAGTCAAATCAACGGTACAACCTGTGACTTCTTTCTCACACCTACACCTCTAAATTACCCTAAATTTAGGGTAAAATGCTTCAGTATGGAAACATTAATTTCTCTTCAATCTAAAACTACAACATGATTATATTTATCAAGTTCAGATGCACTCACGCGGTGGCGCGAGTCGAACGCGTCGCGACCGCTATGTGTAGAGTTTAATACTACAATATTTTACAAACAAAATTTGGTGAATAAAGTGAACTGTCAGTTAATGTGTGATGTAGATCGGATTACTTGAGTGATATTAAACGTCTACTTATTTGTAAACTGTAAGTTTAATTTTTATAACATTTTTGGTAAAGAATAAAAATACACAGGATTTATGTTATAGACCTTGGGCATTTTTTTTTCTTTTTTTAAATCAATCTTGGATTTTTAAATGTGACATGTTGGAGTTGACATAAAATATGAGTTAAACATATTTATTTAGTTAGTAAATATAAAAGTATAAATTAAGTATACATAATACAATTTTGGCGCGAGGATTGTTTTTTAATGCTTGGTGAATTTGAGCTCGTGTCACCGGCGCGCCGTAGCACTCGTGATAACCTCAAAACACACCCAAGAAACTCGTACTGCGTGCATAGTGCACATTTTGTGTACATTTTAGGTCTAAGCTATATGTCCCTAGGTATACCTAAGCATAATGTTATAGAACAAGGTTAATATGAGTTTGGCTCACACCTTACTTCTAAATTAATGTTACACTACTGCGATACTAACTTTTATTAAATACTAAAATAAAGTTCCAAATATAATAATCATGACTATTGAATATATAAAAACATATAGGGAGGAAGTTTACAATCCTGTATACAATTAATAGTATTTATGTTGTGTGTCCAAATTTTTTTTTTTTAAGATAATTTTGAGAATTTTACCGCGTGGTAGAGTAGAGTTTGGGCCATCCTATCTCTTCCTATATGGTGACGTACAAGGCGATTATGAGATAGGACAGTTTAACATCGAACAGATATATACAGCCCCGACTCAGCCTCCGATGCATGGCTCGATTCAACAATAGTTCTTCACCCTCTATTACGTGAGACCGAATATAATTACTTATTGGTGAAATGTGGGTGTTAAATTCACCTCTGCCTAACCCTGCGGGGATAAAGGAGTGGTTATATGTATGTAAATATGTATGTTGAGGATTAAATTTAACATAGTCACATAATAAATAATAACAGTCCTAGCATAGTTGAAATTTTTTACTGTTCCTATACATATAGAGTGCAAAATTAGGTGTGCCCAGAGCTTATAGCCAGTTAGACGGTTATTTTGTCAATTTTAAAGATATTACTGAATATTTAATGTACAACTAGAACTTGCAGGTCTTTTTCTTCTTATTTCATGGGAAAATAGTGAAATAGTGAATCATTGAGATTCACTTTTTCACTATTTTCCCCTCAAATTCGATTCTCAGGTAAAAAAAACTAAAAGGTTAAAGCCCCAAATTGACAACTCTTACTAGAATTTGATGAAGAGGGCCTCACCGGCATTTTTTTATACCACTCAGGTGGCAGACAAGCACATGGCAACCTGATGGAAAGTGGTTACCGTGGCATATGGACGTGTGTAACACTAGAGGAGTCACACTCGTGCTGCCGACACTGTACGCACAGAGCTGTGCCGTCAGTGTAGTCTTCCCACTGACAGCACAAACTCTCCAGTGAGCTCTGGGTACCCTACTCACTGCTGGGAACACAACACGGAGTTATTATGGCTGCGGTATTCTGTAGGGCGGAGGTACTTCCCTAGTCGGACTGCTCAATTGAACGGAAATACCGCCGTGTCCTAACTCATAAAAAAATATTAAATTAAGAATTAAAAATGTAAAAGCATTGATATAGTAAAAGGAAGAATCTTCTTCTTTCTGTTATCTACTAGGTATGCTATTAGGTACCTACTAGGTACCTACATCCCAGGCCTGGGGTGACGGGTGGAGCCGCCTGTCACCCTGGCGCCTCCCCATTTCCGGGGACAAGTTGGGGACTCTGTGGTCCCCACACCTGAGGAGAGGGCCAGATCGAGAGAAATGGCCCTGGGTCATCCGGGGTGTGAGGCATATATTATGCCTGTTAACCTCACCTTCGGCAACCAAAAAGTCGTGCGTTTTAGTCGGTTCGAGTCCGACATAACCTCTCCTACCGGCTCCGGTAGGGGGGTATCTGTGGGGATGTTTCGCACGTAAAAAAAAGGGTACCTACATCCAGATATAAAACGATACTGTTCGAGGGAGCACAGCTGTACAACAAATTGCCTAATGACATCAAGGATACGGACAGCATAAAAATCTTCAAACTAAAACTAAAAGAATATGTGCAAAAAGTGTAATGAACTTAGAACTGCATTACGTTTATAAATACTTACCTAATGAACGACCCTAGAGGCGACAATGTATTACTTATGTTATCTTATATAACATTTATTTGTACTTATCTCATTTTAAGTGAACTGTATGTTTTTTATGAGAAATAAACATCTTTAAATCGAGATATTCCGTATAAGGTAGGTACATATAATAATTAAAATTAGTTATTATAAAAAGTCACGCTACAGTAGGTCATATGAGTCCGCGTGGAGTTCACCGTGCGATAAGGTCACAGATATTTAAGAGTAGACATTTAGTATTCATACAACATACAAACAAATAATCACGCTTATATCCCTGGAGGGTTAGGCAGAGGTGAATTAACATCCACATTTCACCAATAGTTGTGTTCGGTCCCACGTAATATATGGTGACCTTGTTGCCGTTTTCCGGACACTATTGTTGACTCAAGCTATGCATCTGAGGCTGAGTCTGGGCTGTATAATATATCTCTCTGATGTTAAACAGCCCTATCCCTTAGTTGAATTGTACGAAACCGCATGGGAAGAGATAGGGTGGCCCTAATTCTACTCTGCCGGAAGCCACGTGGCAATATTAGTATTCAGTGTATTTATTATGAAGGAAATAAAACGCTGTATCAATCCGTCTGGCCAGCGTTGGAAACAGTGGGCCAAAGCCTCCCAACATTGGGAGAGGCCTATGTCCAGCAATGGACTATGATAGGCTAATTTATTGATTGATTGTAATTATTCAGAAATTATTTTTACATCGTATTTTGAACGTTTCCTTACAAATTAATAATCATAGCAGGAGTCCTTAAAAGGCCACTTTATTGGAATCGTATTAGGATAATATTTTGGAAGGGATGATCGTATTAGGATTATAATCTTGTCATATGGAATATGTCTGAAAAAAAAAGGTTCAAATTATGTTTGTGACACACAGGAACTAGAATATATTGGCGCGAATGGCATTAATACCTCTAGAATTAGATATTTCTGGTTAATTCAGATAAACTAAGATTGTATTATCTGTTGCAAAAGGTCGTTTAAGTCAAGAATGTCAAGATCTACCTACTTACTGTTTAACAATTGCAAATACTAAACTGAATTTTATTTTCACTTGACGATACATTATTAATAGTGAAACTGGCCATTCGCTGATAACACCTTATCATAATTATTGTGCCTACTTATTGAAATCAGTACCTACTTATTCACATTTATTGTTAGAACAGTTCTAAGGCCGGTTACTTTCCGGACACACTCCACGTAGAAAGTTTACCCATGTAATGGGTATATCACGATGTCCTAATTACGAAATATGCGATAAAGTAGAAGATATACAACTTATTATAAGGTAGTGTGAGCGGAACCGCCATATTAGAAGAAAGTGATTTGTATTAAATGCGTGTAATTTCTCTCTCTCTCTCTCTCTCTTCGTGTTAATTGGGTATTTTCCTGTAGGTACTTCAAAATAAAAGGATTTACTGAGTTTATTACATTACGAATGGTAAAACAGCGGTAAAAGTTGCGTGGATTTTTATTTTATTGTTCTTATTTATTTTTAATCGTCCAACATATAATAGTTAATGATTTTACGTATTAATATTATGACGTCACAATTATTTATTTTATACAAGTTTCATTTCTTCTTCTTCTTATTATTTTATTTAAATGGCGCCTTGCATCGGTTATATAGATAACGATGATTCTGCCAACCTCAAGGTGGAGAGTAGGTTTAATCGTTTATAGAGGTCTCCAGGTATTCATGGTATTAGTAGATTCACAGAGTATTAAAGCTGATCTTCTATCATCTCAATAACATACGAAATAATACCCAAGTTTCATTTATAGCTTACGGTTTTGACGTTTAGTAAAAAGTCACTAATTTGACTAGTCATTTGACAAAGATGGTTCTGGCGCGTTTTTCTCTCGGCGTATGGAAGTCAGCAACAGTCCCTCTCGAATTAGAAGGACCAACCAACCGAGTAGAAGGTGACATTCGATAGAGACAGGAATATCGATATGTCGGATAGGACAAGACTTAACAGTTTTAACCCTGATTAGACTGTCATTAGTAATGTATGCTTAATAAACTGGCGAAATGTGAGTGCTAGCACTCAGCACTAGCAGTAATAATAATAAATGTACAGGTACCGCGATAGTTTGTATCTATAGTTGCCGTATTCCGGGCAATATGGTTGACTCGAGCCATGCATCTGAGGCTGAGTCTGGGCTGTATATATCGTGTCTGATGTTAAACAGCCCTATCCCTTAGTCGCCTTGTACGACACCGCATAGGAAGAGATGGGGTGGCTCTAATTCTGCTCTGCCGGGAACCATTGGCGGCTTAATTTAGGACAACGAAATGTTAGACGAATAACTAAAGAACAATATGGCGAGACTGGCACAGGAGGAAATAAACTTCACACACCAAAAGAGAGAAAACGAACAAAACCAATCGTGTGAAAACGGCCATCACAGCGTGCCGCAACTATAAATCTATATGCATATACAAGATCATGCCAGCTGGTTTGGCTAGGGGTCAAAAACCCCACGAATATGGCGCGACCGACCGTGTCGCCCCATCTGGGATTACTGTGTTTTGATGTCTATCTAAAACTTTATTTAAAATTAACTAAAGTATTATTAGTTAGTCACTGTTTGAGGCCGACTAAATTTCTCAGAAAGGAACATTGATGCTGTAATCCATAACTCAACTGTTACCGTTTATTGAGAGGTTAGGGTTATTTCGGTCCTGAACTTCGTTGATAGTAGTACCAAGTACCAAGGCGTACTTGGTATCCATGTTTTGTGCACTATAGGTTGAAAGGAAGAGAGTTAGGGGAGGGAGGGAGATGGGAGAAAGACTTTTTGGCTAGGAGATGTCCATTAATCACGTGAGGCTTAACAGGGAAGGAGTGGGTTACGGAAAAAATCACGAAATATCACCAGAAGGGAGGTAGGTACACCTACCGTACAGTACAGTGAGAAAGATCGTGTATTTTTTCTATATTACGCGTGAAAAAAGTGAATTGTTCTATTCATTTTGAAATAACTGGTATCACGAAAATAGGTGTTTTTTTGGGGGTAGTCTGACCACATATTAGCATGGGAAAGGGGGGAGGGTTAAATTAATACACAGCCGTCTAGTTCATGGAAGAGGTAAAAACTTGAGTAGGTATATACGTACTTCTACCACAGTATATCTTACAAAAGTTCGTTAGACTTTCTATATTTAAAGACAACAACACACCATAAATGTATCTGACATCACATTATAGAGAATTGATTTTAAAAAAAACGCCTTGAGTACGCCCATGATTGCATGCTAATTATTCCAAGGGGTCAAAAACCTGACTCTATACATAAACCTACTCTAAATACCTACTGCATTTTATATTTAGAGGAGGACATGACGGTATTTTCGTCCAATTTAGCAGTCCGACTGGGGAAGCACCTCCAACCTACAGAATACCACGGCCATAATAACCTCGTGTTGTGTTCCCGGCGGTGAGTCGGTTAGCCAGAGCTCACTGGAGAGTTTTTGTGCTGTCAGTGGGAAGACCAAAAGCTTGTCTTGCTTTGTCTTTTACACTGACGGCGCAGAAACTGGGCTTACAGGGTTGGCAGCGCTAGTGCGACTCTCTTGGTTTTTCACACGTCCATAGGCCTCGGTAACCACTTTCCATCAGGTAATCCGTGAGCTTATCTGCCACCTAAGTAGTATAAAAATTGTTCAATCAAAATGCAAACGCAAAACTCTAATTCCGACCTTGTTTTATCCAGTAATCTACAATGAATTGAGACAAACTGAAACTTACGCCACCGAATCAACAAGTATTCAATGACAGTACTAGGTACATATGCCACACACAATATTTGATATTAAATAGATAAAACTAGCAGACAGACATGCGCAACGTTGAGCTATGAATAATCAAGTTCCAATGTCACCAAAATCGTTTCACGTAGGTACAATGAAGGTGACGTCACCTCATGGCGCCGGGACCGTTGAATGAGACGGGTGAGTCATCATTCACTTGGAATGAACGATCGATTATGTCAATATCTATAGGTACTTAGGTAGTTAGGTACAGTCAGCAATATTAGTAATTGAGCACTTTGCTAGTCAGAATCGATCTGATGCTGACTGTATACCATCATTGTCTGAGCATTTGCTCAACTTAGTTGAGGTCGACTGTACAGCTGTAACGCGGCTAAATATCTATATTTTTGGAAAGCGACTGTCATCTGACCTCCGCAATTGATAGGCGATAACAAAGTTCTGTAGTTGAACTAGTTGAATTTTTTTAGGCTCCAACTACGCTTAACACGTAACGATTGCTATAAGTATTCGCATGGCAGCTGGGACTAAAAGCATGACGTACTCTCCGAAGCACGAAAGCACCCAGTCCAATTAAAAACTTGTAGAAGACTAATCAAAACACGTTCGCATAGGATGTATAGCCAACAAGTTGTAAACAAGTACAAAACACGTTTGCGTTCACACTGAAGCCTGTGTCATATTGTAACTTGTCAAATACATGTTTTATACATAGGTGTAAACGAGGAGTAAGACATACATTGACAACTGTCATAAATGGTCATAAACGACAAAATACCGGGCTGAGCGGGAATCGAACCCGCGTCCCCATGCGTAGCAGACAAATCGAATGTACCGCTACGTTACTGAGGCTTAGGTACTACTATAGTGGTTATTATCTAGTACCCCTAGCACGTAAAACTATCGAAATCGTATTTTCCAACTAATCCCACCCTCCCCTTTCCTACACAGGACAACACGTGCAGGGCTTAGATGTCACCCTCACACTGTGCAGAATATACGAGCAAGAACCAAGCGGTTCCGAGACTCTTTTCTTTGCCGCACCACCGTGCGCGTGTGCGTGTGCGTGTGTGTGTGTATGTGTGTGTGTGTGTGTGTGTGTGTGCGTGCGTGCGTGCGTGCGTGCGTGCGTGCCTGCGTGCGTGCGTGCGTGCGTGCGCGTGTGTGTGTGTGTGTGTGAATTAATTACCAGCTCACGTGTTTCCTTCTTCCTACAGTCCCGGGGCCTTTAAGCGGGGCGTGAAAAAGCGTGTGATGAGGCCGCCAAGCTGAGTGCCCATTGTAACATTACTTAGTGTCTGTAATGGTGACCCTCTATCCTGAGACTTGCTTTTAGCTTACCATCATGCGAGGTGAAGTAAAGTTGGCGTGTCTTAGATAAAAAAAAATTGAGAGAATGGATCATTGTGATTGGCCGCCTGCCTACTGTGAACCTGTGTGCGTGTGCGTGTGCGTGTGCGTGTGCGTGTGCGTGTGCGTGTGCGTGCGCGTGTGCGTGTGCGTGTGCTTGTGTGTGTGTGTGTGTGTGTGTGTGTGTGTGTGTGTGTGTGCGTGCGTGCGTGCGTGCGTGCGTGCGTGTGTGTGTGTGTGTGTGTGTGTGTATGAAGCCGGCCAATCGCAATGTTTCGTTCTATCGACACGTTTACGTTACGATTACAACGGTTAATATGCTCGGGCCACTGTTGTCTGTCTGTAGTGTAAATATAAGAAAACTAGCAATTTATTTTTTTTAATATAGGACACGCCAACTTGACTTCACCTCGCCTAATGGTAAGCTACAGGCAAAGTCTCAGCAAAGAGGGTCACCATTACAGACACTAAGTAATGTTACAATGGTGGCACTCAGCTTGGCGGCCTCTTCAGATGCTTTTTCATGCTCCGCTTAAAGGCCCCGGGACTGTAAGAAGAAGGAAACACGTGTGCTGGTAATGAATTCCAGGTCTTGGTGGTGTGGCAAAGAAAAGAGTCTCGGAACCGCTTGGTTATTGCTCGTGCACAGTGTGAGGGTGACATCTAAGCCCTGCACGTGTTCTTAGTCCATGTACCAATCAAATAACCCGCCCCTGATCGCTCCCGGTGCAAAAGTGCCCATAACACTTGCTGCGTTGCCACGTTGGATGGCGATGGCCAGCCTTTTGACCAGGAACGACCCGGAACGAGTGTCACCGGTCGCCTCGATAAGAATTATACTGTATTATCTGTGGAGTAACTATTTTAAACAGTAAGATAGTTTATGTTGTTTTAATCTCATCAACTACTGGATAGATAAGAAACATTTATCAAGACACGAACACTGTCTTATATTTTTCTTCGAATAGGCCTTGATGCTGTTGTCGTAACATCTCTAATTTAAGCCGCGTGGTTCCCGGCAGAGTAGAATTTGGACCACCCCATCTCTTCCCATGCGGTGTCGTACAAGGCGATTAAGGGATAGGGCTGTTTAACATCAGACAGATATATACAGCCCAGATTCAGCCTCAGATGCATAGCTTTAGTCAATAATAGTGCCCGGAATTACCCCCTATTACGTGGGACCGAATTCAATGATTGGTGAAATGTGGGTGTTAATTCACCTCTGCGTAACCATACGGGAATAAAAGCGTGATTATATTTATGTATGTAAGATCTTTAATTTAAACTAAAATGCACTTCTTGTATGTGGGATCTCCAGTTCACTCTGGTCCCTTATTTTGAGTGACAAACCATTTCGTAACTACACGTGTTCGTAAAACCCTACACATTTAAGTTGGTCTTAGCTTTACGCCAGTTCTCTCTTCTATGTTAACCAATTATAATCCACCGTTTTCTCACGTTACGACTGCGTTTGAAACTTGATGTCGCTCGGAATAATGCTACTGTTCACTTAACGCACTTGTTAAAATTACTCCAGATTTTATATAATTTAAGTAACAGATATTGCCGCGTTGTTTCCGGCAGGGTAGAATTAGGGCCACCCCATCTCATCCCATGCGGTGTCGTACAAGGCGACTAAGGGATAGGGCTGTTTAACGTCAGACAGATATATACAGCCCAGACTCAGCCATCAGCATGACTCGAGTCAACAATAGTGCCCGGAATACGGCAATAGGCTCACCCCCTATTACATAGGACCGAATACAATCATTGGTGAAATGTGTGTGTTAATTCACCTCTGCCTGACCCTCCAAGGATAAAGACGTGATTTTATGTATGTATGTATGTGGTTAAATTGCTCATGTTAGCAATGGGTCCGAACCCGGCACCTCTCGATCGTAAGAGTGTGTCAATTTATCGATTTTAGAGATACACGTCTGTAAGCCACGGTCAACGCTTACCATCAGGCCCTCGATTCTACTAAAGCAAAACCACTGTCATACCACAGACACTACAAGAAATGGCATTAAATTTTAGACTTTAAAAGAGTTTCTTTTTTTTTATACCACTTAGGTGGCAGACAAGCACACGGCCCATCTGATGGAAAGTGGTTACCGTGGCATATGGTCGTTTGTAACACCAGAGGAGTCACAGTCGCGCTGCCAACCCTGTAAATACAGAGTTTCTGTGCCGTCAGTAGAAGACAAAGCAGGACAAGCCTTTAGTCTTCCACTGACAGCACAAATTCTCCAGTGAGCTCTGGCTACCCTACTCACCGCTGGGAACACAACGCGAAGTCATTATAGCCGCGGTGATCTGTAGGGCGGAGGTACTTCCCCAGTCGGACTGCTCAATTGGGCGGAAATACCGCCGTGTCCTACTTCCTTTCACAATTTCACAGTTTCCTTCACTTTATTATTCACTGTGCAAAAAGCCTTTCATTATGATTTATTTAACAATATTAATATTTACATAATGTACACGGAAGTTATCTAAATTAAAGTATTAAAAAAAAGAAAAAACTGAATATAACTAAACAATCCTACAGGTTTAGGCGTCAAAGAATTCCTCCCCATCGACGTCAACCGGGAGGGTGGCCAGAAGGCTGGCGGCATTGCCACGTTGAATGGCAATACCTTCTTTGCGCAAGGAATAATTATTTTAAGTTTCGACTTTAATGTCTTTGCTTGTGGTATGACAGTGGTTTTGCTTTATCAGAATCGATGCCTAGGCCGTATGCTTGTCCTATCCAAGTGGTATAAAAAAGATATTTTAAGACGTACAACAGAATAGGTACATTTGACTATTATGTTAACCGTTCAACAAACTTCAACAGTCTGACCTTCGGATATGATTAACATGCTACATGAGAAATTTCCGAACGTAGGTACTTATCTCGGCATCAGTGAATAATGTAGGTACTGCCAGCGCTGTAATGCGCTTAACATATCTATTTTTTCGTGCTGAAATTGCTACAGATAACCTCCTCACCCCTCTGGAGTGGAATGGGTGGTTATGTCAGATTTAAACCGACTAATTGCCGCGTGATTTCCGGCAGAGTAGAAAATTAGGACCAGCCCATCTCTTCCCATGCGGTGTCGTACAAGGCGACTAAGGGATACGGCTGTTTAACATCTGACAGATATATACAGCCCAGACTCAGCCTGAGATTCATGGCTCGAGTCAACAATAGAGTCGGAATACGGCCGTAATGGGACCGAATACAATTATTGGTGAAATGTGGGTGTTAATTTACCTCTGCCTAACCCTCCAGGGACAAAGGCGTGATTATAATGTATTTATGTATGTATGAACCGACTAAAACCGCACGCCGCCGCCGTCTCAAATCTCTTAGGCACTGTAAGGTAGCTCAATAAGGCAGGTCGATGAACGACCTCCGCCCCCCATGCGCGCCGGCCTGGGGGTGACAGGTGGAGCCGCCTATCACCCTGGCAGAAGCAGGCCGCGGCGGTAGCGCACCTGGCGCGCCTCCCCGTTTCTGGGGACGAGTTGGGGACTCTGTAGTCCCCACACCCGAGAAGATTCCCAGATCGTTAGAGATGGCCCTGGGTCGGCCGGGGTGCGAGGGTTATGCCTGTCAACCTCACCTTCGGCAACCAAAACGACCCACAGGCAGCGTGCGTTTTAGTCGGTTCTAGTCCGACATAACCTCCTTCAGCGCCTCAGGTGTGGAGGTATACGTGGGGATTTTGCGCACGTAAAAAAAAAAAAATGTAGCTCAATAAGGCAAATCTCTCTCTCATAGTTATGCGTAAGGATTGTAGTAGTTCCAGTAATTATTTGAAGCAGGGAAGCTAGTGAGAATATTTTTTCTGAGTTATCCAATGAATGATTTTTTTTCTAGTATTTTTTTCTTCTAGTCTCTATCGTGATAGTTTTTTGTGTTCTCTAACCGACTTTTCGGTTAGTTCTTGAACTCGGGAATATTGTAGGTTGGTAAATAAATATTCCACGACATTCTACACAACACTATCTAGACCCATGGTAAGCATAGCTTAACTAGCTTGTGTTATGGGATCTAGAATGCGATCAAGAACCAAGTGATTCGGTGACTCTCCTCTGTCGCACCATTAAATCCTGGAATTCATTACCAGCTCAAGTGTTTCCTTCTTCCCACAGTCCCGGGTCCTTTAAGCGGGGCGTGAAAAAGGATATGATGAGACCGTCAAGCTGAGTGTCACCATTGTCAAACGGTATGTGTGAGTAATGGTGACCCTCTTTTCTGAGACTTTGCCTTCAGCTTACCATCAGGCAAGGCGAAGTCTAATTGACGTGTATTATAAGTATATAAAAAAACATACTTAGATACATGTAAATACATACTAATTATACACAGAAACATCCAGACCAATGCAAATATACATATTCATGCATACAAATATTTGCTCTGAGCGGGAATCGAACCCGCGTCTCCTGCATAGCAGTCGAATGCTCTAGCAGGACCGACAGTACCTTTGACGACCTCGGTGGCGTAGCGCCACGGAGGTCGTCAAAGGTACTTTAATTACAAAAATAACTAAAAATAAATCACAATTTTTCGATGCTGACCGTATCTAATAAATATTCGAAACAGCTAGGCAGCTGTGGCAATATCAAGGTTACAGTTGTTTACGTTTGAAATGGTTCAATTTTGCCTAGCAACCGTAAGGCCCTGCCACACCGCTGGGAAGCGCGGCGAAGATCATTTTAAGACATCAATTTAATATAAACTTTAACTACCTTGACATACGGTCGAAAGTACAGTCGCACGCATGCTCTTGTAGCTGCTCTGGCGCCAAGTGTGAATTTATTCTTGATATGCAGTTTTCGACGTTATGTCAAGGTTTTTAAAGTTTATATTAGATTGATGTCTTAAAATGCTCTTCGCCGCGCTTCCAGCGGTGTGCGCTGGGCCTAATTCGCGAGGTATTGTTTAGAGGTTATTTTAGTGAATATTAGCTTCTTGAATGGTAGACAATTAGCTGATGCTCGCGGCTCTTCCCACGGGCAACTATTTCAGGGATTAAAAGGAGCCTGTATCTTGATCCATATAATCTATTCCTATACTATCAAACTTTAGCCAGTAACAGTAAAAGAAGAAGATTATTTATCTACTATGCAGATACGTTTAACAGTTTGGGGGTGGTAACAAATAGTCTAACGTTTTTTCATATTTATTTATGATTTAGTAGATCGTTCTGTTTAGCCTTGGGACAGATGAAAAACAACAGTATGCAGAGGAGATATGGCATATATGCGCCGAAATTGAATGAAATTTTAAAGCATAGTAAGTAATAACTATTCAAATCAAGATAAAAAAAATTTAAAATCAATTCAGGCGGAATCAATTTGAATAGTCAGCATATTAAAAGCTTTAAAATTTCACTCAATAGTTTGAGCGGATTCATCAAAGTTCAATGTTTAAAAATGAGTAATATCATTCATTGGTGCCGATAGTTCGCACGAGTATCGGTAGATGGCTCTCAACCGTACGCCGTAAGACGGATATTTATAGGAAGCTTAGTGGTTAAGAAAAATGATTTATCATTCATTGGTGCCGATAGTTCGCACGAGTATCGGTAGATGGCTCTCAACCGTACGCCGTAAGACGGAGATATATATAGGAAGCTTAGTGGTTAAGAAAAATGATATATCATTCATTGGTGCCGATAGTTCGCACGAGTATCGGTAGATGGCTCTCAACCGTACGCCGTAAGACGGATATATATAGGAAGCTTAGTGGTTAAGAAAAATGATATATCATTCATTGGTGCCGATAGTTCGTAAGAGTATCGGTAGATGGCTCTCAACCGTACGCCGTAAGACGGAGATATATAGGAAGCTTAGTGGTTAAGAAAAATGATATATCATTCATTGGTGCCAATAGTTCGCACGAGTATCGGTAGATGGCTCTCAACCGTACGCCGTAAGACGGATATATATAGGAAGCTTAGTGGTTAAGAAAAATGATATATCATTCATTGGTGCCAATAGTTCGCACGAGTATCGGTAGATGGCTCTCAACCGTACGCCGTAAGACGGATATATATAGGAAGCTTAGTGGTTAAGAAGTCGGCTTTATGATCGAGAGATACCGGGTTCAATCCTGGCCATTACCGACGGCGAAAAGCCTTTTAATTTTGGACTTATTGCTTATATATAACCGCGGTAGCCTAGTGGTATGGGTAATGGACTGCTGAGACGAGGTCTCGGGTTAGATCCGGTTCTACCATGGCACACACCAATGACTTTTCGATGCTTTTCGAAGTTATGTGTGTATTTATCGCAGGTTTTTAAGTGCACGGTTAATGGCTATAGGCTCGCCACCTATTACATTGGGACCTAAACATAAACTGCCGAAATGTGGGTGTTGGCAACTCTGCCTACCCCTTCGGGGATATAGGCGTGAGTTTATGTTATGTTATGTTGTATGTCAAGGATACGCCATCAGTACCTAACTATTAAATAAACCTTACTGTAGGTGACTAGTTTTCTAAAAATAAATGGGGTTAGGTAATGTTTACTTCAAATGTGGAAATAGCGTAGGCAGATGTAAATTGATCACTATGAGCTTTATGATGTAAGAGGCTTGTATGTTTTACATACATATAATCACGCCTTCATCCCCGGAGGGTTAGGCAGAGGTGAATTGACACCCACATTTCACCAATCATTGAATTCGGTCCTATTACCGTCGGTGAGCCTATTGCCGTCTTACGGGCATTATTGTTGACTCAAGCCATGGATCTGAGGCTGAGCCTGGGCTGTATATATCTGTCTGATGTTAAAAAGCCCTATCCCTTAGTCGCCTTGTACGTCACCGCATGGGAACAGATGGGGCCAGACGGGTTGATACATAGGTTACACTAAAAGTTTCCGGAACTGGCCACTTACATAAACAATATTTAAAAATTTATTACAACATTTGAAAATAGAACTCTTTGGCTGTAGAATACAGTTTGTTTCATCTGACTGTCTTTTGTTTTTACCTTGTGGCGCCATTTAAAAAATTGTGTGTCTGCATCAACATGGATTTAACTCGGGAAAATTTTCGTAGTATGATTTTCTACGATTTTAAGTGTAATTTGACGGCTCAACAGAGCATCGCTCGGCTTGAAACAGCTTTTGGCGATGAAGCTCCATGCAAGACGACTGTTTATAGCTGGTTTGCAGAATTCAAGCGTGGTCGTATCAATATCAGTGACGAATCTCGCGATGGTCGGCCGTCCACCGCTGTGACCAACAAAAACATCGATGCTGTGCGCCGTATGATTGAAACAGACAGGCATGTGACCTACCATGAAATTCGCGCATCCTTAGAAATAGGCATGAGTCAAATACAATCAATCCTACACAAACATTTGGGTGTGAGAAAGCTGTGCTCGCGGTGGATCCCACATAACTTGACCGAGGATCAAAAAACGGACCGCGTCACTTGGTGCAGTGGCATGCTTACCAGATTCAACGAAGGTGCGTCAAATTTGGTGTGGGACATAGTAACAGGTGACGAAACATGGATTTATTGCTACGATCCCAAAACAAAGCAGCAATCGAGCGTATGGGTCTTTCAAGATGAGCCGAAACCAACCAAAGTGGCGCGCGTGAAAAGTGCATCTAAGCGGATGATTGCTTCTTTTTTTAATAAAACTGGACACGTGGCTACTGTTGCTTTAGAAAATCGTCGTACTGTGAATAGTGACTGGTACACGACCATTTGTTTGCCGGAAGTTATTGACGAACTCCGTAAAAATAACCGTAAACGCCGTATCATCCTGCACCACGACAATGCTAGTTCTCACACGGCCAGACAGACAAACGACTTTTTGAAGGCGAAAAATGTAGAACTCATGAGTCATCCTGCATACAGTCCCGACCTGGCACCTTGTGACTTTTATCTGTTCCCAAAAATTAAGAACCAATTACGCGGCCAACGATTTTCATCACCAGAAGAGGCTGTCGAGGAGTATGAAAAACACGTTTCAGAGGTCACCACAGAGGAGTGGCACAAAAGTATTCAAAACTGGTTTGATCGAATGAAAAAGTGCATAGACGCCAAGGGAGATTATTTTGAAAAACAATAAATTAATTTTGTACCTTTAATAGTATTTTTTCATATTCATTCCGGAAACTTATAGTGCGCCCCACGTACAGGGTTTTATTTCGAGTTTTCCTTCTCTCGCAGTGATTTCGTCTGTACATTTTTCCGTTAGTCGCCACTTAGGACACCCGTGGGATGAGATGGGGTGGTGATACTTGTGTTCTTTCTCCGTCGATGGTCAATAGAATGGAATGAAAAGGGACTCTTTTGAGCCATTTTGTGTGCAGAGTACGAGCTTGAGCAGCCAGGCTAGCTCCACCTAGAAACACAGAAGCTTACTGAGGGCGTCACAGGCTTCACGGAGCGACCTCACTGTACCTAGGATTTGGGATCATTGATGGGCTACTGCCTCGCATTCCAGTATTACTAGACAAAACAAGTCTAAGAGTAATTATGGGGACAATAACGGGCTACTGTCCCCTCCACAAACACCTAAACACCTTCGGTGTTATGGACAGTCCCCTTTGCAGGGGGTGTTTTGTTGCCGAGGAAAGACTTTAGCCTGGTAATTACGGTAGAAAACTCCGTTCGAGTCCACCATATCAAAGCCCCATAGGCTAGCATAGGCCTGATCACCGCTGTGTATGACCTCAGAAGTATTTTTGACGAGAGTCCCCATTTATTGCGTCGGTAGTAAAATATTATGGTGTAGCCTAGTGGTATGGGTAATGGACTGCTGAGACGAGGTCTCGGGTACGATCCCAGGTTTTACCATGACACACACCAATGACTTTTCCATGTTTTTAGAAGTTATGTGTGTAGATATATATCGCAGGTTTATAAGTGCCCGGTTAATGGTAACAGGCTCGCCACCTATTTACATTGGGACCTAAACATAAACTGGCGAAATGTGGGTGCTAGCACCTCTGCCTACCCCTTCAGGGATGTAGGCGTGAGTTTATGTTATGTTACAGTGTTCGGTAAACTATAATACCTCAGTCCTAGCTCGAACAATATTCAAGGTTATGTTTAATTAATTAACAAAACCCATTAAGGGTGCTCGGTAGGTACTAATAGTACAAACGAGGTAGGTATTAGTATCATCATTATTCCAAGAGACTACTGGACAGGTGAATAATGTGTACAATATCGGCATCCCGGAAGCCACAGCCCGGGACCCCGAAACTACTTACATTGCAAAAAATCTCATTTCATTTTAAACTTTATGGTCCTGCGGGTAAAGTCTAAAATGAATGTGTACTTGTAGTAGATATACATATATACATACATACATACAATCACGCCTCCATGCCCGAAGGGCTAGTCAGAGGTAAATCAACACCCAGATTTCACCAATTATTAAATTCGGTCCCACATAATAGGGGGTGAGCCTATTGCCGTCATTCGGGCACTATTGTTGACTCAAGCCATGCATTTGACGCCTCGGCCCAGACTCATCTGGGCTGTATATATCTGTCTGATGTTAAACAGCCCTATTCCTTAGTCGCCTTGTACGACACCACATGGGAAGAGATGGTAGTCCAAATTCTACTCTGCCAGGAACCACGCGGCTTGTAAAATTAATTACGAAATGTAAAGAACTCTTTTTAATTTAATTTTGGACTTTATAAATTGAGCTTAAAATTTAATGTTGTGTTTCGCATGAGTGGTATGGTGTTACAATGGTTGACAATTAGCAGAATCCATATTTATTGATTGGAACACATTCTTCATTATCCTTTTATTTATGCCAAAAATGCCTTAGCATATACCACATTCTACTAATACTAAATTTGTGATGATGTTTGTTCGATCACGCTTGAACGGTATTCATATATATTTTTATAACCTGTGTGGTGACGGAGAAAGAATACAAGTGGCGCCACCCTGTCTCATTAAACGGGTGTCGTGAGAGGCGACTAACGGTAAAAATACGCAGACGATATCACTGCGAGAGCAGGAACACTTGAAATAAACCTACTGTTTCCGTGCCAACCGCCGTCTGGTCAGCGTGGAAACAGTAGGCTAAAGCCTCCCGACATTGGGAGAGGTCTGTGTCCAGCAGTGGTCTGTCATATTTATAGTCCGCAAATGACATGATATGAGCTTCCCTGGAATAGGTTTCTACAGTTTGCGGGAACGGGATTAAAATTCAATGCGTTGGACTCACGGATATCTGTAATTTGTAAGCAGAAAATGTTTGCCGGGTCAACTAGTAAAGAACAAAGCAAATTTTGGAATTAAATATTTAGTATTCTGCTCAGTCAATACGCAACTAACCATTTTTTATCGATTAAGATATAGAGAGGCTCACCCCTATTACGTGGGATGGAATTCAATGATTGATGAAATGAGGGTGTTAATTCACCTCTAAAGGCTGGGGATAAAGGCGTGATTATATGTATGTAAGATACAGAAAAAAATGGATCGGTTCAGGCGGGATTCGAACCTGCGATCTTTCTCTTACACGCTAAGCCACAGAACCTTCGCCTGAAACTATCCAAATTCTTCTATACATCCGGCCTCCGGTCTTACGGCGACGGTAACCAATTTTTCTTCTATTTTCAGGTAATCAACAATAAAACCAACGGTATGCTATAATCAAAACAATGGCTGAAACAAAAGGCTTTGAGGAACCCAAGAATGAACTAAATGAAAGGAATCTAAATGCACACAATAAGGATATTAACACAATCAATTCAATAAAATCAGAACATGAAACATCACTAAGCGCTTTATATACTAAAGATAGTGGTGACTCGCCTGTGGAAAGAGTAAAATTCATAGGATTAGGTAGTAAAGACAGTATATGTTCTGATGAAACCGAAGAAGATGATAAGCTACCGGCTATACCAGATGGCGGTTGGGGATGGGTAGTGGTAGTTGCAGCTTTTATAGTATCAGCCTGTGCTGACGGCTTAGCATTTTCATTTGGCCTATTACATGAAGAATTCACTTCATATTTTGATACTACGCAATCAAAGACATCTTTGATTGGCAGTCTTTTCATTGCTACACCATTATTAGCTGGACCAATAATGAGTGCCTTAGTAGATAGATATGGATGTAGAGTTATGACTATGATCGCTGGTGTAACTTCTACGATTGGATTTTTATTAGCATCTATGAGTGATTCTGTGGGAATGTTGTGTCTGACATTTGGCTTCATTAGCGGCTTAGCAATGGGTATATTGTATGTGACGGCTGTCGTTTCAGTCGCATTTTGGTTCGATAAAAGAAGAAACTTAGCTGTGTCATTAGCTTCATGTGGAATTGGTTTCGGTACTTTAATTTATTCACCGATGACCCATTATTTCTTAGAAATATATGATTGGAGGAATACTATCGTTTTATTAGCTGGTACTTTGTTGAATATGTGTGTATGTGGAGCTTTAATGAAAGATCCTGAATGGTTAGAAATAAAACAGAAAAGGCTGAGAAAGTCTAGATCAAGAAGGTCTTCGAGTGTAGGATCTGTGTCGTCAAAGTCTATTGGAGCAGAATCAGCATATTTAGATGCAGATGAACTTAAGTCATTATTAAAAAGTGGACAGAGTCCCGAATATATTTTAGCAACATTAGCAACTACTATAGCGGAAGCAGAAGAATTAGAAGCAACTACTCAACTGAATGCAGATAAAAATTGCATACGAATGCATTCAACTATACATTTGCCTACTTTTATACAACAGAATGAAAAGGTATGTTTGTCTAGATTGGGGTCGATTGATATCATTAATATCGACAAAATTTAATGTAACTTTTTGTTCATAGGTGCCTGGTGAAGTAATTGATAAACTGATGTCTAATAAACGACTCTACAATATAATACTACAAAATTACCCAGACATATTGACGCGGAGGCATTCTGACATCAATCTGAATATTGAGAATCGTGTAGGTGCAGAAGAACCCGCAAAATTACCAGTGGAATTAAAAGCTAAGAAGCCGAAAGAAGAAAAAGATACCGACACTAAAACAAAAGATCAAAAAGATCTTAATAAAACTCAGGCAAATAAATCTAATAATAATCTTCATAAAGTTGAATCTAATAAGTCAAACGCTAATATTAATTCAACAAAACCAAAGGCGAAATTAGTTTCTAAGAATACAAAGCCAGTGTTACCGCCAAATACGAATTGGTTGAGGCAGATATCGTCTGATCATCATTACTTGAGGGATATGCCGTTGTATAGGAACATGATGATGCATCGTGGAGCTATGTTGTCGATACCTGCGAGGTATAAGCTGAGAGCCTCGTCTTTACCAGATATTTACAAGAATTCGTCATGGTCACTGGAGTCGGAGTCAGATGACGAAATGGTAAGTTACTGTCAAATAGTACTGCAGGGCTACTTCTTTGATTATTTTTAAAACTTTCAATTATCATGTCTGAAAATATATAAGTATCACTTATAAATTATAATTTGTGGAAGTTATAATTATGGAAATGTTTATTTATAGACATACCCAATAGATTGTCGTACAAACAGTAACAGCCTATAATAGTAAAAAAGGCCGCCCTTTGTACTGCTCTTGTCTTCTCTATTTCAGTAACATGAATATTGTAATTGGCGTACAATAAAGAATATAATAAATAAATAAATAATAATATCTCATGCTTTTCAATAGGTAGGTACTACAACATTTTCAAGCCTAAAATTCCACAGAATATGTTTTGAAAATAAAAACAGTAAATATCGATTCTATAATATCACAAATATATATTATTACTAGGCTTATCGCCCTTCAATTATTGCGATGAATCAAACTTTAAGTCAAGTTCAGGTCTAAACAAGACTTTACAAACATAAAAACCGCATCAAAATCCGTTTAGTAGTTTTTGCGCTCATTGCGGACAAAGAAACAATAATTAAAAAAAATATTCAGCATCGTTCAAGAATTTTTCGTTTATATTTATTATCGTGTTACATTTTATTATCTGATATCCGAAAACAACATATTAAGACATTAGATTATTAACTATACACATAGTATAAGTCTAATTACATTTAATCTATTAACCCGCCCCTTAACGTACCCAGTCCAAAGGTGCATATTACGCTGGCAGCATTGCCCCGCAGGATAGCAATGGCCAACCTTTGCCCAAACCTTGGACACCACCACTTTACAATTTATATAACCCCTCGTTTACACCTAAGTATAAAACATGTACTTGACAAGTTACAATATGTCACAGACTACAGTGTGAATGCAAATGTGTTTTATACTTGTTTACAACTTGTTGGCTATACATCCTATGTGAACGAAAAAGTATCTGAGATACATATGTACAACAAGTATTGTGTTTTGATTAGTCTTCTACAAGTCTTCAACAAGCTTTTTATAAATAAGTTTACAACTTGTGGTGTACATAAACGAGGGGTTATAGTATAAATAGATACATTATTAAATATTTGTTTGTATTCATACACTCTAAATTCAAACGCTCAATTTTTTTCTTTTTTTGTATATTTTTACAGTACTGGTACCAACGCGTATGGCAGATACTCAAAAACACATTTGACTTCAGAATGTTTACCGAGTTTCACTTCTTGATGTTCAACCTGTCCTCTCTCATCCTGTCTGTGTGGTTCATCGTGCCGTACTTCTTCCTCAAGTCTTATATGACTGATGTCAACATGGAAGGTGGAGAACTAATGATTTGTATCATTGGAGTGGCCAGTAGTGTTGGCATTGTAAGTAAATTTAGTTCATTTTTGCTCTTTATTCGCGTTAATTTACGTCTTGATCATTATTATTGTTATATGTACACTGATGTTCATTACACTAAATAACTAAATGTTCGAAAGTTTTTTTATATAACATTACGTAACATAAACTCACACCTATATCCCCGAAGGGGTACGCAGAGGTGCTAGCATCCACATTTCGCCAGTTTATGTTTAGGTCCCAATGTAATAGGTGGAGAGTCTATTGCCATTAACCGGGCTTGCTTAAAAACCTGCGATAAATACACACATAACTTAGAAAAGCGTCGAAAAGTCATTGGTGTGAGCCATGGTTAAACCTGGGATCAAACCCGAAACCTCGTCTCAGCAGTCCATTACCTATACCACTACTACCACTAGGCTACCGCGGTTACTTATTTTTAATATGCGCTTAAGTTTTTTTTGATATGAGGGAAAATGGGGAGAATGTGGAAAATGGGATGAATGGAGCTAGTCTGCCACCTAAGTGGTATAAAAAAAAAAGAAAATGGGGAAGTTTGAATCTTGACGACTTTTGGCTGAAACATCAAGTACATGATTCCTAGTTGTGAAAAAAAAAAACAAGCCTCGTAAAGGTGATCTTCGTTATAAAAATAAACAAATAAGATGAGAATGGATCACCATTACTTTTTGGTGAAACATCCAGAACATTTTATATATATTATATAGGTAAATATCTTCTACTTACCTTTACCTTTTTTTATATATAACTTATCCCTGTAAATGGGGAGACGCCTCCCCGTAACCGGGGACGAGTTAGGGACTCAGTCCCTACAGTCCCACCCAAGGACAGCCTGATCGAGAGAGGGAGAGGCCCTAGGTGGGCCGGGGTAAAAAAAAGTTTGCTATAAGTATTTTTTTATACCTTAGGTGGCAGACAAGCACACGGCCCACCTGATAGGAAGTGGTTTCCGTGTCCTATGGACTTGTGCAACACCAGAGGCGTCACACTCGCGCTGCCGACCCTAATTACCTTAATTGAATTCCAGGTCAGTCTCGGCTGGGCCGGCGATCAGCCTTGGATCAACGTCACCAAAACTTACGCGTTCTGTCTCATCATCTGTGGACTGTCCGTCGCTGCCTACCCAGTTTTCATCACCAATTATTGGGCGCTTATCATCATATCTGCAATCTTCGGACTATCATTTGCTAGTTCATATTCTTATACGCCAACCATTCTTATGGAACTGATGCCTATGGAATATTTCACGGTGGCATACGGTTTAATTTTGCTTAGCCAGGGAATTGGGCATTTAGTTGGACCACCTATCGGGGGTAAGTGTTTTAAATTCACATTTTAAAAGATTGTTGAAGAATAACGGTCTGATCAGTTTGCCGCCACCTGTTTAGGGTCAAATAATCTGCGAGGGATATGCCCGTCAACCTCACCTTCGGCAACCAAAACGACCCACAGGCGGCGTGCGTTTTAGTCGGTTCGAGTCCGACATAACCTCCTCCACCGGCTCCGGTGGGGAGGTATCCTGCGCACGTAAAAAAAAGGTCAATTAATCAAGAATCAAAGAATCAATTAATTTATTCAGATTTGACGTTCGCACAAGGAGCATATACAAACGTAGAATTTTAAATTTGATTTAATCGATCCATTAATAAAAAATGGATAGATTAAATCAAATTTAAAATTCTAAGATTCGATCAGTACTAGTAAAAGATAAGAGATAAAACAACGTCTATCACTGATAATACTATCAAAACATTTGGTTTACCTAAGTAACCACCATTTCGTAGGCTATGCCAATGCAGTAACGCGGGAGTATCTAAATAAAAGATGGCATACCTACACTGTAAATATTTATTACTGATCACAATGCTATTGCTTAATGTAGAAGCAATAAAACTAATTATTTAGAACACTTGATATTAACTTGGAATATCTATACATACATAGGCAGAGGTGAATTAACACCCATATATTACCATTCATTGAGTTCGGTCCCACGTAATAGAGAGTGAGCCTAATGCCGTCTTCCAGGCACTATTATTGAGTCAAGCCATGCATCTAAGGCTTAGTCTGAGCCCCATAAGCACTGGCCTGAGTGTGACGAGTGGAGCCGCCTGTCACCCTAGTAGAAGCAGGCCGCGGCGGGCGGTGCGCGATGCGCGCCTCCCCATACCCGGGGTTGAGATGGGGACTCCGTGGTCCCCCAACCGAAGAGGGCTGTTTCATAAGAGACGTTCTCGGGCCGGCAGGGGTGTGAGGTACATGTCTCAGATAATCTCACCTCCGGCAGCCTGTGGCCCACACAGTCGGCGTGCGTTTTAGTCGGTTCAAGTCCGACATAACCTCCCCCACCGGCCCCGGTAGTGGGGGTATCCGTAGGGATTTTGCGCACATTAAAATAAAAAGTTGAGTCTGGGCTGTATTTATTTGTCTGATGTTAAACAGCCCTATCCCTTAGTCGCCTTGTACGACACCGCATGGGAAGAGATGGGGTGGTCCTAATTCTACTCTGACGGGAAAACCGGTATTGCTCAATCGATGCAACCGCCCGCTCGCTGCTTTAATGTTAGGTTTATGTTATTTTTTTTTTTAATAAGCAAAGAAATGTAATATCTGCTTGTTTTTAATTGTGTGTTGTGCTTGTTTAATGGCGCACCAGACAAACCCCCAGTGGTTTTAGGATGTGCCAATGTGTGTAATAATTGTATTATATTTTGTAAGTAAATAATAAAAAATAAAAAAAATTAGTTAGTGTATCTTTGATTCAAAACCCAGGAAAAGATAAATTATTATCCTAGCGTTAACTGGTCGCATCAGAGAGAACTTTACCTTCTTTATGTTTTTTTTATCATTCGCAAATCCCCACGGATACACACCCCACTGGAGCCGGTTGGGGACCGACTGAAATGCACGTCGCCGCCTATGGGTCGTTGTTATTGGTTGCCAGAGTTGAGATTGACAGGCATATCCCTCCTACCCCGGTCGACCCAAGGGAATCTCACTCCAACTGGCCCTTGGCCCTTTTTTTAGGAGCGCCTGCCACCTGACCCTCTGATGTGCTGGCATGAGTTGTATTTATTGGCCAACCACTGCCAGAGTTGTTCAGGGCCCCTACTCGTCTAATTTTATGTCGACTTTGTGATTCTTATTTTAAAGTTTAACATGAAATATCATCTTGTAGAGAGAAAAAAACAATGGAATGAAATCTTTATCATTTATTTTTGTACTTTAAATCTATACCAGTAAAGTTTAAAATGTAATGACATTTTACGGTGTCAGTGGTACGACAGTGCTTTTGCTATGACATAAAATTAACAGAGTCGGGGTCTATTTGGGGTGTTGTAATCCATATCTAATGAGATCTGTTATTCCAGGTATGTTATACGACATCACAAAGTCCTGGGACCTGACATTCTACATGGGAGGTGCCTGGTTAGTCGTGTCCGGCCTATGTGTGGGTGTGATCGCGTACACAAAGGACATGCGCATGTGTGGCACTGCCCCCCTCCTCAAGGACTTGGAGGAAGCTGAGAAGGAAAACGGGGATGAAGTATGAAATTGTGACTTAAGTGGACGGAATAAAGATCGATTTTGTATGTTCTGTTTTTATTGTGTTATCGTTCCTGATAGTCAAGATAGCATGAGTTTGTTTCCTGTTTCGTATTAAAGTTGTAATTGAATAATAAACATTGAAATGATGATGGAAAGTGGTTACCGTGGACACGGCGGTATTTCCGCCCAATTGAGCAGTCCGATTGGGGAAGTACCTCCGCCCTACAGAATACCGCGGTTATAATAACTTCGTGTTGTGTTCCCAGCGGTGAGTAGGGTATCCAGAGCTCACTGGAGAATTTGTGCTGTCAATGGGATGACTAGGCTTGTCCTGCTTTGTCCTCTACACTGACGGCACAGAAACTTTGTGCTTACAGGGTCGGCAGCGCGAGTGTGGCTTCTCTGGTGTTACACACGTCCATAGGCCACGGTAACCACTTTCCATCAGGTGAGCCGTGCACTTGTCTGCCACCTAAGTGGTATAAAAAAAACATCACTGTCGACTTGTGCTCCACAATGTGACGTCATCAAAATTACAGTATTCGAAATTTAAATCTCACCGCCGATTCCGCTGTCGAGTTTGTTCAAAAAAAGTTCATTACAAGAAACGTAATTATAAACTTTAAAAACATGAATTTAAACTCTAAAATTAAATGACATTTTTGAAGTATCTGCGCACGACAGTGGCTGAGACCTAATACATACATAAAATTAACAGGAGCGTGGCCCTGATACTTTACCTTTAGCTTACCATCAGGACCCCAATTCTAATAAGTTTGTCAAAACAAAACCTCTGTCTTACCACATACACTGCAAAAAATGGCATTAAATTATAAACTTAATTTTCATACGGTTAAGGTCCAAAATTAAATAAAAAAAGTTCATTATATAAATCCTTTTCATTTTGAACTTTAACGCAATAGAAATAATGTCTAAAATTCAGTGTGTGTGGGTTTGCTTTTGTAGAAACGAGGGCCTGGCGTTCTACTGCTAAGGTGATAGATGGCTTCTCCTTTCACTTCCAGGCCCGCACTCATGGAAGATGGAGGTTGTTCTGCAATATTGATTGTCCTCAGCTTGGCGGAAAACGAATGGTAAATATACATAAACATAACATGGGTAGGCAGAGATATTAGAGCACCCACATTTCACCAGTTTATGTTTAGGTCCCAATGTAATAGGTGGCGAGCCTATTGCCATTAACCAGACACTTATAAACCTGCGATAAATACACACATAACTTCGAAAAGCATCGAAAAGTCATTGGTGTGTGCCATGGTAAAACCTGGGATCGAACCCGAGATCTCGTCTCAGCAGTCCATTACCCATACCACTAGGCTCCCGCTGTAAATATACTTTTTAGTTAATAATTAAACTAAATAGGTTTACATTGTCTCTATAATGGCTGTTAGAACTTCAAGGCAGCTCATTGTTCTATGGCAATAGAGTGGTGAGGGGCCGTTCAAATATTACGTAAACACTCAAGAGGGGAGGTATTATCATTTTTGATAACATAGAGTTCGGTATACACATTATTTGTAACAAAAAAACAAAAACCTAGATTATGATTTTGTAAGCAGTAGTTATTTATTTTCTCACACATAATAAAGCATGTATTACCCATACATTAACCTACAATTTTCGTATTGAATATTTTTTATACCACTTAGGTGGCTGACAAGCACATGGCTCACCTGATGGAATTGGTTACCGTGACCTAAAGACGTGTGTAACACCAGAGGAGTCATACTCGCGCTGCTGACACTGTAAGCACAAATAGTTTTTGTGCTGTCAGTGTAGAAGACAAAGCAGGACAAGGCTTTAGTCTTTCCACTGACACCACAAACTCTCCACTAAGCTCTGGGTGCCCTACTCACTGCTGGGAACATAACACAAAGTTATCATGGCCGCGGTATTCTGTAGCGCGGAGGTACTTCCTCAGTCGGACAGCTCAATTGGACGAACAAACAATATATCTACATGAAAAAGTATTTGCAAATGGTACCAATATTTACGTAAGCCGTTTTAAGTGTTTTGCTTACTTTTGCAAACAAAGGAAGGGGGTTAAACATATACATATATACACACATACATATAATCACGCCAATATCCCCGGAGGGTTAGTCACAGGTCCTTTAACATCCACATTTCACCAATAATTGTATTCGGTCCCATTTGGTGGAACTAAATAGTTGTAGGTACGTTTATTGACGTTATTACGTGGTACATGCCCGGATACAGACGCTGTTATCGCGGTTCAACGGGTCTTGTCGTTTTTTGTTACAAATACTGTTGATAACATTGTTTAATACACTGTAAATTGTTGGATTTTTTTTTTATACCACTTAGTTGGCAGACAAGCACACGTCCCACCTGATGGAAAGTGGTTACCGTGACCTATTGACGTCTGTAACACCAGAGAAGTCACAGTCGCGCTGCCAACCCTGTAAGTACAGAGTTTCTGTGCCGTCAGTAGAAGACAAAGCAGGACAAGCCTTTAGTCTTCCCACTGACAGCACAAAATCTCCAGTGAGCTCTGGCTGCCCTACTCACCGCTGGGAACACAACACGAAGTTATTATAGCCGCGGTATTCTGTAGGGCAGAGGTACTACCCCAGTCGGACTGCTCAATCGTTCGGAAATTCCGCCGTGTCCTACCTCCTTGGATGTACCTATGTTGCTAATAGCTGTGTGTTAACCTGGGAATGATATTCGCTTCGATATAAACTGTTAGTAAAACTGTAAGCCGCGTGGTTCTAGGCATAGCCAGATATATACAGCCCAGACTCAGCCTCAGATGAGTGGCTCGAGTCAACAATAGTGCCCGGAAGACGGCAATAGGCTCACCCCCTATTACGTTGGACCGAATTTAGTGGTTGGTGAAATGTGGGTGATAATTCACCTCTGCTTAACCCTCCGGGGATGGAGGCGTGATGAATGTATCTAGGTATGTATGTAAAAAATGGTTCAAAATATGAAAAACTCATTAGCAATCTAAATATATATAAAAAAACGTCAAAAGCGAGATGTTTTTGATATCAATTTCTTCTTTTTGATGCTGATGACGATGACGTTTAATAAGATGATTACTACCACTTTCCTACACTTGCATGCATTTTCAAAGACATTGTATAAAAATCCACCATTTTAATACATTAAAACTTTAATTCACATCAATTGGCGCGATGGAGCTAAAACTCCTTTCCTTCTTCCTACAATCCCGGGTCCTTTAAGCGGGGCCTGAGGCCGCCAAGCTGAGTGCCACCATTGTAACATTACCTTAGTGTCTGTAATGATGACCTTCTTTCCTGAGACTTTGCATTTAGCTCACCATCAGGCGAGGTGATGTCAAGTTGGCGTGTCCAAGATAATAAAACCATTTCATAGTGGCTTTTAAAAATGGCGCTAACATGAAGTTTAAAAAAATTATAGCCACTCGTGCTAACTAATAATATATCATTGAGTAAAATGTATAAAATATATTCCTGTGCGCTGTGAAAGGAACTTCATCCCACGCACGGTCAAGCTGTGGAATGAACTCCCTACTGTGGTTTTCCCAAGTGACTTCAATATTATGTCCTTCAAGAAGGGCATTTGAAGATATTCTCAGGGTCGGCAGCACGAGTATATCTCCTCTGTGGTGCATATGTCCATGGGCTATGATAACCACTTCCCATCAGGTGGGCCGTGTGCTTGTCTGCCACTTAAGTAGTATAAAAAATTCGTCACTTCGCAACTCATAATGAATCTCACACCCATTATATTCGATAAAGAATTGGGTCAATTTGATATATATACCTAACAGACCAACTCCATGTTAATTCACGCTTATACCTTACTGATATGATGTTATCATTTATATTACGACTTATCTGACTATTTAGCTGTCAGATTTAAAGTGATGTTTATCAGGAATTTTAAAGAAAACTCGAGTAATTAGAAAATATTAACTTGTAGTACACTCATCATATCGGTCTTGACTACAGAGTCTCAAAATGATCTGTTTGATTTGATTGTATAACTGTCCGGACTATAGGTACACTTTTTAACCCCCAACGCAAAAATGATGGGGTGTGTTATAAGTTTCACGTGTCTGTATGTGTGTGTGTCTGTCTGTGGCATCGTAGCTCCTGAATGGATGAACCGATTTGGATTTAGTTATTTTCGTTTGAAGGGTATATTAGTCGGCAGTGTTCTTAGCTATGTTTGAAAAAAATCGGTCCAGTATGG
Source organism: Eilema griseolum (assembly GCA_963662185.1). Classification (NCBI taxonomy): domain Eukaryota; kingdom Metazoa; phylum Arthropoda; class Insecta; order Lepidoptera; family Erebidae; genus Eilema; species Eilema griseolum. The sequence goes on from OY759245.1 coordinate 22,878,587, forward strand.
CGGCCGCTACAAAATGACGGAATAAATATTTTTTCTCAATTCCCTCAATATGCGTATCAAATGAAAGGGCTTGCCTACTAGAATACCATACAATATGAAGAATTTCTAATCCAAGATGGCCGCCACCGCAAAATGACAAATTATATTTTATTTCACAACTCCCTTAATATGGGTATCAAATAAAAGAGCTTGACGAGTAGATCAATTTAAAAAGTGTAAAATAAAAATTTAAAATAATAATAATACAAATAACAACCACCAAAAATTCGAAAATAAGTTGTGTTAGTTAGCCCTATAATTTTGATAGTAATACATAAACACCTCAACAAAGTCTAGGGAACAAGATGACCCCAATTATTTTTTTTCGTGTAAATCTTGTTTTGCAAATAACTGGCAGCAAATAAATAAAAATAGAATAAAGTAGATTACAGAGTTGTCCGAAATTTAAAAATAAATTTAAATAAGTAATGATTTTCGAATATGGAGGGAAAACTTTTAAAAGTGTTTGAGTGTGCAGTTTCTCTGAGGCAAAATAAAAATTATTTTTTTTGATTGTAAATAACGTTTATTATCAATAATACGTCTTTTACGTATGGTTTGTGCATTTTTGTGACTGTAGTCATCATGTCACGTCGTCATTTAAGTCGCGAAGAGATGTTAAGGGCTGTTGGTATGCTGCAAGCTGGACGAACTCAACGCGACGTAGTGGATGCTGTCAACACCCAACCAAGCGTAATTTGCAGATTATGGGCACGCTACAGGTCTACAGGGGATGTTGCCGAACGTCACAGGGGACGAAATAGGGTTACTACCCCGCGACAAGATCGTTTCTTGCAAAATTCCGCAAGGCGGCAACCCACGATTACTGCTCGTCATTTGGTCGCAGGCCTCCAGTCTCAGCATCAAGTGGTTATTAGCGATCAAACTGTCAGAAGAAGACTACACAAAGCCAATCTTTATGCTCGCAGACCGCTTAGGGTTCCAGCTCTTCGACGTGGAAATCGAGGTCGTCGCTTATTGTGGGCTAACGCACATTTACAGTGGACCGACCATCAATGGGCACGGGTTCTGTTTTCCGACGAATCTTGCTTCGGTTTTCATCCTGATTCGAGAAGAGTGCGTATATGGCGAGTTCCTGGACGTCGGAGTCGTCTCCAGAATCCGCAAGAAGTTCATCCTTACCAAGGTGGAACAATCATGGTATGGGCTGGAATTCGCCTTGGTGGAAGGACCGACCTCGTTTGGATACGGGGCAATTTGAATGCAAACCAATACATTCAGGAGGTTATACACCCCATGGTAATCCCTCATCGACAGCAGTTCGGTCAAGATTTTATGTTCATGCAAGATAATGCACGGTTACACACCGCGAGGGTAGTGGTCAATGCGTTAAGCGAGCACAATATTACGACGTTGGAATGGCCTGCTCAGTCTGCCGACCTCAATCCCATAGAGCATGCCTGGGATTTGCTTGGGAGAAGAGCTTTCAATGATTCTTTGGAAAATCTGAACACTGAAGAACAACTTTTTTTACACCTTCGCAGTGTATGGAGCCATATTCCACAGACGATGATTGACAATCTCATACTAAGTATGCCACGCCGTTGTCGAGCTGTTGCTAATGCTTTAGGAGGTCCTACAGATTATTAAAAACGTTTAAAGTACGGTTAATTACTGTATTTCTTACTACCTCGTTATTTTTGTACCTAATCATACAAGGTTGTAATACTCAATATTGGCACTATTCAATTCTTTCTTAAAAAAAAAAAAATTTGGTATGAAAATGTTTTTATTAAAATTAAAATTAAAAACGGTTTAAAAATACCCTTCTATTGATATAAAACACTCACTATTACAAGAAAGGGTTTTTAAATAAAAACTAGAAATGTCCTTGTTCCCTAGACTTTGTTGATGTGTGTATTTTGATTCAAGCGTTGTCATTGTCGGGGGGACCTTGGATCATTTCGATAATATAACGTAGTGCTAGAGCACTAAGTCTAAAAATAAAAAGTCTAAAATTAGTAGTTTTTTATGTATGTGTAGACCAGTTAGGGGCCCATAAAAAGCACTAATTTTAGACTTGAAAGCAATGACGTTGATGGGAGGAGGTAGGACACCCGTCTTGTCTGTATTTCCGTCGAAATGAGCAGTCCGACAGGGGAAGCACCTCCGCCCTACAGAATACCGCGGCCATAATAACCTCGTGCTGTGTTCCTGGCGGTGAGTAGGGTAGCCAGAGCTCACTGGAGAGTTTTTGTGCTGTCAGTGATAAGACCAAAAGCTGGAAATAAATTATTTTTATTTTTATTTTTTTATTTGTCCTGCTTTGTCTCAGACACCGCTTCTCAGGCGTGAAAAAGCGTCTTACTCTGTTCAGGACTCTGAGTTTCCGCGAGGCTGTTGATGATACTCTCGATGTTGTTTTTGTTATTCAGGTTGCAGCGAACACCCATAACTAGGATATTGAGATTGTCCTGCTGTGGTAGTGGCGTGCTCTGAAGAGTGGGGAGCGGAAGGAAAGAAGATGCTTTTGCTGTAAACGCATATGCCTGCGTCTTCTTTGTATTGAATTCGACCAGGGTTCTTAGAGCCTATTGGGAAATACGCTAACTATTACTTACCTATAGGATAGGCATATGTGCAAGAAATTAGAATTTATTATACATAATGGTATAGTTAGGGTATTTCTTTAGGAGGTAGGACACGACGGTATATCCGACCAATTGAGCAGTCCGACTGGGGAAGTACCTCCGCCCTACAGAATACCGCGGTTATAATAACTTCGTGTTGTGTTCCCGGCGGTGAGTAGGATAGCCAGAGCTCACTGGAGAGTTTTTGTGCTATCTGTGGGACGACCAAAGGCTTGTCCTGCTTTATCCTCTACACTGACGGCACAAAATCTATGTTCTTACAGGGTCGGCCGCACGGATGTGACTCTACTGGTGTTACACACGTTCATAGGTCATGGTAACCACTTTCCATCAGATGGGCCGTGTGCTTGTCTGCCACCTAAGTTGTATAAAAAAGGGTATTTAGTGAATTAGGATAAAATAAAATCCGTAGTTATTGAAACTTTACAGTAACAACTTTATTGTGAAGGGTACAACAATTTGATGAGATCAGATTTTCAACAACAACAGAGATCACGTCTCGGCCAAGTCAGTACCACTCACATAGATACATTCATTAACTATTTATAACAATTTGTGTGCGTATAATTATTTTCCCAACAGTTCCAAAACATTTGATAACATAATTGAGTACAGAATTTGTTAAACTAACTTCTAAACTACGGGAATTAACGCGATATACTTTTGATTGATTCCTTTGATGCCAGCGTCGATTATAGAACTACCTCATAAAAAAAATTGTGCTGCATTCTTTTTTAATTCCTCTAAGGTTGAATTACGTGTTGTATTGTTGGTGGACGAGACTTTTTATACAGTGGAAGACTTTTTAAAGAAATATGCATGTCATTCGTACCACTGCAAAAATGCATTGTAACGGCTGCAATATTTTAGTTGCTAAGTAGATATTGCTTTGTATACCTAATAATCTGTGTTTGCATGCCAACTTTGTGGCGAAATCTGCTTGATTACTAGATTTTTTATTTCCATCATTTTCCACATTACAAGCAAATAAATAAGTAGGTAAATGAAAAAAAAATCTATGATGAAGATGAAACGTCAGGCAAATCAAAGGTATGTATGTACGTATACCATGATCGCATTAATTCCCGTAAACATTGTAGAATACAGAAGTTATGTCTGTGCTTGTTTAAGAATGTATCAAATAGTTTGTAGTAAAAGTCTAAGGTCAAGCTCGGTAGATGGCGTTGTACCGTCTATCTGAATCGCGATATGGTTACGTTACCGTGCATAGTATAAGTAGTACCTAAGTTGACAATAAAGCGTGAGCAATATTTGCTAATAGATCAGGACACAGAGGTTTTATTATATTCCCTTGTGTTCACAACCAGTACAGTGCAAAATAGCTCCAAAGGTCAAAGTTACCAGCTTGGTAATTAACAGTGCTCACTCAGAGCATTCCCGTTCTGAGTGAACCTCGCCTAAAAACATCCAAATCTTCCTAGAAATATATATACATATATTTCAGTCTTACGTAGACGGAAGACAGATATATGTAGGAAGAGAACTGAAATTGCATTAAAATCCAATAAGGTCGATAGATTTCGTTAAAATCATATACTTATAACTCTATGGTTAAAATAATTTTATATGAATTCGATTTTCAAATCAAATTGGTCGAAAATACAATCAAATAATAAATGTGGTTGGTTGGTTTGTTTAGAGAGATTGCGAAATGCGAAGTGAATGGTAATTTTAGTAGCCATCAGTTTTTTGTATGACAAAGAACAGAACAGACCCTAATTCTACTAAGTTTAAATGTCATAACAAAACCACTGTCATACCACTGACACTGCAAAAAATGTCATACAATTTTAGACTTAATTCACAAACTTAAAGTCCTAAATTAAATGACTCTACATGAAGCCATTTTTTTTTTAGATTATAACTACTTAGCGATAAATTCTAAAATAAACGTCATTTTTTGCAGTGTCTATGGCATGACAGTGGCTTTGCCTTGGCATAAAATTATAAAATAATATAAAATTATAAATTAACGGCCGCACATCAAAGCAACAATACTGCTTACAACAGTTTACTTTTGGCAGTTTTTTTACTTCTCGTGCGTAGCTACCTACTAGCTATGTAGGTTAATGTGTAGGTGAATTAACGGCTTCCAAAAGCATTTGTTATATGCAGCTTTTTGCTTACCTACTGTTTTGGTGTGCGGCCCTCTTAAGCATTGAATTACAAGGTGGAGTAATGTTTTCTTGGGAATGTTAGCTATATGAAACTTGATGATGCGATGCGGAGACATTGCAGCGGCTTTATTCGAAATGACATTGAGTTTCAAACGCACTCGTAACGTGAGAAGAGAGCAGATTTTAATTGGTTGATATGAAAGAGAACTGGCGGCAAATTAGAGCATGTGTCGGCTATTATAATACGAACGTGCGTAGTTACGAAATGATTTGACACTCAGAATTAAGGGCTAGAACATTCTGAGTTTCGTTTTCTAAGCTACCTATATTGTGAAATAATATATTCGTAAGTGCCGGCTGCAATATGGTAGCAAAATCTTAACTGGATCCTTATTTGGCTCGCCCATACGCAACTTAACGAGGCACGTTCGAATTCAATCTGTCAATATAATTTTAGTTAGATTTTTATAACAGTACAATCAGTACAATATGTATTAAAATAGCGAAACTCTTGGAAAATGATTTGAAAACATTCTGTTTATGCAGCAATAAATTGGTAGGAACAATGTGAAGATACTGACTTATCCGAGACGCATAGTAACATATACTACAGTATATCATAGACAAACATAATCTATTCGCCATTTGGTTGTATATAATCTAAATATATAATCACATTGAGTGTACAGACATATTCAATAGTCTTAAATTAAAGCCGTTCAATGATAATATTTGTACGTACATCATTTATTTTTCAATGCAATCAGGTAAAGGACAACTTTAGCTTGTGTATGTCAATCAGACCCTTGATTCTACTAATTTTATATTACAGCAAAACCATAGTTTTTTTTTATTATACAACTTAGGTGGCAGACATGCACATGGTCCACCTGATGGAAAGTGGTTACCATGACCTATAAACGTGTGTAACACCAGTGGAGTCACATCCGTGCTGCCGACCCTGTAAGAACAGAGATTTTGTGCCGTCAGTGTAGAGTACAAAGCAGGACAAGCCTATGGTCATCCCACTGACAGCAAAAAACTCTCCAGTGAGCTCTGGCTACCCTACTCACCGCCGGGAACACAACACGAATAACCGCGGTATTCTGTAGGGCGGAGGTATTTCCCCAGTCGGACTGCTCAATTGGGCGGAAATACCGCCGTGTCCTACCTCCTCACCATTATACCATTGACACTAGAAAAATGACATTAAATTTTATATTTTATTGATATAGAGTTAAAGTTCAAAATTAAATGAAAAAGAATTCATTACGTCTTGAAATTCATTCTCAAAGATACCATTTAAACGTTTACTAACAGCATAACAACAAAATCTAAAATTAAATGATATTGTTTGCAGCGTCAGCGGTATGACAATGGTTTTATTATGACATAATATTAGCAAAATCGGGGTTCACATCGAGGACGTGTTTAATAAAGGCCAAAGATAAAAATCTTGTAATAAAAATCTATTCCTAGTCTCTTTAATATCAAACTCCCATATGTCAAAACCGATCATGAATTCAATAAAAAGTAGGACAATTGTCATAATAATTTCATTTAAAAATGAATGATGCTAGCTATTCAACGCGGCAATGCCGCCTGCGTCATGGGCACCTTTGCACCAGGTACGATGAGGGGCGGGTTAATAGATTAGACTTGATTGGACTGTCTTTTTGACTTATAAAAATGTAGACATAAAAAAAAAAATAAGCCACGATTTTATAAACTCTGACCAACGAAAGATGACCAACTAATTTTTTAATTTTTTTTATGGTAACAGCTTCTTCCTGTCAGTTGTAAGTAGTGTCCCCGGTTAGCTGCCCCAATAGAAAGGAGGCGTGAACGTATCTATTTCACAGATTTGTACAATTTAAATTCACGTCATTGAGGTTTTTTGTATATCAATGATTCACGTCTAAAAAATAATATAATATATTAGTCATTCATTGTTACGATAGGAAATGGTTCGAAGCGATAAAAAATAAAATTCCTTTACAAATATGCGTAATGAATTATATTCAACAATGTAACAAGATAAATTTAAACAGACACTATCTGTTGCCAGTGGTATATTAGATAAATACTTTGTATAACTAACCCTGGTAACTTTGAAAAAAGGGACAATCGTGGAAGTGAAAATCTGCCCGGGAGCGTACTTTTTCGGTACGCTCCCGGTCCGATATCGAAACGCAACCACAGTGAAAAACTTGTCTTACAGCTACGCCTCTGGCAACTCTAGAAAAAAAAAAGATCGAGGCGTTAAGGTTCAATATGCCCTCGGCAGTACACACTCACTTTAAAAAAAAAAATTGTTTTTCCGTTCTGTTCCCGGCCGTGACGCCCTGGTTGTTTTTTTTTATCTCCCCTTATCAACGTGAACGAACGTCAGATTTACTTAGCATAACTGAAATGAAGGCATTTATTTAAGAGTATTCCATAAGGTAAAAAATATTTGGTTAGTTTTGACCTTGAATCGTTTTACTTTTGTACATAACCTGTGTACGTAATAAGGACCTATGTGAGCAAGGCAGGCGGGGCGAGCTACCTCAGATAGGACGGCAGGACAAGCGAGCTTACATAACTCCGTAAGAGGAGATGAATGGCCATTCTGTACAGTATTAATTCTGTAATATCTGTACAATTGTTCTGTATGTTATAAGACTGCAAAATTAATGTTACGACGGCCGTCGATATCTAGAAAACGAATAATCGAATCTTCAAGAAATAAAAACGCATTGTTAGTGACGAGGTACTCTACCGAATGGCATAGAAAAATCTAGAATCGTCAACACAAAGTCACAACCTACCTATGAGTACCTACACACTCTTTTGAATAAAAACAAACAATAGGTAAATATCGAGAATGTACTTTTTTTTTTTTTTTTTTTTTTTTACGTGCGCAAAATCCCCACGGATACCTCCCCACCGGAGCCGGTGGAGGAGGTTATGTCGGACTCGAACCGACTAAAACGCACGCCGCCTGTGGGTCGTTTTGGTTGCCGAAGGTGAGGTTGACAGGCATATCCCTCGCACCCCGGCCGACCCAGGGCCATCTCTCACGATCAGGCCCTCTTCTCGGGTTGTGGGGACTACAGTCCCCAACTCGACCCCGGAAACGGGGAGGCGCGCCAGGCGCGCCTCCCCGTTTCCGGGCGCCGCGGCCTGCTTCTGCCAGGGTGACAGGCGGCTCCACCTGTCACCCCCAGGCCGGCGCTCATGGGGGGCGGAGGTCGTTCACCGACCTCCGACGCCCGAGTTGCCTTCGTACGCGGGCAGCTTGGCTTGCGATCCTTCGTCGCTCCCGCTGCCGCTCCCGCCCCACCTCCTCCTTCACGAGCATTACTTGCTCGCAGAAGGAGGCGCCGGCCGCCCACGCATCCGCGCAGCGGACCATCGCCGCGAGCAAGGTGGAGAGCGTGAGAACTCTCACTCCCAGGGCCGCCACAAGCTCCCGCCTCGGCATCTCCCACGCCGGACACTCGGTGAGCGTGTGCGGACCTGAGTCCTCGCTCGCGTCGCAGTGATGGCACTCGGACGTTGGCTCTTTCTCCATCCGACGCAGATACTTTCCGAAGCACCCGTGTTCGTTGATCATCTGCGTCAGACGGTACGAGAGGCTGCCGTGTGGCCTCTCTAGCCACTCCCCCATGATGGGTCTTACCGCCGTTACTACGGCGTGCCCTGCGCTTGGTTGCCCAAGTCGTCTCTCCCATTCCGCCACCATTTCCCTGTGGAGCCGGGATCTCACGGCCCGAATTTCTTCGGGCTCGGGATCGTGACCCCGCTCCCGCGTCGCCCTTCGGAACCGGTATAGCGCCGAAAGGCATCTCGCTTCCAGGATCCATGGTGGCGATCCGGCGAGGAGACTCGCCGCGTTGAATGATATCGTGCGGTACCCCCTTATGATGCGGCACGCCAACTTCCGCTGCGGACGCTGCAGCAGAAGCATGTGCCGATCACTCAGGGTGTCCGCCCACACGGGACACCCGTACAGGGCCATGGACCGCACGACACCCGCGTAGAGTCTCCTGCAGGAGTCATCCGGGCCCCTCAGGTTGGGCAGTAGCCGCGCCAGAGCGTTGGCTGTGCCCGCCAATTTGGGGCCCAGACTTCGGAAGTGCTTCCCGAAGTCCCACCGGCCGTCGAGCACGAGCCCCAGATATTTCATCTGGGGCTTGATGCCGATGAGAGTGCCTCCCACTGTGAGACTGGAACCAGGTGGTGGCGTGCGCCGAGGTCCATGAAAGAACATGGCCTCGGATTTATGCAAAGCCACCTCAAGGCCCAGCCGCCGGATCCGTTCCACGACTTGAGCAACCGCGGTCGTGGCCCTCAGGATCGCTTCGCGGTGTGTAGCTCCGCTCGCCGTCACTAGCGTGTCGTCCGCATAGCACGTGACGGCGGCGCCGTCCGCAAGCTCACCGCGAAGCACCCAGTCGTATCCAATGTTCCACAGTAGCGGCCCGAGAACCGATCCCTGTGGAACACCGCACGACATCTCACGCCGACCGACGCCGGTCGCACTTGGGTAGATGACGGCTCTCTCCGTCAGGTACGCCCCGACTATGCGGCGGAGGTAGAGAGGCACACCGTGGTACACGAGTGCCTCCCTGATGCAACTCCAGGGCAAGGTGTTGAACGCGTTGGAGATGTCCAAGGACACCGCCAACGTCACCTCACCCCGAGCAACTGCCTCCTCCGCCAAAGTCCTCACGCGCATGATGGCATCCACGGTGGACCGCCACCGGCGGAAGCCATATTGGGCATCCGCCAGGTCCGGCCCCCTACCAGAGAGGTGCTCGACGAGGCGCTTCGCAATAACTCTTTCAAAGAGCTTGCCCACCTCGTCGAGCAACACAATGGGCCGGTAGCCGGACGGTTCGTCCGCCGGGCGGCCCTCCTTTCGGATGAGGACCAGTTTCCCCGTCTTCCACATCTTCGGAAACTGGCCCCATCGAGAATGTACTCGAAGGTCAGCGACGGCGGCAAGATCAAAGAATAGGTATTTATCGCTCGCGAACTTTCTAGATAATTCGATCCTCCTAATCGAGAGGTATAAAAACATGCTCGCATAGCGACACCATTTATTCTGTCTTAGAGATCGATGACGAACACAGCGAACTTAAGCGACCGAAGAAGATTCTACCTGCGACCTGAGCAACGACTGTGGATTATAGTGTACTACTGAGCGACTGGAACTGTTGAAGAGTACTGTGTGTATTAGTGATTTAATTGTCTAGTTTGTGGTGAGCTAATAAATCTCTTCGTTGAGTAAACGGCATTTGATTGTACCCCGTGCACGTAACATTATCATTGAACGGCGTCAACACCAAGTATTCTAGATAGAGTCATCGGGAGTAAGACAGCGTGGTTTCAACCAAAATCGAAATTAAACTTTAACTTTATAATTATTCACAATTTAATCACAGCCAAAGTTTTATGTAGCTTCGGATTTTTAGACTTATATTTTATTAGTAATGTAACTCCAACACAGTTTGGAAACGTCATAGTACCACGGAAGGGTAGTTTAATTCTACCAAAAATACCTTTAAATCTAAGAAAATACTGTTTAGGATAGTCTCACACTAAAGTCCTTTTCTGATTGGTCGGTGTAGCAGTAGCGTGATAACAGAGGGATAACCATGTTGAGTTAAAGCGAGAAAAAGGGACAACCCCATCCCCCTCTACTACTACTACTACTACTAACTAACAAGGACGCTTTAATACATCATGGCAAAAATTCTGCATATATGTGAACAGGGAAACACATATCTGCAGAAAACTGCACTATTTTGATTTCTCTATTTCTATAATCCATTCGGTGAATACGTTTTTGGTACCAAGTATTCCAAAATGTAAATTTCGGTAAGACCGTATTACACCGACCAATCAGAAAAGTGTCTAAACCGAAAGTAATGATAAACCCGATGACTTCGTGAGCAACGGTTACATCAACCAACTAGTACAATCAAACATCTAAACAGACGTACATATAAGTATCCTGTAATTATTTAAGCCAAAGACGATAATATTAGACGTAGATGGAACCCCTAAGCTAGTTTCCTACCAATCTATATACGAAGTATAATCATAAAAGATGCAACTGTTGTTGTGAAACAAAATTTCGGGTAAATAGGACCATGAAAAGCTTGAATTACGCAATCCGGCTCGAAGGCAGAATGTGATATTCAGTTTGTTCGGCCTAAACTCAATCGTCTTCGTGTAACTTCATGGTAGCCTTCTAATATAGCTATCTCACTCTGCCATTCAATGACACAAATAAGTAAGAAGAGACACGAATGTATACGTTCACCCTATGCGTCTAATATTAGGTCTTTGATCTATGTTAACACATATTATCTAAATGCATCAAACATGAGACGACGAACAATAAAAATACACATAGGTAATCTCATTGATTTAGTGGGTAATCTAAAACGGATTAATTATGACTATTTAAAGTAGAATCTCGAAAGTAGCAGTAAAAATAAATCATGTCTTTAAAACGAAATAAAAATAATATTCCAACCAGACAAGGAATTCAGAATAAAAGAAATGTCACACAAAGAATTACACCCTCGGACTATGTATGACGCAATACAAGTCCAGTGATTTTTAATGTAGTTACAAGAAAAAAAAAGAGTATTTTCAACCCACAAATATTCTATCCGGTTTTAACCTAGATATTATTCTGTTTTTTACCCACGATTATAATTTCAATTTTGTTTATCGTATTTTTCCCTCAACATTTTCCGTTTTCAACCCACTGTAATTATTATGTCATGTTACCAAGTTAAGGCGGAATACATTTTAAAATCCGAATTTGGAAAGGAACGCAGAGACTAGAATGAAAAAACCGGTCAAGTGTCAGGTCAGTTGGACTCGCGCACCGAGGGTTCCGTAACGTAAGCTACATCAACAGTAATATATTTTGAATCCGTTGACTTTAGAAGTTTGATTTTTGCACAGTTTCAAGACGTTATAGACCTGAGTATGTGATATGAAGTTCAACTTGATACCTCTAAGCATTCCAGAGACAAAGGTTTTGACAGACAGACGGATAGCTGGACAACGAAGTAATCCTATAATGGGTTCTGTTAATTTTTCTTTTGAAGTGCGAAACCCAAAAAAAAAATCGAGTATCCAATTTGGGAACTCTGTGGTCCCCACACCCGAGGAGAAGGCCAGATCTAGAGACATGGCCCTGGGTCGGCTGGGGTGCGAGGAATATGCCTGTTAACGTTCGGCAAGCAAAAACGACCCACAGACGACATGCGTTTTGGTCGGTTCGAGTCCGACATAACCTCTCCCACCGGCTGCGGTAGGGGGATATACGTGGGGATTTTAGAAAAAAAAAGTATCCCAATTAATGAATTTTGACACACATGATGGCTACAAAAGGTTATTTAGTTTTGGTGGTCTGGTAGTGATGGTTTTTCGCGATAATTTTTTGTTTCATACATTCAATCTAGCAGTACACATAGAAGCTAGCTAATCATATTCAAACATATATGAATCTTTATTCACAACGGTTTTGTTAGTTTTACGGTTTTGTTAGTTTTAACCTTGTGTAGCCATTAGCAGTAATAGCAATTACGAGTGTTTACCGGACGCGGTACTGAAATAGTTTGGAGTTGTTCCAACTGCAATAGATGGGCTCGTGAAAGGTCAACATTATTTGACTGACGTGGTGTTCTGAATAGATTAACTTTTTTAGTGTCGACCAGTGTGTAGGTCTATTCAATTATGTAATTAATTTTACGCTTTTGTCAAATCAAATTACGCATCGGCAAAATTTTCAATCAGAAAAGTAACCTATCGCGAAATTAACATTTAAGTTAACCTTAATAAGTTATTTTTTGTTATATAACAGCATGTTACATTTAATTTGAAGTTATATAACATTAATAAACAAAGTAACTTTATGTTTTAGGTGTGTTAAATGATTTGAGGTATCAAGCTTACTAAACAATATTTCCGAGGATAAAACGATAGCTATCTGTAATCGACATAATCTTTCAAATTAGGCATTTGTTAACCGTGTCTTTGATACAATTATCAATGACAGGGTTTTTCTGTAACTGAAGTTCTTGTCGATTAAGGGAAAATTATGCCATGTAATGTTGCTAAATCTACAAAATTTGAACCTTTTTTCATGGCTATAGTCAATACACAAATAAATAAAAACGATTGAGTTAAACCTCACAGTACATCTAATTATAGATACAATTATCATGCAGGCGAATAAACAGTTGGAATATTAACAAGGAATAAAATATTCTTCTTAATCTTTTTTATACTCTAGAAAAAATACAGTTCTCTTCAATTAATGATACAATACGTAATTAAATTCTGTATGCACCTACAATAAAATAATGTAAGACTAACATTGCGAAATTAATATTTAAGTTAACCTTAATAAGTTATTTTTTGTTATATAACAGCATGTTACACTTAACTTGAAGTTATATAACATTCTAAACATGATCATGTGTAGAATGTTATATAGTATTAAATAATGAAATGTGCATGACAAAAATTTTTAGGAGTTAATGCGTTTTAAGTTTCCACGCCATTATTGTTATATACCAAACATTCTTAGTTAAAGACACTGTACGTAAACTGTTATATAATATAATAATAATAATGATATATTTATAACTAAATATATTCTTATTTTCAATAAGGTAAAGAAAATACATGAATCAGACTGCAGCTGGAAATCACCTACAACATTTATCAATAAATATAATCTCAATACAATAATTTATTTATTTATAATAACCAAGAACTTTATTGGAGAGGCTCTGAAGGGTTACGAATCAAAATACCGAATGTACGAAATACCGAAGTTCGATATGCCGAAATTCTCAAATCCCGAAAATTAGATGATACTGATGTTTGGCGCTCTGGTTTAATTTTTGTATTTATTTTTTACCGCAGGGGTATTTTTTATTTCTGAAGTTCCTATATCTTCATGTCTTATCAAAAGTAACCTTACACGAAGGGTATGGCGTAGGTCGTCATCATAACCTTCTAACCTATATGTACCCAGTACCTATATGTGCGCAGTATACACCCCGCGCAATTCTAAAGAGGATGGATAGATTAGGTTAAAAGCTATGGTGAGAGTGGAGCTCCCGGATTAGTCTTCGTGGTTATTTTTTTATAACTGCTCAAACATAACCACACAAAAATCTAATTTTCGGGATTTTGTACTTTCGGTAAGTATTTAGAACATTCGGGATTTCGAATTTCGGTCTTTCGTATTATGAAATTCAGTATTATGGAACTTCGGGATTATGATATGTAACCCTCTGAAGAATACTTTTTTTTTGATATTTTTCTTTATAACTACTTACGTATTCATTAATAATCCTTATTGGATATTTCATAAGAGATTTAAAATCGAAGCGTAGTTTTTTTCATTTTTGTCATTTTTGATTTTCATTGTTAACAATTTTCATCAAAGTGTTATTAATGGCAAGATTTTTTTCTTTCTTAACTTTACAAATTTACTTAAATGAAGAGTATAATTACAAAAGTCGTGCAAAGGGGAAGACAATTTTTAACGAAAATAATTTAAACCCTATTCTACTTACACGTCTAATAATTTAAACCTTATATTAAATAAGATATGTGACAGAATTCAGTGATAATAATTTTAAAACTTGTGCATTTATAAAAGGTATGTGAAAATCACCATAATATTTATTTATAAGGATGTAAAACAGTCATAGTGTTTACACTAATAATAGTTGTAAATTTAACGTCAAATACACAACTAACATGAAACATGGATACAATCATCTGAATACTAAATAAAGTATGACCGTCATCATCTGAATCATCCAACTTCAAACATCACAGTTATAATAGCGCTTCCTAAGGACAACGAGAGTGAGCGAGATAGACACTACAAAGACTTACGACAAGTAGACTTAGATGATAACGGCCTTTGTGAAAGTACCTGTAGAGAGTACTTCAAATATATTGGAGATGACGATGAGCGTAAGAAGACAATAATATTATTCAAAACTTAATTCAAACATCCCTACTACATATATATTACTAATACAACACTAACATTAAATGACATAGAAAAGGATGTAGAAAAAGACTTAAAGACAGTAGTCTCACTTTAAATCACGTTAAGTTGCAGTAGAAATGAAGATTACATTTAATATCGAGGAAAAACGATCTTATATAGGTACATTCAATTAGTTCCTAATTTATGTAATACTGTCAAAATTAATTCCACTTACTTAACTAGTTGCTGATAACACGCCTATTAAAATCTCTTCTTCATCAAAGCTCATTCTCAATCTAATAAATATGTTTTAATAGTCATTTTAGTCTATTGTTTAACAGTTGTAAATTGTACTTACAGTTAGTTGAATGTGTTCTTAATTTTTGTGTAACAGATTTACAGAAATAAACGGGACCGAGTTAACGTCCTTGTAGTACACCTACTGTTATAATATATTACATTATAATTAACAAGCAAGGTAGAATAACAGGGGAAATATTAAAGATTGTATAAAAGCAGTCGAAATGACAATAACAACCATAAACAACGTGTAACAACCACTTTCATACCATTGTTTTAATGTTTACTCAATAAGACGCCTCCGATAATTCCATAAAAATGCTCTTGCTGTAGATATCGTTTACAAAATTTCTATAAGGGACGATTTTCAGGGATATGTATCTATTAGTATAAGTAGAGCTAGAGCATATATCTTTTAAATATATTTCTATAACATCTTTCAATTACCTAGCAACAGCCCTTTTTACATTTTTCATCATAACTCTTCCTATATTCTATTAAATATATACATACTCTCAAGATTATTTATGTAGCCCAAGTTAGGCCCAAACTTACAGATAATGATGGAAATAAATTGATTTAGTATCTATATACTACTAGATAGGTATTTAAACTATCATGGTCACTCACACTTGTATTGAAGTTATTGCGATATTTACCATGTTGTATTGTTCTGAGTTCTATTATCGGAATTATTGGCAACAGAACAATACAACATGATAAACATCCTGATAATTTTAATACTAAAATATCCTACTAGTTAACTACACACAAAATACCACCCAGTAGAAGTAACACGCTTCATATTTTTTGAGTCATAAACGTTTGTTTTGTTATTTACATTATAATCATCTCTGTGCGCATCAACAGACATTGAATTGGTATTTTGATCTCAATTATTAATAGAAACACTTATTGTTACTTCACTAACAATGTTTTATATTAAGAAATTATTTACAAAAGCTCGTATTTCTACAATTATTGTTTTAATCAAATACTTTTCATATATCCATACTTTCATAAGAATCCACATACTCATATACTTATTTTAAATGAGGAGGAAATTTAAAAAAAATATTTTCCAATTCGTCATTGTTTTAAGTAGATGAAAGTTTGCAAATTTAAGGCTTTGTTTGGCATTTGGATTTTATTAAATAATCACCACGGTCATTTGCTTAAGAATATTAAGATGGAGGCACTCTTTTGGTTGTATAAAATACTACCCTCAATTGATCAATTAAAATCAATACTAGATTTAATACTAATATATATGAGTATTTTATGTGTGTATGTGGGTCTATGATGGCTTTATATATATGCATATATGTATAATGTCTTTTGTCAGGGTTATTATATATTTGTATACCTACTGACATTATTGAATCTTGACATTAATGTACACAAGACTTTGCCTCTCATTGGTTTGCAATTCCTCTGTGCACTTCCAGGTTTTGCTGGAAGAAAACTCAACCTTGAGTTAAGTTCGCCTTTGTACATGATATTTCACTTATTTGTATAATATGCCTTGTAAGTATACAATAAAGAATAAATAGACTATAAAAATGATTTGGTTTGATCACCTAATTCCATTTACTTTGTCATTACTGTTACTCTAGCAGGATCTAGAAATGATAGTTAAACTATATCGGAATTGGAATCTGCACCAGAGTTCATCAGAATTGAACTGGGGAGGTTACAAATATAATAATAATACTTCCCTTCTCGTAAAGCCGGCGAAGAAAAAGACAAAGAGACAAACTGCCAATTTTTTTTTCTAGATCACTGATTAAAGTTGGTTTTGATCAACTAGTGGAAATATTTATACAACAAAACTTGCCAGCATAATGTGCTACCGCATTAAAATGACTGTGGTGAGGTCTTCTGCGCGATTCCTATTTGCTTAACTTATGAAATTTGTCCATTATCATTTATTACCTACTAGTCTTGTGTTTAGAAGTTTTTACAAAGGTAAGATTTTTTTTTATCTTTGACTATTTTCTTTGTATTTTTATTTATTTCTACGTTAGCTTTTTGATGGAGAACTAAATAACCTATATCATTGATTGGTGATCTTATAATTTGTTATAAATCTGGTAAAATATTTTATATCTTGTTCATTAAAAATTTAAATGGGTGCAATAATTTTAATGATATCGAGAAAAGTTCTCTGTTTTTAAGTGATATGTTTTTTTATGATAACGACCATAACACCTAATTGACGAATAAAGAAGGTTATATACAAAAATAGTTCACCTGCATAGGCTTTAAATATATTCTTGATTTAGTTAACTACAATTCTTTCAATTAATATCGTCATTGTTTTAAGTAGAAGAATTATTTATACAGTCTAGGCGTTTGCGTACAAACGCAAATTAAAACGCTTATTAGTCATACTTTAGTACTTTATGCCTAATTATAAGTTTTCTTTTTCATACAATTACTAAGATATGCATTTTCGTACTTATATGGAATATGCTTTTGTTTTTACTAAAATTGCCACTGTCAACACGTCGGATCCTAAATATTTCAATTTAAACAGTGTTTTCTAAAATACTTATACGTTGCCCAGAATGTGTGCAAAGCGCTTTTTTGAAACGTTTTAAGAGCTGTTAATGTTTTTTTAGATGAAATTTTATCGATTTAAATACTTTTAAATTTAAAAAAATATTATTATTCACAGAGTAAGTATATACATAATGAATTACTTTTTTTTGGTAATTAGTTATTAAGTTTTTTATTCATAACAACTACGTATTATCCACTAGGCGGGCCGCGGGCAACAGCTTGTCTATAAAATAAATTGATTACGAAAACATGTCAATCTGTGAAACTCATCTTATGTTAAACTGTTTAATTACCAAAAGAATGTAACACCAATCGTCAATATACTTAGTATTTTATAATAAAATATATATGCATCAAATTCTTTCGAAATCGTCGATAGCATCACGTGCAGCAGCGTGAAAGGATCACAAACAAAACTATGCACTGAGTAGTTGAATCTTGCCGAATAATTCGTCCGTAACACACAAATATATCTAGCAACTAGACAAAAACAGTCCACTAATAACCAAAGAGTCAAAGCGGCTGTGCAGAGCTTGCAGCTAGCGAGAAGCGCACCTTCTCTTGCTTAGCGTTCGGCGCGAAGCGGCGCGAGCGCGGCGAGAGAGGCGCGTCGCCGGCGCTAGGAGCCTGGGGACGAGGCCCCCCCTCCCCCGCCCGTCAGCCCCGCGCCCGAGCCCCGTGACACACGGGGCTCTAGCTCTAGGGACAGCATATACTGGCGTTCTTCGGCAATCACCAGCGACTTATCCAGGAGGAAGTCGCACACCTAGCAATGGACGAAACGCTTATTTCACTTCTTAAGCAACAACTTTAAAAAAGTAACTATTAATACAAAAAATACGGTAACAGGTCCATTTTAAAATGGTATAAGGTGAAATAAATATAGCGCAATATTACCCGCTCTTGATGAATTTTGCCTCTAGGAGAGAAAGGTACATCGAGAACGGGTGATATTGGCGGAAAAATGGGGAAGGTGAAGAGACAGACCGGCATTAGAGCTTAATTTGAGTTCATTTTCTGGAGTTCAAATTGTTCAGATGTTTCAGTAAATATAGATGGTTACTCTACGTTTAGTACATGTAACATAAACTCACACCTACATCCCCGAAGGGGTAGGCAGAGGTGCTAGCACCCACATTTCGCCAGTTTATGTTTAGGTCCCAATGTAATGGGTGGCGACTGTGGCGAGCCTATTGCCATTAACCGGGCACTTATAAAAACACAAATAACTTCGAAAAACATCGAAAAGTCATTGGTGTGTGCCATGGTAAAACCTGGGATCGAACTCGAGACCTCGTCTCAGCAGTCTAACACCACTAGGCTACCGCGGTAATATAATAATAATAATTTATTTATTTAAAGCAACATAACATACACACATACATATTATTGGTTATATTTTATTATATATATATATATATATATTATATATATATATATATATAAATTGGGTATATAATAATATGTATTTGAAATTGATTGCTTCTACGATCATCTGATGATGAAAGATGAAGACATACTACTTCACATACATACAAATTTCACTCACCTTCGGTATATGATCAATTTTATACGGGGTTTGCTGGAAGTTCCTAATTTCTCGGATTACGTGGGCAATCTACAAAACAATACAGAAATCATTAATAGAAATTTATTTTTAATACACACTACTTTTATTTTAATACAATGTGTCAAAATGGTACAACAAGCAATGCTTAGTCTATGTACTAATCAAATAACCCGCCCCTGATCGCTCCCGGTGCAAAAGTGCGCATAACACTTGCTGCGTTGCCACGTTGGATGGCGATGGACAGTCTTTGGACCAGGAACTACCCGGAACGAGTGTCACCGGTCGCCTCGATGAGCCTCTGTCCGATTATTTTATTATAAAGATAAAAGATAAATATTTTCAACGGTTTCAGCTCAAAATTTTTGCTGTGTGTGTTTCCTTCTTCCTACAGTCCCGGGCCCTTTAAGCAGGGCGTGAAAAAGCATATGATGAGGCCGTCAAGCTGAGTGTCACCATTGTCACATGGTATGTGTAAGTAATGGTGACCCTTTTTTTCTGAGACTTTGCCTTCAGCTTAGGCAAGGCGAAGGCTAATTGACGTGTTCTATTTAAAAAAAAAAGTATTTAATTCTAAATTTTTAAGAATCTGTACAAATGTACATACATACATATATAATTATCATACTTTTATTCCCAGAAGGTTAGGCAGCAGTGAATTAACACCCACATTTCACCAATAATTATATTCGGTTCCACGTTATAGGAGATGAGACTATTGCCGTCTTCCGGGCAGAACTGTTGACTCGAGTCTTGTATCTGTGCCTGAGTCAAAGCTGTTATATCTGTCTGATATTAAACCTACAAAATACCGCGGTTATAATAACTTCGTGTTGTGTTCCCAGCGGTGAGTAGGGTAGCTAGAGCTCACTGGAGAATTTGTGCTGTCACTGGGATGACTAAATGCTTGTCCTGTTTTGTCCTCCACACTGACGGCTCAGAGACCCTGTGCTACAGGGTCGGTAGCGCGAGTGTGGCTTCTCTGGAGTTACACACGTCCATAGGCCACGGTAACCACTTTCCATCAGGTGGGCCGTGCGCTTGTCTGCCACCTAAGTGGTATAAAAAAAAGCCCTATCCCTTAGTCGCCTTGCACGACACCGCATGGAGAGAGATGTAGAAATGTCTCCAATTGGAATCAAAACATTAACTAAGACTTGTAAATAAATAATTACCATTCTCATCTTTGAAAAGTTGAGCAGCCCGTCAGGAGTGTGGTTTGATGTTCCTTCTTCAATAAATGAAAGGTCGGACAAGTACATCCCTAAGTACGGGATACATGGAGGATCACACCTGGAACAGTATTACTTATTAAGCTATATGAACTTATGAAAAATTATTAATCATAATTCTCGTGATTAAAAGGCGCTTCAAGCACGGAGAATTAGCAGTCAGTCTTCTGGGCACGTTACCACAAGAGTTATGCGACGGAGAATTCCACGAAGAATTCCACGTATTTTAGATTTTTTTTTTTTTTTTTATATAGGTCACGCCAACTTGACCTCACCTCGCCTGATGGTAAGCTAAAGGCAAAGTCTCAGAAAAGAGGGTCACCATTACAGACACTAAGTGCTACAATGGTGGCACTCAGCTTAGCGGCCTCATCAGATGCTTTTTCACGCCCCGCTTAAAGGCCCCGGGACTGTAGGAAGAAGGAAACACGTGCGCTGGTAATGAATTCCAGGTCTTGGTGGTGCGGCAAAGAAAAGAGTCTCCGAACCGCTTGGTTCTTGCTCGTATATTCTGCACAGTGTGAGGGTGACATCTAAGGCCTGCACGTGTTGTCCTATGTAGGAAAGGAGATGGTGGGATTAGTTGGAAGAGCTCGTCAGAACACTCACCGTGGTAGAGACGGTAAAATACAGCCAAGGAAGCAATATCTCTACGCATCTGCAAAGGCTCGAGGGTGTTCGTGACCTCAGGGTTCCCAATAATTCGGACCGCGCGTCGCTGCAACCTGTCGAGAGCATCTAGTAGGTATTTCGCGGAGCCATCCCAGAGATGCGAGCAGTATTCCACGCAGGAGCGAATTTGTGTCTTATAGAGAAGACACCGCTGCTCCGGCGTGAAAAAACGTCTCACTTTGTTTAGGAGTCCGAGTTTCCGCGAGGCTGTTTTGATGATGCTCTCGATGTAATTTCTGTTATTCATTTTGCAGCGAATATCCATGCCTAGGATATTGAGATTGTCCTGCAGTGGCAGTGGCGTGCTCTGAAGAGTGGGAAGGGGAAGGAAAGAAGATACCTTTGCTGTGAACGCACAAGCCTGCGTCTTCTTGGCATTGAACTCGACCATGTTCTCAGAGCCCCATTGAGAAATGTGATTCAAGATCCGGTCCAGTTCAGTGACAAGAAGCTGTCTTTTTTCCACGATATCAGACTGTTTGGCCGCAGGTTGTCCGTGATAACTCCCGTGTAAGGTGCTATCGTCTGCATAGCAATGTATGCTGCCGGTGGACAGCATGTCGTTGATATGCAGAAGAAAGAGAGCGGGAGATAATACAAACCCCTGCGATACGCCAGCATTTATTTGCAAGAACTCCGAAGCCCGTCCATCACAGAGAACGCGGATACGGCGCTCCCGCAGGAAACTAGCAATCCAGTTGCACAGTCTAGGAGGCAGACCAAAGGCTGGTAGCTTGGAGAGAAGCGATTTGTGCCAGACTCTATCGAAAGCTTTGGCGATATCAAGACTAATTGCCAGTGACTCGCCGTGCTTGTCCATAGCCTCACCCCAAAGATGGGTAACGTATGCCAGAAGATCACCCGTTGACCGTTTCGGCCTGAAGCCATATTGCCGGTCATTAATTAAGGAGTGATCCTCTAGGTGACGCATGAGCTGTTTGTTAATGATGTGCTCGAAGACCTTGCACAGCACTGAGGTGACGGCTATGGGTCGATAGTTGGCTGGCTCTGAGCGATCCCCCTTCTTGGGGATCGGCTGTACATTCGCCTCTTTCCAAGCCGAAGGCACTGTACCCGAGCTGTAGGACAGTCGGTACAGTCGCGTAAGCATCGGAGACAACTCCGCTGTACATTTTTGTAAGACCACCGCTGGAATACCATCCGGGCCACTGGCTTTCCGGACATCGAGTGATTGAAACACCGCACGGACATCGCATTGCCTGATGCGTATTTCAGGCATTACGTGGTCACCATTGGGTAGTGTCGGCGGCTGTATACCGCAATCATCGACTCGGGAATTGGCCGCAAAGAGATTTACTAGCATATTGGCTTTCTCTTGCGGTCCATGGGCCAGGGATCCATCAGGGTAGCGCAGCAGTGGCAGCGAAGGCTGACAGAAGTTGGCCTGCACGGCTTTGGCCAGTCGCCAGTATCCACGACTGCCCGTGGGATGTGCCACTAGCTCTTGACCAAGCCGTGCAATGCGCAGGGAATCCGCTCTGACGTAAGCCCTCTTGCAGGCCTTTGTGGCTCTGTTGTACGCCGCCTTGAAGTGGCCCACATTGGGATCGTGCGTGACACGCGCCCTTACCCAAGCGCGATACGCGGACTGCTTTTGATCAACAGCCTTCGCACACTCGCGCCCGAACCAAGGGCGCACTCCTCGGGCACCGGTGACATCAGTGTACGGGATATAGTATTCCATACCCAGACCGATCTCACCGGCAACAGCAGTAGCACAATCTGAGGGTTTCTTACCTTCAAAGCAGCGTTCAACCCACTGGATGGACGCATAATAGTTGCGCAACCCATCCCAATCAGCTGACGAGTAGTGCCAGAGACGCCGCTTCCCCTGCACGGGTCGTGAGGGCGCTATAATTGGCACCTTGGAGCAGACCAGACAGTAGTCGGAATTGCCTAAAGCGGCTTGTACCGAAACACTGTACAGGTCTGGGTGACTCGTCAGCAGAAGGTCTAGCAGAGAGGGCGCTAGGCCCGACCTTCTTGGTATTCTAGTGACCTCGTGTACCAATTGGGTCAGGCCATGCGCCAGAGCAAATGCATGGGCGGCTCTTCCCGCATGGTCTGTTTTGGCGGAGCCCAACCAGGTTTCGTGGTGGGCGTTAAAGTCCCCCAAAAGTACCACTTCGGCGTTCGGAAACCGTTCCTGCGCATCATCTGCCGCCTGACTCAGATATTCAAAGAGTCGAGTTGTCTCAGCATCTCCAGTATGGGAACGGTAGAGGCACACATAGATCTGACTCGTAGAGCTATGGTCTACGTGTACCCATAGGGTTGAAAAGGATGGGTCCTCAAGGCAGCGCAAACGGCGACAACAAACATCCGCCCTAACAAACACGCACACCCCGGCTTTTGCACGGAAATTTTCCTCGATAACATAGCCGGGGTAAAGCAAGTAGGTCGTGTCATCAGGGCGGCCTATTTGTGTCTCCGTGAGAAAGAGCATATCTGGTTTCGCCGTCTCAAGGTGTTGGTGGACGGCGTTGAGGTTCGCATGGAGTCCACAGATGTTAGTGGACTCCACCTCAAATAGCGAGCTTGTGGGAGTTTGAAGAGCCGCTGTGTTGCCCAATACTCTTAAATGCGCTGCCATGATGAAAAGGAGAAAAGGGCGTGAAAAAAAGAGGTGATTGTCGTCGCAGCACCGCGTGACAAAGTGCGGGATATTGGTTTTGTCTATGATTATGAGGCATGGCGTGAGCCGACACGCCGTACGGAAGGGCTCCCGTACCCCCCCGAATATGGTCGCCGGGCCCCCACTTCCGGTCACCAACCGGCACGACGAGCCATACCGGGATTATGCGCGGTCTGGTGAGGCAGCCTTCCAGGGTGGTTAGTCCCAGTTGGGCCTCTGTACTATACCGCGGGCGGCCAGCGGCACCACCGTTTCTACGGGTCTCCCTGACCGGCGCGTCGCACTATGGGAAGCCCCATACAACACCGTCTCAAAACCCTTTTAAGCGAAAGTCGAATACAAGGAATTTAATTAATCGTTTTATATAGTCTAATATATTATCTTGCGATTTGCATAATTTATTTTATTGTAATTGTTAAAAATAATATAAAAATCAGCATTAAACCTAACTCACATTTAGAGGTATCACTACGGGTGCAATATATTGCCCCAGTTCAACAGCACATTACTCGTAAACTTTTGACCTTTTTTTTAGACGGAAGTCTACAAGTATTATACATTTTTGGAATGCTTATAATCTCCTTATTTTGATACGTAAATAATATTTAATATTTGCTATATTAAAATAAAACTATCGAACACAATTCAAGATGACATACGTTTTTGAGATATATTTTTTTTCAACAAGTGGTTTAGTCTTTACCGTTGCTTGCCGATGTAGAGCTATTTATTGAATTATAATCTTTATTCATTCTATTACAAAATAAATTTATAAAAAGTGGCAGCACTTTTGCACTTTTCGAAATAACTTCAGAAATGTATGACGAGGTAAACATTGCGTTTTTCTTCAACTTCGTATAAAACTATTTCCTATCTATTACGGTTAAATTGATAGCAAAATAATTACAGTGGTAAGTGTTATTTATAGTTTATTATGTGGTTGATATAGTTTTGACCACCTTGTTTGATAAGCAAGATGTGGTCTCTTATCAAGTTAGGTCAAAGTTGATAAAGGTTGGTTATAGAAGAATGCATATTGGTTTGTTATCTTTACCTACCTATTTCAGGGACCTATAAAAGTAGTCAAATCCTGAAAACATCACAGTCAGTAACCAGACACTCAACTGCCCAAAAAGCTGTTCTAGTAAATAACAATTTCTGAGCTTAACTAATATCCAAAAATGTGTGAATTTGTTTGTAATAAACGAGAATTGTGCTATTGGTTGGTTAGAGGGCAGACTATAGAAGCCTACTTAGAAGAAAATTTTAATTTGTCAGAAGATAATAAGGCAACTGTGATCTCTTACATTCAAAGAAATTTGCTGACTCAATGTAATCAACGCTGGAGAAAAGCGTACCGAGTAAAAGAACGTTTCGAAAGTGAAAACGCTGAATGGCTAGATGGCTTATTTAGTGTTCCCCTAGAGTGTCGTGGCTCTGTTGATGAACCTAGCTCGTCTGGAAGTACTGGAGGCAGACCTTCAAAACCTTACGATGATTGTTCAGATAAAACAAAGAAGCGAAAAAATATGGAATTAATACAAGAGCACGGGTTCAATTGTGTACTCAATTCATATGCTCAGGAGTTAAGATCTATGGGTGAGACAGAAGAGGCCGCTATCGTTAACATAATAAGAACTACAACAAAAAATGAGAAGAAAAAAATACTTAAATACGCAACGGAAATCCCCGAAGAAGTAACACCATTCTCAAAGGAAGAGGCATTAAGGACATTTATTGATTTAGACCTCAGTAAAGAACAGTATGGGAAACTGCGAGTTAGTTTGGCGGGTAAAAATTGCAATATATTTCCGTCTTATGCAGCCCTAGCTGAAGCAAAAAAAATGTGTTATCCTCCTAATTCAAGCATAACCATTACTAATATAAGTGCAAAGGTTAATCTACAGGATTTGTTGGATTATACGGTAGCACGTATATTACTAATTGATTCAGTTTACAAAGACAGTTTGAAAAACCTTAAATTATTCTGTAAATGGGGCAGTGATGGCTCCTCAGGTCAGAGTGAGTACAAACAAGTTTTGCCGGAAGAATTTCATTTCATTTCATTTATTCATTAACAATTTTTTACAATCGTGTCTGAATGTATAATATTTATCCAACTAAATTAACAAGAAACAAAAACATGGCAATTAAAATTGAGTAAGTATAGTCGATGCATTTCTCATGCCCTATTTTTGTAAAGATGCTGCGCACAAATATTTAAAATTTCAATTTGAATTTGAATTTGAAGCGATCTTATATCAGATGCCAACCTTTTCATTGCTTCTCTTGTACCCATTAGACTCATAGACGAAGTAACTAAGTGTTGTTTGGAAGAACGAAACTTGCTCATCTGTCCGATATTGCAGACCTATATTGTTAGAATTTGCCAAAGAAACTCCTGAAAAAACAGCGTTTGTTGTGGCTGATGTCAACCGTCAAATACAGAATCTGTCTCCTTCTTTGATAAATATGAATAGTAATGTAATTAAAGTAACGCATAACCTATTTTTAACTATGATTGATGGTAAAGTAGCATAAGTTCTAACTGAAACTCGCTCGAGCGCATCTTGTACTGTTTGTGGTGCTACTCCTCGACAGATGAACGACTTGGAGGGTGTTAGAGCTCGTGACGTCAACGAAAATTCATTTAAATACGGACTTTCTACATTGCATGCTTGGATCAGGAGTATGGAGATGATTTTACACATTTCCTACAACTTATCTTTTCAAAACTGGTTTGTAGTTACTCCTGAAAATAAAAAAGATAAGAGCGACAAGTAAAAGCTAGTGCAACAGCAGTTTAGGGAGGTACTTGGCTTACATATTGACAAACCTCGACAAGGATCGGGAAACAGCAATGATGGAAACACAGCTCGAAGGTTTTTTCAGTTATTCATGCTCTGCAGATATTACAGGCGTTGACGTAGAACTTATAAAACTTATGTATATAATATTGCAAACGATGTCATCTGGAATGGCTATTGATTCCAAAAAATTTGGGGAATATGCCTTTGTAACAGCCCAACTATATATAAGTAAATACAATTGGTATTACATGCCTTCTTCAGTGCATAAAATTCTGATACATGGGGAAAAAATAATTGATCACTTTGCAATATTGCCGATCGGTCAATTATCCGAAGACGCCCAAGAATCCAGAAACAAGGATTATAAGAAGTTCAGACTTCATCACTCTAGAAAATGTTCAAGAATGGCTACTAATGAAGATGTGTTTCATGCCTTATTGTACACTTCTGATCCATATATTTCAAGTTTAAGAAACACTTCGGAAACAATATCGAGAGAACTATTCGACGAAGCCAAAGCTCTCCTTGCTGTCAATATTTAGGAGGTTACCTTATTAAGTACCTATTATTATTTTTTATTATGTTTGATATTATATTTATGTACAATTTTATATGCGATTTTGTGTAAAATAAAATTAAAAAACAAATACTGTATGATTGATTTATTATTTTCTTCTTTATTATTAAGATAAATATATAAAATAATCAAAATCTGTTTTATTATAAATAATCTAAATATATTCAAGGATATATGTTCAAAATTACAGCTAATTTAAACGAAAACTAACAGAGATACAGAGTTTTGAGACGGAACATACGCAAGTTTCCCATAGTGCGTCGCCCCGCACCATCCTCACTAGACTACGCCAAGACCCACTGGTCCTACTAGTGCTGCGACCACCATCACCTCTACCCGGCTATGCATTTGCTGATCCCTGAACGCAATCCAACCGAAATTGAATTACTATGAAGGGTTTTTCGCAATATTGCACGGTGGTACCAACCCGGTCGAAATTTGTGACAAATTTGTGCCGTCAAATCTCTACCACCTGCAATTATAACATACTTTGGTTATATTTATTAATTTTTTTTATTTATTTATTTATTTCTTACATACATAAGTCATTACAGACAAACCCAATGCGACAAAGTTGTAACACAACCATAACAATTCAAAAACATGTCAATAATGATTAATTAATAATTTCCAATTTAAAACAATATCTAATTCCTAATTTAAAACAATCTTTGAATTTCATGACGCATTATGTATGTAATTTTATGTTTATTTTATTTTAGTGTATTTTAGTAGCTATCTAATAATAGTTTTAATTTTAATTTTCAATTGAATGACATAAATCTTTGATAAATAATTCAATAATTCCAATTAGATACCAAAGACGAGAGACCAAATTCTACTCTACC
Organism: Eilema griseolum; assembly: GCA_963662185.1. Lineage (NCBI taxonomy): Eukaryota > Metazoa > Arthropoda > Insecta > Lepidoptera > Erebidae > Eilema > Eilema griseolum. The sequence goes on from OY759245.1 coordinate 22,906,636, forward strand.
GGGAACCACGCGGCGAAATATGTAACAATTTTACAATCATGTCAAGAAATAATATATAAATATTAAATACAATAAATCTAAAATAACTATTATACAACTTATAGCTAAGAATAATTAAAATGCGTCGTGGAATTCCTCCGCATCGCATGCCTCTTGTGGTAGCGTTCCCAGAAGACTGGCAGCATTGCATCACGAGAAGCGTTGACCAAACGCTTCGTAATCTCACGGAGAGAGATTGCGAGCGCTCGGATCCCAAAATTTTAGTTATTATTTTATATTTATCTACTCTTTGTTTTTGAATTTTGATTATTAATCAATCAGCAATTATCTAATTGTTTATACTCAATAAAGGTACACAATCATAATTATCTACACTTACCTATGTAAAGCATCCCTCAGAATCCTGAACCGGCACTCTGATGATATAATGGTCTGCATTCTCTCTATGGTTTGTTTACTCTGTATAATACAATAGTTTCGTTAATTTAGGATTAATATTATTAAAGAGATGAATAACATTAAATTATGTTACAACTGTTATTTTTTAAAAAGGATCAAAGAATAAATAGGTTGTAGCAATCAAAATTACTGGTATCCCCTTAACCCCTCCGGTTAAACTAAATTGCTTATCAGAAGTAGATTCACAGGATAGTAATGGCCAGTACTCAAAACCGGGAACTCTCAATCATAAATCTGACTCATTAACAACTAGTACTTACAGTCTTGGAGACTTTATCCCAAGTCTTCTTGAGCCGGAACACGGAAGTGTTGGAGAGTGCTGCGCAAACCTGCAACACTCCATTGAAGTTGTGCAAGCAGCGAGCTATGTCTGCTACTGCTGCCCATTTCTCTATTGCTGCTACACGACCTGTATACCAAAAGTAATATATGAGCAGTCCGACTGGGGAAGTACCTCCGCCCTACAGAATACCGCGGCTATAATAACTTTGTGTTATGTTCCCAGCGGTGAGTGTCCCCAGAGCTTAGTGGAGAGTTTGTGGTGTCAGTGGGAAGACTAAAGGCTTGTCCTGCTTTGTCTGCACTGACAGCACAGAAACTTTGTGCTTAAAGAGTCAACAGCGCGAGTGCAACTCCTCTGGTGTTTACACGTCTTTAAGCCATGGTAACCAATTTCCATCAGGTGAGCCATGTGCTTGTCTGCCACCAAGTGGTATGAAAAATATTCAATAAGAAAATTGTAGGTTAATGTTACAAATGTCCATAGGTCACGGTAACCACTTTCCATCAGGTGGGCCGTGTGCTTGTCTGTCAACTAAGTTGTATAAAAAAATGAAATCACATGTAATAACCCTTACAAAAAAAAATCTTGAAGTGTCTCTCAAGGTTCATACTTAGGCCCATTAGGAATTGTTTGTTAAATAAACTTCTGAGTGAATAAAGATTTACTATAGAATTTCTGAAACTCTATTCAAAAATTCTTCAGTAAATTATATTTGCCAAAATTATTGTCTAAAACAATGCTGCAATAAATAAAAATAACACAAACCAGCTAAAGTATATTTCTTCAAAATTTCGGATATCACAAGATTGGAGATGTGATTAAAATGAGCTGTCATCAAGAGGATATGTGGTGCTCTATCTGCTTTATCGGCTTTGGTCCATGCCTGGCCTAGGAACTCCCTGCAAATTAAAAACGTTATTAGATTAAGTACCAATATTCTTATTCGAGATAGATTATTTATGCCATAGATAATTTGTCCTAGTGCATTAAATGATTTGTAATTAAACATACATACATACATATAATCACGCCTTTATCCCCGGAGGGTTCGGCAGAGGTGAATTAACACCCACATTTCATCATCACTGTATTCGGTTCCACGTAATAGGGGGTGAGCCTATTGCCGTTTTCCGGGCACTATTGTTGCCTCGAGCCATGCCTTTCTGGCTGTATATTATAATCGCATTAACTTTTTCGAGATAGATTATTTCTGTGATAGATAATTTTTCCTAGTGCATGATACGGAATTAAAATTGAACTACTTACTCGCTGTTGATTGATTTAAATATTTGGAAGTCCAAATAAGTCATTTGCTCGGCAATTTCAAGAGCTGATAATGTTTCCACACTCTCTTTAGTTGGCACCTGTAAACATAATTTTGCATCTAAGTATATCATTGATAATATTATACTTTTTTTTATACCACTTAGGTGGCACGCAAGCACACGGCCCACCTGATAGAAAGTGGTTACCGTGGCCTATGGACGTGTGCAACACAAAGGGAGTCACACTCGCGAGGCCAACCCTGTAAACACAAGTGTTTCTGTGCCGTCAGTGTAAAAGATAAAGCAGGACAAGCTTTTGGTTTTCCACTGACAGAATAAAATCTCTCCAGTGAGATCTGGCTACCCTACACATCGCCGGGAACCCAGCGTGAGGTTATTATAGCCTCTTCTTCATCTTATCCACATAAAGGGAATGATTATGATAGAAGGTATAAGCATTTCGTAATTAGAAACTTTTGTAAATTCATAGTATATGTATAGAAATATATAGATATACTCGATACATACATATAACCACGATTTTATCCCCGGAGGGTTAGGCAGAGGGGAATTAATACCCACAATTCAGTCCCGCGTAATAGGGGGTGAGCTCATTGCCGTATTCCGGCACTATTGTTGACTCGAGTCATGCATCTGAGTCTGAGTCTGGGCTGTATATATATGTCTGATGTTAAACAAGGCTATCCTTTAGTCACCTTGTACGACACCGCATGGGAAGAGATGGGGTGGCCAAAGTCTACCTTGCCAAGCGGCCATTGTTAATAGAAACATTATAAATATATTCTACCTACCATTATTTTAATTGCAGTAAATTGCATTCGAATAATGCTATTCATTTTGATCGTTACCAATCAATAGAAGAATGCCTTGCGCGTAAAATTAATATTACAACTTTACAAGTCTTAAAAATGAATTAATAATTATTTGCAAAGGAATCTTACTGGAGGTGTAGCAAACAATGTCTTCAAATCCACACTTCTCTCCGGGGCTCGCTCCAAGAGTCGAAGTAGTTGTGCAGCTGCTTTGTGTTCTGCTGGCAATAGTCCCGGGCTGCCCTCTATCTCTTTGAGGAAGTCCATTGTGAGGCCTCGCAAGCGCTCATTTGACCAGAAGTCGTGTGAGTGTTTTGATATCCAATGTCTGTGAAAGAAGTTCATTATTAAGAACTTCTTGGCGTTATTTAAATCAAAGAGGATAACATAATAACATAATAATAAGAAAACTCGGAGTCCTGAACAGAGTGAGACGGTTTTTTACGCCGGAGCAGCGGTGTCTTCTATACAAGACACAAATTCGCTCCTGTGTGGAGTACTGCTCGCATCTCTGGGATGGTTCAGCAAAGTACTTACTAGATGCTCTCGACAGGTTGCAGCGACGTGCGGTCCGCATCATTGGGAATCCCGAGATCACGAACACCCTAGAACCTTTGCAGCTGCGTAGAGATGTTGCGTCCATGGCTGTATTTTACCGTTTGTACCATGGGGAGTGTTCTGATGAGCTCTTCCAATTAGTCCCACCCTCCCCTTTCCTATACAGGACAACGCGTGCAGGTCTTAGATGTCATCTGCACACGGTGCAAAACATCCGATCAAGAACCAAGCGGTTCGGAGACTCTTTCCTCTGTCGCACCATTAAGGCCTGGAATTCATTACCAGCTCACGTGTTTCCTTCTTCCTACAGTCCCGGGTCCTTTAAGCGGGGCGTGAAAAAGCATATGATGAGGCCGTCAAGCTGAGTGTCACCATTGTCACACGGTATGTGTAAGTAATGGTGACCCTCTTTTCTGGGACTTTGCCTTCAGCTTACCATCAGGCAAGGCGAAGTCCAATTGACGTGTCCTATATAAAAAAAAAAAAAAAAAAAAAAAAAAACCCAGCAAGGGTCAAAATCGATAGAAGACATTATAAAGAAAGTTCACATTAAGGGACACTCTTGTTGTGAACTGGTGAGCATGTATGGAAACACTTCTGAACGTAGAAGATACGAAAGGTATAAGCTACGATCGTAACCTCATTGGGAAAGACGAGTGAGAGTATGTAATAGGCTTGAATGTAAAATTAAATATTGCTATAATCTCAGTAGTCCTATACTAGTTTTGTACACAGAATAAGTGAGACTTTTAATGCTTTTTTTTACGTGCTCAAAATCCCCACGGATACCTCCCCACCGGAGCCGGTGGAAGAGGTTATGTCGGACTCGAACCGACTAAAACGCACGCCGCCTGTGGGTCGTTTTGGTTGCCGAAGGTGAGGTTGACAGGCATATCCCTCGCATCCCGGACGACCCAGACTTTTGATGCTACTTTAATGATTCTGCATTTAAGCATTCTGAGATGTATGGAGTAGAGTTGTGGAAGAGGCTCTTTACCTTAAAACGTTAAGCACTCTCATGGTAGCTGCAGTAGAAATAACAGAATCCCGTCGAGTCGCAGGTGGTGATATCGGTGGCGGAGACCTTGGATTTGATGACGCTGAGGTAGCTACTGCGAATGCCGCAGCTGCCGTTGATGTACTGCTCCTAGACCATCGTAGTAGATTAGAATCCAAAACTCGTAAAGGTTTATTTGGATTCAAATTGGCTTGACTTTGTTGAAGTAATGAATATGAACAATGAAAACTATATTAAAGTGAGTTGGTTGTTAAAAGGTTTAGACTTTGATTAGGTGATCGAGGGAGAAGTAGGGCTTAGGCTAAGTCATAGACATAGAACGAGCATGCAAAAGATTGAAAACAGGCTGAAATGTAGTTCAGAAAAAAAGATATGTTTTCACCTTCCATATTAATTTTAAATTGGAGTTAATATAATACATGCAGATATCAAATTAACTATTTTTAATATCCATAATTTGGAATACTCAGCGAAACTAATATCTGTATGTATACAGCTAAAATCAAAATTACCGAAAGTGCAATTAATTTTCTAATTGTACAACCGAAAGTTATACAAAATATTTAGTTCTAGTTTTGAATTAATACCATCTATGTCTAAATTCTTATAAGCAATATAAGTAAAAATACTAAAATTTTGAATTCGTGTGCCGATTGGTTTTGTCTAGTATATTATTGTTGAGAAAACAAGTTATCGATGTTAAATGACAAGAGTTATGATGATGAAGAGGTAGAATGTGATCATAAAAAACCGTACTCGATGATTCAGTGAGATGTAAATTATCATTTGGGATATTGGGGTTTTTTCCTTAGGTACAAGATCATTGTCAGGATATACCAGTGTAGCTATTGTATATAACCATGGTCTATCATCACTCATATACAAAGGATTGTCAAATATAGTAGCATTCACGGATCAAGATTTTGCAGTTCTGTGTTTGTTTGCTGTGGTGTCATGTGATTGGGCGTCTACATTTCAAAATAGGAATTAAGGTACAAAATTTTATAAGAAAAAATTATGCTCCTCTACTGCTTTTCTACTAGGTCTGGTGTCTACATCTTTTACCTTTACCAATCACTCACCACAACAGGTCTTTTCCGAAGCTGTCGAATCAATATAATTACATTATCATTTTAAAATCATCAAGTATGAAAAAAATTAAGCTTGAACGAATTTTGACGAAGTTTCGTGCAAAAGCATGATAACACTGTCATAACAGAGAACTTTAGTAAAATTACCAAAGAATTTCAGTTGTATAGAAAATGTGAGTAACAACGTAACATGCCACAACATTGAGACTTGTGAGCTCACATGTGTGCTGGATGATCAATAACAAAGTATTTGTTTCAAGAATTTGTATCTATTATCATAATAGAAGATAAATTAAGAAGCAATTCAGATGTATCAATTATACCTTCGATGTGATTGTCTGTAAGAGGTGATGACTACACCTGCCTTTGGTTGACTTGTTTCACGACGGTAATTCTGAAAGCGAAAGCAATTGAATATTCTTTATTTAGATTTGTGTTCTATACGGGCAATTTAATTCTGCAGTATCTTAGATTCTTACCTGCGCTACCTGCGATACTTGAGAGGTGACAGAAGAGCGTGGCTCAGATCCATTCCAAAATCGACGACGCTCACTGTTAATGGACGAATTCGTATATCTTCGCTCGCTAGAAATGTAGTACAATTTGTCTTATATTAATATTTAAACCGCAAAAAACATTTATAATATTTTCACCATCCAAGTGCTAATCCCGGTTGAATCCAAAACTTTGGGAAATGAAAATCCACTAACTTACTCTGTTTTGACCACATAACATCGAGACGAAAGCTTGCCCCATACCATCATCGGTCAATGAGCAGATGTACGAGCTTCCAGATAATGTTGTTCTGGGGCCAAAATATCCCATGCACATAAGGACATACATTACATGTTACATTATTATGAAACGATTCGTTCATAATTTTATGACATAATATAACATCTCGAAATCCTGTTTCTTGAACAGGATATTATAGTCAAAGAATTTTTTTTTTTTTTGGATTATTTTCATGACCTATACCTGACGGATCTTCGAGCAGCGTATCGTGTTCCAGAATCGGAAGCTCGCCTTGGTTCGTCAGGTGCGTTTTTCGTATCACGGGCACTCTCTGAACGACGGCGTGCTTCGGATGCAGCTGCAGCAGCAGCCGCAGAGGGCTGCAGGCGCCGCGGGCTCTCCGACGTTGTGCGCGGACGCTGATTTATAAACTATTTGAGTGAGCTTCGTACTGAATCACTTTTAAAGGGACGGAGGAAACAAAATCTAAGGTGCTAATTTAATAACATATTGTTAGTGTGTAAAAAGGATGTGGGGGCCGAGGCGTTTTAAGCACTGGCAGGTCTCATGAATGGTCCATGCGTGTTTTATGAAAATGAATGCAAAATTTCTGTAGAGTTCGTAAAAAGCAAATAAATGTCATGTCTCCTGCTACCCACAAGACAATAGCTCAGCGACTAAAATTCGATGGAAATATGTAACGGGTTTGAAAAGTAAATAATTATATAATTATACCTGTGACATCAGCTTCATGGAAACGCGAAATCAAATTGTTTGTTATTCACATAAATGTGTATATAATAATTATAGCATATAAGTAATAACATAATAATACATAAACAAGAATTAGATCCAACATTGACACCTTGTGGCATTCACCATTTTCTTGAGTTAAAAGCTCTTTACTAAATATTTTTGTTATGCGTTTACATCAGTTCATTAATTAATTATATGCAGTATTGACAGTATTTTTATCTATAGAATGAAATTTTAAAATATTTAGTACTTATGCTAACTTTTCAAATCGATTAAGATAAGAAAAAAATTTAATCAGTTCAGGTGGGATTCAAACCCGCGATCTTTCCGTTAAAGGGGGAATGCTTTGACCACTAAGCCACCGAACCTTGCCTGAAATCATCCCAATCTTCCGATACCTATATATCCGTCTTACGGCGTACGGTTGAGAGCCATCTACCGATACTGGTACGAACTATCGACACCAATGAATGATCAATCATTTTTAAATATTGATTTTTGATGACTCCGTCCAAACTATTGAATGAAATTTTAAAGCCCAAATGCTTTAAGCAAACTATTCATATATTATAAACGATAGCATAATTTGACCCACAACCGATTATTCAGTAATTTATTTTTTGAGCACAACATACTTATTGTGTTATATTGGAATTCTGGTGACTAGTCATACAGGTAATCTATTACCTACAACAGGCACCAGCGATCCACAACCAGACTGTGTTTACCTTAATTGGTGGAAACACTATATTTTGTAATTTGGTTGTTGGTGAGAAGTAAAATTTGTTTCTTTTTTGCTTTATTCAAATCGATTAAGACAGGAAATTTATTTAACTTATCACTAAAAAGTAACACTCTTAAACTTACCTCAGAGAATCTATGCGATATTTTAAACTTATCATCTGGTTTCTTTTTGATCTTTTCCGGTTCCTCTTCCTTATATTTGATATCTTCATCGCTCTGGTCCACCATCTCTATGCTCTCATCCTTCATGAGTGCTGCGGCTGCATCATTGTCTTTAGTGGGAGATTTAATTTTGGATGTTGATTCGTGACTAGGACTGTTCTTTTTTGGACTTCCGACTAAAGTGACTGAGCTTATTGCACCGGGGGACGACGGTGATGTACCTGGAGAAAAAAGCATCTTACATAATGGTAATCTTAATTATTTTTATTATATTACAATTTACAATGTTGGTAGGTAATCATAATAATTCATTCATAAATCACAATTGTAGCTACACAGAATAAATAAAGTTGCACATTTTTAAACATAGAGTTGTTCGTCTACAATAGGTTGGTTGAGTTACTGCTCTCCTAAATAGATTAATAAGTAGCCTGTGTTAAGGAGATACAAGGTTCCCTCTAATATGGTAAGAATTATGATGGATATCTTTATCAATTCAAGATTACAGCAGCATTGATTGATAATAATTAATTGTATATTGGTCACTATTAAAACACAAAATGGATTCGCGATTATGTAGCGTCGAACAACCCACTCCGTATCATTTCCGGCGCAAAGGCAAGAAATTAATTAATTACATATTAAACAAATAGTGAACAATAAAGTCAAAATACAGCTAAATTTTACGAATAATTGCTAACATACACAATATAAATAAGTTCACATTTTGATTACAGGAATAAATTTCTGTACTGGCATAGCAAATGGGTAAATATAATTAATGAATTTCTTTCACGAGATATATCTCAGTGAGTTGGGATGAACGTTAACCTTGCACTAGAATACTTAAAATTGTACTTTATTAATTATCAACTCTACTTCATTAGGAATAGGGAACTAGAACTCCTTCATACAGGCTACTATGTACCCTAGTTAGGAAAACAGAACTGTACCCACAAATCGTAGAAATAATGTATCTATCTTTGTACTCATCTATTGTGTTCTATATACACACATCAACAAAGTCTAGGGAACAAGGACATTTCTAGTTTTTATTTAAAAACCCTTTCTTGTAATAGTGAGTGTTTTATATCAATAGAAGGGTATTTTTATATCGTTTTTAATTTTAATTTTAATAAAAACATTTTCATACCAATTTTTTTTTTTCTAAGAATGAATTGAATAGTGCCAATATTGAGTATTACAACCTTCAATGATTAGGCACAAAAATAACGAGGTAGTAAGAAATACAGTAATTAACCGTACTTTAAACGTTTTTAATAATCTGTAGGACCTCCTAAAGCATTAGCAACAGCTCGACAACGGCGTGGCATACTTAGTATGAGATTGTCAATCATCGTCTGTGGAATATGGCTCCATACACTGCGAAGGTGTAAAAAAAGTTGTTCTTCAGTGTTCAGATTTTCCAAAGAATCACTGAAAGCTCTTCTCCCAAGCAAATCCCAGGCATGCTCTATGGGATTGAGGTCGGCAGACTGAGCAGGCCATTCCAACGTTGTCATATTGTGCTCGCTTAACGCATTGACCACTACCCTCGCGGTGTGTGACCGTGCATTATCTTGCATGAACATAAAATCTTGACCGAACTGCTGTCGATGAGGGATTACCATGGGGTGTATAACCTCCTGAATGTATTGGTTTGCATTCAAATTGCCCCGTATCCAAACGAGGTCGGTCCTTCCACCAAGACGAATTCCAGCCCATACCATGATTGTTCCACCTTGGTAAGGATGAACTTCTTGCGGATTCTGGAGACGACTCCGACGTCCAGGAACTCGCCATATACGCACTCTTTTTGAATCAGGATGAAAACCGAAGCAAGATTCGTCGGAAAACAGAACCCGTGCCCATTGATGGTCGGTCCACTGTAAATGTGCGTTAGCCCACAATAAGCGACGACCTCGATTTCCACGTCGAAGAGCTGGAACCCTAAGCGGTCTGCGAGCATAAAGATTGGCTTCGTGTAGTCTTCTTCTGACAGTTTGATCGCTAATAACCACTTGATGCTGAGACTGGAGGCCTGCGACCAACTGACGAGCAGTAATCGTGGGTTGCCGCCTTGCGGAATTTTGCAAGAAACGATCTTGTCGCGGGGTAGTAACCCTATTTCGTCCCCTGTGACGTTCGGCAACATCCCCTGTAGACCTGTAGCGTGCCCATAATCTGCAAATTACGCTTGGTTGGGTGTTGACAGCATCCGCTACGTCGCGTTGAGTTCGTCCAGCTTGCAGCATACCAACAGCCCTTAACATCTCTTTGCGACTTAAATGACGACGTGACATGATGACTACAGTCACAAAAATGCACAAACCATACGTAAAAGACGTATTTTTGATAATAAACGTTATTTACAATCAAAAAAAATTATTTTTATTTTGCCTCAGAGAAACTGCACAATCAAACACTTTTAAAAGTTTTCCCTCCATATTCGAAAATCATTACTTATTTAAATTTATTTTTAAATTTCGAACAACTCTGTAATCTACTTTATTCTATTTTTATTTATTTGCTGCCAGTTATTTGCAAAACAAGATTTACACGAAAAAAAATAATTGGGGTCATCTTGTTCCCTAGACTTTGTTGAGGTGTTTACTACAATCTGTATATAAATAAAAAAATATTATTATTATTATAACTTAATTCATTAATCATAAGAAATTTAATACATTCAAAATAATTAAAACATAAAAAAAAATTCGCGATTATGTCGCGTCAACAACCCACTCCGCATCGTTCCCGGCGCAAAGGTGCCCATGATGCTGGCCGCGTTTCCCCGCTGAATCGCAATAGCCAACCTTTGCCCCAGGAACGAGCCGATTCGGAAGTCATCGCCTTGATCGTGAACGTGGCGGCCAATTTCTGCGATCAACCTCTATTTTGATTTTAACTAAAATATTGTTAACTAAAATCGACAAATTAATCAAAGTAAAGAAATTAAAATCACACAGGACCATAATCGCGTCTTTTTACCTTTCAACGTCTCATTACTGGATGATGTAGCCATAATTTTGGGAATTGTTAAGTGACTGTTATCCTCCTCGGGTGCCTTAGGTAAGCATGTTTAATGACAAATTTGTAAATCTTATTATACTGCATTGCACACAGGAAATTCGCGTATGTAGTAGACAGACTCAATATAGGTTTTTAAACTATCATGGTCACTCACATCAGTATCAAAATAATCGGGATATTTACCATGTTTCATTGTTTTGAGTTTTTTATATCACTTAGGTGGCAGACACGCGCACGGCCCACTTGATGAAAAGTGGTTACCGTGGCCTATAGAGGTGTGTAAAGCCACACTCGTGCTGCCGACCCTGTATGCACAGAGCCTCTGTGCCGTCAGTGTAGAGGACAAAGCAGGACAAGCCTTTAGTCATCCCACTGACAGCACAAATTCTCCAGTGAACTCTGGCTACCCTACTCACCGCTGGGAACACAACACGAGGTTATTATAACCGCGGTGTTCTGTAGGGCTTTTATGTATGTAATTAAATTAATAATAGTTAAGTATATCACCTTGCTGACAGTAGAAGATTTACGCGACGGCGGCAACAAATAGGGAGACAGCTTGTCATCTTCTTCGCCTAGAATTTTAATAACTAGACTCAGTATTTTTCTAACTTTAGTTCTATCGCAAACTGATAGAAGGCTTACTTTTGCGTGAGTTCCTCCAAAATCTTGACTGCCAGTCTCGATCACTGTATTCCGAGCCATATCCTGAAATTAATTGTCCTTTTTCTCTATTTATTTTTCAGTTAACCTGCCTTTTAAAATAAATCTTTTTCAAAGAGTAGATTAGGATTTGTTGATTGTATTTAGTAATAGTAGTAGTAAATTCTACTCTGCCGAGAACCACGCGTTCTCGGCAGAGTAGAATTTGGACAACCCCATCTCTTCCTATGCGGTGTCGTACAAGGCGACTAAAAGATAGGGCTGTTTAACGTCAGATAGATATATACAGCCGAGACTCAGCCCCAGATGCATGACTCAAGACATCAATAGTACACGGAAGACGGCAATAGGCTCACCCCCTATTATGTGGGGCCGAAATTAATGATTGGTGAAATGTGGGTGTTAATTCACCTCTGCCTAATGTCAAATATGTCAGAAAATGATAATTATCACGCCTTTATCCCTGGATGATTAGCCAGAGGTGAATTAACACCCACATTACACCAATCATTGAATTCGGCCCCACGTAATAGGGGGTGAGCCTATTGCCGACTTCCGGGCACTATTGTTGACTCAAGCCATGCATCTGAGGTTGAATCTGGGCTATATATATCTGTCTAATGTTAAACAGCCCTATTTCTTTGTCGCCTTGTACGACACCGCATGGGAAGAGAATGAGTGGTCCAAATTTTACTCTGCCGGGTACCATGCAACTACCATGCGAAAATACCATTGAGTTATAATTTAGGTTTTTGAAATAATACTCGTAGTATTGAATATCATGTTATGTGGGAAACTTAGAAACTTTAAGAAAGGTTTATAAAGGGAAATCAAAATCAAAATATTTCTTACCTGAAACCGAACTGGCTCCACTTGCTTTCCTGATGCCCGAAGTGTCTGGCGGTGGAGCCAACTCGATCTCTTGTTGTGACTGCTCGTAGAACACTTGCTTGAGGGCTTCCAGTATCGTAACACCGTCAGTGAACACCCTGTATGTGAGGAGGAAGGTGTTCAAGAAGTCCACTGACAGGAAACGGAGGTCTGTAAAAAAATATCACTCCTTTAAAATTAAATAATAACTAATACGTGGTCTATGGATGGTGTATTGAATTTAAGAATATTTATTAAACATAACATAACATAAACTCACGCCTATATTCCCGAAGGAGTAGGCAGAGGTGCTAGCACCCACATTTCGCCAGTTTATGTTTAGGTCCCAATGTAATAGGTGGCGAGCCTATTGCCACTAACCGGGCACTTATAAACCAGCGATAAATACACACACAACTTCGAAAAGTCATTGGTGTGTGCCATGGTAAAAACGTTTGTCAACTCGTCTCAGCAGTCCATTACCCATACCAATAGGCTACCGCGGTGAATAGATAAAATATTTATTATTCATTTAGAATTTTTATCACTCCAGATAGGTACTTCATTTTGATACATTTTTCTTGTAATTACTGTTAAAAAATTCATCTAATATATCTATACCAATATTATAAAGCTGCAGAGTTTGTTTGTTTGTTTATTTGTTTGAACGCTCTAATCTCTGGAACTACTGGTCCTATTTGAATGATTCTTTCAGTGTTGGGTAGTCCATTTATCGAGGAAGGTTTTAGGCTATATATCATCACGCTACTACTTAAGGGCATTTTGATAATAAATGTTAACAAATTCGGCAATTTTTCATACATATTTTGAAGACTAAAGCATACGGGCTCGAAGGGATATGAAGCTTCAAAATATACCCCGGGCGAAGCTGGGGTGGGTCAGCTATTATAATATATTCATTGTACAAACATCTAAGAATTGTTTTGAAAATGTTAAAGATTGTTAGTGCCTTGTCGGACTGGCAATAAACACAGGATCAGAAATGGAATTGCATATTTTCAAACTGCATTTGTATGTTAGCTTACTATATATGTATATATCACATTACTTTTTATGTTTATATTTCTCTTGTGTTAGTTATCCAATCGGTGAAATAACCGTAAATAACACGTAGATGAATCAATCAATCAATTAGCCCACTGCAGTCCACTGCTGGACATAGGCCTCTCCCAATGTGCGCCATTTTCTCCGATCCTCCACCTTCCGCATCCAGTCTGTCCCAGCCACCTTTTTCAGGTCGTCTGTCCATCTGGCTAAGGGGCGTCCTACCTTTCGTTTACCTTCTCGCGGTCTCCACTCTAGGACTCGTTTGCTCCAACGGCCATCGGTCCTTCGGCAAACGTGGCCAGCCCACTGCCACTTCAACTTGCTTATTCTGTGGCCTATGTCGGTAACTTTGGTTCTCTGTCGGATAACCTCGTTTCGAATTTTATCCTTCAGAGAAACTCCAAGCATAGCTCGCTCCATATCCCGCTGCGCGACTTTTAAGCTATGGACCAGCCCCACTGTAAGTGTCCACGTTTCGGCACCGTAAGTCATAACAGGTAGGACGCACTGTTCAAAGACCTTTGTTTTGAGGCATTGCAGTAGGGGTGAAGAGAAAACTCGTCGTAGATGAAATTTGAAAAACAAATAATGCTTTTTTACATGAATATTTAGCGAAAATAAGTTACCTTAATTCCTATTGTGAATGATACGCCAACGCAAATCTATTTATTTATTTTATTAATTATAAACTTTATTGTATTAAAGTCTATAACAACGGAATCAGTACAATGGGCGGCCTTATCGATTTAAGCGATTTCTGCGAGGCACCCTTTGGATGGTGATTAAAGTTGTAGGAATGAGTGGTAGTTGTTTGGCGTACTTTTACAATATAAATATTACTATATATGTACATAAATACATAGAATAAAGTAATCATAAAATATCTACTACATACATATAATAAATATAATATGCATTCAATATCATACAATAACTTAATATAGTAAGCATGGTATTTAAGAGCATTTCACAGTGACAAATAGTGCTCCCTCGCCATAGTTTTGGATTCAATTAAATTCCGAGCTTTTCTTATGTCTACTGGTAGCTTATTCCACAGACGGATTGCCGTAACTGTGAAAGAAAATTGTCGTAAAATGTTGTTTTATGCGACGGCACCCTTAGCCTTAACTTTTCTGAAGACCTTAGATATCTCGAATCTACATGTTTTATAGCACTTTTAGGCGTTAAACATATAGCTGAAGAGTGCCCTCGTTATCTCTAAAGATTCCTCGTACGCAATTTTCAAAAATACGTACCAGTGAGCCGCTGCAGCAGACGCTCGGGCGTAGCAGAGCGGATCTGCGGCACTTTGCAGGAGTTGAGCGTGCGGCTGAAGCGGATGTCCACGTCGTCGGTGAACAGCGCGCGGTCGGAGCGGCACGCGGGCAGGCTCGCCGACGCCGCGCCGCACGCGCCGCACGCGCGCAGCAGCTCCGTCAGCGCGGCGCTCTCCATGCACTGCGCCAGCTCGCTCGTCCAGCCCGCTTTGTCTTCTACACTGCCCGCCACTGCATACGCATACCACGGGCCAATATTAGTACATTCGATACTTTGATTGGTTTATAGGGTGGATAGATAGAGAGATGCTTCTAGATTTTGTACAGAGATTTTCCATATATACATATAGATAATCACACGTTACCATCATTGTATTCGGTTCCACATAATAGGGGGTGAGCCGATTGCCGTTTTCCAGGCACTATTGTTGCCTCGAGTCATGTACCTGAGGCAGTATCTGGGCTTTTTATTTTTAACCGACCAAAACGCCCGCCTGTGGGTGGTTTTTGGTTGCCGAAGGTGAGGCCTGTCAACCTCACCTTCGGCAACCAAAAACCACCCACAGGCATATCCCTCGCACCCCGGCCGACTCAGGGCCATCTCTCACGATCTGGCCCTCTCCTCGGGTGTGGGGACTACAGAGTCCCCAACTCGTCCCCGGAAGACAGTGTCTGGGCTGTATATATCTGTCTGATGTTAAAGAGTCCTTCTTTCCAACAGAAAAATTCAAAGTAACTTTGAATATCTGAGAATAAAATCTGGAACCGACGATAATAAGTAAATTTATAGTTTTAAGTAGGTATACAGAACAGTTTTAAGCTTTTAACATGACGAACAACCAATGCACTATTGTTAGTGGTCTTATAGAATCCATGAAAAGTTAATAGCAACATATTTTTAAGCGATACCATATACATACATAATAGAGTTGTTTCGCTGTAAAAGTGAAACTTTCTTATAACAAATTGTTTTAAAGATATTTAATTTTAAAAATTCAATTTCTCGAGTCGCCCGAAAACGCTTCATACAAAATCGTTACACGTGGTGACGTCACAGCGCACTGGCGCGTAATGAAAATGTATGGAGTGCAAGAGAATATCGTATTTATCTCTGTCTACGTTGCGTTTACACAAGATTGATTTGAAATTCAATAAGGAATCTAATAAATGGTAAATTTTGCTATATTTCGATTGTTAATATTTTGACCTATTTTGGGAATTAAAAATAATGAAAAGTCATAGCTTTAGTTTAGTGAGGCAATATCTTAGTTACTATGCATATCTTAAGATAAAATACTAAGACATTAAATAGTATTGGTACAATTCATAACTCAGTAGTGTTCACCCAATTATGAGTTTATGAAGCTGAAGAACTACAGAACTACCGAGTCTGAATAGCACAAATTGAAATTCATGCACAGATTACCATAATTAGACAACAATTAATTTTTATCTGGTTGAATAATATCTTTGTGTCGGAGAAACATCACCCCCATTCCCCCACACGTTTTAGACAGTAGTAGGCATAACTAAAAGATTTGATAGTTGAACATAAAACTCACCTAAGTGTGCAGAGATCTGCTCTCCCTTAACCTCTACGAGTATCTTGAAGTCCTTCCCCTGGTAGATGTCGCCTCCCGGGGATGAGCATACTGAAGTAGAATCTAAAATGTATACATGCTACTGAACACATTCATCGATATTGCCACAGTACCATTGGGATGAATATACTGCACATTATTTAGAGAGACAGAGTTTAGGGTCTACCTTTTTTTATATACCACTTAGGTGGCAGACAATCACGAGACCCACCTGATGGAAAGTGGTTACCGTGGCCCATACCGTCGTGTCCTACCTTGGCAATATATATAATAACTAGCTGACCCGGCAAACATTGTTTTGCCATATAATGTTAAGGGTGGATAACCCTTATCATTTACGGGGATGAAAAATAGATGTTGTCCGATTCTCAGACCTACCCAATATGCTCACTAAATTTCATGAGAATCGGTCAATCCGTTTCGGAGGAGTTTAACCACAAACACTGCGACACGAGAATTTTATATATAAGATGTATTTATATTTTTCACACAATATCAACTTGATCAGAAATCGAATTGGAACTAAATAATGGGCATATCGACATTCTATTAATACGACATGGTTTTTTTATTCAACTTAGGTGGTAGACAAGCACACGGCCCAACTGATAGATGGTGGTTACCGTGACCTATGAACGTGTGCAACACCAGAGGAGTTACACTTGTTTTACCGAGCCTGTAATAACCGATAGTTCCTGTCCCGTCAGTGCTGAAGTAACAATTAGGACAAGCCTTTAGATTTCCCACTGACAGCACAAAAACTCTCGTACTTGCTGTAAGAAATTTCACATTTAACTCTAACTGAGCGTCGTAAAATAGCAGATGTAACGTTTCTAATGTCGATCTTTAATGGATCAGTGGTTTTTTTTTTTTTTTTTTATACCACTAAGTTGGCAGACAAGCACACGGCCCACCTGATGGGAAGCGGTTACCGTGGCCTATGGACGTATGCAACACCAGGGGTGTCACACTCGCGCTGCCGACCATGAAGAAACCTTCTGATGCCCCTCTTGAAGAACCCCATATTGTAGGCGCTTGGGAAAACCGCAGCAGGGTTTTGCCAGAGCAGGTGAACAAGGTAGGTTTTTAGGCGCCACTATTGTTTTTACGTAAGCCAAACTTGCTGCACCTTCCTGTGGCAAGAACTACCTACAGACAAAATTCTTATCTACAACTAAACTGCCGTACATTCAATGTGGCATGTCGGGATGTAGACATACACTTATTCTTCACTAGTGTCTCTAAAGTAAAGAAAACATTATGTGATCACAACTTTGTTGATTAAGTAAAGTTCTTTTATTATGCTTACTATAACTAACACTTTATTTGGATGTAAAATTGGTCATAAAATTGTGTTGCCCTAAAATCGTCATGTTCGGTGAAAACTTGTAAATGGCCTTCAATATGTTATTTGAATTAACCTACCGTCATTTTTTTAGCTGTAAGTTTTCCTACATACATACATATAATCACGCCTTTATCCCTGGAGGGTTAGGCAGAGGTGAATTAACACCCAAATTTCTCCAATAATTGTATTCGGGTGAGGCTATTGCCGTATTCCGGGCACTATTGTTGACTCGAGCCATGCATCTGAGGCTGAGTCTGGGCTGTATATATCTGTCTGATGTAAAACAGTCCTATCCCTTAGTCGCCTTGTAGGACACCACATGGGAAGAGATGGGGTGGCCCTAATTGTACTCTGCCAGAAACCACGCGGCAAACACTGTCTTCTGCAATACAGGTGCCAGTCTCATTTGAGAACTAGTATCCAATGTAACTCAAAACAGCATAGTTAAAGATAGTAATTGTAAATTAATTCTGACGCCAACAAATTTTTATAACGAGAGGGATGGAGCTATATAAACTATTAAGAGTCATCCCTCTCGCTCTAGATCGGGACCTAAACTCGACCACTTTTAATATGTGTTAGTACTGCACTGATCTCTGCAACTATTTCTATGGTCAAAATCTTTTACCATCATCATTCTCGTTGGCCGGGTCTTCGATCAACAAGGCATCGTGCAATGGCAGTCTAGCTGATGGAGGCAGGTGGAGTCTTCCCCCTGTGGCTCTAGTTGCTAGCAGAAGGTGATTGCTGAACAGGAATGCTTGGCGAGTCTGCAGCGATGCACGACGACCTTTTCCTACCACTTGGGATAGGGTTCCTAGGAAAACAATTTATTTATTTTTCTGCTGTAGAAACACACACGTATGTGTACACACACACACACACACACACACACACACACACACACACACACACAGACACACACACACGCACACACACACACACACGCACACACGCACACACCCTAGAGGTGTATGTATGAGTTGGATATAGGTGATGGTCATCAACAATCAACAAATGAGTATGTAACCCTGCGCAGCTACTTCTTTGGCTGTAATATTTTTGATCCAATGTTAGACAATTTAGCAATTTAACTTCCTTCTTTGCGAACATTACTAAGCCGAAGAGACATAGGGCAAAATGCTGGAAAGTAGACTTCGGATTCCAAGGTAAAAGCAGACACGTCTGCTTTTTCTTCATCTTCGTCTGACCGACGGTTTAACGTGCTCTCTGAGGTACAACCAGGACAATGCCTCTTGCGTAGCGGTCGATTTTACTACCGCCAGGCCACAGAGGCTTTCGTATGAAACTGAGCTCTTGATATGACCACAGTAGCCAATATATGATGGAGAGGACACATACATCTCTCATCCCTTTTTGACAAATGAAGTATTGCAATAACAGTTGCTATTATTTTCAAGGGTTTAATGGGTGGAGTTTAACGTCACGACATACATTAGTCAAATCTGATATTCAACAAATCGACAATTCGTTAAATAACACACACCTTGACGAATGAATACTTGGTTGACATCAAGTAAAATGTCACATCCCTCGATGATCATCCGTTCCACTGCTAGATTCTTCCTCAAGTTCTCAGTCTCGCTGACCTGTAAGAAAAAATTAAAAATAGATGCCGAGGTAGACGTATTTTATTATTAATCTTTTTACAGACTCAAAATAAAGTTATAATTATTATTACGACTAATTAAATATTTTCAACGTTACATTGGCGCCCAACGTGGGGCATAGGGTTGTTACCGGTTGAATCCAAGGCCTTCACCTGGAAGCCTAGGGTCCACTACCTTCACATTAACCTTTTTTTGATTTCTGTACGACTTTTATGAGACTCTGAGGAAAAATATCACAAAGGTTTTGGATTAGCCTCATATACCCGAAGTTACCCAGTGAGTACTTAGTTCCTATTTTTTATACCACTTAGGCGGCAGATAGGCACAAGGCCCACATGATGGCAAGAAGTTACCGTGGCTTATGGATGAGTGCAATATCAGGCATGACACACCCATGTTGCACACTCTGTAAAACCTTTTAGTACCCTTCTTGAAAAACCCCATACATCCAAAAGGAGCCTTTCCGTACGCACCTCGTCATGCATCTGTCGAGAGAGCTCCTCGAGCTGCGCGCGCGCGTGCTGTAGGCTGCGCCGCTCCACGTGGTCGTGCGGTGTGTGCGCCAGCAGCTCGTGCAGTGTTATTATGTAGCGCGGGATCTGCACACGTTAGGCGATTAGAAAAAGTATTTAGCGGTCCGTTACAGCTTTGCTCGGATAGTACTATTCATCAACGAGCCTACTTTAGAGGCAGTAGTAGAATAGAATGGAGAAATGACATATAGGTGTATAATATAGCTCCATCTCACTCCTACTGAATCGCTGCCCAAAACAGAATTGCTTGTCAAAAGAAATTTTAAAATATTCTTAATTTCTTTGGAGAGCTTAGTGAAAAAGCGTATGCAATACAGTTACAATGCAATAAATGAGTAATTTTGTGCAGTCGATCTCAAGTGATAAGATTGTTTTTATCTGGTATTATATTATGTCTGTCATAGTAGTAGTAGTTGGCTCACTGATCTCAGCATCAGAACTATGGCTCAGGCAATCCAAAAAATCCTTTCAAAACTTACCTGATGCATAGGGTACGTGAGAAATGTCTCAAGGCTCCTACTCTGACAAGCTGGCTTGCTCTCTAAACGCGCCAGGAGTTGAGCAAATGGCTGAGTCTGCTTGCACTCCGTGAGGACTTGGAGCGAGTAGTGGTGGTTCCTCACGTACTCCTGGTAGATTGTGAGCATCGGCAGCAGCATGTCGAATAGGTCTCCTGTATGTAAGTGCACTACTAAGTGTAACTCGTTTGTTCTCTACTCTTCATTATACGTACTTATGTCATTACGTTAGTGTTCTACTGACTAATGAACCTGCATTACGCAATTAAAGTTTTTTCACGGTTTACAATAATGTAAATGATCTCAACTTTTAACATCAACGAGTAAGTTAACATATTACAAGGTTAAGCAATCATATTGAATCCGGCTCGAAGGACCAAAATGTATGGTGAAAAACTTTTTTTTTTAAATTACTGATAGATGATAACTGAAAAGTTCCATAGTGCAAAGTACGGGTATGTAGGGCTATTCTCCAGTTAATAATAAAAATACAGCCTACGACAAATTGCCCGCTTGATGGCAATAGGCCAGCCTTAAGTGGGACTGAAAATCATAATTAACAAAATATGGATATTATTACATCTCTGCCTACAGAGTTACAGTAATACATATTTAGAAGTCATTAGTTCTAAGTTCTGGTTGATCTAAAACTCACCCAAGACGAGCGTAGGCCAGGACTCCATGCGCGAGGTGAGACCCTTGAAGAAGATCTGGTGGAGGAACAGCACCGTCTCGCTGTTCAAGAAGATGGAGTTCACGTCCTCGTGCGTGCACGGGGGCTTCTTGGAGCTGGCCGCCATCTTGAAGGGCCGGAGAAAACAGGTCACCTAGGAAACGATTGTTAAAGATTATTTTACAAATTGAAGTGTGGCCCTCCTGAGGATGTACATCACCTGTTGGTGGAGTGCGTGCGAACACGGGAACTGAAAGCGAGTATAGTGGAAGAACTTAACATACGATCAATGGATGTTGGGAGTTTCAATAGTATTCTGGCCAGTCCTCTGTCTGAAGCTGCCCTCATAGTTTATAAAATGATGTATGAAAGCTTGATAGCTTCTTAGCATACTAAGTTATGTAGCCTACTACCTACATAACTTGGTATGCTACATATACCCTATCTACCTATATTTAAAGCGTTTTATGTAATTATAATAAGCAATTATGTAATCTCACTAATGTAAATTTAGGGTACGATGGTGCTGGCATGGTTATTTTGGCCAAAAGCTCCTAAATAAATAAAGATTTAAAAAAAGAAAAGAAATTGAAGTGTCTGTAATATTAAAATACTTAATAACTTTTCAATCAATGTATGTGTGTATATATTTTTTTATACTACTTAGGTGGCAGACAAGCACACGGCTCATCTGATGGAAAGTGGTTACCGTGGCCCATGGACGTGTGTAACACCAGAGTAACACAGAGAGTAAGCACAGAGTTTCTGTGCCGTCTATGTAGAAGACAATGCAGGGCAAAAATTTAGTCCTCCCGCTGACAGCACAAATTCTCCAGTGAGCTCTGGCTACCCTACTCACCGCTGGGAACACAACACGAAGTTATCATGGCCGCGGAATTCTGTAGGGCGGAGTTATTCAAATTATTTTTTACTCATCTCGATCTTTCCGTTTTTTTTATACCACTTAGGTGGCATACAAGCACACGGCCCACCTGATGGAAAGTGGTTACCGTGGCCTATGGACGTTTGTAACACCAGTGGAGTCAACCCTGTAAATATATAGAGTTTCTGTGCCGTCAATGTAGAAGACAAAGCAGGACAAGCCTTTCTTCTCAGTGACAGCACGAGTCCGTCTGTTTGAGTCGACTAATTTCTGAAATGGCCATGCTCACTTCAACGGGAGTTTTGATTATAGAAGCAGATATTATAAGGCGTAAATTAGACTACTCTGAATTTAGGTAATTGTGGTTCGAATCTTGGAAGAGACCCATGTTCAGCGGTGGACTACAATAGGCTAATTGACTGATTTAATTGAGTTCAAATCTAATTACACGCAGATTTTTGCGCGGGCCCACCGAATTTGGTTTTAAAATAAAAAAAAATGCAAAACGCAATGAATAAATGAATTTAATACATTTGTAATTTGGAAACCGATTTCACAAGGAAACTGGTAGCACGATCTCGATCACGAGCTCCTGATTTCATGGGAGGTCTGACAGTTAGGTGTGAAATGATATCACCGGATACGCAGAAGACGCTGACTACAGTGTATAATGGGCTTAGTGTGTAGAAAGGCTTACGGTTCCCGGTGTAACAGGACGAAGCTAGCCTGGATATTTTAATACTTACCTCTAAGCTTGATATAGACAGAAAAAGCATTAGATATATATTTATAAAATGATGTTACTTAAGTCACGGTAGCCTAGTGATATGGGTAATGGACTGCTGAGATGAGGTCTCGGGTTCGATCCCAGGTTTTACCATGGCACACACCAATGAATTTTCGATGCATTTCGAAGTTATGTATGTATTTATCGCAGTGTTATAAGTGCCCGGTTAATGACAATAGGCTCGCCACCTATTAAATTGGGACCTAAACATAAACTGGTGAAATGTGGGTGCTAGCACCTCTGTCTACCCCTTCGGGGATATAGGCGTGAGTTTATGTTATGTTATTTAAAGTTTCGAGTTAAAACAGGGACCAAATAAACTTGCAAATGGAATATAATAACGTCCCATTCACAAAGACAGAGAACTTATAAAGGCAATTACTGGAAGCTGAATTGCGCATAACAATTCTGATAAAGGGATTCGCTGTAGGTTTATTATTTTCCATAGTCGTTCTCTTTAAGTACTAAGAAGCAAGAGGTCTGGTGTTTATTATTCATTGCCAGACGTTGTTAACACTTTAATGTTTTATTAATATTTACCCAGCAATCTCTCACGATTTCGCCTGAGTGAACCAGCAACTGGGTGTTTTTTTTTCAGGATTAGAAATTGTAATGTATTGCAATCGAAGACAATTATTTAGAAAACTTGCTTTGAACCCAGGCCTTCGATTCTGCTGAAGCAAAACCACTGTCATGTCAAAACCAGGGACACTGCTAATCCATTTAATTTTAGACTTTAAATCAATGTGGTTAAAGTCCCAAATTACAAAGCTTTTTCCAGAGTGAATGAATAAGTGAAACGAAAAACTCTTTTCATTTCATTTTGAACTTTAAGAGAATAGAAATACAGTGTAAAGTTTAATATCAATTTCTGCAGTGTCTGGTATGACAGTGGTTTTGATTTAGTAGAACCGAAGCCCAGTACTACCTGGTTATCATGATCGTTTTCTCCCATGAAAATACTGATAGGGAATAAAAAATATCGTTAATGTAAGGCAGACACTTGAATTTTCTCAAAAACCCTAAACATTATTATTAGGTCCTTTTCAGGGTTGGCAGCACGGATGTGACTCCACTGGTCTTACATACGTTCATAGGTCACGGTAACCACTTTCCATCAGGTGGGCCGTATGCTTGTCTGCCACCTAAGTTGTATAAAAAAAACAACAAATAAAACAGAAAATTTTGGAGATATAGCAGAGGAGAAGAGTTCTATCTAATCTGAAAACAAAATTCAATTTTAAACAGATATTGCATTTCAAGAATATTGAAATCAAATTCTTGATACCGTCGATCTTAAAATTTTTGATTTTATTTATTTATTAGAAACTTAAAATGGTGATACTTAGTTCCATTCGTTGACAACACTGACAAGTGATGGTAAAAGCCCAAACAGATAGATAGATAGATAGATAATTCTTAATTGTACACCAACTGATTTACAGTAGGACAAGTAGGTAGCATGTATACAGTTCAATGTACAATGGGCGGCCTTATCGCTGAAGCGATTTCTTCCAAGCGACCTTGGGATGGACAGTAATGTTATAAAAACAAAAGATACGATGTAGAACAGATGACCGGATTTCGTTCGGTGCAAACCACCGACCCATGTACGGTGGTCCGGTTTACCCAGCGCAACAGATAATCGGACAACGTATCACAGGATGCACAGACGTGGAAACACGTGTTCGAATATGCTAGAGAGCGTTCCAGATATTTACCGCTAAGAAAGCCAATTTTCCAGGCATATTTAATGGAAGAGCCGTTTGAAATTGGAAACAGATACTTTGTCGCCCAACTAATTTGAAGTAGGCACTCGTACCAAATACACTTCTTAAAGTTCCACGATCCGTGATTAATTGAATGACACCGTGATCCATTTTATGTTCTCGACAAACCTTCATGAACATGATTTTCTATAATTTTAGTTTTGGAAGCAAGAGAAACTCTCCAGTCCTAAAATTGTTTCTAATTTTGTATTTAGAAAAATCCAAGAAGAAATGTTAATAAGAATAACTCAAAACATAAATAATAGACATGTTGACAGTCGCTAAGAATCCCTGAAAATGTGCTGTTAAATTAAAAATAACTATAAAGGATAGATATTTTACACAATTTTTTAAATTACAAGTACTATTCTATTTATTTTAATAAAAGTTAAATTATAACGCCGGGTGGTTCCCGGCAGAGTAGAATTTGGACCACCCCATCTCTTCCCATGTTCCCATTAGACAGTTATATACAACGCAGACTCAGCCTCAGATGCATGGCTCGAGTCAACAATAGTGCCCGGCATACGGCAAAAGGCTCACCATCTATTACGTGGGACCAAATACAATTATTGGTGAAATGTGGGTGTTAATTCACCTCTGCCTAACCCTCCAGGGGATAAAGGCGTGAATATATGTATGTATGTATGTTAAATTATAAATCATTACAATCCGACATATTAGGTCATACACTAATCGGAAGCGCGCGACGTCACGCTTTCGTAAGTTTTACTCTGACGTTTTGTGTATCGATGATAACGTTTGAACATCCAGTGTTCTATCATCATCCATCATCAGCCATTGTTAGCAACCGTACTATAATAGTCATTTAATATTTTATGATAATATTTACGATAATTTACGAAAGCGTGACGTCATAATAGTAACAACTACTGCTGATTAATCACAGTTTTCTTCAGGGAATCTCGCATCTCATTTATATTCTGCAGCAATTGGTTAAATGAATAGTTTAAATGCTTTTAAACTATTATTACTTTTAAAATGTAGTATTGCTTGAAACCTCGGCAATACAAATAACATTTTCACGACATATTTTCAGGTAAGACACGACGGTATTTCCGATTGAGCAGTCCGACTGGGGAAGTAACTTCACCCTTCAGAATATCACGGGTATAATAACGTCATGTTGTGTTCCCGGCGTTGAGTAGTGTAGCCAGAGCTCACTGGAGAGATTTTGTGCTGTCAGTGGGATGACCAAAGACTTGTCCTGCTTTGTCTTCCACACTGACGGCACAGAAATTCTGTGTTTATAGGGTCGGTAGCGCGAGTGTGACTCCTATGGTGTTGCACACGTCCATAGATATTGCTAAAACATATTGCTGAAACATATTGCTAAAACATATAGTGCGTATGTATAATAATAATCATAATTACTAATATCTCCATCTGCTCAAGGTACTCTTCTTCAGCCTCCACCATTTTGAAGACGAGGCTGTTCCGTTTGCGCATGCTCTCAGCATGGGGGCTCTTTATATACTCGTCCACAATCTGCTTCCAACGCCGACGACACAGCCAGCCTCGGAAGAAACTCTGTACGAAAAATATTAGTTTAAATAGTAATTGTTTTATACGTGCCTTAGAGAGTACGTTAAGCCGTCGGTCCCTGTTGCTGTCTATGAGGGCTCCAATTTCCCATAATGGAAATTGGAGCCCTCCAAGCGGGACGTGAAAAAGCATATTATGAGGCCGTCAAGCTGAGAGTCACCATTAAAACATGGTATATGTATGTAATGGTGACTCTCTTTTTTGAGACTTTGTCTTCAGCTTACGGCGAGACGAAGTCTAATTAACATGTCCCATATATAAAAAAGATAATAATTTGGGTAATTGGTGTAACCACCAGACTTTGTCATCGTCAACGACGTAGCGTTGCGGTAGAGCATTCGACTGCTATGCAGGGGGCGCGGGTTCGATTCCCGCTCAGTGCAAATATTTGTATGCGTGAATATGTATATTTGCATTGGTCTGGGTGTTTCTATGTATTTTATAAAAAAAAATACCGCGGTAGCCTAGTGGTATGGGTAATGGACTGCTAAGACGAGGTCTCGGATTCGATTCCAGGTTTTACCATGGCACACACCAATGACTATTCGATGCTTTTCGAAGTTATGTGTGTATTTATCACAGGTTTATAAGTGCCCGGTTCATGGCAATAGGCTCGCCATCTATTACATTGGGACCTAAAAATAAACTGGCGAAATGTGGATGTTAGCACCTCTGCCTACCCCTTCGGGGATATAGGCGTGATGTTATATGTTATAATAAAAAAGTATCTAAGCATTCTAGATCCCTTAACACAAGCTAGTTAAGCTATGCTTACCATGGGTCTAGATAGCGTTGTGTAGAATGTCGTGGAATAATTATTTATTTAATTTAATAGGCTTTTATGGTCAAACTTAAGTTAAAATTAAGCGTTGGTAGTTTAGTGGCCTTACGATCGAAAGGTCCTGGGTTCGAATCCTGACCATAACACTACCGACGTGAACCTACCTAACACAAGCAATTCAGCTTAGCTGGAGGGGTTAGAGGGAATATTAGTAATTTCGGTTCCAATATTAAAAAAAAAAAAACGGCAACCGCTTTAAGCAAAACATAAAATTATTGTGGGAAAAGGCGCAAATGATGATACCCCTGTCTAAATGGACTTCACGTAAATTAAAGAAGAGAGAATTTAGAATTTACTCAAGGCACTTTTAGAAGGGGAGAGTTTTTTTTTCTCCTTTTTGGCAAGTAATTGATGTATGCCAATGTCAAGTAATATAGTAGTAGTAATTTAAGTATATATAATATACTTAGTCTGGCCATAAATACTGTTACAATTAAAATAAGAAAGATATTACATTTGAATTTGGAATCTGTCATTTTTATACGATTGTTCATTGTGTTTTCTAATTTTTTCAAAAATTTAAATGTTTTTTCTTCGTAACAATATTCATGGCTAGACTAGGTATATATAAATGTCTTTAGAATTATTAATGGTGAGACGCCAAAGTCAAGTTTTTCAAGTTACGGTCCTCAGTAAAGTTGTGGGGACTTTACTGGAGGCTCCCTAGGGAGGTTTGGAACCAACACGAAAAGTCACAATGTAATTTTCCACTTTCCACACTTGTGTGCGTTGTCAAAGATATTATATCTAAAAATCCACCATTTTTATACAGAAAATCTCGAATTCACATCAATTATGGAAAATAATAAAATACCGCGATGCGCCATTCTTCATGTTGGCGCCAAAAAACCACGGGGAGAGTTCCTCGTCTTAATTTCAAAAATCTTCGTTCAGAAAGTATGTAAGATATTTCTACAGCTGACGTGTACTTTGATGTTAAAATCACAAAAGGCGGGCTGTCAAAGTAAGCAAGAATTTTGAACGGACCAGAAGTCACGTGCCGTTCATTGCGATTCGAGGCAATTTCGGAATAAATAACTTTGAATGGCACAAATTGCACGAAGTTTCGACCCGAAACTTTGAGATTACTTAAATACGTTATTCGTATAACAACCCCTCTGTTGATCCCTGTTTCTTGTTGTAAACATAGTTACATATGTAAGTAATAAAACAAGTAGGTACACGGTTTACCTAAGTTAAAATATTCTAGAACATGGCGCGTCATCATAGACAATATAGACACATATTCTATTCTAGATTGTTGAAAAACATACTTATGTGCAATATTTTTTTGTGAATAGTATTACTACCTTTTTTATTTACATTTCAAGGTGACTAATGGATATAGCTGTTTAACATCGAAATATATAGTCCAGACTCCTCCTCACATGCATGGCTTGAGTCAACAATAGTGCTCGGCAGACAGCAATAGGCTCACCCCCTATTACGTGGAACCGAATTCGATTATTGGAGAAATGTGGGCGTTAATTCATCCTCCGGGGTTATCCTTTATAGGCGTGATTATATTATATATGTATCATACATAGAGACTAATGCGAAAAAAATATCAGACATAAAACATTTGAACTAAGGGGGAATTGAAACCCCAGAAAATTTCGAATCTCATTTAGAAACTCGATATCGAATTTGAATATCCTTATTATTTATTTACACGACACAAAATGTACATTTGTCCAAGGACAGATTGTAAATTGACGTCTTAAAAAATGCCACAGTGGAGTTTGTTGCGCCGTTTCTTCTCCACTAGCGCCTAGGAAGCGGAGGTAAACTTAGCTTAAGTAGAATTATTACTGACGTCAATTAGGAATACATTTATTTTTCAATATCGAAAATAAATGACTTTGACATTGACTTTATATTAACGAATAGTATTATAGTTGTAATTTCTCGAAAGAAGCGGTTCTTTGACCAGCAGGTCTTAAAAGGTCACCTTGAGCGATTTTGCTGATGGTCACTCACATGAGCAGCAATACAACAAGTCATTTACTAAGCAGATTCTAATTTCGTGTAAATATCGCTGCAAGACAAAATATATTATTTCTTTAATACATATATATACACAATTGAACTAATAAATAAACTTAATTTAAATAGTAAAAATAATTATAAAATGTATACAAAACTATGCTAACTATACAATATATACAAAAATGAAATGGAGAAAAGGAGACTGCAACTTTAAGCATCGAAAACTTCCTCCCCATCGATCTCTACTGGTACCGTGCCCAAAAGGCTGGCGGCATTACCACGCTGAATGGCGATGCCAATTCTTTGAGCGAGGTAAAGGCCAGCCTTTTGGTCATGGGAAGCGTCGATGGGAACTTCGCTATTTCTTTGAATAGCGCGTGCGCGCTTGGACCCGTCGGACCCAACAAAATATTATCCTAATATGATGCTGGAGGTGCATAAAGTGGCCTTTTTAGACCTCCAGCTCCTTACCTGTACTTTTTTGATCTTCCGGAGTTCAGCTGGGTCTATCTCTGGTGAGTGACTAGGCGATGAGCTGGAGACGGATGCTGCACGAGTTGGTGTCTCATGTTCTTTCTTGTAGGTGCACAGCTATAACAAAAAAAATTAATTAGCACTCTCGTCTTGTAGACATGTTGAAGTGCTTAACGATCCCCAGTATCTGACAAAGCCATTGCTAACCACCATATGAAGGTACCATGGCCATTGGTATTAATTTTTATACAACTTAGGTGGCAGACAAGCACACGGCCCAACTGATCGAAAGTGGTTACGGTGACCTATGAACGTATGTAACACCAGTGGAGTCACAGCCGTGCTGCCGACTGCCGACCCTGTAAGAACAGAGATTTTAAGTGCCTTCAGTGCAGAACACAAAATCAGGACAAGCCTTTGGTCTTCCCACTGACAGCACAAAAACTCTTCAGTGAGCTCCGGCTACCCTACTCACCCCCGGGAACACAACACGAGGTTATTATAGCCGAGCAGAAATTCTGTAGGGTGGAGGTACTTCCCCAGTCGGACTGCTCAATTCGGACGGGAATACCGTCGTGTCCTACCTCTAACACCATACATACATATTTTACATGAAATAGTAGCTGTTCCCAGTTGATAACACTGTTAACGACTGGGAATATTCCACTCTACTGGTTAACAGTGTTGAAGAACGCGTCATTAATTTATGCCCAATTGTTCGCACTTTCCTTCGCCGATGGTGACAGAAGTTGTCAGCTTCCTCCCTTCTCTCTTTCGTGTCACTCACCTCAGTCCTCAACTTCTTCACTTCGTTGGCTAGCTCGTCGCACTGCTGCGCGTACTGCCAGCGCGAGGTCCTCTCACTCTCCACGACCTGCAGTAGGTGCAGTTGCTTCTGTTCTAGCTCTTCCTTCTGCAGGAGGAGCTTGTTAAAGCTGGAACAAAGGTTCTTTTGAGAGCAGGTTCTTTTATAAAAAGTTGAAAAAAAAGAAAGAAAATGTTTATTTCAAATTACTGCAGTAATCTATGCAGCACATAGACTAAGTAGACTTAGAGAATGTTTGTAAATAGACCAAAAAAAAATGCCCACTGAGTTTCTCGCGCGCGCGGTCTTACATACTATATCCACGAATAGCACCAATCAAAAATTTTGATAGATGGACCAGGCTAGGTGTTTTGCGCATGTGCTAAGCCCCGTGGTTACCGGCAGAGTAGAATTTGGACCATCCCATCTCTTCCCATGCGGTGTCGTACAAGGCGACTAAGGGATAGGGCTGTTTAACATCAGGCAGATATATACAGTCCAGACTCAGCCTCAGATGTATGGCTTGAGTCAAAAATAGTGCCCGGAAGACGGCAATAGGCTCACCCCCTATTACGTGGGACCGAATTTAAAAATTGGTGAAATGTGGATGTTAATTTTTTTTTTTTTATACCAGTAAGTTGGCAGACAAGCACACGGCCCACCTGATGGGAAGCGGTTACCGTGGCCTATGGACGTATGCAACACCAGGGGTGTCACACTCGTAATTAACCTCTGTCTAACCCTCCGGGGATAAAGGCGTGATTATATGTATGTATGTTCCTTGGAGTGAAACTCGCTATCTTCATCAAATATTTAGAGTACCTACTTTCACTCCAAGTACGGTCGAAATATTCCACCCTGTAAATAAACAGGCAGAATTTCTCTACCCCATAAGTCTTTAAACATGTTTCGCTTTCAAAATATATTACGACAGTTAAAAATATAATGATTCCCATACTCTAGAACAAAATATACTTCATTCTGTTAGGTACTTTACCACCAAGACCTGGAATTCATTACCAGCTCACGTGTTTCCTTCTTCCTACAGTCCCGGGGCATTTAAGCGGGGCGTGAAAAAGCATCTGATGAGGCCGCCAAGTTGAGTGTCACCATTGTAACATTACTTAGCGTCTGTAATGGTGACCCTCTTTCCTGAGACTTTGCCTTTAGCTTAGCAAGTTTTATTTAAAACTCAGTTTATTAATTTTTTTATGTTTGTAAGCTCATTTTTAAGACTATAAACCGAAATTGAACCATTAAGGCGTAGAATTCATTACCAGCTCACGTGTTTCCTTCTTCCTACAGTCCCGGGTCCTTTAAGCGGGGCGTGAAAAAGCATATGATGAGGCCGTCAAGCTGAGTGTCACCATTGTAACATGGTATATGTAAGTAATGGTGACCCTCATTTCTGAGACTTTGCCTTCAGCTTACCATCAGGTAAGGCAAAGTCTAATTGACGTGTCATATATAAAAAAAAGTTAGTCAGTTAGTTAGCCTAGTTTATTTCTAACATAACATAACATAACATAAACTCACGACTATATTTCGCCATATTTCGCCAGTTCATGTTTAGGTCCCAATGTAATAGGTGGCGAGCCTATTGCCATTAACCGGGCACTTATAAACGACGGACGGAGAAAGAATACAAGTATCACCACCCCATCTCATCTGAAGGGTGTCGTAAGAGGCGACAAACGGAAAAATACGCAGACGATATCACTGCGAGAGAAGGAAAACTAGAAATAAAACCCTGTACCAACCCGTCTGGCCAGCGTGGTAAAATTGGGCCAAAGCCTTCTAAAACTGGGAGAGGCCTATGTCCAGCAGTGAACTGCAATGGGCTAATTGATTGATTGATTGATATAAACCTGCGATAAATACACACATAACTTCGAAAAACATCGAAAAGTCATTGGTGTGTGCCATGGTAAAACCTGGGATCGAACCCGAGACCTCGTCTCAGCAGTCCATACTACTAGGCTACCGCGGTATATATCTTCTTAAAAAGTAGCTACAAGATTGCTTACCTTTAGCACAGATAACATAATACTAACCTTTAGTTAAATACCTAACCAAATTGAGTACAGTTATATATAAAATATACATACAGACATACCAACGCCCTATTCCCATTATATATAACAAGGAAACACTATTAGAATTTCACAAAGACGCATATTTGTGTTACACTATCGCTACAAATATATTCAGGATTCCTTTGTGACCAAACACTCGTTTGAAGTCTGATATAAAACACTGCGGTACCTTACTAGTAAAGTAATAAGATTGACTGAACAGAAATATATATAGGTAGTATGGGCCTGAACACTGAATATCTTATCTTATCTTAATAGTTTTACTAAAAAGGAATTCATGTGACAGTGTTATTTATAATATTCATAATTGCATGACAGTGCGGCACTTTTCGCGATAAACCATGGAACTTACTATTTTTGCCGACGTTTCGGATGCGTTGCAGCACCCGTTTTTCTTAAACCGCTTTTTTTATACCACTTAGGTGGCAGATAAGCACACGTTCCACCTGATGGGAAGTGGTTACCGTGGCCTATGGACGTTTGTAACACCAGAGAAGTCACAGTCGCGCTGCTAACTCTGTAAGTACAGAGTTTCTGTGCCGTCAGTGTGGAAGACAAAGCAGGACAAGCATTTAGTTTTCCCACTGACAGCACACATTCTCCAGTGAGCTCTGGCTACCCTACTCACCGCTGGGAATACAATACGAAGTTATTATAGCCGAGGTATTCTGTAGGGCGGAGGTACTTCCCCACTCGGATTGCTCAATTGGGCGGAAATACCGCCGTGTCCTACCTCCGACGGCTTTGGTGGTAATACGCACACAACCCACCTGATGGGAAGTGGTTACCGTGGCCTATGAATGTGTCCAACACCAGAGGCGTTTCGCGCTACCTACTCTGAAGAAACCTAATACCCCTCTTGAAGAAGCCCATATTCTAGGGGCTTAGGAAAACCGCAGCAGGGAATTGAAGTCGTGACCACGGGTGCTGCATCCTATTCATGGCGAAAAGTCCCAAACTGTTATATAATTATGAATTCACAACGCGATAGTTTAAAAATATAATTTTTAAAATAGTTCGATTAGCCACGGTCACCACTTCAGGCAGGGCCGGATCTAGGGAGGAACAAGCCAGTGCAAGTGTCCCGGGCGGCAGTATCAGGGGGCGGCAAATTTCCCCCCAGTGGCTGCCTTCCATCTGCAAGGTCTTATCGTATGTGACTTTACCCCATGGTAAGAGGCAAGTCTCTGCCAGAGTTGTTCGGCGGCGTTATTGGCTCACTGTTCCCAGCACGAGCGGTGGAATGTGTTGCATAAACATCACCAAGGGACCCGACGGCATTCCAACTCGAGCGTAGAGTTCTAGCTCTAAGGTAAGATGCTCTAGAACCTCGACTGAGAGAGTTTCTCAGCAAATGTTTGTAGCGGGACTAGTTTTCGCAACTGTGGAAGACGGAAATACTAGTCTTCGTCCAAAAGAATGGGCGCTCGAGCGGACTCACCGTCCGCCTCTGACCCATAGTGTTACTTAACGAGGTGTGAAAAGTCTTTGAGAGTTACAGTGGAACACCTCATCGAGCACCTTTCCACCGTAAACACCATAATGCGCGTGAGGGTTCTGCTGAAGGACGCGGTTACCCGGGGCGAGATAATGCTACTGATGTCCTTGGACATCGCCAACGCATTCAACGTATTTGCCTTAGAGTTGGCATTGGAGGCGCGTGTATCATGTAGTGCTTTTCTACGTTTGATGCAAAGAATACAACCTGCACCGGTATCCGATATCCGTACGAAAAAAGTGAGTGGGGGCGGCAATTTATCAGTTTTGTATCGCCTAAAAAAATATGAAGAACCGGGGCTGGCTTCAGGTAGCCCGTGTGCTTTCCTGCCACCTAAATGGTATAAAAAAACAAATATGATCCCTTCACCGAGGGATTCGGGGATCCAAGTAGAATATTAAAGTTCCTAAGGGAACGAAATAGGGATCCAAATGGAACACTCAAAACTGCTACTTAGAAGGTCGCGACTTCCGATTCGCGCTCGGGGCAAAATTAAATATATTTCTATGCATGAATTTGACTATTTATTTATATTGGTCTGGTGTTTCTATGGTACTTCCTAATAATATAATAAATGTGTAAGTTTGTGCAGATGTTTGTATGTTTGTTATTCAATCGTGCTTTAACGGCCGAACAGATTTAGATGAAACTTGGTACAGGGATAGTTTATACTGGTTACTTTTAATCCCAGAATGAGGATACCTATAGTTTTTGACTTGACTTCACCTCGCCTGATGGTAAGCTAAAGGCAAAGTCTCAGGAAAGAGGGTCACCATTACAGACACTACGTAATGTTACAATGGTGGCACTCAGCTTGACGGACTTATCAGATGCTTTTTCACGCCCCGCTTAAAGGACCCGGGACTGTAGGAAGAAGGAAACACGTGAGCAGGTAATGAATTCCAGGTCTTTATGTTGCGGCAAAGGAAAGAGTCTCCGAACCGCTTGGTTCTTAATCGGATATTCTGCACGGTATGCGGGTGACATCTAAGCCCTGCGTGTATTGTCCTCTGTAGGAAATGGGAGGGTGGGATTAATCGGAAGAGCTCATCAGAACATTCACCATGGTACAGACGGCAAAATATATTTATATAGTGTTATATATACCTATATACATTGACATTCCAGAACCTATAACAATTTGGTCTTGTTAACGTTGTCCTACAATACTTTTTTTTTTTTTTTCGTGCGCAAAATCCCCACGGATACCTCCCCACCGGAGCCGGTGGAGGAGGTTATGTCGGACTCGAACCGACTAAAACGCACGCCGCCTGTGGGTCGCTTTGGTTGCCGAAGGTGAGGTTGACAGGCATATCCCTCGCACTGTCCAACAATACTTATATAAAACTGTAACATAACATAACATAACATAACATAACATAAACTCACGCCTATATCCCCGAAGGGGTAGGCAGAGGTGCTAGCACCCACATTTCGCCAGTTTATGTTTAGGTCCCAATGTAATAGGTGGCGAGCCTATTGCCATTAACCGGGCACTTATAAACCTGCGATAAATACACACATAACTTCGAAAAGCATCGAAAAGTCATTGGTGTGTGCCATGGTGAAACCTGGGATCGAACCCGAGACCTCGTCTCAGCAGTCCATTACCCAAACCACTAGGCTACCGCGGTAAAACTGTAACATACAGAAAATAAACGCAGACCTCGAGTTCAGAATTGAGTTTTAACTAAAATGTACCCTGCAGAGGGCGCCTGACGCAGTACTCATATTGAATTACAAACTGTCCGTCCGTTCGCAACCAGGTAGTTTCAGCTAATTGAGTTACCCTGGGGGCTGGGGGGAAAATTGTTTGAAGCGGTGCCAGTTCAATGGTTTGGATTTTGCGCATGGAAATATATGAATACAGTAACATCCCTTGTACAATCATTGCGGATATTTTTGACAAACGCACCCCTATTACGTGGGACCGAATTCAATAAGTATGTATAGATATATACTAACTACACGAACTGAAGGAGACTGCTACCGTCTCTAAAATATTGTCAACATACATACATAAATATAATCACGCCTTTAGCCTTCGAAGGTTAGGCAGAGGTGAATTAACACTCACATTTCACTAATTTGTAGCGTCGGTAGCTTAATGGTTAAGGAGTTGGCCTTACGATCGAGAGGTCCCGGGTTCGAATCCTGGCCATTACACTACCGACGTGAACCTGCTCCTAGTACAAGCAATTTAGCTTAGTTGGAGGGGTTAGAGGGAATATTAGTAATTGTAGTTGCTAATATTGTTAAAAAAAA
Organism: Eilema griseolum; assembly: GCA_963662185.1. NCBI lineage: Eukaryota > Metazoa > Arthropoda > Insecta > Lepidoptera > Erebidae > Eilema > Eilema griseolum. The sequence continues at coordinate 22,942,728 of OY759245.1, forward strand.
ATTGTATTCGGTTCCACGTATTGGGGGCTCACCCCCAATACGTGGAACCGAATACAATTTTTTTTTATTGCCGTCTTCTTATATAGAGAACTAATCTTTGAGTTTCTTGCTGGTATCTTCTCCAACCTACCGAACCAGCTAAAGAATAATTTTCCAATGGATTATCTACCTCCGTTAATATTTTTTAAATATTTTTTGACATAAGTAATTGTCAAATATTGACGTTCATATGTGCCTAAACTGAATAAATGAAATTGAATCCAGTGAGAATACAATAATTGAATCTTTGATCATTCTTTGATCCATCAGCTTGTGAAGAATAACATTCGTAATTTGATCATCTAACAAAGAATTCAAGACACTGCATAACATGTAGAATAATCGAGATATAATTTCAATGATCCGTGTGGTGCCGGAGAAAGATTACAAGTGTCACCCCATCTCATCCGAAGGGTGTCGTAAGAGGCGACTAACGAAAACATACGCAGACGATATCACTGCGAGAGAAGGAAAACTCGAAATAAAACCCTGTACCAACCCGTCTGGCCAGTGTGGAAACAGTAGGCCAAAGCCGCCCAACATTGGGAGAGGCCTATGTCCAGTATTGGACTGCGATCTAATTGGTTGAAGGCCTGGCCTCATACATATAAGTTAATGGTTTCCTATATTGCATCTCATATCTTAAGAAATAATGCGAAATCTCTACCTCACAAAACTAATATTGTTTAAAAAATGTCTACACCAAGCTGCCGGAAAAACGAAACGTATTTATATATATTAGGGAACGTCCTGTCACGTCCGAAGCATTAATGTAAAGTTCCCGCCAAAATAGCAGGTCAGCGGCCATTTTAATTAATTATAACTGCGGAATCGCGACAAAAATCTGCGTGACAAATAACTTGTTAACACATTTTAATTACTTATTTCTGCAGACTTTTTTTTCTATGGTATTTTTTTTTTTAAATAGTGTGCACAACTATGGGCTATGTCAATAATGCACAATATGTCACAAATAGTTTCAACAATGGCTACGAAATACCTTAAATTACGAGAATATTATCTGTCAAAGGCAATTTTTTTTTATACCACTTATTTGGCGGACAAGCACACGGCCCACCTGATGGGAAGCGGTTACCGTGGCCTATGGACGTATGCAACACCAGGGGTGTCACACTCGCGCTGCCGACCCTGTAAGCACAGTGTTTATGTGCCGTCAGTGTAGAGGACAAAGCAAGACAAGTCATTAGTCATCCCACTGACAGCACAAATTCTCCAGTGAGCTCTGGCTATCCTACTCACCGCTGGGAACACAACACGAAGTTATTATAACCGCGGTATTCTGTAGGGCGGAGGTACTTCCCCAGTCGGACTGCTCAATTGGGCGGAAATACCGCCGTGTCCTGCCTCCTATAAACGTAACGTGTATAATGGAACGCGAAAGATTAAAAGTTAATTTAATAAACATTTACGCGAAAATATTTGTACCAAAACGACGCCAATGTGTGCAAAATGTAGTTTAAAAATAAACATATAGTTTGTTGAATGAAATTTCAAAGCATTTAGTATGCTGACTATTCAAACCGATTAAGATATAGAAACAAAAATCGGTTCAAGCGGGATTCGAACCCACGATTATCCCCTCACAGGGGGAACGCTCTGACCACTAAGCCACAGAACCATCGCCGTAAGACGGTTTTTTTTTTATCACACGGCCCACCTGATGGAAATTGGTTACCGTGACCTATGAACGTATGTAACACCAGTGGAGTCACATCCGTACTGCCAACCCTGTAAGAACAGAGATTTTCTGTGTCTTCAGTGTAGAACAGAAAATCAGGACAAGCTTCTGGCCACTGACAGCACAAAAACTCTCCAGTGAGTATATGTTTAGAAGAATTTGGGTGGTTTTGGGCGAAGGTTCTGTGGCTTAGTGGTTTGAGCGTTCCCCCTGTAAGGGAGAGATCGCGGGATCTCGTCTGTTTTATAAATATATATTTATTTCATTTCTCTAATCCAAACATAAAATTAATAAGCATCGCAATACTCGTAGCAATCATCGCTCCAAATACCTTTTTAATAACGACGTCTGTGAACGTTTCCGAGACAGGCTTTGTCAAGCGGAACAATAACAAAAGCTAAAAAGTACTGTCGGTAATTGCTTCCTTTGTATTACTGTTTCATTTGGGCGAATTACGTTAATAAAAATGGAACGTTCCAGGACGTTTATGCGAAGCTCAATCTTTCTGCTTCGCTGATCAACAGAAGCGTAGTTCCGAAATTCGTTGGAAATCTTGCTATAAACGTGTATGATTAAATTATAAATGTGGCCAATGGGTAGAAACAAAAGATCACGGAATAATTTAAAAGATGTACATACGCAGACGATATCACTTCGAAAGAAGGATATCTTGAAAACAAAACCCTGCACCAACCCCGTCTGTGTCCAGCGTGGAAGCAGAAGCAGTTCTGGCGTTAGGGGAAGAGCGAGGTAGGGCGCCAGATTTGCAGTTTGCCAGATTTATATTAGAATAAGCGGATTAGCTCGTTGAAGTGGCAATGGGCGGGACACAGCGCGCAGAACAGATGGCTGATGGAGCAAAAAATTTCTGGAATGGCGACCGCGTACGGGCAAACGTAGCGTAGGACGCCCAACGGCCAGGTGGAAGGACGACCTCATCAAGGGCGCCGGGAAGCACTGGATGCGGGCTGCTTTAGATCGGTCATTCTGGAAGTCTGTGGGAGAGGCCTATGTTCAGCAGTGGACTATAATAATAATAATAATAATAATAATAATAATATAATAGTATAATAGTAGGACACAACGGTATTACCGTCCATAATTCCTTTAACCCCTCCACCCAAACAAAATTGCTTTTTTTTATTATACCACCCAGGCGGCTGACAAGCGCACGGCCCACCTGATGGAAAGTGGTTACCGTGGCCTATGGACGTGTGCAACACCAGAGGAGTCACACTCGCGCTGCCAACCCTGTAAGCACAGAATTTCTGTGCCGTCAGTGTAGAGGACAAAGCAGGACAAGCCATTAGTCATCCCACTGACAGCACAAATTCTCCAGTAAACTCTAGCTACCCTACTCACCGCTGGAAACACAACACGAAGTTATCATAACCGCGGTATTCTGTAGAGCGGAGGTACTTCCCCAGTCGGACTGCTCAATTGGGCGGATATACCGCCGTGTCCTACCTCCTATAATATTGCTTGTGCTTGTGTTAAGAATGGGTTCACGTCGGTAGTGTAATGGACAGAATTAGAACCCGGGACCTTTCGATCGTAAGGCAGACTCCTTAACCACTAAGCTACTGACGTTAATGTCACGAAGAAATTTTTAATCCATATATTTGAATGAGGAAAATTGAAAATGTTCATTTCAATCAACTTGTTTACAAGAAGTAAATGACATACTCGAAGTAGGACACGTCGGTATTTCCGTCCAATTGAGCAGTTCGATTGGGGAATTGCCTCCGCCCTACAGAATACCGCGGCCATAATAACCTCGTGTTGTGTTCCCGACGGTGAGTAGGGTAGCCAGAGCTCACTGGAGGGTTTTTGTACTGTCAGTGGGAAGACCAAAAGCTTGTCCTGCTATGTCTTTTACACTGACTGCACAGAAACTCTTGTGCTTACAGGTTTGGCAGCGCGAGTGTGACTCCCTTGGCATGTGCAACGCCAAGGGAGTCACACTCGCGCTGCCAGCCCTGTCCATAGGCCACGGTAACCACTTTACTCAGGTGGGCCGTGTGCTAGTCTGCCAACTAAGTGGTAAAAAAAGAATATATGGAGCCCTATAGAGATGCTTTTTGCTTGAGCCTCTGGCACATTCTATATATGTGCTGGTGTTTGGCTGTGGCGGGGTGCGGTCGGGTTGGTGCGGGCACATCATGCCTACTAATATATCTCTCTGTTACTTGCTGTGTTATTTTTAAGTTTTTTTTTGTATTTTTGTATCTTACGGTTTATGTTTTACGTGTTTTTTTTCTTGTTCCGATAGTGGATTTTTTCTTTTCTTTTTATGTGTAGTGTGTGTGTGTGTGTATAATAAATTGTTCTTCTTTCTTTCTCTCTTTCTAAATTCGAAAATAAAACAAATTATGAGAAAGAGTTTTAGAACTTTGGCCTACCATGAAAATCCAAACTTTCAGGCAATTGGTACCATGAAACGCATTAGGTAATTGGGTATACGGGGTTATGGGACTACTAAGGGACTGTCAGAGGTGTTTGACAATCTTTTCGTTGACATTTGCCTTGAGATTATATTAGGTCTTTACCGATGAAATGGCCGAAATATTCTTACAAATTCATGAGTTCGTTATTCCTGTAATTTAATAGCTATTTTCATTACTTATATTTTGTTTGAAAGTTGATTTCAAGATCTTACAACTCTGTATTAAATTTTGTTTTTGTTGGCCGCTTGATAAATTAAATTCGATTTTCAAAAACAGTACTTCCTAAATGATATCCATTTTGATGATATATTTTTTAATAATACTTTTTTACAGCTGTCACTTTTCAAAAATATAATAAATGTGTTTGTTAGCCTAATGTTGTCTCATTCATACACAAAAAGTCATAAAAACAATGCAAAAATGCCTCAAATTTTAAAAAAAAAACGGTCATTTCATGTGCAACTATCTATTTTACATAACAAAATTTATGAATAAAAATGTGCTCCTGCATAACAGTGGCGAATTTAAAGGAAGAGTTGAAGAAGAGAAATGCTTACCTTCATAAGAATCATCAGGTTTAAAATGGTCGCTACATATTATTTAATTAAATTTTTATTATAAAATTTTTATTTAGTACCTAACTGAGAAAACTATCACTACAACACTTCGAGCACCTATTTTTAATATCTCTGCATCACCCTAAGGTTGACTGGTAGAAAATGCCTGTGGCATTAAGTCCGCCTTTGTACATTCTGTCTGTTTGTGCAAAAAGCTTAAATAAATAAATATTCTAGCAGACGAATTTGGTATCCAGTTTTTGATGCGCAGTGCTTTAATCTACAGCATCAGTCTTTTCTTATCAGTAGGTAAACGATGACGACCAGACCCATATAAAATGTGACACATTTTATATGACATAACATATAAAATGGGGGCAAAGTTGTTCGCGTCCGTAGGAGCTACCTAACCACTTCCCTACACGTGTCCCCTGGGTGGTGCTAAAGAACAACATACGCCGAGTCGTAGGCGGCGGTCAACTAACCTACTAGGCAGGCCTAACGGCCTGCTCCTGTAGAGGTAGGAAATGACCTCTCCAAACCGTAAACTCGCGGTCATGTGTTGTGAGAACGGTGGTCTTGGCTTAATCGCCTGGGCCATGAGGAAGACAACCTCCATAATAAATTACCCCAATCCTAAGGTGGGAACCGCGCCGACAGGATGAATGGCTGAGGGAACGCAGTCTCTAGCGCCAACCTCGGTGAACTGGCCACATCGTTGTATAGTGCCTTCTCACAGGAATGGGCGTTACCCTGTGAGTGACCAATAATTCGACCCTACTCGTGGGAACAATAATGAAGTCTAATAATCCCCCAAAAAACCCTCAACCACAACACAAACTGTTAACTCAGCAAGTACTCCACCCAAGCTTATTTAACAGACAACGATCGTCATCTCTCTCCGACATAGGAAGGTCAACACAAGGCAATGAAACGGATAATGCAGAGGAACCAAATGAAAATAGTAACCAGCCGGAAGTAAGTTCAATGGAAGACACCCCCCAATATCCTGCTCCTCCACCATGGCAAAGGGTACCATCACCCAACGACAGAAGCAGAAAGAAAAGAAAACTCTGCAGCTCTCCGCCGGAGGCTCAGAGTACCGCCACGAAAAATCGGTTCAGCACCTTACCTCTAGACCCAGCTGATGAATCATCCGTCACCGTCCAACCCAAACCTAGCAAACCTCCGCCTATCGTTCTTAATGGTATAGAGGATGTTACCGAGCTATCGAAGCTTCTTCAAACCGTCAGCAGCAAAGAAGAGTTCAAATTCAAGCTAATTAACAAACACCTACTCCATATTCTTGTCAACACTGCTGAGGAGTACAAGAAAATCATAACGGTCATAAGAGATAATGGTCTCATAGGACATACATTTACCCCTAAAGACTCCAAATACTATCGTATTGTCATAAAGGACCTCCATCACAGCACTCCCCATGAAGCAATATCAGAAGCCATTGAGGTAACCAACAATAAAATTAAAGGTGAAATCATCAATGCACGATACGGACCCGACAAGAAACCTACATCGACGTTCTTTGTAAACCTTGAGCCCAGTGCTAACAACCCTGCAGTCAAAAACATCGTTCACATATTCAACCAAAAAGTTAAGATAGAGGATCCTCGTAAGTCAAAAAGTATCGTCCAATGCCAACGTTGCCAGCGCTATGGGCATTCAAAAAATAATTGCATGAGACCATTCAGGTGCGTCAAATGCGGGGAAGGTCACAAAACCTCCGAGTGCAAAAAGATAGATAGATCTTCACCTGCTAAATGCGCTCTCTGCTCTTGCGACCACCCGGCTAACTACAAAGGGTGTGAAATATATAAAGAAATCCTTGCCCGACGACATAAAAATTCTACCCCAAGGGAAACTCGACCCGCCCCAGCAACCTCAACTCTGCCTACTATCCCAATATGCTCTACCTCAACAATAACCGAAGGAACCGAAAAACCCACACACCAACGCACATACGCTGAAGTTACCGATGGCAAGAATACCCAATCAAATAAACAATCCTACAACAAGCTGGAAGATATCCTACTCAAACAAAGCGAGAAAATGGATCTCCTAATACAACAAATAGGCTCCTTAGTGAGTCTTATCACCACTCTCGTCTCTAAACTTACAAAATGACTTCCCTACTCATTGCTACTTGGAACATCAACGGCCTTGCCCCTAATAAAAACGAACTTGAGATGCTCATCAAATCCAATAAAATTGACGCTTGCCTTATTTCTGAATCGCATACTACAACAAGAAGCCGAATATGCATCCCAGGATATTCCGTGTATTTCACCTGCCATCCTGATGGTGGGGCCCATGCTGGCACCGCAATAGTAATCAAAAACAGTGTGAAGCATTGCCTCTTGGATTCCACAACGGCCCCCTATCTTCAAGCCACGACTGTAAGGGTGGAAGACCGATCGGGACCCCTTAATCTTTCTGCGGTATACTGTCCTCCACGCCACACCATAAAGGAGAAAATGTTTACTGACTTCTTCAAGACACTGGGCAACCGATTCATTGCTGGTGGTGATTGGAATGCCAAGCATTCATATTGGGGATCTAGACTAACAGTCACTAGAGGGCGTGAACTGAAAATGAGTATAGACGCAAATCACCTATTAGCTATGTCAACCGGGGAGCCTACATATTGGCCCACGGACCGCAATAAAACACCTGATCTGCTAGACTTTTTTATCACAAAGGGTATCAGTGTACAGAACACCCTCATAAAGTCAAGTCTCGATTGTAGCTCTGACCACTCGCCTGTCTTACTAACAATTAGTCCAGGGGCCATACCCAGTGACACTCAGACTGACCATCTCCACAATCACAGAACTGATTGGAGATGCTTTCGGGAGTTCCTGGACTCAAACATAAACCTCAATGTCCCACTTAAAACCAAGGAGGAAGTGGATGACGCGTGTTTACACATCACAAACCTGATCCAAGTGGCGGCTTGGTCTAGTACTCCTGAACTGAAGAATCCATCGCATGGGGTACCGATCCCTCTTGTTGTCAAGAAGAAAATCGCTGAAAAACGTCGCCTTCGCAGAATTTGGCAGACGTCCCACAGGCGCGCGGATAAAACCAGATTAAACCGAGCAATCAAAGAACTCAAAGATCTTCTGGCTGACGCTGCGAACGAATCCCTCAAACAGAGATTGGTTAAAATGTCTCCAAATGCTAATGGAACCCACAATCTCTGGAAGGCAACTAAGTACCTCCCACAGCCGCAACAGTGCTCTCCGCCTATTAGATCCGGAAACAAATGGGCACGAACTGACCAAGAAAAATCCCAGGTCTTTGCTACATACCTAGCTGGAGTCTTTAAACCCAACAATACGGATGTTCCTGAAGATCCGGAAATAGATCAAGTCCTAAGGCAAGATCTACAACTATGCCTGCCGTTAAGGTCTACCTCACCAAGGGAGATAGCAAGCGAAATAGCCAAAATGGACCCTAACAAAGCACCTGGATTTGATTTGATCACCCCCCGGATACTGAAAGAGCTCCCTAGGAAGTGCGTCGTCTTTTTGACCATTCTTATAAACGCCACACTGAGAACCTCACATGTTCCTGCACTCTGGAAAACATCTCAAATCGTTATGATCCAAAAGCCTTGCAAGCCTCCTAACGAAGTCTCTTCTTATCGGCCTATTAGTTTGACGCCAGTGTTGTCAAAATTATGGGAAAGGATCATCCTCTTACGATTATCCCCCTGCCTAGATATGGACCACGTGATACCTGATCACCAGTTTGGCTTCCGGAAGCACCACTCAACCATAAAACAAGTCCACAGAGTCTATTACACAATTAGGCAGTGTCTGGAAAAGAAAGAATACTGTTCGGCTGCATTTCTCGATATACAACAGGCCTTTGACCGGGTTTGGCATAAAGGGCTACTCTGCAAAAAAAACTTCCTTCCACACTCCTACTACCTGCTGATGGACTCTTACCTGAGTGACATAAAGTTTCAAGTCAAGCTTCGTGACGCAAGATCTTCCCTCTTCGACTGCAGAGCAGGAGTGCCCCAGGGCTCAGTACTTGGTCCGGTGCTTTACAACATATTCACTAGTGACTTTCCCCAGTCGCCCGAAACAACTGTAGCAACATTTGCCGACGATGCAGCCTTCCTCAGTTGTAACAGTGATCCAATTGAGGCGAGTAGACTGTTGCAATATCAGCTAAATGCCACCAGTGCTTGGCTTACCAAGTGGCGCATAAAAGCAAGCGCCCCAAAGTCTCACCACATCACATTTACCCTAAGACGTGAATCCTGCCCCCCGGTCATCCTAGGCCTCGACACACTGCCCCAATCAACCTGCGTTAAATACCTAGGATTTCACCTGGATCGAAGGATGACATGGAAAGATCATATAAAAACGAAGCGCAATGAAATTAACCTGAGATTTAAAAACCTACTCTGGCTCCTCGGTAGACAGTCTGCCTTATCCCTATCTAACAAGCTAAGGGTATATTGCTCCATAATAAAACCAATCTGGACATATGGTGTCCAACTGTGGTCGACAGCCAGCAAATCTAACATCATGTGCCTGCAGAGAGCTCAAAACAATATTCTAAGGGTACTTTCCTCTGCACCCTGGTATGCTCGCAATTCGGAAATCCACGAATACCTGGGAATCTCAACCATCCTGGATGAAGTCAAACAATACTCAGCCAACTACAGGGACCGCTTGACAACTCACCCAAACCCGTTATCCAGTATGCTTTTGCAGCCAAACCCGATTGGAAGACTCAAAAGATCCGACGTGTTGACTTAATAAGGGGAGACGGAGCAGTGGCTCTGAATCACCAAACGCCAAGCACTCACAACTTACCTGATTATAGTCTAGATGACTGATCGCAGGTCCATGCGAAGAGAAAAAAAAAAAAATATATATAAAATGTAGGTGTCATTGAAACAATATGACAAAGACATGTGGCCCTAGAGCGTCCATGACCTGCTGTCCAAGGTTCCACGTGTCCCAGTTATTGGTTGTCTTCGCGACACTAGTTGTCACCATAGTAGTATTGATTTTATATGAGCTTTTATAATTTTATAAGACTCTAGCAACCCGAACAGTGTGGCTAGAAAAAAAAGTATAAAACTAAAAGCCGACTGCTGAAAAATCGCGCTCTAAAAAGTGTTAAACAAGAAAATATGAGAAAATATTCCTTAGAATGTATTGTTTTGTTAGACTTAAGTAGCTTACGACCACGGCTATCTTTGATTTTTTCTCATATTTTCTTGTTTTACACTTTTTAGGGCGTAATTTTTCTGTAGTCGGATTTTAGGTTTAAACTTTATTTTTTATTTATAATATTTTAGGGCAAGCAAAATTTTAAGGGACGAGTTGGAGACTCCGTAGTCTGAGAAGAGGGCCAGATCGTGAGAGTTGGCCCTGGGTCGGCCGGGGTGTGAGGGATAGCCTGTCAACCTCACCTTCGGCAACCAAAACGACCCACAGGCGGCTTTGCGTTTTAGTCGGTTCGAGTCCGACATAACCTCTCTCACCGGCTCCGGTGGAGAGGTATCCGTGGGGATTTTGCGCACGTAAAAAAAAAGGTATAATTGATACATATTTGAAATGTGCTATATTTTTTTAAATTACTAAGCTCTTTCAGTTTATAGACCCGTAAATTTATCTCAAATTACTTTTTAATACAGTTACAACACGTGCATTTGCAAAGCTGGCCTGCTGACTAATTCCATCGTGTAAATGGGAAATAGTGGGAATACCCTTGACATTATGCCGTCAACCTGTAGACCACCAACGCAGTAGTAACTTAACAAGTAAGCCGGCATTCCTGTTGATTTTCGGAAGGCTCTGGAGTAGCTTCTACTATTCTTCTTGGAAAGAAGTGAAAGCTTTGGATACAACCGGGAAGGAGTGCGAGGTATATGCCTCCGTCAATCTCACCTCCGGCAACTTACAACCCTCAGACGGCGTGCGTTTTAGTCGGTTCGAATCCGACATAACCTCTTCAACTGGCTCAGGTGGGGGGTACCCGGGGGGATGTTTCGCACGATTTGCATGATGCAATTGATGCATGAGAGCGTCTTTTGCCTGGCCCCGCGGATTTTCAATTGTATACCAGAGTATATTAGAACTGTATCTAAGCTACAACTGATTAAAAAACAACTCCGTGACCTGATAACAGAAAAATGCTATTACTCTGTGAAAGATTTCCTAACAGATAGGACATTACAGCTGTACAAGGTGCCCTAGTTGTGATGTGGTCGGTTCATACAGTGTTCGATGTAGGTAAATTTTAGGAATAAAGTCTAAAATGCAATGTAATTTTTACAGTGTCTGTGTTATTGTGGTGGTTTTACATTAGAAGAACATAACATAAACTCACGCCTATATCTCCAAAGGGGTAGACAGAGGTGCTAGCACCCACATTTCGCCAGTTTATGTTTAGGTCCCAATGTAATAGGAGGCGAGCCTATTGCCATTAACCGGGCACTTATAAACCTGCGATAAATACACACATAACTTCGAAAAACATCGAAAAGTCATTGGTGTGTGCCATGGTAAAACCTGGGATAGAGCCCAAGACCTCGTCTCAGCAGTCCATTACCCATACTACTAGACTATGGCGGTTTTTTTTCGATTAGAAGAATCGAGAAGTTATTAATAGTAATTTTAATTCATTAGATTGCGTTAAATTTCCCATCAGACAGTGGGCGATGTTACATAAGACAGTCAAGGCAAAACAAAGCCGCGAGTAAAAGCAAGCGTTTTATAAAATTTAACTAAACATTACACAAAGAACCACCGAAACCTTGAAAACGTCCAACTTTGAACAAGCTTCATTTACCCGTGTGGCTGTTTCATAGAATTTTAATATTATTATTGAGTCTCAAAGGCTTGTGGCGAAATAATTCATTGGAACTTTAATAATAAAAGCCACTGAATAATTCAAAGGACAGTACGTAGCCTGGCTTCGTCCAATCTTCGTCGGGAATCGTCGGCAACTGTCGGGAATATTCGGCAACGGTCGGGGTCTAATGTTTTTGAACGAAGATTGTTATGCATGATTAATTCGGGTAATGATTCCTTGTTTTATTAATCAAGTGTAGTTTGTCAGTTCAGGTTTTGGCATATTGATTTTTGACAGAAACCATTTTATTACGTATACCTACGTTACATAGTAAAATAACATGTCTTTTTTATACCATTTAGGTGGCAGACAAGCGCCCGGCCCACCTGATGGAAAATGGCTACCGTGGCCTATGGACGTGTGTAACACCAGATAAGCCACACACGCGCTGCCGAGCCTGTAAGCACAGAGTTTCTGTGCCGTCCGTGTAGAGGACAAAGCAGGACAAGCCTTAAGTCATCCCACTGACAGCACAAATGTTTATTAGTTAAGATCTCAGGAGACGTAACTCGTAAAAAGATTGGTGTTATTTTTGTATTTTTTTGCCGCGTGGTTTCCGGCAGAGTTGAATTAGGGCCAATCCATCTCTTCCCATGCAGTGTCGTACAAGGCTACTAAGGGATAGGGCTGTTTAACATCAGACAGATATATACAGCCCAGACTCAACACTAGTGCCCGGAGTACGGCAATAAGCTTACCCCGTATTACGTGGGACCGAATACAATAATTATTGGTGAAATGTGGGTGTTAATTCACCTCTTACACCCAGGTTTTACCATGGCACACACCAATGACTTTTCGATACTTTTCGAAGTTATGTATGTATTTATCGCAGGTTTAAAAGTGCCCGGTTTCCACCTATTACATTGGGACCTAAACGTAAATTGGCGAAATGTGAGTGCTAGGACCTCTGCCTAAACCCTTCGGGGATATAGACGTGAGTTTATGTTATGTATATGTAATTCACCTCTGCCTAACTCTCCAGGGATAAAGGCGTGATTATATGTATGTACGTATTTTTGTATCTTGAAGTTTCGGTTGCTTGTCAGCAGCCAAGGCTATGATCACGGAGACTAACAATACCTACTAGACGATTTACCAACTAATAGACGGAAGAGGTATTGGCGCTGAATCTCAGAAGAGGTTATTGCGGACTCGAACCGACCAAAACGCACGCCGCCTGTGGGTCGATTTTGGTTGCCGAAGGTGAGGTTGACAGGCATATCCCTCGCACCCCGGCCAACCCTGGGCCATTGGCGAAATAATTCATTGGGCCATCTCTCACGATCTGGCCGTGTTCTCAGATGTAGGGACTACAGAGTCCCCAACTCGTCCCCGGGAACGGGAAGGCGCGCTAGGCGCGCCGCCGCCGCGGACTTCTTTTTAGGTTGGAGATGGAAAGTAAGACTGACGATATCCACCTAAAGTGCCCCTAGCATGAAAAACTAAAGTAATCGTATGTATCCGATCAAGAGAATGGAGCATTGCGATTTGGCCGGCTTCATACACAAAAAAGTTCACATTAAGCAGACGACCAATCACAATACCTACTTCGTTAAAATATTCTACAACATTCTACACAACGCTATCTAGACCCATGATAAAGCTTAAAATAAAGCATAGCTTAACTTGCTAATCTAGAATGCCAATATACATACTTTTTTTTTTGTAAATACATACATATTATACATAGAAACACTCAGACCAATGCAAATACCCATATTCATGCACACAAATATTTGCACTGAGCGGGGATTATTCACAGAGGCTGTCAAACTACATATCTATTGTTGTTCGTACTCTAAAATGGTGACAAAAAAATTATGAAGTTCGTCATCACTTTATGTACCAATCAAAGAGGGCTACGCAATAAAATATTTGAATAACAAATTCATAATAATAATATTCATTGATATAAATAATAATACATTACTATTTAAGTATATCAATTCACATAATTTAATAATATTGACGCATTAGTTATTTGTTTACTTAGTCTCGGCGCCATTTTGGAAAGCCGCCATCTTTGTGTATGACGTATTAGATCTATTAATATAATACGTCACTGCCTACGTCTAGATGTAAGCAAAACGGGTTATAAAACCCCTCGTTTTCACCATAGTATAAAACATGTTTTTGACAATGTTATTTTTTAAACGATCGCGGTGTGAATTCATAATTATACAACGGGTTGGGACTTTTCGCTATTAAATCATGGAACTTACTATTTCTAGCTAGCTATTTTTAAATATTTAGCAACCGTGGTCATTACATGATTTAAAATCGCGAAAAGTCCCGAACCATTGTATAATTATGTATTTGACAAGTTGCAATATGTCACAGGCTACAGTGTGAACGCAAATGTGTTTTATACTTGTTTACAACTTGTTGGTTGTCCGTTGTACACACGAGAAAAAGTATCTGAGATACATGTATAAAACAATAAGTATTGTTTTCATTAGTCTTCTACAAGTCTTCAACAAGTTTTCTATTAACAAGTTTACAACTTGGTGATAACGAGGGGTTAGAGTGGTTTCCGGCAGAGTACAATTTGGGCCAACTCAACTCTTCCCATGCGGCGTCGTACAAGGCGACTAAGGGATAGGGCTGTTTAACATCAGACAGATATATACAGCCCAGCCTCAGATGCGGGGCTCGAGTTAACTATAGTGTCCGATATACGGCAATAGGCTCACCACCTATTATGTGGGACCGAATACAGTTATTGGTGAAATGTGGGTGTTAATTCACGTTTGCGTAACCCTCCGGGGATAAAGGCGTGATTTTGTAGAGTTGAGAGATGCGTTTGTAGAGTTTCAAACAGCGTACTTTTATACCACTTAGGTGGCAGACAAGCACACGGCCCACCTAATGTAAATTGGTTACCGTGGCCCTTGGACGTGTACAACGCAAAGGGAGTCACACTTGCGCTGCCGACCTTGTAATTACACAAGAGTTTCTGTGTCGTCAGTGTAAAAGATAAAGCAGGACAAGCTTTTGGTCTTCCCACTGTGCCTTAAGTACCGCCAATTTATTAATTACTAAATAGACGAGTTTATTGAACCGATCTCATGCCACAAAGTGTCCTGTGCACAGTGAGCAGTGAGCTAGCTAATATCGACATACCTGCGTACTTACGTAGCTAAATGGATATGTTGAAACGAGAGAAACGTGTTGCCATGACAACGACGGGGTCGAGGACGTTATTGTGTCTAATGCCACCGAGGCTCGCATCGTCTTCTAGATAAAGTTTTTTATTTAATAGCTCTTCTAGACTAGGTGTGCCGCGGGGTTTTCAGCAGAGTAGACTTACGGCCATCCCATCTCTTCAAATGCGTTGTCGTACAAAACGACTAAAGGATGGGGCTGTTTAACAGACAGATATATACAGCCCAGACTCAGCCTCAGATGCATGGCTGAGTCAACAATAGTGCCCGGAATATGGCAATAGGCTCACTCCCTATTACGTGGGACCAAATAAAATTATTGGTGAAATGTGGGTGTTAATTCACCTCTGCCTAACCCTCCAGAGATAAAGGCGTGATTATATGTATGTATGTAGACTAGGTAGCCTAGTGGTATGGGCAATGGACTGCTGAGACGAGGTCTCGGGTTCGAACCCAGGTATTACCATGGCACACACCAATGACTTTTCGAAGTTATGTGTGTATTTATAGCAGGTTTATAATTATAAGTGCCCCGTTAATGGCAATAGGCTCGCCACCTATTACATTGAGACCTAAACATAAACTGGCGAAATGTGGGTGCTAGCACCTCTGCCTACCCCCCTTCGAGGATGTAGGCGTGAGTTTATGTTATGTCTTGTAGATATAAGTACTTCCTATCTAAAGGTTGGAGAGATAATTGATGATACAACGTTTGTCTTTTTTTTTTTTAGTGTAGCCAGAGTTCACTAGAGAGTTTTTGTGCAGTCAGTGAGAAGAATAAGGCTTGTCCTGCTTTGTCTACTGCACTGATTGTACAGAAACTCTCTGTTCTTACAGAGTCGGCAGCACGAGAAAATTAGGCAGAGGTGAATTAACACTCACATTTCATTAATCTTTGTATGTACACGGGGTGAGCCTATCGTCGTATTCGGGGCCCTGTTGTTGACTCCAGCCATATATCTGAGTCTGGGCTATTTATCGGTCTGACGTTAAACAACCCTATACTTTAGTCGCCTTGTACGACACCGCATGGGAAAAGATAGGGTGGCCCAAAAAAATACGGGTTATTACTAACACGTGTATTTATGCGAGGGAGAGTTTACTAAAAGCAGAGTAAATATTTTAATACTACGCCAAAAATTAAGTTTAAAACTAAAACCCGACTACTGAAAAGTCACGCTTTAAAAATTGTTGAACAACAAAATATCAGGGATAGCCGTGGTCGTAGCAACTTTTACATAGAATGTACATACATACATATAATCACGCCTCTTTCCCCGGAGGGTTACGCAGAGGTGAATTAACACCTACATTTCACCAATCATTGTATGTACACGGGATGACCCTATTGTCGTATTTCGGGCACTATTGTTGACTCCAGCCATGTATCTGAGTCTGGAATATTTATAGGTCTGACGTAAGCAACTTTTACATAGAATGTACATACATACATACATATAATCACGCCTCTTTCCCCGGAGGGTTAGGCAGAGGTGAATTAACAGCCACATTTCACTAATCATTGAATTCGGTCCCACGTAATAGAGGTTGAGCGTATTGCCGTCTTCCGGGCACTATTGTTCATTCAAGCCATGCATATGAGCCTGAGTCTGGGCTGTATATATCTGTCTGTTAAATAGCCCTATCCCTTAGTCGCCTTATACGACACCGCATGGGAAGAGATGGGGTGGTCCAAATTCTACTCTGCCGGGAACCACGCGGCATAGATTGTAGGTATTGTTTTGTTAAACTACGTCACTTTTCAGTAGTCGGGTTTTAATTTAAAGGTAATTTTATTTTTCATATTATTGTGGACCAAGCAAAAACTATAATTTACGTATATTTTTCCTTTCATTTGATACCAAACAATCAATCAATCAATCACACGCACAGCCCACCACAGCCCACTGTTGGACATAGGCCTCTCCCAATGTGCGCCATTTTCTCCGATCCTCCGCCTTCCGCATCCAGTCTGTCCCAACCACTTTTTTCAGGTCCATCTGGCTAGGGGGCGTCCTACCTTTGCGAAATACGTTGATACCAAACACGGCATATTTATCGAACATTTATTTTTGACAGCACTTTATGACCGCTAGAGGGCGCCACATTAGATTCAGGGAAAAGTCTTGTAGACTATAATCAGCGGACGATCAAGACGCTTCTAACGATACCTTATTGTCTAGTTCTAATAAGTAGTTGAGGAGCTATGAGGGTACAAATGAACCTACATACATACATAGCTTGTCAAAAATCATAACCCTCCTTTGATTTCGCCATAGTCGGATAAAAAGGCTCCGAGAGGGACTTACCTACGAGACCCAGGTAAATTTAAATTTTCACAAGCTCTCATGTCTTAAAACATGAGAGCTTTTTTTAGGTAGATATCATATTTTATTTTAACTAGCTACTTAATTCACTACTCCTACTTATTTCATCCGTTCGGAAAGGATTCCCTCAGGAAATTATGCAAGCTTCTGTAATATAATCACTGGATGGAGCATCGATGAGATATAGAACTGGGTGGGTCAAGGTTGAATTAACCTCAGCTATATAGGTACAGCCTACTAAATAGATCTCGCCCATATATTTGCACGTAAGAAAACACGAGAAGACACGAAAGATAAACAAATGCATAAGTAAATTAATATATAATTTATATGTATATGTATTTATAAATATCTGTCCGTTCACAAGCTGAGTTAAACTTTGTGTTATAGTAAAGGAAAACCTGTTATTAGCCTTACTTTTAGTTTATAATGTACATATTTACTTACTGTATCGCTGTTGGTTTTTGAAGTAAATAAGTAAATAAATCCCTTCTATTCGAAAAGGCTCACTTTGTTCCTCTATAAGTGGAAGCAAAAAAACTCTTTTCTGTTAAGGACATTTTAGCGGGCGGAAAAGTGATTTGAATTTGGAACATAAATATCATTCATGGAAATCGAACGCAAATTTTATGCATACTGGCAGGTACGTGCTGGCCGGACGGCAGTGAGGGTGCCCGTGCTAACTAAAAAAAAAAACAAAAGCGCGCGCATTAATTTTGTCTCTGACTGATGATT
This sequence comes from Eilema griseolum, assembly GCA_963662185.1. NCBI lineage: Eukaryota > Metazoa > Arthropoda > Insecta > Lepidoptera > Erebidae > Eilema > Eilema griseolum. The sequence continues at coordinate 22,960,602 of OY759245.1, forward strand.
ATACTGGAACTTTTTACACATATTGAAATAGGCATTTACTACAGCTTTTTGGTTTTACTTTATATTTGAACATAATAAATCTGGAAATGTACAAGAGTGCCTTATTCAATAATTATGTCTCTGTTGTTGAAAGTAAGTACATATCTATTTTCTCATAGAAAGGGGATAAAAAGTATAGTGTATGACTCGGGAGCAAATTATTTTTCCCTCGGATGATGCGCACAGGATTCTATGTTAGAATACCTCGCTACGCTCATGATTCAAAGTAGCGTACTCGCCGTATAAATACTAGTTTGCTGCCTTGTTATACAATCTACTATTTAGTAGGTATGATTTAGTAACATAACGATTTCAAAACGTACGTATATAGTTTTGAAATCACACGCTTTAAATTTTTTTTTTTAATCGGGTTCTGGTATTCAAACGTTCAATCAACCAATTAATTAGCCTGTTGCAATTCACAACTAGACATAAATTTCTCCCAATTCCGATCGTACTCCGCATAGACTGAATACCCAGTCATTTTTTTAATTTTATTTTGTTTGGGGAGCTTACAGCTACATTCACATATTAATCACAACATTTAGGTTAGTACACGCCAATTACAAGCTTCGACAATTATATCAACCAGTGATATAAAACAAAATGTTAACAACTGAGAGCAATAAGACAGGAATAAGACTGAGTCAAGAGAAATATCAACATCTATAAACTTTTAACAAAACACTTCGTTAGACAAGATCTGGCAGAATGTTTACCGGTATTAAAGAGATCCAGGTTACTGTCTACATTCAATTGGTTAAATTCACTAATAATTCTAGGCAGAAAGCTTTTCACTTTAAAATTGGTGCGACACGGAGGACTGCATAATAAGAAATTCCTACTTAATCTTTTGACTGGCACTCTTAGCATAATTTCAGAGAGAAGCCCAGGACAGTCGATCCCACCCTTTTACACACCCACGATTATAATAAAGCAAAACCACTGTCATACCACAGACAGCCAAAAATGGCAATAAATTTTAAACTTTATTTCTATACCTTCAAAAGTCCAAAATTAAACGAAAAGTGTTTCATTACATTTTTTCATTCACTCTGCAAAATACTTTTATTTTGGACTATAATAATAATAATAATATCATTTATTTTCAGAAAAATAAAAGAAGAAGAAGAAAATTCCATACAATGATTGTTAGTATCACAACTTAATAAGCTATGTTAGTACATCTTATCCACTAATTAATTAAGAAATTTAAATATAAATTAAAAATAAATCAGTTCATGTAACATAACATAATATAAACTCACGCCTATATCCCTGAAAGGGTAGGCAGAGGTGCTAGCACCCACATTTCGCCAGTTTATGTTTAGGTCCCAATGTAACTTATAAACCTGCGATAAATACACACATAACTTCGAAAAGCATCGAAAGGACTTTAACCTACAGAATACCGCGGTTATAATAACCTCGTGTTGTGTTCCCGACGGTGAGTAGGGTAGCCAGAGCTCACTGGAGAGTTTTTGTGCTGTCAGTGGGATGACCAAAGGCTTGTCCTGCTTTGTCCTCTACACTGACGGCACAAAATCTCTATTCTTACAGGGTCGGCAGCACGGATGTGACTCCACTGGTGTTACACACGTTCATAGGTCATGGTAACCACTTTCCATCAGGTGGGCCGTGTGCTTGCCTGCCACCTAAGTTGTATAAAAAAAAACCACATGGCAAGTCTAAAATTAAATCGATTTTTTGTCCGTGGTATGACAGTGATGTCTCTTTAGCAGAATCGAGGCCCAGGTCGTCAGTCCAACTGGCTAGGGGGCATTCTACCTTCCGTTTGATTTGTCTTTTGGTGGTCCTCCCTCTAGGACTCGCTTGCTCCAATGGCCATGCGTCCTTCGAAAGGTCTAGCCAGCTCACTGCCACTTCAGTTTGTTTCGAGTTAGAGGAGGTAGTACACGACGGTATTTCCGTCTTAATTGAGCAATCCGACTGGGGAAGTACCTCCACCCTACAGAATACCACGGCTATAATTCGGTGTTCGGTGGGAAATCTAAAGGCTTGTCGGTTGTGCATTGAAGGCACAGAAAACCTCTGTTCTTACAGGGTAGGCAGCACGGGTGTGACTCCCCTGGTGTTCCACACGTTCATAGGTCACGGTAACCACTTTCCATCAGGTGGGCCGTGAGCTTGTCTGCCACCTAAGTTGTATATAAAAAAAATTATTTAACCGTAGTCTTTTTCAGATGACCTCGTTACGAATTATATCCTTCAAAGAGACTCCAAGCATTTAAAAGTTATGGTGCAGTAAATAAACTCACTTTTTAAGCACTCATGTAATAAGGAAGGGGGAAGAAGGTAATACGCACGCGATGAGCCGTAAACACAAGACGGGCGTGATATCTCCATTCCCCCCCTCATTGTTATGGTACGCACGTATCGGCATATAAATGCCATTTCGCTGGCACAAAACTCTCGTGTGAGATACATAGTTCAACGTAGCTACCGTTATTTTTGATCGTTTTATTGATATAAAATGATATGAGAGCATTTGAGTTATTCAGATCAATGTTATGAAAAATTGCTCACAGTATAAACACAACAGAAAACCTCCCCATTCCCGGGGACGATTTGGGAACCCTGCAGTCCGCACACCCGAAGATAGGGCCAGATTGAGAGAGATGGCCCTGGGTCGGCCGGGGTGCGAGGGATATGCCTGTTAACCTCAGCTTCGGCAATCAAAAACGACCTACAGGCGGCGTGCGTTTTGGTCGGTTCGAGTCCGACATAACCTCTTCCACCAGCCCCGGTGTGGATTACACGGAAGCCCCCGTGGGGATTTTGCGCACGTAAAAAAATAAAAATGCACAACAGAAAACCACAAAATTGATATCTGGACGAAAAAACGAATTAAGTTTCGTGCGCATTACAATATCTTACACAGGCTATATTTATTTATTTAAACTTCATGTAGACATGTATATTATATAGGCGAACTTAATGCCACAGGCATTCTCTACCAGTCAACTCTATAGGTGATACAGAGAATAACAAGGTAGGTGCATTATGAACGGTAACATATATACATAAACATATAATTAAAATATACATACACGTAATAATTTCTAAACATCTTCTATATTATTCTTCTATGTATAATATGTATATTTTTTGACCATATTTATATGGTCAGCCGAGGAACCATTGGCGACATCGATCCCTATAGCAAAGATTGGGATCACCCTAATACCAAAGAGGAGAAAGCAATAATGTGAAAATATGGGTTAGAGATAAATAATATTTATCTACTTATTTACATAGATAAAATTACCTATTTATTTCAGTAAAAGTGGTCAATGAGATCCGGGAATACATACACACACATACATACATATAATCACGCCTTTATCCCTGGAGAGTTAGGCAGAAGTGAATCCAACCGGATGACGTCGGGAATACAACTGCTTTATAATACTTATTCATACAAATAATATTCAAATAAAACAGCACAAATCCAATAACGTAGGAAATTCTGTTTGTTCATTGAACAATTACAGATCCTTAGGTTTGACTCTGAGTGTAATATAATCAAAAAAAGTCTGTCTCATCGAAAGGGAAAACGAAATTATATTAACGAGATCTACGCAGATGGCCCTTTTATCTCAGTCGGGCGTCACCTTCACGGAGCTAACTGTGAGGTAGGAATATTAGAAATGTAGCAAAGAATACATCTATATTCCTCAAATGCATATTGTACGTCCATAGGCCACGGTAACCGCTTCCCATCAGGTGGGCCGTGTGCTTGTCTGCCAACTAAGTGGTATAAAAAAATAAAAAAAAAATTGTATGGCTATAAAAATATACAATAAACTGCCAGTTGGTGTGCGAGCGCTACCTATGACTAAATTTAAATTCAGCATGTTTAATTTCTTAATAGATGAGTGTTTTTATTCAGTGAGGGAATATATGGATAGCAAATTTAATCTTATTATATATTGACTGATGTAAAACAAATAAATGACTAATAAAATAAATAATTATTGATTGCATGCGTGACGTAAACTGTATATTTGACATTATTATCGTGAATGTTAAATATTATTATTGTAAAACTTAATAGAAATAAATAATTAATTGATTGCATGAGTGACATAAACTGTATATTTGACATTACTATCGTAAAACTTAAATATTATTATTGTAAAATTTAATATTTCTATACCAGGTTATGGTAGAATATGTTTGAGCAACTGTAATAACACAAAGACCTCAATGTACCATATTCTTAGAAATAATGATAATAATAATTATTATTATAGACCCAAATCGACTAACAACCTGGCAAAAAGCAGTTCTTCTAGGCAGAGCACGAATTATGAAGAATTGCCCACTCTTTCTACAGCCCCAACTATCGGCAGTTTGGTTCCTGTACCGCTTTAGATGTTCACAACTATTTGACGCCTCGATCCCCGGAAGTTAATGCAGAGATGAATTAACACCCACATTTCACCAATCATGACACCCACGCAATAGGGGGTGAGCCTATTGCCGTCTTTCGGGCAGTTTTTGTACTGTCAGTGTACGAGAAGATCAAAAGCTTGTCTTGCTTTGTCTTTTACACTGACGGCACAGAAACTCTTGTGCTTACAGGTTGGGCAGCGCGAGTGTGACAACCTTGGTGTTGCAGACGTCCATAGGCCACGGTAACCACTTTCCATCAGGTGGGCCGTTGTGTGTCAACCAAGTGGTATAAAAAAAGATTATTGTTGGCTGAGTCTGAGGCTGAGTTTGGTCATAATTTCCTTGAATAAGAAAATAAATATCTAGGCTAATAGAAAAATGCAGAAAGTTTACAAATATTACAGCCTACGCGTTTTAAGGAACAGTGGGCTTACCATGAAGTCTTAATACAGGTCAATAATTGAACCGCTGTCATTTACTAAATGCATAAATAACTATGTAATCCCATATAAATCTACTATCGCTTCGTTAAATTATCTCTAATATAAGATTAAAGGAATAGGACTACGTAGCTACAGACTGCGTAGTAGCAACAGTATACGAAATAGCTGTACGGCGCTACGTACGACGTAGTCGCTTCGGACCGCATAATAGCTACGTATTACGTACTACGAAAAGGCACAGTAGCAGCGACGGACTACGAAGTCGTAGCTACGAACTGCGAAGTGGCTGCGACCTACATAGTGCAGCTACGAACTCAGTAGTTAAATTCCAAAAAAATAAGTTTAAAACTACAAAAAATCACGCTTTAAAAGGTAGGTATTAAACAAGAATATATTAAAGATAGCCATGGTCGTATGCCACTTATCCATAGATTGTATTGTTTTGTTTGAGTTTGAATATTGTATGAATATTGAAATATTTTGATAGGGTAGGCAGTATTAATAATTTCATATTTAAAAGACGTAGAACAATTTTTATCATGATTTTTTAACGTAAGACAAAAAGAATCATGAAAATTGATTAGTTAGCTTTTGAAATGATTTTACATATGCACAGACATACAAACGTAAAAATGGAATATAGAAACATACGAATTAGATTCACGTTAGTACGCATGAATGCGGACGAGGCAGCGCGGCATATCAAATTTAGCAAATTACGTTTTAAATCGTATTTGTTAGATCACAGCTTTATTTTACTTAGGTTAATTATTTTGTTATAAGACTGTTGTATTTTTTTTACAAAGTATTTTTATATTTACTTTTTGATTCTAGAGAGACTAATGTAAATTCTTCCATTATTCAGTCTTAAGAAATTACTAATTGTAAATTTTGTAAATTGACGTCTCGAAAATGCGGCATGGAGGTTTTTTTTAAGTATATTAGCAACCGAAATTACTAATATTTCCTCTAACCACTCCTACTAAGCTAATTAGCTTGCTCTAGGAGTGGGTTCACTTCGGTAGTGTTATGGCCAGGATTCGAACCCGGTACCTCTCGTTCGTAAGGCCGACTCCTTAACCATTGAGCTACCCACGCTATCATCAATTTATTTATTTCTATGTAAAGATCGTTTGTAATTTATTCAGCAACTTCTGCTATCGAAAAATCTTTAGTTTGTTGCGCCGTTTCTTCGCGACTTGCGGTGGTAAACTATTTTTTCAATTTATACCACTTTAGTGGCACATGGCCCACCTGATGTAAAGTGGTCACCGTGGCCTATGGACGCGTGCAAAACCAAGAGTGTCACACTAGCGCTGCCAACCCTGCAAGCATTGAGAGTTTCTGTGCCGTCAGTGTAAAAGACAAAGCAGGACATGCTTTTGATCTTTCCACTGAATCCTATAATACCTATGAAACCCCCCAGTGAGCTCTGGCCACCCTACTCACCGCCGGGAACACAACACGAAGTTATTATGGCAGCGGTATTCTGTAGGGCGGAGATACTTCCCCAGTCGGACTGCTCAATTGGACGGAAATACCGTCTTGTCCTACCTGCTACTTAGTTTTAAGCAGAATTTGACGTCAAAAAGAAGTAAAAACGATGCATTACTTTGAAAAATAAATAATTTGAATTTCAAACAGCACTCAAAGAATCAATGAATTTTAAACGAAACATTCATTTTACATTACCCAATATCGTTATTTCCTGAATCGGCATTGCTGATAACCCTAAAATGCTACGGGGTAAAATCGTCCCGATAAAAGTGTAACAGGTAATTTGAAAATAAATTTCATCCCTTCGCGCGGCTCCACAATCGTGTCAGGGTCGCTGTGACCCTCATCTAACAGTCGCCATGGGAACCGGAGACGATGTCTGAATAGCCTATTTGGAACTTTCAATCGAATTTTACTTTTAAATTACGAGGATGGGACGTTTCTGAGATACCGTTCGTAAACATTAAGTGTCAAAATAAGATATAAAATAAGTTTTCGATGTGCTTCAAAAGAAATCAACTTTAATTATGTTATTTTTGGTAAGTTATTAATAATTTATAAGAATTTAAGTATGTTATTTTCGGATGTTTTGAAAGTGAGTGGGAGTTCTCAAAAGATCGTAATAAAGTGATTATATTTTAATGTCAATGTATTTAAATATTTATTCATTATCATGGGAACTGGGTTCGCTCGCGTATGATTTCGTAAAGAAAATATCTCATGACCCAATTGCAAGTCACTTTTTAATTCATTTGAAGCATAATAAATTAGCATAATAAATTTATTAGGGGGTAGGACACGGCGGTATTTCCGCCCAATTGAGCAGTCCGCCCTACAGAATACCGCGGCTATAATTACTTCGTGTTATGTTCCCAGCGGTGAGTAGGGTAGCCAGAGCTCACTGGAGAATTTGTGCTGTCAGTGGAAAGACTAAAGGCTTGTCCTGCTTTGTCTTCTACACTAACGGCACAGAAACTCTGTACTTACAGGGTTGGCAGCGCGACTGTGACTCCTCTGGTGTGACACCACTTGGTTGGCAGACAAGCACACGGCCCACCTGATGGAAAGTAGTTACCGTGGCCTATGGACGTGTGCAACGCAAAGGGAGTCACACTCGCGCTGCCAACCCTGTAAGCATAAATAGTTTCTGTGCCGTCAGCATAAAAGACAAAGCAGGACAAGCTTTTGGTCTTCCCACCAACAACACAAAAGCTCTCCGGGGAGTTCTGGCTACCTTAATCACCGCCGGGAATACAACACGAGGTTATTACCGCCGGGAATACAACACGATGTTATTATCGCCGCGGTATTCTGCAGGGCGGAGGCAACTCCCCAGTGGGACTGCTCAATTGGACGGAAATACCGCCGTGTCCTTGATGAATACTTTGAGTATGTCATTTACTTCTTGTAAACAAGTTGATTGAAATGAACATTTTCAATTTTCCTCATTCAAATATATGGATTATAAAAATCTTTGTAACAATAGCGTCGGTAGCTTAGAGTCGGGTTTACGATCGAAAAGTCCCGGGTTCTAATTCTGTCCATTACACTACCAACGTAAACCCACTCCCACACAAGCAATTTAGCTTACCTTAGAGGCTTTCATTTTAGCTTAGCTGGGAGGGGTTAAAGGGAATATTATCTAGTAATTCCGGTACTTTTTTTTTATACCACTTAGGTGGCAGACAAGCGCACGGCCCACCTGATGGAAAGTGGTTACCGTGGCCTATGAACGTGTGTAACACCAGAGAAGCCACACTTGTGCTGCCGACCCTGTAAGCACAGAGTTTCTGTGCTGTCAGTATAGAGGACAAAGCAGGACAAACCTTTAGTCATCCCACTGACAGCACAAATTCTCCAGTGAGCTCTGGTTACCCTACTCACCGCCGTAAACACAACACAAAGTTATTATTAACGCGGTATTCTGTAGGGCGGAGGTACTTCCCCAGTCGGACTGCTCAATTGGGCGGAAATACCACCGTGTCCTACCTCCTATATTAGTTATTAGTAAGTTCTAATATTCGTTTTAAAAAATATAAACTTTCTTTAAAATAATACTGTTCTTAAAGGTTAGTCTCATATGTGGGACATATATAGACGAGCCGTATTCCCGCGGGAGTCGTAAGGGAAATCGATGGCTGAAATGTATCCGGTAGCAAATTTAAGACTTTTCCTACTTCCACGGAAACCAATTAAAAATAATAGGATGTCGTATTTTTGACTAAGTATAAATATAGATCAGTAATACATTTAAAGAATGGTCGTTACATCCTTTTTTAATTGTTACAGCAACATTGCGACATTAACATTTGCAGATTTTTTTATTTTAAATACAATTCCACCAACCAATTTAAAAAAATATTGGTTATTAAACAAAGTGTAACTTTGTTTAAGAACCAATTTTTTTTTATACAACTTAGGTGGCAGACTAGCACGCGGCCGACCTGATGGAAAGTGGTTACCGTGACCTATGAACGTTTGTAACAACAGTGGAGTCACATTCGTGCTGCCGAACCTGTAAGAACAGAGATTTTATATGCCCTCAGTGCAGAACACAAAATCAGGACAAGAATTTGGTCTTCCCACTGACAGCACAAAAACTCTCCAGTGAGCTATGGCTACCCTACTCACCACCGGGAACACAACACGAGGTAATTATAGCCTTGGTATTCAGTAGGGTGGAGGTACTTCCCCAGTCGGACTGCTCTATTCGGACGGGAATACCGTCGTGTCCTACCTCCTCGATAAACAAATAGTGGACAATCATTTAAAACTGTCAGAAAAACAGTTTAATATTAAGATTTTTTCTAAAGTGTCCACTATTCTGCTAATGTCTGCTATTGGTGCTTTGACCTTAGTACTTGAAGAGGAACTTTGTGAGGTGTGTAAAGAGTAATATGTATATAGGTATAAAAGCTAATCACGGTTTGTCCTATTTCCCTACAGTAGATTAAGAAACGCGTGAAGGAGGTAGGACACGGCGGTATTTCCGCCCAATTGAGCACTCCGACTGGGTAAGTGCCTCCGCCCTACAGAATACCGCGGTTATAATAACTTCGTGTTGTGTTCCCGGCAGTGAATAGGGTAGCCAGAGCTCACTGAAGAGTTATTGTACTGTCAGTGGGATGACCAAAGGCTTGTCCTGCTTTGTCCTCTACACTGACGGCACAAAATCTCTGTTCTTACAGGGTCAGCGGCACGGATGTGACTCCACTGGTGTTATACACGTTCATAGGTCATGGTAACCACTTTCCATCAGGTGGGCCGTGCGCTTGTCTGCCACCTAAGTTGTATAAAAAAATATATTTATACATACAGATTCTCACTCTAAAAAACCTCAAAATGCATGTATTAAATATAGTATTGACCCATGATTGACGCACGAATGTAAATAATGACTTAAGAGGAGGCACGGGCAAAACTAATCTCAGAATGATGGCGTCTTCTCTGGTGCTTGTCTAAGAGTCTATAATTCTATGTTTCTTGTCATGTCATATGGTGCTTGTCAATCTTGTCGTTGACATTTGCATTGTGAGTTTATAATAAAATTTATATGTGCTCCTGCACATTATTTAGACCCCCCACCCCCATGTCATCAAAAATAACAACTCAAAGACTCCCCCCTCTCCCCCTTTTAGTGCTTACATAAGGCTTGAACGGCCCCTAATACTCCAAAACCTATAATATTAACTAATATTGCGTGCGTCAAAATATCGGAGAAACTTAAAACAATGGCCACATAGTAGGTACCTAAATATCTCGATAGTTCTAACAAGTCTATTTTAGTTCGACCCATCCTATCGTATATATATCCTATAACATTTAGAAATTAACCCGAGATCCAAATATAACTAAAATCAATTGTTTTTACGCAATCCCCAAGGCCTCACGAGCGAGTGACGGGTTGACTGTCATTAGAATTGTCATAAATGTTCCTATCGCGTGAGGACACTCGTATGATATGACACTACAGGTGACAGATTAACTCACTGCTTGCCCTAGGAGATTTCTACATAAATATTCACTGTTGTAAATCAGTGAGGAGCTATAGTCCGTGCCACATATCTTGGACCCAAATATGTGTAGTATTTTTTTTTGGATGTCTTTTGATGATAGCACGAGGTGCTATTTTAAATTATAAAGCCGACAGCCTAGTAATGAACGCGACTGCTGCGATGTAGGAGGCGCGGGTTCGATGCAAATATTTGTATGTATGAATATGGGTATTTGTGTTGGTCTGGGTGTTTCTATGTATGACATGAATGTATTAAAAAAAATTCCGCGGTAGCCTAGTGGTATAGGTAATGAACTGCTGAGACGAGGTTTCGGGTTTGATCCCAGGTTTTACCATGGCACACAACAATGACTTTTCGATGCTTTTCGAAGTTATATGTGTATTTATCGCAGGTTTATAAGTGCCTAGTTTATAGTACCTTTGCCTACCCCTTCGGGGATATAGGCGTGAGTTATGTTATGTGTTATGAAATTTTTGAACTCAATTTTGGAACACTTCAAAACGTTGGATTATATTGAAATTTTGTACTTGTACACAATAAAAACCTAAAATGTTAGGGACATGGGGTCCAAGTGCTCGGTCTCTATATAAAGACTTGGCAAAGCAGCTGATCGACGCTACGCGTGACCAGAAGGCTGGTTATTATCTTGCACAGAGGATAAGCATTGCCATTCAACGTGGCAATGCTGCCAGCCTTCTGGGTACGTTACCGGTCGGTGAGGATGCGGAGGAATTTCATGACGCATTATGTATGTAATTTTTATGTTTATTTTATTTTAGTGTATTTTAGTAGCTATCTAATAATAGTTTTAGTTTTAATTTTCAATTCCATTGTAATAATACTCGTTCTGAATAAACTAGCAATAAAAATATTATTAAATTTACAATGCCCATTGCAGTAGAGACTGTGCATTTGGGTGCTGGAGACAAAAGATATAGTTCCATGAATTGGTCGCCGTATCAACATATCTATATTATCGTCAATGTACCGTCGGAAGGGGAATAATTAGGGGCACATAACTCGACCGACTGGACTGAATCGGGGAAGTATTAGAAAAGGGGCAGGTCAGGAGTACTCTAAACCGACGAGCACGCATGAATGTAATGAGAGTGAATGAAGCGAGAGTAGTACGTCAGGATCGTAGCAAATGGAGATCCGTGATCACTGCCTACCCCTATGGGAGACTGGCGTGATTTTATGTATGTATGTTAATGCTAGATTAACAATAAGATATGTTTCGTGTTCATAAAAAAAACTCACGAATACTTATAAACATAACATAACATAACATAAACTCACGCCTATATAGGCGTGAGTTTATGTTATGTTATGTTGTGTTATGGGATATCCCCGAAGGGGTAGGCAGAGGTGCTAGCACCCACATTTCGCCAGTTACTTATAAACACTTGACAGGAAATGTTATAATTTGTTTAGTACCCCCAATGCAAAAACGCCGGGATGTTATAAGCTTAACAATTTTGTCTATCTGTGGCATCGTAGCTCCCGAATATATGAACCGATGTCGATTTAGTTTATTTTTATTTTTATATACCACTTATCTGATGGAAAGCGGTCACCGTAGCCTATCGAAGCGTGCAAAACTAAAAGTCACACTCGCGCTACCAACCCTTCAAGTATTGAGAGTGTCTGTATCGTCAGTGTAAAAGACAAAGTAGGACAAGCTTTTGGTCTTTCCACTGAAAGCACAAAAACCCTCCAGTGAGCCCTGGCTACCCTACTCACCGCCGGGAACACAACACGAAGTTATTATGGCCGCGGTATTCTGTAGGGCAGAGGTACTTCCCCAGTCGGACTGCTCAATTGGACGGAAATACCGTCGTGTCCTACCTCCTCCTAACAAGTTTTGAGTTTGTTCCTCGTACTGTGAATACCATAAAATAATACTTGTTCCAAGCGAAATCGAACCCAGGACACTCTTCGTAAATAACTACCTACACTGCTATGCCAGCGTTCCACATACATAACAAATGCAATATCGTACAAATGACGCCGTTTGTTCGCTGGAAGTCGGGCCGTTTGAGATAATATCTCCCGCCACCGCCTGCCTCCTTCCCATCGCAAGACGGCATTTCATAAACGGGCCCTATGGGAACCGGTGAAGAGTGTACACAGGGGTACCCAGGTTTGATTAATTGATTATTCATGTTTATCTCAAACACACAAAGATTATTGTTTGACACGATGCTCACAGCTCAATCAATCAATCAGCCCATCGCGGTCCACTGCTGGACATAGGCCTCTCCCAATGTGCGCCATGTTCTCCGATCCTCCGCCTTCCGCATCCAGTCTGTCCCAGCCACCTTTTTCAGGTCGTCCGTCCATCTGGCTAGGGGGCGTCCTACCTTTCGTTTACCTTCTCGCGGTCTCCACTCTAGGACTCGTTTGCTCCAACGGCCATCGGTCCTTTGGCAAACGTGGCCAGCCCACTGCCACTTCAACTTGATTATTCTGTGGCCTATGTCGGTAACTTTAGTTCTCTGTCGGATAACCTCGTTCCGAATTCTATCCTTCAGAGAAACTCCAAGCATAGCTCGCTCCATAGCTCACAGCTACATTCTATCATTACACTGTTTGCCATAGGCAGGGAGTTTATCCTCACATATCACGAACATGAAATAGATTAAAGGGAACTCAAGAAGCTGTGGAATGAACTCAATGCTGTAGTTTCTCTAAGCGACTACAATATTGGGTCTTTAAGAAGGGTATTACGATTCCCCTGATGTTGCACACGTCCATAGGCCAGTGTAACCACTTTCCTGCAGGAGTGTCGTGTTCTTGTCTGTCACCTAAGTGGTATAAAAAATCTACTGCCAGGTCCGACATGCCAATCTCCTTTTGTCCTTGGCTTCAATTCTGCTAACGCAAAACCTGTTATTCCACAGAGACTGATAAAATCCATTTCTATTTAGACTTTAAGCTAATATCGTTAAAGTTCAAAATTAAAAGATATTTCGCAAAGTGAACGAAAAAGTATAATGAAACTCTTTTCATTCAATTTTGAACTTTATACTGAAAGAAATAAAGTCTAAAATGTTATGTCTCTTTTGCAGTGTCTGTGGTATGCCAGCGGTTTTGCTTTAGCAGAATTGAAGTCCTGTTGGTTCTGATTGGACGACGCAGTTTCTTCTCCTGTTGCATGTTGCTTCGATTGATCATCGTTATTCTACGATTTCCTCATTGCGCCCGACGCCAGGGTGTCAAAGTCAAAGTCAAAAATCATTAATTCTGTATAGATCATTATATCGGCACTTACAAAACGTCAACAAAAAAGGAACATGAACATCAGTTTAGTCTATGGACTATCGGTTTGAAACGCGGCCTCAGCCTGAGAAGACTCCGGCAAGAAACTCAGCGGGCAAGCGGTGAACTCGGAGCACAGGGACCGACTTCCGGGTCTTCCTCCTCAACTTCACACGAGCTTGGGTATCAATGATAGTAAAACCATTGGCACATATATCTACCTCCACGACTCGACGTCTAGCCAGGACTTCTTGGGCCTATCCCTTTTATCTGGGTGCCATTACCAGGTAAAATATGCCTCATATAGCCTGGCGGTTTAAGTAAGACGTGACCGCAAGGTGCTGTCGATATCTAGGACAAATAAACTTATGCTATCACTGTACCTGGCCTCCCGGATGGCGTCGACCCAGTGCACGCAGTCCACCTCAGAGGCTGCCCGCAGTTCGTACTGGCGCTGACTCTCCCGCCGGTACGAGATGGTGAAGCAGAACTGTTGGCAGAAAAAAGTTTTTGAAACTCAAAGAAATTAAACCCCGCTAATATTATATAATTATATGGAACTCAGTGGAAATTTGCCAAGTTCTTCCATTTATTTTTCACTTACTCATACTCAAACGGTTCAATCGATCTGGCTGAAATTTGGAATAGGGATGAAAAGTGCGTACTAAAATTATGCCAAACATTGCATTGGTATAAAAAAATGTGCGTGTGTTTTAAAAAAATAATTGGAAATTTTGGCAAAACGGCAGGAGCCCTCACAAATCATGGCATTGTTAAAATATGGCGATATTTTAACTCAAGTGAGTATATGTGGTATCATAATAAGTAAACGAAATATGTAACTACTACTATAAAAGAATAATAAATATAAGAAAAATAAATTAATAAACCCAGCATAAACGATGGTCGAAGAGAATCGAAGACATAATCCCAGCAGAGTAGGATTTGGGCCACCCCTTCACTTCCCGTGCGGTGTCGTACAAGGCGACTAAAGGATAGGGCTGTTTAACATCAGGCAGATATATACAGCTCAGACTCAGGCACAGATACAAGAATCGAGTCAATAATAGTGCCCGGAAAACGGCAACGAGCTCACCCCCTATTACGTGGGAAGAAAAACAATGATTGGTGAAATGTGTTAATTCACCTCTGCCTAACCGTTCGGGGGTAAAGGCGTGATTATATGTATGTATGTAATTATATCTATAGCACCATGTCGATGCTACAGGTCTTTCGATTTACCATCTTCATTTTTCTTACGTAAAAGCTTTCGTTAAGTTTACTTAGGTCACAGAATAAAAACTAACTTAGATATAAACACGTGTATGCGTGGGTGCTCTGTGTGTTGAACTCAGATAGCAGGATTAAATTGCAACAGATTCTTCTGCTGAGTTTTATAAAGCTCTGTTCACACTAGCTTTTCACGCACAATTTCACGGCTATCTGAGATTATAAATTTTATATATAAAATTCTCGTGTCACAATGTTCGTTCCCGTACTCTTCCGAAACGGCTTGACCGATTCTCATGAAATTTTGTGAGCATATTGAGTAGTTCTGAGAATCGGCCAACATCTATTTTTCATACCCCTTAGTGATAAGGGTTGTCCACCCTGGGAGCCGACATCCACGCGGGCGGAGCCGCGGGCAAAAGCTAGTAAATCTAAATTATGGCCTAGGAAGCTATGGTAAATTTATGCTAAGTAGAATTGACGTCACTAAATAATTGTAACAATGTTATACTATGTTAAAATTAAAAAATGAATATTGAATATCGAAAAACAAGTATTCGTATTAACTGTCGGTATACTTTATTAATCTATACAGTATTCTAAGTAAAATTGCTTGAAGCTCCTTTTCGTAAATGAAGAAAATTGTCCACCCCATCTCTTCCCATGCGGTGTCGTACAAGGCGACTAAGGGATAGGGTTGTGTAATATCAGACAGATTATATGAAGCCCAGATGCGTGGTAGATAAGATGTCAGATGCATGGCTCGAGTCAACAATAGTGCCCGGAATATGGCCATAGGCTCACCACCTATTAAGTGGGGTCGAATTCAATAATTGGTGAAAAGCAGGTGTTAATTCACCTCTGCCTAAACCTACAGGGATAAAGGCGTGATTACATGAATGTATGAAACTAAACTATACTATGATATTAAAGACACTTACCGACGCATTCCTTTCCATGGGAGCCTTGTTGAGCCTCTCGCAATAGGAGCCCTCCAGCATGAGCACGCCGGTGGGACGATTGTTATTTTCAGACTCGTAGTAGAAGAGCATATTCTAGACAAACAAAAACAGATATCTATGATATATACCTAGTTTGCAGGCACATAGTAACCGGAATTACTAGTGATTTATGACGTTTCAGTTCCTCCGTGATCATGGTGCTTGCAACAGCGCCGAAATATCGGAAACTCAAAACAATGCAACATGGCAAATATCCCGATTAATTTGATACTGATGTGAGTGACCATGATAGTTTAAATTCCTATATAATACGAGGTTGTTATGAGACCACACCCGAGGACAGGGACAGATCGAGGGATATGCCTGTTAACCTCACCTTCGGCAACCAAAAACGACCTACAGGAGACGTGCGTTTTAGTCGGTTCAAGTCCGATATAACCTCTCCTACCGGCTCCGGCGGTGGGGATATTTCGCACGTTAAAAAAAACATATTTTATCTGTGATATTTTATAGTCCCTTTTATAGATATGCATAGGCTTAGCATAGCTTAGATATCAACCATTTACAATACTTATGTCCGTTTATATCATAGCTATTCTTACCCAGACCACTGATCACGACTATGTACCTATCCACAGATACTACACAAAATAATACCATATTTTATCTGTGATAATACCACTGAAGTGTGTTCCATGTTGTGTACATTTCGCTCGCTACACCGTCTCAAGGATACATCTCTTGTCGCTTCAATGCACTGATATCAGACAATACACTGTACCATCCATAATCCCCCATCCATAATGCTGTCAAATAGTATTTGCTCGCGTTAAATCTACTTAAAGCTAAATATGGACTGAAGCTTTGAGAACTTCTTATATTTTAATGCGTTTCAAGTTAAGAGCTTGTTAAGGATTTTTTTGTAGTAAAATTTTGTTGACAATATGGATCTTATTACTTTAAAACTGTTGTTATTTATATAAAATTTCAGATGTGTAATGATTTTATGTTCAAAATGGGAATTGTGGGCTGGTTTGGGACAGACTGTAGCGTGGTGGTAATGAACTCGACTGCTTCCCAGGAGGCGCGAGTTCGACTAGCACTTAGTGGAAATATTTGTGTGCACAATATGTCTATTTGCAGTGGATTGGATTTGTCCGTACCTCGGAGTTCACTTTTTTTTATGCCACTTAGTTGGTAGACAAGCACACGGCCCACCTGATGGAAAGTGGTTACCGTGGCCTATGGACGTTTGTAACACCAGAGGAGTCACAGTCGCGCTGCCAACCCTGTAGGTAGAGTCTCTGTGTCGTCAGTTTAGAAGACAAAGCAGGACAAGCCTTTAGTCTTCCCAATGACCGCACAAATTCTCCAGTGAGCTCTGGCTACCCTACTCACCGCTGGGAACACAACACGAAGTTATTATAGCCGCGGTATTCTGTAGGGCGGAGGTACTTCCCCAGTCGGACAGCTCAATAGGGCGGATATACCGCCGTGTCCTACCTCCTAATTAAGCTGTTCCCAGTTACCATTCGAACATCTCTCTCTCTCTACCATCTTTTGTTTATATTGTTTAATTGATTGTAATGCGTAATTTGTATATGAATCTAAGCGGACATAACCTGAAACACAGGTTTTTAAAAACCTAGATCAGGTAGGTCGCAAATTGTAAATGTAAGTAATATATTTTAAATTCCATTTGTTTACTGTGTAGGTATACAGTGTGGCTTTTTATTGAAGGTTAATTCTTAATGTAGACATTATTAGCAGTAAAGTAGTTATATTTGACCTTATTTATAAAACTAGTAATAATACAATGTACAGCCCTTTTTGATAAATAAATAAATATTATTATTATTATTATATCTATTGGTACTCATTACGGGTAGTAGGAACTCTAAAGAATTTCGACTATAGGTACATTTAATGTGTACGGGAATTAATGCGATCATGGTATACGCACATACATACCTTTGGTTTGTCTGATGTTTCGACCAGGTTACACCGGCCGTGGGCACAGGCTGACTGATCAAAGGTATATGTGTACCTATACTATGATCACGTTTATTCCTGTAAACATTATTGTATATCACGGAAGAGTTTAAAATTTCGACTAGTCTAACTACTGAACTTTGATATCTCCTACTGGTTGTGGAGGTCAGGTGGCAGTCGCTACACGAAAAATATCGAAGTACAGCCACATCACAGTTAGACTGAAAAGCCGACCCCAACTGAGTTGGAAAAGTGCTCAAAGAATAATGATCCAATTGGAATTTGAACGAATTTTTAGCGAATTTGACGATGTGTCTGAGAACATATGTTCTCAGACACATCGTCAAATTCGCTAAATGAGTATCAAGGTACGTACATATAATGAATAAATAAATATACCACGACATTCTACACAACGCTATCTAGACCCATGGTAAGCATAGCTTAACTAGCTTGTGTTATGGAATCTACAATGTGGATAAACATACTTAGATACTTTTTTTGTAAATACATACATATTATATACATATAGAAACACCCAGACCAATGTATATATACATATTCATGCATACAAATATTTGCACTGAGCGGGAATCGAACTCACTCCCCGTGCATAGCAGTCAAATGCTCTACCGCTACGTCACGAAGATCGTCGATACTTCGGATTGAAATCGAAACAAAATACAGCTGACACAATGCGTCTTAAATAGACTCCAGCCTATCCCTTCACGAATAAACAAGCGTAAATATTTACATAAAAATATGAGCTTACAATTTCATAACATAACACATATTAAATTTTATGTATAATAACTGTAAAATTGCCACGTGGTTTCCAGCAGAGTAGAATTTGGGCCACCCCATCTCTTCCCATGCGGTGTCGTACAAGGCGACTAAGGGATAGGGCTGTTTAACATAAGACAGATATATACAGCCCAGACTCAGGCACAGATGCATGGCTCGAGTAAACAATAGTGCCCGGAATACGGTAATAGGCTCACCCCCTGTTACGTAGGACCGTATTATATTGGTATTGGTATTGATAATTGTATTTTATTGGTGAAATGTGGGTATTAATTCACCTCTGCTTAACCGTCCAGGGATAAAGGCGTGATTATACGTATGTATGAATGTATTAACTGTGCAGTCATGTGTGGCTTGCAGATGTTAATTACCGCTCTGATTACAAGCTCTGACCTACTGACCTATCTTTCTATGTTTGGT
The DNA here is from genome assembly GCA_963662185.1 of Eilema griseolum. Lineage (NCBI taxonomy): Eukaryota > Metazoa > Arthropoda > Insecta > Lepidoptera > Erebidae > Eilema > Eilema griseolum. Next base: position 22,979,685 of record OY759245.1, read on the forward strand.
ACACATATCAACAATAATTATATATCCAATATTAACTATATATACCTGCAACAGTTTGTTTGTAAAATAATTTCGACACTTCTCGTGACCAGTAGGTTAGCCTCTTTTTTGGTCAGAGAATTAGCATTGCCATACAACGTGGCAATGCTGCCAGTCTTCTGGGAACGCCACCACAAGAGGCATGCGATGCGGAGGAATTCCACAACGCATTTTAATTATTCTTAGCTACAAGTTGTATAATATTTATTTTAGTTTTACTGTATTTAATATTTAAATATTATTTCATGACATGATTGTAAAATTGTGATGTTCCTAAACTGAATAAATGCATTACTAACCATTATAAAAGCCGAATGTTATAAATATACAAGTCTATAAAGATTTAAGTTAAAATTATTTACGGTAAATTGGTTAAAGTCAATTGAAATGCGATGTACATTTCAGATTTGAAATGTTGTATAGCTTGTGAAATCATACAGCCTTAGTAATCTGATGTTTTAAGAATCAAAGAATAAGAGCACATATAAACGTCAAAATTTTACATTATATTAAGAAATATTATTAAACATGGAATACTTAATGTGTAAATAAACTATTGGAAAATGAATCTTTCGCTATTTTGGTAGGTTAGTTCTACTTAGAAGATGCTAGTAAGAAACTCAGATCATCACAGCCACATCTGGTAATATGAAAAACCGTCCCTCAGCAACCTTTTGTGCATTTTTTTTATTCAAGGTCAAATGTCAAAATTATTGTTTTCTCGCATTTTTTCTCGTAAACAATAAGTGCTATCACAAAAGTATGTTGGACAAAGTTGTAGACCATGTAATTACATACAAAATTGGTCTGATACTTTTTTTGCACAAATCACCATTTCGGAGATGTTGCGATTTTAAAATTGAAAGTCAAATCTGTTATAAATAGAGTTACTTGTTCCTATAGTATGATTCATCAACGCAGGGCCTGAACCGTCGCTGGTCGTAGATACCTTTCACGTGGCCAGCATTCACTAAGAATGGAATTTTAGAAATTTTGTTGCTAAGGAGGTAAAATAAGGGATGAAAGTTTCAGGCCGTGCGTTAATGAATCATACTAAGGGAACAAGTAACTTTGTATATAATGGAATATGATTTCTTCCAATTTTAAAATTACGATATCTCCGAAACGGTGATCCGCACAAAAAAAAACGCAAAATCAATTTTGTAGGTAATTACATGATCTACAACTTGTGCAACGTACTTTTGCAATAGTACTTGCTGTTTACGAGAAAAATGCGAGAATATAATAATTATGAACTGTGAACTTGAATTAAAAAAATGTACGAGTCCAATCGATGGGGACTATGGATATTTCTTGTATTATGGTGTATTTAAGACCCCCACCAATTTTCAGCTCCATGAGAATTTTTGCAAATTCTAATCTTTATTTTGTCCGGATTAAAAACCTTAATGCGAGACCAGTGACAATGAAATAAACCTTCGTAAGTATATGTACTCTAAAAGTAAATCTATTCAGTAGTTTCGACGTTATGCGGACATTCCTTACAGATAGACAGACAGAAATATGGTAAAGAAAAAATATCTGTTTCCAGTAATGTACATGTAAAATTACCATCAAACAGTATTTTTTTTCTAAATATCTCCAATACGCAGAAGTGGGCTTTCTACAGAGTTATTATAAGTATTAGAAGATTGATAAATAAATAAATAAATATTCCACGACATTCTACACAACGCTATCTAGACCAAAGTTAAGCATAGCTTAACTAGCTTGTGTTATGGGATCTTTTTTTTTATACAACTTAGGTGGCAGGCTAGCACACGGCCCACCTGATGGAAAGTGGTTACCATGACCTATGAACGTGTGTAACACCAGTAGAGTCACATCCGTGCTGCCGACCCTGTAAGAACAGAGATTTTGTGCCGCCAATGTAGAGGACAAAGCAGGACAAGCCTTTCGTCATCCCACTGACAGCACAAAACTCTCCAGTGAGCTCTGGCTACCCTACTCACCGCCGGATCTAGATGTTGTATGATTTTTGCGTAGTGCACTGCTACGTCTCTGATTGGTGCGTAGGTACAATGATGACGTTCGTCATCTTTTTTTTTCGCCCTTTCAGAGCACGGACAACATATATTTTTTCTATAGTTTATTACATCATTGACTAAAATACCCACGTCTTTCGTTCGTGCTTAGTGAAGCACCGAGTTTTCGAATTTTTCATGGTATATAACGATAGGATCGCTCTCATCCTAGTAAATAATAAATAAAATAAATAAATAAAAAGCCTTTTTTTCCTACAAATTAATTTTACAAATCATTTTCATATTTACTTATCTTTAAACGCTTAACTAACTGAACTTAATACCTACTTATTTTTATTTATTTCCTCTATAACTTACCTATTAGGTACTATTTTATTTACCTACTATTATTAACATAGCTAACTTAGTTAGATTTTGAATAAATAACACAATTTGCAGGAACCCCATTATTGGGTGAAGGCCTCCTCCAAAGAATCCTAGTATCGTTTGCTAAACAAATGTTAATCTATAAAGTTGTGTTTATTGCACCTACCTGGTATAAGATGAACCAGCGGAGCTGCCACTTGGTGTTATCGGAGCTCCTCTTGTGAAGATAACCGGACTGAAACAAGATTTTACTATTAATTGTATATCTACCGTCATTATTCTCCTTTTTAATTACTGATAGGTACTAATTTGTATTGCGTGGCCGCGTGGTTCTGGCAGAGTAGAATTTGGACCACCCCATCTCTTCCCATGCGGTGTCGTACAAGGTGACTAAGGGATAGGGCTGTTTAACATCAGACAGATATATACAGCCCAGACTTTTAGGGTCGGCAGCGCGATTGTGACGCCCCTAGTGTTGCATAAGTCTATAGGCCACGGTAACCATTTCACATCTGGTGGGCCGTGTGCTTGTCTGCAACCTAAGTGGTATAAAAATAAGAGCTGAGTCTTTAGGGTTTAGGTTTATAGGGCTGTTTAACATCAGACAGATATAAACAGCCCAGACTCAGCCTCAGATGTATGGCTCGAGTCAACAATAGTGCCCTGAATACGGCAATAGGCTCACCCCCTTTTACGTGGGACCGAATACATTTATTGGTGAAATGTTTATTGTTTCACACACTTAACCGAACAATACCTCTTTTTTTTTTTTTTTTTTTTACGTGCGCAAAATCCCCACGGATACCCCCCCACCGGAGCCGGTGGAGGAGGTTATGTCGGACTCGAACCGACTAAAACGCACGCCGCCTGTGGGTCGTTTCGGTTGCCGAAGGTGAGGTTGACAGGCATATCCCTCGCACCCCGGCCGACCCAGGGCCATCTCTCACGATCTGGCCCTCTTCTCGGGTGTGGGGACCACAGAGTCCCCAACTCGTCCCCGGAAAACCGAACAATACCTCTTGATATTTAAGAACTATGTAAAACCTAGTTATTGTTGAACATCAGACTCAATACATCGTATTTAAAAAAATAATGATTATCCAATTACTATAAAATATTAGATAATTATCTAAAATCACACAATTTGGCCAGTACTAAAAATAATTCACTTTGATTATCAAGAAGTTTTCGAAGACTATAAAATACTAACTGACAGTAACTGACTGTAAATTTTTTCCCATATACTTAAAAGATTTGGAAAAATGATTTTATTTGTTCATCTTTCGTTGGCCACCTGTAATTCATACTCATCCTTACTAATATTATAAATGTGAAAGTTACTCTGTCTGTCTGTCTGTTACGCTTTCACGCCTAAACCACTGAACCGATTTTGCTGAAATTTGGTACAGGGGCAGATTAGATCTTGGGAAAGGACATAGGCTATGTTTTGTCGCGATAACCGACATCTACGCGGGCGGAGCCGCGGGCAAAAGCTAGTATTCTTTATTGTACACAAAACACATTTTTATGACAAAAAATAGAAGGACATTGTAGTGCAAACATGAGCTTAACTCAATGTTGAGTTTTCTTCCAGCAAACCTTAGAGTGATAGAGGGTAAATAAAAGATATTGAAAGAGGGCAGCGTCAAGTGGATATGACAGACTAGGAAAGAGGAATCGATTAGAAAGAAATAATTGAAACGGTGCAGGAGGTATTCGAACCCGCGATCTTTCCCTTACAGGGGGAACGTTCTAACCACTAAGCCACCGAACCTTCGCCTGAAACCATCCAATCGATGTTGAATAGTTAACATACTAAATGCTTAAAATTTCATTCAATAGGAAAGAGAAAGTTTTTTCTTTATATATGTAGGACACACCAACTTGACTTAACAAAGAATACATCGTTACACCTTACAGCCTTATCAAAATGCCCACTTGACGGTAACAGGCTTGCCCACTGTACGGCAATAAACTCGCCCCCTATATTTATTTTCTCTACTCATTGCCTGATCTTGATTAGTCGAGCTATTCTTCTTATTCCTCTTCATTAGTCTACTATTAATATTAATATTATAAATAAATTGCATGTGTACGTGATAGTGTAGATTCAACTGATCATCACTATTACATTACATACTCATCTATCAGTCACCACTCCACTACGGAGCGAATAAATTGTTGTTACTTAGGTATATATAAAGTTTGTACATGTTGTGTCCATTTGTAAGTGGTTATTGCATTGCACTGTGTTTTCATTATTATTGCATGTTTTAGTTATAGTTTAAATGTAAATAACTGTAAGTGGACCTGATTATATAAATAAATAAATAAATATTTTAAATAGCACCTTCCACTGCGTGACCGGCCACTTCCTGAAAGCTTATGCTATTTTTTTATTTTACTATATAGGACACGCCAACTTGACTTCACCTCGCCTGATGGTAAGCTAAAGGCAAAGTCTCAGGAAAGAGGGTCACCATTACACATTACACTAAGTGTTACAATGGTGGCACTCAGCTTGGCGGCCTCATCAGATGTTTTTTCACGCCCCGCTTAGAGGCCCCGGGACTGTAGGAAGAAGGAAACACGTGTGCTGGTAATGAATTCCAGGTCTTGGTGGTGCGGGACTCTGTAGTCCCCACACCCGAGAAGAGAGATGGCCCTGGTTCGGCCGGGTGCGAGGGATATGCCTGTCAACCTCACCTTCGACAACCAAAGCGACCCACAGACGGCGTGCGTTTTAGTCGGTTCGAGTCCGACATAACTTCCTCCACTGGCTCCGGTGGGAGATATCCGTGGGGATTTTGCGCACGTAAAAAAAAAAAGGTCTTGGTGGTGCGGCAAAGAAAAGATTCTCCGAACCGCTAGGTTCTTGGTCGTATATTCTGCACAGTGTGACATCTAAGGCCTGCACGTGTTGTTCTATGCAGGAAAGGAGATGGTGGGATTCGCTGAAAGAGCTTATCAGAACACTCACAAAGAGTTTAGAGAAGTTACACAGATTAGACATAATAATAAATCAGAATACAATTTTTTTCCCCTTCGGTTGCAGACCTAAGCGCACGGCCCACACGATAGAAAGTAGTACGTTGCCTATGGACGTGTGTAACACCAGAGAAGCCACACTCGCGCTGCCGACCCTGTAAGCACAGAGTTTCTGTGCCGTCAGTGTAGAGGACAAAGCAGGACAAGCCTTTAGTCATCCCACTAACAGCACAAATTCTCCAGTGAGCTCTGGCTACCCTGGCTACTCTGGCACTGCTGGGAACACAACGAAAAAAATATATAATTCATTATTTTGTATATACCTACAGTAATTATTCTTTTAGTCCGAATGAGGGGGTTGGTGATAGGATCCCATACCTGGATGTGGTCGAACTGCGCTCGCTCAGAGAGCGCGAGCAGCTGCCCATCGTTGACTCGGACGGCTCTCTGGATCTTCGGGCTCAACATGCTTACAGACTTCTGCAACAAAGAATACATCGTTACACCTTACAGCCTTATCAAAATGCCCACTTGACGGCAACTGGCTTGCCCACTGTACGGCAATAAACTCGCCCCCTATATTTATTTTAAAATAGCACCTTCCACTGCGTGACCGGCCACTTCCTAGAAGCTTATTCTATACTTATTTTACATATTTCTAACAAAAATAGTCTGTCTGTTTATTAACAATTCCCCCCCCCCCCCTACATGGGACAAAATTCAGAGTTGGCGAAATATGTGGGTGTTAATTCACCGCTACCTATCCCTACAGGGATTTAGATGTAAGCTCTATTCAATCCAGGCTTGCGGGTTCGATTCCCGTTCAGTGCAAATAAGAGTAGGTAAACTGATTATTACAATTATTATAGTTATTTTTTATACCACTTGGTTGGCAGACAAGCACACGGCCCTCCTGATGGAAAGTGGTTACCGTGGGCTATGGACGTGTGCAACACCAAGCGAGTCACACTCGCGCTCCCAACTCTGTAAGCACAATAATTTCTGTGCCGTCAGTGTAAAAGACAAAGCAGGACAAGCTTTTGGTCTTCCCACTAGCAGTACAAAAACTCTCCAGTGAGCTCTGGCTACCCTACTCACCGCCAGGAACACAACACGAGATTATTATGGCCGCGGTATTCTGTAGGGCGGAGGTACTTCCCCAGTCGAACTGCTTAATTGGACGGAAATACCGTCGTGTCCTACCTCCTTCAATAATTCCTCCCCATCGACGTCAACCGGGAGGGTGACCAGAGTGACCAGTTGAATGGCAATACCAATCCTTTGCGCAAGGAATAAATCACGGGTAGCGTCAATTAAAAATTTAAAATATCGGTATTATTTCTTAAATAATACATCAGTTTTATTGTATTTTATTGTGATTTAAAATTGAATAATGTTTATTGCGTACTAACACCACTTTTAAGTAACAATGTTACTCTACAAATAAAAAAAAACCCGGACATAGATCTTGTAGTTAGGTATTTGAGTGACATTGTAATGAAAGGACTCTTATTATATCTGAAATAAATGATTAATGGTTTTGCATGTAGGTTTTTACAACAAAAATAAACTGTATCTAATTATGTTTATTTGCGTTATTGAATCTTTTTTACTGCTTCATCATCGCATTACATGATTTTATACAGATATTTGTACTGATCGGGAATGGAACCTGCAACCTATGACGTAACAAACGAGTACCCCTCACCGGGCTCAGAGTCGTAAGTTAAAATTCTAGAGCCTTCCTTTCTCTGTGGATATACAAGGTGACAATACTCCAATCGAAGGTAACACATATCTGCCATAAAACAAGGCTCTATTTCATGGGAGAAATCGTATTGTCAGAAAATTTAAACTCTATGGGTACCCATAAATGATAAATAAATCGTCCGCCCGTCAGTAATCAGGTGTGTCGCCTTGCAGGTAAGGTTAAAATATCTTATTGAACCCCAAACCATGAGCCGCAAAGACCCAATGTCACTCAATTTATATGAGTGCTGACGGAGAAAGAATACAAGTATCACCAGCCCATCTCATTCGAAGAGTGTCGTAAGAGGCGACTAACGGAAAAATACGCAGAAGAGATCACTGCGAGAGAAGGAAAACTTGAATAAAAATCTGTACCAACCCGCCTGGCTAGCGTGGAAATCGTAGGCCAAATCCTCCCAATATTGGGAGAGGCCTACTCCAGCAGTGGACTTCGATGAGCTAGTTGTTTGTTTTGTTACCTATATCTCTTATATAGGTAACGAAAGATTCTTATTTTTCAATTCGTCTTAAATCTTAAGGTTATTTTTAGTACCTATTCAAAAACACCTAGATAGATAGGTACACATTGTAATCAAAAAAAATTGGCAATTGAAAAAGGAGTAGGTAATCACTACCGAAATTTTTAATAAATACCTGCCTGCCTCCTTTCTTCTTGTTCTTCGGTAGGCAGATGAGTATGTACCTACCTATTGTATAAGCTAAACCATACAATAAATGTAAATTCTGACAACCATAAATGTCCCAATAGGATGATACATTATTTAATTTTTATTTTTCAATAAAATACCTAGCAGTTGCTAATTAATGGACCGTACCGTGATTGTATGATTACTTATTATAATATCTATCTTATAATGTATAATATAATATACTGCTACTCACCATCTACTTGACTTTATTCATACTCTTCTTGAAAATTTAACGGCTAACATTCACAACGCGTCTGTACATAACGTCCATTTCAAGATCAACAACAGTTTAAACAACATTATTTATAAAATCCCAACATAATCCTTACACGCACAAGTCAATAAGAGAACAGACAACACTTTAGATATAACAACAATAGAATAGAAACGAGACAACGGCTAATAGTTCAGCCTGAAAGATTATTTACACAAGATATTATTATTAGCGCCTGTTGAATTTGTAAACGCAATAAGTGTTTTGAATATATTATTGCTAACACTATTTTAGCAGGCGGTTTTTAATATTCTTAAGATATTTGGCTGGTTTTAGAATGAAGATAACTGCATCAGTCTGTCATAATTTGTGTCGCACTTGCTGTCTTTACTGCTTAGTGGAAGTAGTATAGTGTAGCGTTCTCGACGGCCGGGGTACGACTGCCGGGCTGGCACCTGTAGCTGGATCGACCGTAGCGCGCGTGCGTGCCCTTGATGACGTACAAGAATCGCCATAGAACGAACAAAGAAATAGAACTGACAGAGTTTTAGATAATTTAATATATGCCGAACTCAGTTTATTACATACATATAATGATGCTTTTATTCCCAGAAGGTTAGGCAGAGGTGAATTAACACCCGCATTTCCGGCGCATTTGGCGGAGTCTGGGCTGTATATATCTGTCTGATGTTAAACAGCCCTATACCTCAGTCGCCTTGTTCGATTTTCGAAACGAGCGAAATTCTACTCTGCCGGATAAAACGTAATAATAATAATCAGATTTTTAGTTTATACAATACTAACGCTTTGGAGCGTGAGGTCAGCTTTCATTCTCTTTATCTTGATATGGCTTTTCTCATCTATGCTTCAATGGGAGCCACTGCTAAACAGCTGCACTGACTGACTGACTGAAACATCTGTACCAGAGCCTGGATACGCAGGTGTACGGGCTAGTAAGTGAAGAACACCTAGACTCTACTTATACCTTTCATTTATGATGCATTTGTCAATAATATTAAGGCACAATGTAATTGTTAGTATTATGTTATCTGTGGTAATAGTCAATAATAATAGTCACAATAATGTATAAAACCTCAATATTAGACATATTGTATCATTAGGTATTCATAAGTATGGGCGCAGATGAATAAATAGTTACTACGGGTATGGGTAAGTTTATTATCATATAAGTATATACTTAAGTATATAATAATAAACTTACTTTATTATTTATTATTATATCTATACTAATATTATATATATATACTGGTGGTAGAAACTTGGTGGCACAAATTTGTCTCAAGTTTCGACCGGGTAGGTACCACCGTGCACTATTGCGAAAAACCCTCCATAGCAATTCAATCTCGGTTGGATTGTGTTCAGGGGTCAGCAAGTGCATAGCCGGGCAGAGGTGGTGGTTGTCGCAGCACTAGTGGGACCAGTGGGTCTTGGCGTAGTCTAGTGGGGATGGCGCGGGGCGATGCGCCGAACAGGGAGACCTGTAGAAACGGTGGTGCCGCTGGCCGCCCGCGGTATAGTACAGGGGCCCAACTGGGGTTAACCACCTTGGGAGGCTGCCTCACCAGGCCGCGCATAATCCCGATATGGTTCGTCGTGCCGGTTGGTGACCGGAATTGGGAGCCCGGCGACCATACTCGGGGGGGTACGGGGGCCCTTCCGTTCGGCGCGTCGGCTCTCGCCATGCCTCACATTCATAGATGAAACCAATATCCCGCGCTTTGTCACACGGTGCTGCGGCGGCAATCACCTCTTTTTTCACGCCTTCTCCCACCCAAACTCATGGCAGCGCAATTAAAGGAAATAGGCAACACAGCGGCTCGACACACTCCCAAAAGCTTGCTATTTGAGGTGGAGTCCACTAACATCTGTGGGCTCCATGCAAACCTCAACGCCGTCCACCAACACCTAGAGACGGCGAAACCTGCCATGTTTTTTCTAACGGAGACGCAAATACACCGCCCTGACGACACGACCTACTTGCTCTACCCTGGCTATGTTCTTGAGGAAAGTTTTCGTGCAAAAGCCGGGGTGTGCGTGTTTGTTAGGGCGGATGTTTGCTGTCGCCGTTTGCGCTGCCTAGAGGACCCATCCTTCTCCATCCTTTGGGTACACGTAGACCATGGCCCTACGAGTCAGATCTATGTGTGCCTCTACCGTTCCCATACAGGAGATGCTGAGACAACTCGACTCTTTGAATATCTGAGTCAGGCGGCAGATGATGCGCAGGAGCGATTTCCGAATGCCGAAATGGTGTTTTTGGGGGATTTTAACGCCCACCACGAGATCTGGTTGGGCTCCTCCAAAACAGACCATGCGGGAAGAGCCGCCCACGCGTTTGCTCTGGCGCACGGCCTGACCCAATTGGTGCACGAGGTCACTAGGATACCAAGAAGGTCGGGCCTAGCACCCTCTCTGCTAGACCTTCTGCTGACGAGTGATCCGGACCGGTACAGTGTATCGGTGCGAGCCGCTTTAGGCAACTCCGACCACTGTCTGGTCTGTTCCACGGTGCCCATTATAGCGCCCCCACGACCCGTGCAGGGGAAGCGGCGTCTCTGGCACTACTCGTCAGCGGACTGGGATGGACTTCGTGACTATTTTGCGTCCATCCCGTGGGTTGAGCGCTGCTTTGAAGGTAAGAACCCATCGGATTGTGCTACTGCTGTCGCCGGAGAGATCGGTATGGGTATGGAATACTATATCTCATACACCGATGTCACCGGTAACCGCGGGGTGCGCCCTTGGTTCGGGCGCGAGTGTGCGGAAGCTGTTGAACAAAAACAGTCTGCGTACCGCGCTTGGGTAAGGGCGCGCGCCACGCGCCATCCCAATCTGGGCCACTTCAAGGCGGCGTACAACAGTGCCACAAAGGTCTGCAGAAGGGCCTACGTCAGAGCGGATGCCCTGCGCATAGCGCGGCTTGGTCAAGAGCTAGTGATGCATCCCACGGGAAGCCGTGGCTACTGGCGACTGGCTAAAGCCGTGCAAGCCAACTTCTGTCAGCCTTCGCTGCCTCCGCTGCGTAACCCTGATGGATCCCTGGCCCATGAGCCGCAAGAGAAGGCAAATCTGCTGGCTAATCTCTTTGCGGCCAACTCCCGAATCGATGATTGTGGTACGCAGCCACCAACACTACCCGACAGTGACCACGCGATGCCTGATATCCATATCAGGCAACGCGATGTCCGTGCAGTGCTGCAATCACTCGATGTCCGGAAAGCCAGTGGTCCGGATGGTATTCCAGCGGTAGTCTTGAAAAAATGTGCAGCGGAGTTGTCTCCAATGCTTACGCGCCTGTACCGGCTATCCTACAGTTCGGGTACAGTGCCTTTGCCTTGGAAAGAGGCGAATGTTCAGCCGATTCCCAAGAAGGGGGATCGCTCGGAGCCAGCCAACTATCGACCCATAGCCGTCACCTCAGTGCTGTGCAAAGTGTTCGAGCACATAATCAACAAACAGCTCATGCGGCACCTAGAGGATCACTCCTTAATTAATGACCGGCAATATGGCTTCAGACCGAAACGGTCAACGGGTGATCTTCTAGCATACGTTACCCATCTTTGGGGTGAGGCTATGGACAAGCACGGCGAGTCACTGGCAATTAGTCTTGACATCGCCAAAGCTTTCGATAGAGTCTGGCACAAATCGCTTCTTTCCAAGCTACCTGCCTTTGGTCTGCCTTCTAGGCTGTGCAACTGGGTTGCTAGCTTCCTGCAGGGGCGCCGTATTCGCGTCCTTTGTGACGGACGAGCTTCGGAGTTTCTGCAGGTTAATGCTGGCGTGCCCCAGGGGTCCGTCTTATCACCCACTCTCTTTCTTCTGCATATCAACGACATGCTGTCTACCGGCAATGTTCATTGTTATGCAGACGATAGCACTTTGCATGGGAGTTATCATGGACATCCTGCGGCCAAGCAGTCGGATATCGCGGAGAAAAGGCAGCTTCTTGTCACTGAGCTTGACGGGATCCTGAATCACATTTCTCAATGGGGCTCTGAGAACCTGGTTGAGTTCAATGCCAAGAAGACGCAGGCATGTGCGTTTACAGCAAAAGTATCTTCTTTCCTTCCCCTCCCCACTCTTCAGAGCACGCCACTGCCACTGCAGGACAATCTCAATATCCTAGGTATGGATGTTCGCTGCAACCTGAATAACAAAAACTACATCGAAAGTATCATCAAAACAGCCTCACGAAAACTCGGAGTCCTGAACAGAGTGAGACGGTTTTTCACGCCGGAGCAGCGGTGTCTTCTATACAAGACACAAATTCGCTCCTGTGTGGAGTACTGCTCGCATCTCTGGGATGGTTCAGCAAAGTACTTACTAGATGCTCTCGACAGGTTGCAGCGACGTGCGGTCCGCATCATTGGGAATCCCGAGATCACGAACACCCTAGAACCTTTACAGCTGCGTAGAGATGTTGCGTCCATGGCTGTATTTTACCGTTTGTACCATGGGGAGTGTTCTGATGAGCTCTTCCAATTAGTCCCACCCTCCCCTTTCCTACACAGGACAACGCGTGCAGGTCTTAGATGTCATCCGCACACGGTGCAAAACATCCGATCAAGAACCAAGCGGTTCGGAGACTCTTTCCTCTGTCGCACCATTAAGGCCTGGAATTCATTACCAGCTCACGTGTTTCCTTCTTCCTACAGTCCCGGGTCCTTTAAGCGGGGCGTGAAAAAGCATATGATGAGGCCGTCAAGCTGAGTGTCACCATTGTCACACGGTATGTGTAAGTAATGGTGACCCTCTTTTCTGGGACTTTGCCTTCAGCTTACCATCAGGCAAGGCGAAGTCCAATTGACGTGTCCTATATAAAAAAAAAAAAAAAAAAAAAAAAAAAAAATAAAGCTGCAGACTTTGTTTGTTTGTTTGTTTGAACGCGCTAATCTCTGGAACTACTGGTCCGATTTGAATGATTCTTTCAGTGTTGGGTAGTCCATTTATCGAGGAAAGTTTTAGGCTATAAATCATCACGCTACTACTTAAGGGAGCGGAGTATTGATAATAAATGTTAACAAATCCGGCAATTTTTCAAACATATTTTGAAGACTAAAACATACGGGCTCAAAGGGATATGAAGCTTCAAAATATACCCCGGGCGAAGCTGGGGTGGGTCACCTAGTTTTTTATAAGTATAATAATACAGTCCCGGGTCCTTTAAACGGGGCTTGAAAAAGCATATGATGAGGTCGTCAAGCTGAGTGTCACCATTGTCACATGATATGTGTAGGTAATGGTGACCCTCTATTCTGAGACTTAGCCTTCAGCTTACCATCAGGCAAGGCGAAATCTAATTGACGTGTTCTATATAAAAAAGTAGTATATTTAAAAGTATGTGTATGGATTTCTTATGTAGGTATTATAGTGCGTATGTATAATGTATGTATTATTATTATTATTGTGAACATAGATACGATATTGCAAATTAGAACATCATTAATATAGTACCTAAATGGATTATTTAGCCTGCACCTACCTCAATGTATCTCTGCATCATCATAAGGTTGACTGTGAAATAATGCCTTTGATCAAGTCCACCTTTGTACAAAGTTACTGTGCATAAAGTTTAATAAATAAAAAAAGAAAACACAGTTAATATAATACTGCATAGGTACATTAACATAATAATATTCTACAAATGTACCTCTGTGTCCCTTCCTAACCCTATCGGCTCTCAGTGATACTCAGTTGCCGCGGTAATAAAACTCCCGTGAACGACTGGGATACAAATACAATACAACATTGCCCCTGAAGAAACATCAGCGTAGGTACCTACCCAATCAAAATATTCGACTCAGTCTCGCATTGATCTTATCTTCATCATTCTCTAAGACTTTTCCCAACTAAGTTGGGGTCGCTTTTCTAACCTAACTAAGATGCGGGTGAACTTCAATATTTTCCACGAAGCGACTCATATCTGACCTCCCAACCAATTGGCGATAACAAACTTCTGTAGTAAGAATAGTTAGACTTTTGAAGGCTCCAACTACCCATAACAATTGATTTGAATTACTATTTTGACATTATTGATCGAATTATTATTTTGACACTATGAATTGAAGTATTATTTTGCCTTTATTAATATAATTATTACTTTGACATTATTATTTGAATTAATTTTGACATCATCAACTGAATAATTATTATTTCTGATATGACATGTTCATGAATAATATTTGAAATGGTAATTATATCTACTTTAAATAAAAATATGTTGTGAAATTATTATTTGGTTTTTGAAGCATGATTATGTGTGATTATGATGATGTAAATGACATTTATTGTAAATGAAATTATTAAAATTATGTTGCTACTCTGTCGCATTGGGTCTGCCTGTAATGACATTGTATGTATGAAATTAATTAATAAATAAAACAATTGCCATATTTTGTATGATAACCGCGATCGACGGCTTAATGTGCTCTCCGAGGCACAACCAGATCAATGGTTTATACAGTGGAAGACTTTTTAAAGAAATATGCATGTCATTCGTACCACTGCAGAAATGCGTTGTAACGGCTGCGCCATTATTGTGTCTGCAATATTTTTTTTAGTTGCTTTGTATAATCTGTGTTTGCATGCGTATGGCGAAATGTGCTTGATAACTATTTTTTATTTCCATCTTTTGCTGTACCACATTACAAGCAAATAAATAAATGAATTATGAAAATGCAAATACCCATATTCACGTATATAAATATTTGCAATGAGCGGGGAACGAACATGCGCCACAGATCTTACCTGCTTTTGCTGTGGCTTGCCTAGAAGGAACTTGTGCACCGTAGACTTGATAACTCCCATATCCGAGGAGGGTCAGATCAAGAGAGATGGCTCTAGGTCGGCTAAGTGCGAGGTGAAGGGTGCGAGGGAACATCACCACCGGCAATCAACACAGTAGGACACACACGGTAGGACACGATGGTATTTACGTCCAATTGAGCAGTCCGACTGGGGAAGTACCCTGCAGAATACCGCGGCCATGATAACCTCGTGTTGTTTTCCCGGCGGTGAGTAGGGTAGCCAGAGCTCACTGGAGAGTTTTTGTGCTGTCAGTGGGA
This sequence comes from Eilema griseolum, assembly GCA_963662185.1. Classification (NCBI taxonomy): domain Eukaryota; kingdom Metazoa; phylum Arthropoda; class Insecta; order Lepidoptera; family Erebidae; genus Eilema; species Eilema griseolum. The sequence goes on from OY759245.1 coordinate 22,994,842, forward strand.
AGACCAAAAGCTTGTCCTGCTTTATCTTTTACACTGACGGCACAGAAACTCTTGTGGTTACAGGGTAGGCAGTGCGATTGTCACTCGTTTGGTGTTTCACACGTCCATAGGCCACCGTAGCCACTTTCCATCAGGTGGACCGTGTGCTTGTCTGTCAACCAAGTGGTATAAAAATAAACACCCAGCCATAGACAGCGTACGTTTTAGTCAGCTCGAGTCAGACAAATAACCTCATCCACCGGCTCCTGCAAGTCGGGGTATCTGTGGGGATTTCTCGTGCGTTAAAAAAAGAACTCTCATGTTATATCTTTTCGGAAACAGACTCAACAATGAGGTTATTCACCATTCCATCAAACGGCTTTTTTATACCACTTAGTTGGCGGACAAGCACTCGGCCCACCTGATGGGAAGCGGTTACCGTAGCCTATGGACGTATGTAACACCAAAACGGCTGCACGAGTGTAACTCCCCAGGCCCTGGTGTTACACACGTCACGTTACGCTAAGGTAACAATTTTCTATCAGGTGGGGTGTGTGCCTGCGTGATATTAAAAAAAACCTAAGAGTCAAAATTAACCAAATTGTGCATGGGAGGAGTGGAAGATCGGACCCAGGGCTCCAAAGTGCTAGCTTTGAAAGTAACTAGGATGAAATTTGAATTTTGATTCTTGGACTCTCTTTCCCACCCATAATCTATTTTTCAAGACATGAATGGAACTTCTAAACCGGGTCCTCTATGCGGGGCTTGAAAAGTAGTAATTGGAGTGTCCTAGATAAAAGAAATCGTAATTTCGCCACACTTAAGACTGGTTGTGCTTGTGCCTTAGAAGGAGGTAGGACACGACGGTATTCTCGTCCGAATTGAGCAGTTCGACTGGGGAAGTACCTCCACCCTACAGAAAACCACGGCTATTTATTATAGCCGTGGTATTCTGTACTGTGAATTCTGTACGCCGGGAACACAACGTGTTGTGTTCCCGGCGGTGCGTAGGGAAGCCAGAGCTCACTGGAAAGTTTTTGTGCTGTCAGTGGGAAGACCAAAGACTTGACCTGATTTTGAGTTCTGCACTGAAGGCACAGAAAATCTCTGTTCTTACAGAGTCGGCAGCACAGATGTGTCTCCACTGGTGTTACACACGTTCAATGGTCACGATATGGAAACCTAATCAAGAAAACGCGCCCAACCTAAGGGTCATTCATACTATCGTAAGTCGAAGGCTGCGACTCTACGCGGATCCATACATATATAAAAATGGAAATATAAAAGTTAAAATAGTAATTTTTCCCTCATTTCAACAATGTAAAGATTTTTTCTGGATGCATACTTACTTAAAATAATATACTTAACCGATCGTCTAGGTGAGAGGCTTGAAATGGAAGTGTAACAATAAAAAAAAAACTTTTTTCTACAATTTTGGTAGTAGAAATCATAATCAAAAAAGTGGCAACACTTTTTTTTCCTGTCACGCGTCAAAAATCTCCGAAACACTTCTCATGCATGTGCCGTGATAAACAATAATTGAGGCTAATTACTACAACAAATCACTACAAGTTGTTTTCAACACCCACTCCCTCATATAGGTAGCCGTTTTATATATAAACATCGTGGTTGTAGCTCGACCGGCGTTTCATGTGATGTTCCATAGTTAAAAATCACTCGAAATGGCATCTGGTTCTAGAAATGATATTGTTAATAGATTGTTAAATGTGAGGGTAGACGATGGTGGTGGGGGTGACGAACAGCAACAACCGCCTCAGAATATGCTGCCTTCGAACCAGCAGACGAGGCAGCTCGGTCAGATACAGGAGGAAGAGAATGGGCAATCAAACGAGCCCATAGCTTCATCTTCAAATATTGAGAATATGCAGCCGATTAACAATAGTGGAGGTCGGTTGCACAACTGGCAGGCAACGAAAACAACAGTGAAAGAAAGATTGTCGTTCCTATTCAATAATGAAATTCTGTGCGATGTACACTTCATAGTAGGAAAAGAAGCTAGCCAGCAGGTAATACCAGCCCATAAGTTCGTGCTGTCTGTAGGCAGTGCAGTATTCGACGCGATGTTCAACGGTGTGCTCGCTACCAAATCTGATGAAGTTGAACTACCCGATGTCGAGCCTGCAGCGTTCCTACATTTATTAAAGTTCCTATATTCCGATGAAGTGCGAATAGGCCCAGAGAGTGTAATGACTACGCTGTATACAGCTAAGAAGTATGCTGTGGCTGCTTTAGAAGAACATTGTGTGGATTTCTTGAAGAGTAATTTGGGTACGGACAATGCGTTTCTTTTGCTGACTCAAGCTCGGTTGTTTGATGAGCCACAGTTAGCTGCGTTGTGCTTGGAGATGATAGATAAGAATACTGCCGATGCATTGAACGCTGAAGGTTTTACGGACATTGATCAGGATACATTGAATGCTGTACTAGAAAGGTAAGTTTTGTTGTATTATTTAGCATATTTAAATGTTTAATTTTATTACTATCATCACTTACATGCATTTGGCCCACCTGTCAGCAGTTAATACAGTAAAGGTAGTAGTGATTCCTACTAAATAAGTTATTTTTTTTTTATGTTGGACATGTCAATTAGATTTATAAGCTGAAGGCAAAGTCTCAGAAAAGAATATATACCATGTTACGATGGTGGCACTCAGCTTGACAGCATCATTGTATGCTTTTTCACATCCTGCTTAAATAACCCAGGATTGGATATTCTGCACTGTGTGCAGGTGACATCTAAGCCCTGCTAGTGTTGTTCTGTGCAGGAAAAGAGGGGTGGGACTAACTGAAAGAGTGGATAAGGAATCTTACAAAGTAAGGTCAACTTGTAAGGAAATGTCAACTTATTGAACCTGATTTCAGACCCATTGACAAAGTGTCCCCACTGATGTCATTACCCTTAACCTGGTCTTTCTGTTATGAGGGACCCACATGCAAAATCAAATGTAGCAAGCATTTATGACAACATAATTATTCACTGATTGCAACCTGCTTGCTCATTTTCCATTAGATTTGACATATTATATAGTTTTTATGAGACTACTGTGTACTTTTCCCAACTTCAGGGGACCACTTTTGTTAGGAGTCTCATTCGTTGATCAGTAGGTGTACCAATGTGCAGGTAATATTGGCTTGTCCCTGAAAGGCTAGGGGCAGCCCCCAAATACGCCCTACTTTTAAATTACATGGAAAAGCTAAATATGTGTTGCATGATTAAAGAAAATCTTCACATTTCCGCTAATCTCAGATGCATCCAAAGCTTTTGCTTCGGAGTCTGGGGTCCACTTTACTAGTCTAACTGCAGATTTGGTTAAACTTCGATATTTTTGGTGAAGCAACTGCCATCTGACCCCCAAAGGCGATATCAAAGCATTGCAGCTAGACCATTTGTTGGACTTTTAGGGCTCCAACCATCTGTAACAACTGCTATAGGTGTTGGTATGGCAACCGGGACTGATGGATTAACATGCTCTCCGAGGCTCGACTAGACCAATGCGAATGCCTATATTCTTGCATACAAATATTTGCACTGAGCGGGGAACGAACCCGTGCCTACTACGTAGCGGCTGCGTTCACTACCATCACGTCAAGAGGGCTGTAATTAAAAAATCTGCACATCAAACTCCGGTTAACACAGGAGGACTTTTTTTAATTGAATACCTAACCAAGCCTTAGTATTAAGAATAGGTCATTGTGTTGTTACTCTTTCACACAGTAGCGGCTGGCAACACTGTAAACAACAACTATCTATTCTCCATTCTCCACATCTATATGTAACATAACATAAACTCACGCCTATATCCCCGAAGGGGTAGGCAGAGGTGCTAGCACCCACATTTCGCCAGTTTATGTTTAGGTCCCAATGTAACAGGTGGCGAGCCTATTGCCATTTACTTATAAACCTGCGATAAATACACGCATAACTTCGAAAAGCATCGAAAAGTCATTGGTGTGTGCCATGGTAAAACCTGGGATCGAACCCGAGACTTTGTCTCAACAGTCTATTACCCATACCACTAGGCTACCGCTAATGTATACTTTACTAAATCAATAATTCTGTAAATCATTTATTTCTCATAAAAACATAAAGTTCACTTAAAATTAGATTTACAATAATTTAGAAATTAGAGTACGCCAATATATAAAAATTAATTATTACATTATACAATTAAAATATTGTCCACATTTTTGTACAGTCAGAGTGACAGTCTAATCTATTAACCCGCCCCTCATCGTACCTGGTGCAAAGGTACCCATGACACTGGCGGCATTGCCCCGTTGAAATTCTGTAAATTATATTGTTATTTTATCATTTTTTAAGAATAAATGTAGTTTCTAATTCTAATGCAATCATGCAATCAATTACCCCATCGCAGTCCACTGCTGGACTAGGCCTCTCCCAATGTTGGGAAGCTTCGTCCTACTGTATCCACGCTGGCCAGACGGGTTGGCACAGGGTTTTTTTCGAGTGTTCAATCTCTCGCAGTGATATCGTCTGCGTATTTTCCGTTAGTCACCACTTACGACACCATTCGAATGAGTTAGGGTGATGATACTTGTATTCTTTCTCTGGCACCACACGAATTCCCCAAAATAGTACTCCATACAACATTAAGCTATGGAAGTAACTAAAGTATATCAGCCTAGCAGTGTGTATAAGAGTGAACAAGAAACTGAGTTTTAAAATAAATCGTTAAGTCCGCCTGTGTACATTTGTGCATGAAGTTTAATTAAATAAATAAAAATAAAACCTTATAAAAAAGACACATCAAGTTTGTTTACGTTTAGTTAAATATCTAACCGAATGATAACTATATTATCAATATCTACAATCTAGATCTTCAATCTGTCTGTGTGGTAATCTTGATTTGTGCAAGCAAGGTTATTGACTGTCTGGCAAAACAAAAGATTTTGTTCCAATGACAATTATAGTTGCGACACGCTATGATGGCCGTTTTGACACGATTGGTTTTGCTCGTTTTCTCTTTTCTGATGTGTGAAGTTTATTTTCTTCAGCGCCACAATCGCTTCTGGGCGGAGCTAGGCTGGCTACTCTAGCCAGTACTCCGCACGCACAATGGCACAAAAAGAGGCCAAGTGCGTACAAGGGAGTCCCTTTCCATTCCATTCTATTCCAGTGCCAGTCTCTCCATATTTTTCTTTAGTTATTCGTGTAACAGTTCGTTGTCAAATATTCGCAGTATATAATAATTCGCACCTCTCGCTATAGACAGGGAATTCATTCTCACACATTGCGACCTGAGACGGTGCGCACTGTGCGTTATGAAAGAAACTACATCCCACGCACAAGCTGTAGAATGATCTCCCTGCTGCGATTTTCCCAATCGCCTACAATATGGGGTTCTTCAAGAGTGGTATTAGAAGGTTTTTTCATGGTCGGCAGCGCGAGTGTAACGCCCCTGGTGTTGCATACGTCCAGAGGCCATGGTAACCACTTCCTATCAAGTGAACCGTGTGCTTGTCTACCACTTAGGTAAAGAAAAGCGCACGGAAAAAGAGCAAACGAGCAAACCCAGTGTCGTGTTTAAACGGCCATCATAGCGTGCCGCAACTATAGTCTACACCTACCCACAGAATACCGCGGTTATAATAACTTCGTGTTGTGTTCCCAGCGGTGAGTAGGGTAGCCAGAGCTCACTGGAGAATTTGTGCTGTTAGTGGAATGACTTAAAGGCTTGTCCTGCTTTGTCCTCTACACTGACGGCACAGAGACTCTATACTTACAGGGTCGGCAGCGCAAGTGTGGCTTCTCTGGTGTTACAGACGTTCATAGGCCACGGTAACCACTTTCCATCAGGTGGGCCGTTCGCTTGTCTGCCGCCACCTAAGTGGTATAAAAAAAAATCACATTTTTACTTTTTCCTGATTTTTTTATTTGGAACTAGCTTATACCCGCAGTTCCACCAGCGCGAATGTCGACAAGACGTTACTTTAGCTCATATCTCTGGTTCTATTGAACTAATAGCGATCAAACAAACATAAGATTTTAATATTTTTCTAGGTTAACCTAGACCATTTAAACAAATTGTCACTAGCTGTGCCCGCGACTTTATTCGCTTGTATTTCAATCGCTATTTCGGTTCGGTGACCCTTTTCTTTGTCGCACCATTAAGCCCTGGAGTTCATTACCAGCCCACGTATTTCCTTCTTCCTACTCTCCCGGTTCCTTTAAGGGGGGCGTAAGTCAAGCTGAGTGTCACCATTGTAACATGGTATACCTATGTAAGTAATGGTTCTTTTCTGAGACTTAGCCTTCAGCCTACCATCAAGCAAGGCGAAGTCTAATTGACGTGTCATATATAAAAATAAGAATTACATCGCTACTTAATCATTTTTCTAAAATAAATGTAGCCCAGCTACGCGTTATAACATCAGCTATCTACTGTGAAAATCTCTTAAGACATACAGACATTGTAATGAGGCCGTCAAGCTGAGTGTCACCATTGTAACATGGTAAATGTAAGTAATGGTGACCCTCTTTTCTGAGACTTAGCCTTCGGTTTACCATAAGACGAGGTGAAGTCTAATTGACGTGTTCTATATAAAAAAAATACCTACCTACATATCGTGTTAACAATAATATGTATTCATTAAGAAGCTGTTTTATGTTTTATTTATTTGTACAGAAAAATAATTAGAGCACCGCGCAGAAAAATATTCCTACACACCATATCAGCCACACAGTCCACTGCTGAGCATAGTCCTCTTCCATAGACTTCCAGAATTACCGATCTAAAGCAGCCCGCATCCAGCACTTCCCGGCGACCTTGATGAGCTCGTCCCTCCACTTGGCTACGTTCCGCTACGTTTGCCCGTACGCGGTCGCCATTCCAGAACTTTTTTGCGCCATCGACGATCTGTTCTGCGCGCTATGTGTCCCGCCCACTGCCACTTCAACGAGATGGACTACGTCGTTTACTTTTGTTCTCCTTTTTTTTTTTACGTGCGCAAAATCCCCACGGATACCTCCCCACCGGAGCCGGTGGAGGAGGTTATGTCGGACTCGAACCGACTAAAACGCACGCCGCCTGTGGGTCGCTTTGGTTGCCGAAGGTGAGGTTGACAGGCATATCCCTCGCACCCCGGCCGACCCAGGGCCATCTCTCACAATCTGGCCCTCTCCTTACTTTTGTTCTCCTACGGATATCATCATTTCTGACGCGATCACGTAAGGAAAATACCGAGCATAGCCCTCTCCATAGCTCGTTGAGCGACATGAGCTCACACCTAATGGTTGTTAATTTCGTGAAGCTCCATCTGTCCATCGTATTAGGACTGCTCACCACTTTCCACGATCTGCGTTTTGACATATGTATGCGCGATTTCTAGAACTACCGCGAAAAGATATTCATCTGTGATACTGCAAACGTTTATCAGCGTCCATATCTGCGTCCGCGTCCGTGTATTCTCGCAGGTCTTATGAACGTGGAAACCCAGCATTATAAGTAACCCACACTAAAAAAATAATGCATATGCCATTTTATCTATTTCAGAGACACCCTCCGCATCAGAGAAGCGAAAATCTTCTCCGCAGTTTTACGCTGGTCAGAAGCAGAATGCATAAGAAGACAGCTACCCGTCACACCCACCAATCAACGAATGGTGCTTGGCAGAGCCTTCAACGCTATCCGATTCCCTCTCATGTCTGTTGAAGAATTTGCAATGGGCCCAGCACAAAGCGGGCTTCTAGACGACCGAGAAATAGTTCAACTCTTCCTATATTTTACTGTTAACCCTAAACCCAACGTGGGTTTTTTAGACACGCCCAGATGCTGTATGACTGGGAAGGAGTTGACAGTGAATAGGTTTCCCCAGACCGAGTCCCGTTGGGGCTACAGCGGTACCACAGATCGCATCAGGATTACAGTCGATCAAAGAATATTTGTGGTCGGTTTTGGATTGTACGGGTCGTATTTTGGGCCGACAGAATATGAGGTACACTTGCAGGTTAGTTTATAATAGATTTTTATACTGCTTGGATAGTAAATAATACGTATTGTGACGGAGAATGAATACAAGTATCACCATCCAGAGATGGATGGCGAAGAGGCGACTAACGGAAAAATGCGCAGACGATATCACTGCGAGAGAAGGAAAATTAATAGATAGATAGATAGATAATTCTTTATTGTACACCAACAGATTTACAGTAGGACAAGTAGGTAGCATGTATACAGTTCAATGTACAATGGGCGACCTTATTAATAATAATTATTTATTTATTCACATATAAGTATAGGTACACAAGACAAAAACGATAGCTTGTCTAGTGATATAAGTATTATACAGATCTTTATATTGATTTTGGCAAGCAGAAAAAGTCACCAGTATGTTCTACATAAATGTGTGTGTAACAAAACTCGTTTCCTCACTCACACACATTTATACACTTGCAAATTACAATTGATTCAAAACCATTCGTATTTATTTATCATCAGTTACACTTTCTTTAGTAATAACAATAACTCATAAAATTCTTATTACTGGTATATGAACGTAGTTTTTGTCTAATTCTTGTAAGTCCCCGTGACCCTGGGGTTTACAGATTCGCTTTTTAAGAGTTTAAATCCTGCAAAGTTTTAAGTTCGAATCCCAGTCAAATTTTACTTTTTGAACTTTTAAATATTTGTATATCTTCATGTTAATTACTTACCTATTAAGGGAATGTTGAGGTAACATCGCAAAAGTATCTTGATATTTTAGATTTTTTTTTTATAGCAACTTAAATCAGTAGTATTTTTATTATTACTGAGCGAGTATTGTTGCAGACACATAGCATTAATGTTTCTCGTATTGGAATTTATGCTACCCTCATTCTCATGATTAAAATAACATGATAATTTTATTTTTAACTGTCAACAATTGGATGCATTGTGCTTTCCACGCGGTTAATTAACAACTTAAACGTTCTTTAATATCACAAACAAAATAAAGAACAAAAACAAAACTATTTATTAACGTAAACGACTACATCAATATAGTTGCGGTTCGAACTCGCTACCTTCGAAATGTCTTTACGCCTGTAATGCCACTAAACTACGTGAGCCTGTGCTTAAACGGTGAAATTTACCTTCTCATTCGATGGCAGGCAAATCACTCACACATATTCAATCGTTCACGATTCACGGTCATGCACAATGGCACACATAAACGTATAACACTAATACGCCTGTAACGATGACGCACACATGTGACTTCAAAGCAATGAGTTATTGTTTTTGACTGTTCACACACATATGTTAAAACATAGGGTGCTTCCACTTGACCCAGATCATAAATAGATTTTATTAGATGGATAGGCTATCGTTTTTGTCTTGTGTACAAAGCAATAAGACAAAATAATATATTATGAGTTGTACAGAGGCATAAAAACAATTTTTCGAATTTTACCCATATGGCACCAGCCACGACCAGTTCGATCCGAGCAATCGAGTTTTTTGCATATAGTACGATAGTTCAGCCAGGGCGACACGAGCGCGGCGCCCACTAGTGAAACTCGCTCATTTTAAGGACACACCAACCCCAAACTGAGACATCCTCGTATCTTGGGAGTTGATGGCTCACCGTTCTAAAATTCATTTGTGTAGCTATAAGTAATTCGAAATAAAACCCTGTACCAACCCGTCTGGTCAGCATGGAAATAACAGGCCAAGGCCTCCTAACATTGGTAGAGGAATATGTCCATCAGTGGACAGCGATGGGCTAAGACTACCGAGTGTATTGACAGTATATCGTAAACTCACTACAAATCCCCGACGTCTCCGCTGCTTCCCGAAAGCGCTACTATGATAAGGCCCTTACCCGCGTGCTGTTGACCCTGATTACCTTATCTTGATGACCCCTTATTTTTAAAGATTGTGTTAGCAGTAGGTGACTTGAACCAATGACCAGGATTCGAACATGGACCCTCTCGATCGTTAAGCCGGCTACTTAACCACTAAGGTGATTTGTTTATTACCCGACTACGGCGAATCAAAAGCAGGGTTATGATTTTGACAGGCTATGTATGTATGTAGGTTCCTCTGTTCCCTCATAGCTCCTCAACCATTAACTGGAACTGGACAAATGAGGTATCGTTAGAAGCATCTCAGTCGTCCGCTGGTTATAGGCTATATAACGTGTCACTGAATCTAATGTGGCGCCCTCTAGCGATCATAAAGTACTGTGTTAAAAAATAAATTTGAGATAAATATGTCGTTTTTGGCATCAACTGTAAGGGCTTAATTAGCACATTTCAAATATGTATAAATAATACATACTTATATATTTATTTATTTATTTTATTTATTTATACTTTATGCACGATGTACATTGGCGGACTTAATGCCGTAGGCATTCTCTGCCAGTCTACCATAGGGTGGTGCAAAGCTAGTACGAGGTAGGCGCATATTAACAAGAGATGCATTTGGTTCTATAAGGACTATAGAGAGATATAGAGGTTCTTAAACATAAACAGTACTTATACCTACTTACCTACTTATCATATCTAAAATAAATCAGAATAGTTATACATATACATAAAATATATACACATATATAACATAAATATAATACATAAATATAGATACCCATATCAATATGAGTAGAAATATCACTATCGTTGAGACGATGATTCTGCCAATTCTGTGGTGATCAATTGTCGTACCCTAGAAACACATTGCGGCTCGTGCTATTCCTGATCTCTAGAGGAAGTGCGTTCCATAGGCGAACAGTCTCAACAAAGAAAGATATACATATAAATGATAGTATAGTATTTATTTTATTTTGGCCCATATATGGCCCAAAATAAAATAAATGAAAAAATAAGTTTTAAACTAAAACCCGACTGCTGAAAAAGTATTAAACAAGAAAATATGAAGGATAGCCGTGGTCGTATGCCACTTAAGTCTAACGAAATAATACATTACAGAGAAAAGTGGCATACGACCACAGCTATCATAGATATTTTCTTGTTTAAAACTTTTTTAGTAGTCGGGTTTCAGTTTTAAATTTGTTTATTTATTCATTATTATTATATTTAAAAGCAAATACTTTTCTGTGGCAGCCAAGAAAAAAGTCTTTAATTCTTGCATCTTGCCATGCCTTACGTATGGGTGCCAAACATGGGCATTGACTCAAAAACATCTTTTAAAACTAAGATCGTGTCAAACGGGAATGGAAAGAAGTATGTTGGGCGTGACGTTAAAAGACCGCAAAAGAACAGTAGACATTAGATCTACAACAAAGGTGGAAGACGTACTAGAGAAAATAAGACGGTTAAAATGGCGATGGACAGGACATATGACAAGGGAAAGCAGACTGAAATGGACAAAAATTATAACAGAATGACAGCCACGTGATGGCAAAAGAAATAGAGGTAGGCAAGCTAGAAAATGGACAGATGATATTAAGATGATTGGAGGAACAATCTGGTTCAGAAAAGCTAATAATAGAAAAGAATGGAAGCAGCTGGAAGAGGCCTATGTGTCACAGGACACGCTGATCACTGAACCGGGAAACCCGATATATTAGATTTAAGTTAAAACGCTTTGTTGTATGTTAAGTTTTTGTATAGTATCAGCAATAAAGGCTAATAATAATAATTATTTTTCTAGATAATTCACTTAGGCACCAAGAAGGTATGTGGATCAAATACGACAACCTTTTGCTGCGATGGCACAGATGACACCTTCCGAGCTATGTTCAAGGAGCCGGTGGAGATCCTCCCAAACACTTCCTACATAGCTAGTGCTAAGCTAAAGGTGAGACTACTTTTTTATACCTCTTCGGTGGCAGACAAGCTCACGTGTTTCCTTCTTCCTACAGTCCCGGGTTAAAAAGCATCTAATGAGGCCGCCAAGCTCAATGCCACATATGTAACATTAATGTCTGTAATGGTGCCTCTTTGACTCTGCCCTTAGCATACCATCAGGCGAGGTGAAGTCAAATTGCCGCGTCCTAGATAAAAAGAACACGGCCCACATGTCATTTCTCTTAGCATTATTATTACAATACCGGTATCCGTTAAGCCTAGTTCGAATTAGGCTAGTAATTTAGAATGGTAGCGATTAATTTAGCGGCTAAATACTACAGGCTTTACGTCGCATGCCCTATGAGGAGAGACTGCGTGCACTGAGACTGAGCACTCTCGAGCAAAGACGACTCCGAGGTGATCTGATAGAAGTGTATAAGATTCTGACCGCACACTACAATCTACCAAATATCCGTAACATCTTCCTCAGAAGTGATGGGCAATGGCCGTCTCGCGGACACAGTCTTCGACTGACACGGGCCCCCGCTGACACACTGGTCGCACATCACTTCTTTAGTAACATAGCTGTCCATAATTGGAACTTACTGCCAGATAACGTTATTGCTGCAACCACATTAAACGGATTTAAAAATAGACTTGATAACTGGCTACGACTAGGCAACACAGAGCGCAAAAAGTGACGGACAGTTAAGGCTTCAATAGAGAGACTACACATTTTATTTAATGTTGCTTGTTCACGACTATCGCCTGACCTTGAGAGATAAGCACCAAAGCCTGACCTCAGAGTTATGGGACCCCATGGAACCTACCATTTATTTGTAAAGTGTTTGTGTCTGAACAGGAGATAATGAAAAATACTTGGGTTGTGTTATAGTATTTGTATGTGTTAGTTTCGTTGTCTGGATCTTTTCTCAGGCTCAGGCTGCACCTATTTACTATATTTATAATACTCATCATCTTCTTAAAAATTCATAATTATTCAATTCATTCAAAAACAAAAAAATCTTATTAATGGTAATTTTTACTAATACATATTAATGGTACTTTTATCTAATTCTTATTAATGGTACTTTTTAGGGCTCCGACTCGTACTATGGCACAAAAGGACTTCGCCGCGTCACAGTGGATTGTAATAACGGAGAAAAGGTTGTGTTCCAATTCTCATACGCTGCCGGCAACAATAACGGCACTTCTGTCGAGGACGGACAGATTCCGGCTATCATATTCTATATCTAATGAAAAAAAAACTACCAAATGTTGGCAACATTGGTAGAATGTGTTGGCGGCAAACGGATCTGTCACACGGGTAAAGTAATGCCGGATTTTTTGTCAACTTTATTAGACTTTATTTAGAAACTACAATGTTAAGGTACTTGTAAATTAGAAAAAAAAAATAATGCGCTTATATTATACTATACACGCGTCCGGTGAGGCGGATTACTTGTGGAAAAATTATCATTATTCTATTTGAATAGTGATAGTAGGTTGAGTTTACACACATCTGAACTTTTTTCAAGATGTGTGTGTGTAATACTGGAAGGATATTACGTCTCATTACTTTATCAGTGGGACAAAAACGTTTATAAAGGTCATCACCGAACATCGAGATGTTTAATCTGACGCCGATTTTGTGAGAAACGCTGTAGTGAGAAAACTTTTAAATAAGGAACACTTTCAAAGTTCCCATTAATTTGAAATATTTAAAATTTTCTAGAACTCGCAATTAAAATAGATCTGAATTGAATAATCAAATATATCTTTGAACAATTAGTTCCTGAGTGAACAGTGATTATTATAAAACATATCATTTCATAGTCAACACAAGTGAATTCCGACATCAACTAACTTCCTACATGTTTCATATAACATTTGAATAGCAATAAAAAACAACTAAAACATTTTACTAAATCTAAATAGTGTTACTTATGTAAAATAATAAACGGAAATAAAAAAATATATTTAGAATATAGTAGGTTTTGACAGTACTGCCATTGCAAATAAATATTTTTCTTCTATAGAATTAGACAAGCCCGCTGTAAATTTTAAAATGCTGATAACGCGAAGACCGTACAGTAAAACCAACGATTCCGGGAAGTTGTAAAAATAGGAACTAGGGTTGTCATTGTCAAGTGCGTACTGTTTTGATTGCCAATCACAGCACAGCACTAATTTGACTTTGAAAGAATAGTGACGGTCTCCTTTAGTTCACGGAATTATTGGTTTTGTTGTTACAATTATTAAATATAAACACGTCAAATTCCTTTGATGGCGATTACCTAGTTAGTAACTTAGCATGCGATTGATGGCAAGATTAAGGCTGACTTTCCACCTGAAATGTACACCGCAATGGATGCGTGTGATATCTATCAATGATATTAATATAGCATGACACTAGTGGAAACAGTTTCAGCTAAGCTATGTTTTTTTATATAGAACGAATCGTGTTATGAATATGTACTGTGATTGCTTGCATAGCTTTTACATCCTCGTAACATAGTTGCATAGAACATCTCTAGTGGAAAGGCAGCCTAACCCATAATAATATAAATTGCCATATCTCTTTATGTCGTGCACTAACACTTCTAGTTAAAAACCCGTAGGGCACGCTTTTGTGTCGTATTTCTACCATTCTTTATATAATGGCACAAAAAGTTGCCACTCGAAAAAAATACGGACATGGTATAAAAATTCTTTTAAATATCGACAAGAGCATTCATACCGGACAAAGTGGCTTGTAAATGTTAAGATAGAGACGAAAATATGGGCATGGACTTATTATATAAAAATTATACCGGCATTTCTGACAACTATGAAAAAAAAAACTTATTTAAAAACTTTGTCATTTCTTAAAACTATTCATTTGTAGTATTAATATAATCGCTTTAAATGTGTCTCAAATAAAGGCATGTTCACACAGTTTTTTTCGCTCTAAAATTACATGTATCTGAAAGAACAGTAAAAATTTATCGTTAAACTAAACAAAGAAGCTGTGTGAACAAGCCTTTAGATCGCTTTCTTTTCTATAGATAATCTGTGATAGGTTTGAAGAATGAATGGAAAGGGCAAACTAAAAATTGACTGGATTTATTTATTTATACGGGACCATGTTATCCTGGTCTTTCTTTCAAACATTAAGGCTTGTATTGTAGAACACCGCTCAGTTGTGAATCGTCTCTCACAAGGACATTAGAACTGTCATCTCTAATACAATTTGACCTCAGCTCCACTAGATTAGTGGCAATTCGTTGGCCGGCGTAATGTTGAATGAAAAGACAAATGAATGGGATTTGACGTTTATGACAGTTGTCAAAGTGACATATGCTGTCATAAACCTTGAGAATTAATATTTACGTATCTTTTTTCTTTTGACCGTACAATTTCATATAGCAGTTGTGGAATGTCCTCCCTGCTGCGGTCTTCCCATGCGCCTACAATATGGGGTTCCTTAAAAGGGGCATTAGGAGGTTTCTTCAGGGTCGGCAGCGCGAGTGTGACGCTCCTGGTGTTGCACGAGTCCATAGGCCACGGTAACCACTTCCCATCAGGTGGGTCGTGTGCTTGTCTGCCACCTAATTGGTATAAAAAAAGCAGAACAATCTCTTCACCAAATAACTTTTCACAACACCCTGACATTGGCAAGTTGTAGCAACACACAGAAACCATTCAATGAGAATTGAATTGTTGTCATAAACGTCAAACCACATACATTTGTCATGCCACTTGTCTAGGGGGGGCAGATATAGTTGCAAATCGTGATTCTGTACTGAGTATCGTTCTGATATACGTGCCTAAGAGTGAGAGGTTATGTTTAAAGAATCTTATGAAATTTAGTTTGTAAGTTACCTTATTTATTAATTTTTTATTTGAAAATACAGGGTGTGTATTTTTTGTGATTGCTTTAAACCACCGGACTCGCTTGCTATAGAAATGTTTCGATTGATATTGTGACACTACTGCAATCCACATGTTAGCTTTTTCGTTCATTTATTTTTGTACTTAACCGTTCAACTACAGGATAAAGGTGATGTTATATCAACGCATAGCCTAAACCGATGGACTTACAAACTTAACATTTTGACAAATAGCTTGTTATGTGGTAAGCATCATCCACTAAGGAAAGAGTACAAAATCTCCAAAAATCCTTAGTGAATCTAAGGATTTTTGGCAATTTTTGCTAATAAGGAATGAACGTTTATCCCATACAAACGTTCATATTATTTAGAAACCGGGACACGCGCCTCTAGTACTGTATACAGACACGCTTTATCCTAAAAGGGTTAGTTAGAGGCGCAAAAACACTTACTTCAGGTAAAAATTCACATAATTATTATTTTAAAAGATTAATTTAAATAATGCTTAAGCATTATTTAAATTAATCTTTAGTATCTACTTTACCTACTATTTTATGAATTTTTTTTAGTTCCTAGTACACAACTTATTTTGCCAAAAGATCGATCAGACCCTTTTAGATCAGAAGTAGGATCGTGTGGTTTAAGGCATCAATTTACGCGCCCCCTGTACATGCCTGTGTTGGCTTCGTCTGTGCGAAGTAGCAAAATTACCTGAGATGACTGTTACAATAATTTGTATGACAATTACGTTATAAGCTCGTCTAACTGAACAATGGCGCACAATGCGCATTTTTACAGGAAATTAATGTTATTAGTTTCTCAGCATCTGGAATGGGTGGTCCTTATCGACTGGACTGGGTACACCCTAACTTCCGATCGTTCAACGGGGTATAATCAATAATTAAAAAATGCTTTTTAATTTTAAAAATCATTTCTTTTAGTTGAAAATACAATATTATTAATTGTACACCATAAACAATATACACAAAAAAGTTGACAAACTATAAGGTACCTACCTAGTACAAATGGCGGTCTTATCGCTAGGCACGATTTCTTACAAACACATGCTTTTTAAATGTGAAAAATTTAAGTTACTATCTATTATGGAAAATATTTCCTACAATAAACATGTTTAAAGAAACTTATGACATCAAAAACTCATTTTTTTCTTTAATACACTTACGTCATTGTTCCATTGGACGAGCGGTGAGCTTGAACATCGTGAACATGAACTGAATTCATTGTAAATAAAGAAATGTTCTCAACTAACTCCGGAACATATTAGTTACAAAACGCGATTCAAAGACCATGTACCCGTACGACCTCAAAGCTTGATCCCATCCGATTAAACGGTATCCAAACCAACTTTATCGACCTTGTCTTTAGGTCGTACGATTTTTGTAACAGGGTCCAAAGTTTGAGGTCATACGGACACAGGCGATTCAAATATTTTTCTGAATTTTGTCAACGCTCGCGATGTTCATTCAAAAAACTTAATTTGACGCGTGTTTTTTTTTTCAATATATTTGTATAAAAAATAATGGTGAAACTATTGACGAACTGGACGGTGTTCATTATTTTAAATTAACATTGGTTATTTTCTAGTCATGTTATTGAAAAAAAAATTGTGATTATTGTATGTTTAACGAATCTTGCTTGATAAACTTTTTGTTTGTCTGATAGTCTTGCTTGAGCTTTAGTCTTGCTTGATAAGTCGCCCTACTAACATCTATAGCAGTCTTTAAGGGTTAGTTGGAGCCCTAAAATAATTCCGAATGGTTGAACTATAGAACTTCTGGCTGTGGAGGTCAGTCAAAGTCAAAGTCAAAAACCATTTATTCTGGATTACCATTAAATCGGCACTTACAAAACATCAGTAAAAAAGGAACATGAGAATCAGTTTAGTAAATGGACCACCGGTTCAAAACGGGCCAGCCGACCTGAGAAGACTCTAGCAAGAAACTTAGCGGGCATTTTTTTTTTGGTCTATTTACAAACATACACTTAATACTTAATGAGTGGCAGTCGTTTTATGAAAAACATAAAAGTTCAATCGCGTCACAGTTTCCTAGCTGAGTTGGAAAAAGGCTCAGAAGATAATCAGTATTGCCTTTAACTTTATTGAGAAGAACTAATTTATAGCTTGCAATTACGCGAATATGACAGACTTACCGAAACGAATTTTAAAAAGTTTATCAAGCAATATTCTTAATGTTCAGAGGACCCAATTCTCGTGATTAAAATTATTCAGTTTTGATCTAATATCGAAAACGATCACGAAGTCAATGAAAATGACATTTGGGAATTTAAGATCTTCAATCCCAAATTATATACCTATAAAAAATTCTGGTGACAATTAATTCGTAATATATTGCTTTGTAATCACAAATAAAGTTAATTCTTTTTGTATTGGCCATAAGGTTCATTTTAAATTGTGCGGAAGCGATAGCAGGAATTGAACTGTACGTATTGTTAAGTATAAGACGTGTAATAAAAAATATTTTGTATAGAGGAACTGAGGTTTGTTTGAGTTTCGTCAATAAACACTATCAGTTGTATTAATGATGTTTTATTATCCCTCTTCTGAATCACCACACGATTAATCGATTAAGGAGGTCGATCGAAAGGTTCCGAGTTCGAATCCCCTCTTTACACGACGGTATTTCCGTCCAATTGAGCAGTCCGACTGGGGAAATACCTCCGCCTTACAGAAGAATGCCGCGGCCATAATAACCTCGTGTTGTGTTCCCGGCTCACCGCCGGAAGCCAGAGCTCACTGGAGAGTTTTTGTGCTGTCAGTTGGAAGACCAAAAGCTTGTCCTGATTTGTCTTTTACACTGACGGCAATAAAATTTTTGTGCTTACAGGGTCGGCAGCGGGAGTGTGACTCTCTTGGTGTTGCCCACGTCCATAGGCCACGGTAACCACTTTTCATCAGGTGGGCCGTGTGCTTCTCTGCCAACCAAGTGGTATAAAAAAAGCAATTTAGCTTATCGGGAGGGGTTAGAGGGAATATTAGTAGATAATTTCGGTTGCTAATATTCTTAGAAAAAGTCGTTCACCCAGCATTTTGGGTTGTATGAGTACCGAGTTGACGTCATCGCCAAACTGTCACGTTTGCGGCATTACGCAAAAGTAGACTCAGAGGGCGCCACTAGCACATACAGTACACTGATTGCATGAGTGAACCAACTTTGCCTATCTTTCTTTTTCTTGTCGTTGGCAAAAATGGCTGTAGTTAAGATAAATTATTTGACTTAGCTCATTCAATGAAGAATGATAAAAGAGCTGTAAAAGTTGCGTCTTGGCTATTAAATATTATGACGTCACTATAATTAATTTCATACTAGTCCCCTTTTTTGCCATTGTGCGTGCAAAATACTGGACAGAGCAGCCAGCCTAGCTCCGCCCAGAAACGTAGAAGCTTACTGGTGACTTCACAGGCTTCGCGGAGTGATCTGACTGTGCCGAGGATTTGTGATCGTTGTGGGGCTACTGCCTCGCATTCCAGTATTATGTAGGCGGCCGTTTCTTCGGCAACAAAGCATCCCATGCAAAGGGGGCTGTCCGTAATACCGAGATGGATTGACTACAATAGACAGTCAAATATCCAATTTTCGCTTGGAAAGAGCTGTCAATAAATTCTTAACGCTAGTGCTGCACTCTGACACCAGAACTATAACAGCTAATTCTAATCCCGAGGAAAAATTAATAACACTACAACTTTGGTAAATTAAATTAACGAACTCCGGAACTCAATAATTCAATATTGTGTATTTCAAAATACAAGCACGTAAAAAGTACATATTAAAATAAATTAATTTTCTATTAATCTAGTTTTTTTTTAAATCTACCTACATAATAATAATAATGGTAACATTGCCTCCATAGACAAGTGGCAATTCGTTGGCCAGAGCGTATTGTAGAATAGAATGACAAATGTATGGAATTTGACGTATTTGACAGTCGTCAACGCATGTCATAAACGTCAAAGCCCATACAGTACGCGCTACGAAATAAGTCCCTTGGCCACGGCGTGACAGTCGCAACATGTAATATTGCCAGTATCGTCTTTTTATTTTTTAGTTCTTAGTTGAACTGCTGAACTTATGAAGTTGAATGAGTGAAAACTTCAGCCGTGTACCAAGAGACAGTATTGGAGCGTGTTGTGAAATAAGCAATATATGTACTTACTTCATAATTATACAACGGTTGGGGACTTCTCGCGAGTAAATCATGGTACTTACTATTTCTGCCGACGTTTCGAATGCGTAACAGCACCCGTGATCACGATTTTACTGCCGTCCGTTGTATAATAATTATGAATTCACACTGTGATAGTTTAAAAATAACATTCATTAGCATTACACTTTTAAATGCGATTAGTGTGTTTAAGCTCCACTGACGTACTGCACTGTGCACAACACAGTGTACATATCGTGTCGAGATTGGGATCAAAACATATGCCAGGCACTATAATTAGGTACCACTAGTACATCATAAAAAATGTGCTGGCAACTCTAAGCCGTACTGTCATGGCCTAAACCAACAACAGGCAGTATGGCGGCGATGTCATTTTTAGTTCCAAGTTTGACCGCGGGACTTATTTTCTGGCGTTGACTCTACAATAAAGAAGTCTGAGTTCGCCAAGAATAAAAAAATATCTACATTAGGTACGCCGACGTACAATACTGTCGAATTTGCCAGTAATCTGTGACGCCCTGTGTGGCGTAGCGGTAGAACATTCGAATGCTACGCAGGAGGTGTGGGTTCGATTCCTGCTTAGTGTAAATATTTGTATGCACGAATATGTATATTTGCATTGGTCTGGATGTTTCTATGTATATATGTAGGTATTTACAAAAAAAATCTAAGTATGTTTATCTACATTCTAGATTCCATAACACAAGCTAGTTAAGTTTACCATGGGTCTAGATAGCGTTGTGTAGAATGTTGTTGAATATTTATGTTGTAGAATCTATGGGGGCAGTATTCAAATATTATAAATGACTTCATATATAACTTAGGCTTGCTTGCTGACTAACGGGGTGCGAGGGAAGTGCTTTATAAGCGTTCGCTTTTAGTCGGTTAGAGTCTGACATCCGAGCGTATATCGGCACGTAAAAAAGTTCCTTGTAGGCTTAAGAAAATCTATTAAGATAGGATTTTTTTTTATCGGTTCAGGCGAAATTCGAACTCGTGATCTTTCCCTTACAGAGTGAATACTCTGACCACTAAGCCACAGAACCTTCGCCCGAAACCATTTTTATTGATATTAATCTATAATTGTCCGAAGTAGAACAGGAAGGTGAGAATACCAAGATGTTACGGAGTAATTTGTTCGTCAAGATCGATCTGATGCTGACTGTACATTTAAAACTACTTATATAAACACGTTTCAGCCTAGGCGACTAAGGAACAGGGCTGTTTAACATCAGACAGATATATACAGCTCAGACTCAGGCACAGATAAAAGTCTAGAGTCAACAATAGTGCCCGGAATACGGCAATAGGCTCACCCCCTATTACGTGGGGCCGAAAACAATGATTGGTGAAATGTGCCTAACCCTTATGCAGGAGGTAGGACACGGCGGTATATCCGCCCGATTGAGCAGTCCGACTGGGGAAGTACCTCCGCCCTACAGAATACCGCAGTTATAATAACTTCGTGTTGTGTTCCCAGCGGTGAGTAGGGTAGCCAGAGCTCACTGGAAAATTTGTGCCGTCAGTGGGAAGACTAAAGGCCTGTCCTGATTTGTCTTCTACTGACGGCACAGAAAATCTGTACTTACAGGATTGGCAGCGCGACTGTGACTCCTCTGGTGTTACAGACGTCCATAGGCCACGGTAACTACTTTCCATCAGGTGGGCCGTGTGCTTGTCTGCCAACTAAGTGGTATATAAAAAAAAAAAAAAACCCTTCGGGGATAAAAACGTGATTATGTGTGTATGTTTCAGCTTTGATCAAATTCTATGAACAGCCCATCTCGTTCTGCCAGTGCTTGTGTTTGCTGGCGAGGTTCTTGGAGACTGGCTTCGTCTTCTCTATTGCCGTTAATATATCGGACAAATCCAGCTTGTCCTTGCGGTTTTGCACGTTACCTGAAAAGAAAAAAAAACATTTTTTTTTTCAAATCAAATGCATTTATTTATCGGGGTCATTTTCAAACTGGGCAAAGTAAAAGTCAAAAATCATTTATTCTGCATAGACCATTAAATGGCCACTTACAAAACGTCAATGTTAAAAGAAATATGAAAGACTAGTTTAGCAAATGGACCACCAGTTCGAAACGCGGTCCCGCTCTGGCCTGGCAAGAAACTCAGCGGGTATATTTTATGGACTATTTACAAACATTTACTAAGTCTAATTAGTCTAAATACAATAATTTACTTGAGTAGCATAGTTGAGCGAACAGCTCATTTCCAAGCTGATTCTTTCTTTGATTCCTTGGCATAAGTCATCTAACCCATCATTTTCACCAAGAAACAAATTATAAACTTGTTTGACACAAAACTTGTTAAAGACTTGTAGAAGATTAGTCAAAACACAATGCTTGTTTTATACATGTAGGTATTGAGACCGTCTCAAATACATTTTCGTTCACATAGTATGTATAGCCAATATATTTAAAACACATTTGCGATCACACTGAAACCTGTGACATATTCCAACTTGCCAAATACAGCAAGGGAAAGATCGCGTGTTCGAATCCCGCCTGAACCCATCCAATTTTTTCTATATCTTAACCGATTTGAGTAGTTAGCATACTAAATGCTTTAAAGTTTCATTCAATTGCCAAATGCATGTTTTATACTTAGGTGAAAACGAGAGATAAGGTGCAATTTCATAAAATCAGCAGAAATTTAATAATAATTTCAGAAAAGCAGAAATCTAAGCCTTCGGTCCCGGATGTCATACGAACATCAATGGTAATTGCTACCTGTATTGGGGCCCTAAAAAGTTCAACAATTGGTCTGACTGCAATAATTTAACATCGCCAATGAGTTGTGGAGGTAATATGGCAGTCGCTTCACGGAAAATATTGAAGTTCAGCTAAACCAGCAGTTCGTCTGGAAAAATTTAAAAGAGGTTATCTCGGACTCAAACCGACTAAAACGCACGGCGCCTGTGGTTCATTGTTGGTTGCCGAAGGTGAGGTTGACAGGCATATTCCTCGCACCCAGGCTGACCCAGGGCCATTTCTCTAGATCTGGCCCTCCTCGGGTCCACAGGGTCCTTAACTCGTACCCGGAAACGGAGAGACGCGTAACGCAAGTCGCCGCCGCCGCGCCGCCTGCTTCTGCTGGGGTGACAAGCAGCTCCACCCGTCACTACCAGGTCTGCGCTCATGGGGGGCGGAGGTCATTCATCGACTTCCGACGCTCGAGTTGCCTTCGTATGCGAGCAGTTTGACTGGTGATCCTTCGTCGCTACCGCTGCCGCACCCGCCCCGCCACCCCATTCACGAGCATTACCATTACCTTATTATTATTTTCAAGTCAGTCAACACCTCACCTTTCCCAGCCATATTCGGCAAGATTTTTCTCACAGTAGACATAAGTGCCTCCTTACACACCAGCTTGATGTCACTGCCAGAATACCCCTCTGTCTTCAACGCAAGCTCCTTGAAGTCCACCTTGGGATATAGTTCTATGCTCTTCGTATTAAGATACGTTTCAAAGAGCTCTGCTCTTGTCTCAAAGTCCGGGAGTGGGATGAAAATACGCTTTTCCAGTCTTCGAAGCATTGCTGGGTCTATTTCCCTATGGAGGATCAAAATTGATATAATTTTAGTATAGAACTATTCAAATGCAAGAGAATACTCTTGGGACTTGAGGGCTAATATTCAGGAGGATCGTGGGCTTGTCTGCCACATAAGTGGTTAAAAAAATCACCAGTGAATTAATGTATTGTAAAACAGTCCATACAATGTAAGAGTAAAACGAGTGCGAACCCATCTCGTCTTCCTACGATTCAGGGTCCTTTAAACGGGGCGTGAAAAGCATCTGATAAGTCTGCCAAGTTGAAATCTGGCATTATAATATTTTTAAAATTTATCCCATCCCCGAAACTTCACCTTTGGCTTACCTACCATCAAGAAAGGAAAAGTAATTTAACGTGCCTAACATGAAAAAGACTACAGCCCTTTAAGCGGTAAAAAGCATCTGATGAGGCAAGGTTAGCTGAGAGCCACCATAGTAAATGTGTCTGAAATGGTGACTCAATTTCCCAAGAATGCCTTCAGCTTAGCATCAGGCGAGATCAAGTCAATATCCGGGTCCTATATAAAAAGACTCGCTTATTAAAAATGAATCGCTTACCATGGCATATTAGAATTGGCCAGCAAGAATATGATTCCATCCCTAGACTCGATGCCGTCGAGCTCGGTGAGCAGCTGCGCCTTCAGTCGCCTGGAGGCCTCGTGTTCACCAGGAGCGGATCGATCAGATGCTATAGTCTCCACCTCGTCCATAAATATTATCGATGGAGAATAATAAGACGCCATTTCGAAGAGTACCTAGAAGGAAAAATATTTTTAAATAGCCCAGAGT
Organism: Eilema griseolum; assembly: GCA_963662185.1. Taxonomy (NCBI): domain Eukaryota; kingdom Metazoa; phylum Arthropoda; class Insecta; order Lepidoptera; family Erebidae; genus Eilema; species Eilema griseolum. The sequence continues at coordinate 23,019,019 of OY759245.1, forward strand.
TCTGCCTGCGTGATAAATCTCGTTCCCGCGATCCAAAGGAATAATTTTGTGGTCTCGCAACTAAAGTCTTTTGGAAAGACGTTTAGGTTTAAATTGTCCATATCCCAATATTCAGAGGGTGTAAAAGAGCAAAATGACCATATCCTTATCACAATGTACTAGCAAATAAAGATCTATTCTATTCTAGTCTATCCCAGAGTGTCCATATCCCAAATTGTCCAAATCCCAAAATGTCCATGTTCCAAAGCGTCCATATCAATTAAAACATATGAGACAACTGTATTATATGGCCATATACAGTCTCTTTTAGAATACCTATTTTAATTTATTCAATCATTCCATTAAGGAAAAATACAGCTTATGTATATACTGCATTCATGCAATAAAGATACGTAATGTGACGGAAATGAATACAAATTTCTAGAAAGGAGAACCGTGCACAAAATCATTTTGACAATCTACCTTGATGATTTTCTCAGACTCTCCTCTCCACTTATTGACGATGGTACTGCAAGACATGTTGAAGAATGTGCAGAAACTTTCACTAGCCACAGCTTTTGCCAGCATTGTCTTGCCAGTCCCCGGAGGCCCATGCAGTAACACGCCTCGCCAGGGCTCCAGAAGTCCTGTGAATACTTCCGGATACCTGATCAAGATACGGAATAAATGAGGTATGCGATGAAAAAATAGGTGTTCCGTCAATTTTATTTTATTGGTGTATCTACTATGATTTTTTGATCACGGGTCCTTCATCTCTCATAGGGCCTGCTCCACGGCGACCTTATATAGAATTACTTTCAAGGAGGCAGTGGCAACCCACACGTTCAAACTGGCTATGAGCATGGTGGCGAACGAGAGGACCCCATTCCGAGAGCAGCTACTAGGGTTCTCCTTGGCACCTCCCACACCGGGTACTACGCCATAAGTGTGCAGCCCTGATTCCTCAATCGCATCGCAGTAATAGCACCGAAACGGTGGCTCCTTCTGGCTTTGCGGTGGGTGTCAACATTACAGGAATTCAACATTTTGAGATTCAAATAACTGAGATTTCAACATTTTGAAAATTCAACCTATACTCTGTCCATTCGTTTATTTTCTTTTTGACAGCTTACGCATATGGATTACTGTTTTTATTTTCGGAATAATGTACTAGTGTAATGTCGTACTTTATTGACGGGTAACGCCCACTTAGTGAAGTGCCCTGTGCATAACAAACAAGCTTTGCGCCGGAGACCGCGCGCTTAGACGCAGCGCCGTCGCGTGTATTACCGTCGACTACGAAACAACACTCCATACTGTACGTGAGGCTGACGTCATTGCTACGGTGGCACCCGCTTGCTACGGAGCTACGAAGTGACTACGGTAACAGATCGGCTACGCTCCCGCACTTGTTTACTAAGAAGACCTCTGCGACATAAAGACATCTGGTACTATCTTAACTTACATTCTCGTGCTACCAAATTCACTAAATATGGCTAGTGTACAACGCACCCCCCCCAAGATACAACGTACGCCTACCAAGTCACAGAAATTAAGTCTAAATCAGAACCAGACTCAATCCGAACCTGACATCAACACGGCACTAATAATGAGCGACCACGTAAGCACTAAGAGAGGAAAACGCTTTCGTTCAAACGAATCGCCGCAAAGCGAGACCGCTTCCCAAGACTATAATCAGGAATCTGATATCTCAAAGACCCTTGCTGAACAAAATGCCCTCATGAACAAGTTGTTGTCCGATATTGGAGTAATTAAGTCCCAAAATGGTCAGATACAGGCGTCTAATGAAAAAATACGCAAGTCAAACGAAGAAATTGTCCAATCCATGTCTTTTATGAACAAGCAGTTTGAAGAGATGAGAATAGAAGTGGAAGATCTAAAGAAAGAACGGCAGCTCCAAATGCTATATATCGAGAAATTGGAGGGGAAGATAATGGATCTACAACAAGAATCACGCTCATCAACCATCGAAATTCGCAATATTCCATCGACAAATTCAGAAACCATTAGCAGCTTGACAGAGACCGTGTGCCTAATCGGTGACCTGATTGGGGCCCCGGTCTCTCGTTCCGGCATACGCGATATATACCGCCTACCGGGCAAAGCTATGAATCCTTCTATCCCTCGACCTCTCATTGCAGAATTCTCAACAGTACAGACTAAACAAGCCTATATCTCAGCTACAAGAGCCTACAATAAACAAAAAGACAAGGAAAGCAAACTTAATACTACCCTGATTGGTATCCCAGGTAAAACACAACCTGTTTTTGTCACAGAAAAGCTATCGACAAGGTCGAAAAAACTGTTTTTCCAAACCCGCGAGTTTGCCAGGAATCACGCTTTCAAGTACTGCTGGATATCCAATAACAATATCTTTCTTCGAAAGGATGAAGGGGAGAAACACATACTGATACAGTCTGAAAAAAGCCTTACTGACATCCTTGAAAACTTGAATAAGTGACTATTCCTGCAGACCTCTTTTTTAATCTTAAGTTTACAGCGACTAATGATTGTTGCCTTACCTTCTAAAAAAATAATACACTATACACACACAATTCACTCACTTTACACAATGAAACTCGAAACATACTACACTATAATCACACGACACAAATATACACACACATTCCCCCTGTCATTTTTACAGAAACGACGTATCTTTCTAACACTATTATCCAATAAAATAAAGCCACATACCCTGGCCCCGGAATTGTCCATAACTCTTACTACTAATGGCTAATACAATTAATGACATCAACAACGATCTCGACAATGTTACTTTGGGAGACTCCTACAGCTGCAATCCTGATGACTGTCCTAAGTATATGATTAAAGCTAAGAGTAGTCTAAATTTATTTCATATGAACATTAAAAGCGTAAACAAAAACTTTAATTCTCTCCAGGTACTCTTAAAATCAACTAAAATAGAATTTGACCTTGTTATCCTAACCGAATGCTGGCTGAATAAGGTCACGAACTTGCCTATATTAGATGGCTTTAAACCTCATTCTACGACCTCAAATTCTAATCAAAATGACGGAGTCATCATATACTCCAAGTCAGGCTTGCAATGTTATGTTTGGGAACCGAATTTCAGCTGTGGAAGCTGCCTAATTTGTGAAGTTGGAAAAACACTAACCGTGGTAGCAATCTACCGTCCTCCGTCATTTAATTCCAAAGAGAATTTCGAAAATTTTCTATTAAGCCTAAACACTGTCTACGAAAAAATTTCCTCCAAACCCAATATAGTACTGATGGGAGACTTAAATATTAATCTAATACCGGGACATATAAAGGATCGAGGCTTTGAATATCTTACTCTAAACGCTTCCCATGGTCTCACACCTACACACTTAATGCCTACTCGAATGGAAAACTGCCTTGACCATGTACTCCTAAAGTCAAAGTTAACATCCACGACACTCGTCTTAGACACATATCTTACAGACCATAAACCTGTTCTCGTATCCATCGCCAAGGCCAACGTGACTCACACTACCCTTAGAAACACTACACGACTAAATCACGAAGCCATTTTCTTGGATCTACAAAATATTAACTTTGACCCGATATACCGTACAGGGGACCCCAATGCCGCCATGCATGAATTTATAAATATAATAAAATCAGTCATTTTAAAAAACTCACGGGTAGTTAAATCTCCTAGGATAAAAAGAACCATAAAGCCATGGATTACACCCGGCCTTCTTAAATGCATCAGAAATCGGGATAAAATGCAACTCAACAAAAGCTCCAGACAATGTAATTCTTAAGACTACATACAAAAGGTATCGCAATTTTTGCAATGATCTTCTTCGAAACCTAAAAAAAGCACATGAAACTCGCGAATTGGAAAAAAACAAAAACAACCCTAGAGCCCTGTGGAAATCTATAAAAGAAATAACCCACACACGGAAAACACGTGACAGTCCCGCTGAACTCTTGCAAATTAAAGACTCCCCTCAGTCCTCCCTAAATGAGATAGGTCAGTTCTTTAGCAATGTTGGTAAAAACTTAGCTACTGAAATTGGTGGCGCTTGGCCACGTGCGGTAGTGGACTGTATTGCGGGGATGTAGCTAACTGTTCCATTGACGCTTTACACACAAAAGACAGGTGGTCGGGTTGCCGCGGGCGTGATCCAAGCAATGAATGCAACCCGAGAAATTAGGAGAGGATGCACTAACCTTCACGACACACGTGTTTTCATCGCAGCCGGTACACGGATCTTCTCTTCCTTGCTCAGGAGCTGCCGTCAGCGTCACTAGATCACTTGAGGAACACACGAGAGGCACAATCCGATCGGTAAAGGTCTATGAAGCGGTAAAAATGTAACAAATATTAATCATTGTTGAGAGACGCGAGCGCGGTCCGTCCTTACGCTGGCTAGTTCAAAGCGAGACTGAGTGTCTATATCACAAATGGCGGACGGAAGCTACATCTATGGTTAGTGCGGGAGGGGAGACGGGTATAAAAGGAGTGTGTTTCCGTGTCAAAAATACAGTTTCCACATCGGCGCAACCATTCCCCCCGGCTTGAAGGGTTACCTTCGAAACGACAAATGCGAAACAAATCTAAAGTCTAATCTAAATCTAGGTTTGGGAAATAACAACTAAAATATAAACCTAGATTGGAGCTCGTGCCTACCGCTGGCTAGGCAGAGGGCAGAGGCGAACAAACAACACAACGCAACAGTCTCGACCAAGACGAGACGCGATTAGCCAACAACAAAATAAGGGTCTCTTCACGTGGGACCGATACAACAAGCGAGTGCTTCTTCTCCTCGGGTGGTTCGGAAACCGTAGTGGGATTGAATTGACTAACTGGCCACCCATCTAACGCGGCATGAATCCAGGACGGTCCACCAAACCACAACGGGTGATCCAAAATTTGCGAAGGAAGCAATCCACGAGAGAGACAATCGGCTGGGTTGTCGGTGCCAGCAACGTGAAAGAGATTATGTGGCGCCAATTCAGATTGAATTTTTGCCACTCTATTAGCGACGAATGTGTCCCAACGATGGGGCGAAGAGTGGGCCCAACACAAAGCGACTGTTGAGTCCTAAAAGCTAAAATTCTACTAATATTAATGCGAAAATTTACAATTATGTCAAATAAATTACCTTAAAGATTCCGACCACAATACAAAATGTCATTAAGCGACACGGAAGTGCTAGTCTTAGCACTGCCATCCAAAACTACGCGGAGTTTTAGTAGTAAGCTTATCTTCTCTAATAACTCCGCGGTGCGGGATAATGTACGAAGGCTGGGTCCCGCCAGTGTCCGCAGGCGCAGGTGAGATGTAACCTTTATCTAAATATTCGTTAACAACCTCATCATAGGCCCGCTTCGACTTTGGGGACGCCTGCATCTTTCGTTCCAAACAAAGAAAGCGTTTTTCAGCGGATACACGGGAGCCACCGAGTGAAAACTTGCGGATGGTAGACTCCAGTGGCGGCTCGACGGTGCAACAGAACGAAGCAGTCGAGTGACTAAAACTATCTATAGAAGCGGGTGCGGAACCAATTATAACAAAACCAAGAACTGTTTCCAGTGCGTGCGGAGCGGGGTACGTCGGTCCCCCTTGAACCTTACGTGATAACTGGAGGTGCGGGAGAATCGAAGCGCCGATCAATATATCGACGACTCCAGGAACAGCGTAAGTCTCATCTGCTAAAGGCAAGTCTTTAAATTTCGTTAATAAAGACGTGTCAACCGGGACGGTAGGCAACTGTTCAGCTATTCTATCTATAACGAGCGAATCCATGTCATACCAAATATTATTATTAAAACGAGATCTAAACCTTGTTTTAACGGTGCCACGAACAGCTGACTGTAAGCTTCCAAAACCCTTCACCACTGAGCGGGTTGAACGCTTATCAACATTGAAACCAAGACGCCGACAACAATCTTGAGTAATAAAATTACTTTGCGAAGCGCCATCTAACAGCGCTCGAACAATGCGCGGCTTACCTAATGCATCAACAATAACAACGCGAGCGGTCGCAAGACACACAGTAGTGAGTGCAGCACTAGCGGAGAACGAACACAAGGTGACGTCATCCGCGGCGGTCACCGGGCGGGCCGGAGCGCGCGCGAGCGCGGGCTGCGGCTGCGGCGCAGGCCGCCGTGTGTCACCGCTCGACGAGCCAACCGTGCTCACATTGGATGCGGCATTACTATTCTCAAAATGAAGCAAAGTGTGGTGTCTCGCTTGACATTTGCGACAACTATTTCTACTATTACATAAAACAACGCGGTGTTTAGTACCGAGACAATTAAAACAAAAATTATTAGCGCGAACAAATTTATAACGATCACTAGGCGACAACTTTAGAAAACCAGGACACCTGTACAGTTGCGAATGATGAGTGCTACACAAAGAGCAAACAGGTGATTGTACATGTGCTGGTGCGGTACTAACATAAGTATGAGTTGACCTCAGTGGCTTCGATGACGCATCTACTTTGCGTGCAGAATCAACAACTATCTTCGCGCCTTCATGTTTCGATGAAGAGCGTTGCAATACTTTTATATGCTCGCGAACAAAACTTTCTAAGTCTTCGAACTTAGGAATTTTATTGCCGCGATGATCCGACTCAAACAAACGAATGGTTTCGGAATCTAATTTCCTTAAACCCATATACAAAAATACGAAGTCGCAGAGGTCATCGATCTTTAGGTTCTTTACGGCGCGAACAGCTGACGCGAAAGTATCTAGAAATTTCTCTAAGTTTTGATCGTTACATGCCGTAATAGATTTCAAATCAAACATCTGATCTAAATAGGCGTTAGCTACCGATCTTTTATCCTCATACCTAGCTTTCAAAGTATTTAAAATTAAATTATAATTCTCGGCACTAAACGTAATTCCAGCGCAAACGGTTATAGCTTTACCAGTCAATTTTTCAACGAGATAATGCAATTTTTCGTGATCTGTCAACGAATCGTTCTTATCTATTGTATTCTCAAAACTATCTATAAATAGACACCAATTGCGAATGTTACCATCAAATTCGGGTATTTGAATTGGTGGCAACTTAGGTCGGTCGCGAGTGGGGTTGGGTAGGTCAGCCGGTTTCTCCAAACTCCTAGCGACGCGTTTGATACGACAATACAAATCGTCAAACGACGACAAGGCTTGATAACTCACTGAGTAATCGGGATTCAAATTCAACTCTAAAACGTTGATGTCATGTACTAAGGTTTCGAAATCCGCGCGTAGACTATCTAAGTTTTCTATAGAACACAAGAACGAATCTCTGATGACCAAATCAGAGGTTTTAAGTGCATTATCATAAATCGATTGTACGCGAGAGTAAATCATTTCTTTTTTAGCGTATAAAAGTTTCAATTGAACCTTACCGGTCTTATCAACCTTTGGGGACATGTTTACAATTAAATCTCAAACTAAAGTGCGGTAAACAACAAATATGAAATGACTTAATCTTAGCGGTACAGAGCAGCGAGGCGGCGCGAGCGATAACCGTAGGTAGGTAGGTACTTATAACTGCCAGTGCAAGCTTGAACTAACGCGCATAGCAACAAGATCGTACCTACGCGATGGTCGCTGTCTAGGTTCAACTATTATTTCAGGGACTAAGTATTGCGTAATATCTATTCAAATCAAAATACTTTCGTATGAATTGGAATGAGGTACAACCACGTGTCTACCCACGCAGGTACCAGGCAAATACGACGCGAGCCAGCGGCGAGCGAGTAACGTAATTGAAAAATAAAACAAAGCCAAATGCGTTAGGTATTACACTGTGCCTATGCACTAGGGTGTCTAGTATACCTAAGATCTAAGCCTAAATGCCTAGATGCGGGGTTTTCTACTAAAATAACTATATTTAGGCGCGGTGCGAAAATTGCGACCACGACTAAGTGTTGATACGCTACCTAACCTATTTATGTATTAGGTAGGTACAATGCGAGCCAGCGGCGAACGGACAACAAATCTAATCCTAAGTGTCTGGATGCGGGGTTTTCTACTAAAATAACCAGGCACTTAGGTGCGGCGCGCTTATTCCCATTAGAATAATAACAAAACTACGAACTACGGCTAAAATCCGGTTCGATCAGGACCAAAAATGGTGGCGCTTGGCCACGTGCGGTAGTGGACTGTATTGCGGGGATGTAGCTAACTGTTCCATTGACGCTTTACACACAAAAGACAGGTGGTCGGGTTGCCGCGGGCGTGATCCAAGCAATGAATGCAACCCGAGAAATTAGGAGAGGATGCACTAACCTTCACGACACACGTGTTTTCATCGCAGCCGGTACACGGATCTTCTCTTCCTTGCTCAGGAGCTGCCGTCAGCGTCACTAGATCACTTGAGGAACACACGAGAGGCACAATCCGATCGGTAAAGGTCTATGAAGCGGTAAAAATGTAACAAATATTAATCATTGTTGAGAGACGCGAGCGCGGTCCGTCCTTACGCTGGCTAGTTCAAAGCGAGACTGAGTGTCTATATCACAAATGGCGGACGGAAGCTACATCTATGGTTAGTGCGGGAGGGGAGACGGGTATAAAAGGAGTGTGTTTCCGTGTCAAAAATACAGTTTCCACATCGGCGCAACCAGAAATAATACTGCGAGCCCCGGCTCCAACAACGGTTACTGAAAAACAAAATCCTCCAGTTGCTTCCCTAGCCTTGTTAAATGTAGATGAAGCCCAAGTGGAATCTTTTATTCTGCAACTGCGGAGTGACAGCGCAACAGGATGGGATGGTATCTCTTCCCAAGTGCTGAAACACTGTAGGTCCGTCTTGACCACTCCACTTACCTTTCTAATCAATCGCTGTATAAAAGATCAAATTTTTCCGGAGGCTCTTAAAAAAGCAATTGTCCATCCAATTTACAAGGCTGGGGACCGGAACTGTGTCAAGAACTACAGGCCGATATCTGTATTACCCGCTCTCTCCAAGATTTTTGAGAGGTACCTGAACAATTGCTTGACTAACTTCTTGGACAAACATCTCATCATCGCTAAAAATCAATATGGTTTCCGTGCTGGCGTGTCGACTGAAGATGCAGTAATTGACCTTACGCGCGAAATCTCAACAAATTTAGATAAAAGGTCTAAATGTTTAGGTATATTTCTTGACCTTTCCAGAGCATTTGACACGGTTTCGGTCCCCAGGCTAATTTCAAAGATGGAACTAGTTGGAGTGCGTGGGGAGCCTCTGGAATTATTTAAATCTTACCTTTCCAATCGGATACAATGTGTCAAAATTGACACACATCTTAGTAAAGAGACAAACGTGACCTACGGTGTACCCCAAGGCAGCATTATAGGCCCTACACTATTCCAGATATATGTTAATGAGCTATGTAAGATGGACCTACCAAACTGTAAAATCTACGCTTACGCAGACGACACAGCTATCTTGGTGTATGGCGCCACTTGGGATATTGTCAAAAGCAAGGCAGAAGTCGCTCTATCAGAAGTAATGAAATGGCTCAATGTTAATTTACTCACGCTCAACTTAAACAAAACTACTTTTGTCCCCTTCGCCATCCGACACAATCTCGCACCTTCCCAAAATTTCTCCATAACAGCACACTCTTGTCCCAATCCTGAGGTCTCCTGTAACTGCCCTGCACTGACTAGATCCAATTGTGTTAAATATTTAGGTGTTCAGATAGACGCTTGCTTAAAATGGGACAATCACATAAAAGCACTCACCACAAGGACAGTGCGTCTCATACACATCTTTAGGTCTCTTAGAGAATCAGCAAATGCTGACACCTTGAGGATGGTATATCATGCACTGTGCCAATCTTTACTGGGTTATTGCATCCCAGTATGGGGTGGCGCAACAAAGACCTGCTTCCTCGGATTGGAGAGAGCACAGAGAGCTATATTGAAAGTAATGACAAAAAAGCCTCGCAGGCACCCAACAACGCGACTGTACTCAGAGTGCAAGGTACTAACGGTTCGTCAACTCTTTGTGCTCCGTACTGTACTGAGAAAGCACTTAAGTGTTCCATTATCTGACCCAAAAAAAAGAACCTTGCGTCTTATACGTACACAACACAACACCACATTTGCAGCACACCAATATTACACATTAAGTACTCGCATTTATCAAAAAATCCACAAAATGATACCCATCCAGAACCTAAACACCTTCAAACTTAAAACTAAAGTCACAGAGTGGTTACTGCAACAAGACTATGCTCAGACAGAGTCCCTTCTAAACTAAGCACGTCCCTCAAGTCTCACACATACAGATACAGATATACACACACATACCACACATAGACACCACATAGACACCACACACACACATACACATCACACACACATACCTTATTTTTTTTTTGTTTTTAGATTATTTTCTTCATGTTTTTTTCCTTTTTTTCACCATAGTTAAAATTATATAAAAATCGATTTTTGAATTATAAACCGACGCAGTCTACTAAATTTGTATAATATTATGTTACATATTTACCTTCACGACCGAACACTGTCTCTCAAGATACAGGATATCCTAGTTTGAGAGGCAGGGTTAATATTATTGTACACCTTAAACCACAAACAATGTTACAAGTAGGTAGCAAATCAATGTTGTTATAGATAATGTACTTCTTTTTGGTTAATAAATTATTATTATTATTATTATATTATTATTAAACAGACACAGACTATAAAACAGCGTCTTGAAATAAGATAAATCGATTAATTGTCTTCAAATCGATTATTTGTAAATTGATTTATTTTCTTTTCGACAGCTGTCTTAGATTGTAAGTATGCACGTGTAAGTGAAATTTAATTTTAAAACGCATAGTTAATAACGTCTACGTCAAGTTTAAATCAAGAGTTATGAACAAATATACTTGGAAAATCACATATATTTATTTAACAAACTAGCTAGGTTATTCGGTATACAAATTAAAGAAGTAAATTTATTAATATTATTTATTACACTGATTCATCAGACTCTTCTTCATAAGTTACACTAGACTCGTAAGTTGAGTCCTCTGTTACACGAATAATCAATTCTTGTTCTATTATATTGTCAATTGCAACATCTCGGTCCCAATCAGATATTATTATTTTTCTTGTTCTCTCCACGACACTGGTCCAGTTTTCAGGAGTCACATCACCACACGCACTATTTAATAATTGCATCATTTTATTCGCTGTAAACGGCGGCGTTGTGTTGTTTCTTGCTGCCTTCCCTCTGATTTGTGCCCATATTAATTCGATGGCATTGTACTGACAGTGATACGGTAGGATTCTAATAACAGTATGTCCATATTCAGCTGCCATTTCATCGACAACGTATCTTTTAGGTTGACGTTTCGAATTTAAAATTCTTATTAGTTCTGCTTTCAATAATGAATTAGTCACATCCTCGCCATTATCACGAAGCCAGTTAATAATCTCGTCTTTGGTATTAGATTGCGTTGGCTTTTTATTTATTTGCCATGAATGATAGGGCGCGTTATCCATAAATATAATTGAAGGTTCTTCTAGTAATGTCAACATTTCCCTGAACCAATTTTCATATACTTCTGAATTCATCTCTTCATGATAGTCGCCAGATTTTTTGGATTTGAAAGTGAGTAGAGCATCTGATACAAATCCTTTTGCACTGCCTGCGTGGCAAATTATCAGGCGTTCGCCCTTGCCTATAGGTACAGCCGAAGTAGATGCTGCAGTGTCGTCAGTCCACGATTTCGATATAGTATGATTAGCATTGAGCCAAGTCTCGTCGGTGAAAACCACATTCGACCAGTCTTCGATTTGTTTAGCTTTTCTTAGGAAGTCACATACATCGTGCCAGCGCTATGTCGTGTGGCGTTCCAATAAGATTTTTCTCTTATCAGACTTTTTGAAATAAAATCCAATTTGTCTCAGCACTTTAGCTAGCGACGATTTTAGCCACGGAACAAACCACTATTCCTCAGTGAAATTACCATTCTTCTTAGAGTCGGAATTTCTTTACGTTGGTAGTACTCGTATATATGACGACGAATAGCATCGGCGTCGAAATCGTCAATATTTGTAACTTTACAGGGCTGGCGTTTTTTCTTGGGTGTAGAGAGCGTATTATGCTGCATACCACTGCTGCCGTAGGCTTCTTTGGCAATTTTTGTAACTGTTGGAACACTAATTCCTAAGGCGGCAGCTACACGGTTTCGAACCTGCGATATTGGTAGTAGCGGTGCACCATTACGACATTCCTTCTCAAAGTATTCTTGAAGGCGTCTCACCAACTCCCTCGATTGTCCTTTTAACACAGTTCCTTTCGGCATATTGAGAACTTAAGTATGCTCAACTGAAGAATTTACGTATCGATAAGGAGGAATATAAATACTCAATTCAACTTATGATATTGTAAAAGAATACACAATGAACCGAAAAACAGTGACTGTGACACAAGTGTAGCATGGCAAGTAACAACAATATGGCGTCGCCGGGTCAGTGACGCAATGTGTTATGATATTGCTAGTGATAACCTGTTTATAATGCGCTTATAGCTTATATTTTTTATATGTTTATATAGTATAATTTTATTGATTTATCATTTATTTATTTCTTATATAATTTTTAAAAACCTGATAAATGCTAGTTAATATTTATATTAAATTATGTCGATGTATTAAATCGATTGAAAGTTGTTCTTAAATAAAATCGATAATTATTTTGAATGGAATCGGTAACGTGCGAGGGCGTCACTAATTTCGAACTATCTCAAACTGTCAAAAAGATAATAAACGAATGGACAGAGTATAACGGCCCGAAAGGGAAGGGCCTCGATGGACCCTTTCCCAGTAATTACCTGAGTCAGCCCGTACTCTCAGGAGCACCGTGTCGCCTCTCAAGCCGGCCTATGATGGGTGGGATATTAAAATTCTTACCGAACAGGATACACGACCGACTCCATTAGTAAACTCTTGGCTGAAGACAGTCCTTTGACATCGTCCCAAGACACGGCCGCCGGCCTGAGGATGTCCTGGTACAGCAGTTCTACTAGCTGCTTCTTGTCAGGACTCATGTTTGCTAAAAAGCCGGTTAAAGGTTTCCGCTCTATCGCCGGCAGGCTTTTGAGATTTGACTCCTCTTCCTGGATTCAATATGAAGAAATTAGGCAGGTAAATGAAATATATATGTAAGCGACTCGTATCTATAAATAATAGGTATAATAGGAGTTGGCGGCGCCACTGTGCCACTGTTTACATCGAGTCCACAAAAAATTGTGCTTTAAAAATAGTAGAAGTGTTCAAATTAAACCAAACTGTGCTAAAAAATATAATATGAGAAGTAATTGTGACACATGATATGAAGAACAGAGATATTAGTGCGTAATATTCAAATTATGATAAACAATAAAAAATAACGACATTCGCTCATACAAAATTGTTCTTGTAAAAACAAGTGAAATAGTGATATAAACGAAATAAACTAATAAACTACAATGAATTGGTGATAATAAGTGACATTAAACGGAATAGACTGTGAATGTAATGTATATAAACAATGAAGTAGTAATGAAAAATGCCAATCATTGCTATTAAGTTCTGTAGAATACCGCCATCTATGCAAACCCAAGTGGACTAACGTGAATACTAAAAGCTATGAAGACAATTCCTTTAACAAAGTATAGACGTCGTCGCTTCTATCAATAATTATTTATGGTTTGTCTGTCCACTTTTCAAACTGCGTGCACTTTATAGTAGTTCACAAATTTGCAATATATCTTAGATGTTATTGTGGTCAAGCTGGTAAACAGAGGACTTGTACTCGAGGGGCACGAGATCGAATCCGATCGTTGCCTCTGAACACTTTTTGTGTTGTGTGAATGTTCGGGACTTGTAGCACTGTATGACTGCATTGTTTGCGAATAAAATACTATCGAACTTGAGGATTATTTAAGTAAGTACAACAGATTGAAAAAACCTAAGCCAATAAAAAAAAAAAATATGGATCAAGTAAATAATGTCACTGTGAGAAGGCGACGAACAAAGTCATCCGAGAGTAGACGTGACTCTTTGGATAGCACTGTGTCGGGTGAATTGCTATCAAAAAGCTTGGATTTGTCGACTTATGTATCAACGAATGTAGAAGAGTTGAAACACGAAATTGATACAGTAAAATCAAATCTCGTAACAACACAAAATGAGCTGGAAAATGTAATAATTGAAAATAATGATTTAAAGAAACTTATCTCACAATTAAATCAAGAAATTAATATTTTGAAACAGTTATGCAACAGTCCAGTAACCTCAGCGAAAAAAAGCACACGAAAGAATCGCCTAAGAAAACGTCGTTTGGCTGACAGCTTCAGAGATAGTCCACTGATATGTTCAGATAATACACATATATCACACTGTAATAACCCATCACCTGAGACAAACAATAACTTGCAATTTGAAAACAACAATCATCCTAAAAAGGATAGCCAGCAAGAAAAAACAGGTGATCAAAAAAAAGGCAAACGAAGGGTGTTCATCTTTGGAGGACAGCAATGTATAGGTCTAGCAAGGCAATTGATAAAATCAAGATATAAAAATCCCTACGAACAGTACAATGTTATATCTTTTATAAAGCCATACGCATCGACCGCGGATGTGTTACTAAGTGCTAAGTTGTACGATATAACAACAGACGATCGTATTATTTTGTCGGTTGGCGAGCATGATTCGAACCCGCATGCCACTATGTGTAGTTTGAATGTATTTGTAGGTCAGATAAAGTGTCCTGTTCTCATTCTTAGAGTATTTAGAAACATTTATTTGAATGAATTCAAGTTGAATAATATGTTGAAATTCACATGTACTCAATTCAAAAATGCTCGGTTTATTCAATGTAGATATTATGATGACCGCTATAGGAGAAATCTATGTAACGAAATTAATTATGTACTAGATCAAATTTATTATAATAATACCTTTTTATTGTTCAAGAAATCAGGGCAATGTAAGCATTTAGGGGCAAACGCAACTTCTACATGCCAGAAAGTTGTTGAATCTTGCAACACTGGTACTGAATATACACAGCACACTGTAGCTACGCGCGACACAGCAACACAAACAACACCTACCTCAATACAAAAAAATGATCAAAACGACACCTTTTTTCGTGACTAATGCTATTGAAAACAATTATTTTAGAATACTACATCAAAATGTCGCCGGACTTTTTAACAAAATACACTATCTGGAAATAAACCTTTTTGAACTTAAAAAGGACAAAAGGGACCCGGAAATTATTTGTTTGTCTGAAACATTTGTTGGGCTGGGTTGTGATGATCTCATTAATGTTGATGGTTATGTATTGGCCGCCTCTTACTGCAGACAAAATCACAAAAAAAGGGGAGGAGTATGTGTGCTGGCTAAACGTGGCCTTAAATACACGGAAATTCAACTAACAAAGAGCCTAGCAATAGACAGCAGTTTTGAATGTTGCGGCATTGATGTCACTGAACGGAATATGATGATTATCTGTATGTATAGAACTCCTGACTCCGATATAAATATTTACTTTACACAACTCAATAGCTTACTACAGAAACTCCTGTACAAATGTGACAAAAAAATTATTTTGGCAGGGGATTTAAATATTAACACACTCAAATTCGAAAAAACCACATTAGAGTTTTTGGATCTGGTAAAGAACTATGACTTGACATTACACATCAAAGACCCAACCAGAAAAAACAACTGTATTGACCATATCATCAGTAACTTCAAAACAGCAACTGGTGAACTTTTGCATTGGGGGTTGTCGGATCACAATACTGCGCAGGTGCTTAACATACCTTTAAAGAGCAAAAATACACCTGGACTGGCATATTACATCACCGTTAGGGACTACAGTAAACCCAATATCTTCAAGTTCCGTGAATGCTTAACAAATCTGTCTTTTCAGGAAATTTACATTGAATCCGATATGAATTCTGCATATAAATACTTTCACGACTTAATCAGATTGTTCTATAACCTATGTTTTCCTAGCATACGAATTAAGAGATGTAATAAGGGCCAATACACACGGTGGATAACTAAAGGGCTACGGAAAAGTTGTAAACAGAAAAGAAAACTACGTTTTGCATATTACAGTAACACCTCTGTGGAGAACAAAATAATATACAAAAAATACACAAAACTATTAAGACGTTGTATAAATAAATCTATTCAAATGCACAATGACAAACTAATTAGTAACAGTAAGAATATTTGCAAATCTTCATGGAATTTAATAAAAGCAGAATCTGGAAAAAACAGTAAAACTGAACCTATAAAAAACATAATAAATAACGGTGAAATAATATGTAAGTCAAAAGAAATAGCCGACCTTTTTAACGATTATTACATAAACTGTAATATAAACAAGAACAGTTGTGGGACTAAGGTGGAAACAAATTGCAATAGCCTATTCCTAAAGCCGTACGACTGTTATGACATTAATAAAATAGTAATGACCCTAAAGAACACAAAATCGACGGGCTATGATAACATTACGACTGAAATTTTAAAGGCTAGTACGAATGAATTTGTTCCTGTACTAACTCATTTGGTAAATCTATCTTTTACCACAGGCTGTTTCCCAGATCTGTTGAAAATATCCATTGTTAAACCACTATATAAAAAAGGAGACAAATCATCAATTTCAAATTACAGACCTATTACTCTTGTGTCTGTTCTCTCTAAAATATTTGAAACAGCCATGTATAAACGTATCATGGAATTTCTAGCCAAACATAATATTCTTAGGAAGGAACAGTTTGGATTCCAAAAAGGGAAGTCAACTACTGCGGCATGTTTCAACCTCATGGCTCAAGTCATTGATAGTGTAGATGATGGTAACGCTACAACTGTCATATTTTTTGATATGACGAAAGCATTTGATTTTGTTTCACATAAAATATTATTAAATAAGCTGGAAAAATACGGTATTCGCGGAAATGCGCTGTCATGGTTAGAAACATATCTAACAAATAGAAAACAATGTGTTCAAATTAGCTCCCTAAATGACAAAAAAGAATTAGAAGCAACTAATTCGAGTTACAGAGTTAACGGCTCTGGCATACCGCAGGGCAGTGTGCTAGGCCCTCTATTATTTCTATTATACATAAATGACATTCCCGGGGTCACGGAACATCCATGTACACTATTTGCAGATGACATTTCAATAATAATTAAATCCAAATTAACTGACAATTACTTAAATGACACTGACCTTAATAAATATGACATTACTAATTGTGACATTAATAAGCATGACATAAATAAATATAACTATGACATCAATAAATCAATAGAATGCGTTATAAAATGGCTGGATGAAAATAGTCTTAATGTTAACCTAACAAAAACTAAATATATACAATTTAGCACATATGGACGTAAACACTTAAACCTTAATATTATGTACAAAGCTATTAAAATCGAGGAAGTAGACCACACTAAATTTTTAGGTATTATTCTGGATAAACATATTAATTGGAAAGCCCACATAAATAACATATGTAGCAAAATAAACAAGTTTGTATATGTCTTGGCGAAGTTAAGTAGAATAACGTCGCAAATGACGGTTCTTAGCGCGTACCATGGTTATGTGGCCGCAGTTCTAAATTATGGCTTGATTCTTTGGGGGAACTCAACTGACATAAATAAGGCATTCATTGTTCAAAAAAAATGTATCAGAGCGATTTGCGGTGTGGCCCCCTTTATATCTTGCAGACCTCTATTTCAATCACTTAAACTGTTAACCTTGCCCAGTATGTTTATATTTGAATGTGCAAAATTTGTCAGACTGAATAAGCACATCTTTACAACAGCAAAGGAGATGTACCCCAGAAACACACGCGACCCAGACAGAATAGTTTTATCTAAGGTACCAAAAACAGTTGTATATAAAAAGAATTGCCTGTCTATGTGTGGATATATTTATAATTGTGTACCTAGTGAAATCAAAGCTTTACTGTACAATAAATTTATAAAAACGTTAAAAGACTGGTTGCTAAACAAATGTTTTTATTCTGTTACAGAGTTTTTATCCATAACCAGTAAAGAGTATAGATAAAAATGTGATTAGGTGGTTTAAAATGTATAAGCTTCCTTTTGACTTCGTATCATTTTGTACGCCAAAGTGTATAGATAATAAGGAAAATTTGCATGCCCAATTTAGGCAGAACATGATGTACCTAGTCATAAGACACAATTTGTAACATCCTTATCACAATGTTCTAGCAAATAAAGATCTATTCTATTCTATTCTATTCTATAGGTATTAGACTGTATTTACATACATTATATTCAGGTCTGTAAATCACCAAAGAGATAGGCAGAGGTGTTTTCACATCCACATTTTGCCGACTATCATTTACTACCACATAATACGAACCGAGCCTATTGCTGTCAAACGGGCACTTTTTTTTTTGTATATAGAACACGTCAATTAGACTTCGCCTTGCCTGATGGTAAGCTGAAGGCAAAGTCTGAGAAAACAGGGTCACCATTACCTACACATACCGTGTGACAATGGTGACACTCAGCTAGAGGGTCTCATCATATGCTTTTTCACGCCCCGCTTAAAGGACCCGGGACTGTAGGAAGAGGGAAACACGTTAGCTGGTAATGAATTCCAGGCCTTAATGGTGCGACAGAGGAAAGAGTCACCGAACCGCTTGGTTCTTGATTGGATATTCTGCACCGTGTGCGGGTGACATCTAAGACCTGCACGTGTTGTCCTGTGTAGGAAAAGGGAGGGTGGGACTAATTGGAAGAGCTCATCAGAACACTCACCATGGTGCAGACGGTAAAATAAAACTTACGTACTTTGGGGTGATGGAGCTATATGTTTACTATCAGATAGACACCCACGGGAATTGATGGCTGACCTATTCTTCTCCAACCAACAATAAACACATAACATAATATGTTATGTTAACAACAAAAATCAAGGTTTAAATATATTGCAATATCATTCATTGGTTCCGATAGTTCGTACGAATATCGATAGATGGCTCTCACCGACGTCGCCGTAAGACAGATATAGTATAGAAGAATTTGGATGGTATAGGGCGAAGGTTCTGTGGCTTAGTGGTTAGAGCGTTCTTTCTGTAAGTCGCTCGCGGGTTCGCGATGTTCGAATCCCACCTGAACCGATTCAATTTTACCTATATCTTAATTGATTTGAACTAAGTAACTTACAAAAAACTTGATATAAAGTCGTTCCTATCGGTGTTGATGTCTGACGAAAGTCTCTCCTGTAAAAGCTGTCAATCAAAAACAATAATCTGAACCCAGGCTCTAGAGTTCAGATTAGGAAAGCAACAAAAATAATGCAACCTTCTGTAATTTAGTGATTGTAAACGTAGATGGAAGATCGACGTCAGACTTCTCACAAACGCAGTCTAGAACGTGGTCAGCCTTGGCTCTCCCTCTGGTCGGTGGTCTTTTAACTGGTTGCTTGTCCTCCACCTTCCTGCAGAACTGGGGCTGCTTGTTGAACCGGACGAGGTAGTAGCTGCAATAATCCTGTGGAAGAAAAGGTCTGGTTAAGGTTACACAATTGGGTACTCCGTTGTGGCTAAAAAAATAAGTTTAAAAGTAAAACCCGATTACTGAAAAATCACGATCTAATCCCACGACCATGGTTATCCTTGATATTTTCTTGTTTAATACTTTTAGAGCGTGATTTTTCAGTACCTAGCGGGTTTTAGTTTTAAACTTATTTTTTTATTAAATTATTTATGGCAAGCAATAGTTTTTTTTTATCTAGGTCATACCAATTTGACTTCACCTCGCCTGATGGTAAAGGTAAAGTCTCAGGAAAGAGGGTCACCATTACAGACAATAAGCAATGTTACAACGGTGATAGTCGGCGTAGCGGCCTTATCAGATGCTTTTCCACGCCCCGCTTTAAGGACCCGGGACTGTTGGAAGAAGGAAACACATGAGCTGGTAATGAATTCCAGGTCTTGGTGATGCGAGAAAGCAGTATACGTATTTGAAATATGCTAATTAGGTAACTCCTTTCAGTTGATACCATGCACGATATATTTATCTCAAATTTATTTTTTAAATCTGTACTTTAAGACCGTTAGAGGGCGCCACGTTACATTCAGTGACACGTCAAACATCCTCTTCCCATGGGTGTCGTAGAAAGGACCAAAGGGATAGGGCTGTTCTCTATCCAGTAGTAAAGATACAGTTAACAAACTCTGCTTGAGGAATTGCTCAATCAATCAAAGAATTAATTTCATTTATTCAGTTTAGGCACATAAAGAGCACATATGAACGTCAAAATTTTACAATTATGTCAGGAAATAATGTAAAAATAAACCATTGCAGGAGGTAAGACACGACGGTATTTCCGTCCAAATGAGCAGTCCGACTGGGGAAGTACTTCCGCCCTACTGAATACTGCGGCCATAATAACCTCGTGTTGTGTACCCGATGGTGAATAGCCCACTGCACTGCACTGGGTTTTGTGCTGTCAGTGGAAAGACCAAAAGCTTGTCCTGCTTTGTCTTTTACACTGACGGCACAGAAACTCTCAATGCTTACAGGGTCGACAGCGCGAGTGTGACTCTCTTCGTTTTGCACACGTCCATAGGCCACGGTGACAACTTTCAATCAGGTGGGCCGTGTGCTTGTGTACCACCTAACTGGTATAAAAAAACTGATTCTTTTGCTGGTTCGGTAGGTTAGTTCTACTGAGAAGATACCAGCAAAAAACTCAGAGAAGGAGCTTGAGTAGGAACATAGGCTTCGAAGTTTCAACATGTGTTAATAAATAATAAATGTTTTTTTCTTTCTTTCTTTCATCACAATAACTGACATCCAGTCGAGCAGAAATAGAATAAAATACTTTAAAGTTTACATTCATTTATTGAAAATATAAACCTATTGTTTTCTTGACTTGTATTTCACTTGCGTTTGCCACATCCACACCTTCCGCCTAGCAGCCCATGGTTCACCGTACTTGGACAGTGTCTGTACATCATAATGTGTATATTTCGGGGTACACACAACGGGTTCAAATACGTTACCAAGTCTGATCCACACACTGGTCGGTATACATTCACTGCACAATTTTTTGGCACATAAATATAGTACGGATCTCCGTACGACCTTATGTGATGATCTTGACTTGTGAGTGATGACTCAACAACGTTAGCAATTGAAAAAATTGCCACGAGCAAAATTAGTGAATTCATTATTGATTTCAATTATAGAAGTTCGCGTATATCTTGAAATGGCGACCAGTGTGCAATAAAGTTACAATATTGGCTATAATTTATACCTAAGTTGTCAATTACTGGAGTTAATTGATTGGGTATATAATTATGGCTATCGAAAAATATCATGTACGTGAAATGTTAGAAAATTACTTCCTTTTTTATTAATTTATAAGCGTGAAAGTGATCATAATTGATTTAGCACCTGAGTAATTAGTTCCAATCAGTCTGAACTTTTATTTGACACGCTGTATACATGCGTGCTGAACTAGACTCAATATTTTCTTTTTATTCCTTTTACCTGGTGGCTTCTACCTCATGCGTTCGCGTAGATGCAGCCATTCATGATCAGCCTAATATAGTTAAGTACTGCGTTTTTCATATTTTACCATTAATACTCTACTTAGGTGCCAGACAAGCTCACAGCCCACATGATGGGAAATGATTGCTACTGACCCTGATAGAACCCTTTATTTACGTGCGAAAACTCCGCTCGGATACGCCCATGAGGCCTGGGGGTGACGATTGGAGCCGCCTGTCACCCTTGCAGAAGTGGGCGGCGGCGGCGCGTATTGCGCGTTTCCCCGTTTCTCGGGACGAGTCCCCTGTGGTCTCCACACCCGAGGAGGGCCAGATCGAGAGAGATGGCTCTGGGTCAGCCGGGGTGCGAGGGATATGCCTGTCGACCTCACCTTCAGTAATCAATAATGACCCACAGCGTGCGTTTTAGTCGGTTCGAGTCCGACATAACCTCTTCCACCAGTTTCGGTGGGTAGGTATCCGTGGGGATTTTTCGCACGTAAAAAAAGGAATCTCAAGCGTCAATTACTTATGACGTGAGCGTTAAAATAATGCTCTTGTTTTTATTCATTTCTATCAGATATACATAAAGCCTTGTCCTCTTTGGTGTCATGGCCACCTATATAACATAATATCGGTAAATGCAAGTGGGACATCGCGTGGGTTACCAGTGACGTCACGGGCGTCTGCAAGTCGCCGGCACCAGTCCAAAATGTGAGAAGTCGATTTCATTTTAATAGTTCCTACAGACCTATCTAATGTTTAAGATTTTTTTTGTATGGGAGCCGCGTTGTTCCCGGCAGAGTACAATTTGGACCACCCCATCTCTTCCCATGCGGTGTCGTATAAGGCGACTAAAGGATCGCGCTGTTTAACATCAGACATATATGCAGCCCATTCTCAGCCTCAGATGTATGGCTCGAGTCAACAATAGTACCCGGAATACAATAGGCTGTTACGTGGAACCGAATACAATGATTGGTGAAATGTGGGTGTTAATTCACCTGTGCCTAATCCTCCGGGGATAAAGGCGTGATTATATGTATGTATGAATACATGAAGAGCAGACAATTTTCATTTTAAATCCATAGATGGCTCAAGGTCAAGTCTCTGTTTTTTATACCACTTATGTGGCAGACAAGCACACGTCCCACCTAAATTAGTTACCGTGGCCTATAGGCGTGTACAACAACAGGAGAGTCACACGAGCGCTACCGAACCTGTCAGAACTTTCTAAAGCACTTCTCGAAGAATCTCATATTGAAGTCGCTTAGAAGTCTGCTACATAAATGGGCACATAAGCGGACATACAGGTGAAACCACTTATCACCCTTGTAGAAGCTGCAGGCATATGCTGTGCGTTTCGAACGATCGGACATATTTGACAGTTGAATTCGAATGTTGAGAGAATGAATGAAAGAAGACTAACGAAACAGGTGTATGAGGCGAGTGTGGATGGTACCGTCGGAAGGGGAAGACCTAGGCGCACATACCTGGACCAAATCGGGGAAGTTTTAGAAAAGGGGCAGGTCAGGAGTACTCTAAACCGACGAGCATGCATGAAGAATGTAATGAGAGTGAATGAAGCGAGAGTAATATGTCAGGATCGTAGCAAATGGAGATCCGTGATCTCTGCCTACCCCTATGGGAGACAGGCGTGATTTTATGTATGTATGTATGTATGAATTCGAAGTGAGATTTCAATTGCGCATGCTCTAAATTTGTAGACGTCATGTAAGAGCATGCCCAATTGAAATCTCACCCCGAATTCTGCTGTCAAATCTGTTCGATTTTCGAAATGCACAGCATTTGCCTGCAGCTTCTACAAGGGTGATAGTCGGTTCCACCTGTGTGTCTGTTTACGTGTCCGTTTGATTGTACGAAACGTTTTTACAGTATATGCCTGTAGGCCGTAGTGGTGGTGCAAAGCACGTCTCCCTATACCAGAGGGCTAGATGGGGGCACTGTGGTCCCCACACCTGAAGGGGGCCTCCTCAAATGAGATAACCTTAAGTCGGCCGCGGTGCGAGAGATATGTTTTCCAGCTGTCTTAACTCTACAACTGAAACACCCAAAGAAGGCGTGAGTCTGACATGACCGCCAGCTCCGGTGGAGGGACTCCCCTCTAAGGATATACGCGGGAATATTGCGCATATAAAAACAGGGAAACGTGACACATGACACAGAGTCTAATTATAAATTACGCGTTGATAATTTGGAACTAATTGTACATGAGTAAAGTGTACAGAAAAAATATGAAAGGAAGTTGAAAATTAATTTTGTTGGTTACTCTTTTGTAGTAATTAAAGTAGGCATGGAAAATACCAATCGCCAATTAAAGTGGATTTTGTTATTAAAAGATTACATAAAAGCTCCTGTGTAGGTGTAGCGATCGATGGGTATTGGTTACGGAGACGGTCTTACGATTAATAGAGGCTAGGTTCGAATTCGAATTTAAAAGATTGGGACCAATTCGGTATGGTCTGTTAAAACAAACCTACCTGCATAATCCCTACTTTTTCCTTGTTCAGTTTTCTTCTACTAAGGTGGCAGACATGCTCACCTGATGGGAAGTGGTTGCTGTAGCCTATGGACGTGTGCAACAGAAAGGTGTTACAGCCATACTGTCCTACTCTGAAGAAACCTTCTAATGCTCTACTTGAAGAACCCCATGTTGTATTCGCTTGGGAAAACCACAGCATATTGAATGTTTCATGACGTAATCTTCAGAATCACTCAGAATTTGTTTGCGTTTTCAGTTAGATTTACAGACTTCAATTTTATAATTCGTTATCGTATGTTTTAGTACCACATCACACAACACTAGCTGACTCGCGAACTCGTCCGTTTGAATGTCGGTTTTCATGACTCAGTAGGAAAGTATATCGCTGCGCGGATTTGTAGAGCCGCCTGTCAACCTAGCAGAAGTAGGTCTCGATTGCGTGGTGGCGCGCATTGCACTTATTCCCGCACACAGGGACGAGTTGGGGACACCGTTGTCTCCACACCCGAGGAGAGCCACGTCAAGACTGATGGCTCTAGGTCGAACGCGGTGCGAGGGATATCCCTGCCAGTCTCATCTCTGGCAACCAACAGCAACAATCCATAAGCGACGTGAGTTTTAGCCGGTTCAATTCCGACATAAACTCCCCCATCGGCTCTGGCGGGGGGTATATACATATGAATACCCCCGTATTCACACGAAAAAAAAATTACCAAAGTATAAAACCCAGCTGTAATTCACAAACGAGGCGTATTTTCCACTGCATGAATATTTCCGCGTGTGTTTCGTTAAAACGAGGAAACAAATGTCGAATGGCGCATTCCTGTACCTTGCAATGTGCCAGCGTTTTAACTCGAGAGCAGGAATGTGATACGACTTACAGGAACAAACGAGCACGTAATTATTTGTCGGGAGAGAGAATGAATACCTCCCTTTCTACTGTAATTACAAGTAAGTATTTCAAATGATTTACTTATTTTTAAGAAATAATTTTTCTTTTCATTTTTCTTTTTTCAGGTTTTAAGATTTAAGCAATATTCGTAATTAAAGAGTTCTTTCAAGAATAAGTCATCATGGGAATGAGTATTTCAGATTAGGTAATTTTCTTTTTTTTTTAATAGGACACGTCAATTAGACTTAGCCTCGCCTGATGGTGTCAGAAAAGAGGGTCACCATTATATACATATATTATGTTACAATGGTGACACTCAGCTTGACGGCCTCATGTTTAAGAATATGGCTTTTCAGGAATAAATCCTTGTCAGACTCCGTGGACATTTTCAGGAATAACTCCTTTCGAGATTCGGTGGCCATTTTCAGAAATAAGTCCTTTCCAGACTCGGAGGCCGTTTTCAGGGATAAGTCCTTTCCAGACTCGGTGACCATTTTCAGGAATAAATCCTTTCCAGACTCGGTGGCCGTTTTCAGGAATAAGTCCTTTCCAGACTCGGTGGTCATTTTCAGGATTAAGTCCTTTCCAGACTCGGTGGCCATTTTCAGGAATAAGTCCTTTCCAGACTCGGTGGTCATTTTCAGGAATAAGTCCTTTCCAGACCTTGTGGCCATTTTAAGGAATAAGTCCTTTCCAGACTCGTTGGTCATTTTCATTTATATTTATATACGCATAAACATATAGGTTGGGCTATACAGAAACAAAAAATATGTACGGATCGAAAAATCACAGCAGTCGAATGCATCGGACGGTTCGGAATTTTAAAAAGTACAAATCATTCGACGTAATGTTTTGTTGCGAATATGGTTTTATCGGATGGAATCATGTACAGTCATCGATAAAAGTAGCTCAAACAAAATAGGTGGTTGTGTGTTCTTAAATAAATGCTTTTTCTTTTCTTTTCTTCTTTTCTTATTATATTCAAATTCCAAACTACTTCCCATCAGGTGGGCCTTGTGCTTGTTGTCACCTAAGTGGTATAAAAAAAAGAAAAAAAATACTCACACAGCAATCCTATTCCGTCCTACTAAGTAGATTGCAATTATTTTTTAGACAGATGGTAGGTAGACATGCACACGGCCCACCTGATGGAAAGTGGTTACCGTACCCTATGGACGTGTGCAACACCAGGAGCGTTACACTTGTGCTGCCTGGTTCTGGCTGAGATTTGGATCAGGGATACATTAAATTTATTTATTTTTAAACTTTATTCACAGTCTATTGTTCAAAGGCGATCTACCTTGAGTCTACCTTACTGTGATACAGAGATGCGTTGAGGAAGGTGCAGGTAGAATAATGAACTATAAACCATAAGGATAATACTCAAATTTATACATAAAGACAGATTTACATACACTGCTTATATACTCATATTATACAAACCTACAATGTATATTCTTACATTTATTCAAGCATAGATACACAATATATATATATAGTTTCATTTATTCATAAACAATTATTTACATAATATACAACCCCTAGCCTAACTAATTCAGAAGTGCCAGGCATGGCCGAAGCTTTTAATGCTTGGAAAATGTTTTGCCCGAACGCTGATTTGCCAGCCAACCCAGCTTCCCAGAGACAATGGGACGTGCCGCTCTGCAACATGATAAGAAAACATCTAATTTCTAGTTCTACCAATGTTGCGGAGCGTGCTCGCCTTTTGGCTGTGGGGGAATGGGAATCCGGTGTTTGGCTTCAGGCCCTACCGTCGCCTAACATTGGTACCATGTTGGACGATAACACCTTCCGTATCGCTGCTTGCCTTCGTTTAGGTGCTCCTTGCGTTTCTCCGCATCGATGTCGCTGTGGGGAAGAAGTTGGTAGCCTTGGACATCATGGTCTCTCTTGCAGCAGGAGCGCAGGACGGCTGTCGCGGCACAGGTATATCAATGACATAATCCGTCGGGCTCTTGTCACCGCTGGCGTTCCAGCCATATTCGAACCCAATGGCTTGGCGCGCGACGATGGCAAGAGGCCAGATGGAATGTCTTTGGTGCCTTGGAAGATGGGAAGGCATTTGGTGTGGGATGCAACATGTGCTGACACCCTTGCGCCTTCACACCTTCCAGGGACTGCAAACTGCGCCTGCGCTGCTGCTGCGTCGGCAGAGACCCTCAAACGGCGCAAGTATAGTAATATAAGTGGTAATTACATATTTGAGCCGTTCGGGGTCGAGACGCTGGGATCATGGGGTCCAAGTGCCCGTCTTTTGTTTAGAGACATTTCTAAACGTTTAATTGACGCTACCCGTGATCAGAGGGCTGGTTTATTCTTTGCGCAAAGAATTGGTATTGCCATTCAACGTGGCAATGCCGCTAGCCTTCTGGCCACCTTCCCGGTTGACATCGATGGCGAGGAATTCTTTGACGCCTGAACCTGCAGGATTATTTAGATATATATTCTTTTTTATATATATATTTTTATTCCTATAATTTCCGTATATATATATATATATATATATATATATATATATATAAATCTTGAAGGACATGTTGCGTCCTACATGGCGTTATTTACCGATGATGCCGCGTCCGACTGACTTTGTGCGTCCGAAATACGGACGCAAGATTAACCGACCCTCATTTTCAGCCCAAATGTTCCTTATGATCAATAGAATGCTAGGGCGAAAAATTGGCATGGACGTAATTCCATCACTACAATGCTTTATAGCGTATAATATAGTTCGGCCGTCGTCCGACTGAAATTTGGAGGGCACTAGTGTTCAGCGTATACTTTACCACGTATACTTTGAGTTCAGTTCACCGATCTTATTGTGTCCATTGAATATCGTACTTAATTTGTAAAGTTTTTATCATGTTTTCGTGACAACTATCTTGCGTCTCTTAAATATCCTTAAACGGGCACTAGGTACGGTGTCTGAGGGGTCTATTCGGGGTTCACGAGGGACGGCGGGGCGGGCGGCGGGCTTCAGCGCGCTCGCGTGCCGAAGTTTTTAAACAAACAGACATGTGCGGGCCGTGATGTAAGTTTGTCACCAAAGTGAAAGCATTAATAGTGGTTATATATTTGATCTATTATTACCTATAGATATTTTTTTTTTAATCTTCAGTTGTTATTGAGGATTGAGGTCTTAGTCATAGCGTGACTATGTCGCCCTCATTGGAATTGTTGAATACATGGTGTTCAATCAATGATCTATACAGCAAATCTTAGCTAAGGAATACAATTTTTTCGACTCCTCAGAAGTTGGACTAGCGAGGATACTGTTACATAGGCCCATATTGTTATTACCGTTACCATATTGTTACGACAGACGTCGATATCTCGAAAACTAATAACCGGATCTTCAAGAAATAAAAACGCATTGTTAGTGACGAGGTACTCTACCGATTGGCATAGAAAAATCTAGAATTGTCAACACAAAGTCACAACCTACCTACGAGTACCTACTCTTTTGAATAAATGAAAACAATAGGTGAATATCGAGAATGAACTCGAAAGTTCAGTGACGGCGGCAAACTTCAAAAGAGAGTGGATAGTTATCGCTCGCGTATTTTCTAGATGATTCGACCCTCCTAATTGAGAGGTATATGAACACGCTCGCATAGCGACACCATTCATTCTGTCTTTGAGATCGCTAACAAACACAACGAGCTTAAGCAACCGAAGAAGATTATACCTGTGACCTGAGCAACGACTGTGGACTACTGTGAACTACTGAGCGACTGGAACTGTTGAAGAGTACTGTGTGCACTAGTGATTTAATTGTCTAGTTTGTGGTGAGCGAATAAATTCCTTCGTTGCGTACACGGCATTTATTTGTACCCTGTGCACGTAACAATATAATTGCTTTCTTTGAGCCTCATTCCGGACACACTTCATCAAAATGTAATTGATTGACGTTACATAAGCTACAGTTAGGCGAGCCCAACTTATCCTTTAAAGATAGACTGTAGGCACTTGAGGTGGAAACGATCCAGAGTACGTTTGTGGTGCCGATACACACACCACATCTCAGAGGAATATAAGAGGTTTGACAGCACAACTGCCATGTAAACAGATATTTTGGTGGCCAGCTTAAGGTCATTTGAGCAGAAAACCTTGGAATGCAGCTTCCCAAATATCGCAGCTGCGGCATAGATCCTGCTGCCGATCTCATCATCAAGGTCACACTTGGATGTTATAGTGCTCCCCAGATAGCAAAACTGGTCAACCTGCTTGAGCATGTCCTGACCTAGCTGTATAGACAGTGTCTCGTGACCAAGTGTGTCCAGAGACATCACCTCCGTCTTCTTGACACTGATTTTAAGGCCGAACTTGCAGCAAGATTGGTGACAACTGGACATTAGCTGTTGCAGGCCATCAGGGGATTCTGCCACAAAGCATAAGCATACATGATTTCTGTAATCATTGTATGGGGAGACCTTAGTGCGCGCCTTAAGTCTGGCCAAATTGAAAAGACCATCCTCCGCCATCTGTGCGGAAGCGGATGCGTACTCCCTCAGAAAGAGTTCGTAAAACATCACTGACTATTACTGCAAAGTACTTGGCGAACAGTGTGGGCGCTAGAACACACCCTTGTTTCACCCCACAGGTAACGAGTAAGAAATTTGATTGTTCACCATCGACACCGACGCAGCATTGCATGTCGTTATGCAGGAGTCTAAGAAGTCTCACAAACTTCTCCGTGCACCCTAGCTTCCCAAGCATCATCCAGAGAGCTTCCCGAGGTACATTGTCGAATGCCTTCTCCAGGTCAACACAGCGGAGATAAAGCGGACGACCCTGTTCTCTGCTATTTTCTTGCAGTTGACGCACAGAAAAGATAGCTTCAGAGGTGGTTCGTTCAGGTCGGAAGCCAAACTGGGTTTCTGGCAGTATCTTTTCAGACAGAGCTTTTAAGCAGTTTAAAAGGACTCTGGCCAAGGCCTTTCCCAGGGCTGACAAAAGCGAAATACCGCGGTTAGAGTTGCAGTCGGAACGGTCACCCTTGTTTTTGTAGAGGGTTTTTTTTTAATTTTTTATACCACTTAGTTGGCAGACAAGCACACGGCCCACCTGATGGGAAGCGGTTACCGTGGCCTATGGACGTATGCAACACCAGGGGTGTCACACTCGCGCTGCCGACCATAGGGAAACCTTCTGATGCCCCTCTTGAAGAACTCCATATTGTAGGCACTTGGGAAAACCGCAGCAGGGAGGTCATTCCACAGCTTGAGTGTGCGTCGGATGAAGTTTCTTTCATACCGCACAGTGCGCACCGTCTCAGGTCGCAATGTGTGGGGATGAATTCCCTGCCTATGGCGAGAGGTGCGATGATACAATGTAGCTACGGGCATCATGTCTAACAATTCATCTGAGCACAAACCATTGTATAGGCGGCAGAACACACACAATGAGGCAAAATCCCTCCTAAGGCTAAGAGGTTCCACTCTACCTGTGAGTATGGGATTGTCAACCAGCCTCAATGCCCGTCTCTGTCGAAGGGGTCAAGTTGGTATGCAGGTGCTCCAGCAAAAAGGTGACAGCAGTACTCCATGTGAGGCCGGACCTGTGCTTTATAAAGAAGGAGTTGCTGCCCCGCAGTGAAATACTGCTTCGCCCTGTTGAGCACTCCGAGCTTTCTTGATGCCAAGTTAACCTTGTCCTGCAAATGACTTCGGTATTGGACGTCACTGGAGATATCGACACCAATTATCCCTATACTCAGGGAGATGGTAAGCGGTGTGCCCAGGAATTGCGGCGCTACAATAAATGGGGTTTTCTTAGCGGTGAATACACATACTTGTGTCTTAGTGGGGTTGACTTGGACTAGGTTTAGTCGTCCCCAATCGGATATTCCAGAGAGAGTAGTCTCGATTTCAGACACAAGTTGTTCGCGACTCTTCTCCACCTCGGACTGAGGAATATTTGCACGGCCCGTGTAACACGTGTCCCCGGTACTGTCGCCCGCATAACAATGAATGGAGCCATCAGACAGCATGTCATTGATATGCAGCAGAAACAGCATCGGAGACAACACGGAGCCTTGTGGGACACCAGCGTTTATGTTCATGCGGTCCGAGCAGCTGCCGTCGACGACGGCTTGGATGCTTCTGTTGGACAAAAAGCTGGAGATCCATTCGCACAATCCTTCGAGGAGTCCATAATATGGCAACTTCGTAAGAAGACCTTTGTGCCAGACCCGATCGAAGGCCTTCGCTACATCGAGGCTGACCGCTAGTGCCTCACCTCGACTTTCGATGGCTTGCGCCCACCGGTTTGTGAGATACACAAGAAGGTCACCGGTAGAGCGACGGTGGCGAAAACCGTACTTACTGTCGGTTGCTCAGTAGATCGTTTCCTTCAAGGTACCTCAGGAGTTGTGTATTAATAACACGCTCCATAACCTTCGAGAGAAGGGAGGTTATAGCGATAGGCCTGTAATTGGTCGGATCTGTCCTGTCACCTTTCCTAAGAAAGGTGACAGGACAGATCCGTACCTCAGTACAGGGTGCACGAATGCAGTCTTCCACGAGGCCGGGACCTGCCTTGCGGAGTATGAGAGTGCGAAAAGTCGTGTAAGTACAGGGCACAGCTCGGGGGCACAGTGCTTAAGCACCATCGCCGGTATGCCGTCCGGCCTACTCGGCTTCCGAACATCTAGGGACTTAAGCTCGTGCCGGACCACCCGTTGTGTGATTTTAATTTAGGTCATCGAAGCACCACAGCTGGGGATGATGAGTGGTTCGGCGTTCCCGTCGTTCATAGTCGAGTTTGACGCAAAGAGATTACCCAAAAGATCGGCCTTCTCCTTAGCGCCATGGGCCAGACTACCGTCGGATTTTTGCAGCGGCGGAAGGCAAGCCTGGCAGAAGTTTCCCTCAGCAGCTTTAGCGAGCGACCAAAATGCACGACTGCCAGATGGGTAGCGCGCAAGCAAAACTCAAACTTTGCTCTAGACGTTGCCTTTTTACTGAACCTTGAAGCAGCATTCAACTTCCGCTTCACCTCAGCGATGTTCGGATCCTTATTGGCAAGAGCCGTGGTCCAAGCCTTGTATGCAGATTGCTTGCGGTCTCTAGCTTCCCTGCAAGGCATATTAAACCACGGGCGTTTGCTCGCTCCTGTCGCGACCCAGCGGTTGGGGACGTAACATTCCATACCCACTAGAATCGCGTCAGCGACTGCTGTTGCACAGGAGCTTGGATCATCAGAAGAGAAGTAAAGCTGCCTCCACGGGTACGACGCGAAGAATTCTCGCAGTCCGTCCCAGTCTGCCGACTTGTAGTGCCACACATGCCGCCACTGAGGTGGCCGCGCGAGTGACACTTGCGCCCGGACGAGGCTGTGGTCCGAATTACCGAGAGGTGCTTCCACCCTTAAGGGTATTCATCCGGGCGCGTAGTCAGCAGAAGGTCCAGTATAGAGCTTCTGTGGGTCTCAATTTCTGGTGTTCTAGTGATAGAATGCACCAGTTGAGAGAGCCCATAAGTTAGAGCGAAGTCGTGAGCAGCCCTTCCCGCAAAATCAGTCCTAGGAGACCCCAGCCACATACAACCAGAGCCCACAGACAAGTTGGGGTTGTGTGACTGGCTGGCGCGATGGGCGGAAGGGCCCCCGGTCCCCTCTCAGATACTGAAGCCAGGTCCACTCCGGTCTCCTCCTCCGGCATGGCTACAGCACCGGGAACTTTACACAGGCTGCTGGTTCAGCCTCCTGAGGCGGAGATTAAGTAATCCCCAGGTTCGGAAACCGTACAGCCTGCGGGCGGCCAGCGGATAACCGTTTCACCGAGTCTCCCTGACCACCGCTAACATTTCACGCCCCCACCAGTCAGTGGGGTCAATTTAAGCCTTTGGTCTTCCTACTGACAGCACAGAACCTCTCCAGTGGGCTCTGGCTACCCTACTCACCGCCGGGAACACAACACAAGGTTATTATAACCGGGGTATTCTGTAGGGCGGAGGTACTTACCCAGACGGACTGCTCAATTTTGGACGGGAGATACCGTCATGTCCTTCCTCCAAATAAAAATACAAATAAAGGTACAAATGCGAGACACTTTAAAGTCATCCGGGACTTGCTCTTCCTCCCACATACGAGCAAAAAGTTTCCAAACCAACATCTACAACTCCCCGCCGCCGTATTATAACAGCTCTCCCGGTATAAGGTCAATACCAACCGCTCGCTTCTGTTGCTGCCTGATAGCAGAGACAACCTAATCATATGACAGGGGCTCATCCAGCTCAATGGAAAGAGGGAGTTGAGGTATTAGACTCACATTTTGTAAATCAGATGATCGATCTACGTTGGACTTGGACTTGACCAGTATCTCTCTGCCTGACAAGTATAATCAATCAAGTGCCAGTGTTTCGGATCGAGGATGCATCCACGTTGTCTTGTGCTTAGCGGCAAGTCTGAACATAGTGTTCGATATTGCAAGCTCAAATTGACGTGTCCTATATAAAAAAAAAAATGAGCACAAAGACTGAGTAGCAACTGACCATTGCTGTTCATGTTGCCGACTCCGTGTCTACCCAAGACTCCAGGCCAAGCCTCATTGTCCCGTCCAACTCTGGCATTGAAATTGCCTAGCAATATAACCTGCTCTCTGGCGTTTATGCTGTCAAGGCATTGAGATAGTTCCTCGTAGAATTTATCTTTGATGTCATCAGCCTTGTCTAGCGTAGGGGCATAGACACTGATGACATTAAGGTAATTGTCTTTGTCCGTGAAGGCGCAGTGTGGTAACGCGGTCTGAAGAATGCATAGGGTGCTCCTCAAGTCGCTTAGCTATGTGATTCTTGATGGCAAACCCTACGCCTGAACGTCGCGGTTCGGAAGCTGTGGTACCTTTCCAAAAGAAAGTATAGCCGCCACCTTCTTCTATCAGCTCTCCTTCATCGGCAAGGCAATCCACGTTATATCGATGAAGTTCCCGAGCTACTATGGCAGTTTTGCGTTCAGGGCAGGCGTTGCCATCGACGATGCCATAATATATATATATATATATAAATATATATATATATATTATATATATTTATATATATATATATATATATATATATATATATAAATAAATATATATATATATATATATATATATAAATATATATATATATATATATAAATCGCGAAGGACTTCTTGCGTCTTTACAAACTACCACCCGGCGGCGTCCACTGAATGTAGTGAGATTTTTAATGTTTTCAATGCGTATGTAAGATGTTTTAATCAGTATCATATCAGTAGTCGACGTCAAATTTCATTTAAACGTTAAATGGTGATATTCAAATTAAATATTTCTAGCTGAATTTGTGCGTCCGTTCACTCTTCAATCTTTCTTGCACACTGAATACCTGCGTATACCTACTAAACACTGCATGCACATTCCTGCCTCCATCCGAATGTATGTTTAAATCAATTCCGTATAATGCTCTGCATATATCATAATGATTATAAAAACTAAATTACATCCATCTACTATTGAATTGAGATTGGTTCCGTATAACTGAATTAGTTCGTCCGTTCACTCTTAAATCTTTCTTGCACACTGAATATCTCCGTATACGTTCAAAACACTGCATGCACATTCCCGCCTCCATCCAACTGCATGTTGAAATCAATTCCGTATAATGCTCTGCATATATCATAATGATTTAATAAGTACATGACATCTATCTACTATTGAATTCAGATTGGTTCCGAATACTGTTTTTGAATTATTGTATCCAGCTTATCAGCCAAGAGGCTTCCATCTATATAAGGGCTTATAAAGACTCCAGGCACAGATATTAAATAATTAATAGTTAGCATACAAAAATGACAATACCTATAATGACATTCGGCGCGTGGAACGTGAGAACGCTTGTTGATCGCGATGGCAACGCCTGCCCTGAACGCAAAACTGCCATAGTAGCTCGGGAACTTCATCGATATAACGTGGATTGCCTTGCCGATGAAGGAGAGCTGGTAGAAGAAGGTGGCGGCTATACTTTCTTTTGGAAAGGTACCACAGCCTCCGAACCGCGACGTTCAGGCGTAGGGTTTGCCATCAAGAATCACATAGCTAAGCGACTTGAGGAGCACCCTATGCATTCTTCAGACCGCGTTACCACACTGCGCCTTCACGGACAAAGACAATTACCTTAATGTCATCAGTGTCTATGCCCCTACGCTAGACAAGGCTGATGACATCAAAGATAAATTCTACGAGGAACTATCTCAATGCCTTGACAGCATAAACGCCAGAGAGCAGGTTATATTGCTAGGCAATTTCAATGCCAGAGTTGGACGGGACAATGAGGCTTGGCCTGGAGTCTTGGGTAGACACGGAGTCGGCAACATGAACAGCAATGGTCAGTTGCTACTCAGTCTTTGTGCTCATTTTAAGCTTGCAATATCGAACACTATGTTCAGACTTGCCGCTAAGCACAAGACAACGTGGATGCATCCTTGATCCGAAACACTGGCACTTGATTGATTATACTTGTCAGGCAGAGAGATACTGGTCAAGTCCAAGTCCAACGTAGATCGATCATCTGATTTACAAAATGTGAGTCCAATACCTCAACTCCCTCTTTCTATTTGACTGGATGAGCCCCTGTCATATGATGAGGTTGTCTCTGCTATCAGGCAGCAACAGAAGCGAGCGGTTGGTATTGACCTTATACCGGGAGAGCTGTTATAATACGGCGGCGGGGAGTTGTAAATGTTGGTTTGGAAACTTTTTGCTCGTATGTGGGAGGAAGAGCGAGTCCCGGATGACTTTAAAGTGTCTCGTATTTGTACCTTTATTTGTATTTTTATTTGGAGGAAGGACATGACGGTATCTCCCGTCCAAAATTGAGCAGTCCGTCTGGGTAAGTACCTCCGCCCTACAGAATACCCCGGTTATAATAACCTTGTGTTGTGTTCCCGGCGGTGAGTAGGGTAGCCAGAGCCCACTGGAGAGGTTCTGTGCTGTCAGTAGGAAGACCAAAGGCTTAAATTGACCCCACTGACTGGTGGGGGCGTGATATGTTGGCGCGGTGGTCAGGGAGACTCGGTGAAACGGTTATCCGCTGGCCGCCCGCAGGATGTACGGTTTCCGAACCTGGGGATTACTTAATCTCCGCCTCAGGAGGCTGAACCAGCAGCCTGTGTAAAGCTCCCGGTGCTGTAGCCATGCCGGAGGAGGAGACCGGAGTGGACCTGGCTTCAGTATCTGAGAGGGGACCGGGGGCCCTTCCGCCCATCGCGCCAGCCAGTCACACAACCCCAACTTGTCTGTGGGGGTAGGACGCCTTGCTTTGTCTTCAACACTGGAGGCACAGAATCGCTTTTTACCTTCTCCCCCCCCTCCCCCCATCTCAAACATGAAAACAAAAAAGGCAAGAGAAACGTTACCACAGCGGCACCATCATCCACAGTGAATGTGGATTTCTGTAACATCAGGGGCCTACACTCCAACCTTAACGCGGTCCATCTCCACTTAGAGACCGCGCAGCCTACCTTGCTTTTTCTGACGGAGACGCAAATATCATGCCCGGCCGATACAGCCTACCTAATGTACCCAGAGTACAAACTCGAGCATAGCTTTATGAGTCGCGCCGGGGTATGCTTGTACGTCCGGGATGATATTTGCTGCCGCCGTCTATGGTCCCTATCCTCAAGACCATGGGGTCTTGAGGATAGGGACCTGTCAACTTTATGGGTACGCATAGATCACGGTGGCCACACCCGTATCTATGCGTGCCTTTACAGGTCTCGTAGCGGTGACCTGGGCACGGCTCAACTGTTTCAGCATCTGCAGCGGTCGGCGGACAGCGTAATTGATCAGTACCCCACTGCGGAATTAGTATTCTTGGGGGACTTCAACGCCCACCACGTGGAGTTGCTGGGGTCTCCTAGGACTGATTTTGCGGGAAGGGCTGCTCACGACTTTGCTCTAACTTATGGGCTCTCTCAACTGGTGCATTCTATCACTAGAACACCAGAAATTGAGACCCACAGAAGCTCTATACTATACCTTCTACTGACTACGCGCCCGGATGAATACCCTTAAGGGTGGAAGCACCTCTCGGTAATTCGGACCACAGCCTCGTCCGGGCGCAAGTGTCACTCGCGCGGCCTGAACCACCGCGGCCACCTCAGTGGCGGCATGTGTGGCACTACAAGTCGGCAGACTGGGACGGACTGTGAGAATTCTTCGCGTCGTACCCGTGGAGGCAGCTTTACTTCTCTTCTGATGATCCAAGCTCCTGTGCAACAGCAGTCGCTGACGCGATTCTAGTGGGTATGGAATGTTACGTCCCCAACCGCTGGGTCGCGACAGGAGCGAGCAAACGCCCGTGGTTTAATAGGCCTTGCAGGGAAGCTAGAGACCGCAAGCAATCTGCAACAAGGCTTGGACATACAAGGCTTGGACCACGGCTCTTGCCAATAAGGATCCGAACATCGCTGAGGTGAAGCGGAAGTTGAATGCTG
This sequence comes from Eilema griseolum, assembly GCA_963662185.1. Taxonomy (NCBI): domain Eukaryota; kingdom Metazoa; phylum Arthropoda; class Insecta; order Lepidoptera; family Erebidae; genus Eilema; species Eilema griseolum. The sequence continues at coordinate 23,056,395 of OY759245.1, forward strand.
CTTCAAGGTCCAGTAAAAAGGCAACGTCTAGAGCAAAGTTTGAGTTCATCGGCAGAATTGGCGAGCGGCTTGCGCGCTACCCATCTGGCAGTCGTGCATTTTGGTCGCTCGCTAAAGCTGCTGAGGGAAACTTCTGCCAGGCTTGCCTTCCGCCGCTGCAAAAATCCGACGGTAGTCTGGCCCATGGCGCTAAGGAGAAGGCCGATCTTTTGGGTAATCTCTTTGCGTCAAACTCGACTATGAACGACGGGAACGCCGAACCACCCATCATCCCCAGCTGTGGTGCTTCGATGACCTAAATTAAAATCACACAACGGGTGGTCCGGCACGAGCTTAAGTCCCTAGATGTTCGGAAGTCGAGTAGGCCGGACGGCATACCGGCGATGGTGCTTAAGCACTGTGCCCCCGAGCTGTGCCCTGTACTTACACGTCTTTTCGCACTCTCATACTCCGCAAGGCAGGTCCCGGCCTCGTGGAAGACTGCATTCGTGCACCCTGTACTTAGGTACGGATCTGTCCTGTCACCTTTCTTAGGAAAGGTGGCAGGACAGATCCGACCAATTACAGGCCTATCGCTATAACCTCCCTTCTCTCGTAGGTTATGGAGCGTGTTATTAATACACAACTCCTGAGGTACCTTGAAGGAAACGATCTACTGAGCGACCGACAGTACGGTTTTCGCCACCGTCGCTCTACCGGTGACCTTCTTGTGTATCTCACAAACCGGTGGGCGCAAGCCATCGAAAGTCGAGGTGAGGCACTAGCGGTCAGCCTCGATGTAGCGAAGGCCTTCGATCGGGTCTGGCACAAAGGTCTTCTTACAAAGTTGCCATATTATGGACTCCCCGAAGGATTGTGCGAATGGATCTCCAGCTTTTTGTCCAACAGAAGCATCCAAGCCGTCATCGTCGGCAGCTGCTCGGACCGCATGAACATAAACGCTGGTATCCCACAAGGCTCCGTGTTGTCTCCGACGCTGTTTCTGCTGCATATCAATGACATGCTGTCTGATGGCTCCATTCATTGTTATGCGGGCGACAGTACCGGGGACACGTGTTACACGGGCCGTGCAAATATCCCTCAGTCCAAGGTGGAGAAGAGTCGCGAACAACTTGTGTCTGAAATCGAGACTACTCTCTCTGGAATATCCGATTGGGGACGACTAAACCTAGTCCAAGTCAACCCCATTAAGACACAAGTATGTGTATTCACCGCTAAGAAAACCCCATTCATTGTAGCGCCGCAATTCCTGGGCACACCGCTTACCATCTCCCTGAGTATAGGGATAATTGGTGTCGATATCTCCAGTGACGTCCAATACCGAAGTCATTTGCAGGACAAGGTTAACTTGGCATCAAGAAAGCTCGGAGTGCTCAACAGGGCGAAGCAGTATTTCACTGCGGGGCAGCAACTCCTTCTTTATAAAGCACAGGTCTGGCCTCACATGGAGTACTGCTGTCACCTTTTTGCTGGAGCACCTGCATACCAACTTGACCCCTTCGACTCGTTGCAAAGACGGGCATTGAGGCTGGTTGACAATCCCATACTCACAGGTAGAGTGGAACCTCTTAGCCTTAGGAGGGATTTGGCCTCATTGTGTGTGTTCTACCGCCTATACAATGGTTTGTGCTCAGATGAATTGTTAGACATGATGCCCGTAGCTACATTCTATCATCGCACCTCTCGCCATAGGCAGGGAATTCATCCCCACACATTGCGACCTGAGACGGTGCGCACTGTGCGGTATGAAAGAAACTTCATCCCACGCACACTCAAGCTGTGGAATGACCTCCCTGCTGCGGTTTTCCCAAGCGCCTACAATATGGGGTTCTTCAAGAGGGGCATCAGAAGGTTTCCCTATGGTCGGCAGCGCGAGTGTGACACCCCTGGTGTTGCATACGTCCATAGGCCACGGTAACCGCTTCCCATCAGGTGGGCCGTGTGCTTGTCTGCCAACTAAGTGGTATAAAAAAATAAAAAAAACCCTCTACAAAAACAAGGGTGACCGTTCCGACTGCAACTCTTACCGCGGTATTTCGTCCTTTTAAACCGCTTAAAAGCTCTGTCTGAAAAGATACTGCCAGAAACCCAGTTTGGCTTCCGACCTGAACGAACCACCTCTGAAGCAATCTTTTCTGTGCGTCAACTGCAAGAAAATAGCAGAGAACAGGGTCGTCCGCTTTATCTCCGCTTTGTTGACCTGGAGAAGGCATTCGACAGTGTGCCTCGGGAAGCTCTCTGGATGATGCTTGGGAAGCTAGGGTGCACGGAGAAGTTTGTGAGACTTCTTAGACTCCTGCATAACGATATGCAATGCTGCGTCGGTGTCGATGGCGATGTGGGGTGAAACAAGGGTGTGTTCTAGCGCCCACACTGTTCGCCAAGTACTTTGCAGTAGTAGTCAGTGATGTTTTACGAACTCTTTCTGAGGGAGTACGCATCCGCTTCCGCACAGATGGCGGAGGATGGTCTTATCAATTTGGCCAGACTTAAGGCGCGCACTAAGGTCTCCCCATACAATGATTACAAAAATCATGTATGCTTATGCTTTGTGGCAGAATCCCCTGATGGCCTGCAACAGCTAATGTCCAGTTGTCACCAAGCTTGCTGCAAGTTCGACCTTAAAATCAGCGTCAAGAAGACGGAGGTGATGTCTCTGGACACACATGGTCACGAGACACTGTCTATACAGCTAGGTCAGGACATGCTCAAGCAGGTTGACCAGTTTTGCTATCTGGGGAGTACTATAACATCCAAGTATGACCTTGATGATGAGATCGACAGCAGGATCTATGCCGCAGCTGCGATATTTGGGAAGCTGCATTCCAAGGTTTTCTGCTCAAATGACCTTAAGCTGGCCACCAAAATATCTGTTTACATGGCAGTTGTGCTGTCAAACCTCTTATATTCCTCTGAGATGTGGTGTGTGTATCGGCACCACATACGTACTCTGGATCGTTTCCACCTCAAGTGCCTACAGTCTATCTTTAAAGGATAAGTTGGGCTCGCTTAACTGTAGCTTATGTAACGTCAATCAATTACATTTTGATGAAGTGTGTCCGGAATGAGGCTCAAAGAAAGCAATTATATTGTTACGTGCACAGGGTACAAATAAATGCCGTGTACTCAACGAAGGAATTTATTAGCTCACCACAAACCAGACAATTAAATCACTAGTGCACACAGTACTCTTCAACAGTTCCAGTCGCTCAGTAGTTCACAGTAGTCCACAGTCGTTGCTCAGGTCACAGGTATAATCTTCTTCGGTTGCTTAAGCTCGCTGTGTTTGTTAGCGATCTCAAAGACAGAATGAATGGTGTCGCTTCGCTATGCGAGCGTGTTCATATACCTCTCAATTAGGAGGGTCGAATCATCTACAAAATACGCGAGCGATTACTATCCACTCTCTTTTGAAGTTTGCCGCCGTCACTGAACTTTCGAGTTCATTCTCGATATTTACCTATTGTTTTCATTTATTCAAAAGAGTAGGTACTCGTAGTTAGGTTGTGACTTTGTGTTGACAATTCTAGATTTTTCTATACCAATCGGTAGAGTACCTCGTCACTAACAATGCGTTTTTATTTCTTGAAGATCCGGTTATTAGTTTTCGAGATATCGACGTCTGTCGTAACAATATGGTAACGGTAATAACAATATGGGCCTATGTAACAGTATCCTCGCTAGTCCAACTTCTGAGGAGCCGAAAAAATTGTATTCCTTAGCTAAGATTTGCTGTATAGATCATTGATTGAACACCATGTATTCAACAATTCCAATGAGGGCGACATAGTCACGCTATGACTAAGACCTCAATCCTCAATAACAACTGAAGATTAAAAAAAAACTATCTATAGGTAATAATAGATCAAATAAATAACCATTTTTAAAGCTTTCACTTTGGTGACAAACTTACATCACGGCCCGCACATGTCTGTTTGTTTAAAAACTTCGGCACGCGAGCGCGCTGAAGCCCGCCGCCCGCCCCGCCGTCCCTCGTGAACCCCGAATAGACCCCTCAGACACCGTACCTAGTGCCCGTTTAAGGATATTTAAGAGACGCAAGATTGTTGTCACGAAAACATGATAAAAACTTTACAAATTAAGTACGATATTCAATGGACACATTAAGATCGGTGAACTGAACTCAAAGTATACGTGGTAAAGTATACGCTGAACACTAGTGCCCTCCAAATTTCAGTCGGGCGACGGCCGAACTATATTATACGCTAAAAGGCGTTGTAGTGATGGAATTACGTCCATGCCAATTTTTCGCCCTAGCATTCTATTGATCATAAGGAACATTTGGGCTGAAAATGAGGGTCGGTTAATCTTGCGTCCGTATTTCGGACGCACAAAGTCAGTCGGACGCGGCATCATCGGTAAATAACGCCATGTAGGACGCAACATGTCCTTCAAGATTTATATATATATATATATATATATATATATATATATATATATATATATATATATATATATATAATAAAAATATAATAATAAAATCTGCCACATAAGTGGTATAACAAAAATGTATATATATATATATATATATATATATATATATATATATAAATCTTGAAGGACATGTTGCGTCCTACATGGCGTTATTTACCGATGATGCCGCGTCCGACTGACTTTGTGCGTCCGAAATACGGACGCAAGATTAACCGACCCTCATTTTCAGCCCAAATGTTCCTTATGATCAATAGAATGCTAGGGCAAAAAATTGGCATGGACGTAATTCCATCACTACAACGCCTTTTAGCGTATAATATAGTTCGGCCGTCGCCCGACTGAAATTTGGAGGGCACTAGTGTTCAGCGTATACTTTACCACGTATACTTTGAGTTCAGTTCACCGATCTTATTGTGTCCATTGAATATCGTACTTAATTTGTAAAGTTTTTATCATGATTTCGTGACAACTATCTTGCGTCTCTTAAATATCCTTAAACGGGCACTAGGTACGGTGTCTGAGAGGTCTATTCGGGGTTCACGAGGGACGGCGGGGGGACGGGCTTCAGCGCGCTCGCGTGCCGAAGTTTTTAAACAAACAGGCATGTGCCGGCCGTGATGTAAGTTTGTCACCAAAGTGAAAGCTTTAAAAGTGGTTATTTATTTGATCTATTATTACCTATAGATAGTTTTTTTTTAGTTTTCAGTTGTTATTGAGGTCTTAGTCATAGCGTGACTATGTCGCCCTCATTGGAATTGTTGAATACATGGTGTTTAATCAATGATCTATACAGCAAATCTTAGCTAAGGAATACAATTTTTTCGGCTCCTCAGAAGTTGGACTAGCGAGGATACTGTTACATAGGCCGATATTGTTATTACCGTTACCATATTGTTACGACAGACGTCGATATCTCGAAAACTAATAACCGGATCTTCAAGAAACAAAAACGCATTGTTAGTGACGAGGTACTCTACCGATTGCCATAAAAAAATCTAGAATTGTCAACACAAAGTCACAACCTATCTACGAGTACCTACTTATTTGAATAAAAACAAACAATAGGTAAATATCGAGAATGAACTCGAAAGTTCAGTGACGGCGGCAAACTTAGAAAGAGAGTGGGTAGTTAGCGCTCGCGTATTTTCTAGATGATTCGACCCTCCTAATTGAGAGGTATATAAACACGCTCGCATAGCGACACCATTCATTCTATCTTTGAGATCGCTAACAAACACAGCGAGCTTAAGCGACCGAAGAAGATTATACCTGCGACCTGAGCAACGACTGTGGACTACTGTGAACTACTGAGCGACTGGAACTGTTGGAGAGTACTGTGTGTACTAGTGATTTAATTGTCTAGTTTGTGGTGAGCTAATAAATACCTTCGTTGAGTAAACGGCATTTATTTGTACCCTGTGCACGTAACAATATAATTGCTTTCTTTGAGCCTAATTCCGGACACACTTCATCAAAATGTAATTGATGATTCCACAACGTTACATAAGCTACAGTTAGGCGAACCCAACTTATCCTTTAAAGATAGGCTGTAGGCACTTGAGGTGGAAACGATCCAGAGTGCGTATGTGGTACCGTACACACACCACATCTCAGACGAATATAAGAGGTTTGACAGCACAACTGCCATGTAAACAGTTATTTTGGTGGCCAGCTTAAGGTCATGTGAGCAGAAAACCTTGGAACGCAGCTTCCCAAATGTCGCAGCTGCGGTACAGATCCTGCTGCCGATCTCATCATCAAGGTCACACTTGGATGTTATAGTGCTCCCCAGATAGCAAAACTTGTCAACCTGCTTGAGCATGTCCTGACCTAGCTGTATAGACAGTGTCTCGTGACCATGTGTGTCCAGGGACATCACCTCCGTCTTCTTGACACTGATTTTAAGGCCGAACTTGCAGCAGGCTTGGTGACAACTGGACATTAGCCGTTGCAGGCCATCAGGGGATTCTGCCACAAATCATAAGCATACATGATTTCTGTAATCATTGTATGGGAGACCTTAGTGCGCGCCTTAAGTCTGGCCAAATTGAAAAGACTGCCATCTGTGCGGCAGCGGATGCGTACTCCCTCAGAAAGAATTCGAAAAACATCACTGACTACTACTGCAAAGTACTTGGCGAACAGTGTGGGCGCTAGAACACACCCTTGTTTCACCCCACAGGTAACGGGGAAGAAATTTGATTGTTCGCCATCGACACCGACGCAGCATTGTATGTCGTTATGCAGGAGTCTAAGAAGTCTCACAAACTTCTCCGAGCACCCTAGCCTCCCAAGCACCATCCAGAGAGCTTCCCGAGGCACACTGTCGAATGCCTTCTCAAGGTCAACAAAGCGGAGATAAAGCGGACGACCCTGTTCTCTGCTATTTTCTTGACGCACAGAAAAGATTGCTTCAGAGGTGGTTCGTTCAGGTCGGAAGCCAAACTGGGTTTCTGGCAGTATCTTTTCAGACAGAGCTTTTAAGCGGTTTAAAAGGACTCTGGCCAAGGCCTTTCCCGGGGCTGACAAAAGCGAAATACCGCGGTAAGAGTTGCAGTCGGAACGGTCACCCTTGTTTTTGTAGAGGGTACAAATGCGAGACACTTTAAAGTCATCCGGGACTCGCTCTTCCTCCCACATACGAGCAAAAAGTTTCCAAACCAACATCTACAACTCCCCACCGCCGTATTATAACAGCTCTCCCGGTATAAGGTCAATACCAACCGCTCGCTTATTCTGTTGCTGCCTGATAGCAAAGACAACCTCATCCTATGACAGGGGCTCATCCAGCTCAATAGAAAGAGGGAGTTGAGGTATTAGACTCACATTTTGTAAATCTGATAATCGATCTACGTTGAGCTAGCTGTCAAAGTGTTGGGCCCAACGATTTAGTACATCCTCCTTGTTTGTCAATAGGTGCAAACCGTCTAACGACTTCAACGGCACCTTTGCTCGGTAGGATGTACCAGTCAGCCTACGTACCTCGGAGTAAAACTCCCTGACCTGGTTGGTATCAACGAGCCACTGCTTGTAGAGAGATTAATCTTGCCATCATTTGTCTTTTATTTGACGAGACAGCTTTCGCAATTCAAGTTCACTGGCTTTGACTACTGCAATGCTTCCACCTTGCCTACTATGCTGTCGCAAAAGGTCTCGATGTTTGTTGAATGCTGTCCTAAGAACCCCATCGTTCTCATCAAACCAGTCCTCACTACGACGGCTTTTTATACCTAAAGTAGCTGAGGCTGCTTCCATAAGATGAGAAGAAAAAGTTCCCCAGACCACCCCAACATCACCTTTCTCATTAACTGGCGACAGGTTTTCAAACACAGTTTCAGCATATTTCTCTCTCACCTCGAGATTTTTAAGCCTATCCACGTTCACGCATGCTTTTTAAGTGTGACGGCGATGGTGTGGAGGCGGAGCCGTAGCTTTGTGATAACAATTTGGTGATCAGTCCAACAGTGAGCACCACGCATGACGCGAGTGACTTGGACATGACCAGTATCTCTCTGCCTGACAAGCATAAGCAATCAAGTGCCAGTGTTTCGGATCGAGGATGCATCCACGTTGTCTTGTGCTTAGCGGCAAGTCTGAACATAGTGTTCGATATTGCAAGCTCATTTTGAGCACAAAGACTGAGTAGCAACTGACCATTGCTGTTCATGTTGCCGACTCCGTGTCTACCCAAGACTCCAGACCAAGCCTCATTGTCCCGTCCAACTCTGGCATTGAAATCGCCTAGCAATATAACCTGCTCTCTGGCGTTTATACTGTCAAGGCATTGAGATAGTTCCTCGTAGAATTTATCCTTGATGTCATCAGCCTTGTCTAGCGTAGGGGTATAGACACTGATGACATTAAGGTAATTGTCTTTGTCCAGGTGAAGGCGCAGTATGGTAACGCGGTCTGAAGAATGCACAGGGTGCTCCTCAAGTCGCTTAGCTATGTGATTCTTGAAGGCAAACCCTACGCCTGAACGTCGCGGTTCGAAGGCTGTGGTACCTTTCCAAAAGAAAGTATAGCCACCGCCTTCTTCTACCAGCTCTCCTTCATCGGCAAGGCAATCCACGTTATATCGATGAAGTTCCCGAGCTACTATGGCAGTTTACCGTTCAGGGCAAGCGTTACCATCGCGATCAACAAGCGTTCTCACGTTCCACGCTCCGAATGTCATTATAGATATTGTCATTTTTGTATGCTAACTACTAATTATTTAATATCTGTGCCTGGAGTCATTATAAGCCTTTATATAGATGGAAGCCTCTTGGCTGATAAGCTAGATACAATAATTCAAAAACAGTATTCGGAACCAATCTCAATTCAATAGTAGATAGATGTCATTTAGTTATTATAATCATTATGATATACAGAGCATTATACGGAATTGATTTAAACATACAGTTGGATGGAGGCGGGAATATGCATGCAGTGTTTAGAACGTATACGGAGGTATTCAGTGTGCAAGAAAGACTTAAGAGTGAACGGACGAACTAATTCAGTTATACGGAACCAATCTCAATTCAATAGTAGATGGATGTAATTTAGTTATTATAATCATTATGATATATGCAGAGCATTATACGGAATTGATTTAAACATACATTCGGATGGAGGCAGGAATGTGCATGCAGTGTTTAGTAGGTATACGCTGGTATTCAGTGTGCAAGAAAGATTGAAGAGTGAACGGACGCACAAATTCAGCTAGAAATATTTAATTTGAATATCACCATTTAACGTTTAAATGAAATTTGACGTCGACCACTGATATGATACTGATTAAAACATCTTACATACGCATTGAAAACATTAAAAATCTCACTACATTCAGTGGACGCCGCCGGGTGGTAGTTTGTAAAGACGCAAGAAGTCCTTCGCGATTTATATATATTATATATATAAATCGCGAAGGACTTCTTGCGAGATTTTTAATGTTTTCAATGCGTATGTAAGATCTCACTACATTCAGTGGACGCCGCCGGGTGGTAGTTTGTAAAGACGCAAGAAGTCCTTCGCGATTTATATATATATATATATATATATGCATATGCATATACGCAACATGTCCTTCAAGATTTATATATATATATATATATATATATATATATATATAAATCGCGAAGGACTTCTTGCGTCTTTACAAACTACCACCCGGCGGCGTCCACTGAATGTAGTGAGATTTTTAATGTTTTCAATGCGTATGTAAGATGTTTTAATCAGTATCATATCAGTAGTCGACGTCAAATTTCATTTAAACGTTAAATGGTGATATTCAAATTAAATATTTCTAGCTGAATTTGTGCGTCCGTTCACTCTTCAATCTTTCTTGCACACTGAATACCTGCGTATACCTACTAAACACTGCATGCACATTCCTGCCTCCATCCGAATGTATGTTTAAATCAATTCCGTATAATGCTCTGCATATATCATAATGATTATAATAACTAAATTACATCCATCTACTATTGAATTGAGATTGGTTCCGTATAACTGAATTAGTTCGTCCGTTCACTCTTAAATCTTTCTTGCACACTGAATATCTCCGTATACGTTCAAAACACTGCATGCACATTCCCGCCTCCATCCAACTGCATGTTGAAATCAATTCCGTATAATGCTCTGCATATATCATAATGATTTAATAACTACATGACATCTATCTACTATTGAATTCAGATTGGTTCCGAATACTGTTTTTGAATTATTGTATCCAGCTTATCAGCCAAGAGGCTTCCATCTATATAAGTGCTTATAAAGACTCCAGGCACAGATATTAAATAACTAATAGTTAGCATACAAAAATGACAATACCTATAATGACATTCGGCGCGTGGAACGTGAGAACGCTTGTTGATCGCGATGGCAACGCCTGCCCTGGACGCAAAACTGCCATAGTAGCTCGGGAACTTCATCGATATAACGTGGATTGCCTTGCCGATGAAGGAGAGCTGATAGAAGAAGGTGGCGGCTATACTTTCTTTTGGAAAGGTACCACAGCTTCCGAACCGCGACGTTCAGGCGTAGGGTTTGCCATCAAGAATCACATAGCTAAGCGACTTGAGGAGCACCCTATGCATTCTTCAGACCGCCTTACCACAATGCGCCTTCACGGACAAAGACAATTACCTTAATGTCATCAGTGTCTATGCCCCTACGCTAGACAAGGCTGATGACATCAAAGATAAATTCTACGAGGAACTATCTCAATGCCTTGACAGCATAAACGCCAGAGAGCAGGTTATATTGCTAGGCAATTTCAATGCCAGAGTTGGACGGGACAATGAGGCTTGCCCTGGAGTCTTGGGTAGACACGGAGTCGGCAACATGAACAGCAATGGTCAGTTGCTACTCAGTCTTTGTGCTCATTTTGAGCTTGCAATATCGAACACTATGTTCAAACTTGCCGCTAAGCACAAGACAACGTGGATGCATCCTCGATCCGAAACACTGGCACTTGATTGATTATACTTGTCAGGCAGAGAGATACTGGTCAAGTCCAAGTCCAACGTAGATCGATCATCTGATTTACAAAATGTGAGTCTAATACCTCAACTCCCTCTTTCCATTGAGCTGGATGAGCCCCTGTCATATGATGAGGTTGTCTCTACTATCTGGCAGCAACAGAAGCGAGCGGTTGGTATTGACCTTATACCGGGATAGCTGTTATAATACGACGGCGGGGAGTTGTAGATGTTGGTTTGGAAACTTTTTGCTCGTATGTGGGAGGAAGAGCGAGTCCCGGATGACTTTAAAGTGTCTCGCATTTGTACCTTTATTTGTATTTTTATTTGGAGGAAGGACATGACGGTATCTCCCGTCCAAAATTGAGCAGTCCGTCTGGGTAAGTACCTCCGCCCTACAGAATACCCCGGTTATAATAACCTTGTGTTGTGTTCCCGGCGGTGAGTAGGGTAGCCAGAGTCCACTGGAGAGGTTCTGTGCTGTCAGTAGGAAGACCAAAGGCTTAAATTGACCCCACTGACTGGTGGGAACTGATATGTTGGCGCGGTGGTCAGGGAGACTCGGTGAAACGGTTATCCGCTGGCCGCCCGCAGGCTGTACGGTTTCCGAACCTGGGGATTACTTAATCTCCGCCTCAGGAGGCTGAACCAGCAGCCTGTGTAAAGTTCCCGGTGCTGTAGCCATGCCGGAGGAGGAGACCGGAGTGGACCTGGCTTCAGTATCTGAGAGGGGACCGGGGGCCCTTCCGCCCATCGCGCCAGCCAGTCACACAACCCCAACTTGTCTGTGGGCTCTGGTTGTATGTGGCTGGGGTCTCCTAGGACTGATTTTGCGGGAAGGGCTGCTCACGACTTCGCTCTAACTTATGGGCTCTCTCAACTGGTGCATTCTATCACTAGAACACCAGAAATTGAGACCCACAGAAGCTCTATACTGGACCTTCTGCTGACTACGCGCCCGGATGAATACCCTTAAGGGTGGAAGCACCTCTCGGTAATTCGGACCACAGCCTCGTCCGGGCGCAAGTGTCACTCGCGCGGCCTGAACCACCGCGGCCACCTCAGTGGCGGCATGTGTGGCACTACAAGTCGGCAGACTGGGACGGACTGCGAGAATTCTTCGCGTCGTACCCGTGGAGGCAGCTTTACTTCTCTTCTGATGATCCAAGCTCCTGTGCAACAGCAGTCGCTGACGCGATTCTAGTGGGTATGGAATGTTACGTCCCCAACCGCTGGGTCGCGACAGGAACGAGCAAACGCCCGTGGTTTAATAGGCCTTGCAGGGAAGCTAGAGACCGCAAGCAATCTGCATACAAGACTTGGACCACGGCTCTTGCCAATAAGGATCCGAACATCGCTGAGGTGAAGCGGAAGTTGAATGCTGCTTCAAGGTCCAGTAAAAAGGCAACGTCTAGAGCAAAGTTTGAGTTTTGCTTGCGCGCTACCCATCTGGCAGTCGTGCATTTTGGTCGCTCGCTAAAGCTGCTGAGGGAAACTTCTGCCAGGCTTGCCTTCCGCCGCTGCAAAAATCCGACGGTAGTCTGGCCCATGGCGCTAAGGAGAAGGCCGATCTTTTGGTTAATCTCTTTGCGTCAAACTCGACTATGAACGACGGGAACGCCGAACCACCCATCATCCCCAGCTGTGGTGCTTCGATGACCTAAATTAAAATCACACAACGGGTGTTCCGGCACGAGCTTAAGTCCCTAGATGTTCGGAAGTCGAGTAGGCCGGACGGCATACCGGCGATGGTGCTTAAGCACTGTGCCCCCGAGCTGTGCCCTGTACTTACACGACTTTTCGCACTCTCATACTCCGCAAGGCAGGTCCCGGCCTCGTGGAAGACTGCATTCGTGCACCCTGTTACACCAATTACACCCAATTACAGGCCTATCGCTATAACCTCCCTTCTCTCGAAGGTTATGGAGCGTGTTATTAATACACAACTCCTGAGGTACCTTGAAGGAAACGATCTACTGAGCGACCGACAGTACGGTTTTCGCCACCGTCACCGGTGACCTTCTTGTGTATCTCACAAACCGGTGGGCGCAAGCCATCGAAAGTCGAGGTGAGGCACTAGCGGTCAGCCTCGATGTAGCGAAGGCCTTCGATCGGGTCTGGCACAAAGGTCTTCTTACGAAGTTGCCATATTATGGATTCCTCGAAGGATTGTGCGAATGGATCTCCAGCTTTTTGTCCAACAGAAGCATCCAAGCCGTCGTCGACGGCAGCTGCTCGGACCGCATGAACATAAACGCTGGTGTCCCACAAGGCTCCGTGTTGTCTCCGACGCTGTTTCTGCTGCATATCAATGACATGCTGTCTGATGGCTCCATTCATTGTTATGCGGGCGACAGTACCGGGGACACGTGTTACACGGGCCGTGCAAATATCCCTCAGTCCGAGGTGGAGAAGAGTCGCGAACAACTTGTGTCTGAAATCGAGACTACTCTCTCTGGAATATCCGATTGGGGACGACTAAACCTAGTCCAAGTCAACCCCACTAAGACACAAGTATGTGTATTCACCGCTAAGAAAACCCCATTCATTGTAGCGCCGCAATTCCTGGGCACACCGCTTACCATCTCCCTGAGTATAGGGATAATTGGTGTCGATATCTCCAGTGACGTCCAATACCGAAGTCATTTGCAGGACAAGGTTAACTTGGCATCAAGAAAGCTCGGAGTGCTCAACAGGGCGAAGCAGTATTTCACTGCGGGGCAGCAACTCCTTCTTTATAAAGCACAGGTCCGGCCTCACATGGAGTACTGCTGTCACCTTTTTGCTGGAGCACCTGCATACCAACTTGACCCCTTCGACTCGTTGCAAAGACGGGCATTGAGGCTGGTTGACAATCCCATACTCACAGGTAGAGTGGAACCTCTTAGCCTTAGGAGGGATTTTGCCTCATTGTGTGTGTTCTGCCGCCTATACAATGGTTTGTGCTCAGATGAATTGTTAGACATGATGCCCGTAGCTACATTGTATCATCGCACCTCTCGCCATAGGCAGGGAATTCATCCCCACACATTGCGACCTGAGACGGTGCGCACTGTGCGGTATGAAAGAAACTTCATCCGACGCACACTCAAGCTGTGGAATGACCTCCCTGCTGCGGTTTTCCCAAGTGCCTACAATATGGAGTTCTTCAAGAGGGGCATCAGAAGGTTTCCCTATGGTCGGCAGCGCGAGTGTGACACCCCTGGTGTTGCATACGTCCATAGGCCACGGTAACCGCTTCCCATCAGGTAGGCCGTGTGCTTGTCTGCCAACTAAGTGGTATAAAAAATTAAAAAAAACCCTCTACAAAAACTAGGGTGACCGTTCCGACTGCAACTCTAACCGCGGTATTTCGCTTTTGTCAGCCCTGGGAAAGGCCTTGGCCAGAGTCCTTTTAAACCGCTTAAAAGCTCTGTCTGAAAAGATACTGCCAGAAACCCAGTTTGGCTTCCGACCTGAACGAACCACCTCTGAAGCAATCTTTTCTGTGCGTCAACTGCAAGAAAATAGCAGAGAACAGGGTCGTCCGCTTTATCTCCGCTGTGTTGACCTGGAGAAGGCATTCGACAGTGTGCCTCGGGAAGCTCTCTGGATGATGCTTGGGAAGCTAGGGTGCACGAAGAAGTTTGTGAGACTTCTTAGACTCCTGCATAACGACATGCAATGCTGCGTCGGTGTCGATGGTGAACAATCAAATTTCTTACTCGTTACCTGTGGGGTGAAACAAGGGTGTGTTCTAGCGCCCACACTGTTCGCCAAGTACTTTGCAGTAATAGTCAGTGATGTTTTACGAACTCTTTCTGAGGGAGTACGCATCCGCTTCCGCACAGATGGCGGAGGATGGTCTTTTCAATTTGGCCAGACTTAAGGCGCGCACTAAGGTCTCCCCATACAATGATTACAGAAATCATGTTTGCTTATGCTTTGTGGCAGAATCCCCTGATGGCCTACAACAGCTAATGTCCAGTTGTCACCAAGCTTGCTGCAAGTTCGGCCTTAAAATCAGTGTCAAGAAGACGGAGGTGATGTCTCTGGACACACATGGTCACGAGACACTGTCTATACAGCTAGGTCAGGACATGCTCAAGCAGGTTGACCAGTTTTGCTATCTGGGGAGCACTATAACATCCAAGTGTGACCTTGATGATGAGATCGGCAGCAGGATCTATGCCGCAGCTGCGATATTTGGGAAGCTGCATTCCAAGGTTTTCTGCTCAAATGACCTTAAGCTGGCCACCAAAATATCTGTTTACATGGCAGTTGTGCTGTCAAACCTCTTATATTCCTCTGAGATGTGGTGTGTGTATCGGCACCACAAACGTACTCTGGATCGTTTCCACCTCAAGTGCCTACAGTCTATCTTTAAAGGATAAGTTGGGCTCGCCTAACTGTAGCTTATGTAACGTCAATCAATTACATTTTGATGAAGTGTGTCCGGAATGAGGCTCAAAGAAAGCAATTATATTGTTACGTGCACAGGGTACAAATAAATGCCGTGTACGCAACGAAGGAATTTATTAGCTCACCACAAACTAGACAATTAAATCACTAGTGCACACAGTACTCTTCAACAGTTCCAGTCGCTCAGTAGTTCACAGTAGTCCACAGTCGTTGCTCAGGTCACAGGTAAAGTCCTTTTCATAAAAGAAGTCCCACGGTGATTTGTGGAACTAAATTTGACAGATCAGCCATGTTGTCGATTGTCGATGTTATCAAGGGTGTGTATTGTAGTAGATATTGTTGTGTTTTTAATTGGATTAAGCGCGCTAATAGGATTGTTTACGATGCCAAAAGTTGTAAAAAGTGCGGGTCGAGAAATTATATTGAAGGTGAAGGAATTCTGTGAAGCGGAGCATCAGAATCAAGGTGTTTTGATACCAATAAATAATGTTCGCAAGAGAGTTGCCGCCATGACAGGTACTTTTTAGGGTTGCTATATGAAGATTTTTTGTCGTTAAGATGGGAATATTTGGTTTATTGTAGTATTTTTATTTATGAGACAATAATATTTTAATTTTAACTATGAAGTAACGACGACCTCTGTAGCGTGGTGGTAGTGCACGCGACTGCTACGCAGGAGGCGCGGGTTCGATTCCCACTCAGTTCAAATATTTGTGTGCATGAATATGAATATATGCATTGGTCTGGGTGGTTCTATAGTAGGTGTAAATTGTCCTAGAATATTAGAATATTAATTACACATTAATTACCACTACGCTATGCATTAGTCTGGGTGTTTCTATATATAATGTGTATGTATTCACAAGAAAAGTATATAAGTATGTTTATCCGTATTCTAGATTCCACTGTGATTCCATTACAAGGTAATGTTGTGGAATATTTATTTATTATTATTATATTAAGCTTAACTTGTAAAAATAGTATAATTACACAAGATCTTAAATTATAATAAAAGTGCAAATTATGCTAATTCATGTATAATATGATTGCAGGCGTGTCGGAGAAAACGGTGTCAAGAATCACAAAAGAAGGAAAAACAGCGGCTAGTACTTCAACGAAAATCGTCACCCCGGGGAAGAGTCGCCCGCATCCCAAAAAAATCGACTTGGATGGGTTCGATTTGTGCGCCATAAGACAAAAAATTCACTTTTTTTATGTTGTGAGGAAAGAATTGCCCACATTGGGTAAATTACGCGCAGTTTTGAGAGAAGATATAAATTATCAGGGAAGCATTGTAACATTGCACAGAATATTACACAGCATAGGTTTTAAATATAAACGATGCCAATCAAAACGTAAACTGCTTATGGAACGCTATGATATCACTGCATGGCGTACCAGGTATTTGGAAAGGATGCGAAGAAATCGCACCATAGAAAAAAAACCGGTTGTATATTTAGACGAGACCTATATACATAATACGTATCACGCTAAAAGTTGTTGGCAGAGTGAGGAGGAGCCAGGTATGTATGTCTCAGACTCATCGGGAAGTCGTTGGATAATCGCTCATGCGGGAACAGAAAATGGATTCATAAGTGGTGCATTGTTGATGTTTAAGTCACAATCCAAATCTTCAGATTACCACGACGACATGAACGCTAAAAATTTTTTGAAATGGTTGAATGAAAAATTGATTCCGAACCTACCTGAAAGATCTCTCATAGTAATGGACAATGCTCCTTACCATTGTACTCAAATAAACAAGGCACCAACAATGTCGAGCTTAAAAAGTAGTATGCAAGAATGGCTGCAAGAAAAGGGAATTTATTTTGAAAACACGTGGACAAAGGCTGTATTGTTTGACCTAGTCAAACAAAACAAAGGACCTCCAACATATGCTGTTGATGAATTATTGAAATCACACAATCACGAAGTCCTAAAGTTGCCGCCTTATCACTGCGATCTCAATCCGATCGAAAAAATGTGGAGCCTTGTGAAAAGACGGGTGGCGGATAAAAACGTGGCCCAAGATCCTAAGGAAATCGTAAAAATAACGGAAGAGGCTTTTGAAAGTATTACAGCGGAAGATTGGGCCGCTCAGTGCAAGCATGTAGAACATTTAGAGGAGGAATATATAAAAAATGACGGTGTTATAGATGAAGAAATGGATCGATTTATCATATCTACGGCTAGTGATAGTGAAACAGAGTCTGATTCTGAATACATTCACTCTTCCGACAGTGACGTTAGTATGGCCGATGATCACAATTATTCAATAAAAGTTTGAAGAATTTTCTTGTTTTATTATATATATACCTAAAGTAGCGACCGCGTGCGGACAGACGTGGTTTGGGGTCGCCGGGAAGCACTGGAGACAGGCTGGCTTAGATCGGTCGTTCCGTTAATCCATGAGAGGCCTGTGTGCAGCAGTGGACTATATGCAGCTGAGATGATGATGATGATGATGTACACCTTCATTTCATTTTTCGTTGGTAAACAATACGACATTATAAATTTGACATGACAGTAATTTCTAAATGCAACAATAACCTGACCCGAACAGAAAGGGTACGAAATACCTGCTTACCTTGCTTGCATTTCATTTCATAATAATTATAATTGTGTAGAACTTTAATATTATATTAAATATTCTGAGAATAATTTTAGTAGGTTGTTAATAAAATTAAAAGTATGGTAAAAGTTTTTCTTAAGCCTGGCAACATTATGTCGCTCGACTACAGCGCTGCGTCTGCGGGACTTCTTTCATGAAAAGGACTTTATAATCTTCTTCGGTTGCTTAAGCTCGCTGTGTTTGTTAGCGATCTCAAAGACAGAATGAATGGTGTCGCTATGCGAGCGTGTTCATATACCTCTCAATTAGGAGGGTCGAATCATCTAGAAAATACGCGAGCGATAACTATCCACTCTCTTTTGAAGTTTGCCGCCGTCACTGAACTTTCGAGTTCATTCTCGATATTCACCTATTGTTTTCATTTATTCAAAAGAGTAGGTACTCGTAGGTAGGTTGTGACTTTGTGTTGACAATTCTAGATTTTTCTATGCCAATCGGTAGAGTACCTCGTCACTAACAATGCGTTTTTATTTCTCGAAGATCCGGTTATTACTTTTCGAGATATCGACGTCTGTCGTAACAATATGGTAACGGTAATAACAATATGGGCCTATGTAACAGTATCCTCGCTAGTCCAACTTCTGAGGAGCCGAAAAAATTGTATTCCTTAGCTAAGATTTGCTGTATAGATCATTGATTGAACACCATGTATTCAACAATTCCAATGAGGGCGACATAGTCACGCTATGACTAAGACCTCAATCCTCAATAACAACTGAAGATTAAAAAAAAACTATCTATAGGTAATAATAGATCAAATAAATAACCATTTTTAAAGCTTTCACTTTGGTGACAAACTTACATCACGGCCCGCACATGTCTGTTTGTTTAAAAACTTCGGCACGCGAGCGCGCTGAAGCCCGCCGCCCGCCCCGCCGTCCCTCGTGAACCCCGAATAGACCCCTCAGACACCGTACCTAGTGCCCGTTTAAGGATATTTAAGAGACGCAAGATTGTTGTCACGAAAACATGATAAAAACTTTACAAATTAAGTACGATATTCAATGGACACATTAAGATCGGTGAACTGAACTCAAAGTATACGTGGTAAAGTATACGCTGAACACTAGTGCCCTCCAAATTTCAGTCGGGCGACGGCCGAACTATATTATACGCTAAAAGGCGTTGTAGTGATGGAATTACGTCCATGCCAATTTTTCGCCCTAGCATTCTATTGATCATAAGGAACATTTGGGCTGAAAATGAGGGTCGGTTAATCTTGCGTCCGTATTTCGGACGCACAAAGTCAGTCGGACGCGGCATCATCGGTAAATAACGCCATGTAGGACGCAACATGTCCTTCAAGATTTATATATATATATATATATATATATATATATATATATATATTATGCTAGCACCCACATTTCGCCAGTTTATGTTTAGGTCCCAATGTAATAGGTGGCGAGCCTATTGTCATTAACCGGGCACTTATAAACCTGCGATAAATACACACATAACTTCGAAAAGAATCGAAAAGTCATTGGTGTGTAATGAGGCTTCGTAGGGCTGAGGCTTAAGCTTGAGGTAATTTAAAATTCAAGTACTGTGCGCTGTAGTTGTCTGTGTTACGTAGCGGTTGGGTTAAGTGCTTTGTTTGTGTTATTCGATTACTTTGCGATTAAGTGCTGGTAATTCCAGATTGTATTCGGATATATTCAGTTTATACGATATAGTGTAAAGTAAGTTATAATTAATTGTCAATCGAAAAATGTTTAAGGAAAGTTTAAGAGTAAATAATAATATATGACTGGCGTGTATGTATGGAAACTACTAAACATTTCATCTAGTACCGAATATTTTTTCTGTCCTGATTTTGGTTTTATTTCGAAACATAAAATAACTAAGCACACACACATAAAAGATTCTAAGCTTTTATTACTTGTTTTTATATTTTTATCTGTAAACTAATAAAGTAGTCAGACTCTTCGAAGTACTCTATTTGCAATACATTCAAATTTAACACATTAATAAACTCACGTGCCGAACTGCAAATACAATAAAACTGTCTACAGATAACAAGAGCTTTAAAACATCTAACAGGCAATTCTAAAATAAAACTTTAAGTAAAGTTGGTAATCCACAGCCTCGCCGGAGAGCACACTAGTAAATGTAAAGTTTGAAATAGGAGCGCTGAAGCAGCGCAGAGGCCCGACGATGTGGTGGGCAGGAGATTTTAAAACTTGTTTTAAGTCCTACTCAAAGAAAACAGATAGACTTTTTGTTGGTTTCTATCGTTTAATCCATGCGCGAAGAAAATTCGGACGAAGATTTCTTTTCAAATATCTCATATTGCGACAAAAATAGGTAAATAATAAACATTTCTGAAAATGACAAAACCAGTCAGCAATTAGTTTGTTCATTTTTATCCTTTGGGACGTTTATGGGCCGACACGGGTCCGTTACGCAGAGGCATTAGGCATTTTAATATAAATAGGATAGAGAACGTATTACCGTAAATAACTCACTATAAATGTAAAATAAAGTTTAATACATATCTTGATTATCATATGACAAATCATTATCATATCATTAATATCATATCATTACTTACCTCTACGTTAGTACATTTTGCTTGAAAGGACCACCATCTGACCTCCAGATTACAGAACATTTTAGGGCTCCAGCTACCGGCAACGAATGTCACGGATGTTGGCATGGCAACTGGAACTGAGTGACCGACAGCTTAATCTACTTTGTCAGGCACGACGGTCTCAATGTGTTAAGAATAAACATCCATCCCAAGACTAACCTAGTTAGTAGTACTTAACTTTGCAATGTGATTTCTAGAATAAGGTTCATAATGTTTTATCAGGTAAATTTTTTTTAAAGATGAGGGGCAATGTATAATCAACTAGCCTATTGCAGTTCACCGCTGGACATAGGGCTCTCCCAATATCGGGCGGCTTTAACCTACTGTTTCCACGCTGCCTGGCTAGATGTGTTGGTACAGGGTTATAATACGAATTTTTCTTTGCTCATAGTGATATCGTCCGCGTGTTTGTCCGTTAGTCGCCTCTTGTGACACCCTTCGGATGAGATGATATTTGTAAAGAAAGAAAGAAAAATATTTTATTTAAGTTTCACACAGTGAGCATCCTACTATGTACAAATAGGTAGGTAATATAATAATTAGTAGATATATTAAATTAAAATAGTAGGTATATTAAAATTAAGCTACGGGTGCAACATTCCACACTGCGAACCCAAATAGGGCCCCATCTCAGCATTGAATGCTGCGCACAACCTTCGTTGAGTATGCACAGCGCTGATTTTCAGATGGGGCCACTAGGTAGCGCTGACGCCACACACCATTTTATAGGTACAGTACATTTTATATCTACGTATTATTATATTATAAAGTCGAGTCGGAAGGAGTTTTAAATGCGCTTGCAAAAACAAAACTCCTACGAACGGAACGAGCGTAAAGGACTTACTACCCACGTTTAAGTCGCTTTCGCTGTTGATTGGTACACAGGTGGGTAGGTACAATATATTTACATTTGTTCATTATTATTCAGTTCTTTTATATGTATATGTGTATATTTGTTTTATTTGTTCGTCACCATACAGATGTCAACATATTATTTTAATGTCATGACAGTATTTGACGACCTCTGTGGCGTAGCGGTAGAGTATTCGACTGCTATGCAGGGGGCGCGAGTTCGATTCCCGCTCAGTGCAAATATATATATATATATATATATATATATATATATATATATATATATAAATCGCGAAGGACTTCTTGCGTCTTTACAAACTCGAAGTCCTTCGCGATTTATATATATATATATATATATATATATATATATATATATATATATAAATCTTGAAGGACATGTTGCGTCCTACATGGCGTTATTTACCGATGATGCCGCGTCCGACTGACTTTGTGCGTCCGAAATACGGACGCAAGATTAACCGACCCTCATTTTCAGCCCAAATGTTCCTTATGATCAATAGAATGCTAGGGCGAAAAATTGGCATGGACGTAATTCCATCACTACAACGCCTTTTAGCGTATAATATAGTTCGGCCGTCGCCCGACTGAAATTTGGAGGACACTAGTGTTCAGCGTATACTTTACCACGTATACTTTGAGTTCAGTTCACCGATCTTAATGTGTCCATTGAATATCGTACTTCATTTGTAAAGTTTTTATCATGTTTTCGTGACAACAATCTTGCGTCTCTTAAATATCCTTAAACGGGCACTAGGTACGGTGTCTGAGGGGTCTATTCGGGGTTCACGAGGGACGGCGGGGCGGGCGGCGGGCTTCAGCGCGCTCGCGTGCCGAAGTTTTTAAACAAACAGACATGTGCGGGCCGTGATGTAAGTTTGTCACCAAAGTGAAAGCTTTAAAAATGGTTTATGTATTTGATCTATTATTACCTATAGATAGTTTTTTTTTAATCTTCAGTTGTTATTGAGGATTGAGGTCTTAGTCATAGCGTGACTATGTCGCCCTCATTGGAATTGTTGAATACATGGTGTTCAATCAATGATCTATACAGCAAATCTTAGCTAAGGAATACAATTTTTTCGGCTCCTCAGAAGTTGGACTAGCGAGGATACTGTTACATAGGCCCATATTGTTATTACCGTTACCATATTGTTACGACAGACGTCGATATCTCGAAAACTAATAACCGGATCTTCAAGAAATAAAAACGCATTGTTAGTGACGAGGTACTCTACCGATTGGCATAGAAAAATCTAGAATTGTCAACACAAAGTCACAACCTACCTACGAGTACCTACTCTTTTGAATAAATGAAAACAATAGGTGAATATCGAGAATGAACTCGAAAGTTCAGTGACGGCGGCAAACTTCAAAAGAGAGTGGATAGTTATCGCTCGCGTATTTTCTAGATGATTCGACCCTCCTAATTGAGAGGTATATGAACACGCTCGCATAGCGACACCATTCATTCTGTCTTTGAGATCGCTAACAAACACAGCGAGCTTAAGCAACCGAAGAAGATTATACCTGTGACCTGAGCAACGACTGTAGACTACTGTGAACTACTGAGCGACTGGAACTGTTGAAGAGTACTGTGTGCACTAGTGATTTAATTGTCTAGTTTGTGGTGAGCTAATAAATTCCTTCGTTGCGTACACGGCATTTATTTGTACCCTGTGCACGTAACAATATAATTGCTTTCTTTGAGCCTCATTCCGGACACACTTCAGCAAAATGTAATTGATTGACGTTACATAAGCTACAGTTAGGCGAGCCCAACTTATCCTTTAAAGATAGACTGTAGGCACTTGAGGTGGAAACGATCCAGAGTACGTTTGTGGTGCCGATACACACACCATATCTCAGAGGAATATAAGAGGTTTGACAGTACAACTGCCATGTAAACAGATATTTTGGTGACCAGCTTAAGGTCATTTGAGCAGAAAACCTTGGAATGCAGCTTCCCAAATATCGCAGCTGCGGCATAGATCCTGCTGCCGATCTCATCATCAAGGTCACACTTGGATGTTATAGTGCTCCCCAGATAGCAAAACTGGTCAACCTGCTTGAGCATGTCCTGACCTAGCTGTATAGACAGTGTCTCGTGACCATGTGTGTTCAGAGACATCACCTCCGTCTTCTTGACACTGATTTTAAGGCCGAACTTGCAGCAAGCTTGGTGACAACTGGACATTAGCTGTTGCAGGCCATCAGGGGATTCTGCCACAAAGCATAAGCATACATGATTTCTGTAATCATTGTATGGGGAGACCTTAGTGCGCGCCTTAAGTCTGGCCAAATTGAAAAGACCATCCTCCGCCATCTGTGCGGAGGCGGATGCGTACTCCCTCAGAAAGAGTTCGTAAAACATCACTGACTATTACTGCAAAGTACTTGGCGAACAGTGTGGGCGCTAGAACACACCCTTGTTTCACCCCACAGGTAACGAGTAAGAAATTTGATTGTTCACCATCGACACCGACGCAGCATTGCATGTCGTTATGCAGGAGTCTAAGAAGTCTCACAAACTTCTCCGTGCACCCTAGCTTCCCCAGCATCATCCAGAGAGCTTCCCGAGGCACACTGTCGAATGCCTTCTCCAGGTCAACACAGCGGAGATAAAGCGGACGACCCTGTTCTCTGCTATTTTCTTGCAGTTGACGCACAGAAAAGATTGCTTCAGAGGTGGTTCGTTCAGGTCGGAAGCCAAACTGGGTTTCTGGCAGTATCTTTTCAGACAGAGCTTTTAAGCGGTTTAAAAGGACTCTGGCCAAGGCCTTTTCCAGGGCTGACAAAAGCGAAATACCGCGGTTAGAGTTGCAGTCGGAACGGTCACCCTTGTTTTTGTAGAGGGTTTTTTTTTTATTTTTTATACCACTTAGTTGGCAGACAAGCACACGGCCCACCTGATGGGAAGCGGTTACCGTGGCCTATGGACGTATGCAACACCAGGGGTGTCACACTCGCGCTGCCGACCATAGGGAAACCTTCTGATGCCCCTCTTGAAGAACTCCATATTGTAGGCACTTGGGAAAACCGCAGCAGGGAGGTCATTCCACAGCTTGAGTGTGCGTCGGATGAAGTTTCTTTCATACCGCACTGTGTGGGGATGAATTCCCTGCCTATGGCGAGAGGTGCGATGATACAATGTAGCTACGGGCATCATGTCTAACAATTCATCTGAGCACAAACCATTGTATAGGCGGCAGAACACACACAATGAGGCAAAATCCCTCCTAAGGCTAAGAGGTTCCACTCTACCTGTGAGTATGGGATTGTCAACCAGCCTCAATGCCCGTCTTTGCAACGAGTCGAAGGGGTCAAGTTGGTATGCAGGTGCTCCAGCAAAAAGGTGACAGCAGTACTCCATGTGAGGCCGGACCTGTGCTTTATAAAGAAGGAGTTGCTGCCTCGCAGTGAAATACTGCTTCGCCCTGTTGAGCACTCCGAGCTTTCTTGATGCCAAGTTAACCTTGTCCTGCAAATGACTTCGGTATTGGACGTCACTGGAGATATCGACACCAATTATCCCTATACTCAGAGAGATGGTAAGCGGTGTGCCCAGGAATTGCGGCGCTACAATGAATGGGGTTTTCTTAGCGGTGAATACACATACTTGTGTCTTAGTGGGGTTGACTTGGACTAGGTTTAGTCGTCCCCAATCGGATATTCCAGAGAGAGTAGTCTCGATTTCAGACACAAGTTGTTCGCGACTCTTCTCCACCTCGGACTGAGGGATATTTGCACGGCCCGTGTAACACGTGTCCCCGGTACTGTCGCCCGCATAACAATGATTGGAGCCATCAGACAGCATGTCATTGATATGCAGCAGAAACAGCGTCGGAGACAACACGGAGCCTTGTGGGACACCAGCGTTTATGTTCATGCGGTCCGAGCAGCTGCCGTCGACGACGGCTTGGATGCTTCTGTTGGACAAAAAACTGGAGATCCATTCGCACAATCCTTCGAGGAGTCCATAATATGGCAACTTCGTAAGAAGACCTTTGTGCCAGACCCGATCGAAGGCCTTCGCTACATCGAGGCTGACCGCTAGTGCCTCACCTCGACTTTCGATGGCTTGCGCCCACCGGTTTGTGAGATACACAAGAAGGTCACCGGTAGAGCGACGGTGGCGAAAACCGTACTGTCGGTTGCTCAGTAGATCGTTTCCTTCAAGGTACCTCAGGAGTTGTGTATTAATAACACGCTCCATAACCTTCGAGAGAAGGGAGGTTATAGCAGGCCTGTAATTGGTCGGATCTGACAGGACAGATCCGTACCTCAGTACAGGGTGCACGAATGCAGTCTTCCACGAGGCCGGGACCAGCCTTGCGGAGTATGAGAGTGCGAAAAGTCGTGTAAGTACAGGGCACAGCTCGGGGGCACAGTGCTTAAGCACCATCGCCGGTATGCCGTCCGGCCTACTCGACTTCCGAACATCTAGGGACTTAAGCTCGTGCCGGACCACCCGTTGTGTGATTTTAATTTAGGTCATCGAAGCACCACAGCTGGGGATGATGGGTGGTTCGGCGTTCCCGTCGTTCATAGTCGAGTTTGACGCAAAGAGGTTACCCAAAAGATCGGCCTTCTCCTTAGCGCCATGGGCCAGACTACCGTCGGATTTTTGCAGCGGCGGAAGGCAAGCCTGGCAGAAGTTTCCCTCAGCAGCTTTAGCGAGCGACCAAAATGCACGACTGCCAGATGGGTAGCGCGCAAGCAAAACTCAAACTTTGCTCTAGACGTTGCCTTTTTACTGGACCTTGAAGCAGCCTTCAACTTCTGCTTCACCTCAGTGATGTTCGGATCCTTATTGGCAAGAGCCGTGGTCCAAGCCTTGTATGCAGATTGCTTGCGGTCTCTAGTTTCCCTGCAAGGCCTATTAAACCACGGGCGTTTGCTCGCTCCTGTCGCGACCCAGCGGTTGGGGACGTAACATTCCATACCCACTAGAATCGCGTCAGCGACTGCTGTTGCACAGGAGCTTGGATCATCAGAAGAGAAGTAAAGCTGCCTCCACGGGTACGACGCGAAGAATTCTCGCAGTCCGTCCCAGTCTGCCGACTTGTAGTGCCACACATGCCGCCACTGAGGTGGCCGCGGTGGTTTAGGCCGCGCGAGTGACACTTGCGCCCGGACGAGGCTGTGGTCCGAATTACCGAGAGGTGCTTCCACCCTCAAGGGTATTCATCCGGGCGCGTAGTCAGCAGAAGGTCCAGTATAGAGCTTCTGTGGGTCTCAATTTCTGGTGTTCTAGTGATAGAATGCACCAGTTGAGAGAGCCCATAAGTTAGAGCGAAGTCGTGAGCAGCCCTTCCCGCAAAATCAGTCCTAGGAGACCCCAGCCACATACAACCAGAGCCCACAGACAAGTTGGGGTTGTGTGACTGGCTGGCGCGATGGGCGGAAGGGCCCCCGGTCCCCTCTCAGATACTGAAGCCAGGTCCACTCCGGTCTCCTCCTCCGGCATGGCTACAGCACCGGGAACTTTACACAGGCTGCTGGTTCAGCCTCCTGAGGCGGAGATTAAGTAATCCCCAGGTTCGGAAACCGTACAGCCTGCGGGCGGCCAGCGGATAACCGTTTCACCGAGTCTCCCTGACCACCGCGCCAACATTTCACGCCCCCACCAGTCAGTGGGGTCAATTTAAGCCTTTGGTCTTCCTACTGACAGCACAGAACCTCTCCAGTGGGCTCTGGCTACCCTACTCACCGCCGGGAACACAACACAAGGTTATTATAACCGGGGTATTCTGTAGGGCGGAGGTACTTACCCAGACGGACTGCTCAATTTTGGACGGGAGATACCGTCATGTCCTTCCTCCAAATAAAAATACAAATAAAGGTACAAATGCGAGACACTTTAAAGTCATCCGGGACTCGCTCTTCCTCCCACATACGAGCAAAAAGTTTCCAAACCAACATCTACAACTCCCCGCCGCCGTATTATAACAGCTCTCCCGGTATAAGGTCAATACCAACCGCTCGCTTCTGTTGCTGCCTGATAGCAGAGACAACCTCATCATATGACAGGGGCTCATCCAGCTCAATGGAAAGAGGGAGTTGATGTATTAGACTCACATTTTGTAAATCAGATGATCGATCTACGTTGGACTTGGACTTGACCAGTATCTCTCTGCCTGACAAGTATAATCAATCAAGTGCCAGTGTTTCGGATCGAGGATGCATCCACGTTGTCTTGTGCTTAGCGGCAAGTCTGAACATAGTGTTCGATATTGCAAGCTCAAAATGAGCACAAAGACTGAGTAGCAACTGACCATTGCTGTTCATGTTGCCGACTCCGTGTCTACCCAAGACTCCAGGCCAAGCCTCATTGTCCCGCCCAACTCTGGCATTGAAATTGCCTAGCAATATAACCTGCTCTCTGGCGTTTATGCTGTCAAGGCATTGAGATAGTTCCTCGTAGAATTTATCTTTGATGTCATCAGCCTTGTCTAGCGTAGGGGCATAGACACTGATGACATTAAGGTAATTGTCTTTGTCCGTGAAGGCGCAGTGTGGTAACGCGGTCTGAAGAATGCATAGGGTGCTCCTCAAGTCGCTTAGCTATGTGATTCTTGATGGCAAACCCTACGCCTGAACGTCGCGGTTCGGAAGCTGTGGTACCTTTCCAAAAGAAAGTATAGCCGCCACCTTCTTCTATCAGCTCTCCTTCATCGGCAAGGCAATCCACGTTATATCGATGAAGTTCCCGAGCTACTATGGCAGTTTTGCGTTCAGGGCAGGCGTTGCCATCGCGATCAACAAGCGTTCTCACGTTCCACGCGCCGAATGTCATTATAGGTATTGTCATTTTTGTATGCTAACTATTAGTTATTTAATATCTGTGCCTGGAGTCTTTATAAGCCCTTATATAGATGGAAGCCTCTTGGCTGATAAACTGGATACAATAATTCAAAAACAGTATTCGGAACCAATCTGAATTCAATAGTAGATAGATGTCATGTAGTTATTAAATCATTATGATATATGCAGAGCATTATACGGAATTGATTTCAACATGCAGTTGGATGGAGGCGGGAATGTGCATGCAGTGTTTTGAACGTATACGGAGATATTCAGTGTGCAAGAAAGATTTAAGAGTGAACGGACGAACTAATTCAGTTATACGGAACCAATCTCAATTGAATAGTAGATGGATGTAATTTAGTTATTATAATCATTATGATATATGCAGAGCATTATACGGAATTGATTTAAACATACATTCGGATGGAGGCAGGAATGTGCATGCAGTGTTTAGTAGGTATACGCAGGTATTCAGTGTGCAAGAAAGATTGAAGAGTGAACGGACGCACAAATTCAGCTAGAAATATTTAATTTGAATATCACCATTTAACGTTTAAATGAAATTTGACGTCGACTACTGATATGATACTGATTAAAACATCTTACATACGCATTGAAAACATTAAAAATCTCACTACATTCAGTGGACGCCGCCGGGTGGTAGTTTGTAAAGACGCAAGAAGTCCTTCGCGATTTATATATATATATATATATATATATATATATATATATATATATATATATATACATTTTTGTTATACCACTTATGTGGCAGACAAGTGATGGAAAGTGCCTATGAACGTGTGCAAAACCAAGAGCGTCACATTCGCGCTGCCATCCCTGCAAGCATTGAGAGTTTCTGTGTCGTCAGTGTAAAAGCAGGACAAGCTTTTGGTCTTACCACTGACAGCACATAAATTCTTCAGTGAGCTCCTCTGGCTACCCTACTCACCGCCGGGAACACACGAGGTTATTATGGCCGCGGTATTCTGTAGGGTGGAGGTACTTCCCCAGTCGGTCTGCTCAATTGGACGATAATACCGTCGTGTCCTAACTGCTATTTCTATGATATTCCAATTTTATTCATTATGACGACTAGGGGCTTACGTACTTTGTACGTAGCACGGTATATATATATATATATATATATAGGTATATATATATATATATATATATATATATATATATATATATATATAAATCTTGAAGGACATGTTGCGTCCTACATGGCGTTATTTACCGATGATGCCGCGTCCGACTGACTTTGTGCGTCCGAAATACGGACGCAAGATTAACCGACCCTCATTTTCAGCCCAAATGTTCCTTATGATCAATAGAATGCTAGGGCGAAAAATTGGCATGGACGTAATTCCATCACTACAACGCCTTTTAGCGTATAATATAGTTCGGCCGTCGCCCGACTGAAATTTGGAGGGCACTAGTGTTCAGCGTATACTTTACCACGTATACTTTGAGTTCAGTTCACCGATCTTAATGTGTCCATTGAATATCGTACTTAATTTGTAAAGTTTTTATCATGTTTTCGTGACAACAATCTTGCGTCTCTTAAATATCCTTAAACGGGCACTAGGTACGGTGTCTGAGGGGTCTATTCGGGGTTCACGAGGGACGGCGGGGCGGGCGGCGGGCTTCAACGCGCTCGCGTGCCGAAGTTTTTAAACAAACAGACATGTGCGGGCCGTGATGTAAGTTTGTCACCAAAGTGAAAACTTTAAAAATGGTTATTTATTTGATCTATTATTACCTATAGATAGTTTTTTTTTAATCTTCAGTTGTTATTAAGGATTGAGGTCTTAGTCATAGCGTGACTATGTCGCCCTCATTGGAATTGTTGAATACATGGTGTTCAATCAATGATCTATACAGCAAATCTTAGCTAAGGAATACAATTTTTTCGGCTCCTCAGAAGTTGGACTAGCGAGGATACTGTTACATAGGCCCATATTGTTATTACCGTTACCATATTGTTACGACAGACGTCGATATCTCGAAAACTAATAACCGGATCTTCAAGAAATAAAAACGCATTGTTAGTGACGAGGTACTCTACCGATTGGCATAGAAAAATCTAGAATTGTCAACACAAAGTCACAACCTACCTACGAGTACCTACTCTTTTGAATAAATGAAAACAATAGGTGAATATCGAGAATGAACTCGAAAGTTCAGTGACGGCGGCAAACTTCAAAAGAGAGTGGATAGTTATCGCTCGCGTATTTTCTAGATGATTCGACCCTCCTAATTGAGAGGTATATGAACACGCTCGCATAGCGACACCATTCATTCTGTCTTTGAGATCGCTAACAAACACAGCGAGCTTAAGCAACCGAAGAAGATTATACCTGTGACCTGAGCAACGACTGTGGACTACTGTGAACTACTGAGCGACTGGAACTGTTGAAGAGTACTGTGTGCACTAGTGATTTAATTGTCTAGTTTGTGGTGAGCTAATAAATTCCTTCGTTGCGTACACGGCATTTATTTGTACCCTGTGCACGTAACAATATAATTGCTTTCTTTGAGCCTCATTCCGGACACACTTCATCAAAATGTAATTGATTGACGTTACATAAGCTACAGTTAGGCGAGCCCAACTTATCCTTTAAAGATAGACTGTAGGCACTTGAGGTGGAAACGATCCAGAGTACGTTTGTGGTGCCGATACACACACCACATCTCAGAGGAATATAAGAGGTTTGACAGCACAACTGCCATGTAAACAGATATTTTGGTGGCCAGCTTAAGGTCATTTGAGCAGAAAACCTTGGAATGCAGCTTCCCAAATATCGCAGCTGCGGCATAGATCCTGCTGCCGATCTCATCATCAAGGTCACACTTGGATGTTATAGTGCTCCCCAGATAGCAAAACTGGTCAACCTGCTTGAGCATGTCCTGACCTAGCTGTATAGACAGTGTCTCGTGACCATGTGTGTCCAGAGACATCACCTCCGTCTTCTTGACACTGATTTTAAGGCCGAACTTGCAGCAAGCTTGGTGACAACTGGACATTAGCTGTTGCAGGCCATCAGGGGATTCTGCCACAAAGCATAAGCATACATGATTTCTGTAATCATTGTATGGGGAGACCTTAGTGCGCGCCTTAAGTCTGGCCAAATTGAAAAGACCATCCTCCGCCATCTGTGCGGAAGCGGATGCGTACTCCCTCAGAAAGAGTTCGTAAAACATCACTGACTATTACTGCAAAGTACTTGGCGAACAGTGTGGGCGTTAGAACACACCCTTGTTTCACCCCACAGGTAACGAGTAAGAAATTTGATTGTTCACCATCGACACCGACGCAGCATTGCATGTCGTTATGCAGGAGTCTAAGAAGTCTCACAAACTTCTCCGTGCACCCTAGCTTCCCAAGCATCATCCAGAGAGCTTCCCGAGGCACACTGTCGAATGCCTTCTCCAGGTCAACACAGCGGAGATAAAGCGGACGACCCTGTTCTCTGCTATTTTCTTGCAGTTGACGCACAGAAAAGATTGCTTCAGAGGTGGTTCGTTCAGGTCGGAAGCCAAACTGGGTTTCTGGCAGTATCTTTTCAGACAGAGCTTTTAAGCGGTTTAAAAGGACTCTGGCCAAGGCCTTTCCCAGGGCTGACAAAAGCGAAATACCGCGGTTAGAGTTGCAGTCGGAACGGTCACCCTTGTTTTTGTAGAGGGTTTTTTTTTAATTTTTTATACCACTTAGTTGGCAGACAAGCACACGGCCCACCTGATGGGAAGCGGTTACCGTGGCCTATGGACGTATGCAACACCAGGGGTGTCACACTCGCGCTGCCGACCATAGGGAAACCTTCTGATGCCCCTCTTGAAGAACTCCATATTGTAGGCACTTGGGAAAACCGCAGCAGGGAGGTCATTCCACAGCTTGAGTGTGCGTCGGATGAAGTTTCTTTCATACCGCACAGTGCGCACCGTCTCAGGTCGCAATGTGTGGGGATGAATTCCCTGCCTATGGCGAGAGGTGCGATGATACAATGTAGCTACGGGCATCATGTCTAACAATTCATCTGAGCACAAATCATTGTATAGGTGGCAGAACACACACAATGAGGCAAAATCCCTCCTAAGGCTAAGAGGTTCCACTCTACCTGTGAGTATGGGATTGTCAACCAGCCTCAATGCCCGTCTTTGCAACGAGTCGAAGGGGTCAAGTTGGTATGCAGGTGCTCCAGCAAAAAGGTGACAGCAGTACTCCATGTGAGGCCGGACCTGTGCTTTATAAAGAAGGAGTTGCTGCCCCGCAGTGAAATACTGCTTCGCCCTGTTGAGCACTCCGAGCTTTCTTGATGCCAAGTTAACCTTGTCCTGCAAATGACTTCGGTATTGGACGTCACTGGAGATATCGACACCAATTATCCCTATACTCAGGGAGATGGTAAGCGGTGTGCCCAGGAATTGCGGCGCTACAATGAATGGGGTTTTCTTAGCGGTGAATACACATACTTGTGTCTTAGTGGGGTTGACTTGGACTAGGTTTAGTCGTCCCCAATCGGATATTCCAGAGAGAGTAGTCTCGATTTCAGACACAAGTTGTTCGCGACTCTTCTCCACCTCGGACTGAGGGATATTTGCACGGCCCGTGTAACACGTGTCCCCGGTACTGTCGCCCGCATAACAATGAATGGAGCCATCAGACAGCATGTCATTGATATGCAGCAGAAACAGCGTCGGAGACAACACGGAGCCTTGTGGGACACCAGCGTTTATGTTCATGCGGTCCGAGCAGCTGCCGTCGACGACGGCTTGGATGCTTCTGTTGGACAAAAAGCTGGAGATCCATTCGCACAATCCTTCGAGGAGTCCATTATATGGCAACTTCGTAAGAAGACCTTTGTGCCAGACCCGATCGAAGGCCTTCGCTACATCGAGGCTGACCGCTAGTGCCTCACCTCGACTTTCGATGGCTTGCGCCCACCGGTTTGTGAGATACACAAGAAGGTCACCGGTAGAGCGACGGTGGCGAAAACCGTACTGTCGGTTGCTCAGTAGATCGTTTCCTTCAAGGTACCTCAGGAGTTGTGTATTAATAACACGCTCCATAACCTTCGAGAGAAGGGAGGTTATAGCGATAAGCCTGTAATTGGTCGGATCTGTCCTGTCACCTTTCCTAAGAAAGGTGACAGGACAGATCCGTACCTCAGTACAGGGTGCACGAATGCAGTCTTCCACGAGGCCGGGACCTGCCTTGCGGAGTATGAGAGTGCGAAAAGTCATGTAAGTACAGGGCACAGCTCGGGGGCACAGTGCTTAAGCACCATCGCCGGTATGCCGTCCGGCCTACTCGACTTCCGAACATCTAGGGACTTAAGCTCGTGCCGGACCACCCGTTGTGTGATTTTAATTTAGGTCATCGAAGCACCACAGCTGGGGATGATGGGTGGTTCGGCGTTCCCGTCGTTCATAGTCGAGTTTGACGCAAAGAGATTACCCAAAAGATCGGCCTTCTCCTTAGCGCCATGGGCCAGACTACCGTCGGATTTTTGCAGCGGCGGAAGGCAAGCCTGGCAGAAGTTTCCCTCAGCAGCTTTAGCGAGCGACCAAAATGCACGACTGCCAGATGGGTTGCGCGCAAGCAAAACTCAAACTTTGCTCTAGACGTTGCCTTTTTACTGGACCTTGAAGCAGCATTCAACTTCCGCTTCACCTCAGCGATGTTCGGATCCTTATTGGCAAGAGCCGTGGTCCAAGCCTTGTATGCAGATTGCTTGCGGTCTCTAGCTTCCCTGCAAGGCCTATTAAACCACGGGCGTTTGCTCGCTCCTGTCGCGACCCAGCGGTTGGGGACGTAACATTCCATACCCACTAGAATCGCGTCAGCGACTGCTGTTGCACAGGAGCTTGGATCATCAGAAGAGAAGTAAAGCTGCCTCCACGGGTACGACGCGAAGAATTCTCGCAGTTCGTCCCAGTCTGCCAACTTGTAGTGCCACACATGCCGCCACTGAGGTGGCCGCGGTTGTTCAGGCCGCGCGAGTGACACTTGCGCCCGGACGAGGCTGTGGTCCGAATTACCGAGAGGTGCTTCCACCCTTAAGGGTATTCATCTGGGCGCGTAGTCAGCAGAAGGTCCAGTATAGAGCTTCTGTGGGTCTCAATTTCTGGTGTTCTAGTGATAGAATGCACCAGTTGAGAGAGCCCATAAGTTAGAGCGAAGTCGTGAGCAGCCCTTCCCGCAAAATCAGTCCTAGGAGACCCCAGCCACATACAACCAGAGCCCACAGACAAGTTGGGGTTGTGTGACTGGCTGGCGCGATGGGCGGAAGGGCCCCCGGTCCCCTCTCAGATACTGAAGCCAGGTCCACTCCGGTCTCCTCCTCCGGCATGGCTACAGCACCGGGAACTTTACACATGCTGCTGGTTCAGCCTCCTGAGGCGGAGATTAAGTAATCCCCAGGTTCGGAAACCGTACAGCCTGCGGGCGACCAGCGGATAACCGTTTCACCGAGTCTCCCTGACCACCGCGCCAACATTTCACGCCCCCACCAGTCAGTGGGGTCAATTTAAGCCTTTGGTCTTCCTACTGACAGCACAGAACCTCTCCAGTGGGCTCTGGCTACCGTACTCACCGCCGGGAACACAACACAAGGTTATTATAACCGGGGTATTCTGTAGGGCGGAGGTACTTACCCAGACGGACTGCTCAATTTTGGACGGGAGATACCGTCATGTCCTTCCTCCAAATAAAAATACAAATAAAGGTACAAATGCGAGACACTTTAAAGTCATCTGGGACTCGCTCTTCCTCCCACATACGAGCAAAAAGTTTCCAAACCAACATCTACAACTCCCCGCCGCCGTATTATAACAGCTCTCCCGGTATAAGGTCAATACCAACCGCTCGCTTCTGTTGCTGCCTGATAGCAGAGACAACCTCATCATATGACAGGGGCTCATCCAGCTCAATGCAAAGAGGGAGTTGAGGTATTAGACTCACATTTTGTAAATCAGATGATTGATCTACGTTGGACTTGGACTTGACCAGTATCTCTCTGCCTGACAAGTATAATCAATCAAGGGCCAGTGTTTCGGATCGAGGATGCATCCACGTTGTCTTGTGCTTAGCGGCAAGTCTGAACATAGTGTTCGATATTGCAAGCTCAAAATGAGCACAAAGACTGAGTAGCAACTGACCATTGCTGTTCATGTTGCCGACTCCGTGTCTACCCAAGACTCCAGGCCAAGCCTCATTGTCCCGTCCAACTCTGGCATTGAAATTGCCTAGCAATATAACCTGCTCTCTGGCGTTTATGCTGTCAAGGCATTGAGATAGTTCCTCGTAGAATTTATCTTTGATGTCATCAGCCTTGTCTAGCGTAGGGGCATAGACACTGATGACATTAAGGTAATTGTCTTTGTCCGTGAAGGCGCAGTGTGGTAACGCGGTCTGAAGAATGCATGGGGTGCTCCTCAAGTCGCTTAGCTATGTGATTCTTGATGGCAAACCCTACGCCTGAACGTCGCGGTTCGGAAGCTGTGGTACCTTTCCAAAAGAAAGTATAGCCGCCACCTTCTTCTATCAGCTCTCCTTCATCGGCAAGGCAATCCACGTTATATCGATGAAGTTCCCGAGCTACTATGGCAGTTTTGCGTTCAGGGCAGGCGTTGCCATCGCGATCAACAAGCGTTCTCACGTGCCACGCGCCGATTGTCATTATAGGTATTGTCATTTTTGTATGCTAACTATTAATTATTTAATATATGTGCCTGGAGTCATTATAAGCCCTTATATAGATGGAAGCCTCTTGGCTGATAAGCTGGATACAATAATTCAAAAACAGTATTCGGAACCAATCTGAATTCAATCGCAGATAGATGTCATTTAGTTATTATAATCATTATGATATATGCAGAGCATTATACGGAATTGATTTCAACATGCAGTTGGATGGAGGCGGGAATGTACATGCAGTGTTTTGAACGTATACGGAGATATTCAGTGTGCAAGAAAGATTTAAGAGTGAACGGACGAACTAATTCAGTTATACGGAACCAATCTCAATTCAATAGTAGATGGATGTAATTTAGTTATTATAATCATTATGATATATGCGGAGCATTATACGGAATTGATTTAAACATACATTCGGATGGAGGCAGGAATGTGCATGCAGTGTTTAGTAGGTATACGCAGGTATTCAGTGTGCAAGAAAGATTGAAGAGTGAACGGACGCACAAATTCAGCTAGAAATATTTAATTTGAATATCACCATTTAACGTTTAAATGAAATTTGACGTCGACTACTGATATGATACTGATTAAAACATCTTACATACGCATTGAAAACATTAAAAATCTCACTACATTCAGTGGACGCCGCCGGGTGGTAGTTTGTAAAGACGCAAGAAGATTTATATATATATATATATATATATATATATATATATATATATATATATAAATCGCGAAGGACTTCTTGCGTCCGCCGGGTGGTAGTTTGTAAAGACGCAAGAAGTCCTTCGCGATTTATATATATATATATATATATATATATATATATATATATATATATATATATAAATCTTCTTGCGTCTTTGTTGTGTTGTGTTCCCGGAGGTGAGTAGGGTAGCCAGAGCCCACTGGAGAGGTTCTGTGCTGTCAGTAGGAAGACCAAAGGCTTAAATTGACCCCACTGACTGGTGGGGGCGTGATATGTTGGCGCGGTGGTCAGGGAGACTCGGTGAAACGGTTATCCGCTGGCCGCCCGCAGGCTGTACGGTTTCCGAACCTGGGGATTACTTAATCTCCGCCTCAGGAGGCTGAACCAGCAGCCTGTGTAAAGCTCCCGGTGCTGTAGCCATGCCGGAGGAGGAGACCGGAGTGGACCTGGCTTCAGTATCTGAGAGGGGACCGGGGGCCCTTCCGCCCATCGCGCCAGCCAGTCACACAACCCCAACTTGTCTGTGGGGGTAGGACGCCTTGCTTTGTCTTCAACACTGGAGGCACAGAATCTCTTTTTACCTTCTCCCCCCCCCCCCTCCCCCCATCTCAAACATGAAAACAAAAAAAGGCAAGAGAAACGTTACCACAGCGGCACCATCATCCACAGTGAATGTGGATTTCTGTAACATCAGGGGCCTACACCTACACTCCAACCTTAACGCGGTCCATCTCCACTTAGAGACCGCGCAGCCTACCTTGCTTTTTCTGACGGAGACGCAAATATCATGCCCGGCCGATACAGCCTACCTAATGTACCCAGAGTACAAACTCGAGCATAGCTTTATGAGTCGCGCCGGGGTATGCTTGTACGTCCGGGATGATATTTGCTGCCGCCGTCTCCATGGTCTTGAGGATAGGGACCTGTCAACTTTATGGGTACGCATAGATCACGGTGGCCACACCCGTATCTATGCGTGCCTTTACAGGTCTCATAGCGGTGACCTGGGCACGGCTCAACTGTTTCAGCATCTGCAGCGGTCGGCGGACAGCGTAATTGAGCAGTACCCCACTGCGGAATTAGTATTCTTGGGGGACTTCAACGCCCACCACGTGGAGTGGCTGGGGTCTCCTAGGACTGATTTTGCGGGAAGGGCTGCTCACGACTTTGTTCTAACTTATGGGCTCTCTCAACTGGTGCATTCTATCACTAGAACACCAGAAATTGAGACCCACAGAAGCTCTATACTGGACCTTCTGTTGACTACGCGCCCGGATGAATACCCTTAAGGGTGGAAGCACCTCTCGGTAATTCGGACCACAGCCTCGTCCGGGCGCAAGTGTCACTCGCGCGGCCTGAACCACCGCGGCCACCTCAGTGGCGGCATGTGTGGCACTACAAGTCGGCAGACTGGGACGGACCGTGAGAATTCTTCGCGTCGTACCCGTGGAGGCAGCTTTACTTCTCTTCTGATGATCCAAGCTCCTGTGCAACGGCAGTCGCTGACGCGATTATAGTGGGTATGGAATGTTACGTCCCCAACCGCTGGGTCGCGACAGGAGCGAGCAAACGCCCGTGGTTTAATAGGCCTTGCAGGGAAGCTAGAGACCGCCAGCAATCTGCAACAAGGCTTGGACATACAAGGCTTGGACCACGGCTCTTGCCAATAAGGATCCGAACATCGCTGAGGTGAAGCGGAAGTTGAATGCTACTTCAAGGTCCAGTAAAAAGGCAACGTCTAGAGCAAAGTTTGGGTTCATCGGCAGAATTGGCGAGCGGCTTGCGCGCTACCCATCTGGCAGTCGTGCATTTTGGTCGCTCGCTAAAGCTGCTGAGGGAAACTTCTGCCAGGCTTGCCTTCCGCCGCTGCAAAAATCCGACGGTAGTCTGGCCCATGGCGCTAAGGAGAAGGCCGATCTTTTGGGTAATCTCTTTGCGTCAAACTCGACTATGAACGACGGGAACGCCGAACCACCCATCATCCCCAGCTGTGGTGCTTCGATGACCTAAATTAAAATCACACAACGGGTGGTCCGGCACGAGCTTAAGTCCCTAGATGTTCGGAAGTCGAGTAGGCCGGACGGCATACCGGCGATGGTGCTTAAGCACTATGCCCCCGAGCTGTGCCCTGTACTTACACGCCTTTTCGCACTCTCATACTCCGCAAGGCAGGTCCCGGCCTCGTGGAAGACTGCATTCGTGCACCCTGTACTTAGGTACGGATCTGTCCTGTCACCTTTCTTAGGAAAGGTGACAGGACAGATCCGACCAATTACAGGCCTATCGCTATAACCTCCCTTCTCTCGAAGGTTATGGAGCGTGTTATTAATACACAACTCCTGAGGTACCTTGAAGGAAACGATCTACTGAGCGACCGACAGTACGGTTTTCGCCACCGTCGCTCTACCGGTGACCTTCTTGTGTATCTCACAAACCGGTGGGCGCAAGCCATCGAAAGTCGAGGTGAGGCACTAGCGGTCAGCCTCGATGTAGCGAAGGCCTTCGATCGGGTCTGGCACAAAGGTCTTCTTACGAAGTTGCCATATTATGGACTCCCCGAAGGATTGTGCGAATGGATCTCCAGCTTTTTGTCCAACAGAAGCATCCAAGCCGTCGTCGACGGCAGCTGCTCGGACCGCATGAACATAAACGCTGGTATCCCACAAGGCTCCGTGTTGTCTCCGACGCTGTTTCTGCTGCATATCAATGACATGCTGTCTGATGGCTCCATTCATTGTTATGCGGGCGACAGTACCGGGGACACGTGTTACACGGGCCGTGCAAATATCCCTCAGTCCAAGGTGGAGAAGAGTCGCGAACAACTTGTGTCTGAAATCGAGACTACTCTCTCTGGAATATCCGATTGGGGACGACTAAACCTAGTCCAAGTCAACCCCATTAAGACACAAGTATGTGTATTCACCGCTAAGAAAACCCCATTCATTGTAGCGCCGCAATTCCTGGGCACACCGCTTACCATCTCCCTGAGTATAGGGATAATTGGTGTCGATATCTCCAGTGACGTCCAGTACCGACGTCATTTGCAGGACAAGGTTAACTTGGCATCAAGAAAGCTCGGAGTGCTCAACAGGGCGAAGCAGTATTTCACTGCGGGGCAGCAACTCCTTCTTTACAAAGCACAGGTCCGGCCTCACATGGAGTACTGCTGTCACCTTTTTGCTGGAGCACCTGCATACCAACTTGACCCCTTCGACTCGTTGCAAAGACGGGCATTGAGGCTGGTTGACAATCCCATACTCACAGGTAGAGTGGAACCTCTTAGCCTTAGGAGGGATTTTGCCTCATTGTGTGTGTTCTACCGCCTATACAATGGCTTGTGCTCAGATGAATTGTTAGACATGATGCCCGTAGCTACATTCTATCATCGCGGCGAGTCTCCTCGCCGGATCGCCACCATGGATCCTGGAAGCGAGATGCCTTTCGGCGCTATACAGGTTCCGAAGGGCGGCGCGGGAGCGGGGTCACGATCCCGAGCCCGAAGAAATTCGGGCCGTGAGATCCCGGCTCCACAGGGAAATGGTGGCAGAATGGGAGAGACGACTTGGGCAACCAAGCGCAGGGCACGCCGTAGTAACGGCGGTAAGACCCATCATGGGGGAGTGGCTAGAGAGGCCACACGGCAGCCTCTCGTACCGTCTGACGCAGATGATCACCGAGCACGGATGCTTCGGAAAGTATCTGCGTCGGATGCAGAAAGAGCCAACGTCCGAGTGCCATCACTGCGACGCGAGCGAGGACTCAGGTCCGCACACGCTCACCGAGTGTCCGGCGTGGGAGACGCCGAGGCGGGAGCTTGTGGCGGCCCTGGGAGTGAGGGTTCTCACGCTCTCCACCTTGCTCGCGGCGATGGTTCGCTGCGCGGATGCGTGGGCGGCCGGCGCCTCCTTCTGCGAGCAAGTAATGCTCGTGAAGGAGGAGGCGGGGCGGGAGCGGCAGCGGGAGCGACGAAGGATCGCTAGACAAGCTGCCCGTGCACGAAGGCAACTCGGGCGTCGGAGGTCGATGAACGACCTCCGCCCCCCATGAGCGCCGGCCTGGGGGTGACAGGTGAAGCCGCCTGTCACCCTTGCAGAAGCAGGCCGCGGCGGCGGCGCGCGTGGCGCGCCTCCCCGTTTCCGGGGACGAGTTGGGGACTCTGTGGTCCCCACACCCGAGAAGAGGGCCAGATCGTGAGAGATGGCCCTGGGTCGGCCGGGGTGCGAGGGATATGCCTGTCAACCTCACCTTCGGCAACCGAAACGACCCACAGGCGGCGTGCGTTTTAGTCGGTTCGAGTCCGACATAACCTCCTCCACCGGGTCCGGTGGGGTGGTATCCGTGGGGATTTTGCGCACGTAAAAAAAAAAAAAAAAAAAAAAAAAAAAACCTCTCGCCATAGGCAGGGAATTCATCCCCACACATTGCGACCTGAGACGGTGCGCACTGTGCGGTATGAAAGAAACTTCATCCCACGCACACTCAAGCTGTGGAATGACCTCCCTGCTGCGGTTTTCCCAAGCGCCTACAATATGGGGTTCTTCAAGAGGGGCATCAGAAGGTTTCCCTATGGTCGGCAGCGCGAGTGTGACACCCCTGGTGTTGCATACGTCCTTAGGCCACGGTAACCGCTTCCCATCAGGTGGGCCGTGTGCTTGTCTGCCAACTAAGTGGATTAAAAAAAAAAAAAAAACCCTCTACAAAAACAAGGGTGACCGTTCCGACTGC
Source organism: Eilema griseolum (assembly GCA_963662185.1). Classification (NCBI taxonomy): domain Eukaryota; kingdom Metazoa; phylum Arthropoda; class Insecta; order Lepidoptera; family Erebidae; genus Eilema; species Eilema griseolum. The sequence continues at coordinate 23,097,756 of OY759245.1, forward strand.
AACTCTTACCGCGGTATTTCGTCCTTTTAAACCGCTTAAAAGCTCTGTCTGAAAAGATACTGCCAGAAACCCAGTTTGGCTTCCGACCTGAACGAACCACCTCTGAAGCAATCTTTTCTGTGCGTCAACTGCAAGAAAATAGCAGAGAACAGGGTCGTCCGCTTTATCTCCGCTTTGTTGACCTGGAGAAGGCATTCGACAGTGTGCCTCGGGAAGCTCTCTGGATGATGCTTGGGAAGCTAGGGTGCACGGAGAAGTTTGTGAGACTTCTTAGACTCCTGCATAACGATATGCAATGCTGCGTCGGTGTCGATGGCGATGTGGGGTGAAACAAGGGTGTGTTCTAGCGCCCACACTGTTCGCCAAGTACTTTGCAGTAGAAGTCAGTGATGTTTTACGAACTCTTTCTGAGGGAGTACGCATCCGCTTCCGCACAGATGGCGGAGGATGGTCTTATCAATTTGGCCAGACTTAAGGCGCGCACTAAGGTCTCCCCATACAATGATTACAAAAATCATGTATGCTTATGCTTTGTGGCAGAATCCCCTGATGGCCTGCAACAGCTAATGTCCAGTTGTCACCAAGCTTGCTGCAAGTTCGACCTTAAAATCAGCGTCAAGAAGACGGAGGTGATGTCTCTGGACACACATGGTCACGAGACACTGTCTATACAGCTAGGTCAGGACATGCTCAAGCAGGTTGACCAGTTTTGCTATCTGGGGAGTACTATAACATCCAAGTGTGACCTTGATGATGAGATCGGCAGCAGGATCTATGCCGCAGCTGCGATATTTGGGAAGCTGCATTCCAAGGTTTTCTGCTCAAATGACCTTAAGCTGGCCACCAAAATATCTGTTTACATGGCAGTTGTGCTGTCAAACCTCTTATATTCCTCTGAGATGTGGTGTGTGTATCGGCACCACATACGTACTCTGGATCGTTTCCACCTCAAGTGCCTACAGTCTATCTTTAAAGGGTAAGTTGGGCTCGCTTAACTGTAGCTTATGTAACGTCAATCAATTACATTTTGATGAAGTGTGTCCGGAATGAGGCTCAAAGAAAGCAATTATATTGTTACGTGCACAGGGTACAAATAAATGCCGTGTACTCAACGAAGGAATTTATTAGCTCACCACAAACTAGACAATTAAATCACTAGTGCACACAGTACTCTTCAACAGTTCCAGTCGCTCAGTAGTTCACAGTAGTCCACAGTCGTTGCTCAGGTCACAGGTATAATCTTCTTCGATTGCTTAAGCTCGCTGTGTTTTTTAGCGGTCTCAAAGACAGAATAAATGGTGTCGCTATGCGAGCGTGTTCATATACCTCTCAATTAGGAGGGTCGAATCATCTACAAAATACGCGAGCGATAACTATCCACTCTCTTTTGAAGTTTGCCGCCGTCACTGAACTTTCGAGTTCATTCTCGATATTTACCTATTGTTTTCATTTATTCAAAAGAGTAGGTACTCGTAGGTAGGTTGTGACTTTGTGTTGACAATTCTAGATTTTTCTATACCAATCGGTAGAGTACCTCGTCACTAACAATGCGTTTTTATTTCTTGAAGATCCGGTTATTAGTTTTCGAGATATCGACGTCTGTCGTAACAATATGGTAACGGTAATAACAATATGGGCCTATGGAACAGTATCCTCGCTAGTCCAACTTCTGAGGAGCCGAAAAAATTGTATTCCTTAGCTAAGATTTGCTGTATAGATCATTGATTGAACACCATGTATTCAACAATTCCAATGAGAGCGACATAGTCACGCTATGACTAAGACCTCAATCCTCAATAACAACTGAAGATTAAAAAAAACTATCTATAGGTAATAATAGATCAAATAAATAACCATTTTTAAAGCTTTCACTTTGGTGACAAACTTACATCACGGCCCGCACATGTCTGTTTGTTTAAAAACTTCGGCACGCGAGCGCGCTGATGCCCGCCGCCCGCCCCGCCGTCCCTCGTGAACCCCGAATAGACCCCTCAGACACCGTACCTAGTGCCCGTTTAAGGATATTTAAGAGACGCAAGATTGTTGTCACGAAAACATGATAAAAACTTTACAAATTAAGTACGATATTCAATGGACACATTAAGATCGGTGAACTGAACTCAAAGTATACGTGGTAAAGTATACGCTGAACACTAGTGCCCTCCAAATTTCAGTCGGGCGACGGCCGAACTATATTATACGCTAAAAGGCATTGTAGTGATGGAATTACGTCCATGCCAATTTTTCGCCCTAGCATTCTATTGATCATAAGGAACATTTGGGCTAAAAATGAGGGTCGGTTAATCTTGCGTCCGTATTTCGGACGCACAAAGTCAGTCGGACGCAGCATCATCGGTAAATAACGCCATGTAGGACGCAACATGTCCTTCAAGATTTATATATATATATATATATATATATATATATATATATACATTTTTGTTATACCACTTATGTGGCAGACAAGTGATGGAAAGTGCCTATGAACGTGTGCAAAACCAAGAGCGTCACATTCGCGCTGCCATCCCTGCAAGCATTGAGAGTTTCTGTGTCGTCAGTGTAAAAGCAGGACAAGCTTTTGGTCTTACCACTGACAGCACATAAATTCTTCAGTGAGCTCCTCTGGCTACCCTACTCACCGCCGGGAACACACGAGGTTATTATGGCCGCGGTATTCTGTAGGGTGGAGGTACTTCCCCAGTCGGTCTGCTCAATTGGACGATAATACCGTCGTGTCCTAACTGCTATTTCTATGATATTCCAATTTTATTCATTATGACGACTAGGGGCTTACGTACTTTGTACGTAGCACGGTTGGTGGTCATCCTGATTTCCAGAGAAAGCGTATTTCAGAGGAGGAGGAGGTTTCTATGAGTTACGAGACTGAGATCAGAAGTCCATGCGGTTGGAATCTAGGATAACGATTAGTTATTGATACATTGTCTTCTATTCCAATGTAAAAATAATTAAAATATTTTAGAGTCAAGTAACTTCTGTCGGTGTCTGTACACAACAGAGTACAAACCCTTCGACAGCACCAACTTTTTATCCTCATTTACATGTTGCACAGTCATCGCCTATCGGTCTGATTGAGTGCACGACCTCATTAAGCTTCGTTCGGAAATTGAGCCGAGGCGATTTCAGAACGGAACCTTCGGGTCTAACATACATTATGTAGCCTAGAGGGCAGGTTTCTGAACGATGTTAATAGAGCAAAAGGATAGGGAGGGATAAAAGTGTCATGATTTTGGAGATGCAATCAAAGTTTACACTTCGAAGCTTGGCGTCGGCGTTTTGTTTTGATTGAACTGTCGTTTGGCCTCCCAACCCATTTTTTACGAGCGAAACATCCCCACGGATACCTCCATTACCGGAGCCGAAGGGAGAGGCTATGTCCGACTTGAACCTACTAAAATCTACTAAAACGCACGGGTCGTTTTTAGTTGCCGAAGATGAGGTTAACAAGCATATCCCTCGCACCCCGGCCGACCCAGGGCACTCTCTCTCGATTTGACCCTCTCCTCGGGTGTGGGGACCACAGAGTCCCCATTTCGTCCCCGGAAACGTGAAGGACCTCCCTTAGAGAAAAGCCTGTGCCATGGCCGCTGTTTAGCAGATGTATCGACTTGCAGGTGAAGTCAGCTTAGCCGTGAAGATCTTGGAGGAGCCCTCATACACACGAGGCTATGGTGTAGGTTTTCCTCCAGGGTTTGGGCAGTCAGTCAATTCAGGCAGTCACTCCAGCAAAAATCAAGAGAAAATTAGAGAACGTAAGAATGTATCGTTTTGTTAGACTTAAGTGGCATACGATCACGGCTATCCGTGATATTTTCTTGTTTGATACTTATTAGAGCGTCATTTTTAGTATTCGAGTTTTAGTTTTAATCTTATTTTTTTATTTATATTGTTTTGGGGCAAGAAATAGGTATAATTAATACATTTTGAAATGTGCTAATTAAGCTCTTTCATTTGATACTAAACAATACTTAACTCAAATTTATTTTTTAACACAGTTCAGTGACCCATCATATAGCCTATAACCAGTGGACCACCTACTAAGACGCGATGCAGATTTATTTTTTTTTACGTGCGGAAAATCCCCACGGATTCCTCCCCATCGGAGCCGGTGGAGGAGGTTATGTCGGACTCGAACCGACTAAAACGCACGCCGCCTGTGGGTCGTTTTGGTTGCCGAAGGTGAGGTTGACAGGCATATCCCTCGCACCCCAGCCGACCCAGGGCCATCTCTCACGATCTGGCCCTCTCCTCGGGTGTGTGGGGACTACAGAGTCCCCAACTCGTTCCCGGAAAACGGGGAGGCGCGCCAGGCGCGCCGCCGCCGCGGCCTGCTTCTGCCAGGGTAACAGGCGGCTCCACCTGTCACCCTCAGGCAGGCGCTCATGTGGGGCGGAGGTCGTTCATCGACCTCCGACGCCCGAGTTGCCTTCGTACGCGGGCAGCTTGGCTTGCGATCCTTCGTCGCTCCCGCTGCCGCTCCCGCCCCGCCTCCTCCTTCACGAACAAATGATGCAGTTCTAATTAGTGGTAGAGGAGCTATGAGGGAACAGATGAACCTACATACATACATACATAACCTGTCAAAATCATAACCCTCTTTTTGCTTCGCCGTAATAATTAACATAATTTTCATACTAAAATTGTTAAATCACACATGGACAAAGCGTGTTAAAATTGAATTTACGTAACAGATCTATTGACATGGCTGACAGACTGACAAACCGATGATAATCGCATGTCAGCCGGACATCACTTATGGATCTGTGACTAATTGTCAACATTATGGTGGGTACACAATAATGTTTAAGGGAATTAACGCGATCATGGTATAGGTACATATATTGGCCTAATTGAGCAGTCCGACTGGGGAAGTACCTTCGCCCTACAGAATACCGCGGTTATAATAACTTGGTGATGTGTTCCCAGCGGTGAGTACGGTAGCCAGAGCTCACTGGAGAATTTGTGCTGTCAGTGGGATGACTAAAGGCTTGTCCTGCATTATCCTCTACACTGACGGCGCAGAGATTCTGTGTTTACAGGGTCGGCAGCGAGAGTGTGGCTTCTCTGGTGTTTCACACGTTCCATAGGTCACGGTAACCACTTTCCATCAGGTAGGTTGTGTGCTTGTCTGCCACCTAGGTGCTATAATAAAAAGGTGGTGAATAGGGTAGCCAGAGGTCATTGGAGGGTTTTTGTGCTGTCAGTGGAAAGACCAAAAGCTTGTCCTGCTTTGTCTTTTAGACTGACGGTACAGAAACTCAATGCTTGCAGGGTTGGCAGTTGGTGAGTATGACTCTCTTGGTTTTGCACGCGTCCATAGGCCACGGTGACCAGTTGCCATCAGGTGAGCCACAAATCAAAAATCTACAGTCCAAGTTCTCCGGAGATCTCCGAGGAATACTAGCCATAAGTGCCGTTATACGATAGTCTATAATAATTGCTGCCTCTATCGAATTTATGACTGGAGCTTCGAACTCTCAACGGGGCCGTAAACGAACTTCCGTGCTAGCGTTCTTCGATAAGTAATGATTTTTAAGTTCATTTATATTGAGCTTTTGGTGTGTAAAACATACACACTCACGCCTTTTCCCTCCGTGTTCTATGTATAATATAAAGAAAATAAAGTGTGTATAAGTAATTCCAAGAGTACCTATGTTTATCATTACCCGCTTTCTGGAACCCATATTGCAAAGTATGAGCTATGCTTATGTATTTTGGGCGTAAATTACATTATGTAAAATATTCTAGAATTTCATTTTTTCTTATACTGAAATCATACATACATATAATCACACCTTTATCGCCGGAGAGGTGAATTAACACCCACATTTCACCAATCAATAAATTCTGGCCCCATATATTAGAGGGTGAGCCTATTGCCCTCTTCCGGGAACTATGGTTGACTCAAGCCATTCATCTGAGGGTGAGTATGGGCTGTATATATCTGTCTAATGTTAAACAGCAATATCCCTTAGTCACCTTGTACGATACCGCGTGGGAAGAGATGGGGTGGTCCAAATTCTACTCTGCTGGGAACTCTCTTTTGTCCGCACTTAGCCTCCTTTTTTGGGCCATTGTGCTATGGTACACAGGTGGTATCATGGGGATTAAATAACACCCTTGACACTACTAGTGTCACTACTGGTGTAAAACCAATTGGGGTATTTACCATGTTGATTTTTTTGGAGTTTCCGATATGTCCTCCTTGATCATGGTGATTGCAACAGCGCCGAAATATCGGAATCTCGAAACAATGCAACATGGTAAATATCCCGATTATTTTTATACTTATGTGAGTGACCATGATAGTTTTGATACCTATACTACTAGTGGTGTCATTGGATGGTGTCACGATAAAAATGCTTGTAAATATGGGAATCTCCAGCTTGATGTTATTACTTCACGCTCTATTTAACCACGACGATAATCATATTAATCAATAAAATTGTATGCAAACTGACCTGCAATATAATATCCAGGTCAATATTATCGCAGACCTCGTACTCCCCCGTAAGTGCCGCCTCGGAAGAAAACGTCTCCGCAGTGTGGAAGTATCCCTCCTGCTTCAGGTAGCCGAGCACCAGGTACTTCAGGATACGCTTCCGAGCACGGAACAAGGCTTCTTTCTGTGAAATACTATCTTTATATTATGGTGGATTTGAATGTTACACCAAGAAATACTATTTATATTTGGGCTACGGTTAAAAACCAGCGCTGCAGATTTTTTTTTTATACCACTTAGTTGGCAGACAAGCACACGGCCCACCTGATGGAAAGTGGTTACCGTGACCTATGGACGTCTGTAACACCAGAGGAGTCACAGTCGCGCTGCCAACCCTTTAAGTACAGAGTTTCTGTGCCGTCAGTAGAAGACAAAGCAGAACAAGCCTTTAGTCTTCCCACTGACAGCACAAATTCTCCAGTGAGCTCTGGCTACCCTACTCACCGCTGGGAACACAACACGAAGTTATTATAGCCGCGGTATTCTGTAGGGCGGAGGTACTACCCCAGTCGGACTGCTCAATCGGGCGGAAATACCGCCGTGTCCTATCTCCTTGTACTCAGTCTGTAGCATTTAGCTGAACCGACCACACCGACCGACATTTATGTAAATGACACACCTGTTTATGCAAGCGTAGGTTGCTATATGTATTGTTTGTTGCTGTTTTATTTATCAATAATTATGTATAATCTTTTTTTTATACCACATAGGTGGCAGACAAGCACACGGCCCAACTGATGGGAAGTGGTTACCGTGGCCTATGGACGTATGCAACACCAGGGATGTTACACTCGCGATGCCGACCACGAAGAAACCTTCTGATGCCCCTCTTGAAGAACCCCATATTGTAGGTGCTTGGGAAAACCGCAGCAGGGAGGTCATTCCACAGCTTGAGTGTGCGTGGGATGAAGTCTCTTTCATACCGCACAGTGCGCACCGTCTCAGTTCGCGATGTGTGAGGATGAATTCCCTGCCTATGGCGAGAGATGCGATGATAGAATGTAGCTGTGGACATCATGTCAAACAATTCACCTGAGCACAAACTCGTCAAGGTCGCCGAGAAGCGCTGGATGCGAACTGCTTTAGATCGGTCATTGTGGAAGTCTGTGGGAGAGGCCTGTGTTCAGCAGTGGACTATGTATGGCTGACATGATGTTGATTATGAATATGTATGTGTTATATTTAATTTTTGTGGGTGTTATTTCGTATTTCGTATTTATGTGTGTTTCTGTGTTAATGCATTTTCTTTCTTTCTTTCTTTCCATATACTTAGGGTTCTTTATTATTATTTCAAAAAAAAATCCACAAGCCAACAGCACAAATATGACGGCGGAGCCGAAGTCAATCTTACCTGCAAGTCAGGACACCTGCTAATTGACGAACGAGGCGTAGGATTTTCTCGCAGGATTGGGATGTCAGAAGACAGACACTTAAGTAAAAGTCAACTAATCAAGGAATGGGAAGGAGGAGTTAGAACAGATACCGCAGATCGGGGTTCAGATGAAGAGAAGCTATGGTGAGTCGCCAGGCTATACCAACTTCTGAGAACGTTATGTAAAACATGCTGTATGTAGTCAAAGGTCATGTAGTTCCCGGTAGAGTAGAATTTGGATCACCCCATCTCTTCCCATGCGGTGTCGTACACGGCGACTAAGGGATAGGGCTGTTTGACATCAGACAGATATATACAGCCCAGACTCAGATACAGATATAAGGCTCGGGTCAACAATAGTGCCAGGAAGACGGCATAAGCTCACCCCCTATTACGTGAAGCCGAAAACAATGATTGGTGAAATGTGGATGTTAATTCACCTCTACATAACCCTTCGAAGAAAAAGGCGAATATGACTTCACCTTGCCTGATAGTAAGCTAAAAGGTAAATCTCAGGAATGTGGGTCCCTACTGTATGATCAAAATAACGCTACAAAGGCGGCCCTAATTTTATCGGCCTTATCAGATATTGTGCGCGTCGCCCGCACAAACCCGGGATTGTAGGCAGAAGGAAACACATGTATTGATAAAGAATAACAACTAGATTCAATACCATTATAACTAATTGCGACATTGCGACCTGAGACGGTGCGCACTGTGCGGTATGAAAGAAACTTCATCCCACGCACACTCAAGCTGTGGAATGACCTCCCTGCTGCGGTTTTCCCAAGCGCCTACAATATGGGGTTCTTCAAGAGGGGCATCAGAAGGTTTCTCCATGGTCGGCAGCGCGAGTGTGACACCCCTGGTGTTGCATACGTGCATAGGCCACGGTAACCGCTTCCCATCAGGTGGGTCGTGTGCTTGTCTGCCAACTAAGTGGTATAAAAAAAAATTAAAAATAAACTAAACAAGTTCGACAAAGAAAGGAAGAGACAAACAAATGACAACGGTGAATAATCAGCCCTACACGTGTTGTTCTCATTGAGAATTCTCATTCTATACAATAATGTTAACGAGAATTAACGCGATCATGGTATTTAGTTGGACTCGCTTTGCTGCACCGTCGGATAGACACAGGACAGTCTGCTCACAGAATAGGGACTCTTTGAGTGTGGTATATGACGGTACATGGCGAAAACTAAATTTAAAAATATCGAGAATGTGCGGGTAGAGGAAGAACCTTCTACATCACGAGCTCGAAGACGGCGGGCGTGCCCCGCTGTGCCAGGCAGCTTGTGACCACGGCCGGTGTAACCTGGTCGAAACGTCAGGCAAACCAAAGGTATGTATGTATTGACAGGTGGAGCCGCCTGTCACCCTGGTAGAAGCAGGCCGCGGCGGTATCGCGCGCGTGTCGCGCCTCCCCGTTTCCGGGAACGAGTTGGGGACACACCCGAGAAGAGGGCCAGATCGTGAGAGATGGCCCTGGGTCGGCCGGGGTGCGAGGGATATGCCTGTCAACCTCACCTTCGGCAACCAAAACGACCCACAGGCGGCGTGTGTTTTAGTCGGTTCGAGTCCGACATAACCTCCTCCACCGGCTCCGGTGAGGAGGTATCCGTGGGGATTTTGCGCACGTAAAAAAAAAGAAAAAAAAGGTATGTATGTACGTATTGCGTTAATTCCCGTTAATGTTATTATATATTATGGAACGCGATAGTTTAAAAGTTATTAATTCTCATCCTACTACCTATTTTCTGACATTAACTCAATAACTAATTAACGCAATTAAAATATTATGAATGCTCTCTAATTGAAATGTTGCATGTATAGACAATATGAAATATTTGCACACTTTGAAGAGGTTGTAATACAGCGGACCTATACGTTTATTATCGAAAATGTATCTTTTACTAACTTACTTTGTAACCTGTGTTATGCAAATAAATTATTTGATTTGATTTGAAATTTCCTAAAAGTGAAAGTTTGTGAAAATGTTTGGATGTTTGTTAATCAATCACACTCAAACGGCTGAACGGACTTCGCTGAAATCTGGTTGAAGGATAAGATAAGATTCATGAGGTCAGAGAATAAGCATTGCCATACAATGTGGCAATGCTGCCAGTCTTCCGGGAACGCTACCACAAGAGGCATGCGATGCGGAGGAATTCGACGACGCCTTTTAACTTTTGTTTTATTTAATTATTATTTTTTATTAATGTCAATATTAATATTAGGTTTTGTTGTATATTTTATGTGTGAGTATTGCTAATAGTCAAATGTTATTGTGCTGCAGTAAACAATTTATTTGTAAGAATATTGTATAAAATTTGTTACAAAGTTGGTTGTACATAATATTCTTTTGTCTCCCGCGTACAAATATTGAAAGGTAGTAAAACAAATTTAAATAATATCAGCATACAATTAATAATAATTCCTCGTTTAAATGATATAGTCATAATAGAAGTTATATTTAATAATTACAAAATGTCAAATCATAGGTTATACAAGTCAAGGTTCACAGAATAAGTCAATTTTAGACTCAAAACGTTCGCTTAGGAAGTCTTTCGTGGAATAGTAACATTTAGTCAGAAGGAATTGGAAAAGTTTATATTTAAATGTCTTAAGCCTCTTCATCCTAACGTTAATCCCTTTCGCATCTGAAGCTCTCACCTCGCGAGTCTGGGGTCCACTTTTTTCAGTCTAACTGTGGATTTGGCTGATAGTGGTACAAGGATAGATTATAGAAGGTAGGACACGACGGTATTCCCGTCTCAATTAAGCAGTCTGACTGGGGAAGTACCTCCACCCTACAGAATACCACGGCTATATTAACCTTGTGTTGTGTTCCCGGCAGTGAGTAGGCTAGTTAGAGCTCACTGGAGAGTTATTGTACTGTAAGTGGGAAGACTAAAGGCTTGTGTTAACTATATCTTCTGCACTGACTGCAAAGAAACTCTCTGTTCTTAAAACTAACAAAAAACTAAAGTCCCGGTTAGAGGTTGCGTGAACGGGAACAAAATCCACACCGGCGGAGCCGCGGGCATCAACTAGCTATTTACACAAGACAGAGACTTCCTCACGATCTTTTTATATCACTACTACCTGACCCACCCCAGCTTCGCCCGGGGTATATTTTGAAGCTTCATATCCCTTTGAGCCCGTATGTTTTAGTCTTCAAAATATGTATGAAAAATTGCCGGCTTTGTTAACATTTATTATCAATGCTCCGCTCCCTTAAGTAGTAGCGTGATGATATATAGCCCAAAACCTTCCTCGATAAATGGACTACCCAACACTGAAAGAATCATTCAAATCGGACCAGTAGTTCCAGAGATTAGCGCGTTCAAACAAACAAACAAACAAACAAACTCTGCAGCTTTATAATATTAGTATAGAGTATAGATTAAGCCAGTTATAACCCATAAACAAGTAAACTTTGAAATGTTAAAGGTGTTTGACCGAAGACCCCAAGTACGTCCACCTGTCATTGGTATTCAGGAGTTAATATTTAATCAAAGAAATGGTATCTACCCTCAACTAAGTAACCACTTCGGTGACAGACAAGCACATGGCCCAGCTGATGTAAAGTGATTACCGTGGCCTATGGACGTGTGCAATTCCAGATGCGACACACTCGTTTTACCAACCTTGTAAGAACCTTCTAATACATACATACATACATATACATACATACATACATATATAAAATCACGACTGTTTCCCATAGGGGTAGCCTTCAAATGAAGAACCTTATATTGAGTTTGGCTATTTCGACAAAAGTACATTATACTCACGCCACTCTGTGGTCCCCACACCCGAGGAGATGGCCAGATCGAGAGAGATGGCCCTGTGTCAGCCGGGGTGCGAGGGATATGCCTTTCAATCTCACCTTCGGCAACCAACAACGACTCACAGGCGGCGTGCGTTTTGGTCGGTTCGAGTCCGACATAACCTCTTCCCCCGGCTCCGGTGGGGGGGAGGGGAACTGGTGGGGATTTTGTGCACGTAAAAAAAAAAAGTATACAACATATGGCATCCCTACCAGGATTTCCTCTCAGGGATTGGACAGGTCAGACGACATTCGTTCCCATAGAAGTCGTATGAGCCAAACCAAAATGAGGAGGATTAAACGAACTTCGTACTCCGATACGAAAGCCTCGAATACACCGGGTACTACGAATGATGATTTAAGATCATTGATTGAACCTTGGTATATTCGCAGGCATGAACACAAAAACAAAACGGTGTGAGGTTTTATAATTTTTAAATACATTACATCATCAAAATTACTAATAAGTTATAAAACATAACATAACATTAACATAAACTCACGCCTATATCCCCGAAGAGGTAGGCAGAGGTGTTAGCACCCACATTTCGCCAGCTTATGTTTAGGTCCCAATGTAATAAGTGCCAAGCCTATTGCCATTAACCAGGCACTTATAAACCTGCGATGAATACACACATAACTTCGAAAAGCATCGAAAAGTCATTGGTGTGTGCCATGTTTACCTGGGACCGAACCCGAGACCTCGTCTTAGCAGTCATACCACTAGGCTACCGCGGTGTACTAGGCTATATAATACAATATTTTAGATTAAAATCGAGAAATTCTTCCTTATACTGGCCACACTGAGTTTGAGCGGGAACTTGGGCAGAAGAAAAATAACACAGGACAACACGTGCAGGTCTTAGATGTCATCCGCACACGGTGCAGAACATTCGATCAAGAACCAAGCGGTTCGGAGACTCTTTCCTCTGTCGCACCATTAAGTCCTGGAATTCATTACCAGCTCACGTGTTTCCTTCTTCCTACAGTCCCGGGTCCTTTAAGCGGGGCGTGAAAAAGCATATGATGAGGCCGTCAAGCTGAGTCACCATTGTCACACGGTATGTGTAAGTAATGGTGACCCTCTTTTTTGGGACTATGCCTTCAGCTTACCATCAGACAAGGCGAAGTCTAATTGACGTGTCCTATATAAAAAAAAAGAATAAAGATAGTTGCGGCACAGAATAGATAAAAGTAGTTGCGGGAACTACGAGAGGTTGTACGAAGTATTAGAATAATTTCAATCAGATGGGGTTGTGATTTTCAGTACTAAACGTTTTTGAAGAAGTGAGGAGTAATAAATATTTGATATAAACTATACAGCAGCAATGGCAGCCAAGCACACGTGGCCCACCTGATGGAAAGTGGTTACCGTAGCCTATGGACGTTTGTAACACCAGAGGAGTTGCACTCGGCTACTGACCCTGTAAGAATAGAGAGTTTCTGTGCCGTCAGTGTAGAAGACAAAGCAGGACAAGTTTTTGGTCTTCCCACTGACAACACAAAAACACTCCAGTGGGCTCTGGCTACACTAGAAGTATGTGGTGTTCTTAAATCTAACTCCTCGTTTTTAGCACGAAACAAGTTGTAAACTTGTTTGATACAAAACTTTTTGAAGATTTCTAGAATCAAAACACAATACTTATTGTTTTATAAATGTATCTCAGATACTTTTTCGTTGACATAGTATGTATAGCCAACAAGTTGTAAACAAGTATAAGACACAATTGCGTACACACTGTAGTCTGTGACATATTGCAACTTGTCAAATACATGTTTTATACTTAGGTGAAAACGAGGGATAAAATATCCTATATCGGTATGACCATGAATACCAAATAACCTATGGTACAAGCCGCGTGGTTTCCGGCAGAGTAGAATTTAGGCCACCCCATCTCTTCCCATGCGGTGTCGTACAAGGCGACTAAGGGATAGGGCTGTTTAACATTAGACAGATATATATATATATACAGCCCAGACTCCATATCAGATGCATGGCTCAAGTCAAAAATAGTGCCCGGAATACGGCAATAGGCTCAACCCCTATTACGTGGGACCGAACACAATTATTGGTGAAATGTGGGTGTTAATTCACATCTGCCTAACCCTCCGGGGATAAATATGTATTATCCTAATTCCTGTCCTACTCCTACTAATTATAAATGTACAAGTTTGTGAAGATGTTTGTATGTTTGTATATTAAGATGCTTGTTTTCAATCACGCTCTAATGGCTGAATGCATCTAGCTAAAATTTAGTAAGTACAGAGAGATATTCATTACAATCTGGAAAAATTTATAGGCTACTTTTAATCCCGGGAATATATCCCCATGGGTATCGGGAAGGTGACCAACATATCACACGGGTAGAGCCACAGGTATCAACAAATTTTTACTAAAATAAACTTAGCTACTTACACTTTCAAATTTTCTCATTTGGCTCATGGGCTTCACGCCAGCCATTTCTCTCACAAACGAATAAATTCTACCTTAGAACCAATCTTTTTAAAGTAACTCACAAAACATGTTTCCAAAATTCACTATAACTATGACACAGAGTACTCAATTGGTTACTTAGTTACATACGTATGGTTGCTAGGCAACCATATGTTAATAAGCAACCCCTAAAAAGGTCAAACGTTTGTTCGATAAGAATATTTTATTATTCGTTTCAACCCCGATATATTTAAATGTTGTCGTGTAGACAACGTACAATACAAGGAATTACTGAATAAATTTTATTTGCTCGAGTTCCATAATCAAAGGGTATAAACGGAACTGTTTTATAAAAACTTACGCTATATGCCTGCCTGTCACTGGGCTATATCTCATGTAGGTACCATGATAGGTAGGCCACTGCTAGGTAATATAAAAATAAATAAATTTAAAATAGAAGTGAAAAAAAACTTTTATGAATAAAAGTTACTATAATGCGGATGAGTATCTTGATGTAAATGCGTGGTCAACATAAGTCGCTTGCTTGCTCGCACAAAATAAATTGTAAACTAAAGCAAATTTAAAAAAGAAAGATAATCTAGCTCTAATATAATTCGCTGAGTTTCGTGCTGGTATCTTCTCTGTAGCACTAACCTACCGAACCAGCGAAAGAATCATATTCCAATGGTTTATTTTTATATTATTTAATATTTTAGACATAATTGTAAAATTTTGACGTTCATATGTGCTCTTTATGTACTTATACTGAATAGATGAAATTAATTCTTGAATAGAAATTTTCATAGATAATCTATTTCTGTTGCCGCTATATTTCAACACTAGTTGACCAACCCCAGCTTCGCCCGGGGTATATTTTGAAGCTTCATATCTCTTTGAGCCCGTATGTTTTAGTCTTCACAATATGTATGAAAAATTGCCGGATTTGTTAACATTTATTATTAATGCTCCGCTCCCTTAAGTAGTAGCGTGATGATATATAGCCTAAAACCTTCCTCGATAAATGGACTACCCAACACAGAAATAATCATTCAAATCGAACCAGTAGTTCCAGAGATTAGCGCGTTCAAACAAACAAACAAACTCTGCAGCCTTATAATATTGGTATAGATATAGTATATGCGCTATTTAACAATATTTACTTCAAAAAATATAACATTATACTTTGCTATGCATGGATGCATGGACTCCAGGATTATAGGAAATAGACAGGATAACAGTCGAAACTTATGTCGACCATGGCCGCGTCTGAAAATCAGAGTTGTCTGCCTGCATCACTACGCGGATAGGATCACGCTGAGAGGCTACCATTATGATGGAAAGTGGTTACCATGGCCTATGGACGTGTGTAACACCAGAGGAGTCACACTCGCCCTGCCGACCTTGTTAGCACAGAGTTTCTGTGCCGTCAGTGTTGAAGACAAAGCTGGACAAGCCTGTCTTCCCACAGACAGCACCAACTCTCCAGTGAGCTCTGGCTACTCTACTCACCCCTGGGAACACAACACGAGGTTATTATGGCCGCGGTATTCTGCAGGCACTTTTGCGCGAAAGTATCTTTTGCAAGGCCTAAGACCTGAAAGCAACTTACCATCACCTCATTTAAAAAATAAAATTAAAGATCTACTTCTGTAAAAGGCATATTATAATATAACCGACTGCCAGGCAGATAGTATAAATTAGTAAAATATTGTAATTATAGTACTGAAACCTCTGTGCGCTATTCTGACTCACACTTGACCGGTTTTGTATTATTAGAGTAGAAGCATGTAATATTTTTTTGACAGGCAAGACACGATAAAGAAGATTTCTGTTTTATACAGATCACAACAATATGACTTCACATCGCCTGATGGCAAGCCTTATGTGTAATATCACCATTAAAGATAATACATTATGCAAGCCATAAGCCAGACAATCTAGTTAGATATTTTAAAGAACTCGGAAATATAGGCAGAAGAAAACTCAGCACGGCAAAGAAAAGAGGTACCTACAAAACGACAACTCGGCTGATGAATTCTAACCTTATCAGCTAAAACTACTCCCAAATTACTCACAAGAGAAATAATATTTAGAAAGCGGTAACCTTTAGACTTTTCAGAATCCGTATCCCCAGAGTTATATCGCAAAGACATAGGTATATGAACTTCCCTTGAGACGGCTCAAACGTACAAGTAATGAAGATAAGTATTTCGATTCAATAAATTTATTTTTTCAAAGGCGTATGGTTCTCTGTGAAGTAAAAGTGAAATACTACCGCCGCGTGGTTTCCGGCAGAGTAGAATTTGGACCACCCCATCTCTTCCCATGCGGTGTCGTACAAGGCGACTAAGGGATAGGACTGTTTAACATCAGACAGATATATACAGCCCATATTCAGCGTCAGATGCATGGCTTGAGTCAACAATAGCGCCCGAAAGAAATCCCATATTACGTGGAACCGAATTCATTGATTGGTGAAATGTGGGTGTTAATTCATCTCTGCCTAACCTTCCGGGGATAAAGACGAAATTATATACATGAAATAAAATTAGTAAAATACGCGCGTATCCGTTTTCAAGAGAATCGAACTGATAGACAATTTATTTTTGTAAGGTTTTCATAGACAATTTTATTGGGTTAAGTCGTAATTCCTCCATTCTGGATACCCCCGCTTTATTATTTTTAAATAGCGTTTCATCAAAAAAATTTTAAAACGTTTTAAAATACCATTCATCAAAATTCATCAAATTACATACTAATCAAATTTTTTTTTCGGGGGGAATAGAGAATGGGGGAACCAAAACTAACCCATTTTATTTGTATAATAATTTATACGATAAATTTGGAATAGACCTATTTTTATCTGTGTCGTATCGTGAGTTATTTTATATTAGTCTATTATTTACACTGAGTACTAGAGTAGGATGTAAAAGGCCCCACTCACACCAAGTAGTTCAAGTAAAACTCACCTTTGGCGCAGGTTTTTCTCTCGGGTCTGACGGCAGTTACCAAAAGCCAATAAAAAAACGAGCCATCTCAAAAGTGTAAACTTTGAAGATAGGAAGACTTGATAAAATGATGATGATGATGACTGATTTTTTATACCATTTAGGTGGCAGACAAGCACATGGCCCACCTAATGGAAAGTGGTTACTGTGACCTATAGACGTGGGCATTATTAGAGGAGTCACACTTGTGTTGCCGACCCTGTGAAACAGAGATTTCCGTGCTGTCAGTGGAGAAGACAAAGCAGGAAAAGCCTTGGGTCTTTCTACTGACAGCACAAAAACTCTCCAGTGAGATCTGGCTACCCCACTCACCGACGGGAACACAACACGAGGTTTTTATGGCTGCGGTATTCTGTAGGGCGGAGGTACTCCCCCAGTCAGACTGATTTCTTATTTTGTCTGTTCTCGTCACAACACATAATATCCAACACAGTATTACAACAGTTCACTAATATGCACTATTAAGATTCACTAGCGAAGCAAACTGCTCCGTGGCGTTCACCATCATGTTTCCAGTGACACTCGTCCAGTGAAACAGTGATCTCAGATCCTAACGTTCCTGTTTGGAAGCTGGGTTACTTTTTTGGTCAACATTAACAGTAATCATTCAAAATTATACTAGCTTTGTCCCAGGTTCCATCCAAAGTTTTTTTTATTCCATTTAGGTGGCAGACAAGCACACGGCATGATGGAAAGTGGTTTCCGTGGCCTATGGACGTGAGCAACACCAGAGGAGTCACACTCACGCTGCTGACCCTGTAAACACAAAGTTTCTAAGCCGTCAGTGTAGAAGACGAGGCAGGACAGCCTTTGGTTTTCCCACTGACAGCACAAAAACTCTCCAGTGAGCTCTGGCTACCCTACTCGCCGCTGGGAACACAACAGGAGTTATTATTGTCACGGATATTCTGTAGGGCGGAGGTACTCCCCCGGTCGCACTGCACAATTGGACGGAAATACCGTCGTGTCCTACACGTATTCTGTAGGGCGGAGGTAGTAGATAGTGCTTTACCTAGAATCTATTCAAAACGATTTTATTTCAATGAATAACATTCTCGTGTTGGTTCCCAGTGTGGTAGAATAGGGAAATCCCCATCTCTTCCCGTGGGTGCTGTAGATGAGCCACTGTTCTCCATCCAACAGTGAACATACACTAAATAATAAACTGCCCGTTTGACAGCAATAGTCTCACCCTCAATTACGTTGGGACAGAAAATCATAGTTGGCGAAATGTGTAACACATCTCTGCCTACCCCTTCGGGGATTTACAGCCCTGAATATAATATGTATTGTATATATAATGTACTTATAACTCTCGTAAACTTCCTTCAATATATGTAATCGACACTTGTTTGAAGTTGTTTCTAGTGGCGATAACTAAAGTACGAGTGACCCGTGAAGCGAGAAAGGTCGCTAGTACCGCTCGAAGCCTCAAGAGCGGTACTTTAGTGCCACAAGGAGTTCTTAAGGTAGTGATGAGGCGGCCCGCGGTAACGAGCCGCTAGCTGTGCAGATGAATGCGACGAAGCTTGCTTAATATCATACACACGGATATGTATGTGTCCATGATCTTAGAACGACTTTTTATTTTGTCCGTTTTACTACCCTTGAGACAGAAATGCTGGATTGATGTCGTAACTGCTAAAAATCCATTTAATTTTAGACTTTAAAACAATGCTGTTAAAGTCCAAGATTAAAAGGCCTTTTGCAGAGTGTAATGAAACTCTGTATCATTTAATTTTAGACTTTAAGCGTATAGAATTTAAAATTCAATGCAATTTTGTGCAGTGTCTGTTGTATGACAGTGGTTTTGCTTTAGCAGAATCGAGGGCCAGTTCTCGTGCGCATCCGAAACACTGTCGTGATAAATTGGTATCATGGCCAGGGATGCATAAAATTGTGGGAAGAGGAATAGGAAAAGCAGGAAAGCCGAGCCTTGACTGCGAAGTGGAAACAAGGAGGTAGGACATGACGATATTTCCGTCCATTTGTGCAGTGCGACCGGGGGAGTACCTCCGCCCTACAGAATATCCGCGACAATAATAACTCCTGTTGTGTTCCCAGCGGCGAGTAGTTTAGCCAGAGCTCATTGGAGAGTTTTTGTGCTGTCAGTGGGAAAACCAAAGGCTGTCCTGTCTTGTCTTCTACACTGACGGCTTAGAAACTTTGTGTTTACAGGGTCAGCAGCGTGAGTGTGACTCTTCTGGTGTTGCTCACGTCCATAGGCCACGGAAACCACTTTCCATCATGCCGTGTGCTTGTCTGCCACCTAAATGGAATAAAAAAAAACTTTGTATGGAACCTGGGACAAAGCTAGTATAATTTTGAATGATTACTGTTAATGTTGACCAAAAAAGTAACCCAGCTTTCAAACAGGAACGTTAGGATCTGAGATCACTGTTTCACTGGACGAGTGTCACTGGAAACATGATGGTGAACGCCACGGAGCAGTTTGCTTCGCTAGTGAATCTTAATAGTGCATATTAGTGAACTGTTTTAATACTGTGTTGGATATTATGTGTTGTGAAGAGAACAGACAAAATAAGAAATAAGAAATCACTTTAATTCTTGTTTTCCACATAGTGAGTGGGTTGCAGGACTTTCCCGGTGATGTGTACCGTGTGATAATGGAAATGCTCTCTAGCTCGTCGTCACCGAGAGCGCAGTGCCGCAGTCGGGGGCGCGGGGGACGCGCCGTGCTGCGGCCGGCGTGCGGTGCGGGGGTTGCCACACTACACACACACCACACGTTTAGGCAAAATACACCGTTTAAATGATTCCCATAGATTTGGATTAAATTATTTTTAATTTATAGGTATGATATTCATGATTAAGTATTTAAATTATTGTTTTACACTCTTTTGTAAGACGAAACTTGCTGTCATTGTCAAATTTCTTCGTTTTATATCTCTTATTTGTTGATAAACAACTCCAAAATACTATGTTCGTATGGATTCTTTCGTTTTCATGGGTATTATTGAAAGTACAAGTGTTTTTTTTATCAATACTGCGACTTTTTGACGTTTATAAGTGGCAACGCAGCCCGTGTCTACACTACGGCAGTCGGCAGTCATGCCTCGCGCCGCGCCAGCCCCGGCCGCGCTCGCCGCCGCCACGCTCGCGCTACTCGCCGCACTCGTCGGTGAGTTCAAATTTCGAATTACAGATATCAATCGAATTTGATTTTTGAATTTTCCTCCGAATGATTGGTGTTTATTTTTAATGCTAGTAACATTGTATTGATAAATGAAAGCCAATTCTCAGTATTAAAGGTAATGTTTTGTTTTTCACGAGTGCCGCAATAACAATGTTTTTATCACTATAATTGATTTACTTTAACTTTATTTCATTTTATTTCAAATATAAATAATATTTTCTTCTCAAAAATACTAGTAAGTACTTAAGTGGGAGTTTTTTAATATACATTTTTGTTCTAAAATTAAATTGAAGTTATGCGTACTTATATGACACATTATTAAATAATAGCATGTCATGAGGCGTGCTGCGTGTACAAAACTATTCTAATTAACAACCGTTAGGACTTAAGCAATAAAAAATGTAAATAAGTGATTAACCTCCTGCCTACAAATACCTGAGGCGAAGGAATTTTAAAATTAGTCCTAAGCTAACTTAACCTTTTTGAAGTGACAAGAGCTTTTTATAGGGTAAGTGAAGTGTTGCTATTTTTTAATTATGGCAATCAGATTATGTAAGTGGTTTATATGATTTTGATTAAGTACATTTATTCTGTTCTGTAAGGTAGATATATTTACAAATAGGTAGGTACACGTGAAGTTGTTTTACGGTAACCATTATTTATGAAGTGTCGTGCAGTTAAATATAGAGCCTTTGTATGGCTGCAAAGG
Source organism: Eilema griseolum (assembly GCA_963662185.1). Lineage (NCBI taxonomy): Eukaryota > Metazoa > Arthropoda > Insecta > Lepidoptera > Erebidae > Eilema > Eilema griseolum. Next base: position 23,118,791 of record OY759245.1, read on the forward strand.
AAAAAGGAATCAAGTAATATATTGTACGCATTATATGAAAGAATATACTGACATCAAATAATATCACATTGAGATATCAAATACTAATTTAAGAACCTGATTAAAATAAAAAGTAATAAGTTATGCTTGATTGTATGGTACGAGTTTTTGAAATTTCGGTGGCAATTCAGATTGAATTTCTAAACACCATATTTACTTCTACTTAATCAACTTTATATACTTAATCAATTTTTAGTGGAAAACAAGAACAGGGGAGAATCAGAATTAACCTATTTTGATAGCACTCTCTATTTATATTGTTTTTTTTTCACACGATATGTATAGCCCTACTTATAGGTACATATAATAATAATACTTTGCCCTAGTTGAATCAAAACTTAGATACAGCATATTGTTCTGGGGAAATAGCTATGAATATAATATCGACTCAGCTTTTGTTGTGCAAAAAAGAGCTATACGAACCATTGTACGCATTAGTCAGACTGAATCATATAAACCTCATTTCATTAAACTGAAAATTCTGACAGTGCCATGCATTTAAATTTTAGTGCTGTTGACGAACCTAATGAAAAATTTACACAAATATGAAACAAATAGGTAGTGAAAGAGATTTAAGACTAAAAAGTTGCAGAAAAGACTTAAACAGTGTCATTGTGCCAAAGCTCAATGTTGTAAAGCATAGTTCAGGGGTACAGGCTGTGAAGGTTTTTATTAGACTTTAGACTGAACTGAAAACTATTGCCAGTGTCAATATTTTTAAGCTAAAGCTTAGAGAATATTTATTAGAAAAATGTTATTATGACTTTGATCAGTTTTTGAATCATAATGATCCATAATTAAAAAAAATGATTATTGAATTGATAATTTTAGTTTATTTAGTATTTTATTAATGAATTTTAACGTGACATAACCATTGACATTTAACTTTTTTGTAAACCTACTTCAATTTACTTTTATATCTAATAATACTATTGACATTGTTATTGATTTTGCTAAAAAAATATCTTTTTATTGGTTTTTGAATGATAAATCACATAATTTGGAATTGATTATTATATTGTTATTTTATTATTTTGTTGATCAATTTTAACATGACATAAGTAACGGTTGACATTTTACATTTTTATTAATTTGCATGTATTTATTATTATCGAATTTTTTGACATTTTTATTGATTGCCATGTATTTAAATTGTTATAATTTCTGCACGAATTATGTTTGTTGAGAAATAAATGAATTGAATTGAATAATAATACCAAGCGGTTCGGTGACTCTTTCCTCTGTCGCACCATTATGACCTGAAATTCATTACCAGCTCACGTGTTTCCTTCTTACTACAGTCGCGGGTCCTTTAAGGGGGCGTGAAAAAGCATAATATGATGAGGCCGTCAAGCTGAGCGTCACCATTGTAACATAGTATATGTAAGTAATGGTGACCCTCATTTCTGAGACTTTGCCTTCAGGTTAACATCGGGCAAGGCGAAGACTAATTGACATGTCCTATATAAAAAAAACACTTACATTATTATAGAATCATAAAGAGGTACACACACTGTGCAGAATATACGAGCAAGAACCAAGCGGTTCGAAGACTCTTTTCTTTGCCGCACCACCAAGACCTGGAATTCATTACCAGCACACGTGTTTCCTTCTTCCTACAGTCCCGGGGCCTTTAAGCGGGGCGTGAAAAAGCATCTGATGAGGCCGCCAAGCTGAGTGCCACCATTGTAGCACTTAGTGTCTGTAATGGTGACCCTCTTTCCTGAGACTTTGCCTTTAGCTTACCATCAGGCGAGGTGAGGTCAAGTTGGCGTGTACTATATAAAAAAAAAAATGTGGCTCATATAACAGAAACAATCTGCATTATAAATGCACTAAGTTCAGCTTCATGAATTGAAACCGGGAACAGAGTTGATGCCTTTGTGGATGATTGCATTAAAAACTAAAGCAGGATATGTAGGCAGGCATTGAATTATTTAGTAAGCACAAAATATCTAAGAGTTTTTTTTTGTTCTTACGTATTGAGGAAATAGGAATGAAATCTTTGTTTCGGCACCAGCTTGCGAACTTATGTTTTTGTTATGATTATATTTTCTTTGTTTTTCAAACGTTAGTGGGTGCTTTTATTGTTTGGTTTTTACCAATTTCAGAATTGAATGTTAATCTTGATTCCCCCCGTTCTCGATGCCCCCCAGTTTAGTTATAAAATATCGTTATATAACGCTATTATGAAGCAAATAATTTTGGGGGGAATGTAGAACGGGGGAAATTAAGGTCCAATATCTTCCGAGCCCAAGAGAACCTCACCTACAGACCAGTAGGGTTAGTCTTGATTCCCCCCGATCCCGTTTCCACCCGAAAGTAGGTACATTACTGCATCGTTAAGTTCTTTACCAGTATGGTTCGTCCATTATTTGTTATTATTTATATTAATCGTAGTCATTAATCGTTCTAAAAAACACAAAATAATGGCTACATACCCGTACGACCTTATAGTTTGGACCTCATGGCAATGTACCCGTACGACCCCAGAGTTATACCGCATAGCTATGTACCTGTACGACCTCCGAGTTTGAACCCTCATGTTTTTGTAGCCGTACGACCTCAGAGTTCGGACCTAATAGCTATGTACCCGTAGGACCTTAAAGTTTTAATCGCATTTATAAATGGGTCTTAAAAGTAGTCCTACGAGTTTTTATCTTGTGATAGGTTCCAAACTTTAAGGGGCGTACGGGTAACAAGTCAAAATAACGCTCAAATTCATAAATTCCAATATAATATTATCTTTTGTTTGTGATTCTATTGTTTCTCTGACGGTCCTCTATATTTGAAATTAAATATTTGTATTGTGTACTCGAGGGGTCGGGGACCCTCCCACAGGGCGCCTCGGAGTCAGTGTGACCTGAATAGATCTATTGTGACGCATCCTACTTATCCTAAAGAGGTTGTAAGGTCAGGCCTGCGATTTGCCAATTTAAAAACTACTTTGTATATTTTATTCTTGATGTCGATTAAGTTAATTTCTAAAAATGTAATCGGTTCATTCGGGATTCGAACCCGCGATAAATAAATAAATATTCCACGACATTCTACACAACGCTATCTAGACCCATGGTGAGCATAGATTAACTAGCTTGTGTTATGGGATCTAGAATGCGGATAAACATACTTAGATACTTTTTTTTTGTAAATACATACATATTATACATAGAAACACCCAGACTAATGCAAATATACATATTCATGCATACAAATATTTGCACTGAGCGGGAATCGAACCCGCGCCCCCTGCATAGCAGTCGAATGCTCTCCCGCTACGCCACAGAGGTCTTCTTCTCATCTTCTTATCTTACCATTATATAAAAATCAATGTTTTAAAATGGTTATAACTTGTAACATCATTCATTGGTTGAATGAAATTTCGAAGCATTTAGTATGCTAACTATTCAAATCGTTAAATATTTAGAAAAAAAAATAGGTTCAAACGTCGCCGTAAGTCGGATATATGTATAAAAGGTTCTGTGTGGTCAGAGCGTTCCCCCTGTAAGAGAAAAGATCGCGGATTCGAATCCCGCCTGAATCAATTTTATTTTTTTCTATATCTTAATCAATCTAGGTATTTAAACTATCATGGTCACTCATCATCATGGTCGAGATCGGGTTCGAGTTTGTAGTGAGAGTGAAACCAATAGTAGTGCAGATACGCGTAGTAAAAGAACTCGAAAGAGGGTAGATCGATATAATTACTCCTAGGAAAAAACTTTTTCTCTGTTCACCGCCACTACTCCAGTTCCTCCGTAATCATGGTGCTTGCAACAGCCGAAATATCGGAAATTCAAAACAATGAAACATGGTAAATATCCCGTTTATTCTTAATCAACCACAGTTAATCTTAATCTTCCTACAGTCCCGGGTCCTTTACTTTAAGCGGGGCGTGAAAAAGCATATGATGAGGCCGTCAAGCTGAGTGTCACCATTGTCACACGGTTTGTGTGAGTAATGGTGACCCTCTTTTCTGGGACTTTGCCTTCAGCTTACCATCAGGCAAGATGAAGTCCAATTGACGTGTCCTATATAAAAAAAAAAATATTTGTTCCGATAGTTCGTATGAATGTCGGTAAATGGCTCCCACTGTCGTCGCAGGGGAATTTGAATGGCTTCAGGAGTGGTTCAGTGGCTCAATAGTCAGAGTATCTCCCTGTATGGGATAGATCACGGGCTCTAATCCCATCTGAATCGATTAAATTTTTCTTATCTTAATTGATTTGAATAGTTAGTATAATAAATGCTTTAAAATGTCATTCAATTATACTTGACATACTTAAATATATCGAGAAATAAAGCTCCGTATATCGCTCACACTTTGGTTCAATCCTACTATCCTACTAACTAAATTGGAAAGTTTGTGAAGATGTTTGTTATTCAATCACACTCTAAGGGCTAAACAAATTAGCTTACAATAGGTAATAATAGGTAATTGTTCTATTTTGCACACATAGTTTTCATACAGGCGCAGGTGAGTTCGCAGGCAAAATTTTTAAAATTGTATTATATTACGTACCTGCTTCACTAATTTATTATGCACTAACTGTTGCCGAGGCTCTGCCAAACATACCTTTGATTAAATTTATATATAACCAAAATCTTCCACAAGGTCTAATCATATCTGTACAAAATTTCATCAAAATCGGTAAAGTATTTTAGGCGTAAAATCGCAACAGAGAAACAGACAGAGTTATATTCGCATTTATAATGTTAGTATGACTAATAACCTTTACGTGTATTAATTCCGGCTTTTCGTAATTATATTCTCGTAAGTAGTCTGAAACCAATATGTCTGACATAATTTTCCCTCCAATATTAAACGTGACGTAGCTATGACGTCAAATCTGCGTTCCATTTTCAAATGATAACTGATGAGATCTTTATGATATTGTGTTTATAAAGATGGCCGTTTATAAAACATATTTTAAGCACATTTAAAAATAAAATGATATTGGCCGTAGTTTTCGGATTGAGGAGAGGAATAGCAACACTTTCAAGGTTGCTAGATACACTTACTTTTTTAGTAATAAACTATCTACTCGCTCTGACTTCGACCCGGTACCATTTTGCACCTAACCCGTGAACTGCTAACCTTATCCTGAAAATAACGGAAACAAACCAAAAATAAATCCAATTTATCCCACCATTTGGAAATTACGTTTGTCCATTTCGGCAATGGTTTCCGGCAGAGTAGAAATAGGGCCACCCCTTCTCTTCCCATGCGGTGTCGTACAAGACTAAGGGATAGGGCTGTTTATCATCAGACAGCTATATACAGCCCAGACTCAGTCAACAATAGTGCCCGGAATATACTCCAATATACTCCCTATTACGTGGGACCGAATACAATTATTGGTAAAATGTGGGTGTTAATTCACCTTTGCCTAACCCTCCAGGGATAAAGGCATGATTATATATATGTGTGTATGTATTTCGGCGATTGGTTTTTGCTATATAATAATTATATTTGGTACCACTCATTACATTTTGACAAGCGTATGGCGTTATTACACACCGGTATGGCGTAACGGTTAGTCAGAAGTAGACACACGGTTTGTCACATAGAAGGCAGGTTCGATTCTCGGTTAGTGCAAGTCGAAGTTAAAGTCATACATACATAAGTACATACACATAATCATGCCTTTATCCCGGGAGGATTAGGCGGAGGTGCCCACATTTTACCAATTGGGGGGTTCATGGGAACTGGTAAATAGAAATTTGATACTCCTGGTATACCATATATCCATTCTATGGATTTGACGACTGGGGGTGCCACGGGACCGAATCCAAGTACCCGTGGCACCCCCAGTGGTATCATCCAGGGGTGCCACGGGTCTGGAAGGCCAAAATTCATCCAGTTATTGTGTATAAATTGATTAATTAAAAATGAAGGAAGCCATTCAGTAGACTCATCCTACGACAGTACCATTTGCATAGAATCTCAACTCCTTTAATTAAAACAGATGTTTTATTAAACAATTGATCTGCTGTCCTCTTCAAAATGTATTAATTCACTGTCGTGAAGTTGTCCCGAGACGAATTGTTCATCAATATTATTCGGCTATAGTTCTGCAGGTCTCATTTGGTCACAACGGTAGCCTAGTGGTATAGGTAATGGGCTGCTGAGACGAGGTCTCGGGTTCGATCCTTGGTTTTACCATGGCACACACCAATGACTTTTCGATGCTTTTCGAAGTTATGTGTGTATTTATCGCAGGTTTATAAGTGTCCAGTTAATGGTAATAGGCTCGCCACCTATTACATTGGGACCTAAACATAAACTGGCGAAAGGTGGATGCTAGCACCTCTGCCCACCCCTTCGGGGATAAAGGCGTGAGTTTTATGTTACGTTATATTTTAAAATTAGGTATTTCACATTACCTAAGGAGAGTTTGTGAATATGTCTGGATGCTAATTATTCAATCATGCTCTAAATAACGGCTGAACTCCCTGCTGTGGTATTTCCCAAGCGACTACAGCATGAGATTCTTCAAGAAGGGCTTTAGAAGATTCCTACAGAGTCGACAGCAAGAGTGTTCCTCCCCTGGTGTTGCACACGTCCACATGCCACGGTAACCATTTTCCATTTGTTTTTATACAACTTAGGTGGCAGACAAGCACACGCCTCACATGATGGAAAGTGGTTACCATGACCTATGAGCGTGTGTAACACCAGTGGAGTCACATCCGTGCTGCCGACCCTGTAAGAACAGAGATTTTGTGCCGTCAGTGTAGAGGACAAAGCAGGACAAGCCTTTGGTCGTCCCACTGACAGCACAAAAACTCTCCAGTGAGCTCTGGCTACCCTACTCACCGCTGGGAACACAACACGAAGTTATTATAACCGCGGTATTCTGTAGGGCGGAGGTACTTCCCCAGTCGGACTGCTCAATTGGGCGGAAATACCGCCGTGTCCTACCTCCTCAATGTGGATTGTGTGCTTGTCTGCAACCTAAGTAGTATAAAAACGGACTTTTATGTCAGAATTAGGTTCCCGTGGGTTGCGGGAACGAGAATAATATTCCACATACAAGTAAATGAGTAGCTATTGAATGTAAATCTCAGTAGTGCAACACTCAAGTAAATAGATCTGACCTAGAAAGCAACCGCATTGCTAACAAAGAGAAATTTAATTTCAAATGTACTCGTGCCCCGCGAGATTTATTATCGAATGAGGACTAGCAGTTCTGGAGAAGTAGAATACATAGGTCAAGGTTACAAAGAGGTTATAGGGTTGTTCTTCATATATCTGCTAGCCTAGTGGTATGGGTAATGAACTGCCGAGACGAGGTCTCGGGTTCGATGCCAGGTTTTACCATGGCACACACCAATGACTTTTCGATGCTTTTCGCAGTTATGTGTGTATGTATCGCCGGTTTATAAGTGCCCGGTTAGTGTCAATATAATCGCCACCTATTACTTTGGGACCTAAACTTATACTGGCGAAATGTGGATGCTAGCACCACTGCCTACCCCTCCGGGGATATAGGCGTGAGAGTTGAGTTCTTCATATATATCGCCTTCTCCTTCGACACCAACGGGAAGAATTATAGTGGTCCTAATCTTCTCCACCGGGCATTATTAAAAGAGGGTTATGATTTTGACAGGCTATGACAATATGTATGTAGGTTCATCTGTACATAGCTCTTGAACTACCTATTAGAACTAGAAAGACGAGGTCTCAATGAAAGCGTCTTGATCGTCCGCTGGTTATAGGCTATATGACGTATCATTGAACCTAATTTAGCACCCTCTAGCGGTCAAATTCTACTCAGCCGGGAACCACGCGGCTTAAAGCTTAACGGTGAAGAAACTATAGAAAAAGTTTTGGTAGGTACGTTTGTAATGTCATTGACCTTGTATATGGCTAAATCGATCTCAATAACATTTCGTGAGTGTTAGTCAGTCTCTAGTTCGATTTAAGTACATATTTGGATCTGTTAGGTAGCCCTATATTGGGTGTCTACGCCTGTTGATTGATGATTATTACAGATAGGATTTGGGAGGTCAGACGGCATTCGCTCTTATAAAAACCGTATGAGCAAATTCAAAGGAGATGGTGTAAATGAACTCTGTGCTTTGGAGCAATCTTGTGTTCAGATTGAATGCAATAGATAAAAATGGTAAAATGATAACGTAGGTAGCCCTGTTATCAGATTCTGGTACTTTCTTAATTTTTGACGAAAATTAAACATTTGTTTTAAATGGTCTGTGTGAAAAAACTACTTCAGTTTAGTTTAGTTGTTTTTATTTTATTGGTAACATTGAAATGCGTCAGCAGCTGCTAAATAAGTTTTGGCGCCAACACGAAGAGCGTATCGCGGTATTATTTTCCGAAATTGGTGTGAATTCAAGTTTTCTGTTTAAATATTGTAGACTATTAGACATAGACAATGCACATAAGAGTAGGAAAGTGACATATTACAGTGAATTGTGACTTGTGTTGCTTCCAAATCTCCCTAGAAACCACCATTTTACTGGGCTAGTAATCATCACTGATCGTCATCATCATCTCATCATCAACAATCATTCAAATCAAGATATTATAATATAAAATAAGACTTGGCTTGGAGCAAGACCAAAGTATCTGCAAAGCAAACAAAAATAGTATTAAATTATTTATTTATCAACTGTAACTATTTATGCATTAATTCGTACCTCCTTGGAGGTTACGTATTCGTATAATAAATTTTTGATTGCACAGACAGACAAAACACGATAAAATTGAATGTGTTCCGACTGTTTTTCTCACTACGTGTGTGTATGTCAAGGAATTAGGTCAGTTCAGTAGAAATCGGAGCCAGACAGCCTGTCACCAGCTATGCGTCGACCCAAATATATCTAATAGCGAGTTACCAGGATATGGGTTACACTTGTTGAGTTAAACAAAGAAAGTAAGTTACAATTGGTTACTAATTAGCTAAACGATAGCTTAGTGGTAATTTAAGGAATGGGTTTTATCATTCTGAGGTCGTGCATTCGAATCTTGGGTATTGCACTACGGACGTGGACCCAATTTCCATGGAATTCATCCTACCTTGAGCAATATTTCAATATATATAATAGCCCGGAATATTTCCGTCAAAATTCAGCAGTCCGACTGGGGAAGTACCTTCACCCTGCAGAATACCACGGCTAAAATAATCTCGTTTTGTATTCTCGGCGGTGAGTAGGGTAGTCAGAGCTTACTAGAGAGTTTTTGTACTGTCAGTGGGAAGACCGACGGCTTAGCGTGCTCTCCGAGGCACGGAAACACCCAGACATATTAGAAATAGAAATATTCATTGATACAAATATTTGCACTGAGGGAGAAAAGAACGCACGCCCCCTGCGTAGCAGTTGTGTTCACTGCCGCCACGCTACAGAAGCTGTTACATAATAAATCATACAGAGTGCTCCCATCAAGAGATTAAACCCTCAATACTTCACAACAGCAGTTGACGACACCGCTCAACCCAAGTACCCTCCATACAATTAAAAGCTAACCCAAAACAAACATTAAGGCTACACTCATACCGTGATATTTCACCGCACGATTATTCCCTCAGGGTCCTGTGACATGTACAAATTGTATCACGCACTTGTGGAATAAAAAAAAACCACGTGACAATAATAATTTCTTTTGTGTTTTTCTACAGAACCCACAGTTCCTCGGTGCGAATTAAATTCTCATGAATGCATTGTGCTCTATTATGGATGTGTATAAGGGTACATTGAAAAACAGGTTACCGGTACAGGCGGGCCACCAGCCGGAACGGGTCAGTATCGGTCAACACAACACAGGTTCAAATTACGTATAGAAACAGGTAAACCTATTCTCAGTCACCATTATGACCTTCACTTCGTCAGACGATGAGTTTCTACTTTTTTTTTTATATATAGGACACGTCAATTGGACTTCGCCTTGCCTGATGGTAAGCTGAAGGCAAAGTCCCAGAAAAGAGGGTCACCATTACTTAAACATACCGTGTGACAATGGTGACACTCAGCTTGACGGCCTCATCATATGCTTTTTCACGCCCCGCTTAAAGGACCCGGGACTGTAGGAAGATGGAAATATAAAAAGGAATAATAAAAATACTTTTGGTAAATGTACTCACAAACTTTATACAAAAGAGTACCTATGTTTATGAGGTATCAAAAAGATTCAGCCATTCCTCTCGGTTTTGGGGTAATCAGACAACAGTCGTTCTAATAGAAGCCGCATAAGTAATACTAAGAGAAAAACCTCCGTCACAAAAAAATACTTCAAAACGTCGAAAATAACTTATAACTTTAAAATTATTTTAAAACTTTTATTTTACACTATTAAACTGATCTACTCGCCAAGCTCTTTGATGAGTAGATCCCAGTTTATACCCTCTCTCATTTGATACCCATATTGAGGGAGTTGTGAAATAAAATGTAATTCGTAATTTTGTGACGGCGGCCATCTTGGACCGATTTTTTTTTTTCAAATAAGCTAAGAGCACTTCCGACTAATATACCTTAACAAAAAAACGAAATCCAAATCGGTTCATTTATTCTGCATATATCATTAAATCAGCACTTACTTACAAAACATCAATAAAAAAAGTAACATGAAAACCAGTTTAGCAAATGGACCATTGCCGGTTCGAAACGCGGCCCCGACCTGAGAAGACTCCGCAGGAAACTCAACCGGCATTCACTTTACCTATAATACAATTAATTCAATGTTATTCCCCAAATGAATTCATTCAGGCCCGCTGCGGTCGCAAAAAACACTGTTTTCAACTCTCTACGACATTTAAATTCATCCAAAAGTATTCGAAGACATCCAATTGAATTATATAAACCGTTCCTCGTTCGTTTACACTTTTGAAGTTCTAGCTGAGAGTTGAGTGGTAATGTAATCCTTCCTACTAATAGTATAAATGTAAGTTTGTAAAGATGCTCGTTACCTAATCAATCCCAAACGGCTTAACGAATTAGGTTGACATTTGGTAAAGGGATAGATAACATACACACATACATACTCCGCCGCGTGGTTTCTGGCAGAGTAGAATTAGGACCACCCATCTCTTCCCATGCGGTGTCGTACAAGGCGACTAAGGGATAGGGCTGTTTAACATCAGACAGATATATACAGCTCAGACTCAGCCTCAGATGCATGGCTCGAGTCAACAATAGTGCCCAGAATACGGAAATAGGCTCACCCCCAATTACGTGGGACCGAATACAATTATTGGTGAAATGTGGATGTTAATTCCCCTGTGTCTAACCCTCCAGGGATAGGCGTGATTATATGTATGTATGTATATACACATTTTCTTTGCCGCACCACCAAAACATGAAATTCATTACCAGCTCACGTGTTTCCTTCTTCCTACAGTCCTTTAAATGCATCTGATGAGGCTGCCAAGCTGAGTGCCACTATTGTAACATTTCACCGATCATTGTATTCTGTCCCACGTAATAGGGGGTGAGGCTATTGCCGTTTTCCGGGCACTATTGTTGACTTGAACCATGGGGCATCGAGATGGATAATGGTTAAGTACTGTATCCAAAAATAAATTTATAATAAATATTTGATATCATTTGAAAGGGCTTGATTAGCACATTTTAAATATGTATAAATTATATCTATTGCCTGCCTGCCTGCCTGCCTGCCTGATATAATTAAAAAAATAAGTTTAAAACCAAAACCCAATTACTGAAAAATCACGCTCTAAAAGTATTAAACAAGAAAAATCAAGGATAGCCGTGGTCGTATGCCACTCCGTCTAACAAAACAATACTTTCTAGGGAAAAGTGGCATACGACCACGACTGTCCTTGATTTTTTCTGTTAATAGTCGGGTTTTAAAAAGAAGAAAGAAAGATAGAAAGAAAGAAAGAAAGAAAGAAAGAAAGAAAGAAAGAAAGAAAGAAAAAACATTTATTTAAGAACACACAACGTACAGAGAGTCAGACAAATATATAAACACAATAAGGTAACACAACAAGAATACACTCACTGCACATCGTGCGCACCCAAATGGCCCACCATCTCAGCATGAATCTCTCAGCTCTCAGTACACCAGGGCTAGTTTTAAACTTATTTTTTTATTCACCGCGTCAACATTGTAAAACTCTCGTATTCACATAACTCAGCATAATATCGCATATATTGAAAACATACATCATACCGACAAAAGATAAACTTTGAGCGCGAGATTTATATTTTATGTCTATTGGATGGTCCGGACATATTGAAAGAATGTCGCCCATGAGTCACAATAATGACAAATGACTTTCAGCCAATGACAAATAGCGAACAAATTGATCGGAAAAACACGCGATGGGGTCAAAGAACCAAACAGCACGATGGTAAGTGGAGCCATGCTGTTCCTAGCACGAAAGGGGCTAATTCGTTAAAGAAAATCCCAGAATCTTACTCGATATCTTGTCTTGACTGTGAGTAAATACGTTATGCATTATTATTATTATTTAATACACTAGCAGCATAAGCTGATGCGTGTATATCACAGCACTTGTGTTTTGATTGTCCAATGTTTATCCAGTCTATTTTTAAATATATTCACATTAGGAGATTTTATTACACTTTCCGTAAGGGAGTTCCACATTTGCACCATGCGGTTCGGCAAGAAGTGATACCTAGGGTTGCTGGCACACCGAGGCTTGCATAGTTTCATTGAGTGACCTCTTAGATGTCTGTTGGAGTTCATTGTGTAGATGTTTTCTATGTTTGATACATTATAATGTTTTGTCAGGATTTTGATTGTTTCAATGAGGTTTAGTTCCTATTAAAACCCCTTCCTATTAACTTAAGAACTAATGTTAGTTATAAAAACAAATAAACACTCCACTATCTGTGACACGTGTGGAGTGTCATCCAGTGCTGCAATAAGGGGGAGTCCGTCCTGTCCTTAAACACACTCAGGAGACTGTTGGAGCTGTGGCGGAGTCGTGCCAATCCAGAGGCTGAACGCTTTCTAATAATAGCATAGAAATTGTCTGTGCGGGCCTCTGCAAACATTTCTGATGCACTGCATCTCCGAGACAGCCCCAACAGCATCCTGAATGCGTTATTATACTGAATGCGCAGGTCGTTATATGTCCGTAGAATGTAACACATCCACAAGCTGCACGCTATTGCCTGGGGTATACATTTTGTATACCTCTTGTATATCTTTACGTCTCAGGGTCAGCCGGTGTGCAACATCTGGCAGCCTATGACCCTCAGACGGCGTGTATTTTAGTCGGTTCTAGTCCAACATAGCCTCACTCACCGGCTCCGTCTTCTGACGTACAATAAAAGGCAGGAATTTCTGGGGTTCCACAAATACCTTCAGAGCACAAGGCAACGTCTATATCTGCTGATTAGCGAATGAGGTTCTCAAGCTAGGTGTCACCATTGTCACATGGTATATATAAGTAATGGTGACCCTCTTTTCTGATACTTTGCCTTCAGCTTACCATCAGGCGAAGCGAAGTCTAATTGACGTGTCCTATATTAAAAAATCACTTATATTTTCTAGTAATTGCAAGTTTGTGATCTGGGGCGGGAAACATTCTTAGATTTTCTGTTAGACAATTCTCACTTACAGTGTTACATTAGGTGCAACTGAGTACGAATATGAAATGGAAATCTTCTTCAACTCTCCGTTAATCCTGATTCAATAGCTTTCACTTCAAGGCCTAGGATCTGCTTTCCGACTATTCCTCCTCCCCTTCACATTGAGCAGTCCGACTGGGGAAATACCTCCGCCCTAAAGAATACTGCGGGCATAATAACCTTGTGTTGTGTTCCCGGCGTTGAGTAGGGTAGCCAGAGCTCACTAGAGGAAAAGCTTTTGGTCTTCACAGGACCTGCTTTGTATTTTACGCTGACGGCACAGAAACTCTCTGTGCTAATAGGGTTGGCAGCGCGAGTGTGACTCCCTTGGTTTTGCACACGTCCATAGGCCACGGTAACCATTTTTTATCAGGTGGGCTGTGTGCTTGTCTGCCGCCTAAGTGGTATAAAAAAAAACCTGACCATCGAAATCCCTGAAAGTGAGCTCATTGGTACACATATCATCTTTTACGACGTCAAACCAAAACTACTACCATTCCTGCCGAAGCTACAGCAGCCTCAGTGTGGACGACATCGACAAAATCGAGATATGATCACTTATTGGATACTTCTTTTTTTTTATACCACTTAGTTGGCAGACAAGCACACGGCCCACCTGATGGGAAGCGGTTACCGTGGCCTATGGACGTACGCAACACCAGGGGTGTCACACTCGCGCTGCCGACCATGAAGAAACCTTCTGATGCCCCTCTTGAAGAACCCCATATTGTAGGCGCTTGGGAAAACCGATAGTAAAAGTAACTGTATCACCATTTTATCACTACTCAAAGTGAGTCTGCCACAAAAAGCAACAATAGCGCTAAATGTCGTCATGTGAAGCATTCATGAAGACCGCAGATGTCTCGAGTACTGTAACTATGTAATGTAATCCAATTAGCCGAGATTCTTACGCAAATTCAATTAACAACTCATGCAGCATTGTCTCTGAATAAACACATGATAATCTAATATTATTATATCTATATAAATAAGCTGAAAAGAATGGTTGTTTTCTGAAGGATGAAGTGAAAACAGAAAATATTATGTTTCCGGATAATATTATTATTAGTAATTGAATCTGCATTTTGAGGAGACATTTTTTTATACATCTTAGGTGGCAGACAAGCACACAAGTTTCTATGCCGTCAGTGTAAAAGACAAGCTTTTGATCTTCGCACTGACAACACGAAAACTCTCCAGTCAGCTCTGGCTACTCTGCTCACCGCTGGGAACATAACACATGGTTATTATAGCCGTGGTATTCTGTAGAGCGGAGGTACTTTCCAGTCGGACTGCTCAATTGGACGGAAATACCGTTGTGTTCTATTTCCTAAAATATCCTAACTTTTTTTTACGTGCTCAGAATCCCCACGGATACCTCCCCACCGGAGCCGGTGGAAGAGGTTATGTCGGACTCGAACCGACTAAAACGCATGCCACCTGTGGGTCGTTTTGGTTGCCGAAGGTGAGGTTGACAGGGATATCCCTCGCAAACCGGCCGACCCGGGGCCATTTCTCACGATCTGGCCCTCTCCTCGGGTGTGTGGGGACTACAGTCCCCAGCTCGTCCCCGAAAACTGGGGAGGCGCGCCAGGCGCGCCGCCGCGCCGCCGCGGCCTGCTTCTGCCAGGGTGACTGGCAGCTCCACCAGTCACCCCCAGGCCTGCGCTCAAAGGGGCGGAGGTCGTGCATCGAAAATATCCTTCCTTAACGACTCTGTAATATAGGTTTTTTTTTTTTTTACGTGCGCAAAATCCCCACGGTTACCTTCCCACCGGAGCCGGTGGAGGAAGTTATGTCGGACTCGAACCGTCTAAAACGCACGCCGCCTGTGGGTCGTTTTGGTTGCCGAAGGTGAGGTTGACAGGCATATCCCTCGCACCCCGGCCGCTGTAATATAGGTTACAGAAGGGCGTCACATCAAGTATGGATAATTCCTAACCTACGAAGACTCCTAGCAATCTTAGCATATGTTAAATGTGAAACATATTAAATTTGTCGAGTTTGAAATCCAATAAATTCACTTTAAATTTACACTAAGTTCTTCGAGTCCTCTCTTCGAGTAATTCCTTTGTAATAACTAATAACTTTTGACAGTTGAAAGATCTTTGGCATGTGAAATAAGATTCATTTATCAAGAAATTTCATTTCGTCTTAAAGTGTAACTAATTCTTTAACTCCTTTATCACCGGTGGGTGGCAGAGGTCTAATTGACTAACCCACCGGTGATACCCACGTTTCACCAATTATTATATTTGAACCCATGTAATAGGGCGTGAGCCTATTGCCGTTTTCTGGGCCCTATTGCCGTTTTCCGGCCGTCTTTTACAATGAACTTCAAAAAATCGTTATATTTTGGCACAATGCAGTCCAACTATGACGCAATGGTAACAAAACATCATCTGCAATTCCTATATTTACTGCACTCACAATTTATTTAGCTCTATTCTAATGTCGTTAAATCGTATTGCAATAGGGTTGTGTCCTTTTTTTTACTATCATAAACTGTACACTTCACTACATAGTATAAAACAAAGTCGCTTTCTCTGTCCCTTTATCCCCATGTATGATTAAATCTTTAAAACTACGCAACAGATTTTGATGCGGTTTTTTTTAATAGACAGATTGATTGAAGAGGAAGGTTTATATGTATAATAACATCCATTAAATAGTGGAGAAATACTGTTATTTTTGAGGTTTCTAATGTGATGTCGTAAATAATTATATTAGTTCCGCTTACATTGCAAACGCAGACATTAAAAAGGTCTACAGAAAACTCCGTGATAGTATAGGTCTATCTCTTATGGATATTCCACAATATGTTTTTTTGTTATTTACTTTTTACGATAAATAATGGCAAATTTTCGAAGCGATTTTAACAAAGACAGCATTAATCTTTATCCAATTAAATACATTAAATACATTGTTGATTTAATATAGATCTAATGACCCTTTACAGCATATAATTTAAATGAATATTTTTGAAGATATTACAGATTTATAAATTGAGAGACTTAGCGTTTGCGGTGGTACTTTAGTGTATATAGTATGAGCATTGCTCCCGTGCGAAGCCGGGGCGGGTCGCTAGTTACAATAATATAATGAACTGTAAAAGTGAAACTTTCTTATAACAAATAGTTTTAAGATAAATGATTTTAAAAATTCAATTTCTCCAGGCGCCAGAAAACGCTTCTACAAAATCGTGGCACGTGGTGACGTCACAGCGCGCTAGCGCGTAGTGAAAATGTATGGAGTGCAAGAGAATATCGCATTTATCTCAATCTACGTTGCGTTTATACGTATAAGCAATAATATAATAATAAGATTGATTTGAAATTTAATAAGGAATCTAAAAAGATGTAAATTTGCTTTAATTCGATTGTTTATATTTTGACCTATTTTGGTAATTAAAAATAAATGAAAAGTCTTAGTTTCAGTTTAGTTAGGCAATATCTTAGTTTATTATGCATGTTTTTAGATAAAAAACTAAGACATTAAGTAGTATTGGTAAGAATTCTATGACTCAGGACACTATCCAATTGTATCGTATCGTATACAATTGGAACTATCCGGTTTTAAGGCAAACAGTAAATAGGATTAGACTATATACAAACCCTATACCTAGACACAGCAGGGGTCATTTCAAAGCGGCGTAAAAAATGGCTACTACTTGGGTGTAAGTAGACATAATTGGGTATTTGACTGACTAATCAAATTAGTTACTTTTTACTAAACGTCAAAACGGTACTGTCAAAACGGTCATAATATTATGGTATGGGTAATGGACTGCTAAGATGAGGTCTCGGGTTTGTTTTTTTTTACGTGCGTAAATTCCCTATGGATACCTCCCCACCGGACTCGAACCGACTAAAACGCACGCCGCCTGTGGGTCGTTTTGGTTGCCGAAGGTGAGGTTGACAGGCATATCCCTCGCACCCCGGCCGACCCAGGGCCATCTCTCACGATCTGGCCCTCGTCTCGGGTGTGGGGACTAAAGAGTCCCCAACTCGACTCCGGAAACGGGGAGGCGCGCTGGGCGCGCCACCGCCGCGGCCTGCTTCTGCCAGGGTGACAGGCGGCTCCACCTGTCACCCCCAGGCCGGCGCTCATGGGGGGCGGAGGTCGTTCATCGACCTCTGACGCCCGAGTTGCCTTCGTACGCGGGCAGCTTGGCTTGCGATCCTTCGTCGCTCCCGCTGCCGCTCCCGCCCCGCCTCCTCCTTCACGAGCATTACTTGCTCGCAGAAGGAGGCGCCGGCCGCCCACGCATCCGCGCAGCGGACCATCGCCGCGAGCAAGGTGGAGAGCGTGAGAACTCTCACTCCCAGCGCCGCCACAAGCTCCCGCCTCGGCGTCTCCCACGCCGGACACTCGGTGAGCGTGTACGGACCTGAGTCCTCGCTCGCATCGCAGTGATGGCACTCGGACGTTGGCTCTTTCTCCATCCGACGCAGATACTTTCCGAAGCACCCGTGCTCGGTGATCATCTGCGTCAGACGGTACTAGAGGCTGCCGTGTGGCCTCTCTAGCCACTCCCCCATGATGGGTCTTACCGCCGCTACTACGGCGCGCCCTGCGCTTGGTCGCCCAAGTCGTAGCTCCCATTCCGCCACCATTTCCCTGTGGAGCCGGGATCTCACGGCCCGAATTTCTTCGGGCTCGGGATCGTGACCCCGCTCCCGCGCCGCCTTTCGGAACCGGTATAGCGCTGAAAGGGATCTCGCTTCCAGGATCCATGGTGGCGATCCGGCGAGGAGACTCGCCGCGTTGAAGGATATCGTGCGGTACCCCCTTATGATGCGGCACGCCAACTTCTGCTGCGGACGCTGCAGCAGGGGCATGTGCCGATCATTCAGGGGAGGTCTCGGGTTCGATCCCAGGTTTCACCATGGCATACACCAATGAAGTTTCGATGCTTTTCGAAGTTATGTGTGTAGTTATCGCAGGTTTATAAGTGCTCGGTTAATGGCAATAGGCTCGACACATATTATATTGGGACTTAAACATAAACTAGCGAAATGTGGGTGCTAGCACCTCTGCCTACCCCTTTGGGGATATAGGCGTAAGTTTATGTTATGTCATAATATTCAATAGTCTAATGATAATTAAAAATAAATGAAAACGACAAAATTAGAACTATGAATAATTAAAAAATAAAAATGCAATTAATGACGTCATTTTTTGAGTAGTCGAGTTTTAGATTTAAACTTTTTTTTTATTATATTATTTTGTGGTAAGCAAAAGATATAATATATACATATTTGAAATGTGCTAAATTAATCGTTTTAGATGATACCAAACACGACATACCTATTTATCTGAAATTTATTTTTTTACACAGTCCGCCAGAGGGCGCCACATTAGATTCAGTGACACGTTATATAACCTATAACCAGCAGACGACGAAGAAGACAGTAAGAAGAGCTTCTAACTATACCTCATTTGGCCAGTTGTAACAAGTGGCTGAGGAGCTATGAGGGAACAGATGAACCTACATACATACATAGCCTGTCAAAATCATAACCTTCCTTTTGCTTCGCCGTTGTCGGGTAAAAATATACGACTTGTGCCAATAGCTAGAAATCGTTACGAGCGGCTTCTGAACCACCCATATGGCCTTCAACGCGGTGCCAGTATTGCCTGTCACTCCAGCATAAGCAGGTCGAGACGATTAGTGCCTCTCCACCTTTTTCTGGGGAAAGTTGGGGATGCCTTTTACCACACCCGATGGGGCCTTCTATAGCCCTGGGTCAATCAGGTGCGCGAGGGATATGCTAGAGGCTACCTCACCCTCGGCAACTGGTGCCACAAGACGGCCGTGCGGTTTAAGTCGGTCCGAGCCCGACATAACCACCCCACTGGACATGGCGGGGATGTCCGAGTGGATTTACGCACGATAACAAATAAAAAAGTACTTTCACTTCGTATGACCTTCTAAGCTGAATGTTTCATGAAATAATTTCATTACTTGGTAACACTAATCTGTGATTTCATTGCAAAGCCTTTTATTTTTATAACAGGCAATCGATGGTTACGTTATTTTACATACATACATACATACAATCACGCCTTTGTCCCCGGAGGGTTAGGCAGATGTGAATTAACACCCACATTTAACCAATCATTGTATTCGGTCCCACGTAATAGGGGGCCTATTGCTGTTTTCCGGGCACTATTGACTCGAGAAATGCATCTGAGTGAGAGTCTGGGCTGTATATATAAAATTTTTCAATTTGTTAGGTTTTATTTTATAATAGTTGCGTGTAGCGAGCGAGTCTCCGTTTCGGGATGGCCAGTTTCGCTTACGTCCGTATGTCTGTTTGTTTATCAGTTCCGGTCTGGAAGACGCATTTCTTAACCGATTTTCACCAAAAAAAAACAAAGAACATGTGTTCCAAACACCGTGTTCTTTATTTCTTCAAACTTTTGTCGAGTTTTTGGATAAGAGGAAAAATGAGGGAGAAAGGAGGGTTTGCTGTCGCGTTATTCATTAACGGATCTTGATGATTTTTGGCTGGAACATCACGATTCCTCAGAGGTTGTTGTGAAAAAAATAATATTTTGTAAAGGTGAACTTGCTTATAATAAAACAGATGAGAAAGAAAGGAGGTTTGCTGCAACGTTTTTTATAAACGGATACTGTTTAAAATAAGAAGATATAAATCTTTTTTTAGAAGCCTCTCTTTTTTCTTTTTTAAAAGCCACGTGGTTCCCGGCAGAGTAGAATTTCGACCACCCCATCTCTTCCCATGCGGTGTTCTACAAGGCGATTAAGGGATAGGGCTGTTTCACATCAGACAGATATATACAGCCCAGACTCAGCCTCAGATCAACAATAGTGTTCGGGAGACGGCAATAGGCTCACCCCCTATTACGTAGGATCGAATTTAATGATTGGTGATATGTAGGTGTTAAATTCACCTCTGCCTAACCCTTCGGGGATAAAGGCGTGATTATATGTATGTGTTGTGTATGCATGTTAATATTTTTTGTTTTCGAGGATACCATATTTGAAAGGGTACTCGCGAGGTCTACTGTTCACAGAACTAATAAAAACGAAAGTTTTTTTTTTTTTTTTTTTTCATTATGATGTACTCGTTGTTAAACGATTACTCATACAATTACAATCTAGACCTTGAGGCTAATAAGTAATTTAAATTTAACTTAATTTACTAACACTTACAAGTTAAGAATGTATCCATTGACACTTTTCTTATAGTCTCTATTGAAATTAAAAGACACTTTGTTCTTGTGTTCTTTAAACGTAGCACTCACTGTACATAGTTACACTGACTTTACTAAAGTAACTCAAAAGGTTTAGTTCTTTTTAGTCTTCTCACTATGTCCGTGGTGTCAAGTAGCTGAATAGCCTCGACGTTCACATGATGAAGAAGCCTTTGTTCGTGTGCTTCAGCGTGTTTCTTTATAACATCAGTTACAAGATCCACTCCAAGGTCTCGGTGGATGTCCTCATTTCTGACGTACCAGGGAGCATTTACTATAGTCCGAAGTACCTTATTTTGGAATCTTTGTATGATTTCAACGTTAGTCCGTCTTGTACATCCCCAAAGTTGAATGCCGTATGTCCATACAGGCATGAGTACTTGCTTGTATAAAAGTACTTTGTTATACACTGACAAGGTGGAATGTCTGCCAAGTAGCCAGTACATATTTTTATAACGTATGTCTAGCGCCTGTCGTTTCTTTTTGACATGAGCCTTCCAGCGAAGTTTTGCATCTAGCGTCATGCCCAAGTATTTTGCCGTATTTTCGTATGGTATTACACGATTATTAATGTATACTGATGTATGTTCAGCTCTTTGGTTTGTGAAATCAATATGTGTCGATTTTGACTCATTTAGTTTGATTTTCCATTTTTTTGTCCAGTCGGTGATGGCATTGACGGCAATTTGTACCTTCTCCACTGCTTCTTTGTGATTGACACCCGTAGCCATGATAGCTGTGTCGTCTGCAAATGTAGCTATGACGCTGTTGTTTGTTTCAGGGATATCGCAGGTATACAATAGGTACAGGATAGGTCCAAGAACACTTCCTTGCGGTACACCAGCTTTTATTTGTTTGATATCTGAATAAGCATCTTCATGTCTCACTCTAAATGTCCTCTTAGTTAAATAGGATTCTAAAATGTCCACAAATTGTTTAGGGATCATTTTACCTAATTTATATATAAGACCTCTATGCCATACTTTATCAAATGCCTGAGCTACATCCAGAAATACTGTAGAACAAACTTTCTTTTCTTCTAATGTTTTTTCGATAATATCGGTTATTCTGTGTATTTGGTCTATTGTGGAGTGTTTTTCTCTGAAACCGAATTGGTAGTTAGGAATCAGTTCTTTATCTTCAATAATAACTTTTAAACGCCTGAGTAGTAGTTTTTCGAACAATTTTGCTATAATTGGCAAGAGTGATATGGGTCTGTATGATGTTACTTCATGAGGTGGTTTTCCTGGTTTAGGTATCATGATAACTTCAGCAACTTTCCACATACTAGGCACATGTTTTAATCTAAATGTGGCATTGATGAGTGTTGTAAGCTTTACAATTGCTTTACGTGGGAGATTTTGTAGGAGTTCTCCAGTGATTAGGTCGTATCCCGGTGATTTCCTTTTAGCCAAATTTTTGATCATGTTTTTAACTTCTTTTGGGGTAACAAGTTTTATTTCTAAGTTCTCATACTGCGTCACGTCCAGTGCTATACTTTCAGAGCTTTCCTCGCTGTTCGTTTGAAAAATTTGCTCGAGATGTTCTGCAAATACAGTTGCTTTCTGTTCATTATTTATGGCCCAATTGCCATCTATTTTTTGAATAGGCGAAATGTGAGTGATGGGCTTTTTTAAGCTTTTAGTGGCTTTCCATAGTGAGTAATCAGAAGTGCCATTACTTGATAGTTGACTAAGGTAATTATTTGTTGTCTCGTCGTGAAAATCCTGAATTGCTCTACTTAATCTTTTTGTGAGTTTATTTAGCAGAGTTTTATCAGGTGGATATCTACATTGTTGCCACTTTTGCCTCTGGATTCGCTTTATGGCTATAAGATTTCTAATTTCCACTGGATATCTTTGAGTTGCAACTCTTCTTTTCATTTCAGGTGTATTTCGCCAAGCGCAACGTTGGATGTCCGTAATAAACTTTGCAACTTCGTCATCTACTTGCTGTTTGTCTTTAAGGGATACTTTTAGGTCTATACAGCAGTCTAAATCAAATTGGAAGCTCTCCCAGTCAGTGTATTTGTTCACTAAGGTTGGACTGCTTTCTTTTTGTATTATTGTCTCGCTTAGAGTTAAGATGATGGGTGAATGATCGGAATGCATGTCATAGCCTTCTTCTATATTAAGGTATGCAGCTGATAGATTCTTATAAATAAAGAAGTCTATCAAATCTGGTTTTCTTCCAATATCGGTAGGCCAATAAGTGGGTTTCCCCGTTGAAATCACATTGCACTTGATTTCTCTGATAGCACATAGCAATTCCTTACCCTTGGTATTAGTTAGTCTAGACCCCCAAAAAGTGTTCTTTGCGTTAAAATCACCTCCAAATATGAATGTGTTTCCTAGAGCTTTCAACATATTACTGTACTGCTCTGTTTTCAGCGCATACTTGGGTGGAATATATACAGCTGATATAGTAATATCATGAAGTTTGGTTCGGATTACAACAGCTACAGTTTGTACAAATTGTTCTTCACATTTATGTTTTAAATAATGGTAGATTTTTTCTTTAATAATGATGGCACTGCCACCACTCGCAGTGTTGTTGGGATGCAGTGCATGATATATGTTATAGCCTTTAATATGAATAAAAGATTCTCTTGTAAAGTGAGATTCTGATATGAGGCATACATCAATTTGCTTTGTTGTTAAGACTGCTTGCAACTCGTTTCGATGCTTAAGGAGACCGTTTGCATTCCACGTCATAATTTTTAGTACGTTTTTCATTTTTGGATGTATTGAAAAGGTAATTGTTTGTTCTCAATGTTTCTTAACCTTTGGTCAAAGGAAGTCAACATGCTTAAAATTCTACTAATATTTTCGTCTGTAGTAGTGTTATCAGAATTCGGGGACACCGTTGGCTGTGACAGTGACTGCGTTGCTTTTGTCATTTGCGCAAAAGACACACTACTTGTTACCTTTTTATGAGTAGAACGGGGTGGTTGTTGTCTCTCAGCAGCAGGGGCCGGGATATTAGGCGTAGCTACTTTTCTTTTGGAGGCTTTATTTTTCAATTGCTGTAGTTCTTTAGCTACAATACACCCTCTGTAATTAGCCGGGTGAGGCTCGCCACAGTGCACACATTTAGGTTTTGTAGCTAATGATTTTGTACAGTCCTTGGTGAGGTGTTTGCCAGTGCACTTCACACACCTTGGTTCCTTTGAACAGTATTTTTGGGTATGACCATATGCTTGACACCTTTTGCATTGTGGGATTAATTTAGATGTTTTTAAAGGCTGTACATCTACCTTACAGCCAAGTATGGCCTTAATGCCATAGATGTGGTTAATGTCTTCATCTTTTTGGAATGATAACATAAACATGTTAAGAGGTTCCTTCGTCCTCCAGCTTAGTTTATTGACAGCTTCCTGAATTTTATAGCCTTTAGCATTCAGGTCTTCTACTATTCTGTTTGGCAGACACGACGAGTGCAGGTTTTTGACCATAACTCGTATTGGTCTGTCTTGTTTATTCTCATACGAGTGCCAGAGACAGTTATTTTGCAACAATAATTTCGTTACAGCTCTGTATGAGTCTTCATCCTTGGCGTTTATTTTAACGGTTTCCCCGTTCATCATCTTTACGATGAATGAATCCCCGTTTAGACTGGTCAAAAGAAGGTCGTAGAACTGTTGGTAGTTCCTGATTTTTTCGACTATGATTGGTGGAGGTTGTGGTACCCTTTTTTCTTTTGGTTTCTCGGGTTTTGTGCCATCCTGAGATTCTTTTAAGCTTCCTCCTTGTGAAGGAGGAGATAGTGAAATGTTTAATTTCCGTTTCTTCCTATATATTTGAAAGGGTACTCGCGAGGTCTACTGTTCACAGAACTAATAAAAACGAAAGTTAATAAAGTTATTTAGTTAGTTACAGTTTCACGGAAAATATCGAACTATACTAATTGATTTGACTATTAAATACGATGACGTCACAATAAATTATTTCATACATTTTTCTTTATAACTTACCGTTTTGACATTTAGTAAAAAGTCACTAATTTGACTAGACAGTTTAATGGAATGACAAATGTATATGATTTGACATATATGACAGACTGTCATAAATGTCAAATCCCACACATTCGTCATTCAATTCTACAGTACGCCGGCTAACGAATCGCCACTTAGTTGTCTAGAGGGGCTAACACAGATCAGATCTATACAATGACTCAATAGTCAAAATATAGATTCAAATAAATATATCACCACATTGGTCTAAGAGCGGTAGAACGTTATTCATTCCCTGTAGCAGTGGGCACCTTGCCAGAGGTCCCTCTGTTTACAAACACGTCCAACGCCCCCTTCGCGACAAGCTTCCTACTTTCCCTAGTAATATGATAATTGGAGAAGTTTGTTTGTTTGGCACTCAATCACGCGAGAACGTCTGGACGGATTTTGTTTACATATACCTGGAGTAAAAGGTAATATAAACATTTGACACATAAAATATAGCTTATTGTGAAGAATAAAACTGGCCACACATTATGTAAATTTTATGTCATAGCAAAATTACCTAAATAACCGCGGTAGCCTAGTGGTATGGGTAATGCACTGCTGAAACGAGGTCTCGGAATCGATACCAGGTTTTACCATGGCACACACCAATGACTTTTCGATGCTTTTCGAAGTTATCTGTGTATTTATCGCAGACTTATAAGTGCCCGGTTAATGGTAATAGGCTCGCCCACCTATTACATTGGGACCTAAACATAAACTGGCGAAATGTGCATGCTAGCACCGCTGCCTACCACTTCGGGGATATAGGCGTGAGTTTATTTTATGTTATGTTATGTAAAATTACTGCTATACCACTGATACTGCATAGAGTGTCATAAAATTTTAGACTTTCTGCATATATGTTTAAAGTTCAAAATTAATGGAAAAAGAGTTCCTTAATCTTATCATTCACTCTTGTCATAATTGAATGGCATTGTTTGCAGTGTCAGCGGTTTGATATTATTATGACATGAAATCAGCAAAATTAGGGCCTGGTGTTCCATCAGACAGTAAACATACAGCTCAAGATAAAGTGATAGTTTTATCCGGTGGTGGTGCGCCTCGCGCACCTCCCATTTCCGGGGACGAGTTGGGGACTCTGTAGTCCCCACACCCGAGAAGAGAGCCAGATCGTAAGAGATGGCCCTGGGTCGGCCGGGGTGCGAGAGATATGCCTGTCAACCTCACCTTCGGCAACCAAAAACGACCCACAGGCGGCGTGTGTTTTGGTTGGTTCGAGTCCGACATAACCTCTTCCACCAGCTCCGGAGGGGGGGTTACCGTGGGAATTCTGCGCACGTAAAAAAAAAAGTGCTCGTTTTATTACAATAAGCTTGTCCCCATTACATGACTGATGAGGACTGAAAATGATAGTGGGCGATACGTGGGTGGTAATACATCTCTTCAGGAATTTACAGATGACATTGTATATTAATTGTAAATAGATTGCATTGTTATATTGCAACTTAAAAGCTGTGAGAGTAGATTTGGACCAAC
Source organism: Eilema griseolum (assembly GCA_963662185.1). Taxonomy (NCBI): domain Eukaryota; kingdom Metazoa; phylum Arthropoda; class Insecta; order Lepidoptera; family Erebidae; genus Eilema; species Eilema griseolum. The sequence continues at coordinate 23,145,135 of OY759245.1, forward strand.
CCATCTCTTCCCATGCGGTGTCGTACAAGGCGACTAAGGGATAGGGCTGTTTAACATCTGACAGATATATACAGCCCAGACTCAGATGCATGGCTTGAGTCAACAATAATGCCCGGAAAGGGCAATAGGCTTATCCCCTATTACGTGGGACCTCAGATGCATGGCTCGAGTCAACAATAGTGCCAGGAAACGGCAAGAGGCTCACCCCCTATTACGTGGGACTGAATTCAACGATTGGAATGTGGGTGTTGATTCACCTCTGCCTAACCCTCCATGGATAAAGACGTGATTATATGTATGTATGTATGATTGGATGTGTAAGCTCCCCACAAAAATACAATTCTGCAATGCTGAACTTGTACATTTATAAACTTGATTATAATTGCCAACGGTAATATAGAAACTTAGTAGCTCTTCAAGGCAACTTAAACTCAAATAGAAGTAGGTACTTAACCTAAAACTATTTATTTTATTTCGCCATACGTTTTAAAGTTAACATCGTCGAATGAAGTCTTTTATGAACTTAATACACAAGTCGTTTAAGTCCATTTTAACTCAAATTACACTTTGCATTTTAATATTTGACTTTTTCATTTGTTTTAAAGCAACAGAGACATAGTTAGACGACTTTTGCCTATACTATATAATCCTGCCGAAAAAAAACAATATTTATATTATTTTTTAATACTCTTAATCCAGAAATGACCGGTACTATTTCTGACATGAAAATAACACTCCAAATCCTCTTTAAAGAAATTCAATTCAATTTATCTACGAATGGAACGTGATTGTTGAAAATAACAGTTTACAAATTTTTTTTACCAGTCTTTTTTTTTAAATAATAATCATTTATTTCTGAACAAAGTTTTATACATGTATGTACGTATGTACATTTAAACAGGATATATCTTGCTTATTCGCATACAAAATATACTTTTCGATTTCATTCAATTCTAAATTGCGCGATGTCAACAATATTTATGAAAATGCACGTAAGGTATAAACAAATATACGAAACAAATTAGGTTAAATAGTTTTATTCATTGAAATTATATTGTGATCCAAACTAAAAGTTTTCTCAAGCGCCTACAATATGGGGTTCTTCAAGAGGGGCATCAGAAGGTTTCTTCATGGTCGGCAGCGCGATTGTGACACCCCTGGTGTTGCATACGTCCATAGGCCACGGTAACCGCTTCCCATCAGGTGGGCCGTGTGCTTGTCTGCCAACTAAGTGGTATAAAAAAAAATGTTCCAAACATCAGATCAATCAGTCAAAGCAGGGGGTAATTGCCGCGTGGTTCCCGGCAGAGTAGAATTTGGGCCACCCCACCTCCTCCCATGCGGTGTCGTACAAGGCGACTAAGGGATAGGGCTGTTTAACATCAGACAGATATATACAGCTCAGACTCAGGCACAAATACAAGGCTTGCGTCAACAAAAGTGCCCGGAAGACGGCAATAGGCTCACCCCCTGTTACGTGGGAATTCAATGATTGATGAAATGTGGGTGTAAATTCACCTCTGCCTAACCCTCCGGGGATAAAGGCGTGATTATATGTATGTATGTATGTATATTTCAATGACTAAATTTGTCCAAGCAACAAGCAGGTCAAACTAAATAAAACCCTTTAAAAACTGCAATAAAATGAGGTTATCTCACAGAACGAAGATTTATGTGATAAAGGTCACTCCAGACAATCAATTCATCCCTACCACGGAGGAACAGCGCAGATATTCCATTTGTTATAGACATTGGAACAATTTGATTCAAAGCCTTTTTGTATTAGGGCATTTACTTGATTTATGTAGCTGAATTAATGCGGAATGAACGAAAGTAACAACCTAGGCTTATAGCAATAGATAATGTGTTATTAAGTAAATGCTAACGATTTTAATCCACTAGATCTGTTGATTCTAAGATTCTTATTTATAAAAATAGGCTAGTAAAGGATAGGCAGTGGCAAAGTATGATGTTTTTAAAGAGTATTAGAATCGAAATTTCTAATATTCCCTCTAACCCTGGAGGGGTTAGAGGGAATATTAGTATATTAGCTAAGCTAAATTGCTTGTGTTAGATATGGGTTCCGTAGTTTAATGGCTGACTTCTTAACCACTAAGCTACTGACACTTTTTTAACCAGTATGTTTTTTTTTTATACCACTTAGGTGGCACACGGCCCACCTGATGGAAAGTGGTTACCGTGGCCCATGGACGTTTGTAACACTAGAGGAGTCACAGTCACGCTGCCAACCCTAGAAGTACAGAGTTTTTGTGCCGTCAGTGTAGAAGACAAAGCGGGACAAACCTTTAGTCTTCCCACTGACAGCACAAATTCTCCAGTGAGCCCTGGCTACCCTACTCACCGCTGGGAACATAACACGAAGTTATTATAGCAGCGGTATTCTGTAGGGCAGAGGTACTTCCCCAGTCGGACTGCTCAATTGGGCGGAAATACCGCCGTGTCCTACCTCCTACATTTTAACCATCACCACTACTTTTTATCATGTGATCGATGGTGGAAAACGCGTGCCTAGAAATAATTTGTTCACTCTAGGCTTAAAGACTCCCAGATTATAGATTTTGCCAGCAGAATCTGTTTATAACTTTGGCAGGTAATCCCACTCCTTAATTTCCACGTAAAACGGCGATAGTCATATTAAAGTACCCAACTGAGAATTTTCCAACAGAAAAAACATGTAACACAGCTCAACCCGCGCATAGAGCACTGCCACTACTGCCGCAGTAAAAAATGTATTTAATACACACATATATACATACATACATATAATCACGCCTATCCTTGGAGGGTTAGGCAGAGGTGAATTAACACCCACATTTCACCAATCATTAAATTCAGTCCCAGTAATAGGAGGTGAGCCTATTGTCGTCTTCCGAACACTATTGTTTGCTCAAGCCATGCATCTGAGGCTGAGTCTGGGCTGTATAAATCTGTCTGATGTTAAACAACCCCATCCCTTAGTCGCCTTGTACGACACCGCATGGGAAGAGATGGGGTGGTCCAAATTCTACTCTGCCGGGAACCACGCTATAGATTTACAAATATGCCCTTCGGTCTCAAGAACGCGGCCATAACCTAGTAACATTGGTATACGTAACCTCAAAGTACCGTAACGCAGTTTTACGAGCGGATCAACTTTGACTGCGGATGTTGCTGCTAGTGTTACGTACGTTTTATGTGCGTCAGCAGCGACATTTCATTATTCGTGTTTTCGTGACATCGTATACAGTTAGCGTTTTCGATGCAATCTATCTATATTTAAGCAGTTAGTAATAAAAACCACTATCTGAGCATTATATGGGTACTAATCTGTGGTTTTCCCAAGTGCCTACAAAATGGGGTTCTTCAAGAGGGGCATCACAAGGTTTTTTTTTTATATACCACCCAGGCGGCAGACAAGCGCACGGCCCACCTGATGGAAAGTGGTTACCGTGGCCTATGGACGTGTGTAACACCAGAGGAGTCACACTCGCGCTGCCGACCCTGTAAGCACAGAATTTCTGTGCCGTCAGTGTAGAGGACAAAGCAGGACAAGCCATTAGTCATCCCACTGACAGCACAAATTCTCCAGTGAGCTCTGGCTACTCTACTCACCGCTGGGAACACAATACGAAGTTATTATAACCGCGGTATTCTGTAGGGCGGAGGTACTTCCCCAGTCGGACTGCTCAATTGGGCGGATATACCCATGGTCGACAGCGCGAGTGTAACACCCCTGGTGTTGCATACGTCCATAGGCCACGGTTACCGCTTCCCCTCAGGTGGGCCGTGTGCTTGTCTGCCAACTAAGTGGTATAAAAAAATATCTAATTGCAAGCCGCTACACTTGCTGCTTGTCTGACAAGGCTTTTACGCCTGCTTTCCTCTTGGAGTCTCTCTTAAAATAAATGTAGAGGAAATAAGATCAGCTCTCATTTAATTTAAAACAAACGTTGCTACTCCTAGTAGGCATTCACTTTCATACGCTTATAGAACGCTGATATTTTAAATACAAAATTAAGTGGAAAAATTCCACAAAACTAATTATGGGAAATGTGCTATAAACTTTTCCCTAGAATCTATTGTTTTGGCAGACTATAAAAGCCGCGTGGTTCCCAGCAGAGTAGAATTTGGACCACGCCATCTCTTACCATGCGGTGCCGTACAAGGCGACTAAGGGATAGGGGCTGTTTTACATCAGACATATATATAAAGCCCATACGCAGCCTCAGATGCATGGCTCGAGTCAACAATAGTCGCACAAGGCGTATTTACTTGTTTAATACTTTTTAGAGCGTCATTTGTCAGTATTCGGGTTTTAGTTTTAAACATATTTTTTAATTATTTTGGGGCAAGCAATAGGTACATATTTGAAATGTCCTAATGAAGCCCTTTCAATTGATACCAAACACGACATATTTATCTCATAATTATTTTTAATACAGTAATTATTGGCCCCTAGCCTAGAGGGCGCCACAATGGTGGGGAGGTATCCGTGGGGATTTTGCGCACGTAAAAAAAAAAAAAAAAAAAAAAAAAGAGGGCGCCACAATACATTCATACATTAATATAGAGGGGAATTAACACCAACATTTCACCAATAATTGTATTCGGTCCCACGTAATAGGAGTGAGCCTATTGCCGTATTTCGGGCATTATTGTTGACCCGAGCCGTGCATCTGAGGCTGAGTCTGGGCTGTATATATCTGTCTGATGTTAAACAGCCCAATCCCTTAGTCGCCTTGTACCACACTGCATGGGAAGAGATGGTGTGGTCCAAATTCTACTCTGCGGCACAATAGATTCAGTGACTCATTATATAGCCTATAACCAGCAACAATCTTTACAGCGTACCGTGTACTATAGATAGGTTAGTATGTTAGCTATTCTTTGTATTTCTACAAAACTAACAACTATAAATCTTTCCGTAATGTTTCCTGTATCTTTCATCTTAGGCAGTAATAGCAATTCTCACCCACGCATCTTTACATTCTAAAAGCATACTCTATTTAAAAGAGGCCCCACTAAAATAATGTGATGTAAATGAAAAAATGTGCAAAATATTTCATAATTTTATAACATAAACATAAACTCACGCCTATATCCCCGAAGGGGTAGACAGAGGTGCTAGCACCCACATTTCACCAGTTTATGTTTAGGTGGCGAGCCTATTGCCATTAACCGAGCACTTATAAATCTGCGATAAATGATAAATACACAAATAACTTCGAAATGCATCGAAAAGTCATTGGTGTGTGCCATGGTAAAACTTGGGATCGAACCCGAGACCTTGTCTCAGCAGTCCATTACCTATAACACTAGGCTACCGCATAATTTTATATCGGATTCAATAAAAAGAAATATTTCTAGGAAACTAAGATAAAGAAAGCGACCTTGGTATTAATATCTCTTCGTTAAACTTAACTTTAATACTATGAATATTTATAAAACGAGAAGTTTTTTCATCTCAGAGTTAATGAAAAAAAGATTATAGTTAATATTTACTTTGTTCTAGGTAAGACCAAGCTCCCTTGAAACTTTTTAATAAGTTATTATAATTATAATAATTTATTTAATAGCAACTTTTTTTTATATATAGATCACGTCAATTAGACTTCGCCTTGCCTGATGGTAAGCTGAAGGCAAAGTCTCAGAAAAGAGGGTTACCTACACATACCGTGTGACAATGGTAACATTCAGCTTGACGGTCTCATCATATGCTTTTTCACGCCCCTAAAAAGGACCCGGGACTGTAGGAAGAGGGAAACACGTGAACTGGTAATGAATTCCAGGCCTTAATGGTGCGACAGAGGAAAGAGTCACCGAACCGCTTGGTTCTTGATAGTATGTTCTGCACCGTGTGCGGGTGACATCTAAGACCTTGGCCCAATTTGTTAGTAACTTTTTTTTTCTTATTTTTAATGTTAGTAACTACGTTATAATAAAATTCAACAGATTTTCAATAATTGATTAAGGCAGTAGGTAGCTATCTAGAAGAATTTGTACTCCATTTGATGGCCTCTGTCACGTATGTATTTACAAAAAAATAGGATTCTAGATTCGGCCTCCTAGGTTCCATAGCACAAGCTAGTTGAGCTATGCATACCATGGGTCTAGATAGCGTTGTGTAGAATGTTGTACAATATTTATTTATGTATTATTTATTTCAGCGTTAATACCAGTCCAATCCGAAACTTTCACCTCTGAGTGTGGAGTCCACTTTACCAGTCTAACTGCGGGTTTGGCTGAACTTCGAGATTTTCTGACATCCACACCCTGTCATCTGACATCCACAACCCAAAGGCGATATCGAAGCCTTTCGGCTAGAGCAGTTGTTAAACTATTTTTCAACTACCCGCAACGATTGCCATAGATGTCCGTATGGCAACCGAGATCCCACGCGGCGACGACCTAACGTGCTATCCGACCAGCTGTTGGACTTTTTAGGGCTCCAACGACCGACCGATGGCTTAACGAGTTCCCGGAGACCAGACCAACGCAAATATACATATTCATGGACAAGGAGGTAGGACACGACGGTATATCCGCCCGATTGAGCAGTCCGACTGGGGAAGTACCTCCGCCCTACAGAATACCGCGGTTATAATAACTTCGTGTTGTGTTCCCAGCGGTGAGTAGGGTAGCCAGAGCTCACTGGAGAATTTGTGCCGTCAGTGGGAAAACTAAAGGCTTGTCCTGATTTGTCTTCTACTGACGGCACAGAGACTCTGTACTTACAGGGTTGGCAGCGCGACTGTGACTCCTCTGGTGTTACAGACGTCCATAGGCCACGGTAACTACTTTCCATCAGGTGGGCCGTGTGCTTGTCTGCCAACTAAGTGGTATAAAAAAAAATTCATGTACAAAAATATTTGCAATGAGCGAGGATCGAACCCGCGCGTCCTGCGTACACTACCACCACGCCCAGAAGCTGTCAAGCCGAAGCTGCGAGAAGCGGAGTTAACCTAAGTGAAGTTAACCAAAGCGCGTGTCTAATAGTAATGTAAATATTCTACAACATTCCACACAACGCTATCTAGACCCATGGTAAGCATAGCTTAACTAGCTTGTGTTATGGAATCTAGAATACGGATAAACATAGTTAAATACTTTTTTTTTGTAAATACATACATATTATTCATTGAAACACCCAGACCAATGCAAATACAGATATTCATGCATACAAATATTTGCACTGAGCGGGGATCAATCCCGCGACTCCTGTGTAGCAGTCGCGTTCACTACCGCCACGCCACAGAGGCTGTCTATGTAAAAAGTTACCCAACGAGCATTTGTGAAAAATTCACCACACTCATTGCCTCAGTCAGAAATTAAAACAGATCTTTTATTACAGCACTTTGAATTACGGTTCTAACGTGTTACAAACTCTCACACCCTACAAACGGTAAGCATAGGTACGCAAACTGTCCAAACAATCTCAAAAGTTTAAACAAGAACAAAACGTTACACAAAGTACATCTCTGACGAGTGTTTCATACTTCACAAACTCATTTAACATGAGATTGTTTCTACAAAGTTCTGGAAACTGCCGCTAGATGTCATAATAGCTATATTAATAAAGAAAAGTGTATGTTTATAAAATGTTAAAAAAGCAGTTGATTTTTGTGTTGTACGATATTTAACAAAAAAAAAATTTTTGTCTGTCTGTCATTTTGTCTGCCTTAATCTTATATTTGGGTCGAATGTAACGGAATTTTATTTTTAGTTATTAAGTTGATATTCAATCAATCAATCAATTAGTCCACTGCTGGGCATAGGCGTCTCCCAATGAGCGCCATTTTATCCGATCCTCTGCATTCCGCGTCCTCAAGTTAATATTATAAAGCGACTTTTATTTTAGAATATCTTTTACAGTCTACGATTACTAAGAAGTTTGGTGAAAGTTTTGGTTAAAAAAATGTATCATTTCTGAAAGGATGAATTAAAACAAAAAAGAATCAAGTCACGGGCACTCTATAATTATGGCAAAAAAAATGGCGGCCTAATTTTTTCTTTAGTCCATTTCAATCTTGTCACAAGTTTTGTGTTTCACAAACGGAGTCCCCCTTTGTTTTACGATCGTATTTAATTTCAAAAGAAAACTCGCTGCCCCTTTATAATCAAGTTTTTATTCAACTTCTTTTAAAGTTCATGCAAGCGTGATTCACTGTAAATATTTTTAAGTTTTTGTTTAGTAACACGCTTTTAGATCAAGAGTACGTGAACGTCGATCTTCGACATAGTATTTTAGACCTTTTTGGATGTTGTGTACAATATTTCATACATATAATCACGCCCTTATCCCCGGAGGATGAGGCAAAGGTGAATTAACACCCACATTTCACCAATTATTGAAAATTCGGTCCCACTTAATAGAAGGTGAGCCTATTGCCGTCTTCCAGGCACTATTTTTGACTCGAGTCATGCATCTGAGGCTGAGTCTGGGCTGTATATATCTGTCTGATGTTAAACAGCCTTATTCCCTAGTCGCCTTGTACGACACCGCATGGGAAGAGATGGGGTGGCTCAAATTCTACTCTGCCGGGAACCATGCGGCTGTGTTGTGCCAATGCTAACTATTGAAATTAATCAAGATATTAAATATTTTGAATCGGTTCAGGCGGAATTGGACCCCGCAACCGTCGCTGCAAGGCGGATATTATATAAGATTTGGATAGCTTCAGACGAGGATCAGTAGCTCAGTGTTCAGAGTATTCCCCTTTTGAGGGAAAGATCGCCGGGTCAAATCCCGTCAAAGTTTTTTTTTTTATCTACGACACGCCAACTTGACTTAACTTCGCCTGATGGCAATCTAAAGGCAAAGTCTCAAGAAAGAGGGTCACCATCACAGACACTAAGTAATGTTATAATGGTGGCACTCAGCTTGGCGGCCACATCAAATACTTTTTCACGATCCGCTTAAAGGACCCGGGACTGTAGGAAGAAATGTATCCTAGACGAAAAATATATCTTTTTCTAAATAAGTAACATTATATTGCTAGTAAATATCAACTGTGATGTAATCTCCATCACATTTTACCGACATTTTCCTTGTGAGCAATAAACTGGTGCTTTTCTCGACACCGCATTACTTAATGTGGCCAGTCGTTATCGAAGTGATGTATAGTGTACAGTTTGTCCTCAGACGTGGCCGTAGTGCGCCGTGCACACAGACAGATCTACTCAGGCTAAAAACTTTCGTAAACTCACATGTAGTATAGTTATAGATAGGTAGGGCCTCACAAAAGTGTGGGACGGAAAGCCGGTATACGTTTTTTTTTTTTTTTTTTTTTTTATATTTATTTATCATCTAAACAATTACATACAGTAAAAAGATTCATAAGCATTTACAAAAGAAAACCTATGCGGTTTATAATCAATGCCTCAGCGGTTAAAAAAAATGTTAAACAAGTGATTTTAGGAAATGCAACTTGAGTCTCACTTTGACACTGCAGGGCTCAATGCTATCAATATTGCGCAATTCCGGGGGTAATGCGTTAATTAGTCGAGGAACCAGGTAAGCAGTCGTTCGCTCGCCGTAGGTGTTTTTTGCGTCACTCGGCTCACACAACATTCCTCGAGCCACCGCCCGAGTGCATACAGGATGGTTTATTTTATATCGAAAATCTTGGTTAAAAAAGTTTTCCTTGAGAACCAAATTATTTACTTGAATATGCACTGGTAATATCTTGCAATAATTGAACAAACCATAATCATCATCATCGAACTGCTGTTTGATGTTTGTGGATACAATTTTACGGAGAATTCTTCGCTGAAGATTAAATATGCTTTGCAGGTATGTGCTATATGTGCGACCGTAACTGCTTAGTCCGTATTGGATATAAGATTCAGCTAGGGAGTTATACAACATCATTTTGACCTTATATGGGATGCGATTTTTTAGTAATGTTATATTAGCGAGGAACTGTCTGAGTTTATCACAAACATATTCAATATGGAGACTCCAGTTCATTTTGTTATCGATTATTACACCAAGATATCGCTGGCTCTCAACATTTTTAATAAAAGGGCAGTCACACTGTTGTGCCGGTGGCGCATGTAAACAGCTATGACCATGTACAATTATGCTGTCATACGGAGAGCTTTTAAGATGTGGAGATTTAATATGCAGTAGTTGTGTCTTGTCTGCGTTTATTACTAGACCTGAGTCATGACACCATCTCACCAGCATATCAAAATCAGATTGGAGTCGTTCAGTAGCTTTCTGTGGGTCTTTGTCTGCGGCGACTATGCACGTGTCGTCTGCAAACTGGTAGCAGGTAGAATACCTTATGCAGTTAGCCATATTATTGACATAAGAAAGAAAGTGAAGGGGCCCAAGTACCGATCCTTGTGCAGTTCCTTGAGTAACGGTTTTATAGTCACTGAACGTGTCGTTGATCCTAACTGCGAATTTACGGTTGTTTAAGTAATTTTCACACCAGCGAAGCAATGGTCCACGTACACCAGTGCTATCTAGCTTGTTCAGAAGTTCTTTATGGTCTAGAGTATCAAATGCTCGTGAGAAGTCAATGAACAGAACCAAAATATGTTTTTTCTCATTAAGGTAGGTATTCACCTCATCAGTAAATTTCGATAGAAGTTGTGTGGTACTTTTGCCGGACTGAAAGCCATACTGGTGCTGAGTGATAACATTGTGTTTTTTGTAATAGTCATGTATTTCCTGGCTAATGTATGTTTCAATAATTTTGTCGACAGAAGATAATAGTGTAATAGGCCGGTAATTTAAGCAGCTAGATTTGGAGCCTTTCTTATGAACCGGTCTAACACACCCCATCTTTAATTCGTCAGGATACTGGCCACTTGCAACACTTGAATTAATTAGACTAGCAATTACTGGTGAAATTTCTTTACCTACCATCTTTATGTGTGAAATTTTAATGTTATCTATACCTGGGGATTTATTTGAATTTAATGATTTAATTATTTTATATATTCTATCGCTAGAAGCTTTTTTGAATAACATACTCGTGTCCATTTCCAAGCAGTATTGGTTGTCGTCCAATAACTTGATGTTACAGTTTGGTGATATATCCTTGACGGCATTGTCAAAGCATGTTGCAAAATTCTCAGTCAATTGTTTGACTGATAAGCATTGCGCGTCAAATGCCTTTAAAATAGCTGAATCAATAGATAAAGTCACCCTACCAAGCATTTGATTGATAATTTGGAAAACTTTTTTGGTATTGTTAAAATTGTTATTTATTAGGTTAATATAGTATTGATTCCTTCTTTTTTCTAAAATTTTATTAGTTTTATTTCGTATCGTATTGTATTTTAACCTTAATTCTTGGTCACTTGGATTTCACTGTGTAAAAACATTTATCCGTAAGTCCTTTCTTTAAAGAATGTGAAAAGCGTGTTTGAGGCAATCCTCTCTAGTCTTTTGGTTATTTTTTTAGAAACCTGGATACACATACAAAAACTTTAACGTGAAACATGATAGAATATATCCTTAATGTTTAAAAAAAATCAATAATAAATATAATATATTTCAAAACAATCTACACAACGCTGTCTAGATCTTGTGTTTAAATCATTTATTCTCATAAAGACAGAAACAGTCACTTACATGAGATCATAAAAGATACATTTTGTGATCCATTTCAAGTAACCGTCGACAGAGTAGGTACAATATAAAATTCAACAACAATATGACATGATACTTTGAACTTTCACTCAGCAGTCCATCCTTACGCAGATAGGCATACACAGATAGGTTCGGAGCATTTAGCATCTTATATGATTATAATTTAGGAATCCTTTCTATAATGCGAATGCTTAGATGCTTTCCATGTTTGTAAGAATAGTAATAATAATTTATTTGCCCTTAAACATGGTATCGTTGACCTTACAATATGTTAAAGCACAGCATGTTTAGCTGCAGATTACAGGATATAAATTTTATCAGTAAATTTAAGTATCAGTTCTTATAATTACATGCACATATATTACTGAATTGCATTAACTTGTAGAATGTAGTAAATGGTAACACAATTATTACGAGTGTCACTAGAATGATTATAACACTAAACAGTTGCAATTTTGTATTATTATTATATATTTGATTAGTTACTCGCCATTTATTTTCTATATGTCATAAACACTTACACTGTGTAAAAACATTTATCCGTAAGTCCTTTCTTTAAAGAATGTGAAAAGCGTGTTTGAGGCAATCCTCTCTAGTCTTTTGGTTATTTTTTTAGAAACCTGGATACACATACAAAAACTTTAATTTTGATTTGTTATCTGTTATCTGATAAATTGATTGATATCATGGGTAACATGAGTATACTTGGGTCTCTAGGTGTATACTATTAATTATCACATACTTTTTCAAATAAATATGGGTGCTTTTTTACACATATACCAATCTCGTAAATGAAGATAGTCAATAATTTTTTTTTGGAAGTTTGATCTACAGTATTCTTTTGAAGCGGCCTCACAAATTACAATGGATATATACAGCTGTTTGTACGAAATGTGTGGAAATTTTGATATAACAGCAATGTATAATTTAAACAGACTGAGTGTTTGATGAGATTGTGTCTTCTGTACTGACGGCACAGAAACTGTCCATTCTTACAGAGTCGGTAGCACGGCTGTGACTCCTCTGGTGTTGTACACGTTCATAGGTCATGGTAACAACTTTTCATCAGGTGGGTCGTGTGCTTGTCTGCCACCTAAGTGGTATATAAAAAAGTATTGCACACATCCGGTGTGGTGAGATGGTGTGGTACAAGAGCTGTTCCCGCTTATTGTGAATTGTTATTGTATGTGTATATTGACACTGATCTGAGTATTTCTCATCATCCTCTGGATCATTCCCATCGCAAATGGGGACGGCTTACCAGTCAAACTGTGATGTGGATGAACTTCGATATTTAGCAGTCCACAGCTGGACATAGGCCTTTTCCAATGTTGGGAGACCACTATAGTACCATCTTTTTTTTTTTAGTTTTACGTGCGCAAAATCCCCACGGATACCTCCCCACCGCAGCCGGTGGAGGAAGTTATGTCGGACTCGAACCGACTAAAACGCACGCCGCCTGTGGGTCGCTTAGGTTGCCGAAGGTGAGGTTGACAGGCATATCCCTCGCACCCCGGCCGACCCAGGGCCATCTCTCACGATCTGGCCCTCTTCTCGGGTGTGGGGAGTACAGAGTCCCCAACTCGTCCCCGGAAAAGGGGAGGCGCGCCACGCGACAGGGTGACAGGCGGCTCCACCTGTCACCCCCACTATAGTACCATCTAGTATATAATATGACTAGCACCGCGCCGCGGTTTCACCCGCGTAAATCCTGATCCCATGGGAATATCGGTATAAAAAGTAGCCTATGTTACTCACGAAGAATGTAGCTTTCTAATGAAAAAAGAATTATTAATATCGGTCCAGTACTTTTTGAGTTTATTCGTTACATACAAAAATACAAATCTTTCATCTTTATAATATTAGTATAGATATAAACATAACATAACATAGACTCACGCCTATATCCCCGAAGGGGTAGGCAGAGGTGCTAGCACCCACACAAAACCGCGGTAGCCTAGTGGTATGGGTAATGGACTGCTGAGACGAGGTCTCGGGTTCGATCCCAGGTTTTACCATGGCACACACCAATGACTTTTCGATGCTTTTCGAAGTTATATGTGTATTTATCGCAGGTTTATAAGTCTCCGGTTAATGGTAATAGGCTCGCCACCTATTAAACATAAATTGGCGAAATGTGGGTGCTAATATGATACATAGTGGCGTTATATGTAGTAAATTGCTGTACATTCACTAGTATATATAAAGCTAAAAGTAAAGTCCATAATATAATTAATACGGGGAGTAATTTCTTGCGGGAGGGTATTGGAGGGCTGCCCACTGACAGATACTTTAAGCCCCGGTATTACGCGTGAGTTATGAGGGTGACCTCTCATTAATTCTGTTAAGTAAATACATAATCGGGAGGAGCTGTTTTTGATAAACACTTTCAAGTATGGTGATAATTATTATCGTACTCATTTTTATCCGTGTGGTGATGGAGAATTTTTTTTTTTTTTTTTTTTTAATAATAATAATGATTTATTTTCAACCAACAACCAATATTGACAAATTTAGAGAAATCACCGTACAGGTGATAGGCAAAATATGGCTGTGGATTGCTGGTGCCTGTGGTAGGTAAATAAATTACCTGTATTACTGGACACCAGCTTGCAGCAAGTAACACCACACCATCTCATCCGAAGGGAGGTGACTAGCGGAAAAAACACAGACGATATCACTGCGAGAGAAGGAAAACTCATAATAAAACACTGTACCAACCCGTCTGGCCAGCGTGGAAACTGTAGGGAAAAGCCTCCCAACATTGGGAGAGGCCTATGTCCAGCAGTGGACTCTAATGGGCAAATTAATTGATTGACTTACATTAAAAACTAGCTGACCCGCCACGGATTCACCTGTGACTTATTTTGAAGCCTCATATGGTATCACCCCTTTCAGCCAGTAATATTGGTTTATTAAGTGGTTTATTATTGGTTTATTTACATAAATATGCTTGAAATGGGGAATATTAATAATTTATTAATGACTTCCATGTGGTTGATACCCAATGTCACTACCAGTAGTGCCATTGGGAAAGAATATTCTCCTTGAGACTACTGGTAGTGTCATTGAGTAGTTCCACGGAGAAAGTACATTCCCCTTGACACTACCAGTAGTGTCATTGGGAAAGAATATTCTCCTTGAGACTACTGGTAGTGTCATTGAGTAGTTCCACGGAGAAAGAATATTCCCCTTAACACTACCAGTAGTGCCATTGGGAAAGAATATTCTCCTTGAGACTACTGGTAGTGTCATTGAGTAGTTCCACGGTGAAAGAATATTCCCCTTGACACTACCAGTAGTGTCATTGGGTAGTGCCACGGGGAAGTCAACTAATTTTTTAGTCTTCTAAACAATGTATGGAATTCTATCGGGTTTGTTGACATTTATGATCACTGCTTCGCTCCCTTAAGAACTAGCGTGATGATATATAGCCTAAAACCTCCTACGATAAACGGACTATTCAATTAAACAATAATTATTCAAAACGAACCAGGAGTTCCTGAGATTAGCATATTCAAACAAACAAACTCTTCAGCTTTATTATACACAGTCAGGTCATAAGTATTGTCACACAGTAAAAACTTTTCTTTTAGAATGCTGGCCCCAAAAAAGTTTATTGAATTCGAATTTCGAATTGTTCATGATAATAAAAATGTATACTTGTTAGAATTTTACTCATTTTTAAATATGGAGTGGACGCTTAAAGAAGACCGTGTTGCAGTTATTGCGTTGCATCATTGCGGTTACCTTATAATGTTATAATGGACCTGAGACTGAAGAGATGCCGCGCTTTGTTGAAGCGGAAAGAATTTCCCGATATTTTTTCGGATGAAAAAATTTTTACCGTAGAAGAAAGCTACAACAAACAAAATGATAAGGTGTACGCACACAGTATTGAAGAAGCGATCAACCGTATTCCACGTGTCTTATTGGGGCTTAACAGAGGTAAATTTTTATGAGAAAGGTGTAAAAACGAATGCAGTTGTGTATCAAAATACAGTCCTGACGAACCTTGTGGAACCTGTTTCTCATATCATATTCAATAACAGGCACTAGGTATTCCAAGAAGATTCGGCGCCAGCTCATAGAGCGAAGAGCACACAAGCCTGACTGGCGGCGCGTGAAATCGACTTCATCCAGCACGAAGATTGGCCCTCCTCCAGTCCAGATTTGAGTCCGTTAGATTATAAGATATGGCAACACTTGGAGGAAAAGGCGTGCTCAAAGCCTCCTCCCAATTTCGAGTCACTTAAGACATCCTTGGTTAAGGCAGCTACCGATATTGACATGGACCTTGTTCGTGCTGCGATAGACGACTGGCCGCGCAGATTGAAGGCCTGTATTCAAAATCACGGAGGTCATTTTGAATAAACTTTATTCTCATAAGAATCTATGTTTTGTTAAGTTCATTTTGGTATATAAATGGTTACATAATGAATAAACTTGTCTCAATTATTTTATATTAAACCTGTGACAGAATTTATGACCTGACTGTGTATAAGTATAAATTTGAAAATGTGTGAAGATGTGATATTCAATCACGCTCTAACGGCTGAACGGATCTGGATGAATTTTGGAACAGGAATAGATTATATAGTCTGACACTTTTATTGGAATTAATTGGCTACTTTTTATCTCTTCTATCCTATGGTTTGCGGGAATGGGATCCTGTGGAGACGCTTGCGACAACTATCTAGATTATTAACTGTCGCGGCTCTACAGTGTGTACAGGTTATGCGGCAATAATGCGCAAGAGAACGGCATCACTAATGAGCAGGATACGTAGGAGTACCAACGGCATCCTGAAAATGATAGCTGATAGTGCTGATGGTGTCTTTCTGGAGCATTAGTGCCGTATACATAATGGCGGTCCTGATGCTTCAGGAAGATACATGAACTGATTTATTTTAATTTATTTTAAAGTTTCTTGATTAATTAGTGGATTAGATGTACAAACATAGCTTATTAAGTTGTGATACTAACAATCATTGTATAGAATTTTATTCTGAAAATAAATTATATTATTATTAAGGTTAGGAGGTAGGACACGGCAGTATTTTTGAGAGTTTTTGTACTGTCAGTAGGAAGACCAATGGCTTGTCCTGATTTTGTGTTCTGCACTAACGGCACAGAACTTTGTTCTTACAGGGTCGGCAGCACGGGTGTGACTCCCATGGTGTTACACACGTTCATAGGTCACGTTAACCAGTTTCCATCAGGTGGGCCGTGTGCTTGTCTGCCTCCTATGTTGTATAAAAATTTTTTTGAGTCATTTTCAAAAAAAAAATACCGAATTTATGTGTATTTACGATGGCACACTCAGTGTTACTATCTCATAATTTCTGTTTTATCACATGAAAATTCTTTTGATTGACACAAATCAGGTCCTTAATATACTAAAGCAGAACCACAGTTATACCAAACACTGCAAAAAATTGCATTAAATTTTAGACTTTATTTCTATGCGCTTAAAGTTCAAAATTAAGTGAAATATATAAAGTAAGTTATATGTATAGAAGAATTTGGATGGTTTCAGGTGAAGATTCTGTGGCTTAGTGGTCAGAGCGTTCCCCCTATGAGGGAAAGAACGCTGGTTCGAATCCATTCATTCATTTTTTTCTATATCTTAACCGATTTGAATAGTTAGTTAGATTTGAATGTTTTAAAAATTCATTCAATAAGTGAAAGTTTCATTACACTTTTTTTTCTTTTTATACAACTTAGGTGGCAGACAAGCACACGGCCCACCTGATGGAAAGTGGTTACCATGACCTATGAACGTGTGTAACACCAGTGGAGTCACATCAGTGCTGCCGACCCTGTAAGAACAGAGATTTTGTGCCGTCAGTGTAGAGGACAAAGCAGGACAAGCCTTTGGTCATCCCACTGACAGCACAAAAACTATCCAGTGAGCTCTGGCTACCCTACTCACCGCCGGTAACACAACACGAATTTATTATAACCGCGGTATTCTGTAGGGCGGAGGTACTTCCCCTGTCGGACTGCTCAATTGGGCGGAAATACCGCCGTGTCCTACCTCATCATTCACTCTATAAAAAGCCTTTTAATTTTCGACTTCAGCAGCATTGCTTTAAAGTCTAAAATAAAATGGATTTTTTAGCAGTGTCCTTGGTATACTAATGGTTTTGCTTTAGCAGTATCAAGGGCTAGGTAGTCCATCTAGATTACCCATCCAAATGACATATATAACATACTTAGCCAAGGTCGATGAATGACCTCCGCCCCCTATGAGCGCAGGCCGGGGGGTGACTGGTGGAGTCGCCTGTCACCCTGGCAGAAGCTCGCGTACCTCCCCGTTTCCCGGGATGAGTTGGGGACTCTGTAGTCCCCACACCAGAGGAGAGGGCCAGATCGTGAGAGATGGCCCTGAGTTGACCGGGGTGCGAAGGATATGCCTGTCAACCTCACCTTCAGCAAACAAAAACGATCCACAGACGACGTGCGTTTTGGTCGGTTCGAGTCTGACATAACCTCTTCCACCGGCTCAGGTGGGGGGCATTCGTGGGGATATTACGCACGT
Organism: Eilema griseolum; assembly: GCA_963662185.1. Lineage (NCBI taxonomy): Eukaryota > Metazoa > Arthropoda > Insecta > Lepidoptera > Erebidae > Eilema > Eilema griseolum. The sequence goes on from OY759245.1 coordinate 23,163,287, forward strand.
AAATTAAAAAAAAAACATACTTAACCATACATACACCTCTCGGTGAGTGTGTGTGACAAAAGCTAGCAACGAGGAACCAAATTATTAATAGCTGTGCATTTTATAAGCGTCAGTGACGCCAAGAATTCGCATCAATCATAGAACAAATTAATTATGCCATCGCCCTCTTTGGGCGGGAAAGCGCTCGCCGACAAGATGGATGGCTTTTATAGAGATGTACCTGCTTAGGGATGTACTATTTTTGTCTTACAGAGTGCTTACAATTGTTTTAAATGTCGCTAGCATCTGGCTACGACTTCGACTGCATGAAAAATGTATCTATGTTTTCAAATTCATTCAAATCTTGTAACAAACAGTCAAAATTTAACTGTGTCCTATGAACGTGTGTAACCCCAAGGGCGACACTCGTGCTGCTGACCTTGTAAAAACCTTCTGATGACATTTTTTATATACAACTTAGGTGGCAGACAAGCACACAGCCCACCTGATGGAAAGTGGTTACGAATTTATGAACGTGTGTGGCACCAGGGGAGTCACACTCGTGCTGCCGACCCTGTAAGAACAGAGAGTTTTTGTGCTGTCAGTGTAGAAGACAAATCTGGACTAGCTTTTGGTCTTCCCACTGATAGCACAAAAACTCTCAAGTGAGCTCTGGCTACCCCTACTCACCGCCGGGAACACAACACGAGGTCATTATAGCCGTGGTATTCTGTAGCCTTCTAGAAGCTCAAACTTTAGTCCCTTATATTTTTTACTAGGACACGTCAATTAGACTTCGCCTTGCCTGATGGTAAGCTGAAGACAAAATCTCAGAAAAGAGGATACAAAATCTCAGAAAAGAGGATCACCATTACTTACATATACCCTGTGACAATGGTGACACTCAGCTTGACGACCTCATCAGATGCTTTTTCACGCCCCGCTTAAAGGACCCTGGACTGTAGGAAAAAGGAAACACGTGAGCTGGTAATGAATTTCAGATCTAAATGGTGCGATAAAGGAACACAAGTGTCAACTAAGTGGTATAAATAATTTATTTCCTGAGGATGATTTTGATTATTATTACTAAAACTTATCGTGAATATTTTATTAGCAATAGTTCATACATCAGTAGTGAGTAATAGGTCCTTGGGAATATACCCAGGTGTTAATTATGGACATTATTTAACAAGTGCTTCTCTATAATAGAAGCACTTGTTAAATAGCTGGGAACTGACAACTGGTGTAATTGACGTTGCATTTGTAACTTAAGAATGGCTGTATCGATTTGGTTGCAAATTAGTGGGGACGTAGCTTAGAACAAGGAGACAGACACTTTTCATCCCGTGTGACCTTCGTCCCGTTTGACGGCGTTCCCTTGTGACGTGACATAAAATCTCAAAGAGAATACAAGTCACTATAAAACTTGGTATAACAAAAACGCATCTGGCTCGGAATAACAAAACGCAACTGACAGTTAAATACGATATAGAATATACGATAGAAATAGAATATACGAGCAAGAACCAAGCGGTTCGGAGACTCTTTTCTTTGTCGCACCACCAAGGCCTGGAATTCATTACCAGCTCACGTGTTTCCTTCTTCCAACAGTCCCGGGTCCTTTAAGCGGGGCGTGAAAAAGCATCTGCTAAGGACGTCAAGCTGAGTGCCACCATTGTAACATTACTTAGTGTCTGTAATGGTGACCCTCTTTCCTGAGACTTTGTCTTTAGCTTACCATCAGGCGAGGTGAAGTCAAATTGGTGTTTCCTAGATAAAAAGAAAAGAAGCACGGCCCACGTGTCATTTCTCCTAGCATTATTACGTCTTGACTACACCTCGCCTGGCGGTAACATCACGAGAGATGAAGTCAAGTTGGCGTGTCCTAGATTTAAAAAAAATTGTCTCTGGTTAAGTATGGTAAAAAATTATAAATGTTGTCAGAAATCATTAATTTTGACTTTTATTATAATTTATTTGTTTTGAATATTTATTATTTGTGTAGATTATGAGAACGAGTGCGAGGGCAACAGCAGTGGACTTAATTTATCCCCAGTCATGTGTAGCCGGAGTGGAGACATGCTCTAATTTATGAGTAAAAGTTTTTGTGGCTGACTTCATCGGCTCCATATGTTTAGATAAATAATGCTTATACCGACAGCTGCTGTTTAAATAAAAAGCTAATACTAGAGTTTATTAGAATATTTAGCAGCTTGAAAATGAAACCAAGTTTTTTATACAACTTAGGCGGCAGGCAAGCATACGGCTCGTCTCATGGAAAGTGGTTACCGTGACCTATGGATGTGTGCAGCACCAGAGGAATTTTTGGTGGATAGGTCCTATATTGCTGTAAGACGTATATAGAAGGGTGTTTCAGCTGTCCAGGACAGGACCAAATAACTCATTTTGTTGGTTACAGTATTCTTTCTAGAAAGGGACTGATCACAGGTTCAATCCCGGTTCAAAAGACAACTCATAGTGTATACATTAAACAACGAAAATTAAACACATACATACATGCACATATACATACACAACCGCTGTTACGTAAATAAATGCTACGAAGGCAGAACGTCTACGACAGCACGTAGACCGCAGCCAGTGTGTAGCACCTTCGTAGCTATAATTGTAGCCGGAGAAGTGCTACGTCGGGCTTGAGTTTGTGTCGCAATTAAGAGGCAACGTGGGATGTCTAACAAGAGGGATTTATAATACCATAGATAATATAATTCTTATACAGATGCACAATCAGGAACCAAAAAGGTTACCCTCATAACTTGCTAAGATCGGCAGACAACGATTAGTTCGTTTTCTTTGTTACTAGATGGCGACAATGTTTTGGAAAACTTTTCTAATTTCTTTTGTAATTGAAATACACATATATACATACATATAATCAAGCCTTTATCCCTGGAGGGTTAGGCAGAGGTGAATTAGCACCCACATTTCACCAATCATAGTATCAATCATTTTATTCGGTAATAGGGGGTGAGCCTATTGCATTTTTCCGCGTTCTATTGTCGACTCAAGCCATGTATCTGAGGCTGAGTCTGGTTTGTATATTTCTGTCTGATGCAAAACAATCTTGTCCCTTAGTCGCCTTGTACGACACCGCATGGGAAGAGATATTTTTTTTATACCACTAAGTTGGCAGACAAGCACACGACCCATATGCAACACCAGGGGTGTTACACTCGCGTTGCCAATCATGAAGAAACCTCTTGAAGAACCCCGTATTGTAGGCGCTTGGGAAAACCGCGGGAGGTCATTCCACAGCTTTAGTGTGCGTGGAATGAAGTTTCTTTCATACCGCAGTGTGCACCGTCTCATGATGATGACGAGAGATGGGGTGATCGGAATTTTGCACTGCCGGAAACCACGTGACTAAAATAAATGGCTGAAAGAAATGCATAAAGAACGCGTTATTCTTTCTTTTAATAAAACTATAAATACACTAATGCAGTAATTGTAAAAGTTATAGACAAAATAAATAATGCCGCTAGATGGCAGTATCCTAAAATAAGATTAGTGTCACGAAATCGGTATTTATCCAAGGGTTTAATATACTTACATGATATATATATATGTGTGTGTGTGTGTGTGTGTGTGTGTGTGTGTGTGTGTGTGTATTTGTATGTATTATATGTAAGTATTTACAAAAAAAGGACTTAAGTAAGTTATCCGCATTCTAGATTCCGTAATACAAGCTAGTTAAACTATGCTTACCTTGTGTCTAGATAGCGCTTATATGCATCATGTTTATAAGTTCTGAAATAATTTACGCCGCGGTAGCCTAGTAACCGCGGTAGCCTAGTGGTATGGGTAATGGACTGCTGAGACGAGATCTCGGATTCGATCCCAGGTTATACCATGGCACACACTAATGACTTTTCGACACTTTACGAAGTTATGTGTGTATTTATCGCAGGTTTATAAGTGCCCGGTTAATGGCAATAGGCTCGCCACCTATAACATTGGGACCTAAATATAAACTGGCGAAATGCAGGCGCTAGCACCTTTACCTACCCCTTCGGGGATATAGGCGTGAATTTATGTTAAGTTATTTTTAAATAATTTACGTGATTATAAATTGCGGTATAAACCTTTAAACTTTTTATTTCTTAATATCAGACTAACAGCTAAGACAGACAGCACTAGTATGCCATCTATTGGTTTTTAAGTTTTACTAAAGATATTTTATTCCTGTTGGTACCCCGTGATAATATTCTATACCATTTTTTTTACGTGCGTAAAATCCCCACGGATACCTCCCCACCGGAGCCGGTGGAGGAGGTTATATCGGACACGAACCGACTAACACGCACGCCGCCTGTGGGTCGCTTTGGTTGCCGAAGGTGAGGTTTACAGGCATATCCCTCGCACCCCGGCCGACCCAGGGCCATCTCTCACGATCTGGCCCTCTTCTCGGGTGTGGGGACTGCAGAGTCCCCAACTCATCCCCGGAAACGGGGAGGCGCGCCACGCACGCCACCGCCGCGGAATATTCTATACCTTGATCCACGAGCATTGTACAAAAAGAATAGATACCTTTTCTTTATAAATTTTCAATACTTAATGTAGTCTTAAAACGGAACCTATAACGGCCTTTGGCCTCACCACAAACTACAGGACCAAAGCCTTCTACCGCCTATACAATGGTTTGTGCTCAGATGAATTGTTTAATATGATGCCCACAGCTACATATTATCATCGCACCTCTCGCCATAGGCAGGGAATTCATCCTCACACATTGCGACCGGAAACGGTGCGCGCTGTGTGGTATGAAAGACACTTCATCCCACGTATGTTCAAGCTGTGGAATGAACTCCCTGCAGCGGTTTTTCCAAGCGACTACAATATGGGGTCCTTCAAGGAGAACATTAGCAGGCTTTTTCAGGGTCGGCAGCACGAGTGTAACTCCTCTGGTGTTGCATACATCCATAGGCCACGGTAAATATTTCCCATCAGATGGCCGTGCACTTGTCTGCCACCGAAGTAGTAAAAAAAATACCGCTACACTTGCTAATTGACAGAAGATGAACTAGCGCAGGCTTTCCTCTCGAGGTCAGACGGCAGGCACTCTCATGAAAGTCGTATAAGCCGAACCAAAAAGAAAAGTAAGCAGATTTTGACATTATTTTACTGGAACCGGGAATTAAACATAATACAGACTAACATTCACAACCACTACGCCACTGCGGTATACAGTTTTCCACTGCAAAATTTTACAATCAATTGTTTTATATTCGCTTTGTCCACGGTTTATTGAATTAATTGTCCATTCAGGCACGGCTATCTGTGCCGCCTCATTGACTTCACAATGTTCGTTGGACATTATAAATTTTAAATGTCCACCTACCATTGTTCTCACTCGTCAACCTCCGAGAATTTTCACAGCTCAGTTTTTGAGATCCGCGTTCAGTCTAACTAGAAAACGGATGACTTGTGCAATGCTGATACTAAATACACTACAGTACCACCGCAAACGCTACGTCTCGCAATTTTTTAATCTGTAATATCTTCGAAAATATTCATTTAATATCATATGCTGTAAAGAGCCAATCTCGTAGGGTTCAGCGTGCGTTTGTAATGTAAGCGGAAAAATGTAATTATTTACTACATCACATTAGAAACCTCAAAAATTTTATGGATGTTATTACACATATAAACCTGGGAACTAAGAGGAATTCCACGACGCATTTTAACTTTTACTCACATATAGCTTTAGTTTTTATTTTATTTTTATTCTCACTATATTCTCTTCCCATATGTTGACTTCGATATTTTATTAATTTTTATATGTATTTCTTTTATACCTTAATTTGTAATCGCAATTTGACATTTATTTACTTGACATTTTTTATTCCCAGAAATATTTTGAATTGTTGAATAGTATTGCATGTTTGGTATTATTGTTTTACTACAACAATAGTGTAACAGTTGTGATATTATGACACTATGATAATTGGCCAAGTGTTGCTTGCACTAAATCTAATTTGTATGCCCAAGTGGCAAAACATAGTGAGCCTAATACCTCTTAAGATCTCTGTGTACCTATGTTTCACAAATATGTAAAGACATTTCATTTCATTTCATTTCATACGATGTCGTACAAAGCGACTAAGGGATAGGGCTGTTTAACATCAGACAGATATATACAGCCCAGACTCCTCCTCAGATGCATGGCTCTCGCTATTACGTGCGACTGAATACAATTATTGGTGAAATGTGGGTGTTAATGCACCTCTGCCTAAGCCTCCAGGGATAAAGGCGTGATTATATGTATGTATGTATGTATGTATGTATATTATAATAGATTTAATTAGTGAATATAGATAAGTAGATATATATATACAAATATATTGTATCCGAAGAAATTCATAGTAAGTAAATAATATGTTGCATGTTAAAACTAAAGTTATTGTAACTACACAATGAAGGTATCACTAAACATAATGTAAACGGTTTAGTTTGGAGTGACAGGGTCACGTGCTTCATCAACTGTTGTGTGGATTAGCTTCGTACAGATAGAGAAGGCTACAAAATATTTAAATATTATATCAATCAAAGCTTATCGCAGTCCACTGCTGAATATAGACCTCTCCAAATTTTGGGAGGCTTTGGCCGCTTTGGCTTTTTTCCGTTAGTCGCCTCCTACGATCTTCGGATGAGATGGGGTGGTGATATTTTGAGTTTTCGTACTCTCTCAGTGATATCGTCTGCGTATTTTACCGTTAGTCGCCTCTTACGCCCTTCGGATGAGATGGGGTACTTGTATTCTCTCTGTCATCACACAGATTGAAATATTATAGCGACTAGCCTAATCTTTACACTAATACAAATATATACAAATATTTTTTACTGTGTGAATATTCCTATATCCCCTTCGGAAATTTACAGGCGTACGGACAAATAAATAACAATAGGTATCTTTATGTAATGTGTTGAAATAAATTCATATTATATATGTTTGTACTATACCAATTGTAAATTAGTCTATCGCACTCCAATACTGGACAGGCGTCTCCCAATGTGCGCCATTTAAGCCCTGCACGACACTTACAATATCAATCAATCAATCAACTCTAGGAGGTAGGACACGGTGGTATTTCCGCCCAATTGAGCAGTCTGACTGGGGAAGTACCTCCGCCCTACAGAATACCGCAGCCATAATAACTTCGTATTGTGTTCCTGGCGGTGTGTAGGGTAACCAGAGCTCACTGGAGATTCGTGCTGTCAGTGGGAAGACTAAGGGCTTGTCCTGCTTTGTATTCTACACTGACGGTACAGAAACTCTGTGCTTACAGGGTCGGCAGTGTAACGACGCGCTCTGCGAACGTCGTCACACCGGTTTTAATTCTATTTTTGAACGAAAAGTTTCGGAACGCGGAGTGAATGACATTTTGACGTATACCTGTCAAGGCACCTTTCTTCCTAGCGTTGAGGCTGGATGGTCGATATTCATGGCTTCGTAACTTAATTTCAATAAATCTCATAAAAATGAGAGTATTTTGGCCTAAAGGATAATAGTTTGTGTCTTCACAACTATCCTCTTGTGGAATTATAGTTTATTTCTGGTGAGTTGTCATTTTTTAATAAGATTCACTTTGATGAAATCGCCACGCTCCTAATTTGAGGAATAATTGTTAAAATTCTATTGTTTCAGCTCTTAATCTGAAAATATTATGATTTCTTTTGCTATTGGCATTGTTCCAGCAAATTAAGGCGGTAAGTAGCACAAATTTATAGAAAATTAGGACCTCGTGTTCATATAGGAGTTTGTTCTAATGACATGCAATTTTATTACAGGTTTCCAAATTGGAACCGCCTTTGTCTTTGCCTTTTCTCTTTTCTTTGGACCTTTTTCGGCGTTTCTTTGTCTTCGGTCAACTGCATTTCCTTATGGAGGGTTTGGGCTTTTCACCTCAAACATGGATGTACCGCATGGGCTTAAACTGAAAACTTCGCCTGCTACGAGCTTTCCCGCTGCTGTGTTTACATATACTCGCCGAGGGATGCCGTGAGCTTACTTTAATTATATTTTAAATCTAAACTTCAAAATAACCTAAAAGTGCATTGGTGACATAGAATCATATTGACGTAGGATAATATTGACATAGCTTATAAAAATCTAATTTTAAATTTAAGGTTAGTTATACATTAGGAATGTATCCTTACATCTATTTCTGAATGCACACTGGAGTGGACAATAAAACCTTAAACCTCACAGTTTGGTTTCATTTAGCTCACCTCCGGAAGATTAAAAGTTTCCAATCTCCGCTGATTATCTTAGGCATGTGTATCTCCAAGGCGCCCGAACTTTTATGGTAATGTACTTAAAATTAATTTCATTTTTATTTCTTTTAATTAGGAGATTACACACTTACTTTTCTTTCATTGTCATATGACACATATTTTTTATTATTACATCTGACGCTTGCGAACCAATTTTTTTACTTTGTAATAACACATATTTTTAATTATTACAGCAGCGCGAGTGTGGCTCCTCTGGTGTTACACACGTCCATAGGCCACGGTAACAATTTTTCATCAGGTGGGCCGTGTGCTTGTCTGCCACCTATGTGGTATAAAAAAAGAAAACAATCAATTAGCCCACCACAGACCACTATTGGACATAGGGCTCTCTTAATGTCTTCCGCATCCAGTCTGTCCCAGCCATCTTTATCAGGTCGTCCGTCCATCTTAGGTTCAGGTTAGGGGGCGTCCTACCTTCCGTCTGCCTTCTCGCGGTCTCCACTCTAGGACTCGTCTGCTCCAACAGCCATTGATCCTTCGATAAATAATATAAAAATAACTTTTAACTTTAAGTCTGTCTGTTTTATGCATAGCATATAAAATGGTAGAAATTTGACGGCACAAACAAATTTCGACCGGGTTGGTACCTAGCAATTCACTCTTGGTTGAATTGTGTTCAGGGGTCAGCAAATGCATAGCCGGGTAGAGGTGATGGTGGTTGCAGCACTAGTAGGACCAGTGGGTCTTGGCGTAGTCTAGTGAGGATGGTGCGGGGTGACGCGCCGGTTGGTAGCGCAAGTTAACACCCCTAGTGTTGCATTCGTCCATTGGCCACAGTAACCACTTCTCATCAGGTGGGTCATGTGCTAAGCTCAAAAACTGTTCCCCGCATACCTCTCGACGCTCGCAAGCTAGTCAAGTCGTGACCACGGGTGCTGCAACGCATCCGAAACGTCGGCAGAAATAGTAAGTTCCATGATTTAATCGCGAAAAGTCTCGAAACGAAAGGTATAAAAATAATCAATATCATAAACCGTGTTGTTTCCCAATGGAGTGGAATCGTGAATCGGGCCACCCCATCACTTATTGTGGGTGTCGTAGAATGCGACTAAGGGATAGGGCTGTTCTCCATCTGACAGTAAACATACAGCTCATTACTAAGGATGGTTGGTGAACGCCTTGATTCGGGCCTGGTTGGTAGGTTCATCGAGCTACATGTTAAAAAAGTTCGGTGAGCCTGCCCCCGGAGTGGTGTTATGTGCCTACTTTCATTTTATTTGTTATACTAACATAGTCTATAAGTTATATTGTTACTAATACTATGGATCTCTGGTCTGAAATTAAATGATTTTTATTTTATTTTTATAATAGGATCATCCCCTATTACGTGGGACCGAAAACCATAGCGAATTGTGGTAGTTAATACACCTCTGCCTATCACACTCGTGCTGCCGACCCTGTAAGAACAGATTGTTTCTGTCGTGTGCAGAAGGCAAAGCAAAGCATGCTCACTGGAGAGTTTTGTGCTGTCAATGGTATTTCCACTACTGACTACCCTACTCACCGCCAGGAACACAACACGAAGCTATTATGGCTGCGGTATTCTGTAGTGCGGAGGTACTTTCCCAGTCAGACTGCTCAATTGGGATGAGAATACCGTCTTATCCTACCATGTATGTATGTATCTCATTAGTGCACAACTGGCAACATCATTCTAAGGCTGAATAGGGGATGAAACTAAAATTATTGTAATCTGCACAAATAACACAGATCAAATATCTACCTCGCCTGGTGTAAATTAAATATGTATCTGCACACGTTTGGGATATTCATTCCGGGTGTACCGACTGTAGCAGGCTAATACGGGTAGTGTACATGTGGGGGTGGCGTCTAGGGTTGTCACTATCCTAATGCTCGAGAAGGAGATGGTGGAGTACTCAGGAGAAACTAAGACCGCTCCTGATTCGCAGAGCTCGCGAGGCGCGAAGGTTGAGACTATCGCTCAAAGACCTGCATCCTCAATAAGCACAGACCTGAAGGCGACAGATGCACCCCTTCCCCGTTTTCGTGATACCCACACTGGAGGGATATGCCTTAAGCCATCGTACATATCGGCATCTGAAGACCTGAGATGGCGTGCGGTTTTAATCAGTACCCGACCGACATAACCACTCCCGCCTGGTGGTAGGAGAGTATCTGAGGGGATTTCGGTACGAAAAAAAAAGAAAGATACGTATGAAAGAAAAAATTCGAAGTAAAGGCGGGATGAGCAGCTAGTTTATAACAGTAACAAGATATTACGTACAACCCTAGGCGTTTAGTACTCCCTTATCTAGATTAACTTAGCAAATGTTGAATCGTATGTTCGAGCAAATACAGGGCATATGTTCAGTGCTATACAGGCGTATGTGTAATACAAGTGTACACAGCGACAGTTACTATTCAAACTACTTCACTGTTTCATGAATTTTGATTAGCTAGATTTAATCGAGAAACTAGAATATACTAGTAGTATTTGCTTCGTACTGATTGAGTTCAGTTGAAGATGTTTATATTAACTACGTCGAGGAGGTAGGACACGACGGTATTCCGGTCCGAATTGAGCAGTCCGACTGGGGAAGTACCTCCACCCTACAGAATACCACGGCTATTATAACCTCGTGTTGTGTTCCCGGTGGTGAGTAGGGTAGCCAGACATCATTGGAGAGTTTTTCCTCCTTGATCGTAACCCACTGGAGAATTTGTGCTGTCAGTGGGAAGACTAAAGGCTTGTCCTACTTCATCTTCTAGGGTAGCCAGAGCTCACTGGAGAGTTTTTGTGCTGTCAATGGGAAGACCAAAGGCTTGTCCTCATTTTGTGTTCTGCACTGACGACTGCACAGAAAATCTCTGTTCTTACAGGGTCGGCAGCACAAGTGTGACTCCCCTGGTGTTACACACGTTCATAGGTCACGGTAACCACTTTCCATCAGGTGGGCCGTGTACTTGTCTGCCACCTAAGTTGTATAAAAAAAAACTACAAGATGAGACTGTTCTTATTTCGTTCCCGTATCACATGAAGTTTTATTTATTTATTTTATTTTATTGCAAACTTTTTGAACTTATTTTCGGGATTAAAAGTAGCCGATGTGCAGACTCAATTTTGTGGCCATCCATCCAAACCAGACAGTGGTGGGCAAACTTTGTAAAGGGGGCCAGAGAGTTTAAGATATTTCAAAAGACGGTCAGAATTATAGGAAAATGCATTTTATAAAATGGAGACAAGCAGAGACAAGTCTATCAACCGTTTTCATTCCACGTTTTGTAAACCTCGAATATTTTTTTCCGGTTTCATCCCAGAAGTTATTCCATTTTCAATCCATGATTATAAAAAATCCTTATTTTCGTATCTTTCACGATACGACTCACACTTCACGAGCTACTTCTAATGCTCATCTGTCTCTCTGTCATCATTTGAATGAGAGAGAACACTCTCTAAAACCGAAGAAATACGATCTCAGTCGAACTCGTTCTCCTATTCCCGAAGTGCCCGAACAAAAGAACTGTACAAACATTGTCGTTTCAATGAAATCTTGTAATGTTTTACCGTTAGATTGCGCAACACACATACACGCATTAAAAAGATAATTTATGTAAATGTTATAATATTATTTCTCATTAAAACGTACTGTGGTGTGTACATTAACATTTTCTCGGCGACGCTTCGCACAATCAGTGTTTTATTATCATTCTAACGTCCTTGCCACCTCGCTTTTACAATTTTATAAAATAAAGAACGTATATTTAATAACCGCCACTGACGCAATACGGAACTTACAACGTCTGTAGTACAACAGACGTCGCGTTCAGGGTTGCCAGGTGCGGCTATAGATAAATTCCCGGCTTTTTACATTTGTGTAAAATTGCCGCGAGGTTTCCGGCAGAGTAGAATTAGGGCCAACCCAACCTATCTCTTCCCATGCGGTGTCGTGCAAGGCGACAAAGGGATAGGACTGTTTAACATCAGACAGATATATACAGCCCAGACTCAGCCTCAGATGCATGGCTCGAATCAACAACAGTGCCCGGAATACGGCAATAGACTCACCCCCTCTTAAGTGGGACCGAATTCAAAAATTAGTGAAATTTGGGTGTTAGTACTGTTAATTCACCTTTGCCTAATCCTCCGGAGTTACGGAATTTCTGGATTCGGTCCCCACGCTCAAGGCCCGCGATAACCCTACTCCGGAAACACAACATGAGGTTATTATAGCCGTGGTATTCTGTAGGGTGGAGGTACTTCCCTAGTCGGACTGCTCAATTGGGACGGAAATACCTTCGACCTTCTTTGTGGTAATCTACAACGAAAAGCAACAGTAAGCCGAATTACTTAGATATTAAATGGTACCAACTACTACCAATCCAGCATCGTGAAAGTGAAGTTTTCGTACTGGTACAAGCAACATATACACAATATCCCAAGGACAGTCGTTGGGCCACGACGCGCCGGGCGTGAACATCTTATCTGGTCCTCGATCCTACTAAAGCAAAACCACTGTCATACCACAGACACTCCCAAAAAGTGGCATTAAACTTCATACTGTTTTTCTATAATTTTAAAGTCCAAAATGAAATGAAAAGAGTTTCATTACCCTTTTACATTCACCCTGCAAAAAGCCTTTTTAATTTTTGACTATAATCACATTGCTTTAAAGTCTAGAATTAAATGGAATTTTCGCAAAGTCTAAGTTATTATATATATATTACACTAAAGTTTATTGTAACTCTGTGTAACTGTAACAAGATCAGCTGTGCGTGCTACGAGGGATGCGCACAGGCAAACTAAATATTCTGTTGTACCTAACTACTAACCTATCTGTAAATTCTGTGTTTTTTGTTCAAATATATGTATGTATTGCCTAAGGTCGTTTCATTGAAGGTATCTGGAACACGCACACACACTGTCTCTGATTAAAAAGGCGCCCTGAGGTAGGCAGAGTCTCAGTTCCTCAGCTCTTACCTGGGCGAACCGGTGGAGTAGCCAGGGGAAGTTTCCCGGTTACAAAATTGGCAGTGTATGACAGTGGGTTTTCATTAGCAGAATCAGGGTCCTGGCCCTCGGTTCTGCTAATTTTATGTCAGGTCAAAGCCGTTATGCCACAGACTCTATAAAAATGCAATTCAAATTTATACTTCACTGGCATGTTTTTAAGGTCTAAAATTAAACGGCTTCTTGTAGAGTTAATGAAAAATGTAATGAACTTATTTTCATTTAATTTTGGAGTTTTAGCGTATAGCAATAATGTCTAAAATTTAAGGGAATTTTCTGCAGTGTCAGTGGTACGACGGTGGTCTTGTTATGACCATAAACTTAGCAGAATCGGGGTCCTGGTCGGAGGCTCCTCCCTTGTGTTGAAAGAACATCATACCTCGATCTTCTCACATCATTACCCTCGTTTAATACAATACAATACACAAAGGCATTGAAAAGTGATAAAAATTACCGTAAAGGTTTAGGCAAGAAATGTACTGCCGCCATACCCTTCTAACGCAATCCATCCAAATTAGATTAGAGTCATCAGCTTCATCGGTTACTTTGGTTATATCCAAAACTAGACATATAAGAATAGAAGAAGTCTTGATTGAATAATAATAGTAAATACTTTCACCAGTTTTTAGTATTTCGTGCGTCATAAGGAAAGTAAATAAAATGTAGGATCACTTTGTTGGCCGTCTGTCCATCTGTCAAGACCTTTTTCTCAGGAATGCGTGGAGGTATCATGTTGAAATAGTTGAAATTCATACCACATTCTCAGGTCTATAACGTCTTGAAACTGTGCAAAACTCAAACTTCTAAGTCTACGCATTCAAAATATATTACGGTTTATGTAGCTTAAGTCACGGTACCCTCAGTGCGCAAATCCGACTCACACTTGACCGGTTTTTTTAATAGTTAAGGTGACAAGGCTATCTGAAAAAAAGTTCGGCTACATATAGATCCATTTCCAGTGTATTTTGGGGTCTAGCAACCCTAGTCGCAACAAAATTAAAACGTTTTTATTTGTAAGAAAACGTTCCTGAAACGTGAAATGCAAATTAAAACTGTTTTTATAAGACATTACCTCCAAATAGACTATCGTTTTCTACAGGAAATAATTCAGACGGGCGATAATTCTTTATTATTGAAGAATGATGAGATCTGAAATTATTTCTTTTTTAAAACATTGGTGGCAGACAAGCACACGGTCTACTTGATGACAAGTGTTTACCATGAACGTGTGTAACACCAGGGGAGTCACAATCGTGCTGCCGACCTTCAAAGAACAAAGAGTTTCTGTGCTGTCAGTGTAGACCACAATTTCAGGACAACCCTTTGGTCTTACCACTGTCAGCACAAAAACTCTCCAGTGAGCTTTGGCTACCCTTAATAATCAATGTTTTTCTTAATTATACACGCAAAATCACAAACTGCTGTAGGTCGATTTTTTTTTCAGCTTAAGTTCTAATAGACAAATTATATGTATCACTTTTGTGTCTTGCTGCTATACTCTCATGCAATTTTAAAAAAATATTTTTTTCCTTCTTTCTTTTTTTTAAATTCAGAAATAATTATAGTAGCATTACAAGTACGTACACACGAATATTTGTGCACATTAAAAATATGTAGCACCCATTCACAAAATCCGGTATTATATTCTAATGTCGGACATTTTACTTAACACCGCCGCCATTTTAGAAACGCTTCCAGTAATTATACCCGCCTAAGCAATTAAAACGATAATCTGTTGTTGTGGATTAAATTTATCGCAAAGATTTATTTATTAATGGCAATGATTAGATTCAAAACTCTGTAATGAATTGTTTGTAATTATAGAAATGACCAACGATAACGAACCATTTCGACTTACGAGGATACCCCGTTGAGGTACGTTTAGAAAGCCTAAGCCGTCAGTTATATGAACATTTATAGGTATTGCAGTCGTTATGGGTATCTAGAGTCTAACTGCAATACTTCGTACACACATACATAAAATCACGCCTTTATCCCCGAAGGGTTAGACAGAGGTGAATTAACACTTATATTTCACCAATCACTGTTTTCGGCCCCACATAATATTAGGTGAGTCTATTGCCGTCTTCCGGGTACTAATATTGACTCGAGCCTTGTATCTGTACCTGAGTCTGACCTGTATATATCCGTCTGATGTTAAACAGCCCTATACCTTAGATGCCTTGTACGACACCGCATGGGAAGAGATGGGGTGGTCCAAATTCTACTCTGCCGGGAACCACGCGGCTATCTAAATAGTTAATATTAAAATGTATAGTACTTAACTCATTTGGCGAGGATTCGGTCCTGTCGCCAAGTTGGAATTGTGGCTTCAGTTCCCTACGTAGCTACTGGATACTCTGGCGGCCTGGTGACGTTGCCAGAATTACCTTTATAATATACACGTTTTTTTTTGTATACCTATTAGGTGGCAGACAAGCACACGGCCCACTGATGAAAGTGGTATTCTGTAGGGCGGTTGTACTTCCCCAGTCGGACTGCTCAATTGTATGGAAATACCGTCGTGTCCCACCTCCTCGAAAAAAATCATAAGTGGACGGGAAATATTTCAATGCACAACAAAGCATATTGAATTTACATGGTTTTAAATAGAAAAACATCCAATTTGCAAAGGAAAAGGGTTACAGTAAAACTGCAACTAATGTCCCCTCTTATTTATCATCTCATATTCAGCTAATTGGTTCTCCTCACAACAGAAATCTGCGGTCAGCTGACAACCGTCTTCTCCACTGTCCTACTCATAGTTCCAGCCTAATTCATTCTTCTTTCCTCGTGCAAGCAATTCTCCTCTGGAATGCGCTTCCTCTCGAAATCCGGATGACCACTAACCGTGCAACGTTCAAGTACAAAGTACGTCAGCTCTACTACAGTAGCCCCTAGTCATAGTAAAGTGTAAAACCTTAATGTTAGAAATATTTTGTCATTATGTATAATTATATAAGTATAGGTAAGTTTATATTATATAAGTATATATTATACGAATATATATAAGTACCTAATATATTTAAAAGTAGTTGGGGACTCTGTAGTCCCCACACCCGAGAAGAGGGCCAGATCGTGAGAGATGGCCCTGGGTCGGCCGGGGTGCGAGGGATATGCCTGTCAACCTCACCTTCGGCAACCAAACGACCCACAGGCGACGTGCGTTTTAGTCGGTTCGAGTCCGACATAACCTCCTCCACCGGCTCCGGTGGGGAGGTATCCGTGGGGATTTTGCGCACGTAAAAAAAAGGAAAGTTTTCGTGCAAAAGCCGGGGTGTGCGTGTTTGTTAGGGCGGATGTTTGCTGTCGCCGTTTGCGCTGCCTAGAGGACCCATCCTTCTCCGTCCTTTGGGTACACGTAGACCATGGCCCTACGAGTCAGATCTATGTGTGCCTCTACCGTTCCCATACAGGAGATGCTGAGACAACTCGACTCTTTGAATATCTGAGTCAGGCGGCAGATGATGCGCAGGAGCGATTTCCGAATGCCGAAATGGTATTTTTGGGGGATTTTAACGCCCACCACGAGATCTGGTTGGGCTCCTCCAAAACAGACCATGCGGGAAGAGCCGCCCACGCATTTGCTCTGGCGCACGGCCTGACCCAATTGGTGCACGAGGTCACTAGGATACCAAGAAGGTCGGGCCAAGCACCTTCTCTGCTAGACCTTCTGCTGACGAGTGATCCGGACCGGTACAGTGTATCGGTGCGAGCCGCGTTAGGCAACTCTGACCACTGCCTGGTCTGTTCCACGGTGCCTATTATGGCGCCCCCACGACCCGTGCAGGGGAAGCGGCGTCTCTGGCACTACTCGTCAGCGGACTGGGATGGACTTCGTGACTATTTTGCGTCCATCCCGTGGGTTGAGCGCTGCTTTGAAGGTAAGAACCCATCGGATTGTGCTACTGCTGTCGCCGGTGAGATTGGTCTGGGTATGGAATACTATATCTCATACACCGATGTCACCGGTGACCGCGGGGTGCGCCCTTGGTTCGGGCGCGAGTGCGCGGAAGCTGTTGAACAAAAACTGTCTGCGTACCGCGCTTGGGTAAGGGCGCGCGCCACGCGCCATCCCAATCTGGGCCACTTCAAGGCAGCGTACAACAGAGCCACAAAGGTCTGTAGAAGGGCCTATGTCAGAGCGGATGCCCTGCGCATAGCGCGGCTTGGTCAAGAGCTAGTGATGCATCCCACGGGAAGCCGTGGCTACTGGCGACTGGCTAAAGCCGTGCAAGCCAACTTCTGTCAGCCTTCGCTGCCTCCGCTGCGTAACCCTGATGGATCCCTGGCCCATGAGTCGCAAGAGAAGGCAAATCTGCTGGCTAATCTCTTTGCGGCCAACTCCCGAATCGATGATTGTGGTACGCAGCCACCAACACTACCCGACAGTGGCCACGCGATGCCTGATATCCATATCAGGCAACGCGATGTCCGTGCAGTGCTGCAATCACTCGATGTCCGGAAAGCCAGTGGTCCGGATGGTATTCCAGCGGTAGTTTTGAAAAAATGTGCAGCGGAGTTGTCTCCAATGCTTACGCGCCTGTACCGGCTATCCTACAGTTCGGGTACAGTGCCTTTGCCTTGGAAAGAGGCGAATGTTCAGCCGATTCCCAAGAAGGGGGATCGCTCGGAGCCAGCCAACTATCGACCCATAGCCGTCACCTCAGTGCTGTGCAAAGTGTTCGAGCACATAATTAACAAACAGCTCATGCGGCACCTAGAGGATCACTCCTTAATTAATGACCGGCAATATGGCTTCAGACCGAAACGGTCAACGGGTGATCTTCTAGCATACGTTACCCATCTTTGGGGTGAGGCTATGGACAAGCACGGCGAGTCACTGGCAATTAGTCTTGACATCGCCAAAGCTTTCGATAGAGTCTGGCACAAATCGCTTCTTTCTAAGCTACCTGCCTTTGGTCTGCCTTCTAGGCTGTGCAACTGGGTTGCTAGCTTCCTGCAGGGGCGCCGTATTCGCGTCCTTTGTGACGGACGAGCTTCAGAGTTTCTGCAGGTTAATGCTGGCGTGCCCCAGGGGTCCGTCTTATCACCCACTCTCTTTCTTCTGCATATCAACGACATGCTGTCTACCGGCAATGTTCATTGTTATGCAGACGATAGCACTTTACATGGGAGTTATCATGGACATCCAGCGGCCAAGCAGTCAGATATCGCAGAGAAAAGGCAGCTTCTTGTCACTGAGCTTGACGGGGTCCTGAATCACATTTCTCAATGGGGCTCTGAGAACCTGGTTGAGTTCAATGCCAAGAAGACGCAGGCATGTGCGTTTACAGCAAAAGTATCTTCTTTCCTTCCCCTCCCCACTCTTCAGAGCACGCCACTGCCGCTGCAGGACAATCTCAATATCCTAGGTATGGATGTTCGCTGCAACCTGAATAACAAAAACTACATCGAAAGCATCATCAAAACAGCCTCACGAAAACTCGGAGTCCTGAACAGAGTGAGACGATTTTTCACGCCGGAGCAGCGGTGTCTTCTATACAAGACACAAATTCGCTCCTGTGTGGAGTACTGCTCGCATCTCTGGGATGGTTCAGCAAAGTACTTACTAGATGCTCTCGACAGGTTGCAGCGACGTGCGATCCGCATCATTGGGAATCCCGAGATCACGAACACCCTAGAACCTTTACAGCTGCGTAGAGATGTTGCGTCCATGGCTGTATTTTACCGTCTGTACCATGGGGAGTGTTCTGATGAGCTCTTCCAATTAGTCCCACCCTCCCCTTTCCTACACAGGACAACGCGTGCAGGTCTTAGATGTCATCCGCACACGGTGCAAAACATCCGATCAAGAACCAAGCGGTTCGGAGACTCTTTCCTCTGTCGCACCATTAAGGCCTGGAATTCATTACCAGCTCACGTGTTTCCTTCTTCCTACAGTCCCGGGTCCTTTAAGCGGGGCGTGAAAAAGCATATGATAAGGCCGTCAAGCTGAGTGTCACCATTGTCACACGGTATGTGTAAGTAATGGTGACCCTCTTTTCTGGGATTTTGCCTTCAGCTTACCATCAGGCAAGGCGAAGTCCAATTGACGTGTCCTATATATAAAAAAAAAAAAAAAAAAAAAAAAGAAAAAAAAAAAAAAAGTATATATATATAACATATATATTATACGAATATATATAAGTACCTAATATATTTAAAAGTATGTGTATGAATTTCTTATGTATTATAGTGTGCATGTATAATGTATGTAGTATTATTGTGAACATAGTGCACTGCACCTACCTCAATGCATCTCTGCATCACCCTAAGGTTGACTGTTAGATAATGCCTTGAACATTAAGTCCGCCTTTGTACAAAATTACTGTGCATAAAGTTGAATAAATAAAAAAAATAGATAATAATGCAAGTGGATAGACGAAAGAAAATTGACGAAACAGATTTATGAGGCGAGCGTGAACTAGCTACCCGGTATTGGTCGACCTACTAGGCTTACGTTACTGAAAGTTGTTTTTAATAACGGATCATTCATACACATATAAAATTGAAAAAGAGATGCAAAAAAGCAAAAAAAATATTACAGTACATTTCTTATGGTTACTGAAAATGACAAAAATACATACATACAATCACGCCTTTATCCCCGGAGGGTTAGGCAGAGGTGAATTAACACCCACATTTCACCAATCGTTGAATTCGGTCCCACGTAATATGGGGTGAGTCTATTGCCGTCTTCCGGGCACTATTGTCGACTCGAGCCATGCATCGGAGGCTGAGTCTAGGCTGTATATATCTGTCTGGTGTTAAACTGCCCCATCCCTTAGTCGCCTTGTACGGCACCGCATGGGAAGAGATGGGGTGGTCCAAATTCTACTCTGCCGGGAACCACGCGGCTGTGACAAAAATACAAAAAAGAAAAACAATATTACTTAGTGGCAAGTAGTATACCAATACATATCGAGACTCGGTTAAAGCACAACCACTGTCTAATCTTACATTAGAAAAAATGCCATTAAATTTTAGACTTTAAAATAATGCAGTTAAAGTCTATTTTTAGAGTGAATGAAAAAGTGTAATGAAACTCTTTTCGCTTGAATTTAGATTTTACTCTTCTAACTCTTAGCGTTAATGCTAGCCGTATCCGAAGCTTTCACCTCGGAGTATGGGGTCCGCTTCACCAGTCTAACTGCGTATTTGGCTGAACTTCGATATTTTCCGTGAAGCGACTGCCATCTGACCTCCACAACCCAAAGGCGATATAGAAGCCCAAAGACGATACCGAAGCTGGGTTGAATTTGGACTTTATCCTATAAAGATAAAATCTAAAATTGAACTAATTTAAAATTTAATTTAATTAAAGAACCGCGGTAGCCTAGTGGTATGGATAATGGACTGCTGAGACGAGATCTCAGGTTCGATCCCAGGTTTTACCATGGCACATACCGATGACTTTTTGATGCTTTTTGAAGTTATGTGTGTATTTATCGCAGGTTTATAAGTGCCCGGTGAAGTGCAATAGGCTCACCACGTATTACATTGGGACCTTCACATAAACTGGCTAAATGTGGATGCATGATGCATGAAGAACCTCAGCATACCCCGTCGGGGATATAGGCGTGAGTTTATGTTATGTTATGCTAAAATTAATGGCATTTTTACAGTATCAGTGGTTTTGCTTAAGCAGAATTTAGACCCAGATCGAAGGTATTCTAAGAAAACTCCAGGATCGTCGTGTCCATGTACAACACGAGCCACCTGACGGACAGTGGTTACTGCGGTCTATGACTGTGTACAACACCAAGGGCTTCACCCAAGAACCTTTCTTGTAGAACCCCATTTCGAAATCAATTCGTTTGTACTGTCAGTGGGAAGAACAAAAGCTTGTCCTGCTTTGTATTTTACACTTTTTTTTATCGTGCGGAAATCCACTTCGGATACCCCCCGCCGTGGCCAGCGGGGTGGTTATGGCGGGTTCGAACCGACTAAAACCTCACGGCCGTCTGGTGTTGCCGAGGGTGAGCTAGCCTCTGGCATATCTTTCGCGCACCCCGACTGACCCAGGGCTATAGAAGGCCCCATCGGGTGTGGGACTACGGCGTCCCCATCTTTTTCCAGAAAAAGGCGGAGTGCCTAATCGCGCCGTTGTCTCGACCTACTTCTGCTAGAGTGATAAGCGGCTCCACCTGTCCACCGCAGGCCTGCGCTCATGGAGGACAGAGGTCATTTAATGACCTCCAATGCCAGAGTCGCCTACGCGCATTGCGGGCTATGCGGGACGGTAGGGACCTAAGTCTCCACCGGCCCCGTTCCCCCGCCTCCTTCTCGAGCAGCTTTGTCTTTTACACTGACGGCACATAAACTCTTTTGCTTACAAGGTTGGCAGCGCGAGTGTGACTCCCTTGGCGTAGCACACGTCTATAGGCCACGGTAACCACTTTCCATCAGCTGGGCCGTCTGCCAACCAAGTGGTGTAAAATATCACTAGGGAAAACTACAGCACTGAGATCATTAGTTCTAATGAAGTTCCTCACATACCTCTCTCGTTCTTGCATCTATTCTCCAAGACCTGAGCCCCTTAATCTCCAATCTACAGTATGTAGCATCTGTCGGCAGTAATGAACAAACGTACCGTACGACATCAATCTATTCAGTAAGACTGAGGAAACTACAGTCTCGGATATTGGGCCATCAATTTGAAATTGTCGCATTAAATCCGGTCTCCACAGATCTTGAGTAGACTAGATACGATATCTGTATCGAGTGAATCCTGTCTATTAAACATACTAAAGACGACAAGAAGTTCAGCTCAGTTCGAGAGATTAGCGGGGATAATCATAATTTCATAATTATACTAGGTATTGGGACTTCTCGCGAATTATATCTTGGAACTTACTATTTCTGCCGACGTTTCGGATGCGTTGCAGCACCCGTGGTCACGACTTGACTAGTCTTCGAGCGTCGAGAGGTATGCAGGGAAAATTTTTTTGAGCGATTACCCACCATTACACTTATTATGAACGGTTAGGCTGGCGACACACCACACTCACTATGTCAGTTTTAACGGCACTGTGGTTTTTGGTTTAAGTATCTAGTAAGTTCCAAGATATAATTCGCGAGAAGTCCCGATACCTAGTATAATTATGAATTCACACCGCGAAAGTTTAAAAATAAATCATAATTACATTTACTATTTAGTATTCTTAAAAAAATTTAAATAAACCGACGGCGTAAAAGTGAACATAATAAAAAAAAACTGAAAAGGAAAAACAAGCACTTAGATGGTGGTCTAGAATACTACAATATATTATTAAATGAATACTATTGAAGAAAATAAAATATATTCTAAAAATGGAACAAAATAACTGGGTCTCGATTCTGGTAAAGCAAAAACCACATACACTGCTAAGAAACCCATTTATATTAGACTTTAAGCTAATAAATTTAAAGTCCAAAATTAAAAGGCTTTTTGCCGAGTGAAAGAAAACGGAAATGAAACTCTGTCCATTTCATTTTGGACTTCAAGAAATAAAGTCTAAAATTTAATGCCGTTTTTGCAGTGTCAGCTTTTTTTTTGTCAAAAAGGGAATATGTGCTTGGCGTCACGGAATGTTGATAGCGCTACATTAAATTGAAAAAGTCTAATCAAATATTTACTTACCTATTGTACTCTTTTGGATTGTTAAAGTATGATATATTTTTATTTTTTCTAGTATTATTCATACACACAGTACAATAAACAATCATTATTAAATATTTAAACTTGCAACTAACAAAACATAAAACTTCAAAACTGACAAAACCAACAACGTGCGTCGTACCAGCCCTATGATTGTCAACTGGCTGTGCCAGCGAAAACCGGTTTTTTCCAGTCTCACCGCGTACGCGACAAGCGGCCAGTGGACACGCACACCATGCCCCGCCTGCTTGCATTAGTGCAACCGAATCGCGCGGTTCTATGAAGCTTTGTCTCTGTACCTATTATCTACTCATGTGGTATGGCAGTGGTTTTGTTTTAGTAGAATCAACAGTCATTCGGAATTCATTATTCGAGAGCCAATTTGATTTCCTTTTTTTTATCTTTTCTACTGTCTAAAAACCTATTTTTGAGAATGTTGGCTACGCAACTTTAAATCGATATACATCTTAAACGGTCAGTCAAATCGAAAAATGTTGAGAGAAAACTAACAATGATTTTTAAATACCTATTCAACGATACCCCACTTAACATAGTTTGTTGACTTTAATTTTTTTCTTTTTCACAATATGGCGTCCAGTAGTCGCCATATTGAATTTTCAATAACGACATGTCTTTAGTGACACTTGCCGGACTAAAACAAATCGATTGAAGTGTGTATCATAAAAATCGGCGCAGGCGTTTGGTCTGAGTAGTGCTTCAAAGGAACACAAACATACATACATTGGCTGATAAACATGTTACCACTCCTTTGCGTCACGCAGTCGGGTAAAAGTCGTGTTATGGTCTCGTGACACGATTCATTTACACCGTAAATAGAATTGTTTGAATCACCTCACCGCGCGCCAGTCAGCACCATTCGGCATTTTCATGTAGACTTTCGACGTTGACTAAAGTTAGGTGCACAGAATGACGCAGAATGCTTATAAACAAATATAAAGATAAATAAATTACCGTAGAGGAAAGCGGGAGCATATATGTATGTATAAATTAATAAATGTTTTAGGACATATTACAACAATCGATTATAGGAGGTAGGACACGACGGTAGTTCCGTCCCAATTGAGCAGTCCGACTACAGAATACCGCGGCGACAATAACCTCGTGTTGTGTTCCCAGCGGTGAGTAGGGTAGCCAGAGCTCACTGGAGAGTTTTTGTGCTGTCAGTGGGAAGACCAAACGCTTGTCCTGATTTTGTGTTCTGCACTGAAGGCCCATAAAATCTCTGTTCTTACTGGGTCGGCAGCACGGGTGTGACTTCACTGGTGTTACGTTCATAGGTCACGGTAACCTCTTTCCAACAGGTGGGCCATGTGCTTGACTGCCACCTAAGTTGTATAAAAAAACAAGACCTAAACTAAGCATATTTTTTGTAAATAAACGGTATAGGTCTTGCAGAAACGCATGGCACGATTTAAAAAAAAAATTATAATTTTTATATGGCTACGTTGATGTCATTATGTCAAATTCGATCAGCACAGAGTTACAAATCCTACATTTTAGAAGACATGTATTTTTTCTGTATCCCTTCTTTGTGTACATGCATAAAGAGATATATTATTATTATTATTATTACATGGACATGCGCGCAAGTCTGACTCGAATGTAAAGTCCACATAAAATTGACAAAGTTGACATCGATAATTATATTGTTATGTCAATTTTCTTATTACTTCGTAGTCAAAGAATCAAAGAATCAATTTCATTTATTCAGTTTAGGAACATAAAGAGCACATATGAACGTCAAAACTTTACAATTATGTATGTCAAGAAATAATATAAAAATATTAAATAATGTAAAAATAAACCATTGGAAAATGATTCTTTCGCTGGTTCGGTAGATTAGTTCTACTGAGAAGATACCAGCAAGAAACTCAGCGAACTACATTAGAACTAGATTATTTTTCTTTTTTAAATTTGCTTTAGTTTACAATATATTTTGTGCGAGCAAACAAGAGACTTATGTTGACCACGCATTAACATCATTAAGGTACTCATCCACTTTATAGTAACCTTTACTCATTAAAGTTTTTTTCACTTCTATTTTAAATTTATTTACTGGCATATTAATCAAGTCCTGAGGAATTTATTAATTTTTTTTATGCAGCTGCCTACAAATGAATCACCAACCTTGTGAAGCCTAAGTTTTGGTACAACTAGTTTATTTTTATTTCTCGTATTAAAATTGTGTACATCAGATAGTTTTTCGAAAATATTTAGGTTTTTTCGTACATATAAGATATTTTCATAAATGTCTTGAAAACTTCTTTCAGCGAGTCACGAGGTCTGAGGCTATAGATCGCTCGTATCGCTCGTTTCTGTAGTACAAATATAGTTTCAATATCGGCAGCTGAGCCCCACAGCAGCAGACCGTATGACCTAACGCTATAATAATAATATAGTTGATAGCCTATGATACGAGTTGACTAGAAGTTAAATGGATTTTTGCAGAGTAAATGAAAACGTGTAATGATGTTTGTTACGCAACTTTAAATCAATATTATAAATAAAATTTAAAATTTAATGTAATTTATTGCAATGTCTGTAGTTTGACAGTGGTTTTGCGTCAGTAGAATCGTGGGCCACTTCCCTGTTTTATGATACGCTGGGATAACTTGCGACATCTAGCCTACCTACTCTACATCTACGTGTGCCGTGCGCAGTCAGTGAATTACCAACAAAGTCTTGCGTATTTATCAGCGCCATTTATTAGGTACCTTTAGTGTTTCTTCTCAAATGGAGTGAACTGGACCGTGGACGGAGTCAAAGTCTTGTTTATTGCATTCAGGTGTAGTATTAAGCGGTTAATTGTTTCATAACTCAACAAGGATGAAAGGTTTGAAGCGAGAAGGAATATAAACAGGGCCACGATTCTACTAAGTTTGTGGCTTAGTGGTTAGAGCGTTCCTCCTGTAAGGGAAAGATCGCAGATTCGAATCCCACCTAGACCGTTTCAATCTTAATCGAAACTAGACATACTTCCATTTTTTTTAACAACTCCACAAACACAATCATATCATTAAAATAATCTAAAACAAAAGAAATACACACGGCTTTATCTCATCATTCACTAAGAAACTATTTTCCCAAATTGATTGACGGAACAAAAATTAGCTACGCATGAAATTAGACGGTCATAATATTGTCTAGCCGGCAGAAATGGCTGTCGTAACATAACATAAAATATGAATTGAACATAACACGAGCGTGACACGCGATAAATACCTACGCCTCGCGAATGCCGGCAATTTGTTTTCTTTCTTTTTTTGCTGATGGCATCCGCCATGTTGTAATTTACGCGCGAAAATATGGAGGTCTAAATAGATTTTATTAATTTAAAAAATCATCATAGCGTCAGTCCCGGTGGCGTCCAATGCTTGAACCATGAACCATGATCAAATCTCGTAAATGTCTTGACTTTTACCTATATTTCATATCTTTCAATAGGTATTTATTGTCAATAAAACTATAACAATTATATTATATTATCTGTGATAAAACTAAAGGTAGGTACCTACTTAGTAAATATTTAGTTTATTTTTAAAACTTTCATCTGTGATTGTTCACAGATGCGATAGAAACACAAATCACTTTTTTATATGATGAAAATTGGTACAATACATTTTGTTATTTTCTCAATCAAAAGCTTTCAAACTTCGCTCATTCAATCCCAGGAGTGATTTTGGTACAATACCGTTTTGTTGAACGTTGAATAGATTTATAATTTCAATCGTGTTATGAATAGAAATGGCTTGAATCTATTCCATTCGACTGGCAATACCGATACCAAATTAGAATATAACTGGCAAAGTGCGTGTCGGGTCACGTGCAATGTAGGGCTCAGTATTAGCAAAACATATAAATACGGACGGACAACACAAGCCATTTTCTATGGAATTTTAAGGAGTTTTTATTTCCAAGTAGGTACTGTTTAGAAATTGTACAACTAACACTCTTAATCTTTTTTTTTTTTTAATCTTAATTTTAATTGGGGGTTTTTATCCAAAAAGGATATGCCAACCCCGTCGTACCTTTCAATATTATACAATAACAATAATTTATTAAAGTGGGTAAACACATTAGATGCATCAATTCACTGCTGAACCACCAGTGCCACTCTTAATCTTGAAAATAAATAAATAAACTGCAGTTGTATCTACCTAATAAAAAAATAAAAATAAAAACTTTCTTAGCTGTAACAGTTTTCCTTGAAGCTAAACTATGGAGGGACATATCGCTACCATGAGAGAATAAGTACTCAAACTGAGTTTCATGTCGACTATGAAACCCCAAAAAACATGGCGACCTAGAAAGTATAAAATGTTGCACATCTTTTGCTGTTGGCAATATAGATTATGCAAAACATATTGTTCAATTTAAGCGGCAAACTGGAGCGAAAATCTGAATGAATAAACTTTATTTTAGGTTTTTTATATCCATAGTAAAATCTAAAAAAGGCTCTGGAACTGGCTTTTATCTAGGACTTGGTAGGTCATTACCCATAGCTCGAAAAACTATCGTAAACGTATTGAAAGAACGGAGCATTGCGATTCACGCGTGGTTTCCTGCAGAGTAGAATTTAAACCACCCCATCTCTTCCCATGCGGTGTCGTACAAGGCGACTAAGGGATAGGGCTGTTTAACATGTGACAGATATATACAGCCCAGACTCAGCCTCAGATGCATGGTTTGAGTCAACAATAGTGCCCAGAATACGGCAATAGGCTCTCCTCCTGTTACGTGGGACCGAATACAATGATTGGTGAAAATATGTGGGTGTTAATAATTCACTTCTGCCTAAACCTCCGGGGATAAAGGCGTGCTTATATAATAAATAAATAAATATGCGCATAGCTAGCACTCAGCCTAACAAAATCATAACCCTCCTTTGGTTTTGCAGTTAAAAAAAGCAGTGGGTTAAAAAAGGACAATGATGATATCTATACTATCATATAATTGTAAATTGGAAATGTTTATTCGCGATGGACGTCAAAACTACTGAACAGTTTTTGATGTGGCTTTTTTTGTTACAAAAGTCTTGGTCAGACTTAAAATCTTATGATAAAATTTATACTGTTGATTAATGGCACTTGGTGGAATTTGTTGTTACACATATTGATAACTCACTTGTACTTTTCCACATTACTTATTATTTATTAAACCTGACCGGTTTCGCCTTACGGCATCCTCAATTTCATTGTAAACCTTTGAGGATGCCGTAAGGCGAAACCGGTCAGGTCTAATAAATAATAACTAATGTGGAAAAGTACAAGTGAGTTATCAATATGTGTTAAAATCTGAATTTTACACAATGTACACGGAAGTTATCTAAATTAAAGTATTTAAAAAAAGAAAAAACTGAATATACCTAAACAATCCTGCTGGTTCAGACGTCAAAGAATTCCTCCCCATCGACGTCAACCGGGAGGGTGGCCAGAAGGCTGGCGGCATTGCCTCGTTGAATGGCAATACCAATCCTTTGCGCAAGGAATAAACCAGCCCTTTGGTCACGGGTAGCGTCAATTAAACGTCTTGAAATTTCTCGAAACAAAAGACGGGCGCTTGGACCCCATGATCCCAGCGTCTCGACCCCAAACGGCTCATATATGTAATTAAACTATTATATTTGTTTGATTGTAATCGGTTGAGTAGAACCAGATAGATCCACGTGTGTGAATGCGCGGGCGGAAGGCTAGTAAATTCATATTTTCATACTAACGTATAATCTAAGTAACATTTAACCCTGCCGTAGATGTAAGACACGTATTATCCTCAAAGATTACAGTTTGTGGGTCGCGAGGCGAGTTGATGGACACTTAGTGATCTCTTCCATTACCTTCTTCCCATCCATTAGGCTTAACATATAAGGTACCCCTGTGAGGCTGGTTTGTATTTGTTTTTTAATTTAGTTTCCTAAATTAAAAAACAAAAACATTCCTATTTTAATTAAGTAGCCTAGTGGTATGGGTAATGGACTGCTGAGACAAGGTCTCGGGTTCGATCCCAGGTTTAACCATGGCACACACCAATGACTTTTCGATGTTCTTCGAAGTTATGTGTGTATTTATCGCAGGTTTATAAGTGCCCGGTTAGTGGCAATAGGCTCGCCACCTATTACCGTATTTTATTCTTATTTTAATTTAGTAGCCTTGTGGTATGGGTAATGGACTGCTGAGACGAGGTCTCGGATTCGATCCCAGGTTTTACCATGGCATACACTAATGACTTTTGGATACTTTTCAAAGTTATGTGCGTATTTATCACAGGTTTATAAGTGTCCGGTTAATAATATAAATATAATTAATAATAATGACATTGGGACCTAAACATAAACTGGCGAAATGTGGGTGCTAGCACCTCTGCCTACCCCTTCGGGGATATAAGCGTGAGTTTATGTTATATTATGTTTTATGTTGAAAGTATATTTTTTTGTATTTCCATTCATATCTGCGACTAGCCTTTGGCTTTGAGGTAATGTGATGAGAGGTATCACTTCACAGAGTCCTCCAGCGAGAACATTAACTCCCTATTTGGAACAAGAGAGCACATCTTTTCTCTTGTGGCACTTGTAGCAGCTTTGTTGCCAGTGCATTAGGAATATTTTTGTGTCTCTGTTCATATTGTTCTCTTGTCCTTGAGATTTTCTCCTTTATACTTGTCATCTTTAGTTGCTCAAGAATTTCCTTGTTTGTTATGAACCAAGAAATGTTGGAAATCGTATATGTATTATTATTATTGTTTCTCAGTACCATGACTCTCGGGACTATGGAGTCCCGGGCCTTTGGAAGGCGTGAGACTTAGAGGCCCTTTTATGAGAATTTAATATGCTAGGAATACACACACATGACGGATATCATCCCCGAGCGCACAATATGATACACCGGGAGATGGTCCCCGCCATATGCAGAGACTATTGCTGTGCGGTGCTGTGGCCGCTATGTAAACTAAATTATGGGCTATGGGATTGAAAATTTGATGGACTGGTGCATTCACCAGTAGCCTGCCGTGACAATAAGTCTCAAAATTGTAAAAAGGCAGGCGGTGACTAGCCAACTCATTGCATGGGCCCCATTAAAATAGCCACATATAGTGCGACCATGAAGCAACATCCGTTGAGCGGCTAAGGTTGTCGAGAGGTGAGTCTGCGGGGCGCAAGTTCGCGGTATACCAGTCAGCATGCCCCCGGCGTTATGACATTTTACACTTCCAACCTGGAGCATAGGTTTTGCTCTTGCAACTCCACTCATGACCGGCCGATGAAAGCGAGCACACGAGGTGAGGGGGAATAAATCCTAATCCTCGGGAGAATCGGGGTACATGGTGTCGTCACTCACCAACAGCTCGCCACAAGCTGCAACTACGGGGTTATTATTATTATTATATTCTTTATTGTACGCCAATTACAATATTTACGTTACAGAAATATGAGAAGACAAGAGCAGTAAGTAGGTAACCAACAAAAAGATATGTCCATTTAGATTATTTTTTACGTGCGAAAAGCCCCCACGGATACCTCCCCGCCGGAGCTGGTTGAAGAGATTATGTCGGACCTGAACTGACTTAAACACACGGCGCTTGTGATTCATTGTTGGTTGGCGAATGTGAGGTTGACAGGCAAATCCCTCGCACCCCGGCTGACCCAGGGCCATCTCACTCGATCTGGCCCTCCTCGGGTGTGGGGACCACAGGGTCCCCAACTCATCTCCGAAAACGGGGAGAAGCGCAACGCGCACCGCCGCTGCGGCCTGTTTTGCCTGTTGGCTCCACCCGTCTCCCCCAGGCCTGCGCTCAATCATCGACCTCCGATGCCCGAAATGACTTCATACGCGGGCAGCTTGGCTTGCGATCCTTCGTCGCTCCCGCTGCCGCTTCCGCCCCGCCTCCTCCTTCACGAGCATTACTTGCTCGCAGAAGGATCCATTTAGGTTGGAAAAAAGTGAATGTTTAAAATGGGACATGAACTGGCGACCAGTCCCTTACAGGCTCTGACCAACAAAGCTTCACCTTCAAGTCCAGTCTTCAACATTATCTTTTTCAAATATAATGTATTTGAATAGTTAGTATACTATGTAATTTAAAATTTCAATAAAAAGTAAAGATCAGGAAACCATGTGCGAAATTGTACTAGCCCCTCTCCAACTCAAAACTCAAGTACATATTTACTAGTTACTTACTCCTACATTATTTTATTATCAGATTAAATGTTCTTAATTTAATGTACTGCTGGACATAGGCCTCGCTCAATGTTGGGAGGCTTTGTCCTACTGTTGCGATGCTAGCCAGACGGGTTGGTACAGGGTTTATTTCGAGTTTTCCTTCCCTCGCAGTGATAAGTCTGCGTATCTTTCCATTAGTCGCTTCTTAAGACACCCCTCGTATAAGATGGAATAGTGATACTTGTATTCTTTCTCCATCACTTTGTCACAATTTTGTTAGATAACATTTTAATGTACTTTAATGGAGTTTTGAAGCGATTAGCACCGTTAACTTTTGGAAACTCAATCAGAATTCTACGCGGGCAGAGCTGCGGGCACCAGCTATAAACTATAAATGGTAAATCTGTAAAGTAGGGACAAGATAATAGGTCACTTTTGACATTTCATCAAAATTCAACAACGTAACCTTGTAACGGCGGGCATAAAATAAGAACTGCACAATTGCTTAACTTTTTTCAATTACGTTTACATATTTATTGTAATAATGACCGATACGAGTAATTTTACGATTTGCTTTCACTAATAAGCCATTCTAAACATAATAAACAATTTCTGATCTAAAGAACTGAACGTCGTTACAATGTTGCGTCAGTCAACCCTTTTTCTTTTTAAACACTAGGGATGTTACTCTAAAAATCGAAAGCTGATAGGATTGTAAGTTGAATCGAATGCAATGATTACTTGTGAAGAAAAATCACCATAAATTTATAACCACGTTGTGATTATAATAAAACCTAATTATACATATTTATTATTCTTTTAACTAACTATAAAAATACAAAAAAATAACTAAATAGAAAGGTCATTGATGTTGGGTGCAATTTAGGTGGATGTTGCTGGCAACACCAGTGCCTGTCGATGACGCATGTCATGTCGCCATAACATGATGATGACGCAGTCTTTTGTTGTTGTGCGAAGTGACTGTGCGTTTTTGGTGTGCTCTCTGTTATTTTCTTCTGATCCGGCTTTTTCATTGAATTGATCTTACTGACTACGTTTACCTGGCTATAAATTGGACTCCGATTGCTTAACGATTATTAAACAAGAAAAACATTACAGTCTTACTATGTCGAAACGGGGGAAAACTCTAAACAGTCAATCTCGCGAACTAGTGCTGAAATTGTACAATTATTTTGGACGTGAATCAGTTAACGATGGGCCTCTTTTACCATTGAAACCACCGAGAGAACGCGTTGCCGAAGCATTAGGAATAGGGAAGAAGACAGTAACTCAAATTCTGAAAGAGAAATACGGACCATCAGGCTCAGAAGATAATACTTTACGTACACCGAAAAAACGAAAGAGGGACAAGAAAATTGTTGACGTTGATAATTTTGATGCTGCTGCAATTCGCAACCACATTTATGGATATTACTCGAGAAAAGAATATCCTACACGGGAAAAGCTATTGAGTTCGTTAAAAGGCACAGGCTTATTTTTTGGAGGCAAATCGTCTCTATCAAAGGTTTTGAAATCGATTGGCTTTAGATTTAAAAAATCCGACAAGCGGAAAATCCTGCTAGAACGCTACGATATTATTTTGAAGAGAATAACATTCTTACGTCAGGTAAATAAAATTACGGTTCGGGACAATGTCGTGTTTATTGACGAAACATGGTTGAATGCGAACCATACGGTTGCGCGGACATGGACCGATGATACAGCGGCCTCCACCTCAAAAGTTCCATCGGGAAAAGGAGCCCGACTTATTATATGTCACGCGGGATCAGCTTCTCAAGGTTTTATTCCAGACTGCCTCCTCGCATTCGCCTCTAAAACTACAACAGATTACCATGAGGAAATGAACTTTGATGTTTTTAAAAAGTGGTTTGAGAAGCTGCTAGTCAGCTTAGAAAACCCATCGAAAATTTTAATGGACAATGCTCCGTATCATTCTGTACAAGTTGATAAACCACCAACTCAAGCAAATAAAAAGCAAGAAATTGTCTCGTGGCTGGTAAGAAATGGTGTGGAGGCAAGTCCAACTTTATTAAAAGTTGAGTTGTTAAATCTGGTAAAAGCAACTAAGCCGTCCAAGCTCCGCTATGTAATCGATGAACTAGCCCTAGAGCATGGACACGAAGTTATTCGATTGCCTCCCTACCATTGCCAGTATAACGCCATCGAGCTTATTTGGGCACAAATAAAGGGTCATGCTGCGCGGAACAATACTGAACCACCCTTCAGTACTGCTAAAATGATGACTCTGCTACAAACTGCATGTGCAGAAGTCACTACAGAAGACTGGCGAAAAGTCGTGGAGAAGACAAAGAAAATAATTTTACAAGATTTTGAACGAGATGTGTGAATAGACAATATTATTGAAAATGAATTAATAATATCTCTGAGTGCTGACAGCAGTGATGAAGATAGCAGTTCCGATAGTTCAAGTGAATAAAAGCAATTTTTTTGTTAAATTACGTAGGTACTTGTCTTATTTTGCTCCTTTAATTTATGAAAGAAAAAATAATAATGGGACAGGGATTCGCATGATCATTTTTAAAATTCACATATGTTTCAAGTCTGTATCGATTCATTCGATTCATTCATTTAATCGATGTTTTTAAGCAGGTCACCTCACTATGAATATAAAACTGACATCTGTCAAAAGTGACCTACTATCCTGTCCCTACTTTAGATACAAACGCCTTGAAAAATATCTGCCAAGCCCGTGTTCATGCGTGAGGAACATCGAATGTCAAGAAAGAATGTCATGATAATCTGTTAGTTAAGGTCTGCTAACCGCGGCCTAAATTACGGTCTTTGTTTATAGCTCAGGGCATTGTATTCTGTTTATTTCGGACCCTTTTGCGTATTGTAATCACGTACATTACAAAAGATGACAGGGATGGTGTACAGTCGGGATCTCAAGTCTTTGGTCAAACGTGCATTTTTTACTAATGTCATGCGGTGATGTTTGTAGCAATAAAAACATAAAAGAGCCTTTTACATTGCAAAAATCAGTTTTGGTAATGAATCCCTTTGGCTAAGCACATACTTTGCACACGTCCATAGGCCACGGTAACCACTTATCATCAGGGTTTTTTACAGAATACCGCGGTTATAATAACTTCGTGTTGTGAGTAGGGTAGTCAGAACTCACTGGAGAATTTGTACTGTCAGTGGGATGACTAAAGGCTTGTCCTGCTTTGTCCTCTACACTGACGGCACAGAAACTCTGTACTTACAGGGTCGGCAGTGCGACTGTGACTCCTCTCGTGTTACAAACGTCCATAGACAACAGTAACCACTTTCAATCAGGTGGGTCGTGTGCTTGTCTGCCACCTAAGTGGTATAAAAAAAAAGTGAATACATCTAAATCTATAACCAATTTGTTATAATCATCGATTTAGTATTCTAATTCGTGATATTTTGTCCTCAGCCTGCGTAGACCAAAAATGCACGGACTGGGAAGGCAAGTCCGTGGCGCACGGTCTCCTGTACGTGCCTGGGCCAGGCGTGTGCTCGCTGTGCGTCTGCTACCATACGGAGCCCATGTGGTGCAAGGCGATTTATTGCGATCCTCCTTATGTAAGTACCTATCAGTATCCTCATAGCGGTTGGACAGTTGCGTCCAAAGCTTTTCCAGGAACAACTGTCGTTTGACTCCTGACCTGAACCCCAGGAGAAAAAGCTACACCAGAGCCTCGTTTGTCAATCGGCAGGGGAAGTTGACGAGACTCCAAAAATGGATGATTTTTTTTTATACAGCTTAGGTGGCAGACAAGTACACGGCCAACCGGATGTAAAGAGGTTACCGTGGTCTATGAACGTGTGTAACACGTTATTCGTAGGTTCAAAATTACCAGTCAACCTTTTAACAACCTCCGTGGCGTAGCGATAGAGCATTCGACTGCTATGCAGGGGGCGCGGGTTCGATTCCCGCTCAGTGCAAATATTTGTATGCGTGAATATGTATATTTGCATTGGTCTGGGTGTTTCTATGTATAATATCAATGTATAAAAATATCTAAGTATGTTTAGCCGCATTCTAGATCCCATAACACAAGCTAGTTAAGCTATACTTACCACGGATCTAGATAGCGTTGTGTAGAATGTCGTGGAATATTTATTCATTATTTATTTAATCTAATATTCAACCCAATAATCGCCTAGTGTGATAACACTTTTCAATAATGAATAGTTAGATACTTACAATACTGTAAAAGAAATTATTAAAAAATAATCTAATGACCATTTTATTTCTCTTCACCCACTTATCTCTATTTACCCCATTTTACACTGGGTTTATTATATTCTGTGACTGCGTTAAAATAAGATGATTAACGTGTCATAACGTTCTAAATGTGAAACGAAACTTGGCAAATGTCTCGCGCGACACACGTAAATATTATAATGTTATTTTCGATGCTAAACAATTTGGCTGCTAGTGCGAATTAATATTATTCTCGCTACCTGTCACTTCATAATACTAGCTCCAGTCACAGCTCCAGTGTAGCGTAGAGCTGTCTTTAATTAAATTGAAGCCATGGATATCTTAGAATAATGGTCCTGTGACTTGATATGTCAGAAGTATGTTTCATAAAAGCAAACAAATAAAAGGATA
The DNA here is from genome assembly GCA_963662185.1 of Eilema griseolum. Taxonomy (NCBI): domain Eukaryota; kingdom Metazoa; phylum Arthropoda; class Insecta; order Lepidoptera; family Erebidae; genus Eilema; species Eilema griseolum. Next base: position 23,198,995 of record OY759245.1, read on the forward strand.
CACGACGGTATTTCCATCCAATTGAGCAGTCCGACTGGGGAAGTACCTCTGCTTTACAGAATACCGCGTCCATAATAACCTTGTGTTGTGTTCTCGGCGGTGAGTAGAGTAGCCAGAGAGTTACTGGAGAATTTTTGTGCTGTCAGTGGGAAGACCAATAGCACTGTTGGCACAGAAACTCTTGTGCTTACAAGGTTGGCAGCGCGAGTATGATTCTCTTGGTGGTGTACATGTCTATAGGCCACGGTAACCACTTTCTATCAGGTGTGCAGTGTGCTTATCTGCCAACCAACTGGTATAAAACAATAACTTTATAGACTATCGCGTTCCATGATATACAATAATGTTAACGGGAATAGGCAAATCAAAGGGTTCTTCAAGAGGGGCATCAGAAGGTTTGTTCATGGTCGGCAGCGCGAGTGTGACACCCCTGGTGTTGCATACGTCCATAGGCCACGGTAACCGCTTCCCATCAGGTGGGCCGTGCGCTTGTCTGCCAACTAAGTGGTATAAAAAAAATTTATTACAGATAATATAATATAATTCTTATGTATGTACGTATACCATGATCGCATTAATTCCCGTTAACATTATTGTATTTTTTTATACCACTTGGTTGGCAGACAAGCACACGGCCCACTTGATGGAAAGCGGTTACCGTGGCTTATGAACGTGTGCTACGCCAAGGGAGTCACACTCGCGCTGCCAACCCTGTAAACAAGTTTCTGTGCCGTCACTGTAAAAGACAAAGCAGGACATGGTTTTGGTCTTCCCACTGACAGTACAAAGCCGGAAACACAACACGAGGTTATTATAGCCGCGGTATTCTATAGGGCAGAGGTTCCTTTCCAGTCGGAGTGCTCAATTGGACGGAAATACCGCCGTGTCCTACCTCCTACAAAAATTTGTACGTCAAAAGTCTGTTTAATAAAAGCAGACAGATAGAGTTACCCCTCGTTTTCACTACGAAACAAATTGTAAACTTTTGTGATTCAAAATTTATTTAAGACTCGTAGAAGACTAGTCAAAACACAATACTTGTTTTAAACATGTATTGAGACAGTCTCAGATACTTTTTCATTCACATAGTATATATAGCCAACAAGTTGTAAACAAATATAAAACATATTAGCGTTCACACTGTAGCCTGTGACATATTGCAACTTGTCAAAGACATGTTTTATACTTAGGTGTAAACGAGGGGTTACAAGTACCAATAGGCCAGGGGACCTAGCCAATACTGAAAAACTCTGTGAGATTACTTGAGATACCTAAGGCTGGGAAATAATCGTCGACCATGTGGAACGTACTTACGAGTACTAACTTACTAAGGAGGTAGGACACGGCGGTATTTCCGCCCAATTAAGCAATCCGACTGGGGAAGTACCTCCTACAGAATACCGCGGCTATAATAACTTCGTGTTGTGTTCCCAGCGGTGAGTAGGGTAGCCAGAGCTCACTGGAGAATTTGTGCTGTCAGTGGGAAGACTAAAGGCTTGTCCTGCTTTGTCTTCTACACTGACAGCACAGAAACTCTGTTGGTTGGCAGCGCGACTGTGACTCCTCTGGTGTTACAAATGTCCATAGGCCACGGTAACCACTTTTCATCAGGTGGGCCGTGTGATTGTCTGCCTCCTAAGTGGTATAAAAAAACGTAGATACAGCTTAAATCACACCCATTAAATTAACAATACCATTTAATTATACCATGACAATAAATTATAAAGCTGTGTGTGGTGTCTCAGGTATTTTTCTGCAACCTGTTCTTATTTTAATAGCGGTAATGTAATAATGACTAAGGACGCAAATGACAGAGGACTTGTTTGAAAGGTTTAATGGCTCGTAAATGTGTAACCAATGGTAGTCCACGTTGACAAAACATCGAGGCATGATAACGACGACCTCGGTGGCTTAGCGGTTCAACTGCTAAGTCAGTGATCGCGAGTTTGATGCCCGCTCTTAACAAATTTTTGTGTGTATGAATATAATATATTTGCATTGGTTTGAGTGTTTCTATGCATTATGCATATATTTTAAGAAGTAACTAAGAATGTTTATTCACATTCTAGAACCTATAACATGAGCTAATGAAACTATGCTTACTTTGGCTCTAGATTTTATTTATTATTATTCTCTTTATTTTTACATTCTTATAAGTTATATTTTATATACATACTTACATATAATTATATAGTAATGGTACTACGAGTAGGTACGTACGAGTGTGTAAAGTTGGTAATTACCGCTTAGACGCTATTGAGACCCGTGCCGACAGCTAAGGGTCTTAAGAGAGCCGAAACCAGTAATCATCAATACACACGTGTATCATTCGTAGTTTTTCAACACACTTGCGAAGAATATAATACTGAAATAGATATTAACCATTGTAGTTTTCAGGTAGTAAACTTTCCATAATGTTGAGGGCTTCACATCTTATATCGGGCGATGAGCATTATAATTCATTTTCTACATAAATAGTACTTACTACACAAATTAAAAAAACTAAAGTTTTGTTTATAAAAAAAACAAGTTAAAATTATATCTATTCAAATACTAATACCAAAAAAAATACTAAGTTGCATGTAAGAAGCTATTAATTTATTTGTACTATTTTGTACATAACTTTTTTGTGTCAAAACTTTTTTTAAGAACAAAGCAACTCAATCAATAACATTAAGAAAAACTATAACACACTTGTGAATTATTATATTAATATCAGAGCCACTTTATGAGCAAGTGTGTTGAAAAATGTATTATTATTCATTAATGTAAATATTTAACTTTTTTATTTAATCCACAGTTCTGCAAAAACTTCCGCGTCGGTGAGCGATGCTGCGAGTTTGAATGCCTCGATCCTCCAGGCGAAGACACAAGATACAGGGAGCGGGAGCGTCTTAGAGCCCTCATCTTGGCAGGCAACTCCTCAGCCACACACCCTGGTCCATCTCTAGAACTAAAGGCGGGAATATCTCTCCTGGCCGTAGCGGTCGCCAGATTCGTATGAAACACGGATTCTTTAGACACAAACCAATTGAAATTTTAAAAAGTGAACTCTTTGAAAAAAGAATACTGTGACTTTTACCCGGGAAAAATTTTTTTTCAGTCAAAATTTACTGTATGCCAGTCTTCTTCTTTTTTTGGATAGCATCTTATATATCTATTTTAGAAGACATTCTTCCCAGTGTCGAGTTGTAATGATTATTGATGATGCTGATGAATGATGATTACTGTTACTTTTAAGGAGTTTTGGAACCAACTCGAAAAATCACAATTACTGTATATGCTGCTTTCCTTCTCTTGCGTGCATTGTCTAAAAATCCACCATTTTAACACATAAAAACTAGAATTTATATCAACTGCAGAAAATTAAATAACACCGCAATGCGCCCTTTCCGCGTTGGCGCCAAAACTCGAGTAATTTGTCTATGGAAGTCTTTAAAAATGTGGACTTCATTATCTAAGAACCTTATTCTTCTTTGAAATAGAAACGTCATAATAAATTTGATTTAACAACAAAATGAATAAATTCGGACCAATTTTATGTAACCAAGTAGCATCGTGTCGTTTATTTCATTTAATTTAAATGTTGAATGTGAAATAACATAGCGTTCTTTGTATTACGTATTAGAGACTAAATTAAATGAAACACTTTGCAACCAAAGTAGAGAACATTCTCAAAGAATATGCTCATTTATTATATTCTACAGTACACGTAGATAAATAACTTACAATAATGGTGCCACTGTAGTTGACAATGAATATAATATACGATTTAAATAGCTCACATCACATTTTAGTAGATAGATAGTACATTTATTATCTGCGTCGAGTTTTATGTCTAGAAATTTACCATGAAATGTTGAGGCGTAAATGTTCCGGGCACCGGGCATGTAAGAAAAGATTGTTATACGCCCTATACAGCTATACCATGGGACATATTATCTTGGACTTAAAATATGCTCAATACGCGCAGTACACATTTCTTGGATGTCTTTTGAGGATGTGTCTACCATGGCGAGTGTTCTGATGAGCTCTTCCAAGTAATCCCACCCTCTCCATTCCTACACAGGACAACACTCACACTGTGCAGAATATACGAGCAAGAACCAAGCTTTTTTTTGTCGCATCACCAGACCTGGAATTCATTACCAGCTCACATGTTTCCTTCTTCCTACAGTCCCGGATCCTTTAAGCGGGGCGTAAAAAAGCATCTGATGAGGCCGCCAAGCTGAGTGCCACCATTGTAACATTACTTAGTGTCTTTAATGGTGACCCTCTTTCCTGAGACTTTGCCTTTAGCTTACTATCAGGCGAGGTAAAGTCAAGTTGGCGTGTCCTAGATAAAAACCCTAAAATATGCTCAATACTCGCAGTACAACATTTTTTAGATGTCTTTTGAGAATAGCACGGAGTGCTTTGCCGGTGAACGAGCTCAAGTTCACAAAACAAAGATTATCACAAAACAATCCGCGCGCACTAGGACCTCGTTTGTCTCTCGATTTAGGTTCAAGATACGTGTCCCGAGGTATTCTATCACTATGTCTCGCCTGAAATACGTACGCTATAACACGATATAGTAAGCCCTCAGTATGTAGTACTAAAAATAGATAGTTATTCGTAAAAATTTAATCCAATCACAGGATCTGTTACCTTAGGACGAGTTTTCCATGGCACGGCATATTTAGAGCATTTCCATGGAATTGGGTATTTAACTGGCTATTTAGTTACTATTGAATGAAATCTTAAGCATTTAGTATGCTAACTATTCAAAATCGACCACGATAGAAAAAACTCCCGCCAAGACCATTTCATTTTTTTCTATCTTAATCGATATTTAGTTACTTTTTACTAAACGTCAAAACGGTAAGTTATAAAGAAACTTGTATGAAATTATTTATTGTGACGTCATAATATTTAATAGTCAAATCAATTACTATTATAGGTTGTCCAAAGGCTTGTCCTGATTTTGTGTTCTGCTCTGAAGGCACTTAAAATCTCTGTTCTTACAGCGTCGGCAGCACGGATGTGACTCCATTGGTGTTACATACGTTCATAGACCACGGTAACTACTTCCCATCAGGTGGGCCGTGTGCTTGTCTGCCACCTAAGTTGTATAGAAAAAAGGTTGGGTGGATGATTAAAAATAAATAAAAAACGATGAAATACGAACCGACACAACTTTTACCGCTCTTTTACCGTTCTTAATTTAATAAGCTCAGTTAAATACTTTTTTGAAGTACAGGAAAATACCCAATTATTACATCTGTCAGTTAGTACCATATAGCGTCACAAAAGCGACAGCAACCATTTCCTTTTGACTAAACATATATTCCGTGGCTAGATGTGATTTATTTATTTCGCAAAAGCCAATAAAATATGTATCTCATTAATTATTTTCTACAACTCTACGTAAATTATATGAGTAGACAATACTGTTGGTAGTTTATACGAATACTTTGCCAAAAAAAATTAAAAGATTCTTTCGCGATTTATTTGTTTATAATTTATTGTCTACACTGCCCCTGGTCATTAATTTATAGGATAGAATAGCTCAATCAATGTATAGAATTGACAAACAGTCTATAGGGGAAAGTCGAGTAAATTATACCGCCTTTTAAATCTTACGACCTTTAGATTTCTCATTAAATTAAACTTTTTCTACACTGGTAACACCAAACTACGCTCTAGTGCCGCCTCTAACTACCCACCATTTTGAGTTGACATTCAACGAGAATTTTATTGTGTATGGGAGCAAAAAACAGCTTTCGATGGAATTTGATGTTAATTTTCATACTGGTTTGTAAAGTCATAACAATATTGGTAAAATAAAACTACGCAGTCTACGTTATTTATAATTATAAATTCAAACTAGATTTTTATGCATTTGCGTGGTGTCTCCTCAAAACTACATTTTATCTAATCTAAAGTTGTTCTTTTTTTAATTTATTTTAGAAGGTATATCAACAGTGTAAACACCAACATTGATAAGCCACAATGGCAAGATGGCTTATGCTACACAAATTATAAATATGCACAGTATTGATTGTCTTGCAAAAAAAATTACCTGAGTCAAATGTACCTTCCATACTACCACACTATAAAATTACACAATGCAAAAACTAACAAAAATATAAGACATGAAGCGTCACAGGTCAAGTTTATAGGCAATTAAAAAAAAACGACGGGTTGCACTCCGGGAGTGCCGGCAGAAGTAAAAACTTGAATATTAACGTTGTGCATTTTTGATATTTTGGAATGGTTAGAGAATAATTTTGTACGAATTGCTTTCATTATCAGTATAAAAGTACTATTATTTATGTGGTGGAATACAATATTCACTTCAGAACTATTACAATTATTTTACATTAAAAAGTTTATCACCGCCATCACACACCGTCTTACGAATATTCGATCAGGTCACGTGTCCTGACGCGAGTTTAGAAATTTTAACCCATTCCAAAAAAGTGCACAGCGCCACTAAAGAAGTTTTCACTTCAAAAAATCGGCCATAACAATCTGTTCGAAAAAAACATGTTCTTTTGTCATAGACAATCAAAACATTAAACTTTATTGTACATGCCTATTTATCTTTATAAGTTCTTTTAGAAACTTAATAGGTATACGAGTCCAAGTCAAAAGTAGTCCAATATAACCAACTTTCCCATACCTACTTACCGACATCACTGGAGAGTTTGTGCTGTCAGTGGGAAGACTAAAGGCTTGCCCTGCTTTGTCTTCTACACTGACGGCACTGAAACTCTGTGCTTACAGGGTCGGCAGCGCAAATGTGACTCCTCTGGTGTTACACACGTCCATAGGCCACGGTATCCACTTTCTATTAGGTGGGCCGTGTGCTTGTCTGCCACTTAAGTGGTATAAAAAAAATATATTGATCATTCTATTCTACAAATGAATTGGCACTTGTCTATGAAAGGGCTGGGCCCGACGTTTCGGTTGCTTTCCCCCAGCTAAGGTCACCATAGAATCCGTTAATAGTATTTTTACGTTTTATAAAACTGCTTGTTTTGATAACTTTAAACTCGTACATGTGTACAGAATGCATGCGTAATTCTTCGCCTCTTCAAATATTTCACTTAGCTAGACAGATTTCGAAATTGTAGCTTTAATATATGTTTCAACAGGACACGATTCTGTGGTCATTACCTCTTTTTTTATAATGGCTTCTGCCAAATCGCCAATTGAGTATCAAGTAAAGAAATATTACGAAAATTTTACGCGAATATTTACACATTGATATATTTTTTGGCACGGCATCAAGATATTCTTTTTTTTTTTAACTATCAACAATGGACAATATGTTTTTTTTTTTTTTTTTTTTTTTTATTTTTTTTTTTATATAGGACACGTCAATTGGACTTCGCCTTGCCTGATGGTAAGCTGTAGAGTAGTTTTAAGAATGGCAACGAAATGCCTTAAATTACGTGAATATCACCGGTCAAAGGCAAATTATAATGGGTCTATATTACCCAAATCAGTTGAGATGGGTTTGTGTAGGAACGGGGTGGGGTGTTCCTGTGACCAGGCAAGGTGATCACGCCTGGCGGTCCGCAGCCCAAGTTCTAATATGTTCTGAAATGTAAAATTCTATTATGTTCTGCACGAATTTTAAGACCAATGGACTGATTACTGAATTTAGAAAAAAATATGATTCATTGCGCTGGTAACACAGAGTATAAAAACAGTGTCGATGGCTGTCGTGGACCTCTAACTGGGTTACCAGCTATAAAATTTAAAAGTCCTTACAATAAGCTAGATTACCTACTACTGAAAATGCGTAAGTAGGTACATAACGATTAACATATTTTGATGCAATAGACAGATTATGTTCAGAGACAGCTTGATAATACCACCGATAATATAATATAATTCTTATATAATAGTTATATATATAAAATAACCGCGGTAGCCTAGTGGTATGGGTAATGGACTGCTGAGACGAGGTCTCGGGTTCGATCCCAGGTTTACCATGGCACACACCAATGACTTTTCAATTCTTTTCGAAGTTATGTGTGTATTTATCGCAGGTTTATAAGTACCCGGTAAATGGCAATAGGCACCTATTACATTGGGACCTAAACATAAACTGGTGAAATGTGGGTACTAGCACCTCTGCCTACCCCTTCGGGGATATAGGCGTGAGTTTATGTTACGTTATAATAGTTATACCATTCATATGTACCACAGTACCAAAATTCTCACGTGGAACTAAACGCACAGATCTACATTGAAAACGGCGGCGCGATTTGTGCCCCTCTGCCTTTTCTGGGGAAAGATGGGGACGCCGTTGTCCCACACGCGATGGGGCCTTCTATGGCCCTGGGTCAGTCGGGGTGCGCGAGGGATATGCCAGAGGCTACCTCGCCATCGGCAAGAGATGACCCATGACGGCCGTGCGGCTTTAGTCGGATCGAGCTCGACATAACCATCCCGCTGGCCTTCGAGTATCGAGTGGATTTCCGAACATTAGAAAAATAAAGATCTACATAGAAGTTTTTTTTTATACCACTTAGGTGGCAGATAAGCACACGGCCCACCTGATGGGAAGTGGTTACCGTGGCCTATGGACTTGTGCAACACCAGGCGCGGCACAATCGCGCTGCCAACCCTGAAGAAACCTCCTAATGCCCCTTTTGAAGAACCCCATATTGTAGGCGCATGGGAAGATCGCAGCAGGGAGTTCATTCCACAGCTTGAGTGTAAGTGGGATGAAGTTTCTTTCATACCGCACAGTGCGTACCGTCTCACCGTCTCAGGTTGCAATGTGTGGGGATGAATTCCCTGCCTACAGCGAGCGGTGCGATGATAGAATGTTGCTGTGGGATTATGTCAAACAATTCATCTGAGCATGAACCGTTTATAGGCGGTAGAACACACACAGCGAAGAAAAGTCCCTCCTAAAGCTGAGATGTTCCACATCACCTGTGAATATGGCATTGTCAACCAGCCTCAACGCCCGTCTTTGCACCGAGTCGAATGGGTCAAACTGGTAAGCAGGCGCTCCAGCAAAAAGGTGACAGCAGTACTCCATGCGGGGCGGCCTGTGCCTTATAAAGAAGGAGTCTCTGCCCCTCAGTGAAGTACTGCTTCGCCCTGTTGAGCACACCAAGTTACTGTGATGCCAACTTAACCTTGTACTCCAAATGACTGCGGTACTGGACGTCTCTGGAGAGGGATACTCGAGGCAATGGTAAGCGGTGAGCCCGGGAATTGCGGCGCCACAATGAATGGGATTTTCTTAGCGGTGAATACACACACTTGTCTTAGTGGGGTTGAATTGGACTAGGTTTAGCCGTCCCCAATCGGATACTCCAGAGAGAGTAGTCTCGATTTTGGACACTAGTTGTTCACGACACTCTAACACCTCGGACCGAGGGATATTTGCATGGCCCATGTAATACGTGTTCCCGGTACTGTCGTCCGCATAACAATGAATGGAGCCATCAGACAGCATGTCATTGATATGCAGCAGAAACAGGGTCGAAGACAACACGGAGCCTTGTGGAACACCAGCATTTATGTCCATGTGGTACGACATACATTGCGAAGCGTATGGTCGACGCTTCTCGTGACCAGAAGGCTGGCCTCTTTTAGGTCAGAGAATAAGCATTGCCATACAACGTGACAATGCTGCTAGTCTTCTGGGAACGCTACCACAAGAGGCATGCGATGCGAAGGTATTCCACGACGCATTTTAATTATTTTTAGCTTCGAGTTATACAATAGTTCTTTTAGTTTTATTGTATCTAATTTGTAAATATTTGACATGATAAATAAAAAATATAAGACATTGAAGTACGCATATTACATTTATAATTTAATCTCACTTACTAGGGCACCTACCAATATGTGGAAAAATATGTATTATACACCACTATCTATACTCAAAGGGAAATACGGGCGTGACGATGTTAATAAAAATAATAGCAGTCCACCTTTCAATTGATTAGTATGTCGTTGTTCGTGACTGTACGTCGTTATTACATTTGTACGATACGACAATTATACGCCGCTTCGATAAGGTCACTGGGACAGGGCTAAATTTCATATATAATAATAATTACTAGCTACTGCCCGTGGTTTCACCCGCATGGAAATCCTTTATCGCGGCAACTTTATATTATTACCTCCGCCCTACAGAATACCGCGGCCATAATAACCTCGTGTTGTATTCCCGGCGTAGTAGGGTACCCAGAGCTTACTGGAGAGTTTTTGTCCTGTCAGTGGGAAGACCAAAAACTTGTCCTGCTTTGTCTTTTACACTGACGGCACAGAAACTCTCAATGCTTACAGGGTTGGCAGCGCGAGTGTGACTCTATTAGTTTTGCACACGTCCATAGGCCACGGTAACCAATTTCCATCAGGTAGGCCGTGTGCTTGTCTGCCACCTAAGTGTTATGGTGACCCTCTTTCTTGAGATTTTGCGTTTAGCTTACCACCAGGCGAGGTGAAATCAAATTGGCGTGTCCTAAATTAAAAATAAAAATATTTACGTTCTTCCTTAGGTTGTGTGTTACGTCCACTTTATGCACGAATTAGAGACGAGACAGTGCAATACGGAAAGAAAATACATATTTAATAATAAATTACGATTATTGGTAAATATTTTTATATTGAGTCCATATCCTTATATATAGTTTATTTTATATATGTTTGCGCCATTTTTGATAGCCGCCATGTTGCTGAATCACGTATTTATTAATACTATGTTATTTACATGACGTATATTAACAGATATATTTAATTAAATCATAGAAACCGAAAACATCCCTACAGACTGGACCAAATCTACTATAATATTGCTGCACAAAAAAGGAGACAAAGGAGAAATAGGTAACTATCGACCAATTAGTTTGATGTCAAATGTCTACAAAGTTTTTTCAAAAATTATCTTATCTCGAATCACACCCATACTAGATGAAAACCAACCGAAAGAACAGGCAGGTTTCCGTAGCAAATAAGCAACTGTTGATCATATACATGTTCTAAGACAAGTCGTTCAAAAATACAAAGAATACAACAAAGCCTATTACCTGGGATTTGTTGACTACAATAAAGCCTTTGACTCATTGGAACACGATTATATATGGTAGGCACTGCATTGTCAGGGAGTACATGGAAAATATATAAATATATTAAAGAGCATCTACTCAAAATGCACAGCCCAAGTCAGATTGGAGACGATGGGTGAGGAGTTCCCTATAGATCGAGGCGTCCGACAAGATGATCCTATTTCACCCAAGTTGTTTACAGCGGCTCTGGAGATGATTTTCAGGAATCTAGATTGGGAAGGATATGGACTCAATATAAATGGTGAAACCCTCAATATCCTACGTTTCGCAGACGATCTGATTACATTTTCTGAGTATCCCAAAAAGCTTGAACATATGCTACAAAATCTATCGGATGAAAGTAAGAAAGCAGACCTTTCAATGAACATGGGTAAGACAAAAATCATGACTAATGCATCACAGACATATAAAATAACAGTAGATTTAGTGAACATAGACTATGTGGAGGAATATGTATACTTGGGACAGTTAATAGCAACAACTGATACCATGCCTAAAGAAATTGATCGAAGGATCGCGAACACTTGGAAAAGGTATTGGTCTCTCAGCGAAATTATGAATGACAAAAATATGCCCATCAAAGAAAAAAGAAAAGTATATACCACGTGTATTTTACCATGTTTAACATATGGTTGTCAAACATGGGCATTAACAGAACAACTAATGAATAAAATAAATGTTTGTCAAAACGGAATAGAAAGGTGTGTGATTGGGGTCAAGAGAAAAGATAGAGTAAGACTAAAAAACATAAAAAGCATAACCAAATTTAAAGACGCGAAAAATATATACAAAACATTGAAATGGAGATGGGCAGGACACATTTTAAGAGAGCAGAAAGAGAAATGGACAAGAATAATATCAAAGTGGTATCCAAGCGACGGCAAAAGAAGCAAAGGGCGACAAAAGAAACGCTGGGAAGACGACATTAAAAGAGTCGCCGGTCCAGAGTGGATGAGGATAGCGAAGGATAGAGATAGATGGAAGTCTTTAGAGGAGGCCTTTGTCGAAGGACTAGCTGTTGATTTATAAAAGGAAAACCAAACCTATTGTCAACTTATTTAATAACTTGTGAACTGAACTGTAATAACAGCAATAAAGGCTTATTTATTATTATTATTATTTACATGACGTAATCGTGTCATCTGTAAATTCGGGCCCACAAGAAACATGAATGAACGACAGGTCCAATCTTGAAGTTCCTTCGAATTTCTTTCCGTACTAAAGCCTTTTCCCTCCAAAGTATACACAGACAGACCGCCATCTGCTCCTGTCTTTATATCATACATGAGCTTCTTCTACTGTCATTAAACCCTTTATGCAATCCCGCCGGTTTAAAGAGCTTTTGACCAGCCATTTTTTATTTAAAAAAAACTATTTTAAAGTTTTTTCTTGCGATTCTTATCAAGTAAGTAAGATATCAATACAAGATACGTAATTTTTATGGAGTCTGTAAACAAATAATATTTACACTAAATGGAGTGAATACTTAAATATTTTTTACTTAAACCCGCTTTCAAATAAAGCAAAGTGCCTTGAGAGTCGAGGCAAATTACAAGCTTAGAGCAAACTACGAACCGGACATTAAAACTCTTTACATATTCTACAACATTCTACACATCGCTATCTAGACCACCATAGCTTAACTAGCTTGTGTTATGGAGTCTAGAATGCGGATACACATACTTAGTAACTTTTTTGTAAATACATATATATTATACATAGAAACACCCAGACTAATGCAAATAAACATTTTTATGCATAAAAATATTTGCACTGAGCGGGTATCGAACTTGCGCCCATTGCGTAGCAATCTACGCCACAGAGGCCGCCATTAAGATTAAGAAATTTAACTTTGGCAAGACCACGCGTTGAAAATTTTAATTGGCAACATTATTGCTGCAAATTAAAATGGCGACAGAATCGTGCCCAGCCTATCCAGATTTATAGAGATATATTTAGTAAAGGAAACGGTATGTTACAATATTTGTATTCGTGAATAGCTGAGGTTCTTGTAGGTAGGTACTTAGACATTCAATTTGTACTTTACGAGGTTGAACGTGCCCTACTTTGTGAAAACTAGCACGCTAACTCGTTCTGAAATGTATTTAAGTATCGTTAGCATTGATCACACGGGTACAAAGGGCCAGGGAACGCCTCGGGTAATTATTATAGTTTAACTAGATGACATGATAAAATGTTTAGTTAAAGACTCGCGCAAATCGAAATAATTACAAAATCAATTTTTATCATCACCATAATCTGCGTTCAAAACTACATAGTCTCTAAAGGTTATTATTATATTTATTTGGATCGTGTGTTTCTTCTTGAATAAATGCTTTTTCGTTCTTTCTTTCTTTCAAAGATGCCTGTAGAAAGTGATATTTAGAGTTGAGCTAGTCTTTATCTAGGTGTGCGTTATATAAACATTATCTAAAATATCACAGTTTTAGGGACAGGATTTCCCAAAGTAAGTCAAAATATAAACAATCAAATTCAGTCCCAATTTTTAATTTTTTAGATTCCTCATTACATTTCAAATTGGTTTTATTATGAACTATATACATGTAAACGCAACGTGGACCGAGATAAATGCGATATTCTCTTGCACTCCATACATTTGCACTGCGTGCAACTGGCGCGTGACGTCACTCGCAAGTACGATTTTGTATGGAGCGTTTTCAGCCGGCTTGAGAAATTGATTTTTCATAATCTAATCACCTTTAAAACTATTTGTCGTAAGAAAATGTCTCTTTAGCAGTTCATTATATTATACCTACTAAAGTGATAATTTTTCGACAAGGTCAAGGACAATATTGCCTGGAAGAAATCGCTTCCAGCGATAAGGCCTCCCATTGTACATTAAACTGTTTGCATGATACCTACAAGTTCTACTTTTTTTTTACGTGCGCATTTTCCCCACGGATACCCCTCCACCGGAGCCGGTGGAAGAAGTTATGTCGGACTCGAACCGACTAAAACGCACGCAGCCTGTGGGTCGCTTTGGTTGCCGAAGGGGAGGTTGACCCCTCGCACCCCGGCTGACCAGGGCCATCTCTCACGATCTGGCCCTCTCCTCGGGTGTGGGGACTACAGAGTCACCAACTCATCCCCGGAATCGGGGAGGCGTGAGAGGCGCGCCGCCGCCGTGGCCTGCTTCTGCCAGGGTGACAGGCGGCTCCACTTCTCACCCCCAGACGTGCGCTCATGGGGGACGGAGGTTGCTCATCGACCTCCGACGCTCGAGTTGCCTTCATACGCGGGCAGCTACCTACAAGTTCTACTGTAATCTATTGGTGTACAATAAATATTTATCTATCAATCTAAAAAAATAGTCATAGCCTACAATAACCTATTGTTTCAGTAATTTTTTGACTATCATGGTGGCTGTACCTTATCAGATCACGACAGCAATGAAAAAGACTTCATCGTGTTCAAATAAACCTTTTAAAGAGCCCTTTACTCAAAGTGACAAGAGAATAAAACGACTCTGTTTTATCTGTCTCGCCCTGATTGATAGATGTAAACGCGTTAGGACTACTCCCGAGAACGAATTATCTGTACTACTTTTTTTTTCATACACTTAGATGGCACTCTAGCATACGGCCAACGTGAAGGAAAGTGGTTACTGTGACCTATAGAAGTGTGCAACACCATGTCGTCGATTATGCTAATTTTATGTCACAGTAAAATCATTGTCATGATACTGACACTGCAAAAAATGACATGAAATTTTAGACTTTTTTTTAAATAGAACACGAAAATTAGACTTCGCCTTGCCTTGCCTTTTTAAACTCCGTAAAACTGATGAAAATTGTCTCAATGGGAAAATTAGTAATCATACTAATTTTCCCATTGAGACAATGTTCATCAGTTTTTATACAACTTAGGTGGTAAAATTAAATGAAAAAGAGTTTATTACGTTTTTTTATTCACTGTACAAGATGGCATTTAATTTTAAACTCTAACTGCATAGCACTAAATACTAACATTAAATGGCATTGTTTGCCGCGTGGTTCTCGGACCACCCCATCTCTTCTCATCCGTGTCGTATAAGGCGACTAAGGGATAGGGCTGTTTAACATCAGACAGATGTAATATATAGCGTAGACTCAGCCTCAGATGCATGGCTCGAGTCAGTAATAGTAGAATACGCCAATAGACTCACCCCCTGTTACGTGGGACCGAATACAATGATTGATGAGATGTGGGTTTTTTCACCTCTGCCTAACCCTCCCGGGATAAAGGCTGATTATATGTATGTATGTACTTACGAATATTATAAAACTGAAGAGTTTGTTTGTATGTGCGCTGTTCTCAGGAACTACTGGTTCGAATTAAAGAAATCTTTTTGTGTTGAAAAGTCCGTTTATCGACGGAGGTTATAGGTTATTTATCATTGCGCTACGACTTAAGGGAGCGGAACTATAATCATAAATATCAACAAATCCGGCCGATTACACACGACAGGACGGGAATATATATTTCGAAGTAATACGCCACGGGGGAAGCTGCCCCGTTGGGGATTTTTTTTTAATTAGTTAGGTATGTACGTTCTAAGAATTTTGATTAATTGGCATAAATTATATATTTGGCCGCTGGAACCACAGCAAGGACAGATTAACGATTCGTGATTGACACGAGTGTTTTGTTTCTATATAACCCGCCGAGTACCTTATACCTACTCGTAGATATCAGCATTACAAAACGTGATTTGATTACTTATTTGTTAAATACATTTTGGAAATCGAAAGGGGGACTAACAACAAAAGCAGTATAAGCTTCGGAAAAATTCGGTGAAAACTGGATTTTTATAATCCGTATGATAACAAATTTTCCCATTGAGACAATTTTCATCAGTTTTTTTATACAACTTAGGTGGCAGACATGCACACGGCCCACCTAATGGAAAATGGTTACCATCATAAGCCACTATGGACGTGTGCAATACCAGGGGGGAGTTACGCTCGTCAGTGTAGGAAACTAAACAGGACAATCCTTTGGTCTTCCCACTGACAGCACATAAACTCTCCAGTGAGGTCTGGCTACGCTACTCACCGCCGGGAACACAACACGAGGTTATTATGGCCGCGGTGTAATTCTATGTAATTCTACGTACTATAAATAAATTTGAACGCTCGTGAGTAAAGTCAATTTAACCTTTTGTATATATTGTATAGTTAGCATAGTTTTGTATAACTTTTATAAGTAATTGCATATATTTTTTGTATGTTATAATAGTTTAATGTGAAATTAATTCATATATTTTGTGAAAGTACCTATTTAGGTACTTATAACATTTCCAGAATAGTACAACACTAACTGAACCACGCCAGCTTTGACCATGGCATATTTTGGAACCTCAAATCACCCCTTTAAGCTTATACTTTTAGTCTTCAAATAATATATGGAAATCTGCCGGATTTTTTGACATTTATGATCACTGCTCCGCTCCCTTAAGTAGTAACGTAATGATATATACCCTAACCTTTATCGATAAACGGACTATACAATACAAAAATATTTTTCCACTCGAACTAGTAGTTCCTAAGATTAGCGCGTTCAAACAAACAAACAACTTCATAAAGCCAAAATTAAAAGGCTTTTTGTAGAGTGAAAGAAAAAGTGCAATGAAACTCTTTTCATTTAAATTTGCACTATAATCGTATAGGAATAACGTCTAAAATTAAATGTCATTTTTTGCAGTGTCTGTGGTATGACAGTGGTTTTGCTTTAGTTGAATCGAGATCTTGTCGTTGTCTCATGAACCGTGATAGCTAGACAGTTGAAAATTCCTTTTTTTATACCACTTAGGTGGCATACAAACACACGACCCACCTGACGGAAAGAGGTAACCGTGGCCTATGGACGTGAGTAACACCAGAGGAGCCACACTCGCGCTGCTGACCCTGTGTCCACAGAGTTTCTGTGCCGTCACTTTAGAAGATAAAACAGGACAAGCCTTTAGTCTTCCAACTGACAGCACAAACTCTCCAGTGAGCTCTGGCTACCCTACTCACCGCTGGGAACACAATACGAAGTTATTATGGCCACGGTATTCTGTTCAATGTAATTTTTAACAGTCTCTGTGGTTTGATAGTGGTTTTGCTTTAGTAGTTCCTGAGACTACCGCGTTCAAACAAACAAACAACATCTTCAGCTATATAACATTACTTTAGATATAAACTAGAACTAGTGTAATTAAATTTAATATTTCCTTCGGTCGCAACCCTCTGTACAGTTGGTAAACAATAAACGTCGAAACGCTTATTACAAGCAATATACCTACTTGGTTTCACGTTAACTGCCGGGACTTGATTGTTCATTGTTTGTTGCCTAACGACATTTGACTATCCATATTTTGATATTTACAATAAAACATGACTAAGATATAAACCTACATAATGAATTATAATTTTAATGAAAAGAGTAGAATTTGGACCACCCCATCTCTTCCAATGCGGTGCCGTAAAAGCCGACTATAGGATATTGCTGTTTAACATCAGACTGACCCTCAGATCAGCAATAGTGCCCGGAAGACAGCAATAAGCTCACCCAAATTTACGTGGTACCGAATTTTATGATTGGTAAATTGTGGGTGTTAATTCACCTCTGCCTATCCCTCCGGGGATAAAGCCGAGATTATATGTATGTATGTACTAGCTCCTCATACCATAGTAGGTAAAAATATGTACCATGTATTTATATATATGGAAGTGCCATATTTGTGAAAAATAATCTATCACTGTTCAATAAAAAGGACAACTTCAATAATAGGAAAGTTACACACATGTCACTTGAGATGCCGGTACCTAGGTTAGAGATATTTAGGAGTAGTTGTGTTGATATGGATCCACTAATTTACAACTCATTGCAGCGTCGATTATAGATCTAACTCATAAAAAAAATTGTGTTGCATTACATAAATGGTTAGTGGACGAGACTCTTTATACAGTGGAAGACTTTTTAAAGAAATATGCATGTCATTCGTACCACTGCAGAAATGCATTGTAACGGCTGCGCCATTTTTTTTTTGGTTGCTTTGTATACATAATAATCTGTGTTTGCATGCCTACTTTATGGTTATGGTTAAATAAAATATAACCACTTTTACGGGATCTAGAATGCAAATAAACACATAACATACCTACTAAGGGTAGAAATGAAACCCTATTAGGCACTAAGATTCCGCTGTTCGTCCTGTCCGTGTGTCACTTGTCTGTATCTCATCTATACTAATATTATAAAGCTGCAGAGTTTGTTTGTTTGAACGCGCTAATCTCTGGAACTACTGATCCGATTTGAATGATTCTTTCAGTGTTGGGTAGTCCATTTATCGAGGAAGGTTTTAGGCTATAAATCATCACGCTACTACTTAAGGGAGCGGAGCGTTGATAATAAATGTTAACAAATCCGGCAAATTTTCATACAAATTTTGAAGACTAAAACATACGGGCTCAAAGGGATATGAAGCTTCAAAATATACCCCGGGCGAAGCTGGGGTGGGTCAGCTAGTGACTGATATCTATACAGTTGAAATTTTCACAGATGGTGTATTTCTGTTCCCGTTATAACAACAAATATAGGTACTAAAAACAGAATTAAATAAATATTTAAGGATATAAAAGTTATAGATATGGTAAGAAATCCTCATTAATGCGGGTCTGGGAGTGACGGGTGGAGCCACCTGTCACCATAGCGGAACCTCTCCATAACCGGACAAAGGGGTGGGACTCTGTGGTCCCTACACCCGAAGAAAGCAAAAAGTTCGAATGAGATGGCCCTGCCTCGGCAGGGGTGTGAGGGATATGCCTCCGGTAACCTATGAGCTTCAGACGGCATGCGTTTTAGTCGGTTCTACTCCGAAATATGCTTCTCCACCGATTTTTGGCACGATAAAAAAGAAGGCGCGGAATCCTGCGTGCGCGAATCTGACTCGCAGTTGACTGATTTTCTTTTTCAAACTTCGCGATGTCTTATGCGATGTAATGCTTTGTTATTGATAATGATAACTATTCTAATGACCACACTTAACATACTTTAAATAAAATATTTGAACATGACCACTAGTACTCAAGACACTCTCTCACTTACTGCGGCCATTAAGTCTAGTGTTAATGTAACGTCTGGCAACACGAAAAGTTATGTGAGTGATTCGAGGAAGCTAAATCCAAACTTAAACTAGCGAATGCTCTCGCCTCTACCCGCTCGTATCTCCGGTTCTATCCCACCAATAGCTTTGAAAACTATTGCCAAAAAAATCCCGCTTTAAAATTTGTTCAGTAGTTTTTGCGTCCATCGTCATGAACATACAAGAATTGATAAAAAAAAAATACTTATCATAAATATAACGAAACTCAATTTTTTTTTTAATAACTCCAACTTATAGACTCAATCACTACCTATACAATTATTGACCGAGCGAGTGAAGCGAGCGAGATTTTCTTTTTCGATAAGATGGCCGATTTTGCTTTTGTCGGTATGTCTGTTTGTTTGTCAGTTCTAGAGAGCGCATTTCTTAATCGATTTTCACCAAACTTGACACACATATTCTTTGTAAACAAAACTTTTGTTGAGAGCTTTTTATAGGTGAGAAAAAGGGGAAGTTTGCTGTCGCGTTATTAATGAAAGGATTTTGAAAATTTTTGACTGAAAATTCAAAGAAATGTCATTATATTTGGTGAAATATCCAGGGCTGTTTAAAATAAGAAGATACGTACCTATCGTTTTTCAAGGAGCCGCCTGGTTTCCGCCAGAGCAGAATTTCGGGCACAGAGATGGGCTAATCCCATGCGGTGTCGTACAAGGCAAATAAGGGATAGGGCTGTTTAACATCGGACAGATCTATACAGCCCAGACTCAGCCTCGAGATACATGGCTCGAGTCAACAATACCTAGTGCCCGGAATACGACAATAGACTCACCCCTTATTACGTGGGACCGAATACAATTATTGGTGAAATATGATTGTTAATTTACCTCTCCCAAACACCTATGGAGATAAAGACGTGATTATTTGTATATATGTACCTATGTACCAGATTTGATTAAGGTTACCAGAAAAATGTGACAAAGGGTGCTAGCGAGGTCTACTGTTTACAGAACTACTAGTTATAAGAGTATAGAAGATCATTATCCTCATACCAATTGCTAATTTAGCAATTTCGAGTCTGAACTGGGACTAGATTCAGCTAAAGCAAAACCACTGTCATACAACGGACACTGGTAAAAAATCTATTCAATTGTAGACTTTAAAATAATGTAGTTTTAGTCCAAAATAAAAAGGCTTTTTGTAAAGCGAATGAAAAAGTGTATTGAAACTCTTTTCATTGCATTTTGAACTTTAATTGCAAAGAATTAAAATCTAAAATTTAATACCATTGTAGTGTGTGATATGACAGTGGTTTTGCTTTAGTATAATCGAGTCTGATTGATATATCAGCTTTTTTGGGAGCCACTAACATCGATAAGCTTTGGAGAGTCCGACTGGGGAAGTACCTCCACCCTCCAGAATACCGCGGCTTAATAGCCTCGTGTTGTGTTCCCGGTGAGTAGGGTAGCCAGAGCTCACTGGAGAGTTTTTGTGCTGTCAGTGAGAAGACCAATTGCTTGTCCTGATTTTATGTTCTGCACTGACGGCACAGAAAATCTCTGTTCTTACAGGGTCGGCATCATGGGTGTGTGACTCCCCTGGTATTACACACATACATAGGTCACGGTACCCATTTTCCATCAGGTGGGCCGTTTGCTTATATGCCACCTAAGTTGTATAAAAAAAGGTCGAAATCTGCATTATGCCCTGTTATACCTACCCATAACTTACTATGCTAAAAATTATTTCTTACATAGAAAACGTCCTTGGCGTGTTCAACAATTAAAACATTACTGTGTATTGATTGCAACCCTTTGAACTTGACAATAAGGTAAGGACAACCTCAACCGCGGTAGCCTAGTGGTATGGGTAATGGACTGCTGAGACGAGGTCTCGGGTTCGATCCCAGGTTTTGGCACACACCAATGACTTTTCGATACTTTTCGAAGTTATGTGTGTATTTATCGCAGGTTTATAAGTGCCCGGTTAATGGCAATAGGCACAAACTGGCGAAATGTGGATGCTAGAACCTCTACCTACCCCTTCGGGGATATAGGGGAAAGTTTATGTATGTATGTACAACCTCAACTATTCGCGAATACGATTTACATAGTATGGATTTCGTTAATAAGGTCACGAGTTCATACAATCTTAACGATTTAAAAACCATTTTGTCACATAAGTAGTTATTAGTATACCTACTATATAAGTATATACTATACATGAGTTTACAATTCCACATTGTGTGATAGTTTCCACAATGTGGAATAGTATACGTATTGGGTAATTGATAAGTATAACTCCCCCATAGACAAGTGGCCAGCGTATTGTAGAACAGAATCTATATCCTTACTAATCCTTACTAATATTATAAATGTGAAAGTAACTCTGTCTGTCTGTCTGTCTGTCTGTCTGTTACGCTTTCACGCCTAAACCACTGAACCGATTTTGCTGAAATTTGGTACAGGGGTAGATTAGATCTTGGGAAAGGACATAGGCTATGTTTTGTCGCGATAACCGACATCTACGCGGGCGGAGCCGCGGGCAAGAGCTAGTATTATAAATGTGAAAGTAGCTCTGTCTGTCTGTCTGTCTGTCTGTTACGCTTTCACGCCTAAACCACTGAACCGATTTTGCTGAAATTTGGTACAGGGGTAGATTAGATCTTGGGAAAGGACATAGGCTATGTTTTGTCGCGATAACCGACATCTACGCGGGCGGAGCCGCGGGCAAGAGCTAGTATTATAAATGTGAAAGTAGCTCTGTCTGTCTGTCTGTCTGTCTGTTACGCTTTCACGCCTTAACCACTGAACCGATTTTGCTGAAATTTGGTACAGGGGTAGATTAGATCTTGGGAAAGGACATAGGCTATGTTTTGTCGCGGTAACCGAGATCTACGCGGGCGGAGCCGCGGGCAAAATTAATATTATAAAGCTAAATAATTTGTTTGTTTGAATACGTTAATCTCAGGAACTACTCAATGGAATTAATAATTCTTTTTGTATTGAATAGTCCGTTTATCGACGAAGGTTTTAGGTTATATATCATTACGCTACTACTTAAGGGAGTGGAGCAGTGAAAGAAAGAAGAAAGAAAGAAAGAAAAAACATTTATTCACGAACACACAACGTACAGAGAGTCAGACAATATATATATATACATACAACAAGAAGATATAACAAAAAGAACACTCTCACACATCGTGCGCACCCAAATGGGCCACCATCTCAGCATGAATGCCCCGCACACCAGAGTATGCGAAGCGCTGGTTTTCAGATGGCGCCGCTAGTGGCTCCGCCGCCACGCAACGAGTCAGTGACGCATGAACACACGACAACAGATCTCAGTACAACACTTAAAACACTTAAAAATAGAGAACACAATGACCAAACCATAAACAACAAACAAAAATGAAGGAAAAATGCATAACGGGATATCTTCTAAAAAATTAAATCATCACAGATAATCTGTGGTTGTCTGTGGTTCACTCAACGCTCCCGCGCAGTTATCGATGACATAAACTCTTTGTTATTGAGTAACATCTTAGGTAACATGCGTTGCATACAATTGCGCAACATCATAAGATGGCCGACAAGCAAGAATCAATTATTGCACCATTCCGTCCGTAAGAATGCCATATATTCACTGTGCAATACGCCAATAATAATCGCTGTGCAAGAACAGTGATTATGAATAAATTAGTGCAATGTGATGTGTGTATTTTAGTGTATATGTTAGTGTTTAAGCCATGTTTATGCAAACAAGCACACGGCGTGCAACAAGTGCAACGCGGAGCATCTTCAGGGACAACAACCACACCCACTGATAACCACGAGCGACCAAGGTTTATCGAACGTCACCTCGGATTTAAATGATCATAAATGTACACACACACACACACATTTCCGTACATTATTTGAAGATTAAAAAATTGCGGGCTTAAAGTGGTGATTGGGGTTGATATAAAGTTTCAAAATATGCCACAGGCAAAGCTGGGGTGGGTCAGGGTCAGCTAGTAATAAATATATGGGATTGACACGTATTTTGACGTTAATGACAATCGTCAAAGTACCTGCCAATAGCATACATTAATCAATCTATTCTACAAAAGTATTGCCACATGTCTAGATTGTGATCTTGGTGTCAAACGATAAAGTTGTATGAATTGTTAATTATCTGATGATTTCTGAAGAACTTGGGTCACCCTTTTTAAGTGAAATCCATACCTAAAAGTTCCAGGACGCACTTGCGGGTACTTCTGTATGGAAACGAACCGCATGCGGAAACCGCACGGGTTGTCGCCCGTCCGTTTGGCTGCCGCGTGCGTGCGTACCCGGCAAATGCGTTGTACCTCTAAGGGTACACGAACATTACATGGAATAATAAAAAAAAAAATCAACTAATAGGTCCAAAATAACGAGGTTTTACACTGTATGAGTGTTGCCATGGCTAATTATCTAGTAGTTTTGTTTACCCGGTGTTGGCATGTTATGAACTTATCTTTAAATTATTGAAAAGGAATTGAGATTATTTCTATTATAATTGAGATTTTAGACATACATTCAGTAGGTAGGTAATACTTAATTAGTAATTTAAAAGTATGGTGTAGTCCACGGAAGTACGGGAACAGTATGTAATAGAAAACATTGTAAAATATAATTACTTAGATGAAGAAAAATAGGAAATAATTATATTGTAGCAAGACATTCATTTTTTTAACCCTCTTAGTCTTTCTTTTCTATTTAATCTCTAAATCTATATTCTAGATACGCTGATATGATTTTATGCTAAGTATATTACATTTAGATATTTATGTAGGTAGATAAACTTTTTAAATACAATGTTACCAACCCTATTTTGACAATCATGTTAGCTGATGCGGGGTTTTAATGTGAAGGCAAATTATTCGTTATATAAATCTTTTCAAAATACAATCTCAATCTAAATTCAATTTGTCAAAAGTCAGAAACAGTATTCTCGTAACACAATTTTGAAATCCTGATCATTTTAACATTTGGAATATTGGAATTAGATCGAGACTGAACGATGAACTCACCAGTGGCGAAAGTAAGGTGGCAAAAATGTTTCCTCGATCTACTTTGTCATACCAGGCGACTCTTTGGAGAGCCGGCAGGAATCGGTTTATATTATACAACTGTGCAATTCTAAGCACACAGTATCGAGTACAGCGCAGCCTCAATAGAGAACGTTATTGGTCAATCTCCAGTGACGTCACCCAGTCCGACTAATGAGAGTGTCCCTATCAACACTGTGAGCAGTGTGAGCTTAGAGAATCGCACAGCTGATCTCTCGCCACTGGAATACACTTAAATTACGAGAATTATTTGACATTGCATTAAATTTATTAAGTTTTTATTTTATTTTATTAAATTCTTGTGATTACCTAAGTTTTATGTGAATTTTAATTTTAATATGTCTACATAGATTGTTTTTATTTTATGATCTATGTATTTAATTAAGGGATGTTATATTATTGATACTATGTTTTAATTTGATAAATGTACAACATTCAGACACGATTGTAAAAAATGTAAATGAACAAATGAAACGACATTTGCCCTGAGTGGTTGATGACACCCGCAAGCACTTCCTTCTCAGTTAACTAACTATGATGTAGGTTATTTACACCTTTTAGAATATTAATTAGGAAAAATCAGCAATAATCCCACTGTTTCCAAGATTAAATTACAAATGCTTTGGCCAAAATTTAAGACTTCTAACTCATAAAATTAATACATAAGTATTTCTTGACCTCACAGAAAAATGTACCTTAGCAATGGTTCTAAAAAATATATTAAGAAATCTGAAAGAAATATATGCTTAAGAAGTGCCATAATATAACTTATTTAATAATATTGAAGAACACTGCACCATTCGGAATTTTACACAATTATAAATAATAAAAATTGCTGTGAATTTGGCTTTACTTTTTAATAAACATTTATGACACCTTGTTCCAAATTTATATGTTTTTTTAAAGGGGCAACATTTTCATTAATTTGAATTAAGTACATTTTAAATGTACACATTAAAATATTATACCGTATACATGTATTGTGATATTTTGCTGGTTGTATATTTTGCATATATAATTATTAAGAACGACAGCTTTAAAATATAGATACTAAGACATTATTATTTATTGAAAATTATTAAATCTTCAATCAGCAAAATGTTATTTTAAAAATAACAATGAAGAAATTAAAGAGATATCATGTCATTGTTTAATCTGTGAACCGTCAATTTTATTATATGGTAACATTATTTTATTCTCAGAGGTATTCAGTTATAGGTATTTTTGTAGTATTAAATTGATCAATTGTAAATATTGTATGCAAATAACATTTTAATTGATTAGCTTAATAAAGATACCTACCTAAGTAACATGTACTTGTGTTTTATTTATTAATTCCCGATGGAGTAGTATAGGGCCACAACATCTCATAACGTGAGTATCGTAGGAGGCGACTCAGGGCTATCCCAGCCCTATAGCTGTTCTTCATCCGCCAATAACTATACAGCCCATGAAAAAAGTGCTCGCTTGACGGGAATAGACTCACTCTCTATTACGTGGGACCGAAAATCATAGTTGGCGAAATGTGGGTGTTAATACACCTTTGACTACTCCTTTGTGGATTTACAGGAGTAAATGTAAATGTACCGTTTATTATGAACCCTCTTCTTATTCTATGATCCCAATCCATATTCAGCAAGTGTGGCAAGTGGCAAACAAGTAAATGTACCCATTAGTAGGTCCTTATGTGAACGCCTGCATCATCTAGAATGTCACATATGTCACAGACCCTATATAATTAATTAGGCAACATATAAACAATACAAATGTTACATAATTATTTGCAAACACAGATTTTGTCATATTACGTCACGTCAAATAACCCGCCCCGTATCGTTCCCGGCGCAAAGGTGCCCATGAAACTGGCGGCGTTGCCTTGCTAAATCGCAATGGCCATCCTCTGCCCCAGGAACGAGCCGGAGCGGGAGTTACCGCTTTGTTCGTGGATGCAGCGACCAATTTCAGCAATTAAGCCCTTCGCCTCCGACCCCCGACTGCGGTGTAGACTATGGGCAGTCTACACCGCAATGGGCACGAAATAATATTGTGAGGTATGGATAACATTCCAAATATTGTACTAAAAAACTCTCGGACGATTTTATGCACCATGATTGCTCATCTGTGTAATCTTAGCCTTACCACTGGGATTTTCCCAGCAATTTTCAAAGAAGCAGCTGTCGTGCCTGTGTTTAAGAGTGGTGACGCAGAGACAATTGCTAACTACAGGCCCATATCACTACTGAGTGCAATTAGTAAAATAATGGAAAAAGTAGTTAACACTCGTCTAATTAAATTCCTCGAAAGCAAAAACATTCTAGCAAGTACCCAATACGGTTTCCGCTCGGATAGAAATACTGAGGATGCGGTAGCTAGGATCTCGGATATCGTTACAAAGGCAGTAGACAAGGGTGAAAAATGTGTTGCCATATTTTTGGACCTCCAGAAGGCATTCGATATCGTTTCAATACCAATTTTATTGCGCACTCTGGAATACATGGGCATAAGAGGTATGGTTCTGGAGTGGCTCCGAGACTATTTGGATGGAAGAAGTCAGGTGGTTAAAGTAGAAAACACTTATAGCACTAGCTTTCCGGTTACGTACGGAATTCCGCAGGGTAGTACCCTCGGTCCAACGCTATTTTTAGCTTACGTTAATAGCCTCTGTAAACTTCAAATAGATAACGCGGAATTACTGGCTTTTGCAGATGATACCGTATTGATTTACCGTGGGAAAACATGGCCACAGGTCCAAGTATCTGCTGAAATGGGCCTCAAACGAGTTAGCCTTTGGCTTGAAGAGCATTTACTAACTATTAACGTAACTAAAACAAAATATATTTGTTTTAAAATAACGGAAGCAACAAGTTCAATGTCAAATTTTTCTATTACAGCTCATACTTCCCAATGCAAACTCGAACATAGTGGCTACTGTGACTGCATTCCCATTGCCCAGACCGATACCCATAAATACCTGGGAATTATCATAGATTGCCATTTAAATTGGAAACCGCATATATATGCAAGTATTTTACGTACTCTTTTGCTAAGTGACGATATCGTCACTTAGCAAAAGAGTACGTAAATTACTTCCAATTTTTAAAAACCTACGCGAAGCTGCGGACTGCAATCTCATAACCAGCATATACTATGCCCTTTGCCAATGCGTTCTGTCTTACTGCTGCCCTATTTGGGGTGGAGCTGCTCCAACTCATCTGCTTGAGCTGGAAAGAGCCCAACGCGTAGTCATCAAAGTCATGTTCCATAAGACCAGGAAATATCCCACTCAAAAACTTTATGAAGAATCACGTTTCCTCACAGTTCGCCAATTATACATCTACTGTACAGTCCTACGTCACCATAAATCTATCGATCCATCTAAGATCTCACTGAGTAAAAGAAGAATTCGAACACCTATTCCATCCTTTAACACAATGTTCGCTCGACGTCAACATGGGTCCTTTCATTTATCGGTTCGTTAATGATTCGAACCAAATCTACAAAATGCCTAAGTTTAGGTTAAAATCTATACTTTAAAAATATCTAATGGCCCATGATTACCTTAGCACGCACGCACGCACGCACGCACGCACGCACGCACGCACGTATTTTCACACATCCTTATTTATAAATTATATTAGATTCTGGCCAGGGGTGGAGGGTTGGTAGCCTGAGACACAGGATTCTCCTAGTTCAGGTACCCGCCCGCCATAATTCGGATTGATCCTTGTACTAATTTATTAATTACGTTCTACTGTATTTTATTTGAGATTTCTTATGTAAACGTTTTGGTGAGAAACAAACATTATTTTTTTTTTTTTTATTATCCTTTGCTGGCCAGACGGGTTGGTACAGAGTTTTATATAGAGTTTTCCTTCTCTTGCAGTGATATCGTCTGTGTATTGTATGCGTAACCCGTATATAGCAATAGCGTTCAATACTCTTACACCATAGCCAAATAAAGTTCAAACTCCATGGTTCTGCCACCACTTTACATGGTTGTAGAACCATGGAGTGAACCCACTTTATAAAATTTTCATGAGAGCCTCTGCGGCGTGACGGTAGTGAATGCGGTCGCTACGCAGGAGTCGAGGGTTCGATCCCCACTCAGTGCGAATATTACCTAGTACGCATCGTGCCTCCGAGAGCACGTTAAACCGTCGCTCACGGTTGTTATATGAACATGTATGGCAGTCGTTACGGGTAGTTAGAGCCTGAAAGTCCAACAACTGGTTTACCTACAATGCTTCGACATTGCCTTTGGTTGTGGAGGTCAAATAGCAGTCGCTTCACGGAAAATATCGAAGTTCAGTCAAATCAGCAGTTTGACTGGTGAAGCGGACCACAGACTACGAGGTGAAAGCATCGTAAGATGGAGAAGAAAAAGTAAACATGCGGCAATATGTACCTAGCGCCATCTATCAAAAATATATGGAACTATTATGAAACTATGAACTACCTACTCTGTTGTTCCAGTCACGAGAAATGCCACCCATCTCTATTTGGCCTGAAATAAACTTTTTGTAAGTGAACATAACTATTAATAAAAAAAAACTAAATAATTCAACAATTACGAGAAGCATTCTTCACCTTGATGAATTTGTAAATGTGGATTAATTTAATGAATTTTTTTTTTTCAAGACACTGGCCAGCTATGGTATGGATTGTCTTTCTAAACCATTATTTGGTTTGGTATAATAATGTCATATAAAAAGTGTCCACTACTAATAAAATCCAAAAATAAAAATAAATACAAATAATGTGCAAAAATAAAAATATTAAATAATGTACAAAAATAAAAATGTCTAATTCGAATATGTACAAAAATAAAAATGTAAAAATTTTGTATTTAGAACAAAAGAAAATTATTTGATTTAATTTGTTAGTAAATAAGAATATGCATGCTCTTTATGCTTATTTTTATTTTATTTAAAACAATTAACAACGTTTTTTTTTTTTCAAATAATGTAGGACTCTGTAGGTAGCACAGATAACATAATAATATCATAATTCTTATGGTTAAAGTATTTCTGTAGTTAGAAATAACATCTGTACAAATCTAACCAAAATGGTGGAAAGATACTACAGTGGGCAACAACTTGAATCAAATATGATCACACACACAGATCTTGAAATCTATAACAATATATTGAATCCTTATTCCTAAATATTCATGGCTTTTTCAATCAATACCTAAGCCTATCGCAGCTCACTGCTAAATATAGGCCTCTCACAATTTTGGGAGGTTTTTTTATACTGGCAGACAACCACACGTCCCACCTAATAAAAAGGAGGTTTCTTTGGAACTTTTCTAGATTTACTATTTACAGTTTATGATCTTTAGATATACTTTTTAGAATCCCTGCTGTTGTTCCCGTTCATCCCGATTATAATTCTTGGATTCACACCCCTTTATCACAGAGATAAACAGAGACAACATCTTTCCACTTGCTACACTTCTTGCTTTCATCATTTCATATCTCATTTTGTGTAATTTTATAGTTGTTAAGATATTTATTCTAATAAAAACACATCATTAAATAAACATTATATAATTAGTATAAAACTATACTTAGCCTAGTACTTAGTATTGCTAAAACAGGAATGCATTTTTCACCAAGAAAGACCTTTTTCTTTTAAGTCTTGTCTAGCTTCTTTGATTTCTTTTTGTAGCTCTTTTGCTGCATCCTCACAGTTGTTGAAGGTAAATACTCGGTACAGTACTACTATGGCAGCGTATAATCCGAAGAGAGCGACGAAAATTAGAGGAGATATGAGAACTAGCATCATGTTTTTGTCAATCAGTGGGTGCTTCACGTAGCCAACGACCAAGGAATACCATACTGCAAATAGTGCTGAAAACACTGAAATCCACTCAAGTAGCTTCGTCATTTTGCTGGAACAGAAATACCATAAATTTATTACGAAAGTAAAGTAAACACTAATTGCACCATGATTACACTAATATTAAAAGTCTTGAAGTAAATTTATCGGTGTTAAAAATATAAAATCAGGTGTATTTACAACTGAGTATGGTACAGCTTTAAATGGTAAATATACTCACTGTAAAATGTAAACTATAAATTAAAGTGTTTGTCGGCGAAACAACATTAAGAAACAGCAATAAATCCAAAGAATCAAAGAATGAGAATCAGTCAAAGACGTGTTTGACATTTGAGTTTGACACTCTAGACAGGTTGATGACGTTACAAAATGATTAGAGTCAACGCCAGAAAATAAGTTTACGCATAATGTTGTTTTAATATCTAAATAAAATGCTTTAAAATGTAAAAACTTTATGTAACACTATTTCTTGGCCGCAGCTCCGCCTGCATTGAATTTTGATCTAAACTTATTTTTTCGTGTTGAAATCCCCTCAGATACCATTTTCATATTGCGTTCATTGTAATTGTATGGTTTGAATGGCAATAATTATTACCTACATTAAGTGCACAACATTGTTAATGTATTTAATTGGATAAGGAATAGCAGATGTATTGCTAACAGTAACTACGAAAATGACATAATTTTTTTGCTACTAAGTAATTTCTAAGGATTTTCTTCTAAATGATCCTATTTTTAATTGGCTAAAAAGTCTCTGATCCATAGATTTATTTTAGGGATGCCGATTCGTACCGGAAACAGATAAACATCGATATTTAAGTCAGTTCGAAACATAGCCCAAACGAATGAATTGACAAAATAATCGAGATCATTGATTTCCAAATAATGTATTATTTACTTACTCACAATTACTTATCAAACACTAACTAAAAATAAATATTTACTTTGCTAATCACGGTATGTCATGTCATGCCAGTCAGACAATCAAGGTATTAACAAACGACCACAATGTCAACGAATACCAATTATCAAGTCGATTTCGATTTACAAATCAATAAACCAAGAATTCGATTCTATGGTAAATTATTTTCAGATAGCAATCCCTATATTGTTTGTAAGCGCAAAAAAAAATAACCACGCGTCCCTCACCACACTCAACACAAAATCACAAAATAAACAGCTGATGTAACGGCGTTGCGCGTCGTGCGATTTGTTTTCTTTGTTAAAATTTGAAGAAACTCAAGATGAACGAGCTTGATGATAAATTTTACTATGTCTACAGTTCTGCGTTGGATCACAAAGTACAGATAAAAATGTAAGTACCTGTATTCAGTTTTTTGATGCTGCAGTAAAATATATATTTATGATTATGACTCTCGCTAATAATTTGGATTACTGAACGGTCTGTTGCATATTGGTTAACATTAGGAAACCTAAGTAACCATGTAAATAAACTTTTTAAGTTTCGTTCACCATCCCATTGTCTTACATTAACATTATTTATCTATCTTCTCAGTACCTATGGTAAATTGAAGTTTGAAAAGGGTTGATGGCATTTGCGGTGATTGATACATTATTTTCAATCAACCTTACGATTAACTTGATATCGTTAGGAAAAAGACATTGTCTAATATGTAGTTACCCACATCACAAAAAATATCCATATGTTTGTTTGTCATGACCTTTTTCTCAAGAATGCGTGAAGGTATTAAATTGCAGGAAATCAAATAGGATTGTGGCCTCTTGAAACTAAAAAAAAAAATCTAACCAGTGATGGACAAAGTATAGCTCGCTGGCAAGCTCTGCCCTGGGGAACATTTTTAATCTGGCCCGCTAATGGTCCATTGTCATGAATAGTATAAGTATGGCCTGCTATAATTAAACATATCTTGACAATTATAGACGCATAGGTAAAGAAGCTAGCTAGACTAGCCCGTAGTTAACAATTGTATTATGAGTACCGGGGCGCTAAGGAGCATGGTGATGTGATTGAGGGACAAAGAGTGATCAACCGATTTGGAATTCCTTTTACGGATTCCCTCGGAACACTACATCAAATTAATTTTTACACTAAGTTTAGCTGGTGATTGTTTTGTCTGTCACTGCAATTAAAAACGCATTAAGTACCCACAATCATCACCCATTTAACCAAAGCTAATAAAAATGTACCATTAGTAAGAATGGTTTATTACAGTTGCAAACGAAATGCAAATTTTTACTTACCTTAACAACTAATTTTGCTTAAATTTTTCAATAATATTTGCCAAATGTGGGAGGGGGCAATTTAGGATCATCTATCACTAACCACAGTCTTCATAAATAGATACTTAAAGCAGAGTTTGGCATTTCCTCCGGTTTGTGACAATACCAGAATTGTATAAAAAATACATAGTCAGCTTCAAATGCATGGCTTGAGTCAAAAGTACATTTAAAAAAAGAAAATTGTGCCTGGTTGTATGTATGATTGTGATAAATAAACGACAATAGTGTCACACTATATTATGTGGGACATAATACAATGGTTGGTGAAATGTGGATGTTATTTCACCACTGACATGTTTATATCTAGGTATAAAAAATAACATGTCATCCGCACATAAGTAGCTGTCTGTACTTTGGAGATTAAAAAAAAAACTTGGGTATATTAACAATACTGGACACAAAAACATTTTTTTTAACGATTGTCTGTATTTCTGTTTGTTCACAATGAACACAATAACTACTGAATAGATTTGATGGCAGTCCTTTCTCTCTTTTTTTGTTGACAATTATTTTATCACAATTGGTTGAGTAGAACTAGAAATATGACCAAAAATTACAGGAACCGAACTCCATGCGGAACTATAGTTGTATCACAATGTTGTCGGAATATAGTTTTCATTGGGTCATACGAGAGTAGTATCTTAAAAGTACTTATGTCATATCTATATTGTCACCATTTTGTAGTAGGTTCCTCGTAAATGTGATGTATCTAACATAATGATAAGTGTACTTATCTGACATACCTAACAGACCTAAAAGTAACTTCTTTACTGAAAAAATAGTGAGTTTAATGACATAAATTAGTATAAAGAGGGCCTGACCACATGTACACGGCCGCCGAGCACAGCACGTTGTTGTATGCATTTTACGCGTCGCGGTGCGGCGCCAGTTCCCGGCACGGCGTCTTAAACGTAGCATGCCGCGGCGCCGGTTCACGGCACGGCGTCTTAAACGTAGCATGCCGCGGCGCCGGTTCACGGCACGGCGTCTTAAACGTAGCATGCCGCGGCGCCGGTTCACGGCACGGCGTCTTAAACGTAGCATGCCGCGGCGCCGGTTCACGGCACGGCGTCTTAAACGTAGCATGCCGCGGCGCCGGTTCACGGCACGGCGTCTTAAACGTAGCATGCCGCGGCGCCAGTTCCCGGCACGGCGTCTTAAACGTAGCATGCCGCGGCGCCGGTTCACGGCACGGCGTCTTAAACGTAGCAGAGCCCAGCGCGGACTCTCGGCACCGCTTTGTAAACGTAGTATGACGCGGCGCCGGTTCACGGCACGGCGTCTTAAACGTAGCATGCCGCGGCGCCGGTTCACGGCACGGCGTCTTAAACGTAGCATGCCGCGGCGCCGGTTCACGGCACGGCGTCTTAAACGTAGCATGCCGCGGCGCCGGTTCACGGCACGGCGTCTTAAACGTAGCAGGGCCCAGCGCGGACTCTCGGCACGGCGTCGTAAACGTAGCAGGGCTCGGCGCCGACTCTCGGCACGGCGTCGTAAACGCAGCACGGCGTCGTAAACGTAGCAGGGCGCGGCGCCGACACTCGGCACGGCGTCGTAAACGCAGCACGGCGTCGTAAACGTAGCAGGGCTCGGCGCCGACTCTCGGCACGGCGTCGTAAACGCAGCACGCCGTCGTAAACGTAGCAGGGCGCGGCGCCGGTTCATTGTAATACACGCATGGTGTCATAAACGTAGCACTAAAGGATCAAACAGTCAACTGAAAGGGGATGAATTTGGTTATGTTAAATTTGACCCAACTAAATAAATGAAAGATGTTTAAAAACTAAATTGATTTTAATTTTTTTTTCTGTCCAGTGGAACATTGGAAGGAAAACGAGCCAAGCCAGAGTATGACAAGCTCCTCACTGACCCCATGCTGAAGTTCTCTGGCCTCTACCAAGAAGGATGCTCTGACTTGTATGTCACCTGCCAGGTGTTGAGCGATGGAGAGCCCCTGGCCTTACCGGTCCAGACTGCCTATAAAGCCTTTACTAATAGATGGAAGTAAGTAAACATTTATATAATACACATTGAAGGTAAAATATCCAAAAATAAAGGGCGCATATGATGAACCGAATTTGGAGTATCAAAAGTACATACAACTCGTGCGAATTAACATAGCACCTGTCTCGAAAACACGACGGTTCTTTTTTAATACAATTTAGGTGGCAAACAAGCACACGGCCCGCCTGATGGAAAGTGGTTACCGTGGCCTATGAACGTGTGTAATACCAGGGGAGCTACACCCGTTCCGTCGACCCTGTAAGAACAGAGTGTCTGTGTTGTGGACAGCGGTGGACATTCCTCCCGTATCCTGTTATCCAGCATCTGCAACACTGTGATCGCTGCACGTTTGCTTTCATTTGAGTTTCGTAGTTATTTGTTATCCATTTTATTTGAGATTTGTAATTGTTACATTTGGTAAGCCACGTGCCATCTTAATGCGCACGAGTAAGTATAAAGCTAGAAATTTTAAAGCATTTAGTATGCTAACTATTCAACATACATAGATTCATATAATCACGCCTTTATCCCCAAAGTGTTAGGCAGAGGTGAATTAACACCCATATTTCACCCATCATTGTAATCGGTCCCACGTAATAGGGGATGAGTCTATTGCCGTTTTCCATGCACTCTTGTTGACTCGAGCCATGCATTTGAGGCAGAGTCTGGGCTATATATATCTGTCTGATGTTAAACAGCCCTATCCCTTAGTCGCCTTGTACGACACCGCATGAGACAGGCTTTCAAAATAATCGAAAGCTGGTGCGAAAAGCACGACCTATCGGTCAACCCCCAGAAAACGGAACTAATAATGTTCACAAACCGAAGAGTACTGGGCCCATACAAGCTCCCAAAGCTCTTTGCAACCGAACTAACACTTAGGGAAGAAGTCAAATACCTAGGGGTTATTCTCGACAGCAAATTGCTCTGGAACAAACACCTTGAACACAAGCTGAACAGGTGCACAGTAGCCTTTTACCAATGCAAAAGAATGATGGGCACTACATGGGGACTCTCACCCAAAATAATTCTGTGGCTATACACAGCAGTGATCAGACCCATGCTAGCCTATGGGGCTTTAGTATGGTGGACTCGAACAGAGCTGTCTACCGTGATTGCCAGGCTAAAATCCTTCCAGAGGCTGGCCTGCTCATCAATCTGTGGATGCATGAAAACCACCCCTACCGCTGCTATGGAGATTGCCCTCAACATAGTACCGCTTGACCTGTTCATCCAACAGGAGGCCACCATCAACGCTATTAGGTTGTGGCACCTGGGACTCTGGGGCAACTATTACGACAGTCCCCATACCACAATCCTTGGACGAGCCCTAAAACATCGGCCACTGATGGCCGCCCCCTGCGATAGAACTTTTAAACAATATTTCTGGAACAAAAAATACCAAATAACAAAACAGGCCGAGGAAAAGGACTACTCCGGTATTGGAGAGGTACGCGTATACACTGACGGCTCCAAAACAAAAAATGGCTCAGGAGCCGGCGTACACTCCCTAGACCTTGGCTTGAACATCCACCTACCACTAGGCAAGCACAGCTCGATCTTTCAATGCGAATGTGTTGCCATAACAACTGCTGCGACAGCAATAAGCGAACTGAAGGTGAAGGGCTTAAATATAAGATTCCTAACCGACAGCATAGCAGTTTTGCAAGCGCTGGAACAGCAAATGACCAACAGCACACTAGTAGCGGAGTGCCAAACAGCCCTGAACAGGCTATCCACCCCAAATGCAGTAACGCTGCAATGGATAAAGGGGCATAGCGGGTCCTACGGCAATGATGCCGCGGACGAACTTGCGAAGAGAGGCTCTGGTATGAGCGTCGATGGCCCGCTACCATTGCTACCAATCCCTTTCTCGCAACTCCGCACTTGGACACGCGAGAGATCCGCGGAACTACATAACCAAAGATGGACACAAGCCACCGACTGCAAGCAGTCAAAAGTGGTTATGCCATCAGTAAACAAACGACTCACGAAACGTCTCCTAAAACTAGACAGAACAAGTCTAAGAACAATAATGGGGACTATAACGGGCCACAGCCCCCTCCACAAGCACCTATACACCATTGGTGTCACGGACAGTCCCCTTTGCAGGGGATGTTTTGCTGCCGAGGAAACGGCCGCCCACGTAGTACTGGAATGTGAGGCAGTAGCCTACCAACGATCACAAATCCTCGGTACAGTGAGGTCGCTCCGCGAAGCCTGTGAAGCCCCCAGTAAGCTTCTGCGCTTCTGGGCGGAGCTAGGCTGGCTACTCTAGCCAGTACTCCACACGCACAATGGCCCAAAAGGGAGGCTAAGTGCGGACAAGGGAGTCCCCCTTCCATTCCATTCCATTCCACGACACCGCATGGGAAGAGATGGGGTGGTCCAAATTCCACTTCCACGCGGCTTCACTATTCAAATTGATTAAGATATAGAAAAAATGGAATCGGTGTTTATTTTGGCGTCGATACAAATAAACTATTTAAACTGGTGCAAAAGGATTTATTTAAGCTCGCAGTTCCTTTGTCTGCTTGACCTCCGTACCACCTTGACAGCGCCTTGTAGACTTACACGAAGCACGTCGTGGTATTTCTTAGTATTTCTTGCAGCAAAGCACTCCGTCGTATCTCGTCGGGGCCTCCAATGTTTATTTTGGCGTCGATACAAATAAACTATTTAAACTGGTGCAAAAGGATTTATTTAAAAATAATGTATAGGTAGGTAAGTACATAGAATTAGCGGCGCACTCGCCGTTGTCAAACCGAGCTGTATAGTAGAGGACACACAGGGCCGCCTTGCTTCCCGCACGTCTCTCCGCCCCCTCCGTGGTCGTTATCATTGGTGGAGCTCTTAACAATCGGTTCATGCGAGTTTCGAGCCCACGATCTTTCCCTTACTGTAAAGTCCCTCGCCGTAAGACGGATATATGTTTAAAAGAATTTGGATGGTTTCAAGCGAAGGTTCGGTGGCTTAGTGGTCATAGCGTTCCCCCTGTAAGGGAAAGATCGCGGGTTCGAAACCCGCCTGAACCGATTCAATTTTTTCTAAATCTTAATCGATTAGATCTAGAAACTTTTTATTCACGACTTGTATCGTCGTGAGTCGTGACGTCAGAATCTGACGTCAGCGCGACTTACATGATTTTTTTCACCCAATTTCACAAAATTTACACTAGGTACCTACTACTACCTTATGGCTTCCGACGGAAAACATATGAGGAACGGCTAAGACTATTGAAACTGCCAACACTCAAAGATAGAAGAACAAGGGGCGATCTCATCGAGTGCTATAAAATCTTAACCAATAAATATAACCTACCTAACATTGGTGATATATTTGTGCGGCAGCAATAATACTATTCATCCTGTGGTCACAGCCTCACTCTCACACGCTCACAGGCACATTCCTTGACAGCTTACCACTCACTAAACAACCGCATTGTGCAACTGTGGAACAAATTGCCCGAGGAAGTGGTGTCAGCTGCTACGCTAACGACCTTTAAGTGTCGCTTGGATGAATGGCTTACAGTAGGTACAAAACAAACAATAAAAGAGATATGGACTGGACTGAACTGTACTCCAACACCATGAAGTGGACATATCAGCAAACATGCTGCTCGTCCATAATTTTAATAATAATAATAATAATCGGTATCTTTAATATTTTTTTGTTTTCTATTTATTTACCATAAGGTGAGGACTTGATCACGCAGTGACCATGTCACCCCTATAGGGAACTACTAAATTACGATAATCATTTAAAACTAATCGTTTCTAGATTTGAAATCTATGTTAACAATTTTGTGTAGAACTTTAGCGTCCTCCGACAAAAGTTTTTTTTTTTTTATACCACTTAGTTGGCAGACAAGCACACGGCCCACCTGATGGGAAGCGGTTACCATGACCTATGGAC
Source organism: Eilema griseolum (assembly GCA_963662185.1). Classification (NCBI taxonomy): domain Eukaryota; kingdom Metazoa; phylum Arthropoda; class Insecta; order Lepidoptera; family Erebidae; genus Eilema; species Eilema griseolum. The sequence goes on from OY759245.1 coordinate 23,237,291, forward strand.
GTATGCAACACCAGGGGTGTCACACTCGCGCTGCCGACCATGAAGAAACCTTCTGATACCCCTCTTTAAGAACCCCATATTTTAGGCGCTTGTGAAAACCGTAGCAGGGAGGTCATTCCACAGCTTGAGTGTGCGTGGGATGAAGTTTCTTTCATACCGCACAGTGCGCACCGTCTCAGGTCGCAATGTGTGAGGATGAAAACCCTGCCTATGGCGAGAGGTGCGATGATAGAATGTAGCTACAGGCATCATGTCAAACAATTCATCTGAGCACAAACCAACAAAGCACAAAGATGCTGTTACATGCCCCAAGTGAACGCAAACACACCTTGTGCAATTTTAAATTGTCTTCGCTGGGCTTTCGTTCCTTACACACTCTGCCATAATGTGATATACATCTTCCCTAACGTCGCAAATTGTACAGTTAGGGGAAGAATTTATTTTCATAAAATAATTTTTTTTTTCTTTATCAGTTGGAACGAATGGGTGACTTTGCCGGTGTTCTTCAGCGACTTGCCACGAGACGCGACCCTGGCCATGACTATCTACGACTGCGCAGGACCCGGGAAGGTGATGGTGGTCGGTGGGACCACCATATCGCTTTTTGGCAAACATGGCATGTTGAGGCAGGTTAGTATCATTACCCTGAATTGCTCCTTGGAAAACAGAATCAATGAATGGATTTCATTTATTCAGTGTAGGCACATAAAAAGCACATATGAACGTCACAATTTTACAATTATGTCAAAAAATAATATAAAAATGTTAAATAATGTAAAAATAGCTCACTGGAGAGTTTTTGTGCTGTCAGTGGGAAGACCAAAGGCTTGTCCTGATTTCGTGTTCTGCACTGAGGGCACATAAAATCTCTGTTCTTACAGGGTCGGCAGCACGGATGTGATCCACTGATGTTACACACGTTCATAGGTCACGGTAACCACTTTCCATCAGGTGGGTCGTGTGCTTGTCTGACACCAAGTTGTAAAAAAAAAAAAATGTATTGCTAGGCTCGGTTCATTTTTCCGTTCGACAAATTTAAAAACAACGAATTCTCGAGTCTATCAGCACTTTAAGGTCATTAGGCTAACATCCAGCCCAAGGATCTCCGATCCTGTTATTGAAAAAACCTACAATGTTGTTATCCGAATCAGGTCACGGTTAAGAGCAAAACCGCAATCACTCTAGAATATATATTTATACAAACTGCCGGAGACTTCACCCGCGTGGAATTTTGATCCCGTTCTCGCTGACCACGAATACTTAATCCCAGAATAAGCAGAAGGCTGTGTTATTCTAGTCCAGTGGTGGGCAAACTTTCAGTGGGGGCCAGAAAGTTAAAGAAATTTTAGTGGAGGGCCACGTAGTACTGGGATACACTTTTATTGACACACGCTCTGCGCCCCGCGACCTTTTTTTATATATAGGACACGCCAACTTGACTTCACCTCGCCTAATGGTAAGTTAAAGGCAAAGTCTCAGGAAAGAAGGTCACCATTATAGACACTAAGTAATGTTACAATGGTGGCCCCGGGACTGTAGGAAGAAGGAAACACGTGTGCTAGTAATGAATGCCAGGTCTTGGTGGTGCGACAAAGAAGTCTCCGAACCGCTTGGTTCTTGCTCGAATATTCTGCACACGTGTTGTCCTATGTAGGAAAGGAGAGGGTGGGATTAGTCGAAAAAGCTGATCAGAACTATCACCATGGCAGAGACGGTAAAATACAGACCTGCAACACAATCATGAACTATGCTACTATAGCTGGCTTCTTTACCTATGCGTGTATTATAGTAATAATATAGATTCTACTTTATACTTCTGGGCCGCCATCAGGCAAGGCGTAGTCTAACTGACGTGTCCTACGGACGACGGCCAGTTGAGGTGACAGAGTTGTGATTAGGGGCTAACCACTGACAGAGTGGTTCAGGTAGCCCAGATATGCCTGCGTTTGACAGCCGGGACCTAGTACCTAGTTTTACGAGCCCTCCGAAGCACAGAAGCGCTCAGATGAAATACCAACGATGATATAATGAAAAAAATCATTATGTTAAAATGATATAATGAAGAAAACATCAGAGTGAAAAACATTAATAGCATTCAAAGCTTGTATTTTGGCGTCAGCGGTTCTCTTTCTCGTGTGCTGGCTTGGCTTAGTGTTTGTGTTTGTATAATCCGTGTGGTGACGGGTGTCGAATGAGGCGATTAACGGAAAAATACGCAGACGATATCACTGCGAGAGAAGGAAAACTCGAAATAAAACCCTGTACTAACCCGTTTGGCCAGCGTGGAAACAGTAGGCCAAAGCCTCCAAACATTGGGAAAGATCTATGTCCAGCAGTGAACTGTGATGGGTTAATAGATGAGTCTTTGGGCTCCCTTCATTCCCTGAGAATCTCCTTAAATAACAAACCAGTAACAATTTACCCAACGCGAAAGACAAACTCTCCGTCGCCCCCTTCTGCGAACAAGTAATGGTCGTGAAATAGACGGTGGAGCGGTAGCGAAGCGCGAGGCCCGCGAGCGAAGGTAACTGGAGCCTCGGAGGTCGCAGAATGACCTTCGTCCCCCATGAGTGCGAGCCTGGGGGTGACGGGTGGAGCCGCCCGACACCCTAGTAGAAGTAGCTAGGCGCGCCTCCCCATTCCGGGACGAGTTGGGGCTCCACGCCCGAGGAGGGCCAGCTAGATAGAAATGGCCTAGATCGACTGGGGTGGGAGGTATATACCTACCAACCGGCAATACGACGTCTCACAGACGATATGCATTTTAGTCGGTTTATGGCGACGCAAAAAAAGCAGTAACTCTGCTTAGTACTATAAAATAATGTCTTAGCAACCTTTATCTCTCTACACTTGATAACTAAAGTTCGAATTACTCATTACTTGTACATACACACTTGTATCATTGCAATTTTTTTTTATTTATAACGTCTTATCTCTGAACTATACACATCTGTTTTAATGGCAGAATATAAAGTCTCTCTTGTATGGAAAATATCAGTACTCGCTCAGTTAGTTTCATATGCTCAGAGGTTCAATACGTATTGACAGGTTTTTTGTTAAACGGGTTTGATGAAGTCTAAAAAATGGATTATAAATTACAAAATGAAAATACCGCGGTGACTCAACTTGTGTGTTTTTATGGCCTAAGCAATCAGTGGGGTGAACCGCCTGTGTTTATGTGACTCTGTGACCTAACATGCTAATTGGGGTTAAAAAATAAATTTGTTTGTGTTGAAGATTTTATTATTGTGTATATGTTTATTAAACTACAGTTCTTAAGACCTGGAATTCGTTACTGACATACGCCCGTCTTCTGTCAATGCTAGTTATTTATACGGGGTGTGATAAAGCTTCTATCGAGACAAACTGAGGACTGTTGACATCTATAATAGTGTCATTCATGCTGTAGAGTTACAGCTTATTAGTATCTGGTTGTGTGACGTTATATCGTCGTGTCTTATTTAAAAAAAATGCTGTGTCTTCAAAAGAAGTCTCCACACTTCACAGTGAGGCAGTCTCTTCTTCTTCTGCATTCTTCTTCATGATAGAGTTAATCCCAGTCGCATCTGATGCTTTCTCCTTAAAGTCTGGGGTCTGGATTTTCCAGTCTAACTGCGAATTTGGCTGAACTTGGATATTTTCCTTTTATTTTGGCTTATTAATGGCTAAAATGTGCTCTGGTATATGAGTTCTTTTTTGCAAGGTCCCATTGCCACATGTCCCACTTGTCGTGGACGAAGAACTCACAGGAGTACCAAGTATCTAGGATTATAGTACAGCAATATCTTTGTTAGATTTTTTTTGAAGATGACTATCTGTAGCCCGCGGCTCCGCCCACTTTGGAGTTGGTTATCGCGCCCAAACATATACTATGTCCGTTCCCAAGTTCTAATCTACTCCGGTACCAAATTTCACCAAAATCTGTTCAGTAGTTTAGGCGTGAAAGAGTAATCATGGGTATAGTACTAAGTACATTACTAGGGTGTGAGAAGTGTTATCTAAAATTAGTGTGTAGATTTAAAAAGTTATGTTTGGTGTTCAAAAAGGGTATGTTTGACCTGCGGGTGTGGCCCGGATTGGAGGGCAGCGAGAAGACCCCGGGCAAAGCCCCCGACAAGGGCAAGGAACAGATGCAGAGACTCGCCAAGTTGGCGAAGAAGCACCGCAATGGACAAATACCTAAGGTAAGAAACCTTTTGTTATAACCATATTGTTATACGTCATTAATAAATATACCACAACATTCTACACAACGCTATCTAGACCCATTGTAAGCATAGTTTAACTAGCTTGTGTTAAGGAATCCAGAATGCGGATAAACATACTTAGATACTTTTTTTTTGTAAATACATACATATCATACAGAAACACCAAGACCAATGCAAGTATGTATACATATTCATGTATACAAATATTTGGACTGAACGGAAATCGAACCCACGCCTCCTGCAGTCGAACGTTCTACCGCTACGCCGAAGAGGCCGCGTGCTCTGGAATATATTTTATTGTCTAACTTTGCATTAACGTTTTTTCTGTTATAATATTTTCTCATTGAAATAAAACCGCTGTTTAACAGATTCTATCGCGATTTATTTGTTATTATTTATACATTTAGCCCGACATAACCCCGCGACCATGGCTGCTGAAAAGTAGCCTAAACGTCGGGCTAATTGTAAATAGTACCAAAAATATCGCAATAGAGAATCCGTTGAAAAGTAATGTTATTTATGAATATTTGTCGCAAAAATAAAACTGCAATAAAAACCGAGTGGCAAAAGTATTCTGCACTAAACTACAAATATATGTATGCATGAATATGGGTAATTGCATTGTTCTGGATGTTTTATGTATGATATGTATGTATTAACAAAAAAAAGTATTTGAGTATGTTTATCCATATTCTAGATTCCATAACACAAGTTAGTTAAGCTATGCTTATCATGGGTCTAGATAGCGTTGTGTGGAATGTTGTACAATATTTATTTATTTATTAAAAAGACGAAAGATTTGTATTTTTGTATTGAATAAACTCAAAAACTACTGGGCTGCTATAATATACCATATATATAGAGTTTTTTTTATAAGATACGTCCATTAGACTTCGCTTTGCCTGATGGTAAGCTGAAGGTAAAGTCTCAGAATAGAGGGTCACCATTACTTACATATTATACCATGTGATAATGGTGACACTCAGCTTGACGGCCTCATCATATATGCTTTTTCACGCTTCGTTTAAATCAAATCACCGTGAAATAGAAGTCGTGTTGTTCCCAGCGGTGAGTAGGGTAGCCAGAGCTCACTGGAGAATTTGTGCTGTCAGTGGGAAGACTAAAGGCTTGTCCTGCTTTGTCTTATACACTAACGGCACAGAAACTCTGTACTTACAGGGTTGGCAGCGCGACTGTGACTCCTCTGTTGTTACAAACGTCCATAGGCCACGGTAACCACTTTTCATCAGGTGGGCCGTGTGCTTGTCTGCCACCTAAGTGGTATAAAAAAAAGTTATAAATATTCATTACACATCCAACAATACATTTTCATGACCATATGACTCGCGCTAATAAGGTTGAAATTCGTTCGCAGGTCGACTGGCTAGATAGGCTGACATTCAGAGAGATTGAGATGATAAACGAAAAAGAGAAAAGGACCTCTGATTACATGTACCTTATGATTGAATTTCCAACGGTGGAGGTTAACGGTATTGATGTAAGTATCTTTTGAATTCTTATCTTATATTATATCTATCTTATGACTAATTTATATGCAGTAAAGCCGCGGTAGTCTAGTGGTATGGGTAATGGACTGCTGAGACGAGGTCTCGGGTTCGATCCCAGGTTTTCCATGACACACACCAATGACTTTTCGAAGTTATGTGTGTATTTATCGCAGGTTTATTACCACGCCACCTATTACACTGGGACCTAAACATAAACTGGCGAAATGTGGGTGCTAGCACCTCTGCCTACCCCTTCGGGAATATAGGCGTGAGTTTATGTTATGTTATATGCAGTTGATAAAGATATTGCACCAGTACAACAGCTGTCTTCATCTTAGCGTTAATACCAGTCGCATCTGAAGCTTTCACCTCGGAGTATGGGTCCGCTTTACCAGTCTAACTGCGGATGCGGCTGAAGCAACTGCCATATGACCTCCACAACCCAAAGGTGATATCGATACATTGCAGTTAGACTAGTTATTGGACTTTTTAGGGCTCCAACTACCCGTAACGACTGCCATGGATGCTGACAACTGGAATTGATGGCATAACGTGCTCTTCGAGGCACGACCAGACCAATGCAAATACCCATATTCATGTATACTTTTTTTTTTTTTTACGTGCGCAAAATCCCCACGGATACCTCCCCACCGGAGCCGGTGGGAGAGGTTATGTCGGACTCGAACCGACTAAAACGCACACCGCCTGTGGGTCGTTTTGGTTGCCGAAGGTGAGGTTGACAGGCATATCCCTCGCACCCCGGCCGACCCAGGGCCGATCTCACGATCTGGCCCTCTCCTCGGGTGTGTGGGGACTACAGAGTCCCCAACTCATTCCCGGATAACGGGAAGGCGCGCCGCTGCCGCGGCCATATTCGTGTATACTAATATTTGCACTGAGCGGAGATCGAACACGCGCCTCCTGCGTAGCGGCCTCGTTCACTATCGCTACGCCACGAAGGCTGTATTCCAAGGTTCGAGTCCTAGGTCGGGCAAAGTGAATGTTTTTCTGTTAGGAAATTCAATGTAAAATACATTGGCTAGTTGAAATTCTAATAATTGCGAAAAAAAGTATTAAAAAAAAATATTGGGAGTATGTACTTTTTTGCCTACGGATATACTCCACTGGCCAGTGGGGCATTTATGTCAGACTCGAACCGACTAAAACCACACACCGCTTCCGGTCAGGTGAAAGGGAATTTGAAATACTCACACATAAAAACGTAATCACTTTTAATTTCAAACAAGATAATTCTGTTTTAGTTAAGTATGTTAATCATATGTTAAGTAGTAACTGGTTTTCTACCTGCCAATGTACATTTATCCTTATTCAGACGGATAGAAGCTATCGGTGGAAGATATTCTACATAATAGGTAGGGGAAAAAGTTTCTTCACATTTTTTAAGAAAATTCAAAACATTTTTTAATTCAGTTTATTTACATTTAACTAAAGTATGTAGGTACCGTTTTGTTCGATAACTTTTTGCCATCTTGTAGGTAGGGACATGATCCCACTGCTATAGAAATTTTGGGACTTCTGATCAAAATACCGCGACAAGGGGTTTTGGCAGTCCTATCGTGATGTTAACCTGACATTGCCTAAAGAATTCTGAAGAGACGGAAACAGGTGGAAATCTGAAGGTGCAAGGTCAAGACTATATGGTGGATGCAATAACAACTCCCAGCCAAACTCTATTAATTTTTGTTTGGTGGTAGCAGCTCATAATGAATAATGCCACCACACACACAGCATCACCTTGTTGCGAGTTAACCCGGGTTTCGCCACAGTCTGTGAAGCCTGACCGGCCTTTGACCACGACCTTTTTCGCACGTTCTTGTCGTACGTGATCCACTTTTCATCACCAGTTATCAGCTTCTTCAGAAATGGTTCGGTTTCATTACGTCGTAATGTAATCACAAATGAGTAAACGGTTCATTAGGTTTCTTTCAGTGAGGTCGTGAGGTACCCAAATATCGAGCTTTTTTGTGTATCCAGTTTTTTTCAAATGCGCCAAAACTGTTTTGTGGTCAATTCCCAGTTCTTCGGCTACGTCGTAACTACTGATATGCCGATCTTGCTCCACTTTTTCAAAAATGGCATCCATTTTATCCATAATAGGGCGACCAGAGCGACGTGCATCTTTGAAATCAAAATTTCCAGAATGAAAACGCTTAAACCAAATTTGTGCTGCTCTCACAGACACTGCACTAGGTCCATAATCATCGCAATTTTTTTTCGCGGCTTGCGTTGCATTGCACCTTTTTTGTAATAAAATTTTAAAATGTATCGAATGTCTTCATTAGATTCACTCATCTTGACAGTACGAAAAACAAATGAAAATCACACATTTTTCTAATTTGAATTTGTAATTATGTTCTTTACAGTTTTAACTTATAATGATACCCAAACCAGCCAAATGCAAATAGTATAGCCATAGAAATTTTATTACAAGTTCATACATACTATAATGCGAAAAGACTTTTCCCCTAACCTAATACATACATATAATCACGCCTTTCAATGTGATGCTCAATGTGACCTTTTTAAACCCGCTGGTGTTATATGTAGTGTATTCTTGCAGCATGCCGTTGTGTACTATGAGCAAGATGGCGATGAGATGTACCAGTTCAAGGCCCAAGCGGATATCGTCACAGTTCCCGATTATGAAATCTTACAGGTATGTCCCTATTTTACTTGGAATTTCGCAGACTGAATAATAAAATAACGGGGTCCTGCCTTTTCGCCAAAAATGGTTCTACCAAATGAAACATTGTCATACAAACATTTGACAATCGTTAGTCGTCAAAGTGAAAAATTGGCGTAACGTTGGTTGGCAAGTGATAATCGGGCAAACGATTTTTGGCGAAAAAGCAGAGATCCAAAATAACTTTATTTCATTATAAGTGTCAAAAATTACTACAACTATTACATTGAATGAAATTTTAAAGCATTTAGTATGTTAACTATTTAAAACGATTAAGAAATAGAAAAAATTGAATGGGTTCACGCGGGATTCGAACCCGACCTTTCCCTTACAGGGGGAACGCTCTGACCACTAAGCCACAGCTTCGAATCCCACCTGAACCGAACCAATTTTTTCTATTTCTTAATCGAACTATTATATTGTTAAACATGCAATGCAATAAAAGTTCTGAGGGATTGTTTGATATTATACCCATGGGTATTTTCTAGCATTACACCACCCATCATAGGCAGTAGGATCACTGGGTAGGACTGTCCAACCAAAAAGTTCACAACACGGTTGTAACTTCCTAGGTGATTAAATATTCTACAACATTCTACACAACGCTAACTAGACCCATGGTAATCATAGCTTAACTAGCTTGTGTTATGGGATCTAGAATGCGGATAAACATACTTAAAATACATACATATTATATATAGAAACACCCAGACCAATGCAAATACCCATATTCATGCATACAAATATTTGCACTTATAAGTGCCCGGTTAATGGCAATATGCTCGCCACCTATTACATTGGGACCTAAACATAAACTGGCGAAATGTGGGTGCTAGCACCTCTGCCTACCCCTTCGGGGATATAGGTGTGAGTTTATGTTATGTTACAAATATTTGCACTGAGCGGGAATCGAACCCGCGCCTCCTGCGTACCGGGCGCGTTCACTACCGCTACGCCACAGAGGCTGTCATACATACATATTATACATAGAAACACCCAGACCAGTGCAAATATACATTCGTGCATACAAATATTTGCACTGAGCGAGAAATGGAAGGATCTTCTAAAATGACATTATATTTCAATCCACGGGTGCTGCAACGCATCCGAAACGTCGGCAGAAATAGTAAGTTCCAAAATATAATTCGCGAGAAGTCCCGATACTTAGTATAATTATATATTTCAATAGTTATCACCTGCTTTTCATATGCTTTGTTGCCCGCTTGCCATCAAATGTTTGTAGGAGATAGGACACGGCGGTATTTCCGCCCAATTGAGTAGTCTGACTGGGGAAGTAGCTCCGCCCTACAGAATACCGCGGTTATAATAACTTTGTGTTGTGTTCCCAGCGGTGAGTAGGGTAGCCAGAGCTCACTGCAGAATTTGTGCTGTCAGTGGGATGACTAAAGACTTGTCCTGCTTTGTCCTCTACACTGACGGCACAGAGACTCTGTACTTACAGGGTCGGCAGCGCGAGTGTGGCTTCTCTGGTGTTACACACGTCCATAGGCCACGGTAACCACTTTCCATCAGGTGGGCCGTGTGCTTGTCTGCCACCTAAGTTGTATAAAAAAAAATGGAACATCCTATCAAAATGTAATATGTAGAAATATTAGATCTTGTGTTATTTCTGTGACTCGAAGTTTTTAATTATCTACATATACCTACTTAACATTCTATTAACAATTTATTCAGAATTTTAGACAAGGAAAAAATGCAACAGGAAATTCTATATTTAAATAATTAATTCAATTGTGTAATTGACGGACTACTCAAATTAGTTACTTTTTACTCAATGTCAAAACAGTAATTTGTAAGGCAACTTGTATGTACAAAATTATTATGACGTCATAATATTTAATAATGATAAATACATATTCTACAACATTATATCTAGAATGTAAATACATACATATCACACATAGAAACACCCAGACCAATGCAGACATACATATTCATGTGCAAATATTTGTATGCATCAATATGTATATTTGCATTGGTCTGAGTGTTTCTATGTATAATATGTTTGTATTAAAAAAAAAATCCAAGTATGTTTATCCACAGTCTAGATCCCATAACACAAGCTAGTTAAGCTATGCTTACCATGGGTCTAGATAGCGATGTGTAAAAAAAAACCAGCTATACCTTGAACCATCATTTTGAACAATTAAGTTGTACGTTAAGGTAAGTAGTGTAAGACAATAAAGAAAAAGATACACTGAAAAGCCAAATATAATCCATAAAGTTTAACAGAACCTTTTGTACTTACTAGAAAAATGTTCCATCAAGTATTTTTACTTGTAGAGTGAATGTAACTTTTGAAGCAATATAGATTTTATTATTTAGACCATACTCTAATTGACTGCATCGTAGTAGCTCAGGCACTGACTTCTAACCTTTCGTTTTCACCATTTTTTTTTTTCTATCTTTATTTATTTAGGAGCTTTTGGCCAAAATAACCATGCCAGCTCCATCGTACCCTAAATTTACATTAGTGAGATTACATAATTGCTTATTATAATTACATAAAACGCTTTAAATATAGGTAGATAGGGTATATGTAGCATACCCTTTAGTGTTATGATAGAACTCTGTTCTGTTATTAATTGTCTACCAAATGTGAGCATTCTTGTGTTGAGTGTACTTAAAAGCAAATTCTTAAATGAGATACTACTCAATAACATGATGAAAAAAATATGTAATTACTTTCCTAATTGTAACTATATCAATGTGACTTATAACCGATTTGACATGTGTAAAACTATTAATTTAAATATTGACAGCCTTGATTATAATTGTAAATATCTACCTCAAAAGACTAAGTATATCACAAAGCCAAATATGCATCATAGATATGGACCGCACTGCTCATCGCGTGAGCCTCGTGTGTCTACAGCTTGTTGCCCTCCAATTACAAGTAAGGTAAAAAAAGGGACTATCCCTTATTATTTTGCTAGCAAACCCAAAGATAACTTGCATAAAATACTAGAAACTGCTCCAACGAAGACAAAAAAAGGTACTATCCCTTACTACTTTACTGCGAAACCAAAAGATAATTTACAAACTGTACCTTCAAACAAGATAAATCTTTTTCGTGAATAATATGACTACGGAACGTTCTATAAGAGTTTTACATCAAAATATAGCGGGTTTAAGAAGTAAAATAGAATTGTTAGAGATTCACCTGTCCAACCTTCAATGTAGTAAAATTGTACCTTGTATTATTTGTCTATCAGAAACCTTTTTGGAAAGTAGTCAAGAATGTTTCATAAACGTGACTGGGTACAGATTAGCTTCTTCATTTTGTAGAATCAAAACCAAAAATGCTCAGCGCGGTGGTGTATGTATACTAGTGAAACATGACTTAGCGCTTGTGGAGCTACCTCATATCAAAGAGATGTCAATAGAAAAGCACTTTGAATGCTGTGCCATAGAATTAATTGACCAGAATTTGATTATAATATGCGTGTATAGGACACCAGACTCTGACATTACTATATTTTTCAAAAACATTGACATTCTATTAAGAAAGACTATTTATAATTCTGACAAAAAAATTATAATTGCTGGAGACATAAACATAAATACATTGAAAGCAAGCCATGCATCAAATGTTTTACTGGAGATGGCCCAAAATTTTAATTTGACTCTGCACATAACCCAGCCAACTCGACAGCAAAAGTCTTGTATTGATCATATTATTAGTAATATCAGCATAGCCAATGGCGAAATCCTTCACCTTGGAATGTCGGACCACGAGACAGCTCAATTACTTACTGTCCCTACAAGTAACAGGAAAGCTACGATTACAAGCTACTCAATATACAAAAGAGACTTTTCCTGTGAAAATATATTCCGATTTAAAGAATGTATGGCAAGTCTGTCATTTGGTGAAGTATACGCAGAGTCAAACCTTGATTTGGCATATTCTAAATTTCACGAACTAGTTTCTCTGTTTTTTGACTTGTGCTTTCCTACATTCAAACAGAAAATTTCACACAAACCTAAAAATAATGATTGGATCAGTAGAGGGCTGAGAGTTAGCTGTAAAACAAAAAGACTACTACGACTAAACTATTACAAACATAAATCTGAAACAAATAAAAAAAAATTCAAATCGTACTCTAAATTACTACGTAAGTGTATTTTTAATTCTATGAAAAACCACAATCAAAATAAACTAAGAAACTCTAAAAATATTTGTAGAACATCGTGGCAATTGATTAAAAAGGAGTCGGAAGGTTTAAAAATATCAAATTTTATAAACAAAATACAAGTAGATGGCCACCTTCTCATAGACCCAAAAGCAATAGCACAAGCATTCAACGATCGTTTAATAGACATTAACACCAAACAAAAATCAAGCAATCAAAGCTCAAAAAAAAATGAAGACATACGTAGTATATGCAACAGTATATATCTTAGGCCTTATGACTGTACTGATATTCTGAGAATCATTCAATCGCTCAATAATACAAACTCAGTGGGTTATGATGAGTTCAGCACCAGACTTCTCAAGGACAGTGCTATCGAACTCTCACCCATTCTAACATATTTGATAAACCTATCGTTCACTGAAGGTCATTTTCCAAGTCTCCTTAAGAGATCAATAGTCAAACCCCTATACAAAAAGGGTGACAAGACTGACCTTAATAACTACAGGCCAATAACTCTTATACCCATATTTTCTAAGGTTTTCGAAATAGCTATGCATAAGCGACTATATGATTTTGTCACTCAACATGAAATATTACGAAACGAACAATATGGTTTTCAGAAAGGCAAGTCTACAACACTGGCATGCTTTAATCTCGTAACAAAGATCTGTGAAAGCCTAGACCGTAATATGCAAACCACTGTCATTTTCTTTGATATGAAAAGCGCGTTTGACCTAGTTTCACATAAACGGCTCCTAAATAAATTAGAAAAGTATGGAATTAGGGGCCCTGCCTACGAATGGCTTGATTCATACCTAAGGGACAGAGAGCAATGTGTGGAAATTATGTGTATAGACGATAACAAGGAACTAAAAGCACATAGATCTTCCTACAGGGTAAATAGCTCTGGGGTCCCGCAAGGAAGTATCCTAGGACCGTTGCTGTTCCTGATTTATATCAACGATTTGCCAAGTGTAACGCCCAAGCCTTGTATTCTATACGCTGACGACATTTCTCTCCTCATGACATCTAATTATTCCAATATTGACTATACTAATGACATAAATAATTCAATCGAATCTATAATTCAATGGCTCCATGAAAATAATTTACAGGTTAACATGGCTAAAACACAATATATACAATTTAGTAATTATGGTACAAAACTACAAAATTTGAATATCAAATATTTGACTGATAATTTAACAAAAGTAGATAAAACGACCTTTCTAGGTATAATTATTGACCAGAACCTAAACTGGAAGGCACACATTGAAAAAGTTTGCAATAAAATAAACAAATTTGTTTACGTTCTGGCTAAACTTAGAAAGACCTCAAATCCCGAATCGGTCGCTATGGCCTACCACGGCTACGTTGCCTCAGTTTTAAATTATGGGCTACTGATGTGGGGTAACGCCACAGACGTGAATAGAGTCTTCATAGCCCAAAAAAAGTGTGTCAGAGCTATATGTGGAGCTGCACCGTGGCACTCTTGTAGGCTTCTTTTCACAAAATTGAATCTCCTTACCCTTCCCTGCATGTACATATACGAAGTTGCGAAGTTTGTTAGGCAATATCCTAGCTTCTTTTCGAAGGCACATGGGGTTTATCCGAGGAGCACTAGAAATCAGGATAGAATTGTTTTACCCAGAGTTCCGAATACGGCCCTTTACTTAAAAAACTGTTTTGCGATGTGCGGTCGTATTTATAATGCTTTACCAAAAAGCTTGAAGCAACTGCCAACCTCTAAATTTCTAAGAAAGTTGAAAGCATGGCTCATGGAGAAATGCTTTTATACTATAGAGGAATTGGAAAAGTGTAAAGGCAAACTGTGAATTAATTTAATTTTTCAAATTGACATGCTAATATTTTCTCACAAATTTTTATGACTTGTTTTATGAATTTTATAACATATTCTGACATTCCTATTAATTTCTTATATGTTTGTGACTAAATAATTCAATGGACCTGCATGTGCTGAACTAATTTTATATTATAAATTGTAGTATAAGGGCGTATAATATACATAAACATAATATAAATAAACTATATAAGTTTAATGTTTGCATGCCATAAAATGGTAAATGTGATGCACAAAACTATTGTACCAACACCTGTATAACCACATTTAAGCAAATAAATGAATATGAATGAATATGAATATGAATGAATATGTAGGTAGTAGACTACATAACTTAGTATGCTAAGAAGCTATTAAGCTTTCATACATCATTTTATAAACTATAAAGGCAGCTTCAGACAGAGGACTGGCCAGAATACTATTGAAACTCCCAACATCCATTGATCGTATGTTAAGTTCTTCCACTATAGTCGCTCTCAGTTCCCGTGTTCGCACGCACTCCACCAACAGGTGATGTACATCCTCAGGAGTGCCACACTCAGCACAATTTGGACTGGCACTTTTCCCCATAAGATATAAAAACCTATTGAGTGGGGCATGTCCGGAGCGAAGTCTATGAGCTATAATCACATATTTTCTATGGATGTTGGTATTGACAAACCAAGGAATATGGGGAGGTTCACTTTGTATCGTTTTGTACCATATACCTTTATTGAGCGATCGTTCGTTAAAATACTCTTTCCATTCTAATTTATACATAGCCTTATATTTAGACAAGAGCTCAAAATCACTTGATAATATATTAATACTATTTCCTTCAAGTATAGCTTTCTTGGCCAGCCAATCCACCCTCTCATTACCAGGTAGTCCAACATGTGACGGAACCCATTGCAATATCAGTTGAATATCATTTTCCATGAAGAGTAAAATCTGTTTCATAATAACATACGCTATCGATACACCTCTGTGACCAGAGGCGCATCGAGCTATATGTTGAAGTGCGCACCTGCTGTCGACAAAAACTACACTTCTACTATTATCAGATGTTGCCTGTATATATCCTAGTGCTTCTGATATTGCAACGAGCTCCGCCGTCATTACACATAGGTCACAGTTCATTATTTTATACATATTGCCTTGGTCATTATTAGAATCATAGAAAGCAGCTCCACAAATACCATTTTTATTGGAACCATCTGTATAGACTTTAAGCCAACCGCTGTATTTACTACTAATTTCTCTTAGTAAACTACATCTTAAGTAATTTAACTCATAGGAACCCTTACTGCATTTTATTGCGTCTAGATGGTCTCTTATCACATTTTCAATGTTTATATTGAAAACCCACGTGTCCAAGCTAAACATCTCTAAAGGAAAGCTCGACGATATCATTTCATTTTTAGTACAATTGTATACAGTGACAAGTAATGGAAGCTTTTTATTTTGCCAGTATCTTCCGCTACAGTAGCTGGCTAAACTGTTCAATACTTCTATTGTATTACTATTTTTTAAGGACTGAGCTTTCAAACAGTATTTAGTAGCTAAATATTTTCGTCTTAAACTCAAATTAGGGATACACAACTCGCATTCCATACTATGTATAGGCGTAGTACGTATAAAACCACCTATTATCCTTAGCGCCTGATTCTGTACCTTGTCCAATTTAGCCAGGTGAGTATTTGCGCTGTTGGCATATAGAAAACTTGAATAGTCAATTCTTATTCTTATTAGTGCTATATACAGTCTACGAAGATGTTTCGGATGAACGCCCCAAGATGCCCCGGCTAACACTTTTAGTAAGCTTAGAAATCTCTGTGTTTTGTCCCATGTCTCATTGATATGTTTTCCCCATCGTAAGCTGGAGTCCAACCATAAACCGAGGTATTTTATGTTATCTTCTGCCTCTACAGGCCTTCCCTTTATGTTTAAATTAACTTGTTGCCTCCTACGACCCCTACTGAATTGACAAAACTTAGTCTTACTACTAGAAAGTTCCAAGCCCAGGTTGTTTAACAGTACAACAAAACTATCCAATGCAATTTGCATCTTTTCCCTTCCCTTCACCAAGAAACAAGTTGTGTAACTACTTGTTTGGTACAAAACTTGAAGAACACTTGTCGAAATATAATTACTTGTCTTATGCATGTATTTGGATTGTCCCTGATACTCTTTTGTTCACACTGTACATACAGTGTAAACGAAAACGTGTCAGAGCCATAAAGTTGTATACTAGTTTAAAACACATTTGCGTTCACACTGCAGTCTGTGACATGTTGCAACTTGTCAAATACATGTTTTTTTATATATAGGACGCAACAATTTGATTTCACCTAGCCCAATGGTAAGCTAAAGGCAAAGTCTCTGGTAAGACGGTCACCATTATAGATACGTAGCATGTTACAATGGTGGCACTAATTTTGGTGGCACCATCAGATGCTTATTCACGTCCCGTTTAAAAGATTCGGGATTATAGGAGGAAGGAAACACGTGGGCTGGTGTTTTATAACTTGGTCGAAAAGAGGGGTAACAGCATCGATATACAAAAAACCCAAGATAGGAAATCACGAACAAAAGTATCACTCGAAACCGTCACCAATTTTACATAAGTACCTATAGATTTGTTATAAACATAGATTTTGGCAAATTCATCCTTACGCGCACGACTTAAAGCTCTGTTTACAAAGTAGTGTACAAAAAGCAATGTAATTTTACGACTGCCAAATGAGCGGTAAGACAAGATATAGATGGAGACATTTTGTTTAATTTTTATACTATAATGAGTTATGTAGTAATGTAAAGTGTGAATATGGTTTTGGATAGAACATCTATATTTTGTCAATGAAACTAATGTTAACAGCTTAAAAGTATTTATTTATATATTTTAATAAAAATATATTGGAAGAACATAGTATAGTGACTAAAGTAGATATTTAATTTTCGAATTTTAGTTACATGCTTCAAATCTAAGTTGCTAGTGATGAGTGATGCTTCTATATGATGTAAATATTTATTTTTATTGTTTCAATAATATTACAAATACGGCATATCTATACAAAGTACGCTGAGCTATGCCGTCTGAAAAGGAAGGTCGACAATATGTAAATAGTGTGCTAGTATATATAGCTTAAAATATAAAAGAAAAAATTGATTGCTCCTTATGCCGCATTGCGGCCTATGGACACAAAATTGTACATAACAACGCACATTTCAGCAGTGCGGTATGATCAGTCAGTCAAGTAATCAATGTTTAATTGTTACAAGAGAAGTAAACAGAACTGGAAGATATTGCTGTTTTATTCAACTGATCACAGATAAAAGTTATACATTCCACGACACAAAGATATAAATCTGTTTTAGTTGGAAGTTGAATTAGTTGATATAATGACATATATCAAAAACACCTTTTTACAAAAATAAAAAATGTTTCAATAAATTTCTAAAAATAGTCGACTTGAAGACCTTTTTAACTTTTGAAGGCCAATTCAATACTATGTAATTTTTTTATGTTATATCAATATTTATTATTAAAATTAAATTTAAAAGATGTTAAAACATGTGCAAACTAATCAATATAATAAAAAATAATAATAGTAAAAAACTACGTCATTAAATTAGAACAGGGTCGTTTGTATTTTGCGATTAATAGACGTCGTAATGCATTGTTCTTACACTGAAACGCATCCATTGAAATTTGCTGTACTACATGAACCGTCGTTCATGTATAGTAGTGAAGATTTTAGTGAAAAATTCAATTAAAATGCCAATCACATATTTAGTCGCGAAAAACAAACAAATCAAAAAACTATTTTACTCTCTGAAAATAGATATCCTTTTTTTAACGCTCTTGACGTCAAATTTTTACAATTTTCAATGAACACTTCAGCATTTTGTAGCGCGCGCGCAAGGACAATTTTTTTTTTTTATACCACTTAGTTGGCAGACAAGCACACGGCCCACTTGATGGAAAGTAGTTACCGTGGCCTATGGACGTCTGTAACACCAGAGGAGTCACAGTCGCGCTGCCAACCCTGTAAGTACAGAGTTTCTGTGCCGTCAGTAGAAGACAAATCAGGACAAGCCTTTAGTCTTCCCACTGACGGCACAAATTCTCCAGTGAGCTCTGGCTACCCTACTCACCGCTGGGAACACAACACGAAGTTATTATAACCGCGGTATTCTGTAGGGCGGAGGTACTTCCCCAGTCGGACTGCTCAATCGGGCGGATATACCGCCGTGTCCTACCTCCTATTTGAAATGAGCGCACAAATTCCGGTTTGTGTGCTCCTTTGGTGCGAACGTTTTTGGGACGCTGACTGTGTATCTTGGGGTTTTTGTATATCAAAGGGTAACAGAATCAGATTAGTCATTTAGCTTATTTATTTATTTCTTTATTGGGACATAAAACAGTTATGTACACGTTAACACAATGTTAAAGAAAAATACATTGTAACTATTGAGTGAACGTGTAACCCACACCAATGTCCGCGAAAAAAGATCATGTCGACGTCACCATTGTGGAGGAACGAGGTGTGATGTTCCTCCGACACAAAGGGAGGATCCTCCATTCAGGCAAGGCGATCACGCCTGGCGGGCGGGGTGATTTAGTTATTTGAAGATGCAAGTTTTTTGGGTAATGATGCGGATGCCGGTGTTGGTGTTAAGTATGAGATGTGTGCGCAGGAGAACCTGGTGGAGAGCAAGCAGCACCGGCTGGCGCGGTCGCTGCGCTCGGGCGTGTCGGGGCGCGACGCCAAGCCCACGGCGGCCGAGCGCGACCTGCTGGCCGCGCTCGTGGGCGCCGCGCCCGCGCGCGCGCTCTCCGCCACCGACCAGGACCTGCTGTGGAAGTTCCGGTACGCCACGCCCTCCCTTCACCTTCCTCTAGTGTAGCACCGCTCGGGCGGGTCGGGGCGCGACGCCAAGCCCACGGCGGCCGAGCGCGACCTGCTGGCCGCGCTCGTGGGCGCCGCGCCCGCGCGCGCGCTCTCCGCCACCGACCAGGACCTGCTGTGGAAGTTCCGGTACGCCACGCCCTCCCTTCACCTTCCTCTAGTGTAGCACCGCTCGGGCGGGTCGGGGCGCGACGCCAAGCCCACGGCGGCCGAGCGCGACCTGCTGGCCGCGCTCGTGGGCGCCGCGCCCGCGCGCGCGCTCTCCGCCACCGACCAGGACCTGCTGTGGAAGTTCCGGTACGCCACGCCCTCCCTTCACCTTCCTCTAGTGTAGCACCGCTCGGGCGGGTCGGGGCGCGACGCCAAGCCCACGGCGGCCGAGCGCGACCTGCTGGCCGCGCTCGTGGGCGCCGCGCCCGCGCGCGCGCTCTCCGCCACCGACCAGGACCTGCTGTGGAAGTTCCGGTACGCCACGCCCTCCCTTCACCTTCCTCTAGTGTAGCACCGCTCGGGCGGGTCGGGGCGCGACGCCAAGCCCACGGCGGCCGAGCGCGACCTGCTGGCCGCGCTCGTGGGCGCCGCGCCCGCGCGCGCGCTCTCCGCCACCGACCAGGACCTGCTGTGGAAGTTCCGGTACGCCACGCCCTCCCTTCACCTTCCTCTAGTGTAGCACCGCTCGGGCGGGTCGGGGCGCGACGCCAAGCCCACGGCGGCCGAGCGCGACCTGCTGGCCGCGCTCGTGGGCGCCGCGCCCGCGCGCGCGCTCTCCGCCACCGACCAGGACCTGCTGTGGAAGTTCCGGTACGCCACGCCCTCCCTTCACCTTCCTCTAGTGTAGCACCGCTCGGGCGGGTCGGGGCGCGACGCCAAGCCCACGGCGGCCGAGCGCGACCTGCTGGCCGCGCTCGTGGGCGCCGCGCCCGCGCGCGCGCTCTCCGCCACCGACCAGGACCTGCTGTGGAAGTTCCGGTACGCCACGCCCTCCCTTCACCTTCCTCTAGTGTAGCACCGCTCGGGCGGGTCGGGGCGCGACGCCAAGCCCACGGCGGCCGAGCGCGACCTGCTGGCCGCGCTCGTGGGCGCCGCGCCCGCGCGCGCGCTCTCCGCCACCGACCAGGACCTGCTGTGGAAGTTCCGGTACGCCACGCCCTCCCTTCACCTTCCTCTAGTGTAGCACCGCTCGGGCGGGTCGGGGCGCGACGCCAAGCCCACGGCGGCCGAGCGCGACCTGCTGGCCGCGCTCGTGGGCGCCGCGCCCGCGCGCGCGCTCTCCGCCACCGACCAGGACCTGCTGTGGAAGTTCCGGTACGCCACGCCCTCCCTTCACCTTCCTCTAGTGTAGCACCGCTCGGGCGGGTCGGGGCGCGACGCCAAGCCCACGGCGGCCGAGCGCGACCTGCTGGCCGCGCTCGTGGGCGCCGCGCCCGCGCGCGCGCTCTCCGCCACCGACCAGGACCTGCTGTGGAAGTTCCGGTACGCCACGCCCTCCCTTCACCTTCCTCTAGTGTAGCACCGCTCGGGCGGGTCGGGGCGCGACGCCAAGCCCACGGCGGCCGAGCGCGACCTGCTGGCCGCGCTCGTGGGCGCCGCGCCCGCGCGCGCGCTCTCCGCCACCGACCAGGACCTGCTGTGGAAGTTCCGGTACGCCACGCCCTCCCTTCACCTTCCTCTAGTGTAGCACCGCTCGGGCGGGTCGGGGCGCGACGCCAAGCCCACGGCGGCCGAGCGCGACCTGCTGGCCGCGCTCGTGGGCGCCGCGCCCGCGCGCGCGCTCTCCGCCACCGACCAGGACCTGCTGTGGAAGTTCCGGTACGCCACGCCCTCCCTTCACCTTCCTCTAGTGTAGCACCGCTCGGGCGGGTCGGGGCGCGACGCCAAGCCCACGGCGGCCGAGCGCGACCTGCTGGCCGCGCTCGTGGGCGCCGCGCCCGCGCGCGCGCTCTCCGCCACCGACCAGGACCTGCTGTGGAAGTTCCGGTACGCCACGCCCTCCCTTCACCTTCCTCTAGTGTAGCACCGCTCGGGCGGGTCGGGGCGCGACGCCAAGCCCACGGCGGCCGAGCGCGACCTGCTGGCCGCGCTCGTGGGCGCCGCGCCCGCGCGCGCGCTCTCCGCCACCGACCAGGACCTGCTGTGGAAGTTCCGGTACGCCACGCCCTCCCTTCACCTTCCTCTAGTGTAGCACCGCTCGGGCGGGTCGGGGCGCGACGCCAAGCCCACGGCGGCCGAGCGCAACCTGCTAGCATCCCGCCGGAGCCGGTGGAACAGGCTTCATGTCGAACTCGAACCGAGTTAAACGCCCGGTACCGGGACGACACACAGGTCGATGTTGGCTGCCGGAGGTGAGGTTGACAGGTATGTCCCTCGGCGACCTATCGCCATTTCTCTCGATCTGGCCCTCCTCGAGTGTGGAAATTACAGAATCCCCAACTCGTCCCTGAAAACGGGGAGGTCCGCGCCGCGACCTGCTTCTGCCATGGTGATAAACGGCTCCACCCGCCACCTCCAGGCCCGCGCTGAGGTCATTCGTCGACCTCCGACACTCAAGTTGCCTCAGTCCTATGCACGAGAGATATGTCTCAGACAATGTTGTGTAAATTTTAATTGCAATTAACCCGACTACTGTCTAAAACTTCGAAAATTTATTTTCTAACATTATAAATAACTTGCTGCCGATCTTAATACCGCCATTTAGAATGATGACAATATGTACTAAGCGCCATCTAGTGGCACACACGTGTACTAAAACTAAGACAATACAACGTCTTTGCGGCAGATCTTGTTAGCGCGATTTACAACAATGTAAGATGAGCTCCATCTAGTGACACAGCTATTAATTAACGTTCAAACAAGTCGATAGGAATCTTGTGATTTGTCTCATCCCAGGGTCGGTAAAACATTATGGTGAATGATTATTCCAATGCAGCTATTTGAGTTGTGTCCATTGTTCCACATTCTGTGACGTGAGGCGATCTTCCCTTTGTTTCTGCACTGTTATCATACTTTCGTAGCAATACACGAATAGATGCCATTTTTTTTATTTTGTTTATTCACTGTCTTCTCTGATATCGAAGTTGATTGTGTTCTTTTCAAATATAAATTATTAATTATATCTTTTCTTTTTATAAACGCTTGATTAAATTGTTTGAATATTATGTTCGTGTGTAGTGAAGTAATTCGAAACTTATGACTGTTTTTAAAAAAGAAACATGGAGCCATATCTTTATATACAGTGTGTTCTGAAATCCAAAAGGTCGCCTCGTAATATGAGAAAGTAAATAATATTTTTTTACCGCGTTGTTAACAGTGTACTTTGCAATCTACTGAGTGCAAAAGACTCTCATCCCACCCGGTCGTACAATGCAACTAACGGATAGTTTTTTCCTATATTAAAATCCAAAAAAACCGTAGTTAGTTGATAAAACAAACACCGTCGTCGTTACCTAATATCTTTAAGAAGTATCCACTTCATAAAACTCATATAATAGTATACAAAATGGTAATATTGTGTACCCGGCAGAGTAGAATTTGGACCGCCCGATCTCTTCCATGCGGTGTCGTACAAGGCGACTAAGGGATAGGGCTGTTTAAAATCAGATAGATATGTACAGCCCAGACTCAGCCACAGATGCTTGGCTTGGGTAAAAAATAGTGCCCGGAAGACGGCAATAGGCTCACCCCCTATTACATGGGACTGAATTCAATGATTGGTGCAATGTGGGTGTCAATTCACCTATGGCTAACCCTTCGGGGATGAAGGCATGATAATATGTATTTAATATTATGCACAGATGGCAAACGAGATAAGTATACTGTTAACTTGTTAACTTTATCTGAAAAGGCGTATACTTTACTCCTGTGCCATGTGTACATGACATGTAATAAATTGTAAATGTATAAATTGTGTATGTTGGTAAACCTTAAAATGAAAATACCCGTTTAGGATATTTTGGCTACAAATTCACATTCAAATTTGGCTACAAATTTCTCAAAATAGTGAAACGTAATTACGTCTTTTTGAGGTCAAATTCTGCCTAAAACTAAGTTTACCTCCTCTTCCTAGGCGCTAGTGGAGAAGAAATGGGTTGCGTCGTTTCTTCTCTTCCACAAAAGCTCATAAATTACATGAAAAAGGTATTAAAACAGTGACATGTAGTTATTTAAATAAATCTATTTCTTACAGATTCTACTTATCGTCACATCGCCGGGCGCTCACCAAGTTCCTGGAATGTGTCAACTGGAACAGACCAGGTACGTCTCCCACATACACATAATACATACACCCTTACACACCCACACCAATGTGGATCTGTCAAAGTAGTAAGTAGGTTTACAGAAGGTATAACTCTGACAAAAGGCATTCATACACATCAGTCGCCGAAGGTGTGATTACCGTTAACTTATATATTGCACCCCGAGATGTCCCCCTCGGGCACACGAAACACACTATGTACCTTGTGGTAAGCGAATAAAAGCAGTTCGGAGACCTTTTTTTATCGCACAATTAAGGGCTGGAATTCATTATCAGCTCACGTGTTTCCTTCTACCTACAGTCCCGGGTCCTTTAAGCGGGGCGTGAAAAAGCATCTGATGAGGCCGCTAAGCTGAGTGCCACCATTGTAAAATTACTTTGTGTCTATAATGGTGACCCTCTTTCCTGAGACTTCGCCTTTAGCTTACCATCAGGCGAGCTGAAGTCAAGTTGGCGTGTCCCACAAAAAAAGCACATCAACCCACAGTCCACTGCTGGACATAGGCCTCTCCCAATGTGCGCCATTTTATCCGATCTATTGCCTTCCGCATCCAGTCTGTCCCAGCCGGCTAGAGGGCGTCCTACCTTCCGTTTACTTTCTCTCGGTCTCCACTCTAGGACTCGTCTGCTCCAACGGCCATCGTTCCTTCGACAAACGTGGCCAGCCCACTGCCACTTCAGCTCGCTTATTCAGCGACGAAATAGCCATAGCAAGGGCAAATAATTCTAGCCAGACCTTTCTCTTAGGACGGGTAACATAGTGAGACTCTTCCGTGCCTCTTAGAGCACAGTAAGCCGTCGATCCCAGTTGCCGTACGAGCCTCTGTAGTGTTCTTTATGGGTAGTTGGATCCTAACAAAACTCCACACCAATAGAACCGTCTTGGGGAAATGGGAACTAAAGTTTCCTATTTTTATTAAGCGTAGGTACGAAAGGAACCCTAAAGAATAAAATATATGGCAACTCGTGACGTACGCGAGTACACATCTTTCTTTAATATAGGACACGCCAATCAACAAAGAATCTCCGAACAGCTTGGTTCTTGACTGGATATTCTGCACCGTATGCGGATGGACATCTAAGCCCTGCACGTGTTGTCCTGTGTAGGAAAGTGGAGGGTGGGACTAATTGGAAGAGCTCATTACCATGGCACAGACCAACATCTCTACGCAACTTGAATATTATTATTATATTAATACTTCAAAATGTACGGAATCCTGTACGTTTCTATCATCTGACAATACAATACATTACGTAGACAGATACCAGGGCTGGCGTGCGGTATAATTTTGTATTATTCTATAGAAATTGCTCAAATTACACCGGTATTCAAGATCATAATTAGTCTAAAACTGCGGTTTGACAAACTTCAAAGAAAAATATATTCCTAAATATTTATTAATTTGGACGAATTTTTTTTTACTTGTGAAATATCCCCACGGATACCTAGAAAGTCCAACGTGTGTCATAGACATAGTCATAGCATACCCCTGTAAGAAGCTGTTCGTTCGTTCAAGTCCTATGGACGTTCACTTTCATACACAGGACAACACGTGCAGGTCTTAGATGTCACCCGCACACGGTGCAGAACCAAGCGGTTCGGTGACTCTTTCCTCTGTCGCACAATTAAGGCCTGGAATTCATTACCAGCTCACGTGTTTCCTTGTTCCTACAGTCCCGGGTCCTTTAAGCGGGGCGTGAAAAAGCATATGATGAGGCCGTCAAGCTGAGTGTCACCATTGTTACACGGTATGTGTAAGTAATGGTGACCCTCTTTTCTGAGACTTTGCCTTCAGCTTACCATCAGGCAAGGCGATGTCTAATTGACGTGTTCTATATATATAAAGTTGAAATAATAGTAGTTATTACCTATCTTAACAATCACAATGCAGCTCTGCGCTACTATCTAAATTACCATAACTAAAATGCACTAAATAATCTCTACAATTAACTTCTAAAACTTATTATTGTAGCTGTTTAATATCGCGATTTGTAGTTTTATTTATTCTTATTGAACAGTGAGTGAATACTTGTATATTTAGATAGATACTATTGAAAAGTGCTGATTGTTTGACATGGCTATATATGTAATTCCAGGTAAGATATTAATATATAGCTTGTCTTGGGCGCCTTTTTTAAAAGTAACTTATTTTTTAATATGGGACACAATAATTTGACTTCACCTCCAATTAGGACACATCAATTTGAATTCGCCTGATGGTAAGTTAAAGGCAAAGTCTCAGGAAAGAGGGTCACCATTACAGACACGTAGAATGTTACAATGGTGGCACTCAGCTTGACGGCCTCATTATATGCTTTTTCACGCCCCGTTTAAAGGACCCGGGGCTGTAGTCTTCGTACTGTACTGTTGGGATGTAGACTTACTATTTATTCTTTTATTTATACCTCTCATTTTGCAATGAAATTATAGCCGTTTGATTCCAAAATCAATCTGTTTACAATACTGTGTTAACAAAATCGTCTGAAAATAATGTTTTGGCGTATTTTTTTCGTTTTATAATATATATAATAATTATATAGTATATATAGTTATATATAGTAATGTTTAGGTAAACGGAATAATATATGGGTGTTATAATTAATCAATAAATAATAAATTCTGTGAAAATAATCTTTCGTTCCGAAACGACTATTGCGTCATTCTGTATATTAGAAAATAATGATCCCTATTCAATACTAAGGTGGCTCGGCTCGTGTGAGATAATTTCTCGCTTGAAATTTTACGAATACGAAACCGCGGTAGCCTATAATCAGCTCGGCGAACCTTGATCCCTATGACAGTTCATACTAGTGACGGGTCGTGTCGATATATCGCAACTTTTTATAGGCAAAGGCGTGACTTGCATTCAGCCACATCGATAAACATGTTTTTAAAATATAATCTACATTACTATAATTATAATGCTTGTTATATTTACAAGTATCCGTGTATTTGTATATGGGGTTGCCAATATTCCGATGCAGAGGTAACATGGTCGGACTGTATAATTTTAATGTGAATTAAAATTTTAGTTATAGCAACACTATCTGATCTGTCACTACGCTAGTACTGTCAGTTCGCTACGCCAGTACGAGTGCTAACGCCTTGTATGCGCCACGTGTTTTCTTGTGTCAACGGAATCCTTTGTTTGTTACTATTGTTGTTTTCTGTTTTTGTTATTGTTGCTGTTTTGTGTTTGTTGGTGTTTCAAAATGCCGAAAAGACTGAGAAAAACTGTACTCAACAGTGAAACGCGGGAGTTTGTTGTACGCTTGCGTGACTATTTTGCTCGCGAACTACAAAATGGCGGACCTTTGTTGCCACTTGACAACGTACGCGACCGTGTTGCTGATGCTTTGGGAATTGGCAAAGCTACCGTTTCCCGAATTACAAAGGAGAAGTTCGGCGAATCGTCGATGGAGGAGAACAAATTATCAACTCCAAAGAAGAAAAAACATAATAGGGCACGACCCGTAACTAAC
This sequence comes from Eilema griseolum, assembly GCA_963662185.1. Lineage (NCBI taxonomy): Eukaryota > Metazoa > Arthropoda > Insecta > Lepidoptera > Erebidae > Eilema > Eilema griseolum. The sequence continues at coordinate 23,264,356 of OY759245.1, forward strand.
CCCGATGATTTCGACATGGCAGCGATACGAAACCATATTTACGGCTATTATTTTCGAGGTGAACTGCCGACTTGCACAAAATTATTAGCGTCGCTGAAATCGGCTGATTTATTTAAAGGTGGATTCACTTCTCTCAGACAAGTTATAAAAAAATGTGGATTTCGTTATGGGAAGTGTGACAAAAGAAAAGTGATAATGGAGCGGAAGGACATTGGATTGATGAGGTGTGATTTTCTACGACAAATAAAAAACATCGAGAACTGGGACAAGGTGGTTTATCTGGACGAAACGTGGCTCAACGCCAATCACTCAGTCTCCAAAACATGGACAGACGACACAGAGAAATCCTGTACCAAAGCACCAGAAGGCAAGGGCCAGCGTTTGATTATCTGCCACGCTGGCACAGCCAAAGGTTTTGTACCTAACTGCTTGTGGGCCTTCAAATCCGTGAAAACAAGTGATTATCACGAAGAGATGAATTTTGAGAATTTCAAGAAATGGTTCACAAAACTATTAGACAATTTAAACGAGCCCCACTACATTTTAATGGACAACGCCCCATACCACTCTGTGCAAATTAATAAAGCGCCTACCGCGAACAACAATAAAGGCGAAATAATAGAGTGGCTGCAAAACAATGGTGTGGCAGCTAATACTCAAATGCTGAAAAAGGAATTAGTTAGATTGTTGAACCTTCATAAACAGCAAACAAAGAAGAAATATTTCTTGGATGAGATGGCAAAATCAAAAGGGCACACCGTGATTCGGCTACCGCCCTACCACTGCCAATATAATGCAATCGAAATGATATGGGCGCAGATCAAAGGTGGGTTGATTTGTATTTATTTTAACATGTTTTTATTTAGGTCACTGGTGACTGTCTAGTCGGCTAGTACTATTTAAAGCTATTTTATTTCACTAGCAAATTGCATTTTTATTTTTATCCATGTGCTTATATCAATTACACACTTTTAACGTACAAAATTATGTACTTATAATGTACTTACCCCGATCTCGCTCTTTGACTTTGCATCATTTTCAATCTAAACCATTATTGTTTCAGGTTGTGCAGCCAGGCTTAACACCACTCCACCATTCACAGCTAATAAAATGCTTACGTTGCTACAAGAGGCATGTAGTCAAGTGACTCCGGACAATTGGAGGAAAGTGGTTGAAAAGACGAAAAAGCTATGCTTAGATGATTGGAATCGAGACGTGCGATACGACAATATAGTAGACCAGCCGTTTTTCATAAACATAGGAGAAAGCAGCTGCAGTTCGGATTCCGAGTCTGAGACGCAATCGGTGACACCATTGTCAGATTCAGATTAATGTATATTAAAAAATCATAAATAAACCGCTTTTGTTTTATTTGAGTAGGTATATACAATAAATTTGTTAAATCTCCTTTATTTTATTATCGCAAACAACTTAAATGATTATAAATCTGACACTAAGAGCGTAGGTGCTCTATTGATGTATTTTGTACACTCGTTTCCATTTTCGATATTTGTTTATCGATACTTTTCCGCACTAGTCGATATCTTCCAAACGGAGTAACTTTTGCAGGACGTCAACGTAAAGTCTGATTGAGATAATTTCTTGTAAGTGTTAATAATTATTATAATTCCAACGGGATATTATTGTAATTGCATATATCTGCCTAAAATTAATAAATATCATTTTTAGACACCGCCAATTCGATTATAATATAACGGTGACGCTACTACAAGGTTGTGTCGTGGGAATAACTGTCAGTGTCATAGGGATCAAGGTTCGCCGAGCTGATTATAGTGGTATGGGTAATGGACTGCTGAGACGAGGTCTCGGGTTCGATCCCAGGTTTACCATGGCACATACCAATGACTTTTCGATGCTTTTCGAAATTATGTGTGTATTTACCGCAGGGACCTAAACATAAACTGGCGAAATGTGGGTGCTAGCACCTCTGCCTACCCCTACGGGGATATAGGCGTGAGTGTATATTAGAATATAATGATCCCTATTCAATAGTCAGATGGCTCGTGCGAGAAAATTTCTTGTTTGAAATTCTAGGAATCTAATAATACTATTTAATTAATAGATGAATAATTTTTTATACAATATAAAAAAAAGTGTGATAACAAACAGGTTTTTTCAATATCGTGGTTCACTTTTATCAGTTTCGTTTTCTATAATATCTGTTACGAGAATTCGGCAATAATAGACACATATTTAATAACCGGATTGGAAGGATTTTTTTTAATAAATTTTAATATTCTTCAACATTCCACATAACGCTATCTAGACCTATGGTAAACATAGCATAACTAGCTTGTGTTATGGATTCTAGAATGCGAATAAAAATACTTAGATACTTTTTTTTGTAAATACATTGGATAACCTCAGGCGGGGTTCGAAGGCGAAGTAAAGTAGTCAGAGTATACGTACTTAACGTATACACAATGAAATTATGATACATTTTTAACATACCATAATGTCATATATTTAAATCTCGTGTTCCATTACAGGTGAGGTGCGGCAGGCGCTGGCCATGATGAAGCAGTGGGCGCCCATGGACGTGGAGGACGCACTGGAACTGCTCACGCCCAAGTTCACGCACCCCGCCGTCAGGAAGTAAGCACGTTATTATATTATACTAGCGACCGCCCGCGACTTCGTACCCCTTAGGGGTGGAGTTTTGTAAAATCCGTTTTTAGCGTATGTCTACATCCTATAGTTAAAGTCAAAAATCATTTATTCTGCATAGACCATCAAATCGCGATAGAATAATAGGGGTTGATCTTAGAGGGTTAAACATTCAAGGTTGTATGTATTTTCTAATGCTGCATCATAAAAAAATAAAATAAAGAATCTAAACATTTAAAAAAAAGGACTACCCTTAACATTTAGGGGGATGAAAAATAGATGTTGTCCGATTCTCAGACCTACCCAATATGCAAACAAAATTTCACGAGAATCGGTCAAGCCTTTTCGGAGGAGTTTAACTACAAACAGCGCGACACAAGAATTTAATATGATATATAGTAAATTCGGAAACGGCCCTTGCCCTTATCTCGTGTTTTAATTCTTAGACAAGGCATCTAATTATTATTATTATTATCCTCTATTCGGTTAGGTACTTAACTACACGTAAACAATCTTAATGTGACATTCTAACATTTTTCTGTTTAGAAACTCATTTCTTAATTCTTAATTCTTTATTGCACACAAACAGTACAGAGGTCAAACACAAAATAAATATATAAGAAATATGTACAAAGGCGAGCTTAACTCAGTATGAGTTCTCTACCAGCAAACCTTTGAGTAGCATTTTAAAGATTAAAAACCGAAATTGAACCATTAGTTAGTTAGTAAAATTTGGACCACCCCATCTCTTCCCATGCGGTGTTGTACAAGGCGACATATATATACAGCCCGGACAGCCTCAGATGCATGGCTTGAGTCAACAATAGTGCCCGGAATACGTCAATAGGCTCACCCCCTATTGCATGGAACCGCATACAATGCTTGGTGAATTATGGGTGTTAATTCACCTCTGTCTAACCTTGATTATATGGATGTATGTGTGTCATTCAAGTCATTTACATTATTCATTCACTCTACAAGATGACATGTAATATTAGACTTTAACAACATGAGGGTAAAGTCTAAAATTATATGTAATTTTTCGCTGTACCTGTGGCATGACAGTGGTTTTGCCATGACATAAAATTAGCGGAATCGGGGCCCTGGTAGATCAGTTGGTCACTGTATCCCCCTTGACAGGAACTGGTCGTGAGATCAAACCCTGTTTTTACGTTGAAATTTTTCAATTGATTTCGAATATAATGTGACCAGAATTATTATGGCCGCATTATATGAATAATTCTTGTATAATTAAACACTATTGTCCTTCCCATTCCCGTCCCAATTGAGTAGTCTGACTGGGGGAGTACCTCCGCCCTACGGAATACCGCGGCTATAGTAATCTCGTGTTGTGTTCCCGGCGGTGAGCAGGATAGCCAGAGCTCACTGAAGAGTTTTGTGCTGTCAGAAAGACCAAAGGCTTGCCCTGCTTTCTATTCTGCACTGATGGCACAGAAACTCTCTGTTCTTATGATTCGGTAACACGAGTATGACTCCCCTGGGTGTTGCACACGTCCATAGGCCACGGTAACATTCCAACAGTCTGCTTGTCTGCCACTTAAGTTGTATAAATAAGTACATGTAGAATAATTTGAAATATCTGAAAATATAGTGTAGTATTCTTATGTGTAATGACTAAATAATAATAATAATCGTCTTTATTGTACACCAATAACATGTTACATTACAATAATGAGATTTAAATTTCGTGGTACGTACAGGTGGCGGCCTTATCGCTCTGCGGCAATTTCTTACAGGCAACCAATACCGGGGGATTAAGTATAATCCTGGATGCTGACCCACTTGACCGGTAACTAAATAATTCTATAAAAAACATTCCCGCAGGTACGCAATATCTCGCCTAAAGCAAGCCCCCGACGATGACCTCCTACTGTACCTCCTGCAGTTGGTGCAAGCCCTCAAGTATGAAGACTTCTCGGAAATCCAAGATGGTGAGTACTCTGATCGCTCTAAAATTGCTTTTGAAGGAATGAACGATAGAGGCGAGTTAATCGTTCTATTAGGTGAGGGAAATCCCCGTTTTTCCTATCAATTTATTTATTATTTAATCATAAACAAGTTTTACATTGTGTTTAACCCGAAGAGAGGGCCAGATCGAGAGAGATGGCCCTGGGTCGGCCGGGGTGCGAGGGATATGCCTGTCAACCTCACCTTCGGCAATCATTCGAGGTCACCGACACAGATTTAGTAAAAAATGTTACAATTCGTATCTGTGAATCTTGATCGCAAATATCCGTATTCGGATCCTCGGTTATACATATTTATTATCAATTACATCGTCACACCACTAGTAGGAACATACATATCTTTAGATTGCCTGAAGTTTCGACTAGGTTACTGTCATTGTCTGTCAATGTGGTATTTTCCTGTAGTTAAAATAAATTATTTAACGGTAAAAGAGCGGTAAAACTTGCGTCGGTTATTATTTTATATATTTTTTATTTTTTTTTAATCATCCACCCAACCTGTAATAGTAAATTATTTGACAATTAAATATTATGACAGCACAATAAATTATTTCATACAAGTTTTCATATGACTTACCAAAGAGTATATAAGAGTAAGAGGGCACAATTCAAACAAAAAAACCTAGCGCGGCTCGGCTATTTTTTTTTTCTATGTCACGACGCCGACGTAGCTATACGCCTTTTTAGCCGTCTCTAGCTAAATAGGCTTAAAGAGCTGCATAGTTCCTTAATAATCGATTAATTCCGATTTCAAACAATCGGTTTCATACAATTGGAATCGATTTTCGCTGGAAATATTTAGGAAAGCGAAATAAAATTCCTGAACGAATATTCATAATTTTTTTATTAGGACTATTATAATATATATATAAATATATATATGTTATTACATATTCAAAGACTAATCATGGTTAGAAGGCATTTTTAGTTTCTTTAACATGAAAAATGTAATTTATTTGCTGTAAAAATACAATTATATGCTCTATTCACAACAGCTGATGATTTAATAATGTGTAATAACCTATCGGAGCTGATATAGCTAGGCCAAACACTCACATAAATAAATAAAGAAAAACATCTGAGAACAAAATAGAGTCAATATCTTAAAAAACTAAATAAGAGTCAATGCATCGCCATAAACAGTCTATTTCTCACAAAACACAAAGAGTCAATTTCTCACACAACACAAGGAGTCAATTTCTCACAAAACAGAATAAACTAGCAGTATTCAACACTACAGAGGCATTCACTCAATTCAACGTAAGCAGTGGATATTTAAAACAGAAATCTTCAATTTTAACAATATTTTCACCAACACGAAAACAAAACAAATATAAAAATATGGCGTCTAGAAGCTAAATGACAGCGTTACAAACTCGCCAATCGCCACTCGGCGTCCAGAAAAATGAACCAATCAGCAGAAATGTCAAATACGTCAATTAACCAATCAGAGGAAAGGAAGTTTGCCTGTTGAAAGAAATCGATTTTTTTCTTTAGGCAAGTATACTTTTTCTGTAACCAATCAGAGAAAACTACTACTTTCCTCTGATTGGTTACAGAAAAAAGCTGATTAGTTGGAATTTCACGACGCCAAGTTCTGAGTCCAAGTAGGGAAGTGTCCCATGCCTGTGACTTACCGTTTTAACGTTTAGTTAAAAGTCACTAATTTGACTAGTCAGTCAAATATCCAATTGAAACGCGTGAGTAATACTCATACCTTTGAATACATAGATTATACGAACATACAGACTAAAAAGAAACAATGACTCCATTTACTTCAGTCATTATACCTTGAAAGGTATGGCATTTTTTTCAGTGTCTGTGGTATTACCGTGCTTTACCATTATTACTATTAGCAGAATCAGGCTTTTGGTTTTTAGGAACTTTCTACTTATGACGAATTTGCCTATATACAATCTTTTGGCAAGAACGAACGCGAAGGAACCTACCCTGGATTCATTGCTTTTGTTTCCCATAAGCCTTAATTAGCTAGATGTATACCAATATACCTAGGTTTTAAACTATCATGGTAACACACATTAGTATTAAAGTTATGGGGATATTTATCGATCTACCCTCTTTCGAGTTCTTTTACTACGCTCCATATATTTACTACTAAAATTATTATTCACTATTTACCGCCAATACTCCAGTTCCTCCGTGATCATGGTGCTTGCAACACCGCCGAAATATCGGAAACTCAGTACAACATGGTAAATATCCTGATAAATTTAATACCACTTTATCTAGTTATATGTTCTCGATTTCTCATTCGTGTCAGGTCCTTAAATAACTCGATTATTTTATCTCCAGAATATATCCGAGTTTGTGGCAAAGACTCCTCGATTTCTGACCTAGACGCCAGGGAAAATCGGCTGATGCAGAGTGGACATAGAGGGAGCCAGGCTAGTCTGCTGTCTGCTTCAGGTAAAAATATACCCTCTCGTCTCTATAAAACAATATGATGTAGTCGAAACCATGACATAAGAAATGTAAGATTGTTAATAGTGTTGATTGATGGCGTTTGGTGGAAACTGCTATATTGAATAAGGCATTTTGTACTGTTCCACTATATTTTTTTTCAGAGTGATTTTTTTCAAAAGGGATTGGATTTTTTTTTATACCGCTTGGTCGGCAGACAAGCACACCTGATGGAAAGTGGTTACCGTGGCCTATGCACGTGTGCAACGCCAAAGGTGTCAAACTCGCGCTGCCAACCCTGTAAACACAAGAGTTTCTGTGCCGTCAGTGTAAAAGACAAAGTAGGACAAGCTTTTGGTGTGCTCACTGACAGTACAAAATCTCTCCAGCGAGCTCTGGCTACCCTACTCACCGCTGGCCAAATCCGAAACTATAAGGAGTAGCGAAAAATGCTTGAAGGAGTCACGAGCCTGATTTTTGTGTCATTCTTTTTATGTCACTATATAGATTTAGTTATACAGTTTGCATATATCTGCTTAAAACTTTACACTGCAATATCGATAAAAATGAAAAAAATAATCGCCTGGAGACACTCGAAGTTTCCACCCCGCTAACTTGACTTTTTTTTACCAGTGTTGACGACAAGCGAGTTGACGTCCTCGGCGACGAGCCGCCGCTCGAGCGGAGCGCCCGTGGAGGAAGCGGGAGCGAGCACGAGTGCGAGCGCGAGCGCGAGCGATGACAACAGCGCCGGCGCCGCCAACAACAACCCGCCCGCCGACAACAACAACCCGTGAGTGGACGAGTCTACACTCTCCTTGTCTTGGTCACATGCAGGCTGTGCACTCGGCCGAGTGCTCGGCGCTCTGTTCACTCGTGCTGAGCTTTCGGCCGAGTGAAGTCTCGCCACTTCGCTTGGTGCGTGTGATCAAGGCATTCTATCACATCACTCTTGTATATAGAGTACTGCTGTCACCTTTTTGCCGGAGCACCTGTATGCCAGTTTGATTCTTTCGACTCGGTGCAAAGAAGGACGTTGAAGCTCGTCAATAATTTTATACTCGCAGGCGATGTGGAACCTCTTAGCCTTAGGAGGACCTTGCCTCACTGTGTGTGTTCTACCGCCTATGCAATGGTTTGTCCTCAGATGAATTGTTTCACATGATACCACAATTACATTCTATTATCGTACCGCTCGCCGTAGGCAGGGAATTCATCCTCACACATTGGGACTGGCAACGGTGCACACTATGCGATATGAAAGGAACTTCATACCATGCACGCTCAAGCTGTGGAATGAACTTCCTGCTGCGGTTTTCCCAGGCCATTTAACTATTTTATTTCTTTTCTTTTCTTTTCTTTTCTATTCTATTCTATTTAAATTATGGGGTCCTTCAAGAGCTTTCAGGGTCGGCAGCACGAGTGTAATTCCTCTGGTGCTGCGTACGTCCACTTTTTTTTTAACGTGTGGAAATCCCTTTTGATACCACCATGCTAGAGTCGGTGGTGGTGGTTATTTATGTCGGACTGGAACCGACTAAAACCACACGGCCGCCTCAGGCCATCAGTTGCAGGGGGTAAGGTAGCCTTCGGCATATCTCTCGCGCTAGCCAGAGGGACTGGCAACCTGAAAAAGGTGCCTGGGGTAGACTGAATGTGGGAGGCGGAGGATTGCGAGAGCATTGGGAGAGCAGTGGACTGCAGTGGGCTAATGGATATTGATGAGTATTCGTGTCCCCAGGTCGGCGGATGCGGAGGAGCGGCTGTCGCTGGCGTCGTTCCTGATCTCGCGCGCGTGCAGCAACAGCGTGGTGGCCAACTACCTGTACTGGTACCTGCTCATCGAGTGCGAGGACCAGGGCGCCGGCCGCGACCTGGCGCCGCGCCACATGTACCTGGCCGTCATGCGCACCTTCTCGCACCGCCTCGCCAAAGGTGCCCGCCGCATATCACGACTTCGCTTAATACTGTTTTGCTTAGAAGCTCACCCAATACCAGTTCTGATCTCCCATCGAAACCCTCGAAACTAAGTCGACCTCGCCTGCAAGCCAAGTACATCTGCTGATTGGAACCTGGGCCGACGAGGACTTTCGATTCAACCAGTGGAGTAGAATACGGCCATCTTTTCCGTGGGTATTGCAGAAGTTGACCATTTTGGGCTATTCTCCATCTGACAGCAAGCATACAGCCCATGACCAAGTCATCCCACTTGGGACGGAAAATCGTAGTAGGTGAAATATGTGGGTGTTAACTGTTAATACACCCCTTTGAGGATTTGCAGGCATGAATATATATATATTTTTTTTTTTTTTTTTTTATATAGGACACGTCAATTGGACTTCGCCTTGCCTGATGGTAAGCTGAAGGCAAAATCCCAGAAAAGAGGGTCACCATTACTTACACATACCGTGTGACAATGGTGACACTCAGCTTGACGGCCTTATCATATGCTTTTTCACGCCCCGCTTAAAGGACCCGGGACTGTAGGAAGAAGGAAACACGTGAGCTGGTAATGAATTCCAGGCCTTAATGGTGCGACAGAGGAAAGAGTCTCCGAACCGCTTGGTTCTTGATCGGATGTTTTGCACCGTGTGCGGATGACATCTAAGACCTGCACGCGTTGTCCTGTGTAGGAAAGGGGAGGGTGGGACTAATTGGAAGAGCTCATCAGAACACTCCCCATGGTACAGACGGTAAAATACAGCCATGGACGCAACATCTCTACGCAGCTGTAAAGGTTCTAGGGTGTTCGTGATCTCGGGATTCCCAATGATGCGGATCGCACGTCGCTGCAACCTGTCGAGAGCATCTAGTAAGTACTTTGCTGAACCATCCCAGAGATGCGAGCAGTACTCCACACAGGAGCGAATTTGTGTCTTGTATAGAAGACACCGCTGCTCCGGCGTGAAAAATCGTCTCACTCTGTTCAGGACTCCGAGTTTTCGTGAGGCTGTTTTGATGATGCTTTCGATGTAGTTTTTGTTATTCAGGTTGCAGCGAACATCCATACCTAGGATATTGAGATTGTCCTGCAGCGGCAGTGGCGTGCTCTGAAGAGTGGGGAGGGGAAGGAAAGAAGATACTTTTGCTGTAAACGCACATGCCTGCGTCTTCTTGGCATTGAACTCAACCAGGTTCTCAGAGCCCCATTGAGAAATGTGATTCAGGACCCCGTCAAGCTCAGTGACAAGAAGCTGCCTTTTCTCTGCGATATCTGACTGCTTGGCCGCTGGATGTCCATGATAACTCCCATGTAAAGTGCTATCGTCTGCATAACAATGAACATTGCCGGTAGACAGCATGTCGTTGATATGCAGAAGAAAGAGAGTGGGTGATAAGACGGACCCCTGGGGCACGCCAGCATTAACCTGCAGAAACTCTGAAGCTCGTCCGTCACAAAGGACGCGAATACGGCGCCCCTGCAGGAAGCTAGCAACCCAGTTGCACAGCCTAGAAGGCAGACCAAAGGCAGGTAGCTTAGAAAGAAGCGATTTGTGCCAGACTCTATCGAATGCTTTGGCGATGTCAAGACATAGCCTCACCCCAAAGATGGGTAACGTATGCTAGAAGATCACCCGTTGACCGTTTCGGTCTGAAGCCATATTGCCGGTCATTAATTAAGGAGTGATCCTCTAGGTGCCGCATGAGCTGTTTGTTAATTATGTGCTCAAACACTTTGCACAGCACTGAGGTGACGGCTATGGGTCGATAGTTGGCTGGCTCCGAGCGATCCCCCTTCTTGGGAATCGGCTGAACATTCGCCTCTTTCCAAGGCAAAGGCACTGTACCCGAACTGTAGGATAGCCGGTACAGGCGCGTAAGCATTGGAGACAACTCCGCTGCACATTTTTTCAAAACTACCGCTGGAATACCATCCGGACCACTGGCTTTCCGGACATCGAGTGATTGCAGCACTGCACGGACATCGCGTTGCCTGATATGGATATCAGGCATCGCGTGGTCACTGTCGGGTAGTGTTGGTGGCTGCGTACCACAATCATCGATTCGGGAGTTGGCCGCAAAGAGATTAGCCAGCAGATTTGCCTTCTCTTGCGACTCATGGGCCAGGGATCCATCAGGGTTACGCAGCGGAGGCAGCGAAGGCTGACAGAAGTTGGCTTGCACGGCTTTAGCCAGTCGCCAGTAGCCACGGCTTCCCGTGGGATGCATCACTAGCTCTTTACCAAGCCGCGCTATGCGCAGGGCATCCGCTCTGACATAGGCCCTTCTACAGACCTTTGTGGCTCTGTTGTACGCTGCCTTGAAGTGGCCCAGATTGGGATGGCGCGTGGCGCGCGCCCTTACCCAAGCGCGGTACGCAGACTGTTTTTGTTCAACAGCTTCCGCGCACTCGCGCCCGAACCAAGGGCGCACCCCGCGGTCACCGGTGACATCGGTGTATGAGATATAGTATTCCATACCCAGACCGATCTCACCGGCGACAGCAGTAGCACAATCCGATGGGTTCTTACCTTCAAAGCAGCGCTCAACCCACGGGATGGACGCAAAATAGTCACGAAGTCCATCCCAGTCCGCTGACGAGTAGTGCCAGAGACGCCGCTTCCCCTGCACGGGTCGTGGGGGCGCCATAATAGGCACCGTGGAACAGACCAGGCAGTGGTCAGAGTTGCCTAACGCGGCTCGCACCGATACACTGTACCGGTCCGGATCACTCGTCAGCAGAAGGTCTAGCAGAGAAGGTGCTTGGCCCGACCTTCTTGGTATCCTAGTGACCTCGTGCACCAATTGGGTCAGGCCGTGCGCCAGAGCAAATGCGTGGGCGGCTCTTCCCGCATGGTCTGTTTTGGAGGAGCCCAACCAGATCTCGTGGTGGGCGTTAAAATCCCCCAAAAATACCATTTCGGCATTCGGAAATCGCTCCTGCGCATCATCTGCCGCCTGACTCAGATATTCAAAGAGTCGAGTTGTCTCAGCATCTCCTGTATGGGAACGGTAGAGGCACACATAGATCTGACTCGTAGGGCCATGGTCTACGTGTACCCAAAGGACGGAGAAGGATGGGTCCTCTAGGCAGCGCAAACGGCGACAGCAAACATCCGCCCTAACAAACACGCACACCCCGGCTTTTGCACGAAAACTTTCCTCAAGAACATAGCCAGGGTAGAGCAAGTAGGTCGTGTCGTCAGGGCGGTGTATTTGCGTCTCCGTTAGAAAAAGCATGGCAGGTTTCGCCGTCTCTAGGTGTTGGTGGACGGCGTTGAGGTTTGCATGGAGCCCACAGATGTTAGTGGACTCCACCTCAAATAGCAAGCTTTTGGGAGTGTGACGAGCCGCTGTGTTGCCTTTTTCTATAAATTGCGCTGCCATGAGTTTGGGTGGGAGAAGGCGTGAAAAAAAGAAGTGATTGCCGCCGCAGCACCGTGTGACAAAGCGCGGGATATTGGTTTTATCTATGAATGTGAGGCATGGCGAGAGCCGACGCGCCGAACGGAAGGGCCCCCGTACCCCCCCGAGTATGGTCGCCGGGCTCCCAAATCCGGTCACCAACCGGCACGACGAACCATATCGGGATTATGCGCGGCCTGGTGAGGCAGCCTCCCAAGGTGGTTAACCCCAGTTGGGCCCCTGTACTATACCGCGGGCGGCCAGCGGCACCACCGTTTCTACAGGTCTCCCTGTTCGGCGCATCGCCCCGCGCCATCCCCACTAGACTACGCCAAGACCCACTGGTCCCACTAGTGCTGCGACAACCACCACCTCTGCCCGGCTATGCACATGCTGACCCCTGAACACAATCCAACCGAGATTGAATTGCTATGGAGGGTTTTTCGCAATAGTGCACGGTGGTACCTACCCGGTCGAAACTTGAGACAAATTTGTGCCACCAAGTTTCTACCACCAGTAAATACACATATAATTTTTAATGCCCTGCCCAAAACAAGTAGCTCAAGGTATTCATAATAGAAATACTGCCTAGTGATCAATATGAATTTCTTCAAAATTAGCTGGAGAGTGTTTGTGCTGTCAGTGGAAAGACCAAAGACTTGTCTTGATCTTGTGTTCTGCACTGATGACACATAAATTCTTTTCTTATAGGGTCGGTTACTTCTCTAGTCGTACACACGTTCATAGATCACGGTAACCACTTTCCATCAGGTGGACCGTGTGCTTATCTGCCACCTAAGTTGTACATTTTTTTTACCAAAAACGAATTCTTTTCCAGGCAACGCAGATCATCAACGTACCCGTTCATTCCTCGCCAGACAGCAAGTGTTCATCGACAAGCTGGTGAAGCTGGTCAAAACGGTCACCCGCGAGAGTGGCAACCGCAACAAGAAGGCGGAGAGGCTGCAGCAGCTGCTGGCGGACCCGGACGCCTTCAAGTTCAATTTCGCGAACTTCGAGCCGCTGCCGTTCCCGCTCGACCCCAGCGTCACAATTAAAGGCATCGTCGCCAAGAAGGCTAGCCTCTTCAAATCAGCGCTTATGCCTTCGAAACTCACCTTCTTGACTACTGAAGGTATGACGAAGCAACATATTTTCTTTCTGAGAGGCTTGCGTGAAAGGCTTTATGACAGTGGAGAAGTCTCGTGAAGTGTGTAAGGACAGAAATAGATGACGAGCGGAGACGACTCGGGTGTCCTCCACAAGAGCAGGTCTGGAGGTGACAGGTGGAGCCGCCTGTCAGCCCAATAGAAGCAGGTCGCGGCAGTAGCGCAAAGCAGACCTCCCCATCTCCGGAAACTAGATGGGGACTTCGTAGTCCTTACGCTCGAAGGAGGCCAGCTCGAAAGAGAATCCTGAGTCGTCCGAGGCGCGAAAAATATGTTTCTGGCTATCTTATCTCTGGCAAACGAAACCCAAAGAAAGCGTGCGTTTAAGTCGGTTTGAATCCGGCAGAACCACTTACGACGGCTCAAGTTTCTGCCACTAATAATATCCGCAAAAATAATGAACGTGCATTCCACAATTTTTATATACAAGTTATTCTTAGTATAAGCTGTCCGTTGTGGAATGCACTATTACACCCTTAGAATGAAATGGGGTGGTGGGCAATCTTGAGTGAAAAAAGTATTATTAAGATGAGTATCTTAATGATAAAAATGCGTGGTCAACATAAGTCTCCTGCTTGCTCGCACAACATAAATTATAAACAAAACCATATTAAAAAAAAAATCTAGTTCTAATATAGTTATCTGAGTTTCTTGCTGGTATCTTCTTAGTAACAACAGTAACCTACCGAACCAGCGAAAGAATAATTTTGCAATGGTTTATTCATACATTATAATATTATAATATTTCTTGACATAATTGTAATATTTTGATGTTCATATGTGCTCCTTGTGCTAAAGTGAATAATGCCCCCCCCCCCCCCCCCCCCCCCAGGCATGGAGTACGAGGCCATCTTCAAGCACGGCGACGACCTGCGCCAGGACCAGCTGATCCTGCAGATGATCACGCTCATGGACAAGCTGCTGCGGCGCGAGAACCTCGACCTCAAGCTCACGCCCTACAAGGTGCTGGCCACCAGCTCCAAGCATGGCTTCCTGCAGGTACTTGCTACTAATTCAGCCCGTCAGTTTACTACCCGCTGCTATTTTTTTTATGTGCACAAAACCCCGGCGGTCTCCCCTTTCCCCCTTCCCACAGGAGCCAGTGATTGTGGTTATGTCGAACTCGGAACTGACTAAAACGCTTGCCGTGTTTGGGTCTTTGGTTGCCGGAAATATATCTCTCGGATCCCAGCCGAACCAGGACCATCTAATTCTGATGGATAGTTAGAAGCTAGGGTGAAGTCAAGATGTTTTTTTTTCTACCACTAGTGGCAGACAAGCGCACGGCCCACCTGATGAAAAGTGGTTACCGTGGCATATGGACGTTTGTAACAAAAGAAGAGTCACAGTCGCGCTGCCAACCCTGTAAGTAGAGAGTTTCTGTGCCGTCAGTGCAGAAGACAAAGCAGGACAAGCCTTTAGTCTTCCCACTGACAGCAAAATTTCTCCAGTGAGCTCTGGCTACCCTACTCAGGTACGGCCCTGCTTGTCTGCCAATTAAGTGGTTTAAAAAACCGTTTAAAAAATGTTTTTTATAAGTCGCTTATAATTTTTTTTTATTTTTTGTTGTCTCCCTCCCAACTCCTAAAGAGAAGCTTGCGCCAGTTGACTTGGTCACGAGGGTCATAATGTGGCTTTGCATCCCCCACGTCATACTGACATACTTTTTTTTTCAGTTCATAGAGTCGGTGACAGTAGCCGAGGCGCTCGCTTCGGAAGGCAGCATACAGAACTTCTTCCGCAAGTACAACCCTTGCGAGGGCGCCCCGTACGGGATCAAACCCGAGACTATGGATACGTACATTAGGAGTTGTGCCGGCTACTGTGTTATTACTTATCTATTGGGTGAGTTGAAGAACAAGTTTAATATAATTTGGTTGGAAATAACTGGAGGTATGAGCAAAAATCGTGAAAGCCATCCGCACGAATAGAGCCGCGGGCAACAGCTAGTATTGTCAACTTCCGTCGTCATTCTTGTGTATGAAAATTGGGGCTGATCAAGTATTACGTAAGCAGATTTAATCCCCCCTCCCCTTCATCAGCAGAAGTATGCAAAACTCTCCTTCCCCTCCCATGCTTACGTAAATATTGTTACTTTATGCATATTTATTTTCATGTTTGTTTTTTAGGTTTTAGGTGCATGCTATATTATGTCTGGAAAAGTAAATAACTACTGCTTACGTAAACATTATCCACCCCCATATCATCAAAAATAAACAATGCAAAGACCCCCCCTCCCCACTAAGCCACAGAAGAGCGTTCCCCCTGTAAGGGGAAGATCGCGGGTTCGAATCTAGCCTGAACCGATACAATTTTTTCTATATCTTAATTGATTTGAACATTATTGTATAAGTAAATACCTATAGAATCGGTTAAAATTATGTCTTATTTCAACCTAGTACTTCGCCCATGGCATGCTTCGGAACCTCGCGTGACATCTTTAATTTTTCAACATTGTGTGCATTCGCATAAACTTTCTTACGCTAGACTTTGCCTCTCGTATTGCATTTCTTTTGTGCACTCCCGGGTTTGCAGGAAGAGAACTTAACTTTAGTATTAAAGATATCGCGAGGGATATACCTGTCAACCTCACCTTCGGCATCCAAAACGACCCACAGGCGGCGTGCGTTTTAGTCGGTTCGAGTCCGACATAACCTCCTCCACCGGCTCCGGTGGGAAGGTATCCGAGGGGATTTTGCGCACATAAAAAAAAAAAGTATTAAAGATATAGGGATAATGCAAACCCTATGATACCGGAGGAACACGTGATCATGATGCTTGCAACAGCGCCGAAATATCGGAAACTCAGTATAATAAAACATGGTAAATATCCCGATAACTTTAATACTAATGTGAGTGACCATGATGATAGTTTTTACAGGGGTAGATTAGATCTTGGGAAAGGACATAGGCTATGTTTTGTCGCGATAACCGACATCTACGCGGGCGGAGCCGCGGGCAAAAGCTAGTTCTGTATAAATATAATTTATGTGTACATGAAGAATAAAAAAATCTTCCGACAACACAATGTATCTTAACTTCAAAATATCTCCTTCCAGGCGTCGGCGACCGTCACCTCGACAATCTACTCCTCACAAAGTCAGGCGCATTATTCCACATAGACTTCGGCTACATCCTCGGCCGGGACCCGAAGCCGCTACCCCCGCCCATGAAGCTCAGCAAGGAGATGGTTGAGGCCATGGGGGGAGTACACTCCGAACACTATCATGAGTTCAGGAAACAGTGTTATACTGCCTTCTTGCATTTGCGCAGGTATGAATGAGTACAGTACTTACTATATATTTATTTATTACATACAGGGCCGCGTGGTTCCCGGCAGAGTAGAATTTGGACCACCCCATCACTTCCCATGCGGTGTCGTACAAGGCGACTAAGGGATAGGGCTGTTTTACACCAGACAGATATATACGGTCCAGACTAAGCTTTAGATGCATTGTTCGAGTCAACAAAAGTGCCCGGAATACGGCAATAGGCTCACCCCCTATTACGTGGGACTGAATTCAATGGTTGGTGAAATGTGGGTGTTAGTTCACCTCTGCCTAACCTTCCGGGGATAAAGGCGTGATTATATGTATGTATGTGTGTATGTATTTATTACATACATCTTACACCATCATTACAGAAAAGTCCAATGCGATAGTGTAGACATAAAAATAGAACATAAACACAAACACAGCCAATGAGTACAATACAAATCACAAATATTAAAAAAATAAAATAAAAAAAACATGAATCAGAACTAAAATTAAATAATACACAGATCACATCTCATAATACATAACATAACATAAACTCACGTCTATATCCCCGAAGGAGTAGGCAGAGGTGCTAGCACCCACATTTCGCCAGTTTATGTTTAGGTGCAAAATAGGTATTACCATTAACCGGGCACTGATAAACCTGCGATAAATACACACTTAACTTCGAATTCCCTCTATTCTACTAAAGCAAAACCACTGTCATAGATAGATAGATAAAAGAATGAAAGAAGAGAATTCTTTATTGTACACCAATAGATTACAGTAAAACTTGTAAGTAGCATGTATACAGTTTAATGTACAATGGGCGGCCTTATCGCTGGAAGAGATTTCTTCCAGGCAACCTTGGGATGGACAGTAATGTAATAAAGCAAAAGATTTGATGTAGTTAGCGAATAAACTAGAAACAAGGTGTATTAAAAAACAATAAAAAACAAAAAGATATAGAGAGAAGTTCAAATAAAGTAAAATAAATATACAACTTTAGCACATAAATAGATATACAAAGTAGATAGTACATACTAATAAGAAGGGAAAATAGTGAGCACATACCACAGACACTTTAAAAAATGTCATTAAATTTTAGATTTTATTTCAACATTCTTAAAGTCCAAAATTAAATTAAATGAGTTTCGTTATACTTTTTCATTCGCTCCGCAAAAAAAGTCTTTTAATTTTGGATTTTAACTGTATTGCTTTTTTAATTTTGAATTTTCTGTATTTTGATTTTTTTAGCTGTGTCTGTGGACAGTGGTTTTGCTTTAGCAGAATCTAGGCCCAGATCCAAAACTTGTTTTAGGCAAATTAATTTATATCCACCCTACTAACATTATAAATATGAAACTTTGTTGTTTGCACGTTTGTCATTTGCTTACACTTTAACAGCTGAATGGATCTGACCGAAATTTACAGGGTATGGGGATAGATTAGCCTGAAATAACATAATTACTTAACTAGTGTAAAACTCGCCGGGATATTTACCATGTTTATTATTTTTATTGAGCAACCGATATTTCGGCGCTGTTACAAGCGCCATGATGACGGTGTACTTGATTAAGTAGTACACTGTCTGACATCCTAACCACGCCAAAAGACTACACCCTCCGCCAATATTTTAGCCGGGAAGGGTTTTTTTTATCGAGTACACGCCAACTTGACTTCACCTCGCCTGATGGTAAGCTAAAAGCAAAGTCTCAGGAAAGAGGGTCACCATTACAGACACTAAGCAATGTTACAATAGTGGGACTCAGCTTGACGGCCTCATCATATGCTTTTTCACGCCCCGCTTAAAGGCCCCGAGACTGTAGGAAGAAGGAAACAAGTGAGCTGGTTATGAGTTCCAGGTCTTGGTGGTGCGGCAAAAAAAGAGTCTCCGAACCGCTTGGTTCTTGCTCGTATATTCTGCACAGAGTGAGGGTGACATCTAAGCTTTGCACATGTTGTCCTGTGTAGGAAAGGAGAGGGTGGAATTAGTTGTCCTAAGGGTAAAAACGGGACCCTATATTAGTAGACTTTGCTATGAGTCTGTACAAAGATGTTGCTTAGGCCCTGCACATCCAAGGAGCTGTGTCATATATAATATCTTAGAACATGTATGTGTAACTCGTGCGCCGTGCGGGTCCGCAGGCACGCCAACCTGATGCTGAACCTGTTCTCGCTGATGGTGGACGCGTCGGTGCCCGACATCGCGCTCGAGCCCGACAAGGCCGTCAAGAAAGTACAGGACAAACTGAGGTACGTCTTCTTAACTATACAGTATACAATGCATCACAATAAAATGCTTGAAAAACGTGTTATTGGTGAGTAAGCTAATGTCAATATGTGGGAGCTAGTAGCGGCGCCGGGAGTAAGATATACAATAATGTTAACGGGACTTAACGCGATCATATTTACGTGCGTACGTATACCAAACACCGGAGCCCGTGGAAGAGGTTATGCCGGGCTCGAACCGACCAAAACGCACGCCGCCTGTGGGTCGTTGCCGAAGGTGAGGTTGACAGGGCTATCCCTCGCATCCCGGCCGACCCAGGGCCATCTTTCTAGATCTGGCCCTCTCCTCGGGTGTGGGGACCACAGAGTCCCCAATTCGTCCCCGAAAATGGGGCGGCGCGCCGCCGCCGCTACACGAAGTAAAATAAAAGACTAACAGTTGTATCAAGCACATGCAGTAATGTGACAAATGTGTGTGAATGTATGAGTACGTTTATGAATCAGCAGCTTTACAATTGGTTTGCCAGTGAAGTTCCCTTGCTGCCGAACATCTTGGTGGGTAATACACCAGCTTGAATATACTTATCATCATATCTCAGAATACTAACAGCGGTGTTCTTTAATGAAATTGGATGGTTTCGGGCGAAGGTTCTATGGCTTATTGGTCAGAGCGTTCCCCCCAAGGACAAGAGCGCGGGTTCGAATCCCGCCTGGACCGATACAATTTTTTCTATTTTTTAATCGTGCTGTGTTCTTTCAGACTGGACCTAGGCGACGAAGAAGCAGTACACTACCTGCAGAACTTGCTCGACATGTCAGTCACGGCCGTGATGGCTGTGCTGGTGGAGCAGTTCCACAAGTTCGCTCAGTACTGGCGGAAGTAACCTCCGTGAGCCTAGGATACTTCAGTTATCCTGTATTAACTCTTAAGGCTAGTATGTAACACTAACGTTCATAGCAGACATATCAACTGGGAAAGAGATTGTTAAAGTATCGCCTAAAATATATGAAATACAATGTACACGCGATTATTGATCTCTGTCGCCGCAACAGAGCTTAAAAGTCGTATGTAATGAAATCTTTTCATTTTATTTTGAACTTTAAGGTACTTAAAGGTACCTAACTAACGTACTTACTATATAGTAACAAAGTCTAGAATCGGGGTTCTGATAACAGTTGTACATACTATAAAACGGTATGTATAAGTAATGGTGACCCTCTTTTCTGAGACTGCCTTCAGCTTACCATCAGGCAAGGCGAACTCTAATTGACGTGTTCTATATAAAAAAAAAAAAAAAGTTAGGTCAACCAGCGGTAAGCGCGGCGTCGCCTTGCCGAAAGGCGATACGGTGACGATCTCTTTCCGATTGCATGTCTTCTATGATCCTAAGACGTATGTGGAGTTCCCTGAGAAGTAGATATGTATAGATGACAGGTAGTGACGTTCCATTAAAGCAGATTCAACTCTTTCTGACTCTCTCTTAAATTAATTATGATTGCGTTATTCCCGGTCTCATTTGAATCCGAGCAGTACGCTCCATTTTAAAATAACTGATGACCAAATATCTTAATATAAATCTGTTCAAAATTCAATCTCGATGTAGTCAAAATCTCCCAAATATCACGGTATTCTCGTAACACAATATTTTAGATCGAACATTGACATTGTGATCGTTTTTGACATTTGTGAGATTGGGTAATCTCGAATCTTCCAAAAGTCAAAAACGATCACTAGATCGAGACTCAATTTTGTGCAGTATTTTATTACGGGTAAGATTTAAATTTCTTTTAAAATTTGACAAATGTAATTTTATTTACAAGCTTACGTATCCGACAATTCAATGATAATAATGATTGCATTCCAGTTAACTTGTTTCTCACTTATTACTCAGGGAACGTGGTTAGTTAGAATTATTTTAAAGGTGAAATCTGACCGATTCTTTTTTTAGATTTTTTTTATGATTTAATAATAAAAATAATAAAAAAAATTGTCCTATCCCCTTAACCCAATCTAGATTGGGTTAAGGGGATAGGACAATTTCGAATGCTCAATACGTGGGCCAGTAGCTCAGTTGGCAGGGACTGGTTGTTCCTCACCTTTTTTTTTTCAATCTAATTAGAACAATTTTGTCGGTTTATATTTCAAAAGAAATTACGTCAGATTTCACCAAATGTGTTCAGTTTAAACCAATTATGTTCATTATTTTTGTATTGAAATAGTAAAATAATTATTTTTTAAGTATCTGATTTAGTTTTAGTATCATTTTATTCGTGAAAAATTACTTTTGATTTGAACTCATCATTGTTTTATGATTCACAAATGCATACTATTTTTAGAGCTCCATGAAATAAGCACAAACGACAAAAATGAAAATACTTATAGTAAAATCAACGATTCCGTGAACTGAAGGAGGTCATCACTGTACCTTCAATATTGTTAAATCGTACTAAGTCAGCTTACCATCAGGCAAGGCGAAGTCCAATTGACGTGTCCTATATAAAAAAAAAAAAAAAAAAAAAAAAAGTTGTCTTTGATATGCGATAAGACAGAACCATTTGACAATTACAACCGTATTTTATATATTTTCGCCATTTCACAGAATCGTTGGTTTTACTATACACGACTCATACATTAATTTAAGCTTGTGCCAAACAATTAGATAAGTGTATATGCTTTGGTGATAAAAAAATAGCTTCCAAACTATAGCTTTTTAATATCTAGGTCATTTAGATGTCTTTCGTGTATGCAAGTAAAGCGCTGCAACGAATAGTATCTTTATCCTTGCGTAAGGCCCGGTGGTCGCATCCGATGCCTTTAACTCGGATTCCGGGATCTACATTGTAATACGATGACAATTCTCGTAATACAAATCTGTACAATATTCAATCTCGATCTAATTTCAATCTCTCAAATGTCAAAAATGGTATTCATGTGACACAATTTTCAAGCGAACGATTGACATCGTGATCGTTTTTGACCTTTGGGAGATTGATGTATTTCAATCTTCCAAATGTCAAGAACGATAACTAGATCAAGATTGCATTTTATATAGATTTGTATTATGAATATTTTAGATTTTATAGATCTGACTGATTTGGAAGTTTCCCATTCTAAAAATAGAAGCATGAAAAGCGCGACAAGCGCTATGCATTACACTAGCTATACGTAAAAGCTGGGATGACTGACTTGTGGGTGTATTTAGCCTACTGTAAAATAAAGACTACTATCTTCAACGTTTTAACTAAAAGCTTTGAAGGTAAGCTCTGGAAACCTGTGTTTGTGCCTTTGTGTAATTATAATAATTCATCATTTTTAGTGCATAAGTTTAAGGATCATTTTCACCACTATCAATAGGCTTATATTAAAATGAGGTGGATATTGTTAACTCTAAACGGTCGCGATGTCAAAAGTATACCGCGTAATATGGCAGAAGTCATGTACCTTTCTCGTTGAGCATTCACTGATAAATGTCTAGCAGCATTAGCATGGCTCAAAGCATCAAGAATCAATTTCATTTATTCAGTTTAGACACGTAAACAGCATATTAAGGTCAAAATTTTACAATTAATTAGTCTTGAGTCAACGAATTATTACCAATACTACTTAATGTCTTAGTATTTTATTTAAAAACATGCATAGTAAACTAAGATATTGCCTAACAAAACAGAAACTATAACTTTTCATTATTTTTAATTTCTAAAATATAAACAATCGAAATAAAGCAAAATTTACAACTTTTTAGATTCCTTATTAAATTTTAAATCAATCTTATTATACACTGTATACGTGTAAAGGCAACTTAGACTGAGATAAATGCGATATTCTCTTGCATTCCATACATTTTCACTACGCGCCAGTGCGATTTTGTATGGAGCGTTTTCGGGCGGCACAAGAAATTGAATTTTTAAAATCAAATATCTTTAAAACTATTAGTCATAAGTAAGTTTCACTTTTACAGTCCATTATATTATTCTAAAATATACAGTTTACGATAATAAAAAAGAAATAGGACCCCTATTATGTCAAGAAATAATAAAAACAATAAATAATGTAAAAAATAAACCATTGGAAAATGATTCTTTCTCTTCGCTTCTCTTCTACCAACGAAGGCGCAAAGTTATGTCTACAATGCATCATCATTGGTCACGTGACACCTTTTCCCACCAATGTTTACTGGTCGAAGAGAAAATGTCGCCATGTTGAATTGCTGAGGCAGTTGTTGGTTTGAAGTGTAAGCTAATTAGTCTAATTTTGTGTGTTTAGGCGCCAGTACCGTATTTACCTCGTTTTAACATAAGAATATTGAGTAGTATACATTATAATGACCGGCAAATATCTTGATAATATCTAATTGCGAAGAACTTTCAACCAGTCATAGATAACATTAAACCAACCAAGTCTCATCGGTTGATCAGAAGGCCAATCTAATCAGGTGGGCCGTGTGCTTGTCTGCCTGTAAGTGGTATAAAAAAAAACCTCAATTTCCCAAATGTCCATAACGGTCTTTTTTATCTAGTACACGCCAATTTAACTTCACCTCGCCGCAGCTAAAAAGGGAAAGCAACCGTTACAGATACTACATAATTTTATTGGTATTCTCGTAACGTAATTTTAATTGCTTTTTCATTGACATTTTGATCGGTTATCACATTTGGGAGATGGGGATTAGATTGAGACTGAATTTTGAAATTTTTTTATAACGAGAATTGATCTAAAGTTCTTTTTTTGGCGTAATGTCATGTGCACTTAGATTTTTGTTCAAGAAGTTTGCCGGCACTTACCTATACATGTTGTTGTATGAAGTTGGTTCGTGAAAATGGTTGAACAATGTACTGTGATATAGTAGATTAAGTATTCTTACATACTCGTAATAAATAAATAAACATATTTTGAATCGATACTGTTTTATTTTTATACCTTTCACGTTATTCCAAGCTCACAGTAATTAAAGCTAAAATTACGTATATATCTAGACTGGGGTTAGCGAAATGTGGGTGATGATAATCCACCTCTGCCTACCCCTTCCAGGCTAATTATATGTATGTATGGACTAAAATCCAGAATATAATTCAACTAAGATACATCTTTTACAAATAAATAATCATAGGAGTTTTAAAAAGAAAATGCAAATCATAGGAACAGTAAATAATATATTAAAAATATTTTTTAACATTAATATTTCATAAGTGGAATCATGTGAGTATTTTAAATGTTTTATTCATACACCGCCGTGAGCGCTGGAAGCGGTATCTCTCTCGCTCGCTCTCGTCTTACACTCTTTCCTTCTCTTTTTTTACCTCGCCTCCCTGCGATAAATATACATATAACTTCGAAAAGCATCGAAAAGTCATTGGTGTGTGCCATGGTAAAATCTGAGATCGAACCAGAGACCTCGTCTCAGCAGTCCATTACCCGTACCACTAGGCTACCGCGGTTTTTATTATTTATTTTTAATATATTTCCAAAATTTTGACAAAGATTTTTCTTTATTGTACATCAACAGATTTCCAGTAAGGTAGCATGTATACAGTTCAATGTACAATGGGCGGCCTTATCGATGAAGCGATTTCTTCCAGGCAACCTTGGGACGGACAGTAAAATTATAAAAACAAAAGATATGGTGTAGTTATTGGCTTAACTAAAATAGATAGATCATGGTCGGCAGCACGAGTGTGACACCCCTGGTGTTGCATACGTCCATAGGCCACGGTAACCGCTTCCCATCAGGTGGGCCGTGTGCTTGTCTGCCAACTTAGTGGTATAAAAAAAAAAAAAAAAAAAGATAGTGTATTTATAACTTTTTTGATTCGTTATTAAATTTCAATTCAATCTTATTATGCATTGTGCACGCAACGTGGACTGAGATATTCTTTTGCACTTCATACATTTGCACTGTGACGTCACCACGTGCAACAATTTTGTATGGAGCGTTATCGAGCGGCTCACATATCTTTAAAACTATTTGTCATAAGAAAATTTCACTTTTACAGTTCATTATAGTATTGTAAAATGTACTGTTTACGATAGTAATAAAAAAATAGGACAAAGCCCTATTAGCGGCCTTAATGCGCTATTTCAGATAAATAATTGCACTTAATTTTAATTTCATTATGATATAGACATACAATCAGTATACAAAAAGCACTTACATACAAAAAGAATGTGCTTAAAAAATGTAAACTCTCTTCACTACCTTTTTAAATTAATGTATATAAAATTTAAAAAGTTTTAAGAAATTTAAAAGCAATTGTATGTTATTCAAATCGATTAAGACAAGAAAAAGTTAAATGACTCGGGCGGGACTCGATTCAGCGGCCTGTCCCTTATTGTAAGTAATGTAATGTCCCTTAAGTGTAGGAGAATTTGGATCACTCCAGTCGTAACATGGGGACTCAGTGGTCCGAGCATTCTCCCTGTAAGGGACTGGGCGCGTGTTTGAGTCCCGCCTTAGTGTTTTCACTTTTTCTTATCTTTTTTATAGTTGCGGCACGCTATGATGTCTGTTATGACATGACTGGTTTGGTTCTTTTTCTCTTGTTTGGTGTGAGAAGTTTATTTTCTTCTGTGCCAGTCTCGACCTATTTTTCTTTAGGTATTCATCTAACAGTTTGTTGTCCAATAAAAAAAAAGAATAATAAGCGCACCAAAAAAGAACAATCTAGCAAATCCAGTCGTGTCAAAACGGCTATAATAGCATGCAGCAAATATAGGTTGCAGACAAGCACGCGGCCCACCTGATAGGAAGTGGTTACCGTAGCCTATCTTAATCAATCCAAGGTTTTATATTAGCAGCTAGGAATTTTGGCCTGTATATAATTCTCATATAGTCGCCATAAATACTTCAAGTAGCAGCTGCTATCATTTCCGCCCCACTGTGCACACAGTCGCTAGCTATATAAATTTTACTCCCTGTTATAGTCTGTATGACATCACAAGCTGCAATCTCTGCATAATTCACCCCACCAATCACATACACCAGCACTGATTTAGGCTTTAAAGGAAAACAGCCACCAATATTTGGATCATTCTTCAACAATTTTACCAAACTTTTCACATCTTTGCAACCAAATTCTAAGTCATTCTGCAGTTTTAGATTCGATAACTTTTCATTCAATGTCTCCATTCCATTTTTAAGTTTTGAAAGAATTTTACCTCCTACCCTCAATTCAGAAACTGCCGCCAATTTTACTAAAACATCAGCCAAT
Organism: Eilema griseolum; assembly: GCA_963662185.1. Classification (NCBI taxonomy): domain Eukaryota; kingdom Metazoa; phylum Arthropoda; class Insecta; order Lepidoptera; family Erebidae; genus Eilema; species Eilema griseolum. The sequence goes on from OY759245.1 coordinate 23,290,603, forward strand.
GTTTCTGAAGTCAATATTGTTTGACAGAGTATTGCAATTAGAGGTATATATCCTCCATTGAACACATAACTTGGTGAAGTATTACCAACTTTATCTGGTTGAGAGGGTAGTTGCTTCAATTTGTTAGCATTACTCTGAAATTCACTCTGCCATTTTGGTAATCTGTCCGTGAGGTTGCCAAGTTTTGAAATGTTTAGATACAGTCTTGGACCTGATGGCTGTACGAGTAATCCAGCATTGATAAGATTATTGAACACATATAAATACTTGTAGCCAAATGCTAGCAAATAATTGGTTACCAAAGTATTGTATTCTTCACGAGTAAGAGATTGTGTTAAACTTAGCAAACACATTAGTCTAAGACTGTTATGAATGTGAATATCGGTGCAAAAATTCTCATCGACAAATTGGAAATTCGATTTTTTATTTCTGTTGTTTAGCATTTCTGTTTCAGCCAATTTTAAATTTTCGTACTTGTTGGACATTTCTGATATAATTGTTTCACAAGCCAGCACATGGTTCACCAGATTTTGCTTGAACATAGTAATCTGCTGCAGTTTTGTTGCAACAAAATGCTTCATTTCTTGTATTCCTAATGCCTTTATATCCTCATTCTTTAACAGTTTAGCTTTAGAACTCAAAACACTTAACACTTCAGAGAAATGTCTGTGTTTTATTTCTCCATATAAAGTATCTATAGAGCTATCTAACATAATTACTGCGTTTTTTGAAGTCTCAGCTTTTTCTTCAAACCCAAAATCCAGTTTACCTTTCTTTAACTTAGTTTCCTTGACATTGAGATCTAAATTGCCACAGTTAATATTAAATAGTTCGCTAAGTAAGCCACTGTAAGTTGCCGGAGTTAGGAGACTAGAAGCATAATCTTGGTTTCTGTCCATTACAATGAGAGCACTAATTTCTTTTGAACTGCTATTATCAACAAAACTCCTTGCGTAACTCTCTTTATAAATCTCTAACATGTCTAGTATGCTAGCCGAAAGCTTGCCAACTGAAAAAATAGCTTTTGGTGTACCAGTCACATGGAACAGACTCCATAAGGACATTGATACACTAGACAGCAGTGACTGATTTTGTTCCACATATAGCTGCTTAAATAAAAACGGCAACTCTAAACTAAGTAGCTGGTTATCTAAAGTCATGAACTCCCAAGTAAATGTATGTAACTTGACTACATTGTACAAGCCCCTGCTTTCCAATATTGAGTCATATATTGTTAGGACTTTAGGGACTATTATTATATGAAAACAGTTTAGGTCTGTCAATGAAGCATCTAAGCTGATTAGTGAAGAGATCTGGTCCAGAACACACTTGTACTTGTGGATACAGGCTGGTATGAAGTAAACTCTATTGGTGTTGGCTGTACTTCCAAGTTGAGGATCCATTTTATAGATTTTATCTATGCCATGTTGCCTGAAAAAAAATTATGAATACAATAAATTTGCAGATTGTTTTTAATCAATTAATTAAGGATGTTTTAACCAATTTAAAAATAGACTGGACAAACACATAAATCAACAAAAACATAGTAGTGAGTAGTGAAAACAGTATAGTGAACAATGATATGCAGGCTGATATCAGTTGTTTCAACTGCTGGCCTGTTCCCCAATAATAATAATAATATAGGTATCTCATTAAATTCAAATGCAAAGATTGTAATTGTGGATCTCACCAGTAAGTCATTAAACTACTAAACTGAGTGGAAAAAAACAGTATATTTAGCAGTGGACTGCAATAGGCTAATATTGATATATTAAAACAATTAATTACTGTATCTTACCTTAGCCAATTCACTCCACATACCCTCTCCAAGGGCTTTATGAGAGTAGGATCTATAATGAGATCTTTTTTGTCACCACATAGCGACAGAATACTCTGTAGTTTACGTTGTGAAATTAGGCTTAGAGACGATAACTTTAAAGACAAAGGAGGGTTATCCATTATCTTTGTATTATTTCTTTTAAGACGTATATTATATATTGAAGTGCCTCAAAATCATGAATATTTTTCGGTGGTCGTGTGTTCGTATGTAGATAACTGTCCCAACTGTTAAACTGGTACCCCTAGATTTACAAACATTCCATAAACAGAGCTTGATTGCATATACAATAAAATAAAACAACAGTAATAACAATATTTCTACTTTTTACATTATCAACAGCAAAACAGGACAGCTGACTGATTTGAATTGACAGATGTTTTTTTAAGGGATTTTATGACATGGTAGCTAGGACCTTTATGTCAAGTCTTATTTTGTATTATAATCTTAGAATGATTGTTGTTGATGACGATGATGATGACGACCCATGAGATGATTCCAGTTCATTCAGTAAAGCTGTGGGGAACGTCCCCACAGTTAGAAGCTCCCTAGGGAGATTTGGAACTAACACGAAAAGTTACAATCCACGGAAATATGCCACTTTCCTACACTTGTGGTGCGTTGTCAAGGACGTTATTTCTAAAAATTCCACCATTTCTAAACATAAAATCTCGAATTCACAACAATTTCGGAAAATAGAATAATACCGCGATGCGCCCTTCGTGTTGGCGCCAAAATTCCAACTATTCTTTTTCTATATAATGTATCATCTATGGCTACCAGTATTGCCCTATCTTCCGGTACCATACCAATACCACCGTCAAGGCGGCTTTCCACGACGCATGGTTCTGCAATAAACAACAATAGGGTGGAAATAATGTCTGTGTAAGCGGGGACAAATCTTTAACGGTCTGAATTCAATGGTGATGGCTCTTAGTGCATATTCGCATCAACATAAGTGGATTTAGATATGCAATTACAGCCACTTAAGTTGATTTGAGTTTGAGTACACTTACAAAATTCAAAGTTTTGCATCTGAACTCTCTCCAGTTTAAAAAAAAGATAATAATATTTAATAAAGATAATATTTTCGCGTTCAGTAAAAATACTGATTGTGCATCTAATTAAGTTCAGAATGATCACCACCCACCCCGAAATGGATAGGTTAGGTTAGAAGACTAAGACGGGAGCGAAGTGAAGCGGAGCTCCCGCCTTATGTCTTTGTGGTAATTTTTTTTATAATTGGTTTGTTGGTTGGTTGCTAACTAACTACTTACTTGCAATAGTTTGTTGGTGCTCAATCAGTATTTTTGATCTGAATTTGGATTATTTTGTCGTACAAAATGTACTCTTTTTGATATACGTCTAAATACCATCCATTTAATAACAATGCTCCATGGTAAAACCATAGAATAATGTAAGTACTCCATGGCATTGCAAGCACGACCAAACTTTTGTTAACTTTCCTAAAATATTTCTTTTTAATTTGACACCTATTGTAACATCTGACAGGTACACTTATTTGGCAGATGAATGTGATAGACGAAGAAAATACACTGTACGATAGAATCAAATACATAATTAGGAAATATTGGTATAAATAGCACAATTCATATACATAACTACAATAAACAATTTTGGTTTAACAAGAAATAAAACGTTTCATACATTTTGAATGTCCTTGATAGCTGTTTCCGGTCATGCGTAGTTACCGCGCTTGCAAATTCTTCCCCTCCTCTCTTCACCCCGCAGATATCACTCGTCTAAATCATTCTCTTTGGTCGATTTTGCCATAGAAATACTCATAAATAGGTACTCTTTGATAGAAATGGCCTCAAGAATTATCAGAAAAATTGTAAGTGTGTGTAGTGTTACATAATATTATACGATATTCCTTTTTGCATGTGATTATAAATAGTAACTCAGGCTACAATAGCATTTTTCGGCATAACTTGGTACGTCCAAAAATAGACTTCGTATAGTTATGTCGAAGAATTACATAAAAGTGTTTTTAGATCCTTTTCGTGAAAGTAAAGTGATAGGACCAATATTCAGGTGGTTTCAGCCGGATGTGAGTGCTTGTTCTGTGGGAAAGCGGGGGAAAGGAAATGAGGTTAAATATTTTTTATTCGTAATTTACTTGATGATTATTTTGAGGTTATCTGAGTGGTTTTTTCTGGTTCGGTTAGGTCCCTGCTGGCCGGACTGGTACAGCGCAGTACAGTTCGGGGGCACCACGGAAGGTAACCCTGATCCCAGGCCATGGCATTGGCCCTGAGATCACAGTGGCCGTTCAGAAGATATTCGAGGCTGCGAAAGTGCCAATTGAATGGGACGAAGTGGATGTCACAGCTGTTAGGGTAAGTCGTACTGAACTAGTGATATTTAACATAGTATATATAGTATAGAGGTTTGTTATCGTCTCGTTTGTTCTTCACTAGCAACATATCCTTATTGTGGATCCTTATTTTTTTTATAAATATGACCCTATGCTACTCACCAAAATGTTAAATTCTGTTGCTGAAATATTTTTTTATGTTTATTGCTTCTGTCACACTAATCTTTTTTCTGTTATATTTACTAAAATTACACAAACAAAGGACGCATATTTTCTATATTATATGTATACTAAAGATATGATATTAAACATATTTATTTATATGTACTTTAAATACATATTCTTTTAAAATTTCAAGTAAATAATCCACTGCTTTGAACCATAATTTTAAAGATAAAAAAATAAATTGAGTTACCTTGTTAATTTCATAGAATTAAGATAGGTACTATAAACCCTTATTGTTTTTTTTACCTTTTAAAAGCTCTCAATATGCCTACATAGTTGACTATAAGCTAGAGGAAAGATAATTTGGAAACTCCGTACACCAACATATGCATACAACCGAGTAAATTCGTTATTGGCAAATGTGTACAACGTCTTGTACACATTTGCCAATAAAGAATTTACTTGCATGTGCTGAACTAATTTAATTATTGTAATAGATAACTATATAGGTTATGTATAATTTATGTTTACATGCCATAAAATGATAAATGTACTGCACAAAATAGTTGTAACACCTCTATAACCAAATTTAAGCAAATAAATTTAAATTTGTCCATTGACATTATCTAGAAGAAATCGCACCTTGCAATAAGACTGATGATCAACTGCCATTTTTGTATTGCTGTTGTGTTTTAATTAAATTGATTCTAAATGCCACGTGGTTTTTGACCATCCCATCTCTTCCCTTGCGGTGTTGTACAAGGCGACTAAGGGATACAGCTGTTTAACATCATACAGATATATACAGCCCAGACTCTGCCTCGAATGCATGGCTTGAGTCAACAATAGTGCCCAGAAAATGACATGGGACCGAAAACAATGATTGGTGAAATGTGGGTGTTACTTCACCTCTGCCTAACTCTTTGGGGAAAAAGGCATGATTATATATATATGTATGTTTGTATGTATGATTCATATGATGTACAATAATAAAGTATTTTATATTGTATTTTATATAAGTACTAGGGTTTTCCCATATGAATTGTCTCTTTAAGTCATATTTTTTATTAATCATCGATTCTTGAGAATTCAATTTTTTTTTTTAATGTACTAGTAAAACTAGAATTCAATTGACTATCATACAAAAATATTTGCCTTATATATACAAAGACTACATCCCTTTATACAACGGTTTGTGAATCCCACCAATAATTGAGTTCAAACTTGTAACATTATCTATTAACATATCCTAACTAACATACGCTTTCTTATGTTCTGTTTTAGGGCCCAGATGGCAAGTTTGGTATTCCCCAAAAGGCCATAGACTCGGTCAATGCTAACAAGATCGGCCTTAAGGGTCCGTTGATGACCCCGGTCGGCAAAGGATATCGGTCACTAAACTTGGCGCTGAGGAAAGAGTTTGACCTTTATGCTAATGTGAGGCCGTGCAAGAGTCTGGAAGGGTATGTATTCTAATTTTCTACTTTATATTTATTAAGGTTAATCACATCTGTAGCTTAGTGGTTAAGGAGCCAGCCTTACAATTGAAAGGTCCCTGGCAAATCCTGGCCATTGCACTACTGACGTGAACCCACTCCTAACACAGACAATTTAGCTTACCTGGAAGGGTTAAAGGGAATATTAGTGATTTCGGTTACTAATATATATTTACTAGCTGACCCGGCAAACATTGTTTTGCCATATAAATAATTTTTAAGTAAATGTCTAAAAATTAAAGAAAATTGTTAAGGGACAACCCTTATCACTAAGGGGTATGAAAAATAGATGTTGGCCGATTCTCAGACCTACTCAATATGCTCACAAAATTTCATGAGAATTGGTCAAGCCGTTTCGGAGGAGTACGGGAACGAACATTGTGACACGAGAATTTTACATAAACATAAAACATAAACTCACGCCTATATCCCCGAAGGGGTAGGCAGAGGTGCTAGCAACCACATTTCGCCAGTTTATGTTTAGGTCCCAATGTAATAGGTATCGAGCCTATTGCCATTAACCGGGCACTTATAAACCTGCGATAAATACACACGAGAATTTTATATATAACATTTTAAATGCTTACATATTTGCTGCATTTTTCATTGCTTATTAAGAGAAATCTATATATATTGAATTAAGTGATTCCGACAGTTCATTAATAATGATTTATTTTAAAAGTTTACTATGACAGCAATTTTCTCAGTAATTACAGTACTATACGTAAACATTTTGTTTATAGTTACTGCCTGAACTATAAACAATATTTCTAATGCCTGTAATCATGAGAGAAACCTTAACTGCCACATATCTTGACCTGAAATGTGTGCTTTATGTGCAATCTAATACATAATGAAGCAGTTTTGGTCATTCGGCATTGAACTGTGGGTACTGCAAGCAACTCACACCTACAGGTGCTGCAGAGATCCCATAATAAAACCCTTAGAGCAATTTTCAAAGCACCTTGGTACAGTTGCTACTCTGAAACTCTGTTTTGACACGACTGTTTTTGCTTGTTTTCTCTTTTTTGTTGCGCTTAATATTTAGTTACGTTTAAAGGTAATTCTTTCTGTTATTTCAACTTGCAAATATTGACGATTTTCCTTATTCATCTAGGTTAGGTGTCTGTAAGACGATGTAGTTATTTTCCTTTTACTGAGGTACTGTAAGGATAATAATATATTGTTAGGGTTATATAATCACTCCGTTTTCCGTCTGTCTGTCAAGACATTTTTCTCAGGAATTAGGTAAGTTAAAATAGTTGGCAGACAAGCACACGGCCCACCTGATGGAAAGTGGTTACCGTGACCTATGGACGTCTGTAACACCAGAGGAGTCACAGTCGCGCTGCCAACCCTGTAAGTACAGAGTTTCTGTGCCGTCAGTAGAAGACAAAGCAGGACAAGCCTTTAGTCTTCCCACTGACAGCACAAATTCTCCAGTGAGCTCTGGCTATCCTACTCACCACTGGGAACACAACACGAAGTTATTATAGCCGCGGTATTCTGTAGGGCGGAGGTACTACCCCAGTCGGACTGCTCAATCGGGCGGAAATACCGCCGTGTCCTACCTCCTTCAAGTTGACTTAGTTTGATTTTTCACAGTTTCAAGACGTTATATACCTGAGTGTGTGGTATGAATCCTTTATATAGCCTCCCGCCCGCGGCTCCGCCCGCATGGTACTCTTATCTCCGGTTCTACTCAACCGATTGCAATCAAACAAACGTAAGGTTTTAAGTCTGATCAAGACCTTTCTAACAAAATAAAACCGCTTCAGCCGTTCCGTAGATTTTGTGTACATCGAGAACAAACATTTCCAATTTACGATTACACAATAGTACGAGCTGAACCCCGAGGCTGAGGCCCCGGCTTCGCGCGTTGCATAGTTATCATTATAAAGACGATTAAAACATTTCCATCCAAGTGTTGCCTGGAAGAGATCGTTTGTAGTGATTTGGGGCTGGCAGCGCGATTGTGACTCCCTTGGTGTTGCACACGTCCATAGGCCACGGTAACCACTTTCCATCAGGTGGGCCGTGTGTTTGTCTGCCAACCAAGTGGTATAGAAAAGGCCGCCATTTGTATATTTTTTCATAATGTTGTACATGTACTACAATTACTTGGTGTACAATAAAGATTTATCTCACCTTATATTTTTAAACCTCATATCTAAAATACTGGCTCAAATAGGAGCCAGTATTTTTTCAGTCTTCAAAATAATGTATAGAAATCATTTTTGATCACTGCTTCGTTCCCTTAAGTAGTAACGTAATGATTTATAACTTAAAAACAATTGTCTATCTATGAACGGACTATTCAATACAAAAATATTTTTTCAATTCGAAGCAGTAGTTTCTGAGATTAGCGCGTTCAAATAAACAAATTCTTTAGATTGATAATATTAGTAGATGAGATGAAGAAGAGTGAAACAGATGAATTTAAGGATATTTTGGAAAATGTTGTCTTCAAAGTAATGTTGACTCAAGCCATTCATCTGAGGCTGAGTCTAGGCTGTATATATCTGCCTGTTGTAATAGGCTCACTCACTATTACGTGGAACCGAAGCTAATGATTGATAAAATGTGGGTGTTAATTCTCCTCTGCCTAACCCTCCAGAGATATATACATGATTATATGTATGTATGCAAAGTAATGTTCATCTTACGGCGTCCACTATGAAGTACCGACAAAAACGTAAAACAGCTACAAACAAGCTGCTCTGGCATAAAACAGTTCAGTTGACATAGTTTTGTAACAACTGTGTTACGTAATGTGCCCCAGTATTTCGTATAGCAACACAAAAGCCGTAGTATTTTGAAGGCCTAAGTAGATTTAACCGTGAAGGGGATTTTACCTGGCTGTGGAGAAGGCAAAATGTAGCGTTATGTTTCAAGCGCGGTTCCCGGCAGAGTAGAATTTGGACCACTTTTCGTATTGAGGTGTCGTACAAGGCGACTTAGGGATGGGGCTGTTGAACATCAGACAGATATATATACAGCCCAGACTCAGCCACAGATGTTAATTATAGGTTTTGTTGTACCCTAGGAGATGAATACCTTTCATTTGAGACTACATTCTTCGAAATCCGGTTTGTAGACCTACCTACGCACATAACACATTACCCTTGCTGGCGCAGTCGGGTAAAAAGTGTGTTCACGTCAGTATATAATGACCATAATTCGAACTTAGGATATCTCGATTGTAATTCCAAAAGCTACTGACGACGACGGTCTTGAATCTTGATGTTAATAAATCTAAGTAGTATAAAAAAAAAATCTTAGTTTGACTTTGTCCTTAACTGATTTGATTTCATATACTTACTGGTATCGCGACAAATACCTACTTTTAGATCACACTTGTACGATAACTAGGGAATCGATAACCGCGTCTAGACTAGACGATAGAAGACCGGAGTAATTACATAATGCTGGTAGAAGTGGATAAGAATAAGAATGGATAAGGCAGACAAACACGCGATCCACCTGTTGGAAAGTGGGTACCGTGACCTATGAACGTGTGTAACACCAGTGGAGTCACATCCGTGCTGCCGACCCTGTAAGAACAGAGATTTTATGTGCCTTCAGTGCAGAAAACAAAATCAGGACAAGTCTTTGGTCTTCCCACTGACAGCACAAAAACTCTCCAGTGAGCTCTGGCTACCCTACTAACCGCCGGGAACACAACACGAGGTTATTATAGCCGTGGTATTCTGTAGGGTGGAGGTACTTCCTCAGTCGGACTTCTCAATTCGGACGGGAATACCGTCGTGTCCTACCGGTAGGCGGACCCTGGGTTCCGAGGTGAAGACCTCGGATACAACCGGAACAGGCGATGGTGACCGATGGTTGGGCGAGGATAGTGTATAAAAAGTAGAAAAGCGGAGCGCTGGCTCTGAAACTCTAGTACAGTGGAGTACCAGTGCCCTAGAAAAATGCGGGTGGAGTCCTAAGTTCCTCTCGAGGTTGGATCAAGCGACAGTCGTTTCCGTAAAAGAAGTTCATATATTGGAAAGGAAGGAGAAAGGGTCACGGCTTACAAAGATCGAGCTTCGACGAAACACGACAATCACAGGAATAGATGAGTTACCCTCATAGGAATTTAGTAGGAATCTATTCAACTTTGCAGGACTGGACAGTTTTTGTACTGTCAGTGGAAAGATCAAAGACTTGTCTTGCTTTGTTTTCTGCACTGACGACATAGTACCACTCTGTTCATACATGGCCGACAGCACGATTGTAACTCCCCTGGTTTTGCACACGTCCGTAGGCTAAGGTAATCACTTATAAAAATATGGGTGGCATAAAAAATGTAGCAATTAGAAATCTAGGAATTGAATAAGAATTTATTCAACTTCGCAGGGACACATGTGTTACACTAAATACGTTTCTAACACATACATTTACATAAATAAGTAGTAACTACTTTTAAATGAATATGTGCACAATATAAACGGCATATAGATATCAATTGGAGCACTGTCGACGCGACAAAACGGTCCGAGCGGTAATTGATCGCACTCGCTCATAGCGCTCACGTGCGAACTGCGAGGTTACATCACATGACCTCACGACAGTTTGTCAGATAATCAATAACAATATTTGTATTGTTGATTTACGCTTAGATTTATTAGCTAGGGGATGAGCAAACTTCTTCGAGTCAATGGCCAAGTCTGCTCCACATAATTTGAGGAGGTAGGACACGGCGGTATTTCCGCCCAATTGAGCAGTCCGACTGGGGAAGTACCTCCGCCCTACAGAATACCGCGGTTATAATAACTTCGTGTTGTGTTCCCGGCGGTGAGTAGGGTAGCCAGAGCTCACTGGAGAGTTTTTGTGCTGTCAGTGGGACGACCAAAGGCTTGTCCTGCTTTGTCCTCTACACTGACGGCACAAAATCTCTGTTCTTAAAGGGTTGGCAGCACGGATGTGACTCCACTGGTGTTACACACGTTCATAGGTCATGGTAACCACTTTCCATCAGGTGGGCCGTGTGCTTGTCTGCCACCTAAGTTGTATAAAAAAAAAATCGTCTGTAGTGCAGGAGAAGGAGCACAGCGAGCAGGAAAGCAAATGTAACATGGATTGGGATTGTGCCCCGCAATCGCAGGAATCTTGCGACCGGTTGGTAGAGAAAACTTAAAATTTTACTGGTGAAATATGTGTTCTAGTTTACAGAAACTAGAACACATATTTCTCCTGTATAATTTTAAGTCTTAAGTTGACTGGAACTGCTGGTGAGAGGAGAGTAATATTTTTAAAAAGGTTCAGAGCATGTCTTAGGAACAGAGGCCCTATAAAAGATAGATGGATTGTGTAAAAGAAGACAACAAGCCTGAAGCCGACGCTAATGATGTATCATGTAGTCACTAATCGTATTTCTCCGATTGCGCCTAATAGTCTAAACTAGAGCTATTATATAGAAGGGAGCAACTGAGGAGATGACTTCGAAAGACTCTGAAGCTGGCCCTAATAATAGATCATATAACTGACTGTACTTTCCCGGTATCAGGTTCAAAATAATCGGGATATGTACCATGTTGCATTGTTTGGAGTTTCTTTGCAAAAACATCCGGGAATAAGCTAAAAAAAAAATTGCGAGTGGACACAGTAAACATTGTGTGTCGTGAACGTGATCGAGATCGGGTTCGAGTTTGTAGTGAGAGTGAAACCAGTGGTAGTGCAGATACGCGTAGTAAAAGAAGTCGAAAGAGGGTAGATCGGTTTATTTACTCCTAAAAACTTTCTTTTTCCCTGTTCACCGCCAATACTCCAGTTCCTCTCGAAATATCGGAAACTCGAAACAATGCGACATGGTAGCGACCGTGATAGTTTAAATACCTGTACATGCCCGACTTTTACTATCTGAACTGAACCTGTTCATTCTGGGAAACTCTTATTATTCAATTTACGCACTATAAGTATCTACAAATATTGACACTATCTCAATGACATATCTGTGTACACGCACGAGATAACTGCATTTAGGTACATAATGCTCGTGTGACAACACGATAACTGGATATTGTTCACTATCGTACAACACGTTACACTATTGATGAATTGCTTTGACAAATCAGTTATTGGCTCGAGCACGATTGATTTGACACACTTCAATTGCCAAAAATTAGCAACAGCTACACTTTTTCCGAAAAAATCAAATTAAATATATATATATATATATATTTTATATGATATGTCAATTAGACTTTGCCTTACCTGACGGTAAGCTGAAGGTGACGGTCAGAAAAGAGGGTCACCATTACTTACATATACCATATGACAATGGTGAAACTCAGCTTGACAGTCTCATCATGTGCTTTTTCACGCCCCACTTAAAAGACTGTAGGAAGAAGGAAACGCGTGAGCTGGTAATGAATTCCAGGCCTTAATGGTGCGACATAGGAAAGAGTCACCGGACCACTTGGTTCTTGATCGTATATTCTGCACCGTGTGCGAGTGACATCTAAGACCTGCACGTGTTGTCCTGTGTAGGAAAGGGGAGGGTGGGAGGTGGGACTAATTGAAGGTAAATGTTTTGATAAATATACATTTTAGTGTGTAAGTATAACTCGGTAGTTTGTTTCACGTACTCCACCGAATATAAGGACAGTTAAGTTATTAGAAAAGTTGGCATACTATTTGCTAATTACTCCAAAATTAGATTAAATCTAAACTAGGCTTACGTTCGTATTGGGCAGTAAGCAAAATATGAAAGTACTCGACAGGTGAATCAGCTTTGAGATTTCAATTTCGCATGCTGTAAATTTGGTATCATCGACCAGAAGTCGATAGTGATATGTTTATATGCTCGATAACGTAACGTCACCAAATTCACAGCATGCAAAATTGAAATCTCAAAGCGAATTCAGCTGACGATTTCGTTCGATTCCTACGTTCTTACAGCATATGCTTGCAGGGCCTGTCATGCGTGAGTCAATAAATCAATAAATTATCCTATTGCAGTCTACTGGCCATACATCTCTCAATCATGGGCTGATCTCTCATGCCCTCTTTTAACAATCTTGGCATCTATCGAGGCCGGACCCCACCTTTTTGTGATTGACAGCATCTGGAATTCTGGTCCATAACATCTGAACTTCAAACTTCACCCTAGCTTCTTTTCTTACCATCCAGCAGGATCTAGTCAATTGATGGGCAGAATATAAAAATATTCTTGAGGTCCCATACATTAGTGATACGCTGGGTACTGAGCAAAAAAATGTTGATTAACGTTCATAGAATACAAAAACTTCCAAACATACAACAATTTAATTATTTCACTATCTCTACACAGTCGTTTACTGATAACACTTAAAAACGAACAGATATACGAAAAAATGCAGCCACGATTACATAAATCCATCGCTCAACTCTGATTTTGACAGCTATTATATCAAAATCAAAGTTTGCAAATGTTATTTCAGTTTCTTGTGTACAAGATAATGATTTATTTGCAGCGTTTACGCATATAAATCATCGATAGCAGATAAGTTTTCAAGTACTTACATACCTGATGGCGAAGTATTCAATCTCATCCCCCGTCCCTATCTCTTCCCGTGGGCGTTATAAAAGACCGCTAAGATAGGACGCGAGCCGACGTGGCGTCCTACGTGAGCGAACGCGAAGTGCGAAGCGAATGCGTGAAAACCACAAACCGTCGATACGTGGTTCGGGAGCGGCAGCGGAAACGAAGGAGGATCGCAAGCCAAGCTGTCCGCGTACTGAGGCGACTCTAGCGTCGGAGGTCGATGAATGACCTCCGCCCCCCATTAGCGCAGGCCCGGGGGGCGACGGGTGAAGCCGCCTGTCACCTTGGCAGAAAGCAAACCGCGCTGCGCCTTGCGCGCCTCTCCGTTTCCGGGGACGTGTTGTTGACTCTGTGGTCCCCACACCCGAGAAGAGGGCCAGAACGAAAGAGATGGCCCTGAGTCGGCCGGGGTGCGAGGGATATACCTGTCAACCTCACCTTCGGCAACCAAAAAGCGAACCACAAGCGTCGTGCGTAATAGTCGGTTCGAGGCCGATATAACCTCTCCCTCTGGCTCTTGTGGTGGGGGTACCCGTGGGGATTTTTCATTAGGCGCCTCTCTCATTTATGCTCTAAAGATACTACGATCTTTCCACAGATACAGCGATAACAAATGTATATATCATCACGTATCTATTATCTATATAGATATAGATATATTATGTACCTACCCAGTCTAGCAATGTCAATGGCACGTGTGACGTCACCATGAACCATCTCAAGGTTAATGGTAATAAAAACGTTTAGTTTGACTGTTTTATTTTATTTTTTTGTGTTCTATTTACAAAATATGTTTACTTATTCTAATTGCTACAATGTTTTGTTTGAGTAGCTGTGTAAAGCAAGCAGCACATAGTCATTTTTTTTATCTAGATATACCTACATACAAACATAAAATCACACGCCTGTTTCCCATAGGGGTAGACAGAGATCGCGGATCTCCATTTGCTACGATCCTGACATATTACTCTCGCTTCATTCAGTCTCATTACATTCTTCATGCATGCTCGTCGGTTTAGGGTACTCCTGACCTGCCCATAACTTTATTATAGCTTATTTGGAAAAGAGGACTTAAAAAGTAGAGCTGCCACCCGGCTCCTAAGTGCAAGTTTTAGATGCATCAGCCCTCGAAGAGTGTAAAGAATCAAAGAACCAATTTCATTTATTCAGTTTTGACACATAAAGAGCACATAATGAACGTCAAAATATTACAATTATATCAAGAAATATTAAATAATGTATAAATAAATCATTGGAAAATGATTTTTTCGCTGGTTCGGTAGGTTAATTCTACTGAGAAGATGCCAGCAAGACTCAGAGAACTAAATTAGATTTTTTTTTAATTTGCTTTAATTAACAATTTATGTTGTGCGAGCAAGCAAGAGACTTATGTTGACCACGCATTTACATCATCAAGATACTCATCTACTCTAACATTTTTCGTCAAACATCAAACAAAGAAGCGTACCTATGTAGTGATCTCTGAACCACAAAATAAATGTAGCATTGAGATTTTTCTCTTTTCTAATATATCAAGAAAAGAGAAAAATCATCAAACTCATATATTTAAAAAAAACCAGTAACAATATACGAACATCAGCAAAAAACGTAACTTACTTGGTATAAAGTCCAGTGACCTCTAGATGGGGTAGAGGGCGTCCATAGTAAAGTATAAACCCATAAAAGTAGCAAAAAATAACCATTTATTTTATGTTCATTACAGAATCAAAACCCTATACGACAATGTGGACGTGGTGACCATCAGAGAGAACACAGAAGGCGAGTACTCCGGCATCGAGCACGAGATCGTGGACGGCGTGGTACAGTCCATCAAGCTCATCACCGAAGAGGCCAGCAAGAGGGTCGCTGAGTTCGGCTTCCAGTTCGCCAAGGATAACGGCAGGAAGAAGGTCACGGCTGTGCATAAGGCTAACATTATGTAAGTATTGTGGCGTTTTAATAGCTGTCATTGTTTGTAATGTTTCTCTTTTGAGGCCGTTCAAGTATTAAGTAAGCAGATTTATTACACTTATTTACCTCGTCCCCCTTGTCAGCAAAAATAAGCAAAACTCTTAACCCCCCTCCCCCTCCCTCTGCTTACATAAACATTGGTACCTATATGCATACTTTTTTATGTTGGTTATTTTATTATGTAATGTACGTAACTATTATCTAGACCTTCCGACCCTCATGTCATCAAAAATAAGCAATGCAAAGACCCCCCCTCCCCCCTTAGCACTCTATCTAGGGTTCTTTAAGCGGGGCGTGAAAAGCATCAGACTACCATTCTAGAGACAGCATCTGTGATGGTGGCCACTATTCTTTGGACTGCACTCCAGGTTAATTTCAGGCTGGGTACAGTTAATTGGCGACCTAAATATATAATAAAAAGAAAATATACATGTCACTGACAAGCTCACTGAAGAGTTTTTGTGCTGTCAGTGGGAAGACCAAAGGCTTGTCCTGCTTTGTCTTATACACTGACGGCACAGAAACTCTGTGCTTACAGGATCGGCAGCGAGTGTGTGGCGCCCCTGGTGTTGCACACGTCCATAGGCCACGGTAACCACTTTACATCAGGTCTTGTCTGCCACCTAAGTGGTATAAAAAAACAACAACAATCAAATTACGAAATCGATACTTTCAAATTAAGAGTAGTCGTCCAAATTCAAATTAAGAGTAGTCGTCCAAATTCAAATTAAGAGTAGTCGTCCAAATCCAAATTAATAGTCGTTCAAATTCAAATTAAGAGTAGTTATTCAAATAAAGAATAATCTTTATTCAAAACAGAATAAAATTCATTGCATTAAGAAAATAGTGTATTCAAATTGGAATTTTATTTCAGTAATCAGTTAGGCTATACAATCTATTCCTAGTTAAAATATTTTATCTGTGCACTTGCAGGCGTATGTCAGACGGTCTGTTCCTGCGGTGCTGCCGAGAGATGGCGACAAAGTTCCCCGACATCAAGTTCGAGGAGAGGTACCTCGACACCGTGTGCCTCAACATGGTCCAGGATCCTTCCAAGTTTGACGTGCTGGTACGTAACTCTATCCTACTAATCTATACTAATATTATAAAGCTGCAGAGTTTGTTTGTTTGTTTGAACGCGCTAATCTCTGGAACTACTGTTCCGATTTGAACGATTCTTTCAGTGTTGGGTAGTCCATTTATCGAGGAAGGTTTTAGGCTATATATCATCACGCTACTACTTAAGGGAGCGGAGCATTGACAAAAAATGTTAACATTTGTTAATGGCAATTGGCAATTTTTTATACATATTTTGAAGACTAAAACAAAAATACCCCGGGCGAAGCTGGTGTATAAGTATAATAGTATATATAAGCATATATACTAGTATAATATAAAGTTTGTGAAGATGTTTGGATGTTTGTTACTTGTTCATGATTAAATTCGATATTTTCCGTGAAGCGACTGCCACCTGACCTCCACAACCCAAAGGCGATATCGAAGTATTGCTGCTAGACCAGCTGTTGAACTTTTTAGGGCTCCAAGTACCCGTAACGACTGCCATAGATATTTGGACCGGCGGCTTGACGGGCTCTCCGAGGTACGAGCAGAACAATGCAAATACTAATAGCTATACATGCATATAAATATTTATACTGAGCGGGGATCGAACCCGCGCCTCCTGCGTAGCGGCCGCATTTACTACCGCCACGCCACGGAGGCTCTATATATATTTTTTATGTATAATATGTATGTATTTAAAAAAAAAAAGTATCTAAGTATGTTTATCCGCATTCTAGATCCCATAACACAAGCTAGTTAAGCTATGCTTACCATGGATCTAGATAGCGTGGTGTAGAATGTCGTGGAATATTTATTTATTTATTATTATTATTATTATTATATTAAAGTCTGTTTATTGCGAGAACAATAATAACAATAAAATATTTTTTTTTCAGGTAATGCCAAACTTGTATGGTGACATTATGTCAGACATGTGCTCCGGTTTAGTAGGAGGACTGGGCCTCACGCCCTCCGGCAACATTGGCAAAAATGGCGCGCTCTTTGAGTCCGTAAGTTAAAATTTCTAGTATATTACAGTTAACTTGACTTCTTTCTTACAAGGTAGGTTGTGAGCCCTGGTGTATGCTTACACTAGATGGGACGGGACCCGCGAAGGACTGTGAACCTGCTGATGAAGTATGACCCCTAGTGGATTATGACCTCCGGGAGATCGTGACCCCTGGTTACACTCGGTGGGATGTACCCTACGGAGGATTATGACCCTGCCGATGAAGTGTGACCCCAAAGGATTGTGAACCGCAATGCACCGGGCATTGCGGCCACCGTTGGATTGTGACCCCTGATCGATGGTTACACTCGGTGAAACGTGGCACACGGTGGGTGGTGCCCTCTGGTGGATTGTTACATTCTATAGGTCGTGCGTGAAAGTGTCTTGAGGATCTAGTGTGAACTCTGTATTTGTACCACTCAAGAACTGAGAAAAAAAAATTACACTGGTTACGTTTTACTCTAAAACTACAGTTGTTGAGAAGCATCAGAATAATATTAACCAGATACAAAAATAATACATTAAATATCAAAGAAAAATTGTACTGGGTTTTAAAGAAAACAAAAGTACAATTTGTATGTGGTTTAAAACAAAATGTCATTAAGAACATGTTGTTGCTAATAGTTTTTACATGGAATGTATGTAAAACTCCCCAGGATATTTAGCATGTTTATTGTTTTTTCCGAGTGACCACCGAACTAGTAACAGCGCCGAAATATATAGTTTACTGGGAAAAAACAATAAACATGGTAAATATCCCGGCGAGTTTTTACATGGATTTTCATAATTCAATGTTTAAAAATTATGAGTTCGTATATCTGTGAAACTAAACTCATAACATACGATTAAATACCAGATATTATCTAAAAATGTTAAATTAAAGTTAAATTAAATAAAAGTAAATGTTAAAAAAACGTGTTAAACTAGTAAAAGTTAAACAAAATCAAAGTTACTGTTATCAGTGAATTTTCTACTATCAATATAATGGAACAACCGATTAATAAATCTATTATCGTCATGCTTCAAGAATTACCGTAGCAAAAGATTGACTTTACAACCTAAAAAATATTTCGTTTATTTTTATTATTTTGGTATAATAATAAAATAACTGAAATTACCTAATAATTCCTCTAACTTCTCCTACTAAGCTTAATTGCTGGGTTAGGAGTGGCGTTCACGTCGGTAGTGTAATGGACAGGATTCGAACCCCGACTCCTTAACCACTAAGCTACCAACGCAAAAAAAATTGTAGGTTTTGTTAAAGTATACAAAATGTTCGAAGACATTAATAATATAAATAATATTAATTGTTTTTATTAGAGCAACATTGTTTGTGTTGTACGACATATAGTGCAAATATAATAAAAACATCCAAGGATGAATTGACAAGATAAGTTGTTTAATCAATATTGAGATTGACATACTAACCGGTGTGGGTTACATGTTTCAAAAAATGAATTTTCTGATCTGGCTATAACCGCATGAGAATGTGACTTACGTTACCATGTTTATGCCTGTATGATTAACCAAAGACACGTGTGTTTATGTTAGTAACTAAGTCATAGACAACATTTAGAATATCTAATAAATAATAATAATAACATACATCATACATACATATAATCACGCCTTTATCCCTTGAGGGTTAGGCAGAGGTGAATAAACACCCACATTTCACCAATAATTGTATTCGGTCCCACGTAATAGGGGGTGAGCCTATTGCCGTATTCCGGGCACAATTGTTGACTCGAGCCATGCATCTGAGGCTGAGTCTGAGCTGTATACATATATCTGTCTGATGTTAAACAGCCCCATCCCTTAGTCGCCTTGTAGGACACCGCATGGGAAGAGATGGGGTGGCCCTAATTTTACTCTGCCGGAAACCACACGGCTCTAATATATCATTATCGACCTTCACTAAATAAAAAAATAAAAAAATAATGTTGTAGATTAAATATCTGAACATATCATGGGTGTACAGGGCCCTACCAGTACTTGCACCTCAAATCGATAATACCTGCTGGTCTACGCACCTGCTAAATAACGGATGAGACACTGCTGCAGGTTTCCAAGGTCAGGCGGGAGTCGCTCTCTTAAATCTCAACGAAACAATCAAAAATAATACGCCGCCCCCGAACTTCTAAGTAAAAACTTCAGACTAGGAGGATCTGCTCCTACAATGTTCAATCAAATAAATAAATCTTCCTAATTTGCGTCCTGCCCCCGATTCTACTAAAGCAAAACCACTGCCATACCACAGATATTTAATTTTGGACTTTCTTTATAAACGTTTAAAGTCCAAAATTAAATTAAAAGAGTTTCGTTACACTTGCTAAAAGCCTTTTAATTTTGAACTTTAAGCAAATTGCTTTAAAGTCTAAAATTCTATAGATTTTTAGCAGTGTTCGTGGTATGACAGTGGTTTTTCTTTAGGAAAATCGAGACCCTGGACTTTAAGCTTAGACAATAAACATAAAATAAAGCTTTTAAATATTTAGAAAGTCAGGTAAGTGTAAAGGCGATAGGTCATTAAAGGCTCCATATATGTGAAAAACAATTTAAAATCATTCAATCAAACAGAAACATACTTTTGGGAGGAGGTAGATCAGGCAAGGCGAAGTCTAATTGACGTGTTCTATATAAAAAAAGGTAGGATACGACGGTATTTCCGTCCAATTGATCAGTCCGACTGGGGAAGTACCTCCGCCCTACAGAATACCGCGGCCATGATAACCTCGTGTTGTGTTACCGGCGGTGAGTAGGGTAGCCAGAGCTCACTGGAGGGTTTTTGTGCTGTCGGTGCCAAGACCAAAAGCTTGTCATGCGTTGTCTTTTACACTGTCGGCACAGAAACTCTTAATGCTTTCAGGGTTGGCAGCACGAGCGTGACTCTCTTGGTTTTGCACGCGTCCATAGGTCACGGTGACCAATTTCCATCAGGTGGATCGTGTGCTTATCTGTGTAAGTGGTAAAACATACATAAACTCACGCCTATATCCCCGAAGGGGTAGACAGAGGTGCTAGCACCCACATTTCGCCAGTTTATGTTTAGGTCCCAATTAGAGTTGCCACGAATAGTGATTTGGCCGAATACCGAATATTCTGCAATGCTGTCGGCCGAAGCGCCGAATATTCGGCCGCCGAATATTCGGCACAAAGTACATGCTTGTCGAGCGCGTAAAGAATAATACGACAAGTCGCGACCTGTCACACTCGTGCGGGTTTAAAAACTAAATTGTAATGATGATGAATCTAGTAGTACTGACGGAGATTCTTCTCCACTTCGTAAAAAATAAACTTGAATGACAATGATAAGACATTTGAAATACACGACAATTTCTGGAACCGCTTTGAGGAAGTCGCTACAGGTAATGTGCGAAATGATAATGCTGAGGAGAAAGTGGAGAAGAATACTGTGGCAAATGAGATGGATTTTTATTTGAAAATAACTCGTCTTGATCGGAAAGCCAAACCTCTCGAAATTTGCTAAAGTTTATCTTTCTTCTCCCGGAAGTAGCGTGTATAGTGAGAGGTTGTTATCTGAAGCTGGTATCATTTATCAGACGAAAAGCGTAATCGTTTGCTACCATCAAATGCTGAAAAGCTTGTTTTTATCCATCACAACTTACCACTGATGAATTTTACTTATTAAAGTATTATAATTTGGAAATAAATACAAATCTTGAGTACTATGATGTCTTTTTTGTCCATGATTTGGTATTCGGTATTCGGCCGAATAGTACCTATTATTCGGCCGAATACCGAATACTTAAAAAAGTGGCCGAATAGGCCGAATACCGAATAGTAGCCGAATATTCGTGGCATCTCTAATCCCAATGTAATAGGTGGCGTGCCTATTGCCATTAATCGGGCACTTATAAACCTGCGATAAATACACACATACTTCGAAAAGTCATTGGTGTGTGCCATAGTAAAACCTGGGATCGAAACCGAGACCTCGTCTCAGCAGTTCATTACCCATACCACTTAGGATACCGCGGTTCTCGCCTAAGAGGTATAAACAAAAAAATGTATACAATAAGGCATGTTTAAAACATTTGCTTGATGTTGTCACAAACATTCTATTTAGCACCATATTCATTACGCGCGATAGATGCTTTTACTTTCTGTCCTAAGGTTGCAAATATATAATTCGAAATGAGAAAGTAATTAATTTTAAACTTAATTCTTAAGTGGATAAGATCTATAATCCGTTTTGTATTGGAAACACTGTTATGATACTAACATGGCTGTTGTTTTTTGACGTTTAACATAGTTTATAAGTGCTATTTGTCAACCTCCAAAAGGAATTCGACCCTCAACAATTCCCTAAAAACATGTCCACGCTTTAATACATAATTCTAAGGCTTGTGTTCTAGAATGGTACGTAATATTGATTTATCTGAACACATATTGCATAGACAAATTGGGTATTTGACCAATTTTGGAAACCTATCTTAAAAGATGATTCGTCATTTTCCCGTAAAAGCTTATTAATTCGAAAAAAAAAACACATTTCCACTTTGTTAGCTTAAAAAGTGCGCGAATAATTGTCGGTCACGTGACATTCTGCCGTGACGTCATTAAATAATATCTACGAAGAGACCAACCAAAGTTTCCGTTACGCTAAGTAAATTCTTTTGTTTTTATAACATTACTGTACATCTGAAGGTTGCTGGAAAAAATCGCTTCAGCGATAAGGCCGCCCATTGTACATTGAACTGTGGTGGCGCATGGCCGAGTGCGGTAGTGGACTGTATTGCGGGGATGTAGCTAACTGTTCCATTGACGCTTTACACACAAAAGACAGGTGGTCGGGTTGCCGCGGGCGTGATCCAAGCAATGAATGCAACCCGAGAAATTAGGAGAGGATGCACTAACCTTCACGACACACGTGTTTTCATCGCAGCCGGTACACGGATCTTCTCTTCCTTGCTCAGGAGCTGCCGTCAGCGTCACTAGATCACTTGAGGAACACACGAGAGGCACAATCCGATCGGTAAAGGTCTATGAAGCGGTAAAAATGTAACAAATATTAATCATTTTTGAGAGACGCGAGCGCGGCCGTCCTTACGCTGGCTAGTTCAAAGCGAGACTGAGTGTCTATATCACAAATGGCGGACGGAAGCTATCTAGTCCTATTCTATGGTTAGTGCGGGAGAGGAGACGGGTATAGAAAGAGTGTGTTTCCACGTCAAGAAATACAGCTTCTACATCGGCGCAACCATTCCCCCCGGCTTGAAGGGTTACCTTCGAAACGACAAATGCGAAACAAATCTAAAGTCTAATCTAAATCTAGGTTTGGGAAATAACAACTAAAATATAAACCTAGATTGGAGCTCGTGCCTACCGCTGGCTAGGCAGAGGGCAGAGGCGAACAAACAACACAACGCAACAGTCTCGACCAAGACGATTAGCCAACAACAAATAAGGGTCTCTTCACGCGGGACCGATACAACAAGCGAGTGCTTCTTCTCCTCGGGTGGTTCGGAAACCGTAGTGGGATTGAATTGACTAACTGGCCACCCATCTAACGCGGCATGAATCCAGGACGGTCCACTAAACCATAACGGGTGATCTAAAATTTGCGAAGGAAGCAATCCACGAGAGAGACAATCGGCTGGGTTGTCGGTGCCAGCAACGTGAAAGAGATTATGTGGCGCCAATTCAGATTGAATTTTTGCCACTCTATTAGCGACGAATGTGTCCCAACGATGGGGCGAAGAGTGGGCCCAACACAAAGCGACTGTTGAGTCCTAAAAGCTAAAAATTACTAATATTAATGCGAAAATTTACAATTATGTCATTAAGCGACACGGAAGTGCTAGTCTTAGCACTGCCATCCAAAACTACACGGAGTTTTAGTAGTAAGCTTATCTTCTCTAATAACTCCGCGGTGCGGGATAATGTACGAAGGCTGGGTCCCGCCAGTGTCCGCAGGCGCAGGTGAGATGTAACCTTTATCTAAATATTCGTTAACAACCTCATCATAGGCCCGCTTCGACTTTGGGGACGCCTGCATCTTTCGTTCCAAACAAAGAAAGCGTTTTTCAGCGGATACACGGGAGCCACCGAGCGAAAACTTGCGGATGGTAGACTCCAGTGGCGGCTCGACGGTGCAACAGAACGAAGCAGTCGAGTGACTAAAACTATCCATAGAAGCGGGTGCGGAACCAATTATAACAAAACCAAGAACTGTTTCCAGTGCGTGCGGAGCGGGGTACGTCGGTCCCCCTTGAACCTTACGTGATAACTGGAGGTGCGGGAGAATCGAAGCGCCGATCAATATATCGACGACTCCAGGAACAGCGTAAGTCTCATCTGCTAAAGGCAAGTCTTTAAATTTAGTTAATAAAGACGTGTCAACCGGGACGGTAGGCAACTGTTCAGCTATTCTATCTATAACGAGCGAATCCATGTCAAACCAAATATTATTATTAAAACGAGATCTAAACCTTGTTTTAACGGTGCCACGAACAGCTGACTGTAAGCTTCCAAAACCCTTCACCACTGAGCGGGTTGAACGCTTATCAACATTGAAACCAAGACGCCGACAACAATCTTGAGTAATAAAATTACTTTGCGAAGCGCCATCTAACAGCGCTCGAACAATGCGCGGCTTACCTAATGCATCAACAATAACAACGCGAGCGGTCGCAAGACACACAGTAGTGAGTGCAGCACTAGCGGAGAACGAACACAAGGTGACGTCATCCGCGGCGGTCACCGGGCGGGCCGGAGCGCGCGCGAGCGCGGGCTGCGGCTGCGGCGCAGGCTGCCGTGTGTCACCGCTCGACGAGCCAACCGTGCTCACATTGGATGCGGCATTACTATTCTCAAAATGAAGCAAAGTGTGGTGTCTCGCTTGACATTTGCGACAACTATTTCTACTATTACATAAAACAACGCGGTGTTTAGTACCGAGACAATTAAAACAAAAATTATTAGCGCGAACAAATTTATAACGATCACTAGGCGACAATTTTAGAAAACCAGGACACCTGTACAGTTGCGAATGATGAGTGCTACACAAAGAGCAAACAGGTGACTGTACACGTGCTGGTGCGGTACTAACATAAGTATGAGTTGACCTCAGTGACTTCGATGACGCATCTACTTTGCGTGCAGAATCAACAACTATCTTCGCGCCTTCATGTTTCGATGAAGAGCGCTGCAATACCTTTATATGCTCGCGAACAAAACTTTCTAAGTCTTCGAACTTAGGAATTTTATTGCCGCGATGATCCGACTCAAACAAACGAATGGTTTCGGAATCTAATTTCCTTAAACCCATATACAAAAATACGAAGTCGCAGAGGTCATCGATCTTTAGGTTCTTTACGGCGCGAACAGCTGACGCGAAAGTATCTAGAAATTTCTCTAAGTTTTGATCGTTACATGCCGTAATAGATTTCAAATCAAACATCTGATCTAAATAGGCGTTAGCTACCGATCTTTTATCCTCATACCTAGCTTTCAAAGTATTTAAAATTAAATTATAATTCTCGGCACTAAACGTAATTCCAGCGCAAACGGTTATAGCTTTACCAGTCAATTTTTCAACGAGATAATGCAACTTTTCGTGGTCTGTCAACGAATCGTTCTTATCTATTGTATTCTCAAAACTATCTATAAATAGACACCAATTGCGAATGTTACCATCAAACTCGGGTATTTGAATTGGTGGCAACTTAGGTCGGTCGCGAGTGGGGTTGGGTAGGTCAGCCGGCTTCTCCAAACTCCTAGCGACGCGTTTGATACGACAATACAAATCGTCAAACGACGACAAGGCTTGATAACTCACTGAGTAATCGGGATCCAAATTCAACTCTAAAACGTTGATGTCATGCACTAAGGTTTCGAAATCCGCGCGTAGACTATCTAAGTTTTCTATAGAACACAAGAACGAATCTCTGATGACCAAATCAGAGGTTTTAAGTGCACTATCATAAATCGATTGTACGCGAGAGTAAATCATTTCTTTTTTAGCGTATAAAAGTTTCAATTGAACCTTACCGGTCTTATCAACCTTTGGGGACATGTTTACAATTAAATCTCAAACTAAAGTGCGGTAAACAATAAATATGAAATGACTTAATCCTAGCGGTACAGAGCAGCGAGGCGGCGCGAGCGTTAACTATGTAGGTAGGTAGGTGCTTACAACTGTGAATGCACGCTTGAACAAACGCGCATAGCAACAAGGTCGTACCTACGCGATGGTCGCTGTCTAGGTTCAACTATTATTTCAGGGACTAAGTATTGCGTAATATCTATTCAAATTAAAATACTTTCGTATGAATTGGAATGAGGTACAACCACGTGTCTACCCACGCAGGTACCAGGCAAATACGACGTGAGCCGAGAACAACGTAATTGAAAAAAACAAAACAAAGCCAAATGCGTTAGGTATTACACTGTGCCTATGCACTAGGGTGTCTGAGTATACCTAAGATCTTAGCCTAAATGTCTGGATGCGGGGTTTTCTACTAAAATAACCAGGCACTTAGGTGCGATGCGAAAATTGCGAACTACGATTAAGTGTTGATATGATACCTAACCTATTTATGTATTAGGTAGGTACAATGCGAGCCAGCGGCGAACGGACTACAAATTCTAAGCCTAAGTGTCTGGATGCGGGGTTTTCTACTAAAATAACCAGGCACTTAGGTGCGGTGCTCTCATTCCCATTAGAATAATAACAAAATACGAACTACGGCCAAGAATCCGGCTCGATCCGGACCAAAAATGGTGGCGCATGGCCGAGTGCGGTAGTGGACTGTATTGCGGGGATGTAGCTAACTGTTCCATTGACGCTTTACACACAAAAGACAGGTGGTCGGGTTGCCGCGGGCGTGATCCAAGCAATGAATGCAACCCGAGAAATTAGGAGAGGATGCACTAACCTTCACGACACACGTGTTTTCATCGCAGCCGGTACACGGATCTTCTCTTCCTTGCTCAGGAGCTGCCGTCAGCGTCACTAGATCACTTGAGGAACACACGAGAGGCACAATCCGATCGGTAAAGGTCTATGAAGCGGTAAAAATGTAACAAATATTAATCATTTTTGAGAGACGCGAGCGCGGCCGTCCTTACGCTGGCTAGTTCAAAGCGAGACTGAGTGTCTATATCACAAATGGCGGACGGAAGCTATCTAGTCCTATTCTATGGTTAGTGCGGGAGAGGAGACGGGTATAGAAAGAGTGTGTTTCCACGTCAAGAAATACAGCTTCTACATCGGCGCAACCAAACTGTATACATGCTACTTATTTGTCCTACTGTAAAACTGTTAGTGTACAATAATGAATTATCTATCTAAATTTTTTATAGTTACGTCACGCGAACCGTCAACAGATTTTTTGCGTTTTACCTCATGTGAAATACAGATAAAAAATCTCAATTTTATTATGTAAAAATAAAATTTTTCAATTTCATCTTTTTGTGAAATACATTTTGAATAGTTATTATTTACGGATAAGCTATCATATCCAAATACTTCTCATTTTTTTTTAATAATTGTCAGATACCCAATTTGTCAAATCTGTTAATTGATTTGATTTGACAGCCGTTAGTCACGATTATCGCGGTTTCACGAAATTGTTGGTTCAACATCTAATGTGGTTGACGGACCACACATAAAGCCAATAGAAAACTTTATAAATTCATGAATTATTAGCAACTTTTTGGTGAAAATCATACTTTGACGTGATAGTTTCATCATTTTGGAGGTTGACAAAAATCTAACAAACCTAAAACTCCCTCCAAACCAACAGCAATGTAATGTTATTCTCAAATTATAGGTTCACGGAACAGCCCCCACAATTGCTGGCAAGGACCTCGCTAATCCCACGGCCCTGCTGCTGTCTGCTGTCATGATGCTAAGGCATTTGAAGTTGCACGAGCATGCCGACAAAATACAAGATGCCTGTTTTAAGGTCCTTCGCGAAGGGAAGGTACTGACGGGAGATTTAGGCGGCAAAAGCACCTGTTCGGCGTACACACAGGAAATCATCAAGAATTTAAATTAAGGTTTGAAGATTCTCTTACGTTTTGTTCGCGTATTTGTAGTACTTTATTATATGTTGTTCAACGCCATCTAGTTAGCACAACCTGATACTATTTGTCAATTACTGAACCTGCAGATCAATGAATTCTTTTTTATGTTCCACTACGTACTTTGAAGCATTAAACATACTATAATTATATGCCCACAATTTTGAAATATTGTTTTGGAATCTGCCGTATTTATTGACATTTATGATCACTGCTCCGTTCCCTTGAGTAGTAGCGTCATGTTTTATAGCCTTCCTCGATAAACGGACTATTCAACACAAAAATATTTTTTCAATTCGAATCAGTAGTTCCGAGCTAGTTCGGGTTTTCTGAGATAGATGGCGTTATATCATCGTAAGTCGCGAGTTTTAGATCAGACAGCCAACCTCTACCAACTCAATTGAATTAGAAACATGTAGTAATTTATATAGTGATACTTATAGAGAAATGTTTTGATTGTTTGTCTGTTTGTATCACTAAGGTTGGCTGAATCGATTTTGATGATGTTTCATTCTTATTTAGTTCTGTGCAGCCACGTATTGATTTATGAAATTCTATCAGTTTTGAACTCATTATTTAAGTGGAAATTTATCCTTGTATTTGTTTTATTTAAATTGTTCAAATAATAATTTCTTCTCTTTTTTGTGCATTTATAGTACTACTTTTCGATACGCTGTTAAATTTATTTTTAACTATTTATTTTACACTCCGATTGCTGTGCACTTATAATATTCTAGTTAAGTTAACACAAGGCCATTATTCTACTTGACAATGAATTGAAACGCAGTCGTATTAGACGGTGGATTTCAATTGGTTAACATAAAAGGAAGAGCTGGCGTAAAACTAAACCTACTTTACTGTGCCAGCTAATACGAACGCGTGTACTTACACGCCAAGCCGAAGCCGCATCGTCAAGCCGAATAGGGGTCCAGTTTTTTCTCTTTTACTCGTCTTGTTTGACACTTTATTTTTATAAGTCTCAGTGGTCGGAGTGGTGTGGGTTGGGCCTGAAATACTTAAAAAAGAAACAAATTTTAAAGGACCTTACTAACAAAAAATTACACAAAATAATGTCAACATTTCCATAAAAAAAATTGACATGTTTTTTTTATTAGTAAGGGCCTTTTTTTATTACAGCGGCGAGGGGTGAAATTTTTTAAAATACAAGCCGGCGCAAATAGCACATTAGGTATCATAGCAGATTGGTATGGAATTTCGGCACGTACTGCATTTCAGATAATGAATTTCCGATATCTTCACCTTTTTAATAATGCATTATTATTAATATTATTCATTAGAGTATAAATTTAAACATAAGCTTCCTCATGCAGAGAATGCCGGCTGAAATTGAATTATGAAACCCTCGCCACTGTCTTAGTGTAGTGTAATAATAATAAATGTAATTAGCTGTAATATGGCTAATTGAATTGTGTATTATGTAATAAGTCGAGCAATCTGAGAATAAATTATTGTAATATGCGTGGTAAACATGAAAAAATAAGAAATTATGAAATATAAAATATACTGGGAGCTAGTTCAATTAGTAGATCAAATTGTTAACAAACTTAGTTGTAAGCTTAATGTATTGTATTTGTTGAAATAATAGCTCGACAAGATTGAGTTGACTGAGACATCAATCACATTTGACGGAAGGAACGCCAATACCAATATCTTAGACTATATAGACACAGTAATGGCCACTATAACACGGCGTAAAAAAATAGCTACCACTTAGGTACAAGTTTGACATAATTTAAACTATCATGTTCCATGGTATACAATAATATTTACGGGATTTAACGCGATCGTGGTATACGCACATACCTATGGTTTGCCTGATGTTTCGACCAGGTTAGGGGGGGCACAGGAAAGTTTGTCATATACTATCTATCGGAATATTTACAGGAACTTACATACATACATATAATCACGTCTTATCCCGGAGGGTTTAGGCAGAGGTAAAACAACACACACAACATACATTTCACCAATCATTGAATTCGATCCCATGTAATTAAGGTGAGCCTATTCCCGTCTTTAGGCACTATTCTTGACTCGAGCCATGCATCTGATCAAATATGCCTGATGTTAAACAGCCCTATCCCTTAGTCGCCTTGTACGACACCGCATGGGAAGAGATGGGGTGGTCCAAATACTACTCTGCCAGGAATCACGCGACTCGGTCGGTTACTTAGGAAACTCAAAACAATACCACATGATAAATATCCCGATAGCTTTAATACTAACGTGAGTGACCATGATAGTTTAAATACCTATAGTGTACTGTACATCCCATCACATATCAGTTAAAAGACAATATTAATATTAACTTACTCACACAACACATATTTTGAGCAGTTTTTTTGCAACGAATTTTTGTTAGAAATACTGCGTCTATATAGTATATGGTCAAATGCCAATACATATATATTATTCACTAGTGAGTTATGGCAACCGCTTTGGCTGTTTCATACTTAAACATAAAGTCTATCACAACTGAGTTGAGAAATGGCTTCAAAAATGATAATGTCAGTACATTGCTGTCTCAGTCACATCTCATAGAAGTTGGTTACAGCCAAAGACGTATTGTACATCATATTTGTCGATATACCATTATGTAGAATATAGATCTGCTTGTCTTCATCGTGTTGTTTATATAGTAAACTGAAGTTAAAATTCTTGCTGTCTGTACTCATAATGGTTAAGTAATTTTCACTTAACCATGTCGTTTCCTATCCCTTTATAGACAAAATTGAAGTAAAAAGTAATATTAACATTACTGGGCATAAAAAAATTGAAATAAGTTAATATCTAGAATATGACTCCAAGACTGGTCCTGAATGCTGAATTTTAAGCATTTTATATGATATGAATAAAAAAACCTTTAAACACGCTGGCTACTGTGTTGGCCAACGTGTAGAAGAAACATCAAAAGTATTCTCTCGCGTAATCTACCTAATAGGGAGATAAAATAGTTAAATGTGGCATCATTTCATCTTTATAAATATTATTATGCGGCGCGCTCAAAAATCGATTCGAATTACTCAGTATGTTGTTGTCTATAATATGTCTATCTCACTCTAACTTGTGTAAATTATAATCATTTATAATGATAGACACATGTAAACACGAGTGATATAAAGGAACAAATAGTGTTTTCCTTTGCTAAAAAATCTACAGAATAAAATAGATAGTCGCTAACTGAGTACCCAATCGACAGAACCTTATTACTTGATGATGAATATAAATTAAAACTATATGTCCTATAAAGTATAATCTTTACTGTAATGTATCATCTTCCTGTAATTGTATCATCTTCTGTAATGTATTATCTGCCTGTAATGTATCATCTTCCTGTAATGTATCATCTTCCTGTATTGTATTATTTTTAAGCCACATGCGTACATATTTAGTTACCATACAATTAGAATTATTATAGTACTATTATTACTAGGAATGGAATTATCCTTTTAAGTATTGTAAACACTTTTCATTTCTCTTTTAGCAGTAACAGATTCAACCTAATCAAATGCAATCACATGTCATTTATGTGTCTAAGTGTTGTATTTATTGTGTGTTACCTTCCCCATTCCTAACCTGTGACGTCTAATGTTTTGAGATTCATTTCAAATATTGACTGCAAACGATTCGTTCATGAAATCACGAATGAATCAATTTTTTTTTACAATCTTCACATAACGGAATGGTATCAACTATGATTCTACGGTGTTCATAAATTATGCCATATAGCGCCACGTGGCAATAAGTAATGCGAACTAAAATACAACAAATAATGTTATTAAATTGAAAAGATTCTGTTAGGAGGTAGGACACAGCGGTATTTCCGCCCTATTGAGCAGTCCGACTGGCGAAGTACCTCCGCCCTACAGAATACCGCGGCTATAATAACTTCGTGTTGTGTTCCCAGCGGTGAGTAGGGTAGCCAGAGCTCACTGGAGAATTCGTGCTGTCAGTGGGAATACTAAAGGCTTGTCCTGCTTTGTCTTCTACACTGACGGCACAGAAACTCTGTACTTACAGGGTTGGCAGCGCGACTGTGACTCCTCTGGTGTTATAAACGTCCATAGGGCACGGTAACCACTTTCCATCAGATGGACCGTGTATTTGTCTGCCACCTAAGTGGTATAAAAAAAAATATATGGCAGTCGCTCCTTCCTTTCTTCAACCGGACCTCTTCCCTTTTATCCTCGTCACCTCCTAACTGTACTAGGTATACCCACTACAACGTGTGATAATTTATCAAGGTTCCTTGATGCCAGTATTTTTATTTTTAGAACTTTTATTTTAATTAAAATAATCACGTGCTTAATTTAGTTACCATTTTATTGTTAGAGCTCTTCATTTAATAGTTTAATCTGTCTTTAGATTAATAGGCTATTTGACAAGGTCGTTTGATTCGTCCCAATACCGCTTTATGTCTTGTTTTTTTATGGACACTAAAATATACAGCGGCATATTGCCTTGAAAAATAAGATATTGCTTAACTGAACTGAAACTATGACTTTTCATTATTTTTAATTACCAAAGTAAGTCTAAATATAAACAATAAAATTTAGTTCGAATTTGTAACTTTTGGATTCCTCATTAAATTTCGAATTACTTTTATTATGAAGTATACACATGTAAACGCAACGTGGACCGAGATAAATGCGATATTGTCTTGCACTCCATACATTTGCACTATGCGCAACTGGCGTATGACGTCACTCGTAAGTACAATTTTTGTATGGAGCGTTTTCCGTCGACTCGAAAAATAGAATTTTCAAAATCAAGCATATAAGTATATGTCATAGGAATATTTCATTTTAATCGTTTTTATTATAATAAAGTGAAAATGTTTGTAACAAAAAGTTGTCAAATAGCCTATTAGACACGAGTTTTGAGTTTGACGAAAATCGTGTTTGTAACCGGCCTAAGGTTGGGTTACAATTAGGTATTGATTTAAATAAATTTGTTCCATGGGAAGCTATACATACATTACTTGCTGTACTATCAAATGAATCGAAATAAGGTATCTTTTACACGAAATGGTTTTGTCATGACTGCCAAACCGTATCCGGTTGGCAGTCTTTTATAGTATGAAGCCGTTTCATTTTCAGTACATTTTAAAATTAGGCCGTAAAGAAATCATGTCATGCAAATGAGGCCTTTCATTTTCACCTACATTATCTATGGTCAACTTTTACATTTTTTTTTAAATTGCATGGGCATTTGTTTTTGGAATAATCTATCTACCCTTTTCGTTGGAACCGTTTTGCAGTATAATATCCGTATATTATTATGTAGAAGGCTCGTCACAAGTTCCCATGGTTCGTTTGTGTTTGTAGTGAGTATAATTTGTGATGCGGCGTGGCATTTTGCTTTAGTAATTAAATAAAATGCTGTGAAATCGATTATACTATTAGTTTCCACTGTAAGCCTGTCATTATTTATTTTCCATGTAAATAGTACCGAAGAAATAAAAGTATTCAAAATTAAACGTGTCATGTTCTTTTCCTTACATTTCTAGCAGCTATGTGAACAAGGAACGTCGGGTAAACAAACTATATTTTTCTCGTGAGCTTTACCCTAATACCGCGTAGGTATTAGGGTAAAGCTCACGAGAGAATTTGTCAGTGGGATGACTAAATGCTTGTCCGGCTTTGTCTTCTACATTGACGGCACAGAAACTCTTTGCTTACAGGGTCGGCAGCGCGAGTGTAGCTCTGGTGTTACACACGTCCATAGGCCACGGTAACCACTTTCCATCAGCTGGGCCGTGTGCTTGTCTGCCACCCAAGTGGTATAAAAAAAAATTAAATAACAAACAGTAAAGTTAAATGAAGAGGAAGTGAAACAGGTTTAGTAAATACATACTGTAAAAAATACTAAAAGTCACATTATTCAATAATGTGTTAGACTCGTTCTCCATTGAAAATCAAAACCAATCAACCCATTGTTTTGTTAAGACGGTATTGGTCATATAAATTCTTTACTAGTTTGGCAACACTAGTTTCCGTAGTTACGAGGAAGGGAATTTTACGGTGCATTCTCCTCCATGTCTTACCAAAAACCACGATTGCCATATAGACCTGTCACCATTATCTATGGTTTCAGATTTGACTGTAGCCGTGAAGTTTGCTAACCACCAAATATGTAGTGATAGCAGCCCCAGTAGCACGCCCCTTTGGACTCGTGTCTTTTAAATCAATAATTTTGGTCTTAGATGATATTTCTTTTTATACCACTTAGTTGGCAGACAAGCACACGGGTACACCTGATGGGAAGCGGTTACCGTGGCCTATGGACGTATGCAACACCAGGGGTATCACACTCGCGCTGCCGACCATGAAGAAACCTTCTGATGCCCCTCTTGAAGAACCTTATATTGTAGGCGCTTGGGAAAACCGCAACAGGGAGGTCATTCCACAGCTTGAGTGTGCGTGGGATGAAGTGTCTTTCATACCGCATAGTGCGCACCGTCTCAGGTCGCAATGTGTGTTTGGTGACAGATGTTCCTATTATGACTTCTACACACCAACCACACGCCAGACTTGTCTAATGTTTTTCTGGTACCTACGGTTGGACTTAAAACTTGTACAGAGGTGTGAGCTAAGGCTGCATAATTGAGTTTTTTCCTATAGTTAAAATAAATTAGTTAACTGAGCTTAATAAATTAAGAATGGTATTAGCGGAAAATGTTGCGTCGGTTCATAATTTTAACGTTTTTATTTATTTTTATTCGTCCACTCAACTTGTAATAGTAAATTATTTGACTATTGAATGTTATGACGTCATAATAATTTATTTCATACAAATTTCCTTATAGTTATAACGTACTGTAGTCGGACAAATACCCAATTATCAGATTATTTAAACGTAAATTACATATCCGTACAAATGGCTTCTTATCAGACTGTACGAAAGCCATAACTAATCAAGGTATCTCAACTGTACAGGTGCACGGCACGGCTCCGGATATCGCCGGCAAGGACTTGGCGAACCCCACGGCACTTCTACTGTCGGCCATCATGATGCTCCGCCACCTGGAGCTCAACGAGCACGCCGACCGCGTGCAGGATGCCTGCTACCAGGTGCTGCGCGAGGGGAAGGCCCTCACTGGAGACCTGGGCGGTACGGGCACCTGCAGCGGATACACCAATGCCATTATCTCTAAACTCAATTAGTTCCCGAGCGACTAATTCCTTACCCTCGAATTGTGTGTGATAATTACATTTGTCCAACATTTGATCAAAGTTTGCGATATTTTTTAGATATTTATTTAACTTGTTCATAAATAAATGTTGCTAGCGAACAAAAATTGGACAAATGTAGTGTTATCACAGTGGTAATTTGCCGAAAATATTGGCAACAGACAGTCTGTGGTAGAATACAATCTTGGTTGTATATTGATACGGAGGCCTCTGGGCGTACTGTGTTTTAGATAAGTAGTTGAAATTAGTTTTACACGCAGTATTGCTATGCAATCATAGTATTTTTATTTATTTAATTTTGAGATCAATGTTACCAAACTTTTTGTTAGTATATTTTTATTGTTATTGTTTTTCGGCTAGTTAGTAGATAGTGCCTGAAACAAAATTCAAACTACGACAATGTATTGACATAGCTACTGATTTATTTGTTTAAGTACCTATTTATAATCACATATACACAAAATCAAAGATAAAAGGCTAAAGATAAAAAAAAAATTGGAAATATGGTTTTATTAAAATTTCCCTTTACTCAATTTATGCTAGTTGTTCACCTTTCTTACCTTTTAACTATTGATATAATTTGATTGACCTTTGTAAAGCTACAAGCTCTTTGGTCATTGCCAAGGTAGACCTTCTTTCTTACATCGTTGCTACACTGTGCCCCCATACCTCACTTTCTTTAAAATGGAAATGACATACCCGAGGAACTTACTTGCTTATGAAACATTTCCGTGGTCTGGATAACATTGCACTTATTTTTATGGCAGCCACATTCGTTTAAGTATACGTGCACAAGTCTAAGTCTAAGATATTTGCACAAGTTTCAGAAAAGTTCCAATTTGCGATTTCCAACTTGCGTGAGTCTAGATTTGCACAAGTTTACTAGAATATGTTTTTTTTATACAACTTAGTTGGCAGACAAGCACACGGCCCACCTGATGGAAAGTGTTTACCGTGGCCTATGAACGTGTGTATCACCAGTGGAGTCACATCCGCGCTGCCGACCCTGTAAGAACAGACATTTTATGTACCTTCAGTGAAGAACACAAAATCAGGACAAGCCTTTGGTCTTTCCACTGATAGCAAAAAACTCTCCAGTGAGCTCTGGCTACCCTACTCACCGCCGGGAACACAACAAGGTTATTATAGCCGTGGTATTCTGTAGGGTAAAGGTGCTTCCCCAGTTGGAGTGTTCAATTCGGGATTACCGTCGTGTCCTAGCCGTGTGCCTTTATTCCATCTAGTCCTACCAGTAGTTCGAGAGTCGAACTGTTTGGATGTTTTTATTCCAAATTGTTATACTAACGGATCGAACTATTTGGAAATGCGAATTTTATTCCAAATAGAACTATTGTGAATATAATTGTACAGTCATCTTGAAATGTATTCGTGTCTGGAGAGGAAATTGTCTATTTTATTATTTCTTATCAATCCTCTGTGAAGGATCACTGTAAACCAACATAAACAAATTATGAAGTAGGTATACGTCACTCATTTTATTTGTCATGTAATTTAATAAATAAAATAATACGTGTGTGACTGTGGAGCAAAGATGGAAGTAAACGAAGAAGAATCGAGTCTTGTGTTTTTAAAGAGAGGAAGGGGTACGGTGCTGGTATGCAGGACACCAATATTACAAAAACAAAACTTATGCAAATGGTCAGCAAATTTGGAAATGTGCTTCAAGCAAAAGTAATAAATGCGTTGGTTCAGTTACATTGCAGGTAAAAGCTTGCTAATATTTATAGACGGGGAAGGTTTGCAGATGATGTTTTGATGTTTGAATTCTTTGAAGCACGGATGGAATTTCGTACGTAGATAGATATGGGCTTCTTTTCTGACCGACTTAAAAAAGGAGGTTCTCTGTTTTACCCGTCTGTCTGTATATTTTTGTTTGGCTGAACCGATTTTGATGCAGTTTTCAGAAAAGTATTTGTTACATTTAGGAGAAAGTTTAGATACTTAGTTCTAGTTCAAAATTCTATTTTGTTCGAAACTAAAAAGAATCAAATAAGAACGTTTTGAAAAATACTGTATTATTTCGTTTTGCTTTATTTCTGACGCTAAAATAATTTTGTGAAAATGATTATAAATGTCAATTATGTTTTTGTTGGTTTTCAGGAAAACAATATACGGAAGTCGAAAATGCATAGTAATAACTGTAGTCCAAATTTTGCCAAAAATGACATAGATTTAAAAATACAT
The DNA here is from genome assembly GCA_963662185.1 of Eilema griseolum. Classification (NCBI taxonomy): domain Eukaryota; kingdom Metazoa; phylum Arthropoda; class Insecta; order Lepidoptera; family Erebidae; genus Eilema; species Eilema griseolum. The sequence continues at coordinate 23,327,481 of OY759245.1, forward strand.
CAATGTAAAGAAAAGGTTGCTAAACAACCTGAGGAATCAATACCAACTATTTACAAACAAACTTTAGTAGATATCAAAGACTCGGGAGTTGATTTAATATGTGAAATTCCATCTTTTACTTCCGTCAAAAGCACCTTAAACAACAAAAGGAACAATGCTGTTGGTATGCAAAGAACATGTTTCAAAAATGTTGGGGATGTCATTGTTCCTCCTCGGGATCAGTCATTTCTACTGGGAGATTACTGCTGCGATAATGTCCGTATTTTAGTATTTTGTACAGATGAAACCAGACAACTCTTGAAAAATGTAAAACATGTTCTTGGCGATGGAACGTTTCGAGCGTGTCCTGCAGGGCTAAAAAGGCCATCTCATGAAACGAATCGGATTCCAGCGTCTTCCAATTCGTCCGCCGAAACGCTTTTCAATTCGTCCGCTGTCGTAAAATGAAACACATAAGAGACGATTCGTCTACAATGCGGTTCGTCGGACGATTCGGATTAAGATGAAATGTTGCAATTTTAAAAATGTAAACACCGATAACTTACCGGTTATTTTTAATTCAAAATTGTAAAATAAAGAAGAGTTTTAAAAGCGTACTGACTAAAATTTATTTCTTTATTTATCAAAAAATACACTTTTCAAACCATTTAACACATTAAATGTTAAATATTCAATATATTTCAAAATTGTTAATTAACTGGCAACAAACTGTGCTCTGTCAAGAAATGTAAATATTTGGTTAATATTGAAGTTTTTGAGTGGGAAATTGAAATGTTTTTTCGTATTCCTTCACTCCATTCAAGTCCACTATAAATAAACCACTTATGAGACTGCTTAGAAGTTGTGCTATGTGTTCCACTTCAACTTTATTCTTCGTCGTGTCAGTACCTACCTATCATGCCAAATAGAGTCAGTGAGGCGCAGTGGGAGATTATTATAGAGTTCATGAAGAGGCATCCTCAGCTAGCGAAAACTGGCTACAATGATACCGCCCGAGGAACAGCCGAAAGCCGGCGGCTTTGCGCAGAGGTTGCACTCGTCCTCAATGCACAGAGGATAGTAGTGGCACACTAAAGACGCCCAAGGATGGTCCAAAGTAAGCTAGACAACTGTTTACTTTATTTACTTATTTAGAATTATTCAATGTCTCTCCGTATTGACGTTATGAATTCTTGTTTGTAGTATTATCTTAAACACATCGTTGGGGGAAATGTGGTAGAAAGTACCAATAACCTTGCTACCTCAACTTTCGACCTCGCAGTCTCAGCCCTCCACCCCAGTCGCAACCTCAATCCTCGACCAGCGAACCACTCAGACCCAATGAGCCTGAGGAAGAATATCCAATATATGTGATTGTCCAGTAAGTATCAATAGAGGTAACAGTTATTGCTAACTATAATATTATAAAGTATGATAAGTAAGGGCCTCTTCCCAAAGTGTTAAGTTTAGTAATTGATATTTATTATATGGCCCAGTTCTAGCTGAACCCTTACCCTCGGCACACAGCCCAGCTGAAGTGGCACAGCCGCTACATAGACAAACACATCAGCGACAGCGAACATGTAATAAGTGGCATTTATATTCTTGACTAGAATCTTTTTTTTTAAATTTATATTAGTTTATAAAACTTCAAAGAGTTCTTAGTTATTTTTAAATAAATATATGTATAGTAAAGTTAGCATAGTTATGCATAGTTAAATAGTAGAGCTGGTCCCTTTTTTGTTAACTTTTGAAACAACCCTTGAGATGTAAAATAAATAGCATTTTGTTGAAGGGTTTTTTTGTATTCTTTTCTTATATTTGGGTTTTGTTAAGTGCAGCCTTAATGTGTTATGCTAATAAAAGGCCAATGAGTATGATGGTGGTAAATGTGATTTAAATAAAAGAATATCATTGTTTCAGCAAGGCCACTAGGTCCATTGGAAGAGGCTAAGTGGATCCTCTTGCAAATAGAGAGACAGAGGCTACAATCGGACAATGCGACTGCAGCAGCCTCCTCACAGTTAGCACAAAATATTTTGGAGGTAGTGAGGCAGCATGGTCACATTGCAGATGAACCGCATAATATTCATCAAATTATGGAAAGACAAATTAACAATCAAGTTTTATAGACACTTAATTGTTGTCTTTCCATAATTTGTAAAATATGTATAATAAGTATTTAGAAAAGGAATGTCAGGGATATTGTAATATTTAGATTGTGAACATTGTTTACTTTATTTGTAATTAAAATTACCATTAGTATTTTGTATTTAATAATAAGTTCCTTTTGGTTACTGTAATTGGATTTAATACAAAAATATGCCATAATGTATGTAGGTAAATAAACTTCAGTTTTTCAACTAAGATATTGTATTAATATGAACCCCAAATGCTTAAATAAATTACATAGAATAGTAAATTACAAAAGTTAGGTATAAGAATATGCTAAAAACAAAGAGATTATCCATTACAATAATTTAATTTAAATCTGAAAAATGAGATTGTTGTCACTTCATACACTTCTTGAACTTATTGTGAAGATATTTGCTATGTAGTTAGCTGACAACCCGGATCACAGAGGTTGCCTTATGCTAGTGGTTGTGTCCAATGATTTTATAGTAAAGGTAAGATTAGTATGCCAAACCTATACAAATCTTATGTACGAGCAGCCCATAGCCTTTCAATGAGGCTGTTTCGTACTTGTTCCCCTGCGTCTAGGGATTGGGGTACTACATGCCATCCACACAACCAATTACTCCCGGCATACTAAATTTATTGTGAATCTGAAATTAACAAACAAAATAAGTTGAAATTGTTACAGCTATTAAAAAGTATTTATGTGTCTGTAAATAAAATTTGTGATTGTATTGGCTTACCCTTGCTTAATAACATTTCGTTCTTCTCTAGTTTGAGGAAACTAAGTATTTTTGTTAAAAGTGTGGGCATTCAGGGCAAGGGAGACTGCTCCTATACAGTTTGATACACTGACTTGGTGCATCTTATTGTGTACACTGGACCCAATAACCCTCTGGGTATGACCCCGACGCATAAAATGCCAATGCAGTCAGCACCTGAATTAATTCAAACATATTGTTATTCATACATAATAACGTAATGTAAGTAATAACAAGGAACACTAGTTAAGTAGGTAAGTAGGTACTTACCTTCGATACCGCACTTATTCCACCTCGTGATCCTGGTAAATTGGGCTCAATCTCATGGATGAGGTCTAAAGAAACCGCTTTGGTGAACCTATATATGGCCACAAATTCGTCCTCGGGCATTTCGAAGGCAACTTCCTGGTTTCGTAAGGTCGCACTCCTTCGCCGCTACTGAAGCCTTTCTAGGGCTATTGCATGTTGCAATAAATTGTGATAAAGAAATAAATCAACCATATTTGAGCTAAATTTATTTAATTTCGATCAAATAGGTCAAAAGAAACAAATCACAACAAACGACGAATTGTAAGGCGCAATGTCAGAGTTGCGTTTTTCAATGCTGCCTTTTGACATATAAGCGATTCGGATTTTGTGAGCCGTTTTACGATTTTCCATACAAACTTGTCAAAAGGACGAACCGTTAAAACCGAATCGTGCCGCGAATCGCGCTTTGTGGTACCATTTTACGAAATGAAATCCGCTTCGTATTTCAATGCGGATACGATTCGTCGAAAGTGGCCTTTTTAGCCCTGCTGAACCTTTTAAGCAAATTTACACTTTGCATGGTGATATCGGTAGTTCATCGACAAATACAAATATAATTCCCATGATCTACGCTCTGATGTCGGAAAGAACACAAAAAGCATATGTAGCGTTGTTTGAAATGATTAAATCTCAAATTCCGGATTGGTCACCTACAAAATTCACCAGCGATTTTGAGCAACCGTCGTCCAATGCTATGTTAGCAGTATTTCCGGAAATCACAACTAAAGGCTGTTATTATCATTTTAGAAATAGTATTTGGAGAAAGTGTAAAAGTCTGCAGCTTGTAAAGAATAAAAGAACTCGACGGATTGTTGCATTGTGTGCAGTTTTACCCTTACTTCCAAGGGATAAAATAGATTCGGGATGGAGTTACATTCAAGAATTTATTGACGTAAATGACAAAAAAATGTGTTTACTGGTATCATACATGAATAAGTTTTTGATGAAAGATAGTAATTTTATCGATACCTGGTGTGTTTTTGGTGAAACTCACCGCACAAACAACTTTATAGAAGGTTGGCATGTAAAAATTAACAATGAATGTAGAAGGAAGAAGGCCACTTTATTAAAAATATTAAAAGTTTTTAAAGATGATGCCGCTTTGTACAGTGTTTTGAGAAAACAAGTTGAAAATTGCGTGGCCCCATTTAAAAACAGAACAGGCGAACTGTTTGGATTTTTTTAATCCAAATTGTTATACTGACGGATCGAACTATTTGGAAACGCGAATTTTATTCCCAATAGAACTACTGACTCTGATGTACAGTGAAACAAAAAAAAAAATTTTTTTTTAATAAAATACAAAATGAAAATTTTACAAGTGAACACAAAAAAGCATACAACACCCAAATGATGCTTATAAATGGTGATATTTGTAGGACATAGATGAATCTAAGGCGAAAGAGGTGGTATTTGAAATTTTACTTGAAAATTTCTAAACAATGTCCTACAGATATGTCACCATTTATAAGCATCATTTGGGTGTTTTGAATATGTTGATCCCTCAGTATGCTCTCTCCTGGTAGGACTAGATGGAATAAAGGGCCGTGTGGCAGCGTGACGTTCAAGTTTCAGTAGCGTAGGTGTTAGGCGCCTACATGTACGTACATATGTTCTGCTATCAATTTTTCGACAAAATGAGTGCGATTCTTTATATTCCTCATAAAAAATCTTATTCATACGCAAATGCTTATACCCATCGTTGGATGCAAAATTCAATTCATTTAATAAAATGCTATGCGAAAAATGTTCGTTTTTAACAGACAGCGCCTGAGAGGTTGTAAGTATTACCTGTATTTGTATGTATCTACATATGTATGTATCTACATATGTTTGAAGGTAGGTATGTAGTTTTCTTTGTTCCCCTTTACATGCCTAATAGTTGGACAGATTTCAAGGTATGGGGTCTTAATTGAATGGAGGGTAGGATAAAATGTCAACAAAAACTTTTCGACCACAAGTCAGTATACTAGAGGGGTACAAATTTTAATCCCTTTAATAAATTGATATGCGAATAACGTTCTTGTTTCTTAGCTATACTTTCATCCGAATACTTCGATTTCTTTTCTTATTTTTAAATTTTTAACTTCATAAATACGCCAACTACTACCACAGCGACATCCATCTTGACGCTCGCTTCGACAATACTTGTGCAAATATACTTGAACGTCTGTGGGCATTTTAAAAAACAGGTGAACTTGTTGCACAAGTTCACCTGTTTTTTCTCGTCTAGACTTGCGCTAGTATACTGCGTGTGTGGATTGTGTGGTTGGCATAACACGACATCTTAGTAGCCATTGACATCAACCTATTTCTCATAAATGGTGCTATTACAGGTTGCCTGGAAGAAATTGTGTAAAGCGATAAGGCCGCCCTTTGTACTGCTCTTGTCTTCTTAATTTCTGTAATATGAATATTGTAATTGGCGTACAATAAAGAAAACAATTTATTTATATATTTATTTCTTTTAGGAAGGCTTACAGACTAATAACAATAATATATAGATTACACTATGTTAAACATATTGCTAATTACCAGCCTACACCATATAAATATTTATTTATTACGTTTGCTTGTACAATAATATGAATAAATAAAAGATAGTTAAAATACGATACATATTGCAACAAAAGGAAAGAAAATATGGAAGATACAAAATACAAAAGCACAAGAATAGTCTGCAGTAGGTGTCACTACACTGACTGAATTCTGTGACTGTGGCTAACACATTCCCCAAAGAACTCGTCAACCATGCATCTTTTAAGATTACACTTACACTTACATTCGAGCTTGTACAGAACAAATCTATGTCTAGGCGTATCGAGAACTCATTAAACTTTTTGAGACTGCGAACAAGCCCACTGCCTCTGTAATTAGTTGAGGCTACAGGGACACTCAATACTGGCCGCTTTCTGAAGCCCAGTAGGCTGGTACGAAGCCCTATATTAGCAAGGAGTTCCGGGCAGTCAATTCATTTATTATGCCAGCCAAGTAACAGACATCACTTACATTACATACACTTTTAAAATTTTCATATCATTGGCATATAACAATATGTTTGAGTTATGGAAACAGATTTTGATATCTGCTATAAATATATTAAACAATAGAGGACCCAAGAGTGATCCCTGCGGCACCCCGGAAGGTATTGTACTCCATCCAGATGCATACCCGTGCAGCACGACAGCCTGTGTACGATTCTCGATATAAGAGCAAAACCATCGATACAAGTGCCCATGTATTCCAACCGCAAATAACTTTTGCAAGACCACTCTGTGACTGATTCGATCGAAGCACTTGCTATAATCCGTATAAATTACGTGTACCTGTCCATGTTGTTCCATGTCCTTTAAAAGTGGTAGATCGATTACGAAAACCATGCTGCTCATCACAGAAACTATGTTGAACAGCACCGTATACAGCACTATAAACTATCCATTCTAGGATCTTAGCAAATAAACACAGCTTTGATTTAGGACGATAATTTTCAACATTGCATTTATTGCCTTTCTTAAGCAAGGGTGTTATAAAAGCCGATTTCAACATTCGTGGCACAATACCCTTAGTGAGCGATCGTCTAAAAAGTACAAAGATTAAATTATAATTAAATAATAATAATAATAATGAACTTTTATGTATGATCTGAACAGAGTCCAATTAAGACCACTGACACAAGTGTCTAATGTGATATCACATCGGTTCACTAAGCGATGAACACCAATAGCGCGCGCAGCTATAGAGTCGTATAAAGTCGCGCTATAGCTAAGAACGTGCTCTGCAAACGCATGCTTGAAACTTGCTACTTTTTAGCAGGGTTGCCAATTTACATTGGTTTCCCCAAGTGATGGGAAAAGGGGATTGAAATTGAAAATTGTGTACTTTTTTTGTATTGTAATAAATTATTTCTTTCATAAAACTATTATCATCGTAGTTAAAATCTAGCCTTTTCTTAACTAAAGTCTTGAGATCTATTACCGAAATATTTTAATTATTAATGATGATTTCTCAGAGAACAGGCATCGTTAAACAATAAGAAACTTTTGTCAGTCTTCTGAAGTTGTTGATTGTTGGCATAAAAGGATTGATTATAAGCAATTCCATGACGCATTTATAGACTTATGCTGTTTTCTAAGTGGGAGAATTGACACAGACTTTTTGGGAATTTTGGGAAATAGATGTGCTCGTTTATGGTTGTCATTTCCAGATATTGGTTTGGTTCTGTCAATCGTGTCAACGTCAGATCAGAAGTAAAAAAAGAAAAATAACATGCGCATTGGGCACATTGTTTATACTTTTGTAACCTATATTTAAATTATATTTTGGTTAAAATTATTTAAATAGAGATAGTTCAGCGCAATGGTAAAGCGGGTAAGTAAAACACGTGTTATCTTTTAATTTAAACAGTAATTTACTTGGCTATTTCATGGTAATTCTTTAAAAAGATTATAAGCTACCAATATTTTGGTAGAATAATGTAATGAAATATGACCGATTCTAGGCTGCAAAATCGTCTATATCTGAAGAAGGTGAAGAGGGCCACGTCATCGGTGAGAATGGAGAAATATCTGCTGAAGATCCAAATAAAGATGGTAGGAAACGCTTAAAAACCAAAGGTTTCTATCGTCAGCCCACGGTGAACGAATTAAATAGATTACAGGAGACCGAAACTTTATTCAACTCGAACCTTTTTCGTCTACAAATCGAAGAAATAATCAATGAAGTAAAAGTGAAAGAAAAGACTGAGAAAAAGTTTATTCAATGGTTTACTGAATTAAAAACATACTTGTTGTCTATACCTGAAGACGACACAGAGTATGATTTGTCTGAAAAGTCTTTGTTTAAAAAACTCAAAGTTAAAATACCTGTGAGTGAACAGTTGGATAAGACAAAGTGTATGTTTACGTTTCATAAGTTCCGTGATGTTGATATCATTGGTTCATATGCACTGGGATGCTCTATTAACTCTAAATTGAAAGTAGACTTACAGATTACAGTCCCAGCTGATACATACACTAAAAATGATTCTATTAATTACAAGTATCACAAAAAACGAGCTGCATATTTAGCTTATATTGCCTCTCATTTACTCAAATATGAACATATTGAAGACATACAATATTCTTATGTCAACGGTTCTGAAAGCAAACCCGTCTTAGACTTCAAACCTACAGGAAAGTTGGGACATCATTTATCAGTTCGCATTTATCTAGTATGTGAAAGTGATGCGTATAAGTTACATCGGTTTAGTCCAGATCGTAACAACCTGAGAGAAGCTTGGTTATTCAATGAAAATACAGAAACAAATTCGGAACAAAATTCAAATGAAATTGTTGGGCCGCCAACACCGTATTACAATAGCAGTGTGTTATCGGACCTAACTAGTGCCGTAAACCAAGAGTTTTTGAAAGGAGTATTTGAAAATTGTGACAATTTGAAGCAAGCGGTAGTGTTACTAAAGATTTGGTTACGTCAGAGAAAGTTGCCGGTTTCTGGGCATGTAGTTTGTATGCTAGTTGCATATTTTGTGCAGATAAAGAGAGTCAACAATATTATGAGCAGCTATCAAATTGTTAGAAATATCTGGATTGCACTGAGTAAGTAATTTTTATTTATGTTGCTTAGCTTTTCTACATTTTCAATTGCTATGAAGGTATCTTTGTGCGATGGTGACATCATAGCACAAACATACCTCCTACTTACCCTACTGGATCATGAAGGTCAGATCCAAAAATTTGACATAAAAATTCAGTGTCCATCTAAATCAATTGTCCAAATGTAATCAAAAACAGAAGATCAAATGTCACAAAGTCAATGTCCGATCTTGAAAATTGTGTTACGAGAATGCTGTTTTGTTACAAGAATAGTCCCTTAAATATTTGAATATTTTTGAGGTTTCTGCTGTGTAATCTGTCATAAGGATAACTAGTCTCCTCTGTTTGTAATAGATCTCGATTTTACAACAAATCAATCCATTTATAGATTAATCAGATGACGAAAGAAAAGAAATTAAAATAAGTAAATAATTTTAAATAATTCTTTTACAGAATCTACAGAACTTGACAAAAAGGGTTTGTCAATTAACAAGGGCCAGGATACAAGCCCTCCCATAGAATTGTTCCACAATCATTTCCCAGTTGTGTTCATTGACAAAACGGGCTATTATAACATTTGTTGGCAAATGAGCAGAAGTACGTACAACATGTTGAAAAGAGAATGCGGTCTAGCGATAGAAATGTTGGACAATGGCAAAATCAATAGCTTTATCCCTCTGTTCATGACTCCTGTGAAACCTTTGATGCAGTTTGATCATATATTGAGGTAAGTAATGATGACTTGTTTATGCCTGGACTGGTGATTGGCCCTTCTATGAGGGTCATTTTACCAATTTCACCTATATAACAACTGCCATTGATGTTTGTATGGCAACTGGGAACGACGGTTTAAAGTACCTTCTGAGGCACATAAATACTCAGACCAACGTAAATAGATATTCAAGCATGAAAATATTTAAATTAAAGTGGGAAACGAAACCGGATCCCCTCCGTAACAGCCGTGTCGCCACGCGACAGACGCTGCCAACGGTGTTAATCAGAAGTAATAATAATAATAATAATAATTTATTTGCGAAAATAGGTAGGTACAATTTGTGACAAAATATAATAATAAAGTTTCTCCATTTTCCACCCTAAGGCATGCAAATATCATTAAATTTAAAAACATACAATTGAGTTAATAAATATCAAACTGCTATTAAGAAATCCAAATATAGTAAGAGAAATCGACATTTTACACTAAATAATACACCAATCTATTTCAACCAACACAATAAATTCATTGTCAATAAATTAAATTAAACTTAAAGAATGTTAATTAAAGTAATAGAATAAGTCCAAACAAGAAATAATAATGTCAAAATTGTAAGATGTCAATTAAATTACATTATAATAAAATAAAAATACACAATTAAATATCGTTATGTCAAAACAATTTCATCACATAAATACTCACTGACACTGTAATACGCTTTTTCAATTAGTAGTCGTTTTAGTTTAGACTTAAAAAGCTTAAGGCTTGGAATTTCCAGTAATTGTTTTGGCAATTTGTTATAAACTTTGGACACCATACCAAAGATACTATTACCGAACAAAGTCGTTCTGTGTTGTGGACAGCAAATTTTGTGCTTGTGTCGCTCACCATTATAATTAGAAAATAAATTCGAATTAGTCTTCACAAAGTTAACTACTTCGTATATATATAAACAGGGCATAGTTAATACTTTCAATTTACTGAAATATGGTTTACAGCTGTCAGTCTGTTTTAATTTACAAATTGATCTGATACACCTTTTCTGAGCCTTGAAAACTCTATCTTTGTCCTTACAGTTACCCCAGAACAAGATTCCGTATCGCATTAGGGACTCAACGTTACTGTGATAAGCTGTTAGTACCGCGCTCTGGTTTAGTACCCTTGTTAACATGTGTAGAGCATATGATTGCTTACTCAATTTTAGACATAAACTCTCTACATGCGGTTCCCATCTCAAATTACTGTCAATAGTTAAGCCTAAGAATGAGGTTGTTTCAACTCCATGAATTTTACTACCCCCATAATCTATATCTATACTTATATCCTGTTCTCTATTTTTGAATGTCATTAAGTGGGTTTTGTCAAAGTTCATTTTCAAATTATTTGATGTCAACCATTGTATTATATTATCCAAAGTATTGATTATGTCAGTTATAAGGAAGTCTTTGTCTTTGCCAGTGATAATTATGGTGCTGTCGTCAGCAAATAATATTGTGTCATGGGTTGTAATTTTAGGAAAGTCATTTATATAGACATTAAACAAAAGAGGTCCAAGTACGCTACCCTGAGGAACACCTAGATTTACACTTTTATAAGAAGAATAGAAATATTTCTCCAACTGTTGCGCAGGACATATCCGGGTAATTTGAGTGCATTGCTTTCTTTCACCAAGATAAGATTTAATAATGCTCAAAGGACTTCCTCTTACACCGTAGGCATAAAGCTTTTTTAATAGCAATTCATGATCAACGCAATCGAAAGCCTTACTTAGATCCATATACAATGCACACACTGGTATTTTTTTATCTACATTATTTGTGACTGTTCGTAAGAAATTGTATATAGCTAGATTAACACTTTTGTGTTTTCTAAAACCAATCTGTTCATCAGCAAATAAGCTTTGACCCTCAAAAAACGTATAAACTCTGTCATGGATAACTTTTTCAAAAATTTTTGAGATTGTTGGTATCAAAGCAATAGGCCGGTAACAGCTCATAGAAGTTACTTCACCTTTCTTGAACAGTGGCCTAATTATTGTAACCTTAAGCTCTTCGGGAAACACTCCAGCCTGAATACACAGATTTATTATATGGCTTAACACGTTTGATATCTCAATCGAAACTTGTTTCAATACTTTTGTAGCTATGTGATCATAGCCAGTACTGTTTGAGTCTCTTAAGCTTTTTATAATATTGTGTATTTCATAAGGTGTAGTTGGGTACATAAAAAGGGACCTTGAAAAGTTTGAAGGGCAAGAAAAAAATGTATTGAAGTTGATATGCTCCGTATGATCCAAATAATAATCGTTAAATGATTCAGCTATGAGCAATGGGTCGTCAACCACGGTACCATCCGTCTTTTTTATATTGCATATTTCTTCTTTCGGTGCATTATGCTTATACTGATTGATAATTTTCCAGGTGGCTTTGCATTTATTACGAGCTGTATATATTGCATTATTATTATGTGCCTTCTGCGTCAGTTTTATGATATTATTTAACCTAGTAGATAGTGTTTTGAATTCTCGTTTATTACTCTCAGTAGGATCTTTCCTATATTGCCAAAGCAGTTGCCGTTTACGTTGGCAACATTTCCTAATACCGCTAGTGATCCATTTTGGTCGTTTATGTGCGTTAACTTTTATTTTCATTATAGGAAAGCAGAGATTATAATAGTAAGTAAAAGTGCTATAAAATCTACTAAAGGAGTCAATGGGGTCACTGCTCTCAAGGCAAGCTCTAAATGTCAATGATTTAATGTAGTCTTTAAATTTCATAATATGGTCATGCTTTAAATTTCTAAAATTGACATACCAATATTTAAATTTATTGGCAGATTTTATGGGACAGGTAAAAAGCTGCGCCATATGATCGGATAATGCGAACTCAAACATTTGGCCCTTCACTTTAGTCATATTGTGTATAAAATTGTCTAAACATTTGCCACTGACAGGCCGCGTAGACTCCCTAAATACCAACCTGAGGTTATAGCTTGCCAACAGCTGTGCAAACTCTAATGATTTATCACTTTTAGACAATATATCTATATTAAAATCACCACACAGAACTACTTTACATTTTTTAAGACAGTAGGAAGACAACAGTAAATAAATTTTTTCAAAAAATATATCCAAACACTCTACTCTTTCTTTTGGTGGTCTATAGATACAAAATATAAAAAGTCTATGGTCTATTAACTCCAGGCCTGAAACCTCAATCAGACCTTCTGCGCAATATTTACTAAGCCCATTTATGGGTCTATATGTGAAACCATTTCTAATGAAAATGCATGAACCACCACGTCTGTTCTTGCGGCAGAAAAAAGATGCGAGCTGAAAGCCCGGAATGCCAATAGTTGAGGCATCCGATAGTACCATATTATGTTCAGTTATACACAAGATATCAACCATCGCACCTTTATCCGCAATTGAATCCAATGACAACATCAAGAGATCTGACTTACTGGCAAGACCATCTATATTTTGGTGTAAAATACGCAGTTCCTTACAAACGAAAAAACAAGTTGTCTTTATTAGGGGGACTAACCTTCGGATCATGATTCAGACTAAGTCGCGGATCAGTCTCCTTAATAGGGAGACTAACCTTTGGATCACGATTCAACCCAAACTGCAGATCAGTCTGTGTACATTGATCCCTGCAGACTGGTTTACTTAAGTTCACATTACTAGTTTCCCTTATGTACTGATTATATCTTAGTCTATAATTTAATCGTAAAATTTCTTTGAGCAATAATTGGCACGCATGTAAAGGGAATGTGCCGCGACTAGGTAGATATTTAGAATAATTCATATCAAGGTAAATAGCATGTGAGTAGTATGAACAGATAAAATTTAACTCGTAGTTCAATTTTCTTTCATTTAAGTGTCTATTGTACGGCACCTCTGAAATTATAATATTTGTGTTTTTACAGGAATTAAGGATTTTTTTTAAACTAAACTGTAATTCATACGGATTATTATCATTAATACCACCCAGAAGAATAACTATATCATTGCTATTCAGTTTCTTTATACCTGCTTCTTCTGATAGCAATACATCTTGTAAGGATGCTCCTGGCTTCCAGAAGCAAGATACGTCATATTCATTACCAATCAATCCTTGTAGTTTGGTTTGCATTTTTCGTCCCTGTTGATCTGCTATAATAAATATTTTCTTTCTATGATTATTTATATACTCGATGTGCGAATTTTCTCCATATTTTTTCTCATCTACTATTTTTATTAGTCTCCTAGTACTAACTAGTACATCGGACCTGGTCTGTGAGACCTCCACCACTCTCTTCTAAACCATATCTAGTAACGTTGGGGCACATGGTGTCCTATTCTGCAGGCAATAATGGCATCAGATCTACCATACTTGTTTCTACCTTTTTGAGTACCAAAATATTATTAATATTGAATAAAATTTTAAACCATTTATATGCTACGAGTAACTATTCAAATCGATTAAGAGAAAGATCGTGAGTTCGAATCCCGCCTGAAACAATTAAATATTTACTAGATCTTAATCGATTTGTATAATTAATATGTTTCACTTAAATAATATAATTTTCAGCTACCCTTTTTTTATTTGTAAGTTATTTTAGTCACACTTAACAAAATGTCACACTTAACAAGCTGTGGAATGAACTCCCTGCTGCGGTCTTCCCATGCGCCTACAATATGGGGCTCTTCAAAAGGGGAGTTCATTAGGAGATTGCCGACGCAGCGCGAGTGTGACGCCTCTGGTGTTGTACAAGTCCATAGGCCACGGTAACCACTTCCCATCAGGTGGGCCGTGTGCTTGTCTGCCACCTAAGTAGTATAAAAAAAAAATTGTATTGGCAACACCCAATCAGATCTTCTACATTAGAATATTTATATTGGCAGTATTTTACCGTCTGTACTATGTTGAATGTTCTGATGAGCTCTTCCCATTAGTCCCACCCTGATTTTTCCTACACAGGACAACACATGCAGGACTTAGATGTCACTTGCACATGATGCAGAATATCCGATCAAGAACCAAGCGGTTCGGTGACTCTTTCCTTTGTAGCATCATTAAGACCTGGAATTCACTACCAGCTCAAATGTTTCCTTCTTCCTACAGTCCTGGGTCCTTTAAGCGGGTCGGGAAAAAGCATATGATGAGGCCGTCAGGCGGAGTGTCACCATTGTTCACATGGTGACCCTCTTTTCTTTGCCCTCAGCTTACCATCAGGCAAGGCGAAGTCTAATTGACGTCACCTATATAATCAATAAACACGATCTTAAACTTTATCTCTCTCTTCAGATTCAAATCACTAGAACAAATCAAACAATCCATCTTAGCCAAAGCTCCAAAGGCATCTCAAGTCAACTATGGGCTGAACCAGTTAGTGCTTGTGGCCGATGTCATATACCAGATGCTGGCTAAAGGGCTGGGCAATCGGGTGGATGCTATACAGCAGATTGTTGAGGCTGACCTGTCATGGCCGGTCAAGAAGAGTTTAGAAAAGGCAAGGAGTGGGTAAGTAATGATTTAATAAACACTTAAAACAACCTTCTCTGAGCTCCCCTAGTGTTGCACATGTCCATAGGCCACGGTAACCACTTTCTATCAGGTGGGCCGTGTGTTTGTCCGTGTGTAAGTTGGTTAAAAAGAAATACAAATGTTTGCACTGCGCGGGATCAAACCTGTTTATTAACACTACTTTATTGCTATTATTAAGCGTGATTCCCGGTAGAGTAGAGTTGGACCACCCCATCTCTTACCATGCGGTGTCGTACAAGGCTACTAAGGGATAGGGCTGTTTAACATCAGACAGATATATACAGCCCAGACTCAGCCTCAGATGTAAGGCTCGAGTCAACAATAGTGCCCGGAAAACGGTAATAGGCTTACCCGCTATTATGAGGGACCGAATACAATAATTGTGAAAGATGGGTGTTAATTCACCTCTGCCTAATCCTCCGGGGTTAAAGTAGTTATATGTATATGTGTAGCGCGAGTGTAACACCCCTAGTGTTGCATACATCCCTGCCACGGTAACCACTTCCCATCAGGTGGGCCGTGTGCTTGTCTGCCACCTAAATGGTATAAAAAGATCTAGGTAGATTATATTGAATTCGGCACTTAAATAGAAAATGGTCCTATAGGTCGCGGGAATTGGGATCAGTGATCTACGGTGGAGGTCATAGGCTAATATGGCCAGCTAATATGTTTTAATACGTATGAGTTAATACATTTTTAAGGAGGTAAGACACAGCGGTATTTCCGCCCAATTGAGCAGTCCGACTGGGGAAGTACCTCCGTCCTACAGAATACCGCGGTTATAATAACTTCGTGTTGTGTTCCCGGCGGTGAGTAGGGCAGCCAGAGCTCACTGGAGAGTTTTTGTGCTGTCAGTGGGATGACCAAAGGCTTGTCCTGCTTTGTCCTCTACACTGACGGCACAAAATCTCTGTTCTTACAGGGTCGGCAGCACGGATGTGGCTCCACTGGTGTTACACACGTTCATAGGTCATGGTAACCACTTTCTATCAGGTGGGCCGTGTGCTTGTCTGCCACCTAAGTTATATATAAAAAAAATATATCTTATTCTCCTTTACAGATGTGTAGAAAAGCTATCCTTTGGACTTGTATTGAATCCCGAGAATTCTATAAATATGGTTGATAAAGGTCCACCCGCAAATTTGCCAGAGGCTGAACAGTTCAGGTGAGATTTTTTTAAATGTTTGATCCATCAGTTTGACTTCACCGCTAGGCTAGGAAACTGAGGCTGCGGTGAAGTGATGGCCACTATTCCAGATATTGTCCCTACCTTGATGAATTCGACATATATCTTTTTACTATTATAATCGCTTACGGTAACTACAACAGAGAATTGGAAGGAAAGAAAGAAAGAAAGAAATCATAACAATAAAAAAAGGAACCAAACCAAAAAAAAACATTAAATTATCAGATATTTTCCTGTAGTTAAAATAAATTATTTAAATGAACTTATTAAATTGAGAATGATAAAAGAGCGGTAAAAGTTGCATCGGTTCTTATTGTATTGTTTTCATTTTTTAATTATTTTTTTATATATCACGTCAATTAGACTACGCCTTGTCTGACGGTAAGCTGAAGGCAAAGTCTCAAAGAAGAGGGTCACCATTACTTACACATAACATGTGACAATGGTGACACTCAGTTTGACGGCCTCATAATTTTTTTTTCAATCTTCCACCTAATCTGTAATAGTAAATGATTTGGCCATTAAATATTATGACGTCATAATTATACAACGATTCGGAACTTTTCACGATTAAATCATGGAACTTACTATTTCTGCCGACGTTTCGGATACGTTGCACCACCCGTGGGTCCCGTGATCACGTCTTGACTGGCTTGTGAGCGTCGAGGGTATCCGGGGAACATTTTTTGTGCGCCTACCCACCATTACTTTTATTATGAACGGTTAGGCTGGCGACACACCACACTCACTATGTCTGTTTTTATCGGCACTGCGTTATTTGGTTTTAGTATCTTATCACTGGATTCCACGTACCGGATAGCTTGAATCCATCTCTTCCCTATTGAAATTTTTATATTTTTTGTATATTTTATTATCACAATCCGTGAACAGTAGTGGCGATCAGTGGAGAGGACTTTGGGTTGATGAAGCTCTATCCAGTGATTGGTACCGGACTCAAGATGTTTTGCTACTGCCGATTTAAAAAAAATAGTTTAATTTCCATATTCTGGTTCATTTATGTACGTTGTCTGTATAAATAAATAAATATGATATGTGTAGATCGTTCTGGGGCGACAAGTCGGAGCTGCGTCGGTTCCAGGACGGGTCCATCACCGAGACGTGCGTGTGGGACGGCGACTCCATGCCGGAGCGCCGCACCGTCACGAGGCAGATCATAGACTATCTCATGAAGCTCAAGTTTGGTAAGCGTTCTGTACATGCAAGCCTCTAGGGATTTACCTGTGGATCAATTTAAAAAGGAGTTAAAAGTTAATTGTGCCAGAAAGGCTATTATAAAATCCAAGAATACTTAGATGAATACTTAGATGACCTTGGGACCTTAGGTGAACAAAGTGGTTACCGTAACCTATGATAGTGTGCAACACCAGGGGAGTAACACCCAACACCGACCCAGTATGAACAGAGTTTCTGTGCCGTCAGTGCAGAACACAAAATCAGGACAAGCCTTTAGTCTTCCCACTGACAGCACAAAAACTCTCCAGTGAGCTTTGGCTGCTCCATTCATCGCCGGGAACACAACACGAGGTTATTATGGCCGTGGTATTCTGTAGGGTGGAGGTACTTTCCCAGTCGGACTGCGGAATACCATATAGGGACAGAAATACCGTTGTGTCCTACCTCCTATGTACTTCCCAGATGCTATAACAAAAAATACTTGATTAATATATATATTTGTCCTCAGACATACCTCCAGCAGACCTATACCACGTGTCGGACCAGTGCGAGAGCGTGTTAGTCCGCAAGCTGTGGGCGGCTGAGAGGCCGCTGTGTGCGGAGGACAGTGCGTTGGAGGTACTGCGAGCCTTCGACTTATTACGGAACGATTTGCGGCAGCTGACGGGACTGCCACTGGATATTAATTCAGTTTACGGTAAGTTTCAGGAGAAGCATGCACACATAAACTAAATATAACATAACACTCACGCCTATATCCCCGAAGCGGTAGACAGAGGTGTTAGCACCCACACTTTGCCAGTCTTTAGGTCCCAATGTAATAATAGGTGGGCGAGCCTATTGCCATTAACCGGGCACTTATAAACCTGCGATAAATACACACATAACTTCGAAAAGCATCGAAAAGTCATTGGTGTGTGCCATGGTAAGACATGGGATCGAACCCTAGACCTCGTCTCAGCCACACCACTAGGCTACCGCGGTAAATTAAATATAAACTATGTAATGCATACATACATACATAAAGAATTTGGATGGTTTCGGGCGAAGGTTCTGTGGCTTAGTGGCCAGAGCGTTCAAGGGAAAGATCGCGGGTTCGAATCACACCTATCAATAATATTATTATACTAGCTGACCCACACCAGCTTCGCCCGGGGTATATTTTGAAGCTTCATATACCTTTGAGCCCGTATGTTTTAGTCTTCAAAATATGTATGAAAAATTGCCGGATTTGTTAACATTTATTATCAATGCTCCGCTCCCTTAAGTAGTAGCGTGATGATATATAGCCTAAAACCTTCCTCGATAAATGGACTACCCAACACTGAAAGAATCATTCAAATCGGACGAGTAGTTCCAGAGATAAGCGCGTTCAAACAAACAAACAAACAAACTCTGCAGCTTTATAATATTAGTATAGATTGAATAAGACACTTTGTGCATAACATAAACATAAAACACTTTGTACTTTTCCACTGTATTTAACTTTTCACCTGACCGGTTTCTCACCTTATTCTCAAAGGTACAATGGAAAAGAACACAGTGTCTTATTCAACATGTGTAGCAGGTTCCACCAAGCGCCATCCATCAACGGTATTAACTATAATATTATTGAAATAAATAATAAAATAAAAGCATGAAGAATGTAATGAGAGTGAATGAAGCGAGAGTAGTATGTCAGGATCGTAGCAAATGGAGATCCGTGATCTCTGCCTACCCCTATGGGAGACAGGCGTGATTTTATGTATGTATGTATGTATAATAAAATAGTTCATAATTCATATAATTTAATAATGATGACGTATTATTTATTCGTGCGATTAAGTACTAAGTAGCAATCGGGGGTTGGAGGTATTAAAATGACCTCCGTCCCCCATGAGTGCGGGTCTGGAGGTGACGGGTGGAGCCACCTGTCGCCCTAGCAGAAGCAGGCCGCGGTGACGCCTCCCCATACCCGGGGACGAGATGATGGCTCCGTGGTCCTCACAACCGAAGAGGGCCGTCTCATAAGAGACAGCCCTGGGCCGGCCGGGGTGCGAGGTATATGTCCCAGATAATCTCACCTCCGGCAACCTGCAGCCCACACAGTCGGCGTGCGTTTTAGTCGGTTCAAGTCCGACATAACCTACCACCGAAGCCAGTGGGGGACTGGCTTCAGTGGTAGGGGTGCCGTCGGGATTTTGCGCACAAAAGAAAGTACTAAGTAGCTACATTGTTTTCTACTTCGTGTTTGCGCCATTTTTGATTGCCGCGATGTTCCTGCATAACGTATCTATCAATAATATATCATTGCATACCCATCCTTTTCTTGTCCCAGTACACTAGAACTCACCGTCAGTGCAACAAATGGCTCTTTAGGGTTCACTGTGGGGGAAATATTGGATCTTAGTAAAATAAACTTCCAAGTAATACTGGTTCCATTGGGGTCAGTAATAAATCATGCCAAATGATCACCGTTCCCTGGTGCTCGCTAATGGTACTAACAGTGGATATTTAAATAGTTGCAAGTATTGGATAAATGGACGTAAAAAAAACTGTGTTTTTTACGTGCTAAACGACGCCTGTGGATCGTTTTTGGTTGTCGAAGGTGGGGTTAACCCCGGCCGACCCAAAGCCATCTCTCTTGATCTGGCCCTCTCCTCAGCTGTGGGGACCACAGAGTCCCCAACTCGTCCACGGAAACGGGGAGGTGCGATAGGCGCACCGCAGTTGTGGCCTGCTTCTGCTAGGGTGACAGGCGGTTCCACCCGTCACCTCCAGGCCTAGTATTGGATCACAGTAAAGAGTGTTGTTAATTCCACTTGTGGATCATATCATTGTATCCTAGTGGACTAAAGCTCTGTTCACAGTTTGATTAATGCGACTGCGAGTGTTTAGTTGATTAGTGAAATAGCGAGTGTTTAGTGAAGTGCGAGTGCGAGTAGTGTCTAATACTGTTTATCTGGTAACAATGGACTACTAAATAAAATAACTAAACAGAATCTTGTCCAAACTTGTTAACGAGAGGAGGGGTAGACGAGATGCGCGGGGAGAAGCTACTCGCATTGTTGTCCAAACGTGTTTAGTAGTAATCACTAAGCAGTCGTATTCCTGCGGCGGTGACACTTTGCGCACCTCCCCGTTTCCGGGGACGAGTTTGGGACTGGTCCCCACACTCAACGAGGTCCAGATCAAGAGAGATGGCCCTGGGTCGGCAGATGCGAGGGATATGCTTATCAACCTCACATTCGGCAACCAAAAAACGCCCCACAGGCGTTTTAGTTGGTTCGAGTCTGACATAACTTCACCTAACGCCGCTGCTATCCCCATCCGTGTGCATATTTCGCACGTTAAAAATTGCACTCGCATTAACTAAAGTGCGAACCGGGGTTTAGGGTCTTTCTGCGTGCTAACTTTTCTTTTTGTGGTGCTGCGTGTAATTAAGAATCGTGTGCCCCCCTCCCCCCAGGCGTGTCCCCGGTGTTCAGCTACAGCTGCCCGCTGCCCGCGCTGCCCCGCGCGCCCGCGGCCCGCGCGCGGCGGCGCGGCGCCACCAGCGCGCTCAGGGAGCTGCAGCGGCCCGACGGACTCGCGCTCGTGCCCGAGTACACGCCGGTGAGCAGGGTGGTGCTGGAACTAGGTCAGTGTTATTGTTTTTTTAAGATTTTTAGAGGGCAGACAGTGTAGATAGTGTCATAACCCTGGTAAGTCCTGGCTTGATGTCGTGAAGATTGACATGCATGCCAGTAGTCTCACTACCGTGGACGCCCAGGACGCAAAACGGAGGAGCAAATCCTGGGAAGCGGACCCTGATCTGAGTTCACCTCGGATGCAATAAGGAAAATACGTCTCCATAACGATAAGATTATTATAGGAATCTAGATAGATGAATTAATGGATATTCCTTACCAACGCATGTTTTGTCATTATTCCTACCATCCCTGGTCTTTTATGCAAGGCGTAAAAAGACTCACTACTAGTACCTACAGAGGGACCCTTTATCGCCACTTAATCCTCATCACCAGACCCTAGATTCTGCTAAAGCAAAACCACTGTCATACCATACCACAGACACTGAAAAAAAAACCATTTAATTGTAGACTATGATCTTAAAAGTCTAAAATTAAAAGACTTTATTGCAGAATTAGTGAAAAAGTGTAATAAAGTTAAGGAGGTAGGACACGGCGGTATTTCCGCCTGATTGAGCAGTCCGACTGGGGAAGTACCTCCACCCTACAGAATACCGCGGTTATAATAACTTCGTGTTGTGTTCCCAGCGGTGAGTAGGGTAGCCAGAGCTCACTGGAAAATTTGTGCTGTCAGTGGAATGACTAAAGGCTTGTCCTGCTTTTCCTCTACACTGACGGCACAGAAACTCTGTGCTTACAGGGTTGGCAGCGCGAGTGTGGCTTCTCTGATGTTACTAACGTCCATAGGCCACGGTAACCACTTTCCATCAGGTGGGCCGTGTGCTTATCTGCCACCTAAGTGGTATAAAAAAAAAATGAAACTCTTTCCATTTAATTTTGAACTTTAAGAGTATGGAAGTAAAGTTTTCAAAATTTAATGCAATTTTTTGCAGTTTCTGTGGTATGACAATGGTTTTGCTTTAGTAGAATCGAAGGCCTGTTCGGATTTGGGTTCTCCAATCCCAGTTGCATTCATTCTAATTTTTGGTGTTTGGAGCGTGGTTGACATCTAACCTCCCAACCACGAAAGGTAAGCCAGTTCGTCACTCAACAAACTTACATGCTTTCAGGTAAACAATTCCTTTAAAGTTTCCTTAAATTTTTTCTTCTCTATCCTGACACAGGACACAGCGGTAAATGGCCAGGAAACCTCCAAGCGTTCAGATGTTTGAAAGCCGCCTTCCACCTTCAGATCGCAGAAAGTTTAACCAAACAGTACACATTGCCCACTCAGGCCTATCCTAGCCATATAGATGTGCTCAAAAATGGTCTAGTCTTCAGACTTGAGATAGCACATCCGAAAGAGATCACCTTGTTAAGGAGAGAGGTGGAGAAAGGAGTTGTGAAGTTTAAGGAGAATGAAGAGAGTGAGAGACTGCAGTTGGAGACTGTACTGATGCCGAGGTTAAGGGGGTCTCTGCATGGGTAAGTAAAACTATATGTGAAAAAAATAATAGAATAGAATAAAATCGTTTTATTTGTTCAAAACATGTGTGTACATACAAAAGCATGCAATAGGTCAGTAATAGTATATATAGTCCAGTCATGTTTTGCCCCGAATAGCGGCGTACAAATAAACACCTCAACAAAGTCTAGGGAACAAGATGACCCCAATTATTTTTTTTCGTGTAAATCTTGTTTTGCAAATAACTGGCAGCAAATAAATAAAAATAGAATAAAGTAGATTACAGAGTTGTTCGAAATTTAAAAATAAATTTAAATAAGTAATGATTTTCGAATATGGAGGGAAAACTTTTAAAAGTGTTTGATTGTGCAGTTTCTCTGAGGCAAAATAAAAATTATTTTTTTTGATTGTAAATAACGTTTATTATCAATAATACGTCTTTTACGTATGGTTTGTGCATTTTTGTGACTGTAGTCATCATGTCACGTCGTCATTTAAGTCGCGAAGAGATGTTAAGGGCTGTTGGTATGCTGCAAGCTGGACGAACTCAACGCGACGTAGCGGATGCTGTCAACACCGAACCAAGCATTTCTGTAGCGTGCCCATAATTTGCAGATTATGGGCACGCTACAGGTCTACAGGGGATGTTGCCGAACGTCACAGGGGACCAAATAGGGTTACTACCCCGCGACAAGATCGTTTCTTGCAAAATTCCGCAAGGCGGCAACCCACGATTACTGCTCGTCAGTTGGTCGCAGGCCTCTAGTCTCAGCATCAAGTGGTTATTAGCGATCAAACTGTCAGAACAAGACTACACGAAGCCAATCTTTATGCTCGCAGACCGCTTAGGGTTCCAGCTCTTCGACGTGGAAATCGAGGTCGTCGCTTATTGTGGGCTAACGCACATTTACAGTGGACCGACCATCAATGGGCACGGGTTCTGTTTTCCGACGAATCTTGCTTCGGTTTTCATCCTGATTCGAGAAGAGTGCGTATATGGCGAGTTCCTGGACGTCGGAGTCGTCTCCAAAATCCGCAAGAAGTTCATCCTTACCAAGGTGGAACAATCATGGTATGGGCTGGAATTCGCCTTGGTGGAAGGACCGACCTCGTTTGGATACGGGGCAATTTGAATGCAAACCAATACATTCAGGAGGTTATACACCCCATGGTAATCCCTCATCGACAGCAGTTCGGTCAAGATTTTATGTTCATGCAAGATAATGCACGGTCACACACCGCGAGGGTAGTGGTCAATGCGTTAAGCGAGCACAATATGACGACGTTGGAATGGCCTGCTCAGTCTGCCGACCTCAATCCCATAGAGCATGCCTGGGATTTGCTTGGGAGAAGAGCTTTCAGTGATTCTTTGGAAAATCTGAACACTGAAGAACAACTTTTTTTACACCTTCGCAGTGTATGGAGCCATATTCCGCAGACGATGATTGACAATCTCATACTAAGT
The DNA here is from genome assembly GCA_963662185.1 of Eilema griseolum. Classification (NCBI taxonomy): domain Eukaryota; kingdom Metazoa; phylum Arthropoda; class Insecta; order Lepidoptera; family Erebidae; genus Eilema; species Eilema griseolum. The sequence continues at coordinate 23,351,421 of OY759245.1, forward strand.
ATGCCACGCCGTTGTCGAGCTGTTGCTAATGCTTTAGGAGGTCCTACAGATTATTAAAGGAATTTTAAATAATTATGAAAGGGTTTTTAAATAAAAACTAGAAATGTCCTTGTTCCCTAGACTTTGTTGATGTGTGTATATGCGTAAGGAGACGCTTAGTCATAAGATGCGCATTAATTGCTTTCAATTTTCACGAACAGTTCAATAATCATTATGTAATGTAATGTCAAATCAGAAATATAATTAAGTTTAAAACTAAACCCGACTATTGAAAAATCACGTTTTAAAAAGTATTATAGGTACATGAAAATGTCAAGGATAGCCGTGGTCATATGCCACTTTTTTCTAGAATGTATTATTTTGTTAGACTAAGTGGCATACGACCACGGTTAACAAGACAGAAAAGAATTAAAAAAAAAACTGAAATGATACTAACCAGATATTATATCAGCGTAAAATAGCGTAAAAAAAAAAGTAAAAAAGCAGTTGTTATTTTTGCTATTATAAATGTATGTATGAATACAATGATTGGTGAAATGTGGGTGTTAATTCACCTCTGCCTAACCCTCCGGGGATAAAGGCATGATTATATGTATGTATGTATATATGTATAAATGTATATGAGTTGCAAGAGTAACAAATTGTAAACACATGAATATTATTAAGCTCAATTTTTTTTACATTCAACTTATATTGGAAAACCGAAATGCTCAAACGGGACTTGACCCCGCGACCAGTCCCTTACAGGAGGAATGCTCTGACCATTGAGCTACTGAACCCTGTCTGGAGCACATCTTGTGGCGACCAATTCCAATCTTAAGTCTATTTGAATAGTAACACTGTCTGTCTGTCTGAATGTTACGCTTTCACGCCTAAACCGCTGAACCAATTTTAATAAAATTTTGTATAGGGGTAGATTAGACCTTGGACCTGTCGTGGTCACCAGATTGATCTTGATCGCTTTATTCCCGTTAACGTTATTAATTTATACGTCAATATTATTAATTTATATGAATTTTGAATGATATTAGTATTTATCAGTGATATTATTAATATAATTATAAAATTATTTTAATGACGTAAAAACGGCCTTCGAAATTTAATAATACATCAATATTATTAAATTATTTGAATTATATTATTGTTAATATCAACTAATATAATTATTATTAAGAATTTATTATTTAATACTGTTTTTGCGTAGCGCACTGTCTCATATCTGATTGGCGGTTTTTGTCATCATTTTAGAGTACCTACAGATAACATATATTTATTTATTAAAATATTTACAATCATCATTACAAGATATACATAATGCAATGGTAGAAGGAAACTTATAAGAAAACTCTAACTACTTAATAGTAATTGAGTAGATTTGGCCGAATACCGCGGTAGCCTAGTGGTATGGGTAATGGACTGGTGAGACGAAGTCTGGGGTTCGATCCCAGGTATTACTATGGCACACACCAATGACTTTTCGATGCTTTTCGAAGGTATGTGTGTATTGATCGCAGGTTTATAAGTGCCCGGTTAATGGCAATAGGCTCGCCACCTACTACATTGGGACCTAAACATAAACTGGCGAAATGTGGGTGCTAGCACCTCTACCTACCCCTTCGAGGATATAGGCGTGAGTTTATGTTATGTTATGTAGATATGGCCTTCGCGAATATGTAAACAAATCAACCTGCTGAGCACACGCTACGTCGCGTCAGCGGCGCCAGCTGCAGGAGGGCGGTAGGGCCGGTCGCCTCCGCCCTCCTATGTACTTGCCCGTGACATACAGACAGCCCGTCTGCAGTACTGCTTACAAATTTACAGTTTATAATATATCAGTGATCAGTAGCATAACCAACAGTTAATCTCCATCACCGCTTGCCCGCAGACTACACCAGCGCCACCCATCGTTCGGTCCCACTGTGTGCTTGTTCAAGCGCTGGCTGTCGTGCCACCTGCTCGCCCCCCCTCACTTCCCGGACCCGGTGGCCGAGCTACTGGTAGCGTACGTGTTCCTGCAGCCCATGCCCACGCAGCCACCCACCAGTCCCACTATAGGGCTTATTAGGGTGTTGAGGAAGCTAGTGGAGTTCGACTGGGCCACTGACGTCATCGTGCTGGATTTCAATGACGATATGTCGAGTGAGTATTTTAAAACAATTTTTAGGTTTTGTATAGCACAAGCTACTTAAACTATGCTTACTTTGGATCTAGATAGCACTGCATAGAATGTTGTAGTATATAACTTCTGCCTACCCTTTTGGTGACTTAAAATATGGGGTTCTTCAAAAGGGGCATTAAAAGGTTTCTTCAGGGTCGTTAGCGCAAGTGTGACGCCCCTGGTGTTGCACGCGTCTGTAAGCCACGGTAACCACTTTCCATCACGTGGGCCGTGTGCTTGAAAAAAAAAACAGCTTAGTGGTTAAGGAGTCGGCCTTACGATCGAAAGGCCGAGGGTTCGTATCCTGGTCATTACACTACCGACGTGAACTCACTCCTAACACAAGCAATTTAGCTTCACTGGAGGGGTTAGAGGGGATATTAGTAATTTCGGTTCTTCTTTTTTATAGGAGAAGAGATAACCCAAGCCGAGCAACAGTTCTCCTCAGCGGAGGGCCGGCCCGCCATGTGCTTCGTGACGTCACACGACGGGGCTTCGCGCGGCGCCGCCTGCCGGCCCGGCCCCTCGCCCCAAGTTTTGGCGAGGGCGCGATCTCTGGCCGCCAGTACGCTGCAGTACCTGGAGGACGCGATGCTTGAAGATACTAAGGATAATATTCTCGTAAGGAAGCTTTAATTTCTTTTAAACCATTCCAATAAAATCAGTTTTTGGTTCGGCTATCATCATTACGCTTACCATCGAAATTAAGTTAGGGGTGTAAGAACCCTGGTGTTGCATACGTCCATAGGCCACGGTAACCACTTCCCATCAGGTGGGCCGTGTGCTAGTCTGCCACCTAAGTAGTATAAAAAAGGGATGCGTGGATTTTCGCTTGCCAACGGGTCGACATTAAGTACTACCACCAAGTCACAGAACCTTCTGAAACCATTCAAATTCTTCCATACATTTTTTTTTATACCACTTAGGTGGGAGACAAGCATACGGCCCACCTGATGGGAAGTGGCTACCGTGGCCTATGGACGTGTGCAACACCAGGGGCGTCTTTGTCTTACGTCGACAGAGCGATCCCGCCTGAACCGATTCAATTTTTTCCATAAATTAATCAATTTGAATAGTCAGCATACTAAATGCTTTAAAATATCATGTTATTATGTTGTCGTGTCATTTGTCTGAGCACCGCCCGCGTCCGCAGGGCATCTTCGTCCCCTGCGTGTCCGGGTACGACGTGCTGCTGCACCTGCACGTGGCGCTGGTCCCGTTCGCCCCCGAGCGCCTGGACCAGTTGGCGCGGCTGCAGAGGCTGCCGGCGACCTTGGCCGAGGACATCATACCTGTCGTGGAGTTCCACCCCGTCAGGACATACTTAGAGGAACTGAGGGTAAACTAGATCACAGTTGATTTTTAAAGGAAATTGTTTTTGAGTAACCTATTCCAGAACAACGTTTACCGGAACTGTAGGAAGAAGTAAATCGAAATTCTGGACTGAGAATCGAGCGGAGGCTGCTCGGGTGTCGGAGGACGCAAAATGACCTCCGTCCCCCATGAGCGTGGGCCTAGGAGTGTCGGGAGGAGCCGCCTGTCACCCTAGCAGAAGCAGGCCGCGGTGGCGCCTCTCCATACCCGGGAATGAGATGGGGACTCCGTGGTCCCCACACCTGAAGAGGGCCGTCTCATAAGAGATAGTCCTGGGCCGACCGAGATGCAAGACATATGTATTACCTCCGGCAACCTGAGGCCCACAAAGTCGGCGTGCGTTTTAGTCGGTTCAAGTCCGACATAACCTTTCCCACTGGGCCCTGTGGTGGGGGTATCCGATGGGATTTTGCGCACATAAAAATAAGACAGAATCGTTCTGGAATACGTGCCTTAGAATAAATAGTTTAAAAAGTTTAGAAAATTATATCTGCTCTTTTAATTTATTTTTAACAACAGCCGCGTGGTTTGATTTGAAACCACCCCACCCCATCTCTTCCCATACGGTGTCGTACAAGGCGACTAAGGGATAGGACTGATTAACATCAGACAGATGTATACAGCCCACAATCAGCCTTGATGAATGGCTTGAGGTTATGTCGAACTCGAACCGACTAAAACGCACGACGCCTGTGGGTCGTGATAACTAATAATATTCTTCGTGTGATTGCAGAGCGCGTACGGCGAGTTCGCGCTGTTCTTCCACGACAGCTACGGCGGTGACGTCATCGGCGTGCTGTGGAAACCCGACGTGCGGGAGCCCAGGGACTTCCAGGTACGATATCTTGTAGTTAAATGATTTTTGAATAGAAAAAGAACTGACGGTCTATCATGAAATTTTTGGTGACAGTAGAAGACGCTTATGAAGTATCTGAGGATAGCAGCTAATGGCGGGATGTTGTCTCTGCCTACCCCGGAGGGAAAGGGGCCTGAGTATATGTATGAAGGAAACTGTACTAACCCGTCTGGCCAGCGTGGAAACACTGACTGCAATAAGCTAATTGATTGATTTATTGATTGATGAACGATACTAAAACCAATAAAATAAAATGTAAAGGAACCCATTAATCTTCGGGCCGGTACACGTGATGATTGACAGATGAAGATATGATGCAAGCTTTCTTCTCGGGGTTGGTGGGTCAGGCGGAAGACGCTATGAAGTCCGGCTACTTGGGTTCTTTTTTTTTTATACCACTTAGGTGGCAGACAAGCGCACGGCCCACCTGATGGAAAGTGGTTACCGTGGCCTATAAACGTGTGTAACACCAGAGAAGCCACACTCGCGCTGCCGACCATGTAAGCACAGAGTTTCTGTTCCGTCAGTGTAGAGGACAAAACACGACAAGCCTTTAGTCTTCCCACTGACAGCACAAATTCTCCAGTGAGCTCTGGCTACCCTACTCACCGCTGGGAACACAACACGAAGTTATTATAACCGCGGTATTCTGTAGGGCGGAGGTACTTCCTCAGTCGGACTGCTCAATTGGGCGGAAATACCGCCGTGTCCTACCTCCATTAATTGGTACTCCATAATGCTCTAAAGTGCAAACTCAACTGAGAAATCAATACAAAGATGTTAATGATATTTGAAGGAGAGAGCTAATATATTAATCACTGTACTAACCGACTGGCCAAAGATTATGAGGTTATTTATCTTTTCAGCTAACAAACGCGAATGCTCTGAAGCCAGTAGACGGTGAGAAATACAAGGTGAACCTTGAGGCGCTGGTGGAAGACTTCAGGATACTGGGCGACGGTCTGGTCCGTGACGTCACTGTGCGATGACCGCGTAGTATTAGTGTAGTGTTGCAATAAATGTATTTTATAAATATCTACTATGTCGTTTGAATTTACATTCCTATTTATTAAAAAGTGATGGGGTAATTGGTGAACTACTAATAAAAATCTGTACAAAATTCGATAGAGATGCTGACAATTTTATTTACATAACATAAACTCACGCCTATATCCCTGAAGGGGTAGGCAGAGGTGCTAGTACTCACATTTCGCCAGTTTATGTTTAGGTCCCAAAGTAATAGGTGGCGAGCGTATTGCCATTAACCGGGCACTTATAAACCTGCGATACACATAACTTCGAAAAGCATCGAAAAGTCATTGGTGTGTGCCATGGTAAAATCTGGGATCGAACCCGAGACCTCGTCTCAGCAGTCCATTACTCATACCACTAGGCTACCGCGGTGATATTTTTTTACTCTTGAAAAATGATCGACTTTTAATAATAATGATGAACTGCTAAAGTGAAATTTTATAACGACAAATAGTTTTAAAGATATTTGAATTTGAAAATTCAATTTCTTGATCCGCCCGAAAACGCTCTATACAAAATCGTTACAAAGGCGTGACGTCACACATTCGTCACGTAGTACAAAATGCATAGAACGCAAGAGAATATCGCATTTATCTCGGTCTGCGTTGCGTTTACACTTTTATAGTTCATAATAAAAGTAATTTGGAGAAGGAAGGACTCAATTTTGATTGTTTATATTTTCACCTACATTAGGAACTAAAAATAACAAAAGTCATAGTTTCAGTATAGTTAGTAATATTTTATTTTGCAAGGCATGTATTTTCAGCAAAAGCTAAGATATCGAGCAAGTATTGGATAGAAACGAATGACCTTTTCATCATCCTTATTCTCAATCTACCCAACATCAAAAACTGTATTTCATGTTTGTTTTTTTAGGGTAATGTATGGGTTAATTATGTATGCTATATTATGTGTAATTATTATCTAGACCCCCATGTCATCTAAAATAAGCAAAGCTCCCCTCCCTCTTGTGCTTACGTAATAGTTGAACGGCCGCATGGAGATTCGATCGAGTCAGAATTGTGAACAGACTTTTATTTCAAGATTTGTACTCAAGGTTTTTAATTAAAATATTACGAGATAACCATGAATAACCTATTTCTTACGTTCCAAAAGTTTTTGCACAACATATTAATAGTTATAGATAGAATTTGTATTTACAAAAACAACCTACACAGGTCCCACAATATAGACACTTGCTAACTACTTACAAAATAATAACAAAACATTATAATTTACATACATACAAACAGTCACTCCTTTTTCCCTGTGGAGTACAGTTTTCCACTTGCTCCGATCCTGGCAAACATCTTTCGATTCTTCTATTTTCATAATTGTCTCTGCTTACCCGAAGTGAAAGAGGCTTGAGTATGTGTAAGGAGGAAAACTAAACTAACCATTATAATAATTTATGTATCTTTATGTAAGTAAAGTACCTATTAAAAAAAAAGTTAACGAAGACAAGTTTTTTTGGCGCCAATTTTATGCAGAGCTAAAGGCTTAGACAATAGAAAGAAGGCTAAAAGGTGTTGGCGCCAACACGAAGAAGGTCGCATCGTGGTATTATTTTATTTTCCGAAATTGGTGTGAATTCGAGTTTTATGTAGGTATAAAAATGGTGGATTTAGAAATAGCAACGCACACAATTATAGAAGAGTGGCATAATATTACAGTGAAATGTGACTTTTTGTGTTGGTTCACAATCTCACTAGAAAATCTGTAGTAAAGGCCCTTAACTTTACTGAGGCAGCAATCAACAATCATCCCAACTAAGAAATTAGTAAACTAAAGACATGGCACCATGGTCATAGCACCTTAGCCGGTGCCGAAAGGAACAAATGAAAAAAAAAATGCAGAGCAAAAAAAGTAAAAAATGGCGCCAACAAACTTGCGACCACTTGCGAGTCTTGCGACATACAATACGACGTGCTGTGGTCTGTGGTGATAGATACTAAAATTACTTGCTATTTCATTTAACTTTTCTACTTTCTACTTTACAATATATTAATTCAAAGCTAATAATGCTTGAACCAGAGGAACAACAATATGAAATCTATTTGTTAAAATCTAATTTACAAGAAATAGAAAAGGATTTGGTTGGACTAGTAAGTATTGATTTACATAATATTTAAATCACACACACATGTTAATTTTATTATATTCTAACTCCCCTATTTATCTCAAAAGCGATAAGGAGAGGTAGTTATATTATAACGTCGACGACATACATTTCATAACTACCGTCCTAATTAGGTACTTAGAATACCTAAGTACCTTTGTACAATGTAACCTAGTAGGTAGCCTAGTGGTATGGGTAAACTGCTGAGATGAGGTCTCGGGTTCGATCCCAGGTTTTACTATGGCACACACCAATGACTTCGAGGCTTTTCGAAGTTGTGTGTATTTATCGCAGGTTTATAAGTGCCCGGTTAATGGCAATAGGCTCGCCACCTGTTACATTGGGACCTAAACATAACCTGGCGAAATGTGGGTGCTAGCACCTCTGCCTACCCCTTCGGGGATATAGGCGTGAGTTTATGTTATATGTAATTAGTCTATTACCGTCCAGGAGTCTGGGTCGTCATTTAGAACTCCGTTTGTTCAATGAATATAGTTTGTATGAATTGTATTTAATAGATGGTCAAATGGACTTGACGCGAATATTTAGTTCGAAATATTTTAAAGTAACTGATAACACCCCCTCTGCCGAGCCTTTTATTACCACATTTTGGGTCTGTTTATCCCTATGGTTAAAACATTTTCGTGGTTGTTCAGCGCTCCGAGTTGCCAGCTTTAGATGCAGAGAATGAGCAAAAATATAAGGAAACTATGGCAGCATTCAGAGTAGCCCAGTCGTTGAATGCTGAAATTGAAAGACTGAAACTTGAAAATGGTATAAAACTTTATTCTTTTGAATAAGTAGGTACCTGATTATAATTTAATCTCTTCTAAACTTTAAATCCCTACTCCTTTTGAAATAAGGGGTATATCCGTACTAGTAGTGAATAAGGTCGTAATTGGTAAGTCAAAAAAAAACCGCGGTAGCCTAGTGGTATGAATAATGGACTGCTGAGACGAGGTCTCGGGTTCGATCCCAGGTTTTACCATGGCACACACCAATGACTTTTCGATGCTTTTCGAAGTTATGTGTGTATTTATCGCAGGTTTATAAAGGCCCGATTAATGGCAATAGGCTCGCCACCTATTTTATAATTAATTGGGACCTAAACATAAACTGGTGAAATGTGGGTGCTAGCACCTCTGCCTACCCCTTCTGGGATCTAGGCGTGAGTTTATGTATGTAAAACTAATGTGTATTCACAGGGCATTTCAGGATAACCATTTTTACATACATACGTACATATAATCACACCTTTATACGCGGAGGGCTAGGCAGAAGTGAATTAACACACACATTTCACAATCATTGTATTCGGTCCCACGTAAAAGGGGGTGAGCCTATTGCAGTTTTTCGTGCACTATTGTTGACTCAAGCCATGCATCTGTGCCTGAGTCTGGGTTGTATATATCTGTCTGATGTTAAACAGCCCTATCACTTAGTCGCCTTGTACGACACCGCACGGGAAGAGATGGGGTGGCTCTAATTCTACTCTGCCTTATTTCTTGATACCTAATATTGCTTGTGGCCTCGATAGATGGCGTTGTACCGGTAGTTTGAATCACGATATTCTTTCACTAGCAGCCCGTCCCGGCTTCGCACGGGGTAGACACTCCACTCCTGTATTTCAGTGCCCCCTCCACCCCGCCCCCCGCGATGCCCGGCGCGCTTTTCAGACTGCATCGCAAACAACGGCCACGGCGCTATGGCGGTTTTGTTTACTGTTTGAATTTTTTAATTCGTAATATCTTTTGAATGGAAAGTCCAATTTAAATAATTTAAAAACTATTTTATAGGTAGTTAAATGGTCTTGACCATAAAATAATTTATTTGGATAAGGATTAATATAAACACATAAATAGCATGGTTTGAATTTGGTTAGCATTTACATTAATGTTTAAAATGAAAAAAGTTGTAGTGACATAACTACAATAGTTGGACATATTATTATGCTACCGCGGAGTTTTTTGTAGACATTATGATGTTCTTCAATATTGTTTTACATTATTTTGTTCTATCGCTAATAGTTTCGGCAGCGCATTCGACGAAAGACATTTTAAGACTCATTTTTCTACACCTTCGGTTACATTGTTCAAATTTTACCAAGGATCCCTAATTTTTTTCAAAATGAAATGAAATGTAGCCTATGTCAAATTGGAAGAATGTAGCATTCTATTGGTGAAAGAATTTTTTAAATCGGCCCAGTACTTTTTGAGCCTATTCATTACAAACATACAAACATACAAAAATAGGTACAAATCTTTCCTCTTTATAATATTAGTGTAGATTAACGATTATAATACTGTGATGTCGTGATATATTATCTATGGCACATAGTTTAGGTACTCTTGGTTTTATTCCAGCCCGATTAACAGCGAAACGTATGCAACTGAAGCGTCAAAGTGACGATATATCCAAAAGTATAGAGAAGGCTCGCGCCACTCAGTGCGAACTGACAGAGCTAGTGAAGCAAGAAGAACAGGAGACGGATCTCCAAGTGTAAGTTGATAGCATTCAGAATCAGTAGCAAGTTCATTAGTTACAGGCCGTAGCGGTGCCTCCCTATTTCCGGGGACGAGTTGGGGAGTCTGTGGTCCTCACACCTGAGGAGAAGCCCAGATCGAGAGAGATGGCCCTGGGTCGCCTGGGTGCGATGTATATGCCTGTTAACCTCACCTTCGGCAACCAAAAGCGACCCACAGGCGTCGTGCGTTTTAGTCTGTTCGAGTTCGACGTAACCTCTCCCATCGGCTCTGACGGTGCGGGTATCCGTGGGGATTTATCGCACGTAATAAAAAAGTTCATTAGTTTACCTTGTTATGAATTTAGACTAGACTATGCGGTATGAAAGGAACTTCATCCCATGCACGCTCAAGCTGTGGAATGAACTCTGCTGTGGTTTTTCCAAGCGACTTCAATATGGGGTTCATCAAAAAGGGCATTAGAAGGTTCTTACAGGGTTGGCTTCACGAGTGTGATTCCCCTGGCGTTGTATACACCCATAGGCCAAGGTAACCACTTTTCTATCAAACCAACCCACACGCCTCGGTACTTCGTTGGTCAAGATTTATGCCGGTAACTATACATACTCTCTACCATGGTGAGTGTTCTGATGAGCTCTTCCAACTAATCCCACCCTCTCCTTTCCTACATAGGACAACACGTGCAGGACTTAGATGTCACCCTCATACTGCGCAGAATATACGACCAAGAACCAAGCGGTTCGCAGACTCTTTTCTTTGCCGCCCCACCAAGACCTGGAACTCATTACCAGCACATGTGTTTCCTTCTTCTTACAGTCCCGGGTCTTTTAAGCGAGGCGTGAAAAAGCATATAATGAGGCCGCCAAACTGAGTGCCACCATTGTAACATTACTTAGTGTCTGCAATGGTGACCCTCTTTCCTGAGACGAGGTGAAGTCAAGTTGGCGTGTCCTAGACTAGATAAAAAAAAATAGTGATGAGGCTAAACAAATAAAATATTATAATTACAGTCGTCATTACGAGGATTCGTTGGCAGAAATAGCTGAGAGGTTTAGAAGTACACGTGGTTGTTACGTATGTATTCTTAATTAACTTACATACCTATGTGCATTCAACTTCATGTTATCTGGTTTAGTCTATACAGGATGTAATCGTTAAGTGTGTTCAGGCGATTATTCCGTAACTATTACAAATATCAAAAAACTTTAAACTGATATCGAAAGTAAGTTACCTACTGAGTGAAATGACATCAATAACTTTTTGAAAATCAAACGAGGGGGTATCTAACATTTTGTCATTAAACATTTAGTATTAGATTAGTAGAAAGGTTTTAGTGTCCTTATTTTAAGTGGTCTAGTACTCATTTTACCTTAATCATATTTTATGATTACGTATGATATGACAATGATGATTTTCAAGTAGATACACGTGTAGATTAATTATCTTACCACATCAAATTAGTAATAAACCGTGTTTCAATATCGCATTAATTTGAGCTGACTGAAAGGCAACACTACATAAACAAAAGATACTCTTTGGTGTTCGTTCTAAATTCAAAACTTTTATCTCGGGTTGATGTTCCCGCCAATTTATCGTTGTTGTTTTTTAATTAGCGTTAATAATCGTGATTGTTTCATTTCATCATCATGTCAGCCACACACAGTCCACTGCCTCTCCCACAGACTTCCAGAATGACCGATCTAAAGCAGCCCGCATCCAGTGCTTCCCGGCGACCTGCATGAGGTCGTCCTTCCACCTGGCCGTAGGGCGTCCTACGCTACGTTTGCCCGTACGCGGTCGCCATTCCAGAACTTTTTTGCTCCATCGGCCATCTGTTCTGCGCGCTATGTGTCCCGCTCATTGCCACTTCAACGAGCTAATCCGCTGCGCTACGTCGGTTACTTTTGTTCTCCTATGGATATCATCATTTCTGACGCGATCACGTAAGGAAATACCGAGCATAGCCCTCTCCATAGCTCGTTGAGCGACTTTGAGCTTTTTCAGGAGACCTATAGTGAGTGACCACGTTTCAGATCCGTAAGTCATCACTGGTAGATAACACACATTGGTTAAAGACTTTCGTCTTCAGGCACTGAGCTCCTCAGTGCCTGAAGATTGTTTCATTTATTGATTGCAAAATGGTATATTCCAAAAGAGAGAAGAGAGATATGCTAAAAAAAATACACACCCTGTCACACACAAATTTAAACAAGCGAAGTGCCGTTCGCTCCGGCTGACCGAAACCGGCAACCTGTTTCATAATGTGAGCTCCCTTAGATCGATCTGATGCTGACTGTGCGCGCCGATAGCCAAGATAACGGTCCATTGTTTTCCAAAACATTTCTAGAATGAAGAAGCAATGACCACAGCAACTCAAGAGGTGGACGCGACAAATATAGAACTAGCAAACGAGGCAGAAAAGCGTCGGAGCATGGTTGAAGAACTGGTACAACTGTTGAACAAGCTGGAGCCTGGTGTACCGGAGGACATCTTACTGACGGTGTAAGTGCAAAATGTAATATAAATTTTAGGGGCTGTGCATTAATCACGGGAGGTCCAACGAGGGGAGAGGTTTCGAAAAAATCACGAAATATCACTAGGGAGAAGTAAGAATGTAGTGAGATATCACGCGTATTTATTAAATTACGCGCGAAAAAAAGTGTATTATTCTGTTTTATTTTATTAACTTATACTAAACAAACCACGTGGTTTTGTGTGGGGTGTGACTTGTGAGGGTAGTCTGAAATCTCATGAAGTATCACCATGGCTTTTAAAAAAATTGTTAAAAAATATCACGTGATTAATTGACAGCTTTTTACTTTAAGGCACATAATATGCTCGCAATTTAATTTTCAACCTTCGAACAAAAAAACAACGTTAGGGCTCTACTAGAGGTGGGCCATCGACTGCAGAGGTGCTCCACAATCGCAGCGTGGTGGTTGTGATTGTGGACTTCCGAGTCTAGGTAACCCACAGAGTAGTGCACAGAGTAGTGCCGCGTACAGGGACCAACTATGTCTGCGAAAAACAGTACGTTTGCTCATCCTGGCAACTCACCTACCAGTGAAATGAGTGTAGAAGGATACCCATTAGATAAGGAATCTCCACCACCCTACGTCACGTTTCGCAAAGGCCTGCCGAGCACCACCGGTAACAACATCCGTGAAAATTTCCAGGAGGAATTTAAAACGCTCGAGTCAAACATAAAAGCCATGTTGGAGTCTTGGCTTTCTAAACAAGAAGAGAAGTTTTCGCTACTTCTCGCCGAAGTCGGCGAAGTTCATTCATCTATAAAATTTCTCAGTGATAAATACGATGACCTTGAGAAAACATCCCGAGTCGTAACGTCACGAGTATCAGCCTTAGAAAAACAAATTTCTTCATCCCAGGCATACGAGCAGCGTATAGCTACTTTAGAGGCCAGATTAGAAGAGGCAGAACAAAAAGCTCGCAACTGTAATATTGAGATCAGCAATTTACCAGAGAGGCGCGGCGAGAACCTCATGTCACTATTAGAAAACATCTCCAACATCATAAAGCTGCCCATATCTTCACGTGATATAATGACGATTCACCGTGTACCCCAGTTCAAATCTAGCACTTCCCGCCCCAAGAACATAGTGGTAAAATTCTCCACCCAAATAGTACGAGATAATATTCTTGCGGCAGTACGCCTTAAGAAAGGTATCACATCAGATGAACTACAGTTACAAGGTACACCTACTAAAATATACATCAATGAGCACCTCACACTTCAGAACAAAAAATTATTTCGTCAAACTAGGGAAACGGCCAAACAAAACGGACATCGTTTTACCTGAATCAAGCATGGCGTTATACTCGTTCGAGCGGATATCACCGAACCTGTTTGCGTCATTCGTTCCGAAGCCGATCTTTCCAAAATTAAACCATACTCCGCCCGCAATTGAGGACTATTTTCATAATGTTTATAAAATTCACCTGATCTGTCTTCCAATAAGTCTATGTAATAAGATAGTACAACCACATACTCCTCCTTATTCACCTATTTTTTTCTATTGTTTTCAACCTCTGAAGCCTACATTACTCTGTGCGTTTACTGTTAAATATCTGGGCATAAAATTAACTATTGTATGTTATTGTCTGCATAAAAGTGCACTTTTGTTTTTTAAGTACCCACCTCTGCTTTTTTTTGCCCATATACTAATTGTTCCCCTTGCAAATTTAAGTGAAATAATGGTATTTGAGCGATTTAATTTGGTACTCATTAAGCTTTGCCGCTCAAAGCTTATTAGTTATTTTTTCTATGATTTTATAATTTTGTGGAACTACCCACATCTAAAATTTCTTGTACGTATTGTGTTATATTGTTATGCATTTCATGTTAACTTCTGCGTCATAATTACATTACGATATTTGTTTACATATTTATTAACTCCTGACTCCAGGCTACCAGCTGGACATAAGGACTTCGCAGCAGATCCCCACTACTTCCTTAACAATTATTCTCATTTGTACTTTATTTCTGTTACCAATGGATGAATATAACTTATCATTTTATTATCAGAACTGTCAGGGTCTGCGTACTAAGTTGCATACCTTATTCATGAATATAATGTCTTATTCTTATGACGTCATAGTGCTAACCGAGACTTGGCTTATGCCAAACATTGCTGATACTGAATTCATAGACGACCGTTATAGGGTGTTTAGGTGTGATCGAGACCGAGCTAGAACTGGTAAGCTCGATGGTGGTGGGGTTTTGATCGCCGTTCTACGCACCCTGCGCCCCGCCGGCCTCCTGACACAGCATGCGAACGCCGTACTTGAACACGTTGCAGTGCTACTGCCTGCATCCGACCTATCTAAGCGTCACGTTATTAGTGTTTCTTATATACCTCCTGGCACCCAGGAGGAAATTTATACGTCACACTTTGAAATGCTACAGCGGATTATTAACGATAATAGTACGGACACGTTCTTCATCGCCGGAGACTTTAACCGACCCGATATTGCCTGGACAGACAGTCCCCATAGTAAGTACTTAACCCCTCAACCATCTACGCCTATTAGTCAATACTTATGTGAATTTATGTCTTTCATAGATGCTTCTCAATATAATGGAATAAAGAACAACCGCGGACGTATACTGGATTTGTTTATGTCCAGCATTGAATGCCAAGTTACTACGTGCCCACCGCTTGTCCCTCTCGTCCCACACCACCCCGCCTTCTCTGCATTTTCTACTCTAGAGACCAATTTAACCCCCATGAAGAGTCACTTCCACCCAAAACATAATTTTTTTACTGCAAATTACGAGATTATTAATCGTGACCTTGGCGAAGTAGATTGGAATCATTGTCTCCTGAATCGCTCAGCTGAACAATCAGTTGATGCGTTTTATGAGATAATGTATAGTATAATAAAACTACATATCCCGCTATGTAAGCCTAAGTCTACACGTTTTCCGGTGTGGTTTAGCTCAGCTCTTATACGTACTTTTAAAAATAAAGAACGCGCCTGGATTAAGTGGAAAAAATACAAAAATTTATCCCATTACGAGACATTTTCATTTTATCGTAAGCAATTCAAAGCCGAATCAGGTAAGTGCTTTAAAAAATATATTGAGTCAGTTGAGGGTAGTATCCCTCTCAGCATTAAACGATTCTGGACTTATGTGTCACATAAGAAGGGAAAGTCGGGTATCCCGGCCAACATGTACCTCGATAGCCGAAACTCCAATCATCCAGCGGAAATATGTGATATGTTTTCCACTTTTTTCAAATCTGTATATGAACCCTCTTTTCTTAACCCTGTCGACTGGGAGCCCCCTAGCACATACGCTGACAACGCAATATGTATCTCCGACATACAGCTGCCACTGGACTCTATTAGATGTGCTTTAAAAAAGTTGGATGTGCACAAGGGCCCGGGGCCCGACGGCTTGCCTCCCCTATTCATTAAAAAAGTCTCTGAAAATATTGCACTCCCGTTATATTTAATATTTAATAAATGTCTTAATGAAGGCATTTTCCCAAACATATGGAAGCTCGCGTTCATCACGCCGGTACATAAAAGTGGGGATAAGTCCAATATTGAGAACTACCGACCTATTTCTATACTGTCCGCCTTGTCGAAGCTTTTCGAGCGCTTAGTGCACAGTAGGTTATACCCACTAATTCACCAGATTATCATATCGGAACAGCATGGTTTCGTTCAACGACGTTCGACTAATACAAACCTAATGCTGTTTACCAATTATTTATTTGAGAATATGGACAAGCAGATTCAGGTGGACGCTGTGTACACGGACTTCCGGAAGGCATTTGATAAGGTGGACCACAAATTACTTTTAGATAAAATAGCATACAACGGCATACGTGGAAATTTGTTGCGGTGGTTTATGGCCTATATCTCGAACAGAACTCAAAAGGTGGTCGTCAATGGTGTGGAATCTGGGGCTATTGCGGTCACTTCTGGAATTCCGCAAGGGTCCATAATTGGCCCGCTCCTCTTTATTCTATATGTCAACGACATTAAACCTTGTTTTATTAACTCTCACTTTTTGATGTATGCGGATGACATAAAAATATACAAATCCTGCAAGAACATACACGACTGTTCACTACTACAGGAGGATCTTGACAGGCTCTCCTTGTACTGTACAGTTAATAAACTTCAGCTTAGTCTACCTAAATGTAGTGTAATATCTTTCACTAAAAAGAAGAACAAGACCTCTTACGATTATACTTTGCAATCCACCCCACTAAAGGCCGTTTACTCTGTCCGGGATCTCGGCGTGACACTAGACTCCAAATTGCATTTCGACCAGCATGTAGATAATATTATTGATAAAGCATACCGGATGTACGGCTTCATTACGAGAACTTCCAATAATTTTAAACGCACTTCTACTTACTTACTGTTATACAAAATACTGGTACGTTCTCAGTTGGAATTTGCAATTCCTATTTGGTCTCCTTACTACAGCTGTTACGTGAATAGGCTTGAAACGGTGCAGAAAAAATTTCTTAGGTCGATGCATTACAGATGCTGCCGCTCAAGATTGACAATGTCCTATCCTGAGACCCTTGACCATTACAAACTTATTAGCCTGGAGTCTAGACGTAATCTTCTGAAAGTCATGATGCTGCATGGAATGTGTAACAATAGATTTGATTGTTCCAATATTTGTAACAATATATGTTACATTGTACCAAGAACTGTAAACCGGCGAGAGGCGCGCGTGCCCAGACTCTTCCACACTGCGAAGTGCAGAACCAACGCCGGGGCACGCGCGCCCCTGCGTCGCCTTTTGGATAATTATAACACGCACTTCCCTAATTTAGATATTTTCGCACTTTCGCACAATGAATTTAGAAAGCAAGCTATATCTACACTTCTTTGAGTCAATATGGCTCAGGATTAGCACAAATTTAACTCTTTATTCACTATATTATTTTGCGGACATAAGTGTGGGTTATACATTTACCAAATTTAACAATGGTAACTTTCATTTTGTATGACATAATGTGTAACTGTTTTGTGTCCTAATAAAACAAAATAAAATAAAAATAAACCCCATTTTATCCGGTTGGCCATACAGCAGCCGACCTGAGCCCTCAACCTATTTCTGAACTTCCAGGTGGACCATCTCAGATCATACCCGGGTGGTAAGCTCTGATAAAACTGATGAGTTTATTTGTTTGATTGAACGCGCTAATCACAGGAACCTACTTGTTCGAATTGAAAATCTCTTTGTTGTTGAGCACCTCTACAGTCGATGGGCCACCTCTTGTAGGCTCAGGTCGGCTGCCGTATGGCCAACCGGATAAAATGGGGTTACCTAGACTCGGAAGTCCACAATCACAACCACCACGCTGTGATTGTGGAGCACCTCTGCAGTCGATGGCCCACCTCTTGTAGAGCCCACTGTGCCTCTACACCTGCACAATTGCTGACCTAAATGAAGCGACGGAAGGTGCCGTCGACGGAAGGTCAATGTCGCCGAGGTTTGAGCTGGGCGCATTTAGTTTTTTTTAATTGTTGCCATTGACACGAAGATTTAGAGTACCTATAGATTAAGAGGGGGAGTAGTGAGCGAACCCCGGGATCAGATGTGAACTCCTTGGATGCAACCGGGGACCACGTTACGTCACGTTAAATTACTGATACATTAGCATCATTTCAGGGGGAAAGAAGATCTAGATAATCAAATAAAAAAGCTAACAGAAGATTATGAGGCTTTAGTTCAGAAACGCGATTCGATTCTTAAGAAAAACAATACTTAAATAGAAGAAACCAAGAATAATTCGTATTCAGAATTGATTTGAATATCTTATAAGTTATTTTTTTTTATTTTTTCAAAGAAAAAACCTTTTTGTTAATGCTGACTTGTGACCACGTCACAAGGTGTTTTGATAAAAACGTGTCAAAATAAAAGTATATGAAAATAAGATTATCTACCGAATTTTATTCATGAAGCATAGGCTCTTGATTCTACTAAAGCAAAACCACTGTCATACAACATACACTGCAAAAAAAGACATTAAATTTTAACATTATCTTAAAGTCCAAAATTAAATTAATTTTTATATCGAATGTAAAAGGGTGTTGAAACTCTTATTATTTAACTTTAGATTTAAAAAAATAGAAATACAATATACAATCGAAAATAAGTCATTTTTCGGTATCCTAGTGGTATGGGTAATAGACTGCTGAGACGAGGTCTCGGCTTCGATCCCAGGTTTTACCATGGCACACAGCAATGACATTTAGATGCTTTTCGAAGTTACGTGTGTATTTATCGCAGGTTTATAAGTGCCCGGTTAATGACAATAGGCTCACCACCTATTACATTGGGACCTAAACATAAACTGGCGAAATGTGGGTGCTAGTACCTCTGCCTACCTCTTCGGGGATAAAGGCGTGAGTTTATGTTATGTTCTTTTTTATACTACTTCGGTGGTAGACAAGTACATGGATCACCTGACAGAAAGTGGTTACCGAGGCCTATGGATGTGTGCGATACCAGGGGCGTTACACTCGCGCTGCCGACCCTGTAAGCACAGAGAGTTTCTGTGCCGTAGGTGTAGAAGACAAAGCAGAACAAGCCTTTAGTCTTCCCACTGACAGCACAAAAACTCTCCAGTGACCGCTGGCTACCCTACTCACCACTGGAAACACAACAATTAAATTGGGACAAGAATACCGTCGTGTCCTACCTCCTTTTTTGTATCTGTGGTATGACAGTGCTTTAGTTAAATCGAGGACATGTTATTATATATCTTGACTTAAGGAGATGTGGTAAATAACCTTTTTTATTGCGAAACTTTCAAATACTATTAATAAATTTACTTAATGTATATCGGAGTTATCTAAATTAAAATATAAAAGCAATACAGAATATACCTAAACAATCCTGCAGGTTCATCAAAGAATTCCTTCCCATCGATGTCAACCGGGAGGGTGGCCAGCAGGCTGGCGGCATTGCCACATTGAATGGCAATAACGAATCCTTTGCGCAAGGAATAAACCTGCCCTCTAGTCACGGGTAGCGTCAATTAAACGTCAGATG
This sequence comes from Eilema griseolum, assembly GCA_963662185.1. Classification (NCBI taxonomy): domain Eukaryota; kingdom Metazoa; phylum Arthropoda; class Insecta; order Lepidoptera; family Erebidae; genus Eilema; species Eilema griseolum. The sequence continues at coordinate 23,370,999 of OY759245.1, forward strand.
GCAATCGCTCCTGTAAATACCAAGACAGGCCATATCAGGAGAATATAGCGTAGGAGTGCAAACCCTGGAGTCTAAATTACAAGCTTTGGGGGAGGACACATTTTTCATTTACATGGAGGTAGAACACGGTGGTATTTCCATCCAATTAAGCAGTCCGACTTGGGAAGTACCTCCGCCCTACAGAATACCGCGGTTATAATAACTTCGTGTTGTGTTCCCAGCGGTGAGTAGGGTAGCCAGAGCTCACTGGAGAATTTGTGCTGTCAGTGGGATGACTAAAGGCTTGTCCTGATTGTGTTTTCTGCCACAGAACAGTTAAAGGAGGTTAGAAGGGCCTTGTGGGCGGGGAAGGCGCGCCGCACATATGAGCAAATGCTCATATCATATCCCACCGAAATTTACTTAGCGGCCAACACAGTCGCGCTCTGATTGTGACAACGAACGTAAGAAGCTCCGCGAAAAAAAAAATTATGCCGTCTTGCGCTATAATAACGTGTCGGAAAAGAAGTCAAGTGTGTAGTGTAGCCCAAGAAGGGATTTCTTTTCATCGGTAAGTCAAAAAACCTTAAAATACAAGTAATATTTGTAATTATTACAAAAGTATTATGTAATTTGTAGACAAAAACGACATAATCGCAAACTGATACAAAATTATACATTGCTTGCAATACATGAGTGCCATCTTGTACTACGTGAGCGATCGCGCAGTGTATAGCGTTCTTTGCGAGAATCGCGTGTGCCGAACTAACGCTTGCAATGCCGCGATATCCATGCGTATCGATAGTGTTGGACAAAATGATCCGTTATAAACACTGTCGATATTAAGTACGTACACAAATTATTATTATCAGTAATATTGTAATCAAAATACATTTGTTTATTACCGTCAATAATAATTGTAAAATTTTGTTTTATGTCAGCCGTTTATATTGAAAATAGGTACATTTATAATTTAATTTTAGGTTTCCAACAAATCCAGATATTAAAAAAATGTGGATTGAGGCTACGGGTAGAACTGAATGGATACCTACTAAATGCAGCAAAATTTATTCGAAACATTTTGAAGACAATGATTATAAAATAAAAAATTCTGGAAAAAGATACTTAAAACCAGGTGCTACTCCGCACAAAAATATCGTTGTACCTTTTTCAGTAAGTAGTGCGTAATTTATTCATAGAACTATACATATGAATTAAATCGAAGTGTTTGCTTGTAATGTTAAAACAACAGTTTTGTATAAGAAATGCATATGAGTACCGAATTCAACATGATTTTGACGAATTTTGAAGGCTACTTTAATTTTGGAAAAGTTTAGCGTTCTGCGCAAAAAAATAAGAACCTACATCTATTTGTGTCATTTATTTATTTACTACATTTCTATGCATGAATGATGTTAATCGCGGGAATCCACAGCCCAGGTGCACATTTGACTCGTGGCTGTGTTCAACTTCCATTTTACCTCGAAGTCCGCGCTCCGCTTTTTCTAGTCTCATCGATATTTTCAGTGAAGCGACTGCCATCTGACCTTCACAACTTATTGGCGATATCGAAGCATGGCAGTCAGACCAGTTGTTGGACATTTTAGGGCTCCCAACTACCCGTAACAACTGCCATAGGTTTTCGTATGGCAATCAGGACCGACGGCATAGCATAGTGTTCTCCGAGGCACGACCAGATCAATGCAATTACCCATATTCATGCATACAAATATTTGTACTGACCTGGAATCGAACCGCGCCACCTGTGTATCGGTCGCGTTCACTTGGTAGTGAACGCGACCGATACACAGGTGGCGCGGGTCGACCACGACCGCGGCCACAGAGCCTGGGCCGGCAGTCTGTACATTCGTCGTTAATACTTATCTTACGAAATCGTAAGCAAAGATAACAACAAAATTCGGTTTGTTTGCGTCAAACCCAAGTCTTACATTTTGAGGTAGCGACTAAGCGAGCAATAATGTATGAGGGATGCAAGTCTCTACATGTATGGGTGCGAGTTAACGACGGTATTTGGTACGGTGGCAATATTAGCAAGTCTCGACTTCCAAGTTAACAAAAATTGTCGGTTTCTTATCAAATTTCGTCGTAAAGAATGCGAGCATTTTTGAAGGCCCGCAAAGTAGTTAACGTCGTTAACTATTTGTTATTATTTGTCCACATTTTGTTGATGTTTTTAATAGAATATTAAATATGAAATTGGGCAACATTGAGGAAATAAGTATTATATATTATAAATGGAGGCTAATTTGGTAAATTTAGTTGAGTTTCAAGTTATTATTTGGATGATAATGATGTTTTATTGCTCAATTTTACATTTTAATAATCTCTAAGGTTATGAAATGGATGATAAAATACAATTATAAGATGATGGATGTTTATTTGGTGAATTTGGTTGAGCTTCAAGTTGTTATTTGTTAACTTTTGGTGATATGTGTATGTTATGTTGTTAAATTTTATGTTTCATAATCTCTAAGGTTATGAAATGGATGACAAAATACAATTATAAGATGATGGATGGTTATTTGGTTGAGGTTCAAATTATTACTTGTTGACTTTTGGTGATATGTGTATATTATTTTGCTCAATTTCATATTTAATAATCTCTAAGGTTATGAAATGGATGATTGAATACAATTATATGATGATGGTTACTTATTTGCTGAATTCGGTTGAGGTTCAAATTATTATTTGTTGACTTTTGGTGGTTTATGTATGCTATATTGCTCAATTTCATGATAAAATACAATTATAAGATGGTGGATGCTTATTTGGTGAACTTGGTTGAGCTTCAAGTTATTATTTGTAGACTTTTGGTGAAATGTATAAGTTGCAGGAGATGGTAACAACTATGCATGAAGCTTTTGAGAGGAAAGGAATGAAAGTGAATGTTAGTAAGACAAAAGTTATGGTTTTTGAAAGAGATGAATGCGTGACAGAGTGTAGGATTTGTATAGATGGAGAAGAAGTGGAACAAGTGAATGAGTTCATATATTTGGGAACATTGTTTACGAGAGATGGAAAGCATGAAGAAGATGTTGAAAGGAGAGTGATGGCTGGAAATAGAGTGAATGGGGCACTACACAACTTTATGAGCAGCCGGAAAGTGTCCGAAAAGGCACGACTGGCTGTACATGGAGGAGTATTGGTGCCGACTCTTATGTATGGTAGTGAAAGTTGGGTGTGGCAGAAAAAGCATCAGAGTAGAGTGAATGCAGTAGAAATGCGTGCGTTGCGAAGTATGTGTGGCTTGACCTTGAAAGATAGAGTGAGAAATAGCGTGATAAGAGAACGATGTGGAGTGATAGAAGATGTAGTGATGAGAATTGAGAGAGGAATGTTGAGATGGTTTGGTCATGTTGAGAGAATGAATGAAAGAAGACTAACGAAACAGGTGTATGAGGCGAGTGTGGATGGTACCGTCGGAAGGGGAAGACCTAGGCGCACATACCTGGACCAAATCGGGGAAGTTTTAGAAAAGGGGCAGGTCAGGAGTACTCTAAACCGACGAGCATGCATGAAGAATGTAATGAGAGTGAATGAAGCGAGAGTAATATGTCAGGATCGTAGCAAATGGAGATCCGTGATCTCTGCCTACCCCTATGGGAGACAGGCGTGATTTTATGTATGTATGTATATTGCTCAATTTCATATTTAATAACTTCCCAAGGCTATGAAATAGATAATTATATTCTGATGGATGCTTATTAGTAACTGTCATGTTCATGTTTGTAGGACTAGTAACTAACACAATATAAGTTACTGCAGAGTTCATACAAAGATTATCGGTAGGTAGTAAGTAGATTTCTATATAGGTAAATTAAATAAAACATATATATATATATATATATATATATATATAGGTTCATATCTTGTGCATTTATTAATTCAAAGTACTTAATACAAAGAGTTTCTATTAAGTTTTTACAGACAATAAAATTTTCTCAGTCTTCATTTTGTAACATTTTGTTATGACTTCGGCTATGGGTATCGTCTCTGGTTGCGCCGGTGTAGAAACTGTATTTTGACACGGAAACACACTCCTTTTATACCCGTCTCCTCTCCCGCACTAATCATAGATATGGCTTCCGTCCGCCATTTGTGAAATATAGACACTCAGTCTCGCTTTGAACTAGCCAGCGTAATGACGGATCGCGCTCGCGTCTCTCAAAAATGATTAATATTTGTTACATTTTACCGCTTCATAGACCTTTACCGATCGGATTGTGCCTCTCGTGTGTTCCTCAAGTGATCTAGTGATGCTGACGGCAGCTCCTGAGCAAGGAAGAGAAGATCCGTGTACCGGCTGCGATGAAAACACGTGTGTCGTGAAGGTTAGTGCATCCTCTCCTAATTTCTCGGGTTGCATTCATTGCTTGGATCACTCCCGCGGCAACCCGACCACCTGTCTTTTGTGTGTAAAGCGTCAATGGAACAGTTAGCTACTTCCCGCAATACAGTCCATTACCGCACTCGGCCATGCGCCACCATTTTTGGTCCGGATCGAGCCGGATTCTTAGCCGTAGTTCGTATTTTGTTATTATTCTAATGGGAATAAGCGCATCGCACCTAAGTGCCTGGTTATTTTAGTAGAAAACCCCGCATCCAGACATTTAGGCTTAGAATTTGTTGTCCGTTCGCCGCTGGCTCGCATTGTACCTACCTAATACATAAATAGGTTAGGTATCATATCAACACTTAATCGTAGTTTGCAATTTTCGCACCGCACCTAAGTGCCTGGTTATTTTAGTAGAAAACCCCGCATCCAGACATTTAGGCTTAGATCTTAGGTATACTAGACACCCTAGTGCATAGGCACAGTGTAATACCTAACGCATTTGGCTTTGTTTTGTTTTTTTCAATTACGTTGTTCTCGGCTCGCGTCGTATTTGCCTAGTACCTGCGTGGGTAGACACGTGGCTGTACCTACCTCGCTCGCATCTCATCCCAATTCATACGAAAGTATTTTAATTTGAATAGATATTACGCAATACTTAATCTCGGAAATAATAGTTGAACCTAGACAGCGACCATCGCGTAGGTACGACCTTGTTGCTATGCGCGTTTGTTCAAGCGTGCATTCACAGTTGTAGGTACCTACCTATCTGCCGAGTATCGCTCGCGCCGCCTCGCTGCTCTGTACCGCTAAGATTAAGTCATTTCATATTTGGTGTTTACCGCACTTTAGTTTGAGATTTAATTGTAAACATGTCCCCAAAGGTTGATAAGACCGGTAAGGTTCAATTGAAACTTTTATACGCTAAAAAAGAAATGATTTACTCTCGCGTACAATCGATTTATGATAATGCACTTAAAACCTCTGATTTGGTCATCAGAGATTCGTTCTTGTGTTCTATAGAAAACTTAGATAGTCTACGCGCGGATATCGAAACATTAGTACATGACATCAACGTTTTAGAGTTGAATTTGAATCCCGATTACTCAGTGAGTTATCAGGCCTTGTCGTCGTTTGACGATTTGTATTGTCGTATCAAACGCGTCGCTAGGAGTTTGGAGAAGCCGGCTGACCTACCCAACCCCACTCGCGACCGACCTAAGTTGCCACCAATTCAAATACCCGAGTTTGATGGTAACATTCGCAATTGGTGTCTATTTATAGATAGTTTTGAGAATACAATAGATAAGAACGATTCGTTGACAGATCACGAAAAGTTGCATTATCTCGTTGAAAAATTGACTGGTAAAGCTATAACCGTTTGCGCTGGAATTACGTTTAGTGCCGAGAATTATAATTTAATTTTAAATACTTTGAAAGCTAGGTATGAGGATAAAAGATCGGTAGCTAACGCCTATTTAGATCAGATGTTTGATTTGAAATCTATTGCGGCATGTAGCGATCAAAACTTAGAGAAATTTCTAGATACTTTCGCGTCAGCTGTTCGCGCCGTAAAGAACCTAAAGATTGATGACCTCTGCGACTTCGTATTTTTGTATATGGGTTTAAGGAAATTAGATTCCGAAACCATTCGTTTGTTTGAGTCGGATCATCGCGGCAATAAAATTCCTAAGTTCGAAGACTTAGAAAGTTTTGTTCGCGAGCATATAAAAGTATTGCAGCGCTCTTCATCGAAACATGAGGGCGCGAAGATAGTTGTTGATTCTGCACGCAAAGTAGATGCGTCATCGAAGTCACTGAGGTCAACTCATACTTATGTTAGTACCGCACCAGCACGTGTACAGTCACCTGTTTGCTCTTTGTGTAGCACTCATCATTCGCAACTGTACAGGTGTCCTGGTTTTCTAAAATTGTCGCCTAGTGATCGTTATAAATTTGTTCGCGCTAATAATTTTTGTTTTAATTGTCTCGGTACTAAACACCGCGTTGTTTTATGTAATAGTAGAAATAGTTGTCGCAAATGTCAAGCGAGACACCACACTTTGCTTCATTTTGAGAATAGTAATGCCGCATCCAATGTGAGCACGGTTGGCTCGTCGAGCGGTGACACACGGCAGCCTGCGCCGCAGCCGCAGCCCGCGCTCGCGCGCGCTCCGGCCCGCCCGGTGACCGCCGCGGATGACGTCACCTTGTGTTCGTTCTCCGCTAGTGCTGCACTCACTACTGTGTGTCTTGCGACCGCTCGCGTTGTTATTGTTGATGCATTAGGTAAGCCGCGCATTGTTCGAGCGCTGTTAGATGGCGCTTCGCAAAGTAATTTTATTACTCAAGATTGTTGTCGGCGTCTTGGTTTCAATGTTGATAAGCGTTCAACCCGCTCAGTGGTGAAGGGTTTTGGAAGCTTACAGTCAGCTGTTCGTGGCACCGTTAAAACAAGGTTTAGATCTCGTTTTAATAATAATATTTGGTTTGACATGGATTCGCTCGTTATAGATAGAATAGCTGAACAGTTGCCTACCGTCCCGGTTGACACGTCTTTATTAACGAAATTTAAAGACTTGCCTTTAGCAGATGAGACTTACGCTGTTCCTGGAGTCGTCGATATATTGATCGGCGCTTCGATTCTCCCGCACCTCCAGTTATCACGTAAGGTTCAAGGGGGACCGACGTACCCCGCTCCGCACGCACTGGAAACAGTTCTTGGTTTTGTTATAATTGGTTCCGCACCCGCTTCTATAGATAGTTTTAGTCACTCGACTGCTTCGTTCTGTTGCACCGTCGAGCCGCCACTGGAGTCTACCATCCGCAAGTTTTCACTCGGTGGCTCCCGTGTATCCGCTGAAAAACGCTTTCTTTGTTTGGAACGAAAGATGCAGGCGTCCCCAAAGTCGAAGCGGGCCTATGATGAGGTTGTTAACGAATATTTAGATAAAGGTTACATCTCACCTGCGCCTGCGGACACTGGCGGGACCCAGCCTTCGTACATTATCCCGCACCGCGGAGTTATTAGAGAAGATAAGCTTACTACTAAAACTCCGCGTAGTTTTGGATGGCAGTGCTAAGACTAGCACTTCCGTGTCGCTTAATGACATTTTGTATTGTGGTCGGAATCTTTAAGGTAATTTATTTGACATAATTGTAAATTTTCGCATTAATATTAGTAGAATTTTAGCTTTTAGGACTCAACAGTCGCTTTGTGTTGGGCCCACTCTTCGCCCCATCGTTGGGACACATTCGTCGCTAATAGAGGGGCAAAAATTCAATCTGAATTGGCGCCACATAATCTCTTTCACGTTGCTGGCACCGACAACCCAGCCGGGTGTCTCTCTCGTGGATTGCTTCCTTCGCAAATTTTAGATCACCCGTTATGGTTTAGTGGACCGTCCTGGATTCATGCCGCGTTAGATAAGTGGCCAGTTAGTCAATTCAATCCCACTACGGTTTCCGAACCACCCGAGGAGAAGAAGCACTCGCTTGTTGTATCGGTCCCACGTGAAGAGACCCTTATTTTGTTGTTGGCTAATCGCGTCTCGTCTTGGTCGAGACTGTTGCGTTGTGTTGTTTGTTCGCCTCTGCCCTCTGCCTAGCCAGCGGTAGGCACGAGCTCCAATCTAGGTTTATATTTTAGTTGTTATTTCCCAAACCTAGATTTAGATTAGACTTTAGATTTGTTTCGCATTTGTCGTTTCGAAGGTAACCCTTCAAGCCGGGGGGAATGGTTGCGCCGGTGTAGAAACTGTATTTTGACACGGAAACACACTCCTTTTATACCCGTCTCCTCTCCCGCACTAATCATAGATATGGCTTCCGTCCGCCATTTGTGAAATATAGACACTCAGTCTCGCTTTGAACTAGCCAGCGTAATGACGGATCGCGCTCGCGTCTCTCAAAAATGATTAATATTTGTTACATTTTACCGCTTCATAGACCTTTACCGATCGGATTGTGCCTCTCGTGTGTTCCTCAAGTGATCTAGTGATGCTGACGGCAGCTCCTGAGCAAGGAAGAGAAGATCCGTGTACCGGCTGCGATGAAAACACGTGTGTCGTGAAGGTTAGTGCATCCTCTCCTAATTTCTCGGGTTGCATTCATTGCTTGGATCACTCCCGCGGCAACCCGACCACCTGTCTTTTGTGTGTAAAGCGTCAATGGAACAGTTAGCTACTTCCCGCAATACAGTCCATTACCGCACTCGGCCATGCGCCACCAGTCTCCTCAGGCTTGAGTTGAGTGACAAACAACGGCTGGCATCTGCAATGAAAAGAAATAGATAGTAATAGGATTACAATATTTTCATTTCGTTCGCTATTTCATTTGGTTCTATTAAAGACAGTAAATCCCTAAAGAATATTACTTTTGGGAAAGCTATGTTCAGTTTATTGCAATGACAGCTTCTGTGGGATGGGGATATTCAACTAGGTAACCAGCAGGAGGTTTTGAGGCAACAAATGCCTGGCAATGGGGCTCCCGCCAGGTCCAGGTAAAGAAAGTAGGCTTGACGTCGTGGAGGAGAAAGAGCCGAAGGCGGACTCTGAGCTGCGAGGTAACAATGCAATCAGTATAGTATGTCTACACAAAGATGATGATGACAATGTTCAATTTCCGTTCAGTGAAAATATGTATATGCATCAAATATATCTATTTGCAATGGTTGTGTATCTGCCTGTTGTCTGCCCCGGTTGCCATACTAACATCTATGAGAGTCGTTATATATGGCAAAAGCCCGTACAGAAGGGCTAACCATCTGTCCGGTTAACAGCTTCTCTGCTGGAAGGATCCACCACTTGAACTTGAGTGACAGCTGCTGGCATTTGTAATGAATAATAATAGATAGCAAAAGGATTATACAATTTTCCTCTGATATAAACTGTACCTTCATGGATACACCCTTCAAACCACCCGTTCCGTCAAAAGCAGAAAATGTCTGCAGAATGTTGGTTTGGGATTGTTAGTTTATATTATAGTAGTTACTAATTTGCAAGTGCATATCACACATCTAAGTATGAAAGAGAAGAAACCACTTCCTACTTCACCTGTAGAATGTTACTGTAGTGTCTTGCATGTAAGTTACAAATTTGTGTGTCAGTGGGGTATATATATATTATGTACTACTATGGTACTCGCAAGGTTACTTGTACAATATCTACCATTTTCAAGAACTGGGTCGGCACATTCTTGTAATATGGCACCTCTGAAGTGTTGCTGATGTATAATTTTGGCCACTTGGTGGACTTGCAGTTGACAAGGCGAAAACAATCGAAAATAATGTTTCTGAATGATTCTCTGGGGCGGTGGCATGCCACAGATGTCCACCATAGTGTCAGTTCAGTGTAATACACAGTCTTCAGTGTATACTTCCAATAGTTGCTTGTCGTTATGCCAAGGGGCTGGTTCTTCATTGGGGTCATCGGCCATGGTTCTAGTGGATATCCATCATCACCTGTGAATTAAATCAAAATATAATATATGTTATAATTGTCACATGTCATATTGACAGCCTCTGTTCAAATATTTGTATGAATAAGGGTATTAGCATTGGTTCGGTTGTGCGTCAGAAAAAATGTTAAGCCGTTGGTTGCAGTTAACATGTATGACAGTCATTATGTAGGAGAAATAGTCCACACAGAAGGGGTGATCATTCGTCCTGTCAACAGCATCCCCACTGGCAGTAATAGTATATTGACACACGGGGTGTTCAGTTATTTGACTCGAAACTTACCAAGTAACCATGCATGGTGGTCTCCGTTATTAACAAACGTCTTCATGTGGCATGAACTGGGGAATTTTCATATGATATATGTGGCTATCATGCCGAGCTCCTGGCCATCGAGCATTTATATTTAAAATGAGCAGAATAGTGTCACACACCTAAAATGATAAAAAGCACATAAATTATACAATTACAATATATTAAATGAGATGAAGTATTTCTAGATAAATAATAATTTTTAATCAACCCAACTATAGGTTAAACAATGTACAAGTTATACAATGAAACTTACATAGAACTTCACAGAAAGCCCGTAAGGGCGTTTTCTTTCAAGTGATAGCGCTATTTCATCAACAAGTTCTTTAAACATTGCCTTTGTAATGCGATACAATGATAGGAATTCACCATCAGCCAAATTCAAATAATTTTCACTAGCGCGCAGAATCAATGCGACTCGCCGTCGCATTACCATTTCGCGCTTCCCGCCTATGTTCTAGAGTAAACTAATACCATGCTAAACACGCTTCAGCCATAATATTTCTCGTATTTCCCTACAACCTCCAAAAATATTCAATTCTTTTTCAAGGCTTCTTGGCTTCTTGCTTGTGTGTTATGTCACTTGTGTCAACTTGCCATGTCAGAGTCTATGTATCTAATATATAATAATCTATGGTAAGGGTGTTGTCAAAAATCATTCAGCGGAGAGATTTTTCTGTTTGATGAAATTGTACAGTCAAAAAAGATACAATTACAAATTCATAAAGCATAATTATTATTGTACAAACAGAATAAAAATGTCAACAAATTACACAGTTAACCAAAGAGAATCTAAGGGCAAGAGTGACTAAATCTATGCTTGTCTATGCTATTAAGGTACTAACCGAGAATTTGTTAAGTTTACGACGAATTTCGTTACGAAAACCGACAAAAATGTAACATTAAGTACAGACTTGGGAATTTCGGTTAGTTTGCGTCGCTACGTACTTAACATCCGAATTCGGTCGCTATCTCATGTACAGACTGCCGGCCCTGGTTGTGTTCCTCTGTTCCACATATCCCTACTGATCTATCCCTACTGGTAGTTAATAAAGGATTTTTTTCCACATTTAGTTACTAGAGGGGTATTGTGTATTTACATTTAGCCAGACGGCACTACGGCTACTTTTCACCTACTTTGTCAAAATACAAGAATTATGATGAATTGTTGATGTTACTAATAACGCAGAATGAGCTTACTCAATAAAGTTCACGACTTGTGTAAATTTCAGATAGTATCAAAATTACGGAAATTTTATCGATATCGAAAATCGACCTTTGGTCACCGTAACATGTATGAGAAATTTTTATTACTTTTGTGCGTGTGTGAGTACACGTCAAATGCAGTATTTGCATTAGTGTGACAACCAACAGCAAACTCGTGATTTGAGTGTGCTGATTTATTTGTGTGCGTAAACCGCGTCGTATTGGTCTCTTTTTTATAGTGGAGTTAAAGAGTGGGAGACAAGCGGCGACACGCGTCCTAATACAAATTAGGATTAGGAACTATTTCCTTTCTAACCTCCTTTAACTGTTCTGTGTTTTCTGCAGTGTCGGCAAAGACGGCACAGAAACTCTGTGCTTACAGGGTCGGCAGCGCGAGTGTGGCTTCTCTGGTGTTACACACGTCCATAGGCCACGGTAACCACTTTCCATCAGGTGGGCCGTGCGCTTGTCTGCCACCTAAGTGGTAGGTATATAAAAAAAAAGAAACCAGGATTACCGTGTAGGTATTTAAAGTATCATGGTCACTCACATCAGTATCAAAGTTCCTCTGTGATCATGGTGCTTGCAACAGCGCCGAAATATCGCAAACTCAAAACAATGAAACATGGTAAATATCCCGTTTATTTGGATACTGACAGGATTACCGTGGTATGGTGGTAGACTGGTATAGATAAATTGCGTGAGCAGGGGTATCAAAACAGAACTTCATAGTTACCCTCTTAATATTGTGTCTTACCTGAACAACCTGGCCGCTCAAGTATTACGTAAGCACTAAGGGGGAAGGGGGGCTCTTTGCAGTGCTTATTATTATATATTACGTAAGCAGTAGTTATTTACTTCATTACCCATACATTACCCTAAAAAAACAAACATGAAAAGAAATATGCACATATGTACAGTAAGCTTCAGAGAAAAGGAACCCCCCTTGATAATGACATGAATGTATTGAAGTTTTTTGAGATGTAGTATAAATGGCATCTTGGTCTAGTGGTTATGACTGATGCCTCAGACACAAAGTTCTTTTCTTATTCTTATAGTTATTTTTTATTCTCTTAAGCACTTTTTGTTAATTATTACTTAAAGAATAAAATTTTATAGTAGGTATGAGGTATGAAGTTTGTAAGAAAAGATAGGTTTGTTGCATAAACAATATTAATTTATTTCTCTAATTACATTTCTAGGACTACATTGAGTCCATTTCCAGTTGAGTATACAGTTTTTCTATCTGAGTTAAATTGGGGTTACTTATTTTTAGATTTTACCTAACCTAAATTTATTGACAAAACACAATACCCTATGTGAAGTGTAAAATGTGTAAAATTAGATAACTCTAGAAACATAACTACAATATTTATTTAAAGTTGCAAACATAATTTTTTTACACTGTATAATCTTCGAATATAAAAGAATAATGAATATAATGAAATGTTATTAGTGCCTGTGTATCACAAAGAAAGAACCAACATGCTAAACTATAACAGTATAGCAATATACATCTTCCTCTTTGATCACATTTTTTGATAAGTAACCCTTTTAACACAACATTAGAAAAATATGTGAGGTCAGATGGTGCATCGTTAACAAATTAGAAGATTACTACACTTGTAAACAAGAGTAATTTGATTAAGTATTAATAATATGATATTATTATTATGAATGTTAGGACAATAAAGTGTCCTATATATACACAGTGTCATCTAGCCCAAAATAAGCACCTAAATGTGATATGAATAATAGACAACTGATATAATACTTATTTTAGATAAACTACACCAAGACAGAAGAGAGAAATAATCGTGTTCATCACACAAAGATTTGTTCTAGATAAGAATGGATAATCTGCATTAATAACGGAGCGGATGGCCCTCACTGTCTATCACTTCTTGAAGACGACGAATGAAATTTCATCCCCGAAACCATATTAAAACATACGGCACTATTTCGCATTAGTTCCCAAGTTCTGTTTACCTCTTTATCTAATTTTTTTTTTACTTTATTTCACTTGAGTCCCAGTTTAAAACCATCTGACCCCACAAGTTTTCTATAGGATTAAGATCCGGGCTTTTAGCCGGCTACTCAAACACCGTTATATCTTCTTGTGCATTTAGCCAGTCTTGCACAATTCGGGACCGATGCACTGAAGAGTTATCCTGAACCAGGTAAATTTGTCCTTCTGGATATGCGACCCACACTGAACTTTCTGTCACTGTCTTTCAACACTTCAAGGTATCGCTCACTGTTCATGCGGCCACCTATTTCCACTAGCTCGCCTGGACCCATTGAAGACATCCATTCCCAGTAATCTAAAATAATAAACCTTTTCAAATCTGTTGCAATATGTAAATCAATGTCAGTAGCAATAATAATTAAAAATATATAATATGCATATAATATGTATATAATATGTATATAATATGTATATAATATGTATATAATATGTATATAATATGTATATAATATGTATATATATATACATATATATGTATATTTCGGGGTAGAGAATAATAATTTAGAATAAACAAATTTTATGTTAAAGAATATAATCATTTGCTTACCTAATGTTAACCGCCCTCTTGTTCTTAAGTCTATTCTTAAGTCTAATCCATTTTTTGGGTTGAACCGTTGGCCACTTCTTCTTCTTCTTCTGACTTGAAGCATTTTTTGTCGGCAAATATAACAATTTCGTTTTCCCAGTAGAAATTTTAATAACGAGTAGCAAAATTTACTCGGTTGGTGCGATGATCGTCAGTAAGTTGTTACTTTCTGGCTGGCTTATAATTATGGATGTTCGCAGCGTGTAGATGTCGTCGAACAGTGCTCAGCGACAACACTCCAAAAGTTTCAGCACTTGAGCGCGTAGTTTTGAAGGGTGCCAGTGATGGAAACTCCATAATATCACGGTGCCGCTCTGAATCATGAGTGTAAGCAACTGGGCGTCCTTGGCGTTCACATTTCATATCACCCGTCGCTTGATACTTTCGAATCCATCTACGCACTGTATTTCTCTGTAATGAAAATGATAATAAATAAAAGAAACTCCAAAATCTAACTTGTAAATGAAAATGTAACATGATTAAGCAATAAATAGGCATATAATATATTTTTATCGTAACTCTTACCGTTATGGCCATATTTATATCGTGCAATTTTCTTTATGCTTTGTTCTTTGCTCCCAAAGAACAACAATTTTAGCTTTCAAAAATGTTGTTAATCGAACCATACTTTCAATTTACTCAAAAATCTGGTCAAAAACTTAATAAATTGAATAATATTACGAGGAGGATCAACACCAATGCAAATTACCACGAATTATAAAGTTACCTCAATCACAGTTTAGTAAATAAGGCAAAGAAGTATTCTAATTGCAACCTTAGCGCGCTGTCACAGATATTATAATACTATAGCCGCAGCTCATACAGCAAATAAGTTTTTGAAGTAAAACATGACGGTAGTGCAACAAGCTGTATCAAGCGTAATCTATTGAAGTAAACGAGAAATCTATACTAATTTCAACCTTATCCTTTAGTCGATTGAGCAGTTATTATTATCATCACTTATGGTGAATGTTGAAATTTAAACCTTATGGTCTAGAAAATTACACCGTAATCAACTTTGTTCGATAATAGGAGTAATGTTATTCATATTTTCACCGTTGTCATCAAGTGAACCAATAGCCTAGTGGTATAAGGCACGGTCTAATGAACGGCTGGCGCTGGAGATGCGGGTCCGTATCCTTTAGCTGCACATAGATTAATGTGGCATCTTTTTGTGAGTAGATTGTATCTTGATTGAATTGAGCCGAAAGACGAAAAATATCAGAAAATTACAAATATGAACATGCAAATAAAAGGCAGACGAAGCTGCTCGCTCGTTTGCAGCTCAGCGACGATCGCATCACGTGACGTCATTCGTGAGTCATGTGACGCGGCGATATTCTTTAAGTATTGAGGGGGTCTGTTTTCTCTGACGCTGTGTGTACCAATGTTTACGTATGCATGGGGGCGGGTGAAATGTTGCTTACTTTTGCTAATGGGGGGGGGGGGGGGGGGAGGGTTAAATAATTGTCTTGCTATTTTAGAGTCGACATACTAACACGAAAACGAGAAACGAAAATTGAAACACTTTATAAAATGTTATAATAAAACTATATTTTTATGAAATAAGGAAGGGTGTCCAAGGGCGCGGGGTAGTCCCTCAGCCAGTCGCCGCCCACCACACGTTTGCTGGGCTCACCCTGTTGTAGCCAGTTGCCGGCCGGTAGGTACACATCACGGGTACGGGCCCCGTGCTCTAATACTGGTGCTACTAGAATATCCTCGCCAAGAAGGTATTCTGAAAAATAGAGATAGAATTAAAAAATAAATCAAGTATTGTTATGGTCTGGCTCACGATTTTACTTTTTTTTTTTACGTGCGCAAAATCCCCACGGATATCTCCCCACCGGAGCCGGTGGAGGAGGTTATGTCGGACTCGAACCGAATAAAACGCACGCCGCCTGTGGGTCGTTTTGGTTGCCGAAGGTGAGGTTGACAGGCATATCCCTCACACCCCGGCCGACCCAGGGCCATCTCTCACGAGGCTCACGATTCTACTAAAGCAAAACCAGACACTGTAAAAAATGGAATTAAATTTTAGACTTTTTCTAAATCAAATGAAAAGAGTTTCATTACACTTTTTCATTCACAAATCCTTTTAATTTTGAACTTTAACACTAGTTTTTGTTTAGCAGAATCGAGGCCTAAGTCTGAATTACATCGAACTTATTAGGACTCCAACTGTATGTAGGTAACGAATGCCACAGGTACTCTTATGAGACCCGGGCGAACGGACTGTTTGGTCGGGACGGCGAACGTGCAGAAGGCACGGCGAAAGGCAATAAATTTCTAGAATAGAGTATTAGATTGATTAATGTATGCTTGATGTAAGTTGACGATTTTCATAAACGTCAAAATCAATCCCATACAGCCGTCATTCCATTCTATAATATGTCTAGTGGGGCTGGATGGTATTACTTAACTTTTGAATGAAATTTTAAAGCATTTTAGTATGCTTTAATATTTCATCAAACTATTCATATTACTATGCTAATATGAATATTTTGAAATCGATTAAGATATGGAAAAAAAATTGAATCGGTTCAGGTGGGATTCGAACCAGCGATCTTTTCCTTACAGGGGGCACTCTCTGACCACTAAACCTTCACCTGAAACCATACAAATTCATCTATACGTATATCCGTCTTACGGCGACGGTTAGTGCCATCTACTGACATTCGGACGAATTATCGAAACCATTGAATAATGTTGCAATCATTTTTAAACATTGATTTTAGATCAGTTCTTACTTAGTCTCTGTAATGGTGACCCTCTTTCCTAGACTTTGCCTTTAGCTTACCATCAGGCGAGGTGAGGTCAAGTTGGCGTGTCCTATAAAAAAATAATAATTTGAGCCGGGTTTCTAATCTGAGATCTTTGTCTTACAGGGTGGCTTAGTGGTCAAAGCGTTCCCCCTGTAAGGGTAAGATCGCGAGTTCGAGTCTCGGTTAAACCGTATCAATTTATTCTAATCATATTACTTAACTTGTTATAACTCAGTCACTACGTAGACCCGCCTCCCCCCCTAAAATGGCTATTTACCAGGCACTTAAATAAATAACAAACGTACGGTCCCAAATGTCGTGAGCCTCCTTATCATTGGGGGATATCCACCAGATGGGGGCATTGACAGGTGAACCATCGCTGACAGCTCGTTGACACGCAGCTATGATCTTCGGAGTATACTCAGCGTGAAGAGTGACGAACTTCTTGCTTAGGGCGATTGTCTGTAGAGCATAAATCAATTGTTAATATAGAGGTTGCCACTAAGGTTATGCTCCATAAACCCTAGCTAGACCCTAAAAAACGAATTACCTGGTCTTAATTTCTTGGATTGGATGTGGATCGGATAAAATGGCGCACATTGGGAGAGGCCTATGTCCAGGCAGTGAACTGCGGTGGGCTAACTGAGAGATTGAATTTCCCACGAAAAAAAAATCGGTTTTAGAATAGCGTTTCACTATGCTAAATATTATCGCACATTCATTTCCCGAGGAAATCAAGAAACTAAAGGAATCAAAACTAACCTAAAAAATTAAATATACTATCATTAGATATTAATTCATGCAGTAAAATCAAAGCATTTATGAGGCTGTCAAACTGAGGGTCTCCATTAACGTAACTATATTCAACGGGAACAGTTGCCCTGTAGGCCTAAGTTCCTATAGGTAATATGCCTGTATATTTGGGCTATCGAATGGTAATAGAACTGGAATTTGTTCCGTATTATTTTCAGAATAAATGATGGTTGAAACCAAACCTCCAGCCAGCGGGATTTTTTTTGTTATGAATTTGATCACGGTGAAATGTAGTTCTACAATTAGGGCTATGCTATGTGAACACATAAAAGCCAAAACAGACATGGGTTTCATTCATGAAATACAGAAAAAACACGTTAAGAAAAAATCTCTATTCAGCGGAAAACTTTTTATTTAAGTCGAAAACAATATTGAAATGCAAATCATTAATTAGTGCTATTCCTTTACTTACACTTTTCAAACTTGCTTTTGTATTATAGCAGACTACAGCTTTATAATATAATATAGTCAGTTAAACGGCAGGTAAATGGGAATGTTACGACGACATCGGTCCAAAAGTAAATAAGAGTTCTGGTAAAATTTTGCCTCATATATTAATGTACATACAAATTTAAGTAGCTTTAACAAGCATTAATTAAAGGGATCAATACATAAGTATCACATATTTATTTAGATTATAAGAATATTATTATTTTTATTGCTACTTACTTTTACTTTTCGTTTACGTATTCAAATTAACGCCCCTTTCATTACTACCAAAGGGTTTGATTTCTCACTAATATTGTATTTCTTAAAGAACCACATAATTACCTTTAAATATTCATTTAATGTTATAATTTTTATGATTTATATAATAAGCACTAATTAATGATTTGCATTTCAATATTGTTTTCGACTTAAATAAAAAGTTTTCCGCTGAATAGAGATTTTTTTCTTAACGTGTTTTTTCTGTATTTCATGAATGAAACCCATGTCTGTTTTGGCTTTTATGTGTTCACATAGCATAGCCCTAATTGTACAACTACATTTCACCGTGATCAAATTCATAACAAAAAAAATCCCGCTGGCTGGAGGTTTTGTTTCAACCATCATTTATTCTGAAAATAATACGGAACAAATTCCAGTTCTATTACCATTCGACAGCCCAAATAAACAGGCATATTACCTATAGGAACTTAGGCCTACAGGGCAACTGTTCCCGTTGAATATAGTTACGTTCTCCATTATAGCATTATTTGTATTTGCAATGGTTATAGCTTACCATCACACGAGGTAAAGTCATTTTTTTATACCACTTAGGTGACAGACAAGCACACGGCCCACCTGATGTAAAGTGGTTACCGTGGCCAATGGCTGTGTGCAACACTAGAGGGGTCACACTTGCGCCGTCGATCCTATAAGAACCTCTTAATGCCCTGATCGACGGCGCGAGTGTGACCACTCTAGTAACCACTTTACATCAGGTGGGCCGTGTGCTTGTCTGTCATTCTTTTGAGAACCCCATATACCTAGTAGTCGCTTGGGAAAAGCACGGCAGGGAGTTCATTACACAGCTTAAGCGTGCGGGGAATGAAGTTCTTATCATACCTAACTGTGCATACTGTTTTGATTCGGGCGGGTGGATTCCCCGCCTGTGGCGAGAAGTGCGGTGATAGATTGTAGACGTGGGCATCATTTCGAACAATTCGTCTGAACACACACATTGTACAGGCGGTAAAACACACACAGCGAGGCTAAGTCCCTCCGCCGGATCGCCACCATGGATCCTGGAAGCGAGATGCCTTTCGGCGCTATACAGGTTCCGAAGGGCGGCGCGGGAGCGGGGTCACGATCCCGAGCCCGAAGAAATTCGGGCCGTGAGATCCCGGCTCCACGGGGAAATGGTGGCAGAATGGGAGAGACGACTTGGGCAACCAAGCGCAGGGCACGCCGTAGTAACGGCGGTAAGACCCATCATGGGGGAGTGGCTAGAGAGGCCACACGGCAGCCTCTCGTACCGTCTGACGCAGATGATCACCGAGCACGGATGCTTCGGAAAATATCTGCGTCGGATGCAGAAAGAGCCAACGTCCGAGTGCCATCACTGCGACGCGAGCGAGGACTCAGGTCCGCACACGCTCACCGAGTGTCCGGCGTGGGAGACGCCGAGGCGGGAGCTTGTGGCGGCCCTGGGAGTGAGGGTTCTCACGCTCTCCACCTTGCTCGCGGCGATGGTTCGCTGCGCGGATGCGTGGGCGGCCGGCGCCTCCTTCTGCGAGCAAGTAATGCTCGTGAAGGAGGAGGCGGGGCGGGAGCGGCAGCGGGAGCGACGAAGGATCGCTAGACAAGCTGCCCGCGCACGAAGGCAACTCGGGCGTCGGAGGTCGATGAACGACCTCCGCCCCCCATGAGCGCCGGCCTGGGGGTGACAGGTGAAGCCGCCTGTCACCCTTGCAGAAGCAGGCCGCGGCGGCGGCGCGCGTGGCGCGCCTCCCCGTTTCCGGGGATGAGTTGGGGACTCTGTGGTCCCCACACCCGAGAAGAGGGCCAGATCGTGAGAGATGGCCCTGGGTCGGCCGGGGTGCGAGGGATATGCCTGTCAACCTCACCTTCGGCAACCGAAACGACCCACAGGCGGCGTGCGTTTTAGTCGGTTCGAGTCCGACATAACCTCCTCCACCGGGTCCGGTGGGGAGGTATCCGTGGGGATTTTGCGCACGTAAAAAAAAAAAAAAAAAAAAAAGGCTAAGTCCCTCCTAAGGCTCTTCATATTGCTGTACCCCAAAAAAATACATGATGCAAAGACACTAACCTCGTTGTCGAAGTTCCACGGTACGTAAGAAAACTGTAAGCTAGGCATGAAGGTGGAAGCCTGGAGCCACCTGATGAACAGCTCCTTGGTTGGGGGCTCATTATACCCATTGCCTCCGATCATATCGGGGAGTACTAGCGGGTAGCCGTTCATGTTGAGCTGCAGCGTTGTCGTGATGAGGGTCGGCAGACCATTCTCGAAGGTCCAGTAACTGTCTTTGTCTAACATTCGGATGAAGACTGGGAGGTCTTGAGTCCTGAGGAGTGAGAATGTAAGTTGTTTTTGTTGGAATACTAGCTTCTCAGGCTAAAAGGCATCTTACGGAATAATATTCCAGACTAATCTCTAAACTGTACCAAATTTCAGCCAGATTCATTAAATTTAATTGCATAACAAACGTACAAACATCTTAACAAACTTTTTTTTTTACATTATTAGTAGGATAAAGAGGATATTAGATATGTAGTAGATATTAGAGTAGTAGGGGGGGGGGGGGGGGGTCAGAGGGAATATTAGTAGTTTCGGTTCTAATGTACTTACAAAAAAAGTCAAAAGGTCTTAGGCTCGACACTGCGTTAAGCGGGCGACCGCGACGGGCACCCGTCGCGTGTCTACGCGCGTGGTCACGCGGGCGGGTTGCGTGGTCACGCGACGGTACCCGTCGCGGGCACCCGTCGCGGAGACCGTCTATCGCAGTGTCGCTAGTTCAATTTTAGCGGCGTGCATGTATAGATATCCATGGAGAACTTATTGTATTATTACGTAGTAAAACTACGACGACTAGCAAAAAAGAAACTTTGCTGTTGCTGTTGCTGTTGCTGTGCGGGGAATTTGTTGCAAAGTTCAGTATATTAAGAGAAAATGAAAATTCATTTTACAATTATTTTAAAGTATCGGTACAGATCTATGACGAATTATTTTCGAAACTGGAACCATATTTGAAGGTCAACAATTTAAGAGAAATTTATTAGATGGTTGAAGTTAATTAAATTATTCTCATTCTAAGTCATCTATACAGAAATAATTTATAAATATTAAATACAATAAAAATAAAATAACTTTTATACAACTTATAGCTAAGAACAATTAAAATGCGTCGTAGAATTCCTCCGCATCGCATGCCTCTTGTGGTAGCGTTCCCAGAAGACTGGCAGCATTGCCACGTTGTATGGCAATGCTTATTCTCTGACCTAAAAAGAGGCCAGCCTATTGGTCACGAGAAGCGTCGACCATACGCTTCGCAATCTCACGGAAGAGGTTGCGAGCGCTCGGACCCCATGACCCCAAAGTCTCGACTCCAAACGGCACAAATTCATAATCCCCGATGAGATTGGAGTATTTGCGCCGCTTGAGAGCCTCTGCAGAAGCAGCAGCAGCACCAGCACAGCCAGCCGTGCTAGTTATATGGGTAGGAGCCATGGTATCAACGCATGTGGCGTCCCACACCAGAGTCCTACCCATCTTCCATGGCATTAACGACATGCCATCCGGTCTCCTGCCATCGTCACGCACCAAACCGTTTGGTTCTAGTACAGCTGGTACACCGGCGGTGACAAGAGCACGGCGGATTATGTCATTGAGGCTGGCGTGCCGTGGAATTCGCCCAGCGCTCCTGCAGCACGACAGATCATGGTGTCCGAGTCTGTCAACGGCTTCTCCACAACGGCATTGATGCGAAGAAACACACGGCGCACCTAAACGGAGACAAGTTGCGGAAGGTAGTGTCATCTAACATAGTCCCTACGTTAGATGACGGAAGAGCTTGTAGCCAAAGACCCGATTCCCACACTCCAACCGCCAGTAAACGGGCACGCTCAGCAGCATTGGAACATGTATTTAGTAATTTTTTTCCAACTAAGCTGCAGAGCGGCCCGTCCCACTGACGCTGTGAGAAGAGGTTCCTTGGGAGATCGGTATTTGGACATGCAATTTTCCAAGCGTTCACTGCATCAGTCTTACACAATACTTCAGAATTAACTAGTGTAGGTGCAAGGATTTTCCTAGTTAATTCTTCGGTACTGTGGACTGAAGACAGGAACGCTGGTAAGCTGACATCTGAAATTTTGCGAATACCGAGCCCACCCAAGCGAATCGGTAGAGTCGCTTGTAGTAAAGCTCGGTCATCCAAGGCCACATTTAAAACTTTGGTGAGGGTATTTTCTATAATTTCGTCTATTTTTTTCAAAATTGTTATATGTTTAAAAAAAGGCGTTGATCGTAGGGCATGGGTGAATTTTGGAACGAATACAATTTAAGAGTAAAATCTATATCAGGTCCCATATGACAGGGTGGCACTGTACTTCCACAATAACTCTTTCGGTGTCGAAAGACATTTTTCTAAGAACGTGCGTACGACCCGGATCAGCTAGCGCTATTGACTGAACAAGTCCGTACGTGTTACAGCTGGCGGGCTCCCGCGCGTGCCCCCGCGCCTGTTTCCGTCGTACGGAGGCGCGCCCCGCTGCGTGGGCGCGGGGCGTGCGTCCCCGTGACGGACGCCCGCGCGGGTCTCCGCGACGGAGCACTTTTGTATGAAACCGCGCCCGCACCCGCTTGACGCAGTTTCGGCCCTTATGATTTGAAGTAGAGTTGCCACGAATAGTGATTTGGCCGAATACCGAATATTCTGCAATGCTGTTGGCCGAAGCGCCGAATATTCGGCACAAAGTACATGCTTGTCGAGCGCGTAAAGAATAATACGACAAGTCGCGACCTGTCACACTCGTGCGGGCTTAAAAACTAAATTGTAATGATGATGAATCTAGTAGTACCGACGGAGATTCTTCTCCACTTCGTAAAAAATAAACTTGAATGACAATGATAAGACATTTGAAATACACGACAATTTCTGGAACCGCTTTGAGGAAGTCGCTACAGGTAATGTGCGAAATGATAATTCTGAGGAGAAAGTGGAGAAGAATACTGCGGCAAATGAGATGGATTTTTATTTGAAAACAATTCGTCTTGATCGGAAAGCTGATCCTTACAAGTGGTGGTCAGCAAACGAAAAAAATACCCAAACCTCTCGAAATTTGCTAAAGTTTTTCTTTCTTCTCCCGGAAGTAGCGTGTATAGTGAGAGGTTGTTATCTGAAGCTGGTATCATTTATCAGACGAAAAGCGTAATCGTTTGCTACCATCAAATGCTGAAAAGCTTGTTTTTATCCATCACAACTTACCACTGATGAATTTTACTTATTAAAGTAGTGTAATTTGGTAATACTTAGTCTAGCCATAAATATTGTTACGAAGAAAAAACATTTTTTTTATTGCAAATAATATGTATTACTTTTACAGTGTGTTAGTTTAATACATAAATTTAAAACAATTTAAAATATAAAAAGCTTATTCGAAGTGGTCTCCATTGGCTGCAACACAGTCCTTTAAACGTTGAGGCCAGTTATCAATATAAGCACGCACTCTTTCCATGGGAAAATTCTTCACTGCCAATCGTATGGATTGTTTTAGGGACTCCAAATTATCATGGCGTTTAGAGCAAGCCATACTCTCTAAAACTGACCATAAATCATAATCCAGCGGATTAAGATCGGGACTAGACGACGGCCAGTCTTCAGCTCTGATGAAGTCTGAAACGTTCACTTCCAGACTGCGTGGACCAAGCTTTATGACCCGGCGCTGAGTCTTGTTGGAAGGACCATACTTGGTTATTGAACATGGTGTTGTTAAGGGGTTCATTCATTCTTGAGAAGGTAGTTAAACCTTCTCAAGAATGGTATCTTGATACACTTGTGCCGATGTTTTGATACCTTTTTCACAAAAATATGGCTCAGTCACTCCTTCATAGCTAACACCCCACCAAACCATCACTGAAGTCGGATAATGCCCACGTTGCACTCTGTCGACTAATTGGGAAGCTTCCTTAGAGCCTTGAGCATAAATACGGTCATTATGTTTGTTAAAATGTTGCTCAATTGTAAAGATTTTCTCATCCGTAAACAAAATTTTTCTGTGACCTCCTTTTGCGTACCCGCTTCAGTAGTTGTTTCGATTTTACCACCCTATTCTTTTTAAATTATCAGTTAAAAAATGACCAGTGCGTCTCTTATAGGCTGCTATCTTCATCTCCCGAGATAAAATCTTTTGCTTTCGGACAGGATTTCTTCGAATTCTTTCCCTTACTGCTTTGACCACCTTTTTCGTACGAACACTACGTGGACGGCGAGATCTTTTTCTGCCACAAACAGAGGAGGTCTCATTGTACCTATTAATAGCCCGGTACACAAACATTTGACTAATACCAAGCGTATGGAGAGTTTTAAAAATTACATTCGGCTCCATACCAACTTTGTGTAATGCTATCACAGCGATTCGGTTTTCTTTATCACCCCACTCCATTTTAATATAGCAAAATATTGTACAATGTATTGGCGCCAAAATTAGAAAACACAATGAACAATCGTATAAAAATGACAGATTCCAAATTCAAATGTAATATCTTTCTCATTTTAATTGTAACAGTATTTATGGCCAGACTAAGTAAATACAAATCTTGATTACTATGATGTCTTTTTTGTCCATGATTTGGTATTCGGTATTCGGCCGAATAGTACCTATTATTCGGCCGAATACCGAATACTTAAAAAAGTGGCCGAATAGGCCGAATACCGAATAGTAGCCGAATATTCGTGGCATCTCTAATTTGAATTGTCAGTGGCTGCAGTTAGACATACCTATATCCAGATCTGACTTCTACAAGATTGCCGAAAGTCGCGACTGTCCTGACGTAATCAGCTGTTATCACTCCCGGTTGGTCCCTGATGTCGCCTCTGAGTACCGAGATCTGTGAAAAAGCAAGTGAAGAAAAACTGACATCACATAAGTGATCGTGGGTTGTTTTTCTTTGGGGAGCTTTAAGGTTAAAATCCTTTTGGATTCAAGTCCTGTGTAGTAGTAGTCTTGTGAAAATTCCGAAAGAAGCCAATTTTTGGAAAAAATATGTACGTTGGATGAAACAAATATTGAAGTGAATAAGGTTTAACAGTATTTGCTTCTACTTATGGAACACGAGGTGCTAAAAATGTTGACTCCTGAATTTTGCAAAACCTCTTAAAAGGCGGTGCCAATCCGATTTACTTCCTTCACGAAGGTATCAGGGTGTTTAGGTATCGGAAACTCAAAACAATGAAACATGGTAAATATCCCGTTTGTTCTGGTACTGATGTTTAGGTACCTAGTAGAAGCAGAACATTTTGAAGAAATTCGGACCGGAGATGACCCATGTACTTTGGGACACACTTAGGGCAGAGGTCTTCAGAAACCAAGACCCTTATGAAGCATCACTGTATATCCTATTTCGTTCCGTTAGCTCGGTAATGGACGAGTAATACTATACTCGGCAATACCAATCTACTTATATACATCCATGTACCTATCATCAGTGATTGATCAAGTGACTCACCGGTGGTGCCCAGCTGGACTCTCCAGCGTCAAACTTAAAACTGTCCACACCTGTAGTGTTCTGTAGCGTATGCAATCGGTCCATGTACCACTGTCGAGCATCTGGTTTCGTGAAATCTATGTAGGATGTAGTTGTACCATTGTCATTCCACCAGCTCGTCTCCAAATTACCTGATTCCGCTAACACTAAGTATCTGTTGATGGAAGACATAAATACAAAGGCATTTGACATTGCCCGGTAAGGACACAATTTACACACAATGAATAAGGATGAAAGAAAATTGCCTAGTGGTTTTTTTTTGTAGAGGCCATCTAGTTAATAGCAGGCAATTATTAACATAATTAACAGATGTAATGGGATACCTTAACTATGTATTTTTACAGGTACCAAATATCTTACAAGTTCTTAACCGATTTTTCACTGCTAGTAACACAACACCAAAGATCTTCACAAAGGTACGCGGGCTCATTTAGACAGGACACCATGTTATGTCCACACCTCGTTTTGATCGATTTCAAGTTTTTTAATATATAAAGCAGTCCTCACTAAGGGAAGCAAAATCAAGGATCACGGAGTGGCTCGCATCTCTGACATGTGATTTTACTGAGGACCTTTTCTTGCACTTGTTGTGATCGAGGCGTGAGCTGAGTTGGTGCACCACTTCACATTCTTGTTAGTGTAGTTTACATTTATTTTGTTAATTTCTCTTTAATTTTGTTCCTTTGCATGTTTAGTTAGGCACTCTTCTTGAATTTAATTTTGTTTTGTAATTTTTGTGATCAGCCATTGGTTACAGTGTTGTAAAAAAAAATATGTGAATCGTATTAGGCACCCACAGAACAGGCTTGCCTAGTGTGGGCCACTGGATATGGATTTGTGGTAAGGGTGTGTTATGGAAATAAATAAATTTTAATTTAATTTTAAAAATCTGTCGTCCGGTAGCTATCATATCAGAAGATCATCAAAAACCATTTGAGTACTTTAATTAATTAATAATTAATAATACAAATGCAACTCACCCCTTATCCTTAGCCAATGTATACCAAGGCTCACATCCTTTATTGAGGAAAGGATGCGTCCACATTGTTACCCTATAACCTTTCTGCTTCAACGAAGTGACCGTGTTCTTCATATCTGGGAACCTTCGGGTATCGACAGTTTGAGACCCATAGCATATTTCCCACAAATCATCTATTTCAAGCTGGCTGTTAGGAAACCCATGCTTCGTAATATCATCAGCAAACTGCAGAACCACGTTATGGTTAATAGCATTTTTATATTTTGCCCAAGTTGACCATATTGGGTACTTTATCATCTTCTCATCAGGGATTCCGGTAGGTTTCCCCAAATACCTTCCAACTGCATACTCATGTGCCTTGCGGACATCCTCGAATATTCCAATCGCGTATATCAGATCATTTTTGTCCCTTTTCTTCGAATATGGTGTTTTTATTTCTGCAGTGAAGCAAGCAGCGTTTGCTTCTAAATGATTTTGGTCAACAAATAATGGGACTTTCTTGTCGAAGTAATAGAAGATACCTTCAGAGCTGAGCCAGTACGGTTCAGCAACTCCGCAGTTGTCGTCTCCCTTCGTGACGTAAGAGTAGTTGGAGAGTACCAGACGCTCTATAGGCCAGTACTGCCGCTTCTGTTGAGGGCCACCGTACCAGTGGTTTGTACCTGCGAGAGATATGATATTGAGGAATGGTTGACTATATTCTATTGACACAGAGTTTTCTTCTACATCCTAGTGTGATTTACGCTAGAATGTAGAAGAAGACTCCGAAGCATCCGAAGCTTTCACGTCGAAATCTGGAGTCCGCTTCAACAGTCTTACTGCATTTCGATATTTTCCGTGAAGCATCTACCATTTGACAACTAAAACTCAAAGGTGATATCGAAGCATTGTTGTTAGACCAGACGTTGGACTTGTAGTGCTCCAACTACCCGCAATGACTGCCATAGATGTTCGTATGGCAACCGGGACGGAAGGTTTAACGTGCTCTCCGAGGCACGACCAGACCAATGCAAATACCCATATTCATGCATACAAATATTTGTTATTTTTAACTATTGCGGTGTGAATTCATAATTAATAAATAAATATAAATAAATAAATAAATATTCCACGACATTCTACACAACGCTATCTAGACCCATGGTAAGCATTAACTAGCTTGTGTTATGGGATCTAGAATGCGGATAAACATACTTAGATACTTTTTTTTTGTAAATACATACATATTATACATAGAAATACCCAGACCAATGCAAATATACATATTCATGCATACAAATATTTGCACTGAGCGGGAATCGAACCCGCGCCCCCTGCATAGCAGTCGACTGCTCTACCGCTACGCCACAGAGGTCGTCGTAATTATATAACGGTTTAGGTTTTTTCACGACTCCAGTGACTAAGGTACTGAACAGTGCCGTAAAAAATGACAAAGTGAGTGTAGTGTGACTCCAGCCTAACCATTCATTATAAAAGTAAAGGAGGGTAGGCGCACACAAAATGTTCCCCTGTTGTAGTTTTGGTTTTTTATATCAATGTCAATTTTAAAATATTCGTATATAGAACAATCAGCTGTTACTGTGACAAAGACTTCATAAAAAATTCTTCACAACGTAAACAACTAATCTTATTATTTACAATTTTCTACAACATCCCCGCATGCCTCTCGACGTTAACAAGCTAATCAAGTCGTGACCACGGGTGCTGCAACGCATCCGAAACGTCGACAAAAAATAGTAAGTTCCATGGTTTGATCGCGAAAAGTCCCGATATATAATTACAAATATGTGCACTGAGCGGGATTCGAACCCGCAGAGGCAACAGAGGCTCTTATGGCACAGAATAATATAGGATTAAAATGATGTCAGAGGATTACTAAACTTAAGCACATAAAATTATAGTACCAATAGTTTTAAAATGGACTTAGGAAATTAATTAATTACACAATAGCAACAACCATGTACAGACGACAAAGGCGACTGTGTTCTACCGCCTATACAATGGTTTGTGCTCAAATATAAATATAAATATTTCTACAACATTCTACACAACGCTATCTAGACCCATGGTAAGCATAGTTTAACTAGCTTGTGTTATGGAATCTAGAATACGGATAAACATACCTAAATACTTTTTTTTTGTAAATACATACATATTATACATAGAAACACCCAGACCAATGCAAATACCCATATTCATGCATACAAATATTTGCACTGAGCGGGGATCGAACCCGCGCCTCCTGCGTAGCAGTCGCGTTCACTACCGCCACGCCACGCCACGGAGGCAGATGAATTGATTGACATGATGCCCGTAGCTACATTCTATTATCGCACCGCTCTCCATAGGCAGGGAATTCACCCTCACACATTGCGACCTGAGACGGTGCGCACTGTGCGGTATGAAAGAAACTTCATCCCACGCACACTCAAGCTGTGGAATGACCTCCCTGCTGCGGTTTTCCCAAGCGCCTACAATATGGGGTTCTTCAAGAGGGGCATCAGAAGGTTTCTTCATGGTCGGCAGCGCGAGTGTGGCACCCCTGGTGTTGCATACGTCCATAGGCCACAGTAACCGCTTCCCTCGAACCCCGACTGAGAGGGTTCCTCAGCGCATGCTTGGAGCGGGGCCAGTTTCCGAAGATGTGGAAGACGGGGAAACTGGTCCTCATCCGAAAGGAGGGTCGCCCGGCGGACGAACCGTCCGGCTACCGGCCCATTGTGTTGCTCGACGAGGTGGGCAAGCTCTTTGAAAGAGTTATTGCGAAGCGCCTCGTCGAGCACCTCTCTGGTAGGGGGCCGGACCTGGCGGATGCCCAATATGGCTTCCGCCGGTGGCGCTCCACCGTGGATGCCATCATGCGCGTGAGGACTTTGGCGGAGGAGGCAGTCGCCCGGGGCGAGGTGACGTTGGCGGTGTCCTTGGACATCTCCAACGCGTTCAACACCTTGCCCTGGAGTTGCATCAGGGAGGCACTCGTGTACCACGGTGTGCCTCTCTACCTCCGCCGCATAGTCGGGGCGTACCTGACGGAGAGAGCCGTCATCTACCCAAGTGCGACCGGCGTCGGTCGGCGTGAGATGTCGTGCGGTGTTCCACAGGGATCGGTTCTTGGGCCGCTCCTGTGGAACATCGGATACGACTGGGTGCTTCGCGGTGAGCTCGCGGACGGTGCCGACGTCACGTGCTATGCGGACGACACGCTAGTGACGGCGAGCGGGGCTACATACCGCGAAGCGACCCTGAGGGCCACGACCGCGGTTGCTCAAGTCGTGGAACGGATCCGGCGGCTGGGCCTTGAGGTGGCTCTGCATAAATCCGAGGCCATGTTCTTTCATGGACCTCGGCGCACGCCACCATCTGGTTCCAGTCTCACAGTGGGAGGCACTCTCATCGGCATCAAGCCCCAGATGAAATATCTGGGGCTCGTGCTCGACGGCCGGTGGGACTTCGAGAAGCACTTCCGAAGTCTAGGCCCCAAATTGGTGGGCACAGCCAACGCTCTGGCGCGGCTACTGCCTAACCTGAGGGGCCCAGAGGACTCCTGCAGGAGACTCTACGCGGGTGTCGTGCGGTCCATGGCCCTGTACGGGTGTCCCGTGTGGGCGGACACCCTGAATGATCGGCACATGCCCCTGCTGCAGCGTCCGCAGCAGAAGTTGGCGTGCCGCATCATAAGGGGGTACCGCACGATATCCTTCAACGCGGCGAGTCTCCTCGCCGGATCGCCACCATGGATCCTGGAAGCGAGATCCCTTTCGGCGCTATACCGGTTCCGAAAGGCGGCGCGGGAGCGGGGTCACGATCCCGAGCCCGAAGAAATTCGGGCCGTGAGATCCCGGCTCCACAGGGAAATGGTGGCGGAATGGGAGCTACGACTTGGGCGACCAGGCGCAGGGCGCGCCGTAGTAGCGGCGGTAAGACCCATCATGGGGGAGTGGCTAGAGAGGCCACACGGCAGCCTCTCGTACCGTCTGACGCAGATGATCACCGAGCACGGATGCTTCGGCAAGTATCTGCGTCGGATGGAGAAAGAGCCAACGTCCGAGTGCCATCACTGCGACGCGAGGGAGGACTCAGGTCCGCACACGCTCACCGAGTGTCCGGCGTGGGAGACGCCGAGGCGGGAGCTTGTGGCGGCCCTGGGAGTGAGAGTTCTCACGCTCTCCACCTTGCTCGCGGCGATGGTCCGCTGCGCGGATGCGTGGGCGGCCGGCGCCTCCTTCTGCGAGCAAGTAATGCTCGTGAAGGAGGAGGCGGGGCGGGAGCGGCAGCGGGAGCGACGAAGGATCGCAAGCCAAGCTGCCCGCGTACGAAGGCAACTCGGGCGTCGGAGGTCGATGAACGACCTCCGCCCCCCATGAGCGCCGGCCTGGGGGTGACAGGTGGAGCCGCCTGTTACCCTGGCAGAAGCAGGCCGCGGCGGTGGCGCGCCTAGCGCGCCTCCCCGTTTCCGGGGTCGAGTTGGGGACTCTGTAGTCCCCACACCCGAGACGAGGGCCAGATCGTGAGAGATGGCCCTGGGTCGGCCGGGGTGCGAGGGATATGCCTGTCAACCTCACCTTCGGCAACCAAAACGACCCACAGGCGGCGTGCGTTTTAGTCGGTTCGAGTCCGACATAACCTCCTCCACCGGCTCCGGTGGGGAGGTATCCGTGGGGATTTTGCGCACGTAAAAAAAAAAAAAAAAAAAAAAGTAACCGCTTCCCATCAGGTGGGCCGTGTGCTTGTCTGCCAATAAGTGGTATAAAAAAAAAGACACGATCGCACTTTTTTATATAAAATTGTATATAAAGTTGCAACCGTTTCTACTTTGTCGAATGTTTACAAATTCTTACCAAAGTTAACGCAGTCTTCCATCGCTACATTTTTAGGGGAATCCCAGGTCAAAGTGAGCACATATCCTTGCCTCTGCCCCGCGATCTCCTCGCTGCTGATTCTGACGGTGGTGCCCTGCTCGAACTGGATGACAACGTCGCCTTCCGCTGTCTTCACGGTGTCCTTGACAGCGCCGGTTCGACGGCCTATCACCGCTATGACTTCCACTAGACCTCCTGTTAAAAATTTTAGAGTTTTAAGTTTAATGTAGACAAATATAGACCTCATTAAGTAAAGTGACCGCATTAGTAGTGCAATGGTAGCGAATATGACTGAAGGGCTTGAGGTTTCGGATTTGATTCAATGTAAATACGTAAATAATAGCTTGGGGAATAAGTCTTTTCGCATTATAGTATGTATAAGCTTGTAATAAAATCTCTTTGACTATACTATTTGCATCTGGCTGGTTTTAGTATCACTAAAAGTTAAAACTTTAAAGAACATAATTCCAAATTCAAATTAGGAAAATGTGTGATTTTCATTTGTTTTTCGTACTGTCAAGATGAGTGAATCTAATGAAGAAATTCGATACATTTTAAAATGTTATTACAAAAAAGGTAAAAATGCAACGCAAGCGCGATAAAAATTGGCGATGTTTATGAACCTAGCGCAGTGTCTGTGAGAGTAGCACAAATTTGGTTTAAGCGTTTTAATTCCGGAAATTTTGAGGTCAAAGACGTCGCACTGGTCGCCCTATTACGGATAAAATGGATGCCATTTTTGAAAAGTGGAGCAAGATCGGCATATCAGTAGCTACGACGTAGCTGAAGAACTGGGAATTGGCCACATAACAGTTTTGGAGCATTTGAAAAAAAACTGGATACACAAAAAAGCTCGATATTTGGGTACCTCACGACCTCACTGAAAGAAACCTAGTGAACCGTGTACTCATTTGTGATTCTTTATTACGACGTAACGAAACCGAACCATTTTTGAAGAAGCTGATAACTGGGGATGAGAAGTGGATCACGTACGACAAGACCGTGCGAAAAAGGTCGTGGTGAAAGGCCGGCCAGGCTTCACAGACTGTGGCGAAACCCAGGTTAACTCGCAACAAGGTGATGCTGTGAGTGTGGTGGGATTGGAAGGGCATTATTCATTATGAGCTGTTACCACCAGGCAGGACCATCGATTCTGAACTCTACTGCGAACAACTGATGAGATTGAAGTAAGAAGTTGAGAGAAAGCGGACGGAATTAATCAACAGAAGGGGTGTGGTTTACATCATGATAACGTTAGACCTCACACATCTTTAGCCACTCAGCAAAAATTAAGAGACTTTGGCTGGGAGGTGTTAATGCATCCGCCGTATAGTTCTGACCTTGCACCTTCAGATTTCCACCTGTTTCGGTCTCTTCAGAATTCTTTAGGCAAAGTCAGGTTAACATCACGAGAGGAGTGCCAAAACCACTTGTCGCGTATTTTGATCAGAAGTCCCGAAATTTCTATAGCATTGGAATCATGTTCCTACCTTGGTCTACAAGATGTCAAAAAGTTATCGAACAAAATGGTACCTACATACTTTAGTTAAATGTAAATAAACTGTATTAAAAATGGTTTAAATTTTCTTAAAAAATGCTGAAAAAGAAACTTTTTCCCCTACCATTATTCTACAACATTCCACACAACGCTATCTAGACCCATGGTAAGCAAAGCTCAACTAGCTTGTGTTATGAAATCTAGAATACGGATAAACATACTTATATACTTTTTTTTTTGTAAATACATACATATTATACATAGAAACACCCAGACCAATGCAAATACGAATATGAATTTGCTCTGCTGGATCTAGATTACCGAATGACTATTTCATCCCAAGATTCATATTTCCACTTTTGGGCGAATAAGTCTTTAACTTATAGTTGGGCTAATAGCTTGGTGTTATGTATTTTACTGTATGTATTTTAGGAATTAGGATGTAATATAGAGCAAGACTCACTTCTCTCTAAAAGGATGTTAAGCCCGCCTTTCGTGTTAGACTGCAGACTCGCCTGAACCTTGGTGCCATTGAGAATACAGATGTCGACAGCTTGCGCACACGCAGCTAGCGTGGCGAAAACCACTGCAAATAAAAAAGGAAGTAATGTTTTGGGAAGGTAAGTAATTAATAAAAAAAAATAATAAACAAGTAAATAAATAATATATTTTTTTTTATAAGCTCATGCCTATATACAACGAAGGGGTAGGCAGAGGTGCTAGCACCCACATTTCGCCAGTTTATGTTTAGGTCCTAATGTAATAGGTGGTGAGCCTTGAGCCTTTGGGCACATATAAACCTGCGATAAATACACACATAACTTCGAAAAGCATCAAAAAGTCATTGGTAGGTATGTGCCATGGTAAACCTGGGATCCATTACCCATACCACTAGGCTACCGCGGTAAATAAATAAATAAAATATTCTACAACATTCTACACAACGGTCTATGTAGATCCATGGTAACCCTAGTTTAACTGGCATGAGTTATGGAATCTAGAATACCTACGGATCAACATATTTAAATAGTTTTTTTGTGAATAAATACATATTATGCATAGAAACACACACACCAATTCAAATACCCGTATTCATGCATACAAATATTTGCACTGAGCGGGGATCGAACCCGCGCCTCCTGCATAGTAGCCGCGTTTAATACCGCCACGCCACAGAGGCTGTCAAAATCTTATATATAAAATTCTCGTGTCACGGTGTTCGAACTTGAACTCCTCCGAAACGGTTCGACTGATTCTCATGAAATTTTGTGAGCATATTGGATAGGTCTGAGAATCGGCTAACATCTATTTTTCATCCCCCTAAATGTTAAGGGTAGTCCACCCTTAACATTATATGGCAAAACAACGTTTGCCGGGACAGCTATATAGTAATTCCATAAAAGTCGCTTTAAGAAATTCCTTTTTGGGCAGGTGTGTAAAAAGCGAATGATTTTTACAACTAAATAATTTTTACAATAGATAAATGAACAATTTACATTTAACGTCGGTAGCTTATTGGTTAAGGAGTCGGTCTTACGATCGAAAGATGCCGGTTTCGAATCCTGGCCATTACACTACCGACATGAACCCGCTCCTAACACAATCAAGTTAGCTTCGCTGGGGGGGTTAGAGGGAATGTTAGTAATTTCGGTTCGAATATTCTTTAAAAAAATCTTGACGTAGGTAGTTATATTCAAGTTATTATAATATATGTAGAATTGGGCGGACTATGTAACGGCCAGTGTAGTTAACTGATGTACGTTAGCACAGAATAAATACTTAATGCTTAGTACGTGTGGTTTCCGGCATAGTAGAAGGGCCACCCCATCTCTTCCCATGCGGTGTCGTACAAGGCGACTAAGGGATAGGGCTGTTTAACATCAGACAGATATATATATACAGTCCAGACTCAGCCTCAGATGCAAGGCTCGAGTCAACAATAGTGCCCGGAATACGGCACCTCCTATTACATGAGACCGAATACAATTGTTGGTGAAATGTGGGTGTTAATTCACCTCTGCCTAGCCCTCCGGGGATAAAGGCGTGATTATATGTATGTAATTACATAGCTTAGTTAGTACCTACTCTAGTTCCGTCATTTACGTCGCGTGATAACACCAGATGTTATAACTGGACTAGTTTTTATTCCATTGTGCTCTCAGGTAATTGAGACAACAATGAAATTAGCGACATCGGATAATGATAGAGTTAAAATGTACCTACTGGGAACTGACTAAACATAGCAATTAGGAGTTCTATTGAAAGTAGGCAGGCAATTGATCAAAATACCTAGCTACCTCTAGGTAATCTCTTCCCGATTAGTAACGGTTATGATCGCTCTTTCGGGGTCGTCACTTTGGCGGTTTAAGTTAACTTTGAACGTTACTGGGAAATCACTGTTTTTTATACAACTTAGATGGCAGACAAGCGATCCACCTGATGGAAAGTGGTTACCGTGGCCTATGGGCGTGTGCAACATCAGGGGAGTCACACTCGTGCTGCCGACGTTTTAAGAACAGAGAGTTTCTGTGCCGTCAGTGCAGAAGACAAAGCTGGGCAAGCATTTAGTCTTCCCACTGACAGCACAAAATCTCTCCAGTGAGCTCTGGCTATCCTACTCACCGTCGGGAACACAACACGAGGTTATTATGGCCGCGGTATTCTGTAGGGCGGAGGTACGTCTCCAGTTGGACTGCTTAATTAGGAAGGGAATACTGTCGTGTCCTACCTCCTATGTGGATAGTGCCTACTAGATCGGTTAGGATACAATATCTGCTCCACGTTCCCCGCGGTACCACCATTTACCGAAATGGATTTTTGTAGTAAGAGCAGCTGACTATGTTAATAAGTTAGGAAAACACCCTTTTTTTTTACGTGCGCAAAATCCCCACGGATACCTCCCCACCGGAGCCGGTGGAGGAGGTTATGTCGGACTCGAACCGACTAAAACGCACGCCGCCTGTGGGTCGCTTTGGTTGCCGAAGGTGAGGTTGCCAGGCATATCCCTTGCACCCCGGCCGACCCAGGGCCATCTCTCGCGATCTGGCCCTCGTCTCGGGTGTGGGGACTACAGAGTCCCCAACTCGACCCCGGAAACGGGGAGGCGCGCTAGGCGCGCCATCGCCGCGGCCTGCTTCTGCCAGGGGGACAGGCGGCTCCACCTGTCACCCCCAGGCCGGCGCTCATGGGGGGCGGAGGTCGTTCATCGACCTCCGACGCCCGAGTTGCCTTCGTACGCGGGCAGCTTGGCTTGCGATCCTTCGTCGCTCCCGCTGCCGCTCCCGCCCCACCTCCTCCTTCACGAGCATTACTTGCTCGCAGAAGGAGGCGCCGGCCGCCCACGCATCCGCGCAGCGGACCATCGCCGCGAGCAAGGTGGAGAGCGTGAGAACTCTCACTCCCAGGGCCGCCATAAGCTCCCGCCTCGGCGTCTCCCAAGCCGGCATCTCTAGTCTAGTAGCGGTCTGATGTTAAATTAAGTTATTTTAATAAAGTTATTTTAATATAATACTATCATTAGATTATCATTGTTAGATTGTAATAACTATTATTTATTACTATTACTGTTATTTATTACTACTTTGTCGCATTGGGTTTGTCTGTAATGACTAATGTATGTAAGAAAAAAATAAATAAAAAATAAACATATTGACCTCAACACCAGACTGCTTACGGTAGAGATAAAAATAAATACACTGATAGCAATACAATAAATGTGTACGAGTATGACATATTTCTTTATTATTACAAATTGGTTCATACTAAACTTGTACCGACTGTACATGAGTGGTACCTATGGCCTATGGTCCCTCCGCCATGATCTTTTGGGTCTAAGTCAACCTCACAGAGCTCGTTCACGGACGAGGGAAACATCCATTTTTAATTTATATATTTAGTCCGGAAAATCCTTCAAATTAACACTTTTTCTAGACGAAAAGCTCTTTATGACAAACACTTAACATACATACATACATATAATCATGCCTTTATCCCCAGAGAATTAGGCAGAAGTGAATAAGCACCCACATCTCACCAATTATTGTATTCGGACCCACGTATAATATAGGGCCTATTGCCGTCTTCCGGCGCACTATTGTTGACTCAAGTCATGCATGTCTGAGACTGTATAAATCTGTCTGATGTTAAACAGCCTTATCCCTTAGTCGCCTTGTACGACACCGTATGGGAAGAGATAGGGTGGTCCAAATTCTACTCTGCCGGGAACCACGCGGTGGAACACACTTAAATAATATTAAAATTTACTAGATGGATACCAAAGAAACTCCTTCGAAAACTGTTACCCACAAAAAGAAATGATTTCATAACTAGGCAATAGGTACTCCAGAAATAGGGAATTACCATCTTCAATTATCAAGCATTGAAAAATTATGGTGAAATAGTCTCATATACATGCATTAACTTGTAAAAACTTGTAATTGGCCATTTTATGTTACAATTGTTTTTATTCTGTATTTTAGCTGTAAGTTTTTCTGAAAGAATAAAATAAAATAAAATTAAATTAACTAAATTCATTACACTCCTTATTCGAACGAGTCGTGTAAGAATCAAGATGAAGTTGTTTATTTCTTTAATAAGAATATTAGAATCTAAATTACTAATATTCCCACTAACCCCTCCAGCTAAGCTAAATTGCTTGTGTTAGGAGCGGGTTCACGTCGGTAGTGTAATGCCTAGGATTCGAACCCGGGACCTCTTGGTCGTAAGGCCGACTACTTAACCACTAAGCTACCGAAGCTTCATTATTTATATGTTGTTGTTTGTTCTTCTTTTTGTTGTTTTTTTTATAATGTACATTTCACATGCCCCTTCATAACTATTTGCTTCTCTGCTACTCAAAGGTTTGCTGGGAGGGAACTCATTTTGGGTTAAGCTCGCCAATTGTTTGAAATGTTGCAAAAATAAAAATAAAAAGAAAGAGCTACTCACAGAAGGCGCGCACCGGCATCTCAGCTACACTCCTTCCTCCGACTGGCCCATTAAAATCAGAGCTAGCTGATATTACCTTCTGTCAGTATGATTACCTAGTACGTATGAAGCATTTATATACCAAGTTATTGTTTTGTGTGAATAAGTTCCATGATGAATATTTATAAAAGCCAGTCTGTTAAATACGCCCATGTGACATAATGACAAAGTACCTACCTAGTACCTGTCGCTATCGGTGGAGATATGACAGTAAGGATATATAGAAAGGCCTCAATTATAAAAGATCAGTAAAAGCGG
The DNA here is from genome assembly GCA_963662185.1 of Eilema griseolum. Classification (NCBI taxonomy): domain Eukaryota; kingdom Metazoa; phylum Arthropoda; class Insecta; order Lepidoptera; family Erebidae; genus Eilema; species Eilema griseolum. Next base: position 23,409,287 of record OY759245.1, read on the forward strand.
GGGTTATCATGCGCATTTTTACCAGTGTTTCATAATCATAGAATCTTTGCAGGAGTCCGACTAGGAAAGTACCTTCACCCTACAGAATGCCACGGCTATAATAACCTCGTGTTGAGTTCCCGGCGGTTAGTAGGGTAGCCAGAGCTCACTGGATTTCTTATACAACTTAGGTTTTTTTATACAACTTAGGTGGCAGACAAGCACACGGCCCACTTGATAGAAAGTGTGAGCTCTGGTTACCCTACTCACCGCCGGGAACACAACACGAGGTTATTATAGCCGTGGTATTCTGTAGGGTAGAGGTACTTTCCCAGTCGGATTTCTCAATTGGGCGGAAATACCGCCGTGTCCTATCCCCTAACATTCAATTGGGCGGAAATACCGCCGTGTCCTACCCCCTAACATTCAATTGGGCGGAAATACCGTGTCAATTATAAAACATCCATGAAAGCAGGGGTTATCATGACCATTCTTACCAGTTGTTTTTAAACTATCGCGGTTTGAATTCATAATTATACAAGGTATCGGGACTTCTCGTGAACTAAATCATGGAACTTACTATTTCTGCCGATTTCAGTCAAGTCGTGACCACGGTTGCTGCAACGCATCCGAAACGTCTGCAGAAATATTAAGTTCCATGATTTAATTCGCAAGAAGTCTAGATACCTTGTATAATTATGCATTCTTACCAGTGTTTCATAATCAGAGAACCTTTGTAGGAAGTAGGACACAACGGTATTTCCGCCCTAATTGAGCAGTCCGACTAGGAAAGTACCTCTACCCTACAGAATACCACGGCTATAATAACCTCGTGTAGTGTTCCAGTCGGTGAGTATGGCAGCCAGAACCCACTGGAGAGTTTCAACGTTGTCAGTGGGAAGACCAAAGGTTTGTTCTGATTTTGCGTTCTGCACTGACGGCACAGAAACTCTCTGTTCTTGCAGGGTTGCCAGCACGGGTTTGACTTCCCTGGTGTTACACACGTTCATAGGTCACGATAACCACTTTCCATCAGGTGGGCCGTGTGCTTGTCTGCCACCTAAGTTGTATAAAAAATACCTATTCTCGGCATAAAGATATTTTTCTTCTTCTGTGGTGTCGACGGCGCTTCGATTTTCAAATTCTGTTTCCAGTGTACTGCAACCTGGATTGCGTTCACGGAGGTGCTTATAAGTTCCTCCGGTGTACAAGTAGATGGGCATGCAGCACACGTTAGCAGGTGGGTCATGGTCTGCGGAGAAAGTCCTCACTCACACCGCTGGTTCGCGCTATCTGAGAAAACATGGACCGATTCTCCTTGCTTTCGAGCTACCTGTGGGTTGAAAAAGGCCACTTTATTGAAATCGTATTAGAATAATATTTTGTCTTGCAGCGATATTTACACGAAATTAGAATCTGCTTAGTACATGAATTGTTGTAATTCGGCTCATATGAGTGATCATTTAAAGAATTTTATAGGAATCTATTAGATTTACTGGAAATTTATAAAGTTAAGTGTTTTTAGCAGAATAGCTCAATGTGCCCTTTTTAAACCCTCTGTGTTTGAAGTCTGTTTTGGGATTTCCACCTGATTCAGGAAAGGTCATGTCTGGGGACATGTTCTCTGACAGCGCGACGAAGAGGGTTGGTGATGAGCCCCGCGCTCTCCAGAGATTAACTGTGGCCGGGGAGCGATCGCCATTGGCAGTAGCAACGCATACCCAGAAACTCTTTCGATTTTTCAGCATTTTTAGCACATGATGGTGGCAGTGATGGGGTATTGCTGATACAGTTCTAGACAAAGATATGACTTTGAACATTTACATTGACGTTGACATTGAAAGTAACCACTTTCCATCAGGTGGGCCATGACATATGAACGTGTGCAACACCAGGGGAGTCACACCTGTGCTGCCGTCCCTGTAAGAACAGAGAGTTTCTTTGCCGACAGTGTCGAAGACACAATCAGGACAAGCTTTTGGTCTTCCCACTGACAGCACAAAAACTCTCCAGTGAGCTTTGGCTACCCTAGTCACCGCCGGGAATACAACACGAGGTTATTATAGCCGTGGTATTCTGTAGGGTGAAGGTACTTCCCCAATCGGACTGCTCAATTGGGGCGGGAATACCGTCGTGTTCTACCTAATTTTGAATTAAGAACTCTACAGCCGGGGCTAATGCGCCACCATTTTGATTTACTTAACCGCCTCTTATCGGTGAAATCCAGTGTTAGCGTATAGCCATATTAAGAAACAATATAAGTAGTTGTAAATTGTAATGTCAATGGAGATCTAGATAGCGACTAATGCTAATATGCTTTGCGCAAAAACTCGGTACTGTTTCCCGGGAAACGTCACGGAAGTCGAAGTCAACTGTCAAGTTTTTTTTCCCATTGTAGCAATTTATCGCTTGTAACTTAGTCTCTTCTTATCATAAGTCTTAAACTACTCATTAATTTAATGACTATTATTTTAAAAGAATATTAGTAAGCAAATTACTTACATTATTAATTAGTGCCTAGTAGTTACTTAACTACATTATATGCTTATTCGAACTACTAATAATCATTCTACTGATACTTAAAATGCGACTAAGTACTACCATAGAATAGTCGTTTTGTTTTTAAAATATCTTTATTATTACATAGAACCGCGGTAGTCTACTGGTATGGGTAATGGACTGCTGAAATGAGGTCAAGGCTCGATACCAGGTTTTACCATGACACACAACAATGACTTATCGATGCTTTTCGAAGTTATGTGTGTATTTATCGCAGGTTTATAAGTGCCCGGTTAATGGCAATAGGCTATTACATTGGGACCTAAACATAAACTGGCGAAATGTGGGTGCTGGCACCCCAGCCTACCCCCTATTTTTTTTTTGTTTTTATACCACTTAGTTGGCAGGCAAGCACACGGCCCACCTGATGGAAAGTAGTTACCGTGGCCTATGGACGTCTGTAACACCAGAGGAGTCACAGTCGCGCTGCCAACCCTGTAAGTACAGAGTTTCTGTGCCGTCAGTAGAAGACAAATCAGGACAAGCCTTTAGTCTTCCCACTGACAGCACAAATTCTCCAGTGAGCTCTGGCTACCCTACTCACCGCTGGGAACACAACACGAAGTTATTATAACCGCGGTATTCTGTAGGGCGGAGGTACTTCCCCAGTCGGACTGCTCAATCGGGCGGAAATACCGCCGTGTCCTACCTCCTTCGGGGATATATGCCTGAGTTTATGTTATGCTACATAAAACTTACAATTATTATGTAGGTACAGTATCAGTGTATCACATTCTTTTTTTTTTTTACGTGCGCAAAATCCCCACGGATACCTCCCCACCGGAGCCGGTGGAGGAGGTTATGTCGGACTTGAACCGACTAAAACGCACGCCGCCTGTGGGTCGTTTTGGTTGCCGAAGGTGAGGTTGACAGGCATATCCCTCGCACCCCGGCCGACCCAGGGCCATCTCTCACGATCTGGCCCTCGTCTCGGGTGTGGGGACTAAAGAGTCCCCAACTCGACCCCGGAAACGGGGAGGCGCGCCAGGCGCGCCGGTGTATCACATCCTAGCAATACAACGTTGAACTGTATTTATTCAGCGAGCATTGTAGCTCATATAGGTAGAACTTAATCAAAACTAAAAGGCAATAAAAAGACACTATGAGTTAAAAAGGAATTACCTACGTATGGTGTACGAGCTGCCACTCGTACCGACGTGATAAATAAAAAGAAGAAGTTAAGATCAACTGTATATTGACTCAACTTAATCCAAAATGATATGATATGATTGATAATGATAGAATAGTGAGTACACCCGAACTGATTGATTGTCGTAATGATACTAAATGAATGTAATGATGAAATAGCGCGGATCGGCGTAAACTGCTGACTACGCGCAATGCCACTGTACGATGCTTGCATTTATTGTTTCTCGTACATATGCCTTAGTACAGGCATTACGTTTTTAACTTATCTTTTATGGAAAAAGCATTCGGTGCGGTGGAAGGCAGGTAGGAAGGTCCGGGGGATACACATATGCGCACGCGGCTTTAGCCGCGCCACCATCATCCTACATATCACCTGTGCTCGTAATAGGTAATAGAACTACGTACCGCTACGGAGGGGACGCGGTTTATTTATCAAGGACACGTAAACTTGACTTCATCTCGCCTGATGGTAAGCTAAAGGCAAAGTCTCAGGAGAGAGGGTCACCATTAAAGACACTAAGTAATGTTACAATGGTGGCACTCAGCTTGGCGGCCTCATCAGATTTTTAGTGTTCTGACGAGCTCTTCCAACTAATCCCACCATCTCCTTTCCTACATAGGACAACACGTGAAGGCCTTAGATTTCACTAACACACTGTGCAGAATATATATACGAACAATAACCAAGCGGTTCGAAGACTCTTTTCTTTGCCGCACCACCAAGACCTGGAATTCATTACCAGCACAAGTGTTTCCTTCTTCCTACAGTCCCGGGTCCAGTCCCTCACAATACGAGCTTTTTCGCGTCTAAATACTTAAGCATTCTACATCAAAATATTGCAGGTTTTAGATCAAAGGCGAACCAATTGACAGTTTCCGTGCAGAATCTCATGGATAGAAACATAGAAGTAGATGTTATCTGTTTGACTGAGCATTTCATGGTTGTGGAACAGGAAGGCTCTTGCATGATTCCCAACTACAACATGGCGACAAACTACTGCAGGACTAAAAAGAGGGGAGGGGCTTGTATTCTTGTAAAGGCAGGACACAACTGGAATAATATCGAAACGCTATTGAATATGTCTGTTTCTTCTGCTTTTGAATGTTGCGCAATAGAGCTGACAGAGTACAAAATTGTTATAGTCTGTATATATAGAGTACCTTTAACTAGTAACCTGGACATTTTCTTTGATAAGCTGAATAATGCATTAACTTACCTAAACAAACACTTTAAAAAGCATCATATTATTATGGCCGCAGACTTTAATATTAATAAACTTTACTTTAATATTAATATTCTTAGGGAAAATAATCTAACACGTAGTTTTGAATGTCTGCTTCTCAATTATAATTTAAAATTACAGATAAGACAACCCACGAGACTAATAAGTAAAACATGTATTGACAATTTTGCACATAACTTTGGGAATAAGTGTAAATCAGAGGTGATTGAGTTTGGTTTGTCTGATCACACTGTCCAACTTTTGAGATGTACCGTTAAAAGAATATGTATTTTGAAGTATTGGAAAATAAGGCGACGTAATTTATGTGCAGAAAATCTGGAAAAATTTAAGTACTGTATTAGTAAGTTAACCTTTGCAGATACGTACGGAACTTGTGATCCGAACATAGCTTATAACACTTTCTACGATGCATTTTATTTGTTTTATGATCTGTGCTTCCCCTATAAATATATCACGGTACGCGTACATAAAACACCTAAATGGGTATCTCATGGCATTAAGATCTGCTGTGCTAGGAAACGTGAACTCCTATGGAGATATAGGAAGCGTGCTAATAGAGCCAATAAAGAAAAATTGATGCAATATAGTAAGAACCTAAAGAAAATTATGAAACTGACTCAAAGAGCACAAAACAATCATAGAATAACTACTTATAAAAATAAATCAAAAACTACATGGCAAATTATAAACACAATGAAGCACACTAACCCTCCAGACACTGTATCACGCATTCAACTCAATAATAATACTATAACTAATCCTATTGACATCTCAAATGCTTTTAATGATTATTATATTGACAAAATCAAACCGTTAAATACAATACATTTACATACATTTAGTAGGAGGTAGGACACGACGGTATCTCCCGTCTCAAATTGAGCAGTCCGTCTGGGGAAGTACCTCCGCCCTACAGAATACCGCGGTTATAATAACCTTGTGTTGTGTTCCCGGTGGTGAGTAGGGTAGCCAGAGCTCACTGGAGAGGTTTTGTGCTGTCAGTGGATAGACCGTAGGCTTAAATTGACACCACTGACTTGTAGGGGCGTGAAATGTTGGCGCGGCGGTCAGGGAGACCCGGTGAAACGGTTATCCGCTGGCCGCCCGCAGGTTGTACGGTTCCCGAACCTGGGGATCACTTAATCTCCGCCCCAGGAGGCTGAACCAGCAGCCTGTGTAAAGTGCCCGATGCTGTAGTCGTGCCGGAGGAGGAAACCGGAGTGGACTCGGCTACAGTATTTGGGAGGGGACCGGGGGCCCTTCCGCCCGCCGCGCCAGCCACTCACACAACCCCAGCTTGTCAGTGGTGGTACGAAGCCTAGCTTTGTCTTCTGCACTGGGAGCACAGAAACTCTCTATACCTTCCTCCCCCCACCCCCCACATAGGTCATGAAAGGAAAAAATAAGAATAAGGTTACTACAGCGGTACCATCGTCCACAATACATGTGGATTTCTGTAACATCAGGGGCCTACACACCAACCTCAACGCGGTCCATCTACATTTAGAGACCGCGCAGCCCACCTTGTTTTTTCTGACGGAGACGCAAATATCATGCCCAGCCGATACAGCCTACTTAATGTACCCGGGGTACAAACTCGAGCATAACTTCCTGAGTCGCGCCGGGGTATGCTTGTACGTCCGGGATGACATTTGCTGCCGCCGTCTTCAAGGCCTTGAAGACAGGGACCTGTCAACTCTTTGGGTACGTACGGATCACGGTGGCCACACCCGTATCTTTGCGTGCCTCTACAGGTCTCATAGCGGTGACTTGGGTACAGCTCAATTGTTTGAGCATCTGCAGCGGTCTGCGGACAAGGTAATTGAGCAATACCCTACCGCAGATTTAGTATTCTTGGGGGACTTCAACGCTCACCACGTAGAGTGGCTGGGGTCTCCTAGAACTGATTTTGCGGGAAGGGCTGCTCATGACTTTGCACTGAGCTACGGATTCTCTCAACTGGTGCATTCTATTACTAGAACACCAGAAATAGAGACCCATAGAAGCTCTATACTGGACCTTCTGCTGACTTCACGCCCGGACGAATACTCAGTAACTGTGGAAGCACCACTTGGTACTTCGGACCACAGCCTCGTTCGGGCGCAAGTGACTCTCACGCGGCCTGAACCACCGCGGCCACCTCAATGGCGGCATGTCTGGCACTACAAGTCGGCAGACTGGGATGGACTGCGAGAATTCTTCGCGTCGTACCCGTGGAGGCGGCTTTGCTTCACTTCAAATGATCCCAGCTCCTGTGCAACAGCAGTAGCTGATGCGATCCTAGCGGGTATGGAATGCTATATTCCGAACCGCTGGATCGCAACAGGAGAGAGCAAACGCCCTTGGTTTAATAGGCCCTGCAGAGAAGCAAGAGACCACAAGCAATCTGCATACAGGGCTTGGACCACGGCTTTAGCCAATAAAGATCCTAATATCACTGAAGTGAAGCGAAAGTTGAATGCCGCCTCGAGGTCTAGTAAAAAAGCTACGGCCAGGGCTAAGTTTGAGTTCATCGGCAGAATTGGCGAGTGGCTTGCGCGCTACCCATCTGGCAGTCGTGCATTTTGGTCGCTCGCCAAAGCTGCCGAGGGAAACTTCTGCCAGTCTTGCCTTCCACCGCTGCAAAAATCCGATGGTAGTCTGGCCCATGGCGCTAAGGAGAAAGCCGATCTGTTGGGTAATCTCTTTGCGTCAAACTCGACTATGAACGACGGGGACGCCGAACCACCCATAATCCCCAGCTGTGGTGCTTCCATGTCTGAAGTTAAAATCACGCAACGGGCGGTCCGGCGTGAGCTTAAGTCCCTAGATGTTCGGAAGTCGAGTGGGCCGGATGGGATACCGGCGATGGTGCTTAAACACTGCGCCCCCGAGCTGTGCCCTGTACTTACACGCCTTTTTGCACTCTCCTACTCCGCGCGGCAGGTCCCAGCCTCGTGGAAGACCGCATTCGTGCACCCTGTACCTAAGAAAGGCGACAGGACAGATCCGACCAATTACAGGCCTATCGCTATAACCTCCCTACTCTCGAAGGTTATGGAGCGTGTCATTAACACACAGCTCCTGAGATACCTTGAAGGAAACGATCTACTGAGCGACCGACAGTACGGCTTTCGCCACCGTCGCTCAACCGGTGACCTTCTTGTGTATCTCACAAACCGGTGGTCGCAAGCCATCGAGAGTCGGGGTGAGGCACTAGCGGTCAGCCTCGATATAGCAAAGGCCTTCGATCGGGTCTGGCACAAAGGTCTTCTTGCGAAGTTGCCGTACTATGGACTCCCCGAGGGACTATGCGAATGGATCGCCAGCTTTTTGTCCAACAGAAGCATCCAAGCTGTCGTCGACGGCAGCTGCTCGGACCGCATGAACATAAACGCTGGTGTCCCACAAGGCTCCGTGTTGTCTCCGACGCTGTTTCTGCTGCATATCAATGACATGCTGTCTGATGGCTCCATTCATTGTTATGCGGACGACAGTACCGGGGACACGTGTTACACGGGCCGTGCAAATATCCCTCAGTCCGAGGTGGAGAAGAGTCGCGAACAACTTGTGTCTAAAATCGAGACTACTCTCTCTGGAGTATCCGATTGGGGACGACTAAACCTAGTCCAATTCAACCCCACTAAGACACAAGTATGTGTATTCACCGCTAAGAAAACCCCATTCATTGTAGCGCCGCAATTCCTGGGCACACCGCTTACCATCTCCTCGAGTATCGGGATCCTTGGTGTCGATATCTCCAGCGACGTCCAATACCGAAGTCATTTGCAGGACAAGGTTAAGTTGGCATCAAAAAAACTCGGAGTGCTCAACAGGGCGAAGCAGTACTTCACTGCGGGGCAGCAACTCCTTCTTTATAAGGCACAGGTCCGGCCTCACATGGAGTACTGCTGTCACCTTTTTGCTGGAGCACCTGCATACCAGCTTGACCCCTTCGACTCGTTGCAAAGACGGGCATTGAGGCTGGTTGACAATCCCATACTCACAGGTAGAGTGGAACCTCTTAGCCTTAGGAGGGATTTTGCCTCACTGTGTGTGTTCTACCGCCTATACAATGGTTTGTGCTCAGATGAATTGTTTGACATGATGCCCGTAGCTTCATTCTATCATCGCACCTCTCGCCATAGGCAGGGAATTCATCCCCACACATTGCGACCTGAGACGGTGCGCACTGTGCGGTATGAAAGAAACTTCATCCCACGCACACTCAAGCTGTGGAATGACCTCCCTGCTGCGGTTTTCCCAAGCGCCTACAATATGGGGTTCTTCAAGAGGGGCATCAGAAGGTTTCTTCATGGTCGGCAGCACGAGTGTGACACCCCTGGTGTTGCATACGTCCATAGGCCACGGTAACCGCTTCCCATCAGGTGGGCCGTGTGCTTGTCTGCCAACTTAGTGGTATAAAAAAAAAAAAAAAAAAAATACATAAGTTCCAGTATAGACAATATTTGACCACTCAACTTCATTCAATGTTTATGAAACCCTGTGCACCCGATGACGTAAAACTTATTATAAAATCCCTAAAAAACACTAACAGTGTCGGACATGATGACGTATGTACTAAGGCAATTAAATACGTTATTGACTATATCCAAACTCCTCTTTGTCACATTATAAATTCATCGATTGAAACTGGCACTTTCCCTGATAATTTGAAAGTAGGCATTGTTAAACCCGTGCATAAAAAAAATAGTAAAGTAGATATTGAAAACTACAGACCTATTGCTTTGCTATCAATATTCTCCAAAATTTTTGAAAAATATTTACTTAATGCTCTCAATGATTATTTGGAGTCTCACGACATTCTAGTCAAGGAACAAAAAGGTTTTCGCCGAGACAAGACTATAAATCTTGCTATTTATGATTTTTTGGAAACAATTATTTCTAATGTTGATAAAAGAATACCAATATGTGGTATATTCATGGACATGACCCAAGCATTTGACTATGTGGATCATGACATTATGTTGTACAAACTTGAGACTTACGGCATAAGGGGGAACATTTTGAAATTGATCGAATCTTACTTAAGAAATCGCACTCAATACACTCAATTAACTAGAATAAATGTCAAGACGAAGACGGAGAATACTTATCTCTCTAACGGTCGTATAATACAATATGGTGTACCTCAGGGAAGTGTTCTCGGTCCACTGCTATTTATAATATATGTTAATGATCTCCCAAAAGCAACATCTAACCCAATAACGCTCTTTGCGGATGATAGCACGGTTGCAATCAAATGTCATGACGCAAAGACTTATGAGCGTGATATGAATGCCACATTGACCGCCATTGTCGAATGGTTGGACGCCAATAATTTGAAGGCCAACATTGGGAAAACTCAGCTGATGCACTTTAGCCAGCGTGAATCTGCTCTGGTACCTAAAGTCAAATACAAAAGCGAGCCAGTTGTTGTAGTACAGACAGCAAAATTCCTTGGTATCCATATAGATAATAAATTATCATGGAAACCGCACATACAACAAATATGCAAAAAAATTAATAAATCGGTCTATGCTCTTCATGAATTGGCCCAGGTGGTAAGTACAGGTACGTTGCTGACGGCATATCACGGCCTAGTAGTCTCAGTGCTGAGGTATGGTGTAATTTATTGGGGAAACTCCACTGATATAGATCTTATATTAAGGCACAGAAACGGTGTATCAGAGCTATGTTCGGGCTGCAGACGATTGAAAGCTGTAGACCTCTATTTGTGAAACATACAATTTTAACTGTTGCAAGTCTGTATATATACGAGGTCACACTATTTGTTAGACTAAATCTAAACTTATTTGAGCTAGCCTCACAAAATAGTAACAGATCGCAGCGAGATACGTATCGATTGTGCATACGTAAGACCAATACAGCGTTAATGCACAAAAGCGTATTCCATATGGCTGCAGTGCTATATAATAAATTGCCCAAAGAATTGAAGGAACTAAATTTAATTCTTTTTAAGAAAAAAATGAAAAATTTTCTCGCAGAAAAATGTTATTATAATATTACAGACTAGGTACCTAAATGACCGCTTAATATAATTATTTATTTTGACATCTTAATTTATGACCATACACTATTAAATGAATATTTAAATGACAAAACACTAGATGCTAGGGAAATAATTAAATTCAATCATAACTTTGACATTTCTTATTAGGTATATAAATTGTATTTGACTAATTTAATGATTATTTTGCATGGAGGTGTTTATTATGTTTAGCACAGAAATATTGATATCCAATGTTATGAAATTTTCTATATTAAATTGCAAATTCTTAGCTTCTAATCTTATAAACAAATATCGTCATAATATGTGTGACGTTATTGCATGCCAATCTGGCTGAAATATGGTGGAACCTAAATGTATTTACTTGTAACCTGTGTACCCATATATCGCAATAAATTGATTTGATTTGATTTGATTTGGTGGTGCGGCAAAGAAAAGAGTCTCCGAACCGCTTGGTTCTTGCTCGTAAATTCTGCATAGTGTGAGGGTGACATCTAAGCCCTGCACGTGTTGTCCGAATATTTGTATACATGAATAAGGGTATTTGCCTGGTCGTGTGCCTAGGAGAGCAAGTTTAGCCGTCGGTCCTGTTTGCCAAACGAACAACTATGGCAGATAGAGCCCTAAAACGTTCAACTATTGGTCTAGCTGTAGCGTTTCGATATCGCCTTTTGGTTGTGGAGGTCAGGTAGCAGTCGCTTCACGGAAAATATCGAAGTTCAGCCAAACCCGCAGTCTGGTGAAGCAGTCCCGTAGACTCCGAGGTGATAGCTTCGGATACGATTGGGGTTATCGCTAAGATGAAGAATCATTATAGATACAATGTGAGCTGTAGGTAAATATTAAATGATTAAAAACAGATAATAACTTACATTTTAATTATGTATAAATTATTTAATAAATTCCATGAATTACAAACGCGTTGGTTCTTAGGGCTAAAGTTATTCTCATGGTGCATCCTGGACAGTGAAGGTGGTACTCCTAAGACTCTTTTTCTATTCAATAGTGTAAGTATGTAGAAAACTGGTGAAGCATCATTCGTCTTTCAAACATTTCACATTGCAAAGAAATTTAAATTAAATGTTTAACTGCTTAATGTACTTACTTACTAGAAAAAGAGGAGCAGTTTTAAATTGCGTCTGTTTTTATTAATTTTCATCACCCTACCAACCATATTATATGGCAATACCACAATATGACGTCAAAACTTATAAATAATCTAATACAATTTTCTCCAGAACTGATTTTACATAAATCGTTTTATATAAAATGTTATATTTACAAAAATAATACATTTAAGCAAATTCTAAAACCCATATTACAGGCTATGCTTAGTATGGGTCTAGAAATCGCTGCGTTTATATCTTAGAATATTATTTGTTCAAAATTTTTACACAATTTGTGCTTAATATCTAAAAATGTATTGCAAAACTACTACCAAAGATACGAGGATTATAGAACTTAGTAGTGATTGAGAGCCTGAAGTACTGGCATCTTTGACAAAGAACGGCAGAGTATCAAGCGGCGCTGGGTAGTTGGATAGCCAGGTGGGACCTTCGAAGGTCCTGTTGCGGTCTCCCTCCTGGAACCAGGTCCCTGCTGGGAGGTAGATGTCGCGGGAAGTAGCACCTTCGGTTAACACTGGAGCTACCAGGATTACCCCACCGAGGAGGTATTCTGAAATAAAGGAAAGGGTTTGTGATGTTAGTGATTTTTATCGGGTAAGTTTATATTAATTCTAATTGTAAAGCTGAGTTTGTATGTTTGTCACGCATTTAATAGATTTATAAGGGAATTGTTGGTACCTACCTAAGTGCGCTGGCAGAAGTATAGAGCCAGGGTCTTAAAATTGAATGGAGTGCGAGGTTCATGTGAGACCCGAGACTACGTTTTACCGTCGTTACAGTATCGTACCGTACCGTACCGTACATTACCGTATTTTACCGTCTGTACCATGGTGAGTGTTCCGATGAGCTCTTCCAATTAGTCCCACCCTCCCCTTTCCTACACTTCAAAAGGAGGTAGGACACGGCGGTATATCCGCCCGATTGAGCAGTCCGACTGGGGAAGTACCTCCGCCCTACAGAATACCGCGGTTATAATAACTTCGTGTTGTGTTCCCAGCGGTGAGTAGGGTAGCCAGAGCTCACTGGAGAATTTGTGCCGTCAGTGGGAAGACTAAAGGCTTGTCCTGATTTGTCTTCTACTGACGGCACAGAAACCCTGTACTTACAGGGTTGGCAGCGCGACTGTGACTCCTCTGGTGTTGCAGGCGTCCATAGGCCACGGTAACTACTTTCCATCAGGTGGGCCGTGTGCTTGTCTGCCAACTAAGTGGTATAAAAAAAAAAAAAAAAACACTGGACAACACGTGCAGGTCTTAGATGTCACCCGCACACGGTGTAGAACATCCGATCAAGAACCAAGCGGTTCGGTGACTCTTTCCTCTGTCGCACCATTAAGGCCTGGAATTCATTACCAGCTCACGTGTTTCTTTCTTCCTACAGTCCCGGGTCCTTTAAGCGGGGCGTGAAAAAGCATATGATGAGGCCGTCAAGCTGAGTGTCACCATTGTCACACGGTATGTGTAAGTAATAATTGTGACCCTCTTTTCTGAGACTTTGCCTTCAGCTTACCATCAGGCAAGGCGATGTCTAATTGACGTGTTCTATATAAAAAAAACGCCTTTATCCCCGGAGGGTCAGGCAGAGGTGAATTAACACCACATTTCAACAATCATTGTATTCGGTCCCACGTAATATGGGATGAGCCTATTACCAGATTCCGGGCACTATTGTTGATTCAAGCCATGCATTTGAGGCTGAGTCTGGGCTGTATTATCTGTCTGATGTTAGACAGCCCTTACTCACCTTGTACGACACCCCATGGGAAGAGATGGGGTGGCCCAAATTTTACTCTGCCGAGAACCAGACGACTATCTAATATAACATGCTTCAAAATCCTCACCATCCCAAATATCGAACGTCTCTTTGTCAGTGGGGTCCAGCCACCAGAGGGGCGTGTTGATCGGTGTTCCGTCCCTGACGGCGGCCGCCATTGCTTCCACGATCACGTCGGAGTACTCTGCGTGCAGTTCGACGTACTTCCTGCTTATTTCTACTGTCTGAAAAAAAAAAAAATTATACCTTAAGCAGCGGGGGTTTTTCTCATGGACCAGTTGGTTTTCATTCTAGAATGTGTTCCTAATGACACAATTACGCAAAAATATTTGTATGCTGAGAACCACTCGTCGGCGCGCTACCCCGCGCTCGTCCTACTGCGTAGGGTGGCGCGGGGTGTGGTAGCTCGCATCGCTGCTCTGTACGCTGGTCACAATATTGTAGGCGCAAGCGTCACTTTTTAATAGAAGGTAGTTTTTTTTTTTCAACAAGCAATTGTTATTTTAAAACGTTGCATTATTGTTTGTGAAATAGTGTTAACAACTTAGTTAAATTTTAAGTTTTAGCGTTTATAGTTTATGTAGGCGTCCCCAGCCTGGCAAAATTTCTTATTGGCATGTTTCATTTTACTACTTGCATGTTAGTAATCTGTAGTATATTTTATTTAAATAAAGACATTTTAAAAACAAAAAGTAACGCAAAAATATGTACCTACATATGTATGATACATACATAATAGGTGACCAGTAACACAGGTAATCAATTACCTACGACAGGCACCCGCGATCCACAACCGAATTCTGTGTACCCTAAACTGTGAATGTCTAAATATTGTAATTTCTTGGTTGTTGGTGAGAAATAAATCATTTATTAAATATTAAAACATTAAATATAACTCTCATATAAAAAGGCCGGTCAAATGCGAGTCGAGCTCCAGCACTGAAGGTTCAGTGCGAAATAGAATTGCGTTAACTTTTTTTTTTCACAGTTTCAACGCATCACAGACTTAAGTATTTGAAAGGATTTTCAACTTAATACCAAGGAATGCGTCCTAATAAAAAAAGGTCTAGACAGACAGACCAACGGATAACGATGTGATCCTATAAGAATTCGTTTTTTTACTACATAACAACATAAACTCACGCCTACATCCCCGAAGAGGTAGGCCGAGGTGCTAGCACCCACATTTCGATAGTTTAAGTTTAGGTCCCAATGTAATAGGTGGCCAGCCTATTGCCATTAACCGGGCACTTATAAACCTGCGATAAATACACACATAACTTCGAAAAGCATCGAAAAGTTATTGGTGTGTGCCATGGTAAGCCTGGGATTGAACCCGAGCGCCAATCGCCTTTTACAGGAATGCCGCATGAACCTTCAAACTCAAGAAAGATGGCTGCATCCCCTGATGTGACGAGGCCTTCCTCGTCAACCCGTATCAGCCTAGCTCATACACCCACAGATATTATAACAACATATAATTTAATCTATATATTATTATATATATACTACTATACCTATATTAAAAAATACTAAATATTATTTAATCAGTAAGCAAGATGTCTGCGTGTGTTCAGTAATTATCTGTGGCAAGTATCTGCATCATATTATTATCAATGCAGCGAAGCTCCAATTGCAATTATTCTATTGTTGCATGTAAATGTAGTGAATAACAAAATTAAAAGGCTGTTTGCACTATTATTAAAGGCAGAATACGTTTGACAAGTGACGTCATTGAAATAACTAGCTGATCGATTTTTCATTGTGAAGCATGTCTTAACACGTGCTTTTTGTTTCCTTATAGAATAGTAGGTAGGTAGGTACCTGATTACTTTCATTTATCTTAAACTGGGTTACTCTGTCCTATAAATGCTGTAACGATTACTTTTCCCAGTTTCATTATTTGGTCTTCATTATGACGCAATGTCACCTAAGGTAAGAGAGGTAGGACATGGCGGTATTTCCGCCCAATTGAGCAGTCCGACTGGGGAAGTACCTCCGCCCTACAGAATACCGCGGTTATAATAACTTCGTGTTATGTTCCCGGCGGTGAGCAGGGTAGCCAGAGCTCACTGGAGAGTTGTCAGTTGGATGACCAAAGGCTTGTCCTGCTTTGTCCTCTACACTGACGGCACAGAATCTCTGTTCTTACAGAGTCGGCAGCACGGATGTGACTCCACTGGTGTTACACACGTTCATAGGTCATGGTAACCACTTTCCATCAGGTGGACCGTGTGCTTGTCTGCCCCCTAAGTTGTATAAAAAAAAAACTAAAAACTTTTAGGACATCTAATCTATAGAAAATCATGAGAATTCTACAATCTACTTCGTCTTAAGACGGATGTATAGAAGAATTTGGATGGTTACGGGCGTAGGTTCTGTAGCTTAGTGGTCAAAGCGTTCCCCCTGTAAAGGAAAGATCGCGGGTACGAATTCCGCCTGAACCGGTTCAATTTTCAATAGTTAGCAAACTAAATGCTTTAAAATTTTATTTAATACTACAACAATTCTAACAAACAAAGTAACAAACTTAATTAACAATAAAAAAATCGTGTTAAATTGTTTATGGCCGTACACCACCGAACCGACTCGGTTTATTTTGAAATCTACTACTTATTTCTTTTTTAAATAATACAATTCCAGTACTAATCGAATCGATGACGTCATCAGCGGCCGTTGACGGGGAGTGGATGGTGCGACTAAGGTGACTAGTGGCTACAGTGCTGATACAAGTTGCGTCCTATAACAGGCACTTGCCGTTCTTCCAGGGCACCAGTCAGACCCGGAGGCTCAAGTATTCATGGCACATTTGCCTATACAAGGACCCGGTGGATGATATCGTTCTAATTATTCATTTATTCGCATAATACATACATACATATAATCACGCCTTTATCCCTGGAGGGTTAGGCAGACGTGAATTAAGTAACACCCACATTTCACCAAAAATTCAATTCGGTCCCACGTAATAGGTGGTGAGCCTATTGCCGTCTGCCGGGCACTATTGTTAACTCAAGCCATTCATCTTAGCCTTAGTCGCCTTGTACGACACCGCATGGGAAGAGATGGGGTGGTCCAAATTCTACTCTGCCGGGATTCGCATAATACAGTCATAATAAGCAGGAAATGACTATTCTTTCTATGCCACTTAGGCTACCGTGTCCTATCGATTATAGCAGCACCTCTCTTACCTCATTATCAAAGTTCCAAGGCGCAAATGAAAACTGCATCACAGGCAAAAAAGTATTAGCCTGCACCCATCGGATGAAAAGTTCCTTAGTTGGAAGGCCAGAATTCTCATTGGCTAAGTTAAACCCATTCCCGCCAATCATGTCAGGCAGGACGAACGGGTAGCCGTTCAGGTTCATTTCGAAAGTTGTCGTGATGACGGTCGAGAGGCCGTTCTTGAGACCCCAGGTGGAGTCGCGGTCTACCATCCGGATGAATATTGGGAGGTTTTGGGTCCTGTGGAATATACGTTTATTATACACTCATACATCAAAATGAGACAACAGACAGATGTGCATACACAGGTCATCAACTACATTTTTAGATCCCATGTATCAGAGAACGAGCCTATTGTCGACAGTCAGCTACTTTCGAATGGAGAGGAGTGTTTACTGTCGAATGGAGAACAAACGAGAAAGGTACATATCAGCACCAGGTTCACCAGATGTTAAGCAGTTTCGGTAGCTTATGGTTAAGGGTGAGGGGAAAAAGAAAATAGGAAAAAGATAAAAGAACAACACACACATAGGACACACACACACTACACAGGACAACACGTGCAGGCCTTAGATGTCACCCTCACACTGTGCAGAATATACGAGCAAGAACCAAGCGGTTCGGAGACTCTTTTCTTTGCCGCACCACCAAGACCTGAAATTCATTAACAGCATATGTGTTTCCTTTTTCCTACAGTCCCGGGGCCTTTTAGCGGGGCGTGAAAAAGCATCTGATGAGGCCGCCAAGCTGAGTGCCACCATTGTAACACTTAGTGTCTGTAATGGTGACCCTCTTTCCTGAGACTTTGCCTTTAGCTTACCATCAGGCGAGGTGAGGTCAAGTTGGCGTGTCCTATATAAAAAAAACAGCAATCGGAAATCACTTTACCTGAAACCAGAGCGGATTTCGATCATGTCACCGAATCTTGCGCATATTTTAGCGTACTCCTGAACCAAGACATGGGGCTGAAGTTCGATGTCACCATTTAGAACGGACACCTGAAACACAAACAAGTTCAAAAGATTAATATTAGCTTCCAGATTTTATATAAATGAAAAGTGTAGTGTATTATTACTGGTTAGAAAACGTTTGAAAACGTGGTGGAAAAAAACGTCGAAACACTAAACCTCGAGAGAAAATCCTAGACCCAAATCTCTTAATCAGGAGTACCATCATTCAGCAGGAGTACCAGCTTCCAGGTGAGGATGGCTTGATCCAAGGATTTTGACATATACATCACCCAGCTAGGATGATCGATCACTTTTATGAAATACTATTTATTTTTAATTTATACTTTATTGTACCTACACATAAATGAAATTTATACAAAAATATGAGATGTAATGTACAAAGGCGAGCTTAACTCTAAGTTGAGTTTTCTGCCAGCAAACCCGGGAGTGCTCAGAGGAATTGTAAAACAAGAGGCAAAGTCTAGCGCTCCACTGAGATTTTACTTAGAACAGCGATATACCTATACCGTATACTTTTCTGCAAGAGAAGGAAACCTTGAAATAAAACCCTGTACCAACCCGTCTGGCCAGCGTGGAAACAGTAGACCAAAGCCTCCCAACCTAGAGGCCTAGTCCAGAAGTGGGCTAATTGATTAATTAATTGATACTTCTCTCACACCGATAACTAATTTTACCTGAAGGGTTTTTAAGTAAAACGAATATATTGTATGTTGTGTAGGAAAAACTATAAATATATACCTCTGCGGCAAAACTGGCTTCCCCAGCGTCGACCTTGATGCTATCGATATCATAGTTCTCCAGAATCGCTTTGACGCGCAAGTACCACCACTCAGCTGCCCGAGGGTTGGTGAAGTCGATATACCCTGGGATGGAGCCGTTATTGTTCCACCAGCTCGTGTCAGGACTACCCTCCTCATTTAGCACGAAGTAGCTGGAAGAGGCAAAATAATTCTATAACCTTATATAGAGTTGTAAATGCGGTAAGTAAGTAATAATATCGAAATTTAGCTTAATCCGCAGTTAAATTAGTAAAGCGGATCCCAGACTCCGAGGTTAAAGCTTCAGATGCGACTGGGATTAACGCTGAGAGGAAGAAGATGAGTCATAAGTGCGGTAAGTTATTGAAATTTAGTATAACTATACTTACTTATTGCTTAGCGCTTCCGAGTACCAAGGTTCGCAATTCTGATTGATAAAGGGATGCACCCAAATCGTGACTCTATAGCCCATCGCTTTAAGACTGCTGACCGTCCCCCGTAAGTCTGGGAACTTCTCCTCATTCACCGTTAAAGAACCGTAACAGATCTCCCAAAGATCATCGATTTCAAACTGAGAATTGTTAAAACCGTGGTCAATTATTTGTTGTGCAAATTCCAGTATGTTCGTTCCATTTATATTTCTCGAGAACTGAGCCCACGTTGACCAAATTGGATGTTGAACCATACGCCCATCAGGAACATCTGAAGGCTTGCCTAAATAATTCTCCACTGCATGTTTGTGTGCTGCTTTCACATCAGGTAAGAACCAAACGTCGTAAGCCAAAACTAGCCTAGTCCGTTTAGCTGAATAAGGACTTGCTATCTGTGCTCCGAAGCAGATGTGGTTGCTGTAGAGGTTTCTGTAGTCGACGAACAGAGGAACTTCGGAGTGGACGTAGATGTATTCTCCTGCGGAGTTGAGCCAGTATCGTTCACCCATAGCACCGTTGTCGGCTTCTTTGTTATAGCTCGGTGCGTAGGTCTGATTAGCACCTTCGATTGGGTATATTTGGTCAAATTGCATTGGTCCTGCGTACCAGTGGTTGGAACCTAAACATGAAGATCACATTGATTAGAAGGCTGCAGATGAGCACAAGACTATGAATCGAATGAATTCCCACCGATAGTTTAAAAATAACAAGACTATGAGTTGGTGCAAGCTCATGGCTCCTAAAGGGAAGTAAAGAAGAAATGAGGAAAAACGAAATTATTGATGATGAGATTAAGGCCTCCAGTAAACTCACAAAGTTACTACCTATCCAAAGAAAATATGTAAAGTTTTATTTATTCAGACTACGTGATCCTAGGAAGTAGCAGATTGATATATATAATCTCACCTTTATCCCCGGAGGGTTAGACAGAGGTGAATTAACACCCATATTTCACCAATCATTGAATTCGGTCCCACGTAATAGGGCGTGAGCCTATTGCCGCCTTCCGGGCACTATTGTTGACTCAAACCATGCATCGGAGACTGAGTCTGAGCTTTATAGATCTTTCTGATGTTAAACAGCTCTATCCCTTATTCGCCTTGTACGACACCGCATAGGAAGAAATGGGGTGGTCCAAATTCTACTCTGCTAAGAACCATATAGTAGCAGATTGAATGTTTGAATATCATTCACTCGATGTTATGACAGTAAAAGTATATTAGTGTGCTAATTATTCAAATAGATTTAGATTGGTAAAAGTGAATGGTAAAGATGGGACTTGAACCCGTGACCATTGAGCATTGTCCAGGGAAATGCTCTGACCACTGAGCTATCTGCATTCGAAATTCTCCTTTATGGACCTTTTTGGACCCTGGGTGGACTCATCTAACGATGTTTTTTTGGTTTTTTAGGAAAAGGATCATAATATCAACTCTTTACTCTATCAGAACCGCGGTAGCCTACTGGTATGGGTAATGGACTGTTGAGACGAGGTCTCGGGTTCGATCCCAGGTTTTACCATGGCACACACCAATGACTTTTCGATGCTTTTCAAAGTTATGTGTGTATTTATCGCAAGTATATAAGTGCCCGGTTAATGGCAATAGGCTCGCCACCTATTACATTAGGACCTAAAGATAAACTGGCGAAATGTACCCACATTTCGCCAGCCCGAAGGGGACCCCCCCTTCGGGGATAAAGGCGTGAGTTTATGAGATGAGATGAGTTTATTCTATCTATCCAAGGAAACCTTATTGGTAGATTTTTTTTTAAAAACGTTCCGAGTGATTTCCAATAGAAGATTAGATCTTTTCAATTTCAAACTGATGTCATCGTGCCATACTCACCGAAGTCGAAACAGTCTTCAAGTCTGATTGTAGGTTCAGCCACCCACGAGAACTTGATACCTCTGGCGTCTATCTGAGCATCATACAACGTGTGTATCGTCAGGTTCGTGGTGCCAATGCTTATTTCCACGCCACCTTCTATTTCATCAGCTACAAACGGAGAGAATAACGTCCGGCCTATTTGTCCGAGGACTATACTGTCGGCTCCTGGAAGAAATTTAGTATGTAGGTTTTTATTTTCAATATGGAAGAATACAGTTACCTATTAAATGAATTTTTTAAAGCATTTAGTATGAAAATAGCGCTATTGGAGAAGAAACAGAAGATGAGGTTAACAGGCATATCCTCGTACCCCGGCCGATCCAGCGCCACCTATTTTGATCTGGCTCCCAACTGGTCCCCGGAAACGGGGAGGCGCGCAAGGCGCACTGGTGTAACAGGCGGCTCCACCCGTCACCCCTAGGCTTTCGGTCATGGGGGGCGGAGTTCATTCATCGACCTATGACGCTCGAGTTACCTCAGTACGCGAGCAGCATGGCTTGCGAACCTCATTCGTTCGCGCTGCCGCTTTCGCCCCGCCCCCTATGTGCCTCCTGCTCGTTATGTTTGTTGTTGGTATGAGTATTTGGAGCCCTAGAAAGTCCGATAGTTGGTCTACTATAGAATTTGAATATAGCCAGTAGGTTGTAGAGGTCACATGGTAGTCGCTTCAGAGATGGCATCCATAGCTTTAAGTCCGGGTTTCGTTTACTCATTCCCTTTCTTTTGGTTTGGTTTTTACTGACTGCCATCAGAGCTCTTCAAGAGTGTCGTGTTTTCGCCATGGAGTATATCAAAGCTATATGGTAGTCTCTCTTACCTTGAACAAGGTGTACATTGAAACCTCCTGTGGTGACCGGCTCCAGGTTTACCGTGACGTCAGCCCCTCGTGGGCTCTCCACGGTTACTGCAGCTGAGTGCGCATGCGCACCCAGCGATAGTAGAACTGTAAATAATAGTACTTTTTTTATTCTGTTTAATATTAGTTAGGAATCCTTATATTACTTGCAGAGTTATCATGAAGGCAAAAAAGAAGCTCCTAAGTAGTGAAATAATTCATACAATTTAGGGTATTCGTTCTTTACGCAGGGCGTGAAAAATTATCTACAGATTCAGTCAAGGTGGGGACCGCCATCTTAGGGACAGTATCTGACGCGGCCAATATTCTTTGGGCTGCACCTCAACTAGCCATCAGGTGGAGTGTAGTCAAATTGACGACTAAAAAAGAAGGCAAATAGGTGCTATGCTGATTTTCCCTATACATTAAAACCGGATTTCAAAAGAAAAATGTTTAAATACAAATAATATTTAATTATGTACACGCACCAATGATTTTTCGATGTTTTTCGAAGTTATGATGGCAATAGGCTCGCCACCTGTTACATTGGGACCTTAACATAAGCTGGCGAAATGTGGGTGCTAGCATCTCTGCCTACCCCTTTGGGGATATTGGCGTGAGTTTATGTTATGTTATATTTTTTCGATAAGAGAATAATGTTTCTTCTGTATGATTTGAGATTGACATGGTCATTCACATTACTAGTGTAAACCTCGCCGGGATATTTACCATGATTATTATTTTTGTTGAGCAACCGATTTTTCGATGCTGTTACTAGCCCCATGATCACGGTGTACCGTGATCATGGGGCTATTAATGTTTCTTCTTATGAAACTCTAAATAAAATCTCATTTGATGAAGATAAAGGATTGCCAATGCCAATTGAGCAGTCCGACTGGGGAAGTACCTCCGCCCTACAGAATACCGCGGTTATAATAACTTCGTGTTGTGTTCCCAGCGGTGGCTACCCTAGCCAGAGCTCTCTGGAGAATTTGTGCTGTCAGTGGGATGACTAAATGCTTGTCCCGCTTTGTCCTCTACACTGACGGCACAGAAACTCTGTGCTTACATGGTCGGCAGCGCGTGTGTAGCTTCTCTGGTGTTACAAACGTCCATAGTAGGTAACCACTTTCCATCAGGTGGGCCGTGCGCTTGTCTGCCACCTAAGTGGTATATAAAAAAAGGATACAATTTATTGCCAGGCCCCTCTTCCCCACTGGGCACTATGGGCACGTGCCCAGGGCCCCGCGATCGAATGGGGCCCCCTAGTTCCTGCCAGATTACCAAATGATAACCGATATTTAGGTATTACCGAAAAACATTAATTTTGAAAAATCTGATGATAATGACTTACTACAATACCTACGCTTATTATATTAGCTTTAGTTTGCCGCATGCGGATAGCTATACCTTGTAGAACATAGCTTGAACTTTTTGACAGATGGGTCAGTGATGGGAAACAGAAAATATCTATTGGTGTAAAAAATGTGTTGGCTAAATATGTGGCTGTATGTATGTTTTAAACTATTCAAAATAAATAAATTAATTCGTCAATCAATTTTATTGCACTAGACATAAAAACATTGGGTAGGTACCATTGTTTTCAGTTTTTCTATTTAAATTTTACTTCGAAGCAATAAAAACCACTTAAGACTTTCGGAAAATGCTTGAGTCCTTAACAGGTACTCTTATGTATGATTATTATCAATTTTTAATATTATTAAAATAAGAAAATATTGTTCGTCGTTGCAAAGTTATATCGATTTCAGATTTGACATCCGTCAAAAAGAAAGATCAAACTAATAAATAAACAGGGTATAAGTACTCCACTCTCTCTCAAAAATGAGTTTTTCCGATATTAGTATATTTAGGTTAATTTAAATACCTATATGTAAGTATAAGAATACAATTAAAAGAAAAATTATTAAATTAAAAAAAGAAGAATTATTTGATGCGGTGTGGTTTATGTCTTTAAGAAACCTATTCGAACGTCATTCGTAATACCAAAGACAAAAAAGGGGAATTCCCGACTCCCGATCGTCGTTTGACTTGACGAACGGGAATTCCCTTCAAGTATTTGTCTGCGATGTTGTGGCGTTTGTTTTGTTTGTAGTTGTTAGTTTGTTACTGACTGTGCTTGAGCTCTGACAAAAAAATAGTATTGTTTGATTAAATCGTCGTTTGTCTGTTTTGTGTTAGCGAATATTTTCGTTATAAAATTAATTAAATACTGAATTATAATATAAAATGTCGAAACGGTCATATCCTAGTGGATCTGAAAAAAGGAAAAAAGCTCTACATCAGAAAGAAGTAATTGAAAAGTTACCAAAATTAACATCATATTTTACTACTACTACTGGAGAAACTTCTGTAAGTAGCAATCAACTCATAAATGTTCCACATGATGACTCAGCTCAATTACAAATTGCGGGAATTTCTAAACCTTCATGTTCCAATTTTGAAAAAGAGATTGAATCAGAAAGCGACTATTCCTACGACGAAAGTGCAACGACTTCAGTAACTTCACTAAAACCGACAACTCCAACTGTGTCAATTGAACAGCAGTTTTCCAACACAGAAGAATTAATATCGCACGATCCCGCCGATTATTTTCACGAAAAGTTTGTTGAAATAAATCGCGAAATTTTAATTCGTAAGGGACCAGTATATTTTCAAAATAAAGATTCTGACTTTTCCGAGGCATCCAGAACCTACAAAGATGGTACAAAATTAGTGACGAGATATTTCAACAAAGCATTATTTATTCGCAAATTAAAGAACAATGAAAGCGTCGAAAGAAAATGGTTGCTGTATTCGCCTTCCAAATGCTCTGTATTTTGTTTTTCATGCTGCTTATTTAACCCAACTGATGTTAATCTTTGCTCTCGGAATGGATGTAATGATTGGAAGCATATTAATCACATAATTTTAACACATGAAAATAGCCCAGCGCATAAGCAATCTATGATGACTTATCTGGCACGAAGTAAAGCGGTTGGTAGAGTAGATATTTTTTTTTTTTTTTTTTTTTTTTTTTTTCATTATGATGTACTCGTTGTTAAACGATTACTCATACAATTACAATCTAGACCTTGAGGCTAATAAGTAATTTAAATTTAACTTAATTTACTAACACTTACAAGTTAAGAATGTATCCATTGACACTTTTCTTATAGTCTCTATTGAAATTAAAAGACACTTTGTTCTTGTGTTCTTTAAACGTAGCACTCACTGTACTTAGTTACACTGACTTTACTAAAGTAACTCAAAAGGTTTAGTTCTTTTTAGTCTTCTCACTATGTCCGTGGTGTCAAGTAGCTGAATAGCCTCGACGTTCACATGATGAAGAAGCCTTTGTTCGTGTGCTTCAGCGTGTTTCTTTATAACATCAGTTACAAGATCCACTCCAAGGTCTCGGTGGATGTCCTCATTTCTGACGTACCAGGGAGCATTTACTATAGTCCGAAGTACCTTATTTTGGAATCTTTGTATGATTTCAACGTTTGTCCGTCTTGTACATCCCCAAAGTTGAATGCCGTATGTCCATACAGGCATGAGTACTTGCTTGTATAAAAGTACTTTGTTATACACTGACAAGGTGGAATGTCTGCCAAGTAGCCAGTACATATTTTTATAACGTATGTCTAGCGCCTGTCGTTTCTTTTTGACATGAGCCTTCCAGCGAAGTTTTGCATCTAGCGTCATGCCCAAGTATTTTGCCGTATTTTCGTATGGTATTACACGATTATTAATGTATACTGATGTATGTTCAGATCTTTGGTTTGTGAAATCAATATGTGTCGATTTTGACTCATTTAGTTTGATTTTCCATTTTTTTGTCCAGTCGGTGATGGCATTGACGGCAATTTGTACCTTCTCCACTGCTTCTTTGTGATTGACACCCGTAGCCATGATAGCTGTGTCGTCTGCAAATGTAGCTATGACGCTGTTGTTTGTTTCAGGGATATCGCAGGTATACAATAGGTACAGGATAGGTCCAAGAACACTTCCTTGCGGTACACCAGCTTTTATTTGTTTGATATTTGAATAAGCATCTTCATGTCTCACTCTAAATGTCCTCTTAGTTAAATAGGATTCTAAAATGTCCACAAATTGTTTAGGGATCATTTTACCTAATTTATATATAAGACCTCTATGCCATACTTTATCAAATGCCTGAGCTACATCCAGAAATACTGTAGAACAAACTTTCTTTTCTTCTAATGTTTTTTCGATAATATTGGTTATTCTGTGTATTTGGTCTATTGTGGAGTGTTTTTCTCTGAAACCGAATTGGTAGTTAGGAATCAGTTCTTTATCTTCAATAATAACTTTTAAACGCCTGAGTAGTAGTTTTTCGAACAATTTTGCTATAATTGGCAAGAGTGATATGGGTCTGTATGATGTTACTTCATGAGGTGGTTTTCCTGGTTTAGGTATCATGATAACTTCAGCAACTTTCCACATACTAGGCACATGTTTTAATCTAAATGTGGCATTGATGAGTGTTGTAAGCTTTACAATTGCTTTACGTGGGAGATTTTGTAGGAGTTCTCCAGTGATTAGGTCGTATCCCGGTGATTTCCTTTTAGCCAAATTTTTGATCATGTTTTTAACTTCTTTTGGGGTAACAAGTTTTATTTCTAAGTTGTCATACTGCGTCACGTCCAGTGCTATACTTTCAGAGCTTTCCTCGCTGTTCGTTTGAAAAATTTGCTCGAGATGTTCTGCAAATACAGTTGCTTTCTGTTCATTATTTATGGCCCAATTGCCATCTATTTTTTGAATAGGTGAAATGTGAGTGATGGGCTTTTTTAAGCTTTTAGTTGCTTTCCATAGTGAGTAATCAGAAGTGCCATTACTTGATAGTTGACTAAGGTAATTATTTGTTGTCTCGTCGTGAAAATTCTGAATTGCTCTACTTAATCTTTTTGTGAGTTTATTTAGCAGAGTTTTATCAGGTGGATATCTACATTGTTGCCACTTTTGCCTCTGGATTCGCTTTATGGCTATAAGATTTCTAATTTCCACTGGATATCTTTGAGTTGCAACTCTTCTTTTCATTTCAGGTGTATTTCGCCAAGCGCAACGTTGGATGTCCGTAATAAACTTTGCAACTTCGTCATCTACTTGCTGTTTGTCTTTAAGGGATACTTTGAGGTCTATACAGCAGTCTAAATCAAATTGAAAGCTCTCCCAGTCAGTGTATTTGTTCACTAAGGTTGGACTGCTTTCTTTTTGTATTATTGTCTCGCTTAGAGTTAAGATGATGGGTGAATGATCGGAATGCATGTCATAGCCTTCTTCTATATTAAGGTATGCAGCTGATAGATTCTTATAAATAAAGAAGTCTATCAAATCTGGTTTTCTTCCAATATCGGTAGGCCAATAAGTGGGTTTCCCCGTTGAAATCACATTGCACTTGATTTCTCTGATAGCACATAGCAATTCCTTACCCTTGGTATTAGTTAGTCTAGACCCCCAAAAAGTGTTCTTTGCGTTAAAATCACCTCCAAATATGAATGTGTTTCCTAGAGCTTTCAACATATTACTGTACTGCTCTGTTTTCAGCGCATACTTGGGTGGAATATATACAGCTGATATAGTAATATCATGAAGTTTGGTTCGGATTACAACAGCTACAGTTTGTACAAATTGTTCTTCACATTTATGTTTTAAATAATGGTAGATTTTTTCTTTAATAATGATGGCACTGCCACCACTCGCAGTGTTGTTGGGATGCAGTGCATGATATATGTTATAGCCTTTAATATGAATAAAAGATTCTCTTGTAAAGTGAGATTCTGATATGAGGCATACATCAATTTGCTTTGTTGTTAAGACTGCTTGCAACTCGTTTCGATGCTTAAGGAGACCGTTTGCATTCCACGTCATAATTTTTAGTACGTTTTTCATTTTTGGATGTACTGAAAAGGTAATTGTTTGTTCTCAATGTTTCTTAACCTTTGGTCAAAGGAAGTCAACATGCTTAAAATTCTACTAATATTTTCGTCTGTAGTAGTGTTATCAGAATTCGGGGACACCGTTGGCTGTGACAGTGACTGCGTTGCTTTTGTCATTTGCGCAAAAGACACACTACTTGTTACCTTTTTATGAGTAGAACGGGGTGGTTGTTGTTTCTCAGCAGCAGGGGCCGGGGTATTAGGCGTAGCTACTTTTCTTTTGGAGGCTTTATTTTTCAATTGCTGTAGTTCTTTAGCTACAATACACCCTCTGTAATTAGCCGGGTGAGGCTCGCCACAGTGCACACATTTAGGTTTTGTAGCTATTGATTTTGTACAGTCCTTGGTGAGGTGTTTGCCAGTGCACTTCACACACCTTGGTTCCTTTGAACAGTATTTTTGGGTGTGACCATATGCTTGACACCTTTTGCATTGTGGGATTAATTTAGATGTTTTTAAAGGCTGCACATCTACCTTACAGCCAAGTATGGCCTTAATGCCATAGATGTGGTTAATGTCTTCATCTTTTTGGAATGATAACATAAACATGTTAAGAGGTTCCTTCGTCCTCCAGCTTAGTTTATTGACAGCTTCCTGAATTTTATAGCCTTTAGCATTCAGGTCTTCTACTATTCTGTTTGGCAGACACGACGAGTGCAGGTTTTTGACCATAACTCGTATTGGTCTGTCTTGTTTATTCTCATACGAGTGCCAGAGACAGTTATTTTGCAACAATAATTTCGTTACAGCTCTGTACGAGTCTTCGTCCTTGGCGTTTATTTTAACGGTTTCCCCGTTCATCATCTTTACGATGAATGAATCCCCGTTTAGACTGGTCAAAAGAAGGTCGTAGAACTGTTGGTAGTTCCTGATTTTTTCGACTATGATTGGTGGAGGTTGTGGTACCCTTTTTTCTTTTGGTTTCTCGGGTTTTGTGCCATCCTGAGATTCTTTTAAGCTTCCTCCTTGTGAAGGAGGAGATAGTGAAATGTTTAACTTCCGTTTCTTCCTACTTTTTTGTCTTACCCACTCTGTTTCTCGGGCAAGTTCCTCATCATCAGTCCCATATTCGACTGCCTCTTGAGGTTTGTTATTCGTTAATTGTTCCTTCTCTAAAGGAACATTCTTTTGTTCCTGAATCAGTTTCAGCTGTTGTTGAAGTGATTCTATCTGACTACTGAGGTCTTTTACTAGTTTTTGTAGTTCGAGGCGTTCATTCTGTTCCTCTTTGTATCGGGTGTACAACTGATGCTCGAGTTCAGTTTGGAGAACTACTTTGCTTGGTGAACCCATAATTGAGTACAAGTTATAATTTTAAAAACTATAACTTACCATTTGTTTGCACAATTACACATGATTCACTTAAGGCGGTATGTAGGTCATCGCGACGACTGTGTCGTCAAGACGCGCCGGAATGGGCTGCTGCGTCAACAGTTTTACACGAGCGCGAACTTGTGCAAGAGCGTATATGACGCGACCGTTCTCGTTAGAAGTCAACAGACCACTGGTAGAGTAGATATAGAGTTATTATCTCAACATCAAAAGGAAGTGGATTACTGGAGAAACGTACTTAAACGGATTGTAGCTGTTGTAAAATTTTTGGCATCGAGAGGGCTTCCATTTCGCGGCGACAATGAAATCCTAGGATCTCCAAACAATGGAAATTATTTGGGTTGTGTGGAATTATTGAGTGAATTTGATCCATTTCTTGCAGATCACTTAAAAAAATTTGGGAATCCTGGAAAGGGTAACATTTCTTATTTATCAGCAAATATCTGTAATGAGTTTATTGAAGTAATGGGAAAACAGGTTCTAAAAAAAATTATAAATGAAGTTAAATCAGCAAAATATTTTTCCATAAGCGTTGACAGTACGCCCGATCTGTCTCATATTGACCAGCTAACTTTCATCATTCGATACGTAAAAGACTGTGTTCCTGTTGAAAGGTTTTTGAAATTTATACCTATTAAAGAGCATAAATCTAAGTATTTAGCGGAGACCATCTTAAATTTTTTAGAGATACATGATATTCCCATAAAAGATTGCAGAGGACAAAGCTACGACAATGCTTCAAATATGTCGGGAAAGTATAGTGGTCTACAAACAAGAATCAAGGAAAAATGTGAATTTGCCACCTTTATACCATGTGCAGGACATTCACTAAACTTGGTAGGTGTCCATGCTGCTGGGTGTGTACCGGAGGCATCACAGTTTTTTGAAATAGTTCAGAAAGTGTACAACTTTTTTTCGGGCTCTACCCACAGATGGAATATATTAACAGAACATTTAGGTTCAAAAAAAGTTGTTAAGAGTCTTTCACAAACCAGATGGTCAGCCCGAGCTGATGCAGTAAGTGCTTTGCATGGGGGTTATAAAAGAATATTAGAAGCTTTAATCACCATCGCAAACGATACTGAAAAGGCACGAGAAACAAGAGACGAAGCCCTTAGTCTGTCTAGAAAAATGGGAAATCTAGATTTATTATACTGACGGAAATCTGGAGCACCATATTGGAAAGAATAGACAAAACAAGTAATTATCTTCAGAAAGAAACAATAACACTGGACGTTGCAACCAATTTGTTGACTTCACTTTATGATTTTATTACTAACCTCAGGGATAAATTTGATAACTTCGAATCATCTGCCAAAGAAAATAACCCAGAATCTGACTACAAAGATCTATCTCAAAGAACAAGACGTAGAAGCTCACGGCTGATTTTTTTTGATGGCTCTGCGCCATCAGTCCAATTGAATGGAAAAGAGCGATTCAACGTAGAAACCTTTCTCCCAATAATCGATACCTTGAGTGTTCATCTAAAACAGCGACAAAGTTCATATGAGACCGTCAGTCAACGTTTTAGTTTATTTTTTCACTTAAAAACTCTGAATTCCGAAGAGATACGACAAGGATGCAAAGAATTTTCTCAAATCTATCACGAAGATGTAAATGAAAAAGAGTTAGAAATAGAACGTCAACATTTAAAAGAATACTTAAAAAATGTTCAGAGTGAAAATGAAGCATCTAACAGTGTACAGGAAGTATATAATCTATTAAAGCAAAACAAAATTGAAGACACATTTCCTAACGTAGAAATTGCATTGAGAATATTTTTAAGTATGATGGTAACTAACTGCAGCGGAGAACGCTCCTTCTCCAAATTGAAACGAATAAAAAATGAATTAAGAAGTACAATGCTTCAAGAGAGATTAACTAGTTTGTCGCTGATGTCCATAGAATGTGATATTCTCAATACCATAGATTTTGAAGATGTGATTAACGATTTTGCTCATCTTAAATCTAGAAGGGTACCTTTGCAATCAACATAGAATTAATCTAAGGATTTTATGTTAAGCGAGTTACTTTTGTAGATTATTTTTTATATTTCCTATTTTTTTATAGTTAGTAACTAAATAAAAATAAATTTAGAACCTTGTTTGTCTTTCTTTATCTATTGTAACTAAATAGTGTTTTCTCAAGGTCCTAGGGGCCCCATGATCCTAATGTGCCCAGGGCCTCAAATAGTTTAAAGACGGCCCTGTTTATTGCCCGAGTTAGTTAAGACAAAACAAATGTTTTCAAAATATTTAGATTACTTTAATCTTATTTCATTTATGAGTTACTATGTCATCCAACTCAATTTTGTGTTGTCATTATAAATTCAACGGGAGCGACGAAGGATTGCAAGCCAAGCTGCCCGCGTACGAAGGCAACTCGGGCGTCGGAGGTTGATGAACGACCTCCGCCCCCCATGATTGCAGGCCTTGGGGTGACTGGTGGAGCCGCCTGTCACCCTGGCAGAAGCAGGCGGCGGCGGCGGCGCGACTGTCGCGCTTCTCCGTTCCGAGGACGAGTTGGGGACTCTGTAGTCCCCACACACCCGAGGAGAGGGCCAGATCGTGAGATGTGGCCCTGGGTCGTCCGGGGTGCTAGGGATATGCCTTTAACCTCACCTTCGGCAACCAAAGCGACCCACAGGCGGCGTGCGTTTTAGTCGGTTCGAGTCCGACATAACCTCTTCCACCGGCTCCGGTGGGGAGGTATCCGTGGGGAATTTGCGCACGTAAAAAAAAATGCAATATAAATTTTAAACTATAACTGCAATTTAAATTGCCTTGTTGTATTTCTATACTTTATTGTTCTATGGCGCCACTTCCATATTAATATTTATCTAAGCACTTCACGTCTAATAATGTTGATAAAGACAATTTTAGTACTTATGTATCATTTCAATCGAGTGTAAGTGGACAGTAAATTGTTTACTGGACCTTCATAATATGAGATTTTGTTTATAGTTTCAAAAGAAGAAACATTATTCTTTTATCGAAACCAGACCTCCTCCACCTTATTTAGGCACTAAATAATATTTATAATTTATGACGCCAGCCTTCTGGCCACCCTCCTGGTTGACATCGATGGGGAGGAATTCTTTGATGCAGGATTGTTTAGGTATATTCTGTTTTTTTTTTATATGTGGCGATGCCACATGTACCCAGCGCCAATTTAGATAACTTTCGTGTACATTATGTAAATTCTAAACTGTAAATAAATTTAGGCACTCATTGTGAATTTTACGTTTTTGAATGAATGGATTTGAGTGCCAACTAATTTGAAATTATATTACGAATTTTTTTTTTATACAACTTAGGTGGCAGAAAGTGTTTACCGTGACCTATGAACGTGTGTAACACCAGTGGAGTCACATCAGCGCTGCCGACACTGTAAGAACAGGGATTTTATGTGCCCTCAGTGCAGAACACAAAATCAGGTCAAGCCTTTGGTCTTCCCACTGACAGCACAAAAACTCTTCAGTGAGTTCTGGCTACCGTACTCACCACCGGGAACACAACACGACGTTATTATAGCCGTGGTATTCTGTAGGGTGGAGGTTCCCAGGTGGCTTCCCCAGTCTACCTCCTCGTATTTTCGAATTTCAAATTCGATGAACATTGGAGTGAAATTAATAAATCATTGTTCTAAATTAGTTTCCAATAATTTTGTGTGAACTGAAAGTCATAATGAGCTTTATATTATTTAAAAAAAAGTCTAGTAGACATAGAGCGTGTGTATTCGTATTACCTACTTCCTGGTATCTAGTAGAATCGATCTATCATAATTGACAAATGTATCTATTGTAAAGATTGATGTATTCCGAATGATACCGCTATCACGCCAACTGAGACAATATCTTTGAACTTATCCTGTCCACATCGATAACTGTGATTCCTGTAACACGGCTTAATTTATTTCTATTTCTTTTAGTAACTATTTTGACTCAAATTATATAATTGTAGGAGGTAGGACACGGCGGTATTGCCGCCCAATTGAGCAGTCTGATTGGGGAAGTACCTCCGTCCTACAGAATACCGCGGTTATAATAACTTTGTGTTGTGTTCCCAGCGGTGAATAGGGTAGCCAGAGCTCACTGGAGAATTTGTGCTGTCAGTGGGATGACTAAAGGCTTGTCCTGCTTTGTCCTCTACAATGACGGCATAGAAACTTTGTGCTTACAGGGTCGGCAGCGCGAGTGCGGCTTCTCTGGTGTTACATACACGTCCATTGGCCACGGTAACCACTTTCCATCAGGTGGGCCGTGAGCTTATCTGCCACCTAAGTAGAATAAAAAAATATAAATATTTGATGTCCTTTTCATTTATTATCACATGGGTTTTTCGCATAACATAAACTCACGCCTATATCCCCGAAGGGAGAGAGCAGAGGTGCTAGCACCCACATTTCACCAGTTTAGGTTTCGTATAAACTTAATATATACTAGGTTTTTCCTTAATTTCCTTTTGAACCCTCATAACTCCCTTCATTTGCGGGTTTAGATGACACGGTATAAACCCACTACCTACACCACGGTTAGTTGCCCTCTACCCCCTACATTTAATTCCTTGATTTTTTTTATACCTATATATTATATATTTTACTGGTGGTAGAAACTTGGTGGCACAAATTTGTCTCAAGTTTCGACCGGGTAGGTACCACCGTGCACTATTGCGAAAAACCCTCCATAGCAATTCAATCTCGGTTGGATTGTGTTCAGGGGTCAGCATGTGCATAGCCGGGCAGAGGTGGTGGTTGTCGCAGCACTAGTGGGACCAGTGGGTCTTGGCGTAGTCTAGTGGGGATGGCGCGGGGCGATGCGCCGAACAGGGAGACCTGTAGAAACGGTGGTGCCGCTGGCCGCCCGCGGTATAGTACAGGGGCCCAACTGGGGTTAACCACCTTGGGAGGCTGCCTCACCAGGCCGCGCATAATCCCGATATGGTTCGTCGTGCCGGTTGGTGACCGGATTTGGGAGCCCGGCGACCATACTCGGGGGGGTACGGGGGCCCTTCCGTTCGGCGCGTCGGCTCTCGCCATGCCTCACATTCATAGATAAAACCAATATCCCGCGCTTTGTCACACGGTGCTGCGTCGGCAATCACTTCTTTTTTTCACGCCTTCTCCCACCCAAACTCATGGCAGCGCAATTTACAGAAAAAGGCAACACAGCGGCTCGTCACACTCCCAAAAGCTTGCTATTTGAGGTGGAGTCCACTAACATCTGTGGGCTCCATGCAAACCTCAACGCCGTCCACCAACACCTAGAGACGGCGAAACCTGCCATGTTTTTTCTAACGGAGACGCAAATACACCGCCCTGACGACACGACCTACTTGCTCTACCCTGGCTATGTTCTTGAGGAAAGTTTTCGTGCAAAAGCCGGGGTGTGCGTGTTTGTTAGGGCGGATGTTTGCTGTCGCCGTTTGCGCTGCCTAGAGGACCCATCCTTCTCCGTCCTTTGGGTACACGTAGACCATGGCCCTACGAGTCAGATCTATGTGTGCCTCTACCGTTCCCATACAGGAGATGCTGAGACAACTCGACTCTTTGAATATCTGAGTCAGGCGGCAGATGATGCGCAGGAGCGATTTCCGAATGCCGAAATGGTATTTTTGGGGGATTTTAACGCCCACCACGAGATCTGGTTGGGCTCCTCCAAAACAGACCATGCGGGAAGAGCCGCCCACGCATTTGCCCTGGCGCATGGCCTGACCCAATTGGTGCACGAGGTCACTAGGATACCAAGAAGGTCGGGCCAAGCACCTTCTCTGCTAGACCTTCTGCTGACGAGTGATCCGGACCGGTACAGTGTATCGGTGCGAGCCGCTTTAGGCAACTCTGACCACTGCCTGGTCTGTTCCACAGTGCCTATTATAGCGCCCCCACGACCCATGCAGGGGAAGCGGCGTCTCTGGCACTACTCGTCAGCGGACTGGGATGGACTTCGTGACTATTTTGCGTCCATCCCGTGGGTTGAGCGCTGCTTTGAAGGTAAGAACCCATCGGATTGTGCTACTGCTGTCGCCGGTGAGATCGGTCTGGGTATGGAATACTATATCTCATACACCGATGTCACCGGTGACCGCGGGGTGCGCCCTTGGTTCGGGCGCGAGTGCGCGGAAGCTGTTGAACAAAAACAGTCTGCGTACCGCGCTTGGGTAAGGGCGCGCGCCACGCGCCATCCCAATCTGGGCCACTTCAAGGCGACGTACAACAGAGCCACAAAGGTCTGTAGAAGGGCCTATGTCAGAGCGGATGCCCTGCGCATAGCGCGGCTTGGTCAAGAGCTAGTGAAGCATCCCACGGGAAGCCGTGGCTACTGGCGACTGGCTAAAGCCGTGCAAGCCAACTTCTGCCAGCCTTCGCTGCCTCCGCTGCGTAACCCTGATGGATCCCTGGCCCATGAGCCGCAAGAGAAGGCAAATCTGCTGGCTAATCTCTTTGCGGCCAACTCCCGAATCGATGATTGTGGTACGCAGCCACCAACACTACCCGACAGTGACCACGCGATGCCTGATATCCATGTCAGGCAACGCGATGTCCGTGCAGTGCTGCAAGTCCGGAAAGCCAGTGGTCCGGATGGTATTCCAGTGGTAGTTTTGAAAAAATGTGCAGCGGAGTTGTCTCCAATGCTTACGCGCCTGTACCGGCTATCCTACAGTTCGGGTACAGTGCCTTTGCCTTGGAAAGAGGCGAATGTTCAGCCGATTCCCAAGAAGGGGGATCGCTCGGAGCCAGCCAACTATCGACCCATAGCCGTCACCTCAGTGCTGTGCAAAGTGTTCGAGCACATAATTAACAAACAGCTCATGCGGCACCTAGAGGATCACTCCTTAATTAATGACCGGCAATATGGCTTCAGACCGAAACGGTCAACGGGTGATCTTCTAGCATACGTTACCCATCTTTGGGGTGAGGCTATGGACAAGCACGGTGAGTCACTGGCAATTAGTCTTGACATCGCCAAAGCTTTCGATAGAGTCTGGCACAAATCGCTTCTTTCTAAGCTACCTGCCTTTGGTCTGCCTTCTAGGCTGTGCAACTGGGTTGCTAGCTTCCTGCAGGGGCGCCGTATTCGCGTCCTTTGTGACGGACGAGCTTCGGAGTTTCTGCAGGTTAATGCTGGCGTGCCCCAGGGGTCCGTCTTATCACCCACTCTCTTTCTTCTGCATATCAACAACATGCTGTCTACCGGCAATGTTCATTGTTATGCAGACGATAGCACTTTACATGGGAGTTATCATGGACATCCAGCGGCCAAGCAGTCAGATATCGCAGAGAAAAGGCAGCTTCTTGTCACTGAGCTTGACGGGGTCCTGAATCACATTTCTCAATGGGGCTCTGAGAACCTGGTTGAGTTCAATGCCAAGAAGACGCAGGCATGTGCGTTTACAGCAAAAGTATCTTCTTTCCTTCCCCTCCCCACTCTTCAGAGCACGCCACTGCCGCTGCAGAACAATCTCAATATCCTAGGTATGGATGTTCGCTGCAACCTGAATAACAAAAACTACATCGAAAGCATCATCAAAACAGCCTCACGAAAACTCGGAGTCCTGAACAGAGTGAGACGATTTTTCACGCCGGAGCAGCGGTGTCTTCTATACAAGACACAAATTCGCTCCTGTGTGGAGTACTGCTCGCATCTCTGGGATGGTTCAGCAAAGTACTTACTAGATGCTCTCGACAGGTTGCAGCGACGTGCGGTCCGCATCATTGGGAATCCCGAGATCACGAACACCCTAGAACCTTTACAGCTGCGTAGAGATGTTGCGTCCATGGCTGTATTTTACCGTCTGTACCATGGGGAGTGTTCTGATGAGCTCTTCCAATTAGTCCCACCCTCCCCTTTCCTACACAGGACAACGCGTGCAGGTCTTAGATGTCATCCGCACACGGTGCAAAACATCCGATCAAGAACCAAGCGGTTCGGAGACTCTTTCCTCTGTCGCACCATTAAGGCCTGGAATTCATTACCAGCTCACGTGTTTCCTTCTTCCTACAGTCCCGGGTCCTTTAAGCGGGGCGTAAAAAAGCATATGATAAGGCCGTCAAGCTGAGTGTCACCATTGTCACACGGTATGTGTAAGTAATGGTGACCCTCTTTTCTGGGATTTTGCCTTCAGCTTACCATCAGGCAAGGCGAAGTCCAATTGACGTGTCCTATATAAAAAAAAAAAAAAAAAAAAAATACCACTTAGGTGGCAGACAAGCACACGGCCCACCTGATGGAAAGTGGTTACCGTGGCCTATGGACGTTTTTTTTTTTTTTACGTGCGCAAAATCCCCTCGGATACCTCCCCACCGGAGCCGGTGGAGGAGGTTATGTCGGACACGAACCGACTAAAACGCACGCCGCCTGTGGGTCGTTTTGGTTGCCGAAGGTGAGGTTGACAGGCATATCCCTCGCACCCCGGCCGACCCAGGGCCATCTCTCACGATCTGGCTCTCTTCTCGGGTGTGGGGACTACAGAGTCCCCAGCTCGTCCCCGGAAACGGGGAGGCGCGCCACGCGCGCCACCGCCGCGGCCTGCTTCTGCCAGGGTGACAGGCGGCTTCACCTGTCACCCCCAGGCCGGCGCTCATGGGGGGCGGAGGTCGTTCATCGACCTCCGACGCCCGAGTTGCCTTCGTACGCGGGCAGCTTGTCTTGCGATCCTTCGTCGCTCCCGCTGCCGCTCTCGCCCCGCCTCCTCCTTCACGAGCATTACTTGCTCGCAGAAGGAGGCGCCGGCCCCCCACGCATCCGCGCAGCGAACCATCGCCGCGAGCAAGGTGGAGAGCGTGAGAACCTTCACTCCCAGGGCCGCCTTTCCGAAGCATCCGTGCTCGGTGATCATCTGCGTCAGACGGTACGAGAGGCTGCCGTGTGGCCTCTCTAGTCACTCCCCCATGATGGGTCTTACCGCCGTTACTACGGCGTGCCCTGCGCCTGGTTGCCCAAGTCGTATCTCCCATTTTTTCCCTGTGGAGCCGGGATCTCACGGCCCGAATTTCTTCGGGCTCGGGATCGTGACCCCGCTCCCGCGCCGCCCTTCGGAACCGGTATAGCGCCGAAAGGCATCTCGCTTCCAGGATCCATGGTGGCGATCCGGCGAGGAGACTCGCCGCGTTGAATGATATCGTGCGGCACGCCAACTTCCACTGCGGACGCTGCAGCAGGAGCATGTGCCGATCACTCAGGGTGTCCGCCCACACGGGACACCCGTACAGGGCCATGGACCGCACGACACCCGCGTAGAGTCTCCTGCAGGAGTCCTCCGGGCCCCTCAGGTTGGGCAGTAGCCGCGCCAGAGCGTTGGCTGTGCCCGCCAATTTGGGGCCCAGACTTCGGAAGTGCTTCCCGAAGTCCCACCGGCCGTCGAGCACGAGCCCTAGATATTTCATCTGGGGCTTGATGCCGATGAGAGTGCCTCCCACTGTGAGACTGGAACCAGGTGGTGGCGTGCGCCGAGGTCCATGAAAGAACATGGCCTCGGATTTATGCAAAGCCACCTCAAGGCCCAGCCGCCGGATCCGTTCCACGACTTGAGCAACCGCGGTCGTGGCCCTCAGGATCGCTTCGCGGTATGTAGCCCCGCTCGCCGTCACTAGCGTGTCGTCCGCATAGCACGTGACGGCGGCGCCGTCCGCAAGCTCACCGCGAAGCACCCAGTCGTATCCAATGGCCTATGGATGTGTGTAACACCAGAGAAGCCACACTCGCGCTGCCGACCCTGTAAGCACAGAGTCTCTGTGCCGTCAGTGTAGAGGACAAAGCAGGACAGGCCTTTAGTCTGGGAACACTTGTAATTTTTCCACAGTATTTATTATTGAACCAGTCCGGTTTCGCCTTATGGCATCCTCGAAAAATCATAAGCACTTACAAGTGTATTCTAAACATGTGTAACAATAAATTCCACCAAGTACCTACCATCAATCAACAGTATAAATAATTCCTAGATACCTACAAAAATATCCTTCCACGAATAGACCAATGAGGAGACATAGCTGGTAAGAGTGGTTAGGCACAACCTATCCCGACTACATGTCTGACTGTACTCTGCTTCTTCTTCTTCCAGTCAATGGCTAGGTCTGACATATAATGGTCTGGTATTTAAATTTTATTGACCCAGAACTTGGCCACAGCAACAGCGTCCGTTGCTCTACATAGGTCGTCGGAACTGCAGGTGAAGGGGCACATCGAGTAGGAAAGCAAATGTGACATAGACTGAGATTGGGCCCCGCAGTCGCAGGACTCTTGCGGTCGATAAAGCCCCATTTTGCCATGTTTTCTCTGCAGCGGCCAACTTGGGTCCGCAGACGGTTTAAAGACTTCTAAGACTCCTGGAAATGGAATCCAGGTGGCAAGTCTTCGCTTGGTCTGATGAAACCTACCGGAGCTGGTTGCTTACTCTGCTAACTACGTGAAAACCATGGGGTCTCCAACAAAGTTAAATGCTTCTGAATGAGTTTACGTCAGTAAGCACTGTGAACTGTGAGGCAGTTCATAATCTCTCCATCAAGTTCAATGCCTAGTCTAATTCGAGCGCCAATCTTGGTTGTATTTATAGCAATTTTTTAAGTGCGCAAATCCCCATGGATACCCTCCCCTCACCGGAGCCGGTGGAAGAGGTTATGTCGAACTCGAACCGACCAAAACGCACGCCGCCTGTGGGTCGTTTATGATTGCCGAAGGTGAGGTTAACAGGCATATCCATCGTACCCCGGCCGACCTAGTGTTGTATTTATAGCTTGCATTTTGGAGCCTGGCTCCTCTAGTCCACCTTCAATTGTTTGGTTGTTTGAACCGTCCAACCTACATGTACCTAATACTACCGTCTAAATCTAATTATCCATGTATTAATGGTGAAAGAATACAAGTATCAACACCCCATCTCGTCTGACGGATGTCGTAAGAGGCGACTAACGGAAAATACGCAGACGATATCACTGCGAGAGATGGAAAACTCGAAATAAAACCCTGTACCAACCCGTCTGGCCAGCGTGGAAACAGTAGGCCAGAGCCTTAAAATATTGGGAGAGGTCTTGTTCAACAATGGACTGAGATAGGCTTATTGATTGATTGACAAATATAATTCATTTTAAATAATAACCCACCGCCACAGCAAACGCCAATCACCTCATACGTTCATTTAACAGCATGTAGCATCAAAATAATACACAGAGAATCATTTAAAATAAATGATTATTTTATTTATGTTTTGTATTTTAATTTCTGTGACTCGAAACCTGACATTTTTAAATGTGAAGACTTTAATTGTAGACACTACTGTTTACCTGACATTTTGATTTAATTTTTTGTTTTTTGTTGTAGGTAATGTAAATTATGATCGATCGATCCTGTATAATTAACTAAAAGTACGTGATGATATATGTATTATGTGACGTGTAATATTTTTTACCAATAAATGAGTTATGACTTATGAGTTATAAACTAAAAAATCATTCACTGCCAATAACATTATTTCTACAATTATATAAAACTTACTCAAAAACGTCCTGAGAGCCGCCATCAGTCACAAGCAATCCTCACGAACTGACAAACCCCGTGACAACAACCACTCCAACTGATAGCACTATCGTGTTGCAATTGATATCTTCGTGTTGTTCAATCTTCGTCTCAGCTCAATACTGTCCGGTAAATCTCTAGATAAATCTTTCGCTGCTGTTTTCGTTGTGTAGATAAATAAAAAGTCAAGTGGACGGTTGGTGCTTACACTGCCTACTTTTGTATAAAATTTACCTACCTAATAGATTTTTCTCCATTTCATTTTTGTATATATTGTATAGTTAGCATAGTTTTGTATACATTTTTTAAGTATTTTTACTATTTAAATTAAGTTGATTTATTAGTTCAATTGTGTATATACATATAAAAACTATTACTCACTTGTGAATTATGGCCACGAAAAAACCACAGTTTGATTGTAGGTGCCATAATATGTCAAATTGCCTTGAAATTAGTACTTATAGCTGAAACTGAAACTTTTCACGATAGAAATACGCCTATGTTGCGTAGATTGTTTAACTGCTACGTAAGAATTGCAGGTTCTCTTCCCGTTCGTCGTCGTGTAAATATTTGAATAAGTATGTGCATTGTTCTGGGTGTTTCTATGTATAATATATAAGTGTGTATTTTTTTTTATCTAGGACACGCCAATTTGACTTCACCTCTCCTGTTGATAAGCTAAAGGCAAAGTCTCAGGAAAGAGGGTCACCATTACAGACACTAAGTAATGTTACAATGATGGTGGCACTGGATATCATTTATAAAATAATATTCCAGTATATTTTTCCGCATTCTAGATCTCATTACATAAGCCTTGATAGCGCTTTGGATCTAGGTCTTATCATACTAGCGGTAGCGCAGTGTAGATGTCGCGGATATGTTGTGAGTTTACAATATACTGACAATACACTCAGTAACAAAATGGATTCGTTTATTCGTTTGCAATATAACACAAAGTAATCGCTCATTTCGTTTCGATTCATTGTTAATGGATCTTCCCAAATTCGTCGATGCTTTCGTTTTCGGCGTCTTCACATTAACAAAATCAACAACAGTGTTTCCATGTCGGAATCCATTTTGTTTCCGAGTGTATTGTTAGTATATCGTAAACTCACTACAAATCCGCAACGTCTCCGCTGCGCAACCGCGGCGTCTCATCTCATCTGCTTTTGGTAGGTCCTCGATTCTACTAAGCAAATGCACTATCATACCACAGACAGACACTGCAACGACATGATTTTCCTCTACATAAAAACTGTCTTGTCACAACTGTTAACATATATCAACCGGGACTGACTGCCGACGGCTTAAGGTGTTCTCCAAGACACGACTAAACCAATGTAATTTATATCCATATTTATGCATACAAATATTTACACTGAGCGGGGAACGAACTCGCCACGCTTGCACCTCCTAGGAACTGTCTCATGTCTTACATCGTTCAAAATAACGCCTCGTTTTCACCTAATTATAAAACATGTATTTGACAAGTTTCAACATGTCACAGGCTACAGTGTGAACGTAAATGTGTACAACTTGTTGGTTATACATATGTACTATGTGAACGAAGAAGTATCTGAGACAGTCTCAATACATATGCTTAAAACATATGTGTTGTGTTATGACTAGTCTTCTACAAGACTTAAACAGGTTTACAACTTGTTTCTTGGTGAAAACGACGGGTGGCTAGTGTAGCTTAACGTTGCAATGTGTTAAGGTTCTATTTCCAATGAAAAACTGCCACGCTGTCTCTCATTTGCCTTCAAATGACTATGAACTTTTCTTATTTTTTTATACAACTACTAGCTTTTGCCCGCGGCTCCGCCCGCGTAGATGTCGGTTATCGCGACAAAACATAGCCTATGTCCTTTCCCAAGATCTAATCTACCCCTGTACCAAATTTCAGCAAAATCGGTTTAGTGGTTTAGGCGTGAAAGCGTAACAGACAGACAGACAGACAGACAGAGTTACTTTCACATTTATAATATTAGTAAGGATAGTAAGGATGATGGTAGACAAGCACACGGCATATCTGATAGGTAGTGGTTACCTAGGCCTATGGATGTGTGCAACACCAGTGGCGTTATACTCGCGCAACCGACCCTGAAGAAACCTACTGATGTCCCTCTTGTTACCCCATATTGTAGGCGCTTGGGAGAACAACAGGGAGTTCATTCCACAGCTTGAGCGTGCGTGGGATGAAGTTTCTTTCCTACCGCCCAGTGCGCAAGTCTTTCATAGTCTTGCAAGTTCTAGTAAGTATTTTTTACTGCTGGTATTGTTGCCTCGTCATTCATTACGTTTCGGAGACGTGATGCCCTCCAAACATTTGCCTAATTAGCTCATGGACTAATTCTATTACTTTCATTGCACGATTAAGAAGTATTAGGGCAGTCTGGAGATGGGTGACCTTTCTAAACACAATGCAATCCCTTTGTAGCCGAATACGAGGAGTTCGTTATGGGTATTTTTTTATTGGAACATTTAATGAAATGAAATAATGAAATAAAATTTATTTACGGAAAACAAACATTGTTACAATAATTTTTCTTCTGCCAAACTGTATAACAGTTTGTTGGTAGATGAAGCTCCCTGATTTATTCATTTATTTCATTATTTCAGGTTGTGGAGGTCAGACGGCAGTCGATCCTTAACGAAAGGTACCTACCCCCAACCCTACTTGAATTGAGTTGGGACAAAACTCGAAGGATGTATTGCCTATACTACTTATACGCAATAACTTGCTTTCTGTTACAGACAGACATTTTCCATTTAAAACTAAAACACAAAACTCAACAAAATCAATAAATTTATTTCCTTAAAATAAATTACATAAACATAATTCAACCCTCCAACACGAAGTAGGGCAGAGTGTCCAACGGCGCTGGGTAGGCCCTCAGCCAGACTGGGCCCTTGATCAGGGTCCCAGTGTTGCCATCACGCCAGAAGCCGCGGGGCAGGTAAATGTCGCGGGACACAGCGCCCTGGGTCATCACTGGGGCAGCTAGCACTTTCACTCCGAGAAGGAATTCTGTGGGAAGAAAATATACATACATACTAGTATCCCTGGAGGGTTAGGCAGAGGTGAATTAACACCCACGTTTCACCAATCATTAAATTCGATCCCACGTAATAGGGGGTTATTGCCGTATTCCGGGCGCAATTGACGATTCGAGGCATGCATCTGAGACTGAACTTGTCGTACAAGGCGACTAAGGGATAGGGCGGTTTAACATCATACAGATATACACAGTCCAGTTCAGGCTCAGATAGACGGCTTGAGTCAAAAATAGTACCCGGAAGACGGCAATAACCTCAGCTCCTATTACCTGGGACCGAATTCGTGGGTGTTAATCCATCTCAGCCAACCCTCCGGGGATAAAGACGTGATTTTGTGTATGCTTTATTATGTATACTCATATCATGCCAACGTAATTATTACCTTGGCCCCCACCCCCATGTCATCAAAAATAAGCAATGCTAAAATCCCCTCCCCTTTTAGTACTTACGTGATTTTAAAATCGCGATATCTCCGAAATGGTGATCCGCATAACAAAAAACTTTTGCGATAGCACTTGCTACACAATACAATAATTATTAAACTTTGACCCTGAATAAAAATCCAATCAATGTGGATTTTTGATTTTTCTGTTTCTTTCTGTTCTATTTGTATTATGGTGTATTTAAGATCCACCAATTTTCTACTCTGTGCGAATTTATGCACGCTCAAATCAAATTTTGTCTCGATTACTAAGGAAAGAATATTTAAATTCTTACCGTCATCCACAACCTGGGCGACCTCATCCTGAGGGTCGAGCCACCAAATGGGAGGGTTGGTGGGAGTGCCGTCCTTTACACTCGCCTCCATG
This sequence comes from Eilema griseolum, assembly GCA_963662185.1. NCBI lineage: Eukaryota > Metazoa > Arthropoda > Insecta > Lepidoptera > Erebidae > Eilema > Eilema griseolum. The sequence goes on from OY759245.1 coordinate 23,453,910, forward strand.
GCCTCGAGGAACACTGGCGTGTATTCAGCGTGCAGTTCCTTGTAGCGGAGGCAGATGGCTGCCGTCTGTAATCAAGGGTAAGATGGGTTCATGGTTACGTTCTATTGTACTTTGAGGTTATGAAGAAGGAGAGACAGGGGTATTTTCTTTTTATACCACTTGGGTGGCAGACAAGTACACGGCCCACCTCATGAAAGGTAGTAACCGTGGCCTATGGACGCGTGCAATACCAAGGGAGTCACACTCGCGCTGCCAACCCTGTAAGCATTGAGAGATTCTGTGCCGTTAGTGTAAAAGACAAAGCAGGACAAGCTTTTAGTCTTCCCACTGACAGCACAAAAACTCTCCAGTGAGCTCTGGCTACCCTACTCACCGCCGGGAATACAACACGAGGTTATTATGGCAGCGTTATTCTGTATTAAAATGATATAGTGCGAAATACGAGAACAGCTAGACCAATTCGGCAATTTTTTTTTCGTACGTTCCTTATAAAAAGTCTTATATTATTTTTAAACTTTCGCGGTGTGAATTCATAATTATACTAGGTATCGGGAAGATGGATTCAAGCTATCCGGAACGTGGAATCCAGTGATTACGATACTAAAACCAAAAAACACAGTGCCGTTAAAAACTGACATAGTGAGTGTGGTGTGTCGCCAGCCTAACCGTTCATAATAAGTGTAATGGTGGGTAGGCGCTCAAAAAATGTTCCCCGCATACATCTCGACGCTCGAAGACTAGTCAAGTCGTGACCACGGGTGCTGCAACGCAGCCGAAACGTCGGCAGAAATAGTAAGTTCCAAAATATAATTCGCGAGAAGTCCCGATACCTAGTATAATTATAAAAACCTTATAGGTTACGAGAACAGTGGAGCTACGACTTGGGCGACCAGGCGCAGGGCGCGCCGTAGTAGCGGCGATAAGACCCATCATGGGGGAGTGGCTAGAGAGGCCACACGGCAGCCTCTCGTACCGTCTGACGCAGATGATCACCGAGCACGGCTGCTTCGGAAAGTATCTGCGTCGGATGGAGAAAGAGCCAACGTCCGAGTGCCATCACTGCGATGCGAGCGAGGACTCAGGTCCGCACACGCTCACCGAGTGTCCGGCGTGGGAGACGCCGAGGCGGGAGCTTGTGGCGGCCCTGGGAGTGAGAGTTCTCACGCTCTCCACCTTGCTCGCGGCGATGGTCCGCTGCGCGGATGCGTGGGCGGCCGGCGCCTCCTTCTGCGAGCAAGTAATGCTCGTGAAGGAGGAGGCGGGGCGGGAGCGGCAGCGGGAGCGACGAAGGATCGCAAGCCAAGCTGCCCGCGTACGAAGGCAACTCGGGCGTCGGAGGTCGATGAACGACCTTCGCCCCCCATGAGCGCCGGCCTGGGGTGACAGGTGGAGCCGCCTGTCACCCTGGCAGAAGCAGGCCGCGGCGGTGGCGCGCGTGGCGCGCCTCCCCGTTTCCGGGGACGAGTTGGGGACTCTGTAGTCCCCACACCCGAGAAGAGGGCCAGATCGTGAGAGATGGCCCTGGGTCGGCCGGGGTGCGAGGGATATGCCTGTCAACCTCACCTTCGGCAACCAAAGCGACCCACAGGCGGCGTGCGTTTTAGTCGGTTCGAGTCCGACATAACCTCCTTCACCGGCTCCGGTGGGGAGGTATCCGTGGGGATTTTGCGCACGTAAAAAAAAAAAAAAAAGGTTACGAGAACAGTATCCCATCACCATGCATCAGCTAATTAAAGCTTAAAAAAACAATTTTTGTATTTTTATAGCACTTAGGTGACTGACAAGCACATAGTTCACCTGATGGAATTTGTTTACTAGTGCCTATAGACATATACAACACCAGGGCGTTACACTCGTGCTGCCGACACTGAAGAAACCTTCTTAAAAAAACCCATATTGTAGTCGCTTAGGCAAACCACAGCAGGGAGTTCCACAGCTTGCACACTTAGCAATTCTCACCTCTGCATCATGATCCCAAGGCACGAACGAGAACTGCAGCGATGGCATGAACACATTAGCCTGCATCCATCTGATGAACAGCTCCTTACTGGGCGGCTCATTGTACCCATTGCCGCCAATCATGTCCGGCAGGATGAAGGGGTAGCCGTTCAGGTTCACGGTCAGAATGTTGGTGACAAGGCTCGTGAGGCCGTTGGTGAAGCCCCAGTATGTGTCCTTGTCGACCATGCGGACGAATACAGGCAAGTCTTGAGTCCTGGGGAAGATGTGGACATTTGCTATGTACAGGAAGAATAAAATAAGTGTATTTTCGTCTATTCGGGGTACGAAAAGCACTATGGAGGCTGTCAAACTGGTGACCCCAACTTTCAGCACGGTTTTATTATTTAGACTTCATTTATATCTTACCATCAGGTAGTATAATGTCACCGTTATGTTATAGATTAGATTTTTTTATACCACTTAGGTGGCAGATAAGCACACGGCCCATCTGATGGAAAGTGCTTACCGTGACCTATGGACGTGTGCATAACCAAAGGAGTCACCCTCGCGCTGTCAACCCTATATGCACAGAGAGTTTCTGTGCCGTCAGTGTAAAAGACGAAGCAGGACAAGCTTTTTGTCTTCCCACTGATAACATCAAAACTCTGCAGTGAACTCTGGCTGCCCTACTCACCGCCGGGAACACAACACGAGGTTATTTTGGCTACGGTATTCTATCGGGCGGAGGTACTTCACCATTCGGACTGCTCAATTGGACGTAAATACCGTCGTGTCCTACTTCCTAAAATATAGAGGAAAGTGAATGAATTTTGGGCATTCATGGTAATGAAACCATTGGAGACCTGTTATTCCTTACGATGTCAATCTACCAGGGTCTCCTCATTCTATTTTCCCCCTAGAAAGGTGTGACTGCATGTAGGTATGTACCTCATTCCAGCTCTGATCTCGATCATGCGCCCGAACTCGGCGACTTTTCGTACGAAGGCCTGCACCACATGACCAGGGTGCAAATCGATGTCCAGACCCTCCTGTACTGGGACCTGTGCAGCAAAAGTAAATGTATGGTTTGTATTCGTGTTTCTAGCAGCTCTTTCGTCTCAACACTTGTATAGAGGTGGGTTAAAGAAGCTTTGGAAAATCATCAATCGTTCATTAAATCTAAGACTCTTCTCTTTCTCTTTATAGATCGACCATAACTTACGTAGTAACTATTTATTAATCTGTGCCGTAACCGCTGTATCATGATTTGGGTAAATGGCGAGACAGAGGGAGAATCGATCTTCAGATTTGGTGGTCTGCCACCAATGCTCAGGGCGGTGTTTCGCTCACTCTCGACTCATGTTATTTCTTTCTCTTTCTTTACCTTGCCCCTCCCCCTCCCCTCTCCCACGCCGCATGTACCTAGGTCACGGTATAGCGATTGCAATCATACTATAATAAATAGTTGATCATTACCTGAGGAGACCAGCTGGACTCTCCGGCGTCGAACTTGAAGGAGTCCAGTCCGAAGTCTTGCATAAGGGTGTGCACGCGGTTGGTGTACCAATTGGCGGCGGCGGGTTTCGTGAAGTCCACGTACGCGGGGACGGAGCCGTTGTTGTTCCACCAGGAGGTGTCGGGACTGCCCTCCTCGTTGAGTACCAGGTAGCTGCGGGGAATCAGGGTGTTGGAATTAATATAGAATATTTTGATTGATACTATAACAAGTATACGCGAATGTTACCTTTTCATTGAAATAAAACTACTTTAAAAGGTTTGTTTGTATATAACGATTTATTTTATGATTTTCATTGATTCTGATTTCAATTCAGCAGCGAGGGTCAAGAGGAGCATCTTTTCTTTTTTAATATCGTTTAGGTGGCAGACAAGCACACGGCCCACCTGATAGGAAGTGGTTACCGTAGACTCCAATAAAGAGGGTGAATAAAATTGTTCACGCGCGAGGCACGTGTGCAACGAGCTACGCGGCAAACGACACGGCGAGGGGCGCAGGGGGCACGGATCGGGGCCTCGTCACTTGATCACCGAGCGGCGCGCACGACACTCGCAGTACATCCAGACCGAGTTGACGTGTTTTTGTTGCTTTTACAAAGAAATATAAAATATTTACAGTCCACTATTCATTATTATAACCCAAAGCCCCAACAAAATTCATACAGTCAATAGAAATAAAGTTATCGGAATTCAGTTCTGAGTTTCCGATATTTCGGCATGGTAAATATCCCGATAGCTTTAATACTAATGTGACCATGATAGTTTAAATATCTAAAAAATAAATAAACTGTTCACTGGCCAGTTAATAACTCTTGCAGATTTACTTAAGTCAATCCAAATATTTGTGCCGAGCGAGAATCGAACCCGCGACCTTTAACTTTGTCAATAACCTTCTACATTTACGCCACTTAGTCGTTAACACAATACTAACTTAACAAATAAAACACAGAAAGCAGAAAAACCATTAAACTCACCCCTTCGATAAAGCCTCAGAATACCAAGGTTCGCAGTTCTTATTAATAAACGGATGAATCCACATCGTCACCCTGAATCCAAGACCCTTGATGTCCTGAATCAGCTGCTTGAGATTCGGCAGCTTCTGGTCGGTCACGGTCAAAGAACCGTAGCACACTTCCCATAGATCGTCAATCACGAACTGTGCATTATGGTACCCATTGTCTTTGATCTCGTTAGCATACGACCAGAGACTTTCTTCAGTAATACCTCGTTGGTATCTTGCCCAGGTTGAGAAAATTGGGTATTCTACCATCCTGGAATCGGGAATACCAATCGGTTTCCCCAAATAAGTGTCAATCGCGTGAAGTTGAGCAACTTTGGCGTCTTCAAAGAACCAGATATCATATTTTAGGTTATTATGAGTGCGTCTCTTGGAGTAGGGGGCTGTGACATCAGCGATCAAGCAGAGGTGATTGTCGAGAACGTTGTGGTAATCCACAAAAAGGGGGACTTCAGGAGCTACGTAGATGTATTCTCCGGCAGAGTTGAGCCAGTATCGTTCACTGATAGCTGCGTTGTCATCTTCTTTGGATACGATGGAGTACTTTTGTAGTCTGGTCTTTTGGATTGGCCAGTACTGTTGCTTCTGCTCTGGGCCTGCGTACCATTGTTTCGTGCCTAGTGACAAATAAAAGAAAATTATTAAAATGAATTTTTATGGAATCTTTCTTTAAAGTCATAACTGAGAAAAAGTACCCGATTTATGGCAATCGGCTCGCCCCCTATTACGTGAGACCAGAAATCATATTTGACTAAATGTGGGTGTATACCCCTTTGGGGAGTTACAGGTGTGAGTAGTGTTTAAGATTATCAGTCAAGCTGAATTGCTTATGTTAGGAGTCAGTTCATGTCAGTGGTGTATTTAATGGCCAGGTTCCGAAACCAGAACATCTCGATCAAAACTCCAACTCCCTTATCATTAAACTTTGGTAAGAGACGGTATTCCCATTCCAATTAAGCAGTCCAACAGGGGAACGTACCTCCACCCTACAGAATACCACGACTATAATAACCCGTTGTGTTCCCAGCGGTGAGTGGGGAAGCCAGAGCTCACTAGAGAGTTTTTGTGCTGCCAGTGGAAAGACCAAAGACTTGTCCTGATTGTGTCTTCTGCACTGACGGCACAGAAACTCTGTTCTTACAGGGTCATCAGCACGGATATGACTCCGCTAATGTTGCACACGTTCGGTAACCACTTTTCTTCAGATGAGCCGTGTGCTTGTTTACATAAGTTGTTTAAAAAAACCTACTGAAAAGACGCTTCGAAATTGAGAAGTAATTACCTACCTGCTTCTCTGGTCATAGGTCAAGCTACGATGTGCATATCTTTACCCCGTTTTTATAGTGCGGAAATCTGCCCGGCAACCCTCCTGTCGAAGACAGTGGTAGTAGTTATGTCGGAGTTAAACCTCTAAAACGGCACTCCGTCTTAGATCATCAACTGCCGAGGTCAATATTGCCTCTGCCTGGCTAAAACTGACATTGACATCGAACAAAAACATATGTATAATGTCAAGATCATGTACATATGTCTTTGTTCGATTAAACCGTTGCATCCTTACCATAGTAACAAAATTCCCTGCTCAACCATATCGTCTAAAATAAGATATAAAAGATAGCAGCTATAGTTTTAAATAATTGAGATAATATTATCGCATTCGAGAAGTACCCACAAACCTACTAAACATCAAAGATAGTTGAAGTATGAGATTAGAGTTGATATATTTTTCGCCAATGACAATGGTTATTAGCTATCTTGGGTTGTCAAGATATCACGCGATACTTTCGTGAATGTTACCTAGTTACCATCCACCAGGCCCTCGAATCAACTAAAGCAAAACCACTGTCATATTACAAACACTGCACACTTTTAATTCACTCTGCAAAATTCCTTTAATTTTCGACTTTAAAATTCCGCGTGGTTTCTGGCAAAGTAGAATTTGGGCTACTCCATCTCTTCCCATGCGGTGTTGTATAAGGCGACTAAGGGATAGGGCTGTTTAACATCAGGCAGATATATATAACCCAGACTCAGCTTCAGATGCAGGGCTCGAGTCAACAATAGTGCTTGGAAGGCGGCAATAGGCTCACCCTCTATTACGTGGGACCGAAATCAATGATTTGTGAAATGCTTTGTCCTCTACACTGACGGCACAAAATCTCTGTTCTTACAGGGTCGGCAGCACGGATGTGACTCCACTGGTGGTACACACGTTCATGGGTCATGGTAACCACTTTCCATCAGGTGGGCCGTGTGCTTGTCTGCCACCTAAGTTGTATAAAAAAAAAATGTGGGTGTTAATTCTCCACTGCCCAACCCTCCGGGGATGAAGGCGTGATTATCTATACTAATATTATAAAGCTGCAGAGTTTGTTTGTTTGAGCGCGCTAATCTCTGGAACTACTGGTCCGATTTGAATGATTCTTTCCGTGTTGGGTAGTCCATTTATCGAGGAAGGTTTTAGGCTATATATCATCACGCTACTACTTAAGGGAGCGGAGCATTGATAATAAATGTTAACAAATCCGGCAATTATTCATACATATTTTGAAGACTAAAACATACGGGCTCAAAGGGATATGAAGCTTCAAAATATACCCCGGGCGAAGCTGGGGTGGGTCAGCTAGTCTGTATATATGTAAAATTAAATGAAAAGTTTCAATACACCTTTAATTCACTCTGCAAAAAGCTGCTGTAATTTTAGACTTAAAGCACAGCCTTAAAGTTTAAAATTAAATAGTTGCTTTAGTAGAATCAAAACCCTGGATTTCACCAAATATCATCACCATCCTCTGGTATGTGCCTTCGTGCCTTCATGACTAAAACGCGCGTTTTAGTCGATTCGAGGCCGACATTACCTCTCTCACTGGCTCTGGCGAGGGGTATCCATCCGTGGGGATATTTCGCACGATTAAAAAAAGGTATGTCAGCTTTTTGGTTACGATTAACGTCTGATCTCCCAAAGCGTCAGAGCCTCGTCTATTGGAGTGTTGGGGCTTGGTTGAGATAGGGAGGTTGACTTCGGTCTCAAAGATGTGTCAGGGTTCTTTACACATGAATATGAACGCTTTTAGCTTAACCTAAGCTACATCGTCACGTCTTAAACAAATTTGATGAATTTCATTAACTACCTATTTAAAAAGCGAAATATTAATGGCTGCAAATCCCCGAAATGGTAGGCAGAGGTGTGTTTCGCTAACTATGATTTTTGGTCCCAAGTAATAAGGGTACGTACAGCTTCTGTGGCGTGGCGGTAGTGAACGCGACCGATAAGCACGAGGCGTGTGTTCGATTCCCGCTCAGTGCAAACATTTGTATGCATGAATATAAGTATTGGCATTGGTCTGATCGTGCCTCAGAGAGTACGTTAAGCCTTCGGTACCTGTTGCCATACCAACATCTATGGCAGTCGCTACTGGCAGTTGGAGCCCTAAAAAGTTCAGCAACTGGTCTAGCTGCAATATTTCGATATCGCTTTTGAGTTGTGGATGTCAGATGGCAGTCGCTTCACGGAAAATATCGAAGTTTAGCCAAAAACGGAGTTAGACTGGTAAAGTAGACCCCAGACACCGAGATTAAGCTTCAGATGCGACTGGGATTAACGTTAAAAGGAAGAAAAACAGTAATATGGGTACGGTAATGGTCCCGCCATTGCCGTCAAGCGGGCACTAAGTCATGAGCTGTATGTATATTTTCGGATGGAGAATAGCCCTGCCCTATAGTAGGCTTCTACGACACCCAGTATTCAATTCAGTATTCAATATTCTTATTCATGAACTATTTTTACATTGTGTTTGAACATTATTATATAAAAATGACTTCTAAAAGCATTCAAAACATTAAGACACAATAGATAAACAGAAATATTTACTAAACAAACATAACATAACATAAACTCATGCCCATATCCACGAAGGGGTAGGCAGAGGTGCTATAGCACCCACATTTCGCCAGTTTATGTTTAGGTCCCAATGTAATAGGTGGCGAGCCTATTGCATTTACCCGGGCACTTATTTACTAAAAAAACATTGAAATTATATATACATTCAGTCAACAAAGTATCGTGAATGAATGTTTTGTTTATGGTTCCAAATTCAAATTTTTGTTTTTTTTTGTTGTTGTTTGATTGGCACAACTGCTTTCCATTTTGGCGCGGCGTTTGAGTTGCATCTGTCATTTATGTTAAAAACAGTGCTGCTTTTAGTTTTATAATATCTAGTGTGTATTGCGAATTTCATAATGGGCAAAAACATCGAACAAAGAGTTTGTCTTAAATTTTGCATCGCCAATGGAATTTCATGTTCGGAGACACTGAAAATGTGACAGAAGGCTTACGGTGAATCGACTTTATCAAAAACACGTGCTTATGAGTGGTACAAAGCGTTCAAAAGCGGTCGAGATGTGATGGAAGATTTGCCTCGTTCTGGTAGGCCATCAACGTCTGCAACTGAAGTTAACATCGCAAAAGTGAAGGAAATAGTGACTGAAAATCCTCATTCAATTTTGAGAGAGATGGCCGCCGAACTTTTTGTATCACACGAGTCGATCCGTACCATTTTAACTAATAATTTGGGTATGAAACGTGTTGCTGCCCGGTTAGTCCCAAAAGACCTGAATTTTCTTCAAAAACTAAATCGCATGAGAGTCGCTGAGGGCATGCTAGAACGGGTCAATACCGACCCAACATTCATGAAACGCGTTGTTATTGGTGACGAGACGTGGGTTTACGAGTTTGACATGCATACTAGTCAACAAGCTTCGGAATGGCGCTTCCAACTGAACCAAAACCGAAAAAACCACGTCATTTCGATCAAAAGTCAAAGTAATTTTTTCATGTTGACTGTTTTCTTTGACTATCGCGGTGTTGTGCACTCGGAATTTTTGCCGGAAGGTCAAACGATAAATAAAGAATAATATTTGAGCGTTATGCGACGTTTGTGGAAAGAAAATTCTTGGATTTTGCACCACGATAATGCGCCTTCGCACAAGGCCATCATTGTGAATGAATTTTTGTCCAAACACTCAACAAATACCATCGAGCAAGCACCACTTCGTGGCACCCGTTTTCAACCAGTAGAAGACATAAAGGAGAATTCGCGGCGAGAACTGAACTCAATTTAGGAAACAGCTTTTAAAAAATGTTTTGATGATTGGATTATTCGTTGGCGTAAGTGTATCGTTTCTGAAGGAGCATACTTTGAAGGTGATAAAATAAATTTGGATGAATAACAAATTTTTTGTGTATTATTGATTTTTTTCCGGTACTTTCTTGACAGAGTAGTAACTAAGTATACTTTTCGTTTACATAATATCTATTCCTACAACCCCTTTTTATAGAAGCTTTTAATATTTCTTGGAACTCTCTTTGGTAAATAATTATTTTTAACTCTTTTTTTTTATACCACTTAGTTGGCAGACAAGCACACGGCCCACCTGTTGGGAAGCGGTTACCGTGGCCTATGGACGTATGCAACACCAGGGGTGTCACACTCGCGCTGCCGACCATGATGAAACCTTCTGATGCCCCTCTTGAAGAACCCCATATTGTAGGCGCTAGGGAAAACCGCAGCAGGGAGGTCATTCCACAGCTTAAGTGTGCGTGTGCTCTACAGACAGTTTGTTAAATAATTTGATGGAGTTATACATAGAAAACATGGCCCTGTTCTACTCCATTTAGAAGCAAATTAATGCTGAAATCTAGCCTTAGTGTTAATAAGTAAACAAATTGAGTTAATATCAGTTCTTAATTCAACAAGTTGTAAGCATCTCGACATTAGGGCACGCCGTAGTAACGGCGGTAAGACCCATCATGGGGGAGTGGCTAGAGAGGCCACACGGCAGCCTCTCGTACCGTCTGACGCAGATGATTACCGAGCACGGATGCTTCGGAAAGTATCTGCGTCGGATGCAGAAAGAGCCAACGTCCGAGTGCCATCATTGCGACGCGAGCGAGGACTCAGGTCCGCACACGCTCACCGAGTGTCCGGCGTGGGAGACGCCGAGGCGGGAGCTTGTGGCGGCCCTGGGAGTGAGGGTTCTCACGCTCTCCACCTTGCTCGCGGCGATGGTTCGCTGCGCGGATGCGTGGGCGGCCGGCGCCTCCTTCTGCGAGCAAGTAATGCTCGTGAAGGAGGAGGCGGGGCAGGAGCGGCAGCGGGAGCGACGAAGGATCGCAAGACAAGCTGCCCGCGTACGAAGGCAACTCGGGCGTCGGAGGTCGATGAACGACCTCCGCCCCCCATGAGCGCCGGCCTGGGGGTGACAGGTGAAGCCGCCTGTCACCCTGGCAGAAGCAGGCCGCGGCGGTGGCGGGCGTGGCGCGCCTCCCCGTTTCCGGGGACGAGTTGGGGACTCTGTAGTCCCCACACCCGAGAAGAGGGCCAGATCGCGAGAGATGGCCCTGGGTCGGCCGGGGTGCGAGGGATATGCCTGTCAACCTCACCTTCGGCAACCAAAACGACCCACAGGCGGCGTGCGTTTTAGTCGGTTCGAGCCCGACATAACCTCCTCCACCGGCTCCGGTGGGGAGGTATCAGTGGGGATTTTGCGCACGTAAAAAAAAAAAAAAAGCATCTCGACATTGTAATCTCAAGTTGAATAGTTAATAAACAATGTACACTATCTTTAGTATATATATGTACTATAATTATATATATATATATATATAGATATATATACCAAATTGTAGTCGTTTGGGAAAACCGCAGCAGGGAGTTCATTCCACAGCTTGCATACTTAGCAATTCTCACCTCTGCATCATGATCCCAAGGCACGAACGAGAACTGCAGCGATGGCATGAACACATTAGCTTGCATTCGCCTACAATATGGGGTTCTTCAAAGGGGCATTATGAGGTTTCTTCATGGTCGGCAGCGCGAGTGTGATGCCTATGGTGTTGCACAAGTCCATAGGCCACGGTTACCACTTCCCTTCAGGTGGGCCGTGTGCTTGTCTGCCACCTAAGTGGTATAAAAAAAACTACTCGATAACCAGCTCTTTACTGGGCGGCTCATTGTACCCATTGCCGCCAATCAAGTCTGGCAACATGAAGGGGTAGCCGTTCAGGTTCACGGTCAGAATAATGGTGAACACGCTCGTGAGAGGTTGGTTGAGAGGCTCCACATCGCCTCGACTCGCTCGAGTATGTGATTAAATATTGGAGTACTTACCAAAATCAATACAATCCTCAAACACCCGGTCACTGGGCCCGTCCCAGTAGACGGAAAGCTTGTAGCCTCCGCTCGCCTCATCGAAGCTGTATTCGTGATTGAAGGTCACGGCGCTGTCGTCAGCAGAGGCCTTGCGACCCAGGTGAGCACGGAACTGAGATCCGGAAGCTGGGTAGTAATAAAAAGACAGGCGAATTTTAGAAAATTACAAGCAAGATTATTTAAATTGAGTTATCACACTTTACACAATGGTACCATCAAGTACCATTAAGTAGGTTAAATGAATGGGTTTCCACTAAAATAGAGCTATGGTTAAAGGACTCTATCCTAATTTATTTGGTAATGATTCATTATTTATGGCGGGGGTATCTGTGGGGATTTTCACAGGAAAAAATATACAACTTACCTCCAACGGCTTCGACCACCACTCCGCCATCTTTGTGGTTACTGAAGACGAACCTGAGCTCTGGAGCCCTGGGCGCGCAGAGCACCGCAGATATTCCTACAAACAAAGTACCATGTCATTCAATAGTCAATAAACTTCTAGTTGCGGAAACCAGTATGAAAAGTTGCAGAGATTTTCCTTAGGATCATCTCTCTCTTCCACTTTTTTTTTACGTGCTCACAATCCCCACGGATACCACACACCACCGGAGTCGGCGAAGGAGGTTATGTCGGACTCGAACCGACTAAAACGCACGCCGCCTGTGGGTCGCTTTGGTTGCCGAAGATGAAGTTGACAGGCATATCCCTCGCACCCCGGCCGACCCAGGGCCATCTCTCACGATCTGGCCCTCTTCTCGGGTGTGGGGACTACAGTGTCCCCAACTCGTCCCCGGAAACGGGGAGGCGCGCCAGGCGCACCACCGCTCTCTCTCTTCCTCTTAGTATTAATCCTAGTCGTATCCGAAGCAGAATCAGAATCTGGGGTCCGCTTTACCACTCTAACTACGGATTTAGCTAAACTTCGATTAACTCGACCTTAGGAACATCTCTGTAACTTTTCACACTGGTTGAATATATAACTATAACTAATGAGAAAGATGAAAGTACAAACATCTATTCATGTGCTTTGAGTTCGTGCTGGATTACTCCGTGTAGTGTTTCGAAGTGGTCAATCGTGCAGTAAGTCCGCAGCAACAAGCGAGTGGCGAGCCGCTCGTCCAGTACCTATCCGGTTTTTTTACCACATAGGTGGCAAACAAACACGCGGTTCACCTGATGGGACATGGTTACTGTGGCCTACAGACGTGTACAACACCAATGGAGGCCACACTCATGGTGCCGACACAAAACAACCATCTGGTGACCTTCATGAAATTTTCGCAGTAGTGTTAAACATGCGACCAGGCTCTCGATTCCACTGTCATACTACAAACACTGTGATAAATGCTTTATTTCAATTTGTTTAAGTCCACAATTAAATACAAATAGTTTCATTTCAATTTTACATTCACTCTGCAAACAACCTTTTTATTATTGACTTTAGGCGCATTGTTTTAAAATCTAAAATTAAATGGATTTTTAGCAGTGTTTGTGGTTTGGCTTTAGCAGTATCGAGGTCCAGTTACCGTCAGGCCGACCTACCTGATTTTGTTTTTCTCCATCTGAGCGCCAATCATCATTACTTTCAAAGCTTGTACTTTGAGCTTGTAGTCTGCTATCCTATATCTCTTTTTCATATTTGGGAGTGAATGCCGCCTGAATATTCCAGCCCCAGAAGAAAGAATACTGCGCAAGAAACTCATCCGTCAATCAAAGGACGTACCAGCTTGGGCCAGGAGATTTTTGGCGCATGCACAAGGTTTCCGGACTTGGCAATTTAAAAATACATACCTGCCAACAACAGTACCAGCTTCATATTTGTGCCGAACTACTGGTTTTAGTCCAATACAGACTTTATTTATTAAATATTTATCTTCACATGAGATAGCAACGCGAGATATATCTATATTATATCAGTTTTTCTAAAGTTTTCAGGTAGATAAACCTATAGACATCAATTTTAAATCCCCCTTCCTTTAGACTCTTTTGTAGCGCTAAATGTAGTAGGTAGATCAATTTTCTTAATCGTTACACTTATACAGGGTGGTATCACGATGTAGAACTATATTCTGATTATATTATTACAAGTATGTCCATCGTCTCCTGGATTGTGTTGAGGACTTAGGCAGCTGTCTAACTACCTAAGTCCTCAACTCTCTATATATATTTGGTGATTACAGGCTCACGCGGCTTGCGAAAGAGCTTGAATTGAGCCCCAAAGCTCTTAGAAGAGTCCTAGTGACAGGTACACCCAAATTTTATAATTCTAGTGAATTTGAATCACATCACAACAGTGCAAGAAATATGGTCAAAGTCAAGACACAGAAAATTGCAAACAGCCTGTAGTTTTCTCTTATTATCTAAACAATTTATTGTCGGAAGTCCACGCCGAGGTGAGGCAACAATTCAAAGCCTTATCTGTAGATAAGACACATCGTTCACTATTGAGTGCTTTATTTTCTTTAGGATCATTATGTTGTACAATACACAAATAATACAATTACCTACTTAGGTAAATATTTCTAGCAAACATTACCAGCCCTGTTCTTTTTTATAATTAAAACGTTAGTTGATTACACTCCACTAGATGCTAAATAGCTGCGGGATGCCGTCTCTGCAATTTGTCAAAATGCCTCTAAGAGTCGAGTAGATTGGATTCTCCGAATCCATATTACAGGCATGTTTTCGAGGAGGTAAGAATCGACGGTATTTCTGTCCAATTGAGCAGTCCGATTGGGACCGCCCTTCAGAATACCATGATCATAATAACCTTTTGTTGTGTTCCCGGCGGTGAATAGGGTAGCAGAACTCACTGGAAAGTTTTTGTGCTGTCGGTGTGAAGACCAAAAGCTTGTCCTGCTTTGTCTTTTACACTGACGACACATAAACTCTGTGCTTACAGGGTTGACAGCGCAAGTGTTTTGTATTTGCATTCCTTGATTTTGTACACGTCCATAGGCCACGGTAACTACTTTTCATCAGGTGGGCCGTGTGCTTGTTTGCCACCTAAGTGGCATATAAAAAATGATCCCTACACAGTTTTCGACGATCGTCGTGTCACATTTTACTGGAACTATTTTAGCCAATAAGCTTTATGTTAAGTAGGTATTGGGGTGATAGATCGATTAGAACGCCGCGCAATAATGGTCCTTGTACGCGATGCCGGTGGAGCATTCTATTTTTATATTTGTAATGTATAGAAAACCTACTAGCTGTGGTTAGTGTCGACTGAAACTGGTTTTTACGACCGAAACCGAATTTCGGCAACAGTCTCAGTCAGTTTTGTACGAAAACGAAACCGACTGACAACGGGTCAACGTTGAGTTTCGGGGGCGCAGCTTGCCTCTTACTATAAAGTAACATAAACATAAACTCATGCCTGTATCCCCGAAGGGGTAGGCAGAGGTGCTAGCACCCACATTTCGCCAGTTTATGTTTAGGTCCCAATGTAATAGGTGGCGAGCCTATTGCCATTAATCGGGCACTTATAAACCTGCGATAAAGTAAACTATAAAGTAAACTTTTTAATAATAAATAATAAGCTTGAATTTACCGCCCGGGGCACGCCCTGTGTTGTCGTGAAATAAACAGTAAGCATTAGGCGCTTTGGATGAATCAGATGAACTTTGGTCTGACCGTGACTCAAGGACCTCGTTAACCCATCGATCCCGTCGTTACCGGTAGTTGGAGCTCTCAACAAAAATCCTAAATATTTTCGAAAAACTATCTGATGTAGGTACACAATTTTAATACGAGAAACAAAAATAAACTAGTTGTACCAAAACTTAGTGTACGAGCTACGTTCGACATAGTTACGAAATCATGTAAATGCACGCATCATCATTTTTGTTTCCTTCAACGTTATAATTATTTAGCAATGAATTCAGTTCGCATTCGGTCATCAAGCATTCCGCGCGTTCTCATCTATCATTCATAATTTAGTCCCTTTGTTACATAATATATCAATTTCATTTATCTAAAGAGTGTTATCATTTCCTATCATCGTATTAAGTGTAGGTATGAGTAGCAAATCGCCCGTACACTTAGGCTTCACAAGGTTGGTGATTCATTTGTAGGAAGCTGCATAAAAATCTACACTAATATTATAAAGAGGAAAGATTTGTACCTATTTTTGTATGTTTGTATGTTTGTAATGAATAGGCTCAAAAAGTACTGGGCCGATTAAAAAAATTCTTTCACCAATAGAATGCTACATTCTTCCAATTTGACATAGGCTACATTTCATTTTGAAAAAAATTAGGGATCCTTGGTAAAATTTGAACAATGTAACCGAAGGTGTAGAAAAATGAGTCTTAAAATGTCTTTCGTCGAATGCGCTGCCGAAACTATTAGCGATAAAACAAAATAATGTAGGTACAACAATATTGAAGAACATCATAATGTCTACAAAAAACTCCGCGGTAGCATATGTCCAACTATTGTAGTTATGTTACTACAACAACTTTTTTCATTTTAAACATTAATGAAAATGCTAACCAAATTCAAACCATGCTATTTATGTGTTTATATTAATCCTTATCCAAATAAATTATTTTATGGTCAAGACCATTTAACTACCTATAAAATAGTTTTTAAATTATTTAAATTGGACTTTCCATTCAAGAGATATTACGAATAAAAAAATTCAAACAGTAAACAAAACCGCCATAGCGCCGTGGCCGTTGTTTGCAATGCAGTCTGAAAAGCGCGCCGGTCATCGCGGCGGGCGGGGTGGAGGGGGCACTGAAATATAGGAGTGGGGTGGGGAGGAGTGGGGACGGGCTGCTAGTATTTAATAAAATTCCTCAGGATTTGATTAATATGCCAATAAATAAATTTAAATTAGAAGTGAAAAAAACTTTAATGAGTAAGTAAAGGTTCCTATAAAGTGGATGAGTACCTATCTTAATGATGTTAATGCGTGGTCAACATAAGTCTCTTAATTGCTCGCACAAAATAAATTGTAAACCAAAGCAAATTTAAAAAAAGAAAAAGAATCTAGTTCTAATATAGTTCGCTGAGTTTCTTGCTGGTATCTTCTCAGTAGAACTAACCTACCGAACCAGCGAAAGAATCATTTTCCAATGGTTTATTTGTACATTATTTAATATTTTTATATTATATCTTGACATACCCAATTGTGAAATTTTGACGTTCATATGTGCTCTTTGTGTGCCTAAACTGAATAAATGAAATTGATTCTTTGATTCAAAAGTCCGAATAGTTTTACTACAAAACTTCGATATCGCTAACTGGTTGTAGAGCTTCACGAAAAATATCGAAGTTCAGCAACATTAGACTAGAAAGTCGGACCAAACAGAGTTGGGAAAAGGCGTAAACTGCGTAAAGACTTAGTTGACTACCTAATAAAAACATGGTGTCAACTTTTTTTGGGTGGTCAGACTCCAAGTAATAAATATAAATTTTTTAATTACTTTGAAACTCTGAATCCATAATTATAATAGCAACTCTATATTTTATACAACGGCAACACTTACTGTTAGGATATAAAATGTCAAAAGGATTCGTAAACCATAGAGTAAAGTAATACACTGTCACCGTTGTCTGTCACTTAGACTGCGTAGTATTGTATTCTCTTTGACTTAGACAAAAAAAAAACAAAAGCACGATAATGGCAGATCCGAGAATTCGTCAAATCAAAATAAAAACAGGCGTTGTTAAACGCATAGCCAAGGAGAAGGTTGTGTACGAGAAGGAAGCCGAACAACAGAAGGACAGGGTACAGAAGTTGAAAGACGAGGGACAAGACGAACATAACATCAGGAAGCAAGAGGAGGTTCTACAGGAGTCTCTTATGATGGTCCCTGACTGCCAAAGGCGGTAAGATATTATTATAACCATTTTTGCAATGTTTACTTATTGGATTTTATACTTTCCGTAGATGTTTGTGGTGCATTTTTTTCGTTATAATGAGATAAAGTAGCAGCTGTTTCATTTAGGTTAGGTGATATTCATGCGGTAGCGGCTCTTTGTCTGAACCTGTATTTGAAGTGTGATGAGTATGAGTCATTAATTTGTAGAATACACAATGTTCGATTGTGAAGCTCTCAAGGGTTTTTTATGTAGAGTTTAAACCAATACAGTTATAACGGTTAATGCCGACATTGTTTAGTACAAAAAACCGGCTAGTTACAACAAATTCATAGCTGCAATCTGTATGCTGTATGACTGCCCTATTAAAAACATTGCTAATTACGCCTCATTACATATATTTAATGAGGTACATACCTCATTATATATAAAGGACCTTTTATTAAGAGAAAATATTTAATTATATGTTCAGAGAATTATATTGTCCTTAAATATAAAGAATAAAATAATTTATTTGCCTAAGCCTGGTAGTATTGGATCTTACAATATGTTAAATTACAGCATGTTTAGCTACAGACTAAAGACTTTCTTCATATTCCTTACATCAGTTAGTTACCTACCTGTATAGAAAACATATTGACCACATATTATTTAAAAAACGTAGTAATAGTTTCAATAATTTTTTTTTAATAAAATTGGTAAAAGAATATGGTAAATTATACTCAACAATTTTAACCATTTGCAAAGAAAAGGAAATAAATCCATCACTGGTTATTACAACTACCTTTCCGACCTTTCTTTCAGTTAATACTATATAGTTTCCTAGATTTAGAAAGCCCAGTACTTGGCCAGTAGTCCCTTCGAAGCTGCTGTAACAATTCTTAACTGAGTTGTTTGAATTTTGTAATTTTTTATTTCCAGACTCGTAAAAGCTTTCACTGATCTAAAGAACACCTTGGAATCAGAACAAGATCTGAAAGACAACGAGGACTACCTTGCAGCTCAGCAAGTACTAAAAGACGCAGAACCTCAGCTACCAGAAATAACTTCATAATACACCTCATTATTTTGTAATTACTTTAATATTTTCAGCAATCATGTCTTATAATTCTAATTTTTATAATAAGTATCGCGGTAATAACGCTACATTCCACAATAATTTTGCACCAAATTTCGTGCCGCCCCCTCCAGCGCCACCACCATTCTTTATTCCTCCTCCCGTTTCTACGGAACAGTCTGATCAAGAAGTTGTTAAAAGCTATGAGCGTACTATCCCAGCAAAACAGGTAATGGCCATAGTCCCTAAATCAATATCTATATCTAACGTTAGAGAAAAACTTCAAACCGTAATTGCCTCTTTAAATGAAATAAAGAAGAAAGAAAAAGTTCTGACCGATAACATCAATGTACTTTCCGAAGAAGAATGGAACTCACAAATGAAGCAAATTCAAATAAAAAAAGATCTAATCAATAGTACACTGGAATACATTAAAGGTCCTTGTTTAGATATTATGCCTAAGCTTATAGCTAAAAGAACGGCAAAGAGGTTACGCATGAAAAGAGTTCGGACAGAAATGAAAAGAGAAAAGGAAGAGAAGATGAAGGAATTGAAAGAGAGATCTAGGAAGATTGATGAGCACTTGCAGAGGATAAAAGATGACATCATTAAGGCTCAACAGGTAATTTGATATAACATTTCTTACTATATTTTTTTGTTAAAAAAATGTCCACACTCAGGACAGGACATAGTCTATATCCAATTTCATACATACATACATTTATATAATCACGCCTTTATCCCCGGTGGGTTATGCAGAGGTGAATTAACGCCCACATTTCACCAATCATTAAATTCCAACCCATGTAATAGGGGGTGAGCCTATTGCCATGTTTCAGCACTATTGTTGACTCATGCCATTCATATGAGGCTAAGTCTGGGCTGTTTTTTTACTTACTTAACTAAAACAAATAGATAATAGTACTATATACTTTCAGTAGAGAGTGTTTCCGAGGTTCAAGTCTGGATCGCATTGTGCATAGCTTTAGTGGGTGACCCCTCAGGTGCTTGTTCTCGTTGAGGCTGTATATGTCATGGATGTTATCAATATTATAATAGTCATGGAGTATCTTGTAAGTTTTGATGAGACTTCCTCTCTGTCTTCGTTTTTCAAGTGATATAAGGCTAAGGAACTTAAGGCGTTCATCATAGTTACTAAGCTATGAGAGCTCTTACCATTATTTTTATATATTCTTGCATACATTCATTTCAAGCTCACTTGGACTGTGTCTTCAATCTCTTGAGTACCATAAACTCGAAAACATTGATAGCTATGTGTTTAAAGAGTCCCTTATTAACAATTGAAAGGTTCCCATTATGACTGTTACACTCCCAATGTGGATTCACTCCTAACACAAGTGTTAGTTAGCTTAGTTAAAGTGGTTAGGGGGAATACTACTAATTTTGATTACTAAATTACTAAAACTGGTTTGTCTAGTAGTGAGCAATCTGATTATTGATTCTATTTAAATTTAACATTATTATATTTATTGCAAAAGTTGCTTTCAAACCTAATCTGTATGCCAATCAAGTTTAATTCCATTTTATCATTGCCTATATTTACTAAAGCTGGATCGAATGACATACCCACCCTCACACAAAACCCTTGCCATGACGTGGAGTTGGAAATAGCAACCGTACTATATATTTACTAATTTTACAGGAACAAGAGGCAAAACTCGAAGCAGATGTGGTGCTAAAAGAAGTTCTTCGCAAGAAGCATGATGCCAAGAAGTGTATAGTGAAACTAGACGCATTCGTGGCACTTCGCAAAGCGAGACAGAATACTGCTAAGGGTCGAGGCGAGAATGTTTCTGAAACCGAGTCTGCTGCCTTTCTCACCAGCATAGGTGAGTCCTAATGTCCTACAGTGTATTGAGTGAGGTTGTTCCTTATTTTGGAGTCTATCACGTTGGGGTTCACCACTGTTCCTTATTTAGTGTTGAGTATTGTGGAATAAAAGAGGTGTTATTAGTTACATTTTCCAGGCACGTATGTTATATAGGTACAAAGTACATATGTCAGGACAAGGTGCTACCCGGAAGCTTGCTGCCTGCCGGATTCTTTTCAGGGCACGGACGTCTTTGCAAGTGATCTATAACATAAACTCACACCTATATCCCCGAAGGGGTAGGCAGAGGTGCTAGCACCCACGTTTCGCCAGTTTATGTTTAGGTCCCAATGTCTGCCTATTGCCATTAACCGGGCACTTATAAACCTGCGATAAATACACACATAACTTCGAAAAGCATCTAAAAGTCATTGGTGTGTGCCATGGTAAATCAGGGATTAAACCCGAGACCTCGTTTCAGCAGTCCATTACCCATACCACTTTGAAAAAGTTCATTTCATATGATTGAAAAATATGGGTTAATGTTTGTTTGTAAATTTATCTAATTTTACAACAAGCTGAAGAATATCACACATACATATAATCACGCCTTTATCCCCGGAGGGTTAGGCAGAGGTGAATTAACACCCACAATAGTGCCCGGAATACGGCAATAGACTCACCCACTATTACGTGGGACCGAATACAATTATTGGTGTGAAATGAAAAATATCAATTCAATTCTTATTGAATGGCTTCTGTGTGTTGCCACAACTTGCCAATGTCAGGCTGTTGTTAAAAGTTATTAGGTGAAAAGATTGTTCTGCTATATGAAATTGTACGGTCAAAAGAAAAAAAGCTACATTAATATTGGTGATGGTATGTCAGAGGAGTATAGGTTGGAGTGCGGGGTTAGGCAGGGCGGACTGACGTCACCAAAACTGTTTAATCTGTACATCAATGAATTGATTGTTGGTCTCAGCGGTCAGCGTACCGGATGCCATATTGACAACGTGTGTGTAAACAACTTAAGTTACGCAGACGACATGGTGCTGCTGGCGCCGACTGTTGGTTCATTGAGAAAGCTGCTGCAAACCTGTCAGTTGTATGCGCAAAATCATGGTTTGTTATATAATGTAAGCAAGAGTGAATGCATGGTCTTTGGGGTGCCCAGTGAAAAAGTTGCTCATGTCCCACCCATAACTTTATATGGTGCTACATTGAAAAGAGTGAGTGTCTTCAAATATCTTGGTCACTATATTACCGAGGATCTCAGAGATCATGTAGACATAGATAGGGAACGCAGGGCGTTGGCGGTGAGGTGTAACATGCTGGCCCGCAGGTTTGCTCGCTGTAGCAAAGAGGTTAAAATCACCTTATTTAAGGCATACTGCCAGAACCTCTATACGGGCAGTCTATGGGTGAACTTTGCACTTAAGTCGCTGAACGCCTTGCGAGTTCAATATAACAATGCCTTTAGGGTGCTGTTGGGGTTGCCGCGCTATTGCAGTGCGTCAGCGATGTTTACTGAGGCGAGTACGAGTGAGACGGGTTTCATGCCATCTGGCGCAAA
Organism: Eilema griseolum; assembly: GCA_963662185.1. Classification (NCBI taxonomy): domain Eukaryota; kingdom Metazoa; phylum Arthropoda; class Insecta; order Lepidoptera; family Erebidae; genus Eilema; species Eilema griseolum. The sequence continues at coordinate 23,475,891 of OY759245.1, forward strand.
AGATCGGCGTCATGGTTGAGCCGTGTCCGCGGCAGCTCCAACAGTATTCTGAGAGTAATAGCTGCGCGGTACGACTCACCCATAATGAAGCATATCACCAGTAGAGTGAAACCCTACATGGTCACTTTAATTAATTGACTTAATATATTTGATTTGATTTATGTCGATTATTTGACTTATATTTGAGTTATATTTTATTATGAATTGACATCTTATTGACTATTGCATTTAGTATTAACCTGTGATACGTAATTTATTAATAATTGATATATTTTAATTTTGTGAATTATAATTTTTAACTGACATCAAATTTAATGCAATAATATAATATCAATTGATAATAATTTCCTGATTTGATTTTAAACTGTTGACATTTTGTATGCTAAATTACTAACCATAGATGTAAGACAAATATTGTTACTAACAAATTGGGCCCTGTTGCCATCAATAAAATGATATTATTATTATTAATATTGATTCTCAAGCTGAGACGTCTACAATGATGTGACATCTACAACAACAGACACAAACATATAAATATATTATAGGGATTTAAGGATACTGTTAATAAAACATAATTACAATTTTATTTTAAATATGATTCAACACCAAAAGCCAAGCCAGAAGAGCCAGATATGAAATAGGAAGGCAACTCTTCCTAATTTCTCTGTCTAACAATATCATTTCCATATTTTAATATAAGAAAATAAAAAATTAAACTTACTTTACAGAGAAATTAAAGGCTGAATGGACTCGCAGGCTGTCTTCCTATGAAGTTGAAGAATTGGAACTTCGTGCAAAGCTGAAAGATGACTCGTCACAGCTGGACGTGTGCACCAACATGACTGAGAGGGAGGTTGCTAGTAACCTGAACCAGTGGAAGGAAGTTCTGTTTGGTGGGGAAATGCCGCAGGCGGATTTTAAGGGAGACATCACGAAATTCATTGCTGTCAGGTAATTGTTGTGATATACACCCTATTTTTGTCTTTGTCTGTCTTACTTCTAAGTAACTATCCCTTCGGGGATTTACAGGTGTGAATATATGATATAGATATGCAGGGGGCGAAGGTTCGATTCCCGGTCAGTGCAAATATATGTATACATGAATATGTATATTTGCATTGGTCTCTGGGTGCTTCTATGTATAAAATGTATGAGTTTACAAAAAAAAGTATCTATGTTAATCTGCATTCTAGATTCCATAACACAAGCTAACCCATGCTTACCATGGGTCTAGAATGCCTAGAATGCCTAGAATGTTGTATGTAAGTAGATGAGTATCTTGATGATGTAAATGCGTGGTCAACAAAAGTAAGTCTCTTGCTTGCTCGCACAAAATAAATTGTAAACTAAAGCAAAATTTAAAAAAAAGATAATCTAGTTCTAATATCTAGTTTCTTGCTGGTATCTTCTCAGTAGAACTAACCTACCGAACCAGCGAAAGAATCATTTTCCAATGGTTTATTTTTACATTATTTAATATTTTATATAATTTTTTGACATAATCGTATAATTTTGACGTTCATATGTTTTTTATTGCCGCGTGGTATCCGGCAGAGTAGAATTAGGGCCACCCCATCTCTTTCCATGTTGTTGTTGTCGCAAAAGACGCTTAAGGGATAGGGCAGTTTAACATCAGACAGATATTTACAGCCCAGACTCAGGCACAAATGCATGGCTCGAATCAACGATAGTGCCCAGAACACGGCAATAGATACCCCATATTACGTGGAACCGAATACAATTATTGGTGATGGGTGATAATTCACCTCTGTCTGACCCTCCAGGGATAATGGCGTGATTATATGTATGTGAACTTTATGTGCCTAAACTGAATAAATGAAATTGATTCTTTATTTGTTCTTTAGAATATTTATTTATTAATTATGTTCATGGAGTACAATATTTATTTATTTATTTATTTATTGGGGACAAAAAACAGTTACATGATAAAGTCTTAAACAAATAATCTTAAAAATAAAAACAGATTATCAACCATGTAACCAACACAATTGTCCACGAATTGACCATAGACATACACAGACAATTTTGTATTTAGAATGCAATATTTAATGCATTGGTTGCTTATTAATAAAAATGAATAAACATTATTACAATTAAATTTGAACTGAGAGCGAAAAGGGAAACTAAAAATCAGCCAAAAGTAAGGGTAGTAATCAGACTAATCAATAATCAAATATTTATGTTTCAGATCGCAATGGGATAAGTATATAAGCAGCGACGGTACCGCTCTGCCCGTGGGATGGGTGCCCCCTCCGAAAGAGTGAAAACAATCTGGGATTTGGACGATATACTCGATATCAAATATCAATATCTTTTGAATGAAATTTTAAGCATTTAGTATGCTAACGAATAGTTATATCTAATAAGATTGAAGGTCCAGGCGGGATTCGTACCCGCGATCTTCCCCTTACAGGGGGAATGCTCTGACAGCTAAGCCACCGAACCCTCGCCCGAAACCATCCAAACTCTTCTTTCTATACATATACCCGTCTTACGGCGATCTTTATTTGCTATTTGTGTATGTGGCCTTGCATTTGCTTTATAATAATAAAAATTATGCATTTTATGTAAAAGATTAGTTTTATTTGAACGAGTTTCGTCAAGTTCCCATCTGTGCATTTGTGACATGCCACTGTCGAGAGCGCTAATTCTATTAAGAATTCATTAAAAATTCAGTCTCGATCTAATCTCAATCTTCTATTTGTCAAACGCTGTTCTCGTAACGGTTTTACAATTTTTACATTTACATCATCGTTTTTGACATTTGGAAGATAGATTAGATCGGGGTTTTATTAGAATTCGCCTTCAGCTTTACCAGCAACAAACAGGAATGGTGGAAGTTTCCAAACCCAGACCTTTTTAAATAGGACTTATGTCTTACAATGGTTGACCATAATATTGAAACCACCTTTGTGTGTCCCGGTAGTCATAAAAACGTGGCATTCGTTAGTGGAAGCCCTAAAACGTCCCACAACTACAGAGCTTCGATATTGCGAGTGGATTGTAGAGGTTGGCAGTAGTTTCACGGAAAATATAGAAGTTCGGCCGCTTCTAGAGACAAAGCCGACCCTACCTGAGATGGCACATAGTTCAGAGGATGATGAAGACAATGCTGGTTGTGGAGGTTAGATGGCAACAGTCCAACGAGTTGTGTGGGTCAGATGGCGGTGCAATGGGCTGTGGATATCAGTGGCAGTCGCTTCACGGAAAATATCGATGTTTATCTGCGTCGCAAGCTGGGAAGGCGGACCCCGGGCTCCGAGGGCCTCGGATGCGATCAGGCAGTGGCGGGGCAACAACTAAATTTGATGTGGGCAAGACAGATTTCGCGAGGCCCCTGTTCTATGGCGACCTGAAGACGGATTTTATAAAATAATAAAAACAAACAAAACAATTAACACTGCCAAGTTTTTATTCATAAAAATACAAATTAGATTAATAAGTATTAAATGAAAAATTACAAATCGTTAATATAAAGGTGGAGATATACATTTCTTAAAGTGTATCTTAAAAAACATTACATTTCTTTATTAAAGGAACAGAAATTTCCTGCTTTTAACGTTACTAAATTCCTTAATTATGGTATCGTAATTCAGCCTAGATGCCAAATCTGATTCAATTGATAAAACAGCCAAAGCTGAAAGTCTTTCTTGGCTCATTGTGTTTCTCAAATAATTTTTTATTAATTTTAATTTTGAAAAACTTCTTTCAGCAGAGGCTGTACTTACCGGAATTGTTAATAAAATTCGGATGACAATGTAAATATTTGGGTAAATTTCTTTCAAGCTATTTTCTGTTATGTATGACAGCAGCTGTTTCACGTCTTTAATGAAGTTGGGTAAATTCGGGATCATTGTATTTAATTCTTCATATAATTCAAATGGTTGGAAGTCACTGCTCTCACCCACACGCAGGACGTTATGTAAATCGTTACAGTGTTTTAATATTTGCTCCTGTGGCATATTTTTTAGCGCGCTTAAATCATAGAGAAAACCAAAGTCTTCAAAATGTTGATTTAAAGACGTAAATCTTAATTCCATATTGGTTATTATAGAATCAATCATGGCGTAAAAAAAATCTGTTTGATACCGGATTTTGGGAGACTGTATAGGTTCATCGCTGCTTTCATAATCGAACATCCTTTTCTTTTTGGCTACTCTTTTATTCTTAAACTCTTTTGGCAGGTCATAACAGCTTTTCTCAGTAAATTTCCGAACATCAGACAGGGATTTCTCAAATCCAGTTTCCCGATACTCTTTTATCCATTCACAAAATGTGTGTAAATGTTCAAGAACAATGCTTAAATGAATTTGTACTGATTGCCATAATTTACTTATTATATTAACACGCAATAATATCTCATACCACACATGTAAAGATACGATAAATTCTAAACTTAACATTTCATTTAGTATTGAATCGCAATCACTGAGAGTGTCTGATTCCTCCGTTTGATTTTTTAAGTTTTTTATGCATTCAATCACTTCATCAAATTGCAATAATACGGCCTTTACTGCTTCGACTCTACTTTCCCATCTTGTGTCTGATAAAGGTTTTATAGTAAGTTTTAATTTTCCTTTTATAAAATCCCAGCGCTTGCTTGATCTTGAAAATAGCAAATAAATTTTTTGTATGAAACCAAAAAAAGTTTTTGCTACCATAGATGAGTTCGCTGCATCTACCAATAGTAGATTCCAACTATGACAGCCACAAGGTGTGAAAAATGCCCTAGGGTTAATATTCAATATTCGAGTTTTAACTCCACTATTTACACCTACCATATTTGCACCATTGTCGTATCCCTGGCCACGGCAGTCTTGAATATTTAAGTCATATTTTTCTAGGTGTTCCAGTATAGCATTGGCTAAATATTCTCCAGTTGTCTGAGTAACAGCTAGAAATCCCATAAAATGTTCGACTATTGTACCAGTTGACGTATCACAAAATCTTAAGATAACCGACATTTGTTCAACTCTATTACAATCTCTAGTGCAATCGAGCAAAAAAGAATAATACTTTGCTTCTTTAACCTTACGAATAATTTCATTGACAACTGTTTTTGACATCAATATGATCAATTCATTTTGAATATCGTGACTTAAATAATGGTGTGAAAGTTGTTTGTCACTAATGCAGTGTTTTTATCCTCTTTGACTAATGCGTTTCATGTGTTCACGTAAAGTAGGATCAAATTTTGATATCAGTTTAAATAAATCTATGAAATTACCGGAATTCTTAATACCGTCACCTGTCTTGAGAGATTCTCTGTGACCTCTAAATGCAAGATTATGAGAGGCCAAAAAGTTTATTATGTCAATTATTCTCTCTAACAAGTTGTGCCAATGTTTTTGTGATTCACGTATTAGCCTTTCGTTTTAATGGTCTATTGTTTTGCCTTGATTTATTCCTTTCTCTAAATTTAACCATTGGAACATATGTGCCATATGTTCTTTGGTATTCTCATGTCTATGTAAAATGCTACTTAAATGTTTCCAGTCACAACACCCTCCTTGCACCACCTGAGTTTGTGAATTGCTAAATAGTCTGCATGGAAAACAGTAAACTTTATTTTGGGAATTGGAATACACTAACCAGCGACGATGTTGAGTTTCACCATTATTTAGTTTTCTCGAGAAATAGAAATTGGAAAAGTGTCTGTTATCATCACCTTTGGGATAATATTCATCACCGCTATTTAATTGCTGTGTGGGGCCGCTTCGAACTATGTCACGACGCTGTGTATCCGTTATGGGAAACGTCCACAATCCCGGATCCGAATTAACAAGTACTTGCTGAACTATGGCGCTGGCGTCGTCGCTGCGAATTGGAGAATCTATGTCAATCTGTTCTTCTTGATTGCTTGATGACAGCACAAGAGTTTCAGCGTCAATTTTTGATTGGCTAGAAGATGATCCAAGCTCTACGTCTAACTGACGTTCGCTCTCGGTATTCAGTGCATCTAGAGCATTTTCCAACGGTATCTCGGACGTTTGTTGTGTAGAAGTCGAAGCTATCGATTCAGAAGGTTCTGTACTACCAGATGCAGTTTGGTTGAGGAACTTCATCAAATTTAAACTCAAAACTTGGTTGGTTGCAGTTCTTTCAGCTTTTCTTTTTCTTTTTGCTGATCCAGACTCCCATTTTCTTCCAATATCTCTATCTCGGCCGGACATGTCGATAACGTCGTATCTATACACTGTAAACGAAAGCAATAGTTAACATTTTTTTGCAGTTTTATCTACATAATATTGTAAAACCTAAATTTAAATTAGTTTTCAAATAAAAATCTTTAAGATAGCTTTTACTACCTGCTAGTTTTAAAAACTTAAAAAGTCGATACGTTTTTTACCTTAAAGCTTTTTTGGTTTCCTTCAAGAGATATTATAAAGCGTATTTTATATACAAGTAATTACTGCGTTATATACTTATTACCAATTAAATATTTCTTACCTTATATAAAATAGACGAGTACAGGTACCGGTGTGTTACAAATCACAAAGAAAACAAAAAAACAATTAAAAAAGTCACTGTTTTAAAATTTTGGGTCAGTTTACAGGAGCAATCAATATACCTAAACACTATCTATTTATTCACTAAATATTATTAAAACATTGAACACACTATTCTTATCAAAATAGGTACGTACAGTCATAAAAATAAACAATATTGAATAACACAATTATACGTTTCTATTGTTATGCGCCTAGCGACTGCGTTGCGTACTTTGATTTGATTGGTTGACTTCCTAGTAAAGAAAGTAAACAAATAAATCGGGGATTCCCCGCACTCTGGTCGGCGGCAAATGTTGCCAGACTAAGAAAACATGTTTCACAACAAAATTGATTTATATTTTTTTTGTTTTATTCTCGCTTTAAACATTTTTGAGTCGCGAGGCCCCTTGTACCGCGAGGCCGTAGGCGGTGGCCCACGTCGCCCACGCTTAACGCCGCCTCTGCGATCAGGATAACGCAAGGATGCTGACGAGGTCTCGTAGTAAAACACAAACAGCGTATTAAGTCTTTTACTTGTCACAATTTCCACTTTTCTGGATTATTTAGTAAGAAATTATATGTAAAAATGTTGACACACACGTGTCTCTAATTTACAAGCTAATATTACCGCTATCAAATTAGTATACACTAATATCCATAGACACTATCTGGAGTAAAGAGATCTTGTCTATGAATCAACTATATAATAATGCAAACGACCGAACGGGACAGTTTTTTTTTTATAATATAATTGAAGACATTTAAAAGGCCATTACAGTTCTAAGCTTCTCATAATTTGAGACCGTCAGCGCAAGAATTGCTTGATCAACAAAAAATCAATCAATTACTCTATCGCATTTTTTTTGTCTATGCCTCTTCCTGTATGCACCATGGCTGTCAATCCTCAGCCTTCTGGAGCCATTTCTTTCAGAACAACATTGTTTAATAAGAAAATGTTATCTCTTTATAATATCGTAACTGCATTTGACCAACTTTAACTAACATTTTTTTAATGGGTTAGGTTAGTTCTACTAATCAAAACATTTCTGTCATGATCAGCAATCAGCAGTAGCAAAATTTTATTGCAAGCTATAAAAATATCATCTTGCTATATCTTTTCTTATTAGAGCGCTACGTATAACGTCATAATCGTTTTAAATAAATTTTGTCATGTCTTTGACCAAAGGCACCGATAAAGTACAAACTTTGATTGTAATAGCGCCATCTATTGACAGTATTCAAAATGAAAGTTAGGCCGTCCATACACTGAACCAGCTGTTATAATACTGACAGCAAATGAAACTTTGTAATTCTATTTATTTATATGGTATTACATAGTTATTTATGCAGTTAGTAGTATGACAATCGTGCAATTTTTGACTTGTTTTAAGAGTTCATGGTACGCCTGCAGTATGTTTCTTTTTACTACAGTGAGTAATTCTTGCGCTGACGGCTTCAATTATGAAAATACTTGGTAATTACTAAGGTGAGACGTGATAGTTGTCCAGTTTCGATTGCATCATTATTGAGGTAATGCGGCATAAACGCGGAGTGAATTAATCACAATAATATTAGTTTACCAACTGACGTTTTAATATTAGAGGCATAAAATCATTACCGAGACATTCCTTAGGTACGAAACTGTCAATTGCGATTGTCAATATTTATGATTGAGTTGGCTAGACGTAAATAATCAATTCAGTGGATACTCTTCACGAGCATAAGTACCACCTGTGGTACTACTGAGAACCATCGGCGGTACTCGGTAGTACCATTTCTGGGAACAAAGAAATGAAGTGAAGGAAGTACCTACATGTACGAAGGAAGTGCTTTATGCATTCCAAACATGGTCTTTCGAACCGGATTAGCCTGATACCAGTACCTTTCATAGCTCAAAGTCATCACAAGATCCCTGCAATGACTTTGGAGAAAAGATTATTTGCGATCATGCCATATACGTCTCTAAATAAAAATTTAATAGTATAATGGAAGATTTTACAAATATGGGGACGTTAGCAAGAAATTTAATAACTTCTATGTACAATGCTGTCAGTGGGATGCTTTGTCCTCTACACTGACGGCACAGAAACTCTGTGTCTACAGGGTCGACAGCGCGAGTGTGGCTTCTCTGGTGTTACACACGTCCATAGGCCGTGGCCTATGGACGTGTTACCGTGGTAACCACTTTCCATCAGGTGGGCCATGCGCTTGTCTGCCACCTAAGTTGTATATAAAAAAAAAGTACATGACTTTGTCTATTTATTCTTCTTTCAGGCAACCCACTTTAGAGTTAGATACTCTAAAGTGGTTAGCATAACAGAAAAGTTGTCCAATTTGATTGTACATTTAACAATAATTTGCAATTGATAGTTTCGTAATACCTTAACAATCTATATTCACTTACTATTGCGTATACATACACATACATTAATTACTTTTACCAAGGGAAATTATGCATAAAAATAGAATCACACGCGTAGTATGTGTGACCTTATTAATACAACGATAAAAATATTTACCTACTTAAAAAATTAAATGTTACAAACACCCGATTATTTTTTTTAAGATTTTTTTTTAAACTCGAGACAATGTTTTGAACCACAAAATAAAGCTATAACCTTAATATAAAAATCTCTTCTGTACTTTATTCTAAGTTATATATATATTTATAGTCAATTTATTTAAAATCTTGGAGCAGTAGCGAGAAGTTCTTGTTTTACACAAGAGCTTCTAAGATTCAATCCCCACTGAAAGGACAGCGGTCTGCTGTGGTTTTTGAGGCAAAGTGTTACAAACCATTTTCAACCTTATCTACGAGCGATTAAGTTCATAGTCATTTGAAGACGAACCTTCTGACAAATATATTTTGTAACAAATTCCGGCCGCTGATGCTTTTTCGGTGAGAATTGAAAGGGTTCGAATACTTAGGCTTACGCTAAACTCGTTGGGAATTCCGTCGTGGAATCATCAAGTCGAACGCCGGTACATGTTTTTGTATATAAATGACTAATAAAGCACACTGCGTGGAAGATCCGTCACGTGTTGGCGTTCCGATGCCGGAGATCCGTCAAGTGCAGCGCAGCCCTTTGTGCTCGACTGACAATGCACTTATCGGAGTGAACTGCCATCGGAGTGTTTCTCTTTGTGCGCGAAATAACGATTGAAAGTATACACGATAATAATGTTACACATATTTAAAAAAGGGCAAGTCTATATGCTGGTCACCTCAGCAGAAGCAGGCCGGGGCGGCCCCCCCTTTCCGGGGATACTGTGATTCCCTCATCCAAGAGCGCCATAGATAATACTGGGTCAGCCAAGATTGCGAGGCCTTAGGCAATCTCACCACACCCCAACATCTTAAGACCCTACACGGCGTGCGGTTTTGGTCGGTGATGGTTTTCGAGGGGATTACCGCACTTAAAAAAAGGTCTATATCAGATGAGATACAGTAGCGTGTGTTTCTATTTTGACGTAAGAATTAAAAGACTCGACTTTGATTGAGATGATTGATTGATTGATGAATGCTTAATTGATAATGAGCTTTCGTTGTACATATTATGTTAATATACTATTAAATTTAATTCATGTTTAAGGTGCAGTTTATATAGAAGACATGGTTAAAACGTATGGCGGTGGCCGATAGTCAGAGCAACATAATATAAACCTTATAGTGAGTTACATAGCGTCCTTTTTGCCGTAAAGGGAAATTGCGCATGCGCTTTCAGACGACATCCTTTCCTTCAAGACAAAAAGGACGTTATGCTACTTTCTATAAGGTTTATATTGTATTACTTTGAATTTCTGCCACGTTTTCGCCACGTGTCCTGTGTATAAATCGCGCCTAAAAGATGAATATACCGCCATCTTGTTTTCAAACGCTTTCGTAAATAATCAATTATGTAAATTCAATAAATAAAATTAACATAGTGAGAACATCAGCAGATGGATACTGAGGTTTGTGAGCTACTTCTTGTCACAATCCCTTGGTAAATTTATAGATCATTCTATCAACCAATAGCTCTAATAAAGCGATGGTAGTACAAAGCGGGTAATCGCCCTAAAGCGGGTCGATGATATAATTCATGTCTTATTTATTTATTAATGATAATTATATAGATTTTCAGTTCTTTCCTAATGTTATTATAGTAGATCGCACCGCTTTGAGTTACCACGCAACCCAATATCTATCACTTTCTAGTAATATAAGAAAAAATAAGAACTATTATCATATTTACACAAGTTTTTTTTTGTAATGCACCACATTATTATATTATTGCTGTCAGAATTTACTATGCATGGATATTGTCGAGTACAATTGCAGATAGCCTTAGGCCGTCCATTGCCTCATGCGTAGCACGCATGCGGGCGTCCGCGCGACTAGCAAATCTTATGGATTTTTGTTATTGTGCACATTAATTGCACAAAGCATGCGTGCAAACGCACGAGGCAGCGGAAGGCCGCACAAATCACCTACTCATATATGCTATCTGTATGAGTATATATGTGTATGAGAAATACTTTCAAAGGCAACAAAAAAATTATAAATACAAAGAATTTGACTGTCTTATTATATACCAGCCAGTCAAGTTGAATGGCATCTTAATATATACATGGTATTCCAAATGATGTCTGTATGAACAAAACATAAACTCACGCCTATATCCCCGAAGGGGTAGGCAGAGGTGCTAGCATTCACATTTCGCTATTTTTATGTTTAGGTCCCAATGTAATAGGTGGCGAGCCTATTGCCATTAACAGGGCACTTATAAACGTGCGATAAATACACACATAATTTCGAAAAGCATCGAATAGTCATTGAACCCGAGACCTCGTCTCAGCAGTTCATTACCCATATCACTAGGCTACCTCGGTATTTATGTCTGTATGTATTGCCAAAATTATGTTAGTAGAAATGAAACCGCACACAGTATAAAAATGTGTAAGCCTCGCGAAACCAGCATTATCCAACGTCAGTTATTATACGACACTGTTACCTGACTGACTGCATATTATTAGACAACGGTAATGTTACCATAATATTTAAATAACATCCGCTGCCTTAATGCGACTGCACGTTTACAGTTTCGTGCAAATCGCATGAAATTTACACAATTACTTGTATAAAAAGTCGCCCGCAGCGTGCAGACGCATGAGGCAGTTGGCGGCCTAAACTTATTCGGCTAATAATGTCAATTAATCTGCAAGTATTTACATGGAGCGATTATATAGACGGTTGCAAGTTAAAAGGGTGTACGCGACATCGATTTGTCAAAGAAAAATGGTCCTTAATAACATCATGAATGCTATACAACTACAGTTTATGGTTTTATGACACTGTCGCATACAACCTTTTGGTATTACAGCTGACGATACTTTTAAGTATTGAGGAGCCATTAAAAAAACATTCACTACATGCCCCTATATCACGACATCGTCTTTTCAACCAATGAGACGTGTCACTTATCATGTGACAGTTTCCTGCGATTTCATTGGTTGAAATAACCCGCGTTACGGGTGCAAGAGTGTAATTTTTATCAGTCTGATATGATTACAAATAATTATTATAATGATATTGTTAAAAGATTTTTTTACTAGAATGGAAGCTCCTTTTATATAAAGATATATTAAATCAAGGAATTTATCTGAAATGTATGGACTCCGAAAAATTGAAACCACATTTTTTTAAATTAATGGAGACGAAGTTGATTTTTCAAACGGAAAACCAGCGAGAGTTGAGTTATAAGCTAAATTATTTAGTTTTGAACACTTTTTGCAGAACTATAAATGTCGATAAGTATATCGATTATGGTATAAGTCCGCTTACCGAGTTTCTTACTCTTCTGAGCGAGCGAGAAGGATAATTTTCGTGATATAAATCTGTTCTAGATTCAGCCCCAATCTCCAGAACGTCAGAAACGGTATTCTCTCAACACAATTTTCATAATAACAATCGATCGACTGAATTTTGGACAGATTTTTATTAAGAGAATTGTTCTTCCCGACTATTCTGCAATTTATGTTTATTTATGTCAGATTTAGTGACTTTATCTGTATCTATTTATATATATCTGTGATAATGTTTTTCCCACTTGACAACATTTCTGTAATGCCATAATATATCAAAATAATAATTATACATTTGCAGACTATATTTATGACTATGCAGACTTCATTTAATTTTTTAACTTCATAGTATTATGTTTTTTATTGAAATTTATTACTTATTATTATTATTGCATATTGATAAACACTTCTTAAATTACAATACCTATATTTCCAGGGAATTATATATATATTTAATAACGAAAACTAAAATAATGCAATAATACATCCACTTACTCCTTTTGCATATTAAAATACCTACTGTACTATTTAAATTCCTATAATATACACCTAAAATGTTTCAGGAAAATTATTGAGCGTACGTTTTTGATGTAATAACAAATCTAACAATACTGATATTTTTAAGACAAAAAAAAATCTATACCTTCTCATACTATAAATTATATCTTCCAATCATATCTCCAAATATTCTGGGTATACACATCGCTTTCTAGATTCAAACATAAAACAAAAACATTAGCATAGCTCGCACTATCGGTTCTAGATTACGGATACGTCGCTATAAAAAAGGCATTTCAGAAAAGTTGTCATATATGAGAGGACAGGAAATTATGATAAACTTTATATTCTTTATCAGAATGTTAATTCTTATAGTAAAAAGATGTTCAAAATTCAGTCTAGATCAGTCGATTTAACCTCAATCTACCAGTCTATAGGGCACGGTGACCACTTTTCATCAGATGGATCGTGTTTGTCTGCAACTTAAATTGTATAAAAAAATCATTATATTTTGTACCACGGCCTATTGCCGTATTCCGGGCACTATTGTTGACTCGAGCCATGCATCTGTGCTTGAGTCTGGGCTGTATATATCTGTCTGATGTTAAACAGCCCTATCCCTTAGTCGCCTTGTACGACACCGCATAGGAAGAGATGGGGTGGTCCAAATTCTATTCTCGTAACACAATTTAATAATTTTTCTATTGACATCGTGACCTTTGAGGATAAATCGAAACTGGACTTTGAACATCTTTTAGTTACGAGAATCGTCCTTAGCTCTCGATGGTTTTGATACACGTTTTTTAAATGTTTCGTACAAAAAGGGAGTACGTCGTCGGTGCAGGCAGGGACCCCCCGGCGGCAGGGCGCTACTGCCAGAGCCCCGCGTAGTTCCCGATGAGCGGCGCGGGCAGGGGCCCCCCGGCGGTGAAGATCCTCGTGCCGCTGTCGTCGTAGCAGTGCGTGTAGATGGCGGGTACGTGCTTCACCTGGTTGAACCCGTCGGCTTCCTCGTCCGGGAACTGAACCCACAACAGGCCATTACTTGATATATTTTCTACACCGACTGATTTAATGGACGTTTCGTAATGAAAGATTTTGGGCGCAGTTTCGACAGTGAAGAAATTTGGGTGCAGGCGAAAAATTAATTATTCCATTCACCAGTACATTATAAAAAATATATGTTTCGCGAAATTAATACTTCCAGACGATTTCGTTATCGAAGCTGTGCCCAAAATCTTTCGCTCCGAAACGACTACAATATCAGGTGGGGTGTATTTAACAAGCAAAAGAAACAGTAAAAATCAATGGTCAATCAAATACGAAAATGTAAGCAAAATGTTGACGCTCATAAAGTGACTCTAATTTCACCGCTATTGATGCTAATTCTGTTGTTTCCATCTCTAAACTTAAAATTTTCTTATTTTAGCTAGGCGATTGACATAATGGTATTCTGTTGTTAAGGCCAACTAAATTTGGTGATCACGAAGACAGCACTAAATTTGAATATGACATCGCTAAACGCTCAATATGAAAGTGTTACCCGCTATTAAAAATTAGGAACGAATGATAAATGATCTTTTCATAAAATCTTTAAACACTTTATTTATAGGTCTTTAGAATGCCGGTAATTGATAATTAATGCATATTATTGATCAAATAGTAAACAAACTGTGTTTCTTCTCACTCATACCTAAATAAACCCAGTTTTACTCGGCTCCCGTACCTGGTAACCCGCGGTACATCTCTTAATTATCTATGTAAATAAACTAACTGTATTGAATCTGTGCAAATCAGTTTGACATTACAATTGGACATCACATTCTCAATAGGGATGTGCTCTAGAGCTAATTTTAGATCCCGAAGATTTTTCTCTTGTTTTCCTTAATGTCCGGAACCATTTTTAACTCATATTTGTACTATATGCTCATATTCCGCAATAAAATATGGCGTAATAAATAGCTTATATAAAATTTAAAATATACTTAAAGATAGTACCTACTCTTGGGTACAGAGACCAGATTACCGATAGTTCAGGAGATGAATCTTCACACGTATCAAGGAGTATTGCTTTCTGCATCAAACCAACTGTCAACGTTCTTCAGATTAATGCGGGATTTTGGCAATCACACCGTGTTAATTGTTGTATTGGAACCACAATTGCTGAATCCACATATTCCACATACCACAATGCCGACAACTTCAAAAGCCAATTTTTTAATTTCATTTGAAATTTTAATTAAAATTATTAAATCACCGGAGTTTTAGAAAAAAAAAAGGTTATGCATAAAATCTGTTATCTCCGGTGTTTCTCCAGTTTTTTTGGTACCGGAGCACAACCCTAATCTCAGTCTACGATTTTGTTGTAATGTCCAAAATTCACAATAGAGTAAAATATAAATTCTTACGTAGTATTGTATTCTCTTTGATATAAATGAACGAGATACAAAAGGGCCCACAAGAGGCAACAATAGTTGCTAAGTCAAGTTTTAAGGAGTAGGCAGGACTTGAACAACTTAGCCTGCAATATAGAGCAGTCAGCATGTAAGTACTTTTAGATCTTTGAACGAGAGCCTTACAAATTTTGAATTTTGTGCTGGAAAATGTAAAGCATAGCAACCTATACCATAATTATATATTTGTTTAATACCTTTATACGTTGAAAATAAAGACACAAAACATTCATAATTCAATGAGCGTAACGGAAAGAGAACCAGCTATATCAGATTTCTTTGATATCGAGTAGAAGATTTTAGATATAGTCGGGAACACCAATTTACGGATTTGCTAGTCTTGAAATGATAAAATATGGTTTCAATAATTTAAACTGTACCTTGACTTAACGCCCTACAACCCAACATAATAATTATTTTCGTTATAGGAACAATATCACCTGGTAAGAAGCTAGCGCAACGTATAATCGGGTTGTGTCAATGGCGCCGCGTCTTGCTAGGCCCTAGGCCCCTACATCTTCCTATCTAAGACAAATTATTATTGCAAGCTCTACAAGAAAGCAATAGAAGTATAAAAGAAAGTATTCGACATAGCGCTGAAGTGATTACTGCTGCTCTGAGGGACTACACAGTGTTGAAGATAATCCAAGTAGATCCATAATGAAAAATAATTATGTTAATTAAACTATTCAAAACCCATTTTTTTTAAATGTTCTTTTAATTAAACTATTCTAAACCCATGATTTTTAGTCTTATGTCTGGTAATTTGCGATGGACGCAAATACTACTGAGTGGATTTTATATAGCAGGCTTTAAGTTTGATCATGATTAGAAAATTATGATGGAACGCGAGATCGAGCAGGATCAAACCTGTGCCCCTTGACTTAGCAGTCGAATGCAATAAATATCGCCACGCCATTTTGCGAGGCAGAGATGTGAATAATGTGTGTGAGGTTTAGCTCTTTCTCATACGGTAGAAAGTCAAGATCACAGACACACAGACGCAGAGCGCACATGAGCCTATGCCAGGTGCGTAGAAGTTACGGGGCTAGTCATTGGCTCAGCAGAAGCAGAAGAAGGGTGGCGGCGTGTCGTGTTTTCGCGCGCGCCTCTTTCTCTAGGGATGGGGGAGATTTTGATCCCCAACAACATGCTGGGGTCGCCAATGTTGATGACCAAGGCTGGTCGGGATCTCTGGGTTATCCTATCTAGCCGCACTGGCTAATGTAACGAAATACTACGGTTTTGGTTAGTTCGAGTCACATAGCCACTTCATCATTAACTCCGATAAGGTAAAGCCCGAGGAGGTATCCGTGCGCAAAATAAAGGAAGTTTCCCTTGCACCCAGGCTAAGATACGACGAGGCCAGGACACCTGCCCGAGTACCTCTGCCCTATAGCATATCGTTGCCATAATATCCCTGTTCCCGGCAGTGATTAGGGTAGCCAGAGCTTACTGGAGAGTTTTTGTGCTGCCAGTGGGAAGACCAAAGGCTTGTCCTGCTTTGTCTTCCGCACAGACGGCACAGAAACTCACTGTGCTTACAGGGTTGGCAGCGCGAGTGTGACTCCCCTGGTGTTGTACGTCCATAGGCCACGGTTACCACTTTTCATCAGGTGGGCCATGTGCTTGTCTGCCACCCAAATGGAATAAAAAAGGGCTGATTTTTGGACTATGCACGTATTTAATAAGGGCCTCTCAGTTGTGGGAAGCACAGTTTTCACTCCTGGTTAGGGGATAATTAGGAGACGTGTGTCGTGAGACCTCACTGGCGAGGATGCCAGGTAGTCGAAGCTGTAACCCCCAGCCCACTCTCGGAGAACCAGTCCAGCACGTGCCTACTATCCACTGTGCCCTCTGGAAGTCTGACGGACACATGGGAAGCCTCCGACAAACCCTCTATAGAGCCGCTCTGCCTCCACCAAAATTATAACGTAGGCGACAGCGTTTGTAGTGCGGGAGTGATACGCTGCAGTCTCCGTTGCCCAAGGAGCACCGCGTGGAGGTTCTGGATGGAGTACTAGACAGAACTACACCTATCACTAACTTAGTCGCCACTATTTAGAAGGCGTCTAATTTTAGTGTGACATTTCTTATTTTAGTGCATTTTTGACAATTAAAACGTACAACAGAATACCGTTTGACTAAAAAAGGACTAAGTTAAGTAACTTAGCTAATTTTGATCGTGTCAAACTAATTTTAGGTTAGTCGTGTGTTCTCAGAATACGAAACGACAGTTGACAGGACTAAACTAAAATTTAGAGATTTTTAGCGTATTTTAGTTTAGTTATGTCACAACAGAATTGGCATCATTAGGTACATAATCAAACTGACATTTTCCTTGCTATTATTCACAAGTGAGTTATAGTTTTTTGAATTTTATTGGTTGAGTTGCTCAGTTCTTAAAAAAGTTTTCTGGTCCTGTGCCTAGGCCAGCGAGAGCCAGAGATCCCTGGATCTTAACCCACTTAGGTTACTTTCTCTGGGGGTATGTCAAAAATGAAATTTATAAAGACACATATGACACAGTTGATGACTTGAAACATTCTTTGGAGGATATTCTAAATGGAATCAATAACATTGAATATGGAATGCAGGTCCTTGAGGTCTCGAATCCAACTATATATTGAAAACAATGGTCTACATTTTGAACAATTAATCGGTTAACGTAAGAAAAATAAAATGTATTTAGTTAAAGATGAGCTCTTTCCTTTAGTTTGCCGTATATCATTACTTCCTAGAATTAAGTCCTTAATAGCAACACTATCGTATGGTGTAAAAAATATAGGGTGTGCTTTTTTTTTTCAAAATAAATTCGGGTTCGATTTCCAGGTAGGAATTATTGGCTTTTCAAAAATCTAATGATGAGGTTTTAAGTTTCATCAAAATCGGGCTGCCATCTATCATGCGATCCCTTTTGAAAAATTCATCCTGTGTAGTTTGTTTTCTCTAGTAAAAACTTAAGATTCCCCATTTTCTACATTCCGAAAAAAAACCTTCTGTTTATTATTCTATGGTCTATGGAAGATGTGCGCGCACAGTAAAACTAATTACTATATCCCGCTAACGCGAAAATAATTCTCATCGTTTTCACTGTTGAAATTATAATTAATTTATTAATTGACTTGTGTACAAGTACTAGGTTATGAATAAAATAATTTATGCTATTCACTGCCCGATATAAGATGTGAAGCTCTTAATGTTATAGAAAATTTACTACCTGAAAACTACAATGGTAAATATCTATTTTAGTATTTAAACTATCATGGTCACTCACATCAGTATCAGAATAAATGGGATATTTACCATGTTTCGTTGTTTTGAGTTTCCGATATTTCGGCGCTGTTGCAAGCACCATGATCACGGAGGAACAAAACAACGAAACATGGTAAATATCCCGATTATTCTGATACTGATCTATTTTAGTAATATCTTCTTCGCACGTGTGTTGAAAAACATCGTATGATACACGTGTGTTGATGATTACAGTCTTCGGTTCTCTTAAGACCAATGGCGCCTCAGCGGCAATCACCAACTTTACACACTCTTACCATAATATACTATAATTACAGTAACTTACCACATAGCCTCTGGAAGCTTTGAGCGTGACGGTTTTGGTAGAATGAATGTTGCTTTCTAAGTACTTCCCCGCGCGTAGATCGTAGAACATTAACAGACCTGAAAGTAGACGTTTTTAGTAAATTAGAAATTAATTTAAATTTTTATGATATAAGTGAGGTGTAAGGTGCGTAAGGTGTGAGTTAACTAAGGTGTAAGGTAGGGGTACATTCAATCAGCCTATCGCTGTCCACTGCTGGACATAGGCTTCTCTCAATGTTGGGACGCTTTGGCCTACTGTTTCCACGCTGGCTAGATGAGTTGGTATAGGGTTTTATATCGTGTTTTTCTTCTCTCGCAATGATAACGTCTACGTATTTTTAAATGAAGGTAAGTAGCTGTAAGGTAACTGAGGTGTAAGGTTAGTAGTTGTAAGGTAACTGAGGTGTAAGGTAAGTAGAATACAAGATAAGTGAGGTGTGAGGTAACTGGGATGTAAGGTAAGTGAGGTGTAATGTCAGTAGAATATAAGATAACTGAGGTATACTGTAAGTAGAATATAAGATAACTGAGGTGTAAGGTAAGTACAATATAAGGTAAGTGAGGTGTAAGGTAACTGGGATGTAAGGTAAGTGAGATGTAATGTAACTGAGGTGTAAGATAAGTTATGTTTCAAGCAACTGAGGTGCTAGTAAGTTAGTAATAAGTTAACTGAGATATAAGGTAAGTGAGTTATAAGATAGTGAACTCACCGAGCCCCGTGCCGATGGTGAGCATATTCCCGCGGAAACTGGCGGAGCGTATCCCACATCCGTTATATCGGGATGTGATCTTCTTCACAGACTGCAGTGTCCGACAGTCCAACAGCAGCGTATAGGACTTGCAGCCAATCGCGTACATTCCACTCTCCTGCGGAGTAAGAGAAATATATAACACTTGGTATGCTGCCTCTGCCGAGTCCCAGTAGGAGAGGGAGACCCTAGAAGTGCTGGTTTGGCATCGTAGAACAGACACGACGGTATTCTCGTCCCCATGCAAACAAACGCTCAGTGCAAACAATTGTATGCATGAATATAGGTATTTGTATTGGTTTGGTCGTGCGTCGGAGAGCATGTTAAGGCGTCAGTTCCGGTTGCCGTCCGACTAGTCTTAATACAAAACGATATTGCCAATTGGTTGTGGAGGTCATGTGGCAGTCGCTTCACCGTTCAGCCGCATTTTAGTTAGACTAGTAAACCTGAAGTTGGGGAAAACGTTCAGAGAATGATGAGTTAAATTTAGTTTGGCCACGTCCACTTACCTGTGTCGCCAAGCAGACCAGGTCCTGGCATGAAGGCAGCTTTCTCGAGAGCGTCTGTCTGAAGGTCTCGGCGTTGAACACATGGATGTAGCCGTTGAGGGTCAGGGCCGCGATCTCGCGCCACTTCTGGTTGAACGTAAGCGCTCGAACTTTCTGACCTGATAGGAAAAATCATTATAGGTGTTAGTGACGTCATTATGCTATATAGGCGGGTCAGCTACTACCAAAACTTTTTATACATTTTATTTAAAAAAAATTATGTCACCACTTTTTAATGGCTTCCATTTAGTAAAATTGGCTCTACTATCAAAGATGGCATTCCATTTTGAAACTGGAGATTTTTTATGTGCGTAAAATCCGCAAGGGTACCTACTCTTATGGGTACGTGGAAGATGGCTTAAGGGTCATCTCACAACCTTAGTTAACAACATTTGAAGACCCGAAACGGAGGTCGGTCGTGGATTATTTTGATGGGAATTAGTTTAAATGAAATTTTAAAGCAATAAGTATGCTAACTTTTCAAATCCATGTAGATTGGAAGAAGTTAAACCGGGACGAAATTACGTATGATTATAGCTATATCGGCGAGGGGAGTGCGTGTGTAGTGCGTACCTGAGCGGCACTCCTTGAGCGCGAGAGGCGCCACGTAGTGGTGCTGCGTCTGGCGCGGCGGCGCGGCGGGCGCTACATCGGCGAGGGGAGTGCGTGTGTAGTGCGTACCTGAGCGGCACTCCTTGAGCGCGAGAGGCGCCACGTAGTGGTGCTGCGTCTGGCGCGGCGGCGCGGCGGGCGCTACATCGGCGAGGGGAGTGCGTGTGTAGTGCGTACCTGAGCGGCACTCCTTGAGCGCGAGAGGCGCCACGTAGTGGTGCTGCGTCTGGCGCGGCGGCGCGGCGGGCGCTATATCGGCGAGGGGAGTGCGTGTGTAGTGCGTACCTGAGCGGCACTCCTTGAGCGCGAGAGGCGCCACGTAGTGGTGCTGCGTCTGGCGCGGCGGCGCGGCGGGCGCTATATCGGCGAGGGGAGTGCGTGTGTAGTGCGTACCTGAGCGGCACTCCTTGAGCGCGAGAGGCGCCACGTAGTGGTGCTGCGTCTGGCGCGGCGGCGCGGCGGGCGCTATATCGGCGAGGGGAGTGCGTGTGTAGTGCGTACCTGAGCGGCACTCCTTGAGCGCGAGAGGCGCCACGTAGTGGTGCTGCGTCTGGCGCGGCGGCGCGGCGGGCGCTATATCGGCGAGGGGAGTGCGTGTGTAGTGCGTACCTGAGCGGCACTCCTTGAGCGCGAGAGGCGCCACGTAGTGGTGCTGCGTCTGGCGCGGCGGCGCGGCGGGCGCTATATCGGCGAGGGGAGTGCGTGTGTAGTGCGTACCTGAGCGGCACTCCTTGAGCGCGAGAGGCGCCACGTAGTGGTGCTGCGTCTGGCGCGGCGGCGCGGCGGGCGCTATATCGGCGAGGGGAGTGCGTGTGTAGTGCGTACCTGAGCGGCACTCCTTGAGCGCGAGAGGCGCCACGTAGCGGTGCTGCGTCTGGCGCGGCGGCGCGGCGGGCGCTATATCGGCGAGGGGAGTGCGTGTGTAGTGCGTACCTGAGCGGCACTCCTTGAGCGCGAGAGGCGCCACGTAGTGGTGCTGCGTCTGGCGCGGCGGCGCGGCGGGCGCTACATCGGCGAGGGGAGTGCGTGTGTAGTGCGTACCTGAGCGGCACTCCTTGAGCGCGAGAGGCGCCACGTAGTGGTGCTGCGTCTGGCGCGGCGGCGCGGCGGGCGCTATATCGGCGAGGGGAGTGCGTGTGTAGTGCGTACCTGAGCGGCACTCCTTGAGCGCGAGAGGCGCCACGTAGTGGTGCTGCGTCTGGCGCGGCGGCGCGGCGGGCGCTATATCGGCGAGGGGAGTGCGTGTGTAGTGCGTACCTGAGCGGCACTCCTTGAGCGCGAGAGGCGCCACGTAGTGGTGCTGCGTCTGGCGCGGCGGCGCGGCGGGCGCTATATCGGCGAGGGGAGTGCGTGTGTAGTGCGTACCTGAGCGGCACTCCTTGAGCGCGAGAGGCGCCACGTAGTGGTGCTGCGTCTGGCGCGGCGGCGCGGCGGGCGCTATATCGGCGAGGGGAGTGCGTGTGTAGTGCGTACCTGAGCGGCACTCCTTGAGCGCGAGAGGCGCCACGTAGTGGTGCTGCGTCTGGCGCGGCGGCGCGGCGGGCGCTATATCGGCGAGGGGAGTGCGTGTGTAGTGCGTACCTGAGCGGCACTCCTTGAGCGCGAGAGGCGCCACGTAGTGGTGCTGCGTCTGGCGCGGCGGCGCGGCGGGCGCTATATCGGCGAGGGGAGTGCGTGTGTAGTGCGTACCTGAGCGGCACTCCTTGAGCGCGAGAGGCGCCACGTAGTGGTGCTGCGTCTGGCGCGGCGGCGCGGCGGGCGCTATATCGGCGAGGGGAGTGCGTGTGTAGTGCGTACCTGAGCGGCACTCCTTGAGCGCGAGAGGCGCCACGTAGTGGTGCTGCGTCTGGCGCGGCGGCGCGGCGGGCGCTATATCGGCGAGGGGAGTGCGTGTGTAGTGCGTACCTGAGCGGCACTCCTTGAGCGCGAGAGGCGCCACGTAGTGGTGCTGCGTCTGGCGCGGCGGCGCGGCGGGCGCTATATCGGCGAGGGGAGTGCGTGTGTAGTGCGTACCTGAGCGGCACTCCTTGAGCGCGAGAGGCGCCACGTAGTGGTGCTGCGTCTGGCGCGGCGGCGCGGCGGGCGCTATATCGGCGAGGGGAGTGCGTGTGTAGTGCGTACCTGAGCGGCACTCCTTGAGCGCGAGAGGCGCCACGTAGTGGTGCTGCGTCTGGCGCGGCGGCGCGGCGGGCGCTATATCGGCGAGGGGAGTGCGTGTGTAGTGCGTACCTGAGCGGCACTCCTTGAGCGCGAGAGGCGCCACGTAGTGGTGCTGCGTCTGGCGCGGCGGCGCGGCGGGCGCTATATCGGCGAGGGGAGTGCGTGTGTAGTGCGTACCTGAGCGGCACTCCTTGAGCGCGGAGGCGCCACGTAGTGGTGCTGCGTCTGGCGCGGCGGCGCGGCGGGCGCTATATCGGCGAGGGGAGTGCGTGTGTAGTGCGTACCTGAGCGGCACTCCTTGAGCGCGAGAGGCGCCACGTAGTGGTGCTGCGTCTGGCGCGGCGGCGCGGCGGGCGCTATATCGGCGAGGGGAGTGCGTGTGTAGTGCGTACCTGAGCGGCACTCCTTGAGCGCGAGAGGCGCCACGTAGTGGTGCTGCGTCTGGCGCGGCGGCGCGGCGGGCGCTATATCGGCGAGGGGAGTGCGTGTGTAGTGCGTACCTGAGCGGCACTCCTTGAGCGCGAGAGGCGCCACGTAGTGGTGCTGCGTCTGGCGCGGCGGCGCGGCGGGCGCTATATCGGCGAGGGGAGTGCGTGTGTAGTGCGTACCTGAGCGGCACTCCTTGAGCGCGAGAGGCGCCACGTAGTGGTGCTGCGTCTGGCGCGGCGGCGCGGCGGGCGCTATATCGGCGAGGGGAGTGCGTGTGTAGTGCGTACCTGAGCGGCACTCCTTGAGCGCGAGAGGCGCCACGTAGTGGTGCTGCGTCTGGCGCGGCGGCGCGGCGGGCGCTATATCGGCGAGGGGAGTGCGTGTGTAGTGCGTACCTGAGCGGCACTCCTTGAGCGCGAGCGGCGCCACGTAGTGGTGCTGCGTCTGGCGCGGCGGCGCGGCGGGCGCTATATCGGCGAGGGGAGTGCGTGTGTAGTGCGTACCTGAGCGGCACTCCTTGAGCGCGAGCGGCGCCACGTAGTGGTGCTGCGTCTGGCGCGGCGGCGCGGCGGGCGCTATATCGGCGAGGGGAGTGCGTGTGTAGTGCGTACCTGAGCGGCACTCCTTGAGCGCGAGCGGCGCCACGTAGTGGTGCTGCGTCTGGCGCGGCGGCGCGGCGGGCGCGCGCCAGATGGCGAGCTTGGAGTCGCGCGAGCCCGTCACCACGAACTCGTCGTCCAGCCAGCACATGTCCAGGATCTGACGAACACCCATCATCAATACACTCAATCAATCAATCAATCAGACAATCACAGTCCATTGCTAGACATATGTGTCTCCCAATGTTACAAGACTCCGGCCTACTGTTTCCACGCTGGCCATACAGATTGGTACAGGGTTATATTTCGAGTTTTCCTTCTCTCGCCGTGATATACTTAGTCTGGCCATAAATACTGTTACAATTAAAATAAGAAAGATATTACATTTGAATTTGGAATCTGTCATTTTTATACGATTGTTCATTGTGTTTTCTAATTTTGGCGCCAATACATTGTACAATATTTTGCTATTTTAAAATGGAGTGGGGTGATAAAGAAAACCGAATCGCTGTGATTGCATTACACAAAGTTGGTATGGAGCCGAATGTAATTTTTAAAACTCTCCATACGCTTGGTATTAGTGAAATGTTTGTGTACCGGGCTATTAATAGGTACAATGAGACCTCCTCTGTTTGTGACAGAAAAAGATCTGGCCGTCCACGTAGTGTTCGTACGAAAAAGGTGGTCAAAGCAGTAAGGGAAAGAATTCGAAAAATCCTGTCCGAAAGCAAAAGATTTTATCTCGGGAGATGAAGATAGCACCCAGAACCATGTCGCGCATTTTAAAAGATGACTTAGGATTTGCAGCCTATTAGAGACGCACTGGTCATTTTTTAACTGATAATTTAAAAAAGAATAGGGTGGTAAACTCGAAGCAACTACTGAAGCGGCACGCAAAGGGAGGTCACAGAAAATTTTTGTTTACGGATGAAAAAATCTTTACAATTGAGCAACATTTTAACAAACAAAATGACCGTATTTATGCTCAAAGCTCTAAGGAAGCTTCCCAATTAGTCGACAGAGTGCAACGTGGGCATTATTCGACTTCAGTGATGGTTTGGTGGGGTGTTAGCTATGAAGGAGTGACTGAGCCATATTTTTGTGAAAAAGGTATCAAAACATCGGCACAAGTGTATCAAGATACCATTCTTGGGAAGGTAGTTAAACCCCTTAACAACACCATGTTCAATAACCAAGTATGGTCCTTCCAACAAGACTCAGCGCCGGGTCATAAAGTTGGTCCACGCAGTCTTGGTTGGAATTTAACGTTTCGGACTTCATCAGAGCTGAAGACTGGCCGTCATCTAGTCCCGATCTTAATCCGCTGGATTATGATTTATGGTCAGTTTTGGAGAGTATGGCTTGCTCTAAACGCCATGATAATTTGGAGTCCCTAAAACAATCCATACGATTGGCAGTGAAGAATTTTCCCATGGAAAGAGTGCGTGCTTCTATTGATAACTGGCCTCAACGTTTAAAGGACTGTGTTGCAGCCAATGGAGACCACTTCGAATAAGCTTTTTATTTTTTAAATTGTTTTATATTTATGTATTAAACTATACTACTACTATATAACTATATTATTTACAATAAAAAAAAAATGATTTTTCTTCGTAACAATATTTATGGCTAGACTTGGTAGTCTGCGTGTGTTTCCGTTGGTCGCCTCGTACGACACCCTTCGGATGAGATGGGGTGGTGATACTTGTATTCTTTCTCCGTCACCACACAGACATAGCAATACAGTGCCATTTCGTTAGTACCATGTTGGTTCCCAATGGAATAAAATGGAGCCACCCTTCTTGAGAGTGTTGTTGAGGACGACTGAGGGGCAGGACTGTTCTCCATCCGACAGTAAACGTAAAATCTCTGAATTACTTGCCAATACTTTATGTACCTTATTTAATATTTTAAAAATATTTCTTGACATAATTATAAAGGAGTTGTCCAGAAATGGTTCTTAATCCTTGAAAAAATCCAGTAGCGATAACAAAAAAGTTTTTTTGGACAGTGTTACATTTAACTAATATTATAATTTATAAAATAGAATTTTAGGTTCCTGCAATTTAGAGTAAACATCGTTTTTAATTTGGTGTCATTTTTAGGCCGAATACAAACAAAGCTTCTGCTGCCTGTGCCTGACACAAACAAAATAAGTTTGACAACTTGTCACCGACGCGTCACGCGTAACAGATCGATGTGAGTTATGTTTATGTTTTTGGGGACGTTTTGTTTGATTTTTTGAATGAGATTTTTCAAATATAAAGAAAAATTGATAGTTTACGCCATGTTCAGACGAAAATCGTTACTTAATATTGAATTATTTATAACTATAATGCAATATTGAACTACATAACGATATCGTTCACATGTAGTGTTTCGAAATTATAAGACTTATAATGCATCATTGTAATCCTCCTACGAAGCATAGCGTAATAAATATTGTATATGTGGACTGGTTGTTAAAGTATAACTGTTGTTGATCGAAAATATTTGACATTTATCTAATTAATGCCCGATTCCTAATTTTAGCTATAATATATCAGTGTAATTTGAGCCATAATGAATTTTATTGGGAGTAAAAACCAACGTCCATACAAAAAGTGGACATCTCCTTTAGACGTTCATATGTGCTCTTTATGTGCCTAAACTGAATAAATGAAATTGATTCTTTGATAAGGGAGCCGCCTGACGGAGCCTCACTCTGTGTCGTAGATGTCTAGATCTCATAACGCAAACTGGTTAAACTATGCTTGCTCTGTGTCTAGATGGCGCTGTGTAGAACGTCGTTCTTTTTATAATGAAACAAAGGCTCACCCAGTCTTTGTGCGCCTCTCCAACGCAAACAGGGTCCAACGTTGGTAAGCTGTATATGGCCAACTCGCATGAATTACGAGCGCCCGTCGCTAATAACGTTCTGAAAAAAAAAAACATTTAATACCAACAAGCATGCAAAAAGCAGATCAGCTGTACAATTCTCTAAGCGTCGAGACTGGGTGACGTCACTAGATATTGACCAATAACAACCTCTATCAAGGCGTCGCAGCGTTGTGTTTGACACTGTATGCTTAGAAAATTGCACAGCTGGTTATTGCTATACATACACCTCTCCCAATGTACGCTAGTATGCGAGTGACGGTACAGTGTCGCTATCTCGAAACAGAGATTGCGAGAGATATACCTTAGGCAATGTGACATCGCGGCATCTGAATTCGTGGTTTTAGTCTGTTCTTTTCTTTATACGACTTAGGTGGCAGACAAGTACACGGCCCACCTGATAGAAAGTGGTTACTGCGACCTATGAACATTTGGAACACCAGGGGATTCACACCTGTGTTGCCCACTCTGTAAGAACAGAGTTTCTGTGCTGTCAGTGCAGAAGACACGATCAGGACAAGCCTTTAGTCTTCCCAATGACAGCACAAAAACCCTCCAGTGAGTTCTGGCTACCCCACTCACCGCCGGGAACACAACAAGAGGTTATTATAGCAGTGGTATTCTGTAGGGTGGAAGTACTCCCCAGTCGGACTGCTCAATTGGGACGAAGAATACCGTCGTGCCCTACCTCCTACATAATTACCACCGTCGGATGTCCTCTCAAAAAAAGGATAGAGTATACCGTCAGTATGGCAAAGGGGTCATCTGAAAATAACCGCTGCATATCATTTCTGGCATCAGATGCTCAACCTAATAGCGGCGTTCAAAAGACTGACCAACAGTTTTGGGCAAATTTTAATTGTAATTAAAGGAGTTGTCCAGAAATTTTATTTATTTTTGAAAATAAACCCAATAGCGATGAACCAAATATTTTTGGATAGTGTTACGTATTACTAATATAATAATTTATAAAATGGAATTTAAAGTTCCTGCTATTTTGAGAAAACATCGTTTTTAGTTTGGTGTATTTTTAGGCTGAATACAAACAAAACTTTTACTGCCTTGTACCTAACAAAAACAAAATAATAAGTCTGACAATTCGACGCCGACGCGTCACGCGTGACAGATGGATGACAGTTCTGTTTGTGCTTTTGTGAACTGTTTTGTTTGATTTTTTGTTTATGCTATGAGTCTGTTATAAGGGTGAGATTGTACCATACAAGCTACTGAAACCATAGCAGTTCAAAAACAAAACTGGAACTGACTGAATAAAAGACTGATCCTGTAGTTAAGAAGAGATAGTAAGAAATCCTATTTAGTGATAAAATTATAATTTACGCAAAATAACTATTTAAAAAAATTAAATTGTATTGCCATGCTTCGGGTAAAATATCTAACATAAAATAAATTTTAGTTTTTCTCTTAAATGCAGAATTTCAAAATTATTATCTAACGAATACCTGATTTCCAATTTTAGCTACTATAATTATCAGTATAATTTAGCCATAATAGATTTTATTTGGAATAAAAAATCAACGTCCATACAAAAAGTTGACGTTGGTTTCTCCTTTGCAATTAACCTGACTGCTTTCTTTTTATTTTTCTTTCGGTTTATGGTTGGCAATAGGATACAGCATGCTATCATACTAGTTTCGATCTTTTAGACAGCAGTCGTCCTTATTTTTTTCAATATTTTAGATAGCAAGTCGGGATATTTATTTTTTAATATTTCTACATACATGCATACATATAATCACGCTCCCACTCCCGGAGGGCCAGGCAGAGGTGAATTACATAACATAACATAAACTCACGCCTATATCCCCGAAGGGGTAGGCAGAGGTGATAGCACCCACATTTCGCCAGTTTATGTTTAGGTGGCGAGCCTATTGCCATTAACCGGGCACTTATAAACCTGCGGTAAATACACGCTTAACTTCGAAAAGCATCGAAAAGTCATTGGTGTGTCCCATGGTAAAACCTGGGATCGAACCCGAGACCTCGTCTCAGCAGCACTCCATTACCCATACCACTAGGAATTAACACCCACATTTCACCAATCATTGTATTCGGTCCCACGCAATAGGGGTTGAGTCATCACTGCCGGCCGAGCACAGCAGCGAGCCAAAAGGTGGCTGTCTGAGCTGCTCACGCAATGTGGACAGATGTAACGACTCACAAAATAAATGCTCAAACTAGCTCAACTTGGCTCGCGAGCCATGCTCGATCTGTCTAGACCGGAATCTTTCTTTCTTTAATTTCTGTCATCCATTTTACTATGGTTATTTATTTTGGTTATGTGTGTGTATTGAATAAATGTGTTAGGTTTGTATGGTTCGTAGTTTATTCAGGTGTATAGTGTATGTTACCTAGAGGGGTTAATCTGCAGCGCGTGTATGCCGGTCTGCTGGTCGGGCCCGGCCCAGGGCGCGCGCGGCCGCAGCGTGGGGATGGCGTCCAGCGTCCGGCGCCGCACGTCGTACACCATCAGCTGGGGACAAGCGCGCGGTTACCGACACTGGCACCTCACTGCTCTGTAGGGGATCGAGAGGCACAGGGTTCGAATTCGGGTCATTAGACTACCGATATAAAAAACATACAAGCAGTTTAACTTGTGCTAAATTACTAGTATTCCTGTTAACCCTACTAGTAATTTCGGTTACTAGTAGGTAACGATTTAAAAAAAAAATACACCGGTTCGGAACTTTTCGCGATTAAATCATGGCACTTACTATTTTTGCCGACGTTTCGAATGCGTTGCAGCACTCTGGTCACGACTTGACTCGTGAGACTTGAATTGAGTTTATATAATATATTTTTAAATATGAAAAACCCTACTACTGTCTAAAAGATCGAAAGAAGTTTGATAACAGGCGGTACCCATTTGCCAATTATAAACCGGAAAAATAAATGGGTAGCGCCTGCTATCAAACTTCGTTCGATCTTATAAACAGTAGTTAGGCTTTTTAATTTCTAATAATTAGTTTTATTTCAACCTTTTTAATTATGATGAGTAATACCTATATATGAAAAAAGATGACGAGATTATTAGATTAAGACGGAATTTTGAACAAATTTTTATATTTGACCCTTTGATGGCTGTCACTTGTTGAACTACGCCCAAGCTGTCTGATAATTATATAATAAGATTATCTGACAAGAATTCAACCTGATACCTCATGCACACGTCTTTATAGCATTCTTCAAGGCAGTTTCACAATAAAATGTTTTCTTTTCTCTCTCTTACCTTATTGCACTTAGTTCCAAAAACGACTTGTCTATCTGACAGCCATTGGGAACAGAACACCTTGTTCATGTTCCCGAGGTTGACCGGCGTTTCTCTGAACATGTCGTGTGTGAGCATATGTCGCGTCGCGTACGACGGGTCCACTGACCGTGGCTGGAACAATCATGAAATTAATTACAGATACATTCGTCATGCTCGTAAATGAGCGAAACATGTGGTGATGGCTTCATACGTCATGATCGCGAACGATCTATACCTGAGGTGAAGGTTTCATGCGTCATGCTCGTGAACGAGCGATATCTGTGTTGATGGTTTCATAAGTAATGCTCGTGAACGAGCTATACCTGTAGTGACGGTTTCATAAGTCATGCTCGTGAACGAGCGATATCTGTGTTGATGGTTTCATAAGTAATGCTCGTGAACGAGCTATACCTGTAGTGACGGTTTCATAAGTCATGCTCGTGAACAAGCGATAACTGTGGTGACGGTTTCATAAGTCATGCTCGTCAACGAGCTATACCTGTACTGATGGTTTCATAAGTCATACTCGTGAACGAGCGATACCTGTAGTTACGGTTTCATAATTCATGCTCGTGAACGAGATATTCCTGTAGTGACGGTTTCATAATTCATGCTCGTGAACGAGCTATACCTGTAGTGACGGTTTCATACGTCATGCTCGTGAACAGATCTAATCCCACATTCCCCATACTGTAACTCCTGTATACTAGGATCAACAGTAATAGTCCACGAACACGCCCATAAGGGAAAGTTAAAACTGTCTTGTTACCCACATTTCAATTGATCAGAGTAAAAAAAAATGAAATAGGGAATAATATTTTGAAAGCTAGTAACACTGGTTTCTGCGTATTTACAAGTTGTTGTTACAAACAATAATTTATGAAGATGTGAACCAAGAGAAAAACGCAGTCATTGTTATGAATGTCATTGACTTGAGACTGTGCAGTTGTTATTGACACTTGCACAACAAAGACAAAGATCACACTGCGTTAGAAGAGTTAACGTTGGTCCCTGTTGTCATACCAACATTTATCAGCAGCGTTACTTTTTATTTTTATGTGCGAAAAATTCTCACGGTACCCCCACCACTGGAGCTGGTGCGAGAGGTTACGTCGGACTCGAACTGACTAAAACGCACGACGCCTGTGGGTCGTTTTTGGTTGCCGGAGGTGAGGTTAACAGGCATATCCCTCGCACCCCGGTCGACCCAGGGCACACCACAGAGTCCTCAAGTCGTCCCCAGAAACGGGGAGGCACGCGAGGCGCGCAGCCGTCGCGGCCTACTTCTGCGAGGGTGACAGGCAGCTCCATTTGTCACCTCCATGCCTGCGCTCACGGGGGCGGAAAATATCCTGTCCCGCATATGGCAACCGGGACTGACGGTATATCGTGCTCTCTGACTCAGACAAATGCAAATACCATATGGTATGGTATCACGGCTTGGTATTCGCAACTTCACGTCAAAGCGCGTTTTTTGCGTGAAAAAGATTCAAGAATCATGAGTAGTATTAAGTTATTTTTACCAGTATGCCGAAGCAAAAGGAGGGTTATGATTTTGACAGGCTATGTATGTATGTATGTATGTAAATAAACGTGGTTCCGTGCCCCTTAACAATTGGTTCTAGGGCAAAGTAACATATGACCACGGCTATCTTGTTTAATACTTTTTAGAGCATGATTTCTCAGTAGTCGGGTTTTACTTTTAAATTTATTTTTTATTTATATAAACTATATCATTTATGAACTAAGTAATTAAATCTGGCTAAACAACTGTAATAATTTAGTCATATTATGTTTAGAAGTAAATTTTATGCCGTAAAAACAATGCAATGAAGAAAAATAGTGCCATTATCATATTGTTATCACTCTGAATTGAGTGTCTATTTCTTGTATGATTATATATTTTTAAAAGTAAACCTAGGATGTGTACAGATTATGATATATTTTCGTATAGAAGAAAAACCAAGGCTATATAATGATAATAAATATCTTAAGTGACTAGGAAATTAAAGTATTTTACGTGATTTTCCGTACACTATTTGTTAAGTAATACTAATAAAGTATTTAATGACAGAGATAATGTAGTTTAATGATAATAGCTATTACATACATATTATTAACTATATTGATAATTGAGTACACTATAATGATTGATAAATGTGAAGTAAACGAATGAATATCACTAGACATATAATGCATTATTTTAATTTGTTGATTGCTGGAATGTCCGGGCATTAATTTCATATTAAGATTAAAATAGGTGTCATATTCTTAATATGCTAATGGCAATGTTTTGCTCCAGTGCTTATGTAATCAGTAAAGCTTAAGTCAAAATTAATTGAATTTTTATTGCTGAAAAAATTAAAATTAAAAAATATTTTATTGTGTCAATAAACATGGTTTACATAGATGGTATTTGAAGACTCCTTTTAAGCAAGAAGTGCCTGTGTTAGGAGCCTCCGCTCCTCCATTTCATAGGTTATAACTATTAACACAATACAATGTTAAGCTAATCAATAAAGTTACAAAGTTTTAACTTAATCTAATTTTAACAAAGACAATTATTTTTGTGATTAAAGCAAATATTCTGACAGTCTTATAAACTAAATATTTGTTCTTAGTATAAACATTATCAAGCCATTGACTCAAGGAAGAGGGTGAACATTAATATTTGATGTACAATACTATTTATCGTTATTTACTTTTAACATAATATCAGTTACAGCCCAATTACTTAGTTCATAAATGATATAGTTTATAAAAATAAAAATATTAGTTTAAAAGAAAAACTGTACAGTTAAGGAGACATAGGAGGGGCTGAGCTTCACAATGGGGAGGTACAGGCAAAACTAATATCAGATAGCGTCATCCTTTCTGGTGCTGGTCTCAAAGTCTATGTTTCTTATGTCAGATAGAGGTGCTTGGGAGGGTATATAATTTTGTTTGTGAATTTATCAATAAAAATGTGCTCCTGCATGACAGTGGCGAATTTAAATGAAGAATTGGTAAAGAATAATGCTTCCCTATATAAAAATATCAGGTTTGAAATGGTTGCTACATATTCTAGCAGACGAATTTGGTATTCAGTTTATGATGCACAGGGCTTTGATTTACAACATCCGTTTTTCTTATCAGTAGGGAAACAACGAGGACCTTTCATTTTACACTGAAATGCACTACACAGTGTCATTATTTATTCCTCAGGATACTTTTTCTTTTATTTAGTAACAATTTGTATGAAATTTGACAGTTTAGGGTCGGCGGCGCGAGTGTAACACGTGGTGTTGCACGAGTCCATAGGCCACGGTAACCACTTCCCATCAGGTGGGCCGTGTGATTGTCTGCCACTTAAGTGGTATAAAAAAAAAAGTAATACAATACCAGCGATAATGCGCCACCTGTCAGGATAAGTAAGTAGTGTATCTCCTCATTAAAAAAAAATTCATATTCCCTGTATGACACATCAGTATACCAATCTCGGTGTGAAATGTGTTCCTATGGTTATGCAATACAGCAATGAGTGCATAATCTTTCTGGAGTATTAATAAATCATCCAATGTGGAAATGCAGCAAGTGTTATCGGCACTTGTGCACTGGGAGTGTTCAGGGGCGGGTTATTTATTTAGTACATGGACTAAGCTTGTTATACATTTATATATGTAGTTCGGAAGTCTTTTCAAACCATGCCTGTCGACGTTTTCCGAAGAATTTTTAAAACATATATTAGACCACTCTTGGAATATGGATTCCAGATCTGGAGTCCATACCTTCACAAGGACATAAATCTGCTGGAGAGTGTCCAGAGAAAGGCCACAAAAATACCACAGGTTCTACGTCGCATGCCCTATGAGGAGAGACTGCGTGCGCTGAGACTGACCACTCTCGAGCAAAGAAGACTCCGAGGCGATCTGATAGAAGTGTATAAGATTCTGACCGCACACTACAATCTCCCAAATATCCATAACATCCTCCTCAGAAGGAATGGGCAACGGCCGTCTCGCGGACAGTCTTCGACTGACACGGGCCCCCGCTGACACACTGGTCGCACATCACTTCTTTAGTAACAGAGTTGTCCACAATTGGAACTCACTGCCAAATAACGTTATTGCTGCAACCACAATAAATGGATTCAAAAATAGACTTGATGACTGGCTACGACTGGACAACGCGGAGCTCAAAAGAGTGACGGACAGTTAAGGCTTCAATAGAGAGACTACACATTTTATCACTGGATGTGAACACATCAGCTTGTAGCTGCTTGTTCATAAATAAATAAATAAATAAAATTTTGACATTTGTATTAATTTGACGAATAAAGTTTATTATACAAAGAAAAATGTTTGCAACAGAAAACAGGTAGGTACAAAAAAGCAAATATTCACTAGAATAACTGTAGTAGTTACAACGGTGTTATTTGCTATTATTGCACATTAACTATCATCATATATTTCAAATTTTTTGTACTAGCAAACAAAGTTGCTAGTACCAAAATTTTGAAAAAAAAAAAAAATATTTTGTGTAGTCTTTTGAGATTTTAGTTACAGGTGGTTAACAAAAAAAAATTAGAAATTGTTTCATAATCATACCTCTGCAGTCTGTAATTCCCTTGACCGAACATAGTCTACAAAGTTGTATGATGTGGACAATATCCTATGTTGTTGCGTCGGAGTCTCTTCCTCGCTGTCACTGTCTGAGTAACAGACAAAGTCCTCCGGTTTATCCGGCTTTCGTTGTTGTTCTAACCTGAATAAAATAAGATTTGTGGAAATTAATAAATAGAACAAATAACTAAATAAATCAAAGGTTAAAAAAACCATCAACATACATTCTATTTTAATTAATTATTTTGAATAGAGATCATATTTAACGCTGAATAAGTAGGTCAAATGTGTTATTAATTTTTATCACATGTTTGGTTTATATGGTCTATGTTGTAGAATTAACATATGTACATACATAATAAATAATTAAATTAATAATGTAGAAACAACCATATTACTTCCTTGTAATAATCTATTTTTAAATTAAGAACAATGAGACGCGAGGAACAACTCCAAAAACAATAAAAATAAACACGATAACTTTTTTAATAGTCTGTGGCGCTTTGCACAAGTACGTAATGCATATTCGTGGAAATAATTACGAAATTATAAAAGGGAATAAAAACCCACAACACTTAGCATAGCTGCGAAGTACTAGAAGACAATAAAGGGCAATTATAGTCAATATTTACCTCAGAGCCCTGGCCTTTGCTCGCCTTTCTTTAATTCTACTAGGTATGTAACAGGACGGGTATCTGCCCTCAATTGCTTTTCTCACTGTCTGCGCCATTTTAGTGCGAATCGAATGTTTCAATAAGCACTGTGGAATCAATGGTCAACTAGTCACTTTCGTTTTGTTCGGCTGTACACATACCAATAATACGACATTTTTCATTGTACAAATGGAGTCCGAACGTTTACATCGACTTTTGCACACTGTCTAGTGCCTCACTCACGAACATTACAATATATGAGAGGCTTACGTATAAAAATAAACAGTGTAAAAATATATAAAGCTATTTATTGAACTGTAAAGTCAATTCGCGATAATATAGAAAATACTACAATAATATGCTATTGCTGACGGAAAGCTGGCTGTCAATGGGGTTGCAAAGAGAATATTGTGGTGTTGCTAGAGTTAAATAATGTTTATTGATTCCGGTATTCGAAAACCGACTTTTAACAGTTTACTTAACTACTTTACTTACGTAAAATTTACCGTATTCGTATCAAATTATTAACATTGACCTACATTGATTATTACCAAGCTTATAAGTATTAAGTACATAAGCAAAGAGTAGGAAAAAATATTGGTATAGAGCGAGTTTTGACGTTTTGAGTTATTTTTATTCCGCAACGCTTTATTTATTGAGGGTCTCGGTAAATGTGCTGAGTGTATATATTCATAGTTTTTCTTTTGCTGTGAGGCACTCATGCATGCTACCGAATAAAGGCACAGAAAAAAATTACCTACGTACTTATATTTTAATTTGGTTTCCCAATAGGTAACCAAATTATGCTCCATCCACGGGTGTTTAAAACCGCCCACCTCGGGCCTCAATCACTGGGGTGTAAGTTTACCCGATAAGGCATCTCCCTTGTATCCCGGCGAACTCTAGGTCCTAGGTCAAATACCTACATCTTTTAGAAGGATCCAAAGAGGGCGCCTTTACGCAGGCCTGCTTCTTTCTTTCTGCAGCGTTTATATTAGAAGATATCAGTACTTGCGATATAATAAGAAAGAATATACCTAGATATCTACTTACAGAATTAAGAACAATTTTTTTTTTTAAATCTGGCCAGTTTCAAATAGGTACTTAGAATTTGAACAATGCTAAACTGCTACTCCTTTTCAATAAATGTAGGTACAAGTACCGCCTTATGAACCTATAGAGACTTTTTTAATAGGTAGGTAAATATCGAAGCCAGACGTGGCCTTAACAGATTGTGCCAATACAGGCTGTGTTTGCGAATCACGTAACATTGAGGTGTGCACCTGCGCTCCTAATTCTCGGAGTATAATTGTTCTGTGGCTCTCAACCGATTGTGTTTTAATATTTCTCGGTGATTCTGATGGAAAATCTATCGCTTTTACTGATAAAATGTGTAAATTCTGGATATTAATTGATAGTCACAAGAGGCCTGGTGGGAAACCTGCGCTAGGCATAAGCCTAGAACATGCTGCCATTCGGAACGAGAAAAATCATATTTATTGTTTAGATTTTAGTGGTCGCTTTACGGAAAATATAGAAATTCAGCCAAATACGCAGTTAGACTGCCAGAGAGAATCCCATACTCCGAGGTGAAAGCTTTAGATGCGACTGGGATTAACGCTAAGATGAAGAGAGATGCACCTAGAAGTTATAAGTCATCATCATCAGCATATCAGCCACACACAGTCCACTGCTGAACATAGGCCTCTGCCACAGACTTCCAGAATAACCGATCTAAAGCAGCCCGCATCCAGCGCTTCCCGGCGACCTTGATGAGGTCGTCCTTCCATCTGACCGTTGGGCGTCCTACGCTACTTTTGCCCGTACATACCTAGATGTTATTCATTGACCAAGTTAAAGGGCATGTTATTTTCCGTGGTACCGCCACATGGTCCGCCGCGTGGTCCCCGGCAGAGTAGAATTTGGGCCACCCAACTCTTCCCATCGGGTGTCGTACAAGGCGACTAAGGGATAGGGTTGTTTAACATCAGACATAAATATACAGTCCAGACTCAACCTCAGATAAATGGCTCGAGTCAACAATACTGCCCGAAATACGCCGTCAGTGTAGAGGACAAAGCAGGACAAGCCTTTGGTCATCCTACTGACAGCACAAAAACTCTCCAGTGAGCTCTGGCTACCCTATTCACCGCTGGGAACACAACACGAAGTTATTATTAGCGCGGTATTCAGTAGGGTGGAGGTACTTCCCCAGTCGGACTGCTCAATTGGGCGGATATACGCCGTGTCCTACCTCCTATAAAATTGGTGAAATGTGGGTGTTAATTCACCTCTGCCTAACTTGTACGTCTGTATGTAGATACATAATTTATCAAGAAATTCACATTAGCATTGAAATAAAGCACTCCTTCGCTAATGCAAAGGAGTTTCCAAGGAACAACCAATGCACTTTGCTGTTTGAACGTCAGATTATGTAAATGGAGCATTACCATGATAATATAATATTCTGATTTTGTTGCACTACCCTGCCACTGCTGAGTTTCAGCTTTCAGCACAATAATGTTTCAGCTTTCAGCACAATAATGGGTAGCATTAAACTGGAGTCAGTTTTGAGTTGTTTTTTTTATTGTTTAACGATAGCGAGACATGAAAGATAAAATACTAAGTATTGCTTATAAAGCAGATTAAAAAAAAAATCTGCAACATTCTACACATCGCTATCTAGACCCATGGTAAGCATAGTTTAACTAGCTTGTGTTATGGAATCTAGAATGCGGATAAACATACTTAGATACTTTTTTTTTTGTAAATTCATACACATTATACATATAAACACTCAGACCAATGCAAATATACATATTCATGCTTACAAATATTTGCACTGAGCAGGAAACGAACCCGTGCCCCCTGCGTAGCACTCGAACATTCTACCGCTACGCCACAGAGGCCGTCATGATAGAACACGTCAGTATAACTTCACTAACACCGACTCCTTAACCACTAAGCCACTGACGCTTTTTATATTTATGTGTGATTATAATAGTGCTGCGTGGTTTCCGATAGAGTAGAATTTGGACCACCCCATCTCTACCTATGCGGTGTCATACAAGGCGACTTAGGGATAGGGTTGTTTAACATCAGACAGATATATACAGCCCAGACTCAGTCTGAGATGCATGACTCGAGGCAATAATAGTGCCCGGAAAACGGCAATAGGCTCACCCTCTATTACGTGTGGGACCGAATAAAATGATGGGTGTTAATCCACCTCTGCCTAACCCTTCGGGGATAAAAGCGTCATTATATGTATGTATGTATCATATACTCATGATTTAATGCCTACATTGCTTGTCTATGAACGGGAATCACGCGACCCTTTTCGCTACTTGTTTCATCTCTTGGTAGTACTGATAACCTATCTATTAGTAATGACCTGGCTCTATGATATAGTAGGGTTATCAAACACACTAATGATAATAAATCTAATGAGTATAAAATCAGTATTTAATAGTGTTATTTCATCTTAACACTATGATGACGTAAGTGTTGATGGCGGCAAATTGAAATTTCATTGAGCTCTGGTTACCCTACTCACCACCGGGAACACAACACGAAATTGGAGGGACTATGCAATGGGGCTTCGAAGTATGCCACGGGTGGAGCCCATGAAGAAGGCTAGCTATTTTTATATTAAAACCAAGATCTAATTCATTTATTTACAGACCATTATTTGTGATTCCGCCTGTACGTACGTACTGTAATACTGATTCCATTGCCGAGTGTTTCATGAAAAACTTAGAATGACAATTTTTTATTTATCAACTATGTTTATCGGCCGCGTGGTTTCCGGCAGAGTAGAATTTGGACCACCCCATCTCTTCCCATGCGGTGTCGTACATGGCGACTAGGGGAGAGGGCCGTTTAACATCAGACAGATATATACAGCCCAGACTCAGTGTCAGATGCATGGCTCGAGTAAACAATAGTACCCGGAATGCGGCAATATGCTCAATACCGGTCCCACGTAATAGGGGACCGATAACAATGATTGGTGAAACGTGGGTGTTAGTTCCACCTCTGCCTAACCCTCCGGAATAATGGGGACAATAACGGGCCACCGCCCCCTCCACAAGCACCTTTACACCGTCGGTGTTACGGACAGTTCCCTTTGCACGGGCTGTTTTGTTGCCGAGTAAACGGCCGCCCACGTAATACCTACTGGAATGCGAGGCAGTAGCCGATCAACGATCCCAAATCCTCGGTACAGTGAGGTCACTTCGCGAAGCCTGTGAAACCCCCAGTAAGCTTCTGCGTGTCTGGGCAGAGCTAGGCTGGCTACTCTGGCCAGTACTCTGCACGCACAATGACCCAACAAGGAGGCTATGTGGGGACAAAGGAGTACCTTTTGCATTCCATTCCAACCCTCCGGAAATAAAGGCGTGATTATGTAAGTACCTATGCATTTATAACTCGAAGGCGGTCTTTTTTTTGTACAGAATATTTTTGTACAATTGAATGACGTGTCGTCTCTTCACATACATTACTTGTTAAACCTCGATACAGATAAGCGGCACAATTGAGAAACCATAAACAAAATTATCATATCAGATGTATTTCACGGTACGCTCCGCGCTTGCAGTTGTCGTAGGCGGTCGCCTTCGGAATCACACCGTACACCGTAGTACTTAGTCATCTATTCTGTGCTTTAACGCTGTTTGAGGTCCCGTCAAGACCTTGGAAACTGAGTCAACTCCACCTGCTAGCTGGCACAAAATACGACTACTGGCCTGCAGCCTACATATAGTTCAACTTAAATATAGTGGCTAATAAACTAAACTAACATCTAAGGCAGTCGTTTCCGGTAATTAAAGCCCTAAAAATTCTGACAACTGGTCTAACTGGAATGCGTCGATATTGCCTTTGGCTTGTGGAGGTCGTCCTGCAGTTCCGAGTTCTTTAAGCGGGGCGTGCAAAACCATCTGATGAGGCCGCCAAGCTGAATGCCACCAGTAACATTACTTAGTATCTGTAATGGTGATACTCTTTCCTGAGAATTTGCCTTTAGCTTATCATCAGGCGAGATGAAGTCAAATTGGCATATTCTAGATAAATAAAAAGATGGCAGTCGCTTTATGGAAAATATAGAAGTTCAGCCAAATTCGCAGTTACGCGGACCCCAGACTCCGAGGTGAAAGCATGCGACTGGGATTAACGCTAAGATAAAGAAGAATAAAAAATATAAAAAAGTCTAAAAATAAACACGACAGAATAAAAATACCTTTTATAAAATAAACCTAAGCATTTGTATTCTAAATTTAAAATTCGTTATTTTTTAATTGAAGTGCATTTTAAAACGATAGCGTTGTCTATGATAATTTGTATCGTTTCCACGTAGGAATGTGGACTATTGTGAGGTAATATTTTTATTTCCCTGCAAGCTGGCGCCTTTTCACGAGTTCATTGACATACTGCTATGCGGTGGCAATCGCTGTTAGCGAATTCCGCGAATAAAAAATAGTTTAGTGCTGAACTTTGTTTCAAATGACCTCTTTACTTAGCTATTCCAGTTGTGCAGACAGCCATACCTAAATGGTATTATTGAAAGTTTACGGGAATATTACTCATTGACACGAAATATAAACATCCAAAATATAAGAAAAAGGTCAAAATGCACTGCTTTTTTCCGCGCCAAGATAACTCTCAGTAAGTTGGGGTAGCAAAAAATAACATGTCAGGCAATTTGACATCTGAAAGACGAATACCGCGTGCGATTTTGGTCAGTTCGAGTCCGATATAACTGGGGTCTCGAGTCTTAAATCTTTTTCTTCATTCTAGCATTAAGTAATCCCGGTCGCATCTTAATATTTAACATGTCTGGGGTTCACCTTTGTCAGTATAATTGCGGATTTGACTGATCTTCGATATGTTCCATCAAGCAACTGCTGTCTGACCTCCAGTTAGGCCAGTTGTTGGAGTTTTATGGGGTCTCAGACATTTGCCTCGCACCCGACTGACCTGCTTTTGTAACGCAGCCATAGGGCGTAAAATAAACTTTTTACTTATAGATCTAAAAATAGTTTTACGCAACTTGTAGGTGATTAAAGTTAGACTAGAGGCACCTGGCCGAACGTCGAGCGTACAGACCTGCGCAGTGGGAACATTCAATACTTTTTTTTATTGGATTTGTAAGCAATGACTATCAAACGGCAGGGGAATTTCGAGGCCACCGATTTATTAGCAAAAATTGTGTCTTTGGTTTTAGTTTTTTTCACAGGAATTTTGGTGTGACCACTTCGAAAATGTGTGTCTATCGTGGGTGCGGATTGATGAAAGAGGAAAAAGATTGTTTGAGGAAAGAGAAGAAGAAGGAGTTAAGTAAGTATTTGTGGTATGCTCTTAGGTGGTTGTGTTCTCAAGTTAGGACACGACGGCATTTCCGTCCAATTGTGCAGACCGACTGGGAGAGTACCTCCGCCCTACAGAATACTGTTGCCATAATAACCTCGTGTTGTGTTCCTGGCGGTGAGTAGGGTAACCAGAACTCATTGGAGAGTTTGTGCTGTCTGTGGGAAAATCAAATACTTGTCCTGCTTTGTCTTCTACACTGACGATACAGAATCTCTCTGCTTTCAGGAATGGCAGCACGAGTGTGACTCCTCTGGTGATACACTCATCCATAGGCCATGTTAACCACTTTCCATCAGGTGGGCCGTGTGCTTGTACATATATAGATACATATAATCACGCCTTTATCCCCGGAGGGTTAGGCAGAGGTGAATTAACACCCTCATTTCATTCACACATTCACATCATTGAATTTGGTCACACGTAATAGGGGGTGAGCCTATTGCCATATTCCGGGCACTATAGTTGACTCGAGCCCCGCATCTGAG
The DNA here is from genome assembly GCA_963662185.1 of Eilema griseolum. Lineage (NCBI taxonomy): Eukaryota > Metazoa > Arthropoda > Insecta > Lepidoptera > Erebidae > Eilema > Eilema griseolum. The sequence continues at coordinate 23,518,151 of OY759245.1, forward strand.
GCTGAGTCTGAACTGTATAAATCTGTCTCATATTAAACACCCCTATCCCTTGGTCGCCTTGTACGACACCGCATGTGAAGACAGACTACTCTGCCAGGAAGCACGCGGCACCAATTATCTAATTTAAACAAATAAACTAAAGGGCGTTTTAATAAATCATACAGTAACTATAACTACAGTTAATAACTTTCCTACACAAGACAACACGTGCACGGCTTAGATGTCACCCTCACACGGTGCAGAATATCCGATCAAGAACCAAGCGGTTCGGTAACTCTGACCTTTGTCGCACCGTTAAGTCCTGGAATTCATTACCAGCTCACGTGTTTAGTGCCCGGTTAATGGTAATAGGCTCGCCACCTATTACATTGGGACCTAAACATAAACTGGCGAAATGTGGGTGCTAGCATCTCTGCCTTACCCCTTCGGTGATATAGGCGGAGTTCATGTTATGTTAATACTTTAAAAAAAGTTTATCCATTGTGGGCCATACTTAACAGTGCGACTATTGAGGTCCCACTTTCATTTCAACAAAATACTTTTTCTCACTATTTTTCAATTTCCAACGTTGATCCATAGATGGCGCTACTGGTACGGATGTGACGATTTAAGTTGTTGGAAAATAAATTGACATAACATAACATAAACACACGCCTATATCCCCGAAGGGGTAGGCAAAGGTGATAGCACCCACATTTCACCAGTTTATGTTTAGGTCCCAATGTAATAGGTGGCGAGCCTATTGTCATTAACCGGGCACTTATAAACCTGCGATAAATACACACATAACTTCGAAAAGCATTGAAAAGTCATTAGTGTGTGCCATGGTAAAACCTGGGATCAAACCTAGACCTCGTCTCAGCAGTCCATTACCCATACCATTAGGCTAGGAAAATAAATTGATTAGAATTTAATTACAATGGTCATTAATATAAATTATAACTAAAGTAACAATGATGGAGGAATTTCTGTTTGATAGAATTATTGCTTTGTTATTATCTAATGAATAACACTGTCCCTTACAGTACAAGTTTTTATACCTAGTTTAAGGAACAGAGTTATCTTTTTCCAAAGTAGTAAACGATTAGACTATTCTGAAGACCAATAGTATTAGCTCGCCTTTGTCCAGCAACTCTTGTAATGTATCGATTAAGATAGAAAAAAATGAAACTGTCCAGGCGGAATTCGAACCCTAGATCATTCTCTTACAGGGGGAACGCTATGACCACTAAGCCACCGCCCGAAACCATCCAAATTCTTTTATAGATACCTATATCCCGCCTGGACCGTCTCAAACCCTAGCGGCGCCATCTGAAAACCAGAGCTTCGCATACACTTTTTTTTTTTACAAGCGCAAAACGTGCGCAAAATCCCCACGGATACCTCCCCACCGGAGCCGGTGGAGGAGGTTATGTCGGACTCGAACCGACTAAAACGCACGCCGCCTGTGGGTCGCTTTGGTTGCCGAAGGTGAGGTTGACAGGCATATCCCTCGCACCCCGGCCGAGCGCTTCGCATACCCTGGTGTGCGGGGCATTCATGCTGAGATGGTGGCCCATTTGGGTGCACACAATGTGCAGTGAGTGTATTCTTGTTGTGTTATCTTGTTGTGTATATATATTTGTCTGACTCTCTGTACGTTGTGTATTCTTGAATAAATGTTTTTTCTTTCTTCTTTCTTCTTTCAATTGTTTTATCTTAATCGATATTGAATAGTTGACAGTAGTAGGGATTCACGGGGACTGGACCAACTCTCCAAACCCCCACCTCCCCCTGTCATTCCCTCCCCCCGCCATGCCCTGTCTCTCGGCTTCAGGGTGGCCGTCAGGGCTAAAAAAAAAAAAAAAAAAAAAAAGTTTGGTGTCTATTTGGGGGTTTTCGGCCATGCTGAGTCGATTGCGCTAATCCGTTTTCGCGTACGACGCACCGTTACAAAGTTACAGAAACGTAATCTGAGGTAATTGACGAACAATTGATAACGGCCGACCCTTGATAACGACCAGCCGTCGTCGCTCAATGTTATCTCGGGTCTGTTGTCTTTTTGTCAATGTCTGCGTCATAGCCAAGGATGACTAAACCTATGATGTAAACGGGTATGTATTTGATTTAAAAAAAAAGTCCTTTCGCAATACTAATGTTCTTTATTATTTTCAAAACAATATTTGAATAACTTACTTAATATGATATCGTTATACAGCGTATTGTTAGTGAACAGGTGCTGGAAATCGGCTAATGACATACCATAATGTTTATAGTATAAATACATTAAACAATATTCGCCACATACTGGAGTGTAATCGTTTTGGATTCGATTAGTGTTGTAATTCCATACTCTGCAATTTCGATCTAAAAACGTACGATGGAAACCTGTGGGTGCTCTACCATAGGAATCAAAGTACTGACCAACTCCATTCGCGTCTATGTGTATAGCAACCCAGTGAGAACCAGGCTTATTGTCGCTATCTAAGTTGCTTATGATATATGTAGGCATATCTACATGAATCGGCAAGCGATTTGCGGCATAAACATTACATTCACTTTTTGAATCCACTTGTCTCAAGTATCTCCGTATTTCTAATGTATTCATGATCGCGTTACGATGTTATCAGGCTCGTAGATTATAAGCAAATAATGAGATCAACAATAATTTAACATATTATAGGGTCTACAAAAACTTTTGTTTTAACTGTAACATGACGTACGAGCTCCCTTTGCTCGCTCCCGCGCATAATAATTTCACTCATAATGAACATTGACCAAATTGGTCTGGTCTATGACAGAGTATCTTAACATACACTGCATTTCGAACATTCACGGTAACATAATATATACAAACACATTGTTAATAAAACAAAGAAATACTTTGTATGAATATATTTTATTGAAAGGATCAATATACAATAATGCAGACTAATTTCTAAAACATATTTAATTCTAATACGCGCTTAATTCTAATACACACTTAATTTTAAAACATTTAAGTTTACTTAACTACTATAGTCAACAGAAATGTTACGGTTTTTATCGATTTCTATAACATTATCAAATTCTGCATAGACAATACAATTAATAGTTTGTGTTAAAGCCGTATCAAAGCGAACTTCTATTCTTACGCTACCATGTTTTATAAGGTTCCAGTGATTAGAAGCATTCGCTGATAAGTCAGGTGTTAAATCGAACGCTAGCAGACAAAACCCTTTGGAATATTGATCTCTAGATATCCCGTTGCCTTCATTAAGGAAATGTATACCTGTACCCGAGAACAACGTATGATAACTAGAAGTAAAAATATTATTCCCAAATGATGGTTGTAAAGCTTTTGAAGGTATTTGTTGTCCGTCTATGTATAAACAAAATGTACTAATATCAAAATTTTCAAAGTTAAATGGGTTTTTAGAGAGATTTCCATTGAATGCTGCATTATTCACAAAACCAACTATACACCGTTTAGGTACTTGACCAAGGAATATGTTATCAAGAGTTTTACCCTGAACACCTGATGGTATCGTTAAAACTTTAACTTCAGCTCGTGTGATAGGATATTTAGCTGTCGTAGATGATAACACTTTTTGATGTGCAAGTAACACAGTTGGATTAATTCGTGCTCTACGAACAATCAGGGTTGCATCTGTAATAGTAACTTTAAATTTAAGGTCGTCAGCAAACAATTAGAACGAGTCAGTCGCTATCTAAAACAAAAAAAAACAAAAATGTATGTGTCATCTAAAGTAATGACCACTCGTTATAAGCAAAATTTCTGTTATGTGGGAATATGACTAAGTAGGTAGGGATTTGTGGTTATCGAATACAACAAAAAAGTTCAGTTATCTGAGGTATTTAGCTTACAATTCAAACAAATTGGTTCGCTATCTGAAGGTAAATTATCTGAGGATATCATTACTACGTTTCTAAAAGCAACGAGATATGCGCTGTGTATAAAAGAGAGCCCTCTCTCTCACTAAACTCAGTTAAAACGTTGTAGTCAACAGTGGATAAGTTAGTACACTATAATAAAAAGACCAAAGTACAAGTTTGATAACTGAATATCATAGTATTCTTCATACATTACAGTGTGCTGTTCATACGTTGTGGTTACTATGGCTGTAAGTATTATCATATTTCAAATAGATAGTGTTCTTAATTACATTTATACTTTTTTATTCGTATGTCCATGTCAAATTTTTCAAAAAGATATTTTATGTTGTTTCAGTTTCTAGATAATACATATAAACAGTTTTACTATCCAGGGGAAGAGGATGAGCGCAGTGACGAAGAAGGTACTCTGGAGTACAAAGTAAAGAACGCCATTCTACTAAAAAGGAAGAAAGACATAGAGGAATTCTTTGAGAAATCGAAGAAGAAGAAGAAGGCCTCCAAAAAGTCATCTACTGTTGGACGCTTATCAAACGGGGGTACAGCATATATCTCTACAAACAATGACGATGGAGATAATGCATCCCACCTCATAAAAATTGAAATTTACGATCTGAAGAAGACTAAAGAAATTGCACCGACGGAGCTATGGAAACATGCCGAGCTGCGTGTAAAATATTATACAGCAAACGATGGGGACAAGAATCTAAACAATGTACGTGATATCATATACGATATAACTAAACAGCTCGCTGCTACCGAAGATTGTGCTAAATACTTCATGAATAATTGAAGTAGTGAAGATACACAGAGACTTCTACCTTAATTTAGTTTTGATAGTGTATGAACTATTGTGTAGTACAATCTATCTAGTAAAACAGTGCGTATTCAAGAATCCTTGTGTTAAATATATAGATTAATAGTGATACACCATGGATACATTAAACTGTGACTTATATAATTCGGAACTCGTGGTGCTTGCTGAGGAAGTGTCGTTAGATTTTATGTCATCTGAATTCAACCAGGAATTTCATATATCACAAACTGGAAAAGGAAAAAGAAAATCAGAATCTATGACAACAACAGAAGAAGACTCAACTGCAAAAAGAATACATCTTGAAGCACCATCCACATCATCAGTGTTTTTTCAAACTGTGAGTACAGAAAGTTATGATACAATTAAATGTTCACAGTGCAATGTGTCGATAAAAAAAAAATTTTTGAGTAACCATTTGAAAAGTAATACACATAAAAATAATTCTTTAAAGAATGATTCAGAGTTAAGAAATGTTAAAATAGTTGAAAGTGCTTTCGGAAATAGAGTTATTACGTATAGAATTAAATCTGATATCATTATTGACAACAATCCACAACCTTTTCAAACACCTGAATTATTTTTAAAAGAAATCAAAGATGTCGTATTTACTTTACTTGAACGATGTATCATAGATCTTTTTATTGTAAAAGTAAATTTTATCCTCAATGCAGACTTTATACAGCTAACTAAAAACTTACGTAACACATTCGACTTCCAAATAACTAATTACGTTTTCAGTCGTGGTGATGATAAAGATATGATTTTTTCTTTAATAACTTCTGAAATAAGTACTAAAATTTCAAATTTTGAAAAAAAAGATAGTGGTTGGAGTTTACTAAAAATAAATTACATGGATATGAATGTTAATAAATTTAACCCATTGCGGGGCTCCTTCTACATAGACCTACCATTAGACATAAAAGTTAAAAAAGCAGTAATAAATGTACAAAATAGGGATAACGAATGTTTTCGATGGGCAGTTTTATCAGCATTATATCCAGCTAAAACCCATGTTGACAGGGTAACATGTTATATTCCTTATAAAAATAAATTAAAATTTGGTAATATTTCATTTCCTGTAAAATTGAAAGACATTAATAAATTTGAAAAACTTAATGATATTAGTATAAATGTTTTTGGTTTAGATTACGATTCTAGAAAAAAGAAAAATATTGTGGTTGGCCCGTTATATTTTACAAAAGAAAAAAAAAAACATCCATTTAAACTTATTATACATAACTCAGGCTAACAGAGGTCATTATTGTTATATAAAAAATATTTCAAGGTTAGTAGCTCAACAAATTTCATCAAGTAAATGTGCAGTTCATATTTGTGATGGTTGTTTGTTAAACTTTACATCGCATAATAATTTAAAACAACATCAAGAAAAAGATTGTTTCCACATTTCAACAAAACTACCATCGGAATCTAATAAAAAAAGTAATTGGTTTAATGAGTTAACACCTTCGAACCAAATATCATTTAACAATTATGAACGAAAATTAAGAGTACCCTTCGTAATATACGCTGACTTTGAAGCTTTTTTGAATCCTATTAACGGATGTTCTAATAACCCAAATAATTCATCAACCGAAAACATCCAAAAACATGAAACGTATAGCTTTGGCTATTACATTAAATGTTCATATGATGATAGGCTTTCAAAGTATAGGTCACATACTGGTAAAGATTGTGCACTTATGTTTATGAAAATGATAAAAGATGATTTAGTTAATATCTGTAAAAAAAATACATTTGTTAAAAGTCCGTTACCATTAACGGAAGAAAATATTAATATGTCTAATCAAACTAAAGTCTGTTATATTTGTAATCATAGTTTAAATGAAAATTTTGAGATTTGTTATAATTGGTTTACTGGTTTATATGAAGGAGTTGGACATACACATTGTTCTAAAAAGTATAGAGTACCAAACTTCGTACCCATATTTCTACATAACTTGGGTAACTATGATTCGCATTTTATTGTTCATGGTCTCAATTTTGAAGATGGTAATATAGAAATCATTCCTGAGAATAAAGAAAAGTACATTTCTTTTTCAAAAATATTAAATATTAATAACCGTGTTATGAAATTAAGATTTCTTGATTCTTTTAAATTCATGTCTAGTAGTCTAGAAAAAATGGCTCAAAATTTATTATTGGAACAATTCAAAGAACTCAAATTAAATTTTCCATGTGAGGAAGACTTTCGGCGCTTAATACGTAAAGGTATTTATCCTTATGAATATATGACTTCATTCGAATGTTTAAACTTAACATGTCTGCCTACTCCTGACAAATTTTATAGTTCGTTAACTGATATGCATGTTACTGAAAATGATTACCAGCATGCTCAAGATGTATGGCATCATTTCCATTGTAAAAATATGAAAGAATACTCTGATTTATATTTAAAAACAGATGTTTTATTGTTGGCCGATATATTTGAAAATTTTAGAGATGTGTGTCTTAAAACATATGAATTAGACCCAGCCCATTATTATACAGCACCGGGTTTGAGTTGGGATGCCATGTTAGTACATACTAAAATAAATTTAGAGTTGTTAACTGATATAAACAAAATTACTTTTATTGCAAAAAATATTCGCGGTGGTATATCTCAATGTAGTAACAGACATGCTAAAGCAAATAATTCTTATATGTCAGAATATGATCCTTCTGTACCATCTTCTTTTCTAATGTATCTGGATGCAAATAACCTTTACGGTTGGGCTATGTCTCAATGTCTCCCTACTGGAAAATTTGAATGGGTTGATGTTAATACTAACTTTCATGTTCCTGACGATGCTGATTATGGTTTCATTTTGGAAGTGGACTTAGAATATCCAAAACATTTACACGACTTACATTCGGATCTGCCGTTATGTCCTGAAAATTTATGTTATGGTGGTAGTAAAGACAAAAAATTGATTCCAAATTTAAATGATAAAAAGAACTATGTCATTCATTATAGGAATCTTAAACAATGTTTGAAAAGAGGACTTCGTTTGCTTAAAATTCACAAAATTCTTAAGTTCAATCAATCAGCGTGGTTAAAAGTTTATATAGATTTGAACACTCGCATGCGTTCATTGGCAACTTCAGATTTTGAAAAAGATTTCTTTAAATTAATGAATAACTCTGTTTTTGGTAAAACAATGGAAAATGTTTTAAAACGAGTAAATGTAAAATTAGTGAACCGTTGGACAAATTGTGGGAAAACTCAGGGAGCTGAAACTTTAATAGCAAGACCTGAATTTCATAGTTTATCTGTATTTTCAGAAGACTTAATCGCTGTACAATTAAACAAAACACAAGTTTTATACAACAAACCGATTTACCTTGGATTTTGTATTTTAGATATTTCAAAAACTTTAATGTATGACTTTCATTATGATTTTATGAAAGAAAAATATATGGAAAATATTAAACTATTATATACAGATACTGATAGTTTAGTATACCAGATATTTACCAATAATTTTTATCATGATATTAAAGAAAATTTAGAAAATTACTTTGATACATCCGATTATCCTCCTGACAATATATATGGTTTACCTCTAATAAATAAAAAGCGATTAGGATTTTTTAAAGACGAAAACAATGGCAAAATTCTTAAAGAGTTTGTAGGACTTCGGGCAAAAATGTATGCTATGGACGTACAAAATAAATTTATAGCTAAAGCAAAGGGTGTTAATAAATGTGTTACAAAAAAATTTACTTTAAATGATTATAAAAGCTGTTTGTTAGAAGAAAAAATACATTATAGTGAAATGTTAAGATTTAAGTCAATAAAACATACTATATACACACAAAAAGTTAATAAAATATCTCTTTCGCACAATGACACTAAACGATACATATTGGAAGACGCTATCAATACCCTAGCTTGGGGGCACTATAAAATTAAGAACATTTAACTTTTTATGTATGTTGTAAATATAAATAATAAATATTCTACAATCTACTGCCGCAACACGCTTGCTTCGTGCTTTAATTGTAATATAAATATGTTTTTAAGATTGCTATAAATGTTTGTCCTTAATAGGTCTCTCTATTATAAGATTGTGTAATAATTATATAAAATAAAATTTAACAAATTTGTTTATAATATTGTACCATAAATTTTTATCATTATAAGTCTGTCTATTATAAGATTGTATAATAAATATATAAAATATAGTAAATTTGTTTATATGATTGTGTTATAAATGTTTATCATTATAAGTCTGTTTAAGTAATAATTTTTTAAAATAAAATATATAAATGCTTATTTTCTTAACAAATTGTTTCATTCTTTGTCTAAATCGTAACTTACTTAGACGTTTTTCAAAATGATCCACTTCAATCATCCATTTACTGCGATAGTTGCTGGTCCAAGTGGATGTGGAAAGTCAGTCTTTGTAACAAATTTTATAAAATTTGTTAAAGATGTTTGTAACACAAATTTTGATCAAATAACATGGTGTTTTGATGAAATGCAACCTTTATACAATATACGAAATGTTAATTACATCCAAGGCATACCAGATCTAACTATGTTTAGTGGAAAGGATCCTCAACTCCTAATAATTGATGACTTAATGAGAGAGTCTGATGGACGTATTGTTGATATATTCACAAAAGGAAGTCATCATAGAAATTTAAGTGTGTTTTACATATCACAAAATTTATTTCATCAGGGAAAAGGTCAACGAGACATATCTCTGAATTCAAGTTATATAATTTATTTTAAAAATCCAAGAGATAAAACACAAATACGATACTTGGCACGACAAGTATTTCCAGAAAATCCAAAATACTTGGAAGATTCTTACAAAGACGCAACTAACAATGCACATGGATATCTTATGATTGATTTAAAACAAGAAACAAATGACATGTGTCGTATTAAAACAAAGATATTTCCATGTGATGGATATTGCACTGTTTACATACCATCAAAAGGGTTTAAATATAGTAGAAATCAACAGATATCCATTAGTTACTAACAATGCATGGAAGCACAAAGACGCATAAAGGCCTATTAAGCGCTCTGATTACACTTAAACCAAAATATCAAAAAGCTCTTTTAAAAGCCTGCGATGAAGAAGAAATAAATTGTATTTGTGAATGTATTCATAACGTTTTACAAGGAAAAATAGAATTGAAAGAAAAAGAAAGATCAAAATTGAAAAAATACAAAAATATTCTACGAAAAATAGTACGGAAGGGATCACACAAAATTAGAAAACATTTAATAATACAAAAAGGTGGTGCATTTCTACCACTAATATTGGGTTCTGTTCTAAGTGCCTTGGTTAGTACACTTGTCTAAGAAAAATGGATAATGCTAAAAAAATGTTACTCATCGATCCATCTCTATTAGAAAAGTTAAAACAACCTAACGCGGTTGATACTCCATTATCTCGTTTAGACACAGATATGCAAAACATTTTAAATAGCGATATGGATGATCGAAAGAAGTGTATTTTATATTTACAAACTCTACAAAGATATTTAAACTTCACTAAAGAGGAGCGACAGCCCTATGAAATACCAATAATAAATCAAGACTCGAAAAGATCGGTGAAGTATATTACTGATGATGAAGATAATATATCTACAGTCCATTCTAACACATCAGTAAAGGAAGTAAGTTTGCAAGAAACTAATGAAGGACCATACACATCTAATTACATTTTAAAACTTATACCAAAATCCTATATAAAAAGGGGGGAATCACTGTTGAACTTACTCTCTTTGAATAAATATAAGATTAATTGGGATGAGACAGGCACTGTGGTTATAGATGGTCAAAAAGTTCCTGAAAGTAATATTGTTGATTTGGTAAATGATTCATTGAGGACACTTAAAAATAGTGAACCTACTGGATGGCAAAAATTCGCTACAGCTTTAAAGGAAATCAAAGTACCGCTTATATATATTGGTAACACAAAAAGATCTGAATATATTAAAAAGCTACAATCACAAGAGCATCAAGATTCAATCCCAGCAGATGAATTATTTTCTACACCAATAACTGAAAGTAAATTTCGTAAAAAGATAAAAAGAAAAATAGATTGGGAAAAATGGACCCCATATTAGAATTAAATAAGATTTATTATGATTCTTCACATCCTGCAGGGTACAGTAGCCTTAGCAAATTAACCAAAGCAATGAAAGGTAAATTGAAAAGAGATGATGTGAAGAACTGGTTAAAGTCACAAGAAACATATACATTACATAAACCTGTACAAAGAAACTTTTCAAGAAATAAATATATTTTATCTAATATTAACGAACTGTGGCAGGCTGACTTGAGTGATATGAGAACTTACTCAAATTATAATGATGGGTTCAACTATATTCTTTGTGTTATTGACGTGTTTAGTAAATATGCCTTTGCGAGACCAATGAAAAAGAAAAACTCTGAAACAATCAAAGCATGTTTCGAGAGTATATTCATGGAAGCTAAAGTTACACCTACACATATACAATCTGACAAAGGGACAGAATTCGTATCCAAAGACGTACGAAAATACTTTACTTCAAAAAATATTAATTATTATACTACTAATAATCCTGATATTAAAGCAAGCATTGTAGAAAGATTCCAGAGAACTCTAAAGATGAAAATGTGGCGGTATTTCACACATAAGAACACGCATAAATATATTGATGTTTTACAAGATTTGCTGTACTCGTATAATCATAGTTATCATTCTAGTATCAAAATGTGTCCATCTGAAGTTAATCGTGATAATATCATTACTGTATGGGAAAATTTATATTACAAGAAAGGAAAAGACAAACCTTCTAACATCGCTTTATCGAAGTTTCGCGTTGGTGAGTTTGTCAGAATAACGAAACATAAACATATTTTTCAAAAAGGTTATGAATCTAACTGGAGTGATGAAATATTCATAATATCTTCCGTAATTCGCCGGTCTCCATGGTTAGTATACACTCTTAAAGACCTAGAGGGCGAAGAGATAATAGGAACTTTCTATGAAAAAGAGTTACAGAAAATCATCTTTGACCCCACTGCCAATTTTAAAGTAGATAAAATAATACGTTCTCGATATTCTGGTGTTAGAAAAGAAGTGTTAGTCAAGTGGAGAGGTTATCCAGACAAATTTAATAGCTGGGTCTTGGCTACTAATTTGAAAGAAATATGAACAAACAAAGCTTTTATCTAACTTTACTAAGTAATAGTTCCATGGAATACTTTCCAGATAACAAAACATCAATTTTTTCCACAAAATTACCGAAACCAATAATACTAGAAGGAGAATGGAAGGTTGGCGTTGTGGAATTCCAGTATCCATGCACCATGTTTACGGTTCAAGAACATGAAAATGTTATATACATTGCAAAATTAGCACAAATGCCTAATGAAAAAAAAGAATCTCTAATATATTACAAAATACACATTCCAGCAACGAATTATGACAATATTAATCACATTTTAAAGGCAATGAATAATATTCGAGAAAAAATAAGATTTCGTTATGATGAGATATCAAAGTTTGTTGTGGTTAGTGTATCAGATGAAAATATAAAATCCATAACATTATCATCCAGATTAGCCCTTCAATTAGGTTTTGAACCAAATAGAAACTTAGTAGAAAAAAATATAGGAAAATGTCCGGCTAATTTACACTTAGGCTTACCATCGCAAATATTTGTTTATTGTGATATAGTTGAACCACAAATTGTTGGGGATGTGATGACTCCACTTCTGCGAATTATACCATTAGATCCCTCGAAATACATTTATGGTGCTAATAAAATGCATGTTTTTTCTCCACCCCATTATTTGCCTGTTATGCGTAGAGAATTTGATACCATTGAAATAGATATAAGATCAACCACTGGTCAAAAGATACCATTCCAATTTGGGACAGTGTGCATTAAACTTCACTTTCAAAAATTATAATGTATTCTCAACATGATAATATCTCATGTCCTTACCAACACTATTATTCCCATCAAGCTGGATCAGGTATAGGAGTGATCTATAGGGGAGCACCATATCAAAAAGGACATGGTATTGGAAGTTTTCTTGGGGGATTATTTCGATCTGTTTTTCCATTACTATCTAGTGGAGCTAAAGCAATTGGTAAAGAAGCCTTAAATGCTGGCGTTGGTCTGTTGTCGGATATGGTCAGTGCACGTCCTATGGAGGAATCAATTAAATCCCGACTCAAAGAGGTCGGTACCAATTTGAAACGCAGAGCTGATAAGAAAATAAATAGCATCAACATGTCTGGATCAGGATATATAACGAAACGGAAACGTCTTTCTACATTCATTCCTTCGATAACAGCGAGAGTGAAAGCCGCAAAAAAATTGAAAAGTGATCATATTAAAGATATATTTTCGAATTAACTATGTCTTTTTTACATAGTCAATCTTGTGAATGTGTTAAGTCTGAACTAGATTTATTTGCATTACCAACAACTCAAACTAGTATTGAAAGTGGAATATGGATACACTATAAGCCCATTTCGTCCCTTGCTGACGATGGACCTATTGAATTTCAAATACCCGGAGCAGGCGACGACTACGTTGATTTATCTCATACTTTACTTCAACTAAAAGCGAAAATATTAACCCAGGATAATACAAAACTTGCTACTAGTGCAGTAGTTGCTCCAGTTAACAATTGGTTACATTCGCTTTTTAGTCAACTCGATGTGTACTTAAACCAAAAACTTGTATCACCTCCAAATAATACATATGCTTATCGAGCTTACATAGAAACACTATTGAACTATGCACCTGCAGCTAAAAACTCGCATCTATCATGCAGTCTTTGGTATGAAGACGTAGCTGGGAAAATGGACGAGATGGATGATAAAAATGAGGGATTTACAAAGAGACAACAAATGGCTAGTGAAAGTAGAGAAATAGAAATGATTGGTCATCTTCATGGTGATATATTTAATCAAGAAAAATTTTTGATTAATGGTGTTGATATGTGTGTAAAATTAGTTCGCTCTAGGGAAAATTTTAATCTAATGGCTTCTTCGCATGACCTTAAATTTAAAGTTACTATTACAGATGCAACCCTGATTGTTCGTAGAGCACGAATTAATCCAACTGTGTTACTTGCACATCAAAAAGTGTTATCATCTACGACAGCTAAATATCCTATCACACGAGCTGAAGTTAAAGTTTTAACGATACCATCAGGTGTTCAGGGTAAAACTCTTGATAACATATTCCTTGGTCAAGTACCTAAACGGTGTATAGTTGGTTTTGTGAATAATGCAGCATTCAATGGAAATCTCTCTAAAAACCCATTTAACTTTGAAAATTTTATATTAGTACATTTTGTTTATACATAGACGGACAACAAATACCTTCAAAAGCTTTACAACCATCATTTGGGAATAATATTTTTACTTCTAGTTATCATACGTTGTTCTCGGGTACAGGTATACATTTCCTTAATGAAGGCAACGGGATATCTAGAGATCAATATTCCAAAGGGTTTTGTCTGCTAGCGTTCGATTTAACACCTGACTTATCAGCGAATGCTTCTAATCACTGGAACCTTATAAAACATGGTAGCGTAAGAATAGAAGTTCGCTTTGATACGGCTTTAACACAAACTATTAATTGTATTGTCTATGCAGAATTTGATAATGTTATAGAAATCGATAAAAACCGTAACATTTCTGTTGACTATAGTAGTTAAGTAAACTTAAATGTTTTAAAATTAAGTGTGTATTAGAATTAAGCGCGTATTAGAATTAAATATGTTTTAGAAATAAGTCTGCATTATTGTATATTGATCCTTTCAATAAAATATATTCATACAAAGTATTTCTTTGTTTTATTAACAATGTGTTTGTATATATTATCTTACCGTGAATGTTCGAAATGCAGTGTATGTTAAGATACTCTGTCATAGACCAGACCAATTTGGTCAATGTTCATTATGAGTGAAATTATTATGCGCGGGAGCGAGCAAAGGGAGCTCGTACGTCATGTTACAGTTAAAACAAAAGTTTTTGTAGACCCTATAATATGTTAAATTATTGTTGATCTCATTATTTGCTTATAATCTACGAGCCTGATAACATCGTAACGCGATCATGAATACATTAGAAATACGGAGATACTTGAGACAAGTGGATTCAAAAAGTGAATGTAATGTTTATGCCGCAAATCGCTTGCCGATTCATGTAGATATGCCTACATATATCATAAGCAACTTAGATAGCGACAATAAGCCTGGTTCTCACTGGGTTGCTATACACATAGACGCGAATGGAGTTGGTCAGTACTTTGATTCCTATGGTAGAGCACCCACAGGTTTCCATCGTACGTTTTTAGATCGAAATTGCAGAGTATGGAATTACAACACTAATCGAATCCAAAACGATTACACTCCAGTATGTGGCGAATATTGTTTAATGTATTTATACTATAAACATTATGGTATGTCATTAGCCGATTTCCAGCACCTGTTCACTAACAATACGCTGTATAACGATATCATATTAAGTAAGTTATTCAAATATTGTTTTGAAAATAATAAAGAACATTAGTATTGCGAAAGGACTTTTTTTTAAATCAAATACATACCCGTTTACATCATAGGTTTAGTCATCATTGGCTATGACGCAGACATTGACAAAAAAGACAACAGACCCGAGATAACATTGAGCGACGACGGCTGGTCGTTATCAAGGGTCGGCCGTTATCAATTGTTCGTCAATTACCTCAGATTACGTTTCTGTAACTTTGTAACGGTGCGTCGTACGCGAAAACGGATTAGCGCAATCGACTCAGCATGGCCGAAAACCCCCAAATAGACACCAAACTTTTTTTTTTTTTTTTTTTTTTTTTTTAGCCGTGACGGCCACCCTGAAGCCGAGAGACAGGGCATGGCGGGGGGAGGGAATGACAGGGGGAGGTGGGGGTTTGGAGAGTTGGTCCAGTCCCCGTGAATCCCTACTACTGTTGACATGCTAAATGTTTAAAATTTCATTCTTGTGATGTACTTATTTTACTGAATTATTGTTATGTTAACTGTGTCTTGTGCAATAAATAAATAAATGATAGCTACGGCTGTGGTCTTACTAAGCGATTACCTACAATATGGGGTTTTTTAACAAGGACAGTAGAAGTTTTCTACGTGGTCTACAGCTCGATTATGACACCCCTGGATGTGTACAGGTCCACAGGCTAAGGTAACCACTTTCTATCAGGTGGGCCGTGCCACCTAAGTGATATAAAAGAAATATAATTCCATTTACATTTTATTACATACATACATATAATCACGTCTTTATCCCTGGAGTGTTAGACAGAGCTGAATTAACATCCACATTTCACCAATCATTGAATTCGGTCGCACGTAATAGGGGGTGAGTCTATTTCCGTCTTCCGGGCACTATTGTTGACTCAAGCCATGCATTTGAGGCTGAGTCTGGGCTGTATATATCTGTCTGGTCGCCTTGTACGACACCGCTTGGGAAGAGATAGAGTGGTCCAATTTGTACTCTGCGGGAACCTCCTGAAAGAGGTTTTACTGTGTTGACTATAGCTATTTGACTCTTCATCTTGATTTTATATTCTGTGACTGTAAAATTCTTTCACAAATCGCAGTAGGTACTTTATTTATGTTGTATTGTTGAATAAATATTGTCTGTGTGTTTTTTGTGCCAAAAAATGTTTTATACAGGCCTTAGGCTCACACGTGTATGTTAATAAAATGTTACCGCACAATCTCATTCAGCTCAATTGAGAGATAAAAAACATTTTGCACTGTACATTGTTCAATTAAAACCTGCAATTGTTTTGAATGATTTTATTCCTCCTGTGGGGTCGAAAATCATAATTGGTGCTCCAAACCAGAGACGTGACAGTGCGCTACAGAAAAACAGCTATATTTTTTTATACTTAGTGTTTACGCCATTTTTGAAAGCCGCCATGTTCCTGAATAACGTATATTATTATATTAATTAATAAATGCGTTACGTGAACCCACTCCTAGCACTTTTACACAGCTTTTTTTACAGCTTTAGCCGCGTGGTTTCCGGCAGAGTAGAATTTGGACCACCCCATCACTTCCCATGCGGTGTCGTACAAGACGACTAAGGGATTGGGCTCAGATGTATGGCTTGAGCCAAGAATAGTGTCGAAAGATGGCAGTAGGCTCACCCCCTATTACGTCGAATTATACGTGGATTGGTGAAAAGTGGGTGTTCAATCACTTGAGGGAATATTAGTAATTTCGGTTTTAATATTCCTAAAAAAAAATTACGTAATTTTTTTTATACCACTTAGGTGGCAGACACTCACACGCCTCACCTGATGGAAAGTGGTAACCGTGGCCTATGGATGCGTGAAAAACCAAGAGAGTCACACTCGCGCTGCCAACCCTGCAAGCATTGAGAGTTTCTATGCCGTCAATGTAAAAGACAAAGCAGGATTAGCTTTTGGTCTTTCCACTGACCAGGCAACTAACTGACACCCTCTAGTGAGCTCTGGCGACCCTGTAGGCTAAATGTACTCTTTAGCATGCAGCAGCGTTGCACAGCACCAAGCTCAGTTAAATAATAGGGTTGTGTCCTATTTTTAATTTATTTATTATCGTAAACTGTACATTTTACAAGAACATAATAAACTGTAAAAGTGAAACTTTCTTATGACAAATAGTTTTGAAGATATTTAATGCTAAAAATTCAATTTCTCGGGCGCCCGAAAGCTCTTTACAAAATCGTAGCACGTGGTGACGTCACAGTGCACTGACGCGTAGTGAAAATGTATGGAGTGCAAGAGAATATCGCATTTATCTCAGTCTACGTTGCGTTTACACGTAAACAGTGCATAATGAGATTGATTTGAAATTTAATAAGGAATCTAAAAAGTTGTAAAATTTCCTTTTTTGATATAGGACACGCCAACTTGCCTTCACCTCGCCTGATGGTAAGCTAAAGGCAAAGTCTCAGGAAAGAGTGTCACCATTACAGACACTAAGTGTTACAATGATGGCACTCAGCTTGGCGGCCTTATCAGGTGCTTTTTCACGCCCCGCTTAAAGGCTTAAAGGCAGAAGGAAACATGTGTGCTGGTAATGAATTCCAGGTCTTAGTGGTGCGGCAAAGAAAAGAGTCTCCGAACCGCTTGGTTCTTGCTCGTATATTTTGCACAGTGTGAGGGTGACATCTAAGGCCTGCACGTGTTGTCCTATGTAGGAAAGGAGATGGTGGGATTAGTTAGAAGAGCTCATCAGAACACTCACCATGGTAGAGACGGTAAAATACAGCCAAGGAAGCAATATCTCTACGCATCTGCAAAAGTTCGAGGGTGTTCGTGACCTCAGGGTTCCCAATAATTCGGACCGCGCGTCGCTGCAACCTGTCGAGAGCATCTAGTAGGTATTTCGCGGAGCCATCCCAGAGATGCGAGCAGTATTCCACCCAAGAGCGAATTTGTGTCTTATAGAGAAGACCCCGCTGTTCCGGCGTGAAAAAACGTCTCACTTTGTTCAAGAGTCCTAGTCAGCTTTATTTCGATTGTTTATATGTTGACTTATTAAAATTAATGAAAAGTCATAGTTTCAGTTTAGTTAGGCAATATCTTAGTTTACTATGCATATTTTTAGATAAAATACTAAGACATTAAGTAGTATTGGTAAGAATTCGATAACTCAGGACACTACCCTATTTATTTTAACTGCAGGAAAATACTCAATTCAAGATTTACTTAAAAAGTAGGCACTGCTTGTAGGTGCTTTAAACATTGGCTACAACACTTAGCCGACTCTTGTCATTGGACGCCTGCCAGACTGTCGGAGTGCGAACTTGCTGACTCACTCGAACTAAGGTCTCAACTTGTTTACGTTTTATTGGTGTATCGATAAGTAAGTGAGTTAGAAAGAGATAGAGGAATTTTGAGAGTTACATTAGTTGATGAGAAGTTCAATTAAAAGCGAGTGGTTATCATTTTTTTTATACAACTTAGGTGGCAGGCACGCACACAGCCCACCTGATGGATAGGTATTACCGTGACCTATGAACGTGTGTAACACCAGGGGAGTCACACCCGTGCTGCGGGCTCTCTAAGAACAAAGATTTTCTGTGCTTTCAGTGCAGAACACAAAAATAGGACAAGCCTTTGGTCTTCCCACTGACAGCACTAAAACTCTCCAGTGAGCTCTGGCTAACCTAACATCGACCTTCACCTATCTGCTTACCGGATGAAAATGATATTTTAGATGAAATGTGTTGCTGAGCTCATGCCAATAGGGTTGCCCAGAAATATGATCAAGAAATTAATAATTAAAAATTTCGAAACGTGATTTTTATTTCTAATTTTCTTTATTCTCTAAAATATATTTTTAAACAGATTTTGTGTTCCCAGCGGCGAGTATGGTAGCCAGAGCTCACTGGAGAATTTGTGCTCTCAGTGGGAAGACTAAAGGCTTGTCCTGCTTTGTCTTCTACACTGAGGGCACAGAAACTCTGTGCTTACAGGGTCGGCAGCGCGAGTGTGGCTCCTCTGGTGTTACAAACATTCATAGACCACGGTAATCACTTTCCATCAGGTGGGCCATGTGCTTGTCTGCCACCTAAGTGTCAATGTTCTGTCGGATCCTATAATACTATAGTTTATGAACTATAAATATTTTTACCATGGTATAGTTGGTTGCAGAAGTCCATTATCTTTTGAGCACATAAGTCTAATTTAACGAAATGAAATACATTGAAGTGTCGTTATAAATGAAACGCATCTGCACTTAGTAACGTTCACTTTATTATTGTCCACATTAATCGAACATCCTTTTCTTTTACGTTCGCAAAATCCCCGCGGGTACCCCCCACCGGAGCCGGTGGAAGAGGTTAGGTCGGACTCGAACCGAACAAAACGCACGCCGCCTGTGGGTCGTTTTTGGTTGCCGAAGGTGTGGTTAACAGGCATATCCTTCGCACCCCAGCCGACCCAGCGCCATCTCTATCGATTTGGCCCTCTCCTCGGGACCACAGAGTCCCCAACTCGTCCTCGGAAATGGCCTGCTTCTGCCTGGGTGACAGGCGGCTCCACCCGTCACCCCCAGGCCTGCGCTCATGGGGGGCGGAGGTCATACATCGACTTCCGACGTCCGAGTTGCATTCGTACGCGGGCAGCTTGTCTTGCGTACCTTCGTAGCCCCCGTCCCGCCTCCTCCTTCACGAGCATTACTTGCTCGCAGAAGGAGTCGCCGGCCGCCCACGAATCGAACATCTAAAGATATGCTAAGTCAGATTATCCTAAAAAGGCATGGTTATGTATATGGGATATGCTCGTAACGATACTTACATACACTACAATAGATCAGGTTATTTCTGTTCACAAAACTAATAAAAAGTACCTATTACATATATTTGAAAGAAAAACATTCATTTACATTACGAATGGCGTCATTTCATACAATTTTTCAATTTTTCATACGGACTTCTGCAGCCTACCTACAAGCTATTCAACTGGAGGCGTTAATGCGAATAAAGTGTTGCTCTGCCGTTATAATAATAATTAGGAATGTAGAAAACCCCATTCGTGTGGATATCTTGCATTTATTAATTAAGAGTAACTGACGATTTAATAAAATAAAATGTTAGTTCATAAATGCTAGAGCTTATTTTATGTAAGCGGGAACTTTCTTGTTTTAATAAGGTTTTTTCGGAGTCGTCATAGCTCTAATTTTCACAAAGTTTAGTTTTAATTTTTAAAAACATCGGTAGAAATGTTTTATTAACTAATTTATCTTCTAAAACTGTATTTGCAAACTTTACTTCACAGTAAAATGTAGGTTGACAATAGAATTACAGTGGTCCTGAAACTCCAAAATGGGTGGCGGTCACTGACTCTTGAAGTATTAAATTTACCTATAGTGGCGTGGCGGTAGTAAACGCGGCTGCTACGCAGGAGGCGTGGGTTCGATTCCCGCTCAGTGCAAATATTTGTATTCATGAATATGGGTGTGTTGTCGTGTGGAGTTGCTGGACTTCCATCGACCGCGTCCCCAGGTGGTGGATAGGGGAATGCCCCCCAGATATGGGAGGTACTAGGGAAATCAAATACCTAGCGCGAACCAAAACCAGCAGGCATGGTCATGCCTTAGTCTTCAAGATGTGGCCTAAGGGATCTCACCCCGACAGAAAAGACAAAGCTGTGGATCAGCGACAATATATGAAATGGCGGAATTTAAAACATATCTACCCCAGGAGGGTACCACGAATCGTGGAGAATCCCTCCCTGAACCCGGCCCGTCTGAGCCGAGTTCAGGCTGCCCCTCGGATTCTGGGGGGGGCACATTTCGCTCTAAAAATTTAATTCTGAAAACGAATAACTCGAAACCTAATCTCACGCAGCAGGTCTTCCATAAAGGACTCTTCACAAATAGACCTAGATCTAACTCCTACAGTGGTATTCCGTCACAAATATCTATAACTAACGCGCAATCCCTAGAAACTCTCGATAAGGAATATGATCATAAAAACGACGAAAACGACACACAAAACTGGCAAGAAGTAAACAGTCGTAAGAGACTGAGAAGTAGCCCTAATATGACGACACGATCCCAGAAACAAACCAAAATAAGTTATTGGCTGGCAGCACCGGTACCAACATCAAATATGTTTGCGGATCTGGAAACTAATGAAGAAGAGCCAAAAACTACAGACCAAGTAACGCGTCAAGTAGTAAAACCTCCACCTTTCTTTGTTGATAAGGTCAGTAATATCCAGCCCCTATCAAAAATGCTGGAAGAAGTGGCACCCGACGACTACGAAATCAAAATTTTACAAGGGGAAAAAGTCAAAATTCAGGCTAAGACCTCCGAGTCGTATTCGACTATATATAAAGAACTCAAAATTAGAAACACTGAATTCTACACATACCAACCTAAAAGGGAGAAAAACTTTAGAGTAGTACTAAAACGCATGCATTCCTCAACCGACACTGAAGAAATAAAACAAGCCTTAGAGGAGTTACACCATAAACCAAACAATATTTGGAATGTTAAAAACAGCAGAACAAAAAAACCTCTTCCTATGTTTTTCATAGACTTGCAGCCAAGTCCGAACAATAAGGACATTTATAGCATCAGGTCACTCCTTAACTGCCAAATAGAAATTGAACCTCCAAGACCAAAACGTTCAATTCCTCAATGTTCCAACTGCCAACAATATGGTCATACGCAGAAATACTGCCACAGACAACCCAGTTGTGTGAAATGTGCTGGACCCCACCATACGGCAAACTGCCCGAGAAAAGAACGTTCAGACAAAGTAAAATGTATTCTCTGTGAAGGTAACCATCCTGCAAATTATAAGGGCTGCACTGTCTATAAAGAGCTGCAAAAAATAAAATATCCGAGATCGATAACCAATAACCGAAAGCCTAAAAACCTAGAAAATGTAACCAAAATAAGCCAAAGCAACGTTGAAAATAATTCAGGCAAGTCATATGCAGCAGCTGCAAAAAATGGTCAAAACCTAGAAACAATTAAAGGTAACACTACTGAACAACACATGGTGGAAATTTTGCGTACCTTCAACAGTTCGATACAAGCTCTCATGAACCAAATGCTAACAATGACTCAGATGTTAGCTGAACTCATGTCAAAGTTGTCCAATTCGCATCCATAAAACTATGCGTGTGGAATGCCAATGGCCTGTCAAACCACTCTAATGAGTTAAAGATTTTCTTACAAATAAACAAAGTAGACATTATGCTGATTTCTGAAACTCACTTTACGACTAAGAGCTTCTTCAAAATACCCAACTACACATTATACCATACGATGCATCCTGATGGTAGAGCATACGGTGGATCAGCCATTCTTATTAGATCTAACATAAAACATCATCAGGCACAACCATACCAAAAGGACTACATCCAAGCCACGAGTGTTGTTGTGTATGACTGGATAAGCAAGATTACAATATCGTCACTTTACTGTCCACCAAGACACACTGTAAAGAAGGCACAGTTCGATGACTACTTCAAATATCTTGGCAATCGTTTCATTGCGGGAGGTGATTATAATGCCAAACATACATTTTGGGGCTCCAGGCTTACTCTTCCTAGAGGCCGTGAACTTTTTAAGAGCGTACAGGCAGGAACAATGAACGTAATTTCAACAGGACAACCTACATACTGGCCGTCTGACCCAGCAAAGATACCAGACATTGTTGACTTTTGCATCACCAAAGGTGTACCAAAGGACAACATATCTTGCTGTAGTTGCTGGGAGCTATCATCGGATCACTCTCCTATTCTGGTGGAAATTGGGGTGAAAGTTAGAGAGACAACTAAAAAGTGTACACTGCACAGTAATAAAACCAAATGGGACATGTTTCGTATTCTGGTAGACGAGGCTTTTAGCGCAGAAATCGCACTTGAAACGGAAAATGACATTATGAATGCTGTTGAATTTTTCACCACAAGTATCCAGAGTGCGGCTTGGGATTCAACTCCAATAGTCCAACAACATAGACCAGCTGGGCAAAGTATTCCTCCAAGTATCCTGAATGAGATTGGTGCAAAAAGAGATCTTCGTAAACTGTGGCAGCAAAACAGGTGCCCTGATACAAAAAAATTATTGAACCATAAAATAAAAAAACTTAAGCAAATCCTTGATCAAGATCGAAACGCTAGTTTTCAGACATATCTCAAGGATCTTGATGCCACTTCAGCTACTGACTACTCCTTATGGAAAGCAACAAGAAACATCAAACGACCTACAACAACTTCCCCGCCATTGAGAAAAGCGGACAATTGTTGGGCACGTAGTGACCAAGAGAAAGCTTACACGTTTGCTGAGCATCTATCAAATGTTTTCCAGCCTCATCCCTATGAAGGCCCAGCAGACCACGAGAAGAAAGTAACCGAATACCTGAAAGAAATAGAAACGGAGGACATTACGTCAATGAAATTCACAACGAAAGAGGTCAGAAGGGTAATACAAAAGGCAAAATCAAAGAAATCTCCAGGATATGACCTCATTACAAATAAAACTTTGCAAGAGCTACCTGACTCTGGAATAACAATGATTACAGCTATTTATAACGCTATAGTTAGACTCCAATTTATTCCACCACAGTGGAAAACTGCACAAATAATTATGTTATTAAAACCAGATAAAAAGCCTGAAGATCCAAAATCATATCGACCAATAAGCCTGTTACCTATACCATCAAAGATACTCGAAACATTAATACTACAACGTATTATGCCATTAGTGGAACAGCATGGACTGATACCCGACCACCAATTTGGATTTCGTCAAAAACACGCGACTGTTGACCAAGTGCACAGGTTAATAGGCGAAATAGACAAGTCTTTTGAATCTAAAAGGTATTGCGCGAGTGTCTTTCTTGATATATCGCAGGCCTTCGACAGAGTATGGCATGAAGGATTATTATTTAAAATAAAATCGTTCTTCCCCAGCAACATTTATAAGATCCTCAAATCCTTCTTAGAGAATAGATATTTCTTGGTGAATCACGGAGAGGCTTTCTCGGGTCTTTGCAATATTAACGCGGGAGTTCCCCAAGGTAGCGTCCTGGGACCGCTACTCTATCTGATTTACACGTCTGACCTACCAACGTCAGACTGTGTAACAACTGGAACCTTTGCCGACGACACCGCAATTTTGTCCTCTCACGAGGATCCAACAGAGGCGTCAAAAATCCTACAAAAAGGAATAAACGAGATTTCAACATGGCTCAAGAAGTGGCGAATTAAGGCTAATGAAACGAAGTCAATAAATGTCACCTTCACCTTAAAAAAGGGTATATGCCCACCAGTAACGCTTAATAACGTCGAAATTCCACGAGCAGATCATGTCAGATACTTAGGTTTACACCTGGACAAGCGACTTACATGGCAGAAGCACATCTTTACCAAACGCAAACAGCTGGGACTGCAAATACGGAAGTACTATTGGTTAATTGGTCGCCGTTCGCAACTGTCAATGGGCAACAAACTTCTTCTTTACAATGTTATGCTTAAACCAATCTGGACCTATGGTATCCAATTGTGGGGGACCGCCTCTCATTCCAACATTGAAATCTTGCAGAGATTCCAGAATAAAATGCTACGAATGGTAACCGACGCTCCATGGTACGTGACAAACGAACAGCTGCATCACGACCTTCAAGTATATACAGTCAAACAAGAAATTCTGCGTCATACGAAAACCTACAAAGAAAGGATCATAAACCACCCAAATCGCCTAGCGAAAGTCTTGATGGAGGAAACTCGCGCAACTCGTCGACTAAAACGGAAAATGCCCCAAGACATACTTAAACAATAAAGTAAAGTAGGATGTGACCCTAGTCGCATTCCGAGCATGTCATGACAAGTCCCGACCTACCTACTACTTAATGTCCCCCAATATGTGACAGATTGTAGTGAATAAAAAGACAATAAAAAAAAATAAAAAAAAATGAATATGGGTATTTGCATTGGTCTGGTCGTGCCTCGCAGAGCACGTTAAGCCGTCACCGTCGGTCTCAGTTGTCATACGAACGAACGATCATACGATCTCTTAGAAAACGAAGGGTTTACAGACTTGCCATCCCATCAGTAAATACTAAGTTTGCGCAACGTGTTGGTCGGTTTGTTTGTGTCCATGTATACAATAGAGTCGCTAGGCATTGTGATATTAAAAATAGGTCTGTAAATGAGGCTAAGAACATTATATATAAGTGGCTAAAGACATTGAATTATAACGCTACAGAAGATCTTCTAGAAATAACATGCTAGTATGTAAGCACATATACCAATCCTTCTGTTGAAATCTATTATTTGAATTATGCCTATCTATGTAGATAATAATCTATTAGAATTGATTGTTTGCTGAGGTGAGAGACAATTTATTAATAGTAATAAAGCAATTATATGTTTAAATAGGTTTCCTCGATACAGGCTTGCCTAGTGAGGAAACCTCAGATAGATCTAGGTTAAGTTAAGTGGGTTTTCTGCAGAATGTTTCTCATTAGATCATAACTCTTTCCTCTGTCGCACCATTAAGGCCTGGAATTCATTACCAGCTCACGTGTTTCCTTCTTCCTACAGTCCCGGGTCCTTTAAGCGGGGCGTGAAAAAGCATATGATAAGGCCGTCAAGCTGAGTGTCACCATTGTCACACGGTATGTGTAAGTAATGGTGACCCTCTTTTCTGGGACTTTGCCTTCAGCTTACCATCAGGCAAGGCGAAGTCCAATTGACGTGTCCTATATAAAAAAAAATAAAAAATAATAACATACTTTACACAAAACTTGGTCAGAGTTACCCAAAATGACTATAGTTTTTGTGTTACGAAATTGTGTAGGTACCTATGTAACATTTTACATCAATAAATATTTTCTCATTTTCATATATAAAAATTCTAAAAATTCCTACAACATATCTCCTCGATAACGCCTTTAGGTTGTGGAGGTCAAATGGCAGTCGAATCACGTTTTTTTTTATACCACTTAGGTGGCAGACAAGCACTCGGCCCACCTGATAGAAAGTGGTTACCGTGGCCAATGGACGTGTGTAACACCAGAGGAGCCACACTCGCGCTGCCGACCCTGTAAACACAGAGTCTCTGTGCCGTCAGTGTAGAGGACAAAGCAGGACAAGCCTTTAGTCATCCCACTGACAGCACAAATTCTCCAGTGAGCTCTGGCTACCCTACTCACCGCTGGGACAACAACACGAAGTTATTATAACCGCGGTATTCTGTACGGCGGAGGTACTTCCCCAGTCGGACTCAATTGGGCGGAAATACCGCCGTGTCCTACTTCCTTAATATCGAAATTCAACCAAATTCAGAGCTATATATAATAATCTATGATTAGACTGGTAAAGCGGACTCCAGACCCCGAGGTGACAGCTACGGATGCGACTGAACGCTAGCGGTAGCGGGAAGGGGGATCTTAATTCGATGCTATCGGAGCCGCAAGCATCATCCAGTACATTTTATAAATATTTGTTTACATACATACATATAATCACGCCTTTATCCCCGGAAGGTTAGGCAGAGGTGAATTAACACCCACATTTCATCAATTATAAAAATAGGTTCCTCGTAATAGGGGTTTTTTTTATATAGAACACGTCAATTAGACTTCGCCTAGCCTGATGGTAAACTGAAGGCAAAGTCTCAGAAAAGAGGGTCACTATTACTTACACATACCATGTGACAATGGTGACACTCAGCTTGACGGCCTCATCATATGCTTTTTCACGCCCTGCTTAAAGGACCCGGGACTGTAGGAAGAAGGAAACACGTGAGCTGATAATGAATTCCAGGCCTTCATGGCGCGACAGACGAAAAAGTTACCGAACCGCTTGGTTCTTGGGGTGAGCCTATTGCCGATTTCCGGGCACTATTGTTGACTCAAGCCATGCATCTGAGGCTGAGTCTGGGCTGTATATATCTGTCTGATGTTAAACAGCCATATCCCTTAGTACGACACCGCATGAGAAGAGATGGGGTGGTCCAAAATCTATCCTGTTGGAAACCACACGGCGCATTTGTTTAGCACTATGTTTATAACATAATTCAGGACAATATTTGTGGACTTTCTGTTACTATCAAGCCAGGGACAGAGTGGCGTCGGTATTGCTGGCGACCCGCCAAAAAGGACATTCGCAATGGATGCTAAATGAAAAAGTATGAAACTTATAATAATAGGAAATATAGTGGCAAATAAAATCTGACCTTTTGTGTAATTGGACAAGGCGTTTATCAATATTGAATTACTATAAATAGCTTTTTCATAACGTAGCAATGACGCAGAATATGATTTAGATATTCCCACGGATACCTCCCCACCGGAGCCGGTGGAGGAGGTTATGTCGGACTCGAACCGACTAAAACGCACGCCGCCTGTGGGTCACTTTGGTTGCCGAAGGTGAGGTTGACAGACATATCCCTCGTACCCCGGCCGACCCAGGGCCATCTCTCACGATCTGGCTCTCTTCTCGTCCCTAGAAACGGGGAGGCGCGCCACACACGCCACCGCCGCGGCCTGCTTCTGCCAGGGTGACAGGCAGCTCCACCTGTCACCCCCAGGCCGACACTCATGGGGGGCGGAGTACGTTTATCGACCTCCGACGCCCGAGTTGCCTTCGTACGCGGGCAGCTTGTCTTGCGATCCTTCGTCGCTCCCGCTGCCGCTCCCGCCCCGCCTCCTGATTTAGAGTTCTTGTTACACAATCTCATTGAATGATAAAATCTTTTTCCTCCTTCAGGATAGGTAAGTTAATTTATTACTGTAGGTAGGACACGACGATATTTCAGTCCTATTGAGCAGTCCGACTGGGGAAGTACCTCAGCCCTACAGAATACCGCGGTCATAATAACCTCGTGTTGTGTTCGCAGCGGTGAGTAGGGTAGCCAGAGCTCACTGGAGAATTTGTGCTGTCAGTGGGATGACTAAAGGTTTGTCCTGCTTTGTCCTCTGCACTGACAGCATAAAAACTTTGTGCTTACAGGGTCGGCAGCACGAGTGTGGCTTCTCTGGTGTTACACACGTCCATAAGCCACGGTAACCATTTTCCAACAAGTGAGCCGTGCGCTTGTCTGCCACCTAAGTGGTATAAAAGAAAACTTCCTACGCGCAATATTATAAAATGGAAGATATGCCTGTCAACCTTACTTCCAGCAACCAACAGCGACTCACAGACGCCATGCGTTTTAGTCTGTTAGAGTACGACATAACCTCTCCCTTCGGCTCCGGCGGGGCTTCCCGTGAGGAACTTTCGCATTTTATAACTTGATAAAGAAGTGTTGTGGTATTTAATTTAAGTCTAGAATTACTGGACGACAAATTTCCTCAACATTATACAACCCGAAGCGCTTCGTCTGGATTAATGCGCTTGTAAATTTAGCTGTATTATCTTTTGCCTCAAATTTAACAAGTTTATATTTATCGTAAAAGTTTTGGATTAAGAGATAATCCAACCGCAATTTCGAGCTATCTGTATTCTTGTTTTATGGAGTGAACATTTGCATTTTTATTTACTAAACTCTAGGAAATGAGGTGGTAAGATTTTGACAGGCTATGTATGTATGTACGAGTATGTATGTATGTAGACTCAACTCTAATTAGACAACAACTCATTAGAACCGGACAAATGAGGTATCGTTAGAAGCATCTCAGTCGTCCGCTGGTTATAGGCTACATAACATGTCACTGAATCTATTGTGGCCCTCTCTAGCGGTCATAAAGTAATGTGATAAAAAATAAATTTGAGATAAATATGTCGTGTTTGGTAGGTATCAACTAAAAGGGCTGAATTAGCATATTTCAAATATGTATAAATTATACCTATTGCTTGTCTCAAAATAATAAAAATAAAATAATAAGTCTTAAAACTAAAACCTAACTACTGAAAAGTACTAAACAAGGAATTATCTAGGATAGCCGTGGTCGAATGCCAACCAGTCTAACAAAACAGTGCATTGTAGGGAAAAGTGGTATACGACCACGGCTATCCTAGATATTTACTTGTTTAGTACTTTTTCAATAGTCAGGTTTTAGTTTTAAAACTTGTTATTAACAGATTGTATTAGAAATATGTATATATAAATAGCGCCGCGTGGTTCCCGGCAGAGTAGAATTTGGGCCTCCCCATCTCTTCCCATGTGGTGTCCTACAAGGCGACTAAGGGATAGGGTTGTTTATCATCAAACAGATATATACTGCCCAGACTCAGCATCAGATGGATAGCTCGAGTCAACAATAGTGCCCTGTAGACGGCAATAGTCTCACCCACTATTACGTGGGACTTAATTCAATGATTGGTGAAATGTGGGTGTTAATTCACCTCTGCCTAACCCTACAGGAATAAAGGCGTGATTATAAGTATGTATGTATATTGGAAATACTCGAGTAGCAATAAGATATACATAAATAAGATCGGATAAACTTATCGATTAGACCATGTTTGTTCATTCCTCGAAATCCGGTGTCCGCTTACTCCTTGTACACCTGTAAGTACCAGTGTTATACTTCGGAACACATTTCTTGGATCAAATTCATGGGATTTGTTTTCTACACTGACGGCACAGAAACTCTGTACTTACAGGGTTGGCAGCGCGACTGTGACTCCTTTGGTGTTACAAACATCTATAGGCCACGGTAACCACTTTCCATCAGCCGTGTGCTTGTTTGCCAGCTAAGTGGTATAAAAAAATAAATATGGGAGAAACAAGACTCTAGCGCGCGAATGGTTAATATGTAATAAACTATGCTTGGTGAATTTGACCTTGTCAATCGCCTAAGCACCACGTGCTACCCTCAAAACACACTCAAGAAACGTATACTATGTTGCGCGTATAGAGGACATTTATCTATACCTACATATAATCACGTCTTTATCTCCGGAGGGTTAGGTAGAGGTGAATTAACACCCACATTTCATCTATCATTGAATTCGGTCCCACGTAATAGGAGGTATTTCCGTCCAATTGAGCAGTCCGACCGGGGAAGTACCTCCGCCCTACAGAATACTGCGGCCTTAATAACCTCGTGTTGTGTTCCCGGCGGTGAGTAGGGTAGCCAGAGATCACTGGAGAGGTTTTGTGCTGTCAGTGGAAAGACAAAATGCTTGTCCTGCTTTGTCTTTTACACTGACGGCACAGAAACTCTCAATGCTTGCAGGGTTGGCAGCGCGAGTGTGACTCTCTTGGCTTTGCACGCGTTCATAGGCCACGGTGACCACTTTCCATCATGTGGGCCGTGTGCTTGTATGCCACGTAAGTTGTATAAAAAACGCAATCCAGGTAGCAACAGGAAAATAGAAGTGCAAAGTAGCAACACCTTCGATTAAGTTGACATAAGAAGATGCATGAACATTCGTCCACATTTAGTCTTAGGGAATTAATTATTGGAAATTAACGTCTTGGAAAATGCCACAGTGGAGTTTGTTGCGACTTTCTTCTCCACTAAAATAAATAAATAAATTTCTCTATTATAATATAACTCGACTAATTTTAATTGGTCGCTAGTACCGTATTACCCGTATAATAATTTTAGTCATTTTCTATTAGGTTAAATCATTATACTGTCGCTAGTTAACTGTCCAACCTAGTAGACACGACAGGAGTTATTCCCGTCCCAATTGAGCAGTACGACTGGGGAAGCACCTCCACTCACAGAATACCACGGCTATAATTACAGGGTCGGTAGCACGGGTGTAACTCCCCTGGTGTTGCATACGTTCGTGTGCTTGTCTGCCACAGAAGTTGTATAAAAAAAAAGTTACTTAATACACTTAATTTATAGCTTCTCGTGGCGGAAACTTTAGCGTATGAGTACCTATTAAAGTAAATGACGTCAATTAAATATTACAATATTATAGTTTATTGAAATGTAAAGAATATACGTACATACTTAGAAAACCAGGACTTATAAAGAAACCTCTTTAGTTCCGAAGAGACGTAGCCTCTTTGGCTGTATTTTATCGTCGTTACTATACTTCGGAATCTTTGGTCGACAATATTAAAATCCGCTAAAGCCGCAGTAACAAGGCTGGATAACTTCAGAAGGGGCTTTTTCATAAATGTCCTAAAGAGTCTATTAAACCATTCGATTCATCCGGTTTTAAGTGAAATTGTAAATCGTAAAAATTCATTGCGTGAAAATATTTCTGACACAAATCCATTTTCAGTGAGACAAGCTATTTCAATTTTGCTCATAAAAAATAAAATAGAAGTTTGATATTGGAACACTCGTATTTACTTATAAATATTCGTATTCTTTCAAATAAATTATTAATGGCCTAAGCCTACATAAATTCTTTTTTTTGGCCTATTTTTATAGCTAAGGTAGCATCTCTCTGCATCATTTTGCCAAGTTCAGTTGCATCAAAAAGCACGCGCTCTGTAGCTCGAGGTTCACTCTCTTATTATTTTTTACAATTTAATAACCCCTCAACCCTTTGAGGTCAACCTGGGCCAGAGTCTCATCCGTTGATCAGTTCTTTTACTAACTAGCAGGTTAGGTTATTAGCATCCCATGCACCCAATCCTGTTTATTACCCTCCAAACCTGAATGAATGAAATCTTGTATCTCCACCTGTTCATGTCCCTCCTGTATAATAAGTAGCTTGCTCATAAGTCAACATATTAGATACCAATACTAAAGATGTGTTTGCTTTTTCTAGACCGTTTTTCTTCGGTTTGTGAACATTTTTAAAAGAAATACTACATGCATAATGTATGTATACATCGTCTCGAAAATTCATTTATTCGCTAAACTATCACGATGTATATATATTGTCCTATTTTTCCAATAAACCAAACAGACTAGGTTTATTCATCTCATGTATACAAGGCAGTGACCGTATAATGGAACGGAATTGAAACTTGTATTTAGAGAATACTGATGGCTATTTTTCTTTCGTTACAAAACAGCTACGAATGAAACGAGATTGGAAAATACAAAAAATATCTTTTTATGATTTTTTATGTTGGTTGGGAAGTAAACATTTTTATGTACTGCCTGAAATATTGTGAAAGGTTATGGGCTCGTAATAATTAAGGAGCGACGACGTGACGTCGCATCGCAAGAACAACATCGTAATGCAAAAATGACGTCGCAATTTAATCCGAAATTCGAACGAACTGTTTAATATTTCAAGTGTGACGTCACACTACAAGCACATTCTTTTTCATCCGAGTGCAAATTCCGTTGTTATGTTTACAAAAGCGACTACCTAAACCCAACCCATAAAGAAAAGTCTGCGACAAAGCCTTGTTTGTTATATGCAAGTGATATTCTAAGAAACAAGGCTTGCAGATGAAATTAACTTCGAGGTGAATGATTCTGATAAGGCTTCAAAGATCCACGTTTTCGATCCGATTGCCTTAATCGTCCAGGCGTAATTATATTTCATATTTTAAATCCTATTGGTGAAATGTAGGTGTTAATTCATCTCTGCCTAACCCTCCGGGTATAAAGGCGTGATTATATGTAGATATATATGTATGTATTTTAAATCCTGTCCCCAATAATGGATCCATCAAAATATATCCAACGGATACAATAAAGGCATCGTTACACGAGTTAGGATAATTCAGTGTACGGCACAAAATCAGTTAAATAGCAAACAAACGTTTTTGTTGGGTACTAAAGACTAAAGAACGGTTTTATCGGTATTTTACGGTTATCACGAAGTAATGGCTTGTTTGTTTGCGATTGGGTCGTACGGTAATCGAGTGAATTGTCACATTTTGGGACAATATTTGGATGAGGTAAACATTTTGATAACCGTATTTACGGTAAATATGAATGATCGACTAATCTAATGTTTTTTGCAATATTGGTGGCAGATATGCACACGGTCCAACTCATGGAAAGTGGTTACCGTGACCTATGGACGTGTGCAACTTCAAAGGTGTCAAATTTGTGCTGTCGATCCTGTAAGAACCTTTTAAGGCCCTTCTTGAAGAACCCCATATTATAGTCGCCAGGTAAAGTGCTCGAAAGGGGTAGACAGAGAGAATATTTCCACAAATTGAAACTTTAAGTGAGTTGACTGGGTGGTAGCCTACTCGCAGTAGGTAGTAGGGACTATCGTGTAAAGCGATGATTTATCCCGACTGGGGAAGTACCTCCGCCCTTCAGAATACCGCGGCTATAATAACTTCGTGTTGTGTTCCCAGCGGTGAGTAGGGTAGCCAGAGCTCACTGGAGAATTTGTGCTATCAGTGGGATGACTAAAGGCTTGTCCTGCTTTGTCCTCTACACTGACGGCACAGAGACTCTGTGCTTACAGGGTTGGCAGCGTGAGTGTGGCTTCTCTGGTGTTACACACGTCCATAGGCCACGGTAACCACTTTCCAGCAGGTGAACCGTGTGCTTGTCTGCCACCTAAGTGGTATAAAAAAAAACATTAGTGGACGGAACCTGCTTGGCATGTTATAGGCCGGCTTGTGGCATCAATCATCATCAACGTTGTTCCAGTTTGCATCTGAGGCCTTCACGGAGCTTGGGATCTGCTTACTCCTTTCTCTCCTTTAGGTTTGGTCCTTATGTCTGGGTCACTCACGCAAAAACCGCACTTTCACATGGAGCTGCGGATACCAGCCCGTGATACCATACCAAGCTGGTGTAGAGCCGGCTTAGAGGTGAGATTGACTTTGGGCTTGAAAACTTAATAGCCCGAAAATAACCCTTTTTTTGCGCAATATCCCCACGGATACCTCCCCACCGGAGCCGGTGGAGGAGGTTATGTCGAACTCGAACCGACTAAAACGCACGCCGCCTTTGGGTCGTTTTGGTTGCCGAAGGTGAGGTTGACAGGCATATCCCTCGCACCCCGGCCGACTCTGGGCCATCTCTCACGATCTGGCCCTATTCTCGGGTGTGGGGTCTACAGAGTCCCCAACTCGTCTCCGAAAACGGGGGAGGCGCGCCAGGCGCGCTACCGCCGCGGCCTGCTTCTGCCAGCCCGAAAATACCCCTAAAGTTATTACCTCGTTGACATATCGAAGTAATTAAGTGCAGAGTAGGCAGGTTAATATGCGTATATATAGACAGATATACATAACCCGTAAATTGTAACCGCGATAGCCTAGTGGTCATGCGTAATGGACTGCTGAGACGAGGTCTCGGGTTCGATCCCAGGTTTACCATGGCACATACCAATGACTTTTCGGTGGTTTTCGAAGTTAAGTGTGTATTTATCGCAGGTTTATAAGTTAATGGCAATAGGCTCGGCACATATTACATTGGGACCTAAACATAAATATAAATGTGGGTGCTAGCACCTCTGCCTACCCCTTCGGGGATATAGGTGTGAGTTTATGTTATGTATACATAACCCAGATTCAGCTTTAGAAGCTTGACTCGAGTCAACAATAGTACCCGGAAGACGGTAACAGGCTCACCTCATTACGTGGGACCGAATACATTGATTGGTGAATGTGCGTTAATTCACCTCTGCCTAACCCTCCGGGGACAAAGGTGTGAATATATGTGTGTATTAGGCGTGGTGTGTGCCCTACATAGCTGATGTGGTTTATCCGTGTTACGTGGCATGTGGTTGAGGTAAATTCTTTCCTACCAGATTAAAATTAACGAGCGTGGCCGTAAATTACACGAATATAATCGTTTTAACCTTCAAGTACCGAGTTATGGTCTGTGAGACCGCGGTGAGATGTAGAATAAGTGCTTAAATATTTTTTTTATATCACTTAGGTGGCAGACCAGCATGCGGCCCACCTGATAGAAAGTGGTTACCGTGGCCTATGGACGTGTGTAACACCAGAGAAGTCACACTCGCGCTGCCGACCCTGTAAGCACAGAGTTGCTGTGCCGTTAGTGTAGAAGACAAAGCAGGGAAAGCCTTTAGTCTTCCCACTGACAGCACAAAATCTCCAGTGAGCTCTGGCTACCCTACTCACCGCCGGGAACACAACACGAAGTTATTATGGCCGCGGTATTCTGTAGGGCGGCGGTATTAACCCAGCCGGACTGCTCAATTGAGCGGAAATACCGCCGTGTCCTACCTCCTCTATGTGTTGCTGTTCCTCTATATGTTGCGGTAGATGTGAGAAGTCACTCGTAAGGACCATTCATTTTCGTGTCATCGCTGCTAAAAATTATGCGGGGAAGTCACTTTTACTGATGCGCTCACGTTTAGTCGACCGCAAGGCTACTGTAACAAAAAATGTCTAGTCATGACGTCTCCCCGTATGAGGGATAGAGCCAAGAAGCAATATTAGTACACAAACTTAGTAATATTTCCCTTGGCCCCTCCAGCTAAGCTAAATTGCTTAAATTAGGAGTAGGTGCACGTCTATTCACAATATTATTTCCTTATCAAACTCACTAAAGGCCTTTCAGGCCTAACTCCTGTACTAATCTTACAATAAAACCCCGGTAGTTACAGGTTTAAGATTACACGCACGTTACTAATATCCTCGCTAACCCTCCAATAAAACTAAATAATTATGTGAGTGAGTTCACGCCGGTAGGGTACTGGGTGGACTCGAATCTGTAACCTTGACCTTGAATTATTTGATTATCGAACACCCTCTGCTGCTATTTCTTGAAGGGGACTTGAGTTGGGAGATGAAATTACTGTGGTTACACATCATAACATAAACATAAACTCACGCCTATATCCCCTAAGTGGTAGGCAGAGGTGATATAGCACCCACATTTCGCCAATTTATGTTTAGGTCCCAATGTAATAGGTGGCGAGCCTATTGTCATTAACCGGGCACTTTTAAACCTGCGATAAATACACACATAACTTCGAAAAACATCGAAAAGTCATTGATGTGTGCCATGGTAAAACCTGGGATCGATAATAGAAAAATACTCTCACCTCCGGCAACCTGCGGCCCCACGGGCCCCGGTGGTGGGGATATCCGTGGGGATTATGCGCATATAAAAAAAAAAACAAGAGGTTATAGATTTGAACTCTTCAGTTCATTCTTCTTTAGTTTATTGTAGCCCACTGCTGGACATAGACCTCTCCCAATGTGCACAATTTTGTCCGATTCTCCGCCTTTCACTCTCCTCTCACACACTCCTAATACCAGCCAATTGTTTTAACTGGAAGGGTTACCAGGAATATTAGTAATTTCAGTGCCTATTATATTGCTAAAAATATACTACTTCCCTCAAATGTATACCTACATGTGAAAGTTTGTAAACATACTATTTATAGTGTTGATTGATGGCACTTGGTAGAATTTGTTGGTACACAAATTGAAATACATTTGTACTATTTCCACGGTATTTTTATTATTACACCTGACCGGTTACGCCTTACGGCATCCTCAAAGGTTTACAAATGCAGTTAAGAATATGCTTCTTACACATTACGATACTATTATTCATCTATGTGTGTGTGTTTTTTATTTAATACACGCCAATTTGATTTCACGTCACCTGATGATAAGCTAGAGGCAAAATCTCAGGAAAGAGGGTCACCATTACAGATACTAAGTAATAAACACCTCAACAAAGTCTAGGGAACAAGATGACCCCAATTTTTTTTTCTTGTAAATCTTGTTTTGCAAATGACTGGCAGCAAATAAATAAAAATAGAATAAAGTAGATTACAGAGTTGTTCGAAATTTAAAAATAAATTTTAATAAGTAATGATTTTCGAATATGGAGGGAAAACTTTTAAAAGTGTTTGATTGTGCAGTTTCTCTGAGGCAAAATAAAAAATATTTTCTTTGATTGTAAATAACGTTTATTATCAATAATACGTCTTTTACGTATGGTTTGTGCATTTTTGTGACTGTAGTCATCATGTCACGTCGTAATTTAAGTCGCGAAGAGATGTTAAGGGCTGTTGGTATGCTGCAAGCTGGACAAACTCAACGCGACGTAGCGGATGCTGTCAACACCCAACTAAGCGTAATTTGCAGATTATGAGCACGCTACAGGTCTACAGGGGATATTGCCGAACGTCACAGGAGACGAAATAGGGTTACTACCCCGCGACAAGATCGTTACTTGCAAAATTCCGCAAGGCGGCAACCCACGATTACTGCTCGTCGGTTAGTCGCAGGCCTCCAGTCTCAGCATCAAGTGGTTATTAGCGATCAAACTGTTAGGAGAAGACTACATGAAGCCAATCTTCACGCTCGCAGACCGCTTAGGGTTCCAGCTCTTCGACGTGGAAATCGAGGTCGTCGCTTATTGTGGGCTATCGTACATTTACAGTGGACCGACCATCAATGGGCACGGGTTCTGTTTTCCGACGAATCTCGCTTCGGTTTTCATCCTGATTCGAGAAGAGTGCGTATATGGCGAGTTCCTGGACGTTGGAGTCGTCTCCAGAATCCGCAAGAAGTTCATCCTCACCAAGGTGGAACAATCATGATATGGGCTGGAATTCGCCTTGGTGGAAGGACCGACCTCGTTTGGATACGGGGCAATTTAAATGCAAACCAATACATTCAGGAGGTTATACACCCCATGGTAATCCCTCATCGACAGCAGTTCCGTCAAGATTTTATGTTCATGCAAGATAATGCACGGTCACACACCGCACGGGTAGTGGTCAATGCGTTAAGCGAGCACAATATTGCGACGTTGGAATGGCCTGCTCAGTCTGCCGACCTCAATCCCATAGAGCATGCCTGGGAATTGCTTGGGAGAAGAGCTTTCAGTGATTCTTTGGAAAATCTGAACACTGAAGAACAACTTTTTTTCTTTTTTTTACTTTCTTTCTTTCCTTCGCAGTGTATGGAGCCATATTCCACAGACGATGTTTTACAATCTCATACTAAGTATGCCACACCGTTGTCGAGCTGTTGCTAATGCTTTAGGAGGTCCTATAGATTATTAAAAACGTTTAAAGTACGGTTAATTACTGTATTTCTTATTACCTCGTTATTTTTGTGCCTAATCATAGAAGGTTGTAATACTCAACATTGGCACTATTCAATTCTTTCTTAAAAAAAAAAAATTGATATGAGAATGTTTTTATTAAAATTAAAATTAAAAACGGTATAAAAATACCCTTCTATTGATATAAAACACTCACTATTACAAGAAAGGGTTTTTAAATAAAAACTAGAAATGTCCTTGTTCCCTAGACTTTGTTGATGTGTGTAGTTTACAATTGCAGTTAACAACATACTTCATGTTGTTAACTGCTACTGTAAACTTTTGAGGATGCCGAAAGGCAAAACCGATTAGGTCTAATAATTAAAAATACTGTGAAAAAGTACAAGTGTATTTCAATATGTGTTTGTGAACATATTTTAATATTTGATATTCAATCACATTTACACGGCTGAAAGAATCTGGCTGAAACATGATATAGGGAAACATGATAGAGGGAAGAATGACTATTGCATCTAGTATTAACTTGTGATACTTAATTTATTAATAATTGATTTTAGTTTTGTGAATTATAATTTTTAAATGACATGAAATCTAATGCAATGATATAATATCAATTGATAATAATTTCCTGATTTGAATTTATACTGTTGACATTTTGCATGCTAACCATAGATGTAAGACAAGTATTGTTACTAACAAATTGGGCCCTGTTGCCATCAATAAAATGATATTTAATTTTAATTTAATTTAATTTTTAATCTGAAATTATATAATAGGGGTTACTTTTCTCTCAGGAATAAGCTCTCATGAATTGCTGCAAGCAACATTCATAATTGATTATTAATAGGCGTGTTAATACAGTAACCACGGTAGCCTAGTGGTATGGGTAGGTAATGAACTGCGGAGACGAAGTTTCGGGTTCGATCCCAGGTTTTACCGTGGCACACACCAATGACTTTTCGATGCTTTTCAAAGTTATGTGTGTATTTATCGCAGGTTTATAAGTGCCCGGTTAATGGCAATAGGCTCGCCACCTATTACATTGACACCTTAACATAAGCTGACGAAATGTGGGTACTAGCACCTCTGCCTACCCCTTCGGGGATATAGGCGTGAGTTTATGTTATGTTATATAATTATACCTCTGCCTACCCTTTTAGTACTTATGTGTTTAACTTGCGTTGGTAACACGAACCTTGTGGAAGACCCTTAGTTCCGATAGCGTGACGCAATCGATCAGCTGTCGACCTTGGGGGTCAACGACCCGCTGAAGTGAGTCGGAGGGCGAATAAGGCAGCGGGCTGAGTATGGATAAGGCCGCGGAAAGAGATAAGCTTTTAACGCTATTAAAAAAACTGAAAAGTTTTTAAATAGATTATAGGATTATTAATATAACATTTTATACATATT
Source organism: Eilema griseolum (assembly GCA_963662185.1). NCBI lineage: Eukaryota > Metazoa > Arthropoda > Insecta > Lepidoptera > Erebidae > Eilema > Eilema griseolum. The sequence goes on from OY759245.1 coordinate 23,557,568, forward strand.
GTGGAAAATATGGGGTACATTGGGAGAGGATTATGTACAGCAGTGGACTGCGTTATCTTTGACGTTTTTCAATTTTAATGTTTTTTGTAAGATATACATAGTGGTCGAAATCTTTACATATTAATAATTAATATAAAATCTATGAGTTCGTTTGTTTGTTTTCTTCAATGCGCTGATCTTAAGGATAGATGATCCAACTCGTAGGCTCTTTATATCAGCATACAGCAATGTTCATTGTTATGCAGACGATAGCACTTTGCATGGGAGTTATCATGGACATCCTGCGGCCAAGCAGTCGGATATCGCAGAGAAAAGGCAGCTTCTTGTCACTGAGCTTGACGGGATCCTGAATCACATTTCTCAATGGGGCTCTGAGAACCTGGTTGAGTTCAATGCCAAGAAGACGCAGGCATGTGCGTTTATAGCTTCCTTCCCCTCCCCACTCTTCAGAGCACGCCACTGCCACTGCAGGACCATCTCAATATCCTAGGTATGGATGTTCGCTGCAACCTGAATAACAAAAACTACATCGAAAGTATCATCAAAACAGCCTCACGAAAACTCGGAGTCCTGAACAGAGTGAGACGATTTTTCACGCCGGAGCAGCGGTGTATTCTATACAAGACACAAATTCGCTCCTGTGTGGAGTACTGCTCGCATCTCTGGGATGGTTCAGCAAAGTACTTACTAGATGCTCTCGACAGGTTGCAGCGACGTGCGGTCCGCATCATTGGGAATCCCGAGATCACGAACACCCTAGAACCTTTACAGCTGCGTAGAGATGTTGCGTCCATGGCTGTATTTTACCGTTTGTACCATGGGGAGTGTTCTGATGAGCTCTTCCAATTAGTCCCACCCTCCCCTTTCCTACACAGGACAACGCGTGCAGGTCTTAGATGTCATCCGCACACGGTGCAAAACATCCGATCAAGAACCAAGCGGTTCGGAGACTCTTTCCTCTGTCGCACCATTAAGGCCTGGAATTCATTACCAGCTCACGTGTTTCCTTCTTCCTACAGTCCCGGGTCCTTTAAGCGGGGCGTGAAAAAGCATATGATGAGGCCGTCAAGCTGAGTGTCACCATTGTCACACGGTATGTGTAAGTAATAGTGACCCTCTTTTCTGGGACTTTGCCTTCAGCTTACCATCAGGCAAGGCGAAGTCCAATTGACGTGTCCTGTATAAAAAAAAAAAAATACAGTGTTCATAAATGTCAACAAACCTGGCAGATTCCCATACATGCTGCGAAAACTAATAAACTACAGACACATATGGGTATAACCCTTTTTTTATACAACTTAGGTGGCAGACAAACACACGGTCCACCTGATGGAAAGTGGTTACCGTGACCTATGAACGTGTGTAACATCAGTGGAGTCACATCGGTGCTGCCGACCCTGTAAGAAAAGAGACTTCATGTGCCCTCAGTGAAGAACACAAAATCAGGACAAGCCTTTGGTCTTCCCACTGACAGCACAAAAACTCTCCAGTGAGCTCTGGCTACCCTACTCACCACCGGGAACATAACACGAGGTTATTATAGCAGTGGTATTCTGTAGGGTGGAGGTACTTCCCCAGTCCGGACTGCTCAATTCGGACGGGAATACCGTCGTAAACCCTCCGTTTGCTTCGCTGTAGTCGGGTAAAAAATAATGCAATGGGGCTTCGAAGTACGCCAGGGGTGGAGCCCATGAAGCAGACTAGCTATTCTTAAATAAAAACCAAGATGTAAATAATTTATTTACATATTAATATTTGTAATTGCGTTAGTGCGTGATACCGATTCCATATCCGAGTGTTTCATGAAAATATCAGAATGAATATTTTTCATTTATCACCTAAGTTTTTCGTCTGCGTGGTTTCCGGCAGAGTAGAATTTGAACCACCCTATCTCTTCCCGTGCGGTGTCATACAAGGCGACTAAGGGATAGGGTTGTATATTTACAGCCCAGACTCAGCGTCAGATGTATGGCTTGAGTCAACAATAGTGCCAGGAAACCGGCAAAATGCTCACCCCCGTATTACGTATCGAATACAATGGTGGTGAAATGTGGGTGTTAATTCACCTCTGTCTAACCTAACGGCGATAAAGGCGTGATTATATGTATGTATGTACCTATGTTTACTTTATTATTGTTTACCTTGTGTTTATAACCCTACTCGTGTCATAGTCGGGAGTCACTATGGTCGCACCCCATGCGTACCAGTCTGAAGGTGAATTGACTCGAGTTCCAAAGATCTTGATAGATGTATTTCAGCAAAAATAACCAAATAACCAAATCGAAACCGCGTTAGCAAAACATTTAGGTGCCTATACACCAGCATAACTTAAACTCTCACATTACTAAAACTTGTTCTATCGCCGTCAAAGATTTATGATTTTACACAAGGCTTATTGATTAGTATAATGTTTATTTTTAGAAGTGAGGAACTTTCGGTAGCAAGTGTGGCAACACTGTTCAAGTAGCTGTTGGTATAAAACCCTCGATACGTGTGTTGGAAGTTGGTGGATTCTGAGAAATGGAGTATCGGTTATTGCGGCTAATTTTTACGATTCCAGCTTGTGAGTGGTTAGAATAACTATATTTTCATTTGTACTGTCATTCTGTTTGTGGGATGAATATCTATTATGTATCTATATTGTTGACAACCTCCGTGGCATATCGGTAGAGCATTCGACTGCTATGCAGGGGGCGCTGGTTCGATTCCCGCTCAGTGCAAATATTTGTATGCATGAATATGTATATTTGCATTGGTCTGGGTACTCTGGTATGTATAATATGTATGTATTTACAAAAAAAAAAGTATCTAAGTATGTTTATCCGCATTCTAGATCCCATAACACAAGCTAGTTAAGCTATGATTATTATATGTATATAAATGATTACTTGGTTTGAATAAACTTCAAAAACTTCAAAATAATGTAGGAAGTAGGACACGATGGTATTTCCGTCCCAATTGAGCAGTCCGACTGGGAAATTACCTTCATCCTACAGAATACCACGGCCATAATAACTTCGTGTTGTGTTCCCGGCGATAATTAGGGTAGCTAGAGCTCACTAGAGAGTTTTTGTACTGAAGGGGCTACTATCTGATCCCCCAAACCCTCGTCTATCACAAAGTCCTTTATAGTTTGGTTAATCTGAAATGACGCCCACCACACATTTACATTATCTGTGTCAAAACGTCAATTATTATTGTTTAATGAACTCGTTTGTCAAGGTTGTGGAATTAACTCCTTGCTGTGCTTTTCCAAGCGAATACATAATGAGGATCTTCAAGAAGGGTTTTAAAAGGTTCTTTCAGAGTCAGCACCACGAGTGTGACTTCCCTAGTGTTGCAAACTTTCCATCAGATGGGCCGTGTGCGTGTTTGCCACCTCATCATCATATCAGTCACACACAGTCCACTGCTGAATATCCTCTCCCATAGACTTCCAGAATGATCGATCTAAAGCAGCCCGCATCCAGCGCTTCCCGGCGACCTTGATGAGGTCGTCCTTCCACCTGGCTGTTGGGCGTCCTATGCTGTTGGTGTCTGCTACCTAAGTGGTATAAAAACAATAATAAAATTTGCTTGTGTACTTAACAATTGGGGTGGAGCGCGTTCCATGGGCTTAGAGACAAATACATACATACATACATACATATAATCACGCCTTTATCCCCGGAGGGTTAGACAGAGGTGAATTAATACCCACATTTCACCAATCATTGAATTCAGTCCCACGGAATAGGGGGTGAGCCTATTGCCGTCTTCCAGGCGCTATTGTTGATTCGAGTAATGCATCTAAAGCTGTGTCTGGACTGTATATATCTGTCTGGTGTTAAACAGCCCTATCCCTTAGTCGCCTTGTACGACACCGCATGGGAAGATACAAATGATTTTATTATATGGCTTAGACAAGCTATATGTGTGGTTGACGTGAGCGGCGACAATCTGATTGAACCCATACATATAAAGTTATTACTCACAATATGAACACAATATCACATTCTTTATATAATATATTCCAGATAAATAGATAATAAATCCAGCCGCTATTAACAAAGGAGACGCCGAGGTTGATGGCTCGTAAACAATACACTTTTAATGTACAACCCTCGGTGAGACCGACAGGTAATGTCACCTGTCTCATTAGCGACGCGTAATGGACTCGCAAGAATACGCATTAGGGTCATAGCAGACATATCAATTAGGAAACGTATCGTCTAAAATAAAATAAAATAATACATAAATGAACATGCGTTTATGGTTCTTTGTTGCCGCAATACTGCAAAAAATAGATACATACATCAAAGCCGCGTGGTTCCTGGCAGAGTAGAATTTGGACGAACCCATTTCTTCCCATGCGGTGTCGTACAAGGCGACTAAGGGATAGGGCTTCTTAACGTCAGACAGATATATGATATATACAGCCCAGACTCGGCCTCAGATGCATGGTTTGAGTCAACAACAATGCCCGGAAAATGGCATTAGGCTCACCCCTTATTATGTGGGACCGAATTCAATGATTGGTGAAATGTGGGTGTTAATTCACCTATGCCTATCCCTCCGAGGATAAAGGCGTGATATGTATATACATATAATCACGCCTTTATCCCTGGGCTGTATAGTGTATATATCTGTCTGATGCTGATGATGAAAAATGCCATATGGGATAATCACATTTTCATTTAATATTGAACTTTACAAAAAGGCTTACTTTTATATACTAATATATTCTTGAATTGAGGTTCTGAATAAAGCAGGGTAAGCCAGCGGTAAGCGAGCCGTAAGCGCGGCGTCGCCTAGCCGAAATGCGATACGGTGACGATATCTGTCCGAGTTGATATGTCTGCTATTACCCTTACTCTTTAGTAGCTGTTTATCTCGTGACTTTAGTATAACATTGACCTAGTTTCTAAAGAAGAATAACAAAAAAAACGGTTAAATGTGAATTTGGCTCGCCTAAGGAGGGTCTTGTACATTTATTTATAACTAGTTTTTTTTATACCACTTGGTTCACAGACAAGCACACGGACTACCTGATGGAAAGTGGTTACCATGGCCCATGGACGTTTGCCACACCAAGGAAGTCACACTCGCGCTGCCAACCCTGTAAGCACAGAGTCTCTTCTATAGAAAAGCGTGTTTTAGTGAAGTATCCTACATCAACACAGAGACTTCTTTTCCCTGCTCATTTATAAAATTAACTTACAAATTCGATAAATAATAAAAGATTTCTTCGCAATAATGTCGAAAATAAAAGCAATCTATTTGAGTTTCCTTCTTAATAATGTTAAAGATAAAAGTATAATGGACTTCGTAATAATAATTAAGAATTATTTTCCTAATAAAACATTCCCTCAGGTAATTAAGTTACGAAGAATTATAATTAATTTGGGTGTACATAAATGTAGGTATATCTATACTAATATCATTACTGCGAAAGTGACTCTGTCTGTCTGTCTGTTTGCGTTCACGCCTAAACCACTGAACCGATTTTGATCTGAATGTATCCGCATGCGACTCACCCTGGGTGCGAAGGATATGCCTGTCAACCTCACCTCCGGTAATCAACAACGACCCATAGGTGGCATGCGTTATAGCCGGTTCAAGCCCAATATAACCTGCCCCACCGGTCAGTGACGGAGAAGGGTAGGGGTCTTTGTGAGGACAAACGTCCGTCAACCGTCTTGCGTCATTAGTTTTTTTTATACATCTTAGGTGGCAAGCACACGGCTCACTTGATGGAAACTAGTTACCGTGACCTATAAATGTGTGCAGCACCTAGGAAATTACACCAGTGCTACCGAACCTGGAAGAACAGTGAGTTTTTGTGCCCTCAGTGCAGAAGAAACAATCAGGACACTCCTTTAGTCTTCCTACTGACAGCACAAAATTTTTCCAGTGAGCTCTGGCTACCCTACTCAACATAACACGAGGTTATTATAGTCGTAGTATTCTGTAGGGCGGAGGTACTCGCCCAGTCGGACTGCTCAATTGGGACAGGAATACCGTCGTGTCCTACCTCCTGGTTGAGATTGGAATTAGCATATACTTCACGGCTTGTTAGTAAACATTAACATTACCTGCGAAAATTCTCAACACAATTTAACATTAATAAAATGCGGTATACAATTTACATTTCTACCTACCCTTTAGCATCCCACAAGCATGAGTATATAACAAATAAAATTCATTTTCAACTAGCAGGAACGCTCCAACCAATGAGGGTTGTGACTCACTGATCAGCAGTCAGTGGCGACAGACCGTTATGATATTTTAATTGCAACGTGTAGCATGAAAATTACTGTTGAGTTCTGCATGTCAGCGTTACTGTGTAGGAAGTAATGAGGTGTGTTATTGACTTTTATTGAACTTTGATGTTATGTTCATACTTTTTAATAAAATTTTAACGCATTTAGAATACTAACTATTCATAACATAACATAACATAACCTCACGCCTATATCCCCGAAGGGGTAGGCAGAGGTGCTAGCACGCATATTTTGCCAGTTTATTTTTAGGTCCCAATGTAGTAGGTGGCGAGTCTATTGCCATTAACCTGGCTCTTATAAACCTGCGATAAATACACACATAACTACGAAAAGCATCGAAAAGTCATTGGTGTGTGCCATGGTATAACCTGGGATCGAACCCGAGACCTCGTCTCAGCAGTCCATTACCCATACCACTAGGCTAACTATTCAAATCGATTAATACAGGAAAAAGTGTAGCGAAATGTGGGTGCTAGCACCTCTGCCTACCCCCCTCGGGGATATAAGCGTGAGGTTATGTTATGTGTCGTGTTCCCGCGCGGAGAGTAGGGTAGCCAGAGCTCACTGGAGAATTTTTGCTGTTTGTTAAGTGGATAGACTAAATGCTTGTCCTGCTTTGTCTTTTACACTGACGACACAGAAACTTTTGTGCTTACAGGGTTGGCAGCGCGATTGTGACTCCCTTGGTATTGCACACGTCCATAGGCCACAGTAACTATTTTAAGTCAGGTAGGCCAACCAAGTGGTATGAAAAAAAAAGTGAAAGGCCCAGGCGGGACTCCTGAACTCCTTACAGGGGGGATTGTCTGACTACTGAGCTACTCAAGTTACCCTAAGATGGTTGCATAGAAGAATTTGGATCTCGAGGCGTGTCTCCGTAGTTCAGTGGTCAAAGCATTACCCCTGTAAGGTGCTGGTCGCAGGTTATAGTTCCACCTGAGTCATTTAACTTTTTCCTGTGTTCATCGATATTCATACCTCTTTCTTAGACATATGCTTTTGTTCTTCCACACTTTACGATCTTCCTCTATCATCATGCAACTTCATAGTAGAAATAATATCGTTTAGGATGCCTAGAGAAGGTAGAGGACTCCACCTGTTCTATCGAGGACCTGCCCACAGCTACATTCTATCATCGCACCTCTCGCCATAGGCAGGGAATTCATCCTCACTCATTGCGACCTGAGACGGTGCGCACTGTGCGGTATGAAAGGAACTTCGCCTCACGCACACTCAAGCTGTGGAATGACCTCCCTGCTGCGGTTTTCCCAAGCACCTATAATATGGAGTTCTTCAAGAGGGGTATCAGAAGTTCTCTTCATGGTCAACAACGCGAGTGTAATACTCCTGCTGTAGCATACCTCCATAGGCCACGGTAACCACTTCCCATCAGGTGGGCCGTGTGCTTGTCTGCCACCTAAGTGGCATAAAAAAAACTGGGTATGCCAACAGATAATGCTGTGGCTGTGAACAAGTATTGGACCGATAATATCAAGGAAAGTAGATGATACCCAGACCATAAGATGTTACTTACAGCTTCTGAGGTGTAGTCATATTGCTAAACAACATAAAAATACAAAAACTGAGAAGGGTTTCATAAGTAATAGAAAATAAAAGACTAAATATTCAGTTTAGGTACATAAAATATGCTATAATACGGTGTCGTACAAGGCGACTAAGGGATAAGACTGTTTAACATCAGACAGATATATACAGCCCAGACTCAGCCCGAGATGCATGGCTCGAGGCAACAATAGTGACCGGAAAACGGCAAGGCTCACCCCCTATTACGTGGGACCGAATACTATATATTATTGGTGAAATGTGGGTGATAACTCACCTCTGCCTAACCCTCCGGGGATAAAGGCGTGATTATATGTATGTATGTATGTATGTAAATACGCTATTAATATACAGAAAATATACAATAATGGAATGCGCTTCCTCTCGAAATCCGGATAACCACTAACCTGAACCTAACCTGGTTTTACACATAACTTTAAAGTAATGTGTAAAACCTTAATGTTAGAAATACTTTGTCATTATGTATAATTATGTAAGTATAGGTAAGTTTATATTATATAAGTATATATTATACGAATATATATAAGTACCTAATATATTTAAAAGTATGTGTATGATTTTCTTATGTATTATAGTGTGTATGTATAATTTATGTATTATTATTGTGAACATAGTGCACTGCACCTACCTCAATGCATCTCTGCATCACCCTAAGGTTGACTGTTAGATAATGCCTTTGGTATTAAGCCCGCCTTTGTACAAAATTACTGTGCATAAAGTTGAATAAATAAATAAAAAAAAATAAAAAAAATGTTAAAGGGAATTAACGCGATCATGGTATAGGTCATGATGACATACCTTTGATTTGGTGACGTTTCGATCAGGTTACACCAGCCGTGGTCACAGGCTGACTGGCTCAGCGGTGCACGCCCACCGTCTTCGAGTCCACGAGGCAGTAGGCTCTTCATCTACCCACACATTCTCGATATTTTTAATAATTCCATTTCGCCATATACCGTCACATACCAAATTATTAAACGAATGCGACGGCTTAAAAGTTAATACAGAAAATATGCATTATATATTATATATGCAATTACTTATGCGCCGCGTGGTTCCCGGCAGAGTAGAATTTGGGCCACCCCATCCCTCCCCATGCGGTGTTGTACAAGGCGACTAAGGGATAGGTCTGTTTAACATCAGACAGATATATACAGCCCAGACTCAGCCTCAGATGCATGGCTCGAGTCAACAATAGTGCCCGGAAGACGGCAATAGGCTCTGGCAGGAATTTAATGATTGGTGAAATGTGGGTGTTAATTCACGTCAAAGTCGTGATTGTATGTATGTATGTACTTATAAAATATATAAAAAACTATGCTAACTATACAATATACACATAAATGAAATAGAGAAAAAGAGGGAGACTGCAACTTTAGACATCGAAGAATTCCTTCCCATCGATCTCAACTGGTACCGTGCCCAAAAGGCTGCGGCATTACCACGCTGAATGAATAAAATATATAATAGAAGAATATTTACAGTAGCCTTTGTAGTAACATATCGCCTATATAAGTTGTACACAATGTCGCTAATACTTTGTGAATGTGACCGTTAATCATAGAAATAAAAGTAATTTTAGTTCGTATTTGTTGTTAAACAACAAAGTTTGTAGAAAATGGATGTTTCAATTGAAAACTTTGTGGGTTTACTGTTGTATGACATGTATAGGCGTGGTTTAAGGATAGGCAATGATCGCATATAGTAAGTCAGAGTCATTTATTTTCAATCTTGAATAATTATATAATTGTTTCCTAACATTAGATAACATAAACTCACGCATATATCCCCGAAGGGGTAGCCAGAGTTGCTGGGCACCCACATTTCACCAGTTTATGTTTAGGTCCCAATGTAATAGGTGGCGAGCCTATTGCCATTAATCGGGCACTTATAAACCTGCGATAAATACACACATAATTTCGAAAAGCATCGAAAAGTCATTGGTGTGTGCCATGGTAAAACTTGGGATCCAACCCGAGACCTCGTCTCAGCAGTCCATTTCTCATATCACTAGGCTACCGCGGTTATTTAAGTTAATTGTTTCCTATTGATTAGTCAATAATAATTTTAATATACTTAAGCTGTGATTTCGATATTTCCAAGTTGTTTAAACTAGCATGGTCACTCACATTATTATTTAAGTTATCGGAATATTTACCATGTTGTATTGTTCTGAGTTTCCGATATTCCAACAAACAGATAAACAGACAAAAATTCCATATAAAGACCCCCAATCAAAGTTTTTCTCTTATCCATTCCATGTACAGACATCGATCGGTTACAATTTTATTATATGTATAGATATAGAAGATAGATAGAAGATAGATAGAAATTAGATAGAAGTTAGATAGAAGATAGATAGAAGATAGATAGAAGATAGATAGAAGATAGATAGAAGATAGATAGAAGATAGATAGAAGATAGATAGAAGATAGATAGAAGATAGATAGAAGATAGATAGAAGATAGATAGAAGATAGATAGAAGATAGATAGAAGATAGATAGAAGATAGATAGAAGATAGATAGAAGATAGATAGAAGATAGATAGAAGATAGATAGAAGATAGATAGAAGATAGATAGAAGATAGATAGAAGATAGATAGAAGATAGATAGAAGATAGATAGAAGATAGATAGAAGATAGATAGAAGATAGATAGAAGATAGATAGAAGATAGATGGAAGATTGAAAGAAGAAGATTAGGGTCACTACAACACGTGTCGTAAGTCAGCATGTCTTCAGTATGTCACAGCAGATTTGTGGACAAGGTTGTAAAAATAAATTTGTAGTCAAGAATATAATCTGTCAATAATTTTGATAGGTGCTCTTTGTGGACAAGGTTAGGTGCTATTGTTTTTGTGTATGCATTATTTTTGTCTAGGACACGCCAATTTGTAAAACAATTTGATGGTAAGCTAAAGGCAAACTCTCTGGAAAGAGGGTCACCATTACAGACACGTATAATGTTACAATGGTGGCACTCAGCTTGACGGCCTCATCAGATGCTTTTTCACGCCCCGCTTGAAGGACCCGGGACTGTAGGAAGTGCTCTTCGGCTGGGTGCCTGTTCGACAGCATACGGTAGTGATTAACGAATCCAACTCGTTTGTGTTCTTTGGACTTCGTTGGTGTGTGCCCAGCATGATAAGCATATTATTATAGTCATTAACGTGCGTATAATCCTACTAAAGCTCAAACCAACACACACACACAATTCAAGGAAAATTAATGGGTGCCGTCTGCTACAGCATTCGGCTTTTTTAAAATAAATTATTTTATTTTTACCCGACTACGACGAAGGAAAAGGAGGATTATTTTTTAAATATAGAACACGTCAATTTGACTTCGCTTTGCCTGATGGTGATTTTGACAGGCTATGTATGTATGTAGTTTCATCTGTTCCCTCATAGCTCCTCAGCCACTTATTAGAACTGGACAATTGAGATATCGCAGAAAGTTCTCTGCTTATAGGCTATACGATGTGTCACTGAATCTAATGTGGCGCCTTCCAAGGGTCATAAAGTACTGTGTTAAATTTTTTTTTTGAGATACATACTTCGTGTTTAGTATCAACTAAAAGGGCATAATAAGCACATTTCAAATATGTATTAATTATGTCTATTGCTTGCCCCAAAATAATATCAATAAAAAAATAAGTTTGAAACGGAAAATTCGCGCCCTAAAAATTAAGTTCATCTTCCCACTCTGTACCCAATGAAACTCGGGAGATGAATATATCTTTCATTTGAAACCCCATTCATCGAAATCCGTCCAGACGTTAGGCCTGTAGAGGGGTACAAAGAAAACTAAATACATACATACATACACACGTAACTCATTACTCCCGCTGGCACAGTCGGTTAAAAAAGGACCTTCATTCATCCTTGACCTCAAAACAACTTCACTGCTAACCACCTAAAATTAATTAATGGTCGAAAAAACTTAACGGAAAATTCGAAGAGCGATTAAGACAATTTATTGTAAAAAAAGTATTTTGCAATATGGCCGTAAGTCATTATACGATGTTCGTAATCACCTCTAATGGGCCAAAATCGACACTCAGGATAGAAATTGCTTTCCGATATCACATCACGCTGTCTGGATTTGACAAATTGTTTTTGCGTGTGTGTGTCCAGGTTTTAGCTGGTGTGTGATTATATGTGTTCTGATTTGAATATGTATGTGCTACCTCATCTTCTCTTCCACTTAGCGTGAATCCCCTGCAGTGGGAGCGACGAAGGATCGCAAGTCAAGCTACCCGCGATCGCAAGCTCGGGCGTCGGAGGTCGATGAATGAGCGCCGGCCTGGGGGCAACGAGTGGAACCGCCTGTCACCCTTGCAGAAGCAGACCGACGGCGACGCGGCGGCGCGCCTTGCGCACCTCCCCGTTCTCGGTAACCTCATCTTCGGCAACCAAAAGCGACCCACAGGCGTAGTGCGTTTTGGTCGGTTCGAGTCCGACATAACCTCTTCCACCTGCTCCGGTGGTGGGGATATCCGTGGGGATTTTTCAAACGTAAATAGCGTTAATCCCAGTCGTATCTGAAGCTTTCACCTCGGCTGATGATAAGTTAAAGGCAAAGTATCAGGCAAGAGGATCACCATTACAGACACTAAGTATTGTTACAATGGCGACAATCAGCTTGGCGGCCTCATCAGATGCTTTTTCACGCCCCGCTTAAAGGACCCGGGACAGTAGGAAGAAAGAAACACGTGTGCTGGTAATTAATGCTGTCAATGTGTGTGTTACCTCATATCTGAATGATAAATTATTTGGGACTTTTTTATAATTTATATTACAAAAAGAAAGGTAAAGGCCAGAGTTACAAATTTTAATGATTAAGTACGGGGTTTAATGACCAATCAGATTTTATATTCCGTGACCGTCATAATTAATAGGATACTTACAATAAAAACTGTGCGCAATTAGATACCATTGACGGGTCTGGACCGCACTCGTTCCCGTAAAAGTCAAAATTATCCAATATTTGAATTGGTGGAGTAGGAGATAAGGTTTGGGTTCCAAATTCCCGATTTAAGACGCAACCGGGATTGGTTCATATGAAGGAAAATAAAATAAACTAATGGCTGCAACTGCGACTAAAAATAATTCACAATCCTATGCCCGACTGGCAATGGCAGACCAGTGGGACTCGCCAATACTGGAGCGCTGGGTACGGTTGCATATGCACAAATAATTTGCTTTCCCTTACTGGGGTGACCTACACGGGTCGGTGGTATCGTATTTGCGTACTTCGTAATGTAACATCTTTGTGTTATTAGTATGAAATATTTATTTCCAATTTAAATTTAAATATATATTTATTTTTAATTTTAATTTCAATATTGATTTTATTGTTTTTTTTATTTTGATATTCATCTATTTACACTTAATGTATTTTAAATCTATGCTAATATTTACATTAATAAAAAATAATAATTAAATAAAACAAAGGTTAAAATGCGTCGTGGAACTCCTCCGCATCGCATGCCTCTTGTGGTAGCGTTCCGAGAAGACTGGCAGCATTGCCACGTTGTATGGCAATGCTTATTCTCTGACCTAAGAAGAGGCCAGCACTCAGGTCACGAGAAGCGTCAACCATACGCTTCGCAATCTCCCTGAAGAGATTGCGGGCGCTCGGACCCCACAGCTCAAACGTTTTGATATTAATTCTAATTATGATTGTGATTTTGATATTAATTTTTGACTCGGAATGTGATTGTAATTTTATTTATTTTGTCTTATTTTTATAGTTTGTGTATGGAATATGGAGAAATCTGAAAATTTATTTTTTTACGTGCCCAACATCCCCGCGGATACCTCCCCACCGAAGCCGGTGGAGGAATGTCGGACTTGAACCGACTAAAACGCACGCGGCCTGTGGGTCGCTTTGGTTGCCGAAGGTACCCCGGCCGACCCAGGGCCATCTCTCACGATCTGGCCCTCTTCTCGGGTGTTGAGACTATAGAGTCCCCAACTCGTCCCCAATAAATTATTATTGTTATGCACGACTTGGGAATCGAAGTATATTAAAAATTATGAACGACTTAAATTCTATTGAATGAAATTTTAAAGCATTTAGTATGCTAACTATTCAAATCGATTGGGTTCAAAATCAGTGTTCAAAAATGATTGTAATATCATTCATTGGTTCTGATAGTTCGTACGAGTATCGGTAGATGGCTCTCAACCGTACGCCGTAAGACGGATATATATAGGAAGCTTAGTGGTTAAGAAAAATGATATATCATTCATTGGTGCCGATAGTTCGTACGAGCATCGGTAGATGGCTCTCAACCGTACGCCGTAAGACGGATATATATAGGAAGCTTAGTGGTTAAGAAAAATGATATATCATTCATTGGTGCCGATAGTTCGTACGAGCATCGGTAGATGGCTCTCAACCGTACGCCGTAAGACGGATATATATAGGAAGCTTAGTGGTTAAGAAAAATGATATATCATTCATTGGTGCCGATAGTTCGTACGAGCATCGGTAGATGGCTCTCAACCGTACGCCGTAAGACGGATATATATAGGAAGCTTAGTGGTTAAGAAAAATGATATTTCATTCATTGGTGCCGATAGTTCGTACGAGCATCGGTAGATGGCTCTCAACCGTACGCCGTAAGACGGATATATATAGGAAGCTTAGTGGTTAAGAAAAATGATATTTCATTCATTGGTGCCGATAGTTCGTACGAGCATCGGTAGATGGCTCTCAACCGTACGCCGTAAGACGGATATATATAGGAAGCTTAGTGGTTAAGAAAAATGATATATCATTCATTGGTGCCGATAGTTCGTACGAGCATCGGTAGATGGCTCTCAACCGTACGCCGTAAGACGGATATATATAGGAAGCTTAGTGGTTAAGAAAAATGATATATCATTCATTGGTGCCGATAGTTCGCACGAGTATCGGTAGATGGCTCTCAACCGTACGCCGTAAGACGGAGATATATATGAAGCTTAGTGGTTAAGAAAAATGATATATCATTCATTGGTGCCGATAGTTCGCACGAGTATCGGTAGATGGCTCTCAACCGTACGCCGTAAGACGGAGATATATAGGAAGCTTAGTGGTTAAGAAAAATGATATATCATTCATTGGTGCCAATAGTTCGTACGAGTATCGGTAGATGGCTCTCAACCGTACGCCGTAAGACGGAGATATATAGGAAGCTTAGTGGTTAAGAAAAATGATATATCATTCATTGGTGCCAATAGTTCGTACGAGTATCGGTAGATGGCTCTCAACCGTACGCCGTAAGACGGAGATATATAGGAAGCTTAGTGGTTAAGAAAAATGATATATCATTCATTGGTGCCGATAGTTCGCACGAGTATCGGTAGATGGCTCTCAACCGTACGCCGTAAGACGGAGATATATAGGAAGCTTAGTGGTTAAGAAAAATGATATATCATTCATTGGTGCCGATAGTTCGCACGAGTATCGGTAGATGGCTCTCAACCGTACGCCGTAAGACGGAGATATATAGGAAGCTTAGTGGTTAAGAAAAATGATATATCATTCATTGGTGCCAATAGTTCGTACGAGTATCGGTAGATGGCTCTCAACCGTACGCCGTAAGACGGATATATATAGGAAGCTTAGTGGTTAAGAAAAATGATATATCATTCATTGGTGCCAATAGTTCGTACGAGTATCGGTAGATGGCTCTCAACCGTACGCCGTAAGATGGGTGTATATATATGTAGGAAGATTTGGATGATTTTGGTCGTCGTACGGTGGCCCAGTGGAAAAAAGAAATAAAAAAAAAGAAAATAATCTAGTTCTAATGTAGTTTGCTGAGTTTCTTGCTGGTATCTTCTCAGTAGAACTAATCTACCGAACCAGCGAAAGAATCATTTTCCAATGGTTTATTTTTACATTATTTAATAATTTTATATTATTTCTTGACGTACCTAATTGTAAAATGTTGACGTTCATATGTGCTCTTTGTGTGCATAAATTGAATAAATGAAATTGATTCTTTGATTCTTTGAGTGGTTAGAGCATCATCCCTGTAAAATAAAGATCACGGGTTCGAATATCACCTGAACTGATTCAATTTTTTTTCCATCTTAATCAACTTAAATTCTGACCAAAAGATGGCGTTGATTAACACTGCCTACAGAGCAGCTAGTGAAAATAAACAAAGAACTTGTATAACGTAATTTGATTTTATTCTGGAACTTCAAAAATCTCTTTTCAACACGAAAAGGCGTCGTGAATTCTTTCATTTGAAGTTGCGAATACTTTTAGAAAATTCGTATTTCAGCTTTGCGTGGCCGACAAATTAATTAAGACCGACTAACTGTGAATAATTAGGTGTAATGAATTCGCGGGATTTAAGTATTTTTATCTCGTTTTTGGACTGGATGCGGAAGGCGGAGGATCGGAGAACATGGCGCACATTGGGAGAGGCCTATGTCCAGCAGTGGACGGCAGAGGGCTAATTGATTGATTGATTGATATCTCGTTTTTGGGGTCCCGTAGCCAAATTTTTGCGAAAGTTATACACTGGAATAATACTATTTTTAACAAGTTATATCGTGATTTAGTTTCTTGCCATATACACATGACCTTGGTAGCTGAAAAACAATCAATATATTAAAAACAGTGTAACAATAAAATAACACTATGCTATCGTTATCTGTTTTATGCCAAAATACTGTAAAACTTCTCGAAACAAGATATTGGTATTCATCTCAGAATGCCAATTTAGCAAAAAGGACTTTATGGATTGCCAACTTCGCGAAGCTTTATCAAATTCGTCGAAGTCCCGAGTTTGGTGAATTCGGTTATCACTTACCTACGAGGGACTCGATAACTTTTAACGGCATTTAAAATAGGAATCAGTATCCCTAGCAGGTCGATGAACGACCACCGCCCCCCATGAGCGCCGGCCTGGGGGTGACAGGTGAAGCCGCCTGTCACCCTGGCAGAAGCAGGCCGCGGCGGCGGCGCGCGTGGCGCGCCTCCCCTTTTCCGGGGACGAGTTGGGGACTCTGTGGTCCCCACACCCGAGAAGAGGGCCAGATCGTGAGAGATGGCCCTGGGTCGGCCGGGGTGCGAGGGATATGCCTGTCAACCTCACCTTCGGCAACCGAAACGACCCACAGGCGGCGTGCGTTTTAGTCGGTTCGAGTCCGACATAACCTCCTCCACCGGCTCCGGTGGGGAGGTATCCGTGGGGATTTTGCGCACGTAAAAAAAAAAAAAGTATCCCTAGCACGATAAACTATCCTAAACGTTTCATAAACGTAACGAGAAAAAGGAGCATTGCGATTGGCAGCCTGTCTACTGTGAACATGTGCCTATGTGAAACCGGCCAATCGCAGTTTTTCGTGCTAGGGACACTGTAATCAAAAATCATCAAACAATAACTATTTCATGAATGTCGATTGTCTAGTAGTCTACAAAACAAATATCCAATAATCATAAATTCATTCTGTGAGTCATATTTATTTATTGATTGGGACATTAAACCCCGGTAAGGCTAGTGGTACGGGTAATGAACTGCTGAGACGAGATCTCCGGTTCGATCATATACTATAAATCATACTATAAAGTTTCAGATTTCTTAAATGATAACTTGTGACATAAGAATTAATTAGACAACATTATTATTATTGATTGATAACATAATTTGATTTGACTTTCTTTTATTGACATATATTTGGATTGACATTTTTTTTTTTTTTTTTTTTAATACTTTTTAATTGACATTTTATTTGAGTTATTTAACTATATTTGTGCTTTGATATAACTGACATATTGTGTGTATTTGCTATTTGGTAATGTTTATGTTATGTAAATTTTGTACGCCAGAACTGGCAGAATATGTGATCGGACACTATGTGTATAATTTAAACATCATTTTTTGTACCATATTCTACAAATAAAGAACTTTGACTTTGACTTTGACTTTGATCCCAGGTTTTACCATGGCACACACCAAGGACTTTTCGATGCTTTTCGAAGATATGTGTGTATTTATCGCAGGTTTATAAGTGTCCGGTTAATGGTAATAGGCTCGCCACCTATTGCATTGGAACCTAAACATAAACTGGCGAAATTTTTTTTTTTTTTTTTTTTTTATATAGGACACGTCAATTGGACTTCGCCTTGCCTGATGGTAAGCTGAAGGCAAAGTCCCAGAAAAGAGGGTCACCATTACTTACACATACCGTGTGACAATGGTGACACTCAGCTTGACGGCCTCATCATATGCTTTTTCACGCCCCGCTTAAAGGACCCGGGACTGTAGGAAGAAGGAAACACGTGAGCTGGTAATGAATTCCAGGCCTTAATGGTGCGACAGAGGAAAGAGTCTCCGAACCGCTTGGTTCTTGATCGGATGTTTTGCACCGTGTGCGGATGACATCTAAGACCTGCACGCGTTGTCCTGTGTAGGAAAGGGGAGGGTGGGACTAATTGGAAGAGCTCATCAGAACACTCCCCATGGTACACGCGGTAAAATACAGCCATGGACGCAACATCTCTACGCAGCTGTAAAGGTTCTAGGGTGTTCGTGATCTCGGGATTCCCAATGATGCAGACCGCACGTCGCTGCAACCTGTCGAGAGCATCTAGTAAGTACTTTGCTGAACCATCCCAGAGATGCGAGCAGTACTCCACACAGGAGCGAATTTGTGTCTTGTATAGAAGAAATGTGGGTGCTAGCACCTCTGCCTACCCATTCGGGGATATAGGCGTGAGTTTATATATAATATATATTGGGACATAAAACGGTTACACGTTAATAC
The DNA here is from genome assembly GCA_963662185.1 of Eilema griseolum. Taxonomy (NCBI): domain Eukaryota; kingdom Metazoa; phylum Arthropoda; class Insecta; order Lepidoptera; family Erebidae; genus Eilema; species Eilema griseolum. The sequence continues at coordinate 23,576,193 of OY759245.1, forward strand.
ATTGTTAAAGAAAAATACATTATAACTATTGAGCGAAGGTGTAACCCACACTAATGTCCGCCAAATAATATTAATTATCTATAGGTTAGATATTTGCACTTAGCATGTTTGTCTTCTTTGATTTAACAGTTGATGGTACACAATAGTCGCACTTATCGTTGTACAGTATAAACTGATTTTTTTTTATACCTAACGTAATTAAAGAGCTAGTCTTTTATTAAATGAAATAAGAAATAAATTATTCAAGACAGATAATACTCAACACAGTCGGTTGCACTCAAATAACAAACACGTTCAAAGAAGCAAAGGTTTCTTAGTTAAACTTATAATGAAGTTCAAAGCGACTTCAACAAACTATTCATTTTGCATTTGTCTGTTATTATACGGTAGTGTAAAACTGGTGGATTTTTAGACATAACATCTTTGACAACGCTCACAAGTGTAGGAGAGTGGCATATTACAGTGAATTGTGACTTTTCGTCTTGATTCCAAGTCTGCCTAAGGAGCTTCTAGTAAAGTCCCATCAGTTTTACTGAGGCAGCAATCATCTCATTGAACGACGTCATCATCAACATCAACAATTATTCTAAAGGACTGCAACTTGAAAAACTTGACATTTGCGTCTCGCCATTAATAATTTTAAAGACATTTACTTGACATTGGCAAAATTGCAGTGATTCGCAGCAGAAGCCATCAGAAAGAAAAGAAGAAGAAGTATATAGAAGCAGATGCTGCAACTGTTGTCTCTGCTAAACCCAGAGATAAAGATGTGTGAGTATGTACGTGTCATACTTTGTATTGATATAAATCCAACGGTTCTAACAACAAAATTGAAGTTACTGCAGTAATTTCTTAGTTGTTACGGCAATATATACTGCAATATGTCTGACCACACTGGATAAGAGTTATAAATTTTATTTAGAGCTACTCAAACACCGCAGTGACCCGAATACTGGTTGTAAACCTGCAGGATTTAAAAGTTAGTCGAAAAGTCAAATCACGTCGCTAAAGTTCTCTCAAATTCTGTAAGAAATATTTTGGAGGTTATATATTTTTCACGACGCTGAAACTTTGTTGGAGGCGCGCTTTAGCTTAGGCAGAGCTGCGGGCAACAACTTGTTTTTATTATTATCAACATTGCGTTAATGCCGATCGTATCCGAGGCTTTTACCTCTGAGTCCAGGGTCCGTCTATTCCAGTCCAATCGCGACGCAGCTGACTTCTACAATCTATCAGCGATATCGAAGCATTGCAGTTAGATCAATTGTTAAACTTTTTAGGGCATTTTTTCATACGTGCGCAAAATCCCCACGGATAGCCCCCCACCGGAGCCAGTGGAAGAGGTTATGTCAGACTCGAACCGACCAAAACGCACGTTGCCGTCTTCAACGTGGTCGTTTTTGGTTGCCGAAGGTGAGGTTGACAGGCATATCCCTCGCACCCCAACCGACCCAGGGCCATCTCTTACGATATGGCCCTCTTAACTTTTTAGGGCTCCAACTCCTCGTAATGACTGCCATAGATGTTCGTATGACAAGCGAGAGCGACGGTTAAACGTGCTTTCCGAGGAACGGAAATATCTAGACCAGAGGAAATAGACATATTCATCTATCCAGATAATTGCACTGAGCAGAAACCGAAGACATGCCTCCTGCGTAGCAGTTGACTTCAGAGGCTGTCGGAGAGCAACAGCTTGTACACTGGTCTAACTCTCACACTTCAGGTGTATTTTAAAACCTTACTGAACCTCCACTAGGGTGTCAAATCGATATGATTACGTAATCTATTACGAAATTCGTGGCATTAAGGCGAAAATTACTACCTTTAGGGGCCATAGGTCAAAGTTCACGGCAATGGGCATTCTTGCCCGCTCTTAGGTTATATTTGCCAGACGACCTGGGGTTGGCGCCACGAAGCTAACGTTTGTGGTTGAATTTAATTTTATGAATACCTACAATTTGTTTGATGACTATTAGATGCTGAGTTACAAAGTGTAACCTTCAGAAACTACCGGAGTGACCCAATATGGTGGTAATGATGCTGTTAAAAAGGATGTATTTGTATGAATTGATAATAACCTCGTGTTGTGTTCCCAGCGGTGAGTAGGGTAACCAGAGCTCACTGGAGAGTTTGTACTGTCAGTGGAAAGACTAAAAGCTTGTTCTGCTTTGTCTTCTACACTGACGGCACAGAAACTCTGTACTTACAGGATCGGCAACGCGAGTGTGGCTCCTCTGGTGTTACACACGTCCATAGGCCACGGTAACCACTTTCCATCAGGTGGGCCGTGTGCTTGCTTGTCTGCCACCTAAGCAGTATAAAAAAATAAAGAAAAGCTTTAAGAATCAATTAAATTTCTAATATTTCTAAAATGTACTCAAATACTTGGCACACACTAACTATTGCCTACGATTTCACCTGCATGATTGATCTTTCAACATTTTTGGTCCTTCGAACCGGATCAATATGTTGATAGACTAGTTAATTCTTAGAGATTATTGAACAATGAGTACAGAAATTATATGTACTGTATATCATTAAAAGAGATTATAAGTCTTATGACTTATGAGACTTATAAGTCTTTTGATAACGCATGGACTTTATTTATTTTTATTTTATTTAGACAAGCATACGGTCCACCTGATGGAAAGTGGTTACCGTGGCCTATGGACGTGTGTAACACCAGAGGAGCCACACTTGCGCTGCCGACCCTGTAAGTACAGTGTTTCTGTGCCGTCAGTGTAGAAAACAAAGCAGGCCAAGGCTTTAGTCTTCCCACTGACAGCACAAATTCTCCAGTGAGCTCTGGCTACCCTACTCACCGCTGGGAACACAACACGAAGTTATTTTGACCGCAGTATTCTGTAGGGCGGAGGTACTTCCCCAGTCGGACTGCTCAATTGGGCGGAAATACCCCAGTGTCCTTCCTACTTGAAAGCTTTTTGGTTAATAGCTTTTTTTCCTTTGACAAATTTATCGATACATCCATGCTCCTATCAATAGTAATTATAAAGCTTGTTTATTCAAGCGCTAACAAATAAGTATGCAATTGACATCATATTCAATCGCGTTCACAGTCTGTTATGCTGAACGTGACGTGTTTACATAACGACTGTTCATGTCATTCGCATTGTTTGTTTATCCAATTCTGAATTAACTTTATCTAATTATGAAGACATGTAATTCGTCTGGAAGGTTCTGAAAGTAAGTAAAACTTGGTTTGAAATATACTACGTAACGAGATTACGTTTCGCCCTTAAGGGAGAAGTGGCAAGAAAATCCAAGGCCAGTGCGTCAGGATGATTGATAGAGTACATAATAGGTACTATTGTGATTCAATCAATCAAGAATCAAAGAATCGATTTCATATATTCAGTTTAGGCACATAAAGAGCACATATGAACGTCTAACGTTATCGGTGTATATATGAGTACTATACAGGTTGAGCCAGGTGGAAAAGGGAGACTAGCGTGGCCGCGGATGGATGGGTCGGGATTAGCCCTCCACCCGCGGTATTGTCCTGGTGTGTCTTCTAGATGAAAATCGTCCAATCAGTAGATGCAGGCAAGCACTTGGGTGATCCATCGACGAGTGCGTGATATTTCTAACGGTGAACCGTTGAAATTTTATCTTTTTAATAGTAGTTCCTTTACGCCACGACTATATAGCACATGACAGGTTGTTTTAGTGTGGTGATAGCCCGACATACTCGCAGGGCTTTCCCGAGCCCGCGGCATGCGGAAGATACATTATTTCCTGCCTAAAAAAAGAAAAATAGTCGGGTGTATGGAGCCCCACTCAGGTCATAGAATACAAATAATTCTTACCTGTAAGTATGGCTACTGTTCGATGAACGACACTCTGGTATAGAGTACACTCTTTTTAAATATAAGTTTGGAGGTAACGCGACCAAAAAACCAAATTATACAAGGAAAGAGTGGACACCGAACTTCAAAGTAGCAAGCTAACGATGCATATATAGCGCTGGAATGAAGCTTTCGGCTTGAATCTCAATTCCTGTAGGTTCTAAATTCCTTTGGCGTATTTTCTCCGCAGATTTAGTGGCCCCAAAATAAAAGCTATTTTATTTGATATGGATCGGTATCACGCAAGCCGTATAAAGCAGAAACGCTCCGTTTGTGTTAGACTCAGTTTTTAGGTTATTGGGTTTTAGGTGTCAGACGCGCCCAGGGCTATTGTTTACTGTGGTGATATATTTGCGATGGTTTTACCTAAATACTGACTATTTTTATCCTGGTTTTAGAAGGTGGTTAAGGAAAGTGCTGATGTGTAACGCTCCTCGTGTTGCATATATCCCATCCCATCCATAGGTTACGGTAACCACTGCCCATCAGGAAGGCCGTGTTCTTATTTTATACAACTTAAGTGGCAGATAAGCACACATTCCACCTGATGAAAAGTGGTTACCTTGGGCAATGAACGTGTGCAACACCAGGGGAGGCACACTCATGCTGCCGACCCTATAAGAATAGAGAGTTTCTGTACTCTCTCTGTAGGATAAGGCGAACTACTTAGAGGGATAAGCCTGTCAACCTCACCTCCGGCAACCAAAACGACCCAAAGATGCCGTGTGTTTTTGTCGGTTCGAGTCCGACATAACCTATCCCACCGACTAATACGTGCGAATAATCCCCACGGGATTATTCGCACGTAAAAAAAACATCGTACATCTTTCTGTAGTCTAAAATCAGTAAATAAGTCTAATGGAGTCAACTACTGGACATAGGTCTTGTCCAATGTGCGTTATAGCTCCCGGTCCTCCACCTTCCTAAAGTCTACAGTAAACGATAAAAAAACTCTACTTAAATGATATATCAGTATTTCTGTAGGTCCGAGTAATATTTTTGAACATGTCACGCATACAATTTGCAAATTAATTTCTCTCTTTTTTTTTTTTTTTAATAATGATAGATAAACTGTAAGGAAAAAAGAATTCTCAGAAGTCAGTCGTTTCTCTTTTAAATAAATTATATAAGCCAACAAGAACTCGAAAGTTTAAGTGTATACAAGGACCAACGGAGGTGCCAAGATCGCACCTCTGTTGATCCTGCGAAGAGGGTACATATTAAAAGTAAACCGCCTTCAAATATTCGCTAAAACTTTGCTAACTGTGTGTATACCACTTAGATGGCAGACAAGCACACAGCCCACCTGATGGAAAGTGGTCACCGTGGCCTATGGACGTGGGTAACATCAGAGGAGTCACGCTCGCGCTGCTGACCCTGTTAGCAAAGAGTTTCTGTGCCGCCAGTGTAGAAGACAAAGCAGGGCAAGCCTTTAGTCTTCCCACTGACAGCACAAGCTCGCCAGTGAGCTCTGGCTACCCTACTCAGCGCTGGGAACACAACACGAAGTTATTATGGCCGCGGTATTCTGTAGGGCGGAGGTAGTTGGACTGCTCAATTTGACGGAAATACCGCGGTGTCCTACCTCCTCCAGAAAATATAATTAAAAAATATGTTTCTATAGTCTACAGCAACCAATAAAAAAATTTACTCAAATGAAATATCTGTATTCACAAAGTAATATTTTTGAACATGTCACGCCATACAATTAGCAAATCAATAGATACACTGTGAGAACACATTTTTCTCAAACGTCTGTCGTTCCTCTTTTAAATTATATAAGCCAACAAGTCCTCGAAAGTTTAAATGTATACAAGGACCAACGGAGGTCCGATCTTGATGCGAAGAGGGAACATATTAAAAGTAAATTGACTTTTTTTTTTTACGTGCGTAAAATCCCCACGGATACCTCCCCACCGGAGCCGGTGGAGGAGGTTATGTCGGACTCGAACCGACTGAAACGCACGCCGCCTGTGGGTCGCTTTGGTTGCCGAAGGTGAGGTTGACAGGCATATCCCTCGCACCCCGGCCGACCCAGGGCCATCTCTCACGATTGGCCCTCTCCTCGGGTGTGTGGGGACTACAGAGTCCCCAACTCGTTCCCGGAAAACGGGGAGGCACGCCAGGCGCGCCGCCGCCGCTGCCTGCTTCTGCCAGTGTGACAGGCGGCTCCACCTGTCACCCTCAGGCTGGCGCTCATGGGGGGCGGAGGTCGATCATCGACCTCCGACGTCCGAGTTGCCTTCGTACGCGGGCAACTTGGCTTGCGATCCTTCGTCGCTCCCGCTGCCGCTCCCGCCCCGCCTCCTCCTTCACGAGCATTACTTACTCGCAGAAGGAGGCGCCGGCCGCCCAAGTAAACTGACTTCAAATATTCGTTAAAACTTTGTTAACTGTGTCCTCACATGTAACAACGTTCACAGATAAAATTGGGTATATTGGAAATGATGATGGTCGCCGTAGACAAAATTGGCTTGGAAAGAAAGAATAAAGAAGAAAGAAAGAAAGAAAAAAAAGGAACAAAGAAAGAAAAAAGAAAGAAAGCAATCATTCATGAACACACAATGTACAGAGTATCAAATAAATATATGTAAGCATCATCATCGTCGTCATATATAAGCCAAGCGTCGGTAGCTTAATAGTTAAGAAGTCGGCATTACGATCTAAAGGTCCTGGGTTCGAATCCTGGTCGTTACACTGCCAACGTGAAACCATCCAGAACAGTAAGAGGGAATATGTCTTAAGTTTTTATGTTGATTCAGTCCAATAATGTACACAAAAAAAGTTTCTGTAATGAAGTGTGATGTAATTACTCCCATAAAAGCCAAAACTAAATAATAAAAGAGGAATCAGGAGTTCCTAAGTACAAGCTTTGTATGTGACTGCAAATAGAGTTCAAATGAAATATTTAACCAAATAAGTAACAAATCGAACAGAAATTATAAACTAACATAAAGCCACGCCTATATCCCCGAAGGGTAGGCAGAGGTGCGAGCACCCACATTTCGCCAGTTTATGTTTAGGTCCCAATGTTATAGGTGGCGAGCCTATTGCCATTAACCGAAATTATTTTGTCAAAACAACAAGCAATACTTACACCATGTACTAATCAAATAACCCGCCCCTGATCACTTCCAGTGCAAAAGTGCCTATAACACTTGCTGCGTTGCCACGTTAGATGGAGATGGTTAACCTTTGGACCAGGAACGACCCGGAACACTGGTCGCCTCGATGAGTCTTTGCCATAGGGAATATAATTTCAAATGCTAATATTATTTTGTATGGAGTAAAAGGAGGATAAGCGAACTAGAAATACCAAGAAAATGAATGTATAAAGTTACATCATAATCAGTTAATGTTCGTAGTTAGAAGTGCCCCAAATAGTCCTTCACTGACCTTCAAATAATTATAAATATAGTACCTCTGCAGGCTGTATTAATCAGAGTAAGTCGCTATGCGGTTGGCACGCGATCTGACCACGCCGACGCTTGGTTGAGTGCTTCAAACTTAAAGTAAGCTGCCAAAATTTTAAACTAAATACCGCCAAATACTGTTGTAATGTTCTATCATAAGTTTTAATTTTGTTTATTAGTTTTACCTGTGACTTAGTACAAGTCTATAAACATTTCTTGGAATTTGAATTTTATCGACTTCTCATGTTTGTTCTTTGTGAATTCTAGGTGACTTCTGTATGATATTAGGTACTGTAGAAGTCTCCAGGGTGTTGACTCTGGGGCATCGTATAGTCTAGTATAGAAGTCGATTAAAGAAACATGTCAAGTCTGTCAACGGAAGCTAACCTGCTCACGAAGTTTAATTAGTTTTATGTTGAAATAGACATGGAAGTGCAATACAAACATAACCAAAGTGCAAATTAAAACTAGTGAAAACAGTGATATTGTTACCCGCGCGTGAAACACGGAATTACGACAAAAAAATTGTAAAATAAAATCGCGAGTGATAGGTCACGGCTAGAAAAATATCTGTCTACCCTCTTTTGTATTGACAATTCTTTTCACTCTGTCATCTGTACTTATGACTACTAAGATTGTCATACTTACAAAATAGATTCCCTTAAAGAACAATACCCACCGAAAGTGACGACCCAGGCTTCCGGTGGGAAAAATGCTACTGGTGAACAATCAAATGTTAGAAATTTATTTCCAGTACCAACGACTACCGAAAGAATAAACCTGGATCCTAACAATCAAACAAGTGATGTTGGAAATGATTGGCAAACTATACCAATCTTGAGACAACATCAAGAACGGAAAAAACGCAAACTGAACTCATCATCGTCACCTGAAACAGTTGCAACACAAAATCGCTACTCACAACTTCTGGTGGACGAGACTGAAATATCAGACACCACTACTAGGATAAAACAAAATAAGCCACCACCAATAGTACTATATGGAATACAGAATGTTGCCAAACTTAGAGAAATATTAGACAAAGCTGTGGATAATTTAAAATACTCATTTAAAATAATCACTAAAAATCAACTACGCATTTCTACAGAGAATATAGAATCCTATAAAGGTCTTATGAACATAGTTCGTGAACAAAACCTGATTGGGCATACATTCACACCCAAAAACGAGAGGCCATACCGTATTGTGATAAAAAATTTACATTCATCAACACCTATTGAGGCTATTCAGGAAGCTATACAGAGCACTGGAAACTCGGTGAAGGGTGAAATAATAAATGCCAGGCACGGCTCAACCAAAACACCACTATCTACGTGGTTTGTTAACCTTGAACCCGGCCCTAACAATAATGCTGTAAAAAGTTTAAAATACATTTACCATACATCAATACAAATTGAAGACCCCAAGCGCAAAAGAACAATACCTCAATGCAAACGCTGTCAACAATATGGCCATACTAGGAATTACTGTATGCGGCCATATAGATGTGTTAAATGTGCCGAAAGTCATAATACAGTCGACTGTCCTAAGAAAGATAAAACACAACCAGCAATGTGTGCTCTGTGCCTTGGTGAACACCCTGCAAACTATAAAGGCTGCAAGGTCTACCAAGAAATTAATAAAAGAAAATTTCAACAAAGAACTCCACCAAATAAAAACACAGTTAGTGTACAAAATACAGAAAAAGAACCCTACAAAAAGATGGAAAAACCTCCTATGCATACCAATGAAGCAACAATGACCAACCCAAATGTAACATATGCACAAGTTACAGCAGGAAATAACTTAGAACTTATTCTATGTCAACAAGCAAAAAAGCTAGATCTTCTTATCAACCAAATGGGTACCCTTATGGGCCTCTTAACAACAATTGTTAACAAACTATTCCAATAAAATGGCTCTCCGTATTGCAACTTGGAACATCAATGGGCTGCCCGGCAAGAAAAATGAAGTTGAAGTCTTTCTTAAAATGCAAAGAATTGATGTCTTATTAATCACTGAGGCACATCTTACAGACAAATCATCTATACTTATACAAGGCTACAATATCTATGCCACCTACCACCCCAGCAATACAGCACATGCTGGTACCGCTATAATTATAAAACAATGTATTGAACACCAGCTCTTACCTGAATTTCGGAACCCTAAAATACAAGCTACATCTATAGAAGTCTATGACAAGCAGAGCTCCCTAACACTATCTTCAATATATTGCCCGCCTAAACAAAAAAGGAAACCTGAAACTACGGAAAACGATTTTGATAAATTTTTTGAGACACTCGGCAACAGGTTCTTGGTTGGGGGGGACTGGAATGCCAAACATATTTTGTGGGGTTCACGTCTGACAGCAACAAGAGGTCGTCACCTGCGTAAAAATATAGAAAAACACCAATTGCGTGTCCTATCAACTGGTCAAGCAACCCACTGGCCTACTGATCCGAGGAAAATGCCTGACTTGCTGGACTTCTTCATCTACAAAGGAATACAGTCCCACTTCCTAGACATAGAAGGCTGTCTCGACTCGTCATCAGATCATATTCCGGTTATTGTGACTATGAGTTCAACTATAATAAAAAAAACAATAACACCATACCTATATAACAAAAACACAGATTGGCAGGCTTTTCAACAATATATAAATGAAAACCTCGATCTTAAAATCAGTCTAAAATCAGGAGAAGATATTGATCTTGCCAGTGAATATATCACTAAGACTATTCAAAAAGCGGCCTGGATCAACACTCCACCATTACTGAGAAAATCCAACTACCACACAGAAACAAACTTGCCTTTGTTAGTGAAAGAAAAGGTCTTAGAAAAGCGTCGCCTTAGAAGAATATGGCATTCTACTCGGCATCCACTAGACAAAAGGGATTTCAATAGAGCAGCAGCAAATCTCAAGAAACTTATAATAAACCTAGAGAATGATACCGTACAGGCTCATCTACAGACCCTAACACCTGTAACATCCACTAAAAATGAGAACTTACTATGGAAAGTTGTTAAGTCTCGAAATAAGCCCAATATCATTCAACACCCTCTTAAGAACACTGATGGCACATGGGCAAGGACTAACAAAGAGAGAGCGGATGCTTATGGATCCTTCCTGGCTGATGTATTCACACCAAACCAAGGTTCTGGTATGAACAATATGGATGACGAAATTTCCTCCTTCCTGAAAAGTGACCTCCAACTTAGTCCTCCCATTAGATATTGTACACCAACTGAGGTCAAGCGTACAATAATGGAACTGAAACAAAAAAAAGCACCAGGTTTCGACCTAATAACAGCTGAAGTGCTGCAAAAAATACCAAGGAAAGGCATAGTTTTCTTGACCTCACTATTCAACGCCACACTAAGAACTGCACATTATCCAAGCATTTGGAAAGTGTCACAAATAACGATGGTCCCCAAGCCTGGCAAACCACCACATCTGACCTCGTCGTACAGACCTATTAGCCTCCTGCCATTACTCTCAAAGGTGCTAGAGAAATTAATTTCCACACGCATCAATGAAATGATAACAGAAAATGAGACTATCCCAGAACACCAATTTGGATTTCGGAAACACCACTCAACTATAGAGCAAGTGCACAGAGTATGCGATCATGTGAGAGAAGCCCTGGAAAAAAAGAAATACTGCTCTGGGGCATTCCTGGATATACAGCAGGCTTTCGATAGGGTCTGGCAAAATGGTCTGCTCTATAAGTTAAAGAAGATTTTGCCACATGCTATGTATCTCCTCTTGAAATCTTACCTAGAAAATCGTATCTTCTACATAAAAATCAACGATGCCACCTCAGAGTTCTACAACATAAAAGCAGGCGTTCCTCAGGGATCGATATTGGGACCTTCACTCTATCTGCTATTCACGGCAGATGTACCAGAATCTGACAACGTATTTACGGCCACATTTGCAGATGACACCGCTGTGCTTTCAACTGATAAAGATCCAAAAATTGCATCTGGAAACCTACAGAAGCATCTGGACAAAGTTCATCTCTGGATGCAGTCATGGAAAATCATGGCTAGTGCAACTAAATCCAATCATATTACATTTAGCCTAAGGCAAGAAGACTGCCCGCCTGTCAAAATAGGTCAAGAAGAGCTACCCCACAATACAACTGTAAAGTACCTCGGATTTCACATTGACAGAAAGCAAACCTGGAAGACACATATACAAAAAAAACGGGATGAACTAAATTACAGGTTTAGGTCATTGGAATGGCTTCTAGGCAGAGGATCACGGCTATCGGTAGAAAATAAGCTACTCATCTACAAAACCATATTAAAACCTATCTGGACATATGGCATCCAACTCTGGGGTACGGCAAAAACCTCAAACATTGAAATTCTGCAAAGATTTCAAAATTCAGTGCTCAAATCTATTGCAAATGCTCCATGGTTCACTAGAATGGATGAATTGCACAAATACCTAGATATTCCCACAGTAAAAGAGGAAATAGTTAAAACTACCCAGTCTTACAAAAACCGGATCACTCACCACCAGAATAGACTAGCACAGAATCTCGGAAATCAACTGGTAACAAGACGGTTAAAAAGATTACACACATGGGATAACCTCTGAGAGAGAATTAAAGGAAGGCGGCCTAACAGTGGAAAGGCATGCCTAACACGCCAAATATCTCCTAAAACAACTGCTTATGGTTTTAACTGAAACCGATCGCACGTTAGGTCCAAAATAACAAAAAAAAAAAAAAGAAGTCGATTAAGATCGTTTCAGGGGGATTCGAAACCGCGGTCTGTTCCTTACATAGGGAACGCTCTGACCACGAAGCCACCGAACCTTCGCCTGCAACCATCCAAACTTCTCTACACATATATTCGTCTTATGGCGACGAGGCGAAGGTTCGGTAGCTTAGTGGTCAGAGCGGTTCAGGCTGGATCGTGGGTTCGTATCCCGCCTGAACCGATTTAGTTTTTTCTATATCTTAATCGATTTGAATAGTTATGTTGGCATAATTAAATGCTTTAAAATTTCATTCAATAGTAAAGAAGTGTCATTTTGTATCACTTTACACGAGCCTAGTGGTATGGGTAATGGACTGCTGAGACGAGGTCTCGGGTTCGATCCCAGGTTATACCATGGCACACACCAATGACTTTTCGATACTTTTCGAAGTTATGTGTGTATTTATCGCAGGTTTATAAGTGCCCGGTTAATGGCAATAGGCTCGCCACCTATTACATTGAGCCCTAAACATAAACTGGCGAAATGTGGGTGCTAGGGTGCTAGCAGCTCTGCCTACCCCTTCGGGGATATAGGCGTGAGTTTATGTTATGTTTATATTGTTACAAGAGCATATGAAACTCGAGGCGGCGTGGATTTCGTCAGTTCGTCAGTATCTATCTTATCTTTTTACATAAAGCTATAAATAAATATTTTTAAATGTTAAATTTGTCCTCTGAAGGTCACGAAAGTAATTAATATTAATATTTCAATTGATCCAACAGATTGATCTTCTAACAACATAAATTAATAACGTTACCTCACTTTTAACCTTTCGCGTTCTACGATATCCAATAATGTTTAGGTAAATACGCGATTATATACGATTACATATATACATGCATTAATCACGTCTTTATCCCCGGAGGGTTAGGCAGAGGTGAATTATCACCCACATTTCACCAATAATTGTATTCGGTTCCAAATCAAATCATTTATCGCTTACCAATTGTACGTAGATCTTACAATTTATATGTCAGTACTTAAAACTTAGCGTCTTTTCCAGGCATTGCAACATTTAGGTCATTCAACATTTAGTTAAATATCCATGGAAGAGCGGAGTTTCCTATCACAAGCATCTTTTGCTTAAAAGGAGCTCCCACAAACAATATTGTACTTTTTTGAAATAAATTTGTTCTTATTTATTCTTATTCTTATAGGTCATATATTTTCGTTATTGAACTAGTAGGTACTTCTAGATCTTACAGACTCAAACAAAATTTAAATCAATACAATAATAATTATAATTTGGACACAGTTGTACTCTAAATTAATGCATATAACACATATCAAATGTTAAATTAAACACAAAAAATATCAATTTCAAATAAAATAAATTAAACAATTTTGATTAAATGTAATAGGGGGTGAGCCTATTACCGTATTTCGGGCACTATTGTTGACTCGAACCATGCATCTGAGGCTGAGTCTGGGCTGTATATATCTGTCCGATGTTAGACAGTCCTATCTCTTAGTCGCCTTGTACGACACCACATGGGAAGAGATGGGGTGGTCCAAATTCTACTCTGCCGGGAACTCGATAATGGTATACCTATACCATGATCGCATTAATTCCCGTAAACATTATCGTGTAACGATGCCCCATTTATCCAGTTCTAATAAGTAGTTAAAATAGTTGATGATGATGAATTATTTATTTCTAAGAATATGGTACATTGAGGTCTTTATGTTATTACAGTGGTTCAAACATATTCTACCATAACCAGGTGTAGAAATATTAAGTTCTACAATAATAATATGTGTGTACGAATTTACAATAAAATACCAATGTATCTTAAAGGACTAAACACTAAAATATTTAAAAAAGAATTATATAAATGGCTAAATGAACATAGCTTCTATAGCATTGACGAATTTCTTAATCAAAGTTAATAGGGAATAAATATTTGTACGCTAGTACACCACTGGCAAAACATGCATGCTCAGTTTTGTAAACCTTTTATAACATTTATGTACACCATGTTTTATGCAAATAAAATTTGAATTTGAATTTGAATAATATTTAAGTTTTACGATAGTAATGTCAAATATACAGTGTAATGTCACTCATGCAATCAATAAGGAGTTGTGAGGGAACAATGAATAAACATTTTTTTTTTTTTTTTATATAGAACTTCGCCTTGCCTGATAGTAAGCTGAAGGCAAAGTCTCAGAAAAGAGGGTCACCATTACTTACACATACCGTGTGACAATGGTGACACTCAGCTTGACGGCCTCATCATATGCTTTTTCACGCCCCCCTTAAAGGACCCAGGACTGTAGGAAGAAGGAAACGCGTGAGCTGGTAATGAATTCCAGACCTTAATGGTGCGACAGAGGAAAGAGTCACCGAACCGCTTGGTTCTTGATCGGATGTTCTGCACCGTGTGCGGATGACATCTAAGACCTGCACGCGTTGTCCTGTGTAGGAAAGGGGAGAGCGGGACTAATTGGAAGAGCTCATTAGAACACTCACCATGGTACAGACGGTATATACATAGACTGTCAAAAAACATAATTCTCCTTTGACTTTAACGTAGTTGGGTAAAAAAACTCGTGCGTGCGTATTCGTATAAGTAACAAAAGATTACACAGAGCTGAGAACCTTCATCCTTATTGAAGTCGATTAAAAAGGTTTGCCTATTCTTAGTAGAAGCATAACATAGCATCATAATACCATAAACTCACGCCTATATCCCCGAAAGGGTAAGCAGAGGTGCTAGCACCCACATTTCGCCAGTTTATGTTTAGGTCCCAATGTAATAGGTGGCGAGTCTATTGCCATTAACCGGGCACTCATAAACCTGCGATAAAAACACACATAACTTTGAAACGCATCGAAAAGTCATTGGTGCGTGCCATGGTAAAACCTAGGATCGAACCCGAGACCTCATCTCAGCAGTCTATTACCCATACCACTAGGCTACCGCGGTTCTTCTTATTAGAAGCCTCATTATTAAAACGTAAGCAAGTATATTTTATAACAACTAGGTTGCTTCCAGGCTTATATTATTTAAGCGACAGAAATAGTGTTCTGCAGCAACGTCTAGTATAAATGCAAGTAACAGCTAATCTCGTGCTGGACATAAATTGTACCGGAGATCTGTATTATTACTGAAGTATGTATAAAGTAAAATGCAATTACTATTTTAAAGCATTTTGTTTTAGTACCTACTTAGAACTGAAACATTGAAGTTGTTTTGAAATAGTTTTTTTAAATAAATTAGTAAACATCTAGCTAGAAAGTCCTTTTCTACACAGGACAACACGTGCAGGCCTTAGATGTCACCCTCACACTGTGCAGAATATACGAGCAAGAACCAAGCGGTTCGGAGACTCTTTTCTTTGCCGCACCACCAAGACCTGGAATTCATTACCAGCACACGTATTTCCTTCTTCCTACAGTCCCGGGACTTTAAGCGGGGTGTGAAAAAGCATCTGATGAGGTCGCCAAGCTGAGTGCCACCATTGTAACACTTAGTGTCTTTAATAGTGACCCTCTTTCCTGAGACTTTGCCTTTAGCTTACCATCAGGCGAGGTGAGGTCAAGTTGGCGTGTCCTATATAAAAAAAATGTATAATTTGTATAATGGGGTTTTTTTACATGCGCAAAATCCCCACGGATACCCCCCCCGGAGCCGGTGGAAGAGGTTACGTGGCGGTGTCGGACTCGAACCGACTAAAACGCATGCCGCTTGTGGGTCGTTTTTGGTTGCCGAAGGTAAGGTTGACAGGCATATCTCTCGCATCCCGGCAGACCCAGGGCCATCTCTCACGGTCTGGCCCTCTCCTCGGGTTGTATAATGGGGTTTGAGTTTGATGGATATGGGGCTCCAGATCTTTATTGTATTCTGAATTTACGATACAGAATTTCAGATATGTATTTTATTTATTAAAGTATTGTTAATACATCTCTTCGTTATACGTCCCATGTTATCTTGATCTTTATTGTGTTATATTCCTACGCGCAAATAAGCATTGAAGATGCGCAAATAACTATAATTGCGGCACGCTATGATTGCCGCTTTGACACGACTGGTTTTGCTCGTTTTCTCTTTATCGGTACGCTTTATGGAACAACGAACTGTTAGACGAACAATTAAAGAAAAATATGGCGAAACTGGTACAGAAGAAAATAAACTTCACACACTTAAAATAGTAAACGAGCAAAATCAGAATACATAACATAACATAAACCCACGCCTATATCCCCGAAAGGGTAGGCAGAGGTGCTACCAGCCACATTTCGCCAGTTTATGCTTAGGTCCCAATGTAATAGGTGGCGAGCCGATTGCCATTAACAGGGCACTGTGCAACCTGTGATAAATACACACATAACTTCGAAAAGCATCGAAAAGTAATTGGTGTGTGCCATGGTAAAACCTGGGATCGAACCCGAGACCTCGTCACAGCAGTCCATTACCCATACCACTAGGCTACAGCGGTATATCAGAATATCGCGGCTATAATAACCTCGTGTAGTGTTCCCGGCGCACATAGGAGTATTTGCATCTAAAATACGGTCAAAAGTCGAAATTACGAAGTTAAATAAAAACTTGTTAAAGCCACACATTTTTACAGCTTAATAACCCATCCACTTAAAAAGGGTCACATTTGTAACTCAGGTAGTCGCCCCGTCCTGCACAAGCAGTCGGAACCCGGTCGTTGTCTAAACCGCATGTCTTTTGTTCTCGGCGTTTGCATTTTTAACTGCATTGAAGTTTGAATTGTACGTTTGGTGTGATAAATAGTGAAAAAAAACATTGTGACTATGGAAGCACAAGGTACGTAGATTACTTCAACATAATAATTAAATATTTTGTATATCATTTAAGTGTTTAAAAAAAATTAGAAAGATGAAGTGAAAATTAGAAATAAACTGTGTAAAATATTTTATTCAATAGTGTTTTTGTTTATTTGTCAAGGCTTGTCAAACGTTTATATTACGATTAATATGTTGTCTAGTATATGTTTTAGTAAATACGATAAAAATTTGCCGCGCCTCCGCACGCCATTTTTATTTTCAACTATTTTAAGATGATAGAGTAAAATGTCGGTATATTTGACTTTATGTTGTTTTATTTTTTATTTTCAGATAATTTAGAATCAACAATAAGTTTTACCAGAAGAGCTTTGTACGACATCATACGTGACTGCAAAGGAAAGAAAATTGAAGAAAAGTTGCAGTTTTTGGGAACGAAATTAGTTGAAATAACCCAATGCCCTGATGATAAAAAATCTATCTTGGATCGTACTTTGAGATTTTATAAGACTGAATTTAAATAAAAATGGGTTGCAGCAAGTCGCAAAGAAGAGCGTTTTTTACGTAATAACGACAAATGGCTGAAATCAACTATACAGTTGCAGAAATTTAGTGCAAAGGCTATGTATAAACCAACAAAATTTTTTGAAAACTTATGTGAGCTTAGTAAACGACAAAAAACTAGTGAGACACGGAAGCAAATACCTACTGGAGAACTAATATATGCAGCTGGAGTCAGTCAACGCAATATAGGAAATACTGATGCTTCAGTAATGATAAAAGAAATCATGGCAACGCCAACAAGAGCGTCGAAAGTTCGTAAATCTTACACTTTATCCCAAAGCCAAATAAGTGTAAAAAAGCACACTCCCCAAGAGGCACTGTCAATTTTTGTTGAAGGTGACTTCACAAGAAGGCCATGGGAAATCCTTTATAATGCCGATAAGAGTATCTATCCATGTTACTCATTAATACAAAAGGCAAAAAAGGATTGTTACCCCAAGGAAGAAATAATACGCGTCACTGAAACTTGTATGGAAATCCAACTGCAAGGATTACTAGACCACACAGCATCTCGCCTGTACAAATACCTTGCAGAAGTGATAGAAACGTGTACATCGGAGGAGGCGGCTGAGGCCCGAAATAAAAACTTCAGACAGTATACGCTCGACTTTTCTAGAAAATTTTCTAGAGAAGACTGCAACAGAGATATTGTTAACAGATTGTTATTAAGTTCCGATCCTTATTTAAGCTCAATACGGCCAAAACCACAATTCAAGAGAAAGAGTTTTTCAAAAGAGGCGCTTGAGCTAATGGTCGCAATTGCGCTGCCATCTTTACCATCAACGACACCAGAACAAAATACCCGTTACGAAAATATGGATGAAGATGATGAAGAGGAAATGGACAATTAAGATTATTTTATGAACTTAAGTTCATAAAACGTGTTTTTTACTATGATTGTACTTTATAATGTCATTAAAGGTTATATTAAATCATTTTACCATATTTTATTGTTAAATAAGCCACTAAATAATTTTGACCGGATTTAACATGAAAATACTCCTATGTGCGGCGGTGAGTAGGGTACCCAGAGCTCACTGGAGAGGGTTTTTGTGCTGTCAGTGGAAATACCAAAAGCTTATCCTGCTTTGTCTTTTACACTGACGGCACAGAAACTCTCTATGCTTGCAGGGTTGTCAGCGTGAGTGTGACTCTCTCGGTTTTGCACGCATCCATAGGACACGGTGAACACTTTCCATCAGGTGGACCGTGTGCTTGTCTGCCACCTAAGTGGTATAAAAATATAAAATCAGTCGTGTCAAAACGGCCATCGTAGCGTGCCGCCACTATAATGTCCTCTATCTTCACAAGTTAGGGCCTTGGACCAGTTAGAGCTGTACTATACTGTAGGTATTGGTCACTCCCTTAACCGCATAATACCAGCAAATTAAAGCGAGTAATAATTAATAAATAGGGCGTTTAGACTCGATAACCAGAAAAAATAGTCCTTTGCGTGAGTAGTAAAGATAAATGTTGACGTATAACGGAGCGTAAATAGGTTGAAACCTAACCTAAATCCAGAGAGAACCGGATAGGAAAGGGTCGATGACCCAGCCAGCGTGATAGAACCTAATTCTGAATATAGCAAAAATAAAAGGGGTACGTGCTTTGTGTAGCATAAATAGATGGTAAAACACTCATCGGGATATTTATCATGTTTTTTGGATTTGTCGAATCTATACTAATATTATAAAGCTGCAGAGTTTGTTTGTTTGAACGCTCTAATCTCTGGAACTACTGGTTCGATTTGAATGATTTTTTAAGTGTTGGGTAGTCCATTTATCAAGGAAGGTTTTAAGCTATATATCATCACGCTACTACTTAAGGCAGCGGAGCATTGATAATAAATGTTAACAAATCCGGCAATTTTGCATACATATTTTGAAGACTAAAACGGGCTCAAAGGGAAAATATACCCCGGGCGAAGCTGGGATGGGTCAGCTAGTATTTGATATATCTGCGTGGTTACGAGTGCTGATCACAGATGTACTGCTGACCGCCGAGTTACTTGTTATTGGGCAGGCTATATCGATTTAACCTCTTCAGCATTCAACTGATCAAAGTATTTAGAGTATTTAGATTAAGTAGACTAAGTGTATCAAAAAAAAAATGCTCGCGTGTTTCTTTCCGAATTCTTCTCAGGTTTGCACCGCGTTGCGAACCGGTGGTTCATTTGCTAAACTAGTTTTCATATTTACTTTTGTATTGACGTTTTGTTAGCGCCGATTTAATGGTTTGTAATGCAGAATATATGATTATTGACTTTGAATCCAAAAAATGGAAAATAAAGGTCAGTGTTTTTCCATTTATGTGAATGACCATGGCAATCTCAAATCATAAATAAATGGATGAACTCGAGCGGAGAATGTCACTCAATATCAACTTTGAGAGGTATTTAAATCATATAAATTTGAGAGGTATAAAATCTAAACTGAATACAGGCTTCCTCGATACAGGCTTTGCCTAGTGAGGAAACCATCAGATAGTTAAACCTTACCAAATCTAGTCTGCAACATTTATGCATAATGTCTTACATAAACTAATGTTATACCTATTATACCTTGTATGTCTTCTAGTTAATAAGTGTGAGCATTTTTGTATTTCATTGTGTATTGCTGCAGTAATAAATAAATTTTCATTTTCATTTCATTTTCATTTTGATGGGTCCCACCAGATCTTCGGGGCCACCCTACGCCTGTACATGCCGTTATCCTTACCCAGCATAACAGTATGTTACTAAAAAAGTATATTAGATCACGAGCAAAAGAAATCAAGCTTGTACTAGTTGGCAGTCTGCCTATTCAATAGCTGTTTGGCAAGAACAAATGTATTGTAACTTGATTTTCTTTCCAGAATTGAAATTGAGTAAAGTTCTATCAAGTTATCAGGGTTATCGACCTGCTGTTACCTAACCTAATCGGAAACTGTGCGCATTGTGCGGTATGAAAGGAACTTCATCCCACGCACGCTCAAACTGTGGAAACTCCCTGCTGTGATTTTCTCAAAGCGACTACAATATGGGGTTACTCAAGAAGGGCATTAGAAGGTTTCTTCAAGGTCAGCAGCACGAGTGTAACCTAATTGATACTACAAAGGTACAGAACCTACCTGATACAGTTAAAGAATTACTGCAATCTGCAATCGTTGTTCTCGGCAGCATCCCAAGGGTTCGTTCGAACTTGGAATAAGACGTCTACTTTCTTCTCCTACTTTGGGTTTTACTTATACGGTTTTTATGAGTGCGCGTCTTAGGAAACAGCTATTTAGTTAGTTTAGGTGGGTAGAAGCGACTGCACCTCCATCCTTTTCATATATATTACGTGATCTTTATAATCCAAAAGATGTACGAACGCCCACTATTCATAAACCTTGAACTAGTGATGTGCTGAATCATTAAAAAGGAATTCCGCGGATACGGATCCAAATACGAATATTAGGTATCAAGATCCACAGATATACATGCGGAAGTAATAAATTGTTATCTCCATACATAAAATTTAATTTAATAACTTAGTCTCTTCGCAGGTGGGTGCTCAGCAAGGGGATCCGCTGGGGCCCCTCATTTTCAGCCTGGCAATCCATAACGTCATTACGGAGCTTAAATCCGACCTGAATTTATGGTATCTTGACGATGGGACCCTCGGGGGTTCACCGGAAGACGTCTACCAGGATCTGAACGCTTTGATTCCTCGTCTCAAGAATCTGGGTCTGGAGGTGAATCCCTCTAAATGCGAATTGTTCCCTTGCAGTGCTGAAGCTCGTTCTTGCTTTTCTCGCTTCAATTCCCTTTTGCCTGGTATCAAAGAACTTTCTCCGTACTCCTTCACCCTCTTAGGGTCTCCTATCTTCCCTGATGGAGTGCCAGAAGCAATTTCTTCCCGCACTAAGCTTCTCCTGACCGCTCGAGAACGTCTCAAAGACCTTTCTGCGCACGTGGCGCTAGCCTTATTGCGCATGTGCTTTGCCCTCCCTAAGCTAACGTATCTCCTGCGGACTACGCCTACCTGGGTATGTCCAGTGGAAGTCGCAGCATTCGACGACAGCCTTAGATCCACTGTTGAGTCGATTTTAAATGTATCTCTCAATGAGTCTCAGTGGACACAGGCGACTCTTCCCATTCGTCACGGAGGTATCGGGGTGCGACGCGCGCGGGATGTGGGTGTGCCGGCTTTCCTGGCGTCGGCGCATGGGGTAGCGGATCTCGTCACTGTAATCCTCCATAATAATGGTGGCAGAGTGACCGTGCCCTTTGCGCCCGGCGCCGAGACAGTGTGGTTCGCCTGCAGTTCAGCGGCGTCGAGACCAGTCGTGCCCACTGTCCAGCGCGCTTGGGACGAGGGCATTGCTGTAAGGCTTAGGGAGCAGTTATTGGAGGGTGCTTCGGGAGCCGATATGGCCAGGCTCCGAGCAGTGTCACAGCCGGAATCGGGAGCGTGGTTGCACGCGCTGCCTTCTTTCTGCACCAGGTACGATGAGGGGCGGGTTAATAGATTAGACTGTCACTCTGACTGTACAAAAATGTGGACAATATTTTAATTGTATAATGTAATAATTAATTTTTATATATTGGCGTACTCTAATTTCTAAATTATTGTAAATCTAATTTACGTATTAAATATTAACAAGGTATTATAAAACATTCGCCAAACATGTAACTGATATGGTGTACAGGCTCATGACTGTACATCGCATGTTTTGTGTCTTGACTGTACCTACATGCGTTGCTGACGCTGCACTCAGGCCGCACTGGTACCGCGCGTCATTACTTATTTCGTAACATATGCTATTTATATCCACTACAAACAATTAAACGGTGAGACTATTATAGAGACTATCATCACGACTACAAGTGAATACTCTCAAGGAAAGATCGGCCACTTAGTTACTCTGTTAACTTTAACACTACAATATACGTTTACTCGTTTACTGTCGGCTATCCTTTCTTCGTCTCCACACAACAACTACAACAACCACATACTCCACAACAGGAGTCGATGTACAGGATAACGTCCCGTACATTTAATGGTCCTTCGAGGAAACTGAACAGGTATTTTGGCATCTTGTATTCGTGGGCGATAGCGAATCGGTTCAATTGGCTTCCCACCAGCGGGTCCCACAAGTTGAATTGAGACAGGACGCACATATCGTCATACGTGTACGAGAAGCTGACCTACAAGCGACCTACTTGATCTCGGCGGATTTTGAAACTTACGGTTAAGAAGTTCGTTGACGGGTTCTGAAGAAAGCAAAACGATACAACGGGTCATCTTCGGTTCCTGAACTACACTGCTCTACATTGCCTGCCACAAACAACTACGTGCCAGGTTCACTGTGAGTTAAAACAAACTAATCAACACTACTTGCCTACTACATCAAAACACTTACCATGTTGAAACTACAACAGGAGGGTTTTGACAAGATCAAGGCATTGTGCGCTAACTACAAGAAGGACGGTGCACACAGAAAGACGGAAGATTACTTGTGTCAGCGGTTGGAGACTCTTGAGAAACTTTGGCAAGACTTTCAGGAGCGGCACTTGTTACTTTTGGGTGAAACTGAAGCCCAAACCACACAGTACTTCACAGAAAAGATTTACGAAAACGTAGAGTTGCTTTACAAAAGCACTAAACACCACATGGAAGGCTTACTGCAACAGATACGTGATCGTAAACATGTATCCTTTGATTCTACCGGGATGCGGGATGAATTCACGGACAACAACATACAACGTATGCTGTGCAAACAAGAATGCAACTTCAAGGCGTTGGACCGTGCTATGTCAAAGGTTGACGTTGCATCTGTCACCGAGAAGTGGGAGATGGAGGATCATCTCTCTAATTTGAAGGAAAAATGGAACGTCGTTGACAGGCAACACTGGGAGTTGGAATCTGTACTACAAGGCTCCAACCTTCAGTACTACAACAATTTCGTGGCTATGGAGGGGAAATATGATGACCTACGACGAAGCTTAAATACGAAGATTTGGTCTACCATTCACCAAGAGAAGTCGGCTCCTAAAATAGATATTCCAGTATTCTCTGGTAACTACAAAGAGTGGATATCCTTCAAAGATCTGTTCCTAGATACTATACACAGTAACCCAAGTATAAACAATGCCCAAAAACTGCAACATCTCAAGAGTAAATTGAGAGGTGAGGCTGCTCGGCTGATACAACACCTCAACGTTCGTGCCGACAACTACAACTCATGCTGGGACATATTGACTCAGCGCTATGATAATCAGCGCCTTCAATTTACATCATTCATCAACACCATGCTGAATCTACCTGTCATACAACAGGCCGACAGCTCCAACATCAAAAGGTTGCATGACGTAATTACGGAATGTCTAAATGGACTGGCGAATATTGGCATTGACACGACCACCTGGGATCCTCTCATAGTTCACCTGATGGTACAAAAACTTGATACAACAACCCATACGGACTTCATGACGGAGTCGCATGACCATAGAGAGCTGATACGCTTAAACGACTTCCTAACATTCCTGGAGAGCAAGTTCATGGCCTACGAAAGCATACAAAATGCGAAGAAAGGAAGTACGAACTCTCAGAAGTCATTACAGGAAAAGCCAAACCACAAAATTTTTGCCACCAAAAAATCTTATAACGAGCAACAAAAGATGTCAAGAACCTACCATACGACATACGGTCAATGCCCTCTTTGCAATGATAGCCACGTGCTGAGACAGTGTCCTAAATTCATACAAATGGACACAACACATCGCAGCAGCATCGTTGCGAAATTGCATGTGTGCAGAAATTGTTTATACAGACACAATAATGATGAATGCAATTCTACGCAAACATGCCGAGAGTGCAATAAAAAACATCATACACTATTGCACAACTCGAAGAAAACTGGGCCAATGCGAACGGATGTTGAAAAACCTTCGACTTCCTGTCCCCCCAGCTCTAATCACCTGGCAAATAAGGATGTGGAGATCTTGTTGGCCACGGTTCAATTACGAGTACAATCTGCAAACGGGACGTACGTCACCCTTCGTGCGTTACTGGACCAAGGCTCGCAAGTGAACCTTATAACCGAAAACGCGGCTCAACTACTACGACTTCCACGACAACGGCTAAACGCAATAGTTTCTGGCGTTGGAACTGTCTCCGGTGACTGTAAGGCTCGCATTCACCTCGCCTGCAAGTCAATTCATTCGGAATTTACATTCAAAACTCAAGCACTTGTTATGAACAAGTTAACTAAAAACTTGCCCAACTCATCGTTTGACGACACATGGCCGCATATAGAAAATTTGAAACTAGCTGACCCTCAGTTCAACGTGTCACAACCTGTTGACTTACTACTAGGAGCTGAGGTATACTCGGAGATTATCCTGGACGGAGTATTGAAGGGTGGGAACAGGGCACCTATTGCTCAACAAACTCAGCTAGGGTGGATTCTCTGTGGCAAACTACAAACATTTAGCTGTCACATGACCTTAATAGACATTAACGAAATTAACAAATTTTGGGAGAGTGAGGACATCCAGGCTACTCAGGACATCCCTAAGGAAGACCGGTGTGAGGACTACTATGTCAACACTTTACAAAGAACGCCGGAAGGAAAATACGTCGTGAAAATGCCTCTCATCCCCAATTACGAAACCAATTTAGGGAACTCAAGATCTGTTGCTGTTTCGCAATTTTTGCAACTAGAGAAACGACTAGAGCGTAACCAAAAACTTGCGGTCATGTATCGAGAGTTCATGAAAGAATACAGGGATTTACAGCACATGAAACCGGCGGCAAATAATATCCCCGAAAATCCCTCGTACTTTCTACCACACCACGGTGTTTTACGCATACACGCTGCTACAACTAAATTGAGGGTTGTATTCAACGCTTCACAAAAAACTACAAGCGGCTACAGCCTCAATCAGCTACAGGAAAAGGGTCCTAATCTACAGAAGGACATCCAAGCCCTCATCCTGAAATGGAGATCTTACCGATATGCATACACTGCAGACATAGAAAAAATGTACCGCTGTATAGAAATCGCAGACGAGCAACAATGTTTGCAAAAAATCATTTGGCGTGACTCACCGGCACAAAAATTACAAGAATATCAGCTTTGTACCGTAACCTATGGAATGAAATGCGCTTCCTGGCTTGCAATGAGGACTATACATCAATTAGCCTCCGACAACTGTACTAAGTTTCCGGAAGCTGCGGCTGCACTGAAGAATGAGATGTATGTAGATGATCTCGTTAGTGGTGAAAACTCGATTGACGCAGCCAAATACCTACAAACTACAGTAATCAATTTACTAAAAGGTGGCAGAATGAATCTACGCAAGTGGTCCGCCAATCACCCCGCTTTACTTGAAGATTTGGCGGAAGAGCAAATTTCAAAGCAACCCAGCTTCGATTTTAAACAAGAAGAATCATCGAAGACGCTCGGCCTTGGTTGGGACCCGAGCACTGACACATTTACATTTAACTGGAACCTTCCAAACAAAACCAAACAGCTAACTAAAAGAAGCCTCCTATCTGAAATTTCGAAACTGTACGACCCGCTAGGATGGCTGGCGCCCGTCACAGTAGCTGCAAAATTACTGTTTCAACAAGTATGGGCCAGTAAGCTTGGATGGGATGAGGCTCTGTCCCCCGACATACAAGAAGAATGGTTGAAACTCAAAAACGAACTCCCTGTGGTAAAAAGCATCAAACTGAACAGGTGGCTTGGCGGAGCGCAGCAAGACATCCAACTACTGGGCTTTTGTGACGCTAGCGAAAAGGCTTATTCGTGTGTTGTTTATAGTCGTACTAAGAATACACACGGATTGTCGATTACAACATTGCTGGCCGCTAAGACTAGGGTTGCCCCCTTAGCACAAAAAACTACGTTACCGAGATTGGAGTTATGCGGCGCGCTTTTACTCTCACAACTAGTTGAGAAAATAAAGAAAGCATACGCAGGATACGATTTAACCACGTATGCTTGGAGCGACTCGCAAGTGGTGCTCGCCTGGTTACAAGGAGATGTGTCCAGATGGGATACTTACGTGGCCAACAGAGTCACTAGGATCAAACAAATTATCCATCCCGAGAACTGGAACTACGTAAAATCGGAACAGAATCCCGCAGACTGTGCATCCCGAGGGTTGTATCCGTCGAAGTTACGCAACTTCACCCTCTGGTGGAATGGGCCTGATTTTCTACAAACATACGAAAAGGAAGACATCCTGACAAACCGAGCGTGCTTACATACAACTGACGTTGAAACAAACCCCATACCTGCGACAACCTTGCGTCCAAAACAACGCAAACACTTTATCGATGAATTACTGTACAAATGTAGTTCATTGCACCGGGTAATAAGAATTGTCGCATGGGTGTTACGTTTCATAACAAAGGCACGTGACGGCAAACATCCAGATACCGCTTACCTCACTACAACCGAACTAACAACTGCTACAGCACAAATAATTAAATGTGTACCTACAGCAAACGGAATTCCAAATAGAGTACTACCAACTCAGGAAAGGAGAGGCTGTATCACAGAAAGGTTGCATTTACAAGCTCCACCCATATTTGGATGAAACAGGAATCATTCGGGTCGGCGGTCGCCTCAACCACTCGCACCTGCCATCCGGGATGAAAAACCCTATCATCCTGCCCAAAGGGGGGCGCTTTACGCAACTACTTATCGATCAAGCCCACATTAGGACACTACACGGAGGCGCGAGACTGACTCTGACGTACATACGACAACGTTATTGGATCGTCGGTGGCAACAGAATAGTAAAGACGCGACTACGTAATTGCATACGATGTCACCGTCACAAGCCCACTGAGAACTATCAACTCATGGGTGACTTACCATACCCCAGGGTTACCCCATCCAGACCATTCACGCACGCCGGCGTCGATTTTACTGGCCATGTGGAGGTCAAAGCCAACAAGGGGAGGGGGATTAAAACAACAAAAGGGTACATAGCTATCTTTGTTTGCATGGCAACAAAGGCAGTACACATTGAACTTGTGTCCGATCTTAGTACCGAGAATTTCATCGCAGCTTTCCAACGAATGTGCGCCCGGCGCGGTACTCCCAAGCATGTCTACTCCGATTGCGGAACCAACTTTATTGGAGCCTCTAAGATGTTGCGAAGCGAGTTTGAAGACTTCAAGCAAATGTTGTCACCGGAGTTCTTCGACGAAATTGGCAAGCTAGAGGTGACTTGGCACTTTAATGCTCCTGCATGGCCAAGTGCTGGCGGATTGTGGGAATCGGGAGTCAAGTCGATGAAGCACCATCTACATCGCGTTCTGGGTGACCAAAAACTTACCTACGAAGAGTTCTCCACGTTGCTTACGAAGATAGAAGCATGTATGAATTCCAGGCCACTATGCCCATTGACTGAAGATCCAGAAGAGTTCTACAGCTGTTTGACTCCGGGACATTTCCTGACTGGTGGGCCAACATTGAGTCTACCGCTCTCGGACTATAGTGACGTCAGAACCATCAGCATACGTAGCCGATGGCAACTAACGGAAAACATGCTGCAACAGTTCTGGAAATCGTGGTCTAACGAATACCTAACACAGCTCCAAAGTCGCTGTAAATGGAACAAACCAAGTAAAAATATCAAACAAGGTGACGTTGTCTTAGTCAAAGACAACAACCTACCTCCAGGACGCTGGGCACTGGGACGTGTCCTAGAGGTTCACAGCGGGTCTGATGGCCTCGTACGAGTGACGATCCTAAAGACACAATCTGGGATAATCAAACGTCCCATAGTGAAACTTTCACCACTTCCCAATATGGAACCAGAAACAATCACAGACAAGTCCGAAATAACAAGCCTACCAAAATACCAGAAAACTAGCAAGAAATGCTTCTGGACTCTGTTTGCCACATTATTATTAATGTTTACTTGCACAACGGGCACGCGTGCCGCAAGCAGCAGTGTTCCGACGCGACACACTCAGCAAATTACAAGTGATGCAAGACGAGTGGAATTTAATTATGTATTACAACCTGACAGATTATTGGGTCAACACACAACGGATAGAAAACTATCTACTCGATCTGACTGCTCTTTGTACCAAAACTGATCCAAGGTACTGCAAACCAACCCTAACTCAATTATCCCACGAATTAAATATCATGCATCACTACAACAGCATCCTGTTGGCACCGCACCAGCACTTATCTACACGCAAGAAACGAGGTTTGATAAATGGAATCGGTTACGTCGCAAACGAGCTATTTGGCATCCTAGACCAGAACTTCGCAGACAAATATCAACAGGATATCAAATCAATTGAAACAAACGAGAAATACCTGCTAGAACTCATGAAAAACCAGACGTCCATTATTGAGCTACAGAACAAGGTCCTAAGAAAAACTGAAGATAATATCAAACAACAGGTTCAAATGATGGACGGTTTTATGAACGACACGAATACAAACTTTGCTAAGGTTACTTCTGCCATAGAGATCATGATGGCAACCAGTTACTTCAACTCCGCTTCGCTAGCAATGTCCCTGCTACTGAACAACTTGAAGTCAATGCAAGAGATGCTATTCAACACTTCGACCAACGTGTATAAAGGTCATGTAGATATACACCTCCTTACGCCAGCAGATTTGATTGAACAGCTGAGCATTATCTCCGGCAGACTTCCGAAGTCCTTGACTTTGCCAATACAAGATGTCAGAGAAGACATTAGAGATGTTTATAAGCTTCTCTACATGAGGGCACGCGTCACGGCTAACTACTTCCTTTTTGAAATCCATATACCTCTAACGTCAGACGAAGAGTTTCAACTATACCAAACATTTCCACTGCCTGTGAAGATCTCCACCGGCACAACTATCATCCAAACACAATCGCAGTATATCGCTGTAAACTTTCACAAGAACACTTTCATCCCATTGCAAGAAAGGGATGTGAAGATGTGTACCCAACTTAACTCTGAAGTACTCATCTGTGGCAAAAATATGCCAGTCTACAACCTCAATAACGGCAATGCTCCCTGCGAAGCAAAGTTATTGAGTCACCATTCAAGCACACCGTGTGACGTCATAGAAACACGATGCGCGGAGTCATGGGTCGCATTACATACAGTAAACAGCTGGTTGGCGGTTTGTTGCGGAGCATGCAGTTTACGAGTAATATGTGACAGTGAAATGACGTCATACACTATGACGTCTTCGAGTATAGTTCAGTTACCGCCAGGATGCATGCTCCAGTCTCAAGATCTCAACATATACTCACACATTGAGTATAACTCCAACATCAGGGTGAACTACCAGTTTGACGTCCCTTCTTTTAACTCTACGGTGAACAATATTGTAAACCTGACTCATCACCACATTCCGCGGGAACTCACGCATTAAGATTCTGACCTCCAAGAAGTGGACAAACGGTTGCAGCGACAACTGGAGCACGAAATTCTTCCGGAAACCATTTCTGCTCACGACCTACACCAAAACATCGTATGTTATACTGTGCTGGGAGCAGCTATTGTGGTATCCGGCGTTTGGCTATTTAAGAAACGGTGCTCACCTCGCCTTTTAAAGAAGAAACACTTTCCGGTAATTCCGGAAGACATCGAATTACGTCACGTGCGGAGCCATAAGGATGCTGCGCTGCAGATATCGACGCAGACGCAAACGGCAGCAGCAGCGGCGACGACGGACGACGTCACATTTAACTTAAATTAATTTATACTGCACTAACGTTCTTACTTTTTTACCTTTGTTTACCTTTATTTATACTCTAGTGTTATTTTTTTTTGCTTTGTACTGGCTAATCTTTTCTTGATAGTTAACTTCTTCTTTAATTTGGCTTCCTGTTGGGGTTGCCAATATGTACAGGCTCATGACTGTACATCGCATGTTTTGTGTCTTGACTGTACCTACATGCGTTGCTGACGCTGCACTCAGGCCGCACTGGTACCGCGCGTCATTACTTATTTCGTAACATATGCTATTTATATCCACTACAAACAATTAAACGGTGAGACTATTATAGGGACTATCATCACGACTACAAGTGAATACTCTCAAGGAAAGATCGGCCACTTAGTTACTCTGTTAACTTTAACACTACAATATACGTTTACTCGTTTACTGTCGGCTATCCTTTCTTCGTCTCCACACAACAACTACAACAACCACATACTCCACAACAGGAGTCGATGTACAGGATAACGTCCCGTACATATGGGTTTGTCTATATTGACAGCTACTGTAGCGTGGCGGTAGAGAACGCGACCTTCGGATGTGTCGGGGATTATAAGTAAAATGAAGAAGAAGATGGGTTTGAGTATATCACGCCCTGCTTAAAGAACCTGAAAAAAGAAGAAGAAGGAAACTTGTGTGCGGGCAGAAGATTCCAGTGCTTTATCGTGGAACGAAGAAAAGAAGTACCGTGCCGATTAGTTCATTTACAGTATGTATTTATTGTATTCCAGCTTGTGTCGTTCTGTATAGGAACGGACACGGTGGTATTAGTTGAAAGAGCTCATCAAATCAGGAGGAATTAGGATACGACGGAATTTCCGTTCAATTGAGCAGTCTGACTGGGGAAGTACCTCCACCCTACAGAATACCATAGCCTCGTGTTGTGTTCCCGGCGGTGAGTAGGGTAGCCAGAGCTCACTGTAGAGTTTTTTGTACTGTCAGTGGGAAGACCAAAAGCTTGTCCTGCTTTGTCTTTAACACTGACAGCACAGAAATTCTTGTGCTTATAGGGTTGGGAGCGCAAGTGTGACTCCCTTGGTGTTGCGCACGTCCATATGCCACGGTAACCACTTTTCATCAGGTGTGCCGTTTACTTATCTGCCAACCAAGCGGCATAAAAAAAATCAAAACATTCACGTATACGGATACATATATCCTGTGTATCACTACTTTGAATCCAGTTATGTTTACACAGAGCTGGCATGGGTGAGTTGGAGGAACGACGCATAGCCGCCGGCCAACGAGACGCCATGGCGCGGCTGAGTGCCAAGTCGCCGCTGCCGTGAGGGAACCTCGGTCGATACTTGACGAGACGGACAAAAAATATTACTTGCTGTACGGACGTATGGAAACATTGCATACTAGCTGTAGTCCATAGATCTACCTATGTGGGATAAACATTTTAGAATATTTTACTCAACGCTATTGAGATCTAAAGTTAGTAGCTTATTGGCGACGCGTGACGGCATAACATACTCTACAAAGGTACGTAAAGAAAAAATGATAGTATTGAAAAGTACAGGAGATTAAACTTTCAACACTTTTTCAACATAACTAAAAGTAAACACAGACAGTCACGCTTTACGCGTCAACGCATTTTTTCCCACTGGAGTAAGCAGAGATAACACCTTTACACTCAAAGAAAAAAAAATCTGTTTATTTTAACTTTGTGCAGCATATAATAGTTAAATAATTACAATAACTTAAAGCACTTTAAAATTAAAATATAAAAACCAAGCCATCTAAAAACTAATTATAAATAATTTTTTTAAGGGCAACACTGACCATCATTACCACTTTTATCTCCAGTAATTACTTACCACCATAGATACATAGATAATACATAATAATAATGAATAATAAATATTCTACAACATTCTATACAACGCTATATAGACCCATGGTAAGCATAGCTTAACTAGCTTGAGTTATGGAATCTAGAATGCCGATAAACACACTTAAATAAATTTTCTTTTGTAAATACATATTATACATAGAAACACATACAGACCAACGCAAATATCCATATTTATTAACTACTAAATATCCATATTTATGAACTATTTCACCGGCTTTCCTTTCCAAAATTTTCACCTTTCGCCCCGCTTAGAAGAAAAACCATTGGAAATAAATACATACACATATAATTATAAATAATCACGCCTTCATTCCCGGAGGATTAGGCAGAGGTGAATTAACATATACATTTCACCAATCATTGAATTCGATCCTACGCAATAGAAAGTGAGTCTATTGCCATCTTCTGGGCACATAAATATTTTCATGATATTAGTCAGAGAAATCTTCAGTACTCATACGATAGGATCATGTCTGTTATAAGGCAAATAATTTCCACGCCATCAAATATACATACAACCCCGTATACGGGATGTTACCTCGCGGTGTTATGTCCCATGCCTCGTAAATAACTAACGGTGTGTGATTGGATAAGCTCGGTTCGGTACATCCATTACTGCGGAACATAAACTTGAGAGCAAGCGCTCTTAAAACTTCATTTTTTGGAAAGTAGTGTCAATAAACTCTCACATCATCATTATTAGTCTTATCCTATATCTGCTTTTGGGGGATCTCCTGAATCTGTAGGTATTCTAACTTACAGATATGACTGACTTGGTCTCAAAGATCGTTGCGAGGACCTCAGGGCAACTCTGCTGTGCGAGGGATATTCCTTCAAACTTGTTTGCGCAAGCTGTGCGCAACATCACGTACAAAACTGACATCAGTGTTTGCGCCAGCTGCACGCAACATTTTGTACAACCCTGACGTCATTGTTTGCGCAAGCTGTGCAAAACATCACGTACAACACTGACGTTATTGTTTGCGCAAGCCGTGCGCAACATCATGTACAACACTGACGTCATTATTTGCGCAAGCTGTGCGCAACATCACGTACAATAATCTAGTCATTGTTTGTGCAAGATGTGCGCAACATCGTGAACAACAATGACGTCATCGTTTACAATTTATAATTAAAAAGTTAACGTCAATTAGTAGACTATAGAGTTATAATAAACACAGAATACCTTCATAACATTGATGGCCATGGTTACGGGACAATTTCTCCTTATTCTATATTCCGTGTCCATTAGACATCCTCATAGTGTAAACCATTCATTAATTAATGTTAAACCTACCACACATTAGGGTGTAGAACGCTTAAGCATTCTCTCAGGTATAATGTATGAAGCTCGTAGCAACCTGAGCGCGGCTACGAGCGGCTACAGGCTACGGCGTAGAATTAATTCGTAGCTTAGTTTGTGTTGATAATGTTTATTTAGGTTGTGTTGTTGTTTATGAAGTGTAATGTAAATGTAATACATAATAATGTATGGAGTAAATACAGCCTTGTTTGTGTTGTTGTGTGAGTTTGAACGTGTGGTTCTGTGATTATTGGTTCAATTCCCAATATTTAGAACCATCGGTAGCTTAGTGGTTCAGGATCGAGAATTCCCGGGTTCCAATCCTGGTATAATGATACTAACGACGTGGACCCACTTTTCAGCTTAGCTGCATTTTGATTACTAATATTATTTTAAACCAAATCGCTGGTAAGATAAATAGCTGGAAGATAT
This sequence comes from Eilema griseolum, assembly GCA_963662185.1. NCBI lineage: Eukaryota > Metazoa > Arthropoda > Insecta > Lepidoptera > Erebidae > Eilema > Eilema griseolum. Next base: position 23,609,891 of record OY759245.1, read on the forward strand.
GTTTTGAAGATTTTTTTCTGGAAACGTGTGCCAATAGGTTCGCTATCTATTGTGTAGGGTTAGGTTGCGAGTTAGTTGCGAGGTTGACTGTGTTAGGAGTGGGTATTAATAGTCGAACCTCTCTATCGTCAATTTGAAACATCGGAACAAAAGCATCCATAGTAATGAGGAGACTATATTAGAAAAAAAATCTCGATGACAGAAACTTGCGTTCAACAAACAGCCTCGTATTGCGCTGTTCTACTCATCGATCCGATTTCATCCACTTTTCCTTTCCTGTAAATCAACATTTCTTTGGAACAGGTTACCTCTCGGGGTCAGGGGGGCCACAAGCCATCACACATTTAAATTGGGAGTTCAGAAGCTCATGCTGGATAAATTGGAAGAAACTTCATTGTAATTATATTTATCAATGTATGGTTAGATATTAGTATGTGTACCTATATTTTATTTATATATTTATGTATATATGTATGTATTAATATATATTTTACCTAGTTACCTTTCATAATGTATCTACCTTGTTATTCTAGGCACCAGAGGCGGCGTTAAGCGTGGGCGACGTGGGCCACCGCCTACGGCCTCGCGGTACAAGGGGCCTCGCGACTCAAAAATGTTTAAAGCGAGAATAAAACAAAAAAAATATAAATCAATTTTGTTGTGAAACATGTTTTCTTAGTCTGGCAACATTTGCCGCCGACCAGAGTGCGGGGAATCCCCGGTTTATTTGTTTACTTTCTTTACTAGGAAGTCAACCAATCAAATCAAAGTACGCAACGCAGTCGCTAGGCGCATAACAATAGAAACGTATAATTGTGTTATTCAATATTGTTTATTTTTATGACTGTACGTACCTATTTTGATAAGAATAGTGTGTTCAATGTTTTAATAATATTTAGTGAATAAATAGATAGTGTTTAGGTATATTGATTGCTCCTGTAAACTGACCCAAAATTTTAAAACAGTGACTTTTTTAATTGTTTTTTTGTTTTCTTTGTGATTTGTAACACACCGGTACCTGTACTCGTCTATTTTACATAAGGTAAGAAATATTTAATTGGTAATAAGTATATAACGCAGTAATTACTTGTATATAAAATACGCTTTATAATATCTCTTGAAGGAAACCAAAAAAGCTTTAAGGTAAAAAACGTATCGACTTTTTAAGTTTTTAAAACTAGCAGGTAGTAAAAGCTATCTTAGAGATTTTTATTTGAAAACTAATTTAAATTTAGGTTTTACAATATTATGTAGATAAAACTGCAAAAAAATGTTAACTATTGCTTTCGTTTACAGTGTATAGATACGACGTTATCGACATGTCCGGCCGAGATAGAGATATTGGAAGAAAATGGGAGTCTGGATCAGCAAAAAGAAAAAGAAAAGCTGAAAGAACTGCAACCAACCAAGTTTTGAGTTTAAATTTGATGAAGTTCCTCAACCAAACTGCATCTGGTAGTACAGAACCTTCTGAATCGATAGCTTCGACTTCTACACAACAAACGTCCGAGATACCGTTGGAAAATGCTCTAGATGCACTGAATACCGAGAGCGAACGTCAGTTAGACGTAGAGCTTGGATCATCTTCTAGCCAATCAAAAATTGACGCTGAAACTCTTGTGCTGTCATCAAGCAATCAAGAAGAACAGATTGACATAGATTCTCCAATTCGCAGCGACGACGCCAGCGCCATAGTTCAGCAAGTACTTGTTAATTCGGATCCGGGATTGTGGACGTTTCCCATAACGGATACACAGCGTCGTGACATAGTTCGAAGCGGCCCCACACAGCAATTAAATAGCGGTGATGAATATTATCCCAAAGGTGATGATAACAGACACTTTTCCAATTTCTATTTCTCGAGAAAACTAAATAATGCTGAAACTCAACATCGTCGCTGGTTAGTGTATTCCAATTCCCAAAATAAAGTTTACTGTTTTCCATGCAGACTATTTAGCAATTCACAAACTCAGGTGGTGCAAGGAGGGTGTTGTGACTGGAAACATTTAAGTAGCATTTTACATAGACATGAGAATACCAAAGAACATATGGCACATATGTTCCAATGGTTAAATTTAGAGAAAGGAATAAATCAAGGCAAAACAATAGACCAAGAAAACGAAAGGCTAATACGTGAATCACAAAAACATTGGCACAACTTGTTAGAGAGAATAATTGACATAATAAACTTTTTGGCCTCTCATAATCTTGCATTTAGAGGTCACAGAGAATCTCTCAAGACAGGTGACGGTATTAAGAATTCCGGTAATTTCATAGATTTATTTAAACTGATATCAAAATTTGATCCTACTTTACGTGAACACATGAAACGCATTAGTGACAAACAACTTTCACACCATTATTTAAGTCACGACATTCAAAATGAATTGATCATATTGATGTCAAAAACAGTTGTCAATGAAATTATTCGTAAGGTTAAAGAAGCAAAGTATTATTCTTTTTTGCTCGATTGCACTAGAGATTGTAATAGAGTTGAACAAATGTCGGTTATCTTAAGATTTTGTGATACGTCAACTGGTACAATAGTCGAACATTTTATGGGATTTCTAGCTGTTACTCAGACAACTGGAGAATATTTAGCCAATGCTATACTGGAACACCTAGAAAAATATGACTTAAATATTCAAGACTGCCGTGGCCAGGGATACGACAATGGTGCAAATATGGTAGGTGTAAATAGTGGAGTTAAAACTCGAATTTTGAATATTAACCCTAGGGCATTTTTCACACCTTGTGGCTGTCATAGTTGGAATCTACTATTGGTAGATGCAGCGAACTCATCTATGGTAGCAAAAACTGTTTTTGGTTTCATACAAAAAATTTATTTGCTATTTTCAAGATCAAGCAAGCGCTGGGATTTTATAAAAGGAAAATTAAAACTTACTATAAAACCTTTATCAGACACAAGATGGGAAAGTAGAGTCGAAGCAGTAAAGGCCGTATTATTGCAATTTGATGAAGTGATTGAATGCATAAAAAACTTAAAAAATCAAACGGAGGAATCAGACACTCTCAGTGATTGCGATTCAATACTAAATGAAATGTTAAGTTTAGAATTTATCGTATCTTTACATGTGTGGTATGAGATATTATTGCGTGTTAATATAATAAGTAAATTATGGCAATCAGTACAAATTCATTTAAGCATTGCTCTTGAACATTTACACACATTTTGTGAATGGATAAAAGAGTATCGGGAAACTGGATTTGAGAAATCCCTGTCTGATGTTCGGAAATTTACTGAGAAAAGCTGTTATGACCTGCCAAAAGAGTTTAAGAATAAAAGAGTAGCCAAAAAGAAAAGGATGTTCGATTATGAAAGCAGCGATGAACCTATACAGTATCCCAAAATCCGGTATCAAACAGATTTTTTTTACGCCATGATTGATTCTATAATAACCAATATGGAATTAAGATTTACGTCTTTAAATCAACGTTTTGAAGACTTTGGTTTTCTCTATGATTTAAGCGCGCTAAAAAATATGCCACAGGAGCAAATATTAAAACACTGTAACGATTTACATAACGTCCTGCGTGTGGGTGAGAGCAGTGACTTCCAACCATTTGAATTATATGAAGAATTAAATACAATGATCCCGAATTTACCCAACTTCATTAAAGACGTGAAACAGCTGCTGTCATACATAACAGAAAATAGCTTGAAAGAAATTTACCCAAATATTTACATTGTCATCCGAATTTTATTAACAATTCCGGTAAGTACAGCCTCTGCTGAAAGAAGTTTTTCAAAATTAAAATTAATAAAAAATTATTTGAGAAACACAATGAGCCAAGAAAGACTTTCTGCTTTGGCTGTTTTATCAATTGAATCAGATTTGGCATCTAGGCTGAATTACGATACCATAATTAAGGAATTTAGTAACGTTAAAAGCAGGAAATTTCTGTTCCTTTAATAAAGAAATCTAATGTTTTTTAAGATACACTTTAAGAAATGTATATCTCCACCTTTATATTAACGATTTGTAATTTTTCATTTAATACTTATTAATCTAATTTGTATTTTTATGAATAAAAACTTGGCAGTGTTAATTGTTTTGTTTGTTTTTATTATTTTATAAAATCCGTCTTCAGGTCGCCATAGAACAGGGCCTCGCGAAATCTGTCTTGCCCACATCAAATTTAGTTGTTGCCCCGCCACTGCTAGGCACCACCTATTGGGTTGACTGGTAGAGAATGCCTATGGCATTAAGTCCGCCTGTGTACATTTGTGCATGAAGTTTAAATAAATAAATTGAATCGATTAAAAAACATAACCTTTCTTAGCAGTCGGGTAAAAATGGAGTTTTTATACCACATAAGTGGCAGAGAAGCACACGGCCCACCTGATGGGAAATAGTTACCGTGGTCTATGGACGTATGCAACACCAGGGGTGTCACACTAGCGCTGCCGACCATGAAGAAACCTTCTGATGCCCTTTTGAAGAACCCCGTATTACAGGCGCTTGGGAAAACCGCAGCAGGGAGGTTATTTCACAGCTATCTTTCTATATATAAACTTACAATAGTGTTCAATGGTTAATAACTTTAAATAAATAAACAGTTAAAATCAATGTTGAATTTACAAAACGAATAATCAACAATACGTTTGTGGTTGCAACAATGTGGTAGACACGCGATGACGCCATTACTGCGCGGCACGTCATCATAATATGGTAATGTTGTAGACTATGTTTAATTTGCTACCGTTACTATTTCAACGTGATTGATTTTTATAATAAAATCCTTTCAGATGATAGACGTTGAACAGCGTTGTGACAGCGAGGTAGGACACGACCATATTTCTGTCCTTATTAAGCAGTCCGACTGGGGAAGTACCTCCACCCTACAGAATACCACGACTATAATAACCTGAAGAGTTTTTGCGCTGGCAGTGGGAAGACCAATTGCTTGCCCTGATTTTGTGTTCTGCACTGACAGCACAGAAAATCTCTGTTCTTACAGGGTCGGTAGCACGGGTGTGATTCCCCTAGTGTAGGTTCATAGGTCACGGTGACCACTTTCCATCAGGTGGGCAAGCACACGCTTGTGTGCTACCTTATTTGTATAAAAAAAAACACGAATTTTGTTCAGTCCCTTCTTCTTTAGTACGGTATCCAGAGCCCGCTAGAGAGCTTTTGTACTGTCAGGGGGAAGACCAAAAGCTTGTCCTGATTTGTCTTTTACACTGACGGCACAGAAACTCTCTTTGCTTACAGGGTTGGCAGCGCGAGTATGACTCACATAGGCCACGGTAACCACTTTACATCAGGCGGGTCGTGTGCTTGTCTACCACCAAACTGATATAAAAAAAACAAACTCTATGTGCTTATAGCATCGGCAGCGCGAGTGTGACTCCTCCAGGTTTCCCTGATGCGAAGTAGTTACCGTGACCTATGGACGTCTGCATCATCAGGAGCGTTACACTCGCGCTGCCGACCCTGAAGAAACCTCTTGAAGAACCCTATATTGTAAGCGTTTGGGAAAATCGCAGCAAGGAGTTCATTCCACAGCGAGAACGTGAGCGGAATGAAGTTTCTTTCATACCGTACAGTGCGCACCGTCTCAGGTCGCAATGTGTAGGATGACTCCCCTGCCTATGACGAGAGGATTTACTACAAAACTTCGATTTCACGGAAAATATCGAAGTTCGGCATCTTCATAGTCAGATTGCAAAGCCAACCGTAACTGGGTAGGGAAAACTCAGAGAATGATAATAATTTTGTATTTCGCCGTTAGATTTCCATTTTTCTTGGTATTTTAGAGAGTATACGTGCGTGTGTTTACAGGGTTGGCAGAGCGAGTGTGACTCCCTTTGCGTTGCTCACGTCCATAGGCTACGTTAACCACTTTCCATCAGGTGGGCCGTGTGCTTGTCTGTCAACCAAGTGGTATAAAAAAAAGTTAAGAACAATTAAAAATTTAAAAAACCCGGGTTACAAAAACATTCTCCAAAAAGTTAAAAATAATTTGTGTTGATTAGCCCTTTAACTTTGATATACCCAGTAATATTTTGATTCAAGCGTTGTCATGTCAGGGGACCCTAACTGGTAATGCTTTACCGTCGTATTATCGGATCCATCCAATTTTGTGACGGGAGTTTTTCAAATTTTATATTTAGTTTTTATTTTACAGTTTTTAAATTGATCTACTAGCAAGCCCTTTTATTTGATACCCATGTTGGCGTAATTGTGAAAAAATATGTACTCCGTCATTTTGTGGTAGCGGCCATCTTAGATCGTTTTTTCAAACATAGCTAAGAACGCTCTCGACTATACCTTTCAAACAAAAAAACTAAATCCAAACCGGTCCTCCCGTTCAGGAGCTACGATATCACAGACACATACACACATACACGTCAAACTAATAACACTCGGTCATTTTTGCGTCGGGGATTAAAAAACAGAAGTAATAAACACATTATTTATTCAGGACATAGTAACACTACCTAATAATTTACCTAGCAATGTCCTTTTATCTAATATGCGATACGGCTAGCTAGCCCGAATTAGGTCGCCATCTCGGCATAAATACTGCATACTATAATAGGGGCGGACCTATATAAATTTTGTCAATATCTGATCGGGGAACAAATGGGAAAAATTAATACGCCTACATTGATTTTTTTTATACCACTCAGGTGGTAGACAAGCCCACCCGATGGAAAGTGGCTACCGTAGCCCATGGACGCGTGCAACACCAGAGAAGCCACACTCGCGCTGCCGATCCTGTAAGCACAGAGTTTGTGTGCCGTCAGTGTAGAGGACAAAGCAGGACAAGCCTTTAGTCATTCCACTGACAGCACAAATTCTCCAGTGAGCTCTGGCTACCCTACTCACCGCTGGGAATACAACAAGAAGTTATTATAACCCCGATATTCTGTAGGGTGGAGGTACTTCCCCAGTCGGACTGCTCAATTAGGCGGAAATACCGCTGTGTCTTACCTCCTATTGATAAAGGCATCTTTAACTAGTGAAACAATATATATACCTTGAACTGTGTTCTTACACTTTGAAAAATATTCCTTTGTCGCACCATTAAGGTCAGGAATTCATTACCAGCACACGTGTTTCCTTTCTCCTACAGTCCCGGGTCCTTTAAGCGGGGCGTGAAAAGCATAGATGAGGCCGTCAAACTGAGTATCACCATTGTAACATGGTCTATTTAAGTAATGGTGACCCTCTTTTCTGATACTTTGCCTTCAGCCTACCATCACTCGAGGCAAAGTCTAGCGGATGCCCACGTGAACCACTCATGAGGCAGACGATCGCATGGCCTACCTGATGGAATGTGGTGACCGTGGCCTATGGACGTGTGCAACACCAGGAGAGTCACACTCCCGACCCGGTGAGAACAGAGATATTTTGTATTTTCTTGTCTTTTGGTCATGTCTCCAGTTACTGTTCTAGTCAACCAAATATAATGAAACTGAAAGCCATTGATTCAACTAAAGCAAAACCACTGTCATACTACTAATACTGCAAAAATGGCATTAACTTTTTGACTTTATTTCTATACACTTAAAGTCCAAAATTAAATGAATAGAGATTCATCACACTAATCATCCACTCTGCAAAAGTTTTTTTTTTAATTTTGGACTTTAACCACATTGCTTTAAAGAATTTTTTTATTTTACGTGCGCAAAATCCCCACGGATACTCCCCGCCCCCACCGGAGCCGGTGGAAGAGGTTATATCTATAGTTGTCTCCTACTATATAATCGGCTTGTACTTCAAGCTCGAGATGTGAGGTAGATAGGTAGTACTTACGGTCGGTAATAAAAGTTCGTAGAAGTTCGAAAGGAAGTATAATAGTTCGTAAGCACAGAGTATACACAACACAGAAGTTAAAGATAACACAGAAGGTATAGAAGTAGGATAGCGAGGATAGCACAGCGATAGAAAGCAGAACATACAAACGTTCAGTGCGCATTTCCATAGCACGACAATGCCGACATAAAAGTCCACTACTACGGATGCAAACTTTTGTGTAGGAATGTTAGTGTAAATAATAAATAAGAAATGTATATAGGTGTTATAAATATTATGTGGTGTTTGTATGTATGTTCGTGTATTGTTGATGTGAATGTAATTGTATATAATATATTGTGTGTATGTATTATGTGTGCACCCCACATATCAGACTCGAACCGACAAAAACGCACGCCACCAGTGGGGTCGTTTTTTGTTGCCGAAAGTGAGGTTGACAGGCATATCGCTCGCACCCCGGCCGACCCAGGGCCATCTCTTTCGATTTGGCCCTCTCCTCGGGTGTGGGGACCATAGAGTCCCCAACTCGTCCCCGAAAATGGGGAAGCGCGCAAGGCGCGTCGCCGCCGCGGCCTGCTTCTGCCAGGGTGACAGGCGGCTCCACCCATCACCGCCAGGCAAGCGCTCATGGGGGCGGAGGACGTAAGATTAAATGGATTTTTTAGTAGTGTCCGTGTAATGACAGTAGTTTTGCTTTAGCAGAATCCAGGCTCAGTACTATACAGACACGTCTATGTTACAGTAAGTATTTAAGAATATAGATACATAATCTGATTATTATTAGTAAGACTCTGCTTCCAAATTATACAAGGTTTCGGGACTTCTCGTGAATTAAATCATGGAACTTACTATTTCTGCCGACGTTTCGGATGCGTTGCAACACCCGTGGTCACGACTTGACTAGTCTTCGAGCTCTCTTCTTAGTGCTGGAAAACATCACGTCACTCATACATAACCGAGATGTATAGTCTCACTTACAACACATTAGATAGAAAACTCATTACGTACAGATATTGCTCGACGAGGGTGTCGACAGTACAATGAACTGGACTATCCAAGCAATCTAAATGTTCCGAATGTAATGAAGATTGCTGTACGCGCGGTGGGTAGGGAACAGCGGATCTTCATTGTAATTTAAGACAAAAGGTAGGGTTTTTTTTTTTTTTTTTTTTTTTTTTTTTTACGTGCGCAAAATCCCCACGGATACCTCCCCACCGGAGCCGGTGAAGGAGGTTATGTCGGACTCGAACCGACTAAAACGCACGCCGCCTGTGGGTCGCTTTGGTTGCCGAAGGTGAGGTTGACAGGCATATCCCTCGCACCCCGGCCGACCCAGGGCCATCTCTCACGATCTGGCCCTCTTCTCGGGTGTGGGGACTACAGAGTCCCCAACTCGTCCCCGGAAACGGGGAGGCGCGCCAGGCGCGCCACCGCCGCGGCCTGCTTCTGCCAGGGTGACAGGCGGCTCCACCTGTCACCCCCAGGCCGGCGCTCATGGGGGGCGAAGGTCGTTCATCGACCTCCGACGCCCGAGTTGCCTTCGTACGCGGGCAGCTTGGCTTGCGATCCTTCGTCGCTCCCGCTGCCGCTCCCGCCCCGCCTCCTCCTTCACGAGCATTACTTGCTCGCAGAAGGAGGCGCCGGCCGCCCACGCATCCGCGCAGCGGACCATCGCCGCGAGCAAGGTGGAGAGCGTGAGAACTCTCACTCCCAGGGCCGCCACAAGCTCCCGCCTCGGCGTCTCCCACGCCAGACACTCGGTGAGCGTGTGCGGACCTGAGTCCTCGCTCGCATCGCAGTGATGGCACTCGGACGTTGGCTCTTTCTCCATCCGACGCAGATACTTTCCGAAGCACCCGTGCTCGGTGATCATCTGCGTCAGACGGTACGAGACAAAAGGTAGGGTTGGACTATGCGTACCGTACAGGCGCAATAGATTTAGAAGAAAGAAAGAACCATTTATTATACACATACACACTTACACCACAAATAAAAACTCTATTATCGCAACAAAACAAAATACAAATAACACTTCAACAACAAAATTAAAAAAAAATAATTAAAAAAACATAACACAACAATTAACATGTAGGTATATAGGTAGGTGCCGGGCCGGGCAGGGCCTAAGTGAAGTGAGGAGAATGGGCGAAAAAATCGAACAACACGAAAACTTCATTTTCTACCATATAGGAAACACACCCGGCCTATATGGCGTTGGATTTCTTATTAAGAAATGCTACAGCGAATGTATACAGTCCTTTGTTGGAATCTCAGAGAGAATTGCACAGCTTAATATTAACCTGCCGGGATATGAAACCCTATCGATAATTCAAATATATGCACCCACAGAAATAGCACCCAAGGACACAAAAGACGCATTCTATGAAAACCTGGATAAAACCCTTGCAAGTGCATACAAAAACGTTATTCTGATGGGGGATTTTAATGGCCAAATTGGTGAGAGGCTTCCAAATGAAGATGGTGTACTTGGTCATTTCAGTACAGGAAAAAGAAATGATAATGGAAATAGACTAGTGGGCTTGGCACAAGCACACAACCTCAAGATCCTAAATAGTTATTTCAGAAAAAACAGAAATAGAAAGTGGACCTGGATATCTCCCAACGGGGATGTGAAGAATGAGATAGATTTCATACTCTCAAATAAACCTCAATTTTTTAAAGGAGTAGGAATAATCAATGAGCTCCACTTCAATACAAATCACCGAATGGTAAGAGGAACAATTTATTTAAATGAAGTCAAGAAAAAGCGACAGCATACCAGGAAAGGCACTCCGCTAAATCAAATCCCACTTCCCATCACAGGAAACTTGCTGGCCACGTTGGAGAATAACTTGCTGCCTATCAATACAATGGACGACACACAGGAAAAATACGACCTACTGGAGGAAACACTTCAGGAAGTATCTAGAAAATTGTATACCTCAAGAAACAAGAAAGATAAAATTGGAGATGAAGCCAGATACTTAATAGAGGCCAGGAAAATTCTTTTAGTAAATAAAAAACAAAATAGAAAACAAATAACGGATCTAAGTAAACAAATTAACGAAAAAATTAGGACACATAGAAAACAGATAAGAAATAGGACTATCCAGTACCACATTGAAAAGTCAGCAGGCATAAAGAAAGCTCTAAAAGAACTAAGAGAGAAAACCGACTGGATTCCATCTATCAAAAACAAAACAACTGGAAGGAAAGAAACTAAAAGGCTTAAGATTATGGAAATAGCAACAACATTTTATAGCAAATTATACGACGACGCAGACCACTCAAACACGCAACACCTACAAGAAGAAGATACAGAACCTATCCCTCCAATACTAGAAGATGAAATAAGATATGCAATAACATCTCAGAGAAACTACAAAGCTCCCGGGGATGATGGAATAACCAACGAAATTTTGAAAGGATGCCTAGACTACATAACGGAGGCTATTACAAACCTATACAACAGTATTCTAACTAAAGAAATAATACCTAAACAATGGACAGCTTCGACCATTATACTGCTCCATAAAAAAGGCGACAAAACGGAAATAAATAACTACATAGGTTACACTAAAAGTTTCCGGAACTGGCCACTTACATAAACAATATTTAAAAATTTATTACAACATTTGAAAATAGAACTCTTTGGCTGTAGAATACAGTTTGTTTCATCTGACTGTCTTTTGTTTTTACCTTGTGGCGCCATTTAAAAAATTGTGTGTCTGCATCAACATGGATTTAACTCGGGAAAATTTTCGTAGTATGATTTTCTACGATTTTAAGTGTAATTTGCCGGCTCAACAGAGCATCGCTCGGCTTGAAACAGCTTTTGGCGATGAAGCTCCATGCAAGACGACTGTTTATAGCTGGTTTGCAGAATTCAAGCGTGGTCGTATCAATCTCAGTGACGAATCTCGCGATGGTCGGCCGTCCACCGCTGTGACCAACAAAAACATCGATGCTGTGCGCCGTATGGTTGAAACAGACAGGCATGTGACCTACCATGAAATTCGCGCATCCTTAGAAATAGGCATGAGTCAAATACAATCAATCCTACACAAACATTTGGGTGTGAGAAAGCTGTGCTCGCGGTGGATCCCACATAACTTGACCGAGGATCAAAAAACGGACCGCGTCACTTGGTGCAGTGCCATGCTTACCAGATTCAACGAAGGTGCGTCAAATTTGGTGTGGGACATAGTAACAGGTGACGAAACATGGATTTATTGCTACGATCCCAAAACAAAGCAGCAATCGAGCGTATGGGTCTTTCAAGATGAGCCGAAACAAATCAAAGTGGCGCGCGTGAAAAGTGCATCTAAGCGGATGATTGCTTCTTTTTTTAATAAAACTGGACACGTGGCTACTGTTGCTTTAGAAAATCGTCGTACTGTGAATAGTGACTGGTTCACGACCATTTGTTTGCCGGAAGTTATTGACGAACTCCGTAAAAATAACCGTAAACGCCGTATCATCCTGCACCACGACAATGCTAGTTCTCACACGGCCAGACAGACAAACGACTTTTTGAAGGCGAAAAATGTAGAACTCATGAGTCATCCTGCATACAGTCCCGACCTGGCACCTTGTGACTTTTATCTGTTCCCAAAAATTAAGAACCAATTACGCGGCCAACGATTTTCATCACCAGAAGAGGCTGTCGAGGAGTATGAAAAACACGTTTCAGAGGTCACCACAGAGGAGTGGCACAAAAGTTTTCAAAACTGGTTTGATCGAATGAAAAAGTGCATAGACGCCAAGGGAGATTATTTTGAAAAACAATAAATTAATTTTGTACCTTTAATAGTATTTTTTCATATTCATTCCGGAAACTTATAGTGCGCCGCACGTACAGGCCGATCAGTCTCATCTCCAACTTATACAAAGTATTCTCGAAGATATTATTAAAAAGAATTGGTTCAGTGCTGGACGAAAATCAACCGAGAGAACAGGCGGGATTCCGAAGTGACTTTTCAACAATGGACCACATCCATGTTGTAAAGCAAGTTATACAGAAATGTAATGAGTATGGAAAAACGTTCTACTTGGCATTTGTAGATTACAGCAAGGCATTTGATTCTCTAAAACACCCGTACATCTGGGAAGCTCTAAATTCACAAGGGGTCCACCAAAGTATATAAGAATAATAAAAAATGTATACAAAGATTCGACAGCAACCATTCAAACTGAAAAGAAAGGCCCAGCATTTAAAATAAAAAAAGGAGTACGACAGGGAGACCCCCTAGCGCCAAAATTATTCTCAGCGGTACTGGAACATATATTTAGGAAAATTTATTGGGATGAATATGGAATAAATATAAACGGTGAAAAGCTTCACCATCTGAGATTCGCAGATGACCTTATTCTACTTAACGAAAACCAACAAGGCTTAAAAATAATGTTATCACAATTAGAAAATGAAAGCAAAAAGGTGGGTTTGACCATGAACCTAGATAAAACAAAATTAATGACAAACCACGTAAAAGCACCTATATTACTAGATTCTAACCAAATAGAATATGTTGATGGATACACATACTTAGGACAAATCATCTCAACGGAAAACCGAATGCAAAAAGAAATAAACATCAGAATAAGTAAAGCTTGGAAAAGGTTCTGGTCACTAAAAGAGGTAATGAAAAACCCTCAAATACCCCTGAAAGACAAAGCGACAATATTCAATTCATGTATACTACCATGTTTAACCTACGGAGCTGAAACTTGGGCCATTACTGATAAGCAGAGTAGGGCACTCAGAGTGTGTCAAAACAAAATGGAGAGAAGCATCCTAAACATCAAATTAAGGGATAAAATCAAACTCACAGACATAAGAAACATGACAAGGGTTGCAGATGTGACATACACAGTGAGAAAACGTAAATGGAACTGGGTAGGCCATATGATCAGAAGCGAGAAGAAAAAATGGACAAAGGATGTTACGGAATGGTGCCCACGAGATGGGAAAAGAAAGAAAGGCCGCCAAAAAACTAGATGGGAAGACGATGTCAAAAAAGTAGCTGGAGCAACATGGCAAAGACAAGCCAGGAACAGAAACTCTTGGAAAGCCTTAGGGGAGGCCTATGCCAAAGGGCAAGCGGATAATGTTACCGATGTCGAGGAATAGAATTATTATTATTAATTAATATTATTTAATTACTATTTATTATTGTATTGTTAGTAATCGATTCCAAAATAATGCATGTAAAGTGAATGTCAATAATATTGAAGAGCTATTAGTATAATAGTGTGATCAAGGAAATTTGTAAGGAAATTAATTTATTATCCGAAATAAAGGCTATTTGAATTTGAATTTGAATTTGAATATAGGTAGGTACGATGATACAATTTTTTCTAGTCAAATTATTAATAAAACATAATATCATAAATTATAAAACGATTCGGGATTTTTCGCGATTAACCAACCAAAAAACACAGTGCCGTTAAAAACTGACCTAGTGAGTGTGGTGTGTTTATTATAAAAGTAATGGAGGGTAGGCGCACATTTTTTTTTATATCACTTAGGTGGCAGACAAGCACACGGCCCACCTGATGGGAAGTGGTTACCGTGGCCTATGGACGTATGCAACACCAGGGTTGTTACACTCGCACTGCCGACCATGAAGAAACCTACTGATGCCATACCTCTCGACGCTTATAAGCCAGTCAAGTAGTGACCACTGGTGCTGCAACGCATCCAAAACGTCGGCAAAAATAGAAAGTTCTATGATTTAATCGCGGAAAGTCCCGATCAGTTAAATAATTATGAATTCACACCGCGATAGTGTGAAAATAACAAAACAATATAATTAATGCCCATTACCTACTGTTGACTAGTCACTGGCGACTCAAAGTGACTGTTACTTTTCTCGACTTTCCCCTAAATGACAGTCGTCAACGCATGTTATAAACGTCAAATTCCTTCACCATAGACTATGTTTAGTCACGATAACCGCCATATACATGGGCACAGCTGCGCGCAATAGCTAGCTACAAATTATTCGTCTAGTGAGGCTACAACCTTAATATCTAAAAATAACCGTTCTTAGAAAAACAGAGGCTGTAGAACATTTCCATCAGCGAGATGGATGGACCTTCGGCTTATAAATGGCCGAGATAATAGGCTTAGAAATACTCAGCTAGCAATTAGATATACGTAAATAAGATCAGATAAAGTTATCGATTAGACCATGTTTGTTCATTCTTCGAAATCCGGGGTCCACTTACTCCTTCATATAGTTTAGGATTGGCTTATTTTTATTTTGAAATACCACTTTGGTGAAAGACAGTGGTTACCATGGCCTATGGACGTGTGCAACACTAGAGGAGTCACATTTACGCTGCTGACTCTGTAAAAACAGAGAGTTTCTGTACCGTCAGTGCAGAAGACAAAGCAGAAGGAGCTTTTTTCCCACTGACAGTACAAAAACTCTCCAGTGAGTACTGGCTACCCTACTCATCACCGAGAATACATCACGAGGTTATTATGGCCACGGTATTCTGTTAGGCGGAGGTACTTCCACAGTCAGGCTGCTCAATTAAGACAGGAATATCTTCGTGTCTATCTGCCTACCTCTCCGCTTATACGGATTTTATGGAAGGGACTGCCTCCTGACTCTCAGTTATGAGAAAAAGCCTGCGGCAGTGCCTCATCCATCAATTAACAGGTAAGGTTGGTTTGGACCCCCAAATATCGAGGTTGACCCCAAAACATTCAGTTACTAATACTATTTATATATCCGATTTGATTCCCGTTCAGTGTAAATATTTGTGGGCATAGTATTTAGTACATTAGTATGTTAGTATTTGGTATTTCCGTACCTCGGAGGGTACGTTAAGCCGACTGTCGATTTCGGAGGAAATGTCATGACTTATAATAGTATATTGTATGTTTAAAAATTACCTTACAGAAGAACTCTTGTAATAAAAAATCACAATAGTTAAAAGAGCACTGTTTCCCAAGATATATGTTTTGCCTGGTTTGGTAACCAGTATCAACATAAATTGTAAAAATATATTAGCCTAGTATTATTTGTAAACATATTGTAAATAACCATTGGAGTCAAAACTTTTTTTGTCCCTGTTGTCATACAAACATCTATAATCTATAAAAAAGAAAGAAAGAACCATTCATATATACACACACACTACACATAAAAACTCCACTATCGCAACAAAAAAAAAAAAACAAATAAAACATATACAATAAGATGCAAAAATAATATCTTAAAAATAACACAGCAATTAACATGTAGGTATACAGGCAAGTATGCTGTGCCTACACCAACCCTACCCTACCCTACCCTCTGTCGTTACGGGGAGATAGCCGTTAAGAAGTTATGCCGCGTGGTTCGCGGCAGAGTAGAATTTGGACCACCCCATCTCTTCCCATGTGGTGTCGTACAAGGCGACTAAGGGATAGGGCTGTTTAACATCGGACAGATATATACAACTCAGACTCAGCCGCAGATCCATGGCTCGAGTCAACAATAATGCCCAAAATACGGCAATAGGCTCACCCCCTATTACGTGGGACCGAATACAATTATTGGCGAAATGTGGGTGATAACTCACCTCTGCCTAACCTTTCGGGGATAAAGGCGTGATTATATGTACGTATGTATGTATGTAGTTGGAGCCCAAAAAGTCCGAATAGTATAAATATAAAACTTGGTTGTGGAGGGTTACATGGCAGTCGCTTTATGGAAAATATATAACTTCAGCCAAATCCGCAACTAGTCTAGAAAAAACGGACCCCAGACTCTGAAGTAAAAGCTTCGGATGCGTCTGGGATTAACGCCAGGATTATGAAGAAGAAATAAAATCTGTGTATCTATTGACATCGGATCACGGTATTCATCATCATATCAGTCACACACAGTCCACTACTGAACATAGGCCTCTCCCATAGACTTTCAGAATGACCGATCTAAAGCAGCATCCAGTACTTCCCGGCACCTTGATGAGGTCGTCCCTCCACCTGACCGTTGGGCGTCCTACTCTACGTTTGCCCGTACGCGGTCGCCATTCCAAAACTTTTTTGTTCCATCGGCCATCTGTTCTGCGCGCTATGTGTCCCGCCCACTGCTACTTCGACGAGCTAATCCGCTGGACTACGTTGGTTAATTTTGTTCTCCTACGGATATCATCATTTCTGACGCGATCACGTAGGGAAATACCGAGCATAGCCCTCTCCATAGCTCGTTGGGCGACTTTGAGCTTTTTTAGGAGACCTTTAGTGAGGGACTACGTTTCAGATCCGTAAATCATCACTGGTATCACGGTATTAGATCACGATATTTATCAGCTGTCTAATCCTACCATTACTTCAAGATTTTAGTGCGTACCGGCTATAGTGTTATGTACACTTTCCGTCTGCGTGAAGTGGCTGTAATGTGTTTGCTGTCGCTCGATCCCGACACGTGTTCGTTCCCACAGCCCGGGCCAACTCCCACTTCCATCACGTCTTGTTGATAAGGGTTTCTACAAGAAACACTCATTGAGGACAGGAATATTTTTATTTCATAACATAACATAAACTCACGCCTATATCCCCGAAGGGTTAGGCAGAGGTGCTAGCACCCACATTTCGCCTGTTTATGTTTAGGTCCCAATGTAATAGGTGGCGAGCCTTTTGGCATTAACCGGGCACTTATAAACCTGCGATAAATACACACATAACTTCGAAAAGCATCGAAAAGTCATTGGTGTCATGTCATGTGTGTGCCATGGTAAGACCTGGGATCGAACCCGAGACCTCGTCTCAGCAGTCCATTACCCATACCACTAGGTTCAAGGCATCAAGTAATATAGTGAAATGTACTCTTTATCTGACTGCGATACGTCAATAATAAGGTGGATAGTTGTCTTCAGAATGTTATTACGATCGCAGCGTTTTTGTAGCGCACCTACGATGTTTACTGAAATGGACTCTATACCAACAGACATATAATCGAAATTGCTTAACTGACTTTGTTTTATTTTATACCACTTAGGTGGCTAACAAGCACACGACTCACCTGATGAAAAGTGGTTCCCGTGGCCTATGGACGAGTGCAAAATCAAGAGAGTCACACTCGTGGTGCCAACCCAACAAGCATTGAGAGTTTCTGTGCCGTCAGTGTATAAGACAAAGCAGGTCAAGCTTTTGGTCTTTCCACTGACAGCACAAAAACCCTCCAGTGAGTTCTGGCTTGCAGGGTTGGCAGCGCAAGTGCGACTCCCATGGTGTTGCACACGTCCAAAGGCCACGGTAGCCACTTTCCACCAAGAGGGCCTTGTGCGTGTCTGTCAACCAAGTGGTTAAAAGAACAAGAACTTAGTTCGCACAAAAGGAATATAATATTCAGAAAAAATAATACATACATACATACATACATAAAATCACGCCTGTCTCCCATAGGGGTAGGCAGAGATCACGGATCTCCATTTGCTACGATCCTGACATACTACTCTCGCTTCATTCACTCTCATTACATTCTTCATGCATGCTCGTCGGTTTAGAGTACTCCTGACCTGCCCCTTTTCTAAAACTTCCCCGATTTGGTCCAGGTATGTGCGCCTAGGTCTTCCCCTTCCGACGTTACCATCCACACTCGCCTCATACACCTGTTTTGTTAGTCTTCTTTCATTCATTCTCTCAACATGACCAAACCATCTCAACATTCCTCTCTAATAACTACCTTAAAATTCTGTAGTCTACGCAAGTGAAGTCACGGGTACCCTAGCCTGTTATACAAACACATCATTTATGTTATATGTGCCTGTTTATGATAGGTGCCCGACCATAACTCGACCTTATACCCGAAAAGCAATGCTTGGCAAAAACGTTCAGAATGTTCGGGAATATTCGGCGTCTATCATAGGAAAGGTAGATTTATGGAGGCATGAGAGGGAAATAGGTCACTAGACACGCCTCGTTATGGAGTGACAGTGGTGTTCAAATAATATAGATATTAGGAGAAATCATTTATTTCTCATAAAAACATAAAGTTCACTTAAAATTAGATTTACAATAATTTAGAAATTAGAGTACGCCAATATATAAAAATTAATTATTACATTATACAATTAAAATATTGTCCACATTTTTGTACAGTCAGAGTGACAGTCTAATCTATTAACCCGCCCCTCATCGTACCTGGTGCAAAGGTACCCATGACACTGGCGGCATTGCCCCGTTGAACAGCTATGGCCAACCGTTGCCCCAGGTACGAGCCGGAGCGGGAGTCACCGGTTTTGTCCCTCAACCTGCGCCCTAATTCGCTCACCAGATTCTGGGCGTCGGTACCCCAACTACCCATTGTCTCGACCGCAAAGGCCCGCAAAGCGCAAAGGGAGAAATAACTAGAGGGGTTTGTTGCTAAGGAGGTACTTCGGTCTGCTCAATTGGGACGGGATTACCGTCGTGTCCTACCTCCTTTAATCATTGCAGTAGTAGTAGCAGAGTAGATTTGTACATTGCAAGGCTAAGCAATAAAAGTCAGGTTGTTTAACATCAGACAGATATATACAGCCCAGACGTCTCAGATGCATGGCTCGAGTCAAAAATAGAGCCCGGAATACGCTAATAGGCTCATCCCCTATTATGTCGGACTGAATCCAATTATTGTTGATATGTGGGTGTTAATTCACCTCTGCCTAACCCTTCAGGGATAAAGGGTGTGGTTATATGTATGTATGAATAAACAAATAACATAAACTCACGTCTATATCCCCAAAGGGGTAGGCAGAGGTGCTAGCACTCACATTTCACCATTTTATGTTTAGGTCCCAATGTAATAGATGGCAAGCCTATTGCCATTAACCGGGCACTTATAAACCTGCGATAAATACACACATAACTTCGAAAAGCATCGAAAAGTCATTGGTGTGTGCCATGGTAAAACCTGGGATCGAACTCTTCATAGCAGTCCATTACCCATACCACTAGGCTACCGCATTATGATATTAATGAGTAAAGGTTACTATAAAGTGGATGAGTATCTTAATGACGTTAATGCGTGGTTAACATAAGTCTCTTGCTTGCTCGCACAAAATAAATTGTAAACTAAAGCAAAAAAAAAGATAAATAATCTAGTTCTAATATAGTTCGCTGAGTTTCTTGCTGGTATCTTCTCAGTAGAATTAACCTACCGAACCAGCGAAAGAATCATTTTCCAATGATTTATTTTTAAATTAGTTAATATTTTTATATTATTTCTTGACATATCCAATTGTAAAATTTTGACGTTCATATGTGCTCTTTGTGTGCCTAAACTGAATAAATGAAATTGATTCTTTGATTCTATGTATGAATGTAGATAAAAAAGCTACCGCCACGCCACAGATGCTGTCGCCTTCCTAAAATAGTATATGTCAATATAATAATAATTAAGGTATGGAATGGACATATATATGGCATTCGTATAGAACACTGATAACTTCAGATACTCGTGTTCAGCCATTCGAGTGCAATACTCGACCAACTTTCCAGCCTCCAGGTTACAGTGGACCTTCCACCAGTTCCAACAATGACAGTGTTATTCCACTGCGCTGAGTAAGAGCACTGGTGCGTGCATTGATAACTGCGGTAACGTTGTAATATTCTAGAAGTAGGGCATTCTGCAACATCTGTGGCGTAGCAATAAAACGGTCTACGGCTACGCAGGGGGTGCGGGTTTGATTTTCGTAGAGATCACATAATTTATAATTTTTATATTTACTATGCTTATGATAATCCTGTCAAAATAGAAGAATTAAAATGGTAAGCTTGCATAAATTTACATATTGGTGATAATTGGTGAGGGTTTTGAATACACCATAATACAAGAAATATCTAAAGTTCCCAGCGATTGGACTTGTGAATTATTAAATTTAAGGTCGAAATTATTATATTCTCGCATTTTCTCGTAAACGGCAAGTGCTATTGCAAAAGTAGATTGGGCAAGCTGTAGATCATGTAATTTATTGTAGGAGGTAGGACACGACGGTATTTTCGTCCAATTAAGCTGTCTGACTGGGTAAATACCTCCGTCAGTATCAGAATAAACGGGATATTTACCATGTTTCCTTGTTTTGAGTTATATACACTGACGGACTCATAAACTGCATCAAAGTTCAGGTTTACTCTAAAAGGATTTTTTATAATAAGTATGCAAACTTTTTAGATTAAATTATATAAATATGGAAAGACTGGCTCTTAATCTTAAAAAAAAATTAAATTTAAAAATAGAACTGCAGTAAAACAAATGAATATAGCCGGGAAAGAAAATTTACTTGTAGTATCAGATTTGCGTGTTATTTATAGCAAAGTTTTAAATTGATTCTCATTGATTTTTTTTGTTTTGTCAATTGAATTATTGTTACCAGCATAATTGTTGGGTTAGTTTTTTAACACATCGAGAGTTTTTGAACCATAATATGGATACTTCGTCCGAACAAGCGGCACAAATTGTAGCATTGGTGCGGGAGGGCTTGGATCAACGAACGATTGGTAGAAATTTAAATTTAAACCAGTCTACGGTTTCTAGAATATACAGAAGGTTTGTAGAGACAGGTTCTTACAGGAGGAGACGTGGTACAGGCAGAACTCGAGCAACCACAGGTCGTGATGACCGATTTATTGTTATAACTTCCCTGCGAAATCGTTTCCTCACGTCAGTTAACATCAAAACCGAGCTTAATGAAGTGCGTGGAGTAAACGTGTGTGCACGAACAATAAGAAGAAGGTTAAAGGAAGCGGATATCACCCCTTTTAGACCAGCAAATGGTCCAAAGTTGTCTACAGCTCACAGACAAGCTCGCTTAAGATTTGCGCGTCATCACCTGAATTGGACAGAAGAGCAGTGGGCCTCTGTATTGTTCACGGACGAGTGTAGGACATGTTTATATGGTGCAGATGGTCGCAGAAGAGTCTATCGTCGACGTGGGGAGCGATATGCTCAAAGTTGCATTGAGGAGCGTGTTCCTTTTGGAGGCGGTTCATGTATGGTCTGGGGTGGCATATCGATGAACGGGCGAACCGAACTTGTGTTCATAGACATGGTCCGTCAAAACGGTAATAGAGGGGGTTTGACAGCACATCGCTACATAACAGAGATATTAGAAGATCACGTGGTGCCTTACATGGGATTCATAGGCGAAAATTTTACTTTAATGCAGGATAATGCCCGGCCGCATGCAGCTGCACAAGTTCAACATTATTGCGAAGAGGTTGGGATACGTACAATGAATTGGCCAGCACGCAGCCCGGATCTTAATCCCATCGAGCATGTTTGGGACAATTTAAAAAGAGCTGTATATGCGAGAAACCCTTCGCCCACGACAGTGGCAGCACTAAGAACAGCACTTTCAGAAGAATGGGACAATATTCCGCAAGATCTTTTAAAAACCCTTATAAAATCTATGCGGAACCGATTAGAATCCGTAATAAGGGCACGTGGGGGTAATACACCTTATTAAAACACAAATAAACCCTTGCATAAAGTTTGTGTCTATTGTTAAAACCAATTTTTTAATTTTTTTTTTTTTTTTTTTGTTATTTTGGACCTAACGTGCGATCGGTTTCAGTTAAAACCATAAGCAGTTGTTTTAGGAGATATTTGGCGTGTTAGGCATGCCTTCCCACTGTTAGGCCGCCTTCCTTTAATTCTCTCTCAGAGGTTATCCCATGTGTGTAATCTTTTTAACCGTCTTGTTACCAGTTGATTTCCGAGATTCTGTGCTAGTCTATTCTGGTGGTGAGTGATCCGGTTTTTGTAAGACTGGGTAGTTTTAACTATTTCCTCTTTTACTGTGGGAATATCTAGGTATTTGTGCAATTCATCCATTCTAGTGAACCATGGAGCATTTGCAATAGATTTGAGCACTGAATTTTGAAATCTTTGCAGAATTTCAATGTTTGAGGTTTTTGCCGTACCCCAGAGTTGGATGCCATATGTCCAGATAGGTTTTAATATGGTTTTGTAGATGAGTAGCTTATTTTCTACCGATAGCCGTGATCCTCTGCCTAGAAGCCATTCCAATGACCTAAACCTGTAATTTAGTTCATCCCGTTTTTTTTGTATATGTGTCTTCCAGGTTTGCTTTCTGTCAAGGTGAAATCCGAGGTACTTTACAGTGGTATTGTGGGGTAGCTCTTCTTGACCTATTTTGACAGGCGGGCAGTCTTCTTGCCTTAGGCTAAATGTAATATGATTGGATTTAGTTGCACTAGCCATGATTTTCCATGACTGCATCCAGAGATGAACTTTGTCCAGATGCTTCTGTAGGTTTCTAGATGCAATTTTTGGATCTTTATCAGTTGAGAGCACAGCGGTGTCATCTGCAAATGTGGCCGTAAATACGTTGTCAGATTCTGGTACATCTGCCGTGAATAGCAGATAGAGTGAAGGTCCCAATATCGATCCCTGAGGAACGCCTGCTTTTATGTTGTAGAACTCTGAGGTGGCATCGTTGATTTTTATGTAGAAGATACGATTTTCTAGGTAAGATTTCAAGAGGAGATACATAGCATGTGGCAAAATCTTCTTTAACTTATAGAGCAGACCATTATGCCAGACCCTATCGAAAGCCTGGTGTATATCCAGGAATGCCCCAGAGCAGTATTTCTTTTTTTCCAGGGCTTCTCTCACATGATCGCATACTCTGTGCACTTGCTCTATAGTTGAGTGGTGTTTCCGAAATCCAAATTGGTGTTCTGGGATAGTCTCATTTTCTGTTATCATTTCATTGATGCGTGTAGAAATTAATTTCTCTAGCACCTTTGAGAGTAATGGCAGGAGGCTAATAGGTCTGTACGACGAGGTCAGATGTGGTGGTTTGCCAGGCTTGGGGACCATCGTTATTTGTGACACTTTCCAAATGCTTGGATAATGTGCAGTTCTTAGTGTGGCGTTGAATAGTGAGGTCAAGAAAACTATGCCTTTCCTTGGTATTTTTTGCAGCACTTCAGCTGTTATTAGGTCGAAACCTGGTGCTTTTTTTTGTTTCAGTTCCATTATTGTACGCTTGACCTCAGTTGGTGTACAATATCTAATGGGAGGACTAAGTTGGAGGTCACTTTTCAGGAAGGAGGAAATTTCGTCATCCATATTGTTCATACCAGGACCTTGGTTTGGTGTGAATACATCAGCCAGGAAGGATCCATAAGCATCCGCTCTCTCTTTGTTTGTCCTTGCCCATGTGCCATCAGTGTTCTTAAGAGGGTGTTGAATGATATTGGGCTTATTTCGAGACTTAACAACTTTCCATAGTGAGTTCTCATTTTTAGTGGATGTTACAGGTGTTAGGGTCTGTAGATGAGCCTGTACGGTAGCATTCTCTAGGTTTATTATAAGTTTCTTGAGATTTGCTGCTGCTCTATTGAAATCCCTTTTGTCTAGTGGATGCCGAGTAGAATGCCATATTCTTCTTAGGCGACGCTTTTCTAAGACCTTTTCTTTCACTAACAAAGGCAAGTTTGTTTCTGTGTGGTAGTTGGATTTTCTCAGCAATGGTGGAGTGTTGATCCAGGCCGCTTTTTGAATAGTCTTAGTGATATATTCACTGGCAAGATCAATATCTTCTCCTGACTTTAGACTGATTTTAAGATCGAGGTTTTCATTTATATATTGTTGAAAAGCCTGCCAATCTGTGTTTTTGTTATATAGGTATGGTGTTATTGTTTTTTCTATTATAGTTGAACTCATAGTCACAATAACCGGAATATGATCTGATGACGAGTCGAGACAGCCTTCTATGTCTAGGAAGTGGGACTGTATTCCTTTGTAGATGAAGAAGTCCAGCAAGTCAGGCATTTTCCTCGGATCAGTAGGCCAGTGGGTTGCTTGACCAGTTGATAGGACACGCAATTGGTGTTTTTCTATATTGTTACGCAGGTGACGACCTCTTGTTGCTGTCAGACGTGAACCCCACAAAATATGTTTGGCATTCCAGTCCCCCCCAACCAAGAACCTGTTGCCGAGTGTCTCAAAAAATTGATCAAAATCGTTTTCCGTAGTTTCAGGTTTCCTTTTTTGTTTAGGCGGGCAATATATTGAAGATAGTGTTAGGGAGCTCTGCTTGTCATAGACTTCTATAGATGTAGCTTGTATTTTTTATTATTTTTTAATTAAACCAATTTTTCTTAAATTTCTGTTTTTTCTTCAATAAAAGTCTTAAGGTCCTTTCCAGTACATAAACTTAAACTTAAAGATATGACCCTACGCTGTTTTAAAGTTCACGAACCAATCTAGAGGTTTCAATTTAAATCTGCATAGAAAGTATGCATACTTGGTTAAAATATTTATTTCAAAGTCGTATATTACTTTGATGCAGTTTATGAGTCCGTCAGTGTATATGTATATAATAATATCCCGTTTATTCTGATACTGATGTGAGTGACCATGCTAGTTTAAATACCTCCGCCCCACAGAATACCACGG
The DNA here is from genome assembly GCA_963662185.1 of Eilema griseolum. NCBI lineage: Eukaryota > Metazoa > Arthropoda > Insecta > Lepidoptera > Erebidae > Eilema > Eilema griseolum. Next base: position 23,635,086 of record OY759245.1, read on the forward strand.
TTATAATAACCTCGTGTTGTGTTCTCGGCGGCGAGTAGGGTAACCAGAGCTCACTGAAGGGTTTTTGTGCTGTCAGTGGAAAGACCAAAAGCTTGTCCTGCTTTGCTTTTTACACTGACGGCACAGAAACTATCAATGCTTGCAGGGTTGGCAGCGCGAGTGTGACACTCTTAGTTTTGCACGCGTCCATAGGCCACGGTGACCACTTTCCATCAGGTAGGCCGGGTGCTTGTCTGCCACGTAAGTGGTATAAAAAATATATCTACATACATTTCATTTCTATTTTAAATTTATAAAGTAGCATGTGACCCAAATATTATATTGAGGAATGTTGCTAAATAATTTTATACAGTCTACAAAATGAATCATCAACTTTATAAAACCTGAGTATATGAATATGTATATTTGTATTGGTCAGGATGTTTCTATGTATACATTATACAAAAGAAAAGTATCTAAGTATGTTTATCAGCATTCTAGATTCCATAACACAAGCTAGTTAAGCTATGTTTACCATGGGTCTAGTCTAGATAGCGTTGTGTGGAATGTTAATAAAAATATGGCCTCCTATACTATAGGCTCAGTGGGAATCCACGCTGTATGGTACCTAGTTGACTTTGAAGTCGAAACGACTAAAACCACATACCTTCATTGATCTTCAGACGCCGTGGTGTAAGATTGCCTAATACCCTCGCAGCCCGGCTGTAGATTAGTAGATTAAATGAAAAATGTAATTAAAACATTTTCATTTAATTTTGAACTTTAAGCGCACTTTTTGCAGTGTTAGTTGTATGACTGTGGTTTTTTTATTCCACTTAGGTGGCAGACAAGCACACGGCGCATCTGATGGGGAATGGTTACTGTGGCTTATGGAGGTGTGCAACACCAGGAGCGACATACTCGCGCTGCCAACCCTCAAGAAACCTTCTATTGCCTTTCTTGAAGGACCCCATATTGTAGGCGCATGGGAAAACCGTAGCAAGGAGTTTATTCCATAGCTTGAGTGTGCGTGGAATGAAGTTTCTTTCATACCGCACAGTGCATACCATCTCTGGTTGCAATGTGTGGGGATGAATTCTCTGCCTATGGCGAGCGGTGCGATGGTAGAATGTAGCTGTTATGACATAAACTTAGCATAAGGGCCATGATGGAAATGAGAATACTTAATTTACCCAAATATTTCTACCAGTTTCTTCAAAAAGGCAGTTTAGACAATATACAGATTCTTAAAATGTAGACACTATTACCATTGTAAGTACCTTTTAGATAGTAATATTGGATTTATCACCACGCATAAAACCAAAAGGCCTACTATAAAACATCCCCCTTTGCAGATCGAAATTTCGGACATTCGGTCCCATGTCCGATTGAACGAATTTTTTTCCCGATATTGGATCCGAAGACTGTCCTTTACTGAACGTACTTTTTGTGTAGAATTTTGGGAGGTTGGACAGACAAGTTTATTGTCCCTCCACGTGGGGTCAGAGTCATGGGGTCCTTTAGCAATAATTAACCTCTTTTTATACCACTTAATTGGCAGACAAGCACACGGTCCACCTGATGGAAAATGGCTACCGTGGCTTATCGCCGGATGCAACACCAGAGGAGTCAAACTCACGCTGCCGACCCTGTAAGCAAATAGAATTTCTGTGCCCTTAGTGTAGAAGGCAAACCAGGACAAGCCTTTGGTCTTCCCATTGACAGCACGTAATCTCTCCAGTGAGCTCTGGCTACCCTACTTATCGCCGGTAACACACGACAGAGTTATTATGGCCGTGGTATTTTGTAGGACGGAGGTACTTCCCCAGTCGAACTGCTGCGAAACCAGCATGCGCAAGCAAAACTGTGGTAAAGCTTGTGCTCACGGTACCTATAAATGATATAATACGTCTTTCGTAAACGTTTCGTGTTGAACTGAAAATTCGGATGTTTCATAGTAGACGCCTGATCCTGTGTGGTTAACGTTCACGAGCATGTTTTGGAAACGCATAACATCAGCTCAGAGAGTCTCTAGGGGAGCTTTAAGCGAGGAAAGGAAGAATATTCACATGAAAAGTGTAGTCAAAGTGCTTTGAGAGGATAAGGATTATTTGGAAGTGAAAGTGCTTGAAGAACGATGGGACATTTCTGACGCGCTTTTTAGAAAACATAACATAACATAAACTTACGCCTATATCCCCGAATGGGTAGGCAGAGGTGCTAGCACCCACATTTTTTTTTTTTTTATACCACTAAGTTGGCAGACAAGCACACGGCCCACCTGATGGGAAGCGGTTACCGTGGCCTATGGACGTATGCAACACCAGGGGTGTCACACTCGTGCTGCCGACCAAAAAAAAAAAAAGCCGACATTCAGCCAGTTTATGTTTAGGTTCCAATATAAGAGGTGGCGAGCCTATTGCCACTATCCGGGCACTTATAAACCTGCGATAAATACACATATAACTTCGAAAAGCATCGAAAAGTCATTGGTGTGTGCCATGGTTAAACCTGGGATCGAACCCGAGACCTCGTCTCAGCAGTCCATTACCCATACGACAAGGCTACCGCGGTTTATAGAATATTATAAACGTCAATAAAACTATATTTGTTGTGTATAGTGCTAAATATAGGTTCTTTTACTCTGTGAAGAATTTTTTAGTTTATCATATGGGAATTTAAACTATCATGGTCATTCTCATCAGTATCAAAATAATCGGGATATTTACCATGTTGCATTGTTTCGAGTTTCCGATAATTCGGCGCTGTTGCAAGCACCATGATCACGGAGGAACTAGAGTAGTAGCGGTGAACAGAGAAAAAGTTTTTTCTAGGAGTAAATATATCGATCTACCCTCTTTCGAGTTCTTTTACTACGCGTATCTGTACTACCACTGGTTTCACTCTCACTACAAACTCGAACCGATCTCGATCACGTTCACGACACACGATGCCCTTTGCTCTCGATTCAACTAAAGCAAAACCACTGTCACACCACTGACACTGCAATAAATGACATTAAATTTAAAAAATTATTTCTATACTTTTAAAGTCGAAAATTAAATTAAAAGATTACACGTTTTTATTCACTTTGAAAAAATATATTTAATTTTGTACTTTAATGGCATTGATTTAAAGTTTAATATTAAATGGTTTTTTTACCAGTGAAGTCTGTCAATCTTAATGCTCCATTCTCTCGCTATATTTACTATACGATTGTGAAAGTTTTTCGTGTAGGGATACAGATCCCATTATTGCGGTAGTTGCTGGCGAAATAGGACAGCATATTATATACGAGTTTAACCTCAACTGGCCAACTGTAGCCTCATTATTCAGAAGCTTATCGTAGCGTCCGTAATATTCCAATTCTCACGTACAATATTATTGCCATGCTATTCTCTTTGCTTTAGTTAACAGATTATTTGTACCTGTGTACATTATTGTGTATTAATGTCACTTTCGCAGTACCTGGGATATCGTATCTTATGCTTTGGAGATTACCGTGCCACGGAGAGTACATTAAGCCGTCGGTCCCGGTAAACTAGCACACGGCCCACCTGATGGGAAGTGGTTACCGTGGCCTATGGACGTATGCAACACCAGGGGCGTCACTCTTGGGTAAAGTTTCGATAGCAAAATCCTCAGGAAGTAGTCTGAAGTCTATAATTAAAAAAAAAACTTTTGGAAACTTTGTCCTACTTGGAAAAGTTACGCACTGTTCAACAGTAAAAGAATTTTTCAAATTCGAATCACTAGTTCTTGAGATTCACGTATTCAACCAACCATACAAAACCTGCTGCGGTTTACCCACGCGCCTTCAATATGGGGTTCTTCAAAAGGGGCATTAGAAGGTTTCTTCAGGGTCGGCTGTGCGAGTGTGACATCCCTGGTGTTGCACACGTCCATAGGTAAACACTTCTGCGAAGGATATGCCTGTCAACCTAACCTTCGGCAACCAAAGCGACCCACAGACGGCGTGCGTTTTAGTCGGTTCGAGTCCTACATAACCTCTTCCACCGGCTCCCGTGTATCCGCGGGGATTTTGCGCACGTAAAAAAAAAAGTAAACACTTCTTATCAGGTGGGCCGTATGCTTGTCTGCCACCTAAGTGACATAAAAAAAAGAAGTCTCCACATATATAAAATTAACACACTATAACGATATATAATAAATAATGAAAAATTCAGAGTATAAATCAGGGAGCTTCATCTGCCAACAAACTGTTATACAATTTATCAGAAGAAAAATATTGTAACACATTGTTGTTTTTCGTAAACAACTTTATTTCATTAAAAAAAAGTGTTATTAGTATAGAGATGAAGCTATTTTCGATCAATCCTTTATTTTTGGTAGGACACGGCGGTATTTCCGCCCAATTGAGCAGTCGGACTGGGGAAGTACCTTCGCCCTACAGAATACCGCGGTTATAATAACTTTGTGTTGTGTTCCCAGCGGTGAGTAGGGTAGTCAGAGCTCACTGGAGAATTTGTGCTGTAGGTGGAATGACTAAAGGCTTGTCCTGCTTTGTCCTCTGCACTGACGGCACAGAGACTCTGTGCTTACAGGGTCGACAGCGCGAGTGTGACTTCTCTGGTGTTACACAGGTCCATTGGCCACGGTAACCACTTTCCATCAGACCGTGCGCTTGTCTGCCACCTAAGTGCTATAAAAAAAAACAAATGAGAACAAGTTGATTACAGTATGTCTTGATTGCGGTGGTGTGAGGTTACACCAGCGTAATTAACACTCTGTGCCTCCACGAGGCGTTCACATATTTTTGTACGACATTCTGTGGCCCGGATATTTCCTTTATATCTATTTTTGGACGTTACACTAATGAAAGAAAAAGTAATTATGAGTTTCGTGGACATTTAAGAACAATGCCTGTTTTATTGTAATGAAATATCCATTCGTACAATTATACTTTATTGTAGAATTCTTTACCAAGATACATGTTTATCTTTAAGTGGATTTCCCTTCCCGGGTCTTTTAAGCGGCGTGTGAACAAGAATCTTAACCGCGTGGTTCCCGGCAGATTAGAACTTGGACCACCCCATCTCTTCCCATGCGGTGTCGTACAAGGCGACTAAGTGATAGGGCTGTTTAACATCAGACAGATTTATACAGCCTTGACTCAGCCAGATGCATGGCTTGAGTCAACAATAGTGCCCGGAAGACGGCAATAGACTCATCTTCCATTACGTGATATGTAATGATTGGTGAAATGTGGGTGTTTATTCACCTCTGCCTAACCCTCCGGGGATAAATGCATGATTATATGTATGTATGTATGATCACGAATCTGGGCCTCGATTCTGTTAAAGTAAAACCACTGTGATCCACGGACACTGCTAGAAAATCCATTTAATTTCAAACTTTAAACCTATACGGTTAATGTCCAAAATTAAAAAAAAAGGTTTTTGCAGAGTGAATTAAAAAGTGTAATGAAACTCTTTTCATTGAATTTTAGACTATAACCGTGTAGAAATAAAGTTTAAAATTTAATGCCATTTTTGCAGTGTCTGTGGTATGACAGTGGTTAGTAAAATCGAGGTTCTGATGAGGTCGTCAACCCGAGGGCCACCATTGTAAAATTGTTGGTGTATGTAACGGTGACCAGCTTTCCTGATATTTTGGCTTCAGCTTATCATCAATCGAGGTAACGTAGCACGTGTTCACTATAAATAATCAGAAATGTACCAACTGAAAGTCTCTAAGTTTTATTTCCTTTTTAAAATGTAGCACAGTGATAGAAAATAACATAAAGTACTCCAGTGCGGGGCTAGGCAGTGGAGTCATAACCGTTTATGGCTCAAAAGGCTTAATACTAAATGCTCGTGACCGACGTAAAGCTGTGTTTAAACCGTGTACGAGGTGAAGCTAACGCATTTTTAAGCAAGAAGGGTTATTTTGAAAGGATTATGTTTAGTTTCTTATGAGGCTTGTCAGAGACTTGAGTGTTATTTTACGTTTTTAAGGTTTTTTACCTCAAAAGGAAAATCATGGAACCCTTATAGGTATATAAGCGAAAAAGGTGTGCCAGGATCGTGGCAAGTGGTAAAACTGTAGTCTCTGCCTACCCCACGGAGAAAAAGCGAGACTGTATGTATTTATGTTATCGGATCACTTTGTTGTTCGTCTGTCTGTCTGTCAATACTTTTTTTCTCAGGAATGCGTATAGGTATCAAGTTGATACTCATACCATATTTTTTATTAATGTGCGCATAATGCCTACGGATCTACCGGAGCCGGTGGGAGAGGTTATGTCGGACTTGAACTGACTAATACGCAAGCCGACTGTGTGGGCCGCAGGTTGCCAGGAGGTGAAATTATCTGAGCCATATCCCTCGCACCCCGGCCTGCCAAGGTCCGTCTCTTATGAGTCAGCCCTCTGTCGGTATGGGGAGGAGCGAATCGCGCACAGCCGCGGCCTGCTTCTGCTAGGATGACAGGCGGCTCCACCCGATACCCCCAAGCTCATATGGAACGAAGGTCATTTTGCGACCTTCGACTCCTGAGCCACCTCCGCTCTCGGGCGGTGCGGTTTACTAGTCTTCTTCACTCCCGCTCCGCCATCCCCGTCACGATTATTACTTGGTCGGATTTTATATTACCTTAGTTGAGCTAATCTTTCTGTATACAAATCAAATCTCTATTCTTACAGGGTCGGCGTGATGCCGACCCTGTAAGAATAGAGATGTGACTCCACTGGTGTTACACACGTTCATAGAGGTCAGGGTAACCACTTTCCATCAGGTGGACCGTATGCTTGTCTGCCACCTAAGTTGTATAAAAAAAAAACTAATCATATTATTATAAATCATAGGTATAAAAGATGTTCACAGAATAATGAGTACAGCTATCAAATCAAATCAAAATTTATTTTATAATAGTTGTACAGTATTTTACATGGTTCTTAATCTATCGTGCGTTATTACATTGTGCATGGGTAGGTATATTAGGTATGTATAGTATATATTTGTGCAGTTAATTGTCTTACAGAGGTCTTTACTTAGAGATATTTATCTAAGCTGTGCCTGAACTAGGTAGTCCTGTGCTTCAGGCGTTAAGTGCAGATTATCAATATTTTATAAATACTATTACAGATACAATCAATTTACCAAGAATATTACAATGTTTCACCATTTGGGTATACAATATTAAGTAGGTCATGTTTTAGAACCGAAATTACTAATATTCTCTCTAGCCCCTCCAGGTAAGCTAAATTGCTTGTGCTAGGAGTGGGTTCACGTCGGTAGTGTAATGGCCAGGTCCAAACCCGAGACCTCTCGATCGTAAGGCCGACACCTTAACCACTAAGCTGCCCACGCTTCACATATGTCTATAATTAAGTCATTAGATTACTCAATCTATCAATAATAATGTGTTTTTTTTTGCATGTTTAGTATTCAATTTTATTGGTTTTATTTCGTATTTTGTGTTTGTGTGTGTGTCTAATAAACGCATTTTCATTCTTTCTTTTTCAAATTCAAATTCACATTAAAATTTTATTTGCATAAAACATGGTGTACATAAATGTTATAAAAGGTTTACAAAACTGAGCATGCATGTTTTGCCAGTGGTGTACTAGCGCACAAATATTTATTCCCTATTATTTTTGATTAAGAAATTCGTCAATGCTATAGAAGCTATGTTCATTTAGCCATTTATATAATTATTTTTTAAATATTTTAGTGCTTAGTCCTTCAAGATACATTGGTATTTTATTGTAAATTCGTACACACATAGCAAGGCAACTCTTGTTATATTTGGTGGACTTCGGGATATCACTCAGCACAAGCCTATAGGGATCTCTCCGGCTACTTAAGTTACCACATAAAATTAAATAAAGAATGTCAAATCAAAACTGAAATAGAAAGGTATGTTAATTTTAACAGCCGTGAAACCTTATCAGCTGCAGATAGGTGCTTCAAGAACTAATAGGTTAAAGTTGGATTGTTTAGACAGCGTATTAAAGCCTTGCTATGACCTAGAAAGGTCTGAGGATCCAATTTAGACGAAACTTAATTAATCCTGTCGATAACATCTTCAAAGCCCTTACTTATAAACTTTGGTCATATCTTTAGGCTAAAATATTAAAGAAGCTTACTAATTAATTATAAATGTGGTGTGTGCGTGCGTTCATGCGTGAGTGTATGCGAGCGTTCATGCAACCGGGTGAGCGTGTGCGCGCGCGTGTGTGTGTGTGTGCCTGTGTGTGAGAGATAAAGTATTCTTTTTGGGCCTAAGTCAACCTCACCTGCAGCTTTTCACCTGCAGCTACTAAACAACGGATGAGGTCTGGTGCATGTTTTTCTTAAGATATTGGGAGCTCAAACGGCAGTCACTCTCGTAAAAGTCAGCAAATCAATAAAAAATATTAACGGACCTTGGGTTTCAAGCAATTTCCCTTATTCATACCTTCTTGAGTTCTTGACTTGAAGTGTTCGCTTGACGGCAATAGGCTCTCCCCCTATTACGTGGGACCGAAAATCATAGTTGGCGAAATGTGGATGTTATAATTATACACCTCTGCCTACCCCTTCGGATATTTACAGGCGTGAGTATGTATTCCCTCTTTAATATCCTAAATAAATGTATTTTCTAGCTTGATTTCTTTCGTTCTTTCTTTTTTTTCTATCTTGATAAACATATTCGTACAGCTGATACATAAATACATACATACATACATATTATCACGCTTTTATCCCCGGAAGGTTAGGCAGAGGTGAATTAATACCTACATTTTTAACTAGCGTTGTATCTGTTTGTAATAGTAAGAAGCTCTTCAGGTTTTATATTGATTAAGCAAAAATGAATATTTTATTATTTTTCCTTTATACAGTGTAAGATGAGCAAGCAGAATATAAACATCGTAAAATATTGGCCTATATCCGGAAACATGTTGTATATTAACATTTTCTCCTTGAGAAAATGTTTTTACACAATTTAATTATCTCAAGTTTAGTCTGTAGTCTACAGTGAAGCATAAACTTGGGGAAATATTGTTTGCTAATCAATCAATCATCATCAATCAGCCCACTGCAGTCTATTGATGGACATAGGTCTCTCCCAATGGCCACCATTGCTAATATAAATTCCCGGCAGAGTAGAATTTGGACCACTCCATCTCTTCCCATGTGGTATCGTACAAGGCGACTAAGGGGTAAGGCTGCTTAAACTTAGACAGACATATACAGCCCAGACTCAGCCTCAGATGCATGGCTTGAGTCAACAATAGTGCCCGGATGACGCCAATTCACGGGAATAAAGGCGTGATTATATGTATGTATGTATATACATACATATAATATATACATACTATGTGAGATGCGATTATTTCGACCGTACGGCTGTCATAGCTCAGGATTACGTCCAATTATACTAGACATCCTCTGTGTCATAGTGATAGTAGATAGAGGCGCGGGTTCGACCCCCGCTCCGTGCAAATATTTGTATGTATTGGTCTGGGTTTTTCTATAATAATAATATTGTATAATATGTATGTATTTATATAAAAAAGTATCAAGTATGTTTATCCACATTCTTATATTCCATAACACAAGCTAGATTAGCTATGCTTACCATGGGTCTAGAATATTGTAGTATAAGGACTAGACAGACAATCGAACCTTCTACCGCTACGCCACAGAGGCCGCCGACGCGCTGTGCCATACGAATGTGCCTCATATAGATAGATAGATAATTCTTTATTGTACACCAACAGATTTACAGTAGGACAAGTAGGTAGCATCTATACAGTTCAATGTACAATGGGCGGCCTTATCGCTGAAGCGATTTCTTCCAGGCAATCTTGGGATGGACAGTAATGTTATAACAACAAAAGATATTATGTAGTTACCGACTAAACTTAATTAGATAGTGTATTAAAACAAAAGAAAGAGAGAAAAGTAAGTAAAATAAAATTAATATACGGCTTTACACAAAAAATATCAATATAAATATCCATTTCATTAAACTATGTCACGAAGTCGTATTTGGGTCTAATCACCACGAGCAAGCCTTCATATATATTTCAGGCTTACATTGACAAGCATAATGGGACGATTATCCTTTCCGATTTCACAGACGAGGTCATAAAGCAGGTCGGGCTGAAAGTTTGTTAATGTCACAGATTTAGGATAGGCTGGATAGATAGACAGCTTCTGTGGCGTGGCGGTAGTAACCGCGTCCGTTACGTTGGAGGCGCGGGTTCGATTCCCGCTCAGTGCAAATATTTGTATGCATGAATATTGGCATTGGTCTTGTTGTGCCTCAGAGAGCACGTTATGCCGTCGGTTCTGGTTGCCATACGAACATCTATGGCAGTTGTCATGGGTAGTTGGAGCCCTAAAAGTCTAACAACTACTCTAACTGCAATGCTTTGATATGGTTTTTTTGTTGTGGAGGTCAGATGACAGTCGCTTCAGTTCAACCAGGCTCGTATTCTAGAATGGTACTCAGTTTTGAATCTAGATTTATCTGAGAAAAGATTGCATAGACAATCTGTAAAATCTGTCAATATGTCCTCTGATAAATTGAGATTCAAGATTGAAATTCGTTTATTAGAATAATCGCTCAACAGGACGGAGGAAAAGGAAAATACCTTTTTTTTATATAACATAACATAAACTCACGCCTATATCCCCCAAAAGGGTAGGCACCCACATTTCGTCAGTTTAGGTTTAGGTTCAAATGTAATAGGTGGCGAGCCTATTGCTATTAACCGGGCACTTGTAAACCTGTGATTAATACACACATAACTTCGAAAAGCATCGAAAAGTCATTGGTCTGTGTCATGGTAAAACCTGGGATCGAACCCGAGACCTCGTCTCAGCAGTTTATAACCCATATCATTGGGCTACCGCGGTATTTTTTTATATGGGGTAGAAAAATAAAACGGGTCCTGGAGGGAAATGACATTAAATCCTTAAGTTGGATCATTTTACTTAAATAAACACTCCTTTATTTTTAAAAAGGAACAAAACTGCATACAAAGATTTTCGAAAATTCGTTTGCCACACCCGGAAATCGAACCGACTAAAGTACGAAAAAAAAAAACATTTTGTATTTATAAAGCATTAGTCGATATTATAAATCGTAAAAATCAAATCTATCTAACAAACATGGTAAATTAAATAAAAGGTAATCACACAAATCAAAGTTTATAAATTAAATGGCTTTGACACGCCAATTTGATTTCACTTCACCCACCTTCACCAAGCTAAAAGCAAAGTCTTAGGAGAGAGGGTCACCATTACAGATAAGTATCATGTTACAATGGTGGCATTCAGCACTCCGGGGATAAAGGCGTGATTATGTATGGGATTTGATATTTAAGACATGGGTTGTCGACTGACAAATACGTCGAATCCCATACATTAGTCATTCTATTCTACAATACCCAGGTTATCGAATTACCACTGGTAATAAACCACATCATCGAGCAAGTAATGCTCGTGATGGAGGAGGCGGGGTGGGAGCGGCAGCTGGAGCGACGAAGGATCGCAAGCCAAGCTACCCGCGTACGAAGGTAACTCGGGCGTCGGAGGTCGATGAATGACCTTCGCGCCCCATGAGCGCAGTCCTGGGGGTGACGAGTGGAGCCGCCTGTCACCCTGGCAGAAGCAGGCTGCGGTGGCGGCGCGCCTCCCCATTTCCGGGGACGACTTGGGGACTCTGTGGTCTCCACACCCGAGGAGAGGGCCAGATCGAGGGAGATGGCCCTGGGTCGGCCGGGGTGCGAGTGATATACCTGTTAACCTCACCTTCGGCAATCAAAAGCGACCCACACGCGTCGCGCGTTTTGGTCGGTTCGAGTCCGACATAACCTCTTCCACCGTTTCCGGTTGTATCCAAGGGGATTTTAGACTTAGGTGACAAATAAGCACATGGCCCACCTGATGGAAAGTGGATACAGTGGCCGATGGACGTGTGCAACATCAAGAGAGGCACACTCGTGCTGACGATCCTGTAAGGATAGAGTTTCTGTGACGTCAGTGTGGATTACAAAGCAAGGCAAGCCTTTGATCTTCCCACTGACAACACAAAAACTCTCTACTCGGGTATACCGTCGTGTCCTACCTCCTTAAACTTCATTTCTTCTCACTTCTACCTACCCTCATAGCCTAAAGATATGATTCCTATTTCGGCAGTATCAACATGGCACCTCGGCCCTGTGCCGCGACGGCTGGACGGTGCGACCTTGGCAGCGCCCTCGAGCCGTTCTGGGAGCTGTATGGCAGCTTGACAGCGCTGCCTGCTATGACAAAATGGCAACGTTCACAGATGAAAATGACGAATTTCTAATAGGTTGGCAGTTGCTGCTCAGATCACGGCAATCCGAAAGCTTCAGGCAGCACCGCACTGCAGTGAAGCAGCTAATCGCAACTATCCAGTCGCGACATCCGATTTTTTTATCTACTACACGCCAATATGACTTCACCTAGCCTGATGGTAAGCTAAAGGCAAAGTCTCAGGAAACATGTTCACCATTACAGACACAAAGTAATTTTACAATGGTGGCACTAAGCTTGGCGGTCTCATCAGATGCTTTTTCGCGCCCCGCTTAATGCTACCTTGAGCTTTAAGATGACATATGGTATCTAGCCCCCTCTAAATCTATGGTCAGTCCTTTTAGAGTTCATGTGCTCCAAGGGACACGGCATTACCGCTGATGTCCGGTAAAGATTAGTTTACTAGTGTAAACGAGGTGAGTTGCTTTCTGGGGAATGTTTCTGCATAAATAAAGTTAATTTAATTTGTTTGGTCGGTTGAGAGGTAGGGCTGAACGCGAATGTCTGCTGAAGTTAATTTTATTATGAAAGGGTCTCGGTCTCGGTCTCGGAACATATATTTTAGCCGTAGACGAATATATACTTATATATCAGGGTTGATCAGGGCTGGGTTATTTAATTAGTCCAAAAATAAAATTAATATATTAAATTAGTTTATAAGATTTGTAACGTTTTTAGTACTAAATAAATTTGAATTATAATTAATATTTAGGTGAAATACATTTGTATAGTTATTATTTCATTATAAGCTATCATATCCAATCAAATTTTCATTATTATTTTTATTAATATTAGCAACCGCATTTACTAATTAATATTCCCTTTAACCCCACCAACTAAGCCAAATTGCTTGTACTAGAATTGGGTTCACGCTGGTAGTGTAATGGTCAAGATTCGAACCCAGTACCTCACGATCGTAAGGCCAACTCCTTAATCACTAAGCTACCGACGCCTCACCAAGCATAGATTATTACAAAACTCTTGTTTATCTCGTGATTAAAGCCAAGACATGTCTCGCGATGTATACCAGATACCAGCTGCTAATTTAATATTGACATTATGTGGCAGCAAGCTTTCATATTCGTGACATCGTAGAGTCACCTTCGCTGGTGCAGATACGTTTAATGAAGACTCACACATGGCTCTCTTGAAGATTTCAAATGTATTTAGTATCCACAAGTAAAGGAACTGTCCTGATATTAAGAATTTTGCTACAGAAATATGAAAAATAAGTTTAAAACTAAAACCCGACTTCTGAAAAATCACATTCTAAAAAATATTAAACAAGAAAATATATCAAGCATAGCCGTGGTCGTATGCCACTTTTCTCTAGAATGTATTGTTTGGTTAGACCAAATTGATATTTTCTTGTTTAAAATTGTTTAGAGTTTATTATTATATTAGTTTAGTATATGATCCACCGGTTCGAAACGCGGCCCCGACCTGAGAAGACTCTGGCAAGAAACTCAGCGGGCATTTCTTATTTTTGACGTGACAACGTCTTATAAATTGGTTTGCCGGGTGACACTTCAAGAAACTGCGTTACGCTCCGCTCACGTTATGCGCTCACAATGAGAGCGAGTGAGAGGCACGCGTCCCTTCCACTCGGGCATGGTTAGCCCGCCTAAGAGCGAGAGAGACAGACATAAAAAGTGAAAGGCACGCGTCCCTTCCACTCGAGCACACTCAAAGTCGTTGTCACGTAAAACTTTCGCCCGTATACCGACTTTACAGGCAACCATTTTTTTTTTTTTTGGTTTATTTACAAACATAAACTTAGTCTACTTAATCTAAATACAAAAAAGCGAAGTGGTCAACATTGCTTATAGATGTGTGCGACACCAGAAACATTACACTCGCACTACCTACCCTGAAAAAACCTTCTAATGTCCCTTTTGAAGAACCCCATATTGTAGGCGCTTGGGAAAACCACACCTAAGTGGTATAAAAAGGTCTCAGATTTGATTGATTTTTTGTCTATAGCCTTTTGTCTAGGCGCGGCAATGGAACCCACGCATTCCATTGCCGCGCCTACGGTATATCAACCTTGTAGAACTATGAACTTATTCAAAAGAACCTTGTTTCAAGATGTAATAAATAAAGTAATATAAAAAGATAAATCATATAGCGAACTAATTCGAAATACTCATCATATGGTCTTAATGTTTTTCGCTGCCTACGGTCTACGGTACACATGCCCTTCCCGAGTGCTAAATTTTCCTCGGGCTAAATGCCATGGTCTCTGTTATAAGAGATTGCGATATACATTTTTTTTTTATACCACTAAGTTGGCAGACAAGCACACGGCCCACCTGATGAGAAGCGGTTACCGTGGCCTATGGACGTATGCAACACCAGGGGTGTCACACTTGTGCTGCCGACCATGAAGAAACCTTCTGATGCCCCTCTTGAAGAACCCCATTTTGTAGGCGCTTGGGAAAACCACAGCAGGGAGGTCATTCCACAGCTTGAGTGTGCGTGGGATGAAGTTTCTTTCATACCGCACAGTGCGCACCGTCTCAGGTCGCAATGTGTGGGGATGAATTCCCTGCCTATGGCGAGAGGTGCGATGATAGAATGTAGCTACGGGCATCATTGATTTGCCGAATGTAACTAGTAAATCATAGCTTGGACTATGAGATAAGTTAGTCTTCCTAAAATGAGACAGTTGAACATACATACATATAATCGCGCCTTTATCTTCGGAGAGTTAGGCAGAGGTGAATTAACACCCACATTTCACCATCATTGAATTCGGTCCTACGTAATAGGGGGTGAGCCTATTGCCGTTTTCCGGGCACTATTGTTGAGTCGAACCATACATTTGAGGTTGAGTCTAGGCTGTATATATCTGTTTGATGTTAAACGGCCCTATCCCTTAGTTGCCTTGTACGACACCGCATGGGAAGAGATAGGGTGGTCCAAATTCTTCTCTGCCGAAAGCCACGCGGCCACACAGTTGAACTATTTATATTTATATCGTAGCTACATTCTATCATCGCACCTCTCGCCATAGGCAGGGAATTCATCCTCACACATTGCGACCTGAGACGGTGCGCACTGTGCGGTATGAAAGAAACTTCATCCCACGCACACTCAAGCTGTGGAATGACCTCCCTGCTGCGGTTTTCCCAAGCGCCTACAACAATATGGGGTTCTTCAAGAGGGGCATCAGAAGGTTTCTTCATAGTCGGCAGCGCGAGTGTGACACCCCTCGTGTTGCATACGTCCATAGGCCACGGTAACCGCTTCCCATCAGGTGGGCCGTGTGCTTGTCTGCCAACTAAGTGGTATATAAATAATAAAAAAAACGGTTACTTTTTGGTTCTAGTTTGCGTTCGAAGTTTTCACGAGGCTTATTCTGAATTTTCTTTCATAACATACCTTGTACTGGTACGAACAGAATAAAAAGTAAATATCACATTGATGATGACAAAATCAATTATATATTACCTGTCACACCACGTCTACTAGGCTAATTTGTACAGCACATCAAATAGACGGCGTTGTACAATAGGTATAGGTATAAGCTCCCAAGCTAGCACCTCTGCCTACCCTTCGGGGAGTTTATGTTATGTTTTGTTAAAAGCTCCCTATTTTTATAGACCATTGAAGTTATTATTTGATTAATCCCATGTGCGAACTCGGTTTTTTTTTTCAGTTTTTCATTCCTTGACGTTAGGAGGAACTACCAGGCATTCCCCTAAACTGCCCCGTCGGAGGGGTGGGAGAGGTTATGTCGGACTTGATCTGACTAAAACGCATGACGCCTGTGGGTCGTTGTTGGTTGCCGTAGGTGAGGTTGACAGACATATTTCTCACACCCCGGCCGACCCAGGAACTTCCTGACCCTCAATTTTACTTAAGAAAAACCACGGCTATACCACAAATACTGCAATAAATGTCATTAATTTTGGGACTTTATTTCTATACGTTTGAAGTCCAAAATAAAATGAAAATAGTTTCTTTACAAGTTTTCATTCACTCTCTAAAAAGCCTTTTAAATTTACACTTTAAAAATAAATGGATTTTTAGCAGTGTCCGTGATATGACAGTAGTGTGGAACCTCTTAGCCTTAGGAGGAACTTTGCCTCGCTGTGTGTGTTCTACCGCCTGTACAATGGTTTGTGCTCAGATGCCAGCACACTTGTTTCCTTCTTCCTACAGTCCCGGGGCCTTTAAGCGGGGCGTGAAAAAGCATCTGATGAGGCCGCCAAGCTGAGTGCCACCATTGTAACACTTAGTGCCTATAATGGTGACCCTCTTGCCCGAGACTTAGCCTTTAGCTTACCATCAGGCGAGGTGATGTCAAGTGGGCGTGTCCTGTATAAAAAAAAATGAATTGTTTGACATAATGCCCACAGCTACATTCTATCATCGCACCGCTCGCCATAGGCAGGGAATTCATCCTCACCCATTGCGAACTGAGACAGTGCGCACTGTGCGGTATGAAAGAAACTTCATCCCACGCACACTCAAGCTGTGGAATGACCTCCCTGCTGCGGTTTTCCCAAGCGCCTACAATATGGGGTTCTTCAAGAGGGGGCATCAGAAGGTTTCTTTCGTGGTCGGCAGCGCGAGTGTAACACCCCTGGTGTTGCATACGTCCATAGGCTACGGAAACCACTTCCCATCAGGTGGGCCGTGTGCTTGTCTGCCACCTAAGTGGTATAAAAAAAGTGGTTTAGCTTTAATCGAGGCCCTGATGGATAAACAGTGGTAGTAAAGCACTGTTTAACCCCGGGTAACTGTATAGGGTTAATACATGTTTACCATTGCCTGAAAATGGTACTTAATTGTTCTCACATGTATCATCAATCATCAATTAGCCCACCGCCGTCCACTGCTGGACATAGGCCTCTCCCAATGTGCGCCATTTTCTCCGATCCTCCACCTTCCGCATTCAGTCTGTCCCAGCCACCTTTTGCAGGTCGTCCGTCCATCTGGCTAGGGAGCGTCCTACCTTTCGTTTACCTTCTCGCGGTCTCCACTCTAGGACTCGTTTGCTCCAACGGCCATCGGTCCTTCGACAAACGTGACCAGCCCACTGCCACTTCAACTTGCTTATTCTGTGACCTATGTCAGTAACTTTAGTTCTCTGTCGGATAACCTCGTTACGAATTCTATCCTTCAGAGAAACTCCAAGCATAGCTCGCTCCTTAGCCCGCTGCGCGACTTTTAAGATGTAGACCAGCCCCACTGTAAGTGTCCACGTTTCGGCACCGTAAGTCATAACAGGTTTTTTGAGGAGGTAGGACACGGCGGTATTTCCGCCCAATTGAGCAGTCCGACTGGTGAAGTACCTCCGCCCTACAGAATACCGCGGTACTAATAACTTCGTGTTGTGTTCCCAGCGGTGAGTGGGGTAGCCAGAGCTCACTGGAGAATTTGTGCTGTCAGTGGGAAGACTAAAGGCTTGTCCTGCTTTGTCTTCTACACTGACGGCACAGAAACTCTGTACTTACAGGGTTGGCAGCGCGAGTGTGACTCCTCTGGTGTTACAAACGTCCATAGGCCACGGTAACCACTTTCCATCAGGTGGGCTGTGTGCTTGTCTGCCACCTAAGTGGTATAAAAAAAAAGTGTCCACGTTTCGGCACCGTAAGTTATAACAGGTAGGACACACTGTTCAAAGACACAACAACAACATGTATCAACTTCATACAATTATTTCAGTATATAAGTTGGACCACCCATTGTGGCTCTCCAGGCATTTTCTAAGTAATTCGCAAAAGAGAAATGTCGTCGGATTAAAAGGGATGGCTCGGTTAATTATGATTAGATGTATATATTTTATGTTGCCATCCTAAAAAATATTATTGTGTTTAGATTAATTCTAAATGTAAACATTTTGAGAGATACTTTTAATACAAGAGTTTCTTGTCTCACCAAGGCGTAATTATGATCGTTTCAGTAAACCCTAATATTATAAAAACTGGTCAACTTCTGTAGGAGGATTTCTTTGCTTGGTTTAAAGGAGCTTTTTTTCGATTGACTTTTTTTAATTCGTTTAGTATCATTAGTATCATTAGCTGTACTGCTTATTAACTACGTTTGATCGATCATAATGTATGTACTTATGTATACTTAATGTACATATACGTTAATATTGTGTTATTATAATTGATTTATTATGTTTTATTATTCGTCAAATTAATACAATATGTCAAAATGGTACAACAAGCAATGCTTAGTCCATGTACTAATCAAATAACCCGCCCCTGAACGCTCTCGGTGCAAAAGTGCCCATAACACTTGCTGCGTTGCCACGTTGGATGGCGATGGACAGCCTTTGGACCAGGAACAACCCGGAACGAGTGTCATCGGTCGCCTCGATGAGCCTCTGTCCGATTTCTTTATTATATTATATTATATATATATATATATATATATATATATATATATATATCTATATATTGTTATTATTATAGACTATTATTATTATTTTTTATACCACTTAGGTGACAGACAAGCACACACACAATGGCCCACCTGATGAAAAGTGGTTACCGTGGCCAATGGTCGGGTGTAATACTCGTACCAAATGAGTCACACTCGCGCTGCTGACCCTGTAAGGACAGAGTTTCTATGCCGTCACTGTAAAATACAAAGTAGGACAAGCCTTTGGTCTTCCCACTAACAGCACATAGTCTCCAGCGAGCTCTAGCTACCCTACTCACCGCTGGGAACACAATACGAAGTTATTATGGCCACGGTATTCTGTAGGGCGGAGGTACTTCCCCAGTCAGACTGCCCAATTGGACGGAAATACCGCCGTGTCCTACCTATTATATATAATTACCTATTATCCGAAGGGTGTCGTAAAAGGCGACTGACGGAAAAATGCTCAGATGATATCATTGGGAGAGAAGTAAAACTCGAAATAAAACCCTGTACTAACCTGTCTGACCAGCGTGGAAACATTAGGCCGAAGCCTCCCAGCATTGGAAGAAGCCTTTGTCCAGCAATGGACTGTGATAAGCTAATTGATTGTTTGATTATTATTGTGTTATGTATATGTATAGATTTGTGTGAAACTACACCTGTAGCATGCCTGTAGCTTTCATATTTTCCTACCTTCATCCATCACTGCTTCATGGGTAAGTAATAGATGGCATAACAACAAAATCTCTAATGTTAACAACATATAACAACGGAACCTAATTTTAGTTAATATAATGAATGATTGACATAATTTTACATACATACATGCATAACATACATTAAATATAAAATGTAATAACCCTGAAGGCTAAGGCAGGAGCTCCGCTTCATTTCGCTCCCGCCTTAGCCTTCTAACCTAACCTATCCGAGTCGGGGCACTCTGAGTCGGAGTGTTATACATAATGACGTTTTTATGTATATTAAACGTTAGACCAAATGATTTTCGATTGCATAAATGTTATATCAAAACACCAAAATCAAATTAGACCAAATGGGTTTATATATTATGAGGCGCACCCCTGCTGCATCCTAAGCCCTAGGGTAAACCAGTGGTCGATGAACGACCTCCGCCTCCCATGAGCGCAGGCCTGGGGGTGACTGGTGGAGCCGCCTGTCACCCTGGCGGAAGCAGGCCGCAGCGGCGGCGCGCCTGGCGCGCCTCCCCGTTTCCGGGGACGAGCTGGGGACTCTGCAGTTCCCACACACCCGAGGAGAGGGCCAGATCGTGAGAGATGGCCTTGAGTCGGCCCGGGTTCGAGGGATATGCCTGTCAACCTCATCTTCGGCAACCAAAACGACCCACATACGGCGTGCGTTTTAGTCGGTTCGAGTCCGACATAACCTCTTTCACCGGCTCCGGTGGGGAGGTATCCGTGGGCATTTTGCGCACGTAAAAAAAAAGAAAAAAAGGGTTAACCGGTAGATAGTACTTTTGGCGTCAAAACTGCCTATTTACATTTTTCTTCATTTAAATACATACACCTTTTTATGACAATACCAAGAATCTACAACAAATACGTTTAAACGGCGTTATTACATCCACATTGAGTGGAAGTGTACGAGGACATGAAACTTATTCACTTAGAAGCAAGTTGCGAGGCTCAATGGAGGGGAGCGTATTGTCTAATGATGCGTGGGTCTCGAGTTAGCAACATTCAACTTTATACCGAATATTTTAGTACACTTTTGTGCTTTACTACCGATTATTTTTGAGCCGTGTGGTTCCTGGCAGAGTAGAAATTGGGCCACCTCATCTCTTTCCATACGCTATCGTAAAAGTTGGCTAAAAGATAGAGCTGTTTAAAATCAGACAGATATAGCCAGCCCAGACCCAGCATTAGATACATGACTTAAATCAACAAAAGTGCCCGGAAGGCGGCTATAGGCTCACCCCCTATTACGTGGGACCGAATATAATGATTGGAAAAATGTGGTGCCTCAATTTCACCTCTGCCTAACCCTCCAGGGATAAAGGCGTGATAATATGTATGTATGCTATGAGAGGAGGCTGCTCGGTTTGCAAATATTTCATCGCAATGTCATGATCAACTGGATAGACTGACGATGTGATAAAAATAGCTGCTGTCAACCCAACTCCAAGAGGAAAGTCTGCGCCAGTGCCTCGACTGTTAAAGGGCGGAGGCGACTCAGACGTCAGAGGTCGATCTACCACCGCTGTCCTCTATAAGCGCGGACCTGGGAACGATAGGTGGAAGTCACTCTAGCAGAAATAGGCCTGGGTGGCGAGACAAGTGAGCCTCCTCTTGTCCGGGGACAAGATGGGGACACCCTGGACACCACACCCGAGGGGGCCAGCTTGAAACTGGAGATGGACCCGGATCGGCTAGGTTGCGAGAGATATGTCAATAGCTACTGAAGACCCAAGACAGCGTGCGTTTTTAGTCGGTTCAAGTCCAACATAACCAGACACGGCTTCGTTGAGCGAGGGGGATTTCTGCACTATAAAAAACTGCCGTCCGTCCATTAATAGTAGCAGTTCCGACGTCGATGCTCCACCTCATATTATTCTTGAAAATAGGTGTTTTAATAAATAAATATGAATATGCATGAGTATATAGTGTAAGTATGTACATACATACATATAATGACGCCTTTATTCTCGAAGGATTAGTCAGAGATGAATTAACACCCACATTTCACCAATCATTGTTGTCGGCACCACGTAATAGGGGGTAAATCTATTGCCGTCTTTCGGGCACTAATGTTGACTCGAGTCTTATATCTGTACCTGAGTCTGAGCTGTATATATCTGTCTGATCTTAAACAGCTCTATCCCTTAGTCGTCTTGTACGACACCGAATGGGAAGAGATGGGGAGGTCCAAATTCTACTCTGCCAACCACGCGCCTGTATGTATTAAGAAATAATACAAACATACAATTTATGTATTAAGAAATGAATACAAGCAGTAGTGTTACTCGATAGCATTGTCGATTTCGACTTTTTTTTATTCTCTTACGAGAAATCGTAATCCATTTAGTATATTTCCTCGGAGACCATTCGCAAAGATCGGCCAATCTTATCCGAACGGGCGGAAATAATTGGTATTTTCTCTTTGTACTATTGCCAGATGTAATATTACAACGCGACATTGATTTTTATGCTACGTTTTCTACTTAGTACATAGTACACCTGTTGGTATACCTACGATTGATCATGTTCATCTTGGCCTTTGGAGGAGGTAGGACACGACGGTATTCCCAGCAGTCCGACTGGAGAAGTACCCCCGCCCTATAAAATACCACGGCAATAATAACCTCGTGTTGTGTTCCCGGCGGTGAGTAGGATAGCCAGAGCTCACTGGAGAGATTTTGTGGTGTCAGCGCGAAAACTGCTCAAGTCCTGATTGTGTCTTCTGCACTGACGGCACAGAAACTCTCCGCTCTTACAGGGTCGGCAGCACGGGTGTGGCTCCCCTAGTGTTGCACACGTTCATAGGCCATGGTAATCACTTTACATCAGGTGGGCCGTGTGCCACCTAAGTTGAATAATAAACTCAATGATAAACTTAGATTATTTATACATATAAATAAAATTAACATAGGTTATCCCAGTATTTTTTTCCGCGGGAATCACGAAGTATGAAAATTTTAACGCAGGCGTATATAAAATACCGATAATTAATAAAATTGACGTAAATTTTTGTGTATTATGTGGATTTGTTTGCACCCTGAGGTTGCAATTTGGAGTCCTGATTGATTTTGGTATTTATCTAACGTCGTCATCACCACCCACCCAAAAAACCAGAGAAAGAGTTTTTGTAGCTCTTCTTAGCTGATTCTCTATACATTGGAAAATGTGTAGCTCCTTTTGCCGCCAACCGCATTAACGAGAAATTAAATTTGTATGTCAATCTGTCTAACCATTAATATACCTCCCGCCATATATATTGAACTTAATCATTAGGCCCTTGCGCACGCAGAGTGTTTTAATGTAATGTATTATTGGTGGATATTTATACTTTTTTGTACTTATATAAGTAAGTATATATAGAATATAACTATTTTATTAAACGCCAACAACTCCCAACCAACATACATTCGCCCTTTGTACTACTATTGTCTTCTCAATTTCTATAACATGAATATTGTAATTGGCGTACATTAATGTATTATATACAAAAAAAATGAACTCGTTCAACACTGTAGCATAGCAACTCATGGTAACCTCAAAAGACACCAAGATTGGGTCCAAGGTATCTGACTGGAGGTATATCTATACATTTAAATAACTAAATAAATATTACAAAACATTTCACAGAACGCTATCTAGACCCATGGTAAGCATAGTTTGTGTTATGGAATCTATGCGGATAAACGTACTTAGATAAAGTTTTTTGTAAATATATACATTTCAGACATAGAAACACCTAGTCCAATGCAAATAAACATATTCAGCCATGCATACATATATTTACACTGAGCAGGAATCGAACCCGCGCCTTCTGCGTACCAGTCGGCTACACCACAGATGTTTCCGAAAGTTGTACAAAGATATAGCAAAGAAATTGTTATATTAATATAATATAGGTTTTATATAAAGTTCTATCAGATTAATGAGACCATGTGTAGCAGTTCCAAGACATTACATCTTAGAAAAGAAATATGGCGGATGTTTCATGGAGTGCGATTCATTACTTCACTGAGTTATGGGATTGTGTACAGGTAAATATGATTTGTGTTGGTACTTTTGCTTATTAATAGTTATTTATTTAACTACCTAACATTAATGTATTAATTATTAACTTTGTTTTTTTACCTAAAACTATAGCCGCGTGGTTACGGTATAGTAGAATTTGAACCACCCCATCTCTTCCCATGCGGTGTCGTACAAGGCGATTAAGGGACCGAAAACAATGATTGGTGAAATGTGGGTGTTATTTCACCTCAGCCTGACCCTCTGGGGATAAAGACGTGACTATATGTATTATGTATGTATTTATAAAACAACAGGGTCAGTAGTACGAGTCTGACGTCCTTGGTATTGCACACGTCCATAGGCTACGGAAACCATTTTTCATTAGGTGGGCTGTGTGTTCGAAGAATGACCTCCGCCTCCCATGAGCGCAAGCTTGGGGGTGACGGGTGGAGCCGCCTGTCACTCTAGCAAAAGTAGGCTGCGGCAGCGTCACGCGTTGCGCGTCTCCCCGTCTCCGGGGACGAGTTGGGGACCCTGTGGTGTCCCCGCACCCGAGGAGGGCTTGAGCCAGCTGGGGTGCGAGGAATATGCCCGTCAACCTCACCTTCGGCAACCAACAATGAACCACAGGCACCGTGCGTTTTAGTCGGTTGGAGTCCGACATAATCCCTCCCACCAGTTTCGGCGGCGAGGTATACGTGGTGATTTTTTCGTACATAAATAAAAGAAAATGTGGGATGTGTGCTCATCTACCACCTCAGTAATATAAAAAGTTATAGAAAGAAAAAGGAAACCTATACCAACTTGCTGATAAGAATGAGATGAAAAAAATATCGGGAAAATCTTTTTTCGGAAGAAAAAATTTTTACCGTAGAAGAGAGCTACAACAAACAAAATAATAAGGTGTACACAGTAGTGAAGAAGCGATCAACCGTATTCCACGTGTCCATCGAGGTCATTTTCCATCCTCGCTCATGGAACCTGTTTCTCATACCGCGTGAAATCGACTTTATCTGGCACGAAGATTGGCCCTCCTCCAGTCCAGATTTGAGTTCGTTAGATTATAAGATATGGCAACACTTGCAGGAAAAGGCGTGCTCAAAGCTTCATCCCAATTTGGAGTCACTCAAGACATCCTTGATTAAGGCAGCCACCGATATTGACATGGGCCTTGTTCGTGCTGCGATAGACGACTGGCCGCGCATGTTTGAAGGCCTGTATTCAAAATCACGGAGGTCATTTTGAATAAACTTTATTCTCTTAAGAATCTATGTTTTGTTAAGTTCATTTTGGTATATAAATGGTTACATAATGAATAAACTTGTCTCAATTATTTTATGTTAAACATGTGACAGAATTTATGACCTGACTGTGTAGATATCACATAGACGTTTATCGCAATATAGGAACGATTTTAAGGACCTCAACACCAGGTGCTTCCATATAACTCAAACAAGCCAAAACCTCAGTAACAGCGCTTTTTTATACCACTTAGGTAACAGACAAGCACACGGTCCACCTAATGGAAAGTGATTACCGTGGTCTGTGGATGTGTGTTCAAGGCATCACACTCATATTACCAACGCTGTAGGAACCAGCTGATGATAAAATAATACTATGAAATACTAACAAACGTACCAAATTTTCATACATTCTACTACTCCCTAATTATTCAAAAAAAGAACTCCATCCACAAATTGCATTATAATAGAGGTGGCTCATAAAACAGCCAATGAGCGTGTTCTAAAATCAGCTGTTAAGGAAATCGCGTGCTGCCGCAGTGCGACTGGGGATCGATACGACCGCGGCCGCTTGCACGCACTCGCCATCGTAAACCATACGCGAGGACTACCTTCTCAAATCTGTTGGGTTATACGAATTCAGAATTAGGCGCTTTGTAATGGGGACTTTGTGTCGCGAGTTAATTGGGCTCTTTATATGGGAACGATTGTTCGAGTTTGTTTTTGATTATCATTTATTTTAAGCGCTTTCTTGGTTGTTGGTTTTTATGTGTCAGTTGTGGACGTGTTATTACAGCTATATAGTTTTAAGAAGGATAACAGCAAAGATATGATTTATATTGTAGCATTTCGGGGACTATTTTCTTTGTCCAAGACCTGGAATTAATTACCAGCTCACGTGTTTCCTTCTTCCTACAGCCCCGAGTCCTTTAAGCGGGGCGTGAAAAAGCACCTGAAAAGTCCGCCAAGCTGAGTGCCACCATTGTAACTTTACTTAGTGTCTGTAATGGAGACCCTCTTTCCTGACACTTTGCCTTCAGCTTACCATCAGGCGAGGTGAAGTCAAATTGGCGTGTACTAGATAAAAAGAGTCATGAATTGTAAAATCTAGATGAAGATATAGGCTTGTGCGCCACAATACAGTGGCTATGTCTGTCATCATTTAATTGTTATTTTTAAACTATCGCGGTGTGAATTCATAATTTATGCAACGATTCGGGAATTGTCGCGATAAAATCATGGAACTTATACTATTTCTCCCGATGTTTCGGAAACGTCAGCAGAAATAGTAAGATCCATGATTAAACCCGAAGGATCCCGAACCATCATTCAATAACTTATTCAGCAGCAACGTGTTGCATCTAGAGCCTTTACATCGAAGTACGGGGTCCGCTTCTCCTCAATCCTAGCGTTAATCCCAGTGGCATCCGAAGCCTTCACCTCGGATTCTAGGGTCCGCTTCACCAGTCTGACTGCTGATTTGGCTGAACTTCGATATTTTCCGTGATGCGGCTGCCATATGACTTCCACAGCCTAAAGAGGATATCGAAGCATTGCAGCTAAACCAGTTGTTGGACTTTCTAGGGCTCCAGCTACAAATCATGACTGCCATAGATGTTGGTATGGCAACAGGTACCGACGGCGTAACGTGCTCTCCGAGGCACGAGCAAACCAATGCAAATACCCATATTCATGCATACAAATATTTGCACTGAGCGGGGATCAAACCCGTGCCTCCTGCGAAGCGGCCGCGTTCTCTACCGCCATGACATAGAAGCTATCGGTCTACTTCTACCGGTCTAACAGCAAGGCGGCTGAACTTCGGTATTTCTTTTTTTAATAAAGAATATTCAATAAATCAATAACCCTATCGTAGTCCATTGTTGGACATAGGCCTCTCCCAATCTTGGGAGGCTTAAATAATAATAATAATAATTTATTACCAAAAAACACACATACAGTTACATTTCCGGTGGCCCCACTAGGCCTAGGCCTGTCCTGTGGGTGTCTATTACAATACTGGTTTACAATATTTCAATATTAGTTCGGTTTACGATTAAAGATTTTTTCATTTCCAATTTTAGAAGGCAGGTAGTAAGAAGAATAATATCTATATATATAAACATACACACACACACATACACATGTACATATGTCATAATTACAATAATAAAGATAATGTATTTTCAATACATATAATATATACATACACATACATCGGTACATACATACACGCCCATATATACACACACATATATCTGCGCGCCCATATACATAATATTAAGAGTAATGTATGTATTGACATTCTCACGCAATTGATTTAGGTAGGTATTGAAGGCTGTGGGAGGCTTTGGCCTACTGTTTCCACGCTGGCCAGACGGGTTGGTACAGGGTTTTATTTCGAGTGTTCCTTTTCTCGCAGTGATATCGTCTGCGTATTTTATACTAACAACACCAACAACAAAAAATATTAGCAACCGCAATTACTAACATTTCCTCTAACCCCTCCAGCTAAGGTAAATTGCTTGTGCTAGGAGTGTGTTCACGACAGTAGTGCAATGGCCAGACCCGAGACCTCTCGATCGTAAGACCGACTCCTTAACCACTAAGCTACCAACTAGCTATTTCCTTGAAGCGACTGACATTTGATCTCTACGGCACAACCAATTGGCGAAATTGAAGTTCTGTTAGTGACATCAGCAGGTCAGCAGGTAGGATACGGCGGTATTACCGCCCAATTGAGCAGTCCGACTGGGGATGTACCTCCGCCCTACAGAATACCGCGGTTATAATAACTTCGTGTTGTGTTCCAGCGGTGAGTAGGGTAGTCAGAGCTCACTGGAGAATTTGTGCTGTCAGTGGGATGACTAAAGGCTTGTCCTGCTTTGTCCTCTACACTGACGGCACAGAAACTCTGTGCTTACAGGGTCGGCAGCGCGAGTGTGGCTTCTCTGGTGTTACACACGCCCATAGGCCACAGGAACCACTTTCCATCTGGTTGGCCGTGCGCTTGTCTGTCACCTAAGTGGTATAAAAAAAAACTTCTCCAGTCAGACTGCTCAATTAGGCGGAAATACCGCCGTATCCTACCTCCTATACGTTTTTGTTATTATTTTAAGTTACTATTTTTTGACGGAATCGCTGAATGTGGCCTTTTTAGACCTGCTGGTAGGGACCTGATCTCACTAACAGAACTCTGAAATCGCCAATCGAATCGGGGGAGTCGGCTATGAGAGATAACTTTGTGATTTATCATGTGAGAGATTGGTTTCTCACCTATACTAATTTTATGAAGCTTAAGAGTTTAGGTGTTTAAACTATTTTGATACTGATGTGAGTGACCATGATAGTTTAAGCTTATATATTTAAGTGATAGCTTAAGAGTTTTGTTAGTTCATTTGTTAGAAGTGCTTATCTTAAGAACTGCTGGTTCGATTTGAAATTTTTTTTTGTATTGAATAGTCCGTTTATCGACGAAGGTTTTAAGACACATATCATTACGCTACTACTCAAGGAAGTGGAGCAGTAATCACAAATGTCAACAAATTCGGCAGATTTACATACATTATTTGAATTCTAAAACATGCGGGCTCAAAAGAGAGCCCGCCACGAGTTTTCAAAATATGCGATAAGCGAAGATGGGGCGGGTCAGCTAGTAATCTTATAAACCACAAATTTATCAGTAGGTATATATTTTTTAATTGTAGAATTCTGATGAGATTCAAAAAGTTTTTTAGTTTCTTCTTTGACCTGAAAAACGGTCTCAGCGATTTTGGGCAGTAAAAATATGTTAAATTGGTAAGCTAGTTTGTAAGACCACTTTATGGAGATATCTGGATCTCAGCCAGGACGCCATGATGGGCTGTACTTTGTATGATTTAATGCTTCAAGGTCAGTCTTTAGTATTTTTACTTATAATAAACAAATAAATATTCTAGGAGATTTTATAAGGAGCCATTTACTGTGAAGGGTCTGAGCTAACCTGCTGGCGAACAAGGTTCTTGAGCAGGTTTTTATTTTATTCTTTATTGTACATATCAATGACATGAGTACAAATTAGAGAACATTATTGTACAAAAGTGTGTTGTTTATTTTATTTTATTGTAAAAAAAAAACTTAACTCAAAGTTGAGTTCGCTTGCAGCCAATCCGGAGGTACACAGAGGAATTGCAATATTCGATTGTCTTCTACACTGATGACACAGAAACTCTGTACTTACAAGGACTGTGACTGTACTGTCTGTGTCTGTGTACTGTGACGCAACTGTGACTCCTCTGGTGTTAGGAACGTCCATAGGCCACGGTAACCACTTTCCATCAGGTGGGCGCCGTGTGCTTGTCTGCCACCTAAGTGGTATAAAAAAAAATCCGAGGCAAACTCTAGTGTACATGAAAGTGGACTTTTTAATCTAAGAAGGTATATGAAATGTATACCCTAGGCAATTCTGAAGTCGGGGCTGCGTTTCGTACCGGTGGTCCATTTACTAAACAGATATTCATGTTCCTTTTTTGTTGACGTTTTGAGTGCCGATATAATGGTCTATACAGAATAAATGATTTTTGACTTTGACTATAGGCATACATACATACAAATACGGGCTGTCCCAAAATATTAAGATAAGCGGGCACCAGACAGTGGACCCAATCCGTCCATGGCTGCTCGAGAAAAAAAAGAAAAAAAATGTATCTATTTTTAATCTCTTATACCATTTCATATCATATATACAGCCCAGACTCAGCCTCAGATGCATGGCTTGAGTCAACAATAGTGCACGGAAGATGGCAATAGACTCACCACTTATTTCGAGGACCGAATTCATTGGGTGTTAATTCACCTCTGCCTAACCCTCCGGGGATAAAGGCGTTATTATGTTTATGTATGTATATTATATGAAGAATATAATATGAGTCTGAGCTGTATATATCTGTCTGATGTTAAACAGCCGTATCTCTTAGTCGCCTTGTACGACACCACAGGGGAAGAGATGGGGTGGTCCAAATTCTACTCTGCTGGGAATCACCCATATAATATAAAAATAGTTTATAAGGGAATTGTGGCACTATCACATAAAAGGCTCATTGAATACTGTATATTATTCATAGCAGTACCTATTGTCACATATTTGTGCGACTAAAAGTCAATAAAATATTTATTCGTATCCATTCACGGTTCACAGGGGAATTGTTAAGTTCCAATGTTCAACGAATCAGTGGCTGTTACGATGTAAATGTTCACTCTCTTTACTCTTTTGAAACTATCAATATTAATGTGATATAACAGCCAATAACTTTGTTTTATGTAAATTTACCTAATCTTTACAATATAAAAACGAACCGCTGAATGTGTTGCTTGAACGCGCAAATCTCGAGAGCAGCTGAACCAATTTCTGTTAATGGTTGTGCCTTCTTCTGCTAGCAAGTAATGCTCGTGGAGCGTAAATTCTTCCGTACTGACTGAAGACAGGAACGCTGGTAAGCTGACATCTGAAATTTTACGAATACCGAGTCCACCCAAGCGAATCGGCAGAGTCGCTTGTAGTGAAGCTTTGACCAAGCTCCAAGGCCACATTTAAAATTTTGGTGAGGGTATTTTCTATAATTTTGTCCATTTTTTTCAAATTTGTTACATGTAAATTTAAAAAATGGCGTTGATCGGAGGGCTGGGTGAATTTTAGAACGAATAGGCAATACCGAAGAATAGTGAAAGCCGAGTGTATATTAATTTTGAGTTGGCGATCCGAAATGTCACTAAAATTTTGATTTCTTTTCTCTATAAATGAGGTGTAGGCATCTTCTAGGATTAGGGATCCGAGGAGGCGTAAAGAGTCTGTTTCTAAAATTTAGATGTTGGGAGCTATGGAATTGAATTTAGAAATAGTAGAAATTTTGTCCGAAACGTCGTTTAAAAAAATCTCGCATTTGCTATCATTTGGTTTTAAACCAACTAATCTAAATTATGGATGTATTATTTTTAACAAAACGTATTCTAGCTCCACAAATCCACAGCATAGTTTTTGTTGATATGATACTCGGGAGATGAATACTAAAGGTATTCATATTGATCGAAATTGATACAGCAGTTAGGCCTGTAGAGAGGAAAAGAGAAAACAACATATGTACATACCTTGCTGGCGCAGTCGGGTAAAAGCCTTTTTCGCTTGACAGACTCATCAACGCAGAGCTGAAACTACCGAAGTTAGAACTGACAATTTGGACAGTAGACTACTTTTACGAGTAATACAAAGGGGTTGAGAAATTCAAGGATAAAATAAGGGTTGAAAGTTTGTATTGAGTGAGCTAAAATTTAAGTTTAAATTACCTACCAAAATTATTGTTTAGGTAGTAGGTATATTAGGTAGGTAGTTTTTATATTATATATACGTTTTTTTGACTTCTTAATACCTATTTGGAGGGGGAGAATTTCTTGCCTGCAGGATACGATTATCGAAAGCATAAATGAAGTCGCTTAGTCTAAAACTTCGCAGAAACAAAACACGCTCGCTCGCTCTTCCACTTTGGTGATAATTAACTCACTATTGAATAGTTTCCATTTAATAGAAGGTAAATTACCCAACAAGTGAAAAAAGGTGAATTCTTTTCGAGGCACTAAGTTGCTTCCCGAGAAGAGCGAGGGATTCTATAATAAAATCCTGAGCGGAACAAAGGATACAAAAGACGAGATTTATAATTTTTGTTTCACGTCTTAGGTGCTTTACTATTTATCATAAACAAAGATAAAATAATTAGTCTGTGATTATGAATCAAAGCACATAAAATTGGCAGTATTTTTTTTTTAATTTAAAATTTTAAACTGAGTCATATTCCATACAGCCAGTTACTATTACGTTTTGGTGGTATTTAGTATGTTGTTTTCAACCGCGGTAGCCTAGTGATATGAGTAATGGACTGCTGAGACAATGTCTCGGGTTCGATCCCAGGTTTACCATGGCACAAACCAATGACTTTTCGATGCTTATCGAAGTTATGTGTGTATTTAACGCAGGTTTATAAGTGCCCGGTTAATGGCAATAGGCTCGCCACCTATTACATTGGGATCTAAACATAAACTGGCGAAATGTGGGTGCTAGCACCTCTGCCTACTCCTTCGGGGATATAGGCGTGAGTTTGTTATGTTATGTGTTATGTAGTATGTTTTTATAGTAAGAGCGTGCATTCTCTTTGCACGTTTGCCATTTCTATCCTCGACTAAATGGACCCTTATCAGATTCTTCTTATTGAGTAAATCTTTAGAATTATATCTGTTCTTTGTAGAGCGTTCCGTAGCAATAAAGAAAATAATCGTAACTGCATTTGACGACCTACGAGTATCTATAGTGATCGGCAAATTTACACTCAGATCAGTATCAAAATAATCAGGATCTTTACCATGTTGTATTGTTTCGAGTTTCCGATATTTTGAAACAGCGCCCAAATATCGGAAACTCGAAACAATGCTACATGGTTAATATCCCGATTATTTTGATACTGATGTGAGTGACCATGGTAGTTTAAATATACTTCATCCAACTTCATCCCACGCACACTCAAGTTGTGGAATGACCTCCCTGCTGTGGTTTTCCGAAGCGCCTACAATATGGGGTTCTTCAAGAGGGGCATCAGAAGGTTTCTTCATGGTCGGCAGCGCGAGTGTGACACCCCTGGTATTGCATACGTCCATAGGCCACGGTAACCGCTTCCTATCAGGTGGGCCGTCTGCTTGTCTGCGAAATAAGTGGTATAAAAAAAAAATTACACTCCGTGCTTTCCAAGAATCGGAAGAACTTTTCTATCTATATATTATTAACTGCATTTTACTTCGTCGGACAGTAGTTGAAATGTAGTTCCGATACTATAAACAGTGTTGATTTGTGACCTCACCAGAGCTTCGATACTGTTAAGGCAAATCCACTCTCATACCACAGACTTTGCTTAAAAATCCATTTAATTTTAGACTTTAAAGCAATGCGGTTAAAGTCCAGAATTAAAAGAATTTTACGAAGCGAACGAAAAGTCTAATGAGAAACTCTTTTTATTTAAATCGATTAAGATATAGAAAAATATGGATCGGTTCAGGTGGGATTCGAACCCGCGATCTTTCCCTCACAGGGGGAACTCTCTGACCACTAAGCCACAGAACCTTCGCCCGAAACCATCCAAATTCTTCTAAACTCATATATCCGTCTTACGGCGACGGTGAAGTGCCATTTACCGACATTCGTACGAATCTTTTTATTTAATTTTGGACTTTAAGCGTATAGATAGTTGTGTCGGTGCCTATCATACATTATAGGCAAATAGGACACAACGGTATTTCCGCCCAATTGGCCATAATAACCTCGTGTTGTGTTCCCGGCGGCGAGTAGTGTAGCCAGAGCTCACTGGAGAGATTTTGTACTGTCAGTAGGAAGACCAAAAGTTTTTCCTACTTTGTCTTTAACACTAAAAACAGAAACTCTTGTGCTTACAGGGTTGGCAGCGCGAGTGTGACTCCCTTGGTGTTGTACACGTCCATAGGCATACGGTAAACACTTTCCATCAGGTGGGCTGCGTGCTTGTTTGCCAACCAGGTGGTATAAAAAAAATCTTTCCTCACATGTTGCGACTGAACACTGAAAGAAGTTACTAGGTTAAGTTTACCCCACACACGTTCAAGCTGTGAACACCCTGCTTCGGTTTTCTCAAGCGCCTACAATATGGGTTCTTCAAGAGGGAATTTAGAAGGTATCTTCAGGGTCGGCTGCGCGAGTGTAGTGTCTCTTATGTGCACACGTCCATAGGCCACGGTAACCACTTCCCATCAGATGGACCGTGTGCTTGTCTGCCAGCTAAGCAGCTAGCAGATAGTAAGCTGATGATATCAATAAAATCATATTTGAAATTTAAATCTTAGGAACAACAAACAAAGATCCTGCGATATTTCAACTTTCTTCGTACAAAACTATTGAACCTGACATCTTTGTAACCACATTTAAGCAAATAAATGAATTTGAATTTGAATTTGAGACTTCCCTTTTTTCCTTTAGCTTATTAACATGTGACATATGTCATATCTACGCATCCTACACAATTAAAACCTAATTCTTGAGACTATCTCCGTAAATTGAATGATTATTACCTTCAAGTAATAAAATGTTTGAAAAAATATTACAAGAATAATTCTCACGAAGACAAATTTAACCGCCATAAAATGTTTAAACAAAAAAATAAAAATTAATTCGTCCTGAAGGAATTGTTAGCGATTATAGATTTTCACAGCGCGGTTGTCACCGAGCCGTCTTCAGGGAGATTTAGGGGCAAAGATTTAGAATAATAAGTGTTAAAATGAAAATATTTTTTGTAATACGATATTAAAATTCGATGTTTAGATACAAATATTTCGTTTTAAATTCTTTATTGCAAACACAAACAGTGCACAGAGCACAAAGAAAAGAAACATGCACAAATGCGAGCTTAACTCAGTATGAGTTCTCTCCCAGCAAACCTTTGAGTAGCTTTGAGAGCAGAGAGAAAACTAAAACGTATTTTGTGTATTATTAGTGTTATTTAGTTAGATATATAGATATTTAGTATGTCTCTTAGTTAAGTGCAAGTGTTTCTTTTCCTTTTCCCATATTTTTTCATATTTATGTAAAGTTGTTCAGTTTTAAGTCTCTATTATATTATTTCTATAAGTTTCTCTTTATAATTTTTTGTAGATAGATAGATAGATAGATAATTCTTTATTGTACACCAACAGATTTACAGTAGGACAAGTAGATAGCATCTATACAGTTCAATGTACAATGGGCGGCCTTATCGCTGAAGCGATTTCTTCCAGGCAACCTTGTGTATGCGGTATTTACCTTTAAGTGATGTTTGCAATGTAATAAGTTAGTTTTAATTACTATTATTGTATGCTTTAATGTAAAACATTGTTGGTAGACCTAATAAATAAATAAAATAAAATAAAAAATAGAAGTAGTTACGAGGGAATGTGAAGTGTACATTAAATTTCATATTGCCACTATTCTCTAGAATGTATTGTTTTGTAAGACTAAGTGGACGACCACGGCTATCCTTAACATTTTCTTATTAAATACTTTTTATAGCGTGATTTTTCAGTAGTTTAGTTTTACACTTATTTTTTTATTTATATTATTTGAGGGTAAGCAATAGGTATAACTTATACATACTTGAAATGTACTTATTAAGCCCTTTCAGTTGATACCAAACACGACACATTTATCTCAAATTTATTTTTTAACATAGTACTTTATGACCGCTAGAGGGCGCCACAATAGATTAAGTGACACGTTATATAGTTTATAACCAGCGGATGACAAAGACGCTTCTAACGATACCTCATTTGTGTAATAAGTGGCTGAGGAGCTATGAAGGAACAGATGAACCTACATACATACGTAGATAATTATATACATACATAGCCTGTCAAAATCATAAACCTCCTTTTGCTTAGCCGTAGTTGGGTAAAAAGGATATCTAAACATGTACATATATTACACAAACAGATATACATACAGAGTGTACCTATTATATATAGATATAATACACCTACGTACAATTATTGCCAAAAAATAAAAAGAATTTCTTTACAAGATTCTTCAAGGAGTATGACATACATTTAAATACATACAAAAACCTTTATGGATGTATTGTCAGCTTATCAGTCATAGCTTCGCTCGTGTAGATGTCGAATTTGCGTCCGCCCTCTAAAATCCAACCACACGTCCTGATCGACCACCTGAATCTCGTGGAGGGTGGACACACGGCAACAAATTTACTGGCGTGGCTAACGTGGCTCTGGTGAAATTTCTTGAAAAACTTGACATTGGCGTCTCGCCATTAATAATTTTATGAACATTTACAATTTACTTGATATTGGCAAAATTACAGCGCTGTGCTGTAGAGACCATTAATAAATGAACATTGAACGAATTTTGCGTCCGAAATCGAATATAGTAATAAATAAAAGGCTGGTAAGAAAATTTCTACTGAATAATATCTAAACAATTATCAGGATTATCAATATACTAGTAAATAAACCATTTATGTTCTAATAACAGAGACTCAAATAAGTTCACAGACAAACTGTTTAAAACAGTTTTGTCAACCAGGACTAGTCGCAATTGTTATAATGCGACAAAAGGCAAGAGTCTTCGAACCGTTTGGTTCTTGATCGGATATTCTGCACTTACTTCAAAATATTTACACATCAATTTTACGGCCTCCGTGGCGTGGCAGTAGAATGATCGACTGCTATGCATGGGGCGCAGGTTCTATCCCCGCTCAGTGCAAATAATTGTATGTTTATTTGCATTGGTTTATTTGTTTCTATGTTGTAATATTTATGTATTTGCAAAAAAAATCCGCAGTCTAGATATCATAACACAAGCTGATTAAACTATAATTATCGCTATTTTGACCCTTACATCAAGATAGCGTTATGTAGAATGTGGTAGAATAATTATTTTATTATTTATTTGTGAGAGTGTATTTATCGTATTTGGTTGGTATCGTACACAGGGGGCGTGGGTTCGATTGCCGCTCAGTGCAAATGTTTATAAACGTGAATTATTTGCATAGGTATGGGTGTTTCCGATTTCTACTCTGCCGTAAACCACGCGGCTTAGATATCATAAAAAAGCTAGGTAAGCTATGCTCACTTCGGTTGATAGCACTTTGTAGAATGTCGTAGAATAATTATTTTATTTATTTACATAAAAATGTATCTAAGTATATTTATCCGCATTCTAGACCTTATAACACAAGATAGTTACGCTATGCTTGCTATGGTTGATAGCGCTTTATAACATGTTATACAATATTTATTTAACATGTTGATTTTTCTGGGAACAATGGCCGTCTGACCTCCCAACCCTAATAGGAAATCCGGCGTCAAATGATAGTTACTCCCGTAAAAAGTAAATATACACCGAATTAAAGTAATAGGAAGAAAGCTGACCTTAAACTCCAACCCTGATTTTA
Source organism: Eilema griseolum (assembly GCA_963662185.1). Classification (NCBI taxonomy): domain Eukaryota; kingdom Metazoa; phylum Arthropoda; class Insecta; order Lepidoptera; family Erebidae; genus Eilema; species Eilema griseolum. The sequence continues at coordinate 23,671,688 of OY759245.1, forward strand.
GACTCCAAAACTTTGGGTGGAATTAGGATTAGCGCTTGGATTGATGTGTAGAGTCGAGGAACCTGATCCTGAAATTTGGCCCTTAAATAAAAGTTGTAGATTCATCCCCTATAAGTTCCTAATGGTCTACCATACTCCGTTCATTTTGTTATTGTAGATATTTTAGACAGATGGAAGTAGTGATTGCATAAAAATTAAAAATATCGAATAATTTAAAAAGTCGATGAATAAAATCATAAATCGATAAATAAAATATAGGTATTATGATTTTATGTGAAATTGTTATTTATGATCCATCTATACATAAAACAGTAAATTTGTGTCTGTAAATTTTATTAATTTATCATAAAACGATTGTTAGCCATAACGCACATGCTAATCTCCAAAACATAAATTCACATTGTGGAATATTTTGTAGCTTTGGTATTTTTTCGATTTAAAAGAAAACATCGCTCCTTCTATAAATCATGTCATAGTGCCCGTGTGACAAATAATCAGTCTTGAATCATTTAATGTCAAGAAAACCCATCAATCATCCAATAATTGAAAAAGAAAAATATATTTTCTAGTAGTTGATTTCGATTGAAACATTTTCAAATTATTATAATAAAAATATTGTAAGTGTCCGGTTAATGGCAATAGGCTCGTCACCTGCTACATTGGGAAATAAACATAAACTGGTGAAATGTGGGTGCTAGCACCTCTCCCTACCCCTTCGGGTATATAGGCGTGAGCTTATGTTATGTTATGTTATAATAAAAATACAGTCGATCGACTAATTACATCCCTAAAATTGCTTTCTGACTGACGTGACCTTGTCAATGAAATATGACGTACTGGCGCCTATTTTTTGTTCAGAGTTTTACGCGTCGACGCTTGAACAAAGTTATATCGACCACTGTGTGTGAGCTGTCTAAAATAAAATAATATAGTGGACGAACTATAGATGCCGATTAATATGAAAACTCGATTACGATAGAAAAAATTGAAACTGTCCAGGCGGGATTCAAACCCGCGAGCTTCCCCTTCCCGGTTCCCGGAAAGATGGGCCGTTTCAATTTTTGCATATTTAGCCTAGTGGTAAGGGTAATGGACTGCTGAGACGAGGTCTCGGGTTCGACCCCAGGTTTTACCATGGCACACACCAACGACTTTTCGATGCTTTTCGAAGTTATGTGTGTATTTATCGCAGGTTTATCAATGGTAATAGGCTCGCCACCTATTATATTGGGACCTAAACATAAACTGATGAAATGTGGGTGCAAGCACCTCTGCCTACCCCTTCGGGGATATAGCCGTGAGTTTATGTTATGTTATGATTAGTTAGCATACTAAATGCTTAAAATTCCATTCAATTTAAAAACTCATTTCTGTGAGTAACAAGAGAGTTTACACTCCCATAGTAATTTAATCTACTTGTAGTGGCCTTAATAGTTTCACGAGCACATTTTTTGTTGGCTACATGTCACCGGCAGAAGTAGAGGCGTGGCCAAGTGTCATACGTCAAGTGTGAGAGGTTGACCTAATGGCTAATAAGTTGGAAGGAGTTTGTAGATACAATATTGCGAGTTTTTTTTGTGTTTATGAAAGAAAAATAGTTTTAGGATTATTATGTTGTCTGTGTGTTTAAAAACATAAGTAGCGGTCTTTTGGCAGTATTCGATTGTCCGTCTGTTTCAAAATTTAGATCGAATATTAAAATCATGTCTGACCAACGTGGAAACAGTAGCCTACTAACATCAGGAGAGGCCTACGTCCAGCAGTTGACTTATATATGCTAATTAATTGATTAAAATCACGGGTCCTTTACAAAATATATAATTAATATTCATCTTGACAGCCTCTGTGGCGAGACGGTAATGATCGCGGGCGCTACGCAGGACACGCGGGTTCGATGCCCGCTCAGTGCAAATATTTATATGTATGAATGCGGATATTTGCATTGGTCTGGTCGGTCCCTGTTGCCTTACGAATATCTATAGTAATCATTACGGGTAGTTATATCCCTAAAAAGTTCAACAACCGCTCTAACTGCAATGCTTCGATATTGTCTTTGGGTTGTGGAGGTCAGATGGCAGTCGCTTTACGAAAAATATCGAAGTTCTGCTAAATCCACAGTTTGATTGGTAAAGCGGACCCCAGACCCCGAGGTGTGAAAGCTTCGGATGCGACTGGTATTAACGCTAGGATTATGAAGAAGAAATAATATTTATCTTTCGGAGTGAATTAAGTAAGTAGGTAGTTCCATGTTGCGTATCTATTAAAAGATTAGATTATATACAATACATACATATACATACATAGAAAAATACATACATACATAAATACATACATACATACAAAGTCACAGCCTGTGACGAACGGCCGGTGTAACCTGGTCGAAACGTCAGACAAATCAAAGTCACAGCCTGTGACCACGGCCGGTGTAACCTGGTCGAAACGTCAGGTAAATCAAAGTCACAGCCTGTGACCACGGCCGGTGTAACCTGGTCGAAACGTCAGGTAAATCAAAGTCACAGCCTGTGACCACGGCCGGTGTAACCTGGTCGAAACGTCAGGTAAATCAAAGTCACAGCCTGTGACCACGGCCGGTGTAACCTGGTCGAAACGTCAGGTAAATCAAAGTCACAGCCTGTGACCACGGCCGGTGTAACCTGGTCGAAACGTTTGGCAAATCAAAGTCACAACCTGTGACCACGGCCGGTGTAACCTGGTCGAAACGTCAGACAAATCAAAGTCACAGCCTGTGACCACGGCCGGTGTAACCTGGTCGAAACGTTTGGCAAATCAAAGTCACAGCCTGTGACCACGGCCGGTGTAACTTGGTCGAAACGTCAGGCAAATCAAAATCACAGCCTGTGACCACGGCCGGTGTAACCTGGTCGAAACGTCAGGCAAATCAAAGTCACAGCCTGTGACCACGGCCGGTGTAACCTGGTCGAAACGTCAGGTAAATCAAAGTCACAGCCTGTGACCACGGCCGGTGTAACCTGGTCGAAACGTCAGGTAAATCAAAGTCACAGCCTGTGACCACGGCCGGTGTAACCTGGTCGAAACGTCAGGCAAATCAAAGTCACAGCCTGTGACTACGGCCGGTGTAACCTGGTCGAAACGTCAGGTAAATCAAAGTCACAGCCTGTGACCACGGCCGGTGTAACCTGGTCGAAACGTCAGGTAAATCAAAGTCACAGCCTGTGACCACGGCCGGTGTAACCTGGTCGAAACGTCAGGTAAATCAAAGTCACAGCCTGTGACCACGGCCGGTGTAACCTGGTCGAAACGTCAGGCAAATCAAAGTCACAGCCTGTGACCACAGCCGGTGTAACCTGGTCGAAACGTCAGGCAAATCAAAGTCACAGCCTGTGACCACGGCCGGTGTAACCTGGTCGAAACGTCAGGTAAATCAAAGTCACAGCCTGTGACCACGGCCGGTGTAACCTGGTCGAAACGTCAGGTAAATCAAAGTCACAGCCTGTGACCACGGCCGGTGTAACCTGGTCGAAACGTCAGGCAAATCAAAGTCACAGCCTGTGACCACGGCCGGTGTAACCTAGTCGAAACGTCAGGTAAATCAATACCATTATCGCGTTAATTCCCGTAAACATTATTGTATATCATGGAACGCGAAAGTTTAAAAGTTAGATTAGATACCTACAGAATACCGCGGTTATAATAACTTCGTGTTGTGTTCCCGGCGGTGAGTAGGCTAGCCAGAGCTCACTGGAGAGGTTTTGTGCTGTCAGTGGGATGACCAAAGGCTTGTCCTGCTTTGTCCTCTACACTGACGGCACAAAATCTCTGTTCTTACAGGGACGGCAGCACGGATGTGACTCCACTGGTGTTACACACGTTCATAGGTCATGGTAACCACTTTCCATTGGGTGGGCCGTGTGCTTGTCTGCCACCTAAGTTGTATAAAAAAAAAGATTATTTTTTCACTTCCTCACAAGACTTTTTTCTGATCAGGAATTGAAAGTGATGTACATGGAAAGTATTATATATTAGTATAAGTATTATATATATGTTACTTACAAAGCTAACTAACTTTGTAAACTATCATTTCTGAAAGAAATAAAAGACTTTTTTATTTTATTTATTTGTATGGAAAGTTGTATAAAAAAAAAGATTATTTTTTCAGTTCCTCACAAGACTTTTTTCTGATCAGGAATTGAAAGTGATGTACATGGAAAGTATTATATATTAGTATAAGTATTATATATATATGTTACTTACAAAGCTAACTAACTTTGTAAACTATCATTTCTGAAAGAAATAAAAGACTTTTTTATTTTATTTATTTATATGGAAAATGCCATCTATCTAACATTTTGCCAGCATAAATAATACTTTACCTTAACTTTCTCCTATGCTACAAAATAGACAATAGTATTGTATATACCTATGCTCTCTCCAATAATGTATCTAGCTGCAAATAAATAGTCGTCAAATCGAAACTGTTATGATAGCCTTACATTTCGATTGTGGTTATAGGTCGGAATAATAGATTGGTGTTGGCTCGGAGCCAAATCCTGGGACGTCCAGGCTCCAGACAGCGAGTTATCGACAGATAAGCAGCGTGAGAGATGAACTAAACTAAACTATGTTGGTTTGTGACTATTAGATGTTACTGTTGTTACTCAGACTTCACAAAGTTGTTGATAAGTCTGTAGGTTGTAGGCAGCTGTATAAAAACACTAGCTGACCCATCCCAGCTTCGCCCGGGGTATATTTTGAAGCTTCATATCCCTTTGAGCCCGTATGTTTTAGTCTTCAACATATGTATGAAAAATTGCCGGATTTGTTAACATTTATTATCAATGCTCCGCTCCCTTAAGTAGTAGCGTGATGATATATAGCCTTAAACCTTCCTCGATAAATGGACTACCCAACACTGAAAGAATCATTCAAATCGGACCAGTAGTTCCAGAGATTAGCGCGTTCAAACAAACAAACAAACTCTGCAGCTTTATAATATTAAGTATAGATTTAATAAAATTTCTCCGGATTTGATTGAGTAGCCACTAAATAAATTTAAAATAGAAGTGAAAGAAACATCGATTAAGTTCTAGAAAAAATTAATTCGTTTCAGAAGGGATTCGAACCCACAATCTTTCCCTAAGAGGGGGAACGCTCTTGCCACTAAGCCACAGAACCTTTGCCCTAAACCATGGCTTAGTGGTCAGAGAGTTTCCACATTTGAATAGTTAGTATACTAAATGCTTTATAATTTCATTCAATGAAAAAACTTTAATGAATTAAGGTTATCACAAAGCAGACGAGTATCTTGATGATGTAAATGCGTAGTCAACCTAAGTATCTTGCTTGCTCGTACAACATATAAATCATTGTAAACGAAACCATACTAAAAATATTTGTAGTTCTAATATAGTTCTCTGAGTTTCTTGCTGGTATCTTCTCAGCAGAACTAACTTACCGAACCAGCGAAAGAATCAATTTCCAATGGTTTATTTTTATTACTTATTATTTTTATAATATTTCTTGACATAATTGTAAAATTTTGACGTTCATATTCTTTAGATGCCTAAACTGAATAAATGAAATTTATTCTTTGATTTTTTGATTATATATTAGGCTACACTCATCTGTTTATAAGAATTTAATATTATAAGCCTGAAAAGTTTGTCTGTTCGATTAGTGCATTCAACCAGAACGTGCTTATCTAAGGAAGGAACCAGTAAGGCTCGAATTGAAAAAAATAGTATTGTGTTGAATTATCTGTTTATTGAGAAAGGCTATATGCTGTTCATCATCACGCTGCTGCCAAAGAGTAGCAGTAGCCATAATAGAAATAACTGTCATTTTTGTTTTAAATAATTTGGAACCAAAATTAGTAATATTCCCTCTAACCCCTGCTACTAAGCATAATTTCTTGTGTTAGGAGTCAGTTCACGTCGGTAGTGAAATGGGCAGGATTCGAACCCAGGACCTCTCGATCGTAAGGCCGACTTCTTGACCTCTAAGCTACTGATGCTTTATCCTTTACCTTATTTTAAATTCAATAATCATCACCATCATTATGGAGATGCATTTTCCTGAATACATCCGAGGCCAGGGTGCCCTTGGAGCTCAGAGTCCGCCCTCCGTCTCCTCCCTACACTACTTCGCCCAATTTTGGGCGTCCATGGTAGTAAGACCATTCGCACTCATGTCACCCTTCTCGACGTCAAGCCATTATTATATGCCGTGTGCTTGTACCACCTAAGTGATATAAAAAAAATACAATAACTTTAAAGTTAAGGATACAAGATTATATGCTACCTGTCAACATTTGTGTCACACTCGCGCTGCCGACCATGAAGAAACCTTCTGATGCCCCTCTTGAAGAACCCCATATTGTAGGCGCTTGAGAAAACCGCAGCAGGGAGGTCATTCCACAGCTCACCTTAGATGCTTTATATGGTGTGTTATAAAATAAATATTTGAAAATTTAGGTATTTAAACTATCATGGTCACTCACATCAGTATCAAAATAAATGGGATATTTACCATGTTTCATTGTTTTGAGTTTCCGATATTTCAGCGCTGTTGCAAGCACCATGATCACGGAGGAAACTCAAAACAATGAAACATGGTAAATATTGTAACGACGCGCTCTGCGAACGTCGTCACACCGGTTTTAATTCTATTTTTGAACGAAGGGTTTCGGAACGCGGAGTGAATGACATTTTGACGAATGGCTGTCAAAGCACCTTTCTTCCTAGCATTGAGGCTGGATGGTCGATATTCATGGCTTCGTAACTTAATTTCAATAAATCTCATAAAAATGAGAGTATTTTGGCCTAAAGGATAATAGTTTGTGTCTTCACAACTATCCTCTTGTGGAATTATAGTTTATTTCTGGTGAGTTGTCATTTTTTAATAAGATTCACTCTGATGGAAATCGCCACGCTCCTAATTTGAAAAATAATTGTTAAAATTCTATTGTTTCAGCTCTTAATCTGAGAATATTATGATTTCTTTTGCTATTGGCATTGTTCCAGCAAATTAAGGCGGTAAGTCGCCCAAATTTATAAAAAAATTAGGACCTCGTGTTCATATAGTTTGTTCTAATGACATGCAATTTTGTTACAGGTTTCCAAATTGGAACCGCCTTTGTCTTTGCCTTTTCTCTTTTCTTTGGACCTTTTTCGGCGTTTCTTTGTCTTCGGTCAACTGCATTTCCTTATGGAGGGTTTGGACTTTTCACCTCAAACATGGATGTACCGCATGGGCTTAAACTGAAAACTTCGCCTGCTACGAGCTTTCCCGCTGCTGTGTTTACATATACTCGCCGAGGGATGCCGTGAGCTTACTTTAATTATATTTTAAATCTAAACTTCAAAATAACCTAAAAGTGCATTGGTGACATAGAATCATATTGACGTAGGATAATATTGACATAGCTTATAAAAATCTAATTTTAAATTTAAGGTTGGTTATACATTAGGAATGTATCCTTACATCTATTTCTGAATGCACACTGGAGTGGACAATAAAACCTTAAACCTCACAGTTTGGTTTCATTTAGCTCACCTCCGGAAGATTAAAAGTTTCCAGTATCCGCTGATTATCTTAGGCATGTGTATCTCCAAGGCGCCCGAACTTTTATGGTAATGTACTTACAAACCAATTTTATTTATATTTCTTTTAAATAGGAGATTACACACTTACTTCTTTCATTGTCATATGACACATATTTTTTTATTATTACATCTGACGCTTGCGAACCAATTTTTTTTACTTTGTAATAACACATATTTTTTAATTATTACAATTGGCGCCCGAACAGGGACATGACAGTGTGCATATATCTTTATTCCTTGTCACCTTTGCATTATTTTTTACTTTATCATGTTAAGAACAGTGTTTTCTTCATGTATTTTACTGTTACATAACTGTGTATTACAGTAAATCTTTGTTATTGTTTACTTTGCAAAACTAATCATACTACAAGTTAGTACTATTGTTTGTATCTCTCAATTACAGGTGAATGTTTCAATTTGCATAACATGGTTATTGTTATTATTGTTTTATCTTGTATAGCTTTTGTTTATTACAGGTAAGATTTTCCACTTAGTAATATTATATAATTACTAGTTCTTAACCTTTATTCACATGTGTGAAAACATAGTAATATTTGAATATTTGCTGTTTACCTTAAGTAGACATAAATAATTTATTTTGTGAATCACTAATGCATTTTTATCTTTATAGGCATTTGACCTAAATAATTTTTGCAACAATAACATTCCATTCTATGAGTTTGTTGACTTTTGAGTTTAGCGTTTTGCTATCAATGCAATTAACTTCATTCATAATTTAATTAACTTTAATTAGAAACTTTAATTGATACTTTAATTAGAAACTTATAGTGTATTTAATACAACTTTTTATTAGATTTTCACATCCTTTTATAAATCAAACATGGATAAGGAAATACAGGTCCCGCCTTTGTTTGAGAATATTGTTGGTGATGTTCCAGTTGGTACTTCTACTTATGAGATGCCTCATGTCACAGGCTTGGCGTCGCTGCGAGGAATTGCGGGGTTTGTAATTCAAATACTGTTCAGTCAAAAAACGTATCAGGTCCCATCGAGCCCTAGTTTTTGATAAAACCTCTGGTGACTCGATGTTGAAAAAATTTAGCAGTGCTCCGAATGAAGCCACTTGTAAGAAAGAATTTAATGAATGGTTGGATTATTTGAAAGTTTTCTTTAATAATATCAGGGCTGCTCCTGTTTTGTTTGTTAAACATAAAGACACTAGACCTTATTTAAATTTCAATATTAATAATAAATTTTATTCAGGTTTGTTAGATAGTGGAGCTTGTAGTTGTGTACTCGGTTCTAATATTCATCAAACATTTTTGCAATTAGGTTATAAATTTAAACCTTATAAAGGTAACGCTGTTACTGCTGATGGTTCTGCACACAATGTTATTGGAACTATGGTTTTACCTATCACTTGTGATAACTTAACTAAAAATGTAGATTTTTTGATAATACCTTCTTTTAAACCTTCAATTATTTTGGGATTTGACTTTTGGTTGAAATTTAATCTTGCTAAAGACTTATGGAATAATATTACTTTTGAATATGAATCCACTACTTGTGTAAATGCAGTTACTTCTGTTTCTGAACTTTCTCCTTCTGAGAAACATGAGTTAAATAAAATTATTTCACTTTTTGAAAATATTTCTTAAGTTTGGAACACCTAAAGTTTTTGTTTGTGATAATGGAAGCCAATTTACAGCTAAGCAATTTGTAGATTTTCTAAAAAGTTATAATATTAGTAAAATATTTTATAATACTTTATATACACCTCAAAATAATCCTGTAGAGAGATATAACAAAACAGTCGAAACATGTATTTCTTGTTTTGTTAAAGATGATCATAGAACTTGGTCAAAATATTTGCCTCATGTTCAATTAGCTTTAAATAGTAGTGTGAATCTAGCCACAGATTTCACTCCTAATTTTCTCATGTTCGGTGGAGAACTTATTTTTGATGCTTCATTGCACCGTTTTGGTAATTCTTTTGATAGCCTCAATCAGCTTGATGTTGTTGATGGGTCTTCATTTGCTTTTTCACTTAAATCACTTAGTGATATTTTTATAAAAGTTCAAGCTTCATTGCTTAAAGCTTATAAGCGTAATGCGCGTTATTATAATATAGGAAGGAAGGTCATTTCTTTTGAAGTGGGAGATATAGTGTGGAGGAGAAGTTTTGTGCAGTCTAATGCTCCTGCATTCTTTTCGGCTAAGTTAGCACCTAAGTTTGTTAAGTGTGAAATAATAGATAAAATTTCCTCTAATGTTTATGTTTTAAAAGACCTTAATAAAAACTATACTGGTCGTTATCATATTAAAGACATAATTAAATATTAAAATTATTCTTATTTTGACAATGTCTATCTTTGTCTTTGGTACTTTGTTTGAAGTAATGAACCATTAAAAGGTGATGTTTGGTAGGTTTATGGTTCTTGAAAGGAGATGTATGTTAGGAACTTCACAACAATTTATTAATTTCAATTTTAGTTTCCTTCAAAAATAACTTAGGTCATTTTAGGACTTGTTATTGTGTAACTCTACTCCATATTAACAAATTGTTCCACCTCAAAAGATCTTATAATTTTTATTTATCTTTGTTGTATAGGATTATTTTCCTGTATATATTTTTATACACTTGTATATTTAATATTGTATATTTTGTACAAATTTAGGAATTTAGTTTCTACTCTAATATAGGAGTGAAATTTAATATTCATTTTCTACATTAAATTCACTTGACTTATTTCCACTCACTTAGGGAATGGAAAATTAAGTTTCTTGAACTTTATTTTTGTACAGTTCTGGGTTATTTTCTTAGTATTAAGATTCTCGGATTGGACGCATTTTATGCATTTTTTACACACCTTGTTATACCATTTTTTGGGAAACTTGTGTCTTACTGGACTTTACAATTTTTTGTGCTATTGTGTTTCATACACATAGTCACACCTTACGCTTTGCGCACGGGAAGCTGGTGGTGTTGAGCCGGTCGTAATTGTCGTTTTTCTCTTTTTGTACGATTGTGTTTTTATACACATTGTTACATTCTTTATGCTTTGCGCACGGGATGTCGGTGGTGTTGTGCCGGTCGCAAATGTCATACTTTTCTTATGCGGTTGTGCTCAGAAAGTCAGTGGTGTTGTACTGGTCACAATTGTCATATTTTCTTTATATTTTGCTTGTGCTCGGAAAGTTGGTGGTGTTATGCCGATCACAATGCTTATAAATATATTATTACGACACTTTTGTTGTTATTTTGTTTTGACGTTTTGGATGTTGGAATAGGAATTTGAAGTCGGCGGCTTTTCAACCTAACCGACAGTGGGAAAACTTCATTGTTTTTACCGATTTTCTTTCAGATTCGGCAGCGTTGGTGCTTAACCGATATCTTGTTAGTTTCATATTTTTGTTTCAGGAATAGCTGGTATAGAGTCGGTGGCGTAGGAGCTCAACCGCACTTTTGTATTGATGCTAGAAGGCTGGTTAAGATCAAGGATTAGATTCGACGGCGTTGGTTGCCTAATCGATATCTGGAATGGAATTGAGTAGGGATTGTTTAATTTGTTTTATTGAAGGATTTATTTTCACTTTTGTGTTGAAATAAGTTTTTACTCTTTTCTGAGTTTGGTTCTTTACTTTTCGAGTGTTTTCACATTCTTTGATTTTTAGGAATGCTTTCCCATTCTTTAATTTATAATTATTTCTGCAATACCCAATGCAAGATGCTTTCGCATTGCCTTTTTTGTTTATTGAAAAATGTTGCAAGACATTTTGTCTTTTGAGGTTTTTTGGAATTTTGTTCTGGACTCTCATAATTTTCATTAGAAAAGGAAGTTTCTTTCTTTCTTTTTTTCCTTTTGGGGAGGGATGTAATGTAACGACGCGCTCTGCGAACGTCGTCACACCGGTTTTAATTCTATTTTTGAACGAAGGGTTTCGGAACGCGGAGTGAATGACATTTTGACGAATGGCTGTCAAAGCACCTTTCTTCCTAGCATTGAGGCTGGATGGTCGATATTCATGGCTTCGTAACTTAATTTCAATAAATCTCATAAAAATGAGAGTATTTTGGCCTAAAGGATAATAGTTTGTGTCTTCACAACTATCCTCTTGTGGAATTATAGTTTATTTCTGGTGAGTTGTCATTTTTTAATAAGATTCACTCTGATGGAAATCGCCACGCTCCTAATTTGAAAAATAATTGTTAAAATTCTATTGTTTCAGCTCTTAATCTGAGAATATTATGATTTCTTTTGCTATTGGCATTGTTCCAGCAAATTAAGGCGGTAAGTCGCCCAAATTTATAAAAAAATTAGGACCTCGTGTTCATATAGTTTGTTCTAATGACATGCAATTTTGTTACAGGTTTCCAAATTGGAACCGCCTTTGTCTTTGCCTTTTCTCTTTTCTTTGGACCTTTTTCGGCGTTTCTTTGTCTTCGGTCAACTGCATTTCCTTATGGAGGGTTTGGACTTTTCACCTCAAACATGGATGTACCGCATGGGCTTAAACTGAAAACTTCGCCTGCTACGAGCTTTCCCGCTGCTGTGTTTACATATACTCGCCGAGGGATGCCGTGAGCTTACTTTAATTATATTTTAAATCTAAACTTCAAAATAACCTAAAAGTGCATTGGTGACATAGAATCATATTGACGTAGGATAATATTGACATAGCTTATAAAAATCTAATTTTAAATTTAAGGTTGGTTATACATTAGGAATGTATCCTTACATCTATTTCTGAATGCACACTGGAGTGGACAATAAAACCTTAAACCTCACAGTTTGGTTTCATTTAGCTCACCTCCGGAAGATTAAAAGTTTCCAGTATCCGCTGATTATCTTAGGCATGTGTATCTCCAAGGCGCCCGAACTTTTATGGTAATGTACTTACAAACCAATTTTATTTATATTTCTTTTAAATAGGAGATTACACACTTACTTCTTTCATTGTCATATGACACATATTTTTTTATTATTACATCTGACGCTTGCGAACCAATTTTTTTTACTTTGTAATAACACATATTTTTTAATTATTACAATATCCCGTTTATTTACCATGTTTGACAGCCCGTAAATGTTCGAGTAGCATTCCCGATCATCTGGGCACTTCATTTGCGATTCAAGTCTGCAGGTAACTTATACCTTAACAAAGTTCCACTGGCTACTATGTAAGTAGTGAATAGTTGCTACATTTTATGTTAATAGTTTAATTTCAGGTACGAGAAGACTGGCTTCTTAGCATACAGGATTATGTATTGCCAACAATATTAAAACGGGGCGTGATAAAGCATCCGATGAGGCCGTCTAACTTTGAGCTATGATAAAACATTATTGGGCTAATAAATGCTCTCGTTTCTGAGACTTTGACTGTTGTTGTTGTCCATTATAAAAGAAAAACGAGATGATGTACACATATTGATAACTCACTTGTTCATTGTTGATGATATTGTTAATTTTCATCTGACATTATTCACATTTGACATTATTTAATTTTTTAATCCGATATTCTTATTTCAATATTTATAAGTATTTCTTATAATTTTATTTAATAATTCCATTGACGTTATAACTTAAATACATAATAGTAATTACTCACTAATTTAAAATATCTTTAGGAACATATATATATTGTTTCCCTAAATTTTGGGAAAAAAATTCTTCTGGTGTACATAATTTTACAACTACCCAAATGTGAAATATGTTTGAGATGAGTGTCGCAATGTTTCTAAAGGAATGTTCTTAAATGTCATTGTAAACCTTTGAGGATGCCATAAGGCGAAACCGGTCAGGTGTAATATGTAATAAATTAATGGAGGTAGGACACGGCGGTATTTCCGCCAATTGAGCAGTCCGACTGGGGAGGTACCTCCGCCCTACAGAATACCGCTGTTATAATAACTTCGTGTTGTGTTCCCAGCGGTGAGTAGGGTAGCCAGAGCTCACTGGAGAATTTGTGCTGTCAGTGGGATGACTAAAGGCTTGTCCTGCTTTGTCCTCTACACTGACGGCACAGAAACTCTGTGCTTACAGGGTCGACAGCGCGAGTGTGGCTTCTCTGGTGTTACACACGTCCATAGGCCACGGTAACCACTTTCCATCAGGTGGACCGTGCGCTTGTTTGCCACCTAAATGGTATAAAAAATAAAAAAATTGGAAAAGTACAAGTGAGTTATCAATATGTGTAACACCAAATTGTACCAAGTGCCATCAATCTACAGTATATATAGTAAATAGAGATGATGGACTTTGGAGCTCAAGGTCCACTATTCTCTTTTCCTTTATTTGGTTTATTTTAGATGGAAGCTATTCGTGTGGTAAACGAAGAAAGAATACAAGTATCACCATTCCATCTCATTTAACGGGTGTCGTAAGAGGTGACTAACGGAACAATACGCAGACGATATTACTGCGAAAGAAGGAAAACTTGAAATGAAAACCCTGTGACAACCCAAAGCCAATGTCACCCAACATTGGGAGAGGCCTATGTACAAAATACTTACCTAGATACTGTTTCTTTTTGGAAATACATTATGTTATACATTACATTATTCCGTGTAGTGACAGAGAAAGAATACAATTATCACCACCCCATGTCATCCGAAAAGTGTCGTAAGAGGCGACTAACAGAAAAATACGCAGATGATGTTACTGCAAGAGAAGGAAACCTTGAAATAAAACCCTGTACCAACCCGTCCGGCTAGCGTGGTAACAGTAGGCCAAAGCCTCCCAACATTGGGAGAGGCCTAGTCTGGCAGTGGACTACGATGGGCTAGTTGCTTGCTATATGGTACCCTAAACTGTGAATGTCTAAATATTGTAATTTCTTGGTTGTTGGTGAGAAATAAATCATTATTATTATTATTATTATTATTATTATACATAGATACATACAGACGAATGCAGATATACATATTCATGCATACAAATGTTTGCACTGAGCAGGAATCGAACCCGCGCGAAGCATTAGATTTAAAAAAGAATATTACTTAAAAAGAAAATAAATATTAGAACCGAAATTACTGCGGCGAGGGCGCGCCTCCCCGTTTCCGGGAACGAGTTGGGGACTCTGTAGTCCCCATACACCCGAGAAGAGGGCCCGATCGTGAGAGATGGCCCTGGGTCGGCCGGGGTGCGAGGGATATGCCTGTCAACCTCACCTTCGGCAACCAAAGCGACCCACAGGCGGCGTGCGTTTTAGTCGGTTCGAGTCCGACATAACCTCTTCCACTGGCTCCGGTGGGGAGGTATCCGTGGGGATTTTGCGCACGTAAAAAAAACCGAAATCACTAATTATTAATACTGTAGATTAATGGAATCTGCTTTACATATTGAATAAGACACTTTGTATCGGCCGGGGTGCGAGGGATATGCCTGTCAACCTCACCTTCGGCAACCAAAACGACCCACAGGCGGCGTGCGTTTTGGTCGGTTCGAGTCCGACATAACCTCCTTCACCGGCTCCTCCACCGGCGGAAAAAAAAGACACTTTGTATTTTTCCACTGTATTTTTTTTTTTTACCTGACCGGTTTCGCCTTGCGGCATCCTCAAAGCTTTTCTGTTTGAGAAACCTTTGAGAGTGCTGAATCTAAAATATAGTGGAAAAGTACAAAGTATCATAATTACTAGTATTCCCACTTACCCCTCCAGCTAAGCTAAATTGATTGAGTTAGAAATGGGTTCATGTCGGTAGTAGCCAGGATTCGAACCCGGGACTTTTTGATCGTAAGGCCGACTCCTTAACCAGTATGCTACTGCCGCTTTTTCTATATTCTTTCTAACTTCGAGGTGGATCGTAGCATTATATGTTATCAATATTTAGTTTTAAATAGTTGTTATAAATGTAAATACCATAACTTACACTGATACCTTTTTTTTTTAAATAGTACATGTCAATTATACTTAGGTTAGAATTGGGTAGCCTAGTGGTATGGGTAAAAAAACCGCGGTAGCCTTGTGGTATAGGTAACGGACTGCAGAGACGAGGTCTCGGGATCGATCCCATGGCACACACCAATGACTTTTCGATACTTTTCGAAGTTATGTGTGTATTTATTGCAGGCTTATAAGTGCCCGGTTAATGGCAATTGGCTCGCCTCCCATTACATTGGGACCTAAACAAAAACTGACGAAATGTGGGTGCTAGCACCTCTGCCTACCCCATCGGGGATATAGGCGTGAGTTTATGTTATGTATATTAGACTTCGCCTTGCCTGATGGTAAGCTGAAGACAAAGTCTCAGAGAAGAGCGTCACTATTACTTACATATTATATCATTATTTAAAGAATCTTCTGACAGACATCTGTTATTTATCCAATCTACAAAAATTACATCCATTTTATTATTAAATTACAGTACGTAAATTGCCAATTTCCAGTTTTGAAATTAATCCACAAAAATGTAGGTTCAAAATGGAGGTCTATTTCAAATATTAAGTCCGACGCGTCGCTTCCAGGGCGACATTTTTGGATTGTAAATATTTTACATAAAGAAATTTCATGATATTGCGCTGTGGTACACAAAAAGCTTATGTTATCCTGTAATATTTATTAATGAGGTTTATCAGGCATGTAATATTTACATACATACATATAATCACGCCTTTATCGCTGGAGGGTTAGGCAGAGGTGAATTAACACCAACATTTCAACAATAATTGTATTCGGTCGCACGTAATAGGGGGTGAGCCTATTGCCGTATTCCGGGCAGTATTGTTGACTCGTGCCATGCATCTGAGGCTGTATAATACAGCCCAGACTCAGCCCAGACTAATATCATTAATAAATATTACAGCCGCATGATTTCCGGCAGAGTAGAATTAGGGCCACCCCATCTCTTAACAGCCCTATCCCTTAGTCACCTTTTACGGCACCGCATGGGAAGAGATGGGGTGGCCCTAATTCTACTTAGTCGGCAACCACGCGGCTGTAATATTTATTAATGATATATTTTTTTAAGAATAATGAAGTGGTTTAAATAAAAACGGAAGGCTTGCATCGTGCAAGCCTTCCTTTAGGATTTAATAAAAAGGTAAGAAGATGAAATTTTGACAATTTACACAACCCACTTCTTAGGTCGTCTTTATGTTTTAACTTCATTTATTAAATTTATTTTTATTTTATTTAATGGCAGGTCTCTTCCCATGCGGTGTCGCACAAGGCGACTAAGGGATAGGGCTGTTTAACATCAAACAGTTATATACAGCTCAGACTCAGGCACAGATACAAGGTTCGAGTCAAGAATAGTGTCCGGTAGACGGCAATAAGCTCACCCCCTACTACGTGGGACCGAAAACTATGATTGGTGAAATGTAAGTGTTAATTCCCCTCTGACTAATCCGCCGGGAATAAAGGAGTGATTGTATGTATACATATATATATGAATATTGCAGCAATTGGGTTATAGGATTTCTTTTCCAATTAATCCTTCCCGGGTTTCTTTCGAATGTTCCTTACAAAATTGGCCTTTTTGGAAATGTACCTTCTTCTGAAAGTAGGTAACACTTAAGTCGAATTGACCGAATGTAATGTGTGTACTATATGTTTGTTTGGTACAATCATAGTACACTTAATTATGCCTTCACATTTATAATAGTACATAAGTGCCACACCTACATCATATTCATTATTATTATGTCGATAATGGTGTCATGATTTAACGCTTAACTCTTGTTAGAAGGATTATATTGTGATATGTTATCATATCTCTGCGGTGATATACTAATAAATCGCGATATAAATGTACAACACACTATAATGCTAAATTTAGTTTTTTTCCTCTTATGCAAGCAGGGTGTAGTTCTTAGCCTAAGAAATGGGAAGTGATGATGTGGAATCTCTCCGCTTTAGGAGGGACTTTGCTTCGCTGTGTGTATTTTACCGCCTATACAACGGTTTGTGCTCAGATGAATTGATTGACATGATGCCCATAGTAACTTTCTATCAACGCACCGCTTGCCATAGGTAGGGAATTCATCCCCACACATTGCAACCTGAGACGGTTCGCACTGTGTGGTATGAAAACTTCATACCACGCACACTCAAGCTGTGGAATTAACTCCCTGCTACGGCTTTCCCATGCGTCTACAAAATGGGGTTCTTCAAAAGGGGCATTAGAAGGTTTCTTCAGGGTCGACTGCGTGAGTGTAATGCCCCTGGTGTTGCACACGTCTATAGGTCACGGTAACCGCTTCCCATCAGGTGGGTCGTGTGCTTGTCTGCTACCTAAATGAGACTATTTTTTACCTCACAGTAAACAAACAGCTCACAAAAAGTATACTCTTGACGGTATAGCCGCGCCCGTATAGATGGCAACAGATGATGATAATGTGTGTTTCTTATTTTTACTTATCACCAAGGGCAACAGCTAACAATTGGGTGAGGTCCACATAACCCGATATTTGTCGACTTCCCAATGGTTCCCAAAAAGTTTTTTAATTTAATTTATATCACCTCGTCCAATACTCACAGGATGACATAGGTATCCAAATTTGCCGGGATACATTTGTACACACACAAAAACAAATTGAACTTTTCCTTTTCGAAAATTCATTATAAAACCACAATACAAGGGCTGAATAGTCCCTAAACGAATACATCTGCGTATTTCGAATTAAAATACCTTCAAATAAGGCTCTATTTAAAGGGTTGTTTCGCCCGGACACGCTCGAGCACGTCACGTGCATACTAATATGCCTTCAGGCCAGGACCGCCGCAATATTGTAAACAGACGCATACATTACAGGTATTGCAATCATAGTTTGATTTATTTTACTTGTCGTGAATGAACTTTATGGTTTTTGAATGAAATTTTAATTTAATTTAAATTTTAAAGTATTTAGTATGCTTTTAAAGGAGGTAGGACACGGCGGTATTTCCGCCCAATTGAGCAGTCCGACTGGGGAAGTACCTCCGCCCTACAGAATACCACGGTTACTCGTAACTTTAACAGGCTATGTAAGCAGCACGATATTGACCCTTTCTCGACTAGTGTGCCCGCGGCGAGAAGGTGCTTGAGTTTAATATTTTTCAAACCCAGAAATTTATGTACTATGTTCATGGTATTGACTATGTAGATCTATTGTGTAGTTTTTCTATTTTTTTCTTCCATAAGGTTTGTGCAATGCGTGTTTTTGTTTACAATGTTTTACCTACGACTATAAGTGAAAACTTGTTATTGGCTTTCTATGACCTAGTCCAACGCTATTCATGTTTTTATGCTGTAAGTTTTCCATGTACTAAATAAATAAATAAATAATAACTTCGTGTTGTGTTCCCAGTGGTGAGTAGCTCAATGGATAATTTGTGCTGTCAGTGGGATGACTAAAGGCTTGTCCTGCTTTGTCCTTTACACTGATGGCACAGAAACTCTGTGCTTACAGGGTCGGCAGCGCGAGTGTGGCTTATTTGGTGTCACACACGTCCATAGGCCACGGTAACCACTTTCCATCAGGTGGGCCGTGCGCTTGTCTGCCACCTAGGTGGTATAAAAAATGCTAACTATTTAAATCGGTTATAAAATTTAAAAAAATGGATCTGTTTAGGCAGGATTCGAACCCACGATCTTTCCCTCACAGGGGGACCGGTCTGACCACTAAGCTACCGAACCTTCGTCTGAAACTATACAAATTCTTCTATACGTATATCCGTCTTACCCCCGATTAATTTTTTTCCATTTCTTAATCGATTTGAACTTTATGGTTTTTATGTCATAAAAATTATTTTTATGTAGGTATGCATGGTGAAGTACTAAGACACCATTGATCACATTAATAAAAAACGTCCTTTAGTTCAGTTTATTGTGGCATTGATGAAAACAACTGCACAGTGGAGATTTTATTCATAAGTTAGAAAAACACCATTTAAATCCAACATTCTGTTTTTTTTTATATCACTTAGTTGGCAGACACAACACCAGAGAGGAGTCACAGCCAACCCTGTAAATACAGAGTTTCTGTACCGTCAGTAGAAGACAAAGCAGGACAAGCCTTTAGTCTTCCCACTGACAGCACAAATTCTCCAATTAAAGTAATTCCATTCTAGTCCATTTTTGAATTATATTAATGAACGCTGGCCCTAAGGCTCTTACAAAAATAAAAATAACGGTCTAATCTCAATTTCCCAAAAATGTGAAAAATGAGCACGACGACGTCAAGCTTCAATCAAACCACTTAGATAGCAGATAAGCACACGGCCCACCTGATGGAAAGTGGTTATCCTGGCCTATAAACGTGCAACAACAGGAGCATCACACACGTGCTACCGACCTTGTAAAAACAGAGTTCCTGGATCGTTAGTGTAGAAGACAAAACAGGACAAGCCTTTGGTCTTCCCACTGACACCGCAAATACTCTCCAATGAGCGCTCGCTACCCTGCTCAACGCCAGTAATACAACACGAGGTTATTATGGCCGCTGTATTCTGAAGATTATAAAATCCAAGATTACTTGGATGATAAACAAGCTTGGAAATGAGCTGTTCGCTCAACTATGCTACTCAAGTAAATTTTTGTATTTAGATTAAGTAGACTAAGTGTATGTTTGTAAATAGACCAAAAAAAAAGAAATGCCCGCTGAGTTTCTTGCCGGAGTCTTCTCAGGTCGGGGCCGCGTTTCGAACCGGTGGTCCATTTACTAAACTGATATTCATATTCCTTTGTTGTTGACGTTTTGTAAGTGCCGATATAATCTATTCAGAATAAATGATTTTTGACTTTGACTTTGAAAAACAGAGGTACTTCCCCATTCAGATTACACCATTAGGAAGGAAATACTGTAGTGTCTTACCTGCGTAGATTAATTATGTACCTAAATAGCGACGATACAATAAAACATATTCGTCTTCTATCTCCGTTTTATTCCAAAGATACTGCGCA
Organism: Eilema griseolum; assembly: GCA_963662185.1. Classification (NCBI taxonomy): domain Eukaryota; kingdom Metazoa; phylum Arthropoda; class Insecta; order Lepidoptera; family Erebidae; genus Eilema; species Eilema griseolum. Next base: position 23,692,118 of record OY759245.1, read on the forward strand.
ATAAACCGCAATATGTGCACTGCGTTAACGAGTCTATAAAATGTTAATTTATTATAAATAAAGCGGATTTAATTTTTATTCTTATTCTATCCAACCTGACTATGACTAAGACACCTCGAGCTATTTCCGATTGGTTGCGTTATTTCGAATGACTGACCAAAAAGAATGGTGGCGCTATTCTCATGCCACCTGAGCTAGTGGACTGTATTTTGCGGGGGGTGAAGTTAACATGTTTCATTGACGCTTTACACAACAAACAAGATAGGTGATCGGGTTGCCGCGGAGGTGGTTTAGGCATTGAATGCAACCCGAGAAATTAGGAGAGGATGCACTAACCTTCACGGGGCCACGTGCCGTCGCAGCCGGTGCACCGATCTTCTCTTCCTGGCTCAGGAGTTGCCGCCCACATCACTAAATCACTTGAGGGACACACGAGAGGCACAATCCGATCGGTAAAGGTCTATGAAAGCGGTTAAAATCCAACAAACATTATTAATTTCTAAGAGTCGCGTGCGCGGCCGCCATTGTTTACTAGTTCAAATTTAGTTCAGATTTAGCATTTCTCTATGACAAAGTTAAAGTCAAAAATCATTCATATTAAAGACTAGTTGAACAATTTTTTTTTTTACAACATTCTACACAACGCTTTCTAGACCCATGGTAAGCATAGCTTAACTAGCTTGTGTTATGGAATCTAGAATGCGGTTAAACATACTTAGACATACATATTATACATAGAAACACCCAGACCAATGCAAATATACATATTCTTACATACAAATATTTGCACTGAGCGGGAATCGAGCCCGCGCCTCCTGCGTAGCAGTCGTGTTCACTACCGCTAGGCCACAGAGGCCACAGAGAGGTTCGAGACGCGGCTCCGACCTAAAAAGACTCCGACAAGAAACTCAGCGGGCAATGTTTTATGTGTTTTTATAATAATAAGACAGCATGGAGAGAATTTAATGCGACACATATAGTTTGTAACTGTCATTGAGTAGGACACGGCGGTATTTCCGCCAAATAGAGTAGTCCGACTGGGGAAGTACCTCCGCCCTACAGAGTACCGCGGCTGTAATAACTTCGTGTTGTGTTCCCAGCGGTGAGTAGGGTAGCCAGAGCTCATTGGAGAATTTGTGCTTGCAGTGGGAAGACTAAAGGCTTGTCCTGCTTTGTCTTCTACACTGACGGCACAGAAACTCTGTACTTACAGGGTTGGCAGTGCGACTGTGACTCCTCTGGTGTTACAAACGTCCATAGGCCACGGTAACCACTTTCCATCAGGTGGGCCGTGTGCTAGTCTGCCACCTAAGTGGTATAAAAAAAGAAAAAAGGGGTTTGTGGCCTCACCAGCAAAGGCGAAACTATTGCATTTTATTTGCGATTACGGATATGAAGGCTGCCACGGATGTAGGAATTCCTCACGAGACCTTTAGTGCCCGAGACCTTTATACAGCATATTCATTTCTGCTACACGCAGTACTTCTTGAGTCTAAACCTTCTTTTTTTTATATCACTTAGGTGGCAGACAAGCGCACGGCCCACCTGATGAAAAGTGGTTACCGTGGCCTACGAACGTGTGTAACACCCTGTAAGCATAGAGTTTCTGTCTTTAGTCATCCCACTGACAGCACAGATTCTCCAGTGAGCTCTGGCTACCCTACTCACCGCTGGGAACTCAACACGAAGTTATTATAACCGCGGTATTCTGTGTATACCTCCTGCCGTAACCTGGTGAAATTGGCAGTACTATATATTATTTGTTACCCACGTGGTCTAGCAGTTGACGTAAAACATAACCGCACAACTGAAGTCGAATTTCCACGAGTTTAACTGCGACGTCATTCATATGAAGACTGGCGTGCATGCTAGAATCGAATTGACCGGAAGTGACTCATCCGTATTCAAAACATACAAACACAAGTTTGTTTTCCCCTACCCGAGACTGTGAAATTACGTGCGAATCGATAAAAGTTCCCGTGACTCATACGGGAATACAGAAATATCGTCGAAGTTTAGCTTGAAAGAGACTCTGAAATATGTATTTGGGTGTATAGGGTACAAGATACCTGAGGAGGGCCAGATCGAGAGAGAAGGACCTTAGGTCGGCCGGGGTGCGAGGGATATGCCTGTCAACCTCATCTTCTGCAACCAAAAACAACCCACAGGTGACATATGTTTTAGTAGGTTCGACGTCCGACATAACCTCTCCGACCGGCTCCGGTGGGAGAGGTTATGTCGGACTCGACTAAAACGTATATGTCTTCGTTTTTAGTTGCCGAAGGTGAGGTTAACAGGCACATCCCTCGCACCCCGGCCGACCCAGGGCCATCTCTCTCGAACTGGCCCTCTTCCTCGGATGTGGGAATTCCCAACTCGTCCCTGGAAATGGGGAGCGGCCTGCTTCTGCCAGGGTGACAGAAGCACCTCAACCCGTCACCCCCAGGCCTGCGCTTATGGCGGCGGAGATCTTTCTTCAACCACGTAGACTTAGAAGTTTTATTTTTGGACAGTTTCAAGACGTATAAATGGTTTGAATTTCAACTTGATTCATGCATTCCTAAGAAAATGGTCTTGACACACAGATAGACAGACAGACACACAGACGGACAGTCGGACAAAATTATACAATTAAAGGCATCATCCGCCGAAATCTTGCATACTAGTTTTTAGGCTTCTTTTTAACTTATTGTGACTTTTAGTATGAAAAGTGATTCAGGTTACGCCTCGCTAGATCACTCAGTCAGTCAGGACAGCAATGTACAATGTACCTAATTACCAATAATTATGTTGTTTGTTTGTTTATTCGAGCATAACATAAAAATAAGTGAACCGTTTTGATGAATCTAATGCAAAAGTTTATGATTTGAATTAAAACTGGTTTTTATTTTATAACCAGTGTTAATGCCCGACTTGTGTTGCAATGCCATTTTTTTAACAATAATTTTTGTTGTGACTACACGGGCACGTGCACTGCTAGCAGGATTTAATTGAAGTTTAATGAATGTTATAAGCGACGGGAGAGACAGGAGTGGCCTTGAGTTTATTTGGCTATTGCCTTTTTTTATACCACTTAGATGGCAGACATGCACACGGCCCACCTGATGGAAAGTGGTTACCGTGGCTTATGGACGTGTGCACTACCAGAGGAGGCACAGTGGCACTGCCGGCTTGTGTATCTATATGGTTATAGATGTCATACATGGACTAAAGAGATCTGGCAAAAAATCAAGTGAACGGTAATCTAACGGGGAACAAAGATTCAAAATTACTGTCACGCGTAAAGTATGACAGTAAATTTGAAAAGTCTTACGATTATGGAGGGTCCACTTTATTTACTGAATTTTATCTATAAATTACTCACACAATAAATGAGTTTGTGACAACTCGGAACCCAAATACCATATAATCACGTCTTTATTACCAGAGGGTTAGGTAGAGGTGAATTAACACCAACATTTCTTATACAACGGCAACAGACTATTGTTGATTCAAGCCATGCATCTGAGGCTCTGAGGTCTGGCCTGTATAAATCTGTCTGATGTTAAACAGCCCTATCCCTCAGTCGCTTTGTACGACACCGCATGGAGATGGTCTGATCCAATTTCTACTCTGCCGGGAACCATACGGTAACAAGATGTAGATATATTTTAATAGCAATAAATAATATTTAATTGTGAAACCAAATTCTACAAAATTAGGAATTAGCTAAACTACGGACACCTTATGCCCTATGCATTTACCCTATAATTCATCACTAGGAGATACCAGGATACTAATACTGCTATTTTGTTAGCAATCTATTCATATTAAGAACACGATAATTCAAAATAACAATCAAATCGTTTGTTGAAATGAATTCCGCGAAACAAAAACAAAACAAATTGTTCATCTTGTTCGCATAATTGGACACAGAATAATTTCTCTCAATATGTAGGCAATTAGACCAATGCGTTATGATTCAATGTTCTGGTAGTGAAAGTACAGAGTTGATGATTTATTTCTTCTTCACTTGAGCGCCAAGTCTGGTTGCATCCAAAACTTGTATTTCTGAGCCCGAAATTTACTTGTCCTCTCCTTTTTTCCACAATTGTATCCTACCCTGAAAAGGGGAGGAAGAGGGCGTCTTGTACAAGACTGCTTCTGCTCGGATAACAGGCGGCCATGCCTGTTTCCCCCAGGACGGCACTCACGAAAACTATCTCGTCCTATGCTTGCTCTTCACTGTGAGAAAGGATACGCGGAGAGACTCCAAGCAGGCCTTTATAGGGCCTACGGCTCCCCTGTATGATGGAGGCGCAGTCGTCTACGTTACCCAAGGATAATTTTCTACCTATTGTGCTCAAATCTATCCAGAGACTCAAACAAATAAGATAATTTTGTGAGCGTCAATTTCAGATTTGATGCTTCATTGTTCAAGAGTGAAGAATTTCTAACATAAACATTCAAACCTCAATTCACCCTCTCGATTTTGGTGAAAATTTGGAGTAAATGTTGATAGCTGCTACTTAACTCCCTAAATAACCCTGCAGGTTCAGGCGTCAAAGAATTTCTCCCCATCGATGTCAACCGGGAGGGTGGCCAGAAAGCTGACGGCATTGCCATGTTAAATGTCAATACCAATCCTTTGTGCAAGGAATAAACCAGCCCTCTGGTCACGGGTAGCGTCATAACTATATTTGTTTCGAACCAGAATTTCAAACAACCATTATTCTCTTATCTTATCCCCTTAGGGGTGAATTTTTTAAAAACAAGGAGGCAGTATTATAATTTCAAGTTTGTAGTCTCAGCAGTTCAGGTTATGGGATACTTATCACTAAGAACAAAAAATAACTTGGTTTAGATTTATGTTCTGCAAAATGTATTAAAAAATTAACTCTACACAATTCTTGCAGTATTAAAATATGTACAAGTATAACGAAAACATTACTTAATTTAATATATCCGCCTACTTTATATTCACGATTAAACAACCCATCGTATATAAAAACAAGGAAAATAAACGTCGGAAAAATGAGACATAACTTAATTATATAAGGTAAAGAATGAACGCTACGTTTAAAAAATATGCCTCCATCTCTAATGATTACACCGGACCGAGGAAAGTGATAAATGTCAGGAAGACAAACGATCCAGCCAACCACCGGCCTCCACAGATTCCTCGACTATACAACGAAGCCTGTTTGAATTATTTACAGTGTTTACCAAAACCATGTATAGGTTCTAATGTCAAGTCATGCCGAATATATCATTATTGATTGTAACAACCATGGCATTCTCTGAACAGCTGAGGCACCGGTCCGAGGTTATTCAGCCGGGTTGTTTAGACGCAATGCAGATCACGTGTGCGCTGAAAATCCTACAGCGGCTTCTGTATACGCCCTACGACATATTCCGTCCTTGTCTTGCGCAGAAAAGACATGTTATGTTAGAGAGAAAAGATGGTTTTTGGGGTTGAGTCGAGTCGCCGACGCGTCTGCGTGTCGCGCACATCCCGCGGTCGATGCTGAAGTTTTGCGCGCGCAAGTGTCTACCACACCGTCCGTTCCAATCCATTCCGATCGGAGTTCTCGTGCCGAGCGGTCGACTCATACGCTAGCTCTGGGCGAACCGTCGGCAGTCGCGCCGGCGCCGCCGTCGGCGATGGACCACGACGAGGACAGGTCCTTGTCCTTGGGGACGGAGGTGTCTGCCTCCGTACCCCCACCGAGCCCTCTCACGGGATGTTATCTGCTCGCGGTGATCGGGGAGCCCCACACTCACGAGCACAAGGAGATTATACTACAGCGGCTTGTCAAAGGTTAGTAGTCTGGATACTGATGCTATTGCTCGAGAAAAAAAAACCGATCTGTCATTGTGACAGCTGTCAAATTGGGAGAAAATTGCCGGCGGTTCGACGATCGTTTATTGTGGAATTAGAAACGCTATTTTTTAGCGTCACAACACACTTTCTAGGTACATTGGTTCTTTTCAATGAAAAATTAATAAAGTACTGATGTTATCCGAGTATTTACTTTTATACGTAAACAATATATTTTAAATTGTAGATTTGGATGAGAATATGTTAGCGGTAAAGACTGTTTGGTATAATTTTAAAGTAGATGATTATTTGATTGGTCGTTAAGTTGGTTTTAGAGGTGAGTTGATTATGTCACCGGTGGGATAAATTGTATTAAGTGCTGTAAAAGGGTAGATAATTAAATGAAAATGCTGCGGCAAACTCAGGTGGGACATACCTACAAACTGTATTACGTAATCTTTTTTCTTGTTTTCGTCAACATAATCATAATTTACTCACTAAATACACATTCGAGCGTATAAAATCGCAAGTAATTTGACTTTTAGTAATTTTGTATTACAAAGAAATGAATAAAACTAAGTACATGTTTCTTTGGAAGTAATTTTTTTTCTATTCTATTGTATAATTCTATCAGCATTGTATTATAATTTATGTCAGATAAATGATTTCTTGGTATGTTTTTTATCTGAAATATAGAATTTAAATTAGAATAATTATAAAGAAAACCGTTTTGATTACAAGCCGCTGAATCTCTGACGCTTGAAAGAAAAAAAACTAGAGCTATTATGTCAGAGCCGCAAAAAGGCCGGCCGGCGGCATTGCTTGCGCCGGTATCAATAGAAGCAGTTTAAAAACAAACCATTTAATGTTATAACTATACAATTTTTCTTTAAATAATTAAGAATATTAATGCTATTAAATCATTGATTGGTTAATATCCATATACCAATATATAGCGAGTACATTATGTTATATCTACAAAGAACTTCGGGGCTCAAATAGACTTCACCTGCAAGCCAGGTCACCAGCTTATTGATGAATTAAATACAGTCTACTCTGGCTGCCTACATTTGGCGCGTGGTTTCCGGCAGAGTAGAATTAGGGCCACCCCTTATCTTCCCATGCGGTGTCGTACAAGGCGACTAAGGGATAGGGCTGTTTAACATAAGACAGATATACAACCCAGACTCAGCCTCAGATGCATGGCTCGAGTCAACAATAGTGCCCGGAATACGGCAATAGGCTCAACCCCTATTACGTGGGATCGATAACAATTATTGGTGAAATGTGGGTGTTAATTCACCTCTGCCTAATTTCCAGGGGTGGGGTTAGACAGCAGTCGCTTTCATAAAAGTCAAGATAAAACGTCTCATAGAAAGGAGGAGAGCGGACAATCTGGATTGACTCACTGATAATAAAGAAAATATCAGTAACCATCATCATCGTCATCGTCATGTTTATTTTTTTTTTATACCACTTAGTTGGCAGACAAGCGCACGGCCCACCTGATGGAAAAAATAAAACAAATAAACATTGCGTAGAATGTTGTAGAATATTTATTAATTATTAAATTACAATTTGGTAGCGATTTTTCATTTGACCCAAATACCATTGTAACACTTAGTGTCTGTAATGGTGACCCTCTTTCCTGAGACCTTGCCTTTAGCTTACCATCAGGTGAGATGAAGTCAAGTTGGCGTGTCCTATATTAAAAAATACGATAGTTTAATTTCGATGATGTGACATAATATTTACGCATTATGACAATTTTGATATATTGTTCGGTAATGCGGATTTTGGATAATTTTATGTTATGACTTCCTTTTTATACATACATACATATAATCACACCTTTATCCCCGGAGGGTTGGGCCGAGGTGATTTAACACCCACATTTCATCAATAATTTTATTCGGTCCCACGTAATAGGGGGTTAGCCTATTGCCGTATTCCGGGCACTATTGTCGACTCGAGCCATGCATCTGAGGGCTGTATATATCTGTCTGATGTTAAACAGCCTTATCCCTTAGTCGCCTTGTACGACACCGCATGGGAAGAGATAGGGTGGTCTAAATTATATTCTGCCGGGAACCACGCGGCAATTTTTCTTTACACTCCGGTCAATTTACAAATTTGAGTCTACAACAAGTTGCATTCAACTGAAACTTGATAAGATTATTTAAAACACCATCATAAATGAAATAAAGAAAGTCCTCATTAATCCGACACCTGGATTTTTTTTTATTCGGGTTCAAAGCTCATTTTCCGTTCAAAAACGGGATTTTAGCGATTCTCAGCAAGTTTTGTCATAAAAATGTCTGAGACAAAGTTAAAAATCATTTAATTATCTATTAAAATCGGTCAAGCGCGAGTCGGACTTTGAATTATGCGCGTAATTGTGCTACATAAGCGGCAAAATACTTGTATTGTATTGAATAAGAAGTTTGACGGTATGATACTTCCCGTTGATTTAGAATCATAAAATTTAGGAAGAAGCAAGATATTGTAGCACAAATAAAGGAAAAAAAGGAATTGAAAACTGTAAATGAACAGACATTGTCTAATAAGAGTGTTCGTTCATTGGTTGAAATTAAATATTACATAAATATTAAATATTATTTATAAAATATTTGAAATAAACATGAGTCAGTGTTGAAAACAAACCCTATGTCTTATTTTATTTATTAATGACTTTAGTAATATTTCTTAAGATTAATATTTATTAAAAATAAGGTTAAGTTATCATCCTTTTTATTGAAGTCGGTTACAAATATACTGAACTGCTTCATGCAAACTGGATGACTTTGTCAAAATGGTGGGTTATCCTACAACCTATTCCCAGATAAACTTTTTTTTACATGCAAAATATCCCCACGGATACGGATACCCCCCCCCCCACAGTGGGAGAGGTTATGACGGTCTCGTACCGACTAAAACGCACGGTGCCTGAGGGTCGTTATTGTTTGCCGAAGGTGAGGTTGACAGGCATATTCTTGGCAGACTTATTAAATATTTTCAATTTTTATAAAAATCGGGTAATATAGGTATTTAAACTATCATGGTCACTCTAAGCCAATTCGGTTGACTCGCCCCAGCTTAGAGCACCCTTTAGAACCGGTAATCTTTTAGTCTTCAAATAATGTAGGGGAATTTGCCAGATTTATTGACATAAATGATCACTGCTTCGCTCCCATTAGCAGTAGTGTGATGATTTATAGTCTATAACCTTCTTCGATAAACGGGCTATTCAACATAAAAAGAATTTTTAAATTCGAACCAGTACTTCCTAAGATTGGCGCGTACAAAGAAACAAACTGTTCAGCTTTATAAAATGTACTAGCTGACCCACCCCAGCTTCGCCCGGGGTATATTTTGAAGCTTCATATCCCTTTGAGCCCGTATGTTTTAGTCTTCAAAATATGTATGAAAAATTGCCGGATTTGTTAACATTTATTATCAATGCTCCGCTCCCTTAAGTAGTAGCGTAATGATATATAGCCTAAAACCTTCCTCGATAAATGGACTACCCAACACTGAAAGAATCATTCAAATCGGATCAGTAGTTCCAGAGATTAGCGCGTTCAAACAAACAAACACACAAACAAACTCTGCAGCTTTATAATATTATAGTATAGATTCTAATAATAAACTCTAGAATATTGATAAACATACTTATATATAAATTATAGTTTTTGCCCAGGTACCTAAATACATACATATTCATGCATATAAATGTTTCCTGTACACTCAAATATCCTGTCAACACTTAGATCAAAATAAAATTAATCGATATTTCCATGAATCTAATATTTATCGATGTTATAGATAAGATTTATTCGCTGCAAATATGAGATTAGAGTACAGATAAATGATGATCTCTGTCATATAACATACATACACATACATGTGTATATAAAATAATACATAACATAACATAAACTCACGTCTTTATCCCCGAAGGAGTAGGAAGAGGTGCTAGCACCGACATTTCGCCAGTTTATGTTTATACTACTAATGTGGCAGACAAGCACACGGTCCACCTGATCCACGTGAAAATTTGAATACGAGGGCAACTAATATTCAAATTTGAAAAAAGGGGACAGCAGGGTGCTGTCGGAACCGGATCTGAAAAAATCCATACCGGCGGAAATAAATATGGCGGCACAAAGTTTACCGGGTCAACTAGTAATGAATAAAATACGAAATATATTACCTATGTCCTCTGTGGATTACAAAATTACCTATACACATTAATAGGCTCAGTAATGTTAATCAACTTCTGTCGCTTCTATCTATTCAAAAGATAATGAATGGTATTAATTTATTAGCGTAGTATATAGTACTTTCATATTAATACATACATATATAAATATAATCACGCCTTTATCCCTAGATTCATCTCATATTAATATATCTTTCTAAATAGATAAAGTTGATTAGTCTCGTGTAGCTATATAATCTTTATATCCGCAACCTCTTCTATGGAAAAGTTATTAGGTCAATATTTATGTAGTACTGTTGCCTGCTGATTTGTCCATTTCGATCCCGTTCCCACAGCTCATGGGAATCTATACAAGATACAAATTCGCTCCGGTGTGGAATACTGCAAGCGTCGCTGGGATAGCTCAGCAAAATACTTACTAGTAACTCTCGACAGGTTGCAGCGACGTGCGGACCGCATTATTGGGAATTCTGAGGTCACGAATATCCTAAAGCCTTTGCCGATGCTTAGAGATGTTGCGTCCTTCGCAGTATTTTACCGTCTGTACCATGATGAATGTTCTGATGAGCTCTTCCAATTAGTTCCACTTTCCCCTTTCCTACACAGAACAACACGTGCAGCGCATACGATGCAGAATAACCGATCAAGAACCAAGTGGTTCGGTGACTTTTTCCTTTATCGCATCATTGAGGCCTGGAATTCATTACCAGTTCAAGTGTTTCCTGCTTCCTACAGTCCCGGGTCCTTTAAGCGGGGCGTGGAAAAGCATATGATGACGCCGTCTAGCTGAGTGTAACCATTGTAACATGGTAGATGTATGTAATGGTGACCCTCTTTTCTGAGACTTTGCCTTCAGATGGTAATCTGAAGGCAAAGTCTCAGGTGATTCGAAGTCTAATTGACGTGTCCTGTATATAAAAAAAGACTATTCAAATCTATTGCATAAAGGGTATGCTTTGTTTTGTTATACAGACTGTAAATTTATCCATGCACCAAATTCCACCCGATCTGTCGTTTGAGGCTTTTCCTTTTCCACTTTGCACCGTCTTGGGCATCCATGGTACATTGGCACGCATGCCAGCCTCTACAACTCCAACCTGAGATTTTCTATGTTGTCAAGATTTCAGAAGTTGTAATAATATTTGGTCATGTATTTCAAAGGCAATCGAATAAATTCACTTTATTAAATTTTAACATTAAGTAAATACACAAGATTTTGCCTCACATTGGATTGCAATTCCTCTGTGCACTCCCGGGTTTGCTGGAAGAGAACTCAAGCTCGCCTTTGTACATAGATAATATATCCTTTATTTGTATAAATACCCTGTAAGTTTACAATAAAGAATAAAATAAATAAATTAATTAAAAAAACATTCTTTCTTTCTTTCCTAGCGGGGCCCGGTGGAGATGCAGAAGTAAACTGGTTTTCTTTCATTGTAAATCAATAATAGAGAAATAATCACTAGTTTAGCAGCATTTTAAACTAAAACTTATGTGAAGATTTACTAATAATAATATTGTGAACAGATTTAACTAAGTTCCAGCGTCCTAGTAAATAAAATAAAGAAGTAGAAGAAAGAAGACTCATTCACGGAAAATCCAATCACATAAATTGTAAAATATAGGCAGAGAAACATGTTTTTTGTTAATAAAAGTAAATTATTATTATTAAAATTATGGACGAGCAGCATGTTTGCTGATATGTCCACTTCATGGTGTTGGAGTACAGTTCAGTCCAGTCCATATCTCTTTTATTGTTCGTTTTGTACTGTAAGCCATTCATCAATATATGAAATATATGAGATATGAAATCAAAAGTACGATACACTTAGAACTAAACGATGACCGAACAGATTGCAAAAATATAGTAAGTGCCAAATAACGTTATCATCTCATGATGATAAAGCTAACAAACGGTATCACAGCCAGTGATAATGCAGTTCTTATCTGTGTAAATCTCTCTCTAGGCCAGTAGGGGAAGTAGTATTTATATCTTGAAATTTTGGATAACTGTGACTCAATGTACTGATAAATAATAATTACAACATCTATATACATATATATAGAAATGTAATTTTTTATGACTTTAAAATGGATATAAACTATCATTAGGTACCTACTAAAATACACTAAAATAAATTAAAAATAAAAATTACATACATATTGCGTCATGAAATTCCTCCGCATCAACAGCGACCGGTAACGTACCCAGGAGGCTGGCAGCATTGCCACGTTAATACAGGTCTACAGTTTAACATACATTAGTTACTGACAAATATCTTGACCCCAATCACGTCCCAAAACACACGTTTTCTTCAGGAGGTAGGACATGACGGTATTTCCGTCCAATTGAGCAGTCCGTCTGGGGACCTCCGTCCTACAGAATTTCGCGGCCATAATAACCTCGTGTTGTATTTCCGGTGGTGAGTAGGGTAGCCAGAGCTCACTGGAGAGTTTGTGTTGTCAGTGGGAAAACTATAGGCTTTTCCTGCTTTGTCTTCTACACTGACGGCTAGGAAACTCTGTGAAAGCGCGAGTGTGACTCTTCTGGTGTTACACTCGTCCATGGGCCACGGTAACCACTTTACTTCAGGTGGGCCGTGTGCTTGTCTGCCACCTAAGTGGTTTAAAAAAATGTGGTCTATATGCGCAGTTCAAATTTTGGTTGTCTTTTGAGGATTCAATGGGTTGCTCAAACTCACCAATCATAGATAAGATGAAACTAATCTGCATAGCGTGTAATCTGTATGTACCAGGGCCTAGTTTCTCTGGCGCCTTCGATGTAAAATTAATATTATATGTCGGCGACCACACATAAGATATTCAAACCTGTACATCATTGGATGAAGTAGACTAAGAGTATATTTGTTAAAGGACCAAAAAAGAAATGTCCGCTACGTTTCTTGAAGAAGTCTTCTCAGGTCAGGGCCGCGTTTCGAAACGGTAGCCCATTTGCTAAACTATTTTTCATATTTCCTTTTGTATTGACATTTCGTAAGTGCCGATTTAATGGTCTATGAATAATAAATGATTTTTGAGTTGGACTTAGACTTTGTAACGCGGTCGGTTAGAATTTGGACCACCCCATCTCTTCCTCTCTTCCTATGTGGTGTCGTATAAGGCTGTATAGGGTTGTTTAATATCAGACATATATCTTTATATATATACAGCCAGACTTCGCCTCAGATGCATGGCTCGAGGCAATAATTGTGCACGGGCATATTATGTAAAACTAGTAGAATTAGTTGTACTTAAATGACCTCTACCTATAGCTTTCTAGGAATTTGAATAGAATACATGGAAATATATACAGGCCCAGGCTCAGAATCAGATACAAGACTCCAGGCAACAATAGTGCCCGGAATACGGTAATAGGCTCATCCTCTATTCCGTGGAATCGAAAACAATGATTGGAGCAATGTGGGTGTTAATTCACATCTATCCTAACCCTCTGGGGATAAAAACGTGATTATTACGTAAATATGTTAATTTCCGTAGGATTCAGCATTGATGTGTATTAACATTCACATTTCGCGAATTATGTCACAGTCAAATGTAATTGGATGTGACTCTAATACCGTCAAGCAGGCACTTTGTCACGGGGTGTATGCTTACTGACGGATAGAAAATAGCTCTATCCCTTAGTCGCCTTCTGCGATACTCACGGGAAGATATAATGTCTCTATACTACTCCACCGTGAACCATACAGCTCACTCAAGGGTACTTACAGTCAGCATCTTTAATTTAATTATTAATTGCACACAGGCAGTACAGAGATCATTCACAAAAAAAACATGAACAACAGCGACCTTAACTCAATAGAGTTCTCTCAACAAATCTCCGAGTAGCAGAGAAGCAGTTAAAAGTTTGCTGCAGTACTAACACAAATAATTTAGTCATCTACGCACAGATTAAAACATGCTGCATTTCTCGTGAAAAAAATGTTGAAAGCGCCGAGATTTTTCACGGCACTTACGCGATTCGTTCATCATAGCGACGTACATTTCTTAAGAGCTATATACAATTGGCCATACCTAAATGGGTAAATGTTTAGCTCTATGCAGCTGGTCTAGTGTACATGGAAGTCTTTGACCTTAAATCAATGGTTCTATTGTAAATTGAACAGTTAGCGACTGAAACTCATAGTACGAAGTTAATTTACCGATGTTTTGATCATCATTTTATGAAAGGTTTTGGAGGTAAGATGTTCTGCAAATTTGTATGTGATTAGCTAATTTAATCACTGACTAATGATAGGTATTCTTGTGGCATACTCATTATTGAATGAAATTTTAAAGCATTTGGTATGCTAACTATTCAAATTTGAATATAGAAAAAATTGAATTGGTTCGAACCTGCAATCTTTTCCTTACATATTACGTTAATAATAATAGTGCCCGGAAGACGTCAATAGGATCACCCCCTATTTTGTGGGACCGAATTTAATGATTGGTGAAATGTGGGTGTTAATTTACCTTTGCCTAACCCTCCGGAGATAAAACAATATGTACCTTAAGATCGGACCTATTTATTAAAGTGCAATTATCGTCAACTTATTACTCTTCTATCACTGCTCACGAAGTCATTTTTTTAAACAACTTAGGTGGCAGGACAAGCACACCGTTCACTTAATGGAAAGTGTGGCCTATGGGCGTGTGCAACACCAGAGGAGTCACATCCGCGCTGCCGACCCTGTACGAACAGAGATTTTGTGCCGTCAGTGTAGAGGACAAAGCAGGACAAGCCTTTGGTCATCCCACTGACAGCACAAAAACTTTCCAGTGAGCTCTGGCTACCCTACTCACCGCCGGGAACACAACACGAAGTTATTATAACCGCGGTATTCTGTAGGGCGGAGGTACTTCCCCATTCGGACTGCTGTTGATTGGGACGGGAATACCGTTGTGTCCTATAAAACCTATTGCAGGGAATAGTTTGTTTCTCATAAGACCACCTGTGCAGCATAGTACGTAATCTCATAATAAATATATAGACATTGGAGCGCTCCATTCGACCGTCAGCCTTCACTTGCAGGGCTTCGGCGAGTGGCTGGTATTACTATAAATCGAAATCTTCCAAATTGAATGTACTTTGTTCGGGTAAATTTAATTTAAGTTGTTGCTCATTTAAAATTGTGAGGTCTGATCTGAAAGTTAAGACAAATTTTCTTATAAAGCAAACAGGCAAGTCGACCATATCGTCACTTACCAAGGTGAAATAAAAATGGATAAAAAAGGAGAATATGATAATAATGAGGTCAAGTGCAGTAGCCTAGTGGTTTGGGTAATGGACTGCTGAGACGAGGTCTCGGGTTCGAACCAAGGTTTTACCATGGCACACACTAATGACTTTTCGATGCTTTCCGAAGTTATGTGTGTATCTTTCGCAGGTTAATAAGTGTTCAGTTAATGGCAATGTGCTCGCCACCTATTACATTGGGACCTAAACATAAACTAACGAAATGTGGGTGCTAACTCCTCTGCCTACCCCTTCGGGGATATAGGCGTGAGATTATGTTATGTGTTATGATGTGAGGTCAATAATGATAGACAATCCAGTTCGGTTTTCTCTTGTTTGATCGATCATTAGAAAAATTACGCCGGTACTACTTGAATAGTCAGCATCAAATAAATTTTGACTAAACATGTATTAAAAAAGATCTTAATGCTCTTGTATTACCCCCTTCTTGTTGAGTGATTGTTTTGATATTTGGTACACGCCTTTAGTTCAGACAATAATACAATTTGAATCAATAAAACAGTTTGGTATTAACATGATTCGGAGGTATTCAAATCATTTTGAGTACTTTACTAGGCTTTACTCTTCTATCTAGAGCTTCATCAAGTATGGCACTTATGTACTTTTTTATACTTATAGAGATACATTATACAATAATACTCACTGGAGAATTTGTGCTGTCAGTGGGAATACTAAGGGCTTGTCCTGATTGTGTCTTCTATTGACGGCACAGAAACTCTGCACTTATAGGGTTGGCAGCGCAACTGTGACTCCTCTGGTGTTACAGACGTCCATAGGTCACGGTAACCACTTTCCATCAGGTGGGCCGTGTGCTTGTCTGCCAACTAAGGGGTATAAAAAAAATACTGTACAAATTAAAACTTAACTTAAATCGCGAAGGCAACTCAAAACAAAGTAATTTAATACTATCCGAATTTTTGCACTGATGTCATTGTTATTATATGAGACAAAACGCTTCAGCTATTAGCTCATCTATTTATGTCCTATATCCGCAATCAATAGCTAACAATATCCAGAGAGCGAGGCAAAAAGAAAGTACCTATGCATGTAAGAAGTGTACAATTATGTTCGTTACAGAGTGCGACTATCGTCGCGAGCGCATCGCAGATGAGCGCGTCTCCACTGTCGCTTGATCCTCTTTTATTAAAATATAATTTAAAATAAAAATGTAACATATTCACATTCATTTATTTCTCAAACAATATCACATTGTATTGAAAATCTTAATCTAATAACAACACATCTAATAACAATATAAAATCATTCAAACAATATGTAAATATATATACAAAGAGACCGACAAAGATTAAATAATAGATTAAGATTAAGTAACAGTCATAAACTACATTTAAATTCATTGCCCGTTATTGTCGGGGGTGTGAGGGATATGTCTCAGATTATTTACCTCCGGCAGCCTGCGGCCCACACAGTCAGCGAGCGTTTTAGTCGGTTCAAGTCCGACATAACCTCCCTCACTGGCCCTGGTGGTGGGGATGTTACGCAGATTAAAAAAAATGGTACAGCAACTAGGAAAAAGGGGGGTGAAACTCTCACGTTTGCTAATATTCTATTACCATCGATCATAATGGTTGTGTTTTCAAATTATATGAATTAATATAATCATAATCTCATGTCAGGAGAGTATGAATGTTTCTATATTCTACTAGCTACTAGTGAAGCCTGCTTCTCCACACGCTTGGTTATTCTGCTCCCGTTCCCCACAAAACCTGTTCCTCGGATGAAAAGTATTATATACGTTACGTTCGTCCTTATCTATTTGACGTTTTATGCATAATTGAGTAGCAGACTTCCAAAAAACTAACAATTGCCCAAAATTTTTATATATTTTTATTATCAGTGTAGTGTTCAAAATACTTGAGCTCTAACCGCGCAAGTCTTTATAAAAACTTCAGCCCAATAGTCTCGAAATCTTCATATAATCTTGTATTTATATGAACCTTATACATAATACTATTTATAAATCTAAGAAGATCCTCCCAAAAGTGAACGTAATTGACAAAAAAACTCTCTCAAATCCAGGGATTTTCTCGTCAATCGTCTTCTAAATAACAACACAACTTTCCGTTAAAGCCGCTTTACTCTAAATCTATTAAAGGTCGCAGCCGGGTCAAGGACACGCCGGTAATCCGTCTGCCGGCCGGATAACTGAAGATAATGGAAACACCCACTCGTCTATAACTATCGCACAAGTGTGGTTTAGCCAAGATATAGTGGATTTCCTTTTTGATTTTGCCGTGTTTTATTGTGAGTAGCAAAGTGGGAATAATATTGTATTGAATCGAAGGGATTGTTTTTGGTATTTTAAGATACTCAAGAATAGATATAGCATACATACATACATGTAATTACGCCTTTCGGTGACTCTTTCCTCTGTCGCACTATTAAGGCCTGGAATTCATTACCAGCTCACGTGTTTCCCTCTTCCTACAGTCCCGGGTCCTTTAAGCGGGGCGTGAAAAAGCATATGATGGGGCCGTCAAGCTGAGTGTCACCATTGTCACACGGTATGTGTAAGTAATGGTGACGCTCTTTTCTGAGACTTTGCCATCAGCTTACCATCAGGCAAGGCGAAATCTAATTGACGTGTTCTATATAAAAAAATAAACGCCTTTATCCCCGAAGGGTTAGGCACAGGTGAATGAACATCCACATTTCACGTATCATTGTATTCCGTCGCACGTAATAGGGGGTGAGCCTATTACCGTCTTCCGGGCACAATTGTTGACTCGAGTCATGCATCTGAGGCTGAATCTGGGCTGTATATATCTGTCTGATGTTAAACATACACACAGAAGATAGATTAGGATAGAACTAGACTATGAAAAGTGTTTCCCTAAATGTAAAGCGTGGTGACCTTTTTACTGTAAATAAATACTCATAATAGATATCGCTTCTATTTTTCAAATTTAGATCTCAATTTTTATTTTACAGTTAGAAATATTACAGTAAATAAGCGGGGCGTGAAAAAGCATATGAGGAGGCCGTCAAGCTGAGTGTCACCATTGTCACATGGTATATGTAAGTAATGGTGACCCTCTTTTCTGAGACTTTGCCTTCAGCTTACCATCAGGCAAGGCGAAGACTAATTGACGTGTTCTATATGGAAAAAAAAATGGCATGCGATGGAGTGTGATGTACATGCAAAGTACTAGTCGCTATGTTCACACGTACCGAACATCGGCCGAGTGCACTGTCTTGCCTCTCCACCCAGTGCGTGAGATCAAGGCATAAGCATTTGAAAGTTCGTGTCTCATAGGGCAGAAATTGTCTAAAAAGCTGACAGATTTTTCCTGCTCTCTTGGTCGTTCTGTCTTAGCTATTTCTGTGAACATATAAGTATATATTTAAATGATTGCCGAAAGATTGCCGCGTGCTTTCCGGCAGAGTAGAATTAGGGCCACCCCATCTCTTACCATGCGGTGTCGTACAAGGCGATTAAGGGATAGGGCTGTCTCACATCAGACAGATATATACAGCCCAGACTCAGCCTCAGATGCGTGGCTCGAGTCAACATTAATAGTGCCCGGAATACGGTAATAGGCTCACCCCCTATTACGTGGAATCGAATACAATTATTGGTGCAATGTGGTTTTAACACTCTCTGCCTAACCCTCCAGGGATAAAGGCGTGGTTATCTGTATGTATGTACATTTAAGTGATGATTCCAAAAGTGCGTTAATTGATTTTTATCCAGTTTTAAATATACTAGAAAATACGAAACATTTTATCATTTATTAATATCGTATTTATCGTTCAATAGTGACTAGAGAAGGTAATGTGTTTTACCAATATGTAGGTACATATTGGTAAAACACATTACCTTCTCTATTACTTGTAGTCAGTCAATGCACAACATTGTAGTTTTATTTCATTGTGCAGTCATGCAGACAGTCGTATTCTCTTTATTACTTCAAACATAGAAAATTACTTCCATAAATAGTATTTCGCTAGCGAACGCTCCAACTAAAACGTAATTTACCTTTTATGTTGCAAATAAATCACTCTGTCTTAAAATTAAACTTGAAAGACACAACTGGTAACATTGCATGCGTCTTTATTTGCTTTTAGAGATATATTTGCAGTTTATTTACAAATCTACCTCTCGTATATGAACATAAAATAATGTGAAGTTACATCAATTGGAGTAAATCTTTTTTTATACCATTTATGTGGCAGATAAGTATACGACATACCTGATGAAAACTGTCTGCTGTGGTGTACAGGCGTGTAAAACACTAGGGGTGACACACTCGTGTAATCAACCCCGCAGCCCTGAAAGAACTACTTGCCTAAGAGGTAGAACACGACGGTATTCCCGTCCCGTCCCAATTGAGCAGTATGACTGGAGAAGTACCTCTACCCTACAGAATACCGTGACCATAATAACCTCGTGTTGTATTCCCAGCGGTGAGGAGGGCATCCAGAGCTCACTGGAGAGTTTTTGTACTGTCGGTGGGAAGACCAAAGGTTTTTACTGCTTTGTCTTCTAAACTGATGGCTCTATTCTTACTGGTTTGGCAGCTCGATTGTAACTCACCTGGTGTTGCACGCGTCCATAGGCCACGGTAAACACTTTCCCTCAGGTGGGCCAAATCCCAGCATTTAAGACCCGAGACGTATCCGTAAGGAACTCTACTCGAAGAAATGTGACAGACACTAGTTTCTATATTAATAGGGTTCTGGGGAATTTTACCTTGATTTTGTATTGCGTGTATGTAGATGACTTTCTATGCTACAAAAACCATACAATATTATATCAACTCATTAATCGCTCTTCCGAACAAAAACCTATTAATAAAACTTTAGCAGTAATAATATACGGCGACTTTTAGTGAGGCAACACAGGCACGCGACGTCGCGATCGCGTGTGGAAGACAAAGTTTGAAATTCTAATTTTTTTAATGGCAATTTACTGCTAAATTCGTTAAACGGCACATTCTTACTACTGAAAACCGCAAAAAAAAAAGTTTTCATAAAGGCCACACCAAAATAACTTCACCGCGTCTAAGCTGAAGTCTCAGGAATATTTACTAGACCATCTGAAGTCACGTTGCAGCACACTATGATGGCCGTTTGACACGACTATTTTTGCTCGTTTTCTCTTTGTCGGTGTGTGAAGTTTAGTTTCTTCTGTGTCAGCATCGCTATATTTTTCTTTAATTATTCGTCTAACAGTTTGTTGTACAATATTAAGCGCACCAAAAAAGAAAAAAACGAGCAAAATCAGTCGTGTCCAAACTGCCATCATAGCGTGCCGCCACTATAGATGCTAAGAATACCGTAATGGTAGCCATCACTTTGACAGATGCATTTTAATCACTTACTTAAAGAAGAAGAATAGAAGGAATCAAAATAATTCCAGATTTTTATGATGCAGAGAAGGAAAGAGGTGCGATAAGTGTAGTGAACGTTAGTTTATCTGCGTAAGTTTTAGAAAATTTTATTTCAATGAAACCTTTCAAATAAATTGATTGACCTTGCTCCAACAAAAGAAAGATAAAACACATTAAAAGCTTTAAAAGCAAATGTACGTTTAATTTTTTTATGGTAAACGCTTCTGACAGGTTTTTGGCTTAGAAAATACATGAAGGAAAGCAAATCAGTCTGAAAACTTTTCGGTGTTTGATTTTAGTTGGTAGACAGTAGATTCATTATCATCTATTCCCATTCTTCATAGAGAAAATCTTCACAATATTTTTGTTATTTACAGTTAAACTGGTGTCAATCAATATATGAAATGCGATCAATTCTATATTATAGTACTATTATTCTACAAACATAATATGCCTTAAAGCAATATATATATTTACAAATATAATGAATAAACGACAAACTTATACAGACAAAAAAATACCTACTAGCCATAAAAATACAATTTTGTAATCATAAATTGTCATTTTAAAGTCTAACAATACAGTTCTTGTCACAATATTTTCAATCTAAAGCATCACACACTCGGGCTTTTTTTCCTATTCGCAATCTGTAGATCTAAAAAGGCCACTTTATTGGAATTATTTTAGGGGAATATTTTCTTATATGTTGATTTACACGAAATAGGATCCGCTTGTTATCGCTTGTACACAATTTTAATACGAGAAATAAAAATAAACTAGTTGTACCAAAACTTAGGCTTCACAAGGTTGGTGATTCATTTGTAGGCAGCTGCATAAAAATATTTAATAAAATTCCTCAGGACTTGATTAATATGCCAATAAATAAATTTAAAATAGAAGTGGAAAAAACTTTAATGAGTAAAGGTACTATAAAGTGGATGAGTACCTTAATGATGTTAATGCGTGGTCAACATAAGTCTCTTGCTTGCTCGCACAAAATAAATTGTAAACCTAAACAAATTTAAAAAAGAAAAATAATCTAGTTCTAATGTAGTTCGCTGAGTTTCTTGCTGGTATCTTCTCAGTAGAACTAATCTACCGAACCAGCGAAAGAATCATTTTCCAATGGTTTATTTTTACATTATTTAATATTTTTATATTATTTCTTGACATACATAATTGTAAAATTTTGACGTTCATATGTGCTCTTTGTGTGCCTAAACTGAATAAATGAAATTGATTCTTTGATTCTTTGAAATGAATTGTAATGATTCTGCTCATACGAGTAATCATTTTGATTCTTTGATTCTTTGATTCTTTGAAATGAATTGTAATGATTCTGCTCATACGAGTAATCATTTTACCAATTTTATAGGAATTTATTGAGATCTACGTGAAGTTAGTAAAGTTAGCGGAAACGCTCAATATGAACGTTTTTGAACCGCTGCTCAACTGTTTGTTTAAGGTTATCGAATGATGCGATTGATGAAATCATTTATCAATACCTGTATCCCGAGGCCAGCTCCAGTCTAAAAATTGTCACGCAAGTCAGTAGCTCTAAGAAAAACAAATGATTAGCTCATTCTTATTCCTGTGGCCTTACTCAATGTTTGCCTAACTGGAAATTTGCAAAGCGTGACATTATTCACGGCTGTCGAAAAATATTATCATACGACACTTTACATATTGCCTGTGTCTGTATTTTGCCAATAGATAGATTCGACTTGTTAATGTCATATTTGTTTAATTCAAGTTTGCTTTGGATACAAGAGTTTGTATTATACTTGAAGAGCTGGGAGTGATTGTTTTCTTTTACCAGATATTGTCTTTATTTTGTTTGTTACTTGGTTTAAAAAAAAACTGATTTGTTATTTAACTACCATCTTACTTTAGTATTAAAGTTATCGGGATATTTATCATGTTGTATTGTTCTGAGTGTCCGATATTTCGGCGCTGTTGAAACGAGTGGTAGTGCAGATACGCGTAGTAAAAGAACATGAAAGAGGGTAGATCAATATATTTACTTCAAAAAAACTTTTTCAATGCTCACCGCTAATACTCCAGTGACCATGGTGCTGGCAACAGCGCCAAAATATCGGAAATTCAGAACAATACAACATGATATGTAAAGGATATTCCGGTTACAGTCAGTCGTTACAGGGAGTTGGAGCCTTCAAAACCCAACAACTGGTGTAAGTGTTTCGATGTCGCCTTTGAGTTGTGGAGGTCAGAGTCACTTCACAAAAAATATCAGTAACAAATCCGCAGTTAGATTGATAAAGCAGACCCCAAACTCGGAGGGGAAAGCTTCGAACGTGACTGGAATTAATTCTAGGATGATGAAGAAGAATGATAGACGAAGCAACACGAATTTATTGTCTCGATCACTGCAATTAGGTAATAGTTTCAGTTTTCAAATCGAAAATTAGTAATTTCATACACATTTTATTATATTTGGAATAAAAATTTGGATGTTAGCTATAAAATTAATATTTAATATAAGAGTACAACGACTAACTCATCTCTGCTTGCGGTTGTTCCACAACATAACTAAAAGGGAAGGTTGGTCTCCAGCCGATAGCCGGATGATAAAGTGCCTAGCCAACAACAATAAAATTCGCCCTCATATTTTAGATATCGAAAATCAGTAGCCATATTAAACAGATTGTAATTATGTAAGCCGTGTGGTTCCCATCTGAGTAGAATTTGGACAACCCGATCTCTTTCCATGCGGTGTACAAGGTGACTAAAGGATAGGGCTGTTTTACATCAGACAGATATAAAGGTATAGTCCAGACTAAGATGCATGGCTCGAGTCGACAATAGTTTCTGGAAGACAGCAATAGAAAACCCTCCGGGGATGAAGGCGTGATTGTATGTAATTATGATTTACGTTTTATTTGAACTTTGCATGAAAAATCATTCCGGAAACATCTTGTGTCCTTCAAATTTTGATTGCTTTACATAACCATATGAAGTAATTATTGCATTGGCAATAAACATGGCGTTTGATGTTATTATCATGTTATGAGTCATATCAGATTTGATGTAAGATAAAAGACGTCGTGTGTTTATAAAAGGTCGCTGCAACCTGAATAACAAAAATTACATCGAAAGTATCATCAAAACAGCCTCACGAAAACTCGGAGTCCTGAACAGAGTGAGACGATTTTTCACGCCGGAGCAGCGGTGTCTTCTATACAAGACACAAATTCGCTCCTGTGTGGAATACTGCTCGCATCTCTGGGATGGTTCAGCAAAGTACTTACTAGATGCTCTCGACAGGTTGCAGCGACGTGCGGTCCGCATCATTGGGAATCCCGAGATCACGAACACCCTAGAACCTTTACAGCTGCGTAGAGATGTTGCGTCCATGGCTGTATTTTACCGTCTGTACCATGGGGAGTGTTTGAAGAGCTCTTCCAATTAGTCCCACCCTCCCCTTTCCTACACAGGACAACACGTGCAGGTCTTAGATGTCATCCGCACACGGTGCAAAACATCCGATCAAGAACCAAGCGGTTCGGAGACTCTTTCCTCTGTCGCACCATTAAGGCCTGGAATTCATTACCAGCTCACGTGTTTCCTTCTTCCTACAGTCCCGGGTCCTTTAAGCGGGGCGTGAAAAAGCATATGATGAGCCCGTCAAGCTGAGTGTCACCATTGTCACACAGTATGTGTATGTAATGGTGACCCTCTTTTCTGGGACTTTGCCTTCAGCTTACCATCAGGCAAGGCGAAGTCCAATTGACGTGTCCTATATAAAAAAAAAAAGCTAGAAAAAGAAGATTTAATTGAGAATAATTCTGGTTGATCATTAATAATGATGAGAGTAATAGAAGACCGATTAGTTGATTCCAGGTTTAGGATTGGAGTAGTTGTGCAGTTCACTCCTAAGGAAATAATTATTTTCATTCGATTATTTCATTCATTCACATTGGCTTTTTGCCCGAAGGACACAATAATATCCATATTTCATAAACTACATGAGTACAATAATGTTAACGGGAATTAACACGATTATTGTATAGGTATATACATACCTGTGGTTTGCCTGACGTTTCGACCAGGTTACACCGGCCGTGGTCACAAATTATTGAAGGTTACTGTACCTTTGTCCTGTGTCTTTACCTAAGTTTTTTTTTTCATACAACTTAGGTGGCAGACAAGTACACGGCCCACCTGATGGAAAGTGGTTACCGTGACTTAAGAACGCCACCAGGGAAGTCACACTACCCGTGCATAACACAAAATCAGGACAAGCCTTCTTCTTCCCACTGACAGCACAAAAACTCTCCAATGAGCTCTGGCTACCCTACTCACCGCCGGGAATACAACTCGAAGTTATCATAGCCGTGGTATTCTGTAGGGTGGAGGTACTTCCCCAGTCGGACTGCTCAATTGGGACGGAAATACCGTCGTGTCCTACCTCCTGCATTAGTAATCTAAGTATCTTCAAGGTGCTTCAGAAGATATTGTGGAATGCAGTCTATTTTTGTCCTTTACAATGTCAATACGATGACTCTTTGCTGTATTTAGATTTTGGCATTATAATAAGGTTCATTATAATTTTTTTTTTTTTATATATACACGTCAATTGGACTTCGCCTTGCCTGATGGTAAGCTGAAGGCAAGGTCCCAGAAAAGAGGGTCACCATTACTTATACATACCGTGTGACAATGGTGACACTCAGCTTGACGGCCTCATCATATGCTTTTTCACGCCCCGCTTAAAGGACCCGGGACTGTAGGAAGAAGGAAACACGTGAGCTGGTAATGAATTCCAGGCCTTAATGGTGCGACAGAGGAAAGAGTCTCCGAACCGCTTGGTTCTTGATCGGATGTTTTGCACCGTGTGCGGATGACATCTAAGACTTGCACGTGTTGTCCTGTGTAGGAAAGGGGAGGGTGGGACTAATTGGAAGAGCTCATCAGAACACTCCCCATGGTACAGACGGTAAAATACAGCCATGGACGCAACATCTCTACGCAGCTGTAAAGGTTCTAGGGTGTTCGTGATCTCGGGATTCCCAATGATGCGGACCGCACGTCGCTGCAACCTGTCGAGAGCATCTAGTAAGTACTTTGCAGAACCATCCCAGAGATGCGAGCAGTATTCCACACAGGAGCGAATTTGTGTCTTGTATAGAAGACACCGCTGCTCCGGCGTGAAAAATCGTCTCACTCTGTTCAGGACTCCGAGTTTTCGTGAGGCTGTTTTGATGATACTTTCGATGTAATTTTTGTTATTCAGGTTGCAGCGAACATCCATACCTAGGATATTGAGATTGTCCTGCAGTGGCAGTGGCGTGCTCTGAAGAGTGGGGAGGGGAAGGAAAGAAGATACTTTTGCTGTAAACGCACATGCCTGCGTCTTCTTGGCATTGAACTCAACCAGGTTCTCAGAGCCCCATTGAGAAATGTGATTCAGGATCCCGTCAAGCTCAGTGACAAGAAGCTGCCTTTTCTCTGCAATATCTGCCTGCTTGGCCGCAGGATGTCCATGATAACTCCCATATAAAGTGCTATCGTCTGCATAACAATGAACATTGCCGGTAGACAGCATGTCGTTGATATGCAGAAGAAAGAGAGTGGGTGATAAGACGGACCCCTGGGGCACGCCAGCATTTACCTGCAGAAACTTCGAAGCTCGTCCGTCACAAAGGACGCGAATACGGCGCCCCTGCAGGAAGCTAGCAACCCAGTTGCACAGCCTAGAAGGCAGACCAAAGGCAGGTAGCTTGGAAAGAAGCGATTTGTGCCAGACTCTATCGAAAGCATTGGCGATGTCAAGACTAATTGCCTGATGTCAAGTGACTCGCCGTGCTTGTCCATAGCCTCACCCCAAAGATGGGTAACGTATGCTAGAAGATCACCCGTTGACTGTTTCGGTCTGAAGCCATATTGCCGGTCATTAATTAAGGAGTGATCCTCTAGGTGCCGCATGAGCTGTCTGTTAATTATGTGCTCGAACACTTTGCACAGCACTGAGGTGACGGCTATGGGTCGATAGTTGGCTGGCTCCGAGCGATCCCCCTTCTTTGGAATCGGCTGAACATTCGCCTCTTTCCAAGGCAAAGGCACTGTACCCGAACTGTAGGATAGCCGGTACAGGCGCGTAAGCATTGGAGACAACTCCGCTGCACATTTTTTCAAAACTACCGCTGGAATACCATCCGGACCACTGGCTTTCCGGACATCGAGTGATTGCAGCACTGCACGGACATCGCGTTGCCTGATATGGATATCAGGCATCGCGTGGTCACTGTCGGGTAGTGTTGGTGGCTGCGTACCACAATCATCGATTCGGGAGTTGGCCGCAAAGAGATTAGCCAGCAGATTTGCCTTCTCTTGCGGCTCATGGGCCAGGGATTCATCAGGGTTACGCAGCGGAGGCAGCGAAGGCTGACAGAAGTTGGCTTGCACGGCTTTAGCCAGTCGACAGTAGCAACGGCTTCCCGTGGGATGCATCACTAGCTCTTGACCAAGCCGCGCTATGCGCAGGGCATCCGCTCTGACGTAGGCCCTTCTACAGACCTTTGTGGCTCTGTTGTACGCCGCCTTGAAGTGGCCCAGATTGGGATGGCGCGTGGCGCGCGCCCTTACCCAAGCGCGGTACGCAGACTGTTTTTGTTCAACAGCTTCCGCGCACTCGCGCCCGAACCAAGGGCGCACCTCGCGGTCACCGGTGATATCGGTGTATGAGATATAGTATTCCATACCCAGACCGATCTCATCGGCGACAGCAGTAGCACAATTCGATGGGTTCTTACCTTCAAAGCAGCGCTCAACCCACGGGATGGACGCAAAATAGTCACGAAGTCCATCCCAGTCCGCTGACGAGTAGTGCCAGAGACGCTGCTTCCCCTGCACGGGTCGTGGGGGCGCTATAATAGGCACCGTGGAACAGACCAGGCAGTGGTCGGAGTTGCCTAAAGCGGCTCGCACCGATACATTGTACCGGTCCGGATCACTCGTCAGCAGAAGGTCTAGCAGAGAAGGTGCTAGGCCCGACCTTCTTGGTATCCTAGTGACGTCGTGCACCAATTGGGTCAGGCCGTGCGCCAGAGCAAATGCGTGGGCGGCTCTTCCCGCATGGTCTGTTTTGGAGGAGCCCAACCAGATCTCGTGGTGGGCGTTAAAATCCCCCAAAAATACCATTTCGGCATTCGGAAATCGCTCCTGCGCATCATCTGCCGCCTGACTCAGATATTCAAAGAGTCGAGTTGTCTCAGCATCTCCTGTATGGGAACGGTAGAGGCACACATAGATCTGACTCGTAGGGCCATGGTCTACGTGTACCCAAAGGATGGAGAAGGATGGGTCCTCTAGGCAGCGCAAACGGCGACAGCAAACATCCGCCCTAACAAACACGCACACCCCGGCTTTTGCACGAAAACTTTCCTCAAGAACATAGCCAGGGTAGAGCAAGTAGGTCGTGTCGTCAGGGCGGTGTATTTGCGTCTCCGTTAGAAAAAACATGGCAGGTTTCGCCGTCTCTAAGTGTTGGTGGACGGCGTTGAGGTTTGCATGGAGCCCACAGATGTTAGTGGAAGTTTTGCATGTAAGTAGATAAAACTAATTCTAAACTGTGTGTTAAACTGTAAATTACCTGAGATTAGAATTGTATATAATACCAAATAATATAATTACTAAAAGAAATATAAGCTCAACTAAATCTTAGTAAGTAGCTATAACTTAAAGTTATCCTTAAAAATATAATAAAAAAATGCTTTTCATTATATTTTTAAATTCAACTTCAATAAATGATGGCACAATATAGTGCATCTCTTTCGCACACAAATCGACTCACGCGCATGCTTGATCAGGCACGCGCATGACTCACAATCACAACGCGCGAATCTCGACGCTGCGGCCGCGCCGGAAACAATGTCCTCGCTTCCTTATAAATTCATAGGGGGCAAGTAGGTTCGTAGCCCGCATTTTGAGTATTGATTGGACCCGTTATATTATGTCATAGTTATTATCGTAGTGGCAATAGCAAGACCTTGATAGAGTTTAAGGTTGTTCAATTATTATTATGTTTATGTAAGAGGTAGTTCGGTATATTTTTCTTTGATTATAAATTTCTTGCCTGAAGTCAAAGCTATTGAAGTATTTTAATCAAAAGATCTTAATAGCTTCATTCAAAAATGATTTGTGATTGTTATATATTCGAAAAATCATAATTGGTTTGCTCTAAAATTGGCTTCATTTTTGAACTGACATTTAAAAACAAATCTAACTTATTAAATTAGTTAAGAAACTTATAACCCCTTCGATGGAAAGGAATAAACATATACCTCACACTGCCGGCACAAAACTCTCTGTGCTCACAGGATCGGTAGCGCGAGTGTAACTCCTCAGGTGTTGCATACGTCCATAAGCCGTAACACAAGGACCAAGGTAACCGTACCTTGGTCCTTGTGTTAATATGCCACTTAAGTGGTATAAAAAATTTAAATACACTTTTACCATAGGTGTAGCTTATGAAATTCTTTGCAAACATTGGCCTATGGACGTATGTAACACCATCGGAGTCGTACTCGCGCTACCGACCTTGTAAGCACAGAGTTTCTGTGCCGTCAGTATAGAAGACAAAGCAGGACAAGCCTTTAGTCTTCCCACTGAGAGCACGAATTCTCCAGTGAGCTCTGGCTACTCTACTCATCGCTGGGAACACAACACGAAGTTATTATGGCCGCGGTATTTTGTAGGGCGGAGGTACTTCCCCAGTCGGACTACTCAATTGAGCGGCAATACTGCCGTGTCCTTCTTCTTAGTTTATGTTAAATATTTCTAATAGTTGCCGCCAAGTTTATAGTTTATAGTTCCAACGATCTTTAATAAATTGAAAAATTCAACGTATTCTGCAATCAGGTCATCTACATAAAAAAAAACAGTTTCTTCGATTTAAATCTCGAGAGAAATATAACTGGAATCTAACTACGCCAATCATGCATGCAGATAGTTACACGGCCACTCAACCTATAAATCGAGCTAACAGAACCGCCACTGATCGAGGTGTGAATCTACAGCCAGATACGTCATGCGATGATGATTCTAGTCTAAGTTAAAAAGGAAGTATTATTTTATTAAAGTTTACACCATTTTGTAGGTTGAATGTTGTCAAGAGGTTTTATTGATTTATGGGCGTCTGTGCATTCGTGGAGCGCGAATGTGGTTTTCAACTTTGCTGCATTAGAATTTCGACGAGTAACTCTATGATACTGTCTTTTTTTATAACTGTTATATTTCTTTCCTTTTCTTAATATGCTGTTAGTTTCATTCAACGCCTCACTACTACTATTATTTATTAGCATTTAGTGCTCTTATCTTCAATAAATTGATAGCATGCATTTTATCTGGTTTATCCTTTATGCATATTTTGTTTCAACGTATTAGATGTCGAAATTAATTTCAGCTTTTTTATGAATCTAAGTTATCCTTTGCATAATCTTCAGATACTACATAATTCAAGACTGAACAGAATTATTTGTGTCTCTATACACATTTTTCCATCTCTAGAATCAGCTGTTCTCTGTACTCAATTATTTTATGTGATAAGGTCACCCTTTGTTCGTGTACGAGATTATGTAACGTTTTCAATTTAGACAAATTTGATTTGATTTATATACAACAAGGTTTATTTTTATTCTTTTCTCTTTAGTTACGAATTTTAGTATTTATTGTACTTGTTTTCTGAGTACATTATTTACAATTACTCAAAATGTTATAATTATTTTAATACTAGCATATTTTAAATAGCCTAATACTTCAATCATATCTTTCAAAGAAAATTATTATCCGAAAACGGACCAGAATATTATGTTTGTAGAATTATCTGTAACACCTTAAAAAAAAAATGAAAAACCGACTAATTTTGAAAAGATCGAAAGAAGATCACTAACACATAATCTATTTGTCAATTATAAACCGAAAGAAAATTATTTGCCTGCTATCAAACTTGCTTCGGTACCAGTTGGGTATTTTAATTTGAATATTTTTTTTTAATGAAATGGGGTCATGATTTACCATTTTGCAATCCTTGTGATAAGTCCTCTAATTAGATAACAATATTGCAGTAACAATATACAACTTATTTTTACTTTTTTTTTCTTTAAACTATGCCTAGCGTATTACAGCGGCCATGTTGGTCTTTTATCGCCTCATCTAAGAAAACTTGGGTTACTTACTCGAATCTATAATATTGTATATTAATTAAAGAAATCCGTCCTGTAGTTTGGAAGATATGAGGCAATAGAGAACAAGATACGCGCGAAAAATTAAACCCTTCTTGGCGCGATAAAGGTAATAAACAAAATGATATCGGTAGGTAAACCATTCAAGGATTTAATCTCCTTATGTAACCACATAAAAAAGGCAATACCGTTCAACACATCGCGCCTTTCACCACTGTTAACTTATCCCACCTAAATCTACAAACAGTTTCGCCCGAAACAACGCTCAACAGTCCATTGTCTGCCCCGTCTGCCCCCATTATTGCCACAACATGTGGTATTTAGAGCCTAACATAAAACAAAAAGCTAATTAAGGCCCGCTACTCACGTGTGTCGGCTACAAACCACCGCAACGTATATTAGTTTATATAGTATTCATAAGTGTGTGGGTTTTAAGCTCACTCCCCTATTTGATATATGTACAGTTGTATTTTTCTTGCTGCGTTTTTTTTTCGTTCCATTAACGTATTGATTGAGTACGTCACGTTCAATTAGAGTTGAGCGTCTTTCTGATGTTCTGCCGATGTCTAGGGAGGTTAGCTGATTATGTTAGGCAGGTTTTAATCGTCTTGAATCTTCAAGTTTAAGCACAGAACAGATAAAGGGTCGCAATCTCAGCAGATCCCACTTCTGAATATTCTCAGAAGCGGGAATTTTTTTAATAGCGTTTGTATATTGGAGGATAAACAAATATTGTTCAGAAAAAAATTAAAAAATGTAGATAGCGTTATGTATTTTTAGAGGAGCTAAGCCATTTGGCCCTAATGGTATTTACGGTTCGAATTTAGAGCCGCGGTGTTGAGTTGATAACGGAGGAGGAATATCGAGGACGTGTAAGTGCCTCCACTGAAATTTTTATATTTAAATTATGGAAAGTGTTGTGGAAGGATATTATATTATTTAAGGAATTTAATGAAATTTAAATTCTTTATTATTTTTCCTTTTTTTTTCTTTATTTCTTCTATTTTCGTTTTACTTTTATTTTTCTTAATCGTCTTCTTCTTATTCTTACTAGACTACAAGACCAGTTGTTTGGATCTATCTGTATATCTACCTATCTTTTTAATATTTTTGATGTTGTAACAAAAATCAAAAGTGTTGTATACTTGTTTTCCTCTTAGTAAAGTTGATCGTAAGCTAAGCAAGCTTGTATTAAAATGGCCTTAAAAACAGACAATAATGTCCATTGTTAATGTTTGGATTTTATTATCGTTCGAGTTATTTATGTCTTTGTCTTTACGACTGACATAAAAAGGAAAAGATCAGCGTCAAGAAAATACTTTACGTAAATATGTATTATACAATATATTTAAGTGATGTTAGATCTATATTTTCTACAATATCTAATAATCTGACTTGACAAAATTATCGTTCTCTCGAGGAAGAGAGTAACCCATCAGGATTCTGGAATGTATACTTAGGCACTTTTTTTGTAAATACATACATATTCTACATAAAAACACCTAGACGAATGAAAATATAGATATTCATGTAAACGAGTATTTGCATTATGCGGGAATCGAACCCGCAACCTCGGACTAAGCAGTAGAAAGCTACAAAGAATTCGTCGCACTTATTATCAGGAGTATCAAAAATGTATAGAAACGATACCAAACCTATAAAAAAAATAAGTACCTCCATAGAATTAACCTTTGATTGAAGTCGTGCCCAATTTCGTCGTTCAATTTAGAATACAAAAAACAGCAGACCAATAAAATAGGTACTATCAGTCGGATCTACGCGTTATTAAAACTAAAAGTACTTATTTATCTTGAACTACTTTCAAAGCAAAACATAAATTATTATCCCTCGGTTTCACCACGAAACAAGTTGTAAAATAAGTTGTAAAATTGTTTTTAAAAAACTTGTTGAAGACTTGTAGAAGACTTGTCAAAATACAATACTTGTTTTACACATGTATCTCAGATACTTTTTCGTTCACATAGTATGTATAGCCAACAAGTTGTGAACAAGTATAAAACACATTTGCGTTCACACTGTGACGTATTACAACTTGTCAAATAAATGTTTTATACTTAGGTGAAAACGAAAGGTAACAATGGGGAATTATTCAAGCATTTACTTGGGACCAAAAATCAATATGAGTACATCTGCCCACCCTATTTGGGATTTCAGGCGTAAATATATAGAAAGAAAGAAAGAAAGAAAGAAAGAAGGAAAGAAAGAAAGAAAGAAAGAAAGAAAGAAAGAAAGAAAGAAAGAAAGAAAGAAAGAAAGAAAGAAAGAAAGAAAAAAGAAAGAAAGAAAGAAAGAAAGAAAATATTTTATTTGCGACCACACACAATGCATGATGGATAGCTACATTATGTATATAATGTTACCTTTTGAGGTTATGTTCACGACAGCAGCGTAGACAGAGTGATTATACTGTAGTTGAGTAAGGCCACGGTTGCATACAAAACTTGTACTAGGATGCCTGAGGTGCATTCTTCTACTCTTTCTCTTGTGTTATTTTGACATTTGCGGGAGTGACTATTGCATGACCCTCTTACCCCAAGAAGAAAACCTGCATCAGATCTTCCTATCCCCGGAGGGTTAGGCAGAGGTAAACTATCACCCACATTTCATCAATAATTGTATTCGGTCCCACGTTATAGGGGGTGAGCCTATTGCTGTATTTCGGATACTATTGTTGACTCGAGCAATGCATCTAAAGCTGAGTCTGGACTGTCTGGTGTTAAACAGCCCTGTCCCTTAGTCACCTTGTACCGCATGGGAAGAGATGAGGTGGTCCAAATTCTACTCTGCCGGGAACCACGCGGGAATCAGCGATAATCAGGGAATATACCGGCTAACAGTACGATTGATCAAGTCTGAAAATTATTTCAACCTCTTCCGTGAGATTGCGAAGCGAATGGTCGACCCTTCTCGTGACCAGAAGGCTGGCCTCTTTTTAGGACAGAGAATAAGCATTGCCATACAACGTGGCAATGTTGCCAGTCTTCTGGGAACAAGAGGCATGCGATGCGGAGGAATTCTACGACGCATTTTAATTGTTCTTAGCTATAAGTTGTATAATAGTTATTTTATTTTTATTGTATTTAATATTTATACATTATTTACTAATATATGAACTTAATTTAAATAGTAAAAATAATTATAAAATGTATACAAAACTATGTTTTTTTACAACAAAAATAGGTTCAAATTCGTAAGTATGTAAAAAATTATAGCCCCTCCTTTATATCCAGACTAAGCAACGGCTAAGCTAAATTAATCTAAGATGTTAAAAAGCACCTAACATTATCAAAATGGCCACTGAAGCCGATTAGCTCGCTTGTGTGGCTTCTAACGAATTCGCCGCTGAATTAGAAAAGATTATTCGTTCATGAAGCCGCAGAGCGCTCGACGGAGCTGAATTTTAATAAAAACAGTTCTTTGGGAACTTATTGAGTACATAAAATGAATGTTTTATGTGTATTACCTGTGGTATAAGTTGGATTAATTCGTTTTAAATTGCAATTGATTGATTTACATTTTTAATTTTTATCAATCAAATCAAAATCATTCATTGCTGACCAAAGGTATATTACAATGGTTTTAAGTACATTAAAAGTCCTGTTCGGCCTACCTTGTTGGCATGCAAGAACACATTGTGGTTTCTTATAAGTACCTATCTTTAATTATTGTAGGCTCAAAGGAAATCATTAAATATTTTTGAGGAGGTAGGACACGGCGGTATTTCCACCCAATTGAGCAGTCCGACTGGGGAAGTACCTCCGCCCTACAGAATACCGCGGTTATAATAACTTCAGGTTGTGTTCCCGGCGGTGAGTAGGGTAGCCAGAGCTCACTGGAGAGATTTTGTGCTGTCAGTGGGATGACCAAAGGCTTGTCCTGCTTTGTCCTCTACACTGATGGCACAAAATCTCTGTTCTTACAGGGTCGGCAGCACGGATGTGACTCCACTGGTGTTACACACGTCCATAGGTTATGGTAACCACTTTTCATTAGGTGGGCCGTGGGCCTGCCTGCCACCTAAGTTGCATAAAAAAAAAATTAAAATGTTTTTTAAGGAAAGGAAGAGATTGCCGCGATAATGGCCGATAAAAATGTATGGAAAAGAATGAAATGTTACGATGTACCCAAATTATTGGAACGAAAACAGGCAGATG
The DNA here is from genome assembly GCA_963662185.1 of Eilema griseolum. NCBI lineage: Eukaryota > Metazoa > Arthropoda > Insecta > Lepidoptera > Erebidae > Eilema > Eilema griseolum. The sequence goes on from OY759245.1 coordinate 23,727,131, forward strand.
ATGATTAATGGTCTTTTATAAGATGGATTAACTGCAATGGTGTATCGTCGTCATTGAAAACAAGCAAAACTTCAGCCAAATCTATATGCGTATTTGGTAGTCGTATGTTACAAAAAGCTATTTGAAATAAATCATATGCGGTGTTGAATTCAAGTTATATTACAAATTTGACTGTTTTACCATATTCCGACATGTAATTTCAGTATTCTTTTACTTTTTTTCGTAATACATCTTGTCATTTCCGTCGCAATTATAAATAGTATCAAGTGATTCAATCTCATATCTCCGTCAGTCGGTACACATTGGCAAACTGCCAGCAATGTCCTTGAAGGATTCGGATGACGTCATTCGACGAAACTGGAGAAATTCCGATGGCCCCTACTGCGGTTTTGTTACTATCTCTGCAGGAAAGACCACGATTTACCAAACTTCATTAATCTAAGTGTCATGAATATCAACTTATACTTTGACTAGTCATTAAACATAATTACATTTTCCATGGGCGTAGACAAAGCCAACATCTCGCATTTGTTATGTTCCTGGTAAAACACGACGGTATTTACGACCCAATTGAGCAGTCCGACTGGAAAAGTACCCTACAGAATACCACGGCTATAATAACCTCATGTAGTGTTCCCGGCGGTGAGTCTGGGGATTTTTTGTGCTGTCAGTGAGAATATCAATGGCTTGTCCTGATTTTGTGTTCTGCACTGACGGCTCAGAAAATCGCTGTTCTTGCATACTTCTCTGGTATTACACACGTTCATAGGTCACGGTATCCACTTTCCATCAGATGGGCCGTGTGCTTGTCTGCCACCTAAGTTGTATAAAAAAAAATCATTCGTTTCTTCTCTTTTATACATTCTCACTGGTTGGGAATACTATTACTGACCTAGACTTTCCCCAAAATGTCCTCGATCAGCTTGGCCAGACAGACTCGTGCTGGATATCAACATACTAACCAAAAATACAATGCTTTTGCTGTACATTTTTCCTTTTGAAATTTAAATATATTCACTTATCGTGCCTCACAATCCTGTTAAGGGTATTGTGTACAGTTCTGTACAATCTAGATAGATTTAGTTTCACGATATCGGCCTAGATCCAAATCTCAGACTGTAGAAGTGATTTAGTAAAGACAACTGCGTGATTCTAGAATAGTCTTTATTGATATAGATCTGTAGAGTTATAAGAATGGGTAATATATAAGGCTTAGAGACAAGATTTACGGATAATATAGGCAGCTTGTTCAGTGTGTAAAGACACTGCTAACAGAAGCTAATATTAAAGCAGAATATAAAAGTTAATATAGCTAATATAGAAGCTAGAATTTAGCACTCTTCAAGTCGATTAAAACAAATAATAATCATTGCAACCATTAATACTGTAGATTGATGGCACTTGGTGGAATTTGTTGTTACACATAATTCATTGGTGCAGATAGTTCATACGAGTATCGATAGATGGCTCCCACCGCGTCGCCATAAGACGGATATATATGGGAAGATTTGGTTGGCTTCAGGTGAGGTTCGGTGGGTCAGTGCAATCCCCCTGTAAGGAAAAGATCACCGGTTAGAATCTCACTTGAACCGATTAAAATGTATTCCTGTCTTCATCAATGTTATGATACTCATTGTCTCACATATTGATAACTCACTTGTACTTTTCCACATTACTTTATTGCTTATTACACCTGACCGGTTTCGCCTTACGGCATCCTCAAAGGTTTATAAGGTCTCTTCATAACTAATGTTTATTACATATAAACAGTTTTTAGTTTAGTTCACTTATTTATGACTTGTTTACTTATTATTTGAATAGTCACATTTTGCGCGGCGTTTTATGAGGGGGAGGGAGGAGTAAGAATATTTTGTATCCTTGTATCTTGAAGCGTATCTTGATGATACTATCTGAAGTTTACGCCAATATCACTCATCGAAATAAAACCAATTTTTTATTAATTCTATTGCGCTTTCTTTGTTATCGTTTACATTCTTCTCCTTCAACTTAAGTTCTAGTATCCGTATATTTACCAAGACGACTGATTCTCACAATTCAATTATATATTTTTTTATATAGGACATTCCTGAAATCTCAAACACAACATACTACTTTGTGTATATTGTCTCATGCACTTTTACTCTCAGTCAGTCAAGGTCTTGCACGATGTTATCTGGATGTCCTAAATGAACAGTGATTAATGTCCATCATGCGCATGAGTGGACGACCTTGTAATGTTTAAGTAATTTATTGTCTGGAGAGAAAATAAGATGAATGTTATACAGATTAAAAACGTTCATTTTGTGAGACGAGATTGGATATTGATCATTATAATTGGAAGTACAAAATGCTTTATTGAAACTGATAGACTATTGAAATATATTTTTTTATACTATTTAGGTGGGAGACAAGCACATGGCATTGCACTTAATGAAAAGTGGGTACCGTGGCCCATGGACGTGTGCAACACCAGGAACGCTACACTGGTGCTGCCGACCCTGTAAAATCAGATTTTCTGTGCCGTCAGTGCAGAGCACAAAATCAGGACAAGCCATTGGTCTTCCCACTGAATCTCTCCAGTGAGTTCTGGTCACCCAAATCACCACCTGGAAGACAAGAGGTTATGATGGCCGCGGTATTCTGTAGGTGGTGTATTTTATTCATGAATAAGGGCCTTTTTAAAAAGAGTATAATTAACCTACATTACTAGTAAACTACTGCACCTCCAATTAAACTAAATCGCTTTGTGAGTAGTGGGTTCACTTTGGTAGTGTAAATAAAGTGTAATTGAAAAATTGAATCTAAATATATATAACTCAAAGGTGACTGACTGATTGACATAGTAATCTATCAACGCACAGCCCAAACCACTGGACGGATCGGGCTGAAATTTGGCGTGCAGGTAGATGTTATGACGTAGGCATCCGCTAAGAAAGGATTTTGATTAATTCTACCTCCAAGGGGATAAAATAGAGGACGAAAGTTTGTATGAAACTTAGTCAATTTTAAACCGATCGGGCTGAGACTTTGCACACATAAAGCTACTATGACGTAGGCATCCTTGACTCAACACTAAGCGATAACCGACATCCACACAGGTGGAGCCGAGGGCAACAGCTAGTTTATTTTATAAAAACGAAAACATTGATTGTGTTCATCTACATATGATTTTGAGACGATGTTAACTTTGTGTGTTTTGTGAAAGTACCTTAGTTAACTTTACCAGGAGATAGGGCACGTCGGTATACCCATCCCAATTGAGCAGTCTGGCTGGGGAAGTACCTCCACTTTATAGAATACCACGGTTATAATAACCTCGTGTTGTGTTCCAGGCGGTGAGTAGGGTAGCCAGATCTCACTGGAGAGTTTTTGTGCTGTCAGTGGGAAGACTAAAGGCTAGTATTGATTGTATCTTCTGCACTGACAGCACATAAACTCTCCGTTCTAAAAGGGTCAGTGGCACGGGTGTAACTCCTCTGGTGTTGCACATGTTCATAAGCCACGGTAACCACTTTCCATCATACATAAACTCACATTTTTAACTCTACTGGATAAGCAGAGACAGCACCCCACAATTTGTATCTGTCATTATAATTTGAAGAAAAAAAAAGCAATTTTCCGGCTTCTGTGTTATGTCGTACAGTAACTCTAACCGTAGGCTTTTCGTTTTGCTCAATGATCTCCAAATTGTTTTAATAAAACACACCCACGGCCAATTATTTTAGGCCTTCTATTGTATTAGCTCAGCAAAAACCACAGTCGATAACACTGCTAAACTTTCATTTTTATTTTAGATACCACTTCTGATCATGTTCAATGCGTCATAAATTCAACTCACGACCACTCGGTGTTCGCTCGTACGGTACAATTTGTGAGCAATACATTGACCGTGAAATACTCGATAAGCTGTACCGTGATGATGTATCGGCTCCGAGCTCAGCGATGTACACTGAACCAATGTTTCGGAATTATATTTCATATTCGTGTTGGCGGTTGATTGATTGTGAAGAATGGGTTTATTGGTACAGGATATTAATGGTTTGGATTTTATTTTTCTGCTTTTCTTTTAGATATACTTTTAAATATAAATAGGTATTAAGAGTAATAAGACTTTCATTCTCGTGGTGACGGCGGAAGAATACAAGTATCACCACTTCGTCTTATTCGAAGGTTGTCCTTAGAGGCGACTGACGGAAAAATACGCAAATGATATCGCTGCGAGAGAAGATAAACACGTAATAGCACCCTACACCAACTCGTCTGGCCAGAGTGGAACCAGTAGGCCAAATTCTCCAAACAATGGAAGAGGCTTAAGTCCAGCAATGGACTGATATAGGCAAATAATTGCATTCGGTCCCGAGTAACAGAGGGGGAGCTTGTTGCCGTATTCTGGGCACTATTGTTGACTCGAGCAATGCATTTGAGGCTAAGTCTGGGCTGTATATATCTGTCTGATATTAAACAGCCCAATCCCTTAGTCACCTTGTACGACCGATGGGGTGGTCCAAATTCTAATCTGCGGCTTCAAGTTTCTTTTCTGTTCATTTTATTTTGTTCTTTAATTCAAGTGTCAATTCAGGTCGCATTCAAAGCTAGTACTTTAAAGTCCACGGTCAACTTACGCCTATCTATAATTTAGTGAGATTTGGTATTTACGATTATGGCTTCTGTCATAGTCATATTACCTAGCCGGTACCTATGTTTCCTTCTACCTACAGTCCTGGGTCCTTTAAGCGTGGCGTGAAAATGCATCTGATGAGGCCACCAAGCTGAGTACCACCACCATTGTAACATTACTTAGTGTCTGTAATGGTGATCCTCTTTACTGAGACCTTGCCTTTAGCTTACCATCAGGTGCGGTGAATTTAACTTGGCGTATCCTAGATAAAAAAATAATATAGAAAACATGGATAAGCAGAAAAGCAATCATAAGAAGGTTTCATTGAAAAACATAAAAGCTTTACTGGCTCGAGTAATTGAATTCGGAATCTCATGCATAACTGTCACACTTAATGCACCACCGAGACAGTGAATTAATTACCCGACACTTACTGCAGTGTTGCCATATTCATGAATATTAATCACCCCGATTACTCACAGGTATTTTCAGCCCTATTCCCATAAGGGTAGTTTGATGACGTCACGATACAAAGGGTAGTTAGTATTTGTATCACAGTCTACCCCATTGTTAAATATTTGTCATTTTTAATGAAGGCTATTTGCGTTCCAACATGCCAGTAAAGGCTGTTACTGCTACTTCATATTGTGTGTTTATTTTATTATTATTAGCTTTATTTTTTATATATGCTCCCTTAAATTGTTAACGTTTCGTCTGATGGTACGTATGAATGAAGTTCAAAATACAAAAAAAGAAAAAAAAAGATGTGTACTGAAATCCCAGTCGTGGTTTTTTCCAAGCGACTATAACATGGGGTTCTTCAAAAAGGGTATTAGAAAGTTCCTACAGCTCGAGTGTGATACCCCTGGCATTGCACACGTCCATCATAGGTCACGGTAAACTTTCCATTAGGTGGTACATATGCTTGTCTGCTATCTAAGTATCATAAAAAATTCTGCTGTGAAGGTATTGAAACGTCGGGATCAGTTTAAATTATGATAAAATACTAAATAAATCCAAATCACCATAAAATCCGGTAAACATACATACATATAATCACGCCTTTATCCCCGGAGGGTTAGGCAGAGGTGAATTATCACCCACATTTCACCAATCATTGAATTCAGTCCACGTAATAGGGGGTGAGCCTATTGCCGTCTTCCGGGCACTATTGTTGACTCGAGCAATGCATCTAAAGCTTAGTCTGGACTGTATATATCTGTCTGGTGTTAAACAGCCCTATCCCTTAGTCGCCTTGTACGACACCGCATGGGAAGTGATGGGGTGGCCCAAATTCTACTCTGCCGGGAACCACGCGGCGTTAAAACAGTTTGATTTCAAAGTCCTCAGTGACCTTCAACGACAGTCACAGATTGTATCACACCTTTATCTTCTTCACATTCTTAGTAACATAAAAAAGGATGTAAGTAAATTACTTAATGTAGATAGAATAAAAATTTTACCAAAATATAGTAAACTAAGACTAACTAGATCCAAAACAGCTAACAATAGAGTTACTGAACTAAACCACAAGGTTATCTAAAGACCATTGACCGCTGCGCTAACCTAGCTCGCTCAGTCTGAATGATTAGTCGCGCTAGTACGAACTCAGACATCACAGAATTCCAGTGAACTATAAGACGATTTTAGACGTTCATATTGACAGTATTACGGATGTGTATATACGTATTAATGGAAACTACTGTAAAGTGTCCTAAAATAGTGGTTTTTAGAATCATACACACATAAAATAACGCCTTTACCCCCGGAGGATTATACAGAGGTGAATTAACACTCACATTTGACCAATCATTGTAATTGATTCTCACGTAATAGGGAGTGAGCCTATTATCGCTTTCCAGACACTATTGTTGACTCGAGCCATGTATCAGATGCGGAGTCTGGGCTGTATAAATCTGTCTGATGTTATACAGCTCTAACCTTTAGTCGCCTTGTATGACACCGCATGGGAAGAGATGGAGTGTTTCAAATTTTACTTCGCTGGGAACCTCTGCCTGTCCTCCAGGGATAAAGGCGTCATTATATGTATGTATGTCCTAATAAAGAATTAAATACATTATTGATTCAGAATATTTGCTGACTTCTTTTTCGCACAAGGGATTGGCATTGGAATACAATGAGATGGCGCCAGTCTTTTGGGCACATTACCTTTCGATGATAGGGAGTAATTTTTCGATGCTTGATACTTTTGTTCTTCTTGTAAATATGAGTTTATTACGTTTATTAGTAAAATTGAACGATATATTTTCCAATCAATGAAATCTTAAGAATATTTATTAATTTAAATATTACGCAGAAATAGTTTTTTTAAACCTAGTTTATTTCATTTTTATCATATATTCACTAGGTATAATCGCGTCTATATTGCAATTGACCTTGACTCTTACTAAAACGGTTTAAAAAGTATGAAAATTTATGGTCTAGCGCATAGATAATTGGATATTTTTCTCAAAAAACGCAAAGTGTTAAAGAGATTATTATTGTTTTAATAACCTTAGAGATTTGCATAACGCATGGTTTTAGAAACTGTATATCAGTAATTAATGTTTTGATTACTTTGAAAGTAAATAACATTATGTATTTTAGGGTTCCGTACCTCTAAAGGAAAAAGAACTAAATCTTTATAGGATCACTTCGTTGCCCGTCTGTCTGTCTATGTCTGTCTGTCTGTCTGTCAGTCAAGAACCTTTCCTCAAGAATGCGTGTAGGTATCAAGTTGAAATTTCTACCAAATACTCAAGTCTATTATATCTTGAAACTATGCAAAAATTAAACTTCTAATTTAATGTATTCAAAATATATTACGGTTTATGTAGCTCTAGTTACATAACCCTCGGTGCGCGGGTCCGACTCGCACATGACGGGCATTTTTATTATTAATAGACTTAAAAATCAATGGGCTCATATTTAGGTACAGTGAGCATCAAATCGACCTTAACGAAGAAAGTACTCAAAATGATCTCAATGCCTTTTCCTGTTGACTAATTATTCTAATATTCGGTATACATCTTTAGGTCTGACGACAATACAATTTAACTCAATAAAACCGTTAGATTTAAGCTTAAATAACCGCGATAGCCTAGTGGTATGGGTAATGGACTGCTGAGACGAGGTTTCGGGTTCGATCCCAGGTTTTACCATGGCACACACCAATGACTTTTCGATGCTTTTCGAAGTTATGTGTGTATTTATCGCAGGTTGTAAGTGCCCGGTTAATGGCAATAGGCTCGCCACCTATTTACTTTACATTGGGACCTAAACATAAACTGGCGAAATGTGGGTGCTAGCACCTCTGCCTACCCCTTCGGGGATATAGGCGTGAGCTTATGTTATGTTATGATTTGCTCTTAATTGTTCTGACGCTGATCATTATCTAAGTGCTATATCTAGCTCCCATTTACCAACACAATTCAGTGCAAGTTCGTTTTCATAAAGAAATATCATATCTATTGTTAATTTTAAATTATCGCGGTGTGAATTCATAATTATATAACGGCAGAATATCTTAAGTCGATTACCAATCACTGGATTGAGCTTCATCAACCCAAAGTCCTCTCCACTGATCGCCACTACTATTCACGGAATGTGCGTGAAGCTATTGAAATTAAAAAATATAAAATTTCAATAGGGATGATGGATTCAAACTATCCGGAATGTGGAATCCAGTGATTAAGATACTGAAACCAAACACAGTGCTGTTAAAAACTGACATAGTGAGTATAGTGTATCGCCAGCATTACCGTTCATTATAAATGTAATGGAGGGAAGGCGCACATAAAAGGTTCTCCGCATACCTCTCGACACTCGCAAATTACTCTAGTCGTGACGTGACCCCGAGTGCTGCAAAGACAGTAAGTCCTGAACCATTATACACATATAATCATGTCTATATTTTTGTAGAAAACATTTAAATATATTGAATCTTTTATTTAATGAAATTAATCTTTTAAAAGGCTCGCAAAACTTCAGTTTAAAAAAGAAACCGCATATACAAGATTTGACATAAGTAGATACTTTAGTCCGCCATGTTGTTTTACAGTATCGTTATGAGCCATTCCCGTATTCCATTTAAATGATTAGTTTCGTTCGTAAACTTTAGCTCATCAGCTAATAAGTTTAGTACCGAGTAAACGGTTTTAAAACTTTACAGTTTGGAACTTAGCGAATTAGCAACTACTGTATTTGATAACTGGCTTTTGGATTTAACTTGAAGAGAATATATTTGGTGTGGGGGCAAATACTTTTTTATGCCGAGCGGTGATTATTATTCCAACATGGATGATCATCGATGAAAATCATCCTCACAAAGACTGTGAAGTTGCGTCTAAAGTTTTTATTTCGGAACATGAGCTATTCTAATTGTCTGTCACTCTAGCAGAAGCAGGCTGAGACGGCGGCGCAATTAGTGCTTCTCCGCATTTTTATGGGAAAAGATGGGGACTCCGTAGTCCCGCATCCGATGGGTCTACCTACCTCACCCTCGGCAACTGATGGCCCTAGACGGCCGTGCGGTCTTAGTGGGGTCGATACCCGACTTGCCAGGGGGTATCCGAGTGGACTTCCGCACGTTTAAAAAGATAGGTATGCTTAGTCGACTTCTCCAGGAGCAATTAGAGGGTAGTGAACTATGAGAGAAAAGCCTGCGCCAGAGTCTTGACCTTGTACACAGTATTAGAGAACGTTATACCTCGAGGTACCTATCTTGGACCTAAATCGCGAGACAAACAAGGCGCGGCGGTAGACCTTTTGGCAGATGTGACCAGCCCACTGCCAAGTCAGCTAGCAAAGTCTAGATTTTTTTAATTTTATTTTATTTATTTATTTTTATTCTTTATGCACGATGTCCATTGGCGGACTTAATGCCGTAGGCATTCTCTACCAGTCTACCATTGGATGGTGCAGAGCTAATACGTGGTAGGCGCATATTGATGAGGGATAAGTTAGGTTCAATAAGATAAATTGATTTGATCGTTCGATAGCATGTAGATGATACTATAGATTGATTACATACACTTACATAAACAGTACATATACTTACATACCATAAATCATACATATCTGATTAATATACATATATGGAGTCCGTTCTATGGAATATACATTGAGCGCATAGAAAATGTACAAAAGCGTTTTATTAAATATTTATGCTATCACCAAAAAATTCCTTACAAGTCCGAAAACTATTTACAGCTCTGCAAAAAGTTTCACATTCTGCCGCTTGATATACGTCGTCAAATAGCTGATATAATATTTCTACTAAAAATTCTTAGTGATAAAATTGATAGTCCTACTCTTTTAGGGAAACTTAATTTTAATGTACCCCCTATATTACTTCGATATAATCCCCGTCTTAGCATACCATCGTCATTAACGAATTATCGGAAAAATAGTTTTATGGTGCGAGTGAGTAGACAATTTAATCAAGTCTGTAGGCAGTACGATATTGATCCTTTTACTTTAAGTGTACCTACAGTTAGGAAGCATCTAAGCCTGGACTTCTTTAAACCAAACAGTCAAGTTGCTACTTTTACTAGTTGTTTAATAAGTTTATAGTTAGTTAGTTTATATTTTGAATTAGTTACCCTTTGTTTTCTATATTTTTTAAAATTGTTATTTGTTTTTAATTTGTTCACAGTATCTATCTGTGTTTTATAGTGTCACTACAAGTGAAGACTTGTAACTGGCTCTCTGTCACATATTTTTTAATATATTTGCATATTTACCTGCTCCGTATTATTAGCTATAAGTCTTCCATACAATAAATAAATAAATAAATAAATTAAAAAAAAAAAATAACTTAAATACAATATTATATAAATATATATAAATATACAAGAGTGGTAAAAACATTATTGTTGAGCCGATAACTCTGCCAATTCCGTGATGATCAACTGCCGTACCCTGGACTTGAACACATCGCGGCTTGTGCTCTTCCTGATCTCCTGAGGATTCTCTCTACCCTTTAAAAAATGCACATATATCAAAGCTTAACTTCAATCTATCGATTACTGTATGTTGTAATATCTTTTGGGTAATAAAACTCGTTACGAGCCGTCTGGCATAACTGGCGCGCTGCCAACCGTCCTGTTCCGGGTTCGGTTCACGCCTTTGCCAAATGCTGTATACTCGCATTTTCGATCATTTCCGTTCAATATGGAGTGTGTGGTTCATTGTAGTGTTTATGAAGGGGTTTTACCGCACATCAATGGAGACTTTCGTACGTTTGTCTGTATATGTATCATCTATTCTAGTGAAATTAGTGGTAGTGTAATGTACATAGCCGCGTGGTTTCCGGCAGAGTAGAATTTGGGCCACCTCATCTCTTCCCATGCGGTGTCGTACAAGGTGACTAAGGGATAGGGCTGTTTAACATCAAACATATACAGCCCAGACTCAGCCTCAGATGCATGACTCGAGACAACAATAGTGCCCGGAATACGGCAATAGGCTCACTCCCTATTACGTGGAACCGAATACAATTATTGGTGAAATGTGGGTGTTAATTCACCTCTGCCTAACCCTCCAACCCAACATTACATACACACACTTATATGTGTGTATGTAATGTACAGAATTCTAAACGTAGACCTCTCAGTCGTAAGAGTCAGTAGAGAGTGAGTAGGGTAGCTAGAGCTCACTGGAGAAATTTCTGCTGTCAGTGGGAAGACCAAAAGCTGTCCTGCTTTTTCTTCTACACTGTCTGCAAAAAAACTGTCTATTTTTACAGGTTCGGCAGCACGAGTCCAAATCCTCTGGTGTTGCACGCGTCTATAGGTCACGGTAACCACTTTCCATCTGGTGGGCCGTGTGCTTGTCTACCACCTAAGTTCTATCAAAGCAGTCGAACGCTTTACCGCTACCTTTTATCGTAGCAAGCAATTACTCATCTGATTGTATATTTATGAGAAACACGTATTTATGCTGTATCAGTATTTACTTTAAATTGAATTTCACTCTAGACAACTATATTTAATTAACATACATACATACATACATACATAATATAATCATGCCTTTTTCCCGGGAGAGTTAGGCATAGGTGAATTAATATCCACATTTCACCAATCATTGTATTCGGTCCCACGTAATAGGAGGTGGGCCTATTGCCGTCTTCCGGGCACTATTGTTGACTCAAGCCAAGCATGAGTTGCATGCGTGAGTCTGGGTCTGAGCTGCATATATGTCTGATGTTAATTAGCCCTATCCGTTAATCGCCTTATACGACACCGCTTGGGAAGATATGGGGTGGTCCAAATTGTACTCTGCCGGGAACCACGCGGCTACTATTATATATTTATTAATATTATATTATACTATTTAATTTATTATGTATAAAAGAAATATGTGTATATAATAAATATACAAATGTATATCATAAAGTCAATCATATTTATTTCTCATAAAAACATAAAGTTCACTTAAAATTAGATTTACAATAATTTAGAAATTAGAGTACGCCAATATATAAAAATTAATTATTACATTATACAATTAAAATATTGTCCACATTTTTGTACAGTCAGAGTGACAGTCTAATCTATTAACCCGCCCCTCATCGTACCTGGTGCAAAGGTACCCATGACACTGGCGGCATTGCCCCGTTGAACAGCTATGGCCAACCGTTGCCCCAGGTACGAGCCGGAGCGGGAGTCACCGGTTTTGTCCCTCAACCTGCGCCCTAATTCGCTCACCAGATTCTTGGCGTCGGTACCCCAACTACCCATTGTCTCGACCGCGTTTTTATGTATATCATTATACAAATTTATTTGTACTCCTATTTGAAGCAATGAGCTTCAAATTCTATCTTAGCGCCAGATAGAATCATAGTAATGTGTCTAGTCGCTCATAAAATTCGATGTTTACATAGCGATTGCGTATCGATTCAGTGTTGTATTTGGAATCGATTCGACCGATGAGCGCATGCGCGTGTTTTTATTTCACATAAATATACATAACAGTAAAATAAGTGTTGATTTACGGGAAAGATCGTAGGTTCTAATCCCACCTAAACCGATTCAATTTTTTCTAATTCCTATTCGATGACAGCTATTCCTCATTTATCGATCAAGGTTGACCTCCTTGGCGTAGCGGTAGAGCAGGGGGTTCGATTCCCGCTCAGTGCAAATATTTGTATGCATGAATATGTATATTTGCATTGGTCTGGGTGTTTCTATGTATAATATGTATGTATTTACAAAAAAAAAAAAAAATAGTATCTAAGTATGTTTATCCGCATTCTAGATCCCATAACACAAGCTAGTATGCTTACCATGGGTCTAGATAGCGTTGTGTAGAATGTCGTGAAATATATAAAAAAAGAAATATATAAAAAAAAAAAAAAAATAAAAAAAAAAAGGTCTCAAACAAACATACAATTTCAAAAACTAAATAGAATAGTTAGCATAGGTACTAAATGTTTTAAAATTTCATTGAATAGCTGTCATGTCATCATTTTCGTTAAACTATTGGTTTCCTATCTACTGTCTACCAATCATAGCTCTTTTAATATCACATTGATCTACAACGTACAGCGCCTGGCGCGCCTCCCCGTTTTCCGGGGACGAGTTGGGGACTCTGTAGTCCCCACACACCCAAGCAGAGGGCCAGATCGTGAGAGATGGCCCTGGGTCGGCAGGGGTGCGAGGGATATACCTGTCAACTTCACCTTCTGCAACCAAAACGACCCACAGGCGGCGTGCGTTTTAGTAGGTTCGAGTCCGACATAACCTCTTCCACCGGCTCCGGTGGGGAGGTATCCGTGGGGATTTTGCGCACGTAAAAAAAAGGTACCTTTTTCCTATTACCTACTAATTTCAAGAACGGTACTATATTAACTACAGATATCTATACAATTGAACGCAATCCAACGGAGATTGATTCGATCTCGATTCGGCCAAAGTTCGTGACAAATTTGTGCTACAAAATTTCTACCACCAGTACCTCTACCAAGGATCTTAGCTAAACTAGAACGTCTACCCCAACTAAACGATCAGAGAATGAAGATTATTGTTTGAATAATCAGTATTAAAGTTATCGGGATAATTTTTTTATATCTAAGACACGCTAACTTGACTTAACCTCACCTGATGGTAAGCTAAATGCAAAGTCTCAGGAAAGAGGGTCACCATTACAGACACTAAGCAATGTTACAATGGTGGCACTCAGCTTGGCGGCCTCATCAAATGCTTTTTCACGCCCCGCTTAAAGGATCCGGGAGTGTAGGAAGAAGGAAACACGTGTGCTGGTAATGAATTCCAGGTCTTGGTGGTGCGGCAAAGAAAAGAGTCTCCGAACCGCTTGGTTCTTGCTCGTATATTCTGCAAAGTATGAGGGTGACATCTAAGTCCTGCGCGTGTTGTCCTATGTAGGAAAGGAGAGGGTGGGATTAGTTGGAAGAGCTCATCAGAACACTCATTTACCATGTTGTATTGTTCAGAGTTTCCAGCCTTCATGATCATCGGCGCTGTTGCAAGCACCATGATCACGGAGGAACTGGAGCATTGGTGGTACTACACACCACCAACAAAAAGTTTTTAGGAGTAAATATATTGATCTACCCTCTTCAGTTTCAATCAGTATCAGTTTGAAAAAGGTCACACAACATCACGTTCACACTTTTACGTCCATCGAAAAGCAATCTGTTGTACTTATTTATATTTAACGTTCATTAGCTACACTATCCAACACTTAGGCCTTTTGAACCAACACACAATAGCGTCGAGTTACACTTGTAACTTTCACTCGGTGTTCATTGAAAGTTTCGCTTTGTGTAAACAGGCACAGACAATTTGTTTTGACTTTAAGCATTCTACTACTCTTAAGTTGTTAGATTTAAATATTGTTGCGTGTAAATTGGAGATATTAAAATAAGCTATTAAGAGACAAATAAGATTTAACTTAGTAATTATTTAACGTTTTTAAAGGAGCAGCAGTAGAAGTAACAAAAAAAATTAAACCAAGGAAGGTATTATAAATAAAAGTGAGAAAAGATATAAATTTCTATACTCAAAGTAAAAAGGAAGGTCTTCCAAAATTTATTTTTAAGATGAAACAGTAGGGGGCCCAACATTGATCCTTGAGAGAGACCAAACATTCTTACAATATGAGTACTAAGAAGTTTATGACATGGCCATTGCGTGATCAAGCCCTCACCTTATGGTAAATAAAGAGAAAAAAAAAGTTTATCAATTTTCAGTTTAACAATAAAAATCGTAACCGCCACTTTCTAATCATCACTAATTAATTTCATATAACTGAACAACAAACTAATCTGGTACTATCTTCTTGATTTCTGAATAGCAAGAAAATTAACGTAACAGTAAATTGCACGCCAAAAGAGATAGCATACGTTAACATCAGCTCCTCTTCTGTTTCATATGTATCGTCATAATGCAGAAGGAAACCACCTAGGAGGACAAAGCACCCTCGCATTTGGTTCCTTTATGCATTTTGTATCCCCTATTTCCAGTGGATAAATCAGAATTTTTTTTTACCACTTTAAAATAACTAGTACATAGTAACATAAACCTTGGAGAGTACGTTAAGCCTTCGGTCCCGGTTGTCATAATAACATCTATGGCAGACTTTACAGGTAGTTCTTTGATATCTCCATTTCGCTGTGCAGATCAGACACCAGTAGCGTCTGTCTCGACTGTTTCGACCCCAGCTAAGTTGGAAAAGGCTTCAATAAAAGCAAAAAATGCAATTTGTCGTGTGGTTCCATTCTGCATAAATACGGAGACGTTATCTGTTTACTTTATTTTCGTATTGTCTTGGCTCTCACGTCACCAGTCGACCTTGGGATGAACTCAACTTGTTTGCACATGCTATAAGTTTTTACGCGACTATGCATTTTGAGCACTATATTTATTTCATTATGATTTGATCCTGTCGGAATTTTACGGTACTGTTACTCATTTAAATAAAACTATTTTTAGTGGATCCTATCGCAATTTACTTCTTATATTTGTTTTGTTATTTATCGCGTGGTTCCCGGCAGAGTAGAATTTTGACCACCCCATCTCTGCCAATGCGGTGTCGTACAAGGTGATTAAGGGATAAGGCTGTTTAACATCAGACAGATATATATATAAAATATGTTATACACAGACAAATATATCCGGAAAATGTCGAAGTGGAACCGTATCACAGTTAGATTGAGATTGAGATCCGATCACAGCTGAACAGAGAATGGGTCCTACAGATAATTTACGAGTAACAAAATTCTTTCCAAACAACGATTCGTATAATAATAAGTAAATATTGGTAACCTGATGGAAAGTAGTTACCCTGACCTATGACCGTGTGCAACACCACGGGACTCACACCCGTGCTGCCAATCCTGTAAGAACAGGGAGTCTCTGTGCCGTCAGTGCAAAAGATACAATCAGGACAAGCCTTTAGTGTTCCCACTGACAGAACAAAAACTCTTCAGGGAGCTCTGGCTACACTACTCACCGCCGGGAACACAATAAGAGGTTATTATAGCTGTGGTATTCTGCAGGGTGGGAGGTACTTGCCCAGTCAGACTGCTCAATTAGAACAGATATACCGTCGTGTCCTGCTTCATAGAAAAAATTCTTCACGCATTTACCGTCCGTGACATTAAAATTGTCCTAAAATATTAAGCGCCAGCCGAGCCACATCTGATTTCATGTTTAACTATGGAGAGACCTTGGCTTCGGACTAAGTGCTTAAATTCAACGTGATTCATATCTCTGTGCGGTGCGTGGCTTAAGTAACAAGATCTAGAGAGTTTATTGGTGAATTATGTCCTTATTTGGTGAAGGTTTGGATTTTTTAGGTACAGTTTTAATAACTAGAGGGAAATTTATGTAGACAAATAGTTTGACGCCTTGTCATTTACTTAATGTTGTTCCCGGTTGTTTTTGATACCCGTTTAATACCCGGAGACGGATTATACAAGTAGTTTTGTTTTGGCTTATAAAATTGTTTTGGAGCCACTGTCGTCAAAGTTTACGGTACTGAGAAAAATAACTGCGCCGGTGTCCAGTCTCTTAATCATCAAATGTACCGGTTCGTAGGTAGGGTTGGTTCAGGCCCCGAAGATTTTGGTGTTACGAGTAACCAGTTTATAGATAGATAGATAGATAGATAATACTTTATTGTACACCAATACATTTACAGCAGAGACAAGTAGGTAGCGTGTATATACAGTTTAATGTATAATGGGTGGCCTTATCGCTGAAAGCGATTTCATCCAGGCAAGGATGGACAATAATGTGACAAAACAAAACATATATGGTGTAATTATCATATAAAACTATACTAACCCTATCACACAAATAGATATAAAAAGTAAACTAGTAGATATAAAAATATAAAATAAACAATAGATACCAATATGAAGGGAAAATAATAAGTCCCTAGCAATGTGAACATATAATTGCGAGCTATACAGAGTACACGATGATAAGTAGTGGTTCTTTACCATTCCTTTAAAGATGTTAGGGATTCTTGGCCGTCTGATATTTAACGGCAATGCATACCACAAGAGCACAGTCTCGACAATTAATATCCTGTCAACAAAGTCAGGGGCATGCATTGACATTCTCAGCCTCAATTATTAATTATTAATAATTATACTGCTTTAGTCGCATTATGTCCAATTCGCAAAATGTCCAGCGTGCTCAAATTGTCCAATTCTCACAACGTCCAATTCGCAAATTGTCCAATTCTTTTTTAATAAATAAATATTCCACAACATTCTACACAACGCTATCTAGACCCATGGTAAGCATAGCTTAACTAGCTTGTGTTATGGGATCTAGAATGCGGATAAACATACTTAGATACTTTTTTTTTTGTAAATACATACATATTATACATAGAAACACCCAGACCAACGCAAATATACATATTCATGCATACAAATATTTGCACTGAGCGGGAATCGAACCCGCGCCCCCTGCATAGCAGTCGAATGCTCTACCGCTACGCCACGGAGGTCAGGTCAAACAAAAAAGGTCAAACAAACAACAGGTTCTCACAACGTCCAATTCTTAGAATGTCCAATTCGCAATTGGTCCAGTTTGTAAAATAGGAGTCGTGCTTGATTACGGGAGGCGTTTTTGACGCGTTAGGTATCTTGTGTAATGCAAGAAGAAATAGGAGCTCCGTTGACATAGCTCACATATCCATATACTCACACACAACAATATATAAATACACGTTTACAAAATAAAACGCTTCTCGTAATCAAGGAGGATCCCTAATTATGAACTGGACCAATTGCGAATTGGACCAATTGCGAACTGGACCAACTGCGAACTGGACCAATTGCGAACTGGACCTATTGAGAATTAGACAGTTGGACATTTTGCGAATTGGAAATAATGTGACTAAAGGATTATTCTCAGCCTCATTTATTTTGGGATTATGAAGAAGATTGCTATTAATTTTGTAATTCAAGATTGAACTCAAGGATCCACAACTGCTTACCTATCAATTCATATAATTCCATATCTATTTATTCCATATCCATCATTCTATCTATCTAAATCATATCTCAGATTTCCGCTTTCCGTTCCAAACTTGGACTAGATTTGATAGCTATCCCGTTCGCCTCGATGACGCAAGCGCCGATTTTTGCACATTTTACGAGTACAGACAAATTTGTCAGTGTGTCGAAAGCCAACGGTTCATACTTATTTTATATACACAAAAGCATGTGGTCGGTTTTATGGACGACAAAATGTGCTAGATGAACAATTTTCAAAAAATCACTTTAGTTGTCTGATGAGATGGCTATTTCGGAATCGAACCGGTCCAAACCGCACGGTGTTCTGTAATGAGCCTATTTGTAAAGGATTGGGTATAAAAGGAAATATATTAGAATACTCCACCGATACCCTCCGCTGACTAGCGGGATGGTTATGTCACACTCGAACCGACTAAAACCGCACGCCGTGTTAGATCTTAAATACTAGGGTGTAAGGCTGCCCAATAATCTACCCAAACCATGTTATGCAGAAAGTGGCGTGTGAAATGCGAGGAACTAAGTTATTACATACATTACTTGTTAATCTTTGATCCGCATAAACGGCACCATTGAAAAGCCGCAATGAATTGAAACACTAAACAATATTATCTCATCCAAGTCCATATCACGGTACGTGGTATCTACTGCTGTGATCTGCGACTAAGATATCATACCTTAAAGATGGCTAGGATTAAAGATTTGTTTTATACTTTATCTTTTTTGAGAACATTTCTGCACTAACAGATAATAAATGCGTTCATAGTGGAACGTTTGTTTCCATTTACATATTTTGTTTTTATTTAAAGCGCGAAATTGTAAAAAAAGCAAATATAATTACATGTTTATATACCGCAGAAAATATAAATTACTTGAATAAATGTCTTTGCTTTTGTGTCGGACAGTGAATAGCGACGAGAATAAGATTTATATATGAAGGTATGAGCGCATTGGGAGAGGCCCGGTTAATGGCAAACATAAACTGGCGAAATGTGGGTGCTAGCACCTCTGCCTACCCCTTCGGGGATATAGGCGAGAGTTTATATTATATTATGTCTTTATTTCTCAAAATAGTACAACGTAATTACATTTTTTTGATGTCAAATTCTGTTTAAAACTAAGTTTAACACCGTTACCTAGGCGCTAGTGGAGAATCAGTCAGCTTATAAATAGTGATTTCTTAAGACTAAATAAGGACTACTGTACATTTTTGTCTTGTGTCACGATAATCAAAGGTATATAAAAAATGTTATAATAAAAATTTTACCAAGTTAAACGATAAAATAGTTGAATAAAAAATATGGTAAAATTAGGTCGCGTGTCTACTACAACAGAAATACAGACTGCGGAATCTTACTAAACGGGTTCCCGTTTTCACCCATTGGATATGAAACCCTAAAAAGGAAGATGGGAGATACGAAATAATAATAATTACATACATACTTAATAGGTGAAATAATAGTAGTAATGGTGACCCTCTTTTCTGGGACTTTGCCTTCAGCTTACCATCAGGCAAGGCGAAGTCCAATTGACGTGTCCTATATAAAAAAAAAAAACACATTAATATCTTAATCTGTCCATGTATTTTTGATGTCCAATTTAACGGCTATTTCTCGGGTGATTATGCCCCAAATGGCCTATTGGACATTGTTTATAGGCAATTTGCCAACTCATAGCCTTTGGCACAAGGACGTGGCGTGTCTGGAAACTTTCTTTGATAAATAATTTCATACTTATGTTGAAAATTAACCCAATTTGTCGGTATTATTGCGTGAAGTGTGAAGTAATTTATTTTTATATATTTCTATTGTGGACTTATGAAATGTTTTCTTTTTTCGTAGGTAAGTGTGCTGGGCAGAGGCTGTTGTTTATTGGTAATGTATAATTTTAACTGAACAAAATGTATTACATACTTAATAGGTGAAATTAATTTTTATGTTGAGGGATATCTTGTGTGTTTATTTATGTATGTATGTATATGTATTTATGCTAGTATGAACGTCTAATGTTCTATATAAAATCTACACTATCATGTACACTAGACTTTGCCTCTCGTATTGCAATTCACTCCCGGGTTTGCTGGAAGAGAACTCAACTTTGAGTTAAGTTCGCCTTTTTTATGTAGGACACGCCAACTTGACTTCACCTCGCCTGATAGTAAGCTAAAGGCAAATTCTCAGGAAAGAGGGTCACCATTACAGACACTAAGTGTTACAATGGTGGCACTCAGCTTGGCGGCCTCATCCGATGCTTTTTCACGGCCCGCTTAAAGGCCCCTGGACTGTAGGAAGAAGGAAACACGTGTGCTGGTAATGAATTCCAGGTCTTGGTGGTGCGGCAAAGAAAAGAGTCTCCGAACCGCTTGGTTCTTGCTCGTGTATTCTGCACAGTGTGAGGGTGACATCTAAGGCCTGCACGTTTTGCCTTTTTATATAAATGACATTTATGTGTACAATAAAGTATAAATACTATCTTGTAGAGTAGAGTAGACGTGATCTAGGGTAGAATCAATTATCAAAAACAAGTCGAAATACTTCGCAATGAACGACCGGCATCGCGATATAAACAATTTGCTAATTAAATCGATTCAGATTAAAAAAATTGAATCAGTTCAGGTGAGATTTGAACCCGCAACCTTTGTCGCCGTAAGACGGATATATATAGGAAGATTTGGATGATCTCAGGCGAGGTTCGGTGGCTTAGTGGTCAGAGCATTACCTCTGTAAGGAAAAGATTGCAGGTTCAAATCCCGGCTGAACCGATTCAAATATTTTCCTATCTTAATAGATTTGAATAGTTAGCATACTAAATGCTTTAAAATTTCATTCAATAATTGGCTACTTGCCCATCGTCCACCTGCACAAACCCCCTGAGTTTCATGTCCAACTGCAAATACCATGCGCAAATTAAATTGCCACAGTACACCTCTATTTGGTAGGACATAAAGTGACATATTATGTTTTGTACTTATTCTCCTCTTCTTCTCTTACTCTTTTGTTGATTTGAAATATACTACTTTTATGGGATTGACTGCCATAGAACCTACTAACTTCGAGAGGACGGCGTAACCTAGAAATTCCTTCATCAATATATTAGCATGGCCAATATGGCCATAGCTTGACTTTGTTCCGTCTAATTAGTTTCGTGTATATATTTCCCGCGTGGTTTCCGGTAGAGTAGAATTAGGGTCACCCCATCTCTTCCTGTACGGTATCGTACAAAGCGACTAAGGGATAGGGCTGTTTAACATCAGACAGATATATAAGGCCCCGATTCAGGCTCAGATGCATGGCTTGAGTCAACCATAGTGCCCAGAATACGGCAATAAGCTAACCCCCTATTATGTGGGACCGAATACAATTATAAGTGAAATATGGGTGTTAATTCACCTCTGCCTCACCCTCCAGAGATAAAGACGTGATTATAGGTATGTAATTTTACGGATATTGTCGCTTTTGTACTTTCTGTCTCGTCCAAAGATTCGCTAAGAGAAATCTCACTGTTAAGTTAAATCTCCGTAAGTTATAATATTTCTTTCTATCTATCGTATTATTTATTGCGTAGAATAACGTATATAGCAAAGTATATAGGACAGTTATAGCCTTACTTCATGTTAAATACATTCGAATCCTACTTGTTATTCTGTTCGCGTTTTCCAATCAAACTTTTGTGAGGCGTGTATCGGTAAAAAATGGCGGATGTATAATAAATAGATTATATTGGCTTTGAAATTACATTATAGAAATAGGGATATAAAGTTGAGCTAGTAATTTTAAATCTGAAATGAATATCAGAGCTGAAATAAGTATGTATACGTCCGGAGCGTGCATTCTCGGTCGTGTAACACCAGTGGAGTCACATCCGTGATGCCGAACCTGTAAGAACAGAGATTTGCTGTGCCTTCAGTGCAGAACACAAAATCAGGACAAGCCTTTGGTCTTCCCACTGACAGCACATAAACTCTCCAGTGAGCTCTGGTTACCCTACTCACCGCCGGGAACACAACACGAGGTTATTATAGCCGTGAATATCATTCAACGCGGCGAGTCTCCTCGCCGGATCGCCACCATGGATCCTGGAAGCGAGATGCCTTTCGGCGCTATACAGGTTCCGAAGGGCGGCGCGGGAGCGGGATCACGATCCCGAGCCCGAAGAAATTCGGGCCGTGAGATCCCGGCTCCACAGGGAAATGGTGGCAGAATGGGAGAGACGACTTGGGCAACCAAGCGCAGGGCACGCCGTAGTAACGGCGGTAAGACCCATCATGGGGGAGTGGCTAGAGAGGCCACACGGCAGCCTCTCGTACCGTCTGACGCAGATGATCACCGAGCACGGATGCTTCGGAAAGTATCTGCGTCGGATGCAGAAAGAGCCAACGTCCGAGTGCCATCACTGCGACGCGAGCGAGGACTCAGGTCCGCACACGCTCACCGAGTGTCCGGCGTGGGAGACGCCGAGGCGGGAGCTTGTGGCGGCCCTGGGAGTGAGGGTTCTCACGCTCTCCACCTTGCTCGCGGCGATGGTTCGCTGCGCGGATGCGTGGGCGGCCGGCGCCTCCTTCTGCGAGCAAGTAATGCTCGTGAAGGAGGAGGCGGGGCGGGAGCGGCAGCGGGAGCGACGAAGGATCGCTAGACAAGCTGCCCGCGCACGAAGGCAACTCGGGCGTCGGAGGTCGATGAACGACCTCCGCCCCCCATGAGCGCCGGCCTGGGGGTGACAGGTGAAACCGCCTGTCACCCTTGCAGAAGCAGGCCGCGGCGGTGGCGCGCGTGGCGCGCCTCCCCGTTTCCGGGGACGAGTTGGGGACTCTGTGGTCCCCACACCCGAGAAGAGGGCCAGATCGTGAGAGATGGCCCTGGGTCGGCCGGGGTGCGAGGGATATGCCTGTCAACCTCACCTTCGGCAACCGAAACGACCCACAGGCGGCGTGCGTTTTAGTCGGTTCGAGTCCGACATAACCTCCTCCACCGGCTCCGGTGGGGAGGTATCCGTGGGGATTTTGCGCACGTAAAAAAAAAAAAAAAAAAATTATAGCCGTGATATTCTGTAGGGTGGAGGTACTTCCCCAGTCGGACTGCTCAATTCGGACGGGAATACCGTCTTGTCCTACCTCCTCTTTCGACACCCTTCGGATGAGATGGGGTAATACTTGTATTCTATCTCTGTCACTACACAGATGATATTAGTGATGATTTTTAATAATAAAGTGGTATGTAAAGGTGTTAACGTATCTCTTTTGTCGACTGTACATAATATTTGTGATCGCTCTCTGCGATATCGTGAGCGTTCTGTCATATAAACACTATATGTAAACACACTTTTTATATTAGTGCTGCTCCTTTCTCATTCCACTCAATTTTAATCTTTTTCATACAAATTATTATTGATATTTATTATATTTATAACCATTAATCTAAGTTAAAACTCATTTCATGTTTTTATCTGTGGTAATAATAATCAATTAACGTTATTTTTCTTTCGTGCTCATCTCAAGGAACAATAGAAAGTTCAATAACTACATAATTATTGTAAATTTATACTCTATCGTGTAAGTTTTTTGAACACTAACTTATTCAAGATGGCTTCTCTCGTAAATATTTTCTGATTAATTGTTTTTTTCGTCTTCACAAAAAAAAGTGTAAAGTATAAAAGTCAAATAATTTGATTTAACTAATTAATGACATATGGTACAGACACCGCGGTGGCGCGGGTTGCGCACCTTCCCGTTTTCGGGAACAAATGGGGACTTTGTGGTCCCACACCCGAGGAGGGCTAGGTCAGGCCCTGAGTCGGCTGGGGTGCGAGGGATATGCCTATCAATCTCCACAGACTAAAAAAAATTATCCACCGGCGCCGTGGGTTTTAGTCGGTTTGAGAACAACATAACCTCTCCCACCAGCTCCGGCGGAAGGAAGTATCCGGGGGGACTATCCGTACGTAAAAAAGGGCTCTGATATAAAAAAGCTATTTCATTTCTGATTATTTATTATTTTATGTGTCAATCTATTGACTAATTTTGATGAGAGTGTCACGCTCAGATAGGTAGCTAATATTATAAGGCCTACTTTTAATTCAGAAAAAAAAACAAGTAGACGACAACATCAAAATGCTGTATATTTCCATAATTTAGAAGCCAGACAAAGTTGCCAGACTAATAATTACAACACGAACACCGCCATATTACAACATCTAGACGCACTCAAAATCTAGACTAGGTTGTTAGCAACAGTGGCTCAGTTCGCAGGAAGACGTTAATTACGTACAATGTAGCTGTAGTGCTGAATTTCTGAGAAAATTGTACGATGTGTTCTATCTTGCGTAAAATCGCTTTACGAAAATAAAAAAGCTGTGAAATAAATTCGTAAAGTTTAAAACCTAGTATCCATATAGGCAACATTGTTGCGCGCTATGTATCACAAAGTTGCACAAAAAAGATGCGTGGTCTTGATCAATCAGCGAACAAGCCACACATAGTGTTGCACTTGCTTATTAGCTGGCAACATCAGGCATGTCGCGCAACTTTGTTGCACTTGTTGAGCACCATGTATTGCTCTTTTAATATTTACTTCTTCATTTGCTGCCGGATTCAGCATCATGTATTATCTGTAGCCGTGACCACGGGTGCTGCAACGCATCCGAAACGTCGTCAGCTAATTTGAAAACAGAAATAGTAAGTTCCATGATTTAATGGCGAAAAGTCCCGAATCGTTGTATATATCTTACTTCTTCATTTGTTACCTTATTCGCAGATTCGATTTCAGTATTTAGCAGTTTGTGGATGACGTACAACGTGACGTGACAGAATTTAAAAAAAAAACGTTTAAACGAAAAAATAATATATCCTTCGAATAACAAGAACATAACATAACATATACTCACGCCTATATCCCCGAAGGGGTAGGCAGAGGTAGCTAGCACCCTCATTTCGCCAGTTTATGTTTAGTACCAATGTAATAGGTGGCGAGATTATTGCCATTAACCGGGCACTTATAAACCTGCGATAAATACACACATAACTTCGAAAAGCATCGAAAAGTCATTGGTGTGTGCCATGGTGAAACCTGGGCTCGAACTCGAGACCTCATCCATTACCCATACCATTAGGCTACCGCGGTTTTTGTTATATTCATATTTATAATAACAAGAAAATTATTCAAAATCTAGTGCTGTAACTCAATGATTTTGTACCAGCTGATGCTATTCAAGTATGTCAATAGTATTCAATTCTGTGCTAATTTTCGCACGATTGGATGACTCACAATAGAGATTTAATGACGGCGTCTGGTTCTTACGCTTGCAATAATTACCAATTATTACGTGTAAAATTGTTACAAGACAAGTTTCATCTTTTATCACAAGTTTTAGATTTAGAAAGTTTTTTTTAAGAATATTATTAACCTACCTGGCAATAGGCTCGCCACCTATTACATTGGGACCTAAACATAAACTGGCGAAATATGGGTGCTAGCACCTCTGCCTACCCCTTCGGGGATATAGGCGTGAGTTTATGTTATGTTATGTTTATTAACCGTAATTATAAATATTACCTTTAACCCGTCCAACTAAGTTAAATTGCTTGTGCTAGGAGTGGGTTCACGTCGGTAGTGTAATGGTCAGGATTCAAACCCGGGACCTCCCGATCATAAGGCCGACTCTATAACCACTAAACTACCGACGCTTCATGTTGTTTAGATGCGGTTTTGAAGAGATGAGCAGAAGTGGTTAAAAAAACCTATTATTTGACTGTAGCTTCTGAGTATAAAGATCCCACCAATATCTTCGAGGTCAAGACAATCAAACATGTCAGAGATACATCTGCCACTAATGGATGAGACTCTGGCACAGGCTATTCTCTTGAGTTTTTTATTTTTTTTATTTTATTTATTTGGGATAGTAAATAGTCACACAAATGACTACAAAACATAACTTAAAATAGAGAAAAATCTCTGTGAGACCAACAAAATTTTCCACATAATGGGGGGTCAGAAGGACACGGCGGTATTTCCGCCCAATTGAGCAGTCCGACGGGGGAAGTACCTCCGCCCTACAGAATACCGCGGTTATAATAACTTCGTGTTGTGTTCCAGGCGGTGAGTAGGGTAGCCAGAGGTCACTGGAGAGTTTTTGTGCTGTCAATGGGATGACCAAAGGCTTGTCCTCTACACTGACGGCACAAAATCTCTGACAGGGTCGGCAGCACGAATGTGACTCCACTGGTGTTACACACGTTCATACGTTCATAGGTCATGGTAACCACTTTCCATCAGGTGGGCCGTGCGCTTGTCTGCCACCTAAGTTGAAAAAAAAAAGACACTACTGTTTGAGTTGCAGAAAAATATAAATGTGATGTATTGATGATTGCGTGTTGATGATTTTGATTACTCATCAAAAGTGGGGTTGAGTCAGTTGTACGATGACTTGGAATTGAACCTGGACTCGACCGTGAGGGCAAGACGAATTAACTAAGCTACTGATGCTTCGGTTAAATGATTTAAGTTTTGGGAAAGCAATCATTTGCAATACCTGTTAAGATTCCATGCAAATGTAATAAAAAAAATGCAAAGTAAAGATTCCTTGCTAGGGTGGCAAGAATTTAAGTAAAAAATGTAGTAAAGAGTAAATTGTGCTAGAAAGGCTATTACAAAATCCAAGAATACTTAGGTGATAAACAAGCTTTTAAATAAGCTATTCGCTCAACTATGCTACTTAAGTAAATAATTGTATTTAGACTAAGTGGACTTAGTAAAGTTTTGTAAATAGAAAAAAAACCGCTGAGTTTTGTGCTGGGGTCTTCTCAGGTCGGGGCCACGTTTCGAACCGGTGGTCCATTTGCTAAACCAGTCTTTCGTATTTCTTTTTATATGGTAGTTTTGTAAGTGGCGATTCAATGGTCTATGCAGAATAAATAAATAAATAAATATTCTACAACATTCTACACAACGCTATCTAGACCCATGGTAAGCATAGTTTAACTAGCTTGTGTTATGGAATCTAGAATACGGATAAAGATAAGATATTATACATACATATATTATACATAGAAGCACCCAGACCAATGCAAATACCCATATTCATGCATACAAATATTTGCACTGATTGGAGTTCGAACCCGCGCCTCCTGCGTAGCAGTCGCGTTCACTACCGCCACGCCACAGAGGCTGTCAAATGTTTTTTGACTTTGACTTTGAATTACAAAAGAATAGTATAATGTTATGAAATACAGTCGCCAGGATTAATACGAATGTCTAAATCAGGCTTTTCTTATTTCGACACGCTAGACACGTCTTCAGTACCGTGTAATTTTTTGCAAAGCGCAAACTTATACACACAGTAACAGTAATTGCGTTGTAGGTTGACGTGATGTCACCGCCAGGGCGTGAATGTGCTCTAATTGGCTGATATGAAGTCCCTGAATTACGTAATTTTGAGCTATAGGGCTAAATTATTTTAACAACTATAGTAGTTTATCCGATTATGAACTATTATTGTACTTTTACATATTTGTTTCTTTACTACAAAAAAAGAAGAAGATATAAAAAGGAGATTGGGAAAATTACCTATAAGTGTTTTTTAACCCCCGACGCAAAAACTACGGGGTGTTATAAGTATGACGTGAAAATATATATGAATGTAAACTGCTGTTTGGTGGACCTGAATAAATAAATAAATAAAATCTTTTTTAAAAGGTATTTTTATATTCATATTCAATTTGCTTAAATCTGGTTATGCAGGTGTTAGGTACAATAGTTTTGTGCAGCACATTTACCATTTTCTGGCATGCATACATTACATTACACATTATACGACTATATACTACAATTATAATATAACATTAGTTCAACACATGTAAGTCTATTCAATTCTTTAGTCACAAACATAAAATAAATTTATAGGAATGTCAGAACATATTATTAATGTAAATTTAGTTCCAACACATGTAAGTCCATTTAATTCTTTAGTCACAAACATAAAATATAGGAATGTCAGAACATATTATAAAATGCAGAAAAACAAGTCATAAAAATTTGTGAAAAATATGTCAATTTGAAAAATTATATTTATTCATAGTTTACCCTTAAATTTTTCTAATTCCTCTATCGTTTCATTTTCTATGAGCCATGTTTTCAACTTTTGCCCAATACAGCTGAAGAATAGCCTTCAAAAATTCGAAACAACGATTCTCTTTGACACACTACATTCACTATAAACATTACACGAACGAGCGCAGAGACAAACAACATTAAAACTAAGGTCATGGCGAGACGTGCGTGAGACCTGGCCAGCATACATAGACCCTCACGATTCTATTCATATATCCCCCTCTAGTAGAAACTGTTCAGCGGTGGAGGGGACGGGGCATGTCGTGTTAAACTGGCAGGTTTTATGCGCGTGAGTCATACTTGATTCAGCGAGGCAAGTGGCTTGGGGCATTCCTACGAATAATGTTTTTAACTTTAGTTGCTGGTGATGATTTTTGTTTAATATTTTTGTGAGGTATAAATTTATGGGCTAATTAGTTATGTAATATCTTTACGTCATAATTGAATGAAATTTTAAAACATGCTATTTTATATATATATTTGTTTTATATATAGAACACGTCAATTAGACTTCGCCTTGCCTGATGGTAAGCTGAAGGCAAAGTCTCAGAAAAGAGGGTCACCATTACCTACACATACCATGTGACAATGGTGACACTCAGCTTGACGGTCTCATCATATGCTTTTTCACGCCCCGCTTAAAGGACCCAGGACTGTAGGAAGAGGGAAACACGTGAGCTGGTAATGAATTCCAGGCCTTAATGGTGCGACAGAGGAAAGAGTCACCGAACCGCTTGGTTCTTGATCGGATGTTCTGCACCGTGTGCGGGTGACATATAAGAGCTGCACGTGTTGTCCTGTGTAGGAAAGGGGAGGGTGGGACTAATTGGAAGAGCTCATCAGAACACTCACCATGGTACAGACGGTATT
Source organism: Eilema griseolum (assembly GCA_963662185.1). Taxonomy (NCBI): domain Eukaryota; kingdom Metazoa; phylum Arthropoda; class Insecta; order Lepidoptera; family Erebidae; genus Eilema; species Eilema griseolum. The sequence goes on from OY759245.1 coordinate 23,756,238, forward strand.
TGCAGTGGGTGTGGGTTTGATTATCGGTCAGTGTAAATATTTGTATGTATGAATTTGTATATTCCATTCAAAGGTTGCCTGGAAGAATGGGAATGTTTTGTTTTGTTAGAGTAGGTGGCGTACGACCACCGCTTCTTGTTTAAGTAATACTATTTAAAGCGTGATTTTTCAGTAGTCGGGTTTTAGCCTTAAACTTATTTTTATTTATATCAAATGCAAACAACATCTTTAGTTTATCTGTATTTGAAATAATGATTGAAATAAATATACCGTGTTTGGCATCAAATAAAAAGGCTTTTATTTGATGCCAAACACTGTATATTTATCACAAACTTATTTTTAACACAGTACTTTATGCCCCCTAGAGGGCGCCATATTAGATTCAGGGGGCTAGTCATATAGCCTATAACCAGCGGATGACCAAGACGCTTCTAACGATACCTTATTTGTCCAGTTTTTATAAGTACTTGAGGAACTATGAGGGAATAGATAAAGCTACATACACACATGTATAGCTTGTCAAAATCATAACCCTCCTTCGCCGTAGTCGAGTAAAAATACACCAACGATAGAAATTCGTTGTCTATGAAACATTAAGTATTTTAAATATTTCAATGACTATTCTATAAAAAATAGAAGTCAAGCATAAAATGTCCGCTTGGTCACCACGAACAAAAGACGTACGCGGACTTAATGGCGATATTCAACGCCATGCTTACAAAAAAAATAAACAAAAGAAGTTTCTTCAAAAAATAAATAAACACGATTCAAAGCTGCTTGATTTTTGGCAGAGTAGAATTTAGACCACCCCATCTCTTCCCATGCGGTGTCGTACAAGGCGACTAAGGGATGAGGCTGTTTATCATAAGACAGAAATATAAAGTCCAGACTCCGCCTCAAGATACATAGCTCGAGTCAACAATAGTGCCTGGAAAACGGCAATAGGCTCACCCCCTATTACGTGGGACCGAATACAATGATTCGTGAAATGTGGGTGTTAATGCACCTCTGCTTAACTAAACAGTGGAAAAACTGACGGCTTGTCCTACTTTGTCATCTACACTGACGACACAGAAACTCTGTGCTTACAGGGTCGGCAGTATGACTCCTCTGGTGTTCCACACGTCCATAGCTCACGGTAACCACTTTCCATAAAACGGGCCGCGGGCTTGTCTGACATCTAAGTGGTAAAAAAATACATTTTCAAATAGCAAAGCGCATAAAAATTACACTCGTATTTATATCTATATTTTCCTTTGAAAAAACAAAACACTTTAAAACTAACATATTTTCCTGTCATACATCCAGTTCCATTTCCGTCAATATGTGTTCAACCTCTATTAATATGAGTTCCGAGTCTGTTCACGATGAAGTAATAGTGGAACTTTTCCAATTGGAATTTGTCGTCCGGATGTTATTGGATCCGGGAACATCGGGAAGTTGTATGTTTGGTTGCAATAAAGTTCTAGTGCTCGTACGTTAAACTTTTCGCTCTAGTCTGTGTACGAGGCCTGAGTTCCGGTTGCAATAACTACATTTATTTTAATGATGATGTCTTTCCGTAAAGATTGATGTAAGAGTATTAGTTAAAATAAATGTTTAGTTAAGAGTTCTTGTCATTAGTAGTAATTAGAAGAAACCTTGAGTTTGCATTGTCTAATTATTTTCATACCGGTTAAGTGTTACGATTCTGGCTGTAGCTTTAAATACCACTTAGGTGTCAGACAAGCACATGGCCCAAGTACCATCATCTGCCTGCCCATGTCCCAATTATTTGAGGTCACCGCAATATGTGATTCTCTTCCATACATTCCTGTCAAATGGCATTTCTCCTCTTTCACACATTCTACCAATATTTTTTGGATTAAGCTCTGCTCCAAAAACCCTCTACGCAGGTGTCGCATAACTATTACCTAATTGTTGTTTTATTGGTATTATTTTTTTCTGACCTTTTAGTGTAATTACGATATTACCATAATTATAATATTACAACGAGCAAAGCCGCAGCATAAAGCAATATCAAGCGACCCGCCGCATCGTCGCATCGTCAGCACTCCATACCTCGTGTCGCCGTGCGCCGTCAGCTAAATGACTCACTGTACACCTGCGATTCCGTGACAAATATATTTTAAGTAATTCACTTCTGTTCTTGCATCCAACGTGGTCACTTGACTTAGTTAGTAGTTAGAATGTAGTTCGCATCATCGAACTCATTCGCTTAGGCTAGTTAGATTAAATAAAATAAGTATAATAAGTTTAAGTGATTCTAGTTTCCTTCTTGTACCCTCTGGCTGCGGGAAAACGTAATTGTGTTATTTTGTTACTTTTTTATTTGTTGTTATTTTTTTATTGTAATTAATGGTATTTTTTTTCTGTGTGGTGTGTGTGTGTGTGTGTGTGTGTAATAAATGATTTCTTTCTTTACATTCATACCTAGCTTGGACTTATTTTACAACATTACTTTCTTCATTACCAACCCTGTAAATACCTTATCATTCCATTCTTAAAGAATCCCATATTGTAATCGCTTGAGTAAACCACAGCAGGGAGATTTTTCAACAACCCACGCATACGCTTCAAATCTCACAGAGAGCTTTTAAGCTGTTTGATTTTTGAAAGGTTATTATTACAAGTTTTATTATTAATCAAATTCAAATCAAATCAAATTCATTTATTTGCTAGAACATGGTGTATAGAGGTGGTATAATAACAGTGTAGTTCGCTCATATTCTGCCATTACCCTTCTGTAGTTAATATTGATTATTATTAATCGTATTTTAACAAAGCGTCACTGTCTTATAATCGTAATTTCATTTTGTCGAACCTATTTGACGCAATTATTTTCGTGCAGAAATTTCAGAATGAGTTTTGCAATTCTAATGACATTGATTGTAGCGATAGTGGATATTTATTGTCCACTAACTAATATTATAAATGTGAAAGTGAGTTTGTTTATCTGATACGCTTTCATGCTTTAGTTACTCAACCGATCATATGACACTTTAAATACTTACACGTTATTAGAGATACCGAAAAAGATATTTGCTATTTATCCACCAAAATTATTTTTTTGCCGACCGTATACTATCGTAAGCGATGTCATACTGTAACCTAGGTTTTTTATGAACACTGAATAATTGCCGCGTGGTTCCCGTCAGAGTAGAATTTGGATCACCCCACCTCTTCCCATGCGGTGTCGTACAAGGCGACTAAGGGATAGGGCTGTTTAACATCAGACAGATATACACGGCTCAAACTCAGGCACATAAAGGCTTGAGTCAACAATAGTGCCCGGAAGACGGCAATAGGCTCACCCCCTATTATGTGGAACCGAATTTAATGATTTATGAAATGTGGGTGTTAATTTCACCTCTGCCTAACCCTCCGGGGATAAAAGCGTGATTATATGTATGTATGTATGTACTGAAGACTTTTTTACTATTATCTCTTAAACTGACTTCATGAAAAGGAGGTTTACATTTTATGTCTATGTGATAAGAAAAACTCTATGGTTTTCGAATTTTAAACTTTCGCGTTCCATGATATACAATAAAGCTCACGGGAATTAACGCTATCACGGTATTAGGTACATACATTTTGCCTGACATTTCGACCAGGTTACACAGGACGTGGTCACAGTCTGACTCACCACGGCCCCTGTAACCTGGTCGAAACTTTAGGCAAACCAAAGGTATGGTATAGGTACATACATTTTGCCTGACATTACGACCAGGTTACACCGGACGTGGTCACAGTCTGACTCACCACGGCCCCTGTAACGTGGTCGAAACTTTAGGCAAACCAAAGGTATGGTATAGGTACATACATTTTGCCTGACATTACGACCAGGTTACACCGGACGTGGTCACAGTCTGACTCACCACGGCCCCTGTAACGTGGTCGAAACTTTAGGCAAACCAAAGGTATGGTATAGGTACATACATTTTGCCTGACATTACGACCAGGTTACACCGGACGTGGTCACAGTCTGACTCACCACGGCCCCTGTAACGTGGTCGAAACTTTAGGCAAACCAAAGGTATGGTATAGGTACATACATTTTGCCTGACATTACGACCAGGTTACACCGGACGTGGTCACAGTCTGACTCACCACGGCCCCTGTAACGTGGTCGAAACTTTAGGCAAACCAAAGGTATGGTATAGGTACATACATTTTGCCTGACATTACGACCAGGTTACACCGGACGTGGTCACAGTCTGACTCACCACGGCCCCTGTAACGTGGTCAAAACTTTAGGCAAACCAAAGGTATGGTATAGGTACATACATTTTGCCTGACATTACGACCAGGTTACACCGGACGTGGTCACAGTCTGACTCACCACGGCCCCTGTAACGTGGTCGAAACTTTAGGCAAACCAAAGGTATGGTATAGGTACATACATTTTGCCTGACATTACGACCAGGTTACACCGGACGTGGTCACAGTCTGACTCACCACGGCCCCTGTAACGTGGTCGAAACTTTAGGCAAACCAAAGGTATGGTATAGGTACATACATTTTGCCTGACATTACGACCAGGTTACACCGGACGTGGTCACAGTCTGACTCACCACGGCCCCTGTAACGTGGTCGAAACTTTAGGCAAACCAAAGGTATGGTATAGGTACATACATTTTGCCTGACATTACGACCAGGTTACACCGGACGTGGTCACAGTCTGACTCACCACGGCCCCTGTAACGTGGTCGAAACTTTAGGCAAACCAAAGGTATGGTATAGGTACATACATTTTGCCTGACATTACGACCAGGTTACACCGGACGTGGTCACAGTCTGACTCACCACGGCCCCTGTAACGTGGTCGAAACTTTAGGCAAACCAAAGGTATGGTATAGGTACATACATTTTGCCTGACATTACGACCAGGTTACACCGGACGTGGTCACAGTCTGACTCACCACGGCCCCTGTAACGTGGTCGAAACTTTAGGCAAACCAAAGGTATGGTATAGGTACATACATTTTGCCTGACATTACGACCAGGTTACACCGGACGTGGTCACAGTCTGACTCACCACGGCCCCTGTAACGTGGTCGAAACTTTAGGCAAACCAAAGGTATGGTATAGGTACATACATTTTGCCTGACATTACGACCAGGTTACACCGGACGTGGTCACAGTCTGACTCACCACGGCCCCTGTAACGTGGTCGAAACTTTAGGCAAACCAAAGGTATGGTATAGGTACATACATTTTGCCTGACATTACGACCAGGTTACACCGGACGTGGTCACAGTCTGACTCACCACGGCCCCTGTAACGTGGTCGAAACTTTAGGCAAACCAAAGGTATGGTATAGGTACATACATTTTGCCTGACATTACGACCAGGTTACACCGGACGTGGTCACAGTCTGACTCACCACGGCCCCTGTAACGTGGTCGAAACTTTAGGCAAACCAAAGGTATGGTATAGGTACATACATTTTGCCTGACATTACGACCAGGTTACACCGGACGTGGTCACAGTCTGACTCACCACGGCCCCTGTAACGTGGTCGAAACTTTAGGCAAACCAAAGGTATGGTATAGGTACATACATTTTGCCTGACATTACGACCAGGTTACACCGGACGTGGTCACAGTCTGACTCACCACGGCCCCTGTAACCTGGTCGAAACTTTAGGCAAACCAAAGGTATGTATGTATCTATACCATGATCGCGTTAATTTCCGTGAGAATTATTGTATTTCTATGGATTTAATCAAGACGGATGTATTTGTGGAGGAACGAGGTGTGATGTTCCTCCAACACAAAGGGAGGATACTCCGACCAGGCAAGGTGAACACGCCTGGCGGGCCGCGGCCCAACGATTGTCGTTGGGTTGAAGTATACATGTTGTCACAGCGCGAGAACTTTACTTGCGCGATGTAGGATTCGTAGTTTACGTAATAGTTCTGCTTGCTGTCGCTAGATGCCGCTGGGTACATGTGGCATCGCCACATATTAATTACTATTATTGTAATACAAAATAGAGCATCGGCATAAATGGCGGATATTTAAAGAGGCCTATGTCCTGCAATACACAAATTGATTGATTAATAATAAAAAATAATGCAATTCGCTCAAAAATATTGCCGAATGAGTTTATTTATTTATTCTTCATTATATACTTACAAGGCATATAAAACAAAGAATTGAAATGTTATGTACAAAGGCGAGCTTAACTCAATTTTGAGTTTTTTTTTCCAGCAAACCTTCTCTCTCTTTTTTGGAAGTCGATTAAAAAGTTTCACCAGCAGACCAGCATGCAATTCGATTAAAAAAGGTCACTCTTTACATATTCTAGTTCAAAACTCAGACGTAGATAAGAGCCTAGATATAGTCGCAAAAATAAACCAGTAGTCTTATTCCGTGCACCATTATCTCATTGACCTGTCCAATTACGGCCTCAACCAATAAAATAGTTATTCGTACCACGCGCGCCTTATGAAATTAGATAATGTGCTATTCTATTCTAATGTGAGCTGGAATTTTGACGCCATAACAGACAATGTTCAAAAGTGCGATGTCAACCTTCTTGTGACCACATGGTATGTCAGACCGAAAGTACTGGTGTCGAAATGGCTAGCAATTCGCATTCCAGCCAATTAAGGGTTTTTTTGAACTTCTAGACAGTTTTGGACTTCATCCTAGCTTTTTATCATCTAAATGAATTTAGTCAGCCACGTTGTAAACGTACAGTTAGCGCCCAAAATCTTGGCTACAGTGTCAAAATATCTTAATACCAAGGCATTAAGAGCAAATCTAACAATGTTATTGATTTAAATTGTATTATTACCAGAAGTAAAGGCGTGTACCAAATATGAGAACAATACGCAACTTTAGTTAAGACAATAATACAATAATAATAAAAATACAAATTAAAATGTTTAATTCTTCTTTACTTCTGTTTTCTAAATGTAATACTAGATATAAATATTAAATAATTATAACTTAGTGTACACCGCAAACTACCCTGATTACTGGCAGTATAGTCCATACACTGGTTGTCTGGAAGAGATCGCAGACCGCGATAGGACCGCCTATTGTACAACTATCTAACATGCACGTATACATGGTATGCATCTTATTTTTGGTGTGTGGACAAGCTTTTGGTCTTCCCACTGACAGCACAAAAACTCTCTAGTGAGCTCTGGCTACCCTACTCACCGCCGGGAACACAACACGAGGTTATTATGGCCGCGGTATTTGCTCTTTATACGTTAGTAAGAAAATTATGAGACTTTTTTTGTCAAGACCATTCTGAAGCTGACTTGTACACGTCTTAGATGCTTGAAATTGTAAAAGGGAAAGAAAAGTTAGTGTGTTTAATGTTTTTAAAACTTCAAATATATATTTTCATTTAAAGAAACCCAGCATTACTTTAAATAAACTTAAATGAAAAAAAAAATACTCGCGCAATGCTGATTTAAAATATAGACCATGAAATTAATTATTTAGCTACCAAGCTGTTAAACGTTTTCCTTTCGGTCTGACAGACCAAAGCCCGCATACGCGCAGGTTATCATATTAGGTGTTGAGTAATAACTATTGTGATAATTATAATGCATAATCAGTCGTGTTTTATAAACTGAATGGCGAGTGCGAGTTCAAAAAAATATACGATGACTTCATTCTAGTGTTAAAATATTTTCATACATATTTATACTCACGTCTCTTTACTTGATTACCGCAAAGTCAAAACAGGGTTATGTTATTCACTCTCGTGCTGCTAAAGATAGCACTCAATGGTGTGACTCTTTGATCGGGTCGAACAGCACTCTAAAACTTCATTTCTAATGATAGGAGGTAGGACACGGCGGTATTTCCACCCAATTGAGCAGTCCGACTGGGGAAGTACCTCCGCCCTACAGAATACTGCGGTTATTTCGTGTTGTGTTCCCGGCGGTGAGTAGGGTAGCCAGAGCTCACTGCAGAGTTTTTGTGCTCTCAGTGGGATGACCAAAGGCTTGTCCTGCTTTGTCCTCTACACTGACGGCACAAAATCTCTATTACTACAGGGTCGGCAGCACGGATGTGACTCCACTGGTGTTACACATGTTCATAGGTCATGGTAACCACTTTCCATCAGGTGGGCCGTGTGCTTGTCTGCCACCTAAGTTGTATAAAAAAAATCACTCTCGGACCGGGAAAAATAGCCCTCAATGGTGTGACTCTTTGATTGGGTCGAACAGCACCCTAAAACTTCATTTCTAATGAGACTAATTGGAGCGGAATGGCTTATTCCTAACTACTGGGGCAATAGTGATCGATGGGGCAAAATTTTCGATTACGTTCCAATCGCCCTTAGTGGTGGCGATTGGGAGCAAAATTTGAATTTACACTGCACAACACAGATTATAATTGTGATTATAATGAAAATAAGATTATACAATCAAAGTCTGAATTGCAATCCAAAAACTTGTGTAAATAGAACAACCAAGAAGAATTAAATAACACTATAATTAATTAGCGCCGGCGCGCCACTGCCGCGGCCGGCGCTCATGGGGGGCGGAGGTCGTTCATCGAGTTGCCTTCGTACGCGGGCAGCTTGGCTTAATAGAGGACACCTTTGAGTGAACCAATATAAGTTGCGATTTTAGCTAAAAAATCAATCAGTTCAAATGGGATTCTAACCCGCGATCTTGCCCTTACAGGGGGAATGTTCTGATCACTGAGCCACCGAACCTCGTTGAAGTCATCTAAATCTTCCTAAATATATATATAACCGTGTGATTCACACCACCTAGTACTGTTCATTGGACGAGATCAAACCAAATTGAGAGGAAACTGTCTTCATTGAGGTCGTTGTGCAAAAAGTCGTAAGTACCAGCTCAGTCAAGGATAATTCATTTCTTCTATTTAAAGAAGTACACGGTGAGTTAAGCCTACTATTATACACTCGCCATTTTAAATTATATATAACAGTTAACTTCTGATGAACCGTTACTCGTAGTTATATTTGCATTTGATAATATAAGGATGTAGGACATGACGGTATTCCCGTCCCAATTGAGCAGACCGATTGGGGAAGTACCTCCACCTTACAAAATACCACGTCTGTAATAACCTCTTGTTGTGTTCCCAACGGTAATTAGGGTAGCCAGAGCTCACTGGAGAGTTTTTGTGCTGTCAGTGGGATGACTAAAGGCTTGTCCAGATTGTTTCTTCTGCACTGACGGCACATTCATAGGTCCCGGTAACCACTTTCCGTGGGCCGTGTGCTTGTCTGCCACCTAAGTTGTGTAAAAAAAAAAAATATATATATTTAATTTTCTGTATTCTCACGCCGAATGCGTAGTGGGTACACCCGTTTTTCGCCAACTGATACGGAGACTGTCGTGCTTATTAATCTCGCTATAAATGTGATATTTTGATATTGAATCACGTCAGAATAGCTGAACGTATCTGAATGAAATTCTCACAGAGATTAATTTGAGAAAAATACATAAGTTATTTAATAGTTGGCAAAAATATCTGTGCCTCGTGGGTGCTCAATTATTATTTTAAGAGGTAGAGTCGCGAGGAACAGCTAGAAAAACTTAATTGTGTCCCCGACGTGTCCAGGTAGCACACAAGAAGTCTTAGCTTGACGTCGTGGAGACATGCGTGCGAATGGTCTCAATACCATGGACGCCCAAGATAGTGCTAAGTGGAGGAGGAAGAACCGGCAAGCGGACCCTGAGCTCTTAGGAATATACGACTCCTTATAAATGATGATGACAAATTGTTAAAATAATACAGTTGGAAAGACGATTAAGAATCTGTACAGCAAATACGTAGCTTTAATATGAACATATAAAATAGAATAGAACGGTATAATTAATCACAAACCACATTTAGTCGGAAGATTGATAGTGCCGGGTCTATACATAAATGATTCTGTTCTCTCCTTAACAGTACACACCCAACAGTACCATAAATCAACTTCAAAGTGAAATTCCGCCAACTGACTGAACCTAAAAATCGACTATTCGTAAAGTCTGATTCAGCATTCAGTAATAGTGTTACTGGTTGGAAATAAAATCCCACGAGTAACACTATTAATCATTATCGACTTTTTCCACCAACCAGTTGTGTTTCCAATCTTGGTAATGCTGGACGGGAAATGGGAATAGAAACACTTCTTTAAAGGATATTATTTACATTACTAATATGCCCTCTAACCCCTCCAACTACGTTCTATTCGATAGTGTAAAGACCCGGGACCTCTCGACATTCATCGTGTATCCAGCGTTACTGGATGTAGATGTCTTTGTTTCAACCAGTAACACTGCCAAATATTGGCGTCACTGGTAGGAAAAGCAAAATCTCATCGTGTTTCACTGTTACTTGATCACCATTTTCTCAAGTAATACTGTAATGCGTAGCTTAATATTGTTACGACAGATGCCGATATCTCGGAAACTAATAATCGAATCTTCAAGAAATAAAAACGCATTGTTAGTGACGAGGTACTCTACCGAATGGCATAGAAAAATCTAGAATCGTCAACACAAAGTCATAACCTACCTACGAGTACCTACACACTCTTTTGAATAAAAACAAACAATAGTTACCTATTGTTTGTTTTTATTCAAAAGAGTGTGAGAAGAAGAATGTACTCGAAGGTCAGCGACGGCGGCAAGATCAAAGAATAGGTACTTGTCGCTCGCGAACTTTCTAGATAATTCGATCCTCCTAATTGAGAGGTATAAAAACATGCTCGCATAGCGACACGATTCATTCTGTCTTTGAGATCGATAAAGAACACAGCGAACTTAAGTGACCGAAGAAGATTCTACCTGCGACCTGAGCAACGACTGTGGACAATTGTGAACTACTGAGCGACTGGATCTGTTGAAGAGTACTGTGTGTACTAGTGATTTAATTGTCTAGTTTGTGGTGAGCTAATAAATCTCTTCGTTGAGTAAACGGCATTTAATTGTACCCCGTGCACGTAACAATATTACTTGTAATATAACTTTAAAAGTGTAAACAGCCCACGAACTCAACACGAATCTTGTTCAAAAATTTAGTGCAATGCTCGTGGTCTCGTCCACACAAAGGGTTGATGTTCCATTAGTCATTACATGATAGATTACATTACTAGCCCCGTCTGGACCCGGCTTAACATGACTCACAAAAGGAAATGAAGGTGATCGATCGTCTAGGCACCCTAAAAGGGATACTAACGACCATTCGGTTCTGGTTACCGTAATTGATGTACAAGGGGCTAAAAATGTATAAGGTTTAATGGAAGGGGTGGGTTTTAATATGGTTCTGTTTGCAATCTGTTGGACGAATCTTTTGAAAAGAAAGGGTGTCTTTGTTGATTTACATATTGGTTCGTTTGAATTATTTTTTTTAATTTCCAGACGCAGGTAACGTCATCGATCTTTAAATTTATTTTATTTATAGTAGCAGTTTTCTAAATATAATTCGCAGTTAGTAATTTCACATGGATTTTTTTTTCATTAGGTTTAGCCGCGGTAGCTTAATAGTATGGGTAATGGACTCCTGAGACGAGGTCTCGGGTATGATCACTGTTTTTACCATGCACACACCAATGACTTTTCGATGCTTTTCGAAGTTATGTGTGTATTTATCGCAGGTTTTTAAGTGATCTGTTAATGGCAATAGGCTCACCACCACCTATTACATTGGAACCTAAACATAAATTGGCGAAATGTGGGTGCTAGCACCTCTGCTTACCCCTTTGGGGATATAGGCGCGAGTTTATGTCATGTTATGTTTCGTCTAGCCTGCAATTAGTATTATCGGTGAAAAACTAAAAAGTCAACTAATGATAACGCATGGAGTGTTACGTTTTATTGGTAATGTTAGTTTAGGTTGTTTTTGTGGTAATCTGTGCGATAATTTTCATATCGTGATACAGGGTTAGTTATTGTTGAGTAATTTGACTAAACACTAGATGTCACTGGACATTTTTTATACCATTTTGGTGACAGGCAAGCAAATCGCCCACCAGATGGAAAGTGGTTACCGTGGCCTATGGACGTGTGTAACACCAGAGGAGTCACACTCGTGATGCCGCGATGCTCATCTGATGGACGTGTGTAACACCACAGGAGTCGCACACAGAAGACAAAGCAGGGCAAGCCTTTATATAATCTTCCCACTGACAGCATAAACTCTCCAGTGAGTTCTGGCTACCTTACTCACCGCTGGGAACACAACATGAAGTTATTATGGCCGCGGTATTCTGTAGGGCGGAGGTACTTCCCCAATAAGCCTGCTCAATTGATCGGAACTAAATCCTTCTACCTCCTAAAAAATAATTAAAACATCGCTACAATATTATATTCCTCATCTAAAATCTGAAGAAAATTTATTTTTATGATTAATGACCTCTTCTTCATTCTGGTGTTAATCCCAGTTGCATCCGAAGTTTTTACCTTGGAGTCTGGGGTCAGCTTTTTCCTGTCTAACTACGGGTTTGGCTTATCTTCGATTTCCGTGAAGCGACTGCCATCTTAGAGCCTGTCCTGTGTAAATTTTACCTATTATTTATTATTTATTTTTTTTATTTTACTTAAATTTTTAGTACCGTGTGGGGACGGACAAACAAGAATCAATACCCCGTCTCATCCGAAGGGTGTCGTAAAAGGCGACTAACTGCAAAATACGCAGATGATATCACTGCAAGAGAAGGAAAACTCGAAATAAAACCCTGTACCAACCCGTCTGGCCAGCGTGGAAACAGTAGGCCAAAGCCTTCCAACATTGGGAGAGGCCTATGTCCAGCAGTGGAGTTAGGCTTATTGATTAATACTTTTTATACCAAGAATTAATTTCTGTAGATTGTGGTAACGGGAACAGTATCTTAGGCGAGTGGAGTCACTGGTAATTGATAGCAATATAACATTTCCTCTGAGGTCTTATCCATATAAACCCCAATATCAAACCGAGTCTTCATAAGACGGATGGCATCAAAATTATCGCAAATCTAATTTTAAACGAATTTTCAGCCGATAGCGAATTGCTCCATTATGTGACGCCAGTTGCCGTCATGATGAGAATCTGGGACGCGCTGAGATTGAACAGATATTAATCAAGAACTAAAAATAACGTTATAGAAATGAAATTTTGGAACTTTAATGGTAGGGTTTACATTGCTGTGATAACTTTTCAACAGGGAATAATATTCTGCTAGGAGGACACGGCGTTATTTCCGCGCAATTGAGCAGTCCAACAGGGGAAGTACCCCCGCCCTACAGAATACCGCGGTTATAATAACTTCGTGTTGTGTTCCCAGCGGTGAGTAGGGTAGCCAGAGCTCACTGAAGAATTTGTGCTGTTAGTGGGATGACTAAGGGCTTGTCCTGCTTTGTCCTCTACACTGACGGCACAGAAATTGACAGAAACTCTGTGCTTACAGGTTCGGCAGCGCGAGTGTGGCTTCTCTGGTGTTACACACGTTACATAGGAAACGGTAACCACTTTCCATAAGGTGGGCCGTGCGCTTGTCTGCCACCTAAGTGGTATAAAAACAAAAAAAAAGTGATGCTTCTCAACAAGAGTGACATAACGTAGACATATCTCTTGGACTTTCTTAGTCGAAGAGAAGCGAAGAGATGTAGCTATGACTTCATTCTGAGTTTACTCAATAAACATCTGTAGACTCTCACACAGTATATAAACACCTAATACGATACAAAAGGGGAAAGCGACATTGTATATTCAAAGAAAAAACCTTAAATGATATCGTAAACACCTTGCCAAAAGGAGATTTTCGCGTGAAACACAATTGTCGTTTACGTCCTTTAGTCTTTCATTTGTCGATATATATACTTGCTCTTTTAATGCAGTAGCCGTTGCCGTTGTGTCCTACGCTCGTGCCAACGGTACCATTGTACTCAACAAATTAAGTAATTATGCTCTATAAATAGAATTTTACTGCGGCATGAACACGCACCGCTTATGGTGTCAACAGAGATTACAAATTACCTTACTTAAGTTTTTTACTTGATCGTTTATTTGTTTTTTCTTTATACCACTTAGGTGGCAGATAAGCACACGGCCCACCTGATGGAAATTGGTTACTAGTGCCGAAAGATGAAAATTTTCAAAATGAAAGGCGATGGAAAAAAGTTCTTACCTTGTTCTAGTTTATCAGATTTAAGTATCACTATCATCTTTGCAAAGGGAAGCCGGCAGGAATCACCGACCGTTATAGGGACCTCTTGCCATAGATAGGGTATATATATAACCCGTTAATATTATTGTAGAAATCATGAAACGTGGTTTCCGGCAGATCAGAATTAGGGCCACCCCATCTCTTCCCATGCCGTGTCGCACAAGGCGACAAAGGGATAGGGCTGTTTAACATCTGACAGATATATACAGCCTAGACACAGCCTCAGATGCATGGCTCGAGTCAACAATAGTTCCCGGAGACGGCAATAGGCTCAGGTAATGTGGGACCAAAACAATTATTGATCAAATGTGAGTGTTAATTCACCTCTGCCTAACCCTCCAGGGATAAAGGCGTGATTATATGTATGTATGTATGAAACGTGAAAGTTTAAATAAAATAAATAATTTAAATTAAATACATAACTGTTAACATTATAGTAGATATCATGAAACGTAAAAGTTTAAATGAAATAAATATATCAAATAAAATACATAACCCTAACATTATAGTAGATATCATGAAACGTGAAAGTTTAAATGAAATAAATAAACCAAATAAAATACATAACCCCAACATTATAGAAAATCATGAAACGCAAAAGTTCAAAAACTAGTATGTTGACTATTTCTAAATAACATACGGGTAATAATGCTAATATCGTTCAAATCACAATGGTAGACATAACAGTCACATTCACTGTTTCGTCTGATTTTGAGGTCACAGAATACACGCCAATTACCGGTGCAAACAGTGACCCAATTTGCGCGAAGCTCTGATGAACTGTCGACCGTAGACCAACTTTGTATGTCCTTGTTTCATGATGTTTGTAGTTTGTATCATAATCAGTTTGTGTTGTGCCTATGTTGTTCAAAAGGTGGTTATTAATTTATAAATTGTGTGTTTTATTTCCATATATGTTTGGGTTTTACTATCATAACAGCATTGTACAGCGATTGCTTCTGGTGAAAAGTAAAAAAAAATACAGCATCACTTTATTACATAGTGGTGGAATCCATAGGGCAAAGGAGGTAGAACACGAGGGTATTTCACTCCCAATTGAGCAGTCCGACTGGGGAAATACCTCCACACTAATGAATACCACGGCTATAATAACCTCGTGTTGTATTTCTGGCGGTGAGTATGGTAGCCAGAGCTCCCTGGAGAGTTTTTGTGCTGTCAGTGAGAAGACCAAAGGTTTGTCCTGATTTTGTGTTCTTGCACTGGAGACATAGAAAATCCCTGTTCTTACAGGGTCGGCAGCACGGGTGTGACTCCACTGGTGTTACACACGTGCTGCCGCATAGGTCACAGTAACCACTTTCCCTGTCCCTGTGCTTATCCCTAAGTTGTATAAAAAAAAAACTAAATCCATGCCGTCCATGCCAATCGATGCCACAGACAAACACACATACACACACAGAGATATGTCAAATTTATAACACACTGTCGTTTTTGCGTCGGAAATTTAAAAGAAAACCAACGCATATATCAAACCGATAAAATATTCCAGATCCTTCAATATATTCTGTACATAAAATAACCCACTTGTGGACGAATAAAGTACACAACTTAGCGGCGCTCCAACGTGCCTTGCCACTTGACACTATTTCAAGTACCAAGTTAACTTAGGCAAAGTCCCGAGAGCCTCTAGCTCCGAAGTTTGGATTTGCTCCTAAAAACGTCCATTACCGCTCTCGTGATAGTGCTTATCGATAAATCTTAACATTCGAAGAATTGATTTGTTTTACTATTTCTGTATTGGGTTTCCATTTGTTTTATTTTAATTAGTTTCTTTATCTTGCATATGACCTCAACTCAATTAGAGGTTTCCATGGCGTCTCAAGGTCCATATAAAGCAGGCAATATCTCAAGCACTCTTTTTGTATAACAAGCATTGAGAATTTAATAAACTTTTCATTTATCTCTCTTCCGTCTACTTACTTCTTCTTCTGTTCTTTATTAGAGTGCCTGAAATATTGCCTTCTTCACATGGAAAAGAAGAAAGAAAATATACACAGGATAACACGTACAGGGCTTTTTTTTTAAATCCCACCGACCCCCCCCCCCCCCCTCCTGCCAGAGCCGGTGGGAGCGGTTATGACGTACAGGACTTAGATGTCATCCACATACGGTGCAGAATATCCGATCGAGATAATGAGACCGTCAAGCTGAGTGTGTGCTCTATTGTAACATGGTATTATGTATGTAATGGTGACCCTCATTTTTGAGAATTTGGTCCGTCGTACTTATGGAAACGTACATGAAATGAAGCGTGCTAATAATCCTGGAACTATATAAGAAGTTGATAAGTACGCAAGTACTTTTTTTTTGTGGTGGTTACCGTGGCCTATGGACTTGTGCAACACCAGGAGCGTCACACTCGCGCTGCCAACCCTGAAGAAACCTCCTAATGCCCCTTTTGAAGAACCTAATATTGTAGGCGCATGGGAAGACCGTACATTTTTGGTTCATTTCATTTTATAATAACTTTTATCTTACACGTTCAAAAAGTCCGAGAAAATTATGATTTCTATACTAATAATTATAACAAAAATAATATTGAATCTGAGTAATTTGGTTTTATTCTCAACGCTTACAAATGTTTCCCCGAAAATGCAAATGTAACGCTTAATTCTTTACTGAGAAGTTCAGTCATCCGTGACAAATGTTGACGCTGAATCCAAGATTAGGTGTGCGTAAAAAGCAAAATTTTCAAGAGTCACTGATTCAGAAACAGCTAATCTTATCATTAGATTTGTCTGTGAATTTCTTCCGTTTAGTAAAAATGAGTTTATATCTAGAGAACTTAATACTTTATTTACTATATAGCTGTTGCTCGCGGCTCCGCTCATGCGAATGTCGGTACTCAAATTCCAATCTACCTCTACACCTTCATCAAAATCACTTCGATTGTTGTACTGTGAAAGCGTAACAGACAGAAAGACACACCGTTACTTTCGCATTTATAATAATAAGTCGTTACAAATGAAAAATTTTTGAAGAATTTGGAGGAAACTCAATTTTCATACAATCATTTTTGCATTTTCTTTAGGAATGACAAATCCAAATTTTATGATTTTTTTGTGTATAAATGAGACCACATTAAGCTAACAAACACCTTTATTACATTTTTGAAAAGTGTAATAAATAGAAATTAATCATCAAAATGGATAACATTTAGGAAGTACTATTTTTGAAGATCGAAATTAATTTATCAAGCGGCCCATAAAAACAAAAATTAATACACAGTTGTGAAATCTTGAAATCAACTTTTAAACAAAATATAAATAATGGAAATAACTATTAAATTACAGGAATAACGAACTCATGAATCTGTAAGAAAATTTCGGGAATAATAATAGTTTAGATTAACTACTAAAAAACCCTATACACTATAACAAACAAAACTATAAAACACAAGTTCACGAAGTCAGTTATAAAAGCTATGACAAGTGAGTCTGGCCGCTCTGGTTATTTCCGAACGCATTGTCTCCAAGCTAAGCGCTTTGTTATGTTCGGAAATAAGTGGCGAGATTGCATCGCGCTGAGTGTCACTATGAATTGTTGTACCCACTGTGGAGTTATGAGAGCCTGGTATTTCAGATATTTAATGCTAGTGTTTTGATTGCATTTTACTTGTATTTCGTATGTATTATCCTGGGTAAATTTACTTGTAGTGTTAGTTAGTTAGTTAGTTAGCTAAGGTTTTTCTAATTTTGTACTAAAAATCCGAGTTGATTCTCGGTTGAGTAGAACAGAGTCGACTCATCTCTTCTCGTGGGTGTTGTATACAGCTGCTGTCTGTTTGTGATATAGAATTAGGTCGTTTTTTTTCTCAGTAGTCATACATGTAAAACAAAGTGTTTGCCTAGATGGAACAAGCCTAAACATACAGCACACGACCAATTGCCCGCTTGATGGCAATAGGCTGCCCCCTATTACCTGGTATCGAACATCTTAATTGGAGAAATGTGGGTAATTAATACACCTCTGCTAACAGGCGTGAGAGATACACCCATTTTTCAAAGGTATTAGTAAAAATTTAATTTCAAACTTCTGCTAGTGTTTTCATCATACCAATATTATAATATGTTGAAGCTTATTTTGGACGACCATGCATGAAGAATGTAATGAGAGTGAATGAAGCGAGAGTAGTATGTCAGGATCGTAGCAAATGGAGATCTGTGATCTCTGCCTACCCCTATGGGAAACAGGCGTGATTTTATGTATGTATGTTATTTTGGATGTTTTTTTATACAACTTAGGTGGCAGACAAGCACACGGCCCACCTGATGGGATGTGGTTACCGTAGCCTATGGACGTATGCAACACCAGAGGAGCTACACTCGTGCTGCTGACCCTTAAATTTTTCAGCTGAAATTAGGTACTGGTATAAATCAATATATATTTAGTTTGGAATAGCGCATAGGGTGTTTATCCTTATAATAGATTCCTATGAATTACGGAAATGGGATCAGAATTTCACGCGAGTAAAGCCTCAATCAACAACTAATAAGTCCGCAGTACTTTTAGTGTTCTAAAATTATAACATAACATAACATAAACTCACACCTATATCCCCGAAGGGATAGGCAGAGGTGCTAGCACCCACATTTCGCCAGTTTATGTTTAGGTCCCCATGTAATAGGTGGCGAGTCTATTACCATTAACCGGGCTCTTATAAACCTATGATAAATACATACATAATTTCGAAAAGCATCGAAAAGTCATTAGTATGTGACATGGTAAAACCTGGAATCGAACCCGAGACCTCGTCTCAGCCGTCCATTACCCATACCACAAGGCTACTAAATTAAAATAGGAATAAAATAGGGTAATAGGTGGCGAGCCTATTGCCATTAACCGAGCTCTTATAAACCTACGATAAAAACACACATAACTTCGAAAATCATCGAAAAGTCATTGGTGTATGACATGGTAAAACCTGGAATCAAACCCGAGACCTCGTCTCAGCAGTCCATTACCCATACCACTAGGCTACCGCGGTAAAATAATCCACTATAATAATGTTATTGAGATTTTACAAAAAAGTAACCCAATAACTCAAATTTTCTCGATACAAAATAATATCAAAGTGACCACTTGCTTGTGAATAATTCGGTTCAAAAAGGTATTGACAAAATAAATATTTGTATTTATGGAAATATCGGCTTTTATACACGTGAATGACCACGGTCTCGCTTCAGTAATCTCTTTTTGTGTGTAATCGGTTAATGAATTGTATATTGTTATCATCTCAAGTAGGGTTTGTAAACCTTTAAGATTTTTTTTATACCACTTTTTTTTTTATACAACTTAGGTGGCAGACAAGCACACGGCCCACCTGATGGAAAGTGGTTACCGTGACCTATGAACGTGTGTAACACCAGTGGAGTCACATCCGTGCTGACGACCCTATAAGAACAGAGATTTTGTGCCGTCAGTGTAGAGGACAAGCCTTTGGTCATCCCACTGGCAGCATAAAAACTCTCCAGTGAGCTCTGGCTACCCTACTGACCGCCGGGAACACAACACAAAGTTATTGTAGCGGCGGTATTCTGTAGGGCGGAGGTACTTCCCCAGTCGGACTGCTCAATTGGGCGGGAATACCGCCGTGTCCTGCCGCCTTAGGTGGCAGACAAGCACACGGCCCACCTGATGGGAAGTGGTTACCGTGGCCTATGGACTTGTGCAGCATCAGGGGCGTCCCACTCACCCCTGAAGAAACCTCCCTGAAGAAACCTCGTAATGTCCCTTTTGAAGAACCCCATATATATTTATATATAGGAAAATAAATTTAGTTGTTGTAATTTATTAATGATTAATATTACACATAGTAATTTAAACGCATTCTACTTTACACTACTGTATTTCAACAATATTTTTTTACCTGTTATGTGGTAAACAAGCACATGATCCACCTGATTGGTTACCGTGGAAAGAAAAAAAAGAAAGGAAATCGTTTTTATTGCGGATCACATCACAAATTCCCTTTTATTACATACATCATAATAAAAAGAAATTTGAAATCATAATAATAATAAACATAAAAATAAATAACAATAACAGCAACAGCACCGTCGATGATGTCTCATATTCATTTCAACACGCCAAAAAATACCGCCAGCGGACCTGCAGCTACTGAGGTGGCGAACGCATCAATCGAAAAATGTACTAAAAGAGGTCCTAAAACAATACCAGGGGTGTCATACTGGTAAGCTTGGCCATCTTTTTTGTGTACAGACATTCGGGTAAATAAAACATGGTAATACAACACAATAACAAAGAATCCGTGAAAATAAGTTACATTTAAATAAATTATATTCTGTAAATGAACCGCTACACTATACCCCTTATATTAAGAGGTCATGTATACGAGGATAACGCAGACAAAACCTTTCTTAAGTTAAATAATAAAAACTTCAGTCAATCAAAACTTCACTTACCCTCTTCAACGTAAAAATCTCATCCCTTTTATCTATAGAGGGTAGGGTTCAGGAGGACCCACTTTACAGATAAAAAATGTCCAAGAAATTCAAGTGTAATATAGATGGCGTCGCTACATCAAAAGTTCTAAATTTGAAAAGGAGCGGAAATCATTTTTTGAATAGAATAACAGATTTAAATGGATAACGGTTGACTTCATTTATTCTAATTAATGGATGACGTGGCAATTAATCATTTTAAATGATTAATCTTCAATCATCATTAAATATTAACTTTATATTTTAATCTATGTAGTTGTAACATTGCTTAGTGTCTGTAATGGTGACCCTCTTTCCTGAGACTTTGCTTTTAGCTTACCATCAGGCGAGGTGGATTCAAATTTGCGTGTGCTAGATAAAAAAAGAATATAATAATACTAGCATCTTGGTTTGAGTTATCTATTGTATTATCGTATTGTTGTATTGATCAATGTTAAAGCCCACGGTTTTCATCTTGTCAGTTTTATTGAAAAGTTTATTTTAGTGTTATTTTTATTGCAATTTTATTGAGTATTGAATACTAACACCAGTTTGAAATCTAAATTGTTACTATCATAAATATCTTGTAAATATGCGTGGTTTCCGGCAGAGTAGAATTTGGACCACCCCATCTCTTCCCATGCGGTGTCGTACAAGGCGACTAAGGGATGGGGCTGTTTAACACCAGACAGATATTTACAGCCCAAACTCAGCCTCAGACGCATGGCTCGAGTCGACAATAGTGCCCGGAAGACGACAATAGGCTCACCCCCTATTACGTGGGACCGAATTCAACGATTGGTGAAATGTGGGTGTTAATTCACCTCTGCCTAACCCTCCGGGTACAAAAGCGTGATTGTATGTATGTATGAATATCTTGTAAACCGAAATAAATGTTATTTTACTGTTAATTAATGGCACTTGGTGGAATTTGTTGTTACACATATTGAGAACTCACTTGTACTTTTCCACAATGTTTTTAATTGTAATTAGACCTGACCAGTTTAGCCTTACAGCATCCTCAAAGGTCGCCGTAAGGTCTAATAACAATTAAAAATATTGTGGAAAAGTGAGTTCTTAATATGCGTAATAAATATTTTGAATTTGAATTTGAAAAAACATTATAACCTCAATGTCCATGCCCATACTTTATACCCTTCGTTTAACAAAATTTTAACGCTGTCATAACAACCTTTTTACCCCAAAAGTTTGTGTTTAATTGAAATAAAGTTCTGTTTATTAGCACTGAGTGGGTGTTTTTTTTTTTTTTTTTTTTTTTATATACGACACGCCAACTTGACCTCACCTCGCCTGATGGTAAGCTAAAGGCAAAGTCTCAGGAAAGAGGGTCACCATTACAGACACTAAGTGCTACAATGGTGGCACTCAGCTTGGCGGCCTCATCAGATGCTTTTTCACGCCCCGAAAAGGGCGTGAAAAAAAGAGGTGATTGTCGTCGCAGCACCGCGTGACAAAGTGCGGGATATTGGTTTTGTCTATGATTATGAGGCATGGCGTGAGCCGACACGCCGTACGGAAGGGCCCCCGTACCCCCCCGAATATGGTCGCCTGGCCCCCACTTCCGGTCACCAACCGGCACGACGAGCCATACCGGGATTATGCGCGGTCTGGTGAGGCAGCCTTCCAGGGTGGTTAGTCCCAGTTGGGCCTCTGTACTATACCGCGGGCGGCCAGCGGCACCACCGTTTCTACGGGTCTCCCTGACCGGCGCGTCGCCCCGCACCATCCTCACTAGACTACGCCAAGACCCACTGGTCCCACTAGTGCTGCGACCACCATCACCCCTACCCGGCTATGCATTTGCTGATCCCTGAACGCAATCCAACCGAAATTGAATTACTATGAAGGGTTTTTCGCAATATTGCACGGTGGTACCAACCCGGTCGAAATTTGTGACAAATTTGTGCCGTCAAATCTCTACCACCAGTTTACCGCGCTGTCGACAATAGGGCTGTGTATGCTTTTAATTTAAGGTACGTGACATGTTTTACAACGAGGTTTTGTATAGAAAATAGTTTTTTAACGAGCTGACTATGAATTAAATATGTTTTGGTTTTCGTCCTGAGCTAGAATTTAGTAAGTTGTGATAGATTTGGATAGCGTTATATGGTCTGATTTAACACTTTCAAGTACTTGGTTAGTTAATTTCAATAAATACACACTTATAATCACACCTTTATCCCCGGAGAGTTAGGTAGAGTTGAATTAACACCCACATTTCACCAATCATTAAATGCGAGGTGAGCCTATTGCCGTCTTTTGGGCATTATTGTTTGAGTCAAGCCACGCATCTGAGGCTGAATGGGCTGTTTATACCGATCTGATAATAAACAGCCCTATTCTTTAGTCGCCTTGTACGACACCGCATGGGAAGATATGGGGTGGTCCAAATTCCCTTTTAAGAATAAGAATAAGAATCGTTATTTCCTAGAATATGGTTGGTTACAGGTGTTGGGGTGATTTAGGATATACAGCATATTCTGCCATTTGTGGCGTGCAAATATTAAATTTCTATTTCCTACCAGTTTTATTACATGCACTACCTTCACACATTTGTAATTAGTAATTGCTTCTTAGGCTAAGTTCTAACTCGTCTAAACTAAAATTCAATATTTATTTAATGTCCAAATCTACTTAGATATGTCAAAATATAATAATTGAGAAACCACTTTTTCCGTGGAGTTCCCCACGGCCGCAATACCACCTCCACTAGCCGTCGATAGTGGTTATGTTGAACTCAGATTGACTCTCCCAACCAATTTGACCAAGCCATCTGACCTCCATAACCCAGAGGCGATATTGTAGCATAGCAGTTAGATCAGTTGTTGAACTATTTTAGGACTTCATCTTCCCGTAACGTCTGCCATAGATGTGCGTATGGCAACCAGAACCGGGAATGTTAACATGCTCTCCGAGGCACAACCAGACCAATGCAAATATCGATATTCATGCATACAAATACCGACTGACGCACTGAGCTTCGTATCCTCGTCTCCAGCATACCGGCTGCGTTCACTATCGCCACGCCACAGAGTCTGTCACAATTATTTCGAGATTTTCAAATCAAATCATTTATTTCTCAGA
Organism: Eilema griseolum; assembly: GCA_963662185.1. Taxonomy (NCBI): domain Eukaryota; kingdom Metazoa; phylum Arthropoda; class Insecta; order Lepidoptera; family Erebidae; genus Eilema; species Eilema griseolum. Next base: position 23,779,955 of record OY759245.1, read on the forward strand.
TAACAATGCTCCATTGTGTTAGTAACGACTTAGCAGGGTTAGTGTACATTAGTATAATTTTTTTTTTTAATTATTTATTTATTCTTCTTCTTCGTGTTAATGGCAACAATTAAAATAAAAATAGAAGCTTAATGCGCCCAGCCCAAAATTTTGCGATATTGACCGCACCTTCCGTCGCTTTATTCAAGTCAGCAATTGTGCCCCTACGGCACAGTGGGCATGACAGGAAGTGCTCCATCGACTGCAGAGGTGCACCACAATCACAGCCACCACCTCCCGAGTCTAGGTAACCCCATTTTACGCGGTTGGCCTCACAGCAGCCGACCTGACTCCTCAACCTATTTAGGGACTTCCAGGTGAACTGAAAATGAAGTAGGGTAGGGGTAGGGGTAGGGTAGGCTCTCAGCAGACTGAATGTTATCCATAGGAGGTGTATTTTCTGTACGCCACATCTGGTACCGAACGCTCTCGGGGTGACCCTCCACAGAAATAGTACATCGAAGGAAGCTCCTTCTGCCCTTAAGCCGGGAGCTGGGCATGACATGTTGAAAGAGTGGGTGCCGTGCATTTATTTATTAGATCTAATTAGAATTATCTCAATTTTAAAGATAATAAAAAACTTAAAATTTATATAAAATCTGCATCACTGAACATGTAAAACAAATTATAAATTCACCTTTACCGATCTTAATTGATCGTAAAACATTTCGCACGTAAATAATAATTAAACTACATGACATAACGTTTAACAATCGAGTCAGTAACAGTAACTGAACATCTAGATCGACAGAACAAATATATAAACCATCTTTTATCGCGGCGAGTCTCGACGACATCGAGAACTGTCAGTAAACGACAAGGTTCGAATAATAGATGACGGGTAGAGACCATTGATTTCTCTCAATGAAAAGGAAAAATAACCGACGAGAGAAAGTAAGTTTAAATTAATGACAGGAGTAGATAGATAGATAGATAATTCTTTATTGTACACCAACAGATTTACAGTAGAACAAGTAGGTAGCATGTATACAGTTCAATGTACAATGGGCGGCCTTATCGCTGAAGCGATTTCTTCCAGGCAACTTTGGAAGGGACAGTAATGTTATAGAAACAATAAATATGGTGTAGTTATCGGCTAAACTAAATGGAAAGTGTATTAAAAAGAAAAGAAAGAGAGAGAGAGAAAGAAGTATAAGTATTCCACTGTGACGGACGAGAGAAGTGGCATTGTATTTTTGCGTAGGTTGGTTTTCCTATTTGATTTTTTAATATCACTTACGTGGCTGACAAGCATACGGCCCACCTGATAAGTAGTGATTACCGTGGCTTACAGACGTGTGCAACACCAGAGGCATTACACTCGCGCTGCCGACCCTGAAGATACGTTCTGATACCCCTCTTGAAGAACCCCATATTGTATGTGCGTTGGAAAACCGTAAAAAAGGAAATTCTGAAGTAAATGTTTGAAAAGTACATTTTTTTTTTTTTTTTTTTTTTTACGTGCGCAAAATCCCCACGGATACCTCCCCACCGGAGCCGGTGGAGGAGGTTATGTCGGACTCGAACCGACTAAAACGCACGCCGCCTGTGGGTCGTTTCGGTTGCCGAAGGTGAGGTTGGCAGGCATATCCCTCGCACCCCGGCCGACCCAGGGCCTTCTCTCACGATCTGGCCCTCTTCTCGGGTGTGGGGACCGCAGAGTCCCCAACTCGTCCCCGGAAACGGGGAGGCGCGCCACGCGCGCCGCCGCCGCGGCCTGCTTCTGCCAGGGTGACAGGCGGCTTCACCTGTCACCCCCAGGCCGGCGCTCATGGGGGGCGGAGGTCGTTCATCGACCTCCGACGCCCGAGTTGCCTTCGTGCGCGGGCAGCTTGTCTAGCGATCCTTCGTCGCTCCCGCTGCCGCTCCCGCCCCGCCTCCTCCTTCACGAGCATTACTTGCTCGCAGAAGGAGGCGCCGGCCGCCCACGCATCCGCGCAGCGAACCATCGCCGCGAGCAAGGTGGAGAGCGTGAGAACCCTCACTCCCAGGGCCGCCACAAGCTCCCGCCTCGGCGTCTCCCACGCCGGACACTCGGTGAGCGTGTGCGGACCTGAGTCCTCGCTCACGTCGCAGTGATGGCACTCGGACGTTGGCTCTTTCTGCATCCGACGCAGATACTTTCCGAAGCATCCGTGCTCGGTGATCATCTGCGTCAGACGGTACGAGAGGCTGCCGTGTGGCCTCTCTAGCCACTCCCCCATGATGGGTCTTACCGCCGTTACTACGGCGTGCCCTGCGCTTGGTTGCCCAAGTCGTCTCTCCCATTCTGCCACCATTTCCCTGTGGAGCCGGGATCTCACGGCCCGAATTTCTTCGGGCTCGGGATCGTGACCCCGCTCCCGCGCCGCCCTTCGGAACCTGTATAGCGCCGAAAGGCATCTCGCTTCCAGGATCCATGGTGGCGATCCGGCGAGGAGACTCGCCGCGTTGAATGATATCGTGCGGTACCCCCTTATGATGCGGCACGCCAACTTCCGCTGCGGACGCTGCAGCAGAAGCATGTGCCGATCACTCAGGGTGTCCGCCCACACGGGACACCCGTACAGGGCCATGGACCGCACGACACCCGCGTAGAGTCTCCTGCAGGAGTCATCCGGGCCCCTCAGGTTGGGCAGTAGCCGCGCCAGAGCGTTGGCTGTGCCCGCCAGTTTGGGGCCCAGACTTCGGAAGTGCTTCCCGAAGTCCCACCGGCCGTCGAGCACGAGCCCCAGATATTTCATCTGGGGCTTGATGCCGATGAGAGTGCCTCCCACTGTGAGACTGGAACCAGGTGGTGGCGTGCGCCGAGGTCCATGAAAGAACATGGCCTCGGATTTATGCAAAGCCACCTCAAGGCCCAGCCGCCGGATCCGTTCCACGACTTGAGCAACCGCGGTCGTGGCCCTCAGGATCGCTTCGCGGTGTGTAGCTCCGCTTGCCGTCACTAGCGTGTCGTCCGCATAGCACGTGACGGCGGCGCCGTCCGCAAGCTCACCGCGAAGCACCCAGTCGTATCCAATGTTCCACAGTAGCGGCCCGAGAACCGATCCCTGTGGAACACCGCACGACATCTCACGCCGACCGACGCCGGTCGCACTTGGGTAGATGACGGCTCTCTCCGTCAGGTACGCCCCGACTATGCGGCGGAGGTAGAGAGGCACACCGTGGTACACGAGTGCCTCCCTGATGCAACTCCAGGGCAAGGTGTTGAACGCGTTGGAGATGTCCAAGGACACCGCCAACGTCACCTCGCCCCGGCAACTGCCTCCTCCGCCAAAGTCCTCACGCGCATGATGGCATCCACGGTGGACCGCCACCGGCGGAAGCCATATTGGGCATCCGCCAGGTCCGGCCCCCTACCAGAGAGGTGCTCGACGAGGCGCTTCGCAATAACTCTTTCAAAGAGCTTGCCCACCTCGTCGAGCAACACAATGGGCCGGTAGCCGGACGGTTCGTCCGCCGGGCGACCCTCCTTTCGGATGAGGACCAGTTTCCCCGTCTTCCACATCTTCGGAAACTGGCCCCGCTCCAAGCATGCGCTGAGGAACCCTCTAAGTCGGGGTTCGAGACCGTCTTCTCCCAGAGCTAGGACCCACGCGCGGCCTGGAATGCCGTCGGGTCCCGGGGCGGTGCTCTTCTTGGCTCTAAGCCTTCGCACCGCCAGCTCCAGTTCTACCCAAGTGACCTCGGGGACTTCGTCGTCAACTACCACACTGGGCGCCACAGGCGACCGAGGTGGCGGAGTCATCTGCGGCGGAACGTGTTCCGCTCGCGCCGGGAACAGGGACTCGACCACTCCACCGAGCAGAGCTGGCTGGAGAACCCGGGTCATCGGCGGGGCCCGGGGGCGCAGCTTTCCTCTTACCATAAGGTAAGGCCGCCCCCATGGGTCCCGCTCCAGCGTCTCCATGAGCTCCTTGTAAGCCGCGGCTTTCGCCCGCTTAATCTCCGCTCGGAGGGCATCTCTGGCCTCCCTGTATCCCACATGAAGCTCCGCCACTCGGGGCTCCGTATCTGCGGTTCGGCTACGCCTCCTACGGAGTCTGGTTGGCTGCTGCGATGGGGCAGCCGACAACTGCCGCCCCCAGTCCACGGCGGCCGAAGCGGATTGCTCCGACCTTCACCGCCTCTAGGGGGCAGCCCCCGGCCTCCGCCACGGTGAGGCGGATTTGCTCCGCCGTGATGGAGTCGTCCAAGTCCGATATGCGCATTTCTGCGCATTTGTTGGGCCTGGACACCCAGACGTCGGCTGCGTCTAGCGCGTCCCGAAGCCTAGCCGCTAGGGCATCGGCCTGGGGACCGCTTGATGCGCCGGGGATCTCGAGTAACCGAGCACCCGTCCGAGTGGGTTTCACCCGGATGGGGCCCGGCATGTCGAGAGCCCTCATGTCGACGCAGGCTCTCGCCTGCGTGACAATCTGGGCGTACTGCACGCCCCTCTCCGCCGCCTCCGCCGTCATCGTTAGGACGACGGCGGTTGAGCGGGGAACGCGCAGCCTCCCCGGCACTCCCCTCGCAGCAGCCTCGGCCTTCCTGGCCTTTTTGGCTGCCTTCCGGAGCGCCTTGCGCCGCTTCTTGGAGGCTCCGGCCACCTCCCAGCCTCCCTCCGGCGGGGAACTTGAGGAGGCAATCCCCGCCGGGGTCCGGGCCGGCGCTGGGGCTGAGGCTAGGGCTGGGGACTTCTTCCCCTTGCCCTTCCCCTTCCCCTTGCCCTTGGCCCGGGCACCCTGGGAGCTCCCAGCTCCCACTTCGAGAGCGACAGCGGCTCGAGCGACTGGAGCGGCAGGAGCGGCAGGCGCAGCGGATGGGCTGCAGGCCGGCTCCTGCGGGGCCGCCACCGCCGGACTGGTGGGACCGCTTCTCACCGCTCCGGCGTACCCCGTCGGCGGCGCCAAGGGCGGGCGGCGGCTGAAGTCCATGACCGCCTCCATGAACTTCCGGGTGCGCTCCTCCTGCGTCACCTGCCACCTCCGCTGCTCAGCCAGCGCCGCCTCCTGCCGTCTTTCCATGGCGGCCATTGCCGCCATGCATGCCGCCAGTGGGTCCATGGGCCTAACCGGCTGCAGCACCGGCGACTCCAGCCGAGCGGGCTGCGCCAGTGACACCGGCCGCACCGGTGTCTCCGGCCGCACCGGTCGCACCGGCGGCCTTGACCGCACCGGTGTCTCCGGCATTACCGGTGCCTCCGGCCGCACCGGCGACCTTGACCGCACCGGTGACAGCTGCGGCGCCGGCGGCACCGGCCGCTCCGGCTGCACCGCTAGTCGCCGCCGCGCCGACCGCGTCACGCGCTCCGCGGGCAGCCCGGCGACGACCTGACGGAGGTTCGCCACTTCGGCCGCCATCCTCTCCATCTCTTTTCGGTGCTCAGCCGCTGTTCGCTCCACGCTATTGAGGAGCTCAACTTGCCTCCTGCCAAGTTGAGCTCGCTCGTTCCGGGACTCGGCCAGCTCCGCCTTGAGCAGCTCAAATTGCTCAACAAGCGCGTCGCTGCCAGCCGAACCCGGTCCTCCTCTGGCGTTGGAGGTCCAGAGCGGGCCCCGGCCAGTCTCTCCAGGGCCTCCATCACGTCCCTGGACGTGGAACCGTCTGTACGAAGCGCTGGCGCCGCCGAGACGGAGGGACTCGGCGGCGCCCCCACATCTTCCCCGGCTGAGGCCCGTGAGGGGGCGGCTTTGGTGCCCCCACCCTGCAGCTTTCGGCGGCTAACCGCAAACTGCTTGGGTGGGGGGGGACGCATTATTTCATCCCCACCGGAGCTGCTGGAAGACGAGTCAGTCAGGGTCAACTCGAGATCCGACTCGGTCTTCTGTGGGGGGATGATTTTTTTTTTGCGGTTCCGCTTCCGCCGTGGTGCAGATTTCCGGGTCTGCAGACCCACCGGGCTGTTCGCCCTGCTCCTCTCAGTGGCAGTGTCGAATTCCTCCGACACTGCCCCTGCTTGGGACGCGACCTCCGCGTCGTGGTGCTGCGCGACCTCCGCGCAGACTGTTTTACTTGGTTTGGGTTTTTGGGTATTCAGTTTCTCCATGTAGTTCCCACGATTGTGACGCGATTTAAACTACACTTCCTGGGTGACGCTCATTCCAGGAAGCGGGGTACATACTGTGGATTTCCCCAGGTGTCCACAGGTTTTAAGCGACTTCGCTGTCGGGTTTTTAAGACTTTTCCTTGTCGCGGGCCGGCCAATTAAGGCAAGCCCCACGGCCTTCAGGATACCGGCTTCCCAAGTGTGGCTAACACTCAGGTCGTTGTCGATATCCTGGAGGTTACGCGACGCGGGAGAGCAGCCAACTCTCCCAACACCGACGGTGGCACGAATGCCTGCCAGCCACTGCGCGAGCAGAAGGCCGGCCCGTCCCTGGATCCCGAGGATCCTTGTGTCGCCCCCATGTCCCCTCTGAAAGCAGAGGGGTACTGGGAACGACAGGGCCCAGACTTTAAAAAACCTGGGCCCGCTAGCCCTAAAAAGGGCTGGTCGGGTTATTTGTCGACGACTAGCAGAGCTCCTTCTCCTTGGAGTCAGAGTCAACTAACCGTCGTCCAGGGTGCACCAGCCTCCCCGCTTCCGTTCCCCAGGACCGCGGTCCAGAGGGAAAAGAAACAGGTAAGCCAACGTGGAGGTTACCCAACCCGCACCCCTGAAAAGTACATTTAATATAAGCAAGAAATTTGTGCACTAACGTGTTTTTTTGATATTTTCCATATTATAAAAATGTCTCTACCATGGAGTAAAATAGGGTTACCCCATCACTTCATCGTAGTAGTCGTGGGCAACTACGGGATAGGGCGAGTTCTCTTTCCACCACCATACCCATGACAAATTGCCTGTATGACGGTAATGGGCTTGATCGAAAATTATAATTTGCGAAATGTAGATGTTAACTGTTAATATACGTCTGTCTACCCCTTTGGGGATTTACAGGCGTGAATGTATGAATATAAAATACTCTGAAAATAAAGAGTCCTAATCGCTTATCCCTCGTCAAAATAATGAGAATAATTAAGTTATTCATTACCAAGAAATTCATTGTATTGAGAATGTTCTTCTCTAAAGTTTGTCCAGAACGAAATAATATCACAAATCTGAGATATAGGATTTGTTGAATTATTAATTTCGTCCATTTTCTTGAGAATTGAACGCCGACAAAAATATATTATCGTATTTTTAAACTCTATTGTATCTCTCATCTATTGTCAAAAAATTGTTTTTGACAATGAACAACTTCAGTTGATAACAACCCATTTAAATTAGTTTTGTGAAAACAAAGACCTTTACTTGAGAAAATGTTTGTATTATAACCACAGTACCCTAAATAATTTAAATTAGAGTATTGTTATGGGTCTGAGGGCGAAATTGATCGGCCACCCGTCGCTCCAGAAGAATTAAGAGTGCGTATTTTTCGTAGGTTCTTCTGCACTGTACGGTGAGGTTACCTTTTGAACGATAGACAGCCGGGAAGTCAGATCCATGGCTCGTACTCGTATAGGCTCGCCTCCTTTCAAGAGCTAAGCTCTCTGTTTTAAATTTATTCGATTCCAATAGGAGTTTTCACATAGATATCTGTTCTTAGCACGGAGGGACATGTGTGTTTTAATGCCGTAGATTGGCCAGTTAGAAGTATTTAACATGATTTCCAAGATTTCTTTACAAACGAAGCTACTTATAGATGAGACAATTAGTTCACTGCTGGACATAGGCCTCTTCCAATGTGCATCATTTAATCCGATCCTCTGACTTCGGCATCCAGTCTGTCCCAGCCACCTTTTTCAGGTCGTCCGTCCATCTGGCTAAAGAGCGTCCTACCCTCCGTTTACGTTCTCGCTGTCTCCACTCTAGGATTCGTTAGCTCCAACGGCCATCGGTCCTTCGACAAACGTGGCCAGCCCACTGCCACTTTAGTTTGCTTATTCTGCGACCTATGTCGATAACTTTAGTTCTCTATCGGATAACCTCGTTCCGAATTCTATCCTTCAGAGAAACTCCAAGCATAGCTCGCTCCATAGCCCGCTACGAGACTTTTAATCTATAGACTAAATACTAGATAAAAACACGTTCAAAAAGGCATCCATCCATTTAATCCAATCAACACAATAATTAATCAACCATTATTGTAAATTAACACGTCTAAAGTGGCAAATAGCCTATAAATGATTGTAATAAACTGGATTTGAAAATTTATAAGCCATAACATTAAATCTTAATCTGTGAAAACTTAATTATTTATGTAGCTGAAACGCATCAATGACTGCGCTTATTTGTGCGTTTGCGTTGGTACTTCGCACTGTATCTGCTACGTTATATTTGTACTATAAGGCTGACTTCGGTTATAAACTGAAAATTGACAATCGAAGTTAATCAACACAATTGAAGCCACACTCTTACCCGAAGTCGTTCAGACTTCGGGTAAGAGTGTGGCTTCAATTGTGTGTCGCAATGGAGTAGGGTCATTCAAAAAAATTTATAAGAATTTGTCTCATTGGTAAAATTTAGATTGGTAATACATTTCTAAGAATGACTTACTCCGTTGCGACAATGCGCCATAAACGCACAAAAATGAAGGCTCATCCTGATGCGACCACTTCGGTGGTTTAACGACTGCTTTCCGAGTTTGATTCCTGGATTGGAAATTGCTGGGGTTTTCTGTTAAGAAATTCTGGGAGTCCGCAAAATGGTCTTGTTGACGTCAATAGTGTTGCTCATCAATTAAGTTGATGGTTTGATGCAAAATGTGGGTCTGTCTACTTCAAACACGTGACTGTTAGTTAATGTATGTATATTTAATTTTGACTTTTTTACCTGATTATATTATTAATTACATTTTCTTGGTTACATTACAGGTATGTATTGAAAGCTGTTGAATAATAGATGAGACCTTTACGCCTACTGACTCAAGTAAGTTTTGTCTCAATTTATTTTTTAATCTACTAAGACGTATTAGTTTGATGAAACAAGGTAAGAGGCAAGTAAATAAATTGAGAAACATAATTATCACTTTTAAAAAAGATCTAAAAGTAAAAAATATATGACAAGTATCTCTAGGAAATATTCTTCTTCTTCGAGTCAATCATTTGAGATCTGTCATATATCTTAAAAATATGTATGATTATAACGATACCGCAATCACACAAATCTATTTAGGTATTTTAATTTTTCTTCTATCGCGGCGATGACTCCTCTCCTCCTTCTCCTCAACATTCAGTCTGTATTCTCCCAGTGCTGCTCCAGTGTACATGTGTATGCGCATGTCGCACACGTCAACACATACATACATATAATCGCGCCTTTATCCTCAGAGGGTTAGGCAGAAGTGAATTAACACCCACATTTCAACAATTCTTAAATTCCGTCTCAATGTTGAACAGCCTTATCCCTTAGTCGCTTTGTACGACACCGCATGGGAAGAGATGGGGTGTTCCAAATTCTACTCTGTAGGGAACCACGCGTATGGGCCATTATCTGTGGAGCAACTCCACATTCACATCGCAGGTCTGCGCTACCTGAGAACCCTCACCGAGGCCAGTTTTCTTTGCTTCAGCTGACCTGTGTCCTGTATTAATAATAGCTCATATGAATAGATACTCTTTTGTTACTCAGACCTGGTATATACATTGAGAAAGAAATAAATTGCTCAAATGTCTCTTAAACTAATTGAAAACCGTAGAACAAGGACATTTACAATTCGATTTCTATAAAGAATTAAGTAACTTCGTTAGAACGTACAAAACAATATCTACCACCATTTGAACACTCACCAGTATTTATAGCATTAATATATTACGTTAGGAACAAATTCCCTTTACAAAGTAAACGTTAATTTGGACAATTTGAATATAAGATTCGTTGTAATTAGAACTTTGTCTTTTGTGAGACCTTCGGTATTACGGTACGGTATTATTTAGATTCTAACGCAGAATGTCATTTATTCTAAACATGTACGTAATTTGTTATGACATGTATTACTTTACTAACGAGTTTCTATTCTTGTCGAGAATATATTTTAGTTCAATTTAGGACATTTTAACACTAGCAAACGGTTTTAAGTACCTAAGTCATTTTACCAACAATTATCCTTCAGAATTAGCAAGAATTTCACTGAATGTTTAATCTATTGAGAGATTACTAAACTTGAATTAGAATAGATAAGACAGCGATGTGGAGTGATAGAAGATGTAGTGATGAGAATTGAGAGAGGAATGTTAAGATGGTTCGGTCATGTTGAGAGAATGAATGAAAGATGACTAACCAAACAGTTTTATGAAGCGAGTATGTGGTACCGTCGGTAGAGGAACACCTAGGCCTACATACCTGGATAAATTGGGGAAGTTTTAGAAAAAGGGCAGGTCAGGAGCACCCTAAACCGACGAGCTTGCATAAAGAATGTAATGAGAGTGAATGAAGCGAGAGTAGTATATCAGGAGCGTTAATCTGGGGACCGCTTTTTCCTGTCTAACTGCGGGTTTGGCTAATCCTCACTTTTATCTACTACCTCTCTTTGTGCTATGCCTCCACATTTCCAACTTTTAAATTTATTTTAACTTCTGTTTCACAAGTACACAGATGAATATAAATATTTGGATTGACCTGAGTGTTTCTGTGTATCCGTATTCAAAATTCCACATCACAAGCTAGTTAAACTGTGCTAGCCTTGTGTAGAATGACCTAGAATATTTATTCATTTCGATGTAGTTTCGAAGACAGATTTTACACCTTTACCCGCGAATTCCAATTATTAAAATTCGGTGTTTTCATGGGTGATCCCCTGTTCATCGTTCTGTATGCAGTTATGTAGTAGAAGAGTGATTAAATATAATGGATATTTGGCTTTTTGTTGTCTTAAGTGCAGTGATTCGTAACGCATAGTTACTCGTACAATCAGTATGATCGATCTTGACGAACGAAGTAATCAAGATGATCTTAATGCCTTAGTATTCCCCCTCCCTGTTGATTGATTGTTCTGATATTTAGTACACACCTTTAGTTCGCACAATAATACTAGGAGGTAGGAAACAGCGGTATTTCCGCCCAATTGAGCAGTCCGACTGGGAAGCACCTCCGCCCTACAGAATACCGCGGCCATAATAACTTCGTGTTGTGTTCCCAGCAGTGAGTAGGGTAGTCAGAGCTCACTGGAGAATTCATGATGTCAGTGGGAAGACTAAAGGCTTGTCCTGCTTTGTCTTCTACACTGACGGCACAGAAATTCTGTGCTTACAGGGTCGGCTGCGCGAGTGTGACTCCTCTGGTGTTACACACGTCCATAGGCCACGGTAACCACTTTCCATCAGGAGGGACGTGTGCTTGTCTGCCACCTAAGTGGTATAAAAAGTACAATATATATCGTTCTGACTCCGTTCATGTACAAACAGCGTCAGAACGATTTATATTGTGTTTTTTTTTATTGAGCTGAATAAAATTGATTTTTTTCTTCTTTTTTCCTAAGTCTGTTCAGAAAGTGAGAGGTATAAGTTCGTCACTATCGAAATGATTGTGAAAGAGGCTCGCTCGAGTACGCACTGCGACAAATTCAGGCGTTCGGTCGATATATCTAGCTCAGGGTCGTCAGTGATTGACAAAAGCCAGCTCAATCTTAAATTCGTTATAACTTATACGCATATAAGTACATACTTATATGTACATGCTATATTATGATATAAATAATATAGTAAGTATATAGAAACCTTCTGATTTTACATAATCGACTTTACAATGTCAAATAATATGATTTGAAATTGACGTTCATAGTGTAAAATTCATAACATAACATAACATAACATAAACTCACGCCTATATCCCCTAAGGGGTAGGCAAAGGTGCTAGCACCCACATTTCGCCAGTTTATGTTTAGGTTCCATAAACCTGCGATAAATACACACATAACTTCGAAAAGCATTGAAAAGTCATTGGTGTGTGCCATGGTAAAACCTGGCATCGAACCCGAGACCTCGTCTCAGCAGTCCATTACCCACTATGGTCCCGAACCGTTGTATAATTATGAATTCACACCATCATCATTGGCCACATCATCTTCAAATATGATTGTTGTTGTAGCACCTGCACAATCACGGTCGCTCACATCGTCGCAGACTACTGTAGAGTTCTGTTTGAGCGCAGCATTTCTTGCCGCATCTATGGCAGAAGTGGTGCGAGTCTGTAGGAGGCGGCAGATGACGACGGAGTCTCCTCTGTTTCAATGACTTAAATATCTTATATATCTAATCTATTGACTGCTTGTAAAACAGGTAGTAAGAGGTAGGACACGGCGGTATTTCCGCCCGATTGAGCAGTCCGACTGGGGTAGTACCTCCGCCCTACAGAATACCGCGGCTATAATAACTTCGTGTTGTGTTCCCAGCGGTGAGTAGGATAGCCAGAGCTCACCGGAGAATTTGTGCTGTCAATGGGAAGACTAAAGGCTTGTCCTGCTTTGTCTTCTACTGACGGCACAGAAACTCTGTACTTACAGGGTTGGCAGCGCGACTGTGACTCCTCTGGTGTTACAGACGTCCATAGGTTACGGTAACCACTTTCCATCAGGTGGGCCGTGTGCTTGTCTGCCAACTAAGTGGTATAAAAAAAAAAATCTTATTTAGTCGCAGTAGTCCGGTTGCTATTCCAGTTAATCGTATTACTGCGGCTATAACACCCGTGTTAAATAATAATCATTAAAGTGTTAATTGCCTATTAAACGTTATGGAATTAAGACATCAATCATTGTTAAGTAAAATTTGTGTGAAAAAGTAACGTTTTCTAATGAGCATTAACATTCAACATGCAATCAGTGGCCAGTTGAGGCAGATTGTAATTCGCGTGTATCATGCATTTAGGAGTTTTTGTCCAAACTTTGCCACCCAGCACACTGTGCGAACATTCATGGACGAAATGTTAAACTGGGGAAAGATAGTACAACTAAAACAATTTGAAGTAATTCAAATCGATTAGGATACAAATAATTTAATCACTTCAGACGGGATTCGAACCGCAATTTATCCCTTACAGGAGGAACGCTCTGACTACTGAGCCCATTGATATACAATTTGTATATCAATAATTATACTAGGTATCGGGACTTCTCGCGAATTATATCTTGGAACTTACTATTTCTGCCGACGTTTCGGATGCGTTGCAGCACCCGTGGTCTTGACTAGTCTTCGAGCGTCGAGATATGCAATGACTGAGCCACTGAGCCTATGCCTGAAGCCATCCAATTTTTTATACATATTTCCGTCTTGTGGCGATTGATCTGTTAATTGACAGACAAAATTTAAGGCATAGTTGTTTTTGTCTCTGGGCAGACGTCTTTCACTGCACCCCAGCTTATCATCAGATGCAGTAAATTTCATGACTTAAATATAGAAAAGGTGATATATTTTTTAGACCACGTAGGTGGCAGACAAGCACACGGCCCTCCTGATGGAAAGTTGTTAACGTTGCTTATAGAAGTGTGCAACAACGAGGGCGTCACACTCGCGCTGCTGAGCCTGCAAAAACATTCTAATGCCCTTCTTGAAGAACCCCATGTTGTAATCGCTTAGAAAAACCATGACAGGGAGTTCATTCCACAGCTTAAGCTTAGGAATTCTTCCATATTAGGAGAGTGGACCCTGAGCACTAAAGTGCCAGCATTGTATACCACCGAGGTAGCGTTTAGTAAGATGATCATGATAATTTGTATACACGTAGTACGTACATGCAGATTTCCATTGGATACTCATAAAAGAAAAATACGAAAAAGTATTTGCTCAAAACTAACTAAACTTCTACATCAAGTATCAAGAATGCTTCGTAACGCACGTTGGTTGCTTGTTAATTATAAAATACACGCAAAGTTCTTGCTAAAGATCGTATCAGGTTTATTCGCATAATGATTATATTTGAGTTTTATAGCTGTTGCGAGTGCGAATGGCGTAAATTAAATTATGTATGGGCTACCCGGTACACTACACACCAAAGGAGCAAACTGCAAGCACATATCAAATTGCCCTACATTTGCACAGAAAAATAAAATGCTTTTGGATATCTTAATTCAAATTCTTCATTTCTTAATATAGTGCAATGGAATTAGATCTTTTATTTTCAAATTTTGCATAATACTAAAGTGACCACCGGTTCCTAGGTAGCGCCTAAGAAGCGGTGGTTAAGAAACGGCGCAACAAACTCCACAGCGGTATTTTCGAGACGCCAGTTTACAAATATGGATGTTTAAGAATGACATTTGGACCAGATACCTTATTAAAAGTATATAAACTAACTACAAAGTATGTAACCTAAGTTAAAATAATTATAAAAAGTTAATATATTGTAAAATCTATTAATCATCATAATCATATATCTCTTGTCAAGTATCACTTTTCTTGCGAACGATATGTCTGTCAAATTCACCTCTGCCAGCCAACAACGACTCGTAGACGGTGAGCGTTTTAGTAAGTTTAAGTCCGACATAACCTCCCCAAACCAATAAAAAGTTGCACTTTTCTTGTAAATTCACTGTGTATACAGCAAATACTGCTTTGGTGTGGGGCCCTAGGATCGACCCAGGCCATTTCTCTGATCAGATCGAAGACGTTCTAATGAAAGACCTGATCCGAAGTATTCTCAAGTGGCGAGCATGGATGAAAACAATTATGATAGAAGAAGAAGCAGGCGTATGCCATGATCATTACAAGGAACAACATGTTATGACCTATCCACCACAATAGGAAAGAGGCATAAATGTAAACGGAGGAGGCACTAATACTTTAGTTTTCCTCCTGGGTGCGGAAGACGATAGTCGCTTCAATAAAAGTTTATACAAACCAATGTTTAAAAAAACCGCGGTAGCCTAGTGGTATGGGTAATGGACTGCTGAGACGATTTCTCGGGTTCGATCCCAGGTTTTACCATGGCACACACCAATGACTTTTCGATGCTTTTCGAAGTTATGTGTATATTTATCGCAGGTTTATAAGTGCCCGGTGAATGGCAAAAGGCTCACCACCTATTACATTGGGACCTAAATATAAACTGGCGAAATGTGGGTGCTAGCACCTCTGCCTACCCCTTCGGGGATATAGACGTGAGTTTATGTTACAAACCAATGAGGAGAAGAAGAGCAGGCAAGCTGGCTTTGGTATGGGCTTCAAAATGGTAGAAAACAAGGAAAGATGAAGGGATTTTGCTTTCACAGAAGAATTTGGAAGATTGAAAGCAGTCAGAGTTGTGTCACTATATATACCTGGTGAACTTATTGACTGCACTAAGTCCTGTAATTGGAATATAGTCCTGTTTTCTTTGTGTCTCGTAAAATCTCGAGATATCCATTCTAATCTTGTCCCTAGTCTTGCAATGGTCGTTGACATTGATATTAGCGTCCGTGCATTGCACTCGATCCAAAATTAGCTGCGTCGGCGCACGCAATAACACGTCTAGATCTGTACTTTCGTGCTAGTTGCCATTTTAAATATAGCTGTTATTTTAGGAATATTGAAATGCGTGGGGTGCAGTAATATTATGCGTTATTATTTTATAGCTTGTTCAACTAATGGGCGGGTTCGAGCGAAAATGGCTTTGATTTTCAGTAGCAATTCGTTGATTCGTATAACCTTGACTTATAAGAAATAGATACTTCTTAAAGCTAGCGTTAGACGGTTAGAGAGAATATGCCACCTCTCCATCGAATACTTCATGATGGTGAATAACCACCAGGAATATTATCTCAAGAGTCAACTTTATTTCCAAAGAATCCAAAAATGCACCTTGTGGTAGAAAGGTTTCGATAAAATGCTATAAAAGGCCTTCACATCAGAGTCTGGGGTCCGTTTTACCAGTCTAACTGCGGATTTGGCCGGGACAATATAAAATATTAGTATATTATTATTAAAACTTAAGGACCCCTAGTAGTTTTTAAAAATACCTAAATAATGATTAGAACTCACAAGCACAAGCACATACAACGAAGGCACAGTGAGGATATTTAGATCTTTAAAATATTTCCTACATGATTCTTGCTGATGTATACAGACGATAGAGCGAATTGCCCGTTTTTATAACACGAAGGCCTTATTAATGTTATATTCGTAACTACCTTCCCAGCATAAAATGCTATACCTTAACTTAGACTTTACTAACGCGAAGTATACTCTCTTTAGTTGCGGTATGTCGATAACATTTCTTAGGCTTCTCAAAACATAGCATGCTGAGGGATATCCATGCTGAGCTGATAGAATTCTCAATGCTTTCAAGTTCGAGTTTCCAGTTAAGGTGACAATCAACATGCACGCCCAAAAACTTTACCACCTCTGCCATGTCAAGTTTTTCACTGTCTAATGAACAATGTATGCGATTCTTATTTTTAGAACTTGTACGAAATAATATCAAATTGGTTTTCGTTGCATTCACCTTGAGTCTGTTGATAGATTAATCAGTCAATCAATTAACCGGACCCGGTGGGGTAGTTATGTCGGACTCGGACCGACTAAAACCGCACGGCCACCTTAGGTCATCAGTTGCCGGGGTTGAGGTAGCCTTTGGCATATCTCTCACACACCCCGACTAACCTGGGGCCATAGACGTCTCTTAGGTGTGGGATTACGGCATCCCCATCTTTCCCCAGAAAAAAAAGGTGGGGTGCCATGTACACCCGTACACCCCGTACGGGTGTACATGGCACCACCGGCACCATCTCGGCCTGCTTCTGTTAGGGTAACAGGCGGCTCCACGTGTCACCCTCAGGCCCGCGCTCATGGAGGGCGGAGGTCGTTCTTCGACCTCCGAAGCCCGAGTCGTCGACGCACTCGCGCTCTGCAGCATCACTGTGAGAATCAATCAATGTGTATTTTTTCGCTAGTCGCCTCTTACGACATCCTTCAGATGTGATGGGGTGGTGATACTGGTGATACTTGTATTCTTTCTCTGTCACCACACGTATAAAAAAATGGCATCAGTTTTGTAAGAAAGTTGTAACATACATCAATATTCAATACAGTAAACATAACGGCCTACACGTACTTGATGTCATAGGCAATACGTGTGACATGAAATCCAATTTCAAAGGTAGCGTTGCGCACAAATGGAGCTATATGCCTAGGTGTAGTTACAAAATGGCAGACGGGAAGGTACAGTAATTTGTTAAGGTGCCTACAAAGAAACTGGATTATGTATGTATACTCTGTGATGTATTTTACGATGTATTAATGAATTTAGTGATGATCAAAGAAACAAAGAATCATAGAATCAATTTCATTTATTCAGTTTAGGCATATTAAGAGCACAAATGAACGTCAAAATTTTACATCAGATTTTTAAATTTGCTTTAGTTTATAATTTATTTCGTGCGAGCAAGCAAGAGACTTATGTTGACCACGCATTTACATCATTAAGGTACTCTTCGACTTTATAGTAATCTTTATTCATTAAAGTTTTTTTTCAATTAGAAGTATTCTAGAATTTGGACCATCCCATCTCTTCCTATGCGGTGTCAAACAAGGCGACTAAGGGATAGAGCTGTTTTAACATCAGACAGATATATACAGCCCAGACTCATCCTCAAATGCGTGGCTTGAGTTAACAATAGTGCGCCGAAGGTGGCAATAGGCTCACCCCCTATTACTTGGGACTGAACTTAATAATTGGTGAAATGTGGGTGTTAATTCACTTCTCCCTTACCCTCGGAATAAAGTAGTGATTTTATGTATGTATGTATTACGACTAAAAATATACATAATAGAATTTAATTCTTGACGTTGGTTCTGTGCTTTCAGGCTAAACATTATGGTTAAGTACATCTACATTAAAATCACAATATTTTCAAACCAAATATGACATAACTACTTGGGATTTTTTTACACGATAATAAAAAAGGAAAACATACATAAGTACTCTTACAGTAAATTTATAACATTTTCAAACAAAATACGTTATAAAATATGGCCACATGTTATGAATTTAAAAGAGACTTTATATACGAACCGATATTAATATCGTTCGTTATATGCCGAGAATTGAAAGGTTGTATTATGGAGAAACTTTCCTCTTCCAGCTCGCTTCATGCTTCATAGAAAATAAAATTTTCATATGAATTTTCCAGTCAATATAGTTTTGAATAGAAGGATTTATGCGGTGCTGTGAATTCAAATTATTTGTGGTACAAGTTATAAGCTGATGTCATGAGCGGATTTTCAAGGAATGTGTTTTCATGTCAATAATAAAAAACAACAATTTTGAATTCTGGGACATCTATGTGACTTTTATTAGTGTTATATTTATATTGTGTACGTGAAATGGTAAATGGTTGTTGGGTCAATGAAGGCTTAAGTGTATCACCGACTTTGTGTGTCGACAAGAATGAACAGGATAATGTAAGATATTTCAGACTATTACAAACAAGATGATATAGTTTAAACTATCCATGGAGAAATTATCACAAGAGTCAACTTTACTTCCAAAGAATCCAAAAATGCACCTTGTGGTAGAAAGGTTTCGATAAAATGCTATAAACTAATATCAGTGACATTTGATGAAGATTGCACATTTTAGAAAAGAAATAAAGCAGTCTACAATACCCTAATATCAGTGACATTTGATGAAGATTGCACATTTTAGAAAAGAAATAAAGCAGTCTACAATATCCGAGAAACCAGTGACATTTGATGAAGATTGCACATTTTAGAAAAGAAATAAAGCAGTCTACAATATCCGAGAAATCAGTGTCGCTTGCGGGTGCGCCAAAGTTCACCTAAATTTTCAACTCCGAAAATGTTCTTCCTAACATTTTTCATCCTAACAATCACAATTCCTAACTACTCTGTCTCTAATGTTTTAATTCCGAATCATTCAACTTGATAATGTCGGTAGCAACAAACATCTATTATACTATTATTTCTTTTCCTATATTTTGTCAACATAACCATCTTTTACACTATTATTGAAAGTCATACCTTTTTTGTTTAGATTTATAGGCCTCTCCCATAGACTTCCAGAATGACCGATCTAAAGCAGCCCGCATCCAGCGCTTTAAAAAAAGGGACACTGCCCACCCCGACTTGGATAGGTTAGGTTAGAAGGCTAAGGCGGGAGCGGAGCGGAGCGGAGCGGAGCGGAGCGGAGCGGAGCTCCCGCATTAGCCTTCGTGGTTATTTTTTTTATAACCACAATACCCCAAAATAAAAATCATACCCTCGAATTAAAACTATAAATAAAATATAATTCTACCGACATATATTTTTATTACATTTGGTAGATAAATGTTTCTAAGTATGAGTGACAATATTATGGTAATTATGTATAGGGATAAAAACGTTAGGATAAAAAACAGTAGGAGCTTTAATATTGTATGTTAACGATTTTATTGATAACAATTTTCGGAAACATGAGTGTTATGAACATCGACGGTAGCACTACAAATAGTATGAATAAAAACTTTAGGATGAAAAATTTTAGGAGGAGTGATCATTCGGATTACAAATCGTTAGGAAGAACATTTTCGGATAAAGAACTTTAGGTGAGTCAATATGGACCCGTCGCTTGCGCTTATAAATTGAGTGCAAAATATATGCAGATTATATTTCGAACTCATCGCGAACATAACGCAATCGTGAATAGAATATTTTCCATTTTACATACACCGTCATAGTTTATTGTGTTTAAATGAAATATAAGCGAGATAATAATAAAGGTATGATTACGAGGTCGATGAATGACCTCCGCCCCCTATGAGCGCAGGCCTGGGGATGACAAGTGGAACCGCCTATCACCCTGGCAGAAGCTGGCCGCGGTGGCGTTTCCACGGTATTTCCGAGGACGAATTGGGGACTCTGTGGTCTCCACGCCCGAGGAGAGGGCCAGATCAAGAGTTATTTTCGCATTAGTATGAATTCACGCAAAATCTGCACCATGACGTGGAGTTGAGGATATCAGCCCGTGATACTATTCCATTCCATATTAGTATTTACTCTTAG
Source organism: Eilema griseolum (assembly GCA_963662185.1). NCBI lineage: Eukaryota > Metazoa > Arthropoda > Insecta > Lepidoptera > Erebidae > Eilema > Eilema griseolum. The sequence goes on from OY759245.1 coordinate 23,799,911, forward strand.
TCCCTACTAGAAGCTTAAAGCTCTAGGCAATAAAACTAAAACGCCCAACATTCGAACTCCTTATCAGTCTGAAATTCCGCCATTACCATTGTTCATCTAGCTAAAAGCATATTCCAATAACTAGAGCCCCTTTGCGGTTTAATCTTTTTAATTGTGAAAGTTTCACCCCCTCTCGCTGCCATTCACCCCTTAGGGATGAGGCGGAACTGAATCCGACCTCTACAGGATTAACTCGAGTGAACGGGGAGATTCGTGTGGTTTCATTGCATTTGATTGATAAGGGTGGCAGGTTTCAGAATCTGGGACGGTCGCTAGCTTTCACCTCTTGTTCAATAAGTTAATGTTTTTCTGTGTTACGGCTATTTTGGTGATTAGTCATTACTTATCTAAAATAATTAGATAAAGCTTTCTACAGAACAGACTTAGTCTAGTGTAGGACGCTTCTGCCAATAATCAGGATTAATTTCATATTCATTTCATTTTTGTATTTTTTTTTGTACCACTTAGGTGGCAGGCAGACAAGTACACGGTCCACCTGATGGGAAGTGATTACCGTGACCTATGGACTTGTGCAACACCAGAGGCGTCACACTTGCGCTGCCGACCCTGTTCAGTTGTATCTTTACTAATTGTAATTTTTTGATTGAAATAGAATACCACGGCTATAATAACCTCGTGTTGTGTGCTGTCAGTTGGAAGACCAATGGCTTGTACTGATTTTGTGTTCTACACTGAAGGCACAGAAAATCTCTGTTCTTACAGGGTCGGCAGCATGGGTATGACTCCCCTGGTGTTACACACGTTTATAGGTCACAGTGACCACTTTCCATCAGGTGGGCCGTGTATAGAAAAAACATTGTTATATTTTTTTAAATTTATTATTCCATTGGTTATAAATTACTGAATGAACCGGCTCCGTTGCGAAAACTTTACACCAAAGCACAAATGGAGCCTCACCTAACTTAACCTAACCTAATCTGTCAACTAAATTCGAGTGAACAATTCAGTTGTCACTATTCAGTAATATTTATTGATGCTTAAACGATTGAGACATTGTAAGAACTTAGACGGGCTTGACCGCACACCGTCGTAGTAATAAAAATGTTATTCAGCAAACACTGTTATGCATTGTGACTCATGTTTACGAGAGGTTGTAGTACATAGTCTTGGCCGACTTATAGCTAACTGGGGCATTATTACATATTAAACATACATACATACATACAGAGATAGCCAGAGATAATGGAAAAAGGACTCTTTCGTCCGCACATATCCTCTTTATTTGGTTCCTTGTGCGTGAAGAGCATTGGCTACTGCAGTCAGCCTAGCTCCGCCCAGAAGCGCAGAAGCCTACTGGGGACTTCACAGGCTTTGCGAAGTGACCTCACTGTGCTGAGGATTTGAGATTGTTGGAGGGCTACTGCCACGCATTCCAGTATTACGTGAGTGGCTGTTTTCTTGGCAACGGAACATCCTCTGCACACTCTTTGTAATAGCCGAAGTTAATGTGAAGCGCGAACCAAGCGGGCGAAAAAAGAACCACGTGGATAAAATGGAGAAGGGTATACTAACAAATTTATTTACGAGTCACGTAATGTAGTTACATAACATAAACTCACGCATATATCCCCGAAGGGGTAGGCAGAGGTGCTAGCACCCACATTTCGCCAGTTTATGTTTAGAACCCAATATAACAGATGGCGAGCCTATTGCCATTATCCGGGCACTTATAAACCTGCGATAAATACACACATAACTTCGAAAAGCATCAAAAAGCCATTGGTGTGTGCCATGGTAAAACCTGAGATAGAACCCGAGACATCGTCTCAGCATTCTATTACCCATATCACTAGGCTACCGCGGCTATCGTAATGTAGTTTTGTATAAACAAATAATATTATGTTTATATGAATTCAGTTTATAGAATGAAAGAAATTGTATGATGTAGAACAAAATAATATATACATACTTATAAGAAACGTATGTTCAAAGGTTTGCTGGGAGAAAACTCAATACTGAGTTAAGCTTGCCTTTTTGCACCAAAATGTATTTGTTATTATCTGTTAATATATCATTTTTTTGTGTACAATAAATCATTTTAAAAAGAAAGAAATTATTTTCCAAATGAAATTGAAATTGGAACTGAATAGTAGTTTGAAAAATAGGAGGTAGGATATGATGGTATTTCCGTCCAATTGAGCAGTCCGACTGGGGAAGTACCTCCACTCTACAGAATACCGTGGCCATGATAACATCGTGTTGTGTTTCTGGCGAAGAGTAGGGTAACCAGAGCTTATCGGAGAGTTTTTGTGCTGTCAGTGGGAAGACCAAAAGCTTCTCCTGCTTCGTCTTTTACACTGACGGCACAGAAACTCTCTGTGCTTACAATGATGGCAGCGCGAGTGTGGCTTCTCTGGTTTTACCTACACACATCCTTAGGCCACGTTAACCACTTTCCATCACCTGACAGACACCTGACAGATGTGGCAGACTGCCATCTAGGTGGTATAAAAAGTGAATTAATTAAAATATAATAATAATAATAACATAATAACTTCTCCTCGAGTAGTTTTATAATAAGAATACTGAGTAATAAATTTATGTAAAGGGCAAAGGTGAACAGTTCAAATGTCTAACTTTTCCAATAAGTGTTCTAAATCCATTTTTTTTTAAATATTTAATTACCCTCTAGTTACCAATAGTCAACAATTTGAATACCAAATAAAACCGAATCGAATATTCTCATAATTATTTACGAGTTTCCAATATAAAGTGGTTCAATCGTATTAAACATAGGTACGAGTCGGTAATTAAACATATATATATACAGTTAGGCTATTAATCGCTATGTAAGGTTGAATAGTTAATATTGGGTTGAATATAGTGGTACTTTTGCGGTATTTTATTAGATGTATTGGAGGGCGTGTATCCCAGTAATGTGGGAGTTGTATTTCAGTAGGGACCGACAGCTTTATGCGAGTTAGGGAGCAGGAAAGAGGAATACTTTATAAATGGTGAGTCATTTATAGAGATACACCCATTTGAAAGCATGGTTGAATAAAAGAACTAGGTAAAGGTTACAACCTTAAGTTGTTTAAGGGATGGTTTGTGTTTGTTTTTTTTTATATATAGAACACGTCAATTAGACATCGCCTTGCCTGATGGTAAGCTGAAGGCAAAGTCTCAGAAAAGAGGGTCACCATTACTTACACATACCATGTGACAATGGTGACACTCAGCTTGACGGCCTCATCATATGCTTTTTCACGCCCCGCTTAAAGGACCCGCGACTGTAGGAAGAAGGAAACACGTGAGCTGGTAATGAATTCCAGGCCTTAATGGTGCGTTAGAGGAAAGAGTCACCGAACCGCTTGGTTCTTGATCGGATGTTCTGCACGGTGTGCGGGTGACATCTAAGACCTGCACGTGTTGTCCTGTGTAAGAAAGGGGAGGGTGGGTATAATTGGAAGAGCTCATCAGAACACTCACCACACTCACTTTTATGTGGAAGTTGACCCACTCTACTCAATTCTTGCAATTTTAATTTTAATAGCAATTAGTGTGCTGACTATTCAAATCTATTTAGATTAGAAAATGTGCCGGGGTTCAATAGCTCAGTGCTCAGAGCAACAGAAGGGACTGGTTGGGTTGAAGTCCCACCTGACTAAAAGGATATTAGCCTTATATCTGGTAGAAGGTAATATAGACATTTAAAATATGGATAATGGAGATTTCAGGTGCTTCTCTAAAGATATTATATATTTGAGTTTCTAGTTGAAGTTAAAAATAAATCCTAGAACTTAAAACAAAATTTATTAAACTAATAATTTAATAGGGAATCATTGATTCTTTTTGGTCGTAAATATGAGTCTTATGTGATTCTTGGTACTACTAAACTCACTGCCAGATATTTACGACACTTGGCAAGTTCAGTATACAACCTAAGTAATAAATAAATATTCTACAACATTCTCTCTAGACCTCAGTAAGCTTAGCTTGTGTTATAGGATCTAGAAAGCGAATAAGAGCGTCGGTAGCTTAGAGGTTAAGAGTCGCCCTTGCGATTGAAAGGTCCCGGGTTCGAATCCTGGTCATTACACTACCGACGTGAACCCACTCCTGACACAAGCAATTAAGCTTAGTTGGAGGGGTTAGAGGGAATATTAGTAATTGCGGTTGCTAATTAAAAAATTAAATTAAAATTCGTTTATTGTCAGACCATCGATCCATAGTGTTAGTAACAATTTAACTTAAGAACTAATGTTAGTAATAACTACATATGAATAACAACACTCCACTATCTGTGACACGTGTCGAGTGTCATCCAGTGCTGCAACAAGGGGAGTCCCTCCTGTCCTTAAACACACTCAGGAGACTGTTGGAGCTGCAGCGGAGTCGTACGAAGGCAGAGGAAGAACGCTTTCTAATAATTGCATAAAAATCGTCTGTGCGGGCCTCTGCAAACATTCCTGATGCACTGCATCTCCGACAGCCCTAACAGCATCCTGAATGCGTTATTATACTGAATATAATATTCTATAATAAAAAAAACATACTTAGATATTTTTAATCTACCTCTGCAGTCGATGGACTACCTCCTGTCACCTGTACATCTGCACAATTGCTGACCTAAATGAGGCGACCGAAGGTGTGGTCAATGTCGCCGAATTTTGGGCTAGGCGTATTTAGCTTCTATTTTTTTTATTGTTGCCATTGAAACGAAATAGAGTTCTAGAAAGGAGGATTTTCTCAATTCGGATGTTTTTATTATAATTATTATTTTTTTATGTTTGTCGCGCGCATCTCCGTAATTTGGGGACAAACTTGCAAATTTTGTTTTTATAAATACTTACATATTTTTGAATGAAATTTTAAAGCATTTAGTATTTAAAGCGATTAAGATAGGATTTTTTTTGAAATAGTTCAAACAGGATTCGAACCGCATTCTTTCCCTTATAATACTGTGATGGTACTGACCGTCACCGTAAGACGGATATAAATAGGAAGATTTGGATAGCCTCTGGCGAGGTTCGGTGGCGGACCTATATATATTTTTAATAGAAACAATTCAAATAACGTTGGCACTGAGTAGGAATCGATCCTGCATACCCTGCGTGGCAATCGAACCCTCCACTGCCACAGAGGCTGTCAAGATGACGATTTAACATACTCTTCGAGGCACGTATGGCTTCCAATAAGTTCAGAATGATCACCCACCCTTTGACTGACCTTTGACCTTATATACCTTCACTTAGCAATTTGTAAACCTATATTTGTACGTGGTTAATTTCACAAATGTATTTTGTTTCACTTTAAACAATTTTTATTCCAAGGAAGATTCGGAAGTAACTATTATGTATTCAGAAGGGTCTTAAAAGACAAATGTCTCACTTCCGACTGGAGGTATAAACTGGGCCACCTCCTCCCCAGGGTGCCGTAACACTAGGTGACTTTACAGCTTCCACGAGACAATTCTACCTCTGAAGTATCTTTTTGAGTTTATTTCTTGAACTCCACATGGAGTAGTTTATGTCTTGATATTTTTAAAGTAAATAATATTCTGGAACATTCTCAGCGCTATTTAGAGGTTCATACTATAATTTATAATAAAATAAACTTCTTATTATTTACTTTATTCAATATATATGCGTACTTAGAAATTATATTTTGAGGTTCCGTACCCAAAGCTTAAAAAAGAAACTCTATTAATAAAACTTCACTGTCAGTTTGTTACCAGGTTGTATTTCAAGAACCGTGAAAGAAGGACAGTTGAGATTTTCACCACAGAAAATACATTTCGATAACAACAATTAGACTACCCATAAAATAAGATGATTTTAATTGGGGCTAGATACTGCTACGGCACCCTTCGTGTGTGAGTTCGACTTGTGACCGTTTTTTTAAACATACTTATAATAATCAAATTTATTTAAAAATAAAGAAATAGTACTCCACCGATTCCGTATACAGGGACCAAGGTAACAGTGGTTAGGACTCCAGAGAGAGGAATTGCCTCACAATACGTATTGTCAAGAAGTATCGTTTTATCTGTGGTGGTAAACTTAACTAAGTATAATTATTATTGACGACAAATAAGCATAACATAAACTCACGCCTGTATCCCCGAAGGGGTAGGCAGAGGTGCTAGCATTTTGCCAGTTTATGTTTAGGTCCCAATGTAATAGGTGGCGAGCCTATCGCCATTAACCGGGCACTTATAAACCTGCGATAAATACACACATAACTTCGAAAAGCATCGAAAAGTCATTGGTGTGTGCCATGGTAAAACCTGGGATCGAACCCGAGACCTCGTCTCAGCAGTTCATTACCCATACCAGTAGGCTACCGCGATTTTGTTTTTATTAAAAATAAGTGACTTTATTCATTCATTCATTCATTTACTTGCTAACAACAAAAGATGGAAATAAAAAATATAGTAATCAAGCACATTTTGCCATAAAGTTGCATAAAGTTGGCATGCAAACACATATTATTAGGTATACAAAGCAATATCTACTTAGCAACTAAAAATATTGCAGCCACGATAATAGCGCAGCCGTTACAACGCATTTCTGCAGTGGTACAAATGACATGCATATTTCTTTAAAAAGTCTTCCACTGTATAAAAAAGTCTCGTCTACCAACCATTTATGTAATGCAACACAATTCTATATATATAGTCTAGGAGGTAGGACACGGCGGTATTTCCGTCCAATTGAGTAGTCCGACTGGGGAAGTACCTCCGTCCGACAGAATACCGTTGTCATAATAAATTCGTGTTGTGTTCCTGGCGGTGTGTAGGGTAGCCAGAGCTCACTGGAGAATTCCTGCTGTCAGTTGGAAGACTAAAGGCTAGTCCTGCTTTGTCTTCTACACTGACGGCACAGAAACTCTGTGTTTACAGGGTCGGCAACGCGAGTATGGCTCCTCTGGTGTTACACACGTCCATAGGCCACGGTAACCACTTTCCATCAGGTCCGTGTGCTTCTCTGCCACATAAGTGGTATAAAAAATTTTAAAATACTATTAGGTAGGTCTGTAATCGACCCTGGCAATGAGTTGTAAATTAGTGGAGCTATATAGACACAGCTACGTCTAAATATTTCTTACCTCCATGGCGTAGCGGTAGAGCATTCGACTGCTATGCAGGGGGCGCGGGTTCGATTCCCGCTCAGTGCAAATATTTATATGCATGAATATGTATATTTGCATCGATCTGAGTGTTTCTATGTATAATATGTATGTATTTACAAAAAAAAAGTATCTAAGCATGTTTATCCGCATTCTAGATCCCATAACACAAGCTAGTTAAGCTATGCTTACCATGGGTCTAGATAGCGTTGAGTAGAATGTCGTGGAATATTTATTTATTTATTTATTTATTTATTTACCTTTGACTTTCTTTGGACTTTCTAGAATATCCCTGGCTAACAACTTAAGGCCCCTCGGGACAGTAGTGGACCTGTGAGATTAGTATAAAAGGCTTACTGGTATAAAAAATACTTTTGAACAAGATATTTTTGTGTCTTACAAGTTATATAACAATGTATTGAGACTAAGGGATATTGAATGACGGTTATGCCCGATTGAGTACACATGAACAATTTCCTTTTATGACGAAGCGTGTTGCAGAAGGGGAATTGTACCGGAAACTGGATTATTTTTAAAAAGATACAACATGTTTCTTTCTATTTTTTACTTTACATATTGACGCTTGTAAATACTCGGAGGTGTATGACACCTATGGCACATTTCGGTGGCTATGATTATCGGTCTTACGTAATAGGGGGTGAGCCTATTGCCGTCACGCAGGCACTTTGGCCTAGGCTGTTGTTTATTTTTGGCTTGAGAACAGCCCATTTTATTTTTTTCAGTCAGTCTATCATATTCCACTGTTGGACAAGGGCTTCTCCCAATATTGGGAGGCTTTGGCCTATTGTTTCCACGCTGGCCAGACGGGTTGGTACAGGGATTAATTTCGAGTTTCTCTTCTCTCGCAATAATATTGCCTGCGTATTTTTCCGTTAGTCACCTCTTATGATACCCGTCGGATGAGAGGGAATGGTGATATTTGTATTCTTTCTCTGTCACCACACGGATTAGGGTTTTTTTATACAACTTAGGTGGCAGACAAGCACACGGTCCAGCTGATGGGAAGTAGTTACCGTGACCTATAGATGTATGCAACACCAGGGGCGTCACACCACACATGATCAAGTAAATCTAATATAAAGTTTATTAAAGAACAAAATATTTATAAGCCTTTTGAATATCTCGCACACCGTCAAAGAGTCTTAGAATCTCTCTTTACTCAGAGTCAGCCATGAACGATTGCCGCAGAAACCACCTCTTTATTTCAGCGCAGACTTTATTGCTCGGAGTGTTTATTTAGAGCTCTCGGTTAGAATGAATATTGCACGTTTTGTTTTGGGAAGACGGGAAGAAATATAGCCAATCTTGTGAGATGCCTGTGTGGAACAAAGATATTGGTTAACCTATCTTTGGTAAGAAACAAGACTGTAATGTACTGAATGTTTATTGTACGGAGCTTTGTTATATAGAGATGAGATGAAACAAAGAAATAAATAGTCATAAAATGTAGACTACCAAAGAGCTTTTTTTTTTTTTTTTTTTTTTTTTTTTTTTATAGGACACGCCAACTTGACCTCACCTCGCCTGATGGTAAGCTAAAGGCAAAGTCTCAGGAAAGAGGGTCACCATTACAGACACTAAGTGCTACAATGGTGGCACTCAGCTTGGCGGCCTCATCAGATGCTTTTTCACGCCCCGCTTAAAGGCCCCGGGACTGTAGGAAGAAGGAAACACGTGTGCTGGTAATGAATTCCAGGTCTTGGTGGTGCGGCAAAGAAAAGAGTCTCCGAACCGCTTGGTTCTTGCTCGTATATTCTGCACAGTGTGAGGGTGACATCTAAGGCCTGCACGTGTTGTCCTATGTAGGAAAGGAGATGGTGGGATTAGTTGGAAGAGCTCGTCAGAACACTCACCGTGGTAGAGACGGTAAAATACAGCCAAGGAAGCAATATCTCTACGCATCTGCAAAGGCTCGAGGGTGTTCGTGACCTCAGGGTTCCCAATAATTCGGACCGCGCGTCGCTGCAACCTGTCGAGAGCATCTAGTAGGTATTTCGCGGAGCCATCCCAGAGATGCGAGCAGTATTCCACGCAGGAGCGAATTTGTGTCTTATAGAGAAGACACCGCTGCTCCGGCGTGAAAAAACGTCTCACTTTGTTTAGGAGTCCGAGTTTCCGCGAGGCTGTTTTGATGATGCTCTCGATGTAATTTCTGTTATTCAGTTTGCAGCGAATATCCATGCCTAGGATATAGAGATTGTCCTGCAGTGGAAGTGGCGTGCTCTGAAGAGTGGGAAGGGGAAGGAAAGAAGATACCTTTGCTGTGAACGCACAAGCCTGCGTCTTCTTGGCATTGAACTCGACCATGTTCTCGGAGCCCCATTGAGAAATGTGATTCAAGATCCGGTCCAGTTCAGTGACAAGAAGCTGTCTTTTTTCCACGATATCAGACTGTTTGGCCGCAGGTTGTCCGTGATAACTCCCGTGTAAGGTGCTATCGTCTGCATAGCAATGTATGCTGCCGGTGGACAGCATGTCGTTGATATGCAGAAGAAAGAGAGTGGGAGATAATACAGACCCCTGCGGTACGCCAGCATTTATTTGCAAGAACTCCGAAGCCCGTCCATCACAGAGGACGCGGATACGGCGCTCCTGCAGGAAACTAGCAATCCAATTGCACAGTCTAGGAGGCAGACCAAAGGCTGGTAGCTTGGAGAGAAGCGATTTGTGCCAGACTCTATCGAAAGCTTTGGCGATATCAAGACTAATTGCCAGTGACTCGCCGTGCTTGTCCATAGCCTCACCCCAAAGATGGGTAACGTATGCTAGAAGATCACCCGTTGACCGTTTCGGCCTGAAGCCATATTGCCGGTCATTAATTAAGGAGTGATCCTCTAGGTGACGCATGAGCTGTTTGTTAATGATGTGCTCGAAGACCTTGCACAGCACTGAGGTGACGGCTATGGGTCGATAGTTGGCTGGCTCTGAGCGATCCCCCTTCTTGGGGATCGGCTGTACATTCGCCTCTTTCCAAGCCGAAGGCACTGTACCCGAGCTGTAGGACAGTCGGTACAGCCGCGTAAGCATCGGAGACAACTCCGCTGCACATTTTTGTAAGACCACCGCTGGAATACCATCCGGGCCACTGGCTTTCCGGACATCGAGTGATTGAAGCACCGCACGAACATCGCATTGCCTGATACGTATTTCAGGCATTACGTGGTCACCATTGGGTAGTGTCGGCGGCTGTATACCGCAATCATCGACTCGGGAATTGGCCGCAAAGAGATTTACTAGCATATTGGCTTTCTCTTGCGGTCCATGGGCCAGGGATCCATCAGGGTAGCGCAGCGGTGGCAGCGAAGGCTGACAGAAGTTGGACTGCACGGCTTTGGCCAGTCGCCAGTATCCACGGCTGCCCGTGGGATGTGCCACTAGCTCTTGACCAAGCCGCGCAATGCGCAGGGCATCCGCTTTGACGTAAGCCCTCTTGCAGACCTTTGTGGCTCTGTTGTACGCCGCCTTGAAGTGGCTCACATTGGGATCGTGCGTGGCACGCGCCCTTACCCAAGCGCGATACGCGGACTGTTTTTGATCAACAGCCCTCGCACACTCGCGCCCGAACCAAGGGCGCACTCCTCGGGCACCGGTGACATCAGTGTACGGAATATAGTATTCCATACCCAGACCGATCTCACCGGCAACAGCAGTAGCACAATCCGAGGGTTTCTTACCTTCAAAGCAGCGTTCAACCCACGGGATGGACGCAAAATAGTTGCGCAGCCCATCCCAATCTGCTGACGAGTAGTGCCAGAGACGCCGCTTCCCCTGCACGGGTCGTGAAGGCGCTATAATTGGCACCTTGGAGCAGACCAGACAGTGGTCGGAATTGCCTAAAGCGGCTTGTACCGATACACTGTACAGGTCTGGGTGACTCGTCAGCAGAAGGTCTAGCAGAGAGGGTGCTAGGCCCGACCTTCTTGGTATTCTAGTGACCTCGTGTACCAATTGGGTCAGGCCATGCGCCAGAGCAAATGCATGGACGGCTCTTCCCGCATGGTCTGTTTTGGAGGAGCCCAACCAGGTTTCGTGGTGGGCGTTAAAGTCCCCCAAAAATACCACTTCGGCGTTCGGAAACCGTTCCTGCGCATCATCTGCCGCCTGACTCAGATATTCAAAGAGTCGAGTTGTCTCAGCATCTCCTGTATGGGAACGGTAGAGGCACACATAGATCTGACTCGTAGAGCCATGGTCTACGTGTACCCATAGGGTTGAAAAGGATGGGTCCTCAAGGCAGCGCAAACGGCGACAACAAACATCCGCCCTAACAAACACGCACACCCCGGCTTTTGCACGGAAATTTTCTTCGATAACATAGCCGGGGTAAAGCAAGTAGGTCGTGTCATCAGGGCGGCCTATTTGTGTCTCCGTGAGAAAGAGCATATCTGGTTTCGCCGTCTCAAGGTGTTGGTGGACGGCGTTGAGGTTCGCATGGAGTCCACAGATGTTAGTGGACTCCACCTCAAATAGCGAGCTTGTGGGAGTCTGTAGAGCCGCTGTGTTGCCCAATACTCTTAAATGCGCTGCCATGATGAAAAGGAGAAAAGGGCGTGAAAAAAAAGAGGTGATTGTCGTCGCAGCACCGCGTGACAAAGTGCGGGATATTGGTTTTGTCTATGATTATGAGGCATGGCGTGAGCCGACACGCCGTACGGAAGGGCCCCCGTACCCCCCCGAATATGGTCGCCTGGCCCCCACTTCCGGTCACCAACCGGCACGACGAGCCATACCGGGATTATGCGCGGTCTGGTGAGGCAGCCTTCCAGGGTGGTTAGTCCCAGTTGGGCCTCTGTACTATACCGCGGGCGGCCAGCGGCACCACCGTTTCTACGGGTCTCCCTGACCGGCGCGTCGCCCCGCACCATCCTCACTAGACTACGCCAAGACCCACTGGTCCCACTAGTGCTGCGACCACCATCACCCCTACCCGGCTATGCATTTGCTGATCCCTGAACGCAATCCAACCGAAATTGAATTACTATGAAGGGTTTTTCGCAATATTGCACGGTGGTACCAACCCGGTCGAAATTTGTGACAAATTTGTGCCGTCAAATCTCTACCACCAGTAAATTGTATAATATTGACTGTCTGTCAGACTGGCTATACAGAAAGTCAATTCTGATATTGTTAAATCTGTTCTAATGATCTAATCTAATTTCAATGTCCCAGATGTCAGAAAGGTATTCACGCAATATGATTTTCAAGATCGAACGAGGACATCGTGATCGTGTTTGATTTTGGGGAGATTGAGATTAGATGGTGGTTGAATATTGACACATTTTTACTACGGCAATTGACCTTCCGAACACAAAATACTGTTATCCCATTAACAATGAGATGAAAATTTAACAAGAAGGAGCGCTGTCTACCTACTACATAATAGCTGTTATTTGAAAAATTACCTAAAATATAATAATTTAATAAAACAGAGATAAAGGAACTATAAATTATATTTATATTAATAAATAAACAGAATCAAGGCGATCCTGTATAATTATTCTTTAAGCGCCTGATAAATTACATAAAGCAAAGAATAGTAGGAAACACATTTGCATAATTTATTCCACAGGCGTTGCGAGGTTCGCTTGTTGGAATTAATTTATGTTGTTTTCCATTAATGAAATACATTTTATTCTATTAATAATCTTTGAATAGCTCTTGATCGTGCTTCTATCTTGAATACCCTGTTTGCGATTGTTAGTCACTTTAGTACAGTCAACAATTAAAGTGGCTTAATAGATTCTAATTTATTTATGACTTCAGCTTTTAACATAACAATATAACAGCATTTGCCGCGTGATTTCCGACAGAGTAGAATTAGGGCCACCCCATCTCTTCCCATGCGGTATCGTACCAGGCGACTAAAGGATAAGCCTGTTTAACATCAGACAGATATATACAGCCCAGACTCAGCCTCAGATGCATGGCTCGAGTCAACAATAGTGCCCGGAATACGGCAATAGGCTCACCCCCTAATACGTGGGACCGAATTCAATGATTGGTGAAATGTGGGTGTTAATTCACCCCTGCCTAACCCTGCAGGGATAAAGGCGTGATTATATATATCTATGTATGTATTTATTAAAACTATTTATACATTACATCATTTGGTATATTGATAAATGTAATAGGTATTAACAAACTTCAAAATACGTCTTAATATTAAGAAAATATTTGTGAAGTCACTTGATTTGTTCTTTTGAGACAGTAAACAATTTATTTATATATTTATATATTCGTCGTTAACTGTAGTAACCTGTAAATAAATAGGGATTCATATTTAACTACTCAATACCTTCAACCGTAACCTTATTGTTTTTGTTGCTATTTTGGTAGCTCAAATAGTTTGACGTCAACATGACGTCAACAGTTAAAATATACTGACATTTCACCTTTTGTTGACGTCAAATAATTCTTTATGCAGTTGTTTAACCTCTTTTTCTTTAGTAAAAATACTAATCAATGACTGGATTGCCGCGTGGATCCCGGCAGAGTAGAATGTGGACCACCCCATCTCTTCCCATGCGGTGTCATACAAGGAGATTAAGGGATAGGGCTGTTTAACATCAGACAGATATATACAGCCCAGACTCAGCCTAATATGCATGGCTCGAGTCAACAATAGTGCCCGGATTACTGCAATAGGCCTATTACATGGGACTGAAAACAATTATTGGTAAAATGTGGGTGTTAAATCATCTCTACCTAACCCTCCGGGGATAAAGGCGTGATTATAAATTTGACTCATTTTAACTTTTGACGTGTTTGCCTTAATTTTTCATATTTACTCAATACTTGGGCATAATAATTGTCAATAATGCTTTTATAGTTTGATTTGATAGACAATGTTGCATTAGGAAATTTCTGTGATACATGCTGTACACCATTATATGTTAACATATGTATACCTGACCATGTTTCGGGCAATAAATGAATTTACTTACTTACTATTGCAAAAATCTATAAAAACAGTGACACTCACGGCTATATACAACCATTTAAAAACCAAAACCCCATTCAAACTGACATAACGAAGTCAAAATATTCCTTTCAGAATTAAATATTTAACTTCCCTGGGATTTATTAGACTTTTCATTGACCGGACCGGCAAGTGGTAGACTGGTAGACCGATATTAGCAGACAAAGGAGGGCCATTCAAAATTTAATCCTTTATTATCTATTGTCGGAGGGTATACGAGAGAGGGAACTGAATTTTACTTTTTAACTCTAGTACAATGGCAGAATGAACTTTTTACTCTATGCTTTTTTTAAGGTCCCGTGCCCAAAGGGTAAAAACGGAACTTTGTTACTGAGACGCTATTATTTGACTTTCACCAGTTGCCACCTGTCAGCAGTTCATATTTTTACGGGTTTTTAAAATGATTTTTAAAAAGGTTATGTGTGTATTTATCGCAGGTTTATAAGTGCCAGGTTAATGGCAATAGGCTCGCTTACTATTACATTGGGATCTAAACATAAACTAGCGAAATGTGGGTGCTAGCACCTCTGCCTACACCTTCGGGGATATAGGCGAGAGTTTATGTTATGTTATGTTTTTATCAGCGGCGACGGATATGTCTATATCCGCTATCAAAATACTTATTGTATAGATATCTAATTATTATTAGCCGCGTGGTTCCCGGCAGAGTAGAATTTGGACCACCCCATCTCTTCCTATGCGGTGTCGTACAAGGCGACTAAGGGATAGGGCTGTTTAACATCAGACAAATACATACAGCCCAGACTCAGCCACAGATGCATGGCTCGAGTCAAAAATAGTGCCTGGAAAAAGGCTTACCCTTATTACGTGGACCTGAAAACAATGATTGGTGAAATGTGGGTGTCAATTCACCTCTGGTTAATCCTCCAGGGATAAAAGCATGATTATATGTACCTATGTATTAAAGTATGAAAGGCCAGAAATAGGGTTATGTCTCTGTTTACCCCATAAAAAAGCGGCGTGAATATAACATAGTAGTAGTACAAATATCTACGGATGTATGTCTATTTAAAAAGTACCTAGTAATAAACTCGCATAATAGCTTCACTCAATATCACATAAAACCGAAAGCATTCCACCAAATGTGGTTGTTATCACACTTCCTACCAATCCTCACAGGATTATACAGGGATGAGTATATAAATATAACCCTTTATTTCTTTAGTTAATGAGTCATGGGTAGGGAACCTTTTTAATCCCTTTCGCTAAAGGATTATGGTACACCATTATGAAAAGTGATTGCACTGATGGTCGCTATGAAATACCTCCCTGACCCCATTGTGATGGGTTTGTCGGGTTATCAGTATAACCTTTCCTGGATTATTATATTTAATTTTTATTGTGAATTCTATAATCCTAACTAACCGCGTTAACCTAGTGGTATAGGTAATGGACTCGGAGGTCTCGGGTTCGATCCCAGGTTTTACCATAGCACACACCAATGACTTTTCAATACTTTTCGAAGTCATGTGTGTATTTATCGCAGGTTTATAAGTGCTCGGTTAATGGCAATAGGCTCGCCACCTATTACATTGGGACCTAAGCATAAACTGGCGAAATGTGGGTGCTTATGTAGGCGTGAGTTTATATTATGTTATATGTGAATTTCTTTGTTTGTAACTAAATCACGCAAGATTGGTTTGGGTTTAAATTTTCTTTAAGAGCACGAGGTCTTCTAGCAAAGGTCTCATGAGACCGCCATAGCTTGCAAAATATGAGAAACTAAAATAGGGATATTGAGAACTTAGCGCATTTTTCCGTTGGTCGTCGACACCCTTCGGATGAGATTAGATGGTGATACCTACTTGTATTCTTTTTCCGTCACCAAACAGAACACTGGGAACCACGGAGCAGTAAAACTTCTGAAATTATTATACTTTGACCACAGAGCTATTAATATTACCAACAAAGCATTGATGGCCCACAGGTCTATTACACGTGGCAGCTTTTATATCCTACGTTAAATAAAATCATTCGTGCCTTACTTGGGTCGTCGCAATACTACATTAAATGAAATTGTACTTTAACCCGTCGTAATAAAGCTTATATAACAGTGGCAGGTGGAATCTACCAGTAAGGACAGTCGACTGGAGTCGTAAATTTTATTGTGTTCGGCAGATTCAAGTGACGAGTCGATAGCGTTTGCAATAAATGTACTTTCGAGTACTTTTGAATGAAAGAAGTTTATTCGAAAGTTCTAACAGTTTTAGTGCCACTTATACCAGTTAGTATCAAGTGGCACCACTTGGTACTAAGTAAATATTATCGTCAGTACTAATATTCTATTTTGTAGTATTACTTAAAATCCATGAACGACATAAATCTAAGCAGTGGAATGATCTCCCTTTCGTGTTTTTTCTAAGCGCTTACAATATAGGGTTAGAAGGTTTCTGCAGGGTCGGCAGCACGAGTATGACACTCCTGGTATTGCACACATCCATAGACTACGGTAAAAAATTTACACCAAATTTGCCGTGAGCTTGCCTGCCATCCAAGTGGCATTTTTTTTTTATATACGACACGCCAACTTGACCTCACCTCGCATGATTGTAAGCTAAAGGCAAAGTCTCAGGAAAGAGTGTCACCATTACAGACACTAAGTGCTACAATGGTGGCACTCAGCTTGGCGGCCTCATCAGATGCTTTTTCACGCCCCGCTTAAAGGCCCCGGGACTGTAGGAAGAAGGAAACACGTGTGCTGGTAATGAATTCCAGGTCTTGGTGGTGCATAAAAAAGAAACATTCGATCTGGACAAAATAATGCCTCCTCTGAAATACTCTTGACGGGGTAAGTCTAATTTGAATAACGGTTATTGAATCTGCTTAACAATGGATTTTCCTCCCAGTTTTCAGAGGTCAAATGACAGATACTCCTGGACCGAGCCGACATCACACACTAATCAATATAATAAACGGGTCTCAAACTCTAAACTACTACAATAGATCAGTTTACACACAATCGTTAGTAATTTAAATCGAGATGTTCTTTGGTCACCAAAGAACATTCTCATGAGCATATAGCTTTGTTTTTGACTGTTTCAGAGCTCGACCGTATGAACATTGTGCACCAAAATATCACAATAGAATTATTATTAATTCCAAGCAGTCTATGCAAGTAAAGTCTCTAGATCCTTCCGCAGAGGACACGTGACAATCGCTTACAACTTGTACCATATACAAAAATTACCGTTTAAAATATAAACTCGAATATTCACGAAATAACACCGCAATAACAGTCCGAAGTACATAACAATATTCATAACGTTGGATCACGTTTTATTCCGAACCTTCGGGAATTCCTAGTAATACCAGTAGGTACAATATTTCGTTAACATGAAACTTGAGCTTTCTTTAAGTAAACGTGGATGTGATCGTAGAACTAACTTGTATTTATAAGGCTCAAATATCATGTACATGTGCAAATATTGAGAATCCACTTGAACTTTTCCACAGTATTTTTTATTTGTTATTAGACCTGATAGGAAAAATCTTTAGGACCATCTATATATTGTTTCCCCAAATTTTGGGAAAATAATTTATACTGGTATACATAATTTCACAACTACCCACATATGACATATGGCTGAGTGTCGCAATGTTTATAAAGAAATGTTCTTATATCGCTGTAAACTTTTGAGGATGCCGTAAGGCGAAACCGGTCAGGTCTAATAATATATAAAAAATACTGTGGAAAAGTATAAGTGAGTTCTCAATATGTGTAACAACAAATGCCACCAAGTGCCATCAATCAATTGTACAAATAGAATGTATATGTGAATTATCTAAATTAAAATATAAAAACAATACAGATTATACCTATACAAAACCGCAGGTTCAGGTACCAAAGAATTTCTCCCCATCGATGTCAATCGGGAGGGTGACCAGAAGACTGGCGGCATTACCCCGTTGAATGACAATACCAATCTTATTCCCAAGGAATAAACCAATCCTCTAGTCACGGGTACCGTCTATTAAACGTTTAGAAATGTCTTTAAACAAAAAACGCACACTTGGATTCCATGATTGGTAAGTTTATAATTTTACGAGAGTGACTGCCATCTGGTTTCCCAATTTAAAAAGAAAATCTTGCGATAGAGAATTGTCCATTATTTTATCAGATGCACTTACTGTTTTGTGAGGTTGATTTAAAACTCAGTCACGCTCCAACAACTCTACGGCTCTTGCTGTCTAAAATAAATTCCTATGAGTTGCGGCAACAATATTATAAATCCACCGAGCAAGCTCTACCTGCTTTTTTCAAAGATATTCAAGCTCTATATTATCTCTGGAATAAATTATTATGGGTTGCAACGATATTATTAATGTCACGGTCTCTACTATGCATACCTCGTTCTAAGATATACAGGCCACCAATCTTCAATATAAATAAGTATTTCTCCGGCGTGTGTGATATTGCTCTATATGATACACTTTATTATCCTACGAAGCTTTATCGCAGCTCTCAGTCTTCTGCAATAGATTAAATGTCCGCCTTAATCTTTGTCAACGGTGCGGTTAGCTCGCCGATCCTGTCAGGGAACGGGTAGAGCTAATTGTGAAGCACTGTTTCTTAGCCCAATAAACTTTTGTATAAAGGATTATTTCTGGAAAATTAGAGAGTGCCATTCAGACGCAAACTAAGTGTTGCGTGGATTCTAGATTGCGAGTTTAAAACCTTTCATAAAATATAACCAAACGTGATTTATATAATTTTTTTAGCGTTATTCAACTTTTGTATCGTAATCAAATGAACAACATATTAGTTAAAATATAAAATTCAAAATATACAAATAATAGAAAGCAGGAATAAGAGAGCATGCCTCAAATTTTATGGTGCAAGCTTTAGATGCAACTTAGATTCACGCACGGATGAAGAATAATTCTTAAATAAGTCCTAGATAATCAACTTCAGAAAATGGGGGAAGTTCTCACTTTGATTGAAAGATTTTTTCCAGAGGTTTTCTAGAAACACATTTTCTTCACATGTTTCCCAATACAACCTTCATTCGCTCCACTGGAAGCAATAAACGCCTTGACAATACAAATGGATATTGATAGCGTTCGGTCGCACAATTACAGGCGACACTCCGGTCCACGGACTAATTAATTGCACGTATGCTCGATTGGGGTCTTGGTGGTATCATTAATCTTATATTGGACCCTCTAATAATGCAGAGGTGGGATTTGTAAATAACATATAATGGCTACGATTGTTGTCACAGGCGGATTGGATGGAGATGAATAGACATTTACATTTTACCAATCTCTTAAATATTGTTCATTTATTATCGCTTATCAGTATAAGCGATGGTACATGGTGGAACTTGCTACACATATTGAATCGACACTAAACTTGCCGTAAAAGATCGCTATGAGGCAAAACCATACCCTGGAAAAGTATAAGTGTCTTCACTGTCCATATCAATATGTCTTAAATAATATCACTTCTGTTGATTACCTAACATAACATAACATAAACTCACGCCTATATTCCCCGAAGGGGTAGGCAAAGGTGTTGGCACCCACATTTCACCAGTTTATGTTTAGGTCCCAATGTAATAGGTGGCGAGCCTATTGCCATTAAACGGGCACTTATAAACCTGCGATAAATACACACATAACTTCGAAAAGCATCGAAAAGTCATTAGTGTGTGCCATGGTAAAACCTGGGATCGAACTCGAGACCTGGGTCTGAGCAGTCCATTACCCATACCACTAGAACTACCTAAAGATGTTGTAAATATATTTGTGAAAATATTGATAACTGTTAAAGCAAACTATTTCTAGAGTAGAGATAAAAAAAAGGAAAGTGGGAACCTCTCATTTAAATTCACGAAAGACTTAAAAAATAGGATACAATAAACGCGAAAGGTAAAGGACCGAACAGTTATCGCACAAGCACTTTACAGTGTTACTACTTTAAATACGTATCGCTAACTGATTAGGTACATTGCCACGAAACCTTCATTTCCAGAATCCAAAACTAGAAAATTTCTAACAGAAAAAAGACCAATACTATTTTGAATGACCGAAAAATCTAAAAATGTAGCACTTTCGCAATCGTAATGTTCCCTTTTACATAGGTATTCAGTCAAGAAAATAATGAAAAAGGTTACCAAAGTCCCCAATGATTCCTCTTATCATTGTTTAAGAGCCTCATAAACGACATATCCCCGTTGTAATAGAGCGATAAAACCCATCACTCCTGCCGCCGCTGACTTAACTGTCGGCCATCAATAATAAACAGACATGACATTAACTTCTTTATCTCCCAATATATTATAGGGAGAAAGAATATATTGCTTGCTGAGAAAGTCGGAATTGTTTCCCCAATAGACAATATGCCTAAAATAATCTCAAAAGATTTGACACTTGATACTACGGTAAATGAAATCAAGATGAAATATTTCACAAGTGAGTAGTATATCATTGAATTTATTAATTGGAAATCTGCTTCACTAAAATATGGTAGTCTACTATTTTTTTTTTTTATTACATCAGATAATAAAGATAAGAACTTATTAATACAAAACAAACTCAATTTACATTCCAACAACAATAACAATTCCAAAATATCGATGGGTCCTATGTATATGGGCCAAAGTGCATGACGACAACTTTACATTAAGTCTCAAACTCATTACTGACTTATACTGGTGGTAGAAACTTGGTGGCACAAATTTGTCTCAAGTTTCGACCGGGTAGGTACCACCGTGCACTATTGCGAAAAACCCTCCATAGCAATTCAATCTCGGTTGGATTGTGTTCAGGGGTCAGCATGTGCATAGCCGGGCAGAGGTGGTGGTTGTCGCAGCACTAGTGGGACCAGTGGGTCTTGGCGTAGTCTAGTGGGGATGGCGCGGGGCGATGCGCCGAACAGGGAGACCTGTAGAAACGGTGGTGCCGCTGGCCGCCCGCGGTATAGTACAGGGGCCCAACTGGGGTTAACCACCTTGGGAGGCTGCCTCACCAGGCCGCGCATAATCCCGATATGGTTCGTCGTGCCGGTTGGTGACCGGACTTGGGAGCCCGGCGACCATACTCGGGGGGGTACGGGGGCCCTTCCGTTCGGCGCGTCGGCTCTCGCCATGCCTCACATTCATAGATAAAACCAATATCCCGCGCTTTGTCACACGGTGCTGCGGCGGCAATCACTTCTTTTTTTCACGCCTTCTCCCACCCAAACTCATGGCAGCGCAATTTATAGAAAAAGGCAACACAGCGGCTCGTCACACTCCCAAAAGCTTGCTATTTGAGGTGGAGTCCACTAACATCTGTGGGCTCCATGCAAACCTCAACGCCGTCCACCAACACCTAGAGACGGCGAAACCTGCCATGTTTTTTCTAACGGAGACGCAAATACACCGCCCTGACGACACGACCTACTTGCTCTACCCTGGCTATGTTCTTGAGGAAAGTTTTCGTGCAAAAGCCGGGGTGTGCGTGTTTGTTAGGGCGGATGTTTGCTGTCGCCGTTTGCGCTGCCTAGAGGACCCATCCTTCTCCGTCCTTTGGGTACACGTAGACCATGGCCCTACGAGTCAGATCTATGTGTGCCTCTACCGTTCCCATACAGGAGATGCTGAGACAACTCGACTCTTTGAATATCTGAGTCAGGCGGCAGATGATGCGCAGGAGCGATTTCCGAATGCCGAAATGGTATTTTTGGGGGATTTTAACGCCCACCACGAGATCTGGTTGGGCTCCTCCAAAACAGACCATGCGGGAAGAGCCGCCCACGCATTTGCTCTGGCGCACGGCCTGACCCAATTGGTGCACGAGGTCACTAGGATACCAAGAAGGTCGGGCCAAGCACCTTCTCTGCTAGACCTTCTGCTGACGAGTGATCCGGACCGGTACAGTGTATCGGTGCGAGCCGCGTTAGGCAACTCTGACCACTGCCTGGTCTGTTCCACGGTGCCTATTATGGCGCCCCCACGACCCGTGCAGGGGAAGCGGCGTCTCTGGCACTACTCGTCAGCGGACTGGGAAGGACTTCGTGACTATTTTGCGTCCATCCCGTGGGTTGAGCGCTGCTTTGAAGGTAAGAACCCATCGGATTGTGCTACTGCTGTCGCCGGTGAGATCGGTCTGGGTATGGAATACTATATCTCATACACCGATGTCACCGATGACCGCGGGGAGCGCCCTTGGTTCGGGCGCGAGTGCGCGGAAGCTGTTGAACAAAAACAGTCTGCGTACCGCGCTTGGGTAAGGGCGCGCGCCACGCGCCATCCCAATCTGGGCCACTTCAAGGCAGCGTACAACAGAGCCACAAAGGTCTGTAGAAGGGCCTATGTCAGAGCGGATGCCCTGCGCATAGCGCGGCTTGGTCAAGAGCTAGTGATGCATCCCACGGGAAGCCGTGGCTACTGGCGACTGGCTAAAGCCGTGCAAGCCAACTTCTGTCAGCCTTCGCTGCCTCCGCTGCGTAACCCTGATGGATCCCTGGCCCATGAGTCGCAAGAGAAGGCAAATCTGCTGGCTAATCTCTTTGCGGCCAACTCCCGAATCGATGATTGTGGTACGCAGCCACCAACACTACCCGACAGTGACCACGCGATGCCTGATATCCATATCAGGCAACGCGATGTCCGTGCAGTGCTGCAATCACTCGATGTCCGGAAAGCCAGTGGTCCGGATGGTATTCCAGCGGTAGTTTTGAAAAAATGTGCAGCGGAGTTGTCTCCAATGCTTACGCGCCTGTACCGGCTATCCTACAGTTCGGGTACAGTGCCTTTGCCTTGGAAAGAGGCGAATGTTCAGCCGATTCCCAAGAAGGGGGATCGCTCGGAGCCAGCCAACTATCGACCCATAGCCGTCACCTCAGTGCTGTGCAAAGTGTTTGAGCACATAATTAACAAACAGCTCATGCGGCACCTAGAGGATCACTCCTTAATTAATGACCGGCAATATGGCTTCAGACCGAAACGGTCAACGGGTGATCTTCTAGCATACGTTACCCATCTTTGGGGTGAGGCTATGGACAAGCACGGCGAGTCACTGGCAATTAGTCTTGACATCGCCAAAGCTTTCGATAGAGTCTGGCACAAATCGCTTCTTTCTAAGCTACCTGCCTTTGGTCTGCCTTCTAGGCTGTGCAACTGGGTTGCTAGCTTCCTGCAGGGGCGCCGTATTCGCGTCCTTTGTGACGGACGAGCTTCAGAGTTTCTGCAGGTTAATGCTGGCGTGCCCCAGGGGTCCGTCTTATCACCCACTCTCTTTCTTCTGCATATCAACGACATGCTGACTACCGGCAATGTTCATTGTTATGCAGACGATAGCACTTTACATGGGAGTTATCATGGACATCCAGCGGCCAAGCAGTCAGATATCGCAGAGAAAAGGCAGCTTCTTGTCACTGAGCTTGACGGGGTCCTGAATCACATTTCTCAATGGGGCTCTGAGAACCTGGTTGAGTTCAATGCCAAGAAGACGCAGGCATGTGCGTTTACAGCAAAAGTATCTTCTTTCCTTCCCCTCCCCACTCTTCAGAGCACGCCACTGCCGCTGCAGGACAATCTCAATATCCTAGGTATGGATGTTCGCTGCAACCTGAATAACAAAAACTACATCGAAAGCATCATCAAAACAGCCTCACGAAAACTCGGAGTCCTGAACAGAGTGAGACGATTTTTCACGCCGGAGCAGCGGTGTCTTCTATACAAGACACAAATTCGCTCCTGTGTGGAGTACTGCTCGCATCTCTGGGATGGTTCAGCAAAGTACTTACTAGATGCTCTCGACAGGTTGCAGCGACGTGCGATCCGCATCATTGGGAATCCCGAGATCACGAACACCCTAGAACCTTTACAGCTGCGTAGAGATGTTGCGTCCATGGCTGTATTTTACCGTCTGTACCATGGGGAGTGTTCTGATGAGCTCTTCCAATTAGTCCCACCCTCCCCTTTCCTACACAGGACAACGCGTGCAGGTCTTAGATGTCATCCGCACACGGTGCAAAACATCCGATCAAGAACCAAGCGGTTCGGAGACTCTTTCCTCTGTCGCACCATTAAGGCCTGGAATTCATTACCAGCTCACGTGTTTCCTTCTTCCTACAGTCCCGGGTCCTTTAAGCGGGGCGTGAAAAAGCATATGATAAGGCCGTCAAGCTGAGTGTCACCATTGTCACACGGTATGTGTAAGTAATGGTGACCCTCTTTTCTGGGATTTTGCCTTCAGCTTACCATCAGGCAAGGCGAAGTCCAATTGACGTGTCCTATATATAAAAAAAAAAAAAAAAAAAAAAAAAAAACTACTCTAAGGACTTTGTACGTTTGAATTTATGTCACATATACCGTTAAACTTCAATAAAATATCGTGTTTTCCATGCAATAATATATTGTTCTTTTTTTTAATAGCTAACATGATTAATTATATACATGAGATGCGTTTGCCATAAGAAAAGTCAAAATGGCCAAATTGTTAATTTGAACCATACACATAGGACCCATCGATATCCGAGGAGAGGGCCAGTTCGAGAGAGATGGCCCTGGGTCGGCCGAGGTGCGAGGGATATTCCTGTTAACCTCACCTTCGGCAACCAAAAACGACCCACCACATTCGGCTTGCGTTTTGGTCGGTTCGAGTCCGACATAACCCCTTCCACCGGCTCCGGTGGGGGATATTCGTGGGGATTTTGCGCAAGTAAAAAAAGAAAAAGAATGACCCATCGATATCAGTAACTCGAGAAAACAAATAAATATGGTGTATATCCTCACATAAGCACTTCACGTTATAAATTACGATTTCAGTCACAACCTTCACTATAATAGTAAAAGATGTCTACACTCCGAAAAAAGGAACTAAAGAGTACACAGTGTCATTCAAAATGATGTAATAATGTTTGCACAAAAATCAGATAAACTTTTAGAAGTTATAACGGAATACAGAAACTTATATGCGCGAATCTTTATAAGGTTACACTTTATTTTTGGGCACCCGTGCAGAAAAATAAATGCCTTCAGTAAACGCAGATTCTTTTCAACGATAAACTCTTCTCGAATGATATACAGTTCACCAACTCACTTCACTCGGCATCGCATTACTGTGGTGACCCAGTTCTAGTAACGAATGCCATCTGACGTATAATTGTGACAACTTCACTCGTAAAAGAATCGGTTTCAATGCACAGAACTGCCTGGCTTTCAACATCTTGAACTTTTAAATGCTCTTGTTTCATGTTGATGGGTTGCGTATTTTTAAATAAATGTTTCATGAAAATGTAAATAGTTATTCCGTTTTCATGCCTCTTGACAGTTTTAATTTATCCTCGCTAGAGTACATGAGCTCGATGGATAATTGCAAAAATATATTAGATGTGTAAGACAGCGTGAGACTTTGAACTGTTTTCAGTCTTTTTTACTTCAAGTTTCAGTAATATCTTACTTGTGAATTAACTTTCGTAATTATTTTAATGAATGTAGTTTTATCAAAATTTATATCTAGCTATAAGCTCTGGTGTGTGTTTTAGAAAACATAGCTAAAGTTGGGTCCTTTTCTATGTCAAATACAAGATTTCCCGTTACATAGCATTTTAAAATGACATCACACTCGCGGTAACATCCTCTTTAAATGCGCTTCCTTTACTTTGTGGCTGTTTAATAGGCCCTGTCAAGACTTTTCTCTATTTCGGATAGTTTCACCGTTCTTTGCCTTTAGTGTCGAGCAACTTTCTGGAAGAACGCCTCTTTCATTTTTCGTCGTCGTCGTGTCGTCTTCTTTCAATTTTGGATACGGTTCAAAATATCACAAAGAAAGTGTAACAAAGATTAATGTATGACCATTTATAGTTAGACTTATCTAGAAACAAACCGGCGTGATAATTAAATTTTAATTTGAAGTGTTATTACAAACAGTCATATTTACTTTTACATTCAAAATTACGCACGCAATCCAAAAAATGGAACATGCTGTACAAACAAGGTTGGGTAAATAAATGGTTCTTTAATTATTTCGTAAAATTTAGTGCGATTAGGGTACACAAATTTTATCCTCAAACAAATTGCTATGACGCATTAGTCATATCGTATATCTACTGTATAACATGCTAATATGAACGATTATGTAGAATATAACAACTATATAAAATTAAATTATATCAAAATCATCAATACTTAAAATAGCATATGATATTATGATAGAATTATTTAAGATTCTCGGGAATTAATTAACGATTATCGTATTAGTAAGAATAATCAGTTTTTCAATGATTCACTTGAAATGTGAAAATTTCTTCAATGATTTACTTACATTCAAATAAAATTACTACTTTTGTCTCGAGTAAATTGAGAAACCATCTCTTTCCCAAGAATCAATATTTGAATTTACTAAGAATATTGCGTCCAGGGCAACTTAAAGCGATGAAAAATGGGCTTCATCTATATCATCTACAGTAAGAAAAGAAAGGATAAATGAAGGTTACAAAATTAGAGGTCATACGGTAAATAAGTAATTAAGTTTAGAGCTAGTTTCACGATGTTGAGCCATTACAAATTTAATAGCTGCATGCATATTATCAAGCAATCAATACTTCTGTCTAAGTTACAGATGCAATCGTTATTTTGATGTTTTGGATAACTATGTGCGTTGTGATTTATGATAAAAAAGTTTTCTTTATTTTTTCTTTCTTCAATAAAACCAAAAGCTGCTATATAATCAATATCAAATTATAAGCTCTTTGTCAACGAAACTGCAGGTTAGGTAATTTAGTACTTATTTTTAAATTGCCATCGGGGAGCAGAAAATTGGCAACTTCAACCAACAAAGCGGTAGTTCACAAAGGCGATATTGCTTCTCTTCCACGGCCTCTTTATTCGAATAACTTTGTAAGGAGCATAGAAAGTACTTACTGAGCGAAGAATTTCGTGGTAAGTAATTGAGTGAAAATATATTTTTTGGTTTCTAACGCGAAATTGCGATGGATCGAGTTTATCAAGACTTATTACAGAAGTTTGAAGGATCTTTGTAGGTCGTTATGATGTAGGTATTGGGTAAGTTACGTTCCGAGTTTATTTGAGAGGGATACGAAGTTAAGAATTTTCGATGGAAAAAATAGTAGAATTATTTTGTTAACATTACATTCCGTTATCTGGTCTATCAAGATTTCTTTTTTATATTACTTAGATGGCAGACATGCACACGGCCCACATTGGTTACCGTAGCCTATGGACGTGTGCAACACCAGGGGCGTCACACTCGCGCTGTCGACCCTGTAAGAATGTCTAATGCCTTGAATCTAAATATTGTAGTTGCTTGGAAAAATAATTTAGATATAATAGCAATGGTTGTTCATTTTGATTTATTCAGGAGTAAAGGGCATTGAATATAGAACGAGACATCTGAACTTTATTCCTTTACAAAATAAATAATAAGGTCAAATGGATGCCAAAAAACATTTATCTAATATTATTAAATTTACTTAGTCTTAGAAATATCAAGGTAAATAAAAATATCATAAGTGAAATACATAATTGACATTTGATATACGAATGACGTCTAGTGAAATGACAGCTGTCATATTGAACAACTTTAGGTGGTTTTGGGATGTGTCAAGAGTCTATTGAAAAGAAAGACAGATATGGCAAAATTTAAGAGCATTTCTAGAGTAAACGTCTCTTTATAGAATGTATTTTCGGCGATATCCTTCAGATACATGGTATAAGTGCAGTTGTTGTATTGATTTGATACCCATAATTGCCTAATATCAATACATTTATAAATATTTATAAACCAGATTTATTCTGCCGCTTATATGGCCGCTATTAACCGCGATTAATAAGTCATTTTTCAACCTACAAATATATTTTGAAAATTATTTTCGAGTAATTAAATATTATATCACACACCTGTTTTAAATAAATGTCGATATAATCTAATAAAGTTACATTGTTCTAAAATTCTTCCAAATCTGTATTAAGCCAGTAAACAATATACTAAGTTCAAGCCTAGAATGGCACATATTACATGCACAAAGGAAAACAATTTAAATCCAGTATTCAATTCCAAACGTCCTTACTGTAGTGCAAATTGCTTTACAAGTGTCTGACACTTGTCGTGTGTTGAGCGAAGATCTATGACATCCTCTTGCGACACTTCGTGAAATATAGTGACAGTACCAGTTCTATAGTGTGACATTAAATCAGGTTAGCAGTGTAACAGCCTCTGTGGCGTGGCGGTAGTGAACGCGGCCGCTACGTAGGAGTCGCGGGTTCCATCCCCGCTCAGTGCAGATATTTGTATGGATCTGAATATGGATATTTGCATTGGTCTGGTCGTGCCTCGGAGAGTACGTTAAGCCGTCGATTCCGGTTGCCCTACAAACATCTATGGCAGTCGTTACGGATAGTTTGAGTCTTAAAAAGTCCAATAGCTGGTCTAACTACAATATGTATAATATATAATATCGCCTTTAGGTTGTAGGGGTCAAAGGCAGTCGCTTCACGGAAAATATCGAAGGTCAGACAAATTCTCAGTTAGACTGGTAAAACGGACCACGGGCTCTGAGGTGAAAGCTTCGGATGGAACTGGGATTAATGTTAAGATGAAGAAGAAGGAGTGTGTATGATACTTAGAATATGTTGCAAGGAATTAGACTTTGAAGATTGACACGCTAATTAATTCATTTTCTTCCTTTTCTTGCTTATATGTGATTAGAGAGTGTGGGGTGTCATCAAAATCTTTCGAGCTAAGTTTATCTCACCTACAAGCCAATACACCTGCTGATTGACAGCTGAAGCATTGGCTTGCCTTTTGGAGGTCTGATGACAATTATTGCTCTCTTAAAACCCAAGATAAGTCAAATTCAAAGATAGAAAATCCGTTCTCTGGAAGTTCAAACGCATTAGTATTCGCAATTTAAAAAAAAACAATGTATGCCTAAGTCACCAACTTATTCTGTCCATCTTTTTCACTCTTTTATATTTTTTGTTAGGTCCCTTGAGACAGCTACACATTTTTATCCTCTGTCCGTATAAAAATATCTAGTGAAAATCAGACTTTATTCCGACTGTTTAGCATTATCTCCAGGCCTGCCCTTGGGAGCTACCATTTTGTTTTATTTTTATTGAGGCTTACTCGGATCTCGTACGATAAGCTGTGGATTCTTCGTTTCCATTTCGTTGCATGTCGGATTGAAGAAATATTGTTCGCGCAGTAATCATAGCAGTATGTTTTATTGTAGAGTGTAATCTTGTTGTTCTGATAGATTGTGCAGAGTACCACTGAATGGCGAACAGATACCAGGAATATTACATTTAAAGATAATCTTGCACCTTCAGTATTCAGTCAGTCGCAATTACCAACCACCCTACTTGATATAATGTTTACCAATTCGCGGTTTCTATTCTAGGACACGTTTACGTCCAACGGCCCTTTGACAAATGTGGCAAGCACATTCTGATATCAGTTTACTAGAGGTACGAACTGTATTGATAACATAATTATACAACGGTATGGGACTTTTCGCGATTAAATTATCGAACTTACTATTTCTGCCGACGTGACGTTTCGGATACGTTGCAGCACCCGTGGCGACTAGCTTGCGAGTGTCGAGCAGTATGCGGGGAAATTTTTTTGTGCTTGTTGTCACTATGTAAGTTTTAACGACACTGTTATTTTGATTTTAGTATCTTAATCACTAGATTCCACGTTCCGAATAGTTTCAATCCGTCTTCCCTATTGAATTTTTATACTGAAATCGAAATCAAATCAAAAACTATACCCTCTTTGTATCCTCTTTCGAGTTTTTTTGCTATGCCTATCAGCACAATAACGTGATTGACAATAATGGTTTAAATGCCTACTTTTTAGTTATCAATTTATTTGTCGTAAAACTTATTGTTACTCGAAGTTTTTGGGACAACATTACGCTTAGGTTGTAAATAAAAGTAACTGAATTATAATATGTAGCATAATACATAACTGACTCGTCCAAGCACAGGCTATCGGAATACTAATTAATAAAGGGTCTAAAAAGGTCCAACGATTAAATTCTGTCTACAATGTGGAAGTTACTGCTATTGTCCGGGAACTAACGAGCGTATTAAGTGTCTACCTGTCCCAAAAGACATTTATTATCCATGCTTAGTTTATGTGACAATGTAGGTATAACTCTCATGTATATAGTGGGCGCGAATATTAATATTATAGTAATCCTTTGGTGTGTCCCCTATCAGGTGTACACGGATGAAAATGTTATTAAATTTTATACACGTTTTTTGTCAAAATTTATGGCTATTTATATATGTTTTAAATTTAAGTATACGTATTAATCAATCAGGAAGCCTATCGTAGTCCACTGCTGGACATAGCCCTCTCTCAATGTCCAACATTGGGAAAGGCTTCGGCCTACTGTTTTAACACTGGAAAGACGGGTTGGTACAGGGTTTTATTTCGAGTTTTCCTTTTTCGCATTGATATTGTCTGCTTCTTACGACACCCTTCGGATGAGACGGGGTAGTGATTCTTGTATTCTTTCTCCGTCATCATGCGGTTCAATATTTTATCATCAGCATCACGCGTATGAATTTTTGAATCTTGTACTTTGAAGTCCAGAGATCGCTCTTCTATTCTTTCTCGTTCAAACACGAGTGATTAAGAAATTTTGTTTTGTACTGTATTCTGGAATAACGTTTTAATAGACTTCAATCAAACAATAATATGTTAGAATGCTTAATAGAGTCATAATGGAATAAATATAACAGACAGAAAACATAATTGAGTCATGCAGTGTAAATAGTTCCATCAAGAA
Source organism: Eilema griseolum (assembly GCA_963662185.1). Classification (NCBI taxonomy): domain Eukaryota; kingdom Metazoa; phylum Arthropoda; class Insecta; order Lepidoptera; family Erebidae; genus Eilema; species Eilema griseolum. The sequence goes on from OY759245.1 coordinate 23,830,816, forward strand.
TCAAGCAGTTTGGCGACTTTAAATTCTTTACCAGCACACATGTTTCCTTCCTCCTTCTGTTCCGGGTCCTTTAAGCGAGCCGTGAAAAAGAATCTAATAAGACCGTCAAGCTGAAAGCACTTAGTATCATTGTTGATGTCATTAATGACCCTCTGACCTCCCAAAGACTTTGCTTTCGGCTTATCCTCAGGCGAGGTGAAGTGTACCATATAAAAATAGGTCCATAATGATGAAGTATATTTTTCTTCATTCCAGCTGTTATAACTGCCTCAATAATTAAGCTCAAAATACCTTACAGTTCATTCGTGCCTACCAATTAATTAGAGTGGCAATACCGTCATAGCAATAATAATTTAGGTAGTAATTGAAGGTGTAGTATCACATCTGGAATGTGTCGTAATGTGTACGATGACTAATGTGTATATCCTCATTAAATTTGTTTGTGTATGACGTCATTAGGCCCGCTATCTGCCGTTTATGGGCTGGAATTGGGTTTTGTTTGTCTTGAATAAATGGACGCGGCGATATAATTTTATTATGTGAGGCGTTCTTTAGTGTATAGTGTGTATAGTTTTATATTATGTTAGATTCTTCATCATATTCAATTTAGGGTTAGATAGGATAGAGTGGGATAATAATATTTATAATATGCTAACTTCTTCACATTTCATCAACCACCATTAGTAGGAAGGATTATCACTAGACATGGTTTAGGTACTAAAGATGCTACGGGGTGAGCCTATTGCCGGATTCTGCGCACTATTCTTAATTCGGGGCATGCATTGAAGGCTGAGTCTAAGCTGTATATATGTGTCTGGTGTTAAACTCCTTTAAACAAATCATAAAAAATATCAATGAAATTGTCAAATGTAAGACCATAATTTTAGAAATGATAGCCCTACTGTACTTTTGTATGTCATCTTAGATTTATCATTGATAAGAACAATTAAATTGACGAACCCCATATGAAGAAACATAACAACAAAACTAAACTCATCAATAGCTACTAAACAAAAAAGAAAACAGCAAATCGACAGACAAACGGAGGAGAAACACCTCATTCCCTTCTTCTGCGTCCTGGGTCCTTTAAGCGGGGCGTGAAAAAGCATCTAATGAGTCCGCCAAGCTGAATGCCACCATTGTAACATTACTTAGTGTCTGTAATGATGCCCCTCTTTCCTAAAACATTGCCTTTAGCTTACCATCAGGCAAGGTGAAGTCAAGTTGGTGTGTCTTAGATAAAAAAAAAACATCAAAACATTTCACCATCACCTATTTACGTAGAGATGAACATTGTAAAATCCCTCAAGCTTATCAAATCGCCCTTTAAAACACTCTTCGTAACGTGAACTTTATACAAATATACATCTATTATATACAAATATATATCCACTGTTCACAAATTTACGTCCCCTAATGTCACCGCTTTATTTACGTGTTGATCTTTGTTGCAGGTAAGAAGCTCGTCGTCTTCACAATGGCCATTGTTAACATAAGAATGAGTTGTACCCAACACCTCGATAAGGTAAGTGGACGTTTTGTTATATTTTGAAGCGCACTTGGGACATTTATTTTCTGTATTATTGCGTGTAATTTATATTCTGCTTTAGTTCTTCATGTTAAGTTTATGCTTTGTATTTGTATATGAAATACAAAATGTAGGTACTCAGTTATAGCGTTTGTGCTACAATGATGCAAGGATGTTTAACATAATTTGTTACATTATTGCCTATTTATAGGAGCTAGTAATTCTCTTATCTGCCGTTCTGGCATATTATCTGCGATGCTTACTTCCCTGATTAAGTCAATTTTGATATTTATTTGTATTTGCTTCTTTTATTTAATATCTACTTCTCTTTTCCCTATCATTTTGCAGTTAGTAAAGGGTGAAAAACACCTCTGTTATTGTTTGTCTGTGTAATCCATAGTAAACACTATAATAAATCCACAGACATTCAAAATGCACAGCGCTATAGTACTGAAGAAATATTCTTTTTTAGTTAAACCAGAATATTCGTGAGAATGAAATAGAAAAGAAATCATCTACAATATGAAGTTAGTTCCATAATTGTACTTTTCGCTTAAAATATTGTACGGAAGATCCCATTTCCCACAGAATATTAGTAATAAATACATATTAAGGCAGGTGGTATGGCCACAATAATATTACTTTGCTTCTTATTATAACGATGTTATTAACGTAATTGCTATTACCAGTAACTCTAGAGCCTTAGCAATAATTCAAGAGTACTACAGAGTTCCACCGCCCTTAAAATTTTCGAGGCGTTTCGAGAGCCGAAAGGCATTCGTGAAAACTTTGAAGTAGGTACTAGAATATATATAATTGGTAATATTTATTCGCATTTAAGTCTCCATTTTAGGATTTTTGAGTTGTAGAAATTTTGATACCAAGAAGGTTATGTTTTCATTACAGATATGCACAAAATTTTATTTGAAATGAATTTCGATACACCAAAGTAAAAAGGAAATGTACGAATGTATTATTCACAAAAAAATCAGGCTAGTCATTTTCAGAGATAACGATTTAATAATTTCAAACTTAAACACATTTTATTTATAAAGAGATAAAGATAAGGGTCAAAGTTTAGAAGCCATCGTTTTTTTTAAATTTGAGACGTATAGTCTGGTACGAAATTAAACCTATTATGAAAGGTAATAATTTCAACATAGCTACTGTAAACATGGCGTAACTTCGCAACGAACGTCAAAGAAATCTTACAAAAAGTTCCAAGAATCATAAAGGACACGTAGTACCGAAGAAGACTTAGAGTAAATACTTAATCACGAAAAGTTTCCTTCACAAAGTAAACAGGAACCCAGGATGGCTGTATATTTGATGCGCAAGCTGCGAAAAATTAAATTTTGTCAGGCTTCTTATTGGGAACAGACACTGAGGGGAAGAAATGTCTATGTTTGTTTGCTTCCGAACATTTTCAAACAACTATTTATGTTAGGTTAGGTATTTTTATTTACTTTTAATCTGAGCATAAAATAAATTTAACGCTTTGGAAATAAATGTCACATCATTAAATTCATGTTCAGTCAACATCAAATGGCCCTGCGAAGTACTATCTTTTTGATTACCGTGCAAAGGATAGTGAGAAGTTTAAGGGATCAAAAATTTATATAAACTATTCTTGGATGAAGCCTGCGTACCTAAATATGCTGAAAGCATCGAAGTATCTGTTTTTTTTTTGCTTGATGACTTAAAGCAATTGGTAGTCGGCGCAAATATTATCCATAATACATTCAAAGTCTTCATCACAATCGTGAAGTCAAAAAATTTTGCGTTCGAAGGAACTCAAAAGTCTCACTGGCGTTCAATGATGAATTTGGAATTTAAACTGTATCACCAGATGACTTAGAATTAACCTAATATTATGAGGGACTGCGGGTACTCACAACATTCTTAATATTAAATAAAAAAAATTTTTTTATTGTATTTTACACTAAACTTTCTTGTTCACCAAGTAGGTAAAAAATACAGGATTAAAATCTAAAGAATATGGATACATTGGATACCGTACAATTTGCGGCCTTATCGACTTATTGATGGTGACTATAGCGGCAGAATTGAGTGGTGGTGCTGACTTTTATACAAAACAATAGAAAATGTCTATATATATATATCTAGGCATATTTGATGTGATTCAATTTCCTAAATTCAAACGTATGAGCCGTTATTTACAGACCTTTGTTTTTCAAGTCAGCTTACATAAATTTTAGCAAACATTTTTCCAGCAATGTATTATACACATGCGACCAATGTATCATACTCGTGAATTTCTAAAAATCCCTACATGAAATCCTCCTTAGACGAAAATAGCGTTATTTTTCTGGCAATCATCTATCATGTTACAGTACACGAATATATCACATTATATAAATTGAAATCGTAATAACCTTTCGGGTGAATTTCGTCAGAATTGTACGCAATTCTACAGTTTGGCCTGGGGCGTTCGCTCGGCTGGTTTTTACGTCGATTTTGTTCATTTGCTTGGGTATTACGGGAAAATTTTTGGGTGTTTCGGAAATAATCCAGCTGACTAACTGAAACCGCTCTCTGATATTTATTGCGAGAAAATATTTTCACAGCATAAATGTATTTGGATGTAATTTATTAAAATGATGGTATTATTTATAGAGAGGATTGTATGCGATATTACTCATTTCCATTTATGTTTAATAACATGATTGAATTACTATTTCCGATTGTTTGAAGTTTGGAGCTTGAAGGTGATAGGTATGGAAACTCTAATAATGCGAAACAGTGCGGTTGATTGCAGTTTTAATACCCGATTAAAATGTCAGTTCTAGGAGTAAAATATAATTTTGTCTAGATACAATCTATGATTTTAATCGGTTAAATTGTGACGTAGTTACTTTAACAAATCTAGTTAAATGCGTAACCATATCACTGTCTAAATCAAATCATCCATTTGTCTATTTAGAAGCGACGTTTAAATTGTCTTAGTTAGGACTATTAAGATAAGAAGAGATGGCCATAATCTTCTTCAATATATTTAAGTATGTATGAATGTGCTGGTTTGATTTCGGAAGAACGAGTCTCTCACTGAATATTGACTTTAACTAGCAGTATTTTTCATTTCGTCTTCTTTTTTCTTTCATTTTATCTCCCTTTCAATCCTATTTCTCTCCTTTAGTGCTTTCCTCGCCTTTACTCTAAGTGCAAATTTAATAAAGTTCTATCACAACTTATAACTAACATTTAACCATATCATGTTTATCTAGCTCTTACGTAAGTTCTCTCTCAATATGCGATCAAGGCTATATAATCCACTCGAGTCCGAAGTTGGTCGGAGTTATATATCTAGTTTCTGCGTACTTCGAATCAAAGAACCAAGAAGCCTCTTCAAGGAGCGTGAAACTTGGTAACTTTATTAGAACCTGACTCCGTATGTAGGGGTAGATAGTAGATTAATTTTGTGGTGTCTGTTATACATCTAAGATGATTCATGATGTAATTAAATTAAATTTAGGTATTATTTGACATTTTTATTTTCTAAAATATTACAGAACAACGGCGTACATTTTTTACCCACTTACATAATATTATCTTATCACTTTTTTTTTTTTTTTATATAGCACACGTCAATTGGACTTAGCCTTGCCTGATGGTAAGCTGAAGGCAAAGTCCCAGAAAAGAGGGTCACCATTACTTACACATACCGTGTGACAATGGTGACACTCAGCTTGACGGCCTCATCATATGCTTTTTCACGCTCCGCTTAAAGGATCACCTTGAGTTACCCGATTGCTGTTAGTAGTCGACATAATTCCAAATAATATGAATTAAGTATAGATATATTCACCAATCAATCAATCGACCAATCAATTAACCCACTACAGTCCACTGCTGAACATAGGCCTCTCGCATTGTACGCCATTTTATCCGATCCGAGGCAGATGGCCTTCCGCATCCAGTCTGTCCCAACCACATTTTTCAGATCGTCCATCCATCTGGCTAGGGGTCACCCTACTTTCCGATTAGGTACCTTCTCGCGGTCTCCACTCTAGGACTAGTTTGCTTCAACGGTCATCTGTCCTTCGACAAACGTGGCTAGCCCACTTCAGCTCGCTTATTCTGTGACCTATGTCGGTAACTTTAGTTCTCTGTCGGATAACCTCGTTCCGAATTCTATCCTTCAGAATAACTCCAAGCATAGCTCGTTCCATAGCCCGCATATTATATGCAGTATATACATGATCACGGAATAAATAGTTATTCATCAAATTTTGAATTTCCTATGGTTTATGCCCGTATCTAACACGTTAAATGATCCGATCGCTGTCATTGTCAGTGAATCCAATAAATTCAAGCAGTGACGTTCATTTTACAGCTGAAGAAAAGAAAGAGGTCCACACAAATGGACAGATTTGGACGGTTTGATCTTCATTGTTCGTAATTTGACGCAAATGGATCCAAAGACTGGTGACACTTCAGTATCTTTTCTACAATTGATTGGATTTCTTTGTCCTCATTTATGAGAATATAGCTTACAATCAAAAGGTAAAGTTGTAGTTATTTAAAGAGAAATATATCTAGATATCAATGGAAATTAAACAAATCTATATTTTTCAATTTATTTCAAAGAGGAAGTGAAATTTAATTCATCCTTAAATTCAAGATTGCGCATAACGAAACTTATAAGTAATAATAATAATAAATATTCCATGACATTCTACACAACGTTATCTAGACCCATGGTAAGCGTAGCTTAACTAGCTTGTGTTATGGAATCTAGAATGCGGATAAATATACTTAGATACGTATTTTTGTAAAAACATACATATTATAGATAGAAACACCCAGACCAATGCAAATATACATATTCATGCTTACAAATATTTGCACTGAGCAGGAATGGAACCCGCGCCCCCTGCATAGCAGACGAATGCTCTAACGCTACGCCACAGAGGTCGTCGTTATATTTTTACATACATACATATAATCACGCCTTCATCCCCGGAGGGTTAGACAGAGGTGAATTAACACCCACATTTCACCAATAGGTTTATAAGTACCCAGTTAATGGCAATAGGCTCGCCGCCACCTATTACATTGGGACCTAAACATAAACTGGCGAAATGTGTTATTCTAGGTTAAACTAGGTTGGTAGTTATTCGGATCAACAGTGAGTCGCTACGATGTTTTTTATGTTTAGATCCCAATAGGTGGCGAGCCTACTGCCATTAACCGGGCACTTATAAACCTGCGATAAATAATACACACATAACTTCGAAAAGCAACTATAAGTCATTGGTGTTTGTCACGGTAAAACCTGGGATCGAACTCGAGGCCTCGTCTCAGCAGTTCATTACTCATAACACTAGACTACCGCATTCATTTGAAATAAACTTATATAATTCAGAGCAAAGAAGAATACTTAATAAGAATAAATAATGAATCTTATTATGGTAATGCCTAGCCAATTGTAAATTCTAATTTCTAGTGAAGTAACTTAGCCAGTGAAGTCGAAGAATAAAAAAACTCCAATTATATAAGTGTGAGGTAACGAACGTGGGAATGAGGCAATGGAAATTAATGAGAGGAAAACATTATTACGACATTTTCACAATTTATCACAATTCAACAAGACCTACGTGTATCATTCGCTGCTTCTTAAAATTTCATTTAATACCTATATAAAATTCTCGTGTCGCGGTGTTTGTAGTTAAGCTCCTCCGAAACTTGACCGAGTTTCATGAAATTTTGTGTGTATATTGGGTAGGTTTGAAGATGTTGTTCGACATCTATTTTTCATCCTCCTAAATGTTAAGGTCTTTTTTAATTTTTAGATACTTTTTTATTTTTTTATTGTACAGCATTAGAAAATACAATCTTGAATTTTCAACCCTCTACGATCAACCCCTATTTTTCCATCGCAATTTTTATCTTTCGATGATAAGTAAATCCCCGCAGACTTACAGTGGATAGTTATTTTTATTGAACTAAAAAAATGTTTCCTAGATATAATATATGTATATGATAAAACAACGTTTGCCGGGTCCGCTAGTAAACTATATTAATTATTTCATAGTCTCTTTTAATAATTATAATTGTTTCTTAGCTTAAGAGATATTGTTATTCAAACTCACCTACCGAGCTGCTTCTAACATAACATAAACTCACGCCTATATCCTCGAAGGGGTAGGTAGAGGTGCTAGCACCCGCATTTCGCCAGTTTATGTTTAGGTCCCAATATAATAGGTGGCGAGCCAATACCATTAACTGGGCACTTATAAACCTGTAATAAATACACACATAACTTCGAAAAGAATCGAAAAGTTATTGATGTGTGCCATGGTAAAACCTGGGATCGAATCAGAGACGTCGTCTCAGCAGTCCATTACCCATACCACTAGGCTACCGCGGTTTTTTGAGTTGCTTTTACTTACATTATACCTTTGATACTAACTCACCAATATTATTACCAATTTGACCGATTTTTCTGTTTTTAGAGATTTACATCTGCTCAAAATTTAAACTTTTCCTTTTAAGTTTGCTTAGCAATTGTTATTCTATGTACCCAATACCCAAACCTCAGCTTTTAGTATACTGTTTTTGAACTCTCATCATTCTTCTATACATTTTTTTTTCCGTGTGGTTTCGGGTAGAATAGAATTAAGGCCCACATCTCTTCCCATGCGATGTCGTACAAGGCGACTAAGGGATAGGGCTGTTTAACATCAGACAGATATATACAGCCCAAACTCAGCCTCAGATGCATGGCTCGAGTCAACAATAGTGCCCGGAATACGGCAATAGGCTCACCCCTATTACGTAGGACCGAATACAATTATTGGTGAAATGTGGGTGTTAATTCACTTCTGGGGTAAGGCCCCTCCTAATTTATTACTGAAATAAAATTGTCAAAAAGTTCGAAGGACGTGACCCTAATATAGTACGTAGATATTTCTTTGAAATATATTAGAATCTGATCCTTTTCAATCCTATAAAATAATGGAATAACATTTTAAATTCCACTAGGAATTAACGTGAATATATCCGTTATTACATGAATAACAAGAAAATACCTTGAAGTAAATCGAAATACAATTTTCATATTTGTATTACTTTTACCGTTTCCAACATAAGCTGATTTGATTTGGTAATGATATGGGTTTCTTTTTGGTACGTGGCTGCTTCTAAGTAAATATATACGGGAGAAGAATACACAAGTATTCACAAAGGTAATAAATATTTGTATCCATATTTATTGCAATGTTATTCTACAAATTGAACAGGCATTTTGTTATTATAAGTTATACGTTTACGCCTACACGTCTGTATATTATAATTTATAATAAGATAGTTACTTCGTCAGATAGCTGCGTGGTTTCCGGCAGAGTAGAATTATACAGCCCAGACACAGTCTCAGATGCATAGCTTGAATCAACAATAGTGCCCGGGAAACAGCAATATGCTCACCCCCTTACTTGGGACCAAATACAATGATAGGTGAATTGTGAGTGTTAATTCACCCCTGACTAACCCTTTGGGGATAAAGGCGTGATTATATGTATGTATGTATTTATGTCATATATGAGAATATGAAAGATGAAGGCCAAAACATGGATATTAAGGTCGTCACATTTTCATATCTGGCACAGGATCAGCAATTGTATGTTTGAGTGACAAGGGTTTTGACATGTGACTTCAATTTTTATAGTACATTTCGTATTTTGCCACGATAACCTCCAAACTAAGAATCATGTTTTATTCTTTACATTTACAGCTGCCATTACAAAATCGTTATCATTGAATTTTATGGAACGTAAATATTCTCATTAAGTTATGTTGACATTATATCCGCGGTTGTCTAGTAGTATAGGTAATGGACTGCTGAGACGAGGTCTCGGGTTGGATCCCAGGTTTTACCATGGCACACACTAATGACTTTTCGATGCTTTTCTAAGTTATGTGTGTATTTATAGCAGGTTTATAAGCGCCCGGTTAATGGCAATAGGCTCGCCACCTATGACTGAATATGAATTGCCTGATGTTTCGACAAGGTTACTCCGGCCGTGGTCACAGGCTGACAGATCAAAGGTATGTATATACCTACACCATTAACGCGTTAATTCCCGTAAACCTTATTGTAAACTACTATAAATGTCATCAAAATTACAGAGAGGAGGTAGGACTCGGCGGTATTTCCGCCCAATTGAGCAGTCCGACTGAGGAAGTACCTCCGCCCTACAGAATACCGCGGTTATAATAACTTCATGTTGTGTTCCTAGCGGTGAGTAGGGTAGCCAGAGCTCACTGGAGAATTTGTGCTGTCAGTGGGATGACTAAAGGCTTGTCCTGCTTTGTCCTCTACACTGACGGCACAGAAACTCTGTGCTTACAGGGTCGGCAGCGCGAGTGTGGCTTCTCTGGTGTTACACACGTCCATAGGCCACGGTAACCACTTTCCATCAGGTGGGCCGTGCGCTTGTCTGCAACCTAAGTGGTATGAAAAAAAGATACAAAAATAAATTGAAAACACATTATTAAGGCTCATTACATTACAACGATAGTCAGTTACGACGATTAGTATGTCTAATCGTCTTAATTTATTATCGTCGCCGTTAGGTTTAAGTCTCGTTTTATGTTTAGAAGCCGTTCTTATAACCTATATTAAAATGTTTAAATCAGTTAACACTTCAAAATTGATTAAGAAAGGTGTTAACGTTTAGACGCTTCGAAAGGTGTTAGTTAATCCTGTTCTTAGATGTAAATATTAAGGCAGACTGTCTTTAATGGGGCTTTAAGTGAATCTTGAATGTTAATCAGTCAAAATACGGATGAATTTAGCTTTTGTTATTACAATACTGTGTTGTTACAAAAAGTTCAAAGTGCTATTGGTTTTTTTAGGTAACGATTTCGCAGTATTAGTAATTCCTGTTAATCTGTCCGTTCGATTGACGGCATAAAATTTATTTTCCTATTTTCTGGGATTGAGCAACAGTTGGCGATAAGGGAAATTTTATTTTATGTAACACTTTATGTTCCTACGGGGTTCTTTTATGTAAATACACGCCTCACATGGGTTTAAAAACGGATCTGTGTTAGGACACACAATGGATGTAAAAGATTGCATGGTTTTTAATTACAATTCCAAAGCAGTAAGATAAAAATTATCTCGAAAATGTCTACGAAGATCATAAGATAATTCTCTAGCGTTTTAATATCCACGAGATGTTTTAGCCATCTTAATTCCCCAGCTCTCAGTGGAATATTTAAGTTCTCATTTAAGACCTGAGATCTAGGTATTCAGGTCGAGTAAACACTAGGAATTTCTTCTGCCGCCCTACTTTGCGTCGAATAAGTTTTGATATGTGTAGATGATGAAGGCGAGAAAGATTTATCCACATTTATACCTTTAATATGGAACAATTTTTTTTGTACCACTTAGGTGGCAGAAAAACACACGGCCCACCTGATGGAAAGTGGTTACCGTGGCCTATGGACGTGTGTAACACCAGAGAAGCCACACACGCGCTGCCGACCCTGTAAGCACAGTTACTGTGCCGTCAGTGTAGAGGACAAAGCAGGACAAGCCTTTAGCCATCCCACTGATAGCACAAATTCTCCATTGAGCTCTGGCTACCCTACTCACCGCTGGGAACACAACACGAAGTTATTAAAACCGCGGTTGTCTGTAGGGCGGAGGTACTTCCCCAATCGGACTGCTCAATTTGGCGGAAATACCGCCGTGTCCTACCTCGTCCGACAAGTTGTTTCAACTTACTTGAGCTTTATCGGTATCATCAATAATATCTATCCTATCTCGATTGCATCTGAAGTCCAGGGTCCATCTTCAAATTTTACATATATTTTTGTAAATATGGAAGAGCATTATCATTACATGACAATTTTTTTTTTATCTCGAACACGCCAAATTGACTTCACTTCGCTTTATGGTAAGCTAAAGGCAAAGTCTCAGGAAAGAAGGTCACCATTACAGACACTAAGTAATGTTACAATGGTGGCACTCAGCATGGCGGCCTCATCAGATGCTTTTTCACGCTCCGCTTAAAGAACCCGAGACGGTAGGAAGAAGAAAACACATGTGCACGTAATGAAATTCAGGTCTTAGTGGTGCGGCAAAGAAAAGAGTCTCCGAACCGCTTGGTTCTTGCTCGTATGTTCTGCACATTCCTCGTTGAAACCCGCTTTTTATCATTAACAAGATGAAAATTAAATATAATATAAATCTAAGAAGCAAGAGACGAATATAAATTGAAGTCCGCTAGTTATCACATGACAGGAGCAGCATCTGTGCAAATATAATACAACGTCAAAAGTAAGAAGTATAATTTTTGTTTGGAGAAATACTTCGGGCAATCTTTTGTGACTGTTTATTAGATTAGGAGACGCAAAAGTTATGAAGTTTTTTTTTATTTAGGACGCGCCAATTTGACTCGCCTGATGGTAAGCTAAAGGTAAAGTCTGAAGTAAGTTCTTGTTATATAATGCATATATGACGTTTTTATTAATATTTAAGTTACTAATAAAAACTAAAAATGACGAAAAAAGAAACAGTAGCAAAATTAAACATATTGAAACAGAAATATTTTTTAACCTGTTAATATTCAGATTTCAATGAAAATTTAAAGTTAAAGTTTAAATGTTTGAAATTTTAAATTAATAATAGTTCTTATAAACTGATCTAGCATAAAATCTTAAATGAACTTGTTTTTTTTTCATAAAGTTACATTTGTTTCTCTTGGTAAGCTCCTTACGAATTGAATTTACTGCCGACTATTGTCAAGGTAGAGCTTTTAAATTAGCTTCTTCTTGCCACGCTTAATTGATTAATTGAGCTGCCTGGATTTCATTGAGACCTTTTAAACTCTTTGGAAACTGTGATCAATGTGTCTGCTTCTTGTACTTATACTGTCTTTTATTTATTATTATACTTCGTATAGCTCTTGGTGAATCAGTGGACTTAGATACGGTATTAGATGAAGAAAATGTTGAAGCTATCCGAAATATTTCGAATATTTGTAATGGTCTGTTACATAATAACAACACAAAATCTAACTTTAGTGGAAAGTACCATTTGTTCACAAGTTTAGACTGAACTAAATCCAAACTATTGAAGCCGTTTGTAACCAAAAGTTTCTAACAATTGATCGCATTTGGCCGCCTTAGGTATTGGACGAGTGAACAACGCCGATATAAGATTTTGCTCGTACAAAGGCATTCAGTTTCTAGATGCTTGAAAGAAAAGTTTATTCTTTATTAAATGCTCTCTTTCGAGAAGGTTTTAAAAGGAGCATGAGAGATGGAAAATGTTTTAAAGCTTTTTATGCTTTCTAATATGACTCAAACTAAAATTATAACGATATTACAAGCTAGAAAAAAGCATATGATAAGAAATGATCTATTAAACGAATTATTTTCTATTGGATGACCAATTCTCAATACAAATCGAAAAGAATAAGATTTTTTTATTAACTCGCTCTAAAATGAAACGGATCAATAAACACGACCAAAGATAAAATTAATTTAATGGTTAAATCAATTAAATATACTAAATAAAATAATTACTAGAATAAATAACAATAATAATAGGAATTTCCAACACATCATTAGTCTAAATCAAAATCTGTTGACTGAAAGTTCTCTCACCAAACAAGGCAGTCGAGAGCAATTCCAGCTGTCGCCAATAAACGCCTGTCCAAACTGTCGCATACCCCATTTCGCTAGCTTAGCAGCCGTCGGAGGTATTCAATCTGCGGAATAGTTCAAACAAGTTTGGCAATCCATTGAAAGCCGTGAAAGTCTAGTCTATAGTGTAGCTAGTAAAGTTTGGAGTGATAGTTGTCTATTTCTGGTTTTAGCAGAATATAACTTTTCATATTGAAAGTATGACTAGATGAGATATAAAAAAAAATGAATAGAATTTGTACTTGGTAGTGTGTTTTTATATGATTATTAATGAACTCTTTAAATGCATGCAAGACTAAGGAAAGAAAAAAAAGAAAAAAATGGGAATGAAAGGCTTTAGGGAGTTTCCAAGCCATACAAAGAACCTCTATATTATGCCACTGGAAACACGAATTCTAAATGAGAGAGTGAAAACTCAATTACTTGCTGAGACTCTACACGCCAAACAAATGCAACGGCGCTTATAGTTCGCGTCTCAATGTAGTTCTGTACGAAACCATTAGTACGCGAGCCCAACTCGCATTTGACTGATTTTAAAAGAATATTGCTTGATCTTTAATTTTATTTAAAAAAAAACCCGACTTTCGACTCCGAATAAAAAAATTAAGGAATCGGATCGATGAGGACTTTTATATTTCATTTATGAAGGTGTTTTGAACATACATACCTTTAACCCCAGTGAGTTAGGCAGAGGTGAATTAACACCCACATTTCACTAATCATTGAACTGCGGTTCCATTTAATATGGGGTGAGTTAATTGACGGATTCCGGGCACTATTGTTGTCTCAACCCATGCCTCGGAGGCTGAGTCTGGGCTGTATAAATCTGTCTGATGTTAAACAACCCTATCCCTTAATCGCCTTGTACGACTTCGCATGGGAAGAGATGGTCAAAATTCTACTCTGCCGGGAACCACGCGGTTTTGAACAATCCTACTAAGTTTCAGCTGAATGCGAATTATTGTAGCCTCGAATTTTTATATTTGATCAATTGGTTCTAAACGAATCTAGAAACTTTATTTAGATTCTTTTTCAAGTACTATTGCAATTTTTCCGTGCTACCTGTGTAGAAAATGATACATGTAACAAAATGATTTTATTAAAAACCAAACCCTTTTCATTACCAGATAGAACTTAATTTGTAGGAACTTAATATCTAGTTCTAGTCGTAAAGGCGCGGCCTAACGCGCGATCGATGTGAGACGGCTACGTCATCGACGCCATAGCGTCCGCAGTCTGACGATATTTTTTCTACAATATGACAGTAACTAAATTTTATTACGCACAAGAATACTGCAGATGTGAAATAAAAATGTCGTAGGAAAGGATTGGTAAAGATGTGGTTTGAATACATAAAAAATGGCACTAAATATCTTAACAGGAACAATATTTTATAACTTGCAACGAAGGAAATGAAACACTCACTAGGAGGTAGGACACGACGGTATTCCTGTCCTGTACTATAATAACCTCGTGATGTGTTCTCGTCGGTGAGTAGGGTAGTCAGAGCTCACTGAAGAGTTTTTGTGCTATCAGTGGGAAGACTTGTCCTGATTGTTTCTTCTGCGCTGATGGCACACAAACTCTCTGTTCTTACAGGGTTGGTAGCACGAGTGTAACTCCTCTGGTGCTGCACGCGTTGCACCATTTTCCATCACGTGGACCATGTGCTATTCTGCTGCATAAGTTGTAAAAAAAAATCACATAACAATAGATAGTTGTCCATTATTACTTGAATGAAAAACTGACTTAATTAATCTCAGATTTACTCTCTTTGCAAGAAACTTTAAAAATTCAAATATATCTTGAAACGAAGGAAAAAGATAAACAAAACTGCAGACAAATATGGTTTCTCATGAAAATTTAAATAAAGAGCGGACTAATCTTAACTTTGAAATCCTTTTCAATAATTTTGTATATTACGCTCAAAAAGAGTAACATGACACAGTGTTGATATAACGATAGTCAGCTGTTTGAATGGCATATTTTTCTCAGTTAAATCCTAAATTTCAATACAAAATTTGACTTTGAGGTTTTTGAATTTCAACACATAAATTTCGAGTATGTAATTAAATTTGTTACCTATTCCAGTTAATTTAGATTTTAGAACATTTAATACCTATATAATTATATAAAGTTTAGATGAAGTTATACTACCAATTACATTTTCGCCAGCGGCTAATAAACTTCGAGAACATTCTTTGGATTATTTGTAATATTGTTCATAAGATTTCAATGGAAGTAACATTGATAGATAGTAGTAGTAGTTCTTGAACATGAAATCGCAAAATATCTTAAACATTGTATTTTCTAGGCATTGAGCATTATCATATAAAATATTTGCGCCTATCATTCAGATAGTTAAGCTCAATTCGAAGGACAGACATCTTAGCAATGATACCGCTGCCAAGTCACGTAGACAATTGAATATCTCAACTTATTTATATATAACGTGTTTTGATTTTATATGAAGCGAAATCTAGTAAATTGTATCTGATTTAATGTCGATTTCATAGATTTAATGTTAATTATTAGAAATAAATGATAAATACGGAAAGAATTGAGCTTCATTTTATCTTAAGACAAAAGAGGTGATATAGAAATGAAACTAAATAAAACTGTAAATTAAACAAACCAAATATAACAGACGAAATCAAGAATTTTCAAAAAGCTTGAGAGACGAGGATGAAAAGCGAGGCTTTAATTCATTTACTTGCTGAATACTCAGCATACATGCAAAGCAAAGCGAGCTTGAGCAGAAAATGTGCAAGCAAAGTTTTATGTTTGACGCTAACGAGAATGCTGATTTCCATTTTGATTGCACCACTTTCACTAAAACAGCTTTGTTCTACTAAAATAGTAGAAGTGAATATGTGTACAAAGGCAGATAGCTCGAATTACAGCTTTGAGTAGGTAATCATATATATATATGTATATAATCACGCGAAGAGCTAGGTAGAGGTGAATTAACACCCACATTTCACCAATCATTGAATTTGGTCCCACGTAATAGGGGTAAGCTTATTGCCGTTCTCCAGGCATTATTGTTGACCCAAGCCATCTACCTGAGCCATGCACATGACTCTGATGTGAGCATTCTGGTGTTAAACCGCCCTAGTTAGCACGACACCGCATGGGAAGAGATGATCCAAATTCTGCTCTGCCGAGAACCATGCGGCTAATATGAGTAATCATGCATCAATATTTTTAGTATAAGCATTGTAAAGTTTTAGTAATGTTGAATTTTTTTTCAAAACATATTCACATATCATCACATATTGGCACGAAGGAATAAGAATATCAACTATACTGTACCTATTATCGTTAATGCTGAATTGAAAGGCAAAACTAAAACAGTCTTCCTAAATCCTATTTTCTATGAAAATGCCTGTAAGTTCTTTTCAATGAAACCTGTCAAGTAAAAGGCGCTTATACTTAGAAGTTTACCCAACTTTGTTGCTGCAGCTTTCAGCAGTATTTCACCCTTTCAAAGGAAAACTTCTATAGGAAATATTTTAGCTTAAAATGCTTTAAGTGAATTTGAAAAAAGCTTACTTGTGAAGTCCGTAAAGGTACTCGTACCAGCATTGTGTTTGAAGAGTTTAAGTTGATTGAATCATTATACAAAATCGTTTTACTCTAATAAAGAATAATAATAATACTGAAATTATTAATGATAATTTGCTTAAGTATTTTTAAGTACGTATAAAAATATACCATTGCATAGTCAGTAAATTAATTAACTTAACTACCCAATAAATCAATCTCATATTTGAATAGCATAATAGGCAAACATAACAATTCATGATAATTGTCATGTTTGCCTATATATTTCTGACAAAAGAATATATATCTTACTTCCAAAGTTCCCCTAAGGTCAAAGAATTGAACACATGAATTATTCTAAATATTCTAATGTACACGCAGAAAAAAGGGCCGATCTGAGCCCAATTCCAAGTTATAACAATTTAGCAGAAAGCATTTTTGACCTGTATTTTCTCTTCCTTGAAGTGTAGTTTGCATGTCTAGATGAGTGTAATTTTCATAACAATAACATGACACGTGTCTATATAGCGAACACTGGATGTAAAAAGAATGAACCCGTAACAATAAAAATATAATACCCGCGACCAAATTGTGTAGTTCCCTATTGCAGTTGCGAAACAAAATGATAGCAGATCAAGATAATTTTTTGGCTCGTAATAACAATAAAAGTAAATTTCTGAACTCGCATTGTGGTAAAGAAACTGTGGAATAAGAAGCATTCAAGGGAAGGACTGTTATTACCAAAGTTGTAGATTTGAGACAGTTATTTGGTGTGCCTTGCGGTTTAGACTTTGAATTTCACATACTAGCGTTTGGGTTTAAAAGTACTCCATGATGTTTCTAGGTAAATTGTATTAAACAATTTCATTCACCTTTTTGTCACGATAATACCCGATAATATATTACTTTCAATAAAGAATTTAAACAAAAAATAGGCCTTTTAAACTGTTATGATATGAATTTTACTAATTAATAGTAACATCATGATTTTAAATGATAACCTTGTGATGAGAGTTCTATTTATTATTTGACTAACTTTTGTAAAAAAGACATATCATCATCATAATGTTCATAATCTGGAATCAAAATCAGAATTTGAACGAACGTTTGAAATATATTTTTCTATCCCAAAAGAACAGTAGGCACTTATTATTAAAAGAATATAAATACAATACAATAAGTATACAAAATTAGCGTGAAAGTATAACAACTAATCAAATGAACAAACACAATTACGCTTTCATAATATTCTTATTATATCAAAAACAGAAGGCAGTGGTATAATTCCAATTACAGAAATTGATTCGCTTAATGTAATGAAAACTTAAACAGGCTGGAAACACAGGAAGACTCAAAACCACGCCTTTCTATTAGCAACATTAAGGTGGTATGAGTTTACACAGTTTTCTTGCCATACGTAATATGAAGCGAAGAAATTTACCGTGTCGCTACACAAGAGAGAGCTTCTTTGAGAAACTTGAGGTGCTTCTAGGTTAAGTTTAGGTCAACAAATTCAGCGTTTTATTTTTGTGGGCAACTTTTAAATCTTGAAAATTATAATTATGAAGTTTAGTTTTTAAACACAAGCCGCAAGTTAAAGTGTATTTTCCTATAGAAAGATCATTTATGGGAAATTCCTCTTTTGGTTTCTTTAACTAGTGTAGATTTATTTTGTCTACCATAAAGATGGAGATTTTTTTCACAGATATTAAAAGATATCTACTGTGCAGAACTGCAATTGGAATGTGGAAATAGTTTTTGTAGACTTATAACGACCGCTTACTATTTAGCGGACTGTTAACGTATAGTACGAAAAAAATTCAAAAAAATGAATTCAGAAACAACTATACAATTGACCATTCTTTTACTCAAAAGTGATTGTCTTCCAACTTGAATGTGTTATACTATGAAAAGTACTCAGAAACTCTCGGGAATATTACTACAATCCAGTCAAATAAACTGGTTTGCAACTTGCTTTGCTGCAAACTAAGGCAGTTCCAAAATGTGAAGTTACACGATGGATATTTTCTTTACACAAATGAAACGTTTCAACGTACCATTATGCGTCCATAGCTTCACTTCACACAAGTCAAAACAAATAAGTTACATAAATAAAATTTATACACAAAGCACCAAAATACGTTATATCTGTCACCAATATTAAAACCCAGGCACTTGATTCATTTATCCCCCTAAGCCTTACCCTCATCGCTTCCGATTCCCTCGTTAGCTTTCTATAAATACCCACAGTATGACGTAATAAGGGTGTACCCAAGATACCTTTATATCTATTAATTCCTATCCGTCGTCTGCGAACGGAAATTAAACCCCCAGCTTCCCTGCGGCGTCTGAAACGGGATTAGTACGTCGGGAGTCTACGACAACGTCTGTACTAATTGCTTACTGTACTATTTTTACTTTTTAATAATTTTATACAGTCAGCATTAAATCGATGTTGACGAACAAAATTCTCAGTATGATCTTAACGCTTTGGTTTCCCCTCTTTCTGATGACTGATTGTTTTAATATTATTTTGGTAAGCTACGATAAAACAATTTAAATAAACGAAATAGTTTGTTTGGCTCATAATTCTTTGGTATAGAGATCATTTTGAGTGGAGTGGAGTACTTTTGTATGTGGATTTCGGTTTAATAGATGGATTTTAATAATTTAGTTCGGACACTGTCTCATTTAACTCTTTGGTAAATTAGAATGTTATAACATAATATAATATTCCAATTTACCATATAAACGATATAAAAAATGAAACCAAATAAAATGTGATTTATAATGTAGTCATGTTTTTTTGTTTTAATAGCTTGATTGGCTGTTGCTTGTCCCGCGTGAGATTTTGATTCCAAATTTTAAATACTATGATACTGATATGTCATTACAGGCTATAAATATATCAATGTACCAAATATCAATCCGATCTCTTAAGCCGTTAGAGCGTGAATGAATAACATACGTTATGTTATCACTAACTTTTACATTCATTATTCAATTATTATATTCCTCTCCCAATATTGGGAGGTTTTGGCCTTCTGTATACACCAGGGCAGATGGTATATCTTATCTTCAATCAATTAGCCTATTACAGTCCACTATTGGATATAAGCCTCTTCCAATGTTGGGAAGCTTTGGCCTACTGTTTTCACGCTGACGGATTGGTACAGGATTTTATTTCGAGTATTCCTTCTCTAACAGTGATATCGTTTGCTTATAATTCCGTTAGTTGCCTCTAACGACACCCATTGGATGAGATGGGGTGGTAGTACTTGTTTTCTTTCTCCGTCACCACACTGATATTCATTCTTATATTCATTATTAATAATACCTAACAGGATCTGTAATTGACTTCTTTTTGGAACAGGTTTTAAATATATCCAGCTTCTGACTAATATTATGAAGTATATTAGTTACATAATGACGATACAATGAAAATAATTTTATCATGCAAAGTGGGCCGTCATTGTAGTGTACATCGTTCTGTAGCTTCTACAACGATACACTATAAACTCCACCCCTATCTCTACCAAACTCCACCCCTATTTCTACTCTTAACCCCGCCTCTCTCCCCGCCATTTTCGTTCTTCAGTTGCTCTATATTCTATTACAATCCATCATTACATCATGGATCGCCACTCCGCACTCTAGGGAATTTGATATCATTCTTTTTCATACACTTTTACTATTTCTATCCAAATGAAATAGTGATGACAAATTGGTTTTAAGTTACAAAGACAATAAAAGTCTGTGTGCTATTCTATACTGTAATCTCTGTGTCAAATTGCGTTCCTTCAGTCAATTTAGCATTTAACATTGTCTTGCTTGCAGTTTCGGGAAACTATTCCCAGAATAAAAAGTAGCCTACATGTTATTCGAATCTTCTACATACATACATGTAATCACGGCTGATTATCCCCGAAGGGTTAGGCAGAGGTGACTAAAATCCTCATTTCACCAACTATTTAATTCGGTCCCACGTAAAAGGAGGTAAGCCTATTGCTGTCTTCCGGACACTATTGTTGACTCAAGCCATGCATCTGAGACTGAGTCTATGGTGTATAAACTTGTCTGATGTTAAACAGCCCTATCCCTTAGTCATCTTGTACGACACCGCATGGGAAAAGATATGATGGTCAAAATTCTACTCTGCTGGGAACTTCTAACCATGCATCATTACCATTTCAGCTAGATTCGTTGAGCCGTTAGAGCATGATTGAATAATAAACATTTAAGTCTTCACAATGATAATATTATAGTAAAAATATAATAGAACAGCAGTAAATAAGTGAATAATGAGTCTACAGTCTCTGATTCTTTAAGCGAGGCCTGAAAAAGTATTAATCTTTACAGGCGGTCAAGCATTTAAGTGGTTTCTGTAATTATGACCAAATGATTACATTATCAAAGGTAAATGAATTAGTTCTCGAGTTTATTTTTATTGACCATTATAAACAGAATCGAACACCTCCTCATTTTGATTAACGTACAAAATAAAGTTTCTATTTCATAACGTTTGAGTCCACGAACCGAATTCTCTAAAAAGCCTTATAGCCACACACGGGAGATAGGTTAAATAAAACATTTCTGGAATCGTTCTTTTATTCATTCACTAGAATTCTTTATAGCGACATTTTCCACCTCTCAGTTCCCTACTTCGCCACAAATGGTCTTGGGTGAATTTCCGATGCTTAGAAATGAAGACTTTTTATATTTTATCGCAGTACCAAACATAGCTTCGTTCTTGGATGAAACAGTTGTCCTTCGTTCTTTTTTTATTTAGAGTTTAGGGATGTGCAATCTGTATTTGAATATGCAGCCCAGGAAAACCGGTACTTTGATGTTCCTTACTATGAAAAATGTGAAGTTAGTATTTTATTAAAAAATCATCCATTCGGTTAGGCACTTAACTAAACTTGTTTTCGAGATAAGAGACTATAATCTATTAAGCCTAGATAGATCCTTTCAGTCGGGTCGTGATTGTGTACCAAACTTACAAATATCCACCCACAGAGCATCCAACTTTCACCCTTCATACATTACAACTTTTTGAATTAGTACCTATTAAGATAACTTATCCGTGTATACGGAGAAAAAATACAAGGACTATCCGAAGAGTCGTAAGAGGCGACTAACGGAAAAATACGCAGACGATATCACTGTGAGAGTGAAAACAGTACGCCAAAGCCTCCTCACATTGGAAGAGGCTTATATCCGGTAGTGGACTGTAATAGGCTAATTGATTGAAGATAAGATATACAACTTTCCATCATCACCAAGTTTGATCATCTAACCTAGTAGGAAGATCCTCCCTTCGAGGTTAGGTATTCAAACTTCCGAAAAAAACATCACTTTCTGTCTCTCCTCAATGTGATTTACCACAGCACGTCATTAGAAGCCAAATATATTATTCATTCATCGTATAACAATGTTCTAGCAGCAAAAATGGGGAAAAAAACCCTGGCACATTTCCTGGCAACACTATATACGATCTGACGTTACTATATTAACGACGACGACGCATATTGAGTTATGCAAAACGACTCGAACGTTTTAATTTGAAAAAATTAAATTGCGAGGCTGGGTTGCCATTCAAATACAAATTTTTTAAACAGCGGGAAGTAGAATTTAGTGCAATTTTTTAAGTATTCCAACGTTTGCGTCGTGTGAGAGCAAAAATAGTTTCAATGTATTCCTAGGAGAGCAAGCAGAGGTGTTTGTTGACCACACATCGCTAGATATTTTTCGTATGACAGAAGAAGCTCACACTCAACATATGAAAATTTTTGATTTGTGTTTTTAACTCTCACAGCTCAGTTTTTTCCCATATTTGTCTCTCGAGTCATGCCAAACATAATTCAAGATTTTGTCACTTGTATTTTTTTTTCTAAATTTTATTTTATGCAATCGTATTATTCTTCAAAAATTTAATAAGTTCGAAAGATACTACTCAAACTCATTAAGCCTTTTAATATCCAGTTTCTTGCACGAATACTTGAGCAGCGATAAAATGTCGCTCGCTTTTATAAAATATTCTACTTTACGAGGCTGTGAAAGTGATGTTTTCATTACAACGTTTATTCATGTGCGAGATTTTAAGCGCTTTACTGAATAATTAACTAGCTGTAGGTGAGAACATGAGGCGGTTAAATACTCCCTTGTGATAGAAATTAAGTCTGTATTTATTACCTTTTGTATGTTTCTTCGTGCATAATTTAATAAGATTTGCAATCCAGCAATTGCAGGACAGCATAGGAGTACAAGTGCTGATGTTTCTACATCTCTCATGCAGCTGTTTGCCACAGTCTTACAAATGACATTACAAAAATTTGAAGCAGCAACCTTAACCGAATTGAAATTACTTTTTTTAGGCCTATTTACTAACGCATATTCGATGCGGTCCCTTTGTCTTTGAAAATTTGACACCCATATTAAAAACGATACATTTATTTTTATGCTCCTACTAAAATGTATAAATTGCACTCTTGTAAGTCAAATCACAACGAATTAAATGCATAAACGCAGTGAACAAACTGCACCTACCGAAAACACATGTATTTTATAGAATAAATTTTTATTAACAGGTTAAAACCTTGCTCTAGGAAAAAATCTATCAAAACAACAAAGGAAAAGAACAAAGTTCAAAAGAAATTGTCTGCCCCGAAAATTCAATCAAACCCACATAACTACAGTTTCTGGAATCCGCATCGACGGAATCGGTTTTGGTTGTTATTTCTACTCAGGGAGAACTTCTACCCGAAATCCAATTAATCCATTAAGCGCTGTTCACAAAGTGAAACCGACAACTAAGGGTCGATTCCCATTACTGGAAGAACAGTGGCTGGCAGGGTCCAGTATCCGTACATCGGATTCCTTAAAAGAACAGTAGCTTTCATCCGTCCTGAGAGCGTATTATAAATGACTCTTCAAGGTAATATGCTCCCCAGCAGACTTGCTTTCAATGCTAATTATTTCGTTACTTAGTGTACCTTCACGTGTGAAGAACGCCACAAACAAAATAGAATTGAACGGTAGGATATTGGCTCTACTACATAGCAGGACACGATTTTTAAGGCAAACCGTCGAAACCATTATGAATTTTATATACTGGAGAAAAAGTGTATAGTCATTTGAAAGCAAAAGAGGTAAGCGTTTCTACGTCACAAGATGTCGCGTATCTACATGAACGAATCTTCTCACAAGTATTAGTATGAAATTCCGGCCGCTGTTGGCCGTTACTACTTCAGTGAGAATTCACCCTAATCAGGATTAACTAGAAACTATTCCCGAAACTACCAACGAACAACAAAGTTAGTAAGTTAATTTATACGCCACACTGCAAATCTCGAAGTAACTTTACTTATTCAAATGAGATGGAAATCAATGTCTTGAAGAAGCAATTATATTCTGATGGTGCCATTTCGAATTGTTTCTCGATTTGAATAATACACTGTTTGTATTTTGAGTAATATATTTGTTAATATAGTTGCTATCAGCACTTTACAATGTTTTGCTGAAGATCTATCGTTACTCACTTAGGACATTCTTTAAATACTTTTCACAGTATTACTTAATTCTTCACTGTCTTTTTCTTCTCTTTCTTCCTATTTTG
The DNA here is from genome assembly GCA_963662185.1 of Eilema griseolum. Classification (NCBI taxonomy): domain Eukaryota; kingdom Metazoa; phylum Arthropoda; class Insecta; order Lepidoptera; family Erebidae; genus Eilema; species Eilema griseolum. Next base: position 23,855,187 of record OY759245.1, read on the forward strand.
TATTGATAGTATGTCGAATATTAATGCAATCATCGTACCTTACTGTCGCAACTCACAGTGGCGCAGAGTGGAAGTGTCGCGACTCATATTTTTTTATTTCACCTATAACATATTCATCTCTTTGTTCTCATTATTCAGGCAGTGTCACGAAAATTTTGCAATGACTGATTCCATTCCATTGCCATACAGCGTGGCAATGCTACCACAAGAGGCATGCGTTGTGGAAGAATTCCACGACGCATTTTAATATTTTTTAGCTATAAATTGTATAACAGTTCTTTCAGTTTGGTTTCAATTGCTTATTATTGTTTGTTTAATTATGTCAACTTCAAAATATAACATTTAATACATACATTAGATTATCTAAACTCAATTAAAATATTAATAAATCGTAATAGAATTCATCAAAATAGTTATATTTCAATATGTGACATTAGCGCAAACTACCTGTAGTATCATGAAAGTTTAAATAAATTTCATAATATTTTAGCAACATAAATAAACCATTCAATAAATTATTATAATATGTCTCACTGAAACCCTCGCTAATGAAACGTCAATTAGCCTGACACGGAATACAATACAGGGGAATATGATACACTGCTTGCCACAAAAATAGGACAGACTGACTTAACAACTTAAATATACAAAAGACTAACATAAAATAGAACAGGGCCTGAGATGGGGGTCGATGACCCGTTCTTTGTTTAGGTATAACCCGGTCAGGGGTTCAACCTATTATTTATATGTCGGTCTCGCGACCTCTTTTCCGCCCTAGAGGAATCGACGTGAGTGTCTAATGTTAATTGAGGGTAGACACGGGTTGTGTTGTACGTAATTATTCTGTCTAGAAATTTTCACTGATTGGATTCTGGAAAAGGGATGTTTTATAATTTAGATGTGGCTAATATTGTGTTTGATTATGGTTCTGATTTTTTTCACTATAACTACTAACAAAAGATACTGAGTGCTATTTCTATGGCATTGAAAAATAGGTGCTGGTGAGGGGACGAGTGAGCACCGGGTACGAATTTTAAGGGACCAGTGGGTTCACCGGTTATAGGCCGTTTGACTAGAACATCACCGCCACAACTATCTTTACCGTATACTCCATTTCTTAGACTCCAGGTTCTTCAGAGAACCCGGCCCCCTCATGGTCATAAACCATATTCCGTAGTTATGAATGAATGAATAAATGAATACTCGGCCGGAAAAGTTAACAGGAATATTAGTAATTTCGACTACAGGTACGTTTTTTAAGGAAAAACCTTTTGCAAGTGAGCAGTCAGCAAAATGTTTATGTGCGTTTTATGGACGGTATCTCCCGTACGATATGCCTATGAAGGATCTACTTGACAAAAAGAGGTTAATGATCATGGCCCCATTACCGTCGCCAAGTAAAAAGCCATGTAAGGCTTTCGTGGAATTGTGGGGGAGATTTATTTCTTTGACAGGCGGAAATTTGTTTGGAGCAGAATTAAATTACTTTCTGTAGCTATACAACAAGTTCACTTTCGAAGTGTATAAAGGTAATTAATTTTCTAAATTAACCTGGCTCTTGAAAAGGTGCGTATATTAACTTGTCTATTACGAAACCAATCACACATATATTGGAGTCGAATCTACAACAGAACTTATTTTTGGGGACGAATTTTAGGGGACCAATAGGTACGGATCAGTTTTATCTGAACATTAAGATCTTTCTTATATAGAACACATCAATTTCACTTTACCTCGCATTATGCTCTTTGGGTTAGGTTGAGGCGGTCTTTGGGGTTTATGCTAACCGCAAGCCGCTGCACCTACTGATTGAGGGATAAGGCTCTCCTTCAAGCTTTGCTTCCGAGGTTGAGGATTGAAACGGCAGTCGTTCCTGTAAGAACCAAGATTAACCTAATAAATAGTAGAAATACGAGTTGGGACCTCCATAGTACGCTAGTTTTTCAAATTCCAATTTCAAAAATTGAGTGTGGAGCGTTCATTTAGATCACAAACGAAGCAAAATTATATTGCATAGGTCATGAGCTAATAACAAAATCCGGTAGCGTCACATAGCGTACGTAGCGAAGTAATTTCATGATATTGGGGTATTAGATATTAATTAAAACTGTCTGTCCAATTATTAATTAGTCGCCGACTAACGAGGTTAAGTTAAAATTAGGTAACCTATTACTTTTCAGTTTATGCCGGTTAGTTTAATGCTTCACTGAGCAGCAGTGGGGGTGAGACAGACTAATCTAGGTCACCTATAATAATCTTGCCTGTAGGTAGTAGTAGGTAGGACACGATGGTATTTTCATTCCAATTGAGTAGTCCGACTGGGGAAGTACCTCCACCCTACAGGATATTCTTATATACCTTGCTTACTATAACAAGTTATTGTCTGATAAATATTGTATAATGTAACATAATATAAACTCACGCCTATATCCCTGAAGGGGTAGGCAGAGGTGCTAGCACTAACATTTCGCCAGTTTATGTTTAGGTCCCAATGTAATAGGTGGCGAACCTGTTGCCATTAACCGGGCACTTATAAGCCTGTGATAAATACATACACACATAACATCGAAAATCATTTGTATTGTATATGTATTATATTTATTATATGTACGTTTTAGATATGATTACTTTATTATATGTATTTGTGATATTTATGTGTGTAATAGGTATAATATACCTATGTACTTACTTATTATATTTGCATTGTAAAACAACTACCACTCATTCCTACTTTAATTTAATCACCATCCAAAGGTTGCCTGGCAGAAATCGCTTAAAACGATAAGGCCGCCCATTGTACTGATTCCGTTGTTATAGATTTTAATTATGAGTTATACAAATGGTGTACAATAAAGTATATAATAAAATAAATAAAAATAAAGAAATAACACGGCTATAATAACAATAACCTCGTGTTGTATTCCCGGTGGTGAGTAGGATAGCCAGAGCTCACTGGAGAGTTATTGTGCTGTCAGTGGGAGGACCAAAGGCTTGTCCTGATTTTGTGTTCTGCACTGACGACACAGAAACTCTCTGGTCTTACAGGATTGGTAGCATGTGTGTTAGTCACACCCGTGCTGCCGACCTTGGTGTTACACACGTTCATATGTCACGGTAGCCATCTACCAACTACATTGTATCAAAAAATCCTCGAAATGGTAGCCTGAGGTTTATTAATACTCACATTTCGCGAATGACATGTATTTTAACTTTTATTTGTATACGGCATGTTTTGACAGCCGTCAACGTATTTATATAGATGTATATATCAATCTATTCTACTCTACAAACATAACATAACATAACATAACATAACATAACATAACGTTATGTTATATTCTAGTCTACAAACATATTGCCATTAATATCTAGGGGGATAAGTTTTTATCATATTGTGGCGTTACACATGAATGGCTCTAACAAAATGCATTTAACAACATAAATTTTCCAGTTATCTGTTCACGCAATCTTCGTTTTTTGAACATTAATTTCTTCAGCGTCGCGTGCTCAGTTCGTACCGGCCGAATTTCCTTTGCCGTCAAGGATTTACATAATAATTATGTGTGCTAATGTATAGGAAATAAGATTAACATGCTGATAGACTTATTTTACATTAATGGCGTAAAACTCGCCAGGATATTTATCATGTTTATTATTTTCTCTGAGTAACCGATATTTCGGCGCTGTTACAAGCGCCATGATCGCTACGATCACGGTGCTAGTAACAGCGACGAAATATCGGGTTTTACACTATTAAAATCACAATTTATTTATTTTTTTAAAACTTCTCTAATTAAAAAAAATGTTAATAATAACAATCAATAAGTATTAATAATAACACAGATGGTAGTCGCTTTATGGAAAACCGATGACTTCAACGAAGTTGGTACTACATAGACTTAGAGAGTAATGATACGTTACTTCACGGTACTAAGTTTTCAAATTTATGGTACTCTACCAATGTCTTCGGGACTATTTAATTCAACTTCAGTTGTTTTCTTCAATGAATGCCAATTAATAAGAGATCCAAAGCTTGCATTTCGGCTTTTATGGTAGCCACTGCCATGTGATGCATGAGAGCAGCTTATGAAAGCATCGTATATCGACGTGTTACAGGACTTGCAGGTAAGGTTTTTAGGTCCTGAAGTGCTTGATTCCCTGGCGAAGTTAGTTAAACATATATTACTAGACATACAATTTCGATACATAAAACACATCGCTATCAACCCCCAATTAAGCCTAGCTTGTACAATTTGTACTACTAAACTAAATGGTTTTAATTTTCTACTTAGTTAGTTTTAGACCCGAGCACTTTAACAAGGTCTCTCTGGGGCCCTCTTTAACTAAATGGAGGGTTTAAACGTATGATTCCGAGGCCGACCGCAGACAGCAGCAGTAAACGCGTTGGTAGCTTAGTGATTAAGGTGTCGGCCGTAAGGTCGTAAGGCGGACCGAGAGGTCCCGGGTTCGAATCACGGCCTATACTCTCATTTCTAGCTTAAGCAATTTAGCTTAGTTGGAGGGATTAGAGGGAACACCTAAGAATCAAAGCATCAAATGCCATGAAATCGATTTAAGAATGATAATTTTGTTTATTGTTTTAATTCATTGCGACAGATGGCGCTGTGCGTCACGATAACATCGACTCCGTATAAATATTTAAAATACAATTAATATATTGCGGTATTTTCTCCAAAAACAATAAAAAAGTATATTAATAGGCATAAAGTGACAGTGCAAGTGTTATCCAATCTAACAAATTCATCTAAAAGTAAAATCTCATAGTGCTAATAAGGTGTAGTGAATTTGAACAAAACTAAATTGAAACTAGAAGATAAATGAACAATTTGGAAATAAAAAGTACCCATGCAAGTTAAGAATCAAAACAAGTGATCTCAGTCTGGAATTTTAAGTGTTTGATTACATTTCAATGAAATAAAAGTGCAGATCATCGTCCATAATATAAGGCTGACATTTTTGCAGCATGACTCATACTGGTGAAATTTTATAAATTTTTAAGACTATGCCGTATGTACTGATCATAAAATTCAATACAAAAGTTCAAGTCATCGTGGCTCAGTAATACTAGCGATCGGATGCGGGCACGTGAGATTAGGATCGATTCCAGTGATACCCATCTCTTTTTGCGCTTTATTATGTTGTTTTTGTACAATTAGAATTGCTGTTTTTCTGTTTTGCTTTTTGAAAGTCATTTTGTTTATATAAATATTGTTTCTGAATAGAACACAATGGATTCTCAAAACATTACGCTGAGAAGACATAAGACTGCTATGAATGACACACTAAACTTGTCATTTATATCGAGCCATTCCGATTATTTATCGAAGAGTCTACCAGATTTATCGTCGGGATGCCTAAATAACGAGGAGGTCGAAGAACTTAGGAAGGTAAATGATGTGTTACGTGAACAGTTACAAACGGCACACACAGAAATTGAAAACTTGATTTTGGAAAATACTTCTTTGAAAAAATTATCTACTGAGCAGGAGAGTATTATTAAAAAGCTAAAAACTATTTGTGTAGAACCAATACATAGTGCAAGAAAAAGTTCACAAAAGAAAAGAAGTACGCCATTACAGAAAATAAGGAGAGAAAATTTAAACGACAGTAGCATTGGACTAGGTTTAAAACCGGATGCAGAGTCTATCACGAATAATTCAATTGCATTCACACAGCAGCCGTCTTCAAATATTGGCAACGGGACGACGCATTACTCAACTAAAACAAAAGATGGCGTCATAAGCGCGCGAAGTGTGCGCTCGCGACTGATGCTTCCTATGAATTCAACTGATCACCACAAAAAATCAACAGATGGCGCTAAAACAACGCCTGAACCTACAAGCGTCAACAAGCGTCATCCCAATATACTGATAGTGGGTGGACAACAGTGCAGTGGATTGGCGTCGGCGCTTATGTATTCTAGACAAAATCGAGGATACGGCCGGTATAACATTACATCCATCACAAAGCCATATGCAAAATCAGAAGAATTAATACAAACTTGTTGTCAATTAGAAGATGTTCCTGATAATTTTTTAATATTATGCATAGGCGAAAATGATACTAATCCAATCAAATGCATGATTAATCTGACTACCATTTTAAATTATTTTAAGAAAGCCAATGTACTTTTATTAAAGGTAAACAAAAATAGACATTTAAATGAAGTAATGTTAAATAACTCAATTAAAAATATCTGTAGAAACTTTGAAAATTGTACGTTTATAGATTTGACATTTACAAATCATTTTACTAAAAATCAGTTCATTATTCACTATTGTACTATAATTAATTCTAAAGTTGACACACATTATTATGCAAGAAATTTCCTGACATTTCGAAATATTAAAAAGACCTTGTGTACAAATAATCTTAAACAATCCGGTATTAAAAAAGGCACAATCCCATATTATTTTCCGATAGTGAAACCAAAGCATATTCGTTCTTGTGATACAGATACCAGTAAAGACCAGTTGAATTCAACTTTTTTTCGTTAATAACGATCAAGTCAATACCAGTGTTAGTACATTGACATTATTGCATCAGAATATAGCGGGCTTATTGAATAAGGAGGATCAGCTAGAGATATGTCTGAATGGATTTGCAACAAATAAAAAGCCAATACACATAATATGTTTAACCGAATCGTTTGTACGGTCGGGTGATGAGTGTAACGTACATATTAGCAACTTTAAGTTGGTGAGTGCTTTTTGCAGACAAGATAAAGAGCGGGGGGGTGTATGCATCCTAGTCAGAAAGCATTTAGAATGTGAACCTATTAGTATTTGTAATGAGTTGGCTTTGGAAAAATCCTTCGAATGTTGTGGAATTAGAATACCTAAATTACAGTGCATTATTATCTGTATATATAGAATACCCAATTCAGATGCTAGTACATTTCTCGAAAGACTGGAAATATTACTTCACAAATTAAACCTTAAATCTAATACAAAACTAATTATAGCAGGTGACACTAATATAAACACATTGAAACATAGCACTTTTTCGGAAACTTTAATGAATCTGTTGTTAAATTATAATTTGTACCTACACATCAAGGAACCCACGCGCCAAAATAAGACATGTATTGACCACATAATAAGCAACATTCATGATGCGGAAGGGCACGTTCATAGGTTGTTTCTATCTGATCATGAAACTGGACAAACATTATCATTTCCAGCTGCAAGGGACCGGCAAACACCCGCATATTGGTATGCATTAAGGAGAGATTTTAATAAGGAAAACGTTCAAAAATTTAAAACCTACATCTCCTCTTTATCATGGTCAGAGGTATATAATGAACCAACCTGCAACAGTGCATTCGATCAATTTCATGATATGTTTTCACTCCTGTACAATCTGTGCTTTCCCATAAATAAAATTAAAATAACAGAAAATAACACGGGTCCTAGGTGGTTAACAAAGGGAATAAAAGTATCAGCCATGACAAACAGAAAGTATAGATACCAGTATTATTTAAAAAAAAATGTAGAAAATAAGAATAAATACGATGAATATAACACATTATTTAGAAAATGTATAATTATATCTAAAAAAAGTCACTACAAAAAATACATAACAAATTCGCAAAATAAATGTAAAGCATCATGGAAAGTTATAAAAAACGATAGTGGTATAACGAGGCATGATATTGAAATGGTTGAATGGAATGGAGAGGAAGTGCGAGATGCAACACAGATTGCGAATAAGTTCAACGATTACTTCTTATCTCTTGTTAATTCAACAAACATAAACAATCCAGACTACTCGTTGATAATTAAGACAGACCCAACTATATTTTTGCAACCCATAACGGAATTAGAAATAGTTAAAATCATAAAATCGCTCAAAAATACAAACGCAGTCGGTTATGATGGTATATCTACATTTATTTTAAAACAATGTGATATGGAGCTGGCAGAGGTCTTGTGTCATTTGGTCAATCAAACATTTATACAAGGTGTATTTCCCGAAAAATTAAAGATATCTACAGTGAGGCCACTTCACAAGAAACACAGTAGATTGCAAATGAGTAATTATAGACCTATAACTCTGATTCCTGTGTTTTCAAAAATCTTTGAAAAAGCCATGTGTGTTCGAATCAATGACTTTTTGAAAAAATTCAACATCATAGTCCCAGAGCAAAATGGTTTTCAGGCTAACAAGTCAACCACACTGGCAGCTTTTAACTTGTTTAAGTACATTACTGAAAACATTGATAGGAAGAGACAAGTATCTGCTGTGTTCTTTGATATGAGTCGCGCATTTGATTTTGTAGATCATAAAATACTGATCAGCAAATGTGAACGATATGGGCTCAGGGGCAAGGCTCTCGAATGGATAAGTAGCTATCTCCAAAATCGTACACAATGTGTTGAGATAGACCGGGTTGACAATAAAAAATGCTTAAATGCCTTTAGATCACAGTTTGCGCCAAATACATCCGGCGTGCCCCAGGGAAGTGTTCTGGGTCCTCTACTCTTTCTTCTTTATATTAATGATATACCTAAAGTTATAAAAAATCACTGTACTTTATTCGCAGACGATATATCAGTTGTAGTGTCCGACGTCAGGGATGAACCACAGCATATTTCTAATGTAAATACTGCAATAAGCGACGTAATGAATTGGCTAAGTAAGAACAATCTGACCGCCAACATAGCTAAAACAAAAATTTTACAATTTGAGAATTACAAATCAAATAACAAACCACTAAAGATTACCTATCAGGGTACAGATATAGATACAGCAGTTGATACTAAATTTTTAGGTATTACATTAGACAAACATTGTAATTGGCACTTACATATAGATGGCTTATGTTCCAAAATAAATCGGTTCGTTTTTGCTTTAAGACGACTACGCAAAACAGTGAATTTAAAAACTGCAATGACTGCTTACCACGGCTATATACAATCAACTTTACGATACGGTTTATTGTTATGGGGTAACTCAAATCATATCTCAAAGGTTTTTATATGTCAAAAAAAATGTATTCGAGCTATGGCGAACATTGGGCCACTAGACTCGTGTAGACCAGCCTTTAAAAGTCTTAGGCTGCTGACGTTGACGTCACTATACGTTTCGGAAATTGGCATATTTGTAAGGAAGCATCCGGAGTTGTTTAAAAAGGCCAATGAAGATAAGTTGTACAAATCTAGGGATACCACGAAACTTCTGCTGCCTAGCTGTAAAACTTCTCTCCATCAAAATAATTCACATTATATGACAGCCAAAATTTATAACCACATACCCAGACCCATTAGAGAGCTAACCTTCAACAAATTTAAGAAAGCACTAACTACCTGGCTGATTGAGAAGTGTTATTATAGTGTCAAGGAGTTTCTTGAGGATAAATGATGATTGTTTGGGTACAAATCACATTTGAAGTGTCATTTTAATGTATTATGTGGGATTTATAAATGAGATGATTATTGTATGTGTAATTATTAGTAGGTAGGTATTGTGTATTCTTTTATATATAAAAAAAAAAAAAAATTAGTAAATAAATTATACTTGCATGTATTCTTGACACTAAATATTGACATTATTGGACATTTTATATGTATTCTAATTTTAATTTTAATCTTATTACAATTGAATTACCTACATCATTTTAATTTTAATCTTATTTTTGACATTATTGGACATTTTATATGTATTCTAATTTTAATTTTAATCTTATTACAATTGAATTACCTACATCATTTTAATTTTAATCTTATTTTTGACATTATTGGACATTTTATATGTATTCTAATTTTAATTTTAATCTTATTACAATTGAATTACCTACATCATCATCAATCGAATATGTAACATTTTCAATGGATTTTGCATGCAGAGAAACTGCGAAGCATGTCGGACCTTATTTGTTTTTGTAACACCATTGTAACATACCGTGTTTCGAGCAATAAATGATTCACTTACTTACTTACTTCTCAATGGTGCCGTTTATACGTATCGAAGTTTAACAAGTAATGTATGCGAAGAGACATCACGACATCTGACCGCACATAAATGGTCCATAGAAATAAAAGAAAATCAGTACCACAATCTGCTCACTTGTACTAAACATTTACATTTTGCACATACATTATTTGGTAAACTTAAATACGGATCAACGACGCCATTGAGAAACCGCAATGGATGAAAATAATATACAAAATCCTCATATTCAAGTTTACTTCATGATACGCTCTGCGTCTGCTGCTGCGTGCGAGCTTGGAAACATACCTCGATGAATCCCTTATAACTAGGTATAACAGAGGACCATTATAATAATTTTCGTTATAATAAAACAGCCAGTTTATGAAAATGTTTGTTAATGTGTTTGTTAGTCCATTACGCTAAAACGCCAGAACAGATTAGGCCGAAATTTGGTACAGCGATAGATATTATAGTCTGGAATTAAAAATAAACTACTTTTACCCTGCAATAGGTGCTTTTACCTGCATCTCCACCTGCGTAGAATTTTGACCGCGTTTTCGGCAAATCATGGAAACCAATAAAAAACAATATTGCTTATGTGTTATTATTTAATAAAAATTCCTCAAGAGTTGGTTAAAATAATAAATAAATAAAATAACTAAATTAAGAATTTAAGTGAAAAAAAATTGATGAAAAAAGTTTTCTGTAAATCTTGAATCTTGATGATGAAATGCGTGGTCAACATAAGTCTCTTGCTTGCTCGCACAACATAAATTGTAAACAAAACCATATTCAAAAAAGGCTAATCTAACTAGATTATATTATATAGTTCTCTGAGTGTTCTTTCTGGTATCTTCTCAGTAGAACTAACCTACCGAACCAGCGAAAGAATCATGAGGTTCATTTCTTGACATAAGAGTAAAATTTGACGTTATTATGTGCTCTCTACGTGCCTAAACTGAATAAATGAAACTGATTCTTTGATTCAAACTATAATCTACCCGTGAACCAAATTTCAGGTAGATTCAGACGTTTAAGGGTGATTAAGTAATAAATAGAATAAAACCTTGAAATTCAAGATTATAACCGTAAATAAATATTACCTCAGCTAAAGAAGCACTTAACCTCCTCACCACGAAGGCCTCCATTATTCTCTCAAATACAGCCTTATTTTAAGATGGCCGTTTTAGATGCTAATACTCGTAAATTAATTTTCAGAACCATTTGTTATTCGTGTTTATGGTTACTTGGTAAAACGAAAACGTATTCTTTCAACGAGCTAAAAATTCTTAATTTACGTTTTTTTTAACATAATTAGATTAAAAACCGCGTGGTTGCCGGCAGAGTAGAATTAGGGCTACCCCATCTCTACCCATACGGTGTCGTATAAGGCGACTAGGGATAGGGTTGTTTAACATCAGACAGATTTATACAGCATAGACTCAGTGTCAGATGCATGGCTCGAGTCAACAATAGTGCCCGGAATACGGCAACAGACTTATCCCCTATTACGTGGGACCGAATACAATTATTGGTGAAATATGGGTGTTAATTCACCTCTGCCTAACCCTCCAGGAATAAAGGCGTGATTAAATGTATGTATGTATGTAGATTAGAAATAGAGGAAGTTTGATAGTAGCACCAATCACAGAAAAGCTGAGAGAAAATCGATCGGTCGGCAGCGTGAGTGTCGCTTCTCTGGTGTTACAAACGTCCATAGGCCACGGTAACCACTTTCCATCAGGTGGACCGTGTGCTTGTCTGCAACCTAAGAGGTATAAAATAACGGGATATTACAGGTTTTTATTTCAAGTTTCTCGCAATGATATCGATAAAGCCGTACGATAGAGCCAGTATTGGGACTGGCAAACTGAAGAGGTATATGACCTAACTCTGCATACTCCTTGGGAAGATAGGCAAATGCAATTGCATTTCCTGAGATACGATATCCGGGTTGAACTGCAACAGTTAATGTGAAAACGATGTTCAGTTGGCTGGGTACAATTAACCTAGATTGTACGACCTTCTACTTCGTTAGGAGGAGGTGTCGGGTGCAGAGTGCAAGCAATAATGTTACTTCCAGTCTAGATGACAGTTCGTATCTTTATTGAGTTGGAGGACGAAGTATATACATACGTAAACACATATAATCACGCCTTTATCCCTGGAGGGTTAGGCAGAGGTGAATTAACACCCACATTTCACCAATAATTGTATTTGGTCCCACGTAATAGGGGGTGAGCCTATTGCCGTATTCCGGGCACTATTGTTGACTCGAGCCATACATCTAACGCTGAGTCTATGCTGTATAAATCTGTCTGATGTTAAACAGCCCCATCCCTTAGTCGCCTTGTACGACACCGCATGGGAAGCGATGGGGTGGCCCTAATTCTACGCTGCCGAAAACCCTCGCGATCAGGAGGGCCACAAGCCGTTACACATTTGAAATGGGAGTTCGGAGGTTCATGCTGAATAAATTGGAAGAAACTTCATTGTAATTATATTTATATATGTATTTAGATATTATTATGTGTATGTATATTTTTGTTACTTACATTAACTAATACAAATTACATCAATTATTCAGTACCTACTGTTCTATGAACAAATTCTTTGATTATTGTCCTAAGCTCTAAGACTAAGTTTATGTTCGCACTGCATAATACAGGCATTGTCTGCTTTGATAAGGGCTTGACATTTAAGTAAACTCATGTTGACGCACCTGTTATGTTCAGCTTAGGAAAGTTCGAGAACTTAAGTAGTGAGTATGTGAGAGTTTCATGTTTGGAATACGTATTGTTTAGTCTTATGTGCTGACAGTTTCTGAATAGCTATTGTGTAGGTTAAGACAAGTTAAGATGTGGTTATAAAGAAGATATTTGCTACCTGATGAACTGTTTATTGCTGTTAATAACCATTGATCTAATTAGTTGTCTTTATGTGTTCGCTCCATACATGTAATTTTAGCATCATATAGAGAAAATATTACTAAGCTTTTTTTGTTGTATTGGGCAAAGTCTCAGAAAAGAGGGTCACCATTACATATATATACCATGTTACAATTGTGACACTCAGCTTGACGGCCTTGTCATATGCTTTTTCACACCTCGCTTAAAGGACCCGGGACTGGAGGAAGAAGACATTATAGACGATAGCATCGTCATTATTCATAAAAAGATAAATATTTTAAATTCATTCTTCTTGTGAGGACCTCAGTCACATCCGTCTGCTTTTGCCTGTGTAAATGCTACTCAGCTGTTCTTTGATATTTTCCGAGAAGCGACTGCCATGTGAATTCCGCAACCTATTAATTGGCGATATCGAGGTATAAATTTGATTGGATATTATTAAATCCATATAAGACGGCATTCTGTTTACCACACAGTGTAATCATAAATATTTATTGACATATATGTCTTGTCAAGAAATTAAATTAGCAAAGTTTGCCACCGTTAGATTTGAGCCATCAGATGACCTAGTGCTTCAATCTAACAAGATTGGAACATTTGTTCCTTCAAAATCGATTTATTCTGAAATTGGTGAGCAGTGAATTGAATTTCTTGGTAATTGGATAGGAAGTGAGAATCTGAAGTTGTTCGAAGTGAATCTAGGCAACAGTAGTGCCTACAAACTCACTCACTATTCACAATTTATACAATGGTTCGGGACTGTTTACGATTATATCATGAAACTTACTTATTTATCGCAGGTTGATAAGTGCCCGGTTAATGGCAATAGACTCGCCACCTATTACATTGGGACCTAAATATAAACTGGCGAAATGTGGGTCCTAGGACCTCTGCCTACCCCTTCGGGGATATAGGCGTGAGTTTATATTATTATTATTATTATTATTTACTTACTTACTATTTCTGCTAAAAGTCCCGAACTGTTGTATAATTATGAATTCACACCTCGATAGTTTAAAAATAATCACTCACTATTATCATTTAATTTCTGGCTAAATTTGACTAGCTGTTTCTTGGTACGTACCTTTTTAGACACCTTGCTTTAATTGCTTAGTCTTTAATTTCTATAACGCAATAGTTGGCAAATAGTAGCACCAAAGTAACAATGAGAAATTACGTTAAACATAAAAGCAGACAGTTACTTTCCACAAAAGGATTATCTTTTAACCTTCCTTGAAAAAAACTTACTTTTTATGTTTCCACAAATTACACTTTGTACTTTATAAAGTACTTATTAACTATGTCTGTTGTTCTGTCTGTCATCAAAGTTGGTTTTTGCTTTTTTGAATACTTCTTCATTTGTAGCCTGATTATTGCTATCATTTGATACAATTTGCTATTTGACTTTAGTTAGACTTTGAATATAAATTTTCATTTCCTTTCCGTTTAAGTTTTCCATATCGTTACGCACACGTCTTCAATATTCATGAATAGCTTTATTGGAAATCCTTTCAAACGTTCCATCCTTTCATGTGCTTTTCCTCTCTCATCATCTCTTTTTCATCTTTGAGTTTACTCTCTCATTGTGATTCTTTAATTCTTTAGAAAGTCTTTTCAACATTAAGTTTTATTACTTTGATAGCCAAAAAAATTTAGAAATCTTAATATCGAATATAATTTTTACTTTTTTTTTCTTGGAGAAAGAAAAGAACATAACAAATAATGAATGAAGAACAACATAAAATATATACTACAGTTAACAATAATGAAATATACACAATGAAAACGTTCATCATCCTCTAATAATTACAAACTAACAAACAACAGGAGATCCATCACCGAGAGAGGTTTAATTAAAATAGATTGCAAACAGACGCTATTGGCTTATAACATTCTGTTGTAATTGGCTGTTGTGTCAGTTGTATCTACTGCACGTATAAGTAATGTGTTTTCATTAAATACTGTATTTAGTCCATGAATAATACGCCTATCTACTGTTATCTATTATTCTACTTGTAACAATGTAAGTCTAATTTTAATATAAGGTTATTGTAGAAGGATATTAGAAGGTTCAAATTCAAATTTATTTATTTCGTGAAGCATAGGTTTCATAATAGATGTATAAAATTATTGAAATTGTCTTTTACACTGACGACACAGAAACTCTCTGTGCTTACAGTTGCATCGCGAGTGTGACTCTTCTGGTATAACACACGTTCTTAGACCACGGTATCCACTTTCCATCAAGTGGGCCGTGTACTTGTCTGCCATCTAAGTGGTATAAAAAATGGAATGGATGATATGTATAAAAGGAACTGGTCATTTACTGATCAGTTCCATTTCCAGTTCCATGAAAAATCTTATGATGTTTCACTTGTCTTAACAAAATCTTCATGTGATTTTAGCAATTTAAAAAAGAATTAAGGATTACTGTACTGAAATATTTCAATAACTTCAAGAAGCACTCTAAAGATAAAGTTTATCAAAAACAGAACTTGTCTCAAACCGCGTGAATAAAAGATTTCGAAAAACTCCATAACACTGAAGGAACGGCGCAATTCGCTGAATAATTAAAGAAACAAAAAGGACAGAAAAAAGAAAAATGAAAGTCTTAAATATTCATTTTCACGGAACTTGGAGTAGACTTTTTAACGATAATACGTCCTAATGGATAAGATATAATGACGAAGTTGCGATGCGGGCGTCATAAATTGCTCGACAATTGAGGCAGTTTCCATAAAAAGCTAGTTTTTTTATAATGTAGTGAATCCAGTTCTGAATTAAGCTGTCTATCTATTCCTAAATATAATATGTCCCTGAGGTGGATCATGTTGAGATGATTATCAAACACTGGCAATCAGGTCTGATACTGGACTTCCAAAATAAAGCCTCTATTTAAAATGTTAATCGTCTGTTGTTTGTTGCAGGGCTGCTATCATGGGACTCTGGAGAGCACCAGGTCGACTTGGAGAAGGAACTGGCCACCCTCACGGCGCAGGCACCCGAGGGGGAGGAGGCACGCTATGGTACGTACCTTATGCATAATAGTAGATTGTTCCTATATTGATATACGAACAATCTACTTCAAATCATTTTAATGAAAGAAAAGGTTTTTTTTAAATAGGACACTTCGATTAAAATTCGCCTCATTTTAGTAAGTTGAAGGGAAAGTCTCAGAAAAGAGGGTCACCAGTACATACATATACCATACATTGCGACCTGAGACGGTGCGCACTGTGCGGTATGAAAGAAATTTCATCCCACGCACACTCAAGCTGTCGAATGACCTCCCTGCTGCGGTTTTCCCAAACACCTACAGTATGGAGTTCTTCCAGAGGGGCATCAGATGGTTTCTTCATGCGCGAGTGTAACACCCCTGGTGTTGCATACGTCCATAGGCTGCGGTAACCACTTCCCATCAGGTGGGCCGTGTGCTTGTCTGCCACCTAAATGGTATAAAAAATATATTATATTACAATGGTGACACTCAGCCTTAGTTCTTGAGCAGATACTCTGTACCGTTTGCGGGTGACATCTAAGCCCTGCACGTGTTGACCTGTGTAGGAAAGAAGAGGGTAATTGGTAAATATAATTGCGATGGCGTTCTGAGGTCATACGAAGAATGCCAATCAAATCTATGACGCTTTTAATACATCCATGGCCTGTATTAGTCTAGATATTGACTGATATTTATTTTATATAAGAGTTGACAATTAATTTAATATGACAAACTTATGCCAAAGTTTAACCAATGTCAGAAACACAATGCAATATTAACTTAGTTTGATTATGATTTGATCGTTGATTTGAATTTAACTTGGATTTAATTTCGGTTAAATTTAATTGAATAATAATTTAATACTTATTGATTTATTATATATCATTGTATGGTATTATATATAGGTGCCTATACCGATGTTACAATATGTGATATACTGGTCGGTTTAACTTCTTGAAACCCACTGTATCGAAACTTGAAAAACGATCAGTAATAATATTGTGAATGCTGTGGCTGCCTTAAAAGGTTAAACATCATGCAGGGAATAATGTGTTGCATCTATTGACAATATTTTTGTATGTATTAACCAATGGCTGTCCTATTAAATTAAATAAATAAATAAGTAAGTGTACCAGTTTTTCCGTAGTTAATGCCTCAGGGCATTTCTGTCAGTCTATAAGTTTATAAATTCACGTTTCAAATTCTCTAATAATGTTACCAACATAAACTCAATAATTCTACCTTAAATATACAAAGTTCTTGAATGTAGTCAAGTGAATTATATATTCATAGAGAAGCGAGGTTTTGTTAGGTTAATAATACATTTGAATACACCAATACAGTTCTGTATTTCGAGTCACGAGAAATGATATTCTTATTTCTTATCATTCGAAAAGAAATATTAGAATTGAAATAGTTTGACGCGAACGAGATATTTGTTTTGTTTAAATCAAATTTCCATTGTAGATGAGAGAAAAATATCTTTTATAATAAAAGTAGTATTAAAACTATTCAAATGACAAAGTTGTAGGGCGATTCGATTATCGGCAAATAAAAGATAAGTTTTTAGCTAGAAATTGTAATTAAAGATCACAATTGATAATAAGTAATATACGTTAGGTTTTCGTAGGAAGTAGGACACGGCGGTATTTCCGCCCAATTGAGCAGTCCGACTGGGGAAGTACCTCCGCCCTTCAGAATACCGCGGTTATAATAACTTCGTGAGTGGTGAGTAGGGTAGCCAGAGCTCACTGGAGAATTTGTGCTGTCAGTGGGAAGACTAAAGTCTTGCCCTGCTTTGTCTTCTATACTGACGGCACAGAAACTCTGTACTTACAGGGTTGGGACCGCGAGTGTGACTCCTCTGGTGTTACAAACGTTCATAGGCCACGGTAACTACTTTCCATCAGGTGGGCCATGTGCTTGTCTGCCACCTAAGTGGTATAAAAAAAAGCAAATGCCGCGTAGCTACGGTTTGGTCGCGCCCGATGCCCGTAAGATCTTTGTTTGAACTGTTATATTATATGGCAATCGGTCCGACCGCACCGTTTCCGCGAAAGTTGCTAAGGCTGCATTTTTATAATGTACGTGGCCCGCCCGTACAAAAATGGTACATAAAATATAAAGATTATCTTTTAGTTCTGTACACTTTACAGGGTGTACCATATCCAACAGGCTAATTGATTGATTGAAACCAACGGTATCAATCAATCAATTAGCCTGTTGCAGTCCACTGCTGGATATAGACCTCTTCCAAAGTCGGGGGGTCTTAGCTTTCTGTTTCCATACACATTTTTATACTATCGGCATAAAAATATGCGCAATAGACTAGAATTTTTATAAGTCTAGTCCTATTTGTTTACTTCTTTGTTTTTCTTTTTTTTATTCCACTTAGGTGGCAGATAAGCATACAGCCCAACTGATCGGAAGTGGTTACCGTGAGCCATGGACGTGTGCAATACCAGGAACGCTACACTCAGTCTGGCTATCCTGAAGAAACCTTCTAATGCCCCTCTTGAATACCTCAAATTGTAGGCATTTGGGAAAACCGCAGCATATAAATTTTGAAAAAGTTGTATTGATTTTGATGAGCTATTTATTATAGATAACTGACGTTATGAGACGTCACTTAGGTTACATTCATTTTAGGAAAAATATAAGGATATATGCACAGGCAGAAGCAGGCCGCAGCGAGCCCTGCGCGCCTCCCCATTTCCAGGGACGAGTTGGTGACAATGTGGTCCCCACAACCGAGGAGAGGGGTCGGCTGGGGTGCGAGGAATATGCCTGTTAACCTCACCTTCGGCAACCAAAAACGACCCACAAGCATCGTGCGCTTTAGTCGGTTCGAGTCCTACATCACCTCTCCCACCGGCTCCGGTGGTGGGTTTACCCGTGGGGATTTTCCGCACGTAAAAAAAAGGATATCTTCACAAACAACATACTAAAATCCAAATCCAAGTTCAACTAAAGTCCACGCATACAAATCCACAGATACTTATAACATTAAAACAAAAACTATCAGCTCTTACAACTTTCACGAAATTCAAAGATTCTTATCACACACAAAACTGTCGAAAACTTTCATACAAATGTGTGAATTTATCACTACCCGTTTTCTCCCTAGGATCGATTGGATTCTCCCAAATGCCGCAGGATAATACTTTGACTTCCTCCACTTACCAATCATTTTCTCATAAACAGTGTTGAGGAAAGGATAGAGGAAAGGAAAAAGATAAATCGGTTCAAAGACAGAAATCGTTTCGACGCGTGTTCGTCGAAAATGGACGTTTTGATTGAATAAGGGTGTAAAGACATCAAACACTACGTTTACATTGAAACCTTTCCCCGTCTAAGTTGAGGTCGGCTTTCAGTAACGTAACGGCTTTGATACTTTCCGTGAAGCAACTGCTATCTGATCTCCACTGTCCACAGGCGATATCCAAGTTATGTAGTTAGACCAGACTCTTCATATCATATTTATGAGGAGGTAGGACACGGCGGTATTTCCGCCCAATTGAGCAGTCCGACTGGGGAAGTACCTCCGCCCTACAGAATACCGCGGTTATAATAACTTCATGTTGTGTTCCCAGCGGTGAGTAGGGTAGCCAGAGCTCACTGGAGAATTTGTGCTGTCAGTGGGATGACTAAAGGCTTGTCCTGCTTTGTCCTCTACACTGACGGTATAGAAACTCTGTGCTTACAGGGTCGGCAGCGCGAGTGTGGCTTCTCTGGTGTTACACACGTCCATAGGTCACGGTAACTACTTTCCATCAGGTGGGCCGTGCGCTTGTGCGCTAAGTGGTATAAAAAAAACACACTGTAGGGGTTTTAGCGTGTGATCTTCCCGCGCCGCGCGATAGATATGCTTCAAAAAGGATATCAAAAGGTTCTTGCAGTGTTTTCAACACGCGAGTGTGACATCCCTAGTATTGGACACGTCTAGAGGCTACGGTAACCACTTCCTATCAGTGGATCGTGTGTTTGTCTGCCATCTAAGTAGTATATAAAATAAAGTAGGACACTACTCTGAAGAATTAAAAAAAAACGGGCTTTCTAGGGCTCTAATCGGTAATAATGCTACATTACTAGTGTAAAACTCACCGGATAATTTACCATGTTTATTATTTTTGTTGAGCAATCGATATTTCGGCGCTGTTACAAGCGCCATGATCACGGTGTACTTAGCGTGGTGGTGGGAGAACATGGCGCTTGTAACAGCGCCAAAATATCGGATAATCATATAATCATAATCATAATCATAATTTTATTTCGTTTAACACAGGTGGTACAAAGGTGTAACATTAAATAATATGCTCTTCCATGTTCCGCCTCCAGGGCATACGAAATTGGTTATTACGTACCTAAATGGTCAATCCTACGTATTACATTATTATTATAACTAATAAAACAAAATTATACATGTCAGTGAACAATAAATACTTATTTAAATGTCAAATATAAAAAATATAATTAATTGATATTGTTATGTCATAGTTACAGGTTGTCATTTAGGAATTCATTTACTGAGTAATACGCTTTATCGGCAAGAAAGTTAAAAAGGCTGTACTTGAATTCACAGATCTCTGAGCATGTCCGAATTTGTTTAGGTAGTTTATTATATAATTTTGGCGCCATTGCATAAATACTCTTGTGGAGAAATGTGGTTCTACTACTCAGTAAGTGAAGTTTATCGGAGCGACGTTGACTCTCTACAGTTTTAAACAAGTGCATATTAGTTTTTACAAACATATTAACTTCATATATATACAGAGACGGCAAAGGTAGAAGTCTTAGTCTTTTGAAATATGGCACACAACTATCTGTTTGTTTTAATCCACAGATTGCTCTGAGACATTTCTTTTGTGCTATAAAAACATCATTGTTATCTGTACCATTGCCCCAGAATATTAGACCAAATCTCAGTGTGGATGCTACGTAACCATGATATGCTGCAAGGAGTGCTTTTTCATTTGCAACTTTACGCAGCATGTATAGTGCGTAGGAGAATTGGTGGGTTTTGGTGCACACGTGTTCAATGTGTGTTTTCCAGGACATATTACTGTCTATATGCAAGCCTAAAAATTTTATCGTTTTCGTCTCATCGATTTCTTGTCCATTATATTGAATTATTAAGTTATGTTTCCATTTCTCTCTGATTTGAAAATTTATATATGTGGTTTTTGTTACGTTAATTTCTAGATTATTAAAATTCAACCATTCGGCAATGTCAACAAGGCTATTATTTATATTATTTTCGATGTCAATTAAATCTCCTGAGTCAAAAATTATAGTGCTGTCGTCGGCAAATAGAGACATCTGATGATCAGTAACTTTGGGAAGATCATTGATGTAGCATAAAAAAAGCAAGGGACCCAAAACGCTTCCCTGTGGCACCCCATACGTTATAATTCTAGCTTCAGAGGAGTATTTGACCTTAGTTTTAGTAACAGTGTTTATTCTTTCAATTTGTGTAATTTGACGTCTATTTTGTAAATATGATTTTAATAAAGCATGAATGTTACCCCTGATACCATATATTGACAGTTTATTCAGCAATGTTTTGTGATCTACATAATCAAAGGCTTTAGTCATATCCATGTATAGCGATACAACCGGTTTGCGGTTATCTATGTTAGTGTATATCGGTTGGAGAGCATTAAATATAGCCATGTTTATGGTTTTATTTTTTCTGAAACCCATTTGTTCCTGACATATGATATTGTTCTTTTCCAAATAGTTGTTTAGACTATTATAGATAAGTTTTTCAAAATTTTTTGCGAATATGGATAATAAAGCTATAGGTCTATAATTATTCATGTCTTTCTTATCGCCTTTTTTATACAAGGGTTTAACAACTGAAATCTTTAACTGTTCTGGAAAAACACCATTAAGTATGCATTTATTGAAAATATTGCATAAGATAGGAGCAATTAAGTGTGCCACTGCTTTAATGACGCTGGTGTGAATCTCGTCATTTCCTGTACTGTTTGTGTTTTTTAGATTTTTTATAACTGTGATAATATCTTCCGGAATACAGGGTTGTATAAAGATAGATTTGAACGAGTTATAGGTACAGGTTTTATTAATATTATCAGAGTCTTGCGTCTTTTTAGTTGGTACTATCTGATCAACATAGTGGTCATTAAAATTTTGCGCTATAAGTCTGGGGTCAGTTATATGTTTGCCCTCTACATTGATCTCTGTAATCGGATGCTCAACAAAAATAATAAACATGGTAAATATCCCGGCGAGGTTTACACTAATGGTGTGAATGACCATGTCAATCTCAAATCATACAATAATGCTACAAATGGAATGAAGCTCGGTACCGTATAGACAACTATTAGGTACACACGCTGCGCCATCAACGCAATATATTTCTAGAATATTTCAAAGCAAATCTCGCGCATTAATCAAAGTTTTATTAATGAGATAGACATAAAAGAAAATTCTGTTTATTAATTTTGTTTTCTCAGCAGTCAGCAACCTTTTCTAATCTGTGGCTAACCGCGAGCCCAAACTTTGCAAATCGTTTGACTTACAAGTTCTTATAAATTAATATAAAACATCGAAATTGAATTTGCAAAGTTTACAAAAAATTATTAGTCAATGGTTTGATTTAAATTTGTTAAGTGTTCTCTAATCATACGCCGAATATTTGAAGATTTAATGAAGATTTAATTTAAAATATGTTATAATTTCAAAATCTAATTGGAAATGAATCAAACTGTGTGTGATTCTAAAGCTTTAATCATCAAAGATGTACTGGACGCTTAGTTTTTATAGATCGTTATTGAAACAAAACTGAAGTTTTTCTTCTAAAGAATCGAGAGAAACGAACGAGATATTACACGTTTTGCTAACGTGACGTTATTAAATTTGATCCCAATTTTTTTTATTTGCGCATAATCCCCACGTATTCTCCCACCCTGGAGCCGATGGGGGAAGTTATGTCGGACTTGATCCGTCTAAAGCGTACTACGTTATCTGAGACAAACCCTACTACGTTTATCTGAGACAAACCCTTCGCATCGCGGCCGGCCCAGGACCGTCTTTCATGAGACAAGACCGTCGAAATTAAAGAAGATTACATTTAAAACCAAGTGCCGTAGACATAGGCCTCTTCTAATATGCGCTATTGCTCTCAGTACGTGTACCGATAGCAATAGCGCATATTGGGAAAGGCCTATCTCCAGCAGTAGACTCCAATAGGTTAACTGAACCTATTCCCTACATAATAATAAAGTAGGTATTTGTACATCCAATATATTTTCCAAGCCCTTGTATGTTTTAATCTAACACTAACACTATAGTGGCCACACGTTGCTCGCACCGATACATCACGTCATCGCGCCTCGGTTCCGCGGTAACTGTGATTGATCGTCGATAACGTGATAGACGGCGGTGATCCATATTGCTTGGGATCGTCAGTCATGTTGCTATATTATATGTTTGAATGATGTACTTGTGTACTTAGAGCAATATTTTTGTAGGGATACCGCGTGGTTTCCGGCAGAGTAGAATTAGGGCCACCCCATCTCTTCCCATGCGGTGTCGTACAAGGCGCTACTAAGGGGCTGTTTAACATCAGACAGATATATACAGCCCAGATGCATGGTCTGAGTCAACAATAGTGCCCGGAATGCGGTAATAGGCTCACCCCCTATTACGTGGGATCGAATACAATTATTGGTGAAATGTGAGTGTTAATTCACCTCTACCTAACCCTCTAGGGATAAAGGCGTGATTATATGTATGTATGTAAAATAATAATAGGCTATTTGACAAGGTCGTCCGACACTTCCCAATGCTGCTTAATAATATTTTTTTATTTATTCTTTATTGTACACTTACAAGGCATATTATACAAATAAGTGTAATATTATGTACCACGGCGAGCTTAACTCAATCTTCAGTGCTCTTCCAGAAAACCCAGAAGTGCACATTGGAGGAGATATTAGTTTGTAATCATAAAACATGCCTTATAAAATGAGATATTGCCTAACTAAAGTGCATCTATGAATTTTTATTATTTTTAAATCTCAAAGCAAGTCATAAATATAAACAATCGCTTCCGAAGCCTTCACCTCGGAGTTTGGGGTCCGCTTCACCAGTCTAACTGCGGATTTGTCTGAACTTCGATAAGGTAGGAGAGCAGTCCGACTGGGGTAGTACCTCCGCCCTACAGAATACCGCGGCTATAATAACTTCTTGTTGTGTTCCCAGCGGTGAGTAAGGTAGCCAGAGCTCACTGGAGAATTTGTGCTGTCAGTGGGCTTGTCCTGCTTTGTCTTCTACTGACGGCACAGAAACTCTGTACTTACAGGGTTGGCAGCGCGACTGTGACTCCTCTGGTGTTACAGACGTCCATAGGTCACAGTAACCACTTTCCATCAGGTGGGCCGTGTGCTTGTCTGCCAACAAAGTGGTATAAAAGAAAAAAAAACAAAGTTCATATATTGTAACGACTGCCATAGGTGATCGTATGGCAACCGGGACCAGACTAATGCAAATTTTTACATTCATGCAAACAAATATTTGCACTGAGCGAGGATCGAACCCGCGCCTCCTGTGTGCCAGTGGCTGCGTTCACTACCGCCACGCCACAGAGGCTGTCAAAAAAATAACACCCTATATCCAATTGACATAATTGATATCTTTTCACTCGTTGTTAAAATTGTCTTCTGTATTTATTTATTTTGCGGCTCCTGTCAATAAAATAAAACCTCCCTCCCTCGTTTCAACCCGCCAATAATCCCGTATTTCAATACAACACCAATGAAAAAGGAGGTTATTTGGACGAAATATTTTTATAATGCGATCGTAATCTAGAGGGCGCTCGTGAAACGCTCGTAAAGTTAAGATTTGAAACAAACAAGCGATAACTTACAGGTTATTGAGAATATTCGTGTTGGACTGGAGTTGGTTAATTAAGTTTAGGAAGAAATAAAAGAGGTTTGTAATACGATTTCTATAATTTTTTTGAGTGTTACGCACACGATATCACCAATGATTGGATTTTTATGATAATTGTGTTGTTGGAAAGGGGTTACTTCTGGTGGTCCCGACTTTTAACATACATACATGTAATCACGCTATTATCCTGAAGGGTTAAGCATAGGTGAATTAACACCCACATTTCACCAATCATTAAATTCGGTCTCATGTAATAAGGGGTGACCCTATTGCCGTCATCCGGGCACTATTGTTGACTCAAGTCATGCATTTGAGGCTGAGTCTGGGCTGTATATTTCTGTCTGATGTTAAATAGCCCTATCCCTTAGTCGCATTGTACAACACCGCATGGGAAAAGATGAGGTGGACCAAATTCTACTCTGCCAGAAACCACGCGGTGACACGCCACTAAATAAATTTAAAATAGAAGTAAAAAATCTCGAATTAAAAAAGGATATTAAAAAGTAGATGAGTGTCTTGATAATAAAAATGAGTGGTCAACCTAAGTCTCTTGCTTGCTCGCACAACATAAAGTGTAAACAAAACCATATTTAAAAAAAAGATAATCTAGTTCTAATATAGTTCTCTTAGTTTCTTGCTGGTATCTTCTCAGTGGAACTGACCAACTGAACTAGCGAAAGAATCATTTTAAATGGTTTATTTATACATTGTTTGAAATGTTCATAATATTTCTTGACATAACTGTAAAACTGACGTTCATATATACTCTTTATGTGCCTTAACTGAATAAATGAAATTGATTCTTTGTATTTTGTTCTAAATAATGTGTTATTACTTTAATTAATTTCTTACCGAAAACCTTAGCAGCCGAGCCAACAACAAGTTTTATAGGTCAAAATAATATCTAAACTACTTCGCAGAACCGCCTACACTTATAGTTCTACTTTTATTGATGTAAACATGCCAAGTTATTACGTGCCGTGTTCATTTGTTTGATTAACACACTGTTAGTCGGAATAAGTTCACATAACAAGGTTTCTGTGACTTTATACCTCGGTATTTATAAACGTATCAAGGCTTTTCTAGCCTAGGAGAGTCAGATCGAGAGAGATAGTCTGGGTCGGCCGGGGTACGAGGGATATGACTGTCAACCTCACCTTCGGCAACCAACAGCGACCCCACAGGCACCGTGCTTTTTAATCTGTTGGAGTCCGACGTAACCTCTCCCATCGGCTGGGGCGGGGGATCTGTGAGGATATTTTACTCGTAAAAAAGGCTTTATCAGCCTTCATTATATACAAATAATATTCTATACAAAGATGCCTATAATATGCGTAGCTTAACTAGCTTGTTTTATGGATTCTAGAATATTAATACTAATTTTTGCAAATACATACCATATTATACTTAGAATCATTCAAACTAATGAAAAGATTCATATTCATGCTCATAATTTTTGCACTGAGCTGGAATCGAACCCGCGATTTCCCACTAAAGAGTCGAACTCTCTACCGTTATGATATTTTCCCATTAACATCTTTACAATTGCTGTAATTGGAAGATCTTCGATAAAATAAATTTTATTGCTATGCTATGCGTCGTTACCGGCAGAGTAGAATTTGGGTCACCCCATCTCTTCCCATGCGGCGCATACAAGGTAACTAAGGGATAAGGCTGTTTAACAT
The DNA here is from genome assembly GCA_963662185.1 of Eilema griseolum. NCBI lineage: Eukaryota > Metazoa > Arthropoda > Insecta > Lepidoptera > Erebidae > Eilema > Eilema griseolum. Next base: position 23,881,652 of record OY759245.1, read on the forward strand.
CAGAGATATATACAGCCCAGACTCAGCCTCAGATGCATGGCTCGAGTCAACAATAGTACCCGGAATACGGCCCTATTACGTGGGACCGAACTCAATGATTCGTGAAATGTTGATGTATTGTGCGTAATTCACCTCTGTCTAACCCTCCGGGGATAAAGGCGTGATTATATGTAATGATTATATATGTACCTAAAATTAGTGTCATCTGCTATAACAAGGATTATACAGCATTTAACCCAACAAGAAAAACGCTAAACAGTTCAGTTGACTACGTTAATCATCGTTGCATATCCCCCGTTTTTGTTATGCTATGCCCCGGGAATATAAGACGTGGGAATATAAAACACGGGAAATGAGGCCCAACTTTAACGGGACCCTTATCTACGTTTCTAGTTGGTTGGCTCTCTCATAAAGGACAAACTGGGTGTGTGTTGATTGATATATGTGTTTATTATTTTCTCCCCTTTCTTAGAATGTGTAAGGAAAATGAAAGCAAATAAATATTTTCGTTGAATAAGAAATTTTATGTTTTTGTCGTGACTATCTTGCTTGAAGACTAAGACTGACTAAGTACACTTTCAGCTAAGTAGGTTAAGTATATGTTCGTAAAATGCCCGCTGAGTTTTTGGCCGGAATCTTCCAAGATCGGGGCCGACTTTCGAACCGGTGTGGTCCATTTGCTAAACTAGTCTTCCATATTTCTTTTTGTATTGACGATTAAATCTATGTCTATGCAGAATAAATGATTTATGACTTTGACTTTGAAGGATAGATAATTTAAAAGGCTGAACAGATATTTATAGAACTTTTAGCACAGAGGGAGATTACACACAAACGAAATGTGTAACCCTAGGTCCATATTCTCACCTGAGGCTATTTTGTGTGTATAACTCCCTGAGGATGCTTGAGATTCAACCTCTAAACCACCCTGAGTGAATTGAAATTTATAAATATAGGTATTTAAACTATCATACTGATGAAATTTATAAAATCCTTAACTAATTGAATGAAAATTAACTAAACCCATATACTACTTTTAGGACTTCAGGAATAGGTTTCTTTGGGTCACAAGAAGGTATACATAGGTATTTCAAGCGTTTCAATCGATAGAAGTAAAACGATAGAACTAAATCGATAAAACTAAACCGATATAACTATTTTGATAGAACTAATAGACGCGATAGATAAAAACAAAGAGACAGCGAATATGTAATATGTTTTCTCGGTATGATTGACAGCTAAATAAATGAACCTTTGTTTTTCGCATCAATTTTAATAATAGAAATCGCCAGTGTATCGGAAAAGAGGTCGCTTACGTAATCGGATTATATTAAAATGGTGTCTGAATAAGATCGCATAATACATGACGAGGGAAAAGCTGCTCAGTATTTTTAATTATAGTACCAACAGTGATTGATCGATTGAGGAAATACGCAGAGGAAATTATAATGCGTATAATAAAAGTACTTTTTGAGCAGGTTTTGTGTCTTCATACACATGTATATACATATATAACATAACATAAACTCACGCCTATATCCCCAAAGGGGTAGGCAGAGGTGCTAGCACCACATTTCGCCAGTTTATGTTTAGGTCCCAATGTAATAGGTGACGAGCCTATTGCCATTAACCGGGCACTTAAAAACCTGCGATAAATACACACATAACTTCGAAAAGCATCGGCAAGTCATTGGTGTGTACCATGATAAAACCTGGGATCGAACCCGAGATATCGTCTCAGCATTACCCATACCACTAGGCCGCGTACATGTATATTCACGCCTATAAATGCCCAACAGGGTAGATATTATAGTTTTCAGTTACACGTAATCATTGGCGGACCTATAGCCGCCAAGCAGGCCTATTGTCATCGGCTGTTGGATGGAGAACAGCCCTATCCTCTAGACGTCTACCACGACACCCATGAGAGCTGATGATGCCTCTATTCTACTCATACTAACTTACTCGTTTTTTACAAGATGAATTAATACTTGCATATTATTTATGGGGTGTTCGAGGTTCTATTAAACTTCAGGACTAAACCAAGCTCGCCTGTAAACTGGTATACCAGGTGGACAAGGCTCTAGCGTGGTCTTTCTTCTCGTAGTAGGTGGTAAGATGGCAGTCGCTTCCATAAAAACGTATAAGGAAGAGAAGGAGAAGGGAACCATGGTTTAAAAGTGAAAACCTTTGACTAACAACTAACTCCTTCTAAAAGCTTTTAAACTAGCTTTTAAAAGGTGTAGATAGGGATTATTTTCTTTTTCTCTATTTATGTTCACCCTATACTTTTTACATTCACACACACATACAAACACACACCCTCATAATTACACGCACTTTCCTCGTTCAAGTATTACAAAGTCTATTTAAACAGAGTCGAGACACCCCCATTGTATGTGAAGATCCTCTTAGAAGCTTTATGAAATAAAAAGCTGCGAGTTCTCTCAAAGAATTTATTCAAATCGTTTCGATTTAATTCCGTTCATTTTTTACGGTCCGGGATTGAATTGAAAGAGGTATCACCTTTATGAAATGAATTGATATGATTCACTTCAAAGAGGATTTATTTTTCTATACGATTATTTTCGTCGTACCGCGGTAGCCTAGTGGTATGGGTAATGGACTTGCTGAGACGAGGTCTCGGGTTCGATCCCAGGTTTTACCATGGCACACATCAATGACTTTTCGATGCTTTTCGAAGTTATGTGTGTATTTATCGCAGGTTTATAAGTGCCCGGTTAATGGCAATAGGCTCGCCACCTATTACATTGGGACCTAAAAATAAACTGGCGAAATGTGGGTGCTAGCACCTCTGCCTACCCCTTCGGGGATATAGGCGTGAGTTTATGTTATGTTATGTTATTTTTCCTCTTAGCGTTAATCCCAGACGCATCCGATGCTTTCACTTCGGAGCCTGGGGTCCGCTTTACCAGTCTAACTGCTGATTTGGCTGGACTTCATTATTTTCCAGGAAGCGACTGCCATCTGACCTCCACAATTTAAAGGCGGAAGCATTGCAGTTAGACCAATTGTTGGACTATTTAGGGCTCCAACTTACTTTTAACTCTAAATGTTAGTATGGGAACCGGGACTGACGTGCGACGGCTTAACGTACTCTCCGAGGCACGGCCAGACCAATGCAAATAGCTATATTCATGCATACAAATATTTGAATTGAGCGGGGATTGAACCTGCGCATCCTGCGTATATCGCCACGCCACAGAAGCATCATTGACTATTATCTGACTTACTACTATAAAATAATCATCGGAGCTCTTGTCCCAATTATTTAGAGTCGGTACAACATGTTTTGTATGATTTGAGATTGTCATGGTCATTTACATTAATAATGTAATACTCGCCGGGATATGTTTATTATTTTTGTTGAGCAACCGATATTTCGGCGCTGTTACAGGCGCTTTTTTTTATACCACTTAAGTGGCAGACAAACACACCTGATGGGAAGTGGTTATCATGGCCTATGGACGTATGCAACATCAGGGGTGTTACAATCGCGCTGCCGACCATGAAGAAACCTTCTGATGCCTCTCTTGAAGAACCCCATATTGTAGGTGCTTGGGAAAACCGCAGCAGGGAGGTCATTCCACAGCTTAAGTGTGAAGTATGAAGTTTCTTTCATACCGCACAGTGCACACCGTCTCAGTTCTCAATGTGTGAGGATGAATTCCCTGCCTATCGTGAAAGGTGCGATGATAGAATATAGATGTGGGCATCATGTAAATTAAATTTGTAATTTTGTAAGCCATTACTGTGTTGGGTTTATCCTGTTAAGGTGGTGGAAATTTTAAATAAATAAATAAAAAAAAATAAAAAAAATCATTTGAGCACAAAGCTTGTAACAAATATCGGTTGCTCAACAAAAATAATAAACATGGTAAATATCCCAGCGAGTATTACACTAGTAATGTATTGTCATTCTCTGCCGATCTTCCTTATTGCAATTTCACTCAAAAACAGTTGAATGGATCTAAATGAAATTCAACACAGAGATAGGTTTCAATCTGGAATAGTAAATAGGCGCTTTATCCCGGGATTAGATTGTGTAAACCGCGGGAATGGAATCAATAGGAATCACGGACAGCAGCTAGTATTGTATACATAGGTATGATTGAACAAAGTAACGAGGCGTGATATCGCTTGAAATATTTTTTACTACCCAACAAAAGTTGGTAAAATTTGAGTGAACGTTTTACCTACCCCTTTAGAGTGAAACAGGCGTAAAATCATAAAGCAAATATAGCCAGCTGCTTAACCTCACCAGGGTTGAAGGTCGTACCGTACAATGTCACGCCAAGTAGCTATTCTTTGCACCCCTCCTTTGTGCCTGAAACTCTTTGTTCAGTTTAGTAATTATTTTTTAAGGTTATACGTTCTTGCCTTTATAGAAACGTTTAAAAATACGCCCATTTACTGCGCAAAGGTTTCCTGGAGTTGTTAATAGATGATATTTTATGATCGTATTTATTTTATGAAGATAATAAATTTATACAAGTTGACTTGATAGTCGTTTCGGAACGAAAGATTTTGGACTCAGTTTCGACAGCAAAATCGTTTGGAAATATAAATATGGTATTTTTTTAGCACTCATTCATTACTCTGTTTATACGTACATAAAAACATACATAATATCACGCCTTTATCCTCGTAGGGTTAGGCAAAGGTGAATTAACACCCACATTTCACCAATCATTTAATTCAGTCTCACGTAATAGGGGGTGAGCCTATTGCCGTCTTCTAGGCACTATTGTTGACTCAAGCAATGCATCTAAAGCTGAGTCTGGACTGTATATATCTGTCTGGTGTTCAATTTTCAATTTGACGATTTTCCGTACATTGAGAAAAAAGTCTTGACAGACAGACGGACAACGAATTGATTCTATAAAGATTTCGTTTTTTCCTTAAGTGGTACAGAACTCTAAAAACGAGTAGTTTTTGCGTCCATCTCAAACAAACAGATAGACAGCAAGACAAGCAGACAAGTGTTATAGTTACTACTAATTTAAATGACTATGTCAATCTCAAAACATACAATACCGTCAAGAATTCTAAAAAAAACTTTTGTATTTGTGTTCAATATCGTTAATATAACATATCCCATGTTTTTTTGTCAATACTGGTATTACCTCTGAGAATTTAATACCAATAATGATTCCAAGCCAAAATAGGATGTTTTCGTGTATTTGAAAACATAATATTTATCCATTTTCCTGTTGACTCTCGGGGGATTTCTAACGGAGATCGAATCAGTTGGATCGTGGTATTATTCGCACCAGAGGCAATGGGAATTTTTCTCTATGGAATAACGTGTTATTGTGCCTTTTTCGAGTATTATTAGCTTTTATTGTCACTGAGTTAGACTGGTTTATAAAAAGTGTGGATTTCGGTTACTGGGACAAAATTTAGCCTATGTCTTTAATAAACTTTAGTCTACTTCTGCATTTAACATTAAAATCGGTAAAGTGATTTAAAGGTAAAAGTGTAACAAACAGATAGATAGACTGACAGAATTACTTTCAGATTTTTATAATATTATTTAAAGATAAATTAATCTTACCTTAAACATTGTACGAAAAGCAGATGTGGTATTTTTTGGGATGTTATGACATGGTAACTAGGATCTTTATGTCAAGTCTTATTTTGTGTTATATATCTTAGTAGAATGATAGATGATGATGATGGCCTCAATAATGTTGAGGAGCTCCTTAGGGAGATTTAGAACCAACACTAAAAGTCACAATTCACTGTAATAGGTTTACCACTTACCTACACGTGTGTGCGTTGTCAAAGATCTTATGTCTGTAAATCCACCACGTTCACACATAAAAACTTGAATTCACACCAATTTCGAAAAGCTATTGCGATACGCCCTTCTATGTGTTGGCGCCAAAACTCCAAAATGTGGAGTAAAAATGGCGGTGGTAGTGTAGCGAAATGCTGACTGATTAGGGTGGTCAGCATATCCATTGTTTTTTTACAGATTAATTATTTTAAAATATTAGACAGTACTACAAATAAATATCAATCGAGATAATTGAGCAGCAATGCATAATATGGATAATATGCGAACTATGAGTACGAGACACGACTGTTATTTGAAACCTTTTTCAAATCATACAATGATTTGAAATTTTATTGACTTAAATGATATAAAAACATGACTTTTCATTTTAATTATAAAAATTGTAAGACCTAAACTAAATACGTTTTCATTTTAGATCGTTACAGAAATTTACAATATTTTGTTGGAACGGACACTTCATAAAACATTTCCATCTGTATAATCTAAGTTATTAAAATCTTATAACGAAGTAGGTAAATTTAAAATAAAATTATACTTCCATTAGCTTTACAAACGGTTTCTAAAACAAAATTCTATTAAGTTTATTATCTTAGCAGACAAAAAGCCTTGTTAAAGAAATAATTATTCTACAATCCGGTTAGAAGGTCGAGCAAAATCCGATTTCATTGAATAGTACTTATGAGACCAATTGGTTTCACAAGTACCACTCAATAAAATCGGATTCTCAGACAAGTGTCTGAGATGTGCCCACTTTCCCGACTGCTCAACCTGATGCACTAGTAGGTCGATAGAGAAGTTAAATTAGTATCTTTGAAAATAGATAGATTTATTTGCAATGAATACACTTGAATACAGTTGAATAGATTCGAAATATGAATAAAAGAGATCTATGGGAGCAGACTAAAGATAGAACTAAAGATATAAAACTATTCTTCTCGTGGTAATAATAATTATATTCATGGACAATGAAATTTTAAAGTCAATGGTATACTAACTTTACCTATAGATAGAGAAATATTTCAGTTAGTTAGAGCATTCCCCCGGGTTCGATCCCATGTTTTACCATGGCACACACCAATGACTTTTCGATGCTTTTCGAAGTTATGTGTGTATTTATCGCAGGTTTATAAGTGCCCGGTTAATGGCAATAGGCTCGCCACCTATTACATTGGGACCTAAACATAAACTGGCGAAATGTGGGTGCTAGCACCTCTGCCTCCCCCTTCGGGGATATAGGCGTGAGTTTATGTTATGTTATGTATTATGTGTGGACATTTTGTTCTAGTAACCTGTTAAACACCTATAGTGGATCCATTAGGTATTTTTTCATATTTGATCCGTCAATCGACTACGCTAGACAGTAAACTGTGGTGCAGTCCAGTAGATATAGACCACCATTTTTGATAAGTACTATCGACCTTAAATTGGTGGTCCCTAACTTGAAGGTCATGATAGATGCTTTTTTTTATAACACTTAGGTGGCAGACAACGCACGTCCCACCTGATGGAAAGTGGTTACCGTGGACTATGGACGTGTGCAACACCAGAGAAGCCACACTCGCGCTGCCAACCCTGTAAGCACAGAGTTTCTGTGCCGTCAGTGTAGAGGACAAAGCAGGACAAGCCTTTAGTCATCCCACTGACAGCACAAATTCTCCAGTGAGCTCTGGCTACCCTACTCACTGCTGGGAACACAACACGAAGTTATTATAACCGCGGTATTCTAAAGGGCGAGGTACTTCCCCATTCGGACTGCTCATTTGGGCGGATATATCGCCGTGTTCTCCTATCATATATCACGCCCTGTCTTGAAGAACCCGAGACCGTAAAAAGAAACATAATGTGCAGGTAGAGCAGCTAGCTACAGTTCTTTATCATGCGGCAGGTTTCCCCTAATATACCTACTTGGAGTAATGCTTAATATCAAATGACAGTTCATTAATAAAATGGAATAGTCTAGTGTCTCAAAATATACGCGTAATTTTCATTCTGCTATCGGTTGTGCCATTTGTCTAGAGGAGCTGATCTGATCTTCTATCTGATTTGGGATTTGAGGTTTATAACTGTCATATACGACAAATACCATACATATGTCATTCTATTCTACAAAACGCTGGCCAACAAATTGCCACTTGTCTAGGGGGAGAAAACAAAACATTATACCATCAATGTTTATTAGACAATACTTACCAACCTGCTTTTTTTTCAACTAATCTTTTTTACTGCATTAAAAAAATCTGCTCTAGTCAATTAAGCCTTGTTACATGATAGCCCGTTAGTTCCCGTAATTTTCAGCACAAATTACACCTGTCTGCCGAACGCGAACAAAAAACTTGAAACCTTTATAAAAACGAGGCTTTTTGTACCGAAACATCCATTAGCGAGGTTCGTTCAAAATTCAAGAGCCTTTGACATTTTGGAAACAATCGCCGAAGTATTTATTGATTGGATCAGAACGGATATATTGCCTATTAATTGGAGGGAAAATTTTGTTGATGAAAATATTTGTTAGTGAACTATGTTAGTAGTATGTAACTTTGATATCCCATAGAGTAGTAGCTAAGAATACTATCACTATTGGCATATTTAGACTGAAGTGCCTGGATTGCCTGGATATATATTTTTTTTGTTATATAGAACACGTCAATTTGATTTCGCCTTGCCTGATGCTAAGCTGAAGGCAAAGTCTCAGAAAAGAGGGTCACCATTACTTACACATACCGTGTGACAATGGTGACACTCAGCTTGACAGCCTCATCAAATGCTTTTTCACGCCCCGCTTAAAGGACCCGGGTCTGTACGAAGAAGGAAACACGTGAGCTGGTAATGAATTCCAGGCCTTAATGATGCGACAGAGGAAAGAGTCACCGAACCGCTTGGTTCTTGATCGGATATTCTGCACCGTGTGCGGGTGACATCTACTACCACTTGACTTGGTTTTGAGGGTAGTTCTTAGTCTTTCTCTCTCTAATTGCCTCTTCAGACATTAAGATAGCCCGTATATGGTACACACTCCTTCTAGTCCCTTAGTTTGTCTCATCTTTCATAGAAGTGACTGCCGCTTGACCTATAAACCTCGAATGGTATACCTGCACTATAGCTTCATTTGTAAAACAGCTGGTTAATCGGCTGATGGGAACTTCTGAAGCAACCATACAACCATATTCTTACTCTTATTGTATTTTACCACCTCATAAGGCTTACATCGCCCTAAATTGCAACTGGAATAAACTTAAGCACCATTATTCAGAGACGATCAAATAATCGACGTCGAATTGAACGTTCTGCGGTGAATGGAAATGAGCGAATGGTACCGTTAAAGGTGAATGGAATTGAGTGAATGGTACGTTACAGTTGAATGAGGTTGCATAGAAACGTGGCAGGTAAAATGACGCAATGCGGAAACCGTTGCTTCTATGATTTATTTGAAGGTTTTTGCTTTGAAAGTTGAAATGATCGTATTGTGTGACATAACGAAACAAATTTATTTAACCTTGAGGAAGTTTTATATTCTCAGGAGTCTCTTTCTTCTTTTGATGATACTGAAGCAGGTAACAAACGCACACCTGGGCGCTTATTTATATCTAACGTGCTTGATCACGCACGTTTGAAATGTTTAAATTTCGCGATAGTTTTTTTTTGGTGACTTAGTTAGCAAACAAACAATCCGATGGGAAGTAATTATCGTACTTTTTGGACGTGTGCAACCACAGGAACTTCACACTAGCTCTGCCGACCCTGTAAAAACGTTTTTATGCCCTTCTTTCTTCATTTCCATTCAAGTAGTCTATGAATAAACGATATTATGATAACACAATTTTTAAGATCAAACGTAGACATCGTGATTGTTTTTATTTTTGGAGATTGAGATCAAATCAAGATTGAATTTTAAACAGATTTTATTCCAAAAATGTCCTCTCTTATCTAACGAAATTGTACCTACTTTATTTGAACTGTAGCAAATATACACATAATCACAAAATGCATCTATTTACACTAAAAACGGTCAATTTAAGTTTTCATACAAAAGTTACTAGTGCGTTCCAGTATTGAATAGCGCCATCTAGCGAGCAGTAAACTAAATATCACTATTAAGTCAGTTTCGAATATGATACGAGACAATAAACCTTATCTTTCTTAATGTTCTTTTTCTATTTTATTATTCTAAATTATGTTTTTTTTCTTTATAGGCGAACGCCTTATCCAGTTCGCTTCAGAGAACCTGGTGACAGAGATCCTGATACACCCGCAGATGAACACGCTCATGCAATGCATGCGCAACCTGCTCAGCTCGTTCACGAGGCACAGGCACCTCGTGCACGCTGGATATACTTTCGCCGGGAACGGCTCATGGATTATGCAAGTAAGTACGCAAAAATTTTCTACTAATTCTAAACCTCAACTTCAACACTGAAAATTCCTTCTACTGAACTGTATTCCCACAGTTTATTTAATGAAACCTATTGATATTACGCCCGAGCCTCTTTAAAGGTCACCAGATCACCTGTGTTATGACTAATAGTCAAAGTGTGAGGGAGTTATTTCTTAGGGTATATATGGGGTCCCCAATAAAAATGTCACGTAGACAGAACACCGTATAGATTTAATCAGATAGATCTTGATATAGCCACTTCATCGCTAGTCCTGATGAGGACGATACACCACCACACAAATAAAAAAGGAATGATGGTTGGGGCTTTTTTATACCTCTTAGGTGGGCAGACACACGGCCCACCTGATGTGGAAGTGGTTAAAGTGGCTTATGGACGTGTGTAACACCAGAGGAGTCGCACTCGTGCTGCTGACTCTGTAAGAATAGAGAGTTTCTGGGGCAAGAGCGTAGAAGACAAAGCAGGACAAACTTTTGGTCTTCCCACTGACTGCACAAAAATTCTCCATTGAGCTCTTGCTAAGTATTATACGATATTCTGTAGGGCCGTGCAAAACCATGATGAATCAGCTAGTTAAGATTACAACTTGGTCTATCAATAACTAAATAACCAAAATGTATTCGCACGAAATATTTAATCAACCCACAAGTCCCAAACACGAATATATTTTACGTCACCCAAAATCAACAGTTTGAGATCGAAACCGCCGCCGTTTCCAGACAAATTAAGGCACATTATCAAGGGAATACGCAATGTAATAGAATCCATTACTGCCATTTCCACTTGGGATGTGTAGAATTTGGAACGAAATGTGGTTGAATTAGTTGAAATACAGAAATAGGTTCGTTGTTTATTTAGTGTGAAATGAGATCCTTGTATCTGTTATTATGCCGTCGATGTTACTCTTAGAACTATTATAGAGTATCATTTGATTAGTATCTATCCAAATATTCTCGTTTTATATGCTATTTACCTGTCGAGGAAAGAATACAAGTATCACCACCCCATCTCATCCGAAGGATGCCGTAAGAGGCGACAAACGGAATAATACGCAGACGATATCACTGCAAGAGAAGGAAAACTTGAAATAAAACCCTGTACCGAGCCTTCTGGCCAGCGTGGAAACCGTAGGCCAAAACCTTCCAAAATTGGGAGAGGCCTAGTCTAGCAGTGGACTGCGATGGGCTAGTTGTTTTGTTGTTTTGATTGCGCCAGCGAGGGTAATGTTTTACCCCCGTATGTATGTAGTTTGCTTTGTTCCTTTTGCGGCTGGATGGTCTCAAATGAAAAGTACTCATCTCCCGAGTGTTATAAAGTACATAAAATTTCAATAAAAAGTATACAGTGGATTTTAGGTGATGAAATGCGTGTTGTCGTAAAAAAAATCTTTCACATTTATCGTAAATGAAGGGAACTCTCTGTTTCTACAGGGTCGGTAGCACGAGTATGACTCCCCTAGTGTTGCGCACGCACATACTAAAAAAAAAAAATTACTAATTTACAGATGTACTAATCTGATCTGATCCAATCTTTATCAAATTTCTATTAGGATCGACCAAAAAAAGAATCACGTAAATCGGATCATAAATAAAAAAATACCGATCGAATTGAGAACCTCATTTTTAGAAGTCGGTTAAAATACTATTAGGCTCACAACTTAGCGTAAACATTCCAGGCTCTGAAGATTTATCTTCACGTTGTTAACGAGGCTCTTGACCCGTCTCTCTGTCGTCTCAAATGCTTCTAGCTTGGAGTGAGAAAAGAGCCTGTGAAGTGAACACTAAACTTCCTCATAGCATAAAAGCTGTTTTCTTGTTTGTAAGTACAGTCGGCAAAGTAGACAAAACAGGAGGTAGGGCACGACGGTATTCCTGTCCCAATTGAGCAGTCCGACTAGGAAAGTACCTCCACCCTACAGAATTCCATGGCTATAATAACCTCGTGTACTACACTACATGGGAAGCCACGCTGTACATCAAAGCATTTAGTTGAAAATTTAAAACAGAAATATCTATACCTACGTATAGATATAATACATCATAATACATATACTGCGGTAGCCTAGTGGTATGGGTATGCTGAGACGAGATCTCGGGTTCGATCCCAGGTTTTACCAAGGCACACACCAATGACTTTCGATGTTTTCGAAATTATGTATGTATTTATCGCATGGTTATAAGTGCCCGGTTAATGGCGATAGGATCGCCACCTATTACATTGCGACTTAAACATAAACTGGCGAAATCTGGGTGCTAACACCTCTGCCTACCTCTTCGGTGATATAGGCGTGAGTTTATGTTATGTTTATACCTACGTTCACATTTCGATTTGAAGAGAAAATAAGTATTATGTTACGACCACGGATTTCTTAGCAAGTGATTCTTAGAAAGCCAACGAATGCTTTTCTATGGGTTCGATTATTAGAACCATTTGTCGGCAAAAGAAATCCAATATCCCTGTTATTTGAAGTATCCAGTTTCCTAATTGGACAAAGTTTTTGTTTATTTTTCGTTCGTGTTTCGCAGAAAGAAATTCTTTGAATTTGATATCAAAATTTCGCGAAGATGTTTAATTAAATATTTCAGATTGGATATCGAAGAAAAATAAAAGAGAAGATATATCTGCAGGCTATGTTCACAAAAACCGGTAAAGTGCGAGTCGGGCTCGTGCACGAATGGTTCCGTAGCATTTTGTTTTTAGAATTTATTGTTCTAATGGCAAGAGAAATGCATCACATGTGAAAATTTCAACTTTTTTTTCATACAACTTAAGTGGCAGATAAGCACACGGTCCACCTGATGGAAAGTGGTTACCGTGACCTATGATAGTGTGCAATACCCGAGGAGTCACACCCGCACTGCTGACCCTGGAAGAACGGAGAGTTTCTATGCTGTCAGCGCAGAAGACACAATCAGGTTAAGCCTTTAGTCTTCACATTAACAGCACAAAAATTCTCCGCTAAGCTCTGGCTACCCTACTCACCGCGGGGAACACAACACGGGGTTATTATAGCCGCGGTATTCTGTAGGGTGGAGGTACTTCCCCAGTCGGACTGCTCAATACCGTCGTGTCCTACCTCCTGGAAAAACTGTCTATCTATCACGGTTTATGAGATACAGACAGGGGAGTTTTAGTAATAGTAATAATTCTTCCCCTTTGGGTACGGAACCCTAAAAGTAATGTAAACGTAAAACTGTCATCATCAAATATCACCATCATGTTAGCATTGTTCCCGGTTTCTTCCTGGTTGTTTCACGTCGTAGTTAGATGTCCTTTTAACTCCTTCTCCTCCTTTTAATTTGATAGCCTACGCCAGACCCTCGTCTTTCAAACAGCAGGTGAACCAGCCAACAAGGACTAGACCCCTCTTCTTGAAAATGAGCTGTTCGCTCAACTATGCTACTCAAGTAAATTTTTGTATTTATACTAAGGAGACTAAGTATATGGTATAGGTACATACAATCCTTATGTTTGCCTGACATTTTGAGCAGGTTACACCGGCGGTGGTCACAGGCTAACCTCAGAGTCAGCCTGTGACCATGTACCTATACCATGATCGCTTTAATTCCCGTTAACATTATTGTATATCATAGACCGCGATAGTTTAAAAGTTATTAATACTAAGTATATGTTTGTAAATAGACCAAAAAGAAATACTCGCTGAGTTTTTTGCCGGAGTCTTCTCAAGTCGAGTCCGCGTTTCGAACCGGTGGTCCATTTGTTAAACTAGTCTTTCATATTTCTTTTTGTATTGACGTTTAGTAAGTTCCCATTTGGTCTATGCAGAATAAATAATTTTTGAATTCATAGGTCTTGGTGGGGTCCCTCGCACCCATTTCGTTGTTTTTTTTATTTATTTGAAGTGAAGATTAAGACGTGACGTATACAGCCAAGAGACTAAAAATGCGAGGTAAAATAAATAAATAAAATAAATATTCCACGACATTCTACACAACGCTATCTAGACTCATGGTAAGCGTAACTTAACTAGCTTGTGTTATGGGATCTAGAATGCGGATAAACATACTTACTTAGATTCTTTTTTTTATAAATACGTACATATTATACATAGACACACCCAGACCAATGCATATATACATATTCATGCATACAAATATTTGGACTGAGCAGGAGTCGAACCTGCGCCCCCTGCATAGCAGTCGAATGCTCTACCGCTACGCCACGGAGGTCGTCAAGTCAAAATGAAAGTAAAAAGTGATTTGAATTTACCTGCTGTCACCTTTTACCTTTTCTATAAAGTTTACAGCTAAAGCTTTCAATCGTCGATAAACACCATTATCATTGAAATGAAATTTTTCATAATCTACAATCTATTTCACAGATGTTACTTAAAAGTAATTTCAGATTCAAATAAAGCGAACTTGGAAAATCCAATTTCATGTTTCAGAAACACTAACTAGCTTAGAAATGAAAGCAAAGTTGTTATATATTCGTACAGGTCGTATCGACGTTCTGCACCCTCAGTTTGCTACTATCGGAAATTAAAACTGTGGAAGGGTAGAACATGGTTCGAATGGGGTTTATTTTATAAACTAGCCTATGCCTGCTCAAGTGGAATTCTTTCTACGTTCCTGTGAATAGACACACTCAAACTATGAAATGAACTTCCTGTTGCGGTTTTCCCAAGTTTTTTTTTATACCACTTAGGTGGCAGACAAGCGCACGGCCCAACTGATGGAAAGTGGTTACCGTGGCGTATGAACGTGTGTAACACCAGAAAAGCCACACTCGCGCTGCCGACCCTGTAAGCACAGAGTTTTTGTGCCGTCAGTGTAGAGGACAAAGCAGGATAAGCCTTTAGTCTTCCCACTGACAGCACAAATTCTCCAGTGAGCTCTGGCTATCCTACTCACCGCTGGGAACACAACACGAAGTTATTATAACCGCGGTATTCTGTAAAGCGGAGGTACTTCCCCAGTCGGACTGCTCAATTGGGCGGAAATACCACCGTGTCCTACTTACAATATGCCTACAATATGGGGTTGACAGGGGCATCAGAAGGCAGCGTCGCCGATGTAACGCCCCTGGTGTCGCATACATCCATAGGCCACGGTAACCACTTCCCATCAGGTAGGCCGTGTGCCTGTCTGCCACCTATGTCGTATAAAAAAATACAAAAAGGTTTTTGCTTTCCCTCACTCATTGTACATAATTATGTGATTTATTATGTTGCAAAATCTATCAAAACTTGACAGCAATAGGCTCGCCCCCAACTACATGAGTTCGAAAATCATAGTTGGCGGAATGTGGGTGTTAATAAACCTCTGCCTACCCACTCGGGGATTTACAGGCGTGAATAATGTATGGAAAACCTATGCGCCCAAGTCAATCCTATCTGGTACCCGGTACCTCAAGGACCTGACGAGTGAACCTCTGATGCACTATTTTATTCTCAGGATTAGGGAGTTAGAAAGCAGTTGCTTCTACAAAAGCCAGGATAAGTCAAATAACCAAGTTAACGAAAAGAGTACGAGACTAGACCCCCTCCTAAACTTGTTTATTTATTTCTACAAGCTTTGGATTTTAGCCCCGTTTATTTATAACAACATCCATAACATTAAATTTTACTGATTTATAAACAATTAATCAAAATTTATGCCAAATAATATTCCATATACCAAAAGTCACAGTCATGGTCATATTATTATGACGTAATAAAAATCAAAATGAAGTACTCCGACACACAAAATGGCTGACTGCGGTGATGCTGCGATTAGTACATTGTCGTCCGAGTGAAATATTTTTAATTAAATGTCGAGTTCAGCCAATCAAACTTGAGTGCTGAAAGTTACTGCGCTGTTGTATGACATTAACTAATTACAATTTGAACTGATTTACTGTAACTGACATGTTAAGCTGAGTACTGACTGGATTTTTGGCGCTCAATGAACTATGTGCCATTTTTGAGATATTTTTTTCTTTTTTCTAAATTCACATTCATTCGTTCGGTATTCATTCATTCTTCAGTCTCAAATCATATATAGAACGGCATCATTAGCACGATCTTAGCTTTGATTCTAGTTGCAAGCGAGTTTTTGACGACAGCGCTCAGGTTTTTTTTAAAATATATGTCTTAGACTTCGCCTTGCCTGAGCTAAAAGCAAAGTCTCAGAAAAGAGGGTCATCATTACTTACACATCTATCAATCAATCAATCAATCAATTAGCCCACCGCAGTTCACTAATGGACATAGGCCTCTCCCAATGTGCGCTATTTTTTCCCGATCCTCTGCCTTCCGCATCCAGTCAGTCCCAGCCACCTTAGCCACACATACCATGTGAAAATGGTGACAGGTTTTTACGCCTTTCTCTCTTTGAGTTAGGTGGGTATAATGACTTTTATGAACACAATTTCTATCAGACTTGTCTACTGTTAGAAAGAAGTGTGGTAGAACCCCATATAGGTATAGATGCATCATAAAGCTAAGTTATACTAGCATCATCCCACTATTTCACCCACCTTAGGACATGGGATTTTTAAGGAGGGATGACACAACGCTATTTCTATCCAATTGAGCAGTCCGACTGGAGAAGTCCGCTCTTCAGAATACCGCGGCCATAATAACTTCGTGTTGTGTTCCCAGCGGTGAGTAGGTCAGTGGGAAAACTAGAGGCTTGTCCTGCTTCGTCTTCTACACTGACGACACAGAAACTCTGTCCTTACAGGGTCGGCAGCGCGAGTGTGACTCCTCTGGTATTACACACGTCCATAGGCCACGGTGAACACTTTCTATCAAGTGGGCCGTGTGCTTGTCTGCCACCTAAGTGGTATATAATAAAAACCTTAGAATATCTGAATAAAAGTAGCCAATGTTACTCAGGGATAAATGTAACACACCCGAGGAGAGGGCCCTGGGTCGGCCGGGGTACGAGGGATATGCCTGTCAACCTTACCTTCGGCAACCAAAACGACCCACAGGCGGCGTGCGTTTTAGTCGGTTCCAGTCCGACATAACCTCTTCCACCGGCTTCGGTGGGGAGGTATCCGTGGGGATTTTGCGCACGTAAAAAAACAGAGATAAATGTAACATGTCAATAGTGAAGGAAATTATTAAATAGGTTTAGTAGTTTTTCAGTTTATTCGTTACAAATAAACAATTCTTTTCTATATAATATTGGTGACGTTAAAAACAAATCTCCTTGTTTCAGGACGGGACATTCTCCCTCGCAGATTTCACAGACGCTTACCAAGAAAACGAAGTTCAGCGCGTGATTCGCGCTTACGAGAACTCGATCTCAATCGACGTGCACTGCTCTACTAGCGGCGGCGGCGAATGGGCCAAGCTCCCTGAGATGCCCTTCGTCAAGTATTGCAAAATTAGGGTCAACCCCACTGACAAATTGGATTCTGGCTCTCAAGCCATCAAGGATTTTATCGGTAAGTGTTATCTTTGTACCATTATAGTTGTAAAGTTGTCGGGGTAAAAAAACTTAGATTATATTATATTAACGATACTGATTTTTTATGTGATAAAGCCTCTGGTGGGCCGTCAGGCTGAGGGCCCCCATTGTGATTAATATTAAAGTTATCGGGATATTTATCACATTGTATTGTTCTGAATTTCCGATACTAATACTAATGTGAGTGACCACGATAGTTTAAATACCTACACTGTAATATTGTTGGTATATAATTATTCGAGCCATGTACAAACGAAAACGCTTGCCAAAATACCATGAGCAACAAACCACTTGAAAGAAGGATGCGATGAAGAAGAGGGCAGTGCGAAACGAAAAACTACAAGGTGCACATAACAAAAATAGTAATTCTCAAATAAGTAGGTTTATCATTCGTATATCGTTATTCTTCGTTCCAATAACCTGCGCTATCAGTAATGATGACTGTCTTTCCTGAAACTTTACTTTCAATTTACTATCAGACGAGATGAAGACACAATGACGTGTCCTATATATAAAAGCTATTAAAATAACTAGAAAAGAAACTTAAATAGGTAAATTTAAGTCCGTTCACTCACGTATTCCACGCATTCTATTTATAAAATACTCGAAAAACTATTCAAAACAAAATTCGAGTTCCATTTGGTAACAGTCAGTACTGAAGCTCGCTGCAGCTCTGAAACAATTTTTTTTTTTTTAGTTTCAAATACAAATATTCAAACACGCAGTGTTAGATTTTGCTTCTAGTATTCTCACAACCACCGCATATCGATCAGCATAGTACAATTACATTTCGACGTATGTTTCTTGCAACTGACCATATCTCAAAGATAGTGCCATCTCGAACTAAGAGATTCGATAATATCTACTACCCTACTTTTTCACACGATAAAGAACTTCAATTCTGCACCGACACAAAATATTTCCTTGTTCTTACAATTCTTGGTTCTATAAGCGGTAGAGTACAAGAGATATGCCAGTGGTAATCTCAAATGACCTAAGACGGCACTCAGTTTAAGTCATACATAACTAGGGAGTAAGTAGGAGCATTTGAGTAGAGATGTTGCGTGCTTGGCAGTATTTTACCGTCTGTACCATGGTGAATGTTCTGATGAGCTCTTCCAATTAGTCTCACCCTCCCCTTTCCTACACAGGACAACACGTGCAGGGCTTAGATGTCACCAGCATACGGTGCAGAATATCCAATCAAGAACCAAACGATTCTGAGGCTCTTTCCTTTATCGCGCCATTAAGGCCTGAAATTCGTTACCAGCTCACGTGTTTCCTTAATGATGAGGCCGTCAAGCTGAGTGTCACCATTGTAACATGGTATATTTATGTAATGGTCACCCTCTTTTCTGATAATTTGCCTTCAGCTTACTATCAGGCTAGGCTAGGTCTAATTGACGTGTCCTATTTAAAAAAAGGGTTCTATAAGCGGGATGTGAAAAAGCATCCGTTGAGGAAATCAAGGGATTCTAAAATAAATCATCAACATCTTAAATGGAAACCTTTACTCACCTTTTGGACTTCGCAATAGCTTTTTATTATCCAGTCTAGTTATTTACTGATAAAATATAATAAAGAATGAACCAATTTTACTACCGATACTTGCAATATGATAATCAAATACAGCGTCTTCGAAATTCATATACAAATATGCAAAATGCTCTCTGGAATATCTTAGCCCAAACGCTTGGTCTCCGTTCCAAAATTGGCACACAAGAGGGGTCGTTAGTACCCAAAATGAATACCGGCGGTTGCGAACGGAGCAAATTATTTGCCCTAAACGTCACAACTTCTAACACTACTAGTTGCTTAGTTTCTAACAGTCAGTAGTTAAGAGAATTGATTGTGTTTGGGACTTGTTCCCGCTTATGTTCAATGGTTCAGCGGGGATTAGAGGACCCTAATTTAGCTGAGTGTTGAAGTTAAAGATTGGGTTCCATAAAGTTATGTACGAAGTCATTAGAGAGATGAAATGCTTTTAGATCAAGCATTTTGTAAAATGAATGTTTAAATACCGCGTGGTTAAATACTCTGACGGAAACCACGCGGTTTCCGGTAGAGTAGAATTAGGGCCACCCCATCTCTTCCTATGCGGTGTCGTACAAGGCGACTAAGGGATAGGGCTGTTTAACATCAGACCGATATATACAGCCCAGACTCAGCCTCAGATGCATGGCTGGAGTCAACAATAGTGCCCGGAATACGGTAATAGGCTCACCTCCTATTACGTGGAACCGAATACAATTATTGGTGAAATGTTAGTGTTAATTCACCTCTGCCTAACCCACCAGGGATAAAGACGTGATTATATGTATGTATGTTGAAACACATGAACAAACTGAAACGCTAAATCCTAAAATATTACTCGTGCTCTTTTAAAAAAAACATAACGCTGCATCCAATAGTAATTACTGCTATATTCAGATCGGCATGCTGGGGTTGAATCGGAAATGTCCACACGAGCCGGACGTTGCGGCAGCACACAATATTCAATCATGTATCGACTATAGATAGACACAGCACACATACATTATTTAAACATCGTGACAAACTATCAACCGAACTAACGAAACCATATCCAAAGCGATCGATAACGCCCAAATATAGAATGAGTTATTTATTCAGGTCATTGGGGTTTGTTTCTATAGTAACTAGGTGGGTATTTTCGGTTCAAATTGAATTAAATGTTCTTTTACATATATAGATATAATCATGCCTTTATCCTCGAAGGGTTAGGCAGAAGTGAAGTAACACTCACATGTCGCTAATCTTCAGTACTTCACTGTGGGGCAGCAACTCCTTCTTTATAAAGCACAGGTCCGGCCTCACATGGAGTACTGCTGTCACCTTTTTGCTGGAGCACCTGCATACCAGCTTGACCCCTTCGACTCAGTGCAAAGACGGGCATTGAGGCTGGTTGACAATCCCATACTCACAGGTAGTGTGGAACCTCTTAGCCTTAGGAGGGATTTTGCCTCACTGTGTGTGTTCTACCGCCTATACAATGGTTTGTGCTCAGATGAATTATTTGACATGATGCCCGTAGCTACATTCTATCATCGCACCTCTCGCCATAGGCAGGGAATTCATCCTCACACATTGCGACCTGAGACGGTGCGCACTGTGCGGTATGAAAGAAACTTCATCCCACGCACACTCAAGCTGTGGAATGACCTCCCTGCTGCGGTTTTCCCAAGCGCCTACAATATGGGGTTCTTCAAGAGGGGCATCAGAAGGTTTCTTCATGGTCGGCAGCGCGAGTATGACACCCCCGGTGTTGCATACGTCCATAGGCCACGGTAACCGCTTCCCATCAGGTGGGCCGTGTGCTTGTCTGCCAACTAAGTGGTATAAAAAAAAAAATCAGTTCCACGTAATAGGGAGTGAGCCTACTGATGTCTTTCGGTCACTATTGTTGATTCAAGCCATGCATCTGAGGCTGAGTCTGGGCTGTATATATATGATTGATGTTAAACAGCCCTACCCCTTAGTCACCTTGTACGACACCGCATGTGAAGAGATGGGGTGGTCCAAATTTTATTCTGCTGGTAACCACGCAGTGGTCTGTTCTTTTACGCGCCTTTTTAGCGTTATGAATATTTTGTAAGATCATTAGCAGTAAAATACTGGCCATGCATTGTCTCAATGCCCTAAAGCAAATATTGTTTACTAGCAGTCGCCCGCGACTCCGTCTATACTTACATAATTTAACAGACAGACACAAGCCAAATCTTTATGGGTACAACTATTAAATAAACCAAGTCAGAGAATCTGTTATTATCTCTGCCTACCCACAAACCATAAAATTTAAATTATCCAACAACCACAATGTAGTATCACGTTCTCTCTCACCAGAACATGAATTTATACTTTAACACCGAAATTACGCGAGCGGCTTTATAAGTGTTAATGGTAAGTATCTGGGTGTTAATTCTGACGCTCGCTTCTCAGACTGGGGTGTAAATATTTAACGAAGGCTCAACACTCACAGTTTAATGCAAAGAGCCTTTGGCATTGATTCTGTTTTGGCTGAATGTGGGCCGCTTTGAAGTCGGTTTTGATTTTACAATTAAGTTTAACTTGGATTTTGTATGTTCGAAATTTGATTTTCGATAGATTATATTAGATACCTAGAAGATTTTAGATTTAAATTAAAGTTCAGATATACTTAGAAATAGCTAAAGTTCGTAGGTTTACATCAACAAGTTTACAGTGTTTTAGTTTTGGTATACCCACACGTTCATTTATTTCTAAAGAGGTAAGTTGGTGTTTATTGTACCACGTAACACTAGGTAAGCATCTGATTAGGCTGCCAAGCCAAGTCCCACCATTGTAATGGTGGCCCATCAGGCGAGGTGAAGTCACGTTAGCGTGTTCTAGATAAAAAAGATAAAACATAAGATAACATAACATAGACTCACACCTATATCCCGGAAGGGGTAGGCAGAGGTGCTAGCACCCACATTTCGCCAGTTTATGTTTAGGTCCCAATGTAATAGGTGGCGAGCCTATTGCCATTAACCGGGTACTTATAAACCTACGATAAATACACACATAACTTCGAAAAGTCATTGGTGTGTGCCATGGTAAAACCTGGGAACGAACCCGAGACCTCGTCTCAGTAGTCCATTACCCATACCACTAGGCTACCGCGCAACAAAAAGAAAAAAAACTTGTAATATAAGAGTTCCAAGGAATTGCCTTACAGAAAAGCCGCCTGATAATTTGCTAGATCCAGTAATCCAACCTAAGTCCTATTGGACGTAAAGTGCAAAATATAAGCAAAACTTTTATTTCCACTTATTGATATTAATCTGCACACCACACTCCCTGACACTGTGTGGGTTAGAAATATTAATTTTCCCCTCGAATCTGTTCTGATTGATAAAATAATAGCTATCTACGAAATATTATCAGTCGCTTTACAGGATTGTAGCAAATCAAATCAATTTCCACGTAGCACGCAGATTCATGCTACGAAAGCTGATTAAATTGAATTACGGCGTAGCTGTTTTCGTAGAGCTTAGAATTCAGGGCAAATTAAATATAACACACGAGATAGGTTTAAATTTTTGAACTTCTAATATTACTAAAGTGGCAATTAAGCACATACCTTCCTATGAAGACGTCAAGATTGTAGATTGTAGCAAGCTCCCTCCTAAGAACAGTCAAAAATATAATAGATGACGATATACTACATAACGCTATCTAGAACCATAGTAAACATAGTTTTACTAGCTTGTGTTATGGATTTATTTAGAATGCGGATAAACATACTTAAAAAATATATAAATATATTTATATATATTTTACATAGAAACACCCAGACCAATGCAAATATACATATTCATACATACAAATATTTACAATAAACGGGAATCGAATCCGCACTCCCTGCGTAGCAGTCGAGCGTTCTACCGCTCTACCGACGGTCAAAATGATAAAGAGGTCAAAATTAAAAAAATAAAAACCAAACTACTAAATATTGGCATAAAATATTCACTTAACAATTTCACACATTTTAAAAAAGCGCTTATACACAAACTTTGTCAATTTAACTGTCTCTATTTAAAATACAGAATAAAAGCCTCTTTGTGTGAGTAATACCCATTTTATGAGTTGACACATGTCGGAACTCGCTGTGTGGATCGCTCTACAAACATCGTACAGGGAGTTAATTTGACGTTCGCGAGTTGCAAATTGTACGTAACAGGAAAGTTAGGTCGCACAACATGACGTGTGGTGCAATCAAAAGAGCTAGCGATGAGCTGAAGCGGGAGCGAGTGTCGCCAACAACACTCACGAAAAATTACGTTTAATTTTTTTTAAGTTTGTAGCAGTTATTATAATGACTGTAAGTAATTATTATTATTTGATCTTAATTGTATACTTACAAGGCATATTATACAAAGAAGTGAAGTGTTATGTACAAAGGCGAGCTTAAATCAATGTTGAGTTCTCTTCCAGCAAACCCGGGAGTGCACAGAGATTATTTAGCTTTTTATTAAGAGAGCTATTAAGAGAGAGCATTAATCTGAGAGGTGGCCATTATTCTACTTGTCTATTGTCACTTATTGCTGTACTGTGTATATTTGTTTTAAGCTAAGTAAAATCAAAATATTTTCTTTCTTTCTTTCTTTCTAGAAATTTTAATCCAATGAGAGGCAAAGTCTTGTGTACATTAATGTCAATCTTAGACACAAAGTCTAGTATGCTCGATAATCTTCTCAGCTAATCTGAATAGCTTGTATCAAGTGTAGATGTACCTCGGTTTTATGCTATCGATGTGAACCCAAAACGCCTGTACTCAAATTGAGGGATTTCGAATCAGTCAGTCCAACGTCATAATCATTACGGCACCGCTGCTTATAATAATCAGCACTTCTATTTATTTAATGAGTCCACGAATGATAATAGACTTATTTTTGGCTCTTTTCCACCTAATAATATTGTAGATATATAAATTATCACTATTTACATCTTAATTATAATAGTTAGACATTTTTATTTTCACTACTTAGACAATTTATTGACCCATAACCCGTTCACCCACCAGCTTCTCCCACTGGTTGTATGGGGAATTTGGGTTTACCTGTACACTCACTGCACCTTTGACATGACAATAAACGTAGTTATTTAGTCATTTTATTTTAATAAAAAGTGGTGAACGCTTATCATATAGACCACAGTCGAAACTCGGAATAACTTTACGAGGCTCATACTCAGAGTTCCCTGGAGAGGCTTTGTACGGTTACAATGGAAATTAAACGATAATCAACCAATTTTGTTGCTGACGACGCGACGTGCTCGTTTTGCGTCATACTTTGTTAGTTGCGTCACACTGTTTAGTTTAGGGTTAACTGCTGTAGGGTAACCATCTTTTAGGGGACAGTTGTAACTTGATGCATTTTTATAAGATCTATGAATTATTTTGGTGGATATAATATTTTGCTGAATAATTATAAGACTGACTGATATCAAAGTAATAAAAAATAGTATACTTTTTTTAATTACCAAAATCTAAAATTATCTAAAGATAATTTATCTTGTGTCATTCTCTGACACTGAAATAGCGGTAGCCTAGCGGTATGGGTAATGAACTGCTGAGACGAGGTCTCGGGTCCGAAGCCAGGTTTTACCATGACGCACACCAATGACTTTACGATGCTTTTCGAAGTTATGTGTGTATTTATCGCAGGTATATAAGTGCCCGGTTAATGGCAATAGTCTCGCCACCTATTACATTGGGACCTAAACATAAACTGGCGAAATGTGAGTGCTAGCACCTCTGCCTACCCCTTCGGGAATATACACCAGAGGAACTTATGTGTGCCTTCGAGGACGCCATCCAAGTAGCAGCACACTGAGAGAACATAGTCTGATAATCCTTGTGTAAACACCTACATTTCAGCTAACTTTTCCTAACAAATTACTAGAACAAACTAACCACTCAGTTTCACAAACATTCAGCGTTATAGGTTTCATTTCAACTCGTTACAAGTTCAGATTGGTTTAACAACTAGTATGAAGTTAGTCCTTTAAAATGTTATCGAATAGGAGTTTCAACAAACGTCATGCACAAGGCCGTTTTTATATTATCCGATCCGATATCAGAATCGGACGACGATAGCCGATATACAATAGCCGACACCGTGTGCTGTTTTCGCATATATCCGATAAAATTGGTCCGATACGTCAAGGATACGTTCATTTGTTTGACAGCACAGAGGCAAAGAAAATTAATAATAAACTCAGCCACAGACTCTTTATAAATCTCAACCATTATTAGATTTGTGCACGAAAGGCACCTATTAAAATTTTTAACAGATGCCTTTCGTGGAATAGGTAGGTACTATTCGCGCAGGTGCGATTCACCTGGATGCTCTAAATGGACTACATCTTTTCTCAATTCCTTTGTCTCCTAACCGGTTGTGAGCTCTTCAGCACAATATTCTTATTATTCAATCTTTATCAGCGTGCTTGAGTTTAGATTTTGTTAGAACTTTTTTTTTATACCACTTAGGTGGCACACAACCACACGACCCACCTAAAGGGAACTGGTTACCGTGGCCTATGGACGTATACAACACCAGGGGTGTTACACTCGACCAAGAAGAAACCTTCTGATGCCCCTCTTGAAGAACTCCGTATTGTAGGTGCTTGGGAAAACCGCAGCAGGGAGGTCATTCCACAGCTTGAGTGTGCACGGGATGAAGTTTCATTCATACTGCACAGTGTGCACCGTCTCAGGTCGCAATGTATGAGGATGAATTCCTTGAAAAATACTTCACAATTTGAAATACCCAGAGTACTATGACAAATATGTAACTGCAAATACAAGTACACACTTCTAATGATCCCAGGTCCCTTAAGCGGGGCATGAAAAAGCATCTAATGAGGCCATCATGCTAGGTGCCAAGCTCGTAGGTCTCTGTAATTAATGGTGACCCTCTTTCTTGAGACTTTGCCTTCAGCTTACCATCACTTGAGTCAGATTGACATTTTGTATATTAAAGAAAAGTCTAATGTTCAATAGACAAAATTACTCAAGAGGAGTTTTTCATCGGTTGAAAAAAAATCTCGGCCAAAGTAGTCATAAAATCTTCAGCGCCCTAAAGACATAAACTAATTTACTGATATAAGAACGGTAATATAAAATCCTCACTCCAAAGACCTGCTTTCCCGGGTCTTCACAGAATGTAATATCTTAGAGCTAATATAAAAAATATAAAATTCACCGTAAGAATCCATTTATCTTAAAATTGGCATTTGAGATAGAAAAATAAAATGATAAAACAAAAAACCCGCCAAGTCCAAGTCGTACTTGTGTACTAAGAGTTCTGTACCATTATTTATTTATATATCTTGTTGTTATAACGGCAACAGAAATAAAAATGTCAGATATGATATCATCTTTTCATGGCGACAGACAGACTGATAGCAAGGTTCCTTTTTGACCCTTTGGATAAAAACCCTAATAAAACTTCCAACAAATCCCACCCTCTCCTTTCTACATAGGACAACACGTGTAGGGCTTAGATGTCACCCTCACACTGTGCAGAATATGCGAGCAAGAACCAAGCGGTTCGGAGACTCTTTTCTTTGCCGCACCACCAAGACCTGGAATTCTATACCAGTACACGTGTTTCCTTCTTCTTACAGTCCCGGGTCCTTTAAGCGGGGCGTGAAAAAGCATCTGATGAGGCCGCCAAACTGAGTACCACCATTGTAACATTACTTAGTGTCGGTAATGTTGACCCTCTTTCCTGAGACTTTGCCTTTAGTTTATCAGGCAAGGTGAAGTCAAATTGGCGTATCCTATATAAAAAACCTGAGCCAAAGAAAATTATGTTTTAGTTCCCTGGTCCGTTGTAGAAATTACATTAAAAGCTCTGAGACGTAATAATGAAGGAGCTTTAAGTGTGCCAAGTGATAATGTGGCAGACACTAATGACGCAGGCTCTAATGAAGAAAATATGCGACAAAACAAAGGCATTGAAGATTAGACAATGTTTAACAACTGGATATAGATTAAGATAACAAATAACTGTGACGTCTTTGCCCAGAAATGTAATTTGTAATTACAACAAAAAAATTACCATATTTTTTTTCTGTGGGTGGTCTATTTAAGGAATGTTCGTATATTTTTTCTTTGGCTTCCTAATGAGAAAGAAAACTTTGCTAAGAAGCCGGTTACGTTCTTTTGTAGGTTCTTTTTATAGATAAAAATAACAACATTAATGAATACCTAACAAATAAATTTATTTTGAAATATGACATAAAAATACTTTTTCCTTTGGTTTATTAATAAGACAGCGTATTTTCTAAGAAGCCGGTTAAGTTTTTTCGTAGATTCTTGTCAATCTTTATTAACTACAGAAATAGCGCCATTATTCAGTTCATAATAAATTTATTTATTTTTTAATTTGTCAAAACATTTTTTTATATATTATTATATAGATCACGTCATTAAGACTTCTTGGATTTGCCTGATGGTAAGCTGAAGGCAAAGTCTCAGAAAAGAGGGTCACCATTACTTACACATACCAAATATAATATGAAAAAAAAAAAAAATTGGTCTCGTTGCGTAGAATACATTTTCACTCATCATTTCTCGCGTTCTGCATCAGGCCCTGACCCAGCTACATGATGCGAGCCTCTTGAGATGTTGATCGACGCTTTCGGCAATCATTCCAGTAACCGACACATTTACTCTTTAGGATGGACAGCATATATTTTATTTATACACTGTTGATTGATGGCACTTGGTGAAATTTGATGTTAAACATGTAAAGAACACATTTGTACTTTTTCCACTGTATTTTTATTAGACCTGACCGGTTTTGAGGATGTCATAAGGTGAAACTAAATCTAATAAAAAATACTGTGGAAATAGTACATGTGTGTTCTTAATATGTGTATGTTTGTTTATTGGGTCGAAGTTACGCCAAATTACAGTTACTTCTGCAAATTGTAAATCAATATTTAACATTGTGTAGATACTTACTTACTGCCAGCAGGGGACACCGCGGCCGGAAGGGCTTTTTTTACGTGCGCGATATCCCCACGGATAACGGAGCCGATGGAAGAGGTTATGTCGGACTCGAACCGACCAAAACGCACGCCACCTGTGGGTCGTTTTTGGTTGCCGAGGGTACCTCACCTTCGCACCTCGGCCGACCCAGAGCCATCTCTCACGATCTGGCCCTCTATGACCGGAAGAGTTGTCCACTCCTAGGTATGGGGCCACTTCACCCATATCCCCTAACATTGTGTAGATAAGCAATTGTGTGCTTCGATATCGCTTTTGGATTGTGGAAGTTAGATGACGTACTTGTGCTTGTCTGCCACATAAGTGGTATAAAATAAACACACGTTTCATGGAAAATATCGTAGTTCAACCAAATCTGCAGTTAAACTGGTAAAAAGGATCTCAGACTCCGAGTTGAGAGCTTCGGATGCGACTAGCATTAACGCAAAGATGAAGAAAAAGCAAACAAACCACATTCATAGTCTAGTTAAACTTTCAAGATCTTAAAATATGCACGGACTGCAAAGGTTTTCGTACCACTTAAATTCATATTTCATTCTGTTCATGCATATAAAATATAGCTCTACGCTCCTTCGTTAAGATATACTAGACTTGATTAAATCATAATTGAGTAAAAGTTATTTGTTAATGTTTACTAAAACCTTTACTCTAGTGTATTCTTTAATTCTATTTATATGTTAGGTATAATTAATGGACTGCCATACAGTGTATAGTGTAGAAGAAATCATTGAGAGAGAAGGAAAACTCGAAATAAAATTCTGTACCAACCTGTCTGGTCAGTGTGGAAACATTAGACCAAAGCAAACATTGGGAGAGCCCTATGTACAGCAGTAGACTACGATAGACTAATTCACTAATTCATTCACAGTATACCGTTATAAAACTTCTTTTTCTTAGGTGTAATTAGGCGAATGATTGCATCTTACAGGGATACTATTTTTTATACTATTTAGGTGGCAGACAAACACACGGCCCACCTGATGGAAAATAATAATCGTGGCCTATGGACGTGTGCAAAACCAAGGGAGTCACACTTGTGCTGGCAATCCTGTCAGCACAGAGAGTTTCTGTGCTGACAGTGTAAAAGACAAAGCAGAACTTGTTTTTGGTTTTCCTACTGACAGCACAAAAGCTCTCCAGTGAGCTCCGGCTACCCTACTCACCGCCGGGAACATAACACGAGGTTATTATGGCGGCGGTATTCTGTAGGGCGGTACTTCCCCAATCGGACTGCTCAATTGGACGAAAATACCGACGTGTAAAATACCTTCCTCCTCGTAAAATACCTATGGCTACTGAAAAGGATCTCTAAAAATAATTAAATCAGATTTGTGGTAGCCCCAGTCGCATCAGATACCTTCATCTCAGATTCCAGGGTTTATTCGTAGAAATAATAAAATAACACCAAAATTGCTTGTCTGCCAGCGAAGTAGAAAAAAGGCCACGATAGAATTGGTAAAAATAGTTTTATTTCAACGCATTACCCTACATTTCTCTTCCAAATTACATTAGTCCCTAACCTAACATGACCCTCGTTACTCTAACACCTCACTCGGTGTTGCCATAATTACCCGAAACGACCCACACCCTCGCCGAAAATAATTAGCAACATCCTTCAAATTAAGTCTAACTAAGTAACCCGAGCGTACCATCAAACTGTAAGATATATGAGGAAATTTCGACTCTAACATGTAGGGTGTAAGGTTGAGAATATACTGTATGAAGGATGTGAGTTAATTGGGTGTGTACTGCCAGGTCATTGATTACGTCATAGCAGCGGATACAGGTAGCCTAGGGGGTATATAGGTCATATCACCTAGATAGGAATTTATTTCGGGAAATTTGTTTTAAAACATTATAAACGTTTTAAAACATTATGTGTATTTATATAACATAACATATGCTTTTTCCCGCCCCGCTTAGAGTACCCGGGACTGTCGGAAGAAGGAAACACGTGAGCTGATAATGAATTCCAGGTCTTGGTGATGTGGCAAAAAAAAAGAGTCTCCGAATATTCTGCACAGTGTGAAGGTGACATCTAAGCCCTGCACGTGTTGTCCTGTGTAGGAAAGGAGAGGGTGGGATTAGTTGGAAGAGCTCATCAGAACACTCACCATAGGAGAGACGGTTTAGTTAATAAGGGGCTTTGATAGAAATATCACTAATATTATCAACAAATAAAATTTCATATTCATAGCCTTGGTATTCAGTGTTCTCCCATTATACTTGAATGCTAGGATTTAGCGCAGATCTGTGCGGACCTGCGCAGCTAGATAAACGCAGGCTTTAATGGGGATACCTTTTGTTGGGATATGATGAATGGTAACAATATAGATACTGCGGTATTGTTTGGACCTTTGGTATATAGAATCCATTACAAGCCCTGAAAACAAACGTGGTAGCTACAGGATTGGTTATTTTGTGACATTTTTATTAACATTTTTTTATTCATTTTGTGTAAGGAGAAGAGCATGAATGATCGTTTTCTCTGGCGGATTTCTACAGAAAAAAAAAACAATCTAAAAAATACATTTTACTCAAACATACAATACAATAACACATGCGCTGTATAAAAATATTTTCCTAAAACTTTGCCCACTCCGAGAACCGAACTCGGAAACTCCACCAAGAAACTAGACTCGTTACTTCTTCTCAACAAGGCAATGTTAAAATCATAATTTATAGTTATTTAATTTACGTTAATTACTGATTAAAAAAACTCATTACAAGTTTGCCCATTTGTCTCAAGTTTTGTAGCTTGCGACCAAAACATTCATTTAATTAAGTTTCAGTCAAGTTACAGTTGAAATTTACTGAGCGTTTATTTCGAGCGAGAATTTTGTATACGGCAGCATTTAGTTTGAAATGGTTACTTAAATAAAAATAAAATGAATCAGAGATGATTTTAGTTTTAAGTTACGTGAAAATGGGCAATATTCTAAGTTTTTAACGAAATGGGCAATGTGATGATATTTTTATAACGTTAGTTTTTTTTATTCATGTTATGCGAGCAAGAGTGTAATTTAATAAGGTTTTTAGTTTTGGTTCTTCAGTTTTTAGTGAAGGCTTTTAAATTATTTGAATGGAAGCTATAGCCTACAATTATTTTTTGCCTACTGTGTTTATTGTCTGTGTGTTTGTCCGACCGATATTGTTTAAATACCTTTGAACAAAAAAATATTACTAATAAATAATAATAATCCCGATAGACAAGCATAGGACCACACCATTTCTTTCTGTAGGTTTTTTAAAAGTCAACAAAGGGACAGGGCTAATCTCCACCCGACAGCAAACATACAGGGTCATAATAAAGTGCCTGGTTAACGGCAATAGGCTCGCCAGTTATTAAGCGACCGAAAATCATAGTTGGCGAAATGTGATTGTTAAATACGCCTCTGCTTACCCCTCTGGGAGTTTATAGGCGTGAACGTTTGCACATGTGTAATAAATCCTTTTTTAACTTTGCCCACAGGATACCTCGAACCATACGTGGTGCCAGCCAGCCTGGATCAGCTACTGGTGTCGAGTGAGGTGGTGGGCAACATACGGTTCACCCACCCCACCCTGTATGTCTTCCCCGGAGGCCAGGGCGACGCAGCCCTCTTCGGGATCAACGGATTTAATATGCTTGGTAAGTCTTTTTTGCTTTTTAGTTTGAAGACATTTTCCAGGACCAGTGACCATGATTCCGAGGCCGACCGCAGACAGCAGCACCAGACCTAGAGCGTACCATAAAATAGACTTCAAAATGATATTTTTGTGTATTGTTAATATTCATTGCGGCTTCTCAATGGTGCCTTTTAAACGTATCGAAGCATAACAAGTAATGTATTCGAAGATACGACACGTCACCCGATTGCACATAAATTGTCCATAGAAATAAAAGAACATCAGTCTCGCAATCCGCTCATTTGTCTAATACTATACTTGTCACTTTTTCACATACATTACTTGTTAAACTAGAATATGGATAAACGGCGCCATTGAGAAGCCGCAGTAAATTAAAATAAGAACCAAAATTATCATTTTCAAGTATATTTCATGGTACGTTCTGCGTAACACTGCTACGTGCTACAGAGTTCGGAGTCATACCTATAACATATTCACCTGCAGTAATTGAAAAAAAACAAAAGACTGAATATTTGATCAAATTTTAACTTTTCCTAAAGACTTATCACATCGCGGTTATAAACATTTCCGATCTGAATTTATAGAAAGAATATTTCTAGAAGAATTGAATCCAAATCCCATTCCATTCCAGTAAGTGAACGGCTTGGCCTAACGCGAGCGTCCTATTTGTCACATAAGTTAGCCGCCTAAGGCACTGCTTCATTTTTCATCCAGTTGGCATCATTCCAACATTCGTCTCTTCACATTGGCAAGATTACACAGTGCTTTGAATGCTGAACCTTTAACAATTTCAGTTTACGATTCGTTTACACTTTTGGGTAGTGCCTCTTGAATTTTCGTTTAAACTATAAAGAAATACTACGAAAAACTTTCGAAAAGACTATCACTAGGAATATTTGCACGTATTACTTCAATTTCAAGCTGTCTAAAATACCTATACAATTTTATAGTGGACGCACTATAAGTAAGACAATAAAATTAATTATTAAAATAATTTGCAAATAGTTTTCTTTCTTTCTTTCTTTAATTCTTTATTGTACACAAGAAAATAATACATCAACAGGTAATCACAAATACATCTTGGTGTACAAAGGCGAGCTTAACTCAATATTGAGTTTTCTCCCAGCAAACCTTTGGGGATTAAAAGTGCAAAAAAAAAGATAAAAAATAACCAAGTGTACAACAGCAGAAAAAAAACATATAATACATACCAAGAATAAAAATATTGTACATATACAACACAATTTCATCGTTACACCCTAATTCTCCGAACCAAGTCGCCTAATTGACCCAACATACGAACAAATTTGTCCCCATAATTTGGGAAAATATCACCAATCGAGTGTAAAAAGACGTACCCTGACACACGAACAATAGCCTTGGTACACCACTTAGGAGTTGGTAGTGTGCCAAAGTATTGCTTGTCTCTAGTACAAAGAGTATTCGAGACTCCCTCCGATGGCCTGTCAGATTCATTGTTATATTGTTTGCGAGCTATTTCGAGAATATCGAATTTCACAAGTTGTTTATATGTAATTGTTTTACGTTTTATCAATGAATTGGAATTAATTTTATATGGGATAAAAATAAGTCCAAGCGTCCAAAGTATTTTGAAGTATTCTCTCCCTATGCCAAATTTCAACCCGTTCAGCCGTTGTATAATTCAATGATAAACACACACATACATACATAAAATCACGCCTTTATCCCCGGAAGGTTATGCAGAGGTAAAATTAGCACCCACATTTCACCAATAATTTTATTCGGTCCCGCGTAATAGGGGGTGAGCCTATTGCCGTATTTCGGGCACTATTGTTGACTCGAGCCATGCATCGGAGGCTGAGTCTGGGCTGTATATATCTGTCTGATATTAAACAGCCCTATCCCTTAGTCGCCCTGTACGACGCCGCATGGTAAGGGATAAGGTGGCCCAAATTCTACTCTTCATTTTATATGAAAGATAAAATGAACCGCTGTAGCCTAGTAGTATGGACTAGCTATGGATACCGCATGGTAATGGACTGCTGAGACGAGGTCTCGGGTTCGATCCCAGGTTTTACCATGGCACACACCAATAACTTTGATGCTTTTCGAAGTTATGTGTGTATTTATCGCAGGTTTATAAGTGCCCGGTTAATGGCAATAGGCTCGTCACCTATTACATTGGGACCTAAACATAAACTGGCGAAATGTGGGTGCTAGCACTTCTGCCTACCTCTTCGGGGATATAGGCGTGAGTTTATGTTATGTTATGATAAAATTATATCTCTATCTATTTCCATACCAAAATCGTACACCCCATCTAGCCTACATTCTCTATTGAAACGCTTTCCAACTGACAGTGACACGGAAACTACACAAAGCGTCACGCAAACAGCCTATACCATTAAACCCTGCCGAGTGACGTCACAACGACACGGTGCCGAGACGTGTTGTGTAACTAAGGCAATAGGCATTGATGCTGTCAAGTGTGCTTTGTGTAAATGGCGGCCGAGCGAGCGAGCGTCTATTAAAACTATATTCTAGGTATAGAATGTATTCAGACCAACAAATTGAATTACAAGATATACAGTGGATTTTTTTATACTACTACTACGACAGAGCAGTTTAATAATTATTATTATAGGAGGTAGGACATGGTGGTATTTCCGCCCAATTGTGCAGTCCGACTGGGGAAGTACCTCCGCCCTACAGAATACCGCGGTTATAATAACTTCGTGTTGTATTCCCAGCGGTGAGTAAGGTAGCCAGAGCTCAGTGGAGAATTTGTGCTGTCAGTGGGAAGACTAAAGGCTTGTCCTGATTTTGTCTTCTGCACTGACGGCACAGAAACTCTCTGTTCCTACACGGTCGGTTGCATGGGTGTAACTCCTCTGGTGTTGCACACGTCCATAGGCCACGGTAACCACTTTCCGTCAGGTGAGCCATGTGCTTGTCTGCCACCTAAGTTGTATAAAAAAGGGGCACTCCCACCTTCGTCGAAATTGACGGCAGCTTGAGAAGTCTAGTAGAGTAAATAATTGGTATTGGGTAACTCTAAATTTGTAATACTTTAAAGGGAAACTTTCATACTGGTTGTTAAAGCAGTCCTAACTTTTAACGAGCTGTGGTGAACCTATATTGTTAGATGCCTACATGACTAAGCGTGAGTTTGTTTACGTAATTTGTTAGCGAAAGTTAGAAACGATATAACTTAGCTAACAGGAGTACAGACCCTCTAGACAAGAGGTAATACATTTGTAGAATAGAATATATTAAACAATGTATGGGATGTGACATTTTGACGTTTTGACGTTTTTGACAGACGTCAACGTACGCTGACGACTGTCAAAAACGTCAAAATACGTATTATTCTTATATACATAAACATAAACATAAACTCACGCCTATATCCCCGAAAGGGTAGGTAGAGATACTAGCACAGCCAGTTAATGTTTAGGTCCCAAATGTGATAGGTGTCGAGCCTATAGCCAATAACCGGGCACTTATAAACCTGCGATAAATACACACATAACTTCGAAAAGCATCGAAAAGTCATTGGTGTGTGCCATGGTAAACCTGGGATCGAACCAGAGACCTCGTCTCAGCAGTCCATTACCCATACCACTAGGCTACCGCGGTTATTCAGCGGTCCATTACCAATACCACTAGGCTACCGCGGTTATTATATTCCGATATATGCATCATTCTATTTTACAATACCCATCGTATTGCCACTTGTCCATAGGTTTTGCTACTATGAGATACTTCTTCGACTTCAAAGGTGTATAAACAGAGGGCCAGATCGTGAGAGATGGCCCTGAGCCGGCCGGGGTGCGAAGGATATGCCTGTCAACCTCACCTTCGGCAACCAAAAATGACCCACAGGCGGCGTGCGTTTTAGTCGGTTCGAGTCCAAATAACCTCTTCCACCGTCTCCGGAGGGGTGGGGGTGGGGGGATTTTGCACACGTAAAAAAAGGTGTATACACTGGAGGAGGAATAGAGGAGACCTCATAGAAACGTACAAAATACTCAGCGATCACTACAACGTCAGAAACAGAAAAGATTTGTACATGATGAACCAGAACACACGTCTTAGAGGCCATTCCTTGAAGTTAACCAAACCTCCATGTGCTAGCAACCTCAGAACACACTTCTTGCCATATCGAGTGATGAACTTGTGGAACTCTCTCCCGGAAACTGTAATAAGTGCTCCAACAGTGAACTGTTTCAAAAATAGACGACTTGACAAACATTTAAATAATTAAAAACACAAGTGCAGTGATATACACGTATCAGCTCGTAGAGCTGCTAGTGTATCAAATAATAATAATAATAATAAATACACCTGTAATCTCTTACTACTATTAGCAACTCTGGTGGTCACGTGCACTCACTGTTCAGTAAAAGACCAGGTCCTCGATTTTGCCAAAACAAAACCACTGCTAGAAAAATCATTTAATTTGAAATTTCAATGCTTATTAATGTTAATTAAGCATCGGTAACTTAGTGGTTGAGGAATCCTGGATATTACACATCTGACGTGAACCAACGCCTAACACAAGCAATTTAGCTTAGCTGGGAGAGTTAGAGGAAATATTAGTAATTTCGGATCTAAAAATACCTACTTTTCGCAAGTTTTTCATTTTCAAGTATCTCTGTTATTAGTAAGTATTAACACCTTGATGGATTCAGCAATCAAAACGAGATCCCAACCTCGACAGTCTTAACTACTACCAAGGTATCGAACATTCTTGACTAAATTAATGATATTGACGATACTAAAACTAATACTACCTTTTATCTTTAATCAATACGTTCTCGTTGCTTTCTTAAACTATAGTGACATCCAATACAAAGGGTATTGGATGTCGTTTTAGTTTTTAATTACTTCGTCGCTCCACTATACAAGTAGATACAGTAAACCAGCTTCAAAGAACCACTACAAACACGTTGAAATCCCTGAAATAGTAGAGAGTTCATTTTTTCATAGACAGTGTATTTATGTTGCTATTATTAAGAATACTAAAAACTGAATAAAATAAACATTCAAGGGGGCTCCCGTACAACAAATGCTACTTTTTGTTCTTGTTATCTCTATGAAGGTGGGTTAGTCGCGATTCCCTCAGATTTTTTGTTATATAATAGCGTTATATCACACAATTATAAAAGTAGAATATTCGGAAACAGGAGGAACAGGGGGAATTGCGACTAACTGATATTGGTTGGCAACCCTTTGTGCGCGTGTCAGATCACACTTCGCCGGTATATATTTTTTTTGGTAGTTTGGTAGTTTCATGGTACAATTTTTTATACTTACGAGAGTTTTACATTCTCTCAGTTTTTATATTTCCTGTATTATAATGACTTCTTATACACGTAACGGAGCGTATGCATGAGTTTACGCTTGTTTTATGAAGCTAGTTTTCTGTAACTATTTTGTTCAGTGGCCTCAGGCTACGTCCTTTCTAGAGCAAAATATTTACTTGGGCGTCTGCGTTTAGGCCCCGACGGTGTAAGCCAGTCACGTAGAACAAGTTTGTTTGTAGTTAAACAAAGGGTTTACGAACATTTTATATTGTAGAACAATATATTGAAGTTTGTTCTGTACAATATTCCTGAAAATTCCTTTCGGGCCTGAAAATTCCTTGAAACTGTATAACAATTACATGTATCGATAATGCTCCCGAAATTGAGGAATTAGAAAAGTAATAATGATGTCCATAAATGTCGAAATAAGCAGCATTAGAAGGACGAAACTCATTAGCGTAGACCTCGAGTTTTTTAAAAAAGGCCACAGAAGGGAGTTCGCTCCACAGCTTGAGCTTACAAGGGATGAAGTACTGATTACCAGAATGTAAGTTTTGGATAAAATCAGTATTAGAACTGGAGCGATGAGATGAGTTATTATAAACCAATAATTAAGACTTCTCAGAAACATAGAAATGTTATATTATTGTCTAATTTAATGAATTTTGTGCCCATTGGGGTGGAGACTATGGGCAGTTGGGGGTCGAAGATTAAGCGCGTAATTACTGAACTTGGTCACCGTATCCACGAACAAGGCGATGACTCCCGCTCCGGCTCGTTTCTGGGGCAAAGGATGGCCATCTGGATTCAGCGAGGCAACCGCCAGTGTCATGGGCACCTTTACGCCGGGAACGATACGGGGCGGGTTATTTGACTTGACATAATATGAAAAAATGTATGTGTATTATGTATATGTTGAATTTATATAATACATTAAGTTAACCCATAAATGTTGTACAAAGAATATAAATAAATAAATGTATTTAATGATATCATTTCTTATGAATATAATTTACCAGTCAAGCTATGAGCCTTTTGCCTAGTTGATCTAGGTCGACGTTGAATCGATTTGTCAAAAAGCAGACAAAACTTGCACGCACAAAAAACTAAACTTATTTATTTTCACAATAGCAACATTGTTTTATCTTTAAACCTTCCAACGTGCTAAATCTCAACAAGATTTTCACTACAACGTTCACTTTAAGCCATGTAAAACATTTCTCGAATGTTCCACAGATAACACAGGTACAACACACGGGCATTCGTTCCGAAACACGAAA
This sequence comes from Eilema griseolum, assembly GCA_963662185.1. Lineage (NCBI taxonomy): Eukaryota > Metazoa > Arthropoda > Insecta > Lepidoptera > Erebidae > Eilema > Eilema griseolum. The sequence continues at coordinate 23,920,047 of OY759245.1, forward strand.
TGTGCATCAAAGTAATTCCTCTCCAATTTATTTTTCAATCAAGAGCCCGTCCTTTTCGCACGTGCTGTTATCGAGTTTGTTTGTCTAGCTTGTGTCAATATTGTCTGGTGAAATGGTTTTTAAGCCAGCAGGGTTTCAAATAAAATTGTATTTTTATGGATTTGTTTGCACGATATAGACTTGTAAATAAAACAGAGGTGTTTATGTAAAAATGGTTTTTTTAACTTCTGCTCAAACTAAAGCTTGTTTCCGAACTAATTTCATATATTCACATACATAGGTATATCATTATATACTTGAGTATTTAATAATATAGGAAAAAGGCTTGAACCTTTTGTATCTGGGGTAGGCAGAGACCACAGCCCGCCATGTGCTTCAATCATTACACATTATGCGAGGACTCGTGAAGTTTGTGATGGTAGAAGCTCATAGTCTCACGTAACTAGTATTTCTCAACTTTTGGGGACTCCGTGGTTCCCTCACCAGAGGAGGGCCAGATCGAGAGAGATGGCCCTGGGTCGGCTGGGGTGCGAGGGATATGCCTGTCAACCTCACCTCCAGTATACAACAATGACCCTCAGACGTCGTGCGTATGACTCCCTGGTTCCGGTAACACCCCCCCCCCCCCCTTGCCGAGCCGAATCCGTGGACATTTCTGCTATATACTTACATGTACATGTTTCCACAATAAAAACGAAAGTTATTTCTTTTAGTTACCAATTTTCGCTACGAACCCTTCAAAATAACATAACACAGTTTCGATGAAGTAATAAATCACAATGACAATTAAGAGCTTTCACAAAATGTTGATTGGTAATTTTAAATCAACGCCGTTGAAATGAGGGTGGAAATTATTCAATGAAAGGCGATGTGTCAATTGCAATCGAATGTGTCAATAATTAAAACATGCACGGATCAATAAGTTCCCTGAATACAGTTTATTTATACTATCCTGCAGTCTGGAAATTACATACTAGATTTTTACTTATTTATTGGAAACTCACACATTGCGACCTGAAACGGTGCGCACTGTGCGGTATGAAAGAAACTTCATCCCACGCACACTCAAGCTGTGGAATGACCTCCCTGCTGCGGTTTTCCCAAGCGCCTACAATATGGGGTTCTTCAAGAGGGGCATCAGAAGGTTTCTTCATGGTCGGCAGTGTGACACCCCTGGTGTTGCATACGTCCATAGACCACGGTAACAGCTCCCCATCAGGTGGGCCGTGTGCTTGTCTGCCAACTAATGGTATAAAAAATAAAAAAAACTTGCAAAGGCCCTAAGGTATCTCCAGCGGGAGTGGTTTTATATAACGGATTCGAGTCGACTGCAACGCAGACCGACTTTGGGTCTTCAATTACCGGAGGTGAGATTACCAGAGACGTACCTCTCGCGCCCTCACCGCACCATTTCTTTCGAGCTCGCCGCTTTTTTGGTGTGGAGACGGTATCTTCATCTAGCCCCCACGAATGGGGGGGCGCATATTACGCCGCCGCCTAGGGTTACAGGTAGCTCAACTTGTTAGCCCTAGGGCCCGCGCACATGGAGGACGGTCATAGAATGTCCTCCGACTCTCGAGTTGCCTCCGTTCATTTACTTGTATGTTATACTATAATGACTGAATGACAGCCATTTTTGTGACATCTGCATAGATTATAATCTGAAATCAGGCTAATTTATGTCCCTTGAACAGATTTCTATATATATATATATATATCTAGTATTTTTTATATACCACTTAGGTGGTAGACAAGCACACACCCCACCTAATGGGAAGTGGTTACCGTGGCTTATGGATGTATGCAACACCAGGGACGTTACACTCGCGCTGCCGACCATGAAGAAACTTTCTGATGCCCCCTTGAAGAACCCCATATTGTAGGTGCTTGGGAAAACCGCAGCAGGGAGGTCATTCCATAGCTTGAGTATGCGTGGTATGAAGTTACTTTCATACCGCACAGTGCGCACCGTCTCAGTACGCAATGTGTGAGGATGAATTCTCTAAATTTTGGTTTGCGGAAATGGGAGAATTCTTCGCTTAATAATAATAGAAATATCCAATCATTCACATTCACCTCATCATATTACAATATTGCGTCAATATAATACTAGCAACTGCTCTATTTTTGTTTAACATTCAAATATTCCGTATTCGAACACAAATAAATTGAAATTGTGCCTCAATGAGCAGGCTGTATTTGGACGTTTAGAAATCGTACCCTATTTGCAAACGTACACGGTTTTATGATGCACATGTTTGTGTATTCAATTTGATTCCATTTGCGTGTATGTTAACAATTTAGTCCCGAGTTTTGTGTTTTCTCATCAAATCGTAGCATTATTCTGAATGACATCGAGTTTCAAACGCAGTCGTATATGTCGAGAAGATGGTGGATAATATTTGGTTAACATAATATAGAAGCGACTTAGTGAAGGGCTCCAAAGTGCAAGCGTTGGATGCAAACGAAATTAGCGTTTTTGTGATGATGATTACATTAAAACAAAGACGTATTTCCATTAACAGTTTACTTTATAGATGTTTGATTATGTTCTGTATACCATTGCAAACAAATGTTCTTTTGTTTTGTTCTATGGCAATTCCAATGATTCTGCCAACAACTCATTATATGTCTATAAAATTAGTAATAGCGTGACGCGAAAAATAGATGTTGAATCCACGTTAGTTTGCCTGTCAGAAAGACATTAGCAAAAGAAACAGTTGCTGCAGCTGCTAATCGATACCTTTATTCCTGTTATGTCATTAAAAAAGAGTTTTTATACTCCTAATATAGTAAATAAACATTAAACTTAAGTACCCATGTGTTTTAATAAAAACTTTTATAATTAAATTTTACTATTTTTATTTCAATCTCGTAATGGATAGCTGTATTCAGAGTGATATGAAGAAATTTTGCCCAAAGTGAAATCCGAAAACATAGGCGTAAAATAAGGAGGTGACAGGATAGAGATATAAAACCTCCACCATACCTATTATTATTATTATTTTTATACCAATTAGGTGGCAGACAAGAACACGGCCCACCTGATGGAAAGTGGTCAAAACCAAGAGAGTCACACTCGCGCTGCCAACCCAGCAAGCATTGAGAGTTCCTGTGCCGTCAGTGTAAAAGACAAAGCAGAACAAGCTTTTGGTCTTACAACCGACAGCACAAAAACCCTCCAGTGAGCTCTGGCTACCCTACTCACCGCCGGGAACACAAGACGAGGTTATTATGACCGCGGTATTCTGTAGGGTGGAGATACTTACCCCTTCGGACTGCTCAATTGGACGGATAACGTCGTATTAAACCCAGTCTGTTTAAATTTTTTTCTTATTTATCATATTTTTCATACATTCTAAGAAACGCAGCTGGCATTATTTTTATATGTACTCTACCATTGTCTAACGTACCATATTTTTGTACTTTTCAGTGGACGGTGGGTTCTCCCGCAAAGCCTGCTGGTGGGACTTCGCGCGCCACTTGGACAGACTGGATGCAGTGCTGTTCACCAGACTGAACAACTGCTCCGTCTCCGGCATGGCGTCGGTTCTGCGCAGGAAGGCAGGCGCCACTGTTTACCCACAGATTGGACATTTCTTCTGCAACTTAGAGGTAAATCATTCTTTATAAGTACATATATTCATCATCCTCCTGTCCTTATCCCAAGTGTATTTGGGGTCGGTGCAACATGTGTTTTTTTTTTCATTCATCTCTAGTTGCATTCATCTCAATATTCACTCCCTTCTTAACCATATCATCATTCACACACACGTTTTATGTCTCCCTCTCCCCTTGTCGCTATCCACTTCCATAGTTAGTGCCTTCCTTACGACATTACAGATCAAAGAATCAATTTCATTTATTCACTATTTGCCCATAAAGAGCACATATGAACGTTAAAATTTTACAATTATGTCAATAAATAATATAAAAATATTAAATAGTGTATAAATAAACCATTGAAAAATGATCTTTCGCTGTTTCGGTAGGTTAGTTCTACTGAGAAGATACCAGTAAAAACTAAACTAAATTAGAACTAGATTAACTTTTCTTTCTTTTTCATTTGCTTTAGTTTACAAGATACTTATCTACTTAATAGTAAACTATTTTCATCAAACATTTTTTTCAATTTTAATTTTAAGCATCGGTTGATTAGGAACCTCTATATACCAATACGCCATCGTTCTTCAATATCCAATGAATGGCAGGTACTACTACTGGCGCCTCGCAGACGAGCCTTACAAGGCTGACACCTTACACTGCATCGTCACACTCGGTCAGATATTGCTTACTGGATCTTATGTAGACTCAACAGTCTATTAGATATGATCACGTATTTATTATGAGATAAGATGACATGTGTTTTCAGCTATTAAGTTTTTTTTACGTGCGTATAGTCCCCTGCTCCCACTACCGGAGCCGGTGGGAGAGGTTATGTTGGACTCGAACCGACTAAAACGCACGGCGCCTGAGGGTCGTTTAGTTGCCGAAGGTGAGGTTAACAGGCATATCACTCGCACTCTGGCTGACCCATAGCCATCTTTCTCAATCTGGCCCTCTCCTCGGGCGTGGGGACCACAGAGTCCCTAACTCGTCCCCGGAAACGGGGAGGAGCGCAAGGCGCACCGCCACCGCGGACTGCTTCTGCAAGGATGGGTTATTGTACAATAATGTTTACGGGATTTAACGCGATCATGGTATAAGTACATATCATCAATCAATAAGCTTATCGCAGTTCACTTCTGGACATAGGCTTCTCCCAAAGGCCTACTGTTTCTACGCTGGCCAGACAAGTTGGTGCAGGATCTTATTCCGAATTTTCCTTCTGTAAATAACTTCGTTTGCGTGTTTTTCCGTTAGTCGCACTTACGACACCCTTTGGATGAGACGGGGTAGTGATGTTTGTATTCTTTTTCCCTCACCACACGGTGTACTTACCTTTGGTTTTCCTGACGTTTCGACCAGTTTACACTGGCCGAGGTCACAGGCTGACTGACTCAGTGGTGCACGCCTGCCCTCTTCGAGTCCGTGAGTTAGTAGGTTCTTCATTTACCCACACACTATTGTATATCCTGGAACGCGAATGATTATTACTTGGATGGGTTATTACTCAATCAAGTTGAAATGACTGAAGGAAATTGAATTTCCTCATTGAAATTGCAATACCACATTGCTGGGACCTGAATCTAGAAGTCCACGAGCGACCAAGTATGAAACATATACCATCACAGCTCTATATCTCCACAGGGGCAGGCAGTGATACATTAAGCACTCTTATGTTCCTAGCTGCTTTTCGTCTCAGTTCTCATGGTAATAGTAGCACTCTTTGATCGATTTGATGACCTCTGTGGTGTAGCGGTAGAATGTTTGACTGCTACGCAGGAGGTGCGGGTTCAATTCCCGCTCAATGCATATATTCGTATGCACAAATATGTATATTTGCATTGGTCTGAGTGTTTCTATGTAAACTATGTATGTATTTACAATAAAAAAAGTATCTAAGTATGTTTATCAGCATTCTAGATTCCATAACACAAGTTAGTTAAGCTATGCTTACCATGGGTTTAGATAGCGTTGTAGAAATATTTATTTATTTATTGAATTGATAATTTCCATCGTACAAGGCGACTAATAGGGCTGTTTTACATCAGACAGATATATACAGCCTAAATTCAGCCTCAGATGCATGGCTTGAGTCAACAATAGTACCCGGAAGACGGCAATAGGCTCACCCCCTATTACGTGTGACGGAATTCGATGACTGGTGAAATGTGGGTGTTAATTCACCTCTGCCTAACCCTGCCTCCACCACTCATATTGATATTAAAATACTATAGTTTGAAATCAAGTTAATAATTAACTGGATTAATTACAATATTATTGAGTCTGGGATAGTCACTGGTGCATTCAATATTAGCTTCCAATCAGTGAGTCGCAACGATTCACAACGATTTCATAGTGATATTGTTTGATTTGAAGTGCACTAGACTATAGTGTTATTCGAAGTGTTAGTGCCTTTGTGAATATATCCCAATAAATATATATCCCTTATATATGTAGTCTAAAAACATCTAATATGTGAGCCCCAGTTTTTTAAAGGTATATTGTTATGGCATTTACAACATATACGAGCAAAAATACGAAAGTTAAGGACGTCCTTATGACCCCGAATATTAATATTAAACTCAGCCTCAGATGCATGGCTCGAGTCAACAATAGTGCTCAGAAGAGGGCAATAAGCTCACCCCGTATTACTTGGGACTGAATTTAATGATTGGTGAAATGTGGGTGTTAATTCACCTCTGCCTAACCTTTAGAGGATAAATGCGTGATTATATGTATATATGTAAATCTCTTAAGAGGTAGGCAAAGATGTCTTAATATCCACATTTTACGCTAATTAAAAAAAATAGTCATTTTGACCTTGAATAAAAGATACTATTATATTAGGTGTCAATGGGTTTTGTATGAACGAGACCTTCACTCTAAACTGTCGCAAACTATGATGCCTAATAGTATTACTGATAAATAACCCAGCACCATCCATTTTCTATTATTTTTTCTCAATTAAATTGGTATGAAAACGGTATAAAAATTATACTGTTGGTTTTTTTTATACCACTTAGTGGCAGACAAGCGCACGGCCCACCTGATGGAAAGTGGTTACCGCGGCCTATGGACGTGTGTAACACCAGAGAAGCCACCCTCGCGCTGCTGACCCTGTAAGCACAGAGTTTCTGTGCGCTCAGTGTAGAGAACAAAGCAAGACAAGCCTTAAGTCATCCCACTGACAGCACAAATTCTCACGTGAGCTCTGGCTACCCTACTCACCGCTGGGTATACAACGAAGTTATTATAACCGCGGTATTCTGTAGGGCGGAGGTGCTTCCCCAGTCGGACTGCTCTATTGGGCGGAAATACCGCCGTGTCCTACCTTCTTTCGCAGTGATGTCGTATGCGTGTTGTGTTCCCAGCGGTGAGTAGGGTAGCCAGAGCTCACTGGTGAATTTGTGCTGTCAGTGGGAAGACTAAAGGCTTGTCCTGTTTTGTCCTCTACACTGACGGCATAGAAACTCTGTGCTTACAGGGTCGGCAGTGCAAGTGTGGCTTCTCTGATGTTACACACGTCCATAGGCCACGGTAACCACTTTCCATCTGGTGGCCCGTGCGCTTGTCTACCACCTAAGTGGAATAAAAAAAAGAAAATCTCTGTACCAACCCATCTGGCCAACAGTAGGCAAAAATCTCTCAACATTAGGAGAGGCCTTTATCTAGCAATTTTAGTGATTGCCTGATTGATTGGTAAAAAAACACCTAGAGTTTATTATAATTTATTACCATTATTGTTACAGGAGCGCCGTATTCTCGCAAGCCCCGATGGTGACAAAGACACAGATCCCTTGCTAGTGTCCCTCATACAAGAGGGCTCGGACATGATGGCTGACCTCCGCCATATCAATCTGAAGCCTCAGCACTGTTACCGGAATCCAGAACCTATCAACTTGTACCACAAAGTTGGGCATGGTGAGTTACTGAAACATGTATCAATATTAATCTCAGAGCCTGTTTCCCAACTCTGCTGTCGCCGGCTTTCCGGTCTTTTCCTTGAAGTGACTGTCATCTGACCTGCACAAATAATTGACTATATTGAAGTTGATACTGAAACTTATATATCTATGTTTCGTTCGTTTGGTTGAACACGTCTTAGAATGTACTGGTTCAATAGTCTTAGAATCTCAAAAATTGTTGGTAACTTTATTTTTATTTTGAAAAGTCCGTTTATTAAAGAAGGAAGAATATTATTACGCAAGGAAGTCAAGGGAGCAGAGCAGTAATCATAAATATCTACAAATCCGGCAAATATTAAAACTAAAGTAATACGGGCACAATATATTGCTTGAATGTGATACGGATTGTCGTCTATTTTTATTTCGAAACCTTGTCAACTAGTTTAAGTATATAAAAAATGGCGGCTTCAGGATGGGGGTCTAAGCATTTACGTGCCTTCGATCAACGAATCTAATCCTATACGATCGTTTAGTAATAATATAAAAGAACACTTGAGAACGCACACGTTCATAAGTCACGGTAACCACTTTCCATCGGGTGGGCCGTGTGCTTATCTGCCACCTAAATTGTTTAAAATACAAGTCCATATTCTGCCCCGTATGCGGATGACACGCACGTGTTCTATTGCTCTTGATTTATTATTACGCTATCTCTTATATTAATTTCTTAGCACCACAGACAAGCTTGTAGCCCTCGATAAGTGATTTATTCATCTTTATTTTGTTTTCTTACAGGAACCCTGGATATGTATGTACTGAATCCGTCCAAGGATTCTAAATACGTTCGTGAATTTCTCAAGAGATGGCACAATAGTGAACAGAAGCTGTTTGAGGGCGCCGGTGTATCGGGACAATTTAATTTTCCAATACCCAATTTGGTATCGATATGTGCGTTACTAGTATGGCGTCCGGCCAACCCCGATGATACAGTTACCAGGATAATGTTCCCAGGATCAACCCCCCAACACAAAATATTTGAGGGCTTAGAAAAACTTAAGCATTTGGAGTTTCTTCAACACCCTACATGTACGGGACGCCAGATGACAACTACAGCCCCAGCTACTACTACTACAGCAACTACAGCCACTTCCGTAAAAATTTCTACTAAAGCAACCACAAAAGTTAGTAAAGAAAAAAGTTTAATCAAAGAAAAAACGAAAGACGATAAAATCATGGAACCCGAGCCACCACCAAAAAATATGAAAGTTGAAGACACAAAAAATATCATAGATAACAAATTACTTAATGAACTTGTAGATGGTGTTGATAAAATTGATTCCGTTTTACATGATACTATTACTGCAAGATTAGAAACTAAATTAGATGATAAGATTGCTCAATATGAGAGCACTGTGATAGATGGTTTGCCTAAAAAGAAAGAAGTTAAAAAGAAGGGCGCTGACAAGAAAACAAAGCGTATTGATAAGACTGATGAAGTTAAAGACTCTATAGTTAAGAATGAGGTTAAGAAAATTGATACCGAACTAAAACCGAAAGTTGAAAGAAAGAAGGTAGACACTAGGAAAATTGATGTGTCATCATCAACGCCTAGAAGCAAAGTAACTAATCGTGTTGCTCGTGCTATTTCTGAGAAAAAGACAACGACTGCTGCAGATAAAAAATCATCCACGGAAGATAAAAAGTCACCACCTACTACACCCAAAACATCACTAGATACCAAAACTACTTCAACTGTGCCAACGGCTAAAGAGAGAGTTAAAGTTAAAGCTGCAAGTACTTCTGCTAAAAGCACTAAAGAAGCGAAAAATCGTATGGTTGTTGAATCAAAATACAAACAATTATCACCAAAACGTGATACTACAGCAAAAGGAATAGAGAAAAAAGAAACTAAAACTAAACGAGAACCCATTTCACGTAGACCCAGACCTCTATCATCACCTATCAAAGGGCTTAAGACAATGAAGAGTCCTTCTAAATCTATTAAAGCAGTCAAGAGCGATGCTTCGAAATTAAAAGGCCTGCAAAGAGTGAATTATGAAGATATACTAAAAGAAGCAAAAAAATCAGACGAAGATACGTCTAAATCCCTAGACGACATTAAACTACAAGAATTAGATGAGCGAGAGGAACAAGAGATTGTCAGAGAAATTGAAGCAGTATTTAATAGAGATATTGAAACTGAAGAAAAAGTAGAGTTCGTAGGGCGATCTGATATTGAAAAAATAACCTGTATGATAGATGGTACAAAGACAGAGACGACTGTCGACGGTGAATTTGAAGAAGAATACCTTATCATAGAGAAAGAAGAAGTAGAACAGTATACAGAAGATTCAGTCATTGACCGTGAAAGTAGCCATGAACACGAAGATGAACTACAAAAACACGTTAAAGACGAAGAAGAATCAGAGAAAAAAAAAGATATTGTAGCACTAATGGTAGAAAAACCTGATGAAATGCATATGAAGACAGAAGTTGTTGCTGAAAAAGATTTAAAACAAATTGAATCAAAGGAACACTCAGTGAGTCTTGAAGAAAAGCAAGATATTAGTAGTGAAAAGAAAACATCTGATAGTAAAAGCGTGCCTAAACCGAAAGATTCTCTTGAAATGCAGGTTCAAGAGTCTCAGCCGGATGAAAAAATATCAACCACTATTGAGTCTGGAGCTACTACAGCTCCAACTTTGCCTGAAGATGAAAGAATAACCTTAGATAGCATCAAAGAAGATCAACAAATAGAAGAAAAGCACATACAGGAAGAAACTAAAGAAGTGATACCACCGTTAAGCTTAATTGATATCAAACCAGTATCGTTAGAAAAAAGCACTAAGCTGGAATCTGTACCTGCTCCAATAAGAGAAATTGTAAAAACCCCCGATGAAGTAGCTGATTTACCTTTACATGAAGAAGTCGACTACAGACCGTTTGAAGAAAAGAAAACACCAGATGAAGAATTATTCAAACGTAAACTTGATGAAATCAAAGTACCTAAGGACCTACCACTCACAGACCAGGAAGCTGCCTATAAGGTCAAAGCTGTCCAAGACGATGTTGTACTCAAAACTGTACAACGTGCATCTCATGCTGAATTAGTAACTGTAACCCCAGGATCTGCGCCAGAATCACCAATGTATCATGACCAAATGAATGTTTCTACTTTACCTGATAAAGACCTAAAAACTGTTAAAGAATATGATGATCCCGAATACGATTATGGCCAATTTACAGAAAAACTAAGGGAAACTCATATCACAACTATAGATTCACCAATTAAAGATGACATCATTGTTATTGAAGAAGTCCCATGTATGCCAGAGAAAATTCCTTCGATACCCGAAGATGTCGAAAAAGAAATTGAGGAAGCACGCAAGTTAGATATTGTAGAAAAGCCTCCTTTGAGTCCAAAAGATGTTGAAAAAATAGTTGCCGATGTTGCCGAAGTTTTAAAATCAGATAAAAGTTTAGATGAAATAATGGCTGACAAATCTCCCTTGCTGCGCAAATCACCTGATATTTTTGGTAAAATAGAATCAACTGTAAACGGCATTGAAGCAACAAAACTACTGTTATCAAGTGAGCAAGATATCAAACACGACTTGCATAAGGATATTAAAATATCAAGTGCTAAAATTGAGCGAGATATTAGTGATATTTTACTGAAAGAAGCTTCTCCTGTACGGTCAGTAACATCTGAAGATGTCAGTGAAGTTTCTGATAAAACTGTTCTCAGTGAAGGAAGAAGACTTAAACGAGAACTACAGGATGAAAAATCTGTGCAATTGCCAAAACCACAAGTATCCTCTGATGAAGTGGTATTAGAAAAAATATCAACTGAATATACAGATGCCCCAAAAACTAGCAAAGATTTGACAGGCCACGTACTCTCAGAAGTTATGGAACAAAAATTAATCAAAGAAACTGATAGTAAATCAAAAGAAATAGACATAAAAGATGAAGTTTTGGAACCAGAGAAAAAAGTTAGCACAACATTGGACTCTGCGAAAACTCTTGAAAAATTAGAAGAGAAAATTGCAGATTTGAAGAAAAAAGAAATTGTTACTTTGGGTAGTAAAGTTGAACCAAAAACCAAAGTAGAAATTACTGTGCAAGATAAGCCAAGTGAAAAAGAATCTCTTATCGTTAAAAGTGATATTAAAGACACTGACAAGGTTCCTCAATTGCAAGAGACTAGTTTAAGTAAAGAAATACCTAAAAAAACACTATTGCAAAAAGCAGAGACTAAGGCCGAGAAGGTTGTTGGCAAAGTTTCGGCTTTGAAAGATGAAGTCTTTGGGTTCTTCAGCAAAAAGTCGGCTGACAAAAAAGAACCAAGTCCAGAAAAAGAAATACATGACCTAAAAGTAAATAACCAAGATAAAATAAGTGAGCAACCTACTCTCACGAAACATGACGTTGTACCTGCTGAAGTAGAAAAGCAAAGTGCAAAAGGTTCTACCCCCGATGAAGTTCCTGATAGTGGACAGGTTACGATAGATGAAGATAAGAAAAACGTACCTAGTTTTAATTTCAATGAAGATGAAGAACTACTTATTGCTGATAAATTAAAAGAATTTGAACCTACTGGCCCACCTATAGAAGAGTCACAAACACAAATAACAACTATGACTGAAAAAGGAACTATTATAAAAAGAAAAATTACACTGATCACGTTCATTCAAGAATATGTTAATTTGATCACGACAGTAGTTATATATAAAATAACTTACTTAACCACAGAAGAAGACGAACACCCCAATGGCAATATAATTAGTAGAACATATAGAAAAATCTCTCTTGCTAACGAAATTCCTAAACAAACAACAAGTCTAATCCAGCTTAAAAAAACACAAAGTGAAAAACCACTTAGTCCAATACTTAGTGAGAAGGCACCAAGTCCATTACTCAGGGAGAAAACGCCTAGTCCAATACTCAGTGAGAAGATATCTAGCCCAGTATTTAGTGAGAAACAACTAAGCCCAATAAAGCCCGATGAAACGATATCGATTTCTGATCGAAGACCTAGTTTGAAAACCAATGAAAATGAGTCTAAAACAACGGATCCACTTGGTCCAGAGAAAATTGATATTTTAAGTCCATGCACTGCCATAAAGGAATCACCAATCGTGGCTTTTGACGAAGAAGAGGAAGAAGCTGTTGAGGAAGTACTGAAGGCATTTGAACCTACTGGTAAACCAGAAGAAGAAACAACCACACGTTTTATAACCGTCTCTGAGCCAGGTGTTATAATAAAGAGGAAATTAACAATTACTACCATTACACAAGAATTCTATAATGTTACAAAAACAACAAATATATACAAAATAACAATTTTAACTATGGAAGAAGATGAACATGCTGATAATTCTAAAGTTTGCCGATCATCTAGGAAAATATCACTGGCTCATGAAAAGCCAAAATCAATGGAGTATGACGATAAATTACCAAACAAAGAAAAGAGAACTAGCTTAACATCCATTGAAAAAGAATATAGTGAAAAAATACCTAACCCAGAACTTATTGAACGAGTACCTAGCAAAAAGTCTCCAACTGAGAGATTGATTAGCCCAACACCTAGTGAAAAAGCCTATGATCCAGGTACTAGCGAAAAGGTACCAAGCCCAGACCTTAATGTAAGTGTATCTAGCACAATACATATGGAAGGTAGCCCAGCCTTGCATGAAGAGAAAATGCCAAGTACAAAGACCAGTGAAATCATATCTAGCCCAACTCAAACTGAAAAAATACCAGGCTCAGTGATCAGTGAAAATTTATCTAACACAGAGCCTTGCGAAAGACCAATTAGTCTAGACCTAAGTGAAAAGGTACCTGAAGAAAACAAATCAGGCCCCGCATTGGAAAGTAAGAAGGCATCTAGCCCGGCGCTCATTGAAGAATCACCTCACTCAGAGCCGAGTGAAAAATTACCTCATCTAGTTCACCTTGAAGAGTTGTCGAGTCAGAGGAAGCTTAGTTCTATTGATAAATCACCTGAACTAGAAATTTGTGAAAAACTTCTGAGCCCAGTTCCACTCGAAGAGGTTCCGTTCTTGGTATCAAGTGATATGATACATAGCCCACTTACTGATAAGGAAAAGGAAATTGAGGAAAAATTAAAGGGATTTAAGCCTTCTGGCCCACCTGAGGAAGAATCTTCTACGCAAATTATATCTCTGACTGTTGAAAACGTCGTTATAATTAGAGAGATACTTACAAAAGTAATTTTAGAAAAATATATTAATGTAACGACAACTATGGTCTTATATAAAATTACTGTTACAACTACGGAAGAAGATAAACAGCCAGATGGAACAATAACAAGCCGAACTCGTACAGTAACATCATTGTCGGAAGATAAGCCACAAATATGCAACCTATTTATAGATAAATCTAAGACACAGAAAGAGGTCTCAGATAGAGATCATGAAGTAATTGAATTGCTAGAGACGAAAGAACCAGTGAAAGACAAACTGGCAATCACCATCGATGACCAATCAATTGTTTCTGAACTGTCTGAAGCTATTCTCAGCAAAGTTCCTGAAAATGAACCTAGCCAAGAGAAAAGAGCTCCAACAGTTGATGTAACTGATAAAGGATTAAAAATAAAAGATACCCAAATAGCAGGCAAAATAACAGAAGAATTAAATATTTTAAATGTATCTTTTGATCACAAAGAAGATGACATAACAAGTCCTGATCTTGTGCAGGACACAATTAATGTGACCAAATCTGTAACAAAAGATAAAATGAAAGAAGATGTAACAGAACAAAAGCTAGAAGAAGTAAACGAAACTATCCACGCTGTAGTCACACATGAGCTTCAAAAAGACACTGATAGATATACAGATGATATGGAAACTAATGATCATGTTAAAGACTCAGGTCCACTTTCTTCAAAAGAAGATATAAAAAAGCTAATGGCAGAAAAAGATGAAGATGAGAAGGTATCTGAAAAATATACGCCCATTCAAGATTTTGATAAGATTCAACAAGCAAAACCATTCAAATTGGATGAGAGTCAAGAGGAGGATATCATTTCTGACAAACTTGATGCAAAGCAAGTAAGTTTAGAAAAGAATGTGAAAGAAATTAAAGAAACTATCAATGAAATCGATGGTGAAATAGTGAAAGAGTCATCTTATCTCATGAAAACTATTCAAGACATAGATGGCAAGAAATATGAAACAGAAAAGGCTCACCTTGGTTTATTTGATGAGCCAAAAGGATTTATACCTGAAGATTTTGTCAATATTGCAAGTAAAAAACAACTGATATCAGATAACGAAAGTATTTTGATTAAATCAGAGAAAGGTGAACTAAGTCAAATTTCTACTCTAGCTGAAAAAGCTCTTAGTGTTACTGAGACAATATCTATCACTGGTAAGCTGGAGAATGGACACCTTAGTCCTAGTACATCACTTGGAAAAGAAATGAAACATTCTACAGATCTAGATGAAAAGTTGATATATGAACCTAAAGATGACAAAGTGAGCCATACTCTAATTGACAAAGTTTCGAGTGATAAGGAGCCTAGCTACAAAGTACAAAGTGACAAACAACCAAGCCCTACACCAAGTGATAAGGCGCCCAGCCCTAGTACACTTGACAAAGTTCACGATGAAAAGAAGCCTAGCTTAGTATCAAGTGACAGTGCCTCCAGCCAAGTACCAAGTGCAAAGGCACCTAGCCCTACACAGAGCGAAAAGATTTTGGGTGACAAGAGGCCAAGTTTAGTATCTAATGATAAAGAACTAAGCCCTACACCAAGTGATAAGGCGCCCAGCCCTAGTCCACTTGACAAAATTCCCGATGAAAAGAAGCCTACCTTCGTACCAAGTGACAAGGCACCCAGCCCAATAACAAGCGACCAGGCACCTAGCCCTACACCAAGTGAAAAAGTTTTAGATGAGAAGAGGCCTAGCATAGCACCCAGTGACAAAGCTTCAAGCCCTGTACCAAGTGACGAGGCACCTAGCCCCACACTGGGTGATAAAAGTTTGGGTGATAAGAAGCCAAGTTTAGTACCTTGCGACAAAGAATCAAGTCCTACACCAAGTGCAAGTGAGCGAGTTCTCGGTGACAAAAGGCCTAGCTTAGTACCTAGTGATAAAGCACCCAGCCCTGTACCAATTGAAAAAGATTTGAGTGAGAAGAAGCTTATGTTAGCTCTAAGTGAAAAAGCACCAATACCACAAACGGGTGATGAGGCACCAAGCCCTACCCCAAGTGAAAAAGTTCCAGGTGATAAGATGCCTAGCTTTGTACCAAGCGCAGAAGCAGTAAACCTTGTACCAAGTGATAAAGCGCCAAGCCCTAGTCCAAGTGATGAAGTGCCGAATAACGAGAAGCCAAGCTTAGTGCGAAGCGACAAAGCACCAAGCCTTGTACCAATTGAAAAAGCTTTGGGTGATAAAAAGCTTACCTCAATACCAAATGAGAAAGCACCAAGCCCAGTACCAAGTGAAAAGCCACTCAGCCTGTCACTAAGTGAAAAAGTTCAGAATGATAAGAGGTCTGATTTACCACCAAGTGATAAAGTGCCCAGCCCAGTACCGAGTGAGACAGTGCCAAGTGACAAAACACCTTGCTCAGAACCAGTTGATAAGGCACCTAGCCCTACACCAAGTGACAAATTTCAAAGTGACCTGAAGCGAGGCTCAGTACCAAGTGACAAAGAACCCAGCCCAGTACCGAGTGATAAGGCACCAAGCCCCACACCAAGTGAAAAAAATCTGGGTGAGGAGAGGCCTAGCATAGAACCTATTAATAAAGTATCTAGACCTGTACTAAGTGATAAACAGTCCAGTCCTACACCAAGTGACAAAGTTCTAGATGACGAGAAGTCTACCTTAATTCCAAGCGAAAAACCACCCAGCCCTGTTTCAAGTGATAAGGCACCTAGCCCTACACAAAGCGATAAAGTTGTGGATGATAAGAAGCCCAGCTTAGTGCTGAGTGACATAGCCCCTAGCTCAGTACCAAGTGATAAGCCGCCTAGTCCAACACCAAATGAAAAAGTTCCAAGTGATAAGAAGCCTAGCTTAGTACCTAGCGAAAAAGCACCCAGCCCGGTACCTAGTGATATGGCACCAAGCCCAACACCAGGTGACAAAGTTTTTGGCGATAAGAAACCTACCGTAGTATCAAGTGACAAACAACCCAGCCCTGTACCAAGTGATAAGGCACCTAGTCCTACACCAAGTGACAAAGTCCCAAGTGAAAAGAAGCCTAGCTTAGTACCAAGTGAAAAAGCACCCAGCCCAACACCGAGTGATATGGTACCAAGCCCGACACCAAGTGACAAAGCTTTTGGTGATAAGAAGCCTAGCTTAATGCCAAGTGATAAAGCACCCAGCACTGTACCAAGTGATAAGGCGCCTAGTCCTACACCAAGTGACAAAATCGCAAGTGAAAAGAAGCCTAGCTTAGTACCAAGCGAAAAAGCACCCAGCCCAACACCAAGTGACATGGCACCAAGCCCAACACCAAGTGACAAAGCTTTTGTAGATCAGAAGCATAGCTCAGTGCCAAGTGACAAAGCACCCAGCCCTGTACCAAGTGATAAGGCGCCTAGTCCTACACCAAGTGACAAAGTCCCAAGTGATAAGGCGCCTAGTCCTACACCAAGTGAAAAGAAGCCTAGCTTAGTACCAAGCGAAAAAGCACCCAGCCCAACACCAAGTGATATGGCACCAAGCCTAACACCAAGTGACAAAACTTTTGGTGATAAGAAGCCTAGCTCAGTGCCAAGTGACAAAGCACCCAGCCCTGTACCAAGTGATAAGGCGCCTAGTCTTACACCAAGTGACAAAGTCCCAAGTGAAAAGAAGCCTGGCTTAGTACCAAGCGAAAAAGCACCCAGTCCAACACCGAGTGATATGGCACCAAGCCCGACACCAAGTGACAAAACTTTTGGTGATAAGAAGCCTAGGTCAGTGCCAAGTGACAAAGCCCCCAGCCCTGTACCGAGTGATAAGGCACCTAGTCCTACACCAAGTGACAAAGTCCCAAGTGAAAAGAAGCCTAGCTTAGTACCAAGCGAAAAAGCACCCAGCCCAACACCAAGTGATATGGCACCAAGCCTAACACCAAGTGACAAAACTTTTGGTGATAAGAAGCCTAGCTCAGTGCCAAGTGACAAAGCACCCAGCCCTGTACCAAGTGATAAGGCACCTAGTCCTACACCAAGTGACCGAGTCCCAAGTGAAAAGAAGCCTGGCTTAGTATCAAGCGAAAAAGCACCCAGTCCAACACCGAGTGATATGGCACCAAGCCCGACACCAAGCGACAAAACTTTTGGTGATAAGAAGCCTAGCTCAGTGCCAAGTGACAAAGCACCCAGCCCTGTACCAAGTGATAAGGCGCCTAGTCCTATACCAAGTGACAAAGTCCTAAGTGAAAAGAGGCCTAGCTTAGTACCAAGCGAAAAAGCACCCAGCCCAATACCGAGTGATTTGGCACCAAGCCCGACACTAAGCGACAAAGCTTTAGGTGATAAGAAGCCTAGGTCAGTGCCAAGTGACAAAGCCCCCAGCCCTGTACCGAGTGATAAGGCGCCTAGTCCTACACCAAGTGATAAAGTCCCAAGTGAAAAGAAGCCTAGCTTAGTACCAAGTGAAAAAGCACCCAGCCCAACACCAAGTGATATGGCACCAAGCCCAACACCAAGTGACAAAGCTTTTGTAGATAAGAAGTCTAGCTCAGTGGCAAGTGACAAAGCACCCAGCCCGTTACCAAGTGATAAGGCACCCAGCCCTTCACCAAGTGACGCGGTCCCAAGTGAAAAGACGTCTAGCTTAGTACCAAGCGAGACAGCACCCAGCCCGGTAACAAGTGATTTAGCACCAAGTCCAACACCAAGTGACAAATTATTTGGTGATAAGAAGCCTAGCGCAGTGCCAAGTGACAAAGCACCCAGCCCTGTACCAAGTGATAAGGTGCCTAGTCCTACACCAAGTGACAAAGTCGTAAGTGAAAAGAAGCCTATCTTAGTACCAAGCGAAAAAGCACCCAGCCCAACACCAAGTGACATGGCACCAAGCCCAACACCAAGTGACAAAGCTTTTGTAGATCAGAAGCCTAGCGCAGTGCCAAGTGACAAAGCACCCAGCCCTGTACCAAGTGATAAGGTGCCTAGTCCTACACCAAGTGACAAAGTCGTAAGTGAAAAGAAGCCTATCTTAGTACCAAGCGAAAAAGCACCCAGCCCAACACCAAGTGACATGGCACCAAGCCCAACACCAAGTGACAAAGCTTTTGTAGATCAGAAGCCTAGCTCAGTGCCAAGTGAAAAAGCACCCAGCCCTGTACTAAGTGATAAGGCGCCTAGTCCTTTACCAAGTGACAAAGTCTCAAGTGAAAAGCAGCCTAGCTTAGTACCAAGTGAAAAAGCACCCAGCCCAATACCGAGTGATTTGGCACCAAGCCCGACACTAAGCGACAAAGCTTTAGGTGATAAGAAGCCTAGGTCAGTGCCAAGTGACAAAGCCCCCAGCCCTGTACCGAGTGATAAGGCGCCTAGTCCTACACCAAGTGATAAAGTCCCAAGTGAAAAGAAGCCTAGCTTAGTACCAAGTGAAAAAGCACCCAGCCCAACATCAAGTGATATGGCACCAAGCCCAACACCAAGTGACAAAGCTTTTGTAGATAAGAAGTCTAGCTCAGTGCCAAGTGACAAAGCACCCAGCCCGTTACCAAGTGATAAGGCACCCAGCCCTTCACCAAGTGACGCGGTCCCAAGTGAAAAGACGTCTAGCTTAGTACCAAGCGAGACAGCACCCAGCCCGGTAACAAGTGATTTAGCACCAAGTCCAACACCAAGTGACAAATTATTTGGTGATAAGAAGCCTAGCGCAGTGCCAAGTGACAAAGCACCCAGCCCTGTACCAAGTGATAAGGTGCCTAGTCCTACACCAAGTGACAAAGTCGTAAGTGAAAAGAAGCCTATCTTAGTACCAAGCGAAAAAGCACCCAGCCCAACACCAAGTGACATGGCACCAAGCCCAACACCAAGTGACAAAGCTTTTGTAGATCAGAAGCCTAGCTCAGTGCCAAGTGAAAAAGCACCCAGCCCTGTACCAAGTGATAAGGCGCCTAGTCCTTCACCAAGTGACAAAGTCTCAAGTGAAAAGCAGCCTAGCTTAGTACCAAGTGAAAAAGCACCCAGCCCAACACCGAGTGATATGGTACCAAGCTCGACACCAAGTGACAAAGCTTTTGGTGATAAGAAGCCTAGCTCAGTGCCAAGTGACAAAGCACCCAGCCCTGTACCAAGTGATAAGGCGCCTTGTCTTACACCAATTGACAAAGTCCCAAGTGAAAAGAAGCCTGGCTTAGTACCAAGCGAAAAAGCACCCAGCCCAACACCGAGTGATTTGGCACCAAGCCCGACACCAAGCGACAAAGCTTTAGGTGATAAGAAGCCTAGGTCAGTGCCAAGTGACAAAGCCCCCAGCCCTGTACCGAGTGATAAGGCGCCTAGTCCTACACCAAGTGATAAAGTCCCAAGTGAAAAGAAGCCTAGCTTAGTACCAAGTGAAAAAGCACCCAGCCCAACACCAAGTGATATGGCACCAAGCCCAACACCAAGTGACAAAGCTTTTGTAGATAAGAAGTCTAGCTCAGTGCCAAGTGACAAAGCACCCAGCCCGTTACCAAGTGATAAGGCACCCAGCCCTTCACCAAGTGACGCGGTCCCAAGTGAAAAGACGTCTAGCTTAGTACCAAGCGAGACAGCACCCAGCCCGGTAACAAGTGATTTAGCACCAAGTCCAACACCAAGTGACAAATTATTTGGTGATAAGAAGCCTAGCGCAGTGCCAAGTGACAAAGCACACAGCCCTGTACCAAGTGATAAGGTGCCTAGTCCTACACCAAGTGACAAAGTCGTAAGTGAAAAGAAGCCTAGCTTAGTACCAAGCGAAAAAGCACCCAGCCCAACACCAAGTGACATGGCACCAAGCCCAACACCAAGTGACAAAGCTTTAGGTGATAAGAAGCCTAGGTCAGTGCCAAGTGACAAAGCCCCCAGCCCTGTACCGAGTGATAAGGCGCCTAGTCCTACACCAAGTGACAAAGTCCCAAGTGAAAAGAAGCCTAGCTTAGTACCAAGTGAAAAAGCACCCAGCCCAACACCGAGTGATATGGTACCAAGCCCGACACCAAGTGACAAAGCTTTTGGTGATAAGAAGCCTAGCTCAGTGCCAAGTGACAAAGCACCCAGCCTTGTACCAAGTGACAAGGCACCTAGTCCTACACCAAGTGACATAGTCTCAAGTGAAAAGAAGCCTAGCTTAGTACCAAGCGAAAAAGCACCCAGCCCAACACCAAGTGATATGGCACCAAGCCTAACACCAAGTGACAAAACTTTTGGTGATAAGAAGCCTAGCTTAGTGCCAAGTGACAAAGCACCCAGCCCGGTACCAAGTGATAAGGCACCTAGCCCTTCACCAAGTGATGCAGTTCCAAGTAAAAAGACTTCTAGCTTAGTACTAAGCGAGACAGCACCCAGCCCGGTACCAAGTG
The DNA here is from genome assembly GCA_963662185.1 of Eilema griseolum. NCBI lineage: Eukaryota > Metazoa > Arthropoda > Insecta > Lepidoptera > Erebidae > Eilema > Eilema griseolum. The sequence goes on from OY759245.1 coordinate 23,941,097, forward strand.
ATTTGGCACCAAGTCCAACACCTAGTGATAAATTATTTGGTGCTAAGAAGCCTAGCTCAGTGCCAAGTGACAAAGCACCCAGCCCTGTACCAAGTGATATGGCGATTAGTCCTACACCAAGTGACAAAGTCCTAAGTGAAAAGCGGCCTAGCTTAGTACCTAGCGAAAAAGCACCCAGCCCAACACCGAGTGATTTGGCACCAAGCCCGACACCAAGCGACAAAGCTTTAGGTGATAAGAAGCCTAGTTCAGTGCCAAATGACAAAGCCCCCAGCCCTGTACCAAGTGATAAGGCGCCTAGTCCTACACCAAGTGATAAAGTCCCAAGTGAAAAGAAGCCTAGCTTAGTACCAAGTGAAAAAGCACCCAGCCCAACACCAAGTGATATGGCACCAAGCCCAACACCAAGTGACAAAGCTTTTGTAGATAAGAAGTCTAGCTCAGGGCCAAGTGACAAAGCACCCAGCCCGTTACCAAGTGATAAGACACCCAGCCCTTCACCAAGTGACGCGGTCCCAAGTGAAAAGACGTCTAGCTTAGTACCAAGCGAGACAGCACCCAGCCCGGTACCAAGTGATTTAGCACCAAGTCCAACACCAAGTGACAAATTATTTGGTGATAAGAAGCCTAGCGCAGTGCCAAGTGACAAAGCACCCAGCCCTGTACCAAGATATAAGGCGCTTAGTCCTACACCAAGTGACAAAGTCGCAAGTGAAAAGAAGCCTAGCTTAGTACCAAGCGAAAAAGTACCCAGCCCAACACCAAGTGATATGGCACCAAGCCCGACACCAAGCGACATAGTTTTTGGTGATAAGAAGCCTAGCTCAGTGCCAAGTGACAAAGCACCCAGCCCTGTACCAAGTGATAAGGCGCCTAGTCCTATACCAAGTGAGAAAGTCTCAAGTAAACAGAAGCCTAGCTTAGTACCAAGCGACAAAGCACCCAGCCCAACATCAAGTGATATGGCACCAAGCCCAACACCAAGTGACAAAGCTTTTGGTGATAAGAAGCCTGTCTTAGTGGCAAGTGACAAAATATCCAGCCCTGTACCAAGTGATAAGGCGCCTAGTCCTACACCAAGTGACAAAGTTCTAAGTGAAAAGAAGCTTAGCTTAGTACCAAGTGAAAAAGCACCCAGCCCAACACCAAGTGACAAAGCTTTTGGTGCTAAGAAGCCTAGCCCAGTGCCAAGTGACAAAGCACCCAGCCCTGTACCAAGTGATACGGCGCCTAGTCCTACACCAAGTGACAAAGTCCTAAGTGAAAAGCGGCCTAGCTTAGTACCAAGCGAAAAAGCACCCAGCCCAATACCGAGTGATTTGGCACCAAGCCCGACACCAAACGACAAAGCTTTAGGTGATATGAAGCCTAGCGCAGTGCCAAGTGACAAAGCACCCAGCCCTGTACTAACTGATAAGGCGCCAAGTCCTACATCAAGTGACAAAGTCCCAAGTGAAAAGAAGCCTAGCTTAGTACCAAGCGAAAAACCACCCAGCCGAACACCGAGTGATATGGCACCAAGCCCGACACCAAGTGACAAAGCTTTTGGTGATAAGAAGCCTAGCGCAGTGCCAAGTGACAAAGCACTCAGCCCTGTACCAAGTGATAAGGCGCCTAGTCCTACACCAAGTGAATCATTCTCAAGTAAAAAGAAGCCTAGCTTGGAACCAAGCGAGACAGCACCCAGCCCGGTACCAACTGATTTGGCACCAAGTCCAACACCAAGTAACAAATTATTTGGTGATGAGAAGCCTAGCGCAGTGCCAAGTGACAGAGCACCCAGCCCTGTACCAAGTGATAAGGCGCCTAGTCCCACACCAAGTGACAAAGTCACTAGAGAAAAGAAGCCTAGCTTAGTACCAAGCGAAAAAGCACCCAGCCCAACACCAAGTGATATGGCACCAAGCCCAACACCAAGTGACAAAGCTTTTGTAGATCACAAGCCTAGCTCAGTGCCAAGTGACAAAGCACCCAGCCCTGTACCAAGTAATAAGGCGCCTAGTCCTACACCAAGTGAAAAGAAGCCTAGCTTAGTTCCAAGCGAAAAAGCACCCAGCCCGGTACCAAGTGATAAAGCACCTAGTCCTTCACCAAGTGAAAAAGTCGCAAGTGAAAAGAAGCCTAGCTTAGTACCAGGCGAGACAGCACCCCGCCTGGTACCAAGTGATTTGGCACCAAGTCCAACACCAAGTGACAAATTATTTGGTGATAAGAAGCCTAGCTTAGTGCCAAGTGACAAAGCACCCAGCCCGGTACCAAGTGATAAGGCACCTAGCCCTTCACCAAGTGACGCAGTTCCAAGTAAAAAGACTTCTAGCTTAGTACTAAGCGAGACAGCACTCAGCCTGGTACCAAGTGATTTGGCACCAAGTCCAACACCTAGTGACACATTATTTGGTGCTAAGAAGCCTAGCTCAGTGCCAAGTGACAAAGCACCCAGCCCTGTACCAAGTGATAAGGTGCCTAGTCCTACACCAAGTGACAAAGTCCCAAGTGAAAAGAAGCCTAGCTTAGTACCAAGCGAAAAAGCACCCAGTCCAACACCGAGTGATATGGCACCAAGCCCGACACCAAGTGACAAAGATTTTGGTGATAAGAAGCCTAGCTCAGTGTCAAGTGATAAAGCACCCAGCCCGTTAGCAAGTGAAAAGGCATCTAGCCCTTCACCAAGTGACGCGGTCCCAAGTGAAAAGACGTCTAGCTTAGTACCATGCGCGACAGCACCTAGCCCGGTACCAAGTGATTTGGTACCAAGTCCAACACCAAGTAACAAATTATTTGGTAATAAGAAGCCTAGCGCTGTGCCAAGTGACAAAGCACCCAGCCTTGTACCAAGTGATAAGGCGCCTAGCCCTACACCAAGTGACAAAATCCCAAGTGAAAAGAAGCCTAGCTTAGTACCAAGCGCAAAAGTATCCAGCCCAACACCGAGTGATATGGCACCAAGCCCGACACCAAGTGACAAAGCTTTTGGTGATAAAGAGCCTAGTTCAGTGCCAAGTGACAAAGTACTCAGCCCTGTACCAAGTGATAAGGCGCCTAGTCCTACACCAAGTGACAAAGTCCCAAGTGAAAAGAAGCCTAGCTCAGTACCAAAAGAAAAAGCACCTAGCCCAACACCAAGTGACAAAGCTTTTGGTGATAAGAAGCCTAGCTCAGTGCAAAGTGACCAAGCACCCAGCCCTGTACCAACTGATGAGACACCTAGTCCTACACCAAGTGACAAAGTCTCAAGTGAAAAGAAGCCTAGCTTAGTAACTAGCGAAAAAGCACCCAGCCCAACATCGAGTGAAATGGCTCCAAGCCCGACACCAAGTGACAAAGCTTTAGATGATAAGAAGCCTAGCTCAGTTTCAAGTGACAAAGAACCCAGCGCTGCACCAAGTGATAAGGCGCCTAGTCCTACACCAAGTGACAAAGTCCCAAGTGAAAAGAAGCCTTGCTTAGTACCAAGTGAAAAAGCACCCAGCTCAACACCGAGTGATATGGTACCAAGCCCGACACCAAGTGACAAAGCTTTTGGTGATAAGAAGCCTAGCTCAGTGCCAAGTGACAAAGCACCCAGCCCTGTACCAAGTGATAAGGCGCCTAGTCCTACACCAAGTGACAAAGTCCCAAGTGAAAAGAAGCCTAGCTTAGTACCAAGTGAAAAAGCACCCAGCCCAACACCAAGTGACAAAGCTTTTGGTGATAAGAAGTCTAGCTCAGTGCCAAGTGACAAAGCACCCAGCCCTATACCAAGTGATAAGGCGCCTAGTCCTACACCAAGTGACAAAGTCAAAAGTGAAAAGAAGCCTGGCTTAGTACCAAGCGAAAAAGTACCCAGTCCAACACCGAGTTACATGGCACCAATCTCGACACCAAGTGACAAAGCTTTTGGTGATAAGAAACCTAGCTCAGACCCAAGTGACAAAGGACCCAGCCCTGTACCAAGTGATAAGGCGCCTAGTCCTACACCAAGTGACAAAGTCCCAAGTGAAAAGAAGCCTAGCTTAGTACCAAGCGAAAAAGCACCCAGCCCAACACCAAGTGATATGGCACCAAGCCCAACACCAAGTGACAAAGCTTTTGGTGATAAGAAGCCTAGCTCAGTGCCAAGTGACAAAGCACCCAGCCCTGTACCAAGTGAAAAGGCGCCTAGTCCTACACCAAGTGACAAAGTCCCAAGTGAAAAGAAGCCCAGCTTAGTACCAAGTGAAAAAGCACCCAGCCCTACACCGAGTGATATGGTACCAAGCCCGACACCAAGTGACAAAGCTTTTGGTGATAAGAAGCCTAGCTCAGTGCCAAGTGACAAAGCACCCAGCCCTGTACCAAGTGATAAGGCGCCTAGTCCTACACCAAGTGACAAAGTCCCAAGTGAAAAGAAGCCTAGCTTAGTACCAAGCGAAAAAGCACCCAGCCCAACACCAAGCGATATGGCACCAAGCCCAACACCAAGTGACAAAACTTTTGGTGATAAGAAGCCTAGCTCAGTGCCAAGTGACAAAGCACCCAGCCCTGTACCAAGTGATAAGGCGCCTAGTCCTACACCAAGTGACAAAGTCCACAGTGAAAAGAAGTCCAGCTTAGTACTAAGTGAAAAAGCACCCAGCCCAACAACGAGTGATGTGGCACCAAGCCTGACACCAAGTGACAAAGCTTTTGGTGATAAGAAGTCTAGCTCAGTGCCAAGTGACAAAGCACCCAGCCCTGTACCAAGTGATAAGGCGCTTAGTCCTACACCAAGTGACAAAGTCCACAGTGAAAAGAAGTCCAGCTTAGTACTAAGTGAAAAAGCACCCAGCCCAACAACGAGTGATGTGGCACCAAGCCTGACACCAAGTGACAAAGCTTTTGGTGATAAGAAGTCTAGCTCAGTGCCAAGTGACAAAGCACCCAGCCCTGTACCAAGTGATAAGGCGCCTAGTCCTACACCAAGTGACAAAGTCCCAAGTGAAAAGAAGCCTAGCTTAGTACCAAGCGAAAAAGCATCCAGTCCAACACTGAGTGATATGGCACCAAGCCCGACACCAAGTGACAAAGCTTTTGGTGATAAGAAGTCTAGCTTAGTGCCAAGTGACAAAGCACCCAGCCCTGTACCAAGTGATAAAGCACCTAGTCCTACACCAAGTGAAAAGAAGCCTAGCTTAGTACCAGGCGAGACAGCACCCAGCCCGGTACCAAGTGATGTGGCACCAAGTCCAACACCAAGTGACAAATTATTTGGTGACAAGAAGCCCAGCGCAGTGCCAAGTGACAAATCACCCAGCCCTGTACCAAGTGATAAAGCACCTAGTCCTACACCTAGTGACAAAATCCCAAGTGAAAAGAAGCCTGGCTTAGTACCAGGCGAGACAGCACCCAGCCCGGTACTAAGTGATTTGGCACCAAGTCCAACACCAAGTAACAAATTATTTGGTGATGAGAAGCCTAGCGCAGTGCCAAGTGACAAAGCACCCAGCCCTGTACCAAGTGATAAAGCACCTAGTCCTACACCAAGTGACAAAGACCTGAGAGAAAAGAAGCCTGGCTTAGTACCAAGCGAAAAAGCACACAGCCCAACACCGAGTGATCTGGCACCAATCCCGACACCAAGTGACATAGCTTTTGGTGATAAGAAGCGTAGCTCAGAACCAGGTGACAAAGCACCCAGCCCTGTACCAAGTGATAAGGCGCCTAGTCCTACACCAAGTGACAAAGTCCCAAGTGAAAAGAAGCCTGGCTTAGTACCAAGCGAAAAAGCACCCAGCCCAACACCAAGTGATATGGCACCAAGCCCAACACCAAGTGACAAAGCTTTTGGTGATAAGAAGCCTAGCTCAGAACCAAGTGACAAAGTACCTAGCCCAGCACCAAGTGATAAGGCGCCTAGTCCTACACCAAGTGACAAAGTCCCAAGTGAAAAGAAGCCTAGCTTTGTACCAAGCGAAAAAGCACCAAGCCCAACACCAAGTGATATGGCACCAAGCCCAACACCAAGTGACAAAGCTTTTGGTGATAAGAAGCCTAGCTCAGTGCCAAGTGACAAAGCACTCAGCCCTGTCCCAAGTGATAAGGCGCCTAGTCCTACACCAAGTGACAAAGTCCCAAGTGAAAAGAAGCCTAGCTTAGTACCAAGCGAAAAAGCACCCAGCCCAACACCACGTGATATGGCACCAAGCCCAACTCCAAGTGACAAAACTTTTAGTGATAAGAAGCCTAGCTCAGTGCCAAGTGACAAAGCACCCAGCCCTGTCCCAAGTGATAAGGCGCCTAGTCCTACACCAAGTGACAAAGTCCCAAGTGAAAAGAAGCCTAGCTTAGTACCAAGTGAAAAAGCACCCAGCCCAACACCGAGTGATATGGTACCAAGCCCGACACCAAGTGACAAAACACCCAGCCCTGTACCAAGTGATGAGGCGCCTAGTCCAACACCAAGTGACAAAGTCCCAAGTGAAAAGAAGGCTGACTTAGTACCAAGCGAAAAAGCACCCAGTCCAACACCGAGTGATATGGCACCAAGCCCGACACCAAGTGACAAAGCTTTTGGTGATAAAAAGCCTAGCTCAGAACCAAGTGACAAAGCACCCAGCCCTGTACCAAGTGATAAGGTCTCTAGTCCTACACCAAGTGACAAAGTCCCAAGTGAAAAGAAGCCTGACTTAGTACCAAGCGAAAAAGCACCCAGCCCAACACCGAGTGATATGGCACCAATCCCGACACCAAGTGACAAAGCTTTTGGTGATAAGAAGCCTAGCTCAGCACCAAGTGACAAAGCACCTAGCCCTGTACCAAGTGATAAGGCGCCTAGTCCTACACCAAGTGACAAAGTCCCAAGTGAAAAGAAGCCTAGCTTAGTACCAAGCGAAGAAGCACGAAGCCCAACACCAAGTGATATGGCACCAAGCCCAACACCAAGTGACAAAGCTTTTGGTGATAAGAAGCCTAGCTCAGTGCCAAGTGACAAAGCACCCAGCCCTGTACCAAGTGATAAGGCGCCTAGTCCTACACCAAGTGACAAAGTCCCAAGTGAAAAGAAGCCAGGCTTAGTACCAAGCGAAAAAGCACCCAGTCCAACACCGAGTGATATGGCACCAAGCCCGACACCAAGTGACAAAGCTTATGGTGATAAGAAGCCTAGCTCAGAACCAAATGACAAAGCACCCAGCCCTGTACCAAGTGATAAGGCACCTAGTCCTACACCAAGTGACAAAGTCCCAAGTGAAAAGAAGCCTAGCTTAGTACCAAGCGAAAAAGCACCCAGCTCAACACCAAGTGACAAAGCTTTTGGTGATAAGAAGTCTAGCTCAGTGCCAAGTGACAAAGCACCCAGCCCTATACCAAGTGATAAAGCGCCTAGTCCTACACCAAGTGACAAAGTCCCAAGTGAAAAGAAGCCTAGCTTAGTACCAAGCGAAGAAGCACCAAGCCCAACACCAAGTGATATGGCACCAAGCCCAACACCAAGTGACAAAGCTTTTGGTGATAAGAAGCCTAGCTCAGTGCCAAGTAACAAAGCACCCAGCCCTGTACCAAGTGATAAGGCGCCTAGTCCTACACCAAGTGACAAAGTCCCAAGTGAAAAGAAGCCTAGCTTAGTACCAAGCGAAAAAGCACCCAGCCCAACACCAAGTGATATGGCACCAAGCCCAACTCCAAGTGACAAAACTTTTGGTGATAAGAAGCCTAGCTCAGTGCCAAGTGACAAAGCACCCAGCCCTGTCCCAAGTGATAAAGCGCCTAGTCCTACACCAAGTGACAAAGTCCCAAGTGAAAAGAAGCCTAGCTTAGTACCAAGTGAAAAAGCACCCAGCCCAACACCGAGTGATATGGTACCAAGCCCGACACCAAGTGACAAAGCACCCAGCCCTGTACCAAGTGATAAGGCACCTAGTCCTACACCAAGTGACAAAGTCCCAAGTGAAAAGAAGGCTGGCTTAGTACCAAGCGAAAAAGCACCCAGTCCAACACCGAGTGATATGGCACCAAGCCCGACACCAAGTGACAAAGCTTTTGGTGATAAGAAGCCTAGCTCAGAACCAAGTGACAAAGCACCCAGCCCTGTACCAAGTGATAAGGTGCCTAGTCCTACACCAAGTGACAAAGTCCCAAGTGAAAAGAAGCCTGGCTTAGTACCAAGCGAAAAAGCACCCAGTCCATCACCGAGTGATATGGCACCAAGCCCGACACCAAGTGACAAAGCTTATGGTGATAAGAAGCCTAGCTTAGCACCAAATGACAAAGCACCCAGCCCTGTACCAAGTGATAAGGCACCTAGTCCTACACCAAGTGACAAAGTCCCAAGTGAAAAGAAGCCTAGCTTAGTAACAAGTGAAAAAGCACCCAGTCCAACACCGAGTGATATGGCACCAAGCCCGACACCAAGTGACAAAGCTTTTGGTGATAAGAAGTCTAGCTCAGTGCCAAGTGACAAAGCACCCAGCCCTATACCAAGTGATAAAGCGCCTAGTCCTACACCAAGTGACAAAGTCCCAAGTGAAAAGAAGCCTAGCTTAGTAACAAGTGAAAAAGCACCCAGTCCAACACCGAGTGATATGGCACCAAGCCCGACACCAAGTGACAAAGCTTTTGGTGATAAGAAGTCTAGCTCAGTGCCAAGTGACAAAGCACCCAGCCCTATACCAAGTGATAAAGCGCCTAGTCCTACACCAAGTGACAAAGTCCCAAGTGAAAAGAAGCCTAGCTTAGTACCAAGCGAAAAAGCACCCAGCCCAACACCAAGTGATATGGCACCAAGCCCAACACCAAGTGACAAAGCTTTTGGTGATAAGAAGCCTAGCTCAGTGCCAAGTGACAAAGCACCCAGCCCTGTACCAAGTGATAAGGCACCTAGTCCTACACCAAGTGACAAAGTCCCAAGTGAAAAGAAGCCTAGCTTAGTACCAAGTGAAAAAGCACCCAGCCCAACACCGAGTGATATGGTACCAAGCCCAACACCAAGTGACAAAGCTTTTGGTGATAAGAAGCCTAGCTCAGTGCCAAGTGACAAAGCACCCAGCCCTGTACCAAGTGATAAGGCGCTTAGTCGAACACCAAGTGACAAAGTCCCAAGTGAAAAGAAGCCTAGCTTAGTACCAAGCGAAAAAGCACCCAGCCCAACACCAAGTGATATGGCACCAAGCCCAACACCAAGTGACAAAACTTTTGGTGATAAGAAGCCTAGCTCAGTGCCAAGTGACAAAGGACCCAGCCCTGTACCAAGTGATAAGGCGCCTAGTCCTACACCAAGTGACAAAGTCCCAAGTGAAAAGAAGCCTAGCTTAGGACCAAGCAAAAAAGCACCCAGCCCAACACCAAGTGATATGGCACCAAGCCCAACACCAAGTGACAAAACTTTTGGTGATAAGAAGCCTAGCTCAGTGCCAAGTGACAAAGCACCCAGCCCTGTACCAAGTGATAAGGCGCCTAGTCCTAAACCAAGTGACAAAGTCCCAAGTGAAAAGAAGCCTTGCTTAGTACCAAGTGAAAAAGCACCCAGCCCAACACCGAGTGATATGGCACCAAGCCCGACACCAAGTGACAAAGCTTATGGTGATAAGAAGCCTAGCTCAGAACCAAATGACAAAGCACCCAGCCCTGTACCAAGTGATAAGGCACCTAGTCCTACACCAAGTGACAAAGTCCCAAGTGAAAAGAAGCCTAGCTTAGTACCAAGCGAAAAAGCACCCAGCTCAACACCAAGTGACAAAGCTTTTGGTGATAAAAAGCCTAGCTCAGTGCCAAGTGACAAAGCACCCAGCCCTATACCAAGTGATAAAGCGCCTAGTCCTACACCAAGTGACAAAGTCCCAAGTGAAAAGAAGCCTAGCTTAGTACCAAGCGAAAAAGCACCCAGCCCAACACCAAGTGATATGGCACCAAGCCCAACACCAAGTGACAAAGCTTTTGGTGATAAGAAGCCTAGCTCAGTGCCAAGTGACAAAGCACCCAGCCCTGTACCAAGTGATAAGGCGCCTAGTCCTACACCAAGTGACAAAGTCCCAAGTGAAAAGAAGCCTAGCTTAGTACCAAGTGAAAAAGCACCCAGCCCAACACCAAGTGACAAAGCTTTTGGTGATAAGAAGTCTAGCTCAGTGCCAAGTGACAAAGCACCCAGCCCTATACCAAGTGATAAAGCGCCTAGTCCTACACCAAGTGACAAACTCCCAAGTGAAAAGAAGCCTAGCTTAGTACCAAGCGAAAAAGCACCCAGCCCAACACCAAGTGATATGGCACCAAGCCCAACACCAAGTGACAAAGCTTTTGGTGATAAGAAGCCTAGCTCAGTGCCAAGTGACAAAGCACCCAGCCCTGTACCAAGTGATAAGGCGCCTAGTCCTACACCAAGTGACAAAGTCCCAAGTGAAAAGAAGCCTAGCTTAGTACCAAGTGAAAAAGCACCCAGCCCAACACCGAGTGATATGGTACCAAGCCCGACACCAAGTGACAAAACTTTTGGTGATAAGAAGCCTAGCTCAGTGCCAAGTGACAAAGCACCCAGCCCTGTACCAAGTGATAAGGCGCCTAGTCCTACACCAAGTGACAAAGTCCCAAGTGAAAAGAAGCCTTGCTTAGTACCAAGTGAAAAAGCACCCAGCCCAACACCGAGTGATATGGCACCAAGCCCGACACCAAGTGACAAAGCTTATGGTGATAAGAAGCCTAGCTCAGAACCAAATGACAAAGCACCCAGCCCTGTACCAAGTGATAAGGCACCTAGTCCTACACCAAGTGACAAAGTCCCAAGTGAAAAGAAGCCTAGCTTAGTACCAAGCGAAAAAGCACCCAGCTCAACACCAAGTGACAAAGCTTTTGGTGATAAGAAGTCTAGCTCAGTGCCAAGTGACAAAGCACCCAGCCCTATACCAAGTGATAAAGCGCCTAGTCCTACACCAAGTGACAAAGTCCCAAGTGAAAAGAAGCCTAGCTTAGTACCAAGCGAAAAAGCACCCAGCCCAACACCAAGTGATATGGCACCAAGCCCAACACCAAGTGACAAAGCTTTTGGTGATAAGAAGCCTAGCTCAGTGCCAAGTGACAAAGCACCCAGCCCTGTACCAAGTGATAAGGCGCCTAGTCCTACACCAAGTGACAAAGTCCCAAGTGAAAAGAAGCCTAGCTTAGTACCAAGTGAAAAAGCACCCAGCCCAACACCAAGTGACAAAGCTTTTGGTGATAAGAAGTCTAGCTCAGTGCCAAGTGACAAAGCACCCAGCCCTATACCAAGTGATAAAGCGCCTAGTCCTACACCAAGTGACAAACTCCCAAGTGAAAAGAAGCCTAGCTTAGTACCAAGCGAAAAAGCACCCAGCCCAACACCAAGTGATATGGCACCAAGCCTAACACCAAGTGACAAAGCTTTTGGTGATAAGAAGCCTAGCTCAGTGCCAAGTGACAAAGCACCCAGCCCTGTACCAAGTGATAAGGCGCCTAGTCCTACACCAAGTGACAAAGTCCCAAGTGAAAAGAAGCCTAGCTTAGTACCAAGTGAAAAAGCACCCAGCCCAACACCGAGTGATATGGTACCAAGCCCGACACCAAGTGACAAAGCTTTTGGTGATAAGAAGCCTAGCTCAGTGCCAAGTGACAAAGCACCCAGCCCTGTACCAAGTGATAAGGCGCCTAGTCCTACACCAAGTGACAAAGTCCCAAGTGAAAAGAAGCCTAGCTTAGTACCAAGCGAAAAAGCACCCAGCCCAACACCAAGTGATATGGCACCAAGCCCAACACCAAGTGACAAAACTTTTAGTGATAAGAAGCCTAGCTCAGTGCCAAGTGACAAAGCACCCAGCCCTGTACCAAGTGATAAGGCACCTAGTCCTACACCAAGTGACAAAGTTCCAAGTGAAAAGAAGCCTAGCTCAGTACCAAGTGAAAAAGCACCCAGCCCAACACCGAGTGATATGGTACCAAGTCCGACACCAAGTGACAAAGCTTTTGGTGATAAGAAGACTAGCTCAGTGCCAAGTGATAAAGCACCCAGCCCTGTTTCAAGTGATAAGGTGCCTAGTCCTACACCAAGTGACAAAGTCCCGAGAGAAAAGAAGCCTGGCTTAGTACCAAGCGAAAAAGCACCCAGCCCAACACCGAGTGATATGGCACCAATCTTGACACCAAGTGACAAAGCTTTTGGTGATAAGAAGCCTAGCTCAGAACCAAGTGACAAAGCACCCAGCCCTGTACCAAGTGATAAGGCGCCTAGTCCTACACCAAGTGACAAAGTCCCAAGTGAAAAGAAGCCTAGCTTAGTACCAAGCGAAAAATCACCCAGCCCAACACCAAGTGATATGGCACCAAGCCCAACACCAAGTGACAAAGCTTTTGGTGATAAGAAGCCCAGCTCAGTGTTAAGTGACAAAGCACCCAGCCTTGTACCAAGTGATAAGGCACCTAGGCCTACACCAAGTGACGAAGTCCCAAGTGAAAAGAAGCCTAGCTTAGTATCAAGCGAAAAAGCACCCAGGCCAACACCAAATGATATGGCACCAAGCCCAACACCAAGTGACAAAGCTTTAGGTGATAACAAGCCTAGCTCAGTGCCAAGTGACGAAGCACCCAGCCCTGTACCAAGTGATAAGGCGCCTAGTCCTACACCAAGTGACAAAGTCTCAAGTGAAAAGAAGCCTAGCTTAGTACCAAGTGAAAAAGCTCACAGCCCAACAGATAGTGATATAGTACCAAGCCCAACACCGAGTGACAAAGCTTTTGGTGATAAGAAGCCTAGCTTAGTGCCAAGTGACAAAGCACCTAGCCCTGTACCATGTAATAAGGCGCCTAGTCCTACACCAAGTGACGAAATCCCAAGTGAAAAGAAGCCTAGCTTAGTGCCAAGCGACAAAGCACCCAGCCCTGTACCAATTGAAAAAGCATCAGGTCCAGTTTCAAGTGATAAGACAACGAGTCCCACACTAATGGAAAAACTTTCGGGTGATAAAGCACCCAGCCTAGTACCGAGTGCTATGGCTCCAAGCCCCAGACCAAATGAAAAAATTCTCGAAGATAAGAAGTCTAGCTTAGTGCCAAGTGAAAAAGCACCCAGCCCTGTACCAAGTGATAAGTTGTCTAGTCCTACCCCAAGTGACAAAGTTCACAGTGATAAGAAGCCTAGCTTAGTGACAAACGATATTACAATAAGCCCGAAACCTCGTGAAAAGACACCCAGCCCAGTACCAGGTGAGAAGATGCCTAGTGATGAGGCATCCATCCTCGTACCAAACGGAAAAGCAGCCAGCCCTACTCCAATTGATATAATGCCCATTATTAAATCGTCTGACCTTGTGCTTAGTGGTAAGTCATCTAGCCCAACACCAAACGACATGGCGTTCAGCCCTGTACCAAGTAAAAAAGCACATAGCCCATCTCGAATTGAAAAGACGCTGAGCGATAAGGCGTCTAGTCCTACTTTAAGTGATAATATTGTGAGTGAAAAGGCGCCTTTCTCAGAATCAAGTGGGACGGCACCTAGCCCTATTCCAAGTGATAAAATATCAAGTGTAAAATCACCAAGCCCAGTTCCAATTGAAAAGATATCCAGCTCTGTTCACAGCGAAAAGATTGTGAGTGAAAAGGCGCATTTCTCAGAATCAAGTGGGAAAGCACCTAGCCCTACTCCAAGTGATAAAGCATTAAGTGCGAAGTCACTTAGCCCCGTTCCAAGGGAAACGACATCCAGCTCTGTCCCCAGCGAAAAGGTTGTGAGTGAAAAGGTACCTACCACAGTATCAAGTGAGAAGGCACCTAGCCCTATTCCAAGTGAGAAGTCAGCTAGCCCAGTAACAAGCGATAAAGCACCTAGCTTCATGTCCACTGTACAGGAGTTAAGCTTAGTACCGAGTGAAAAGTCGTCTAGTTCTGTTTCAAGTGAGAAAATACAAAGTGAAATAATTTATGATATTATTGAAAGTGAAAAGATAATAGAGTCGAGCTTGATATCGACAGACAAGTCTGTTATAACAAAGAAGGAAATTGAAACCGTTTCTAAAGACGATGAAAAAGATATTGATGAAAAGGAATCTATGAGAAGAAAGAGAATAGAAGAAAGCTTTATTTCTGAACCAACAAGTACAGTGGTAGTTGAAGTATACGAAAAATCTGTATATGAAAAGCCAGAACTACACGAAATTGATGCTGATATTTATGAAGATGGTGAATCAATTAGTGAAGACAGTCAAATCCTTGAACCAAGAAAAGAATCTGAATTTCAGAAAATTACATCCAAACCACAACTACTAGCAAAATCAACTTATCAAACCGAAGACATACCTGAGCATGAAGATAAACCTACTTTTAACAATTTTGTAGAGTATAGATCTGTTGTAGAGAATACTCAAAAAGATAATAGTTTAATTGATACTGTTTCCCATTTACCACATGGTAGCAGCTCAGAAGATGTTTCAAAAGAAGTAAGTCTTGAAGAGAAATACAGTTTTGAAGACACTGAGAAATCTGAAAAGAAATCAGCACAAAGAGAAACCACAGTCCAAAAAATAGATTCTATTACAAGTGTTGATTCTCTTACTTCAACTTTAAAACATATTGATTTTACAAAAACTGATGAAGATAAAACCAAAGAACCTAGCTCACCCAGAGATGAAATTCAATTGTCTGAAGCATCCGATTCTGGAGTTCATAGTATACCAATAGACCTAGATTATATAACACCAACGGATATAACGCAAACAATCAAGGATAACGCTGCGCATCTCATGGAGTCAATACACAAAGCTTTTGGCGAAGAAACTGTACAGCAAGGTATTAAGACAGAAAACTTAGAGTCTTTGGTGAGAGTATCTACTCCACCAACCGTCCCTGTTAGTCCGTTACCAAAGACACCCAGCAGCTTCCAGGATGTAAAAGTAAGTGACGGAGTTCAAAGTGAAGTATCCTATGATAAATCAGATGGTAGCGAAGAAACAATAACGAAAGTGGTACATGTTGGGGAAGATGTTCTAACGCAACGAATTTCAACTTCAACCGAAAAAGCTCCTAAAAAGCCAACTGCCCTTATTGAAGACGACTCAGACATCTTAACCTTAATGCAAACTATGGGAAAAATTAAGACAGAAACTGATACTGTTACCAAAATTATCAAAGAAGGTGAAAATGTAGTCACTCAGACCATAACAACTGTGATTACAAAAGAAGTGATATCAAGGGAAGATGGCACACCGCAAAATATCAAAACCACAATAGAAACAACTACGTTAAGCAAAGGTGCTGATGGTTCAACCACTACGACAACAGACACACAAACATTACTTTCAGAATGTTCTTCTAGCCTCAGATCTACATCTTCAATGGATTTATATGCTAAAGATAAAATTGATAAGGAATATTCAGACAGTGAGGAAAAGTTTGAAATTACGAGTTTACCTGACAAGCGTGAGTCATCTATTGTTAGAGATATAGACTCTGATTTTAAATCTCTAATCAGTGAATCTGACGAAACAGATGACGATATTGAAGACACTATCATTGATACCGATGTTAGCAAACGAATAATTCGAGAAAATAATACTGATATCATTGAAACTGCTACCACAGTTACGAAAAAAGAAACGGTTAAAGTCAATGACATTAAGAAAATTATTCGCACTACAGTTGAAACAAATATCACTAAAGAACATCCCGATGGTTCTAAGGACGTACAAAAAAATGTTGAAGTGAAGACCGAAGAACTCATACTAGACTCCAGTAGCAATTTAGATAAAATACTTGGAGAATATGTTGTAAGTGGAGATCCGGAAGAAAGTGTAACAACGAAAACAGAGGAATTGAACCAAGATAATCTCATCATCAAGCGAACATTAGTGACAAGAATTGTTAAAATTAAATATGCTGATAATCAGGGCATACCTAGAAAACAAAAGACAGTGACAACAATAACTACAACCGATAATTATCCAGATGGTTCTTCACGAACTAAAGTGGACAGCAGCACTTCATTGACTGATATTGATGTGGAAACTGTGGGCAGCCCTGAACTTCAGGACTTAGTTATAGTAGAAGATAAATCTACGGTAACTGAAAAGCATGACAAAACAGTTCTTATTAACGGTAAAAGAGTATTGCAAATTATAACTATTACTACCACCAAAGAAACCTTAGCATCTATGGATAGAAGTAAAAGAAAAGTCAAAACTACTGTAGAAACGGTTACCGAAACGATGCTCCCTGGCGGAATGACAGAAGTGACTAAAGATGTGAGAATATCTGTATCTGACGTTGGTATTGATGCTGTGGAAGAAAACCTTGAAGGTTTTGAAATAAATGGTACACCTAAAGAAGATACGACTACAAAAACGGAAACTGTCATAGAAGATGGTAACATGATTAAAAGGAAAACTACTATAACAACTACTGAAGTAGTATATATAAATACTTCTAACAGTATTAAACGCACTAAAACTATAATTAAAACAATAGTAGAAGACGAACATCCAGATGGCTCTGTTATTACAAGAACAAGTGAAAAAATATCACTTTCTGATGAAATTCTTGAAGTTACTGCAAAATGTGGTAAAACTGATCATGAAAATGTAGAACTTGATTCAGATCTTCACGAATTAAGCCCCTTGGGAGAACCTGAAATAACTGAATCAGTGAAAACAGAAGAACTGAAAGAAAAAGCTATAACTATTTACAGGAAAATAGTTACAAGGCTCGTCAAAATTAAGTATTGTAATAGTCAAGGTCTGCCATGCAAGCTCAAAGCTGTCACAACAATCACTACTTCTGATAAATATCCTGATGGTACTACAAAAACTAGCGTTGACACAAGCACAATCATAAGCGATATAAGTACAGAAGAAAATATAACAAGTAAAGAAGTAAGTAAAGATGAAACCGTTTTACATGACAGTGACCCCTATAATCAGAATACTGATTTCGCTAAAACCGAAGTTCTAACTGCAAAGGAAGTTTCATTTCATGAGGGAGTCGAAAGTTTGCAAGACGATAATCTAGAAAGTACGAAAATAGAAAATGCTTTGAAAGAATTCACTCCGGAAGAAGAGCCCGATGAATCCGAATCTACTGAAAAGTTAGAGCTAGTAGAAAATAACATTGTTATTAAGAGAATAATTATTACTAGAGTTACAAAGACAAGATACGTGGATGCAACTGGCAAACCCAGAAAGTTGAAAACAGTTACTACTATCACAACAACGGATAATTTCCCTGATGGTTCTGCAAGAACAACTGTTGAAGGTAGTACAACGATAACAGATATAGATAGTGAGTCATCTGATGGCATCGAAGAAAATCTAGAAGGCTTTGATACTATTGGGAATCCTATAGAAGATATAACAACACAAGAAGAAAGCATTACAGAACGCGGAATACTTGTTAAAAGAAGAACTACTATCACGACTATAATACAGAAATTTAAAAATACTGATCAAAGCATCATACGAACTAAAACAACGGTTAAAACTGTAACCGAGGATGAGCATCCGGATGGATCAGTAATCACAAGCACTAGTGAAAAAGTATCATTAGTAGATGAATGCCTAGATGCTCATGAACCAAATGAAAGAGAAATAGCTGAAAATATTAAAATACAAACAGCACTCGAAGGTTTAATTCCTGTGGGAAATCCTGAAATTACTGAAACAACAGAAACAGAAAATATTAAGGAAAAGCTATTCGTAGTACTACGAACTATTGTTACTAGTACAGCTAAAACCAAATATGCTGATAGTTTAGGAATTTTGAGAAAACTTAAAACAGTTATAACCGTAACAACTATAGATCAATATCCAGATGGTGCTTCTAGAAAAACTGTTGATACCAATACATCCATTACTGATCTTGAAGCTGATGATGTAGTCAAAGGTCAAGACCTAAAAGAATATTCACAGTTAGAGGATAAAACCATCAATGTAGATACTAAAGAGAAAATAGACTTCAGAGATGGTAAAGAAGTCAAACAAATAATTACCACCACAACAACTAAGGAAACGCTTTCAACCGTAGACGGTTCGAAGAAAAAATTAAGAACCACTGTTGAAACTGTGACAGAAACTAAATTACCTAATGGTGTAATTGAAGTCACGAAAGATGTAAAAGTTTCCGTATCTGACTATGGTATCGAAACATTCGATGAAAATCTCACAGGTTTCATTGCAGTTGGTGACCCAGAAGAATTCACTACTACTGATGCACAAACTGTTGTTGAAAACGATGTAATAATTATTAGGAAAACAACAGTAACTACGATAAAACAAGACTTTGAGAATCTCTCCATTAGATCTAAGAAAATAAAAACTGTCATTAAAACTGTTACTGAAGATGAGTATCCAGATGGAACTGTTATTATAAAAAAAAATGAAAAAGTTTCAATTGCGGACGTAATACTGAAAACACCTGATGCTAAACAAAGTGACACGGAACCCCCTGCATCGTATATAGATGACTCTGAAACAATAGAAGACACAATGGAAGAGTCTGATGTCAAAAATGAAGTACTTCAACAAGGATCAACAACTATTAAGCGTACAATCACAACGAAAACCAAACGTGAAACTCTTGCGAGTACAGATAAAAATATAAAGCGAGTACGAACTACCGTTGAAACAGTCACAGTTGATGAGTTTCCAGACGGGTCTACCGAAACCACTAAAGATGTAAAAATAACTATCTCAGAATTTCAAAAGACATCTGATAGTGATTTACAAGCTGCACTACAGGGCCTGAAAACGACAGGTAAAATCAAAACATCAGTTGACAAGAAAACAAATATTATCACTGATCATGGTGAAAAAGTTACCCAGACTATAACCAAATACGTAACAAAAGAAGAACTTAGTAATAATGAAACAAATGAAATTGCTGTGAAAACGGTAACAGAAACTATTACAGAAAGTGCTAAAGATGATGGCTCAGTTGAAACCACTAAAGATGTTCGCACACAAATAACTTATCTGCCGATAGGTACTGGTCTTGATGACTGGTCTCCAGAAGAGTTAGAAGAAATAGAAAAACAGCCAATTGCACAAGAAGAAAAACAAGTACTAGATGATAAGCCAGTGCTTGCTGAGTTACCGTTAGGATATAAAGATAAGTATGGACAAAAGTCAAAGAAACAGCGTTCACCAGTTGGAGAAATAACTAGTGACACAGAAACATTCACAAAAGTAATTAAGGAAGGTGATCATGAAGTTACGCAGACTATCACAGTAGTTACAACTAAAGAGGTAATCAGTCCAGAAAAAATGAAAATTACAGTAGAAACAACAACCGTCAGCAAAAGTAGTGATGGAATAACCAAAACAACAAAATCTACTAAAACTACTATATCCGAGTTTAAGGAAGAGTTTGAAGAAATCATTGATACAGGTGAAAGTGAAAAGTCTTTCTCAAAATTGTCTTCAAAAACTGGTGATATGAGAAGCTCTTCAGCTACAAGTGATGATTTTGACCACCACGGTATTTCATCCCCACCTTCCGATATCAGTTCAAGAGGATCACGGGCTGCCACTCATGTGTGGGGTACAGAAAGTAGCGGTGTTTATTACAGTGACGACGATGGTCCAGGAAGTCCGAGCAGTACAAAATCACAAATAGCTCACTCACCCAGATCAAATCTAAGTTTTGAATTAGATACCACAAAACCACAACAAGACCACAATGAAAAACACGAACCAATATTAGATAAGGACTCAATGTCCGCATCAGTGTATGAACAGTTGCCAAAAGATGAAACGAGTTCCTCAACAACTCAATCAAAACATAAATCTGATAAATCTGTAATGAACATAACAGCTGACTTTTTGTCTAAAGAGAAACTTGGTCATTTAAGACATACAGATGCTACATTCCTAAGGGAGGCAGACGAACATTTCGAAAAAGCTATCGAAGAACACAAAAAAGTCAGTGGTTCTAAAGTGATTTCAAATATTACTGCAAAATATGAACTTGACAAAACATTACAATCAAGTTTAAGTCATTCTTCGAAAGAAGAAAGTACGATAACATTAAAAGATTTGAAATCAGAAACAAAGAAAGTAACTGGAAGCAGTTCATCCACCGAACAAGAATCTACTGAACATACTAAAGAAACACTTACATCGAAAGATCCTATCGAGTCATGGGGAAAGCCACTAGGTTTACCCAGTCCGATTATGCCACCAACGCAAGTTGATGGTAAGAGTACTCCTAAAAAGCAATCTAGCTCAACAGTTCTTAACAAGAATAAAATTAACCAAGAGAAGAGTAAGGAAGCAAAGAGGTCCTCTGAATCTCCAAGCAAGAAAAAAGCTCCAGCACCTGTATATATGGAATTAACGTACGTTCCCCATCACGGAAACTCTTACTACTCTGCCATGGAATTTTTCAAAAGAGTCCGAGCACGCTACTATGTATTCTCTGGCACTGAACCTTCAAAGGAAATTTACAACGCTTTACTTGACGCCAAGAAAACTTGGGAAGATAAAGATTTAGGTAAGAAAAGTTGCCTTTCTACTCTGCTTTGCCAATGGGGAGAGGAAGAGTTTGTTGTATGAAATAATGCTACTCAATTATTATAAAAAAAATGTATCTTATTAACTACACTTGTACCTTTTCCACGGTATTTGAAGTGTATTTTAATATGTGTAACAACAAACTCCACCAAGTGCCATCAACCATTAGTATAAAAAGTATCTTTTTAAATTTATTAATGTTGTCATAGTTAAAATTTATATTTCTCTATCTTACAGAAGTAACCATAATTCCGACATACGACACCGATGTTCTTGGCTACTGGGTGACAGAGAATGAGGAAGCGCTTGAAAAATACAAGATCGATCTTTCACCGTCGGCTTCACGCTGTACCATAAACCTTCAGGACCACGAGACCTCATGTGCTGCCTACAGACTCGAGTTCTAGGTTTCGGGTCTATTTGTATCCTTCTCATCGAAGAAGTGAGCCCACATAAACAGGCAATGCTTACGAACTGAATGTACCAAAGAAAAGTATAATTGATGTAGGAATAAAAGGCTGTGATAAAGAGAAAAGTTCGTAAGCATAGTCTATAAGGGCCACTGCTCCGTGTGAGAGAGTTTGCAAATAGATAACGAGTATTTGTGATATATGAATGCAATTAACAGACTGCTAAAGAGTTTGATAATATCTTAGTTAATAGTGAAACTAAAAATGATAAGAAACGATGTGCTGGTGTCAAGAAGTGTTTAAAGTAAAGTGTTTAAACCACCACCGATTCGTAAATCCCAAACTGATTGTGTCCTAACCGCATCCAATTGTAAAGTCAATAACCAATTCGCGACCTAAGAACAGAGACGTCCATTTTTTTCTAAAATACAACTGTTTTCTAGTAGCTTGCCATTTAAAGTATATTTCTGATGATGTTTTAAAATTTGGTCTTATACAAAACTGTAGTGCTTTTATACACGATATTTAGCGTAACCATGTCCATTTTGTTTAGCCAAAACACCGCTTTGCGATCAAAATTTTTAGAAGAAGGAAGAGTAAAGTTATTTTGCTAATGCCATTTGTCATTTACAAATTGTATAAAATGTCTTTAGTGGACTTTTTTGTTTAGCGTAGACGCTTTAAAAGGACGTATAACCATATTAACTGACGCTATTGTAAAACCTCAAGATACTTTATAAAGGTTTAAGTAAAGAATATATTTAACAAAATGTGGTCTTAAAAAGACCTTTTGAATATAAAGTGTCTCGCCGTACTAGAGCTACGTGCGCTAGTTATTTGATATTTGTTAGATGAGACTTATTATAACAACTCTAGAAGGACAAAGATGACTTCTAACGTCTATACCTCGTAAGTAATTCAGATAGATTTAAGAAGTAAATATTTCCATTGTTTTTTTCAACTCGAGCTTATCTCCATGCGATTATTAACAGTCGTAAGTTTGCGATCGATCTTTTGGAGCTAAAAGTACAAATTTAGGATCAAACAGCAGATGAGTTTATCGAGATAATATCACACTAGCGTAATTTCTCTTCTCAGCTGTTTTAAGTTGCGCATACATCACACACTACGCAACAATCATTATGATAAATCATTTTGATGTCATTTTTGATAACTTGATAAAGTATTAGACATTTGATACAGGAGCAATTATAGTTGGAATCGCCTGCACCTCTAAATATAATTGACCGTGTATGAAGTGCACTAATATTAAGAAGTTAGATACTCGCGCTCGATCGATCGTAACTGTACCTGAATGAAGACATCTGTGTTATTCTAGACCAACAGTGAGCCTAAAACGATAGAGAGCTTAACCATTATAAATATTAATGTTTTAGTAGAAAACTATTATTAAAGAATTCATTATATTTACCTCTGTTTAAGTTGATACTTGCTTGTTGCGTCGAGTTTTAGTAATATAACATAGTTATAAAAATACATGTTATATAAAATTTACTCATTTCAAAAAGATAATTACTAAATTAACGAGATTATTGAATCTCTATTATATTTCGTTTGCATCTATGTATTTTTGATCTGTTGTATTTTGGTTTTAAATTTCTAGTCGTGACGACCCAAATACTTATAAAAATCGTTATAGTCTTTTAAATTTGTTCCTATTCAGATGAATTGTTTTTAAGAGTTTCGCCAATGTTTTTGTCGATGATGGAATCATTGTATGATTTGATTTATAGATGAAGTACTCCATTAGATAACCGATTTGTTTCAATTGTTATGTTCGGATGTGAGCGAATGTGATAATGATCCATAAACGATTCACCATCTAGTGTTAGGCAGTCTTCAAGGCTTTCCTTCAGGCTTGCATGGGCAATTTGCTCCAGTTAAGCCTTTACAGAATTTTCTATGTTTATGAACATTACTGTTGGCTCAATTGCCTGTGCATCCACTGTTATGTTGTTCTTATTTGCCAAATGCATGGAAAACTTTCAAGTCAATTAATTTTAAGTCAACCATAGTGATAAGTGGATTAATGTCACACAACAATCGCTTACTTCGCCAACATTTCTTATTATAGATATAAAACATAATAGCGAGAACAATTTGTACTATCAGAGCGCACCAGCACAATGAATTAACATGAAAACATATATTTAAAAAAAATATAAACGCATACATAAAAATACTTTTTTTTATTTTAGTTTTTATGTATATCAACGAATGAGTTTTTATGTTAAACTATAAATACATTATAATATAGTATGTGTTACTGTGTGTGAATTGATGTGAGCACAATATTGTTTCCCTATATGGTTTATGCTTAAGGTAGTTGTGGATGGGACTAAACAGGGATGTGAGGAATATCTTATAGTGGAAGGTCTGAGCCGATGCTACTATTGTTAACACCTCTAGCTTCACGAGCCTTTTTTTGAAATACTTCTTTAATATTCTTGGTTACTTTGATAAAAATTTCATCCTTAAATATTTCTTTGACAATTATTTCAAATTGTACTTTCAAAAATGATGTTGTGAGTTATTCGTTATCTACAATTTCTGATTAAAAGCATCGGTGATGACGACATAATATGCTTCGAATAATATTGAGTATTTTTAATAGGTTTTGTTCTTTTCAGCTAGCATCCACTGTCTAGCTGGCTATAAAACCTGACCCTAAAGTTTACTATTGTATTTTATAGCTAGAATTCTAATTAATGCATATTATTAGAAATATTAAAAATGTTATTAAAATTAAGAATTGTATCAGCTTAGTGAACATCAATAGCTCTGAGAAATAAACCATTATTGAAATTATTGAATGTTGTATTCTTCCAACTGTTCAACATTTTTTAATTAGATATAACAAACTATTTACTGTATTCATTATGTCATGTGTCAAGTTGGCAGGCATACATACGGCTTACCTGAGTAAGCTTGACATCATTACCTCAACACAATCTCATCAACATGCCAACATTAAATAACCTCATTTACCTCTACCCTAATTCCCAACATGTCTTCTATTATACGCTAATTGAGATTAACATTCAACGATGTTATGAAGCTAAAATCTCCATCAGGTACTCCGTATGACTGTTTGTCTTTGCTTGTAAATAGATTAGAATAAAATTACAATAAAGAGGATTACTTATGAAATACTAAGAAATTGGGAACGTTTCTAAATGTTTACATAAGATTTCTTGACATAATTTAATGTGGCACACTTTTTGTTTTTTTCTAATAATTTAAAGCGTTTATACATTTTAAATATAAAATACTTTAAGATCTACAAGTATATAAGTAGGTATATTATTTATATACCTGACAAGAAAGAAAATATAGTCCAAAAGTTAGTTATGTCAAGCCTATCAGTGTGCCACAAAAACAATTCATGAAACTGTTTGTGAATGAAACATGAAACATGAAATTGTAACTATAAAATTATGCGAATCAATGGGATTAAATTCAGAAAGCTTAGCTCAAGGTAGTATACTTGTATACTGTAACATCGATATATGGATTTGTTATATATAGGTACGAATGAGAAAGGCTTCTTTTGAAACGGAGCATGTTATAACTTTATCAAATATCCAATCCTCACAACAGAATATTATTAAAATCTCAATTCCGTAAGTATTCAAAACTTTACTTGGACTCTGTAATTCTGTCAGAATGCGAGCATACAGTTAATTCTGGTAATATGCACGCATGGACTTAATTATAAATATCAGTATGCCTGCACGGGCTTAATTCAGATCTGTAGCAAACTAATGATGCGTTCTAGCGTACTCCATTTTAAAAGAGTCAGAGAAGCTTATGTGGTGCTAGAAATGCGTAATGATATTAGAATTAAATGCTGTAATTCTTATAAATGATGACGGTAGATAATAATTATCATGCTTTTAATTACATAGTTTTTGTCTATTATGTATTTATTTTATTTAACTTGTTATTTGGAATAAATGATGGGCGGTGCAAAGCTGTCGATTGCTGGGATAAAATCTGCAGAATCAGATGAAAAGTCGCTTTAGAATATAAAATATCCCTCTTTATGGATAATATTTTCAGTGTCATCATTTATTAGAGAGAATGTAAGGCTCTGCGCTAATGAGGCCATGGTGAGTGGAATACCCGTAGCGCACTCTTATGAGTACTGCAATAAGGTTGCAATTCGTCAACGTCAAGGCACATTAAATTCTGCCTAATGAGATTAATAATAAGACCGCGCCGCGTCTTCGTTTGCGCAGGGCCTAAAGCTGCGTATTGACAATGTGCTATGAGGCGTAATGTAACATTCACGGCGAGCCTGTTACCGTCAGTACGTATTTTAACACGCTAATGGTATGTAAGACTGATCGGAGGTGTGTTGCTTAAGAATCTGGGTCTGCTGACTGTGGCAATAAAGTTACAGAAAAGTATTGAGCGTGAGAGAAAGACAACATCGTTAGATGCAAATATGCGTATACGACGAATATACAAAACGCTCTCAAAAGAAATTCAATCAAATTATGATAGGAGTTTTAGATTTTCTGCACGCTCGATATAATATCGACTGTTGAAAATGCCAAAGGGTGTAAGCGAGAACGAGAGTTAATAGGAAAATCATTGTCCTTCAAAGCGTTTATGATGTGGATTAGGACAATTTTTCTTTGAACAATCAATGTCGATTGCATCCTTTTACCTTTTAACTGTTGATATGTTGTAGTCACTTTATTAAACTAGTCAGTTAATTGAACACCTAAGCTTGAGTACGAACGAAGTTACTTTTACATAAAAAGTTGTTCTTCTACAGATTGTCTGGCGGCGTTTTATCAACGGCCGAGGCCTAGGTGATTAATTAATTAACCAGTTTAATGAAAAGACTGCGACATAATATATTTACTCAAATATAACGTTTAATAATTTGAATAATGACTTACCCTTAAAGGTAATTAGGTGCATATTTATGATTGTATGTAAAATTAAAGCTCATTAGACTTCATTGTATCAGTCACGTCGCTATAATCCATTCAGCGTGTATGATGGTAATTGTATGAGTCATTATGAGTAATAAAAATGTTTGAAAAATATTTTATTGTCTTAGTTATGTCCACACGTCCTGGAACTCTCCAATGTCTTCGAGGCCCATTCCAACTTCACTTGCAGGTTCAAAGACGAGTTCATCCACTTTCATAACTGATTTTTGATAACCAGTTACGAATGAGGAATTTTTATTAACCTTGACTAGCTACGAAAGAAGAATTAAATTGTTGTTTTCAAAACCAATGGTCATAATCAGCTACGAATGACTATATTTTGTCTATTTTGATAACTGGTTGTAAAATTAAGAAAATGTTCTATTTAAATGTGTATTTTCGTAACCGTCTTTGACGACTATTTTAAACTTTATCTAATACAATAAGGTTTAAATTGAATTACCTAAGTGGTACTTCACTAAAACTACCCGAGGGTTGTTCCACTTGATCAGAATCGACCTTAATGGTTAAAATAAAACAAGTTTGTCTTTTTAAAAACATTTAATAACAGCACTTTTTTTTTATTTATATCTAACAGAATACTTTCTTTGTAACTTAACTATTTACTTATAGGATATAGACAATGATTTTATAAAAAGTTTCACTTATGGCAAATTGTCTTCTTTCCGTACATGAAAAACCTCAATAGGGATAACCTCATTGGTGTTAGCAGTGAAGTGGCACTATCGGAATCGAACCGAACAAAGGAATAGAATAGAATAATCAACGTATAAATTGACATAATATATCTACGACTGTCATAAACGTCAAAATACGCGTCAATACCACATTTAGATTTTCTATTTTGCTAAAGATTATGCCACTTGTCTAATGGGACTGAGAATCCGTCAGGTGACTCTACCTAGGGCCTGAAGTATACCCTAGTAAGGATGGAGGTAAAAAAGGGTAGAGCTTCTGATGTAAGTATCAAAAGAAATTTGCTTAAACATACAATGTACATCGATTCTGGGGTAAGCTTAACTTGATACTTTGTTTTTTCGGCAAAATTGTTTAATTTCAATGAGCTTATCTTAATTTTACAGTTTAAAAGTTTCTCGAAAAATTAACAACTAATAAAATGGCAACAGTTTCAAATATTATACATACAAATATCATACTTACTTACGTAAATTTTAATATATGTAATGATAATAAATATTCTACCACATTCTACACAGCGCCATCTGGACTCAAGGCGTACAAAGTAAACATAGTTATAATTATACAACGTATTGGGACTTTTCGCGATTAAATCAAGGACTAGCTCACAGACTAGTCAAGTCGTGACCACGGGTGCTGCAACGCATCCGAATCGTCACTCGGCAGAAATAGTAACTTCAATTATTTAATCGCGAAAAGTACCAAACCGTTGTATAATTATAAATTCACATCGCGATAGTTTAAAAATAATATAAACACTGTAAATACATAAATACTATACATGGAAGCACCCACACCGATGCATATGTACATTCATGCATATACATATTTGCACTGAGTGGAAATCAAACCCCATTTGTAGTAATCGAACGGTCACAGAGGACCACTAGGACACAGAGGCCGCTAAAATAAATAAAAATAAAATTATAATCGGTACTAACTACAGTTTTTTGGAATGTTATAAGTAGGAGTAACTTATACAAACATGGATATAATAGCAATAAAACTAAATACTAAACAATCGCATAACATAATTGCATAATAAAGACTCCCTGTGGTGACAGAGAAAAAATACAAGTTGGTATCATCACCCTATCTCAACCAAAGGGTGTCTTAAAAAACAACTAACGGAAAATAAAGCAGACGATATCACTGCGAGAGAAGGAAAACTTGAAATAAAACCCTGTACCATCCCGTATGACCAGCGTGGAAACAGTAGGCAGTAGGTAGTTAAATATCCTACTACTGAATGAAATTTTTAAAGCATTTAGTATATTAACTATTCAAATCGATTAATATGTAGAAAAAAATTAATTGGTTCAGGCGAGATTCGAACTCACGATCTTTCCCTTACAGGGGGAACGCTCTGACCACTAAGCCACAGAACCTCCGCCCGATACCATCCAGATTTATACATATATCCATCTTATGGCGACGATTCAGATAGGATATATGTATAGAAGAATTTGGATGGTACTGTCGCTAAGTGGTCAGAGGAACGCTCTGACCACTAAGCCACAGAACCAACCAAATTCCTGTAAGATAAAGATAGCAGGTTCGAATCCTGCCTGAACTGATTAAATATTTTCTATACCTTAATCGATTATTCTACTAGGATTGTAAAAGTGAATGTTTAAGGATATCTACATCGGCTACATCTGTTGAACGGATCTGGCGGAAACTCGGTACAGGAATAGATGTCTTCTTCTTCGAGTCAATGGCTAGGTCTGGTATATAACGGTCTGGTTTTTAAATTGTATTGACCCTAAACAAAACTTGGTCACAGAAACAGCACTCTTCGTAGATGGATAGTATACTATACATAGTATGGCATAACACATTGCTACTTAAAAGTAGCAGGATAAATCCTGGGAATGGTTTGTGGGTTGTGAAAAAGGAATTATAAGGGTCGCTATACACCATTCGGTTAGGTACTTACCTAAACACAGATTGAGAATCTCACTTGTAGGGTGCCGTAAGGCGAAACCAGTCAACTCTAATAAGAATTAAAAAAACAAATTCCACCAAGTGCCATCGATCAACAGTATAAAAAAAAACTTAACTAAACTTAAACAATCTTAATATGTTTTTCAATACATATTATGTAATATTGAAAAACTCATTGATATTGTTCTGTTTGGAAACTTATTTTTAATGCTAAAAACCGAAATTGAGCCAATAGTTAATTAGTTAGCCTAATTTGTTTGTTGTAAGAATTAGTTTACGTGCCTAAGATAAAATTATTTTTTTTTGATATTTGTTTTTATAAAAGTCGCAATAACATTGTTTCTCTTTAGTTAAATACCTCATCGAATGGAGTAAGACATGTTTGAATATTTACATACCACACAGAAGTGGTAGAATGTACAAGGAAACATTATTTTAATTATAAGACCACACTTGTTGTACCCGCATTCTGTGAATAAATAAATGAATATGAATATCAGAGCCTTTTCTAAAATTAGCTTGTCCAAAAGTGTCATGCCTGTCTATGGTAAGGTATAGTATGGACAGGCAGGAGACTTTTTGCCCTCAATATTCATCATCCTCTGAACCCTTTGCCCAGCTCAGTCGAGGTTATGCTTCCAGGGCCTCGATTCTGCTAAAGCAAAACCACTGTCATTTCACCCACACTAAAAATTCTATTTAATTTTAGACTTTAAGGCAATATTATTAAAGTTCAAAATTAAAAGGCTTATAGTAGAATAAATGAAAAGATGTAATGAACTCTTTTGAACTCTTTTGAACTTTAATCGTATAGAATTAAAGTCAAAAATTTAATGTCAATTTTTTGTAGTCTGTGGTATGTCAGTGGTTTTGCTATAGTAGAATCGGGGGGCTGTCTAACTATAAAACTGTATACATCGAAACATTAATACATCACACAATTTATTTATTTTCCACTCTTCAGTTTAATAAATTAATATAGATTGGTTAAAACATAACATATTCGGTATAAGAAATTATGTTCTTGTATGACGTTCAATTAAAAAAGACTAGAATTGAAAAGAATAAGCGAGATTTTTACAAAATAAACTATTACGATAAATAAAATAATTTACTAAACTATTACGTAATTTCTTCGTTTCATTTCATTTGTTAATTTAATGTCCCCTTTATATTTAATAGATCGATTGACCAAAAAGTTTCTACACACGGTAACATAATACTTTTGAAAGAATTAAAAAATAAAAACGAATAATTGTATAACATCGTAGTCGTTTAACTACGATGTCGTATTTTTAAAGAAAAAAAAACTCTCTGGTTTCAAATTTAAATCAGACGAAAAATTACTCGAGTCGTTTTCACGTGAAATTAAATATCGAACTTGTTCCATTAGGACAAAGCATAAAATAGTACACAACAATGCGCTATTGTCTCATCGGATATCATTATATGCTGCATACTATTTTCAGCATTGTCTAAATGGTATAAGATTCATATTTAATTAACACTTAAAAAGTGCTTGATATTTTTTCTGCCTGATTTGAATGGATCCTAACTTATAAATTTTTTGGCCAATCCTACATACATCATAATTTAGTTTTTGACAGTACAAAATCACAGAACACTCAGCACTTCGGCGCTC
Organism: Eilema griseolum; assembly: GCA_963662185.1. Classification (NCBI taxonomy): domain Eukaryota; kingdom Metazoa; phylum Arthropoda; class Insecta; order Lepidoptera; family Erebidae; genus Eilema; species Eilema griseolum. The sequence continues at coordinate 23,971,209 of OY759245.1, forward strand.
CACTGTGCACTAGAACCTCATATTGTCCGGTTTCCTGACGAAGTACGCGATCTTGTCGATGGGCACCTTGTAGTCGTGCATCCAGCGGTTCCCCTTGCGGAGGGAGTTGTCTATGCCGTCCTTCCACACTCCCGCTGGGAGATACACTGTGATAAAAGAAAACACAAAAATAAAAAATATGCTTACCACCCCTGTTGGTATGTCCCCTATAGAGCACGTAAACGTACAGTTAAGTACATTCCATCCCCACTGGTGTGTCCCTATAAAGCACGTGAAAGTACAGTTGAGAACATACCATCCCTGCTGGTATGTCCCTTGTGGAGCACAGGCGCGACGACGATCTCCCCTCCAATTGCAAACTCGTCCTGCACGGGCATGGGAGGATCCGTGCCGCTGATGAGCCAAAGAGGCTGTATGAGGGGCAGACCCTCTTCTAGAGCTTCCCGTTTGTACTTCAGCAGAAGAGGAGTCACCTGAAAATGCATTTAAAATCATACAATATGAAAAATTTATATCAAGGACGGGAGTAGAACTTATGAGTGACTTTCAAGTGTTAGTACCAAGTCAACTGAGTAACCAAGGCACTTCTGGAATTTTTATTTATGTAACACCATAATGACATGCGGTGTGAGGTTTATGATAAAAAGATTCAAGTGCTAACGGCCGTACTGTACTAATATTAATAATAATAATACAATTAGCAAGATACTTACCAAATCCTTTCTCGTAGCTGTTAAATTCTTTGCCATCTCCAAAACCCTCTCATCATTGTATTTACTCGGTAGATGTGTGAACCTCATTACAGGCAAAAATATTGCCATCTGGAACCATCTCATATACAGTTCTATCTCTGGTAACTCCACTCCATTTCCTTCTGTCTTATTCGCCGGTTCCGTCAAACCCTTAGACGAAGGCAAGTGCTGCTCATTACCAGGCCAATAAATATCACCTCCGACAGCACCAGGCATTACAAACGGAAAACCATTTACGCCGTAAGTCAGTATTGTTGGTATAACAGATCTCATAGCCTCCCAAGTTGATTCCAAAGGTGGTAAGGATACGAATATAGGCGGTCGAGGTAACGACATCGCTGAAGACACCCCAATAATATTCAAACTGTTCTCAAACGTCTTTGTAAAGACTTTAATGTATTGGTCTGGATTTTTTAATAAATTCTCGCAACGGTAGTAATGAGGCATATCGTAAGCTGTACCTAAATCTAAATAGAATGAGTCTATTAAATGCTCTTTCATAACCACTTGTAGTTTTTCCAATAGCCATGGTATTGTTCTGTTATTTGTTATATCAAGTATACCAGCACTTGCTAATGATTTGAATCTAGTTAACGCAGGAATACGAATGTCACTATTCCTCTCACTGATCAACAGTCTTTTCTGCACGCATTCGGCAAAGTTTTTACTCTCAGTACTTATAAACGGTTGTACAGCAAAAGTAACGCTGAAACCTCGACGACGTAGCTTTTTAACAGTTTCATTAAACTTCTGAAATCGACTCTTATCTAAAGTAAGATCGCCAATCTCATTCTGCCAATGCTCATTAATTAAAATATGACCGTGTTTTAAAAATGCTGTTGTATCTATATCATCACCGTACTTGTCAATCATTTCTTTGTTTAGTTCTTCTTTAAATCTTGGAGCTATAGACCATACTGGTTCTGATATTAGCATTTCTAGTCTTGATAAGTCAGTAGGTTTCAAACCGTCCCATAGAGGTGCTCTTCTGTGGCTGTGTATTGAAGAATGTAATGAAGTCATATCTTCAGACGTACAAATATTGTATCTCATTTCTGGAAACTCTGTTAGCTTATTTGGGTACGCAAATTCATGGTACATAGATTTTAGACATATTTCTTTGCCTTCTTTATTGATGGAGACATGTAGAGGTGTGTCCTCATCAATGATGATGGCTGCACCTTTGGAGTTGATGAAGTATCTGCTCAAGGCGTTGGACCATTGGCCTTTCTGTATATCACCAGTGATGAACGGTGTGTAGTCTATGTATCCGCTGTTGAGTGGCCAGCTCACGTTGTTGGACTGGCCGCCACCGTACCAGTTAACTTTGGTGTCACCCCAGTCGAAACAGTCGTTTGGATGAACATCTGAAAATTTTGGAGAAGTAATTTGTTAAGAAAATAGCAATGTACCAATATGTAAAATTTGTTTTACCTTGATTATTCTAGGTGCTGGTAAAAGAAAGTTAAGACATTTTATAGTAAACTAAGATAATGAACTTGTAACCGAGCGGTACAGTTTTCCAGCAATCTAATGTAATCAAGAAAATGAATTAGTCACCCAAATCACGTCAATTTATTAGGCGTGATTCCATTTAAACAACTACAATATTAGTAGGATTTGAAGCTCGTGAAGCGAACTCCAAAACCTACATTTTTTCCAATGGTGCGACCACGGATATCTCGTGGCTACAATGTGCTAACCTACCACTCATATACAAGCCTCTAAATACAATCTGGAATCAAACTAGAGCAAGTGCGCACCAGGCCGCAGCGCGTGCCAGCGCACGGAGTAGCACGTGGTGTTGTCGGCGCCGGCGTCGTGCGCGTGCGCCGTGAGGTACAGGCGCAGCGTGCGCAGCCACTCCAGGCACAGCGCGCCCGCCGCAAGGTGCTCCGCCAGGCACGGGTACGCCTTCACCTTGCCGTGGATACCCACCGCTGTGGGGAATTATATATTTATTTAACCGACTTGGAAAAAGAAGGAGGTTCTTAATTCTATTGAAAGTTTCTATTTAAATAGCAATTTCGAGACTCGAAGTGAGCAATGAAATACCAACGGTGTCGCGAAATTATACCCTACTAATCGTAATAGATGCTTCACATTAAAAACATGCCTCAGGAGTAACAATATAAATAATCGATTAAGAAATAGAAAAAAATTAATCAGTTCGGGACGGATACATGTATAGAAGAATTTGAATGGTTTCGGGTGAAGGTTCGGTGGCTTAGTGGTCAGAGCGTTCCCCCTGTAAGGGAAAGATCGCGGGTTCGAATCCCTCCTGAACCGATTCAATTTTTTCTATTTCTTAATCGATTTGAATAGTTAGCGTACTAAATGCTTTAAAATTTCATTCAGCAATATAAATAATTCCTATGAACAATCGATTTTGTTATCCTTCTCTGTCGGATAATACATGTCTAGAGCTAGATACCTACTAACCGCCTCAGCTGCCTCATGAGTCATGTGCACACTTACGCAATCGTACAGATTTTTTTACTATCTGCACGAAATCAGATTATTATTATTTGCACGAAACAGGTGTCCGCACACATGACGTAGTGTGGGCCCTTAGAATAGTAAACACAAATCTTTTGGCTTTAATAGTAATATAGGTAGGAAACGGCGGTAGTTCCGCCCAATTGAGCAGTACGACTGGGGAAATACCTCCGCCCTACAAAATACCACGGTTATAATAACTCCGTGTTGTGTTCCCAGCGGTGAGTTGGATAGCCAGAGCTCACTGGAGAATTTGTGCTGTCAGTGGGATGACTAAAGGCTTGTCCTGCTTTGTCTTCTACACTGACGGCACAGAGATTCTGTGCTTACAGAGTCGGCAGTGCGAGTATGACTTCTCTGGTGTTACACACGTCCATAGGCCACGGTAACCACTTTCCATCAGGTGGGCCGTGCGCTTGTCTGCCACCTAAGTGGTATAAAAAATAGTTTCAACTACTTTATAAAGGAATCCAACAGCCAATATGACGTACATACCAAAACTGAGGCAAACAATCTGACAATCAAGCATTGATAGGGATTTTTATTGGTCGATCTTCTGTGACGTCGTTCCAGCGCTGTGCTCGACACTGAATGCTAACAGAATTGCACAGCTGATCGTAGCTTGAGACAATGTGCCAAATCAAAAGCTAGCTATTACAGGAAGATTAAATTCACATACCTAAACTAGCTCTCAGAATCTCCACATCATCTTTATTATAGATTCTGATTAATCTCTTCGGCTCGTTGAATCGGACGTTGCCGAAGTACGCCTTCGTCAGCGCCTGCTGATGGTACAGCACGTAAGCGAACGACACGAAGAATACCACAGCTAGGAACATCAACGCCACGAAGGCACGAAGCTTGTAGTCGGTGGGTTTCTTGCGAATCTTCTGAGGAATACTCTGGAAGATAGAAATTATTAGAAATAATATTATCAAAGGTAAAATGATGTTTGTTAACTATGGAGTAACCCCACCTCTTCCCATGCGGTGTCGTACAAGGTGACTAAGGGATAGGGCTGTTTAACATCAGATAGATATCTATCTGATGTTAAACCTCCCTGACTCAGCCTCAGATGCATGGCTTGAGTCAACAATAGTGCCCGGAATACGGCAATAGGCTCACCACCTATTACGTGGGACCGAAAACAATGATTGGTGAAATGTGGGTGTTAATTCACCTCTGACTATGTATGTTTGTATGTAAGATTAGTTAGAAGAAACAAAAGCAGAGGAGATGGAAAGGCAATTCTATAAAATATTCATCACCAAATCCACGTTAGTAAAGAACCCCGATTTCAATAATTTTAGGCTTTAATAGCATAGCAGTAAAGGCGAAAATTAAATGGCATATTTTACAGTGTCTGTATGACAGTGCTTTTGCTATAACTTAAATTAGTAGAACCACGGTCTTGGTCGTATCTGAATCTTTCAAACTCGGAATTTTTGGTCATTCTTCAGTCAGTTACTCCTCATCTTCAACAACGTCAAACCATCTTCTTTGGTCTACTCCTCCATCAAGGGCGACTACAAATGGACAGGTGGTTATATATCGAGGTGAATAATTTAGTAACCTTTTTGAGAGGCTTGCCTACCTGTAATTTCTCTCTGAGTAGACTCGCGAGGGAGTTGATGGAAGTAACAGAATTGCTGGGTGAGTATTCGTCGTCGTCCATGCTGAACTCTGAGCGGCCGAGTCTGCGAGGCGCTGTCGACTTGCGACGTGGTGACCGTAGGGGAGTTCTAGAAAGAAAACATAAATTATTGTATTGCCAAACAAAGGTTATATTAAGCGCTATTTGTGATGAGACTTGCTGAGAGTCTTCTACTACTCTGAAGTACTACATTTTTTTAATGAAAGTCAGAATATGATAGAGTACAGATATTTAGGATGTTTGCATTTAGGTGCAAGTCAAACGTACAAAAATATGTCTTACAATTAAAATTCACAAATACAATCAAAATACATTTCTATTAACTACTCTAGTAGGGGCTGCTAGACCTGTTTCTATTATTGAAAGCATTTAGTATGCTTAGGTACTATTCAAATCGATTAAGAAATAGTAAACATCGGTTCAGGTGGAACCGCGATCTTTCCCTTACAGGGGAAGGGGAAATTTTTCTATTTTATTAATCTATCTGTTTCTATTATTATTAACTTCAGGTTTGCTTTAAGTTCAATATTATTTAGGCACAAATAACTTTCTCTTACTTAAAAGGTTGTGAATATTGTCTATACTATATAAATTATAAAGAGGAAAGATTTGTATTTTTGTATATAACGAATAAACTCAAAAAGTACTGGACCGATTTTAATAATTCTTTTTTCATTAGAAAGCTACATTTATCGTGAGTAACATTTACTTTTTACTTTTTAGCCCGATATTCCTATGGGATCAGGACTTACGCGGGTGAAACCGCGGCGCGGTGCTAGTACTAAATAAATTTAGAAAAACAAAGATTATTGTACATGTAATTATAGATATTCTCCACAAGTTCACCCGCTTTAGAGTATTGCCCTTATTTCAAAACATAAATCAATGTATACCTATATACCTATGTTCTATCGCAAGTTTGCTCTTTAATAAAGCGCATCTAATAATGCACAATAAACTGATAGAAAGAAAGAAAGAAAAAGCATTTATTTGAGAAACACACAATGTACAGAGGAATAAATATTTTAATAAAAACTACCTCGGAATGTCTCCATTAACGGTCAAATCAGCCATGTCCAGTCACTTTCCAAACACTACTATCACTTGAAGTGTACATTACTACATGTAGTAGGACGTTATCGAAAAGATTCGCTCTCTTGACGTCAAATAGGTAATTAACGTTTATACTTAACTCTAAGGATGTCGCAGAGGTTAAGGGCTCTTTAAAGCCACATAAAATTAAAATTTAAAATACACCCATCACATAAAACAACCCCCAAAAAGTCGAAATTAATTTTATTGTGTTATTTAGCCCTATAATTTTGATATACATAGTAATACATGTTTTGATTCAAGCGTTGTCATGTCAGGGGACCCTAACTGGTAGAGCACTATGTCATATTATCGGAACGATCCAAGGTCCCCCCGACAGTGACAAGGCTTGAATCAAAATATGAATTACTAGGTATATCAAAGTTATAGGGCTAACTAACACAATTAATTTCGGCTTTTTGGGGGTTGTTTTTTGTGACGGGGGTATTTAAAATTTTTATTTTACAACATTTAATTGATCTACTCGTCAAGCTCTTTGATTTGATACCAATATTGAGAGAGTTGTGAAATAAAACTGTAATTCGCCTTTTTTTGGTGGCGGCCATCTTGGATTTGAAATAAGTCATATTGTATGGTATTCTACAACTACTCAAGCCCTTGTAATTGATACCCATATTGAGGGAGTTGAGAAAGAATAAGTACTCCGTCATTTTGTAGCGGCGGCCATCTTGGACCGATTTTTTTCAAACATAGCTATGAACACTCCCGACTAATATATCATTCAAACAAAAAAACTAAATCCACATCGGTTCATCCGTTCAGGAGCTACAATGCCTCAGACAGACACGCACACACACAGACACGTGAAACGTATAACACCCCGTCCTTTTTGCGTCGGGGGTTAAAAAAAGTGATAGACTTTTTTTTCAAAATAATATAAACCGATGTTATTGTTTCCTTTACACCACTTGGTCACAATCGCGCTGCAAACCCTATAAGAACAAGAGTTTCTGTGCCGTCAGTGTAAAAGACAAAGCAGGACAAGATTTTGGTCTTCCCACTGACAGGCTACCCTATTCACCGCCGGGAACACAACACGAGGTTATTATGGCCACGATATCCTGTAGGGTGGAGGTATTTCCCCAGTCGGACTGCTTAATTGGACGGAAATACCGTCGTATCCTACCTCCATGTGATGTACTAGTATTAGCGTTGGGTTTTTGAGGCCCCATCAAGATCTACAGAGCCCAAGACCACCTCACCTGCAAGCCCTTATTATGTTATGATTGACAAACGGGATTCTGGCGCAGGCTTTCTTCTCGGTGTTGGGGTTCATGTGGCAATCCCTCACGTTAAAACCAAATTGCGAAAGGAGTTGATGTGCGGACCCCGAGTTCCGAAAGCAAGATTTGGGTGGAACTGGTATATGATACTCGGATATAGAATAGATAATATCACTACTACTGAACTACCACGAAAGATGTTTTTTCACGCATCGCGGTCATGGGAAGACGTGTGTTGATAAAAAAAATGTTCTAAGCTTTAACGGTACAGCAAAAAAAAGGTTTCGGTGACTCTTTCCTTTGTTCGCGCCATTAAGGCCTGGAATTCATTACCAGCTCACGTGTTTCCTTCTTCCTATAGTCCCGGTTCTTCTTTTAAGCGGGGCGTGAAAAAGCATATGATGAGGCCGTCAAGCTGAGTGTCACCATTGTCTCATAGTATATGTAAGTAATGGTGATTCTCTTTTCTGAGACTTTGTCTTCAACTTACTATTAAGCAAGGCGAAGTCTAATTGACGTATCCTATATAAAAAAGCACCTATTTGTAATTATGGAGAAGCGAGGTCTCCTGGCACAAGTATCCTTTGCCACTTAAAAGGTGACCTCAGAAATTTTATTAATTTTGTAAATTTATGAAGGATAAAGATTATTATTATAAAGATTATTATTACCTTAAGTACCGTGATATTACATAGCCTATATACCTTCCCTAAGACCTGAGCTATCAAATTCAATAATATTTTTTTATGTCGCACAAAGAAACAAACTCATTCCATGTCATTCAACAGTTTACAAATACTTGTACAATGACACAAGACCTCCAAATAACGCCCAGCCAACATGAAATAGGTAAATAACGTCTGCTTTGTCACAAGATACAGAGCAAGGCGTGATAATGAGGAAGCTAATTTACGTAGGATATCATTCGTTGTGCGGTTTGCACGCTCGCTTGGAGCGAGAATCCCTGGCGTCTGGGGTTATCTGCAGTTTGAAACTTATCTACAAGATGTTTATTGTTTATATAGATGTAAATCGTTGCAATATTATTGTTGAAACTGTGAGGAGGTACGGAACTGTGTTTACACGTATTTCCGTTCCATACTGTACTTACTATAAGAGGGAGTTGGATTGAAGCGCTAATCTCATAAATCGTGGGTCGAATATATTTTTCTTTTGTGGTATATATTCCGTTTATTTTATAATATAACCACGCTACTGCCGAAAAGAGCAGAGCAGTTATCTTAGATATCAACAAATTCGGTAGATTCTAATAAATTACTTATTTGAAAGTTAATAAATTGCAGGTATTATGGTGGTGAGTTATGAAGTATGCCACGAACGTGGTTCAATTATATTTCTATATCGGAATATAATGACAAAGGTTATTCGATATCGCTTTTGACACGAAAACTATTTATTATAGATAAATAGATAGACGTGTACAGAGATACAGTTAGTAATCTGTGAGAATAGTTGAATTAAATTACGTCATAATTTCTTGTCCGGTAGCTGGGAGAGATTGATGAAAACCGCGGGAAAATTCTTTGCGTAGTTCAGAAGGTCGGGTGTTATCTTGTTTCTGTTTTATTATTTCTCTTTGTTATTATTATTATTTTGTTTATTTAGTATTATTTTATTCTTGTAATTTAAACTAATATAGCTCTAAGACATTTGTATTACTAACAATCAATATGGACTATTTCGTTTGAAATAAATAAATTGAATTAAATTAACGAACAGACAGCGAGAAGCGACTTTGTTTTATACTTTGTAAAGATTAGTATTAGTTAGTATATAAGATGAGTTAAGTGTTATAAGTAATTATGAGAATTACTCGTTTTATGATGTAAGTAATAAAGTTCCTATTGTTATAGATGCAAGTTAATTAGTGTAAATGGTGATTAGACACATACATACATACAATCACGCCTTCCCCGGAGGGTTAGGCAGACCACCAATCATTTAATTCGGTCCCACGTAATAGGGGGTGAGCCCATTGCCGTCTTTCGGGCACTATTGTTGAGTCGAGCCATGCAGCTGAGGCTGAGTCTGTGCTGTATATATCTGTCTGATGTTAAACAGCCCTATCCCTTAGTCACCTTGCACGACATCGCATGGGAAGAAATGGGGTGGTCCAAATTCTACTCTACCGGGAATCACGCGTCTAATATATAAGTACCTAGGATTACTAATAGACATCAATTTCTCTTGGAAAATGCATATAGTCTGTCTAGGGGATAAACTTAGAGCGGCCTTAGCAAAATTCCATCATCTGAAGGGTGTACTGAACAGAGCTACTCTTTACACGGTGTACTACGCGCTGGTAGACTCATACTCTCGCTTATGGGCTGGCGTGTTATGGTAACACCTTTAAGACATATATGGATAAGCTAAAGGCTATACAAATTAGGTTTATGAAACTTTTAGTAGATAAAAACATTAAGGAACGTTGTAAAAACACCAACTACGACAACTTGTTCCTAGAATGTAAAATGCTGCCGGTCCACGAGCGGGTAGTGTTGTCTACTGCAGTGGAACAATTTGGTAACAATGAGTTCAAAATCAACTCAACATACGTTAGGCCACAAAGGAACAGAATACGAAAATGGTTTGAAGTGCCTGCTTGTAATAACTATTATGGCCGAAGGTGTAGAAAGTTCACAGTTTCTACCATATTTCTACTCTACCTATATGCATACTCTATATGCATTGTATCGGATATTATGACTGTGAGCATGATGAGTACTTTTGTTGCGGTAGGTACCTACTTTAACGTTAAAGACGATACTTATAAATTAATACAGGATAAATTATAAATATTAACAATAATGTAATACGCTGTTTATTCAGGCATATGAATGGGCATAATAATAATACATATGATAATGTGTCTATTTTTTTATATCTAATTTATATAATGTATCTAGTTTTGGTAAATAAATAATGGAAAATTTTGTGAATAAATCAGGGAGCTTCATCTGCCAACAAACTGTTATACAGTTTGGCAGAAGAAAAAATTATTGTAATAATGCTTGTTTTCCGTGAATAAATTTTATTTCATTTCATTTTCATTTCATTTCATTTCAATATGTTTACAAGAATTACTTAACGTGATCATGATATGGATATGATATGAACACCGCGTGGTTTCCGGCAGAGTTTGGATCACCCCATCTCTTCCCATGCAGTGTCGTACAAGGCGACTAAGGGATAGGGCTGTTTAACATCAGACAGATATATATATAGCCCAGACTCAGCCTCAGATTCATGGCTCACTCCCTATTACGTGGGACCGAATTCTATGATTGGTGGTCTGCCTAACCCTCCGGGGATAAAGGCGTGATTATATGTACATGTATGTGTGATATGGATATGTGTTCACACTCTGTGTAAGTTGCATCTCTCGGCCTCGGAGCCTATTGTCAGCTCCCCTACTTTCTGTACATATTTTTCTTGACTGATGGGGGCGACTATCATCTGAACCTCAAACCCTAGACGGAAACCTGCGCCAGAGCCTCATCCATTGATCAGTAGGCATAGGCACGCAGGTGACGTTACCTGATAGCTTATTATTTATGGTCTTTAGATTAATTTTTTTATACAACTTAGGTGGCAAACAAGCACACGGCCTACCTGTTGGAAAGTGGTTATCGTGATCTATAAACGTGTGTAATATCAGAGGAGTCACACCCGTGCTGCCCTGTAAGAACAGAGAGTTTCTGTGCCGTCAGTGCAGAACACAAAATCAGGACAAGGCTTTGGTCTACCCACTGACAGCACAAAAATTATTCAGTGAGCTTTAGCTACCATTTGGTAAATAAAGATTATTATTTGTAAAAAATTGATACATAATTACACATATAAATACGCAGACCAATACATAATATACTGAATGAACAGGAATCAAACTTGCACCTAAGTCGAGGAATAACTGCGACCCAGGATAAATTAATAATTTTAAAACAAACCTTTAAAAGTTCCTAAAACACTAATTAACTATATTAAACACACACACATACACATACAGACACAATTATATTCCATTCCTCGTGAAGAAGTTATAATTTTTTATTTTATGAGCTGTAAAATCGCAAATGACGCGTGCGCATAGAATGGGTACGAGAAGTCACACTGAACGGCGCACGCGCCTCCTTGATAGTCCACGAAATTACTTTGCGTCTTTAATTTTATTATTATCTATTAGAAATTAGACAGAAGCCTAGTGGTATGTGTAATGGAATGCTGAGACGAGGTCTCGGGTTCGATCCCAGGTTTTACCATGGCACACACCAATGACTTTTCGATGCTTTTTGAAGTTATGTGTGTATTTATCGCAGGTTTATAAGTGCCCGGTTAATGGCAATAGGCACGCCACCTATTACATTGGGACAAACATAAACTGGCGAAATGTGGGTGGTATAACAAAAATACTGTTCTGCTACTTCAACAAGCGGCTGCCCGGTTTGATTTCCGTGTTGAACAATCAGTAACAGTTAAAGAAGTGTGAGTATTTAATACGCCTCTTCTTGCCGTTTTGGGCTTGAAGGACGGTGGAACAGAATTATATGAAAGGAGAAATTTAGTTTTTGTTCTGGAAAATTCAAAGATAACGTATTCAAAGATAATGTATTCAAAGATAATGTATTAAAAGATAATGTATTCAAAGATAATGTATTCAAAGATAATGTATTCAAAGATAATGTATTCAAAGATAATGTATTCAAAGATAATGTATTAGTAACAATTTTGTATTTTGTCAAAAAATAACGTCAAACTCAACCCGAATTTGCTACAAATTGGTCATTGCTGATTGTTTTAGTAGTGAGAAAACTTCCTATAATTATAGTGTAATACATACATACATACAATCATGCCTTAATCCCCGGAGGGTTAGGCAGAGGTGAATTAACACCCCCTATTACGTGGGACTAGTGTAAAACCCGCCGGGATATTTACCATGTTTATTATTTTTTGTTGAGCAACCAATATTTCAGCGCTGTTAAGTACACCGTGGTCACGGCGCTTGTAACGGCGCCGAAATATCGGTTGCTCAACAAAAATAATAAACATGGTAAATATCCCGGCGGGTATTACACTAGTATTTGAGATTGACATGGTCATTCAGGAGGTAGGACACGGCGGTATTACCGACCAATTGAGCAGTCTGGCCAGGGTGGAAACAGTAGTCCAAAGCCTCCCAACATTGGGAGAGGCCAATGTCTAGCAGTGGACAGTGATAGGCTTATTGATTGATTGAACCCGCAAGACAACAGTGGATAACAGGTATACGTCTCTTGGATATAAGTCACGAGATAGACGAGGACCTGGCGCGCGCGATTTGCTTTGTAACAGTGTGTGTTTGGTGAATTTTAGTTCATTCACCATCATAACAACCCGTGCTATGCTGAAAGGAAACTTAAGAAACGTACTGCGCGTATAGAACACATTTTGATTGATTAACAGCCGCTTCCAAAATTCGATCGTCATTTTTTTTATTTTATACCACTTTAGTGGCAGATTCGCCCACCTGATAGAAAGTGGTTACCGTGGCCTATAAACGTGTGCAACACAAGAGGAGTCACACTCGTGCTGCTGACCCTGTATGCACATAGTTTCTGTGCCGTCAGTGTAGAAGACAAAGCAGGGCAAGCTTTATTCTTCCCACTGATAGCACAGACTCTCCAGTGAGTTCTGGCTTTTTTTTTTTATATATACAACTTAGGTGGCAGGCAAGCACACGGCCCACCTGATGGAAAGTGGTTACCATGAGCTATGAACGTGTGTAACACCAGTGGAGTCACATCCGTGCTGCCGACCCTGTAAGAACAGAGATTTTGTGCCGTCAGTGTAGAGGACATAGCAGGACAAGCCTTTAGTCATCCCTCTGACAACACAAAAACTCTCCAGTGAGCTCTGGCTACCCTACTCACCGCCGGGAACACAACATGAAGTTATTATAACCGCGGTATTCTGTAGGGCGCAGGTGCTTCCCCAGTCGGACTGCTCAATTGGACGAAAATACCGCAGTGTCCTACCTCCTAATAATTATTTTATTTCAATTCCGATTTTTGACAATCGATCCATCGACGCAGAATCGGTATTTCAATATGTCTATCTCGCCACCAACACCCTAACAAAAAAAGCTGTCACATTGGTACAGACGACGATCTAAAAGTGTATTTAATAAAGTGTATCTATCTATAGATTGTTTATTGAAATAGTAAAATCAATAAACGGTTTATATTATCAATCTTGAATTAGAGATTACATATAGAAAGCACCCGTATAACACAAGTCCCGAGGCATAGCTAAATGTTTTAAACGTGTTCTCCATTATCGGCGATAACCAACATCCTTAAGACTAAGTTCCAATTCAAACCGAGAGCCGTATGCAAAAGTTGAACACTCCCAATTGAGTGATGCAGGGCTACATAACACGGCCGACGACGTTTCGCAATGCACCGCACACGCGCACTCTCCAGGTCATCGCACTAACTTCCTTATTAAGCGCTGATTTGGTGCAGCACCCCTTCTACACAAGTAGCACCTATGGATGTCTTCGTTACAGAATTTAGGTCAGAGGTTAAAGATTGTTTTTGATTGCAAACAAGGTCACGGCATAACTATAACTGTACCGCCAGCTATAAGATAATAATCGTATATTTGACATAAACATTTTAATTTAATTTTACTTAAATCTCTAATTCTACTGTTTCAAATACTTAGAATAATGAATTTAAACACTAAAGAGAATTGAAATTTGCCATTCAACCCCACACTTGGTCTAGCCTGTCACGTGGAGTTTTTATGTTATATGATTTTCTAGCTGTATTGTGCCCATTTGCGTACAGTTCAACGATTACCGTTAATAACTACATATTTCACTTGAATTATACTACTTATACTCGTATAGTAGACAGAATACAAAATACAAAAGAGGCAGTTCATACGTTCATTTTTTTTATACCTCTTGGTTGGCTGACAAGCACACGGCCCAATAGATGGAAAGGAGTTACCGTGGCCTGTGGACGTGTACAGCACCAAGAGAGTCACACTCGCGCTGCCAACCCTGTAAGCACAAGAGTTTCTGTGCCGTCAGTGTAAAAGACAAAGCAGGACAAGCTGTTTTTCTTCCCACTGACAGCACAAAAACTCTCCAGTGGGCTCTGGCTACCCTACTCACCGCCGGGAACACAACACGAGGTTATTAGGGGCGGGAGCGGCAGCGGGAGCGACGACGGATCGCAAGCCAAGCTGCCCGCGTACGAAGGCAACTCGGGCGTCGGAGGTCGATGAACGACCTCCGCCCCCCATAAGCGCCAGCCTGGGGGTGACAGGTGGAGCCGCCTGTCACCCTGGCAGAAGCAGGCCGCGGCGGTGGCGCGCCCAGCGCGCCTCCCCGTTTCCGGGGTCGAGTTGGGGACTCTTTAGTCCCCACACCCGAGACGAGGGCCAGATCGTGAGAGATGGCCCTGGGTCGGCCGGGGTGCGAGGGATATGCCTGTCAACCTCACCTTCGGCAACCAAAACGACCTACAGGCGGCGTGCGTTTTAGTCGGTTCGAGTCCGACATAACCTCCTCCACCGTCTCCGGTGGGGAGGTATACGTGGGGATTTTGCGCACGTAAAAAAAAAAACACGAGGTTATTATGGCCGCGGTGTTCTGTAGGGCGGAGGTACTTCCCCGGTCGGACTGCTTAATTTTATTGCACGGAAATACCGTAGTGTCCTACCTCCTCCTCCCTCAGTTCATACCGATATGGATACAATGATCAGGTGTGTGTGTGTGTGTGCGTGTGCGTGTGTGTGTCTGCTTGGGTTGTCTTACGAGAGTACTTTTATCTTATCCTACTTTTTACCATTCTATTTCCTCATTAACAGTCAAGTGGCAATTACGGTGGTTTTGATACCACCTCAGTTTCTACTCATATAACCCGATTCCTGTCGGTTTTCTAATGGGTCGCATGGTGAATGACAAACTAGAAAGAGATAAGTTTTTTTCACCGACTTCTCTTTTCAATTTTTTTCCTTCGCCTCTGTCACAATACTGAAACGTTTTCCCATTATCCGATATGTATCTGTCATTCACATTGTCCGGCCCGATATCGAATATCGGAGCTGACACCGCTGTGTTCGCCTGATATCGGATATCAATGTCAATCAGTCAACACAACAGCAAACTAATAAAAAAAATCATATGCTCTGTCCACCACCAGGAGCATGGCCAGGGGCTCGTGGTTTTGAAATACCATATTCAATGGTAGATATTACTAAGGAGTCCGTGATTGAGATTATGGTTAAATTTTTTTGAGACTACTATTGAGCTAATGGACGTATCCTTGACGTATCGGACCGATTTTATCGGATATATGTGAAAACAGCACATTATGTCCTTTACCAGATATCAAGCTCTCGTCGTCCCACATCATTGTCGATAGTCCTATGTCGGTAACTATAAGGCTGTTTTCATAATAATGATGACCCTAAATCGATCTATACAAGACACAAATTCGCTCCTGTGTGGAGTAGGTACTGCTCGCATCTCTGGGATGGTTCAGCAAAGTACTTACTAGATGCTCTCGACAGGTTGCAGCGACGTGCGGTCCGCATCATTGGGAATCCCGAGATCACGAACACCCTAGAACCTTTACAGCTGCGTAGAGATGTTACGTCCATGGCTGTATTTTACCGTTTGTACCATGGGGAGTGTTCTGATGAGCTCTTCCAATTAGTCCCACCCTCCCCTTTCCTATACAGGACAACGCGTGCAGGTCTTAGATGTCATCCGCACACGGTGCAAAACATCCGATCAAGAACCAAGCGGTTCGGAGACTCTTTCCTCTGTCGCACCATTAGGGCCTGGAATTCATTACCAGCTCACATGTTTCCTTCTTCCTACAGTCCCGGGTCCTTTAAGCGGGGCGTGAAAAAGCATATGATGAGGCCGTCAAGCTAAGTGTCACCATTGTCACACGGTATGTGTAAGTAATGGTGACCCTCTTTTCTGGGACTTTGCCTTCAGCTTACCATCAGGCAAGGCGAAGTCCAATTGACGTGTCCTATATAAAAAAAAAAATAAAAAAAAAATCGTAACTTGCTTCGGAGGATCATTTCTATAGTAATAATAATAATATCATTTTATTGATGGCAACAGGGCCCAATTTGTTAGTAACAATATTTGTCTTACATCTATGGTTAGTAATTTAGCATACAAAATGTCAACAGTTTAAAATCTAATCAGGAAATTATTATCAATTGATATTATATTATTGCATTAAATTTGATGTCAGTTAAAAATTATAATTCACAAAATTAAAATATATCAATTATTTATAAATTACGTATCACAGGTTAATACTAAATGCAATAGTCAATAAAATGTCAATTCATAATAAAATATAACTCAAATATAAGTCAAATAATCGACATAAATCAAATCAAATATATTAAGTCAATTAATTAAAGTGACCATGTAGGGTTTCACTCTACTGGTGATATGCTTCATTATGGGTGAGTCGTACCGCGCAGCTATTACTCTCAGAATACTGTTGGAGCTGCCGCGGACACGGCTCAACAATGACGCCGATCTTTTGCGCCAGATGGCATGAAACCCGTCTACTCTCGCCTCAGTAAACATCGCTGACGCACTGCAATAGCGCGGCAACCCCAACAGCACCCTAAAGGCATTGTTATATTGAACTCGCAAGGCGTTCAGCGACTTAAGTGCAAAGTTCACCCATAGACTGCCCGTATAGAGGTTCTGGCAGTATGCCTTAAATAAGGTGATTTTAACCTCTTTGCTACAGCGAGCAAACCTGCGGGCCAGCATGTTACACCTCACCGCCAACGCCCTGCGTTCCCTATCTATGTCTACATGATCACTGAGATCCTCGGTAATATAGTGACCAAGATATTTGAAGACACTCACTCTTTTCAATGTAGCACCATATAAAGTTATGGGTGGGACATGAGTAACTTTTTCACCGGGCACCCCAAAGACCATGCATTCACTCTTGCTTACATTATATAACAAACCATGACTTTGCGCATACAACTGACAGGTTTGCAGCAGCTTTCTCAATGAACCAACAGTCGGCGCCAGCAGCACCATGTCGTCTGCGTAACTTAAGTTGTTTACACACACGTTGTCAATATGGCATCCTGTACGCTGACCGCTGAGACCAACAATCAATTCATTGATGTACAGATTAAACAGTTTTGGTGACGTCAGTCCGCCCTGTCTAACCCCGCACTCCAACCTATACTCCTCTGACATACCATCACCCCATCGAACGCTGTTAAGCTGGTTCATATACCAGTATTGAAATAATCTGACCATGTCATCTGGCATAAACGCCTCTCGCATCTTGGCCCATAACTTATCGTACGATACAAGATCAAAAGCCTTTGATAGGTCCAAGAAACAAGCCATTATAGGTGTTCTCCTGTCCGTGTAATACTGTACTGTGTGTTTCAAGCTTAGAATAGCACTTTCAGTCGATAGACCCGACCGAAAGCCGAACTGCGCATCGTGTAATACTAAATATTCATTTAAGCGTGAGTCTAATAAGCTGTCTAACACTTTAGCCAGTACTGTCGCCAGCGAGATAGGGCGATAGTTGTTTTTATCAGCAATATCACCAGTTTTATTTTTAACTATGGGCACTACAATGGTCCTCATGAGATCATGAGGTAGATAGGAGTGAACTAGACACAATGAATAAAACATCGATAACACTCTAGGTAGGTGAGGTCCTGCATGCTTGAGATGCTCGATGCTGAGACCGTCGTGACCCGGGGACTTCCCACGCTTCATTTTCTTAATTACGGCTGCAACATCTTTAGAAGAAAATCGTATGCCACCCAGTTCACAGTTGGTCTCAGCCTCGATCATCACACGCGACGGTCCCAGAGGAGATTCCACTTTAAAGTGTTGCTGAAACAAGTCAGCTATATCCTTAGGCTGTGAACACCCCCCAACAGACACAGGTTTGCCCGGCCCAGAGTCCAGACTTTTTGTGGACTTCCAGAAACTATTGAAGTTATTAGAAGCATGATGAACTTCCAGAAACTATAAGTAAGCTCTTCTCGAGACCCCAAATCGCGGAAGAAAAAAGACATAATAGAGAAATGATATTAACCAATGATTATTGAGTTGGTACGCTTCCACTGCTGTAGCACCACTCGCTTTCCTCAAAGAGACCCAAAAAATGCATACTGCGCATACAGAGTACTTTATTTTTATAGTGCGAAAAATCCCCCCGGATACAGAGTACCTGCACGTTGTGAGTATGACTCGTGTCAAGATGTACAGCAATAACTATACTGTCGCTTGCATCCAATGCATGTACTTTGGAGGTCCGACCACCGGTCTCCTACTCTTTCTCTTGATCCAGGTTATCTTGACTTTTGTGGGAGCAACTAACCGAAAAACCTAAAATGTTGAATGCAGTAGCTTGGACATGTTCAACAGTAGATTGTGTACGTATAAAAAAAAACTAAGAGCTATGTTCTTAACGGAGATTGAACAAAATAGTCGCTTCCTTTCCTTTTTTTATCGTTGTATCATTTTTGAGGCAGTGTTGCTGTTTTCTTAGTGTTATAATCATAATATCTTATGGAACTTTAGGTCATTAAGCAAAACATATTGTTTAGTTATAGAGTATGACATAAAGGAGGTAGGACAAGACGGTATTTCAGTCCCAATTGAGCGGTCCCACTGAGGAAGTACCTTCACCCTACAGAATACCATGGCTATAATAACCTCGTGTTGTATTCCCGGCGGTGACTAGGGTAGCCAGAGTTCACTGTAGAGTTTTTGTACTGTCAGTGGGAAGACAAAAGGCTTGTCCTGATTTTGTGTTCTGCACTGATGGCACAGGAAATCTGTTCTTACAGGGTCGGCAGCACGGGAGCGACTCCCCTGGTGTTACACACGTTCATAGATAACGGTAATCGCTTTCCATCAGGTGGCCCGTTTGCTTGTCTGTCACCTAAGTAGTATAAAGAAAATGACTGTTTGTTTCCTCATTAAATAAATAAACGTGAATACGGTTTATCCGTTAATCAGCTTGGTTGGTCTTCAATAACATCTCTAAATGCTTCTGCTTGTACAAATATAGGCAGACAACTTACTTGGCTCTCTCATCATCAGACAGCGCCTCTGTATGGTCGTCAGCTGTGTTGTCGCCATCGCTGAAGCCTGACGCTGAGCTCTGATGGTGTTCTGGGATCTGAAACATTACAACACATATTTTAAATATCTGTCTGTCCTTGTCACTCTTCTCTATACATTCCTGTCAGATCATCTCATCTCCTCACTCCCTTCCTTGCCTACAATTTTATTAGGACAAGACCAGAAGGAAACTATTGGCTCAATATTAATACATTCATAAATATAATCACGCCTTTATCCCCGGAGGGTTAGGCAGAGGTGATTAAACACCTACATTTCACCAATCACTGAATTCGGTCCCACGTAATAAGAGGTGTGCCTATTGCCGTCTTCCGGGCAGTATTGTTGACTCAAGCCATACATCTGAGGCTGAGACTGGGCTGTAAATATCTGTCTGATGTTAAACAGCCCTATTCCTTAGTCGCCTTGTACGACACCGCATGGGAAGAGGTGGGGTGGTACAAATTCTACTCTACCGGGAACCACGCGGCTACTCGATATTAATGCCTACAAAAATTAGTTTAAAACTAGAAAAGTGGCCACTTTTCTCTACAATGTATTGTTTTTTAGACTAAGTGGCATATGACCACGGCTATCCAAGATATTTTCTTGTTTAAAACTTTTTCAGTAGCCGGGTTTTAGTTTATTTTTTTGTTATTTATTTATTTATTTATTAAATTGTGGAACATAGGTTTTACAAAGATCTTAAAATAATAAATATAGGTGCACTATGTCCTGCCACAAGCAATAGATATAATTTATACATATTTGAAATGTACTAAATATATATATTTTTTATATAGGACACGTCAATTGGACTTCACCTTGCCTGATGGTCAGCTGAAGGCAAAGTACCAAAAAGAGGGTCACCATTACTTACACATACCGTGTGACAATGGTGACACTCAGCTTGACGGCCTCATCATATGCTTTTTCACGCCCCGCTTAAAGGACCCGGGACTGTAGGAAGAAGGAAATAAGCCCTTTCAGTTGATACCGGACACGACATATTTGTCTCAAATTTATTATTTTCCACAGTACTTTATGACCGCTAGAGGGCGCCACATTAGATTCAGTGATACGTTATATAGCTTATAACTAGCGGACGATTAAGATGCTTTTAACGATACCTCATTTGTCCAGTTCTAATTAGTGGTTGAGGAGCTATGAGGGACCAGATGAACCTACATACATACATAGTCCGTCAAAATCATAACCATCCTTTTACTTCGTCGTAGTCGAGTAATTAATGAATTACTTTCGGTTTATAAGCATAGAAATATCTAAGTCACTCTTACGAAACAGCCAGGTCTTACATTTTAACCAAGGTATAAAATTTGTAGAGACCTTATGACTAGAATATTTTTACTAAGATGGAAAGTTCGAAGAGAACTTAAGACTGTAGAATTCTGACAGCTATATACGCTGTGATGAAACTTATAGAGAATTCGGTTAGAGCGTGTAGAGTTATAAGCTTGACTCTCCATAAGATCTTACAATTTACCAGTGCTAGCTATGTGTACTTGTCTTGGTGTAACTCTACATAAAAATGTTTTTGGTGTGATTCACATATTCATGCATAAAAAATAAGAAAATGCACTGTGTTTGAATAGAACCCGCGAATTCTGACAGAAATATAAAATAACAATAACAAAATCAAACCTCTGTGAGCGGAATACAATCAAAGCCAAGTCGTTTACACCTGCTCACGCGCATCCTGTGAACACTGTTCCGACGATACAGTGCGGTGCGCCGGCGCATACAACAAATCAACTTGAATTAATTAAATCAACGGTCTAATTGGTTTACAGTCATTAATCAACAGACGCCTCTAGACCTCACGTGATTTAGGGATGCTAAACGAAATAAAATTAAAACGAACACTACCAGTTTACCATATTACCAGTTTTGTTTTTATACAACTTAGGGGGCAGACAAACACACAGTGTACCTACCTGATAGAAAGTGGTTACTGTGCCCTAAGGACGTGTGCAACACCGGGGGCCACACTCGTGTTGACGACCCTGTAAGAATAGATTCTGTGCCGTCAGTGCAGAAGACAATGCAGGACAATCTTTGGTCTTCCCATTGACAGCACAAAAACTCTCTAGTGAGATCTGGCTACCCTACTCACCGCCGGGAACACACTACGAGGTTATAATGGCCGCGGTATTTTGTAAGGTGAAGGAAGTTCCCCAGTCGGACTGCTCAATTGGGACGGGAATACCGTCATGTCCTACCACCTAGAACACTACTATGATATTTTAAGGATTCCATACTCCTCATCTCATAGATGTACCCATGGATTCAGAAAGATCATCAGAATATGCTAAATATAAAGCCTTTTTTTTTTTACGTGCGCAAAATCCCCACGGATACCTCCCCACCGGTGCCGGTGGGAGAGGTTATGTCGGACTCGAACCGACTAAAACGCACGCCGCCTGTGGGTCGCTTTGGTTGCCGAAGGTGAGGTTGACAGGCATATCCCTCGCACCCCGGCCGACCCAGGGCCATCTCTCACGATCTGGCCCTCTTCTCGGGTGTGTGGGGACTACGGAGTCCCCAACTCGTTCCCGGTAAACGAGGAGGCGCGCCAGGCGCGCCGCCTCCGCAGCCTGCTTCTGCTAGGGTGACAGGCTCCACCCCCAGGCCGGCGCTCATGGGGGGCGGAGGTCGTTCATCGACCTCCGACGCCCGAGTTGCCTTCGTACGCGGGCAGCTTGGCTTAAATATAAAGCCTTAACCACACACACACGTTATTGTCAGACGATAATATTGATACCGAATTACATAAGCGGATCATGTCATGGTAGTGCGTCACGATTCTGGATCGCTATACTGGATCACGATATTTATTGTCTGCCAGTAAATTGCAATCAAACTTGCAATAACTCAACGGTTGTCTTAAAGGTCGATACAAGTTTGTTGGCAGGCGGTAGCTACCCATAATTTTTTTTTCTGGCAAGAGAGTGCAGCATGCTTTCAAACCTGTTCCGATCTTTTAGATAGCAACCCGCAAGCAGCTTTTAGATACAAAAAAAATGGTAATTAAAAAACATTAAAAAATATAAACAACTTTTATTTTTTAATGATTTTTAATTCCCATTTTTTTTTTCTGTGCCAGTCTCGCCATATTTTGCTTTAGGTAATCGTCTAACAGTTCGTTTTCTAATATTAAGAGCACCAGAAAAGAGAAAATGAGCAAAACCAGACGTGTCTAAACGGCCATCATAGTGTGCCGCAAGTACAATTATAAAAGGTAGGAATAGCTCATATTACAGTCAACCCTATACAGGTACTAGTATACTATTTTAAATCTATCTATTACACATACATACATATAATCACGCCTTTATCCCCGGAGGGTTAGGCAGAGGTTGAATTAACAACCACGTTTCACCAATCATTGTATTCGGTCCCACGTAATATCCTATCACCGTATACCGGGCACTATTGTTGACTGGAGCCATGCATCTGAGGCAGAGTCTGGGCTGTATATATCTGTCTGATGTGAAACAGCACTATCCCTTAGTAGACTTGAACGACACCGCATGGGAAGAGATGGGGTGACCTAATTTTTTTTTATACCACTTAGGTGGCAGACAAGCGCACGGCCCACCTGTTGGAAAGTGGTTACCGTGGCCCATGGACGACTCGCGCTGCCGACCTTGTAAGCACAGTCTCTGTGCCGTCAGTGTAGAGAACAAAGCAGGACAAGCCTTTAGTCATCCCACTGACAGCGCAAATTCTCCAGTGACCTCTGGCTACCCTACTCACCGCTGGGAACACAACACGAAGTTATTATAACCGCGGTATTCTCTAGGGCGGAGGTACTTCCCCAGTCGGACTGCTAAATTGGGCGGAAAAAACGCCGTGTCCTACCTCCTCTAAATTCTTCTCTGCCGAAAACCACGCGGTTATTCCATATCTATTACAATCATAATTATATACATGTACCTACCTACTCACGCAGACATATCTCAGAGGAGTGGGTAGTGGGAGAGGTAGTTATATAAAGTAGACATTTAACTCAAAATATTAGCTTCCTCAGATATTAGGAATTTCTATGTTCTCATACAATAGTAAAATTCGCACTGAGGGCCTACAGAGTCCTAAACCCCTATACACCTTGTCAGTGCCGAAAGAGCCAATATACGTATCAATCACAAAGCAATAAATGGACCCTATGGTCCAGGTAAGTCCAGACTTTGAACGCAACTGGAAAATCTTAAAGTTTTAATTATCATAATTGTTTTATTTTCGTACCACGCTGCCTCGTGAAATATTGGCGACATCTATCAAACTCGTGTAGTACTATTACTACATTTTGTCATGGAAGATACAGAGTACTGTGTGACTCAGATAGTTTTGCAGTTGAATTCTAGATGGCGCTATGAGTATTCATTTGCATTTTAATGTTTGCTTTGTAAAAAAAATATGTTTTGTTCTTTAAAAAGTTACTCAATTGAATTCATATTGCATAAAGATTTTACCCGTTTATTAAAAGGCTAACTCAATAGTCATAATTTTAGATACTAACAAAGGCACAAAACCGGCCTCTCCTATAGGTACATAAACAGTAAAACTATTTGTGTATAGAAACGGAGAGGGTAGATTAATTGGCACTGCTCATCAGAACACAGAGTAACAGCGGTAAAACACTTCCAAAACTGCTACTTCTCAGCCATTTTGAGCCATTGGTTGGGGTGCACAGCCCCTGCACAAACTGACTTTATCTACTAGCGGAGGCAGGAATCATATTCTGTCTGTGGCGCAAGGCAATTTCAGTTTAGCTATAGACGGAGGTCCTTCTCTTTCAGGTGCTGTGTGCAAAAGGCATTAGACAGAACACATCCTTGACTAATTTCACAAGAAGATCTGTCTATCTGGGTCGTGGTCACGTCTTCGCAGTGCGACATCTCGCACTATGTTTATTAACTTGCAAAACTTTACTTTTGCCCATTGCTTCACTTGTGTGAATATCGGTTATGGTCACCAAACAGCGTATGTCCTTTCTCAAGGTGTAATCTCCCCTATAACAAATGCCATCAAATACGGTTTAATGGTTTAGGCATACAGACAGTTGTTTTCACATTTATAATATTAGTCTGGATGTTAACGTTTAAAAATATTACGAAATGTAAGTAGTAAATCCTCAAGGAATAGGTTTTTAGGTCCTTTTAGGTTGCCATTCCAACTGTCGGTGGCAGTAAGGTAATGGAACCTCAAAAAAGCCCGACAGTCTAAATATAGAACTTAAATATCGCCAGTGGGTGTGGAGGCTATTACTAGGCATTCAGCCGCTTCGTAGTAAAGCTGAAAACCGGTTGGGAAGAAGACTGGAGATGGAACATAAGACACACACACACACATATTGATTACCCTCACAAATACACATACACGTCGAACAAACAGGGTAATTTATCTGTAAAATGTAACATTGCATTGTTTGAAATATCGCAGGTTTATAAGTGCCCGGTTAATGGCAATAGGCTCGCCACCTATTACATTGGGACCTAAACATAAACTGGCGAAATGTGGGTGCTAGCACCTCTGCCTACCCCTTCGGGGATATAGGCGTGAGTTTATGAGATGAGATGAGCATTGTTTGAAAGGTCTTTTTTGTATTCCTTTTTTGTACCAAAATTTCTTTTTTTTCTTTTACATTTATTTTATACACCATATAATGGATTCCACAATGTGAAACCAGTAATTTGGAAGGATCTTTCCCCTGAGATACAGTTTGACAATACATTTTTTTTTTATACCACTTAGTTGGCAGACAAGCACACGGCCCACCTGATGGAAAGTAGTTACAATGGCCTATGGACGTCTGTAACACCAGAGGAATCACAGTCGCGCTGCCAACCTTGTAAATACAGAGTTTCTGTGCCGTCAGTAGAAGACAAATCAGAACAAGCCTTTAGTCTTCCCACTGACAGCACAAATTCTCCAGTGAGCTCTGGCTACCCTACTCACCGCTGGGAACACAACACGAAGTTATTATAACCGCGGTATTCTGTAGGGCGGAGGTACTTCCCCAGTCGGACTGCTCAATCGGGCGGAAATACCGCCGTGTCCTACCTCCTAGGACATTACATTTATTATTATTATTATAAGATAGTATTCCTATTGAGTTACATGATATGTTTATATTTGACAGTGTGTAAACAATGTATACACAATTGCTTTCTATAGCTTGTACTTTTTTATACAACTTAGGTGGCAGACAAGTACATGGCCCACCGGAAGGAAGTGGTTACCGTGACCTATAAACGTGTGCAACACCAGAGAGTCTCACCCGTGCTGCCGACCCTGTAAGAACGGAGAGTTTCTGTGCCGTTAGTGCCCAGTGACAGCACAAAATCTCTCCAGTGAGCTCTGGCTACCCTACTCACCGTGTTACAGAACCCTCAACTTTACAAATTCAACTCGCACTTAACCGCTATTTAACATCACGCCTGCGACGCCCACGTGCTATTTCCATTATATATTTATGGACATTAAACGCAGTATATGAACCACACAGCATTATGCTCTGTGAAGTGAATAATAACCCAACGGACCTAAAACAGATTGTTTTCTCGTCACGGCCGCTAATAAAATAAGTAAGTATTATGAAGTACCTAGAAACCGCAGATATTATTGAAAGATACAATCCTAGGTGCCACGTGGTTCCCGGCAAAGTAGAATTTGGACCACCCCATCTTTTAACATGCAGTGTCGTACAAGGACACTAAGGGATAGGGCTTTTTAACATCACACAGATATTTACAGCCCAGACTCAACCTCAGATGCATGGTTCGAGACAACAATAGAGTCCGAAATACGGCAATAGGCTCGCCCCATTACGTGGGACCGAATACAATTATTGGTGAAATTGGCATTCGACTGCTATGCAGGGGGAGCGGGTTCGATTCCCGCTCAGTGCAAATTTTGTATACATGAATATGTATATTTGCATTGGTCTGGATATTTCTATGTATAATATGTATGTATTTACAAAAAAAAGTATCTAAGTATGTTTATCCGCATTATGCTTACCATGGGTCTAGATAGCGTTGTGTAGAATGCCGTGTGCCATGATAAAGGCGTGATTATATGTATGTATGTACAATTCTACATGGAGTGGATATGCAGTGTGAATGTGGACTTACTCCACAGACTAAGGTCTATCTATGGGGCACCTACTAACATAGTGCTACATGCCCAAACACTACTACACCGGAGGAACTCATGAGTATCTAGCATGAGGTCGACACCCCTTGTAGGCCCTTAGCAGAAGCAGGCCCGGGGACGAGTTGAGGACCCTGTGATCCCCGCACCTGAGGCCAGATCGATAGAGATGGCCTTAGGTCAGCCGGGGTGCGAGGGATATGCCTGTCAACCTCACCTTCGGCAACCAACAATGACCCACAGGCGACGTGCGTTTTAGTCGGTTTGAGTCCGATATAACCTCTCTCACCAGCTCTGGCGGGGAGGTATCCCTGGGGATTTTTTCACACATAAAATATCAAAAGCAAAGGTAGACCGTGTGCTTATCTGCCACCTAAGGGCTATAAAAAACTCGAGAACGTGTTAGGGTAGCGGCACTAGCGGTACACTGTCCAGACTATATTTGATAGTCTTGAAAGAAAAAGAAGAATTAAAAGACTTGTATCCATACCAAAGAGGTGTGATTAACTTGAAGTGCAAAGGCTTAAAAGGCTTGTGTTTGAAGTGAAGTTGGTAGTGGGAAACCGGAAATTGACAATAATTGATGATAGAATTATCTTCTACAATACCACGTAAGTTGTGTAATAAATAATCAGGTATTTGCCACGTGGTACCGGTAGAGTAGAATTTGGGTCACCCCATCTCTTCCCATGCAGTGTCGTACAAGGCGACTAAAGGATAGGGATGTTTAACATCAGACAGATATAATATACAGCCCAGATTCAGCCTCAGATGAATGGCTCAAGTTAACAATAGTGTTCGAAATACAGCAATAGGCTCAGCCCCTATTACGTGGGACCGAGTACAATGATTGGTAAATTGTGGGTGATAATTCACCTCTGCCTAACCCTCCGGGGATAAAGGCGTGATTACATGTATGTATGTCTACAATACCTACATTGATAAGCGATTTCAAAAATTTAAATGATTTTTTTTTATATTGGACACGTTAATATGACTTCACCTCGCCTAACGGTAAGCTAAATGTAAAGTTAAAATTATTACACATATTGATAACGCATTTGTACTTTTCCACATTATTTTTAATTGTTATTAGACCTGGTTTCACCTTACGGCATCCTCAAAGGTTTATTACAGTTTTCAGAGCCACTAAAGCGGATATCAAATATTCAACATCATTAAGCCTTACGTAACTTCGGTAATTAGCTAACAATTGAAAGGCACGATTAACGACCTCCGCCCCCCATGAGCGCCGGCCTGGGGGTGACAGGTGGAGCCGCCTGTCACCCTGGCAGAACTGCGGAAGCAGGCCGCGGCAGTGGCGCGACTGGCGCACCTCCCTGTTTCCGGGGACGAGTTGGGGACTCCCCACACCCGAGAAGAGGGCCAGATCGTGAGAGATGGCCCTGGGTCGGCCGGGGTGCGAGGGATATGCCTGTCAACCTCACCTTCGGCAACCAAAGCGACCCACAGGCGGCGTGCGTTTTAGTCGGTTCGAGTCCGACATAACCTCCTCCACCGGCTCCGGTGGTGAGGTATCCGAGGGGATTATGCGTGCGCACGTAAAAAAAAAAAAACAATTGAAAGGCAATAAGCTAAATATATTTATAGATGAGGCAAAAACTAGACAACCAGAATGGCGAATCTGAAATAAATACTGATCAAGTGCCTTCTTATTGATACAGTATAACGTGTAACTTGTAATGAAGTAGGTGCATTATCTTGAGTCCCGTACGATTTGTCAAATCTACCTTAGAGTGTTTACACATTATCCGGTCCGATATCGGTATCGGTCGACGATATCCGACATCCGAAAGCCGACCAGAAGTAAAATGTATGAAATATGTATGTGTTGTGTGGCCCGTTATTGAATATTCGCCGGATATCGGATTATTGAATGACTTTAACCGACTATAACATTCACATAGAGACTAAAACATCGACTGCAAGCGACTTTCGATCTTTATGACATTTTCTTAATTACGTGTCTTTTCGCGAATATAATAAAAAGATACTATTTCATGTCAATAAGGTCGAAAAATGCTTGCAGGTTTTGCTAGGTTTTTTCATCCCTAGCATCCCTAACTAGTCTGTGCTATCGAGCAAATGGCCGTATTGCACCGATTTTATTGGATATATGTGAAAACAACACATGGTGTCTATCGGATATCGGCTATCGTCGTCCGATACCGACATCGGATCGGATAATGTGAAAACAGCTTTAAGCTGAAGCCGTAAGCGTAATTTTTCGAGACGTCGCGTCAGTCGTGTAATTTTGTTCACTGCGTTTGATTTCATAGAAAACTCCTGTTTGCAGACTACTCATTTTATGTCACCGTGTGAATCAAACAGCACTTTGCTATAAAACTGAATACAGTAGAATTTACACAGCTGGAATTACGTAACTTGCACTCAAAAATACGTTTAGTTGGCTTCAGACTAAAGGGTAACAGAAAATTTAAGCCCTATCCGGGGTAACTATTAATTTATTATGCGTATCTTGTATTACGTTAATTATACTTTAACAGTGTGCATTATAATTATTGTTAGATTGTTATACTATAATACTTTTATGGCGTATAATAAAAAAAGATCTTATCTTATCTTACTATTTCTACAATAAACTACGTACGCACCCAACATAAGCTATTATTTTACGTCATGTGGATGACGTCACGTGTATAGTTAGTCCCAATATTACAAATGCGGAAGTTTGTTCGTAAACAAAACTTGGTCTTTCGTCAAACGTCGTTTTACGTCACACAGGAATTAACCACTAACTTTGGCTGAACTGGCCACTACAAATATTTAAACACCTAGTTTATACGGAAGAACCTAGCAACAGGAATTAGTAAGACCACAGTACCTAGGGGAGCTGGAGCAAGGAAGCTAAAACCCCTGTAAAGGAAATTGAGAAATCGTTCAAAGATAACTGGTGACTCCCGTTCTAGAACGTTCTTGGTACAGAAGCAGGCCCATCGAATTCCAGCGCAAGAATGATGATGACACCTTTGCGATTGCCACTAACCGGGCACTTATAAACCTGCGATAAATACACACATAACTTCGAAAAGCATCGAATAATCGTTGGTGTGTGCCATGGTAAAACCTGGGATCGAACCCGAGACCTCGTCTCAGCAGTCCATTACCCATATCACTAGGCTATCGCGGTTAATCTTATTTTATCGTTTTAATTTATTTTTAATCATCGAAGCAACTGATAATAATAGTAAATTAACTGACAGTTAAATATTATGACGTCACAATAAATTATTTCACACAAGTTTCCTTACCGTATTGACGTTTAGTAAAAATTAACTAATATGATTAGTCAGTCAAATACCCAATTGCGTAATGACTTGAATGTTGTATATTTATTTATTTACTAGCTGTCCCGGCAAACGTCGTTTTGCCATATAATGTTAAGGGTGGGCAACCCTTAACATTTAGGGGGATGAAAAATAGATGTTAGCCGATTCTCAGACCTACTCAATATGCTCACAAAATTTCATGAGAATCGGTCAAGCCGTTTCGGAGGAGTTCAAGTTCGAACACCGTGACACGAGAATTTTATATATAAGACTAGCTGTCCCGGCAAACGTCGTTTTGCCATATAATGTTAAGGGTGGACAACCCTTAACATTTAGGGGGATGAAAAATAGATGTTAGCCGATTCTCAGACCTACTCAATATGCTCACAAAATTTCATGAGAATCGGTCAAGCCGTTTCGGAGGAGTTCAAGTTCGAACACCGTGACACGAGAATTTTATATATAAGACTAGCTGTCCCGGCAAACGTCGTTTTGCCATATAATGTTAAGGGTGGACAACCCTTAACATTTAGGGGGATGAAAAATAGATGTTAGCCGATTCTCAGACCTACTCAATATGCTCACAAAATTTCATGAGAATCGGTCAAGCCGTTTCGGAGGAGTTCAAGTTCGAACACCGTGACACGAGAATTTTATATATAAGACTAGCTGTCCCGGCAAACGTCGTTTTGCCATATAATGTTAAGGGTGGACAACCCTTAACATTTAGGGGGATGAAAAATAGATGTTAGCCGATTCTCAGACCTACTCAATATGCTCACAAAATTTCATGAGAATCGGTCAAGCCGTTTCGGAGGAGTTCAAGTTCGAACACCGTGACACGAGAATTTTATATATAAGACTAGCTGTCCCGGCAAACGTCGTTTTGCCATATAATGTTAAGGGTGGACAACCCTTAACATTTAGGGGGATGAAAAATAGATGTTAGCCGATTCTCAGACCTACTCAATATGCTCACAAAATTTCATGAGAATCGGTCAAGCCGTTTCGGAGGAGTTCAAGTTCGAACACCGTGACACGAGAATTTTATATATAAGACTAGCTGTCCCGGCAAACGTCGTTTTGCCATATAATGTTAAGGGTGGACAACCCTTAACATTTAGGGGGATGAAAAATAGATGTTAGCCGATTCTCAGACCTACTCAATATGCTCACAAAATTTCATGAGAATCGGTCAAGCCGTTTCGGAGGAGTTCAAGTTCGAACACCGTGACACGAGAATTTTATATATAAGACTAGCTGTCCCGGCAAACGTCGTTTTGCCATATAATGTTAAGGGTGGACAACCCTTAACATTTAGGGGGATGAAAAATAGATGTTAGCCGATTCTCAGACCTACTCAATATGCTCACAAAATTTCATGAGAATCGGTCAAGCCGTTTCGGAGGAGTTCAAGTTCGAACACCGTGACACGAGAATTTTATATACTTATAAGAAGATTTATTAAGGTACATCAACAGTATACATATTATACATTTATAATAGTTTACATCCGTGTAATATTCAAATATGCATACCCATTAGAGACGTACACAACATTTGCATGCATTAAAATAATAATGGGATGAATTTCTTTAGAGAAAAAGAAATGAAATTAGCATATATTAACATCATGTGTACGAGTCATATATTGTACATGGCACGCGCGCATCATTCACATCAGCACTTTTCTGTCGCCTTACATAAATTGTATATTTTCGCGACAGTACGCATTCACAGTTCATAATAAGCGGTACTCATCAATCCATTTTAGCATTAGTTACGGGATAGTTAAGTGATCAATAAACGCATCTCATTTTATCTATCAGTGACTTATCATTTCAAGCAACAAAGTTTTGTGTGCGCCACATTCAGCAGCGCAGACATACTTTTGTGGCTATCCGGCTCGAAGGACCAAAAGTATGTCTGCACGTGCCATGTACGATATATGACTGTACGAGTCATGGATACTTTTACTGATTTTATTATTATACCTAAAACTAAAAAATAACCTTAGAATCCAGAAAATTGTTGATACTGCCGGAACTGTCGGTACTCCTGTACTCTATACTGTCGTCACTGTTGCACAGGCCCCTGCTAGCGTTACTACTGCTGCTGCCACTGTTGCTCTTGCTGACGTCAGAGTCGGACTCGATCCACAATGGCGACCGGTACTTGAACTTGTGTGCTATGACGTTGAACCGTTGGTCGGGGTTCATTGTTATTTGAGTCACGTTTGAAAACTAATTGTTAATTAAACTATTAAAAGAATTTTGAACTATGAAGTTTTAGAATTAAATTTTAAACCATTCAAATCATTCATGCTAACTATTCAAATCCATTAAAATAGAAAAAACTGTTTTTTTTATATCACTAAGATGGCAGACAAGCACACGGCCCACCTGATGGGAAGTGGTTACCGAGGCATATGGACGTGTGCAAAACCAAGGGAGCCACACGCTGCCAACCCTATGAGCACAGAGAGGTTCTGTGCCGTCAGTGTAAAAGACAAAGCAGGACAAGTTTTTGGTCATCCCACTGACAACACAAGAACTCACTAGTGAGCTCTGGCTACCCTATTCACCGCCGGGAACACAACACAAGGTTATTATGACCGCGGTATTCTATAGGGCAGAGGTACTTCCCCAGTTGAACTGCTCAATTGGACGGAAATACCGTCTTGTCCTAACTCCTCGAGTCTTCGAATCGCTTCAGGCGGGATTCGTACCCGCGATCTTTTCCTTACAGGGGAACGTTCTGACCACTGAGCCATTAAACAACAACCGTCGCCTCAAGACGGATATATGAATGGAAGATATTGGATGGATTCAGGCGGCGAAGGTTCGGTGGCTCATTGGTCAGAGCGTTCCCTCTGTAAGGAAAAGATCGCGGGTTCGAACCCCTCTTGGATCGATTCCATTCCTCTATCTTAATCAATATGAAGTTATTGTTAAGTACTGCCTAATCTGCGTATACTTCCTAAAGAATCTTCCTGTTTAGAATTATGGCAGCTACCTATATATGATTGTATTATGCCTATAAATTAAATAATATTGGATCCCCTGGGTCAGCCGGGGTGCGAGGAATATGTCACCTTCGTTAACCAAAAACGACCCGCAAGCGGCGTCGTGCGTTTTAATCGGTTCGAGTCTGACATAACCTCTCCCACCACAAAAAAAAAACCAATACTTACTGTATTGGATTTTTTTTAAGAATACTGTTTAACAAAATTTTATTATAAGTACATATTCCTTTTAACCTCTCCAGCTAAGTTGAATTGGTTGTGCTAGTGGCTATCGTATTGGTAGGTCGGTATTGTAATGGCAAGGATTCGTACCCAGGACCTCGTGGTCGTAAGGCCGCCTCCTAAACCTCTTAATCACCGATGCTATCAACAAATAGCAGTTATAAAAGTATGTTGTATTAGTTAATTTTGTAAATGCTATTCAAAAATATGTATCTAGGTGATCACGTATTGTGCAGTGAGTCATGGTCACTTCGACATTAGAATAATTAAGAAATGTTAAAAAATGTATCTTTATTTGAATTCAAACTGATTTTGTTTTCATTATCTTAATAATTATATACTGCTACTTCTCTAAATTCCAAAATAATTAACTCATAAGGTCGAAATTTATAGTAAGTGGAATGTATCACATGTTTTTTTACTGTAGTTACTATTATTGATACTTGAAATCTATCTAATAAATCTATCTAAATCTGAGATACCTAAAATTATTCCATTCAATCCACAGAACTTTAATCAAATTCAAGAATTTTTGACAAAATTTCAATCCTAAAATTATCGATGAAAATCACACTCAATCACTTTGATTACACACGAATAACAAAATCACATGCACAATATCACTTCACGGGTTAATTCTGAATTAAATTACAGAATAATATTATCTATTCTATAGTAGTATACTGATGTTGGACACTTTAACTTTCTAGAACTTTCACGGGCGATGTTGATTAAAATAGTTATAGTACAAGGTCTGTGTTGAGCAGGTACGAGTGTGGACCAAACGAGACTAATCTAATAGTTAAGATCACGGACAAACGATTTTGATATAGGCAAATAGGCCGCGACAGGGACCCGCAACATGGTTTGGTATGTTTAATTTTTTTGTTGAATATATTGTGCGGATTTTTTTTTTTGTTTTGTTTGATGAAATAATAGCAAAATTTTAAAGTCGAATACGATACGTACATTAACTTTGGCGGCTAACATTGATTTCAGGTTCCTTTCTAAAAAATTACTAGTAACATTGGACGCAACTTGTGAATGGCAAGATTTACCTACTACTTTTGCAATTACTACTTTCAATTATAATGATTGTAGCGCCTATGAGAAAATTTCTGGTAGAAATAATACAATAGAGCGAAGAATTTAAGCATGTGGTTTTTCATGGTGCGGTTATAGAGAGTTTTCTGATTCTTATTCATTTAATTTCATTTCTATTAAATGAAGTCAATGAAGTCATTTATTAGCAAAACTTTCATGAGAACAGCTTGAACGATCTGAACGATGATTTTTATTATTGTAATCATGGTTATCAAGACAGGTATACATAAAAGATAATGTAATAGCCACTGATAAATTTGGAACCGTAGTGACACCGTGCACGAATAGCGTTTTTATAAAGTTAAAAATTCATAAAATCAAATTTTTGTAAAAAAGGATTATTTTTTTAAATCAAATATTCTTAAAATCACTTATTTTACTTACAACATTAGTAATTTAAAGCAACCAACTAGCTTACAATATATTTTTTATTTATTTACTTTATAAAAAGAAAAAAAATGATAAAAGAATAAGATATAATTTAGGAAAATATATATTTAAGTACGCCTTTATCCCCAGAAAGTTAGGCAGAGGTGAATTAACACTCACATTTCACCAATCATTGAATTCGGTCCCACGTAATAGGGGGTAAGCCTATTGCCGTCTTCCGGGCACTATTGTAGGAAAATATGTTTTTATAATAATAATAATAATAAATATTCCACGACATTCTACACAACGCTATCTAGACCCATGGTAAGCATAGCTTAACTAGCTTGTGTTATGGAATCTAGAATGCGGATAAACATACTTAGATACTTTTTTTTTGTAAATACATACATATTATACATAGAAACACCCAGACCAATGCAAATATACATATTCATGCATACAAATATTTGCACTGAGCGGGAATCGAACCAAATAATCATAATCAAGTCCGTATAAAGTATTTTCATAATTTTACAAATATTAGTGCGTGGATAGGGTTGTTTAACAGCAGACAGATATATGCAGCCCCGACTCAGCCTCAGACGCATGACTTGAGTCAACAATAGTGCCCGGAATACGGCAATAGGCTCCCCCATTCCGTGGGACCGAATACAATGATTGGTGAAATGAGGGTGTTAATTCACCTACGCTTAACCCTCCGAGAGTAAAAGCGTGATTATATGTATGTATGTAGTGCGATCTGAATTCAAACAAATTATGTTACCAAAGAAACTGAGTCCAACTAAATCGTTCGCTAACTGCCGGGAGCGAGTTGATGGGCCCGCCGCCGCAGGACGTCGCGCATTAGATGAGTAGGTACGTCTTTGGTTTCAGTGTCACACCACTGTTTGGTAATCACAGTCAGACTATAGTACAGTATCTTTTTCTAATGTGCAGAAATTCCCCACGGATACCCCCACCACCGGAGCCAGTGGGGGAGGTTTTGTCGGACTTGAACCGACTGTGTGGACCGCAGGTTACCGGAGGTGTGCTTATCTGAGACATATACCTCACACCGCGGCCGGTTCAAGACCGTCTCTCATGAGACGGACCTCTTCGTGTGGGGACCACGGAATCCCCATCTCATCCCCGGTTATAAAGAGGCGCGCATCGAGCATCACCGCCGCGGCCTGCTTCTGCTAGGGTGATAGATGGCTCCACTCGTCACCCCAGGCCCAAGCCGCCTCCACACGCGAGAGTCATGGTTTGTGAGTCTCCTTCGCTCCCACTCCGCTGTCTCCTTCGCGAGCATTACTTACTCGGACTATAGTACAGTCTCTGGCATTTGATTCGGTAAGTCGGTAACGTCACTAATATCTTAAGTAAGGTACAGTCATAAAGATATCGTTACGTTAATTGCTACTGATATAATGACGATTGTGGTGATAAGCCCTAAAATTATTTATTTACAAGTCTTACGTCGAAGCGATAATATAATTTCACACTTCTAGTTCCAATTGACTCATTAAAATCACGTTGGTTTGGTCTTACACTTCGGATACCCAAGAACGTAACGTAAAAACTAAAAAACTTTCAGTTTGTCGTTTACGACTGTTTTGGAAGCGACTGCTGTTTGACTCAACCTGAGATTAAAGCCTACGCCCCTTTTGTCAATCAATAGCTGCGTACCAACTAGGAACTAACGTTGCCAGAGCTCACTGGAGAGTTTTGTGACCAGAGCTTACTGGAGAGTTTTTGTGCTGTCAGTGGGAAGAGCAAAGGCTTGTCCTGATTTTGTGTTCTGCACTGGAGGCATATAAAATCTCTGTTCTTAAAGGGTCGGCAGCACGGATGTGACTCCACTGGTATTACACACGTTCATAGGTCACGGTAACCACTTTCCATCAGGTGGGCCGTGTGCTTGTCTGCCATCTAAGTTGTAATAAAAAAAAACGTTGGTTCGAGCCCGGAGATCTTGATATAACTCCAAAACACTCTTAAATAATTTCAATTGAATATGCAATTATGCATACCAGTGGCGAAAGGTAAATACCTTCAAAAGGGAAGCCGGTGGAAAAAATCTCACCTCTTATAGAACGATTGTAGTATAAATTTAAACAACTCTATTACGGGTTACCTTTGCAAAGCAAGCCGGCAGGAATCGGTTTATAAGAACCCTTCGACACTGAATTGGATATTTGACTGACAAGTCAAATTAGTCATTTTTTACTAAACGTCAAAACGGTAAGTAATAACGAAACTTGCATGAAATAATGTATTGTGACGTCATAATATTTAATAGTCATGAATGTGGATGACTAAAAATAAATAAAAAATAATAACCAACGCAACTTTTACGGCTCTTTTACCATTATTAATTCAATGAGCTCAATTAAATAACTTAATATAACTACAGGAAAATACCCAAATTGCATACTTATACTCGTATACCAGTAATATAACATAACATAACATAAACTCACGCCTATATCCCCGAAGGGGTAGACAGAGGTGCTAGCACCCATATTTCGCCAGTTTATGTTTAGGTCCCATTATGTTTGGCAGTGGGCTGGCCACGTTTGCCGAAGGACCGATGGCCGTTGGAGCAAACGAGTCCTAGAGTGGAGACCGCGAGAAGGTAAACGAAAGGTAGGACGCCCCCTAGCCAGATGAAAGGACGACCTGAAAAAGGTGGCTGGGAACAGACTGGATGCGGAAGGCGGAGGATCGGAAAAAATGGCGCACATTGGGAGAGGCCTATGTCCAGCAGTGGACTGCAGTGGGCTGATTGATTGATTGATGTTTAGGTCCCAATGTAACAGGTGGCGAGCCTATTGCCATTAACCGGACATATTATAAACCTGCGATAAATACACACATAACTTCGAAAAGCATCGAAAAGTCATTGGTGTGTGCCATGGTAAAACCTGGGATCAAACCCGAGGCCTCGTCTCAGCAGTCCATTACCCATACCACTACACACTACACACAGTAATGTCTCCAAAAATATTTGTTTATATCAGTCTTCCTATTATGATGACATGCCCTTATCAGTCAAAGCGTGACCAAGGGCAAACATGAAAATAAACTGTTCCGTAAAGATTAATTTCAATCTTTGAATTATCAAGATTTTATCAGATAACTTTCTAGCTAGAAATTTTTTGATTTCAATAATAGATGCGTAGTACTTAGTTGAAGAACTGGTGGGAAGAAAACTAGACATTCATCATCCTTACAAATAGGCATCAAGTGCATAATTCCTCCTGATGACACAGGTGAGAAATACTGGGTAGTCTCTGTAGCTATAACTCTTGGGCTACTTAGCCACAATGTTGTACAGTCAAAGTCAAGGTCAAAAATCATAACTTACAAAACGTCAACAAAAAAGGAACATGAAAATCAGTTTAGTAAATCGGTTCGAAACGCGGCCCCGACCTGAGAAGACTCCGGCAAAAAACTCAGCGGGCATTTCGTTTTTTTGGTCTATTTACAAACATTCACTTACGTCTACTTAATCTAAATACAAAAATTTACTTGAGTAGTATAGTTGAGCGAACAGCTCATATCCAAGCTTGTTTATCATCTAAGTATTCTTGGATTTTATAATAGCCTGTCTAGCATAATTTACGTTTAACTATATATTTATACACAGGTAAATTCCTAATTTCATTAGGGAGCTTGTTAAAAAAGCGTATACAGTTGCCCTGGAATGAATGACTAATTTTTTCAAGTCGACTACCACAGACTACAAGATTATTTTTGTGTCTGGTATTTAATTTATGTCAGTCACAAACTCTGGAGAAGTTTGAAACATTTTTCCGTACATACATGAGGTTCTCAAAAATATATTGTGACACTACGTCACATTGTAAAGATTCGTAACGCGATTGGTTAGATTGAGAATAGTTCTCATTTAAAGCAACTAATTAACGTTTTAAGTGTGTTCCCTATTCAATATTTTAAATCGATCACGTCACCGTTGTGTGTGATGTCATTGGTCATAGCTTGTGAAAGTTCTTCGTGATTTTATATCCGTATTTAAAATGTTGCAGAATAAATACAAACAGACGAACTTACTTGTAAAGTATCTTTGTTTCTAAATGTTATTGGACTTCCATCGTCAGGAGTATCGTCTACACTATCATCAGTCTTGTTTTCAACCGTTCTATCATCTTCTGGTGCTACTATTCTAACTTCTGGCGTCCTAACTCTATCAGAATCACAGGTTCCAGGAGTTGAAACATCATCTATGTAAGGAATAGCACTGTTTCTAATCGCTTCTTCAATCTTCTGTCTTGTTTCTTCTGGCATTTCTACATAATCGGATGGATAACACGGTATGCTTATACGAAGATCTGGCTTCTTGCGTTGTCTCTTTTTACTTGCATTACTCATTTTTGAACTGATTTACTACAGCATGAATATCGAACAAGATTTTTAGTTTTATTTTTGAACGAACACCAACTATTTTTTAGAACACTGCAGAAATGAATAAGATTTCTTTTATTTTTGACTTTGATTATAAATTTAATTCTTATCAAATATTGTTTTAAAAGAACACTATGTTTTTAAGATTATTATTATAATACTAAAACAAAGATGAATAAGATTTATGTTTCTATTTGAGTCTTTGATTATGATTCATTATACAAAACATCGTTTTTTAAAGCACGCAATATTCTAGAACTATTACTAGCTCTGGAAAGAAAGATTATTCGATAATTACATAATTATTTTTGTTAAAACAATTCTTGTAGTTTTGTTGTAGAATAATTTAAAACCACAACTCAAATTACAATATAATCATGAAATTATATCACTCCACTGGTATGAAACACGGAATCAAACTATTTCGTAATATACATAATCTTAGAGCAATTCTTTTGTACGTTTTATCATTTTTTGCGCCAATCACCGGTTGTGTAGATAAATGATAATGTAATAACACGTAACAACATAGTTGTTGGTCGTTGTTATGTGATACGGACAGATTTGTACTTATCCTTCCTTGTCCTTAAGTTATTAATAAATAAAGTAAACGGAAATTGAAAAAAATATAAGTGAGAAGCACTTAAAACCGGTGAATTTGAATGAAAGGATTATTAACAACTAGCTGACCCACCCCAGCTTCGCCCGGGGTATATTTTGAAGCTTCATATCCCTTTGAGCCCGTATGTTTTAGTCTTCAAAATATGTATGAAAAATTGTCAAATTTGTTAACATTTATTATCAATGCTCCGCTCCCTTAAGTAGTAGCGTGATGATATATAGCTTAAAACCTTCCTCGATAAATGGACTACCCAATACTGAAAGAATCATTCAAATCGGACCAGTAGTTCCAGAGATTAGCGCGTTCAAACAAACAAACAAACAAACAAACAAACTCTGCAGCTTTATAATATTAGTATAGATAGAGGGAGCTCGTCGACAGCCTCTTTGACGTGGCGGTAATGAACGCGGC
The DNA here is from genome assembly GCA_963662185.1 of Eilema griseolum. Taxonomy (NCBI): domain Eukaryota; kingdom Metazoa; phylum Arthropoda; class Insecta; order Lepidoptera; family Erebidae; genus Eilema; species Eilema griseolum. The sequence continues at coordinate 24,011,296 of OY759245.1, forward strand.
CGCTACTCAGGAGGCGCAGGTTTGATCCCCGCTCAGTGCAAATACTTGTATGCATGAATATGGGTATTAGCATTGGTCTGGTCGTGCCTCGGAGAGCACGTTAAGCCGTAGGTCCTGGCTACCATACGAACATCCATGGCAGTCGTTACGGGTGGTCGGAGCCCTCTAAAAAGTCTAACAACTGGTCTATATAGCTCGATATCGCCTTTGGGTTGTGGCAGTCGCTTCACGGAAAATGTCGAAGTTTAGCCAAATTGCAGTTAGACTCGTAAAACGTATCCCAGACTCCGACTGAAAGCTTCGGATGGGACTGGGATTAAAGCTAAGATGAAGAAGAAGTAGGAGCTCGAGGAGTGTGTAGGGATAGCAACAAATGGCGGGCAGTTGTCTCTGTTTAGTGTGTATTTCCCTCAATAGTTGTGAGCGAATGTACCTACATACATACATACGAGTATAATATCGACTTTATCCCCATAGGGTTATGCAAATTCCGAGAAGAGGGCCAGATCGTGAGAGATGGCCCTGGATCGGCCGGGGTGCGAGTGATATGGTCAACCTCACCTTCGGCAACCAAAGCGACCCACAGGCGGCGTGCGTTTTAGTCGGCTCGAGTCCGACATAACCTCTCCCACCGGCTCCGGTGGGGAGGTATCCGTGGGAATTTTGCGCACGTAAAAAAAAAGGGTTATGCAAATGTGAATTAGGAAGTTAGGGTCGGCAGCACAGGTGTGACTCTCCTGGTGTTGCACACGTTCATAGGTCACGGTAACCACTTTCTATCAGATGGGCCGTGTGCTTGTCTGCCAATTAAGTTGTATGTAGAGAAAAAAGAAAAAAGGAATGGATGAATTTTTTCCCTATTACGAATTGTTTTGTATTTAGAGATATTTTCTTGTTTATTTTTTTTACATTGTGTTTTTTCAGTTGGTTTTAGTTTTTAACTTGTTTTTATATTCATATTATTTTGAGGCAAGCAACAGTTATAATTTATACATATTGGAAATGTGCTAATTAACCCCTTTCAGTTGATAACAAACACGGCATGTTAATCTCAAACTTATTTTTTACACAGTACTTTATGACAGTTAGAGGACGCCACATTTGACTCAGTGACAGGTCATATAGCCTATAACCAGCGGACGATCAAGACGTTTCTCATCCTTCGTCCAGTTCTAATAAGTAGTTGAGGACCTATGAGGGAACACCTATGAACCTAAAAACATAGTACTCCAATTCCTCCGTGATCATGGTGCTTGCAACAGCGCCGAAATATCGGAAACTCGAAACAATATGACATGGTAAATATCCCGATTATTTTGATACTGATGTGAGTGACCATGATGGTACAAACATATAAACATACATACATTCATATAATCACGCCTTTATTCCCGGAGGGTTAGGCAGAGGTGAATTAACACCCACATTTCACAAACAATTTTATTCGGTCCCACGTAATAGGGGGTTAGCCTATTGCCGTATTCCGGGCACTATTGTTGACTTAAGCCATGCATCTGAGGTTGAGTCTGGGCTAATATATTTGTCTGATGTTAAACAGCCCTATCCCTTAGTCGCCTTGTACGACACCGCATGTGAAGAGATGGGGTGGTACAAATTCTACTTTCAATCTAATCTAATCTAACCACACAATATATACATAACATAGCCTGTCAAAATCATAATCCTCCTTTGGCTTCCCCGTAGTCGGGTAAAATTGTACAGTTTATGATACAGAACTCTATTCTACTCTGCCAGCAATTATGTATGTATTAAGCAAAAATAACTCTGAAAGAGAGAGAGAAAAGAAAGAAGAAAAAAAGCACATAATGAGGCCGCCAATTACAACATTACTTAATGTCTGTAATGGTGACCCTCTTTCCTGAGACTTTGCCTTTAGCTTGCCATCGGGCGAGGTGAAGTCAAGTTGGCGTGTCCTAGATAAAAAAAAATCACGTATTTATATCATTTATGATTCTATTCTACAAAGGTAATGTCTAGAGGGGCAGAGGAGTCACGCGCTGACCCGTAATGTTACATGGAAACAATTCCATTTTTTTGATAACCTTTTTTAAACATTTGTATATGTATTCAAGATAATGAATAGTGATAACAGTATTGACCTAGCACCTGTCGCTGCTATTAGTTGTGACTCCTCAATCTGGCAGCTCCTTAAGAATATGTTACTATACTGGAATAAATTCTACGACAAGACTACACCTTAGAAGTAGTAGGTCCTTAATATATTCTTATTATCATCGATTCGATTTCAAAATGAGGTAAAACTTATTATATGTATTTTCTGTTAAGAAATTCTTAATAGCCACACGCTGCAAAACTACAAGAAGAAATCTTTTGCCTAATCCGTCAATCAGCAGGTGAATTACAGGTGAGGCTAGGCCCCGAAGATCTTCGTGGGGTCTCAAATATTCAGGTGGAGCTAGTTGGTATCCATAAATTAATACGTGAAGCGAAAATTTGGGATCTTTTTTACGAATATTGCAGGCAAGTAGGAGGGTGATATTTTTAAATTACACATTACATTATTTTTGTTAAAATAAACGTTACGCACACTAAATCCATTTTTACACACACACACACAAACACGAATGTGTAATGCGATTTACGTGTTCATATATATTTCTCTTTTTAATGCTGAGGTCACTGTCCCATACCTATTTGAAATATTCAAAGCTGACGCAATGATGATGATGACGAAAAATTAGATATGTAAAGATATAGACATTTTCAACTTGATTGTTGATTGAACCAGTTTAATAAACAAAACTTTCACTCAAATACAACTTATATTATCTCTGTAAAAACTTTAAATTCCCCATTTTCTAAATTACGAAATAAAGAAACCTCATTCTTTTAGTCTATGGTCTTTGCAAGATGGGCGCGCACTGTAAAACTAATTAATTCTTCCCGCTATTGCAAAAATAATTCTCAACTCGTTTTCACTGTTGAAATTATAGTTAATTATTTGATTTTTTTGTTTTTTATGTTTACGTAAACATTACCTATTTATATTGTACACCGCCCGATATAAGATGTGAAGCCCTTAACGTTATGGAAAATATACTACCTGAAAACTATAAGGGTAAATATCTATTTTAGTGTTATTTTCTTCGCAACTGGTAGCGGATAACCGTTGTAGCCTAGTGGTATGGGTAATGGACTGATGAGACGAGGTCTCGGGTTCGATCCCAGGTTTTACCATGGCACACACCAATGACTTTTCGATGCTTTTCGAAGTTATGTGTGTATTTATCGCAGGTTTATAAGTGGCCGGTTAATGGCAATAGGCTCGCCGCCACCTATTACATTGGGACCTAAACATAAACTGGCGAAATGTGGGTGCTAGCACCTCTGCCTACCCCTTTGGGGATATAGGCGTGAGGTTATGTTATGTTATGTTATGTGTTGAAAAACGTCGTACAATGATTAACGTCTTCGGCTCTCTTAAGACCCTGGCCTGTCAGCTCGGGTCTCAATAGCACCTTAGTGGTAATCACCAACTTCACACACTCGTACCATAATATACTATTGTCTATTCTCTTTCATACATGCACTAAAATACCATTTTTCTTTTTAAATAAAATGTCAAGATACAAAAATGAAGTAATTTGCCTTGGTGAAATCTTAGATTATAGATATCTATGACAATAGACCTTTAATAATGTTCAAACTTATAATATTTACTAATTAATTATGGTCAAATTTCAAACACAGGGCGACCACTAGTATTTCTACAATTAGGTATCTACTTATTGAAGAGGGATGGGAAAGGAACCATCCCTTTTCAAGAACATTAACAACATAAATTACTAATACTTTTACTTGCCCCTCCAAATTGCCAATTGTTTTATACCACTTAGGTGGCAGACAAACACACAGCCCACTTGATGGAAAGTGGTAAACAAGGCCTATGGACGTGTGCAACATCATGAGAGTCACACTCCTGCTGCCGACCCTGCAAGAACAGAGAGTTTATGTGCCGTCAGTACAGAAGTACGTCAGGACAAGCCTTTGGTTTTCCTACTAACGCACAAAAACTTTCCAGTGAACTCTGACTACCCTGCTCACAGTCGAGAACAGAACACGAAGTTATTTTAGCTGTGGTATTCTATAGGACAGAGGTACTTCCTCAGTCGGACTGCATAATTGCTTGTGTTAGGAGTGGATCCAAGTAGGTAGTATAATGTCCTGGATTCGAAGTTCGAACCCAGTACTTAATTTTGGAAGAATATATTACATGGTAACAACAAACAAAATGGTAAAACCTCTTCGTGGTAAGTCAACTAGAGTAGCAAATATGTATCTACAAATATCTTAAAGATGTCATTGTTCAAAACCGGAGCGAGGCTACCGGCCGCACAAACACCGCGGATCATCTGCAGATTACACTGATAAGTGTTCGTGCTCATAATTCTTAGCGATAATCGAATTAGGCTGTTTGGTTAGGATTTAGAGATACCTATTTATGGAGCATTGCTAAGTTTTTAAGTCTACAGAGTTTAAAGTCTAAAGTAAATGCCGAAAATACATTTTTAGAATGAGTACGCATCATTTGCCTGCCCTTGTCCTAATTTTATTTGCGGTTAATACAACGTATAACATATAATCATTCTCTTCTACGTTTTCCTATAAGACGCAATCTCTATTACTGTTCACATTATCATAACCTATTTCATGCATTTCATCCATTGTTCCTTAAAACCTCACAAAGTCAGGCAAATCAAAGTTATGTATGTACCTATACCATGATCGCATTAATTCCCGTTAACATTTGTCGTATAAAGGGCTACAGTCCTAATTTGAGTCTTTAATAAAACATGGTCTTAATATTAAGAATACTAGTCACCAACTTACATATATTATTATCAATCAATCAATTAGGCCATCGAAGTTCACTAGGTACTGGTCTCTCCCAATGTTGAGTTTACTACCTACTGTTTCCACGTTTGGTACAGGGTTTAATTTCAAGTTTTCCTTCTCTCGCAGTGATTTCTTTTGAGTATTTTTCCGTTAGTCGCCTCTTACGACATGAAATGGGGTCGTGAAACTTGTATGCTTTTTCTTTTACAACGCAGTTAGTAGCATTTTTCAGAACCCCATTACACATTAAATATAAGAAGATACACACTTGATCCAATTTTATAGATAAGAGCATGGTCTTTAACTTTGTGTCAGACATTTTTATGATAAAACTTACTATTTTGTTGAAAATCGCGAAAACCTCGTTTTTATGACCTTTGACCTTGAATAAAAAATCCAGGTGTCGTCTCGATGAGTACTTTTTATATTTCATTTATGATGGTATTTTGAACAATCCTACCAACTTTCAGCTGAGTGCTAATTATTGTAGCCTCACTCCTTTAATTTGGTATATGTTGACCAGACTATAATACAATTTTCAAGAAATTATATTCACAATCATGTTTGACATTAGGGAGATTTATTGTAGATCGAGACTGAATTTTCTTTTTTTTTTAATGGGAGAGTTGGACTTTTTTTATACCACTTAGGTGGCAGACAAGCACACGGCCCATCTGATGGAAAGTGGTTACCGTTACCGCCTATGGACGTGTGTAACACTCGTGCTGCCGACCATGTATGCACAGAGTTTCTGTGCCGTCAGTGTAGATGACAAAGCAGGGCAAGCCTTTAGTCTTCCCACTGACAGCACAAACTCTCCAGTGAGCTTTGGCTACCCTACTCACCGCCGAGAACACAACACGAAGTTATTATGGCTGCGGTATTCTGTAGGGCGGAGGTACTTCCCCAGTCGGACTGCGCAATCAGACGGAAATACCACCGTGTCCTACCTCGCAAAATTCTGGAGATAAATTAAATACTATTTCAATACTCACCCCATCACTATTCAAATACTGTTGCTTCATCACCTCCAACTCCAAATTCTGCAGCGTCGGCATCGATATCGAGTTCCTCCTCAAACTCGCTTTCCTCTGTTCTATCACGGCCTGTTCTTGCCTTATCAGCTCATCTGACTCTGATGCTCCAAAAGCCCCCGACGTACTTGGTGAAGAATATAGATCTGTTGATTGTGTGTCTGGACTTACAGGACTCGTGGGTTTAGAAGATTTAGCTGAGTCAGGTTCCAGGGTTATATATAACGTCCCTTCTGGAGTATTTACTACTATGGTATCATTATCTGGGGATGTATGAACGTCTCCCAAATCAGCCGCGTGAATTTTTGCGATATCCTTTTCTGGTATAAGGGGTTCTGCATCTTCCTTCTCATCTTTGGTTCGTTTAGGACGTATTGGCTCGTTGGGTTTGACTAGATTCAGTTCGATGAAATCGTCTGCGTATGGGATATCATTGTTTCGTTTCAGTTCTGGAGAGTTTAGTCCGTTTTCGATATCTTTTGATTTTTGATCTTTGTTTTCCATAATTTTATTTCATAGTAGAGATCTGGAAGTAGAAAAATGTATCATTAGATAATCTAATGTATAAAAATATATATTTATTGGTTTGTTTGCGCCGCTGTATCATTTATTCAATTATGATGAAACGTTGCCGGGCTAAGTTTGCCCTCTCGCGCACTGATCAAGTGGAGTTTGTTGCATGCTTTGATTCATTTAAGTATCTTCTAACCTTTCTGCCTTATCTACCTTTTCTTCTATCAACCATTTATTAGTCCAAACCACTTCATCGTGTTATATTTTTCATACATACATACATACATATAATCACGCCTTTATCCCTGGAGAGTTAGGCAGAGGTGAATTAGCACTTACATTTCACGAATACTCTCTTTAAAGCCTTCTGTACGTCCTTCTACATGTGCAGCTTGTGGATGTGTTACACTCTACGGGCATATAACGAGTTGCGCATTCAGTATAATAACGCATTCAGGATGCTGTTGGGCCTGTCTCGGAGATGCAGTAGGGCAGGTACAGTATGACAAGTAGGACTCCCCCTTCTTGCAGCACTGGATGACACTCCACACGTGTTGTGACACGTGTGGGGTGTCATCACACATCATAGTGAAGTGTTGTTATTCATTTGTATTTATTATTAACATTAGTTCTTAAGTTAAATTGTTACTAACACTATGGATCGATGGTCTGACAATAAATGAATTTTAATTTAATAATTGTATTCGGTCCCACGTAACCTATTCATAGCCTATACCCTAGGGTCATCATATACCCTAGGGTGAGCCTATTGCCGTATTCCGGGCACTATTGTTGACTCGAGCCATGCTGCCTCTGAGGTTGAGTCTGGGCTGTATATATCTGTCTGATGTTAAACAGCCCTATCCCTTAGTCGCCTTGTACGACACCGCATGGGAAGAGATGGGGTGGCCCTAATTCTACTCTGCCGGAAACCACGCGGCAATATAAGAACCAGTGTGGTACTGCAGCGAGGAGCATTGAGCAGCAGTTCCGCGCAGAGGTCCCTTCGACGATGGTCTACGTATCTCGTGTACATCACAGCGTGAAGATCGTAGACGTCGCGAACTATCTCCAAAAGAAAACCGGGATGGGCTTAAGGGTGGAGAAGCTGGACTCTCGTCACAACGTGAGCTTCAATTCTTTTGTGGTGCGAGTTCCAAACAGTCACACCGCTACCATCCTGCGTCCTGACTTTTGGCCGACGGGGGTGAAGTTTCGGCGCTTCCGAGGACGCCTGCCGACACGCGACACCCCGCCCCGTGACACGTCGACGTCATTACGTGTGCTTTAGGTTAAGATATATTATATGTATTTTTAGTTTTAAGGTATATATTTATGGGCCGTAGAATAAGTTTTTTAACATCCTGTAACTTTTCTATTATTGCCTGAAATAAATGATTTATTATTATATTATTATTATAATATTTTTCATATCATTCATTTCATTTGTTAATTAAATATATTTCCGCAAACTATAGATCGTTCATCAACTTTTGATACTTTGGACAGTGCTATTATTTATTATGCGCTTTGGGCTTGGGGTGTTTTTTCATACACAGCGGTGAGGCTACATTTATTAATAGCTTTTTGTTCTGTAGAAGTACCGGAACATATTGTTCAATGCCAAATAAACATTTATAACAATGACTAATGATACAATATCTAACTTTAAGAGATTGTTTTATACATTATTTGCCTACTTACAATAGGAGACCTAAACCAAATGTTGAAGAACTTAGGGACTCCCATTGAAGGAGGTATTGACAGTAAAAATAGATTTCTATTACTTTATTATTTATAAAAGACATATTTTCCTGTACATTTAGATTTTTTCATTCTGGCAATTTCAAATTCAATTCAAAATTTATTTTTCACCTGACCGGTATCGTGCCCTTCGTGCCGTGAGCCTAAACCCGTCAGGTGAAAAATGAAATACAGTGGAAAATTACAAAGTGTCTTATCTAATATTTTTATATTCTTAGAAAGTTATTTGTTTCGATTAAAGTAAAATCTGCACCATTCATGAATTTTCTTAATTACCAAAGGAAATTCATATGCCAATACCCGCTCTCAGGCCCTAGACATGGCCATCAAGATCAAGATCCGTCAACAATCATGATCAAGATCTTTAAGGCACTAGTAGTGAACTGTATGCGAGCGTTCGGTTGTTTTTTTGATGTATTTGTTTTACTTAACGACTTATGTGCTTTAATTACGCATATTTAGTATTCAATTTTATTGGTTTTATTTCGTATTTTGTGTTTGTTTATGTGTCTAATAAACGCATTTTCTCTCTCTCTCTCTCTCTCTTTCTATCTTTCTTTCTTTCGTTCTTTCTTTCTTTCTAGTCAACCTCAACCAAGGAGGCTCTTATTCCTGTTATCTGCAGAACCTGAGCTGCAAAATACAGGCTTCGAATACAACGGGGATTAACGCTGAGATTAAGTTGATGGTGATGATGAAAGAAATCGCTTAAAGCGATAAGGCCACCCATTGTACTGTACTGTCCTTACTTTTTTAAGAAAATGTATTCTTTTTTTTTATACCACTTAGGTGGCAGACAAGTACACGTCCCACCTGATGGAAAGTAGTTACCGTGGCCTATGGACGTTTGTAACACCAGAGGAGTCACAGTCGCGCTGCCAACCCTGTAAGTACAGAGTTTCTGTGCCGTCAGTATAGAAGACAAAGCAGGACAAGCCTTTAGTCTTCCCACTGACAGCACAAATTCTCCAGAGAGCTCTGGTTACCCTACTCACCGCTGGAAACACAACACGAAGTTATTATAGCCGCGGTAATCTGTAGGGCGAAGGTACTTCCCCAGTCGGACTGCTCAATTGGGCGGCAATACCGCCATGTCCTACCTCCTTAGATCCTTTACTTACGTGTACAATAAAGTGTAAAAAAAAATATGACATGGATTTGCATTGAACACTCTCTTGAACATATTAAGCCCTATGGTACATAGTATACATTACTAAACATGTACCTACCGTGTATCATATACGGAAGTATACGCACACAAAGTGATGTGATCGGACTCTCTAATGTATACATTTTGTCATAGATGTATCATGAACTAGAACAGAAAATAAGGCCACGTCCCGTGCGCTGGTCTATCGTCCGCTCTATTCCGATTCGGTAGAGCAATCTCATCAGAGATCGCGGGATCTTCTTGGTGTAGAGGTAGAGCATTCGACTGCTATGCAAGAGGCGCGGGTTCGATTCCCGCTCAGTGCAAATATTTGTATGTATGAATATGTATATTTGCATTGGTCTGTATATTTCTATGTATAATATGTATGTATTTATAAAAAAAAGTATCTAAATATGTTTATCCGCATTCCAGATCCCATAAGACAAACTAGTTAAGCTATGCTTACCATGCTGTGCCATGGGTCTAGAATGTCTAGATAGCGTTGTGTAGAATGTCATGGAATATTAATTAATATTAATTTATTATTTATTGTACACTAAAGTGTCCTTACAAAAAGTATCTAAATATAGGTGTGTATACCTATACCTATTTTGCGCCCGTATTCTAGAACCCATATTACAAGTTTTACCTAATTTGAGGTATGACAGAGTTTTTTAATTTATCACTTTGGTATTCAATATAAATAATAAATAAATAAATATTCCACGACATTCTACACAACGCTATCTAGACCCATGGTAAGCATAGCTTAACTAGCTTGTGTTATGGCATCTAGAATGCGGATAAACATACTTAGATACTTTTTTTTTTTTGTAAATACATACATATTATATATAGAAACACCCAGACCAATGCAAATATACATTTTCATGCATACAAATATTTGCACTGAGCGGGAATCGAACCCGCGCCCCCTGCATAGCAGTCGAATGCTCTACCGCTACGCCACGGAGGTTGTAATATATACATATACAAATCAATACAATTCAATTGAAAATTAAAACTAAAACTATTATTAGATAGCTACTAAAATAAAATAAACATAAAAATTACATACATAATGCGTCATGAAATTCCTCCGCATCATCACCGACCGGTAACGTACCCAGAAGGCTGGTAGCATTGCCACGTTGAATGGCAATGCTTATCCTCTGTGCGAGATAATAACCAGCCTTCTGGTCACGCGTAGCGTCGATCAGCTGCTTTGCCAAGTCTTTATATAGAGACCGAGCACTTGGACCCCACGTCCCTAACGTTTCAACCCCAAACGGCTCAAAAACATAATCACCTATCAGGTTACAGTATTTGCGCCGTTTGAGGTTTTCCGCAGATGCAGCAGCACCACCGGCACACCCTGCTGTGCTTCAAAGATGTGAAGACACCAAAGGTCTACCCATCTTCCAAGGTAGCAACGATATACCATCCGGTCTCTTACCATCGCTACGGACCAGCCCTTTAGGTTCACGAATGGCTGGCACGCCAGTGGTAGCTAGAGCACGGCGGATAATGTCGTTGATGCAGGCGTGTTGCGGTATACGCCCAGCGCTTCTGCTGCATGAAAGGCCATGGTGCCCAAGACTGTCGACAGCTTCACCGCAGTGGCAATGATGCGGAGAAATGCACGGTGCTCCTAAGCGAAGGCAAGTGGCAAGGCGGAAAGTAGTATCGTCCAACATAGTACCTATGTTGGGCGATGGAAGTGCCTGAATCCAGAGGCCTGACTCCCATTCCCCCACAGCCAGAAGGCGCGCACGCTCTGTAACATGGGAAGATGTGTGCGTTAAGCTATCTCTTACCAGCCTGCAGAGCGGCGCATCCCATTGTCTCTGGGAGAAAGGGTTACCAGGCAACTCAGTGTTGGGACAAGCAGCCTTCCAAGCATTAATAGCATCGGACTTACATGACACCTCAGAGTTAACCTGTGTGTTTATGAGAATTTTCCTGGTTAACTCCTCAGTGCTGTGCACCGACGACAGAAATGCTGGAAGGCTAACGTCTGAAATTTTGCGAACGCCGAGACCACCCAAGCGAACTGGTAAGGACGCTTGGAGCCAGGCTCGGTCATTCAAGGCCACATTTAAAATTGACAATACGTCTTAAATTGACAGAGTTGTTTTTCTATATAGGTCACGTCGATTAATCTTCGCCTTCTTGGTGGTAAGCATACATATACCATGTTACAATGGTGACACTCAGCTTATATATTATTGTCCACGCCCCGCTTAAAGGACTCGGGACTGTAGGAAGAAGAAATCTCGTGAGCTGGTAATGAGTTCCAGACCTTAATGGTGCAACAATAGAAAGAGTCACCGAACCGCTTGGTTCTTGACCGTATATTCTGCACGGTATGCGGGTGACATCTAAACGCATTGTCCTGTGTAGGAAGGGAGAGGGTGGGACTAATTGGAAGAGCTCATCAGAACATTCACCATGGTACAGACGGTAAAATACTTAAGTTATCTTAAATATTATTTTGTTACATATATAACACGCATTCTATAGTAGTCTAGTTTACGATCGCATTAAATAGATAGTTTTACAATAGATAACAGCATATATACAGATAAAAGTATAAAAACAACAATATTGTTGTTTGTAGTAGTTTTACTAGTAGCTGGCGGCTTCGACTTATCTATATAGGTAAAACTTATTTCCTGCTGATGTGAAAAATAATCGTATCATATATTAATCCTATTCCCCAACGCAAGAAAACCGATAGTACATTTATAAAGTTTCCGTCTAATTGAGCAGTCCGACTGGGGAAGTACCTCTGCCCTACAGAATATCGCGGCCACAATAACTTCGTGTTGTTTTCCCGGCGGTGAGTAGGATAGTCAGAACTCATTAGAGGGTTTTCGAACTTGTCCTGGTTTGTCTTTTACACTGACGGCACAGAAACTCTCAATACTTGCAGGGTTGGCAGCGCGAGTGTGACTGTCTTGGTTTTGCACGCGTCCATAGGCCTCGGTGACCAATTTCCATTAGGTGGACCGTGTGCTTGTGTGTAGGTGGCATACTGTAGTACAGTACTTAAAAAAAGCCGATTTTCATGTCTTCGACATCTATCTCACGATGTCTGTGTGTTGCAAGCCGTGACGTGGCCACATTACAGTCACCCATATTTGAGCGGCTACTAAGTAAGCACTCCCTACGTCAAAAGGTGGTGATTTATGAGGTTTTTGTGTTAAATATAACACGGCACTTCGTAGAACACTACAATTACAAGATTGTGATAAGAATGATAAAATATGTGGAGTGACGATGGCATATGTGGTGCTTTTCATTCTGTCTATTAAGGCTTTTTAGTGTTCCTGCAGTCAAAATTCTATCATAATCATTTTTTGTCTCCGTGATCATGCTTACAACCGAAAGGTTTTTTGTTGCAATAAATTAAAATCATTAGGTATCGTAAATTTTTATAAAACACTTAACTGTGTCTATATATTTACAGATTAATTATGTTTTATTTAAAACAAAAATATTTCAATGTTTCTGATTTATTTTTTGACGAAACTAAAAATCTTGTGAAAAGAAACCAAAAATGATTTACAAACAGACAAGATAAAATCGTTTCCATTTTTATCACTCAGCATTCTTCCAAGCAGTAATCCAGTAAGCTTGATCATATGCATCCTCTTAAATATTTACTATCTGTAATATTTTTATATTCGCTAGATGGCGTTAGTCATATTTCTGAATTGCACTATGCACTGTTCATAGTTTCAGGTTCTGGATCGTACATTTATATAAGTCGAATTATTGAATTAAGTTATACAATAATGTTAACGGGACTTAACGCGGTCATGGTTTAGACACAGTATGCTGGTCGAATCGTCAGGCAACTTAAAATAAGTCCCATTAACAAATAGGACTTAACACGATCATGGCATAAGTACCCACATACATTATTGTATATCATGGAACGATAATGTTTTATTGTATATCATGGAACGCGATAGTTTAAAGTTTGAAATGATAAGTACATGTTCTCACTAACCCCTCCAGCTAAGGTAAATGGTTTGTCTTTACCGGGTTCTCGGCGATAGTATAGTGTCACTAAGTTACTAACGATTAAAATAAGAATAATGATTCCTGGTGAATTACAATACAAGAATCACTCCTCTCATTCCGTGGATATTCTCTATCCAACAGTAAATGTACAGTCTCTATTAACGGCAATAGGCTCACCCCCTATTACTTTGGACTATTTAATAATTGACGGAATACAGGATAGGCACACATCTGCCAAACCTTCCCAAGCAGATCTTCCTCGATGGGTTGGACACAATGTAAATGTATGTAGACAAAATAATAAGAAAAAATGATAACATTATTTACACTTACATTAATCAAAACAATACACTACACTAAGTAACTTATCAAATGAAATAATTTATTCATTTGTTAAGTTAATCCACTCGATTCAGCTGCACTTTACAATATTGACACACACAAATCTTTACACAAAGTGCGTTCGGGACCGACTCCTGCGCACGGTAAGGCTCGACATACACTGACAAGGTTACGCACACATCCATGTTTGTGTACTGATTATCGCCTGATTAACATCGAAGACCTTTTTTCTTGTGTGACGTCACTTGTGTGTTGAATTATGTAAGAAAAAATATTTGGATGATTATAATAGACTTAGTCGGTGGGAAGCTGTTCAGAGAACCGCCATTTTTTGTTGTCTTTTTTTTTAAAGTAGCAAAGGTAACAAAGGGTCATAGTTCATGTCATGATAAGGGAACTTTGGTCACTCTTGAACTCCCAGCAGTGGTTTTTGCAAGTGATAACAATATGGGGTTCTATAAGGGCATTTTTTTTATCTTGATCAAGCCAGTTTTATATAAGTACATAACAATTAAGTATACACAGAAATACCCAGACCAATGGAAATATTCATAGTCTTGAATATAAATATTTACACAGTGCGGGAATCAAACCCGTGCTCTCTATGAAGGAGTCGAACGTTTCACCACTATAGGTACCACAGAGGGTGTCAAATAGCATAAGAAGGTCTCTTTTTCTTACGGCAATCACTTCCCATTAGGTGTGCCGTGTGCTTGTCTGCAATGTAAGTGTCAAACAAATATGAAAAATCGATATTGATGGCATAGGTATGTAGTGGTTCCCGGCTGAGTAGAATTTGGACCACCCCATCTCTTCCCATGCGGTGTCGTACAAGGCGACTAAGGGACAGGGCCGTTTAACATCAGACAGATATATACAGCCCAGACTCAGCATTAGATGCATGACTTGAGGCAACAATAGTGCCCGGAATTCGGCAATAGGCTCACCCACTATTACGTAGGACCGAAATCAATGATTGGTGAAATGTGGGGGTTAATTCACCTCTGCCTAACCCTACGGGGATAAAAGCGTGATTATATGTAGGTATAGAGTAGTGACATCACCATGACGACAGAAATGGATGTCACCATCATGCCGTCATGACATCTGCCGTTACGATTTAAGAATCGGTCTTTCTTTTATAGAAAATAGGGATACTTTATTGTCTCTACCTACATCTCTAACAATTAAGCGTGATAGTAGTAGGTACGTATGTATGTATTAACCACGTGATCCTAGGTGAAAGGACATTGACCAATGTTTTGTTAGAATAGCAAACTTGTAGTAAAAAAGCCGGTCAAGTGCGAGTTGGACTCGCACACCGAGGGTTCCGAGGGTTCCGTAACAGTCCTTTAAGCGGGGCGTGAAAAAGCATATGATGAGGCCGTCAAACTGAGTGTCACCATTGTCACACGGTATGTGTAAGTAATGGTGACCCTCTTTTCTGAGACTTTACCTTCAGCTTACTATCAGGCAAGGCGAAGTCCAATTGACGTGCTCAGTATATAAAAAAAAATAGCTACCTAAACCGTAATGTATTTTGAATGTATTTATTAGAAGTTTCATTTTACAAAGATTTAAGACGCTATAGACTTGAATTTATGGAATGAGTTTCAATGACAGACAAACGGACAGACAGACGGACAGATGGACGACGAAGAGATCCTATAATAATAATAATAAATATTCTACAACATTCTACACAACGCTATCTAGACCCATGGTAAGTATAGCTTATTAATAAGCTTGTGTTATGGAATCTAGAATACTAATAAACATACTTAAATACTTTTTTTTCGTAAATACATACATATTATACATAGAAACACCCGGATCAATACAAATACCCGTATTCATGCATACAAATTTTTACACAGAGCGGGGATCGAACACGCACCTACTAGGCCATTCAGGCTGTTAAATCCTGGTTGAGGTACGGTACCCTAAAAATAGTTCAACCATTATTTTTTACCACGCAAGAATATTATTTTTGTACATTATGCTCACGCCACCAGATAGACATGAAAGGGCAGGCAGTCATGGAATTGCGCACTGCACACCATGGAATAGGACACGTCTGTGATAGAACAGACATGTTTGTCATAGTACAGTAAGCATCAGACCGATCCTGGAGAACAGAGTACTCACAATAATGACATTTATTTTGATAAATTAATTATTGTTATTTTGAATTATATAGTTATTGTGTTAATGGCCAGTACCTATAATTATGATTTTCCTTGACATATTTTTTTATTTTTTATTTTTTTATTGTTGACATGTATTTTCTGACTTCTTTGAGATCTTTGTTGACACTGATATATAACTGACATATTTGTATTTGTATTGAATTGGTTGTTTTATATTTTTTATTAGCATTTCATAATTTTATTCAATGCATACATTTGATAATTTTTTAATTTTTAAAATTTTTACAATTTGATAATTTTATTTAATAATACCCAAGAAAATATATTATATTCTTGCATGCCAACAAGGTAGGCCGAAGAGGACTTTTAAAATGTACTTAATACCTTTGTAATACCTTTGGTCAGCAATAAATGATTTTGATTGATTTGATTGATTGATTGAATAATCCTAATATCTTGGTTACCCCCCTTCCACTTGACTAATTGTTCTAATATTTGGTTGGCAGTGCGAGTGTAATACCCCTGGTGTTGTACACGTCCATAGGTCACGGTAACCACTTCCCATCATGTGGGCTGTATGTTTGTCTGCCACCTAAGTGGTATAAAAATACACTATTAGTTCGGACTCAATCTATAAAACAGTTTGATTTACTCCTAATACCGAATACCGCGGTCATAATCACCTCGTGTTGTGTTCCCGGTGGTGAGTAGGGTAGCCAGAGCTCACTGAAGAGTTTTCGTGCTGTCAGTCGGAAGATCAAAAGGTTATCCTGCTTTTACACTGACGGCACAGAAACCCTCTGTGCTTACAGGGCTGGCAGCGCGACTGTGACTCGCTTAGTGTTGCACGCGTCCATAAGTCACGATAACCACTTTCTATCGAGTGAGCTATGTGCTTGTGTGCCACCTTGCAGACAAGATCGTTCTGACGTCTGATGCTGACTGTATCTGCGTCCGTGTCCGGGAAACCATGTACTGTGGAAAGTCGGTGTAATTTCAAAGCTTTGAACGCAATCGGGACAAATGTGAACCTTGAAACACACAAACATACATAAAATCACACCTTTATCCCCGGAGGGTTAGTCAGAGGAATCGAATTAACACCCACATTTCACCAATCATTGAATTCGGTCCCACGTAATAGGTGGTGGTAGCCTATTGCTGTCTTCCGGCCACTATTGTTGGCTCAAGCCGTGCATCTGTATAAATCTGTCTGATGTTAAACATCCCTATCCCTTGGTCACTTTGTACGAGATCGCATGGGAAGAGATGGGGTGGTCCAAATTCTACTCAGCCAGGAACCACGCGGCGGAACCTTGAAAATGTATTAATTATACTTCCCGCCTAATTAAATAGTAATTAAATAAATATTTTATGGAAATATTTTTACATTTGAATCCTAATCAGTCGAATTAATATTCATATATGTGAGTATTTGTTGTTTACCCAATTATTACCTAAATTACGTAGTTGTGATACGAATTTAATCTTTCTAAAAAGAACCACAAATTTGAATGTATAACAGCATAAGTTGGCACAGATTCCAAACAAAACATTCTAATGAATGCCAAAGAGAACACTGCTAAAAGACACCGTGGATATGGCGCTTGTGATAGCGCCGAAATGTCGACTTCTCTGTCGAAATAATAATCATGGTAAAATATCCCGGTGAATTTTAGACAATTAATAAGAATGCTACTTAGGTGGCAGACGAGCACATAGATCACCTGATGGAAAGTGGTTTTTTTTTAATCCACTTAGTTGGCAGTCAAGCACACGGCCCACCTGGTGGGAAGCGGTTACCGTGGCCTATGGACGTATGCAACACGAGAGGTGTCACACTCGCGCTGCCGACCATGAAGAAACCTTCTGGTGTTATAATATATTTACTGCAACCGGGATTAACGGTTTGACATGCTCTCGATGTACGGAAGAAGAATGGTCACCATCTATGTCAGTCTCACGTTATATTTGCAGCTTAACCTTGCAATGTGCTAACCTACTCGATTACTAGCTACGAGTTCAGCAGCGAGCAGGTTACCTCTGCATATTTTGTGTGTCATGTGTCATGATCAAAAAGGTGAATCTGTGACATATTAGCATGTTTCTTAATTATTTTACCTTGAAAGTTGGTAAATTTCTACACTGATAGTCTGGTTATTCTTGCACTGAAAGGTATGCAAGACTTGTCAATGACTACAGCCACCCATCTCTTCCGGTGGGTGTCTTACAAGACTAGTGGATCCATATATTATGACTGTCTTGCATAGGCTTGCATGTTACATTCTACACAGCGCAATCTAGAGACTCAATTTAGGTAAAACTTGAGTTATGGGTACTGGAATATAAATAAGTATACTTATGTATTTTTAGTAAATACATACATATTACACATAGAAACACTTAGACCAATGCAAACAAACACACTCATGGATACAAATATTTGCACTGAGCAGAAATCGAACCCACGCACGCCCGCTGATGTAGCAGCCCACGTGTGATTGAAAAAAAAAACGTAAATAAATATTGTCATTAGGTTATTAAGTAAACTTTCAGCATCACTCATAGTTCGTTCATCTTGTAATTGAATTATGAAATTCCGTGAGTTTGAAAATCGTACGTTTTAAAAACTTTTCCTGGCTTGCCACGGCAGTAGGTACCTACTCGTACCAATACGTCACCGGTAAATATGCTTGATATTACCTTAGTATCTAAGAGAAAAAAACGTATAATTCTTAAACTAATAACAAAGTAGGACGATATAATCTTAATTTGTCTTTAGATAAAGCGTTCTATAAAACAATATTTACCTTCGCATGTACTCACTGATCCAGGCCGGCTATATAAGCAGAAAGTAAAGAAACATTATCAGAAATATCAACACCAAAGTCCCGTACAGGAGATAATCCAAATACATAATACACCAATGTCTCGCCACTTTATCATTTTCGATTTGAGCACTTTCGGCAGACATTTTTTCTTTCAAATAAATATAAACACCAACGACCTCCTCAAACACTAAATTGATATCAACTAAATTAAAAAAATTTAAATTTAAATTTCGAACGCGACACCAATAATTTCGTACATAATTATTATTCAATGTTTTTTTTTTCTTAAAACAAATGACACACTGTTATTTGAGCAACTGTTTTAAAATTAAAATTAATATTTCTTTAAATTTAAATTACATTTAAGTTAAGCGAGTAATGTTGAAACAATAGTGACGTACAACCGCATACTAAAGTGGCTAACCAATTCAATTTTATCGATAAAATGATGTAAATGAAATTAGTAGGTAATCAGCAATGAATACTGCGTGACCACTAAACTGTTCTCTCTCGCTCTGTCGCAAGTCATTAGAATTAGACAGATACAAGTTTTAATTACGCGGTAATTTTCTATACAACTGCACAAAAGATGGCCCACTTAGCACAGAATCCTTCGAAACTGTTCTAAAGTCATAAGAATACTGAATTCGCAAATCAATCTTGAAGGTTATTCCAGTTCAGTTACATGCCCTTGAGAGGTGACCGGTGTTTACTTCATACGGCCCAGATCCTTGGGTATTATGGAGCTTGGTTCCGGGCGTGATCTAATTTCAATTATCATGTTCCGTTGAATAATACCTATAGGTTAGTTCATTTCTCATCATCATTTTATTTTTTATTTTTTAATATATAAATATTCAGTATAAAAATTTATAAAAATGTACTAAATTAACTAGGCAATATTGTGGCCCACCATGCTTCCACAGATTGATATGTTTAGTATAGCAGAGGGAGCCCAAAGAGGTTACAATTTGTAAATCAATAGTGATACAATAAATACATTTCGAAAACTATAAACAGGTAAAATTACAGGTCAGCATTTATTACAATTAATTATAATAAATTTAATCAATTCAAAAACAAAATTTCATAAAAAGTTTTGCATTGTTTTCCGTTGGCTCCTAGGGATTCCACTCGGACCGAGATCCACTTATCTCTTCTCCTCCTAATACTAGGCAGCGCTAATAATAAAAAGAGGGTCTGCACTAGAGCCTTGTCAGTCAACCAGCAAGTTTATCAGCTTGCAAGTTGCAGGTAGCCTTGATTCCGAGAACGTCGGGATAGAACCACAAACTCAACAACAACAAAACAAACAGTGAGTAAAATTTCTGAGGGGAATTGCGTGGTGGGTTGAAAAGCTGAACAAGAACCTAGAAGTCTGGTAAAACGGCTTTAGATGAAAGCAGCGTAAAAGTGTGTATAGGTCAGTAGGAAAAACTACGTAACAGATAGATTGTAAGCCATGATTGGAGCAAGCCCATCATGGCTTGCTCCTATACTAGAACCGTTAACAGTTTCATTTAAACCTCTCAGTTTACGAAGGTACTCATAAATAAAAAAATATATCGTCGAGAGTCAATGTAAATGCGTTTAATTTCCGCTCCGTTCGATTACACACAGAAACAATTATTTTTACCGAAATAGATATTGTAAATTGATTTACTGAAATAAGTTAATTCCGTAAAACCATCGAAGTGTGTCGGATAGCAGTGAAAGGACTAAGTTGATTGTTATAAATTCTCATCGTCAACATTATCTTATTAGCGTTGTTGTCAATAGCATCCGAGGCTATTCCTCCTTCAAGTCCAGGTTCCACTTACTTCATCTTTCTTTTGTGGTTTCGCTTGTACAGTTTTTTTAGAAGGACTATCGATTTTGACTTTTTATGCGTTAGATCTATTACACATATTACGTCTATCAAAACTAAAATAAAAATTTAATCACAGTATTTTTGAAAACATATATTGCGGTTCAAATTTTGCCATTTTCATTGTATCGTATCATAATAAAATTGTGAGTAGGTACAAACTATAGCTAAAAACTACTATTTCTGCCGACGTTTCGGATGCGTTGCAGAACCCGTGGTCGCGACTTGGCAGAAATAGTAAGTTCCATGATTTAATCGCGAAACGTACCGAATCGTTATATAACTATGAATTCACATCGCAATAATTTAAAAATAACATATCCCTAAAATGTTAGTTATTTTAGCTATTTGTATAACTGTAAACAAGGCAATTTGAATAATTTCCTTATTTAAAACAAAAAAATATCCTTAAATATTCCCCGAGTTTGTTATAAACACTATAATTTCCTCGTACATATACTTAACCATATTAAGAAATGCAATTAGGTACCAGAACAGTAAATAGGTAGGTACCTACTGTCAACGACGAAAATTGATTAGCACAAAAATATTTCTAAATCCTCTATACATAGGTATGCATGCTTTTTATTAGATAAGATACGATAAGATTCATTTATTTGTAAGAATCTATACTAATATTATAAAGCTGCAGAGTTTGTTTGTTTGTTTGAACGCGCTAATCTCTGGAACTACTGGTCCGATTTGAATGATTCTTTCAGCGTTGGGTAGTCCATTTATCGGGGAAGGTTTTAAGCTATTACTATCATCACGCTACTACTTAAGGGAACTTAAGGGAGCGGAGCATTGATAATAAATGTTAACAAATCTGACAATGTTTCATACATATTTTGAAGACTAAAACATACGGGCTCAAAGGGATATGAAGCTTCAAAATATACCCCGGGCGAAGCTGGGGTGGGTCAGCTAGTATTGTATAAAAGTTACATATATAACATACATAATATTCTGCTGCCTCGAGCGTACAAATATTGAAAGGTAGTAATAAAAATATAAATAATGTCAGCATTAGTTGGCAGGTCCACGGGCCACCTGATGGAAAGTGATTACTGTGGCCTATGAACACGTGCAACGCCAGGAAAGCCACCCTCGTGCTACCGACACTGTAAGAACAGAGAATTTCTGTGCCGTCAGTGTAGAAGACAAAGCTGGAAAAGCCTTTGGTTTTCTCACTGACAGCAGTGACGGTACTAAAACTCTCCAGTGAGCTCTGGCCATCCTAACTGCTATGGTGATCAATAAATTAGAATTTATTAAGTTTTTTTTATACCACTTAGGTGGCAGACAAGCACTCGGCCCACCTAATGGGAAATGGTCACCGTGGCCCTGAAGAACCCCATATTGTAGGCGCATGGGAAGACCGCAGCAGGGAGTTCATTCCATAGCTTGAGTGTGCCTGGGATGAAGTTACTTTTGTCTTTGACTGTACTTACAATATGATGCATAGTTTTTGTTTTTTAAAGAATATTAGCAACCGAAATTACTAATATTCTCTCTAAATCCTCCAACTAAGTTAAATTGTTTTGTGCTAGGAGTAGGTTCACGTCGGTAGTGTAATGCCAGGTTCAAACCCGGGACCTCTCGATAACCACCGACACTTCGACGACGTTGTTTTTTTTTTATATATAGGACACGTCAATTAGACTTCGCCTTGCCTGATGGTAAGCTGAAGGCAAAGTCCCAGAAAAGAGGGTCATCATTACTTACACATACCGTGTGACAATGGTGACACTCAGCTTGACGGCCTCATCATATGCTTTTTCACGCCCCGGTTAAAGCACCTGGGACTGTAGGAAGAAAGAAACATGTGAGCTGGTAATGAATTCCAGGCCTTAATAGTGCGACAGAGGAAAGAGTCTCCGAACCGCTTGGTTCTTGATCGGATGTTCTGCACTGTGTGCGGATGACATCTAAGATCTGCACGTGTTGTCCTGTGTAGGAAAGGGGAGGGTGGGACTAATTGGAAGAGCTCATCAGAACACTCCCCATGGTAAAGACGGTAAAATATATGTACATATATTATTTACGAAAATGAAAAACAAGCCTGTTCTAATCAAGTACGTCATTACGTTATGTGACGTGGTTAATTCTTCAGACATCCTGGATTAGACCGGTAATTTCCTGACCCAGCAAGCATAGATAGATAGATAATTCTTTGTTGTACACCAACAGATTTACAGTAGAACAGTACAATGTACAATGGGCCGTATACTGGGGAAAAATATGACAGTTACCTAAAAAATGTTCTTTCTGCTATAACTCGTATAAATACGAAAATTTAGATGTATGTATTTACATACTTGATCACGAAAGAACTGCTGAACCTGTCTGGCTGACATTTGACACCACACAGATAGATTAAAGTCTGGAATCAATAACTTTTATGCCAGGATTTGGTTTTTGCAGGTCACGGGAACTGGTTCCGTGTCTCTTTTTTTTATGCCACTTAGGTGGCAGACAAGCACACGGCCCACCTGATGGAAAGTGGTCACCGTGGCATATGGGCGTTTGTAACACCAGAGGAGTCACAGTCGCGCTGCCAACCCTGTAAGTACAGAGTTTCTGTGCCGACAGTGTAGAAGACAAAGCAGGACAAGCCTTTAGTCTTCCCACTGACAGCACAAATTCTCCAGTGAGCTCTGGCTATCCTACTCACCGCTGGGAACACAACACTAAGTTATTATAGCCGCGGTATTCTGTAGGGTGGAGGTACTTCCCCAGTCGGACTGCTGAATTGGGCGGAAAAACCGCCGTGTCCTACCTCCTAATTAACTCTCTCACCGCTCACTCGAGCCGTATATAAAAAATAAACGATTTTTTAAGGATCTAAATATGCGACTGCAATATTGAATTCCTCTAGAAGGGTATCAGAAAATTCAGCGGAAAAATTCGCCAGCTGTTCCTGGTGTTGCATACGTCCATATGATAGGCCACGATAACACTACTTCCCATAAGGCAGACCGCGTATTTGTCTGCCACTTAAAAAGTGATATAAAAAAATTAATTTCGAAACTTGAGTTTCAGCGTTACAAACATTGAAGTATTTATAACAAACATGTACAAATAATTAAGAGATGTGTATCGGAGATAATCGTCTGCAATAAATTACCATACTAACGAGTCCTTGGCGAACAAAGGTCCCTATTCACTAGAGTAATGAATGTGTTTTACATATGACGACGTGCTATGTCACGGCTTCCCGTACTACACGACGTGGTACTGCACCGTAGTACATAATCTTAATACGAGAAACAAGAATAAACTATTTGCACCAAAACTCAGACTTCACAAAATTTGTGATTCGTTTTTAGGCAGCTGTATAAAAATATTTAATAAAATTCCTCAGGATTTGATTAACATGCCAATAAATAATTTTAAAATAGAAGTGAAAAAAACTTTAATGAATAAAGGTTACTATAAAGTAGATGAGTATCTTGATGAGATAATGCGTGGTCAACATAAGTCTCTTGCTTGCTTGCACAAAATAAATTGTAATAATAAAGCAAATAAAAAAAAAGATAATCTAGTTCTAATATAGTTCTCTGAGTTTCTTGCTGGTATCTTCTCAGTAGAACTAACCTACCGAACCAATGAAAGAATCATTTTCCAATGGTTTATTTTTACATTATTTAATATTTTTATATTATTTCTTGACATAATTGTAAAATTTTGACGTTCACGTTTGCTCTTTGTGTGCCTAAACTGAATGAATGAAAATGATTGATTTATAAAGGACAGACAAACATTAGTTCAGTTGATCTTAGTTTTAATTAGATACAGTTACGCCTCATGACAGTGGGGTAGACAGAGACCACGTATATGCACTTGCTTCAATCCTGGCATAAACAGGTACACCTTTTGCTTCTTTTACTTTCAATTATGAAAATTAGATCCACATTAGAACCAGTAGAACGTTCAACTGAGGAGGAGGCGCGGGTTCGATTCCTGCTCAGTGCAAGTATTTGTATGCACGAATATGTATATTTGCGTTGGACTGAGTATTTCTATGTATAATAATCAGCATTCTAGATTCCATAACACAAGCAAGCTAGTTACAATTTATACTGTACATTGATGGCACTTGGTGGAATTTGTTGCTACACACATTGATAACTCACTTGTACTTTTCCACATTACTTTATTGCTTATTACACCTGACCGATTTTGCCTTACAGCATCCTCAAAGGTTTATAAGGACATTTAAGAACATTCCTATTAGAAACATGAATGTTTGAGTGTCGCAATGTAGAATGTTGAAGAATCCTAAATTACTTAATGCTAATGTATGTAATGTACAATGCATACGTATTTATTTAGGTTTATAATAACCTCTTAGGCAAGGGGACCCTATAACTCGATTTCAGCTACCTAATGAGTCGCATGCATGGTGCATTACAAACTAGATCGGGTTAAGAATTGTTTCCACTAACTTCCCTTTTGAAAATTTTCTCCCTTCGCTATGAGCCTCTTATCGAGATTTATTTTCCATCTAGCAATCCCACTTGTACGAACCATAAACATTTCCAGAATTCCATTTAAATCGGTTCATATAATTCGGAGAATAGCTCGAACACACATATATAATTAAGTATAGTTTAGGTTTGACGTTATTAAGATAAACACGTTAGGATTGTAAGGCCCATTATAAAAATTGTCACAATTTTCTTGTTCTGACGAAGGACGAACTTATAATTTTATAAGATTGAGGACATTTTCGTAATAACGGGTTTTGAAATTTTCGTAATCATAAACTGATTTAGGATAAATGCCAATATTGTCTTCTACAGAGACAAGCCTACAACCCTAGGGTTTCTTTCACCCCTAAAGTTTTACATAAAGTTAAAGATACTTATTCTTACGCGGGCCAATTTAATATACCTACGATACGAGCTTGTATAAAAAGAAATCAGGAACAGTCTATCCCTTGCCCGTGGCGCCACACCCATTGTAAAGTTATCTCCAGACTCCAGTATACCTACAAATATGAACAAATATTTTGAATGAAACTACACAAATTGTGTGTCCAGCTGGTTGCGCTGGACACGTAATTTAACAATTATTAACGTAACAAATGCACATAGATATACTTCTTCGTCATCGAAATTTATAAAATAAAACAATATTTTTATTACTATCAAAATTATTACTATTTATTTCAAATTCTTTAGAAAATGCCTTTTTGTTCATATCGGATTATTATTACACATAGTTACCTATACAGTGTAATGCACAAACGAATTTTAATTCGATTTTTTAATAGTTTTATTCATGTAACCTATGTAATATTTTACCATGAGGTATGAGATTACAAGGTTGATGGTTTACGAATTACCACAAACTCCATAGTACACACATACATACATACATAAAATCACGCCTTTATCCCCGGAGGGTTAGGCAGAGGTGAACTAACACCCACATTTCACCAATAACTGTATTCGTTCCCACGTAATACGTGGTGAGCCTATTGCCGTATATCGGACACTATAGTTAACTCGAGCCCCGCATCTGAGGCTGAGTCTGGGCTGTATATATCTGTCTGATGTTAAACAGCCCTATCCCTTAGTCGCCTTGTACGACGCCGCATGGGAAGAGATGGGGTGGCCCAAATTCTACTCTGCCGGGAACCACGCGGGAACTCCATAGTAGTGAAACATATATGTGCTTATTCCGAATAAGCATCATTCTCTAAGCCTATCCCCACTCGATTGGGGTCGGCTTTCCAGTCTAACTGTGATGCGACTGAACTTCGATATTTTCCGTGAAGCGACTGCCACATGACCTCCATCGAAGTTCTATTCTAAGATTGGAGCCGGATTTTTAAAGGCTCTAACTACCCGTAACGATTGACAAAATATCCAGACCAACGAAAATATTTATGCATACAAATATTTGCACTAAGCGGGAATCAAATTTCAAAACAATATTGCAGTTAAATTTAAGCAAACTTGGTATATTATTCTCGGAAAACGCATATTTTTATGGTCATTACATTTTGAGATGTCATTAATTACGGATGCAATGCAGATGCAGATAAGAAACCGCCATTTACGCAGATATATTTAGCCTAGTGGTATGGGTAATGGACTGCTGAGACGAGGTCTCGGGTTCGATCCCAGGTTTTACATTATTTAATATTTTTATATTATTTCTTGACATACCTAATTGTAAAATTTTAACGTTCATATGTGCTCTTTGTGTGCCTAAACTGAATAAATGAAATTGATTCCTTGATTCTTTGATACCATGGCACACACCAATGACTTTTCGATGCTTTTCAAAGTTATGTGTGTATTTATCGCAGGTTTATAAGTGCCCGGTTAATGGCAATGGGCTCGCCACCTTATTACATTGGGACCTATAGATAAACTGGCGAAATGTGAGTGCTAGCACCTCTGCCTACCCCTTCGGGGATATAGGCGTGATTTTATGTTATGTAGCTACAGTCGCTGAAGAGTCAGCCTTTCGATCGAGACGTTTTGGGTTTGAATCCTGTCCATTACCAAGGACGTGAACGCTCTCCTAACACAAGCAATTTAGGTACTTTATCTAGACGGATTATTTTCTAGGATCTTTTTTCCGTGCGGAAATAACCACGAATATGCGCTGGTCAGCGGGGTGGCTACATATGTTAGACTAACCGACTAAAGTCGCACGACATCTCGGGTCTGGAATGCCGTGACATAACGAGGCTTAGGAGTAGAAATGCCTACTAGTCATTTTGGTTACTAATATTCGTAAACAAAAATTTGGTCCAAATGGTGTTCCCTTTTAGTACATGCGGGCAAGAACGAGGACTCGAGAAGAGGCTCTAGCACAGCATTTGCTATCGGATTTGGCTGCTCCAACTGCTGTAAAGTACCAGAAAAGGTAGTTTTGGCGCCAACACGAACAAAGGCGCATCACGGTATTATTTTATTTTTAAAAATTGGAGGGAATTCGAGTTTTTATGTATAAAAATGGTGGATTTTTTGACATAACGTCTTTGATAACGCACACAAGTGTAGGAAAGTTGCATATTACAGTGAATAATTACTTTTCGGTTCCAAATCTCCCTAGAATACCTGTAGTAACTTTACCAAACCCCACAACTGGCAACACCGAGGCAGCAATAATCATTCATCGTGATCATCATCAACACCATCAATTCATTATTTATCATCAACAATCATCTCAACTAAAGAAATGAATAAACTGAAAACATGGTCATAGCACCTTGGCCGATTCCGAAAGAAACAATTAAAAAAGCGACCGAAACTTCGGAAATAGTGTATTACACATGGAGTACTGATGTCACCTTTTTGCTGGAGCACCTGCATACCAGCTTGACCCCTTCGACTCAGTGCAAAGACGGGCATTGAGGCTGGTTGACAATCCCATACTCACAGGTAGTGTGGAACCTCTTAGCCTTAGGAGGGATTTTGCCTCACTGTGTGTGTTCTACCGCCTATACAATGGTTTGTGCTCAGATGAATTGTTTGACGTGATGCCCGTAGCTACATTCTATCAACGCACCTCTCGCCATAGGCAGGGAATTCATCCTCACACATTGCGACCTGAGACGGTGCACACTGTGCGGTATGAAAGAAACTTCATCCCACGCACACTCAAGCTGTGGAATGACCTCCCTGCTGCGGTTTTCTCAAGCACCTACAATATGGGGTTCTTCAAGAGGGGCATCAGAAGGTTTTTTCATGGTCGGCAGCGCGAGTGTGACACCCCTGGTGTTGCATACGTCCACGGTAACCGCTTCCCATCAGGTGGGCCGTGTGCTTGTCTGCCAACTAAGTGGTATAAAAAAAAAAAAAAAATTTACAATTCTAGGGCCTAGAATAAGTCTGCAGCGTATGTAATAAATTGACTGTAAACACCTCAATTTTCCATAAACATACTTATCATAACATAAACTCACATAAACTCGCGCCTATATCCCCGGGTAGGCAGAGGTGTTAGCACCCACATTTCGCCAGTTTATGTTTAGGTCCCAATGTAGTAGGTGGCGAGCCTATTGCCATTAACCGGGCACTTATAAATCTGCGATAAATACACACATAACTTCGAAAAGCATCGAAATGTCATTGGTGTGTGCCATGGTAAAACCTGGGACTGAACCCGACACCTCGTCTCAGCAGTTCATTATCCATATCACTAGGCTATGTCGGTACTATACTTATCAATTACTTATATTATAACGATAACATGGCAGATAAATTCATTCACAGTTCAAAACAATACAACAAACTAATACTTACTTGATCATCACAAAAAACTTAATCAGACAATAACAAACAGAACAAAATATAAATACAAAAAATCACCTACCACTGTATTACAAAAAAAAACTTCAAAAAACACGATGTTTTTTTATCACATACACAATTTTTGTATTGCGCGCGGTGCGCAGGAGTGGAGTCGCGGTACACTGGCTCATTATCTGATCGTTTACTCGATAGCCCACGGTCTGCGTAATGCTGTGACGATTACACCACGTGAGGTAAACTATTTAGATATAACTTCAAGAAATTTTTATTAAAAAATAGTAAAATTACGTACAATAACTGTTAAAATCGAGTTTAGAACTAAAGATGTCAACTTTTAATCGATTTTTACCGATCACGATTGCGATTAAACACAATATAAATGATAACAACTCAGTTGCCGCAAAGAATTAATTCATAACAGGAACTACCCTCGTATTTTATATTGTGACAAAAGTCGTCTGTATGTAGGTACTTCATCATCGATACACTCAACATCAAAAGTTGAATAACACAAAAATACTTATAAACCTTTTCTATATGGAAATGTTGAATCATTTTAATTTGTATAATCTTTTTTTTTTTAAACTTTCGCGGTGTGAATTCATAATTATACAAGATATCGGGATTTCTCGCGACCACGGGCGCTGCAACGCATCCGAAACGTCAGCAGAAATTGTAAGTTCCAAGATATAATTCGTGAGGAGTCCCGATATCTTGTAAAATTTTGTATCATCTTGTTATAGTTCTTTCTGGTCGCATCCGAGACCTCAACCTAGGAATCCGGGGTCCTCTTACTCATTCTCATTTTATTTATACGACTTTTATGGGAGCGACTGCCGCTCAATAGCGAGAGGCAAGCCTGCCTCAGAGCCTCGTCCATCAGCAGGTATATTATATTTAGCTGGGCAAATCTTAGTGAACTTGGAGGTACTTGTAATGACATGGTATTTGGGTATATCGATCACGGGAGATTGTGTTCAGGAATTCTATACATATACCCGTCTTACGGCGACGGTTGAGAGTCATCTATCGACATTCGTACGAACTATTGGAGTCAATGAATGATGTTGCAATCATTTATAAACATTGATTTTTGATGAATCATTTATAAGCATTGATTTTTGATAGGAGGTAAGACACGACGGTATTCCCTTCCGAATTTAGAAGTCCGACTGGGGAAGTACCTCCACCCTACAGAATACCACGGCTATAATAACCTCGTGCTGTGTTCCCGGCGTTGAGTAGGGTAGCCAGAGCTCACTGGAGAAAGTGGGTGAGAGTTTTTGTGCTATCAGTAGGAAGACCAAAGGCTTGTCCTGATTTTGTGTTTTGCACTGAAGGCACTTAAAATCTCTGGTCTTACAGGGTCGGCAGCACGGATGTGACTCCACTGGTGTTACATACGTTCATAGGCCACGGTAACCACTTTCCATCAGGTGGACCGTGTGCTTGTCTGCCACCTAAGTTGTATAAAAAAAAACGACGGGTTGCACTCCGGGAGTGCCGGCAGAAGTGAAAACTTGAATATTAACGTTGTGCATTTTTGATATTACGGTACGCTGTAACATTAACACACACGAACATTCGCGCAAGCGCCCTGCGCCGCCTGTCCTCTCTCCATCCGTCTTACAAATTTTCGATCAGGTCACGTGTCCTGACGCGAGTTTAGAAATTTTTACCCATTCCAAAAAAGTAGGTACACAGCGCCGCTAAAGAAGTTTTCACTTCAAAAATATAAAAAAAACTCCGCCTAAACTTTTTTCTATCTTAATCAATTTGAATTGTCAGCATACTAAATGGTTTAAAATTTCATTCTACTGCTTCTATCCAATGGTGTCTATGTATACCTATATCCGCAGATAATGCAAAGTGAACACGGCCGCTACGCAGAAGGCACAGGTTCGACCACCGTTCAGCACAAATATTTGTATGCATGAATATTGGTATTTGCATTGTTCTGGTCGTGACTCGGAGAGCACGGTAAGCCGTCGGTCCCAGTTGCCATACGAATATTTATGGCAGTCGCTATAGGTAGTTGGAGCCCTAAAACGCCCAACAACTGGTCTAACTCCAATGCTTTGATATCGCTTTCGGATTGTGTAGGTCAGGTGGCAGTCGCTTCACATAAAATATCGAAGTTCCACCAAATCCGCAGTTAGACTGGTAGAGCGGACCCTAGACTGAGAGGATTTTTTTATACCACTTAGGTGGCAGACAAGCACACGGCCCACTTCGTGGGAAGTGGTTACCGTGGCCTATAGACGTGTGCAACACCAGGGCGGTCACACTTGCGCTGCCGAACATGAAGAAACCTTCTGATGTCCCTCTTGAAGAACCCCAAATTGTAGGCGCTTGGGCAGCAGGGAGGTCATTTCACAGCTTGAGTATTTGTGGGATGAAGTTTCTTTCATAACGCACAGTGCGCATCGTGTCTTAGGTCGCAATGTGTGAGGATGAATTCTTTGCCTATGGCTTCGCATGCTACTAGGATTAACGCTAAGATGAAGGTACCTATTTATTATTTTTGTAAGCCTAAGATACAAATGTTTCTTAGCAAGAAACGGCTACCAAACCACACTTACTGAATACATAGTTAGCAAAATTAGTGAATGTACAGACATATTAGCATTTCGGCACTACATAATGATGGTGCAAACCGAACTCACGTGAGCAGCCTCTGCTAACGATATCCCCACGACGACCACATGCTAATTGACTGTCGTAATTTATGCTGACGAGATTCTGTATCTACTAATAGCTGTTGCTGAAGCTTACTGATGATAATGGCTACACAAACATGGTCAGACTAAGATGGAAGTCTGAGTAACTCTCCACAATTACACACAATAACAGCGGTGAGTAGGGTAGCCAGAGCTCACTGGAGAATTTGTGCTGTCAGTGGGAAGACTAAACGCTTGTCCTGTTTTGTCTTCTACACAGAAACTCTGTACTTACAGGGTTGGCAGCGCGACTGTGACTCCTTTGGTGTTACAAAAGTCCATAGGCCACGGTAACCACTTTGCATCAGGTGGGCCGTGTGCTTGTCTGCCAATTAAGTGGTATAAAAAATATATTTTCTTTGCATTTCTCTTCAAGTACCTACCTAGGTATGCTGGATATGATGCCCACGGCTTCATTGTATCATCGCACCGCTCGCCACAGGCAGTGAATTTACCATCACACGTACGCTCAAGCTGTAGTTTTGCCTTAGTAGTTTATTGTCTCCCTGCTGTAGTTTTTTCAAGTGACTACAGTGTAGTCGCAAGCCAAACTGCCCGCGTATGAAGGCAACTCGGGTGTCGGAGGTCGATGTATGACCTCCGCCCGCCATGAGCGCAGGCCTGGGGGTGACGGGTGGAGCCGCCTGTCACCCTGGCAGAAGCAGGCCGCGACGGCGGCGCGCCTCCCCCTTTCCGGGGACGAGTTGGGGACTCTGTGGTCCCCACACCCGAAGAGAGGGCCAGATCGAGAGAGATGGCCCTGGGTCGGCCGGGGTGCGAGGGATATGCCTGTTAACCTCACCTTCGGCATCCAAAAACGACCCACAGGCAGCGTGCGTTTCGGTCGGTTCGAGTCCGACATAACCTCTTCCACCAGTTGCGTGCGGATTAATGCGCACGTAAAAAACAAACACTATGGAGTTCCTACAGAGTCAGCAGCACGAGTATGACGCCCCTAGTGTTGCATACTTCTATTAGGCCCCGGTTACCACCACAGGTCAAAATCAAAATCATATATATATATTTGCGTTCATGTGTCTACCACTACTTAAGTGATATAAAAAATGTGCAAGCAAGCTACGAAGAGAAAAGTCAGAAAAACACAAAAATTAAGGATCACAGAGTAGATTTTGTCTCAGATGCAACCATGTGCAGCAATAAGCATCTACAATTATTGGCGATAGTATTTTCAATAGAGTACGCGCAAACTATATCAAGTGCATATAGTTTGCGCGTAGGTACCTACTCTATTGACCTACAATTTATTGCTAAGTAATGACTGAGCGGTTGGCCCGTACAGTTCAAAATGAAATAAAAAAATGATCATCACACTTTATCATTCACTTTGCAAAATGCCTTTTAAATTTGAACTTTAACAGCATTACTTTAATGTCTGAAATTAAATGGTTTTTGTGGTATGACAGTGGTTTTGCTTCAGCAGAATCAAAGCCCAGTTGTCACGACCGGGGTGCGAGGGATATGTGTCAGATAATCTCACTTCCGGCACCCTGCGGCCCACACAGACGACGTGTGTTTAAGTCGGTTCAAGTTCGACATATCCTCCCCCACCGGCGTTAGTGGTGGGGGTATCCGTGGGGATTTTGCGCACATTAAAAAAAAAGGTCCAGTTGTCAAACTTCGAACTGTTATTCTAATCCATAGCAAATATCTGATAATATATTAAAGTGTGATCACACAAGATTTGGGGCATTACAAAAATGTTGATAGGTGTACGCTAAAATACGGAGGTTCACTAAAATAATTTTTTTTATTGGAGGAAGGACATGACGGTATCTCCCGTCCAAAATTGAGCAGTCCGTCTGGGTAAGTACCTCCGCCCTACAGAATACCCCGGTTATAATAACCTTGTGTTGTGTTCCCGGCGGTGAGTAGGGTAGCCAGAGCTCACTGGAGAGGTTCTGTGCTGTCAGTAGGAAGACCAAAGGCTTAAATTGACCCCACTGACTGGTGGGGGCGTGAAATGTTGGCGTGGTGGTCAGGGAGACCCGGTGAAACGGTTATCCGCTGGCCGCCCGCAGGCTGTACGGTTCCCGAACCTGGGGATTACTTAATCTCCGCCCCAGGAGGCTGAACCAGCAGCCTGTGTAAAGTTCCCAGTGCTGTAGCCATGCCGGAGGAGGAGACCGGAGTGGACCTGGCTTCAGTATCTGGGAGGGGACCGGGGGCCCTTCCGCCCATCGCGCCAGCCAGTCACACAACCCCAACTTGTCTGTGGGGTAGGACGCCTTGCTTTGTCTTCTACACTGGAGGCACAGAATCTCTTTTTACCTTCTCCCCCCCTCCCCCCATCTCAAATTATGAAAACCAGAAAAGGCAAGAGAACCGTTACCACAGCGGCACCATCATCCACAGTGAATGTGGATATCTGCAACATCAGGGGCCTACACTCCAACCTTAACGCGGTCCATCTCCACTTAGAGACCGCGCAGCCTACCTTGCTTTTTCTGACGGAGACGCAAATATCATGCCCGGCCGATACAGCCTACCTAATGTACCCCGGGTACAAACTCGAGCATAGCTTTATGAGTCGCGCCGGGGTATGCTTGTACGTCCGGGATGATATTTGCTGCCGCCGTCTCCATGGTCTTGAGGATAGGGACCTGTCAACTTTATGGGTACGCATAGATCACGGTGGCCACACCCGTATCTATGCGTGCCTTTACAGGTCCCATAGCGGTGACCTGGGCACGGCTCAATTGTTTCAGCATCTGCAGCGGTCGGCGGACAGCGTAATTGAGCAGTACCCCACTGCGGAATTAGTATTCTTGGGGGACTTCAACGCCCACCACGTGGAGTGGCTGGGGTCTCCTAGGACTGATTTTGCGGGAAGGGCTGCTCACGACTTCGCTCTAACTTATGGGCTCTCTCAACTGGTGCATTCTATCACTAGAACACCAGAAATTGAGACCCACAGAAGCTCTATACTGGACCTTCTGCTGACTACGCGCCCGGATGAATACTCCATAAGGGTGGAAGCACCTCTCGGTAATTCGGACCACAGCCTCGTCCGGGCGCAAGTGACACTCGCGCGGCCTGAACCCCCGCGGCCACCTCAGTGGCGGCATGTGTGGCACTACAAGTCGGCAGACTGGGATGGACTGCGAGAATTCTTCGCGTCGTACCCGTGGAGGCAGCTTTGCTTCTCTTCTGATGATCCAAGCTCCTGTGCAACAGCAGTCGCTGACGCGATTCTAGTGGGTATGGAATGTTACATCCCCAACCGCTGGGTCGCGACAGGAGCGAGCAAACGCCCGTGGTTTAATAGGCCTTGCAGGGAAGCTAGAGACCGCAAGCAATCTGCATACAGGGCTTGGACCACGGCTCTTGCCAATAAGGATCCGAACATCGCTGAAGTGAAGCGGAAGTTGAATGCTGCCTCAAGGTCCAGTAAAAAGGCAACGTCTAGTGCGAAGTTTGAGTTCATCGGCAGAATTGGCGAGCGGCTTGCGCGCTACCCATCTGGCAGTCGTGCATTTTGGTCGCTTGCTAAAGCTGCTGAGGGAAACTTCTGCCAGTCTTGCCTTCCGCCGCTGCAAAAATCCGACGGTAGTCTGGC
The DNA here is from genome assembly GCA_963662185.1 of Eilema griseolum. NCBI lineage: Eukaryota > Metazoa > Arthropoda > Insecta > Lepidoptera > Erebidae > Eilema > Eilema griseolum. The sequence goes on from OY759245.1 coordinate 24,046,436, forward strand.
CCATGGCGCTAAGGAGAAGGCCAATCTTTTGGGTAATCTCTTTGCGTCAAACTCGACTATGAACGACGGGAACGCCGAACCACCCATCATCCCCAGCTGTGGTGCTTCGATGACCGAAATTAAAATCACACAACGGGTGGTCCGGCGCGAGCTTAAGTCCCTAGATGTTCGGAAGTCGAGTGGGCCGGACGGTATACCGGCGATGGTGCTTAAGCACTGTGCCCCCGAGCTGTGCCCGGTACTTACACGCCTTTTCGCACTCTCATACTCCGCGAGGCAGGTCCCGGCCTCGTGGAAGACTGCGTTCGTGCACCCTGTACCTAAGAAAGGTGACAGGACAGATCCGACCAATTACAGGCCTATCGCTATAACCTCCCTTCTCTCGAAGGTTATGGAGCGTGTTATTAATACACAGCTCCTGAGGTACCTTGAAGGAAACGATCTACTGAGCGACCGACAGTACGGTTTTCGCCACCGTCGCTCTACCGGTGACCTTCTTGTGTATCTCACAAACCGGTGGGCGCAAGCCATCGAGAGTCGCGGTGAGGCACTAGCGGTCAGCCTCGATGTAGCGAAGGCCTTCGATCGGGTCTGGCACAAAGGTCTTCTTACGAAGTTGCCATATTATGGACTCCCCGAGGGATTGTGCGAATGGATCTCCAGCTTTTTGTCCAACAGAAGCATCCAAGCCGTCGTCGACGGCAGCTGCTCGGACCGCATGAACATAAACGCTGGTGTCCCACAAGGCTCCGTGTTGTCTCCGACGCTGTTTCTGCTGCATATCAATGACATGCTGTCTGATGGCTCCATTCATTGTTATGCGGACGACAGTACCGGGGACACGTATTACACGGGCCGTGCAAATATCCCTCAGTCCGAGGTGGAGAAGAGTCGCGAACAACTTGTGTCTGAAATCGAGACTACTCTCTCTGGAGTGTCCGATTGGGGTCGACTAAACCTGGTCCAATTCAACCCCACTAAGACACAAGTATGTGTATTCACCGCTAAGAAAACCCCATTCATTGTAGCGCCGCAATTCCTGGGCACACCGCTTACCATCTCCCCGAGTATCGGGATCCTTGGTGTCGATATCTCCAGTGACGTCCAATACCGAAGTCATTTGCAGGACAAGGTTAAGTTGGCATCAAGAAAGCTCGGAGTGCTCAACAGGGCAAAGCGGTATTTCACTGCGGGGCAGCAACTCCTTCTTTATAAAGCACAGGTCCGGCCTCACATGGAGTACTGCTGTCACCTTTTTGCTGGAGCGCCTGCATACCAGCTTGACCCCTTCGACTCGTTGCAAAGACGGGCATTGAGGCTGGTTGACAATCCCATACTCACAGGTAGAGTGGAACCTCTTAGCCTTAGGAGGGATTTTGACTCACTGTGTGTGTTCTACCGCCTATACAATGGTTTGTGCTCAGATGAATTGTTTGACATGATGCCCGTAGCTACATTCTATCATCGCACCTCTCGCCATAGGCAGGGAATTCATCCCCACACATTGCGACCTGAGACGGTACGCACTGTGCGGTATGAAAGAAACTTCATCCCACGCACACTCAAGCTGTGGAATGACCTCCCTGCTGCGGTTTTCCCAAGCGCCTACAATATGGGGTTCTTCAAGAGGGGCATCAGAAGGTTTCTTCATGGTCGGCAGCGCGAGTGTGACACCCCTGGTGTTGCATACGTCCATAGGCCACGGTAACCGCTTCCCATCAGGTGGGCCGTGTGCTTGTCTGCCAACTAAGTGGTATAAAAAAAAAAAAAAAAAAAAAAATCCCAGTGTCCCTGTCCTACATCGCCATCCTGAGTAATCCGAATCTCGTCTCGTCTGGGAGGATACATTATCGCGACAATAAGATCCGGCGCCGCGCTAACAACTCGTTGTGCAACTAAACACGAGTCAACACTTACAGGCTGGATTTATACTATTTTTTTTTACGTGCGAAAATATCCCCACGGATACCTGTCCCCCGGAGCTGGTGGGAGAGGTTATTTTGGACTCGAACATACTAAACCACAAGTGGTGGGTCATTGTTGGTTGCCAAAGGTGAGGTTGACAGGCATAACCCTCGCACTCCGGCTGACCCAGGTGCATCTCTCTCGATCTGGCCCTCCTCCGGTGCGGGGACCACAGGGTTCCCAACTTGTCCCCAGAAACGGAGAGACGCACAACACGCGCTACCGCCGAGGCCTGCTTCTCCTAGGGTGATAGGTGGCCGGTGGCTGGTGGACCCGTCACGCCCAGGCCTGCGCTCATGGGGGGTGGAGGTCATTCATCGACCTAGACTGAATTTATACTGGACGCGTCATTAGGAGTCGATGAAATAGATACAAATAGGTAGTATCCTTAGCCATCAGATTCTTACCAATACTTATAATCACAACTTTATTCCCGGAGGGTTAGGTAGAGTTGAATTAACATCCACATTTCACCAATCATTGAATTCGGTCTCACGTAATAGGGGGTGAGCCTATTGTCGTATTCCCATTCACAAATTGTCAAAGAGTTCCTACCTAATATTTAGCTGTTGAACAGATTTAAATTGAAATCAAAAATATTTTATAAAACTCACTCACTGAGAGGTTTCTTTTATATATAGAACTTGTCAATTAGGCATCGCCTCGCCTGATGGTAAAGTGAAGGCAAAGTCTCAGAAAAGAGGGTCATCATTACATACATATACCATGGTAGGTAACTAATGAAGTGCTCAAAACATCTTGAATTTTTGGATGGTCCATACATACATATATGCGCTAAATTTCCAACTTATGCTCAAGTTGTTTGCCGGCACTCATACGGTAGCTATACACTATAGTTAGGCGAATTTTAATTGCAATTAAAAAATATTCAGAAATAAAAATTTACTTGCTGTCTGAAAGATCGAAAAAGTAAACCTGACTGCTGTCTAAACGATCGAAACTAGTTTGACAGCAGGTTGTACTCTATTGCCGATTGCCAATAGGATACATCGTTACAACAAAAAGAAAAATGAATGGGTGCCTACTGCTTGCTTTCAAAATTGTTTCGATCTTTTAGACAGCAGTCGGGTTATTTGCAATTAAAATATGCCCAACACTGCCTAGGGAGTGTCAATGTATACAAATAAGTATCCCACATCCCACGCAGATACCTATTGTTCTAATAAATACGCCTCACGTCCGCTTCACACGTATGCATTTACCTACTTGATATAACAGTTTAGACAAATGTGATATCATCTTGCGTTTCAATTAAAATTTCTTAAAAAAAACGGTTACTTCATATGTACCTAACGACCTATTATTATCACGGCTTTATTCCCGGATGGTTAGGAGGTGAATGAACACCCACATTTCACCAGTCAGTGAATTCAGTCCCACGTAGGTAATAATGGGTGAGCCTATTGCCATCTTCCGGGCACTAATTGGTTAATAGAAGAGAGAAATGGCGTAGAACTAGACCAACTTAAATATGTCTACTATTCGAACGCGCATAGTTACGTAATGGTTTGCCACTCAGAATAAGGGACCTGGGCCTGGATCCTGCTAAAGCAATACCACTGTAATACCACGAACACTCTGCTAAAAAATGCAATTAATTTTAGACTTTAAGCCATGCATTCAAAGTCCAAAACTATAATTTTTTGGAGAGTATGAATGTAAAATTGTAATGAAACTCTTTGCATATAATTTTGGACTTAAGCATATAGACATAAAGTCTAGAATTTAATGTCATTTTCTACAGTACAGTACAGTATATACAGTTTTGCTTTAGTAGATATGAAGACAGGTGGGCTCAGAATCACTATGTGTGACTGCGAACTGCATTTTCACAGATAAGTGGGTAGTTTAAAATTTCGACTGATTAAATAATATTACGGAATAATAAGTCAAGGGGAAGTACTATTAACCTCATTAGAATGGATTCAGTGTCTCCAAACACGTCTTATCATCTTAACGTTATGGATAGCATTCGAGGTTTTCATTTGGGAACTAAAGGTTGACATATTCCATACCTCTCAAATAGAGCAGAAATCCTGTGCCAGAGCCTCATCAACAAGTTGGGATTGAAGATGCCTTGGGCCCCAAACTTCGACTCTGTTAACACACTAGTATCCATACTAACGAGAATTACAGGCACTCCGCCTTGATTTTATAACTAAGGGATATTTATAACAAAAACTACAGATTGAATACAATGTTCTTTAATTAAGCGAATTCTATATACTGATTTTATCACACAAACAACTGTGAAGATACAATAATTACATGGTACATTAAAAGTAAACGGATGCCGGGCAAATTATTACAAATTATATATAATCTGTGCTCGAGAATGTTGCCAGATCTAATCAAATATTTATTGCACAATTTTAGAGTCAACTACTTTTAAGTAAATTGATAACATTTCATAGAATTAATAAAGATTTTACTGATCTAAAATGTCTAGACTACTTTACAGACTATTAATTAATAAAAATATTGGTTCCAATTTCGAAATATGTCATCCAATAGGGTCCTTATTCTGATTGGCCAATCGTAACATGAACGCGCTTTGAACCTATGATTGTATTATTGCGTCAGAGGGCCAGTGCTCGAAGCGAGATAGCAGGATGGGGCTATACTCTACTCTATAGTGAGAAAGAGAAATGGAACTATTCCCATTTCTATTTCTCACTTGCGTTTTAACACCATGGTAAGCCAACAATTATTTTTACATGATAATTAATTGCAATCAACTGTGCCCCAAGCACGAAAAATTATAGCAGTCGTAATGTTATCGTAGCGATAGAACGGAGCATTGCTATTGGCCGCCTCAATACAAATACAGGCTCACAGTAGGCAGACGGCCAATCGCAATGCTGCGTTCTCTCGATACGTTTAGGATACGGTTACGATAAGTATTCCGAACTTCTCTCGTTACGACTGTGATTAGACACGTTACCAAACAGAATAACACCGCAGATGACAGAATTATAACAATTTCGTTAATCTAGATATTTTAGACTAAATGTATATTAACATACGAACAGAATCCCGATTCAGATAATTTTGTCAACCACGTGATACCACAGCTACTGCAAAAATACCATTAATTTTAGACTTTCTATACTTAGACTTAAAGGTCATTTTTTTTTTAAATTTTTTTCATACCATTTGGTAGACAAGCACACGGCCCACCTGATGGAAAGTGGTTACCGTGGCCTATGGACGTTTGTAACACCATGTTTGTAAACATTTGTAATGAAAAAGAGTTCATCACCTTTTTCATTCACTCTACAAGATGCCATATGATTTTAGACTTTAACACCATAACAATAAAGTCATTTTTGCAGTTTGCCGTATGACAGTGGTTGACATTGATTAATCCAATCGGGGTCGAATTTCTTTACAGTGCCCAACCATCGTCAGACAGGTATAGAATGCAACAAAATGTAGTTGACAAATTCTATAGATTGGAATGTATTACGATTAGAAATTACTTAACAGAACGAGATTGGATTGGTGTATTATAACAACAATATTTGTAGAGTGCACTGGAAGAGCTTCGGGTATAATAAAAACATCTTATTATTAACTGTCTTGTTTGAACTACGTTTATAATACGAATAATAGTATTTATATTCGCGTGAAATATTTAATAAAATAAATATACAAATAATGAAGTACTTACTTAACATTCTAACATAAAATACTAAAAGTAAAATAATATAAATTTAATAAAAAATAATTCATTTGTCTTTACTTATGAAGGACTATGTATATAACGTGATGGTGCGATGTTCATATTTAATATGTTATAATCGCATTAAAAATAAGACAAATTGTATCATTATCACCCAAATTGTACACAGGTGAATTTCAGTATCAAAATAAACGGGATATTTACCATGTTTCATTGTTTTGAGTTTCCGATATTTCGGCGCTGTTGCAAGCCAAATATCCCGTTTATTTTGATACTGATGTGAGTGACCATGATAGTTTAAATACACAGGTGAATAGTATCGATTTTGATATCCAACCCATGTGTCAATATTATAAAAGGATAAACTTATTTGTTTGTAATCAATATACTCCAAAATTAACTGGGCCGAGAATTTTTTTACACCAATATGGTTATTCTAAAAGAATTGTAATAAAATTTTAAATGTATATAAAATTCAAAGTTGAAATTGTAGCACATAAGTGCGCAGTATGACCATGGCCCTGATTCTGGTAACTTTATGCCATAGCAAAAAATATCATTTTATTTTGGACTTTAATCATAGTCAATTAGAGTCTAAAATTTAATGGCATCTTAAAAGAGAATGAAAAATACAATTAACGCTTTTTTAATTATGGACTTTAAGTATCATTAAAACCCAAAACTTTATATTATTTTTTAAGTATCTGTGGCATTATGGTTTTGCTATGACATAAAATTATCAGAATCTAATAGGTCTGGGCCTCAACAAAAAAAACATTTTTTAATACAACATTCACGTTACAAGATATCTAATAAATCGCAATAGAATCTATTAATATCAGTTTTATTTCAAATTCAACATCGTAACATATCTAGGCTGTAAGGTGCATTTAACATGACTGATTGACTGCAGCAATTCAATAAATTTTAGACTTTAACGTTAAACAGTTAAAATCCAAAATCAAATGCTTTATTGTAGAGTGAACGAAAAATGTTCTGAACACTTTTTTTTATTTAATTTTGAACTTGAAATGTAATGGCATTTTTTAGTGACAGTGGTTGCCAAACCAAAAAGTTCGGGGTTAAAAACTAGACCCTGATTATACTATTCAATCAGGGTCCGGTTTTAACCCCTAACTTTATCACACATGACAAGCATTGACCTCTTACGACAGTACAAGCACAAACAGGTGAAGTACCCACCTACGTTTTCAAATGACGTGATATGGCACCAACAATAAACCCACACAATTTCATACATATTAATACTGAGTACTTCATAAGCACTGTAAAGCCAGTGTCACACAGACGTGAGATAACAAAGCTATATACAAGCTACAACAATTAACAGGCACTCGCTAATATCTATCACAAATAAATTCAATGAATAGTGAATTGAGGTCGTTTAAAATACCATATACTTCCTGAGGAGGGCATCTCGACGGCCTTAGGTCGACCGGAGTACGAAGGATATACCAGTGGCTACCTCACTTCCAGCAATAAATGACCCATGGTGGCATGCGGTTTTATTCGGTTCGAATCCGACATAACAACCCCCGCTGGCACAAGCTTTGGAAATCTATGGGTATTCGCATTTTAATAAAAACCATATACCACAACAGCTTTTCAAGGACTGTAATTCTTAAAAAGAGTTCAAAAGATTCGTACTGATATAAAGCGATGAATTTTAAGACACTGGTTACTATTGCTTAACAAGTTCGGTTATTTGTACTGACCTGCCATCACTCAATAATTATATAAAACGGTTATATAAAATCTAATAATTATTACAGGATAATAAGTATAATAATAGATATGTGAGGCTTAAACTATTAAAATTAGCACACGGCATCAAACGTTCAACACAGTACAGTTACACTGAATAAACAAATTTTATTGAAAGCTTTTTCATACCTAATATAATAATTACAATAAAATTCATGATAAAAACTCATTGATTTGATTCTAAAATAGTTTGTCGATTAGAATCGCTTAACAAAGCATAGCTTTAAGTGTACTACCACCTTTAGTCGCTCACTTAAACTATCAATATATATTGCACTTGTTGGAAACACGGTCAAAGATTTTTTGTACTATCTGACCACTTATTCTGAGTGACAAACCGTTTCGAAACCACGCGCGTTCGTGATAGCCGACAAATTTAAGTTGGTTTAGTTTTTAACCTGTTCCGTTCTTTATATTAACCAATTAAAATCTACAGACTTCTCACGTTCCGAGTGCGTTTGAAACTTCATGTCATTCTGAATAATACCCCTGTACAAAAATATAGGCAACACTTTGACACGTCAACTAGATAAGCTACAAAATCAAAACACGATCTGTACAGCGTGTAATCCATTCATAGTTTCAAATCTATAATTCATAGTTTAAAATCTATAATTTATTCAGTTTTCTAAATAAACTACTTGCAAGTATTGTGTATATTCTGTTACAAGTTTAACTGGCCGATTGCTTGCATGCCACTTGACAAATCTTTTTCGCAATTGGATGAACAATATAGCGTGAAATATGAACAAATACATTGATTGAATAAATTGATTATATACATTCGAATTACTGGAACTGCAATACAACTGCAATACAATTTTTATAGCAAGTATTATTTGTACAGGCGACGGGGTCGTGTCTCCTCTGGGGGAGACAATGATTGATAGGGGGCCGTAGCTTACCTGGAAGAGGAAGACAAACCCCTCCATTTTTTAATAATTTTACCGTTACATATAACCCAGTCAATACATAATTATTATCGATAGTCTAGGAGCGAATTCAGGTGGTAGTTTAATCTTTAATAATAATATTTAATTAATACAATGTCATAAGATTACATCAACGGTTGAAAGTCTTTAATATAAAAACAGACGAGTTCATGTTTGTGAGGAGACAACCCACGTTCGAAGGTATATGTTACATTACATTATAGGTATCACTCGTATATTAAATAAACTCTAAAATGATAATATATTCAAGGCGGTTATTCGATATACATAACGCATTTACTGGATCATTATTATTAGTTCCAGTCGAGAGTTGTTCCATGGAAGTAGTGAGAATATATTTTACAGTAATCGGACGGAATTTGATAATGGAATAAATGCAAAAAAAAAAATTAACAAATCTTGTCTAAGTAGCTCCTTGGAGTAATTTATGGTGGAAATAGTGAGACGAGTACTTTGGTGGTTCCTTGGAATTTATTAATGGAACCAATGAATCAAAACAGAGTAAACATCATCTTAGCAGTTCCATTAAATAATCATGTTCACGTTGAACTCAGTGAAACAAGAGCTTTTAAATTCAGTTACACTTGTTCCATTTTCAAATTACTCAGGAACAAAATTCTCACTAGTTGTTCCGTGGAACAAATTACGAATGGAACTTATGAGAGTCATTCATTTATGTAACATGCATAATTGAATTTTTTACATATTTTTTTTACGTTTTGGTTCGTAACTGTTATTTTTAACAGTAAGCACGTAAATATAAAACGAAGCATGCGATCACATTGTCATCATATAACTCAACGCAACATTTTATAGTAGGTTTGTATAACAATAAGGTTATTTTTCACCAGTGAGTCATATAACTAAACTGTATCCTCACGTTTCACTGAATAAAAAGCGCGAGAACAAAGTTTACTCGAACTTGATCGCTGTTAATCTCATTGGTGAAATCCACTCTAAATAGTTGTAATTTCATTAGGATATTTCATGTTAGTTTTCTTATAAAATAATGTAAATTACTTCGAGAGCTTTTTACTAATGTAACTGAGAAAAGCGCCATCTATTGACAACATATGATCAACTAACAGCGCCATCTTTATTCAAGGACCGTTAGCTATAAGGGGCATTTGGATTATTTCTAGTTTGTAAATATATTCCTACAAATTGGAGTTAAGTTCATTTGTAATATGTTATCACCTTTAAATGCGTGACGTACACGCTAAATAAAACAAATTCCAATTAACTAGCTGCAGTTAAAAAAAATACTTCTTTTTTTATTTTAATTCTAAAGATGCGTTCAAATTGTAAAATTGTTTCATAGTGACGTCAGTATTTTAAAATAAAACGCATTTTTTTGCGCGCCTCATTTTATTTTTGGTCTGTATAAGTGCATATGACGTTTGTTCAAGAAGTTTGGATCTATTGCGATCGAAGTTGAACTCAATCCATATCCATAAACAAGATAATCTTATGTCACATTGACATAACATTTTACTTTAAAATGCTGACACAATTCATCGTTATTTCGTATGTCACAGAGATTTAAATTTAATATGACTAATTCATAAGACAAGACTTCGCACCCGTTCCTCAATAGATTTAATTTTTTTAAGCTATTTCCACTTAGCTACGAAACTATAAGAACAGATCTAAAAAAACCTTGTCTAATTATTATAAGTACATTATATAGAAACTAAATGTTTACTAAAGAGAGACCTACAAGTTATTGACAGTCGATATTGACAGACTACTGAGGGAATATAGCGATGTGACTCAGCAGTTTCTACTACGGGTTATGGACCATATTATGATGATCAGGGTCTAAGTCAATCACAAGTCGGCACGTCCCGATTCTACTAATTTTAAGTCGTAATTTTATAAAGGTTGTCACACCAGAGACACTACAAACAGTGCCATTAAATTTTCGACTTTACTGTTATGCTGTTAGGGTCCAAAATTAAATGACATCTTGTAGAGCGAATGAAAAGATGTAATAAACTCTTTTTCACTTAATTTTGGACTTTAAGCCTATTTACATAAAATCTAAAATTAAATGTCATTTTCTGCAATGTTAATGGTATAACAGTGGCTATGACATAAAATAAGCAGAATCGGGGGCCTGATTGACAGACGAGGTTCTAAAGGAGGCTTTTCTCCCGAAATTGAGATTGACCAAATATTCACAGGAAAGGTAGGAGCACTATCCCCAGGCTTTGCATCCAAGTATAAGCTATGGATGCAACCGGTATTGACACTAAAAGAAACCTATAGCTGACAGAGTTCCATATGGTACAAAGTCACAATACTTAGTAGCGTAATATACTATTTGACCATTTGCTAAATATGACACGTGTAAAATGGTCGATTAATTAATTCGTTCAAAACTCGCTCTGTAGAATGCAATAGAGCAAGATTTCATTCATTAGTAAACATGTTTGCATAAGTTTTCATTTCTTTAGTAAGTAGTATTTTTTAGGCTGGCAATAAAATAGAAACAAAGTATTTCTACCACATCTCACATCGTTATAATATCCCTCAAGTCTTCGATAAAATTATTTTCTACATTCACATTACGCACTACAAATAATTATTTATAAGCATTACTTAGAGATTATTACTATTACAAATAATAATATAATTAATCTACTGTTACTCCTTGATATTGCGTCCAAGTCGGAAGAGAGGATATTCTAGCAATTTCCTATTTTTTATAGTAAATTTTATTTATATCGATGAAAATGGGTTTTTAGTATAAATTTTGTTCTCCATAAACAATATTACTCATGGCTTTTTATTTTCAAAAAGAATGCATATGTAATAATATTGAGTTTGAAAAACGACTTCGTTCATTAACTATTATTCATATAATGATTGGAAAATGTATGATAAATAATTAATCTTTAGCTTTATTTATAGAATAACGTACTAATACTCGCGCGGGAACATGGTAGAGAATTAATTTTTTCGTTGGCAACACTTCAGTTACTGGTTGCCATTACTAAAAATAAATTTTCTATTGCGTTTTGCGCGGAGTTAGAGATAATACCATTTCCTTGCTTACTTGCTAGGTCCCTACGAGTTCGGGGCGACGCCTATTCGCCAGTGTCCACCCAGTTCGCTTCCTCAGCTATTCTATCCATACAGTTGCATAGGAACTGATACTGTAACAAAAAAAAACATTATTTAGAATCATCATCGTTGCCTTCCCACCGTGCATATATCCACGCCGCGCCGCGCCACCTCTATAGTGTTAGTACAGAGCAGTGCTCCCACTCACGTAAGGCGTGAAGAGCGTGACGTTCCTGGTGAGCTGGTCGTGGCGCGCGTACGTGAGGCGCAGCGCCGCCTCTATAGAGTTAGTATAGAGCAGTGCTCCCACTCACGTAAGGCGTGAAGAGCGTGACGTTCCTGGTGAGCTGGTCGTGGCGCGCGTACGTGAGGCGCAGCGCCGCCTCTATAGAGTTAGTATAGAGCAGTGCTCCCACTCACGTAAGGCGTGAAGAGCGTGACGTTCCTGGTGAGCTGGTCGTGGCGCGCGTACGTGAGGCGCAGCGCCGCCTCTATAGAGTTAGTATAGAGCAGTGCTCCCACTCACGTAAGGCGTGAAGAGCGTGACGTTCCTGGTGAGCTGGTCGTGGCGCGCGTACGTGAGGCGCAGCGCCGCCTCTATAGAGTTAGTATAGAGCAGTGCTCCCACTCACGTAAGGCGTGAAGAGCGTGACGTTCCTGGTGAGCTGGTCGTGGCGCGCGTACGTGAGGCGCAGCGCCGCCTCTATAGAGTTAGTATAGAGCAGTGCTCCCACTCACGTAAGGCGTGAAGAGCGTGACGTTCCTGGTGAGCTGGTCGTGGCGCGCGTACGTGAGGCGCAGCGCCGCCTCTATAGAGTTAGTATAGAGCAGTGCTCCCACTCACGTAAGGCGTGAAGAGCGTGACGTTCCTGGTGAGCTGGTCGTGGCGCGCGTACGTGAGGCGCAGCGCCGCCTCTATAGAGTTAGTATAGAGCAGTGCTCCCACTCACGTAAGGCGTGAAGAGCGTGACGTTCCTGGTGAGCTGGTCGTGGCGCGCGTACGTGAGGCGCAGCGCCGCCTCTATAGAGTTAGTATAGAGCAGTGCTCCCACTCACGTAAGGCGTGAAGAGCGTGACGTTCCTGGTGAGCTGGTCGTGGCGCGCGTACGTGAGGCGCAGCGCCGCCTCTATAGAGTTAGTATAGAGCAGTGCTCCCACTCACGTAAGGCGTGAAGAGCGTGACGTTCCTGGTGAGCTGGTCGTGGCGCGCGTACGTGAGGCGCAGCGCCGCCTCTATAGAGTTAGTATAGAGCAGTGCTCCCACTCACGTAAGGCGTGAAGAGCGTGACGTTCCTGGTGAGCTGGTCGTGGCGCGCGTACGTGAGGCGCAGCGCCGCCTCTATAGAGTTAGTATAGAGCAGTGCTCCCACTCACGTAAGGCGTGAAGAGCGTGACGTTCCTGGTGAGCTGGTCGTGGCGCGCGTACGTGAGGCGCAGCGCCGCCTCTATAGAGTTAGTATAGAGCAGTGCTCCCACTCACGTAAGGCGTGAAGAGCGTGACGTTCCTGGTGAGCTGGTCGTGGCGCGCGTACGTGAGGCGCAGCGCCGCCTCTATAGAGTTAGTATAGAGCAGTGCTCCCACTCACGTAAGGCGTGAAGAGCGTGACGTTCCTGGTGAGCTGGTCGTGGCGCGCGTACGTGAGGCGCAGCGCCGCCTCTATAGAGTTAGTATAGAGCAGTGCTCCCACTCACGTAAGGCGTGAAGAGCGTGACGTTCCTGGCGAGCTGGTCGTGGCGCGCGTACGTGAGGCGCAGCGCCGCCTCTATAGAGTTAGTATAGAGCAGTGCTCCCACTCACGTAAGGCGTGAAGAGCGTGACGTTCCTGGTGAGCTGGTCGTGGCGCGCGTACGTGAGGCGCAGCGCCGCCTCTATAGAGTTAGTATAGAGCAGTGCTCCCACTCACGTAAGGCGTGAAGAGCGTGACGTTCCTGGTGAGCTGGTCGTGGCGCGCGTACGTGAGGCGCAGCGCCGCCTCTATAGAGTTAGTATAGAGCAGTGCTCCCACTCACGTAAGGCGTGAAGAGCGTGACGTTCCTGGTGAGCTGGTCGTGGCGCGCGTACGTGAGGCGCAGCGCCGCCTCTATAGAGTTAGTATAGAGCAGTGCTCCCACTCACGTAAGGCGTGAAGAGCGTGACGTTCCTGGTGAGCTGGTCGTGGCGCGCGTACGTGAGGCGCAGCGCCGCCTCTATAGAGTTAGTATAGAGCAGTGCTCCCACTCACGTAAGGCGTGAAGAGCGTGACGTTCCTGGTGAGCTGGTCGTGGCGCGCGTACGTGAGGCGCAGCGCCGCCTCTATAGAGTTAGTATAGAGCAGTGCTCCCACTCACGTAAGGCGTGAAGAGCGTGACGTTCCTGGTGAGCTGGTCGTGGCGCGCGTACGTGAGGCGCAGCGCCGCCTCTATAGAGTTAGTATAGAGCAGTGCTCCCACTCACGTAAGGCGTGAAGAGCGTGACGTTCCTGGTGAGCTGGTCGTGGCGCGCGTACGTGAGGCGCAGCGCCGCCTCTATAGAGTTAGTATAGAGCAGTGCTCCCACTCACGTAAGGCGTGAAGAGCGTGACGTTCCTGGTGAGCTGGTCGTGGCGCGCGTACGTGAGGCGCAGCGCCGCCTCTATAGAGTTAGTATAGAGCAGTGCTCCCACTCACGTAAGGCGTGAAGAGCGTGACGTTCCTGGTGAGCTGGTCGTGGCGCGCGTACGTGAGGCGCAGCGCCGCCTCTATAGAGTTAGTATAGAGCAGTGCTCCCACTCACGTAAGGCGTGAAGAGCGTGACGTTCCTGGTGAGCTGGTCGTGGCGCGCGTACGTGAGGCGCAGCGCCGCCTCTATAGAGTTAGTATAGAGCAGTGCTCCCACTCACGTAAGGCGTGAAGAGCGTGACGTTCCTGGTGAGCTGGTCGTGGCGCGCGTACGTGAGGCGCAGCGCCGCCTCTATAGAGTTAGTATAGAGCAGTGCTCCCACTCACGTAAGGCGTGAAGAGCGTGACGTTCCTGGTGAGCTGGTCGTGGCGCGCGTACGTGAGGCGCAGCGCCGCCTCTATAGAGTTAGTATAGAGCAGTGCTCCCACTCACGTAAGGCGTGAAGAGCGTGACGTTCCTGGTGAGCTGGTCGTGGCGCGCGTACGTGAGGCGCAGCGCCGCCGCGTCGTCGTCGGCGCGCCACGCGCGCACGCCGCGCCACGCCACCTCCACGGCGCCGCCCTCCGCGCCGCCCTCGCGCCACGGGGACAGCTTCAGGCCCGACCAACCTGTGGGCAGCAAACAGCACCAGTCAGCGCCAGCATGCGACCCCGGCTGGGCACGGTCGGAGCCTCAGGCAAAGCAAACATATCTATATGTACCTACCTATACCGTGACCGTGTAATTCTCGTTAACTAACGTTAATTCAACCATTGGGATCGGGAGCAATCTATCGATATCACAACGAACGAAGATGGTTGTACCTATAGCAAAACATCAAATACTATCAATGTTGAGAGCCCCTGGAAGAAAGAAATCGCGGGTCTTCACCTATTCCAATCTAAACCGAAACAGGCACAGTAGTGAGTGTCGTCAGTGGGTGCGTGTGTAGTGTGTAGCGCCGTACGCACCGAGCGAGAGCGCGAGCGCGGGCGAGGCGCGGCAGTCGGTGCGCGCGGGCGGGAAGGCCACGTGGCCGTAGCCGGGCAGCGCGCGCGCCAGCGCCAGGTAGTGTGTAGTGTGTAGTGTGTAGCGCCGTACGCACCGAGCGAAAGCGCGAGCGCGGGCGAGGCGCGGCAGTCGGTGCGCGCGGGCGGGAAGGCCACGTGGCCGTAGCCGGGCAGCGCGCGCGCCAGCGCCAGGTAGTGTGTAGTGTGTAGTGTGTAGCGCCGTACGCACCGAGCGAGAGCGCGAGCGCGGGCGAGGCGCGGCAGTCGGTGCGCGCGGGCGGGAAGGCCACGTGGCCGTAGCCGGGCAGCGCGCGCGCCAGCGCCAGGTAGTGTGTAGTGTGTAGTGTGTAGCGCCGTACGCACCGAGCGAGAGCGCGAGCGCGGGCGAGGCGCGGCAGTCGGTGCGCGCGGGCGGGAAGGCCACGTGGCCGTAGCCGGGCAGCGCGCGCGCCAGCGCCAGGTAGTGTGTAGTGTGTAGTGTGTAGCGCCGTACGCACCGAGCGAGAGCGCGAGCGCGGGCGAGGCGCGGCAGTCGGTGCGCGCGGGCGGGAAGGCCACGTGGCCGTAGCCGGGCAGCGCGCGCGCCAGCGCCAGGTAGTGTGTAGTGTGTAGTGTGTAGCGCCGTACGCACCGAGCGAGAGCGCGAGCGCGGGCGAGGCGCGGCAGTCGGTGCGCGCGGGCGGGAAGGCCACGTGGCCGTAGCCGGGCAGCGCGCGCGCCAGCGCCAGGTAGTGTGTAGTGTGTAGTGTGTAGCGCCGTACGCACCGAGCGAGAGCGCGAGCGCGGGCGAGGCGCGGCAGTCGGTGCGCGCGGGCGGGAAGGCCACGTGGCCGTAGCCGGGCAGCGCGCGCGCCAGCGCCAGGTAGTGTGTAGTGTGTAGTGTGTAGCGCCGTACGCACCGAGCGAGAGCGCGAGCGCGGGCGAGGCGCGGCAGTCGGTGCGCGCGGGCGGGAAGGCCACGTGGCCGTAGCCGGGCAGCGCGCGCGCCAGCGCCAGGTAGTGTGTAGTGTGTAGTGTGTAGCGCCGTACGCACCGAGCGAGAGCGCGAGCGCGGGCGAGGCGCGGCAGTCGGTGCGCGCGGGCGGGAAGGCCACGTGGCCGTAGCCGGGCAGCGCGCGCGCCAGCGCCAGGTAGTGTGTAGTGTGTAGTGTGTAGCGCCGTACGCACCGAGCGAGAGCGCGAGCGCGGGCGAGGCGCGGCAGTCGGTGCGCGCGGGCGGGAAGGCCACGTGGCCGTAGCCGGGCAGCGCGCGCGCCAGCGCCAGGTAGTGTGTAGTGTGTAGTGTGTAGCGCCGTACGCACCGAGCGAGAGCGCGAGCGCGGGCGAGGCGCGGCAGTCGGTGCGCGCGGGCGGGAAGGCCACGTGGCCGTAGCCGGGCAGCGCGCGCGCCAGCGCCAGGTAGTCGGGCGCGCGCCGCACGTCCTGCAGCGCCTTCAGCTGGTAGAGGCGCGCGCCCGCCACGCACACGCCGCGGTTCACGTCCTCCACCGCCTGCAACAACGAACACTCTGTACTCGCGCCTCCTCTCTGCACACCAGCACCTCCTCTCTGCCTAGCAGCACCTTCTCTCTGCATAGTGGCACCTCCTCTTTGTTACCATACGAACAAATAGTTGGAGACTTAAAAAAGCCCAGTACCTCGTCGTAACTGCAGTGCTTCTATATCACCATTGGGTTGTATGGCATTCACATCACGGAAAATATCGAAGTTCTGCCAAATACACAGTTAGTTAAAAGTTTCGAATGCGACTGAGATTAACGCTAATATGAAAGAAGATAGCAACGCATCCTCTCTGTATAGCAATTTTTCCGTATAGCAGCACCTCCGCTCTGTATAGCAGCACCTCCACTCTGTATAGCAGCACCTCATCTCTGAGTAAGGAGCATATGCAGAGAGGTGTTACTTATGAAAGATAGCGTGACACTGTGAGGTTGAACACGTGGTAAGCAGATGGTAAATTCTACCCACTCTCGTATTTTAAATCTACCGGTTAGTGAGAGGACTGCTTCATTCGATGTCGATGTTACTAATATAACTGTCTAACACTAGATACCACTAAACAAAGCAGAGACCTAATCGTATGCAAAATGTAGCAATCTAGCAACTATAGCTATTTGTTATTTGTTTGGGAGACACTGGAAGTCAAGTGAGTTATATACGCCAACAGTATTTATTTAAGGCCTACCCTTGTAGTCGACTGCATACAGCAAAAGCAGACAACATGTAGCTGCGACTTGTCGTCGCAAAACTGATTTCTATGTATTTCTAAGAAAATATGAACCGACCACGTGTTGCTAGCTACTAGAAATCAGTGTTGCAACAAACACATCGTCTACTGCTGGACTAAGAACTCTCGCTAAGGCAGTCCTGTGTGATGACGTCAGAGTAGGCGCGAGAAAATTAAGTGCACAGTTACTTAAACCACCTCCTCTCTGTGTTTGCTCTGTACTCACAATGGCACTACGCAGCGAGTATTACTCAGTATAACATATCACAATATACAGTTACAGATATTTCAATCCACGAAGACGCGCCCCTCCATTTCTCCGATCAGTTTACAGTACATGTGTGCACGCTTAAGTCAATGTCTGAGTGTTATCCGTACACACTAATAATCTATGTGTGCACGCACACACTATAATTAATAGACTAATCAGGAGAGAGCGTCATAGTCAAAAAGAAAGATGCTCTACTTCAATTTTAAATTTTATACCCGACTGCGAGAAAAGGGTTGTTTTATTTTTAGGTGTAGATATTTTATGTGATTCTTTAAAATAATGATAATATTACCATTTTTATTATAGGGGTAATTATAGACATACGTGAAATTTTATATAGAACTTTATTAAGAAATAAAATAGGTAGTCAATCACTCGTTTCAGAATTATCTAATTCAGAGTCTGATGTATCGCCGACATTTATAATAAAACTAAAATCAAGATCACAGTGTCTCAGGTATTCGTCTTCTATTTTTTCCACGTGCTTACAAGTATTGAACCAGACATCTTTATTTACGCGATCAAATGCTTCATTTAAAATGGGCATAATCGAAGTGTAATTTTGACTGATATTGCGACTAGCAACGTCGGTTTTTATAATACCCCAAATATTTTCGATTGAGTTCAATTCTGGATGATAAGGAGGCAGCCGAAGCACTGAATCCATGCTCTTTCAATAAATCGTCCACTTTGTACTTGCGAAAGTTTTCTTTGTTTTTTAATATAAGATTATAAAGTTCAGGTTTTTTGTAGCTTGGTTCAAAATGGATATTTTTTGCATTCAGCCAAGTCTGCATGTCTGATTTGTTGGAGTTGGATGTTGGAATTTTTTCCGAACTCGTATTGTGATAAGCTGCATTATCCAAGATTACCACGGCATTAATTGGGAGATTTGGTATTAGTTTCTCCTTAAGCCACTTTAAGTAATTTTCTGTGTTCATGTTATCGTGGTAGTCTCCAGATTTGATCTCTGCTCTATATGTCAACAATGCATTTGGAACGAAACCCTCTGCACTTCCACCATGTACTATAATTATGCGCACTCCTTTTGATAAATTTTGTTTTATTGCTGTATTAGAATCTTTTTCGGCCCAAGATTTTTTTTGCACGTGATTGGTATGAATATATGATTCGTCTGTGTAGACTATAGGTCTACCTGCATTACGAAAAGACTTTACTTGTTTTAAATATTTCAATCTTAACATCTGCATATCATGTTTTTCGGTTAGCACCTTCCTGTTATTCTCAGTTTTTCTCCATTTATAACCAAGTTTAAGTAACAATGTCCTTAGGGTTGTTAAACATCCATCAAATTGTATGCGGTCTTTTAAAACAATATTAAGTCGTGATAATGTTGGAAATTGACGATGTTCTATATGATAATTGTGAATGGTTCTTCGGATTACACCTATATCAAATTCGTCAAAATTAATTTTTCGTGGTCTTACCCTTCTCTTCTTCATAGGTGATGTAAAAATAGTAGCACTTCTGCCCACTAAATTAGAATGCGACGTGCTCGTTTCATTTTCACACTCAGTATCCACTTCCGTAGTCAGCTCTGTTGTACGCTCCACACTTGGGACTATGGGAACTATACCATCCGTCTCCATAGTTATATTGGATTCTATAGTAGGAGCTGTAATAGGCTGCATTGTATCAGTATATTCCTTTCTTTCGCGTAGAATTCTAGTCACTGTGCTTTCAGAAACTCCAGCAGCCTGTGCGGTTCTCCATCGTGCATCAGTGAGTTTTTCTGCATATTTGTTACTTGCTTCTTTTTTCATAAAATCATAAACTTTAGAAATAATTTCTCTCGCCTAAAATTAAAAAAATATATATATTTTTACTTATTTATAAAAAAATCCTTTATAAACAGTCATTTACATACCTGGCTTTTAAGTACAATACGCTGAGATTTTTTCGACATTTCAAAAAAAAATTAAGTGGAGCAACTTTCGTAATGAGTCTGGAATTTCGCAACATAGATTTTACTACCCGTCTGCATCGAACCGCTGACGGTTCGCGACTGAGGCCGGAGCAAACTCCCCGCACCCCGCAATCCCCTCAACCGAAAACAAGTGGGGCGCGTCTTCGTGGATTGAAATATCTGTACAGTGAGCGTACCTGCCAGAATATGAACGCCGCGGCGGTGGCGTCATCAGCTACAAGCGCGACTTCGGTGCTCGGGTTGAACAGCCACTTGCGGATCGACAAGCAACTGCTGGACGCCGTCGAATAATTCTGGATGTAAAGGGAGTGTGGACATTCGTTCGGTTGCAGTTTGCGCTCTGCAAATTAGACCAAAATATTTTGCATCAACACTTTTATCACAGACGCTTTTAATAGATTACTAAACGAACAAGACCTTAAAGCTGCCAATTAACGTACCACTTATATTAATTTTAGACTCTTATGCTGTCAAATTCTAAACTTAAATGAATTACATCTTGTAGTGAATGATTTTTTTTAAATTATTACTGAAATTTAATGGCAATTCTCTGTTTCAGTGGTATGACAGAATAGGAGTCCAGTTTTCATGAAACAAAGTTAAAACCTGTAATGTACATTTCTAACAACATTAATTGGTATTTTGTTGAATTCGGAGGAATTTGAAGGTGGAACAGATCGTAATCAGAGTAAATCAGAATATATTTGACATATGTTTGACAGAATACTGGATATTAAACACCCTCCTCCTCCCGTAACGGAGCGCTGGGGGAAATTTATAAAATATGCCACACATAAAGGCTAGACCATAACCATACGCCTACGCCCGCCACTACAACTGGGACAGGGATTGACGTTAGGATGAAGAAGAACTTACCGAAATTATATTCAACGATCTCGAACAGGTAAAAGTACTTCTGGACCGGCTTGGCCAGCCCGATCTTGTCGCACACGGCGCGGTACACGTCGTCGGCGTTGGTGGACTTCAGCACGCTCACGGTCGCCACCTCCTTGTCGGGCAGCAGCACCTTCAGCTCCACGGGCGTGGGGTTCGACGAGTCGTCCGAGTCCGTCAGGAACTCTTGTACCGCGTCCGACTCTGCTATGACGCGGATTGCGCACACCTGTGCGGAGACAGGTGAGTTAGGTGCGGGACGAAC
The DNA here is from genome assembly GCA_963662185.1 of Eilema griseolum. NCBI lineage: Eukaryota > Metazoa > Arthropoda > Insecta > Lepidoptera > Erebidae > Eilema > Eilema griseolum. The sequence goes on from OY759245.1 coordinate 24,067,146, forward strand.
AGATCGCACGTAAAAATTGATGGATGAGGATAACGTTTCGTGCGAAAACTTCACGATGCCAAACAAACAGAAAGAACAGAATGCGGACGAGACGCGGACATGTATTTCGTCCTTTCTGTTTTTTCTGTTTGTCATACGATATTTAAAGCCACGTAGATTATTATCCTACAGGTTTGCTAATGTTAATTTTAAACTATCGCTGTGTATCAACGCATTAAAAAGTGATCGCAATAAGTCCCGAGCCATTATTAAAACTATGATATTATCGCACAATTTGAAAATAAAACTTTTATTAAAATTCTCAAAAAAATATCCAAATTACATTTCTCATTCAACCTTGTTGAAGCAAGGTCGAATACCCAGAACTTTAATACTAGAATGCAATCCAGGTAACAGCACACTGAGAAAAAAAGAAATTGAGAGTGGAAGTGCCTTCGATTCGACATAAGAATACTAGAACCTTTTTTATTGTATACTTGTATTAGTTTATTTATTTCTTAATTTTGTACAAGTGCTGTACAGTTGTAGAAATATTACCTTTTCTAAATACTGTTCGAGACCTCTTCTCCTCGCGTCGAGCTGTTGTTCGCTCAATGTGAACGGCCATTTGCCCGGCAGTTTAGGAAAATTGAAACCTGGAACAAAATTAGATCAGGAGCTGTAAAATCAGTATTATAAACCGATTGAGATCGCTGTACCGCCGACCGCGTGCTCAGGTGCGCGCGGCATAGCGGGGGACGAGGTAAAGAAAGAGAAAGAATGAGCGTCATGAGCCGAGAGGGAGAGAGATACCGCCGTGAGCGTTGGCGGCGGACTGACTTTCGATTGGTCAATACTAGTCTTGGTCGATTGGTTAATAAGATGCTGTTACTGCGATTACGGTCATACTATATTAGAAGTTAATAGTTGAAGAATAACTGCAAATAGGATTCCTGACTACATATTATATCGTTATATTAACAGCATCTTACGCATATTTTAAAGCTGAAGAGTTTGTTTGTTTGAACGCTTGAATTTCAGGAAATACTAGTTCGATTTAATTTACTAGGGCTTCAAAATATGCCACAGGCGTTGAAGTTGGGGCGGATCAGCTAGTATTTTTATAAGACGTGCTTGCAGGTTGTACAATAATAGGTCATTTAATGTTGATTTATAAATGTCTGAGAGACATTTCAAGAGATTAACCATGGAGTGTCTCTCTGAATGATTATTATTATTGTGTATTGAAATTTAATTTGATGTTAAGTAAGTAGATATATATTAATGTAAGCTTAAGTTTACTTAGCGTTTATCAAAAATGTAAGAACCTGTAGGTCTGTATTTGAAAAATGCTGTCTATTTTAATGTAACTATAAATAGCTGTTTCTTAATAGAAAAATAATAAAATAAAGTGTGGAGCTAGTCTTACCCAAAAACTCTTTTCTCAACTGTTGGTGTAACGCCGCGAACTCCCTATACCGTCTACTGCACAGATGTCTTCCTGCCATATGGACGTTGAAGGCGACGTACGACCGGCCCGTGTTCCTCTCCATGACCAGCCGGTAGTCGGGTATGGACACGGGCAGCGACCGCTTGTCGGTGTAGTCGTATCTCTGGTAGACGGTGGCGCGGGAGTTGGCTGCGCCGCCGATGACGCCGACCGGGGCAGTGCCATCGTCACACGGCTCTAGGCGTTCGGCTTCCTGAGAAATGTATTATTGAGACTAAATAGGCTTTAGAACTCTCGAATGTCGAAATAATACCTAATTTTTTCTATACCACTTGGTTGACAGACATGCACACGGCCCACCTGATGGAAAGTAGTTTCCGTGCCCTATGCACGTGTTCAACACCAAGGGAGTCGCACTCGCGCTGCCAACCCTGTAAGCACAGAGTTTCTGTGCCGTCGGTGTAAAATACAAAGCAGGACAAGACAGCATAAAAACTCTCCAGTGAGCTCTGGCTACCCTACTCACCGCTGGGAACATAACACGAGGTTATGATGGCTGCGGTATTCTGTAGGGCGGAGGTTTTATTCCAATAATATTTAAATTTCCTGTCTGTTGTTATTTATATATCTGTGTGGTGACAAAGAAAGAGCACAAGTGTCGTCACCTCTTCTCTATAGAAGGGTGTCGTCAGTGGCGACTAACGGAAAATACGCAGACGATATCACTGCGAGAGAGCCTCCCAACATTGGAGGAGGTCTATGTCCAGTAGCGGACTGCAATAGGCTAAATCGATGTATTGTTATATAATTGTATTAACTTGTATTATGGTAGTGGAGTCCTTAGTCATCAGATTCTCAACAATAATACTTAATGTTTTAGTTTTTTATCTAAAAATATGTATAGTAACTTAGATATTGCCGAACTAAACTGAAACTATGACTTTTCATTATTTTTAATTCACAAAATAGGTCAAAATATAAAAAATCGAAAGAACGCGATTAAAAATTCGAATTCCGCCTGATCGATTCTATTTTTTCTTATCTTAATCGAATCGAAATAACGCAAGATTTACATCATTTTAGATTACTCATTAAACAAATTAATGCCTTGTACACGTGTAAACGCATAGTGGAAGTGGACTGAGATAAATTGTATATTTTCTTACACTCCATACAATTGCACTACGCGCCAGCACGCTGTGACGTCGCCAAGTGTCACGATTTTGTATGGAACGTTTTCGGGTAGCTCAAAAAATTGAATTTTGAAAATCAAAAATGTTTAAAACTATTTGTTATAGAAAAAAAAATCTACAGAAAATAAAATAAAATGTAAAATGCACAGATTTGGATAATGATAATAATAATATTAAAACTCAACACTATTTTTGCTTCAAAATGTCATTACTGTTAATGCTGTTGATTGATGGCGTTTGGTGGAACCTGCTATACATATTGAATAAGACACTGTATTTTATTTTTCACCTGACCGGATTCGCCTCGCAGTATTCTCAAAGGTTTGTATTGGCGGTTATAACGTTTTATTTCTAAATACTTAAAATGTTCAACGGTTTATCCTTCCGGCAGTTAATGTGTTGCATTATTCAACATAGATTTTGTTGCGGTTTTCCTCGTCGTTTAGTGACTGTTAACATTTTTTCAGTTTGAGGTAAAATTGGATATAATAGTAAATTAGCAGGATGTGTGTACCGGGAAATTACTCTTATCTAATAACTAATTACTGTGCGGACTGCAGGAGTAACTTAATGGGTTATATAACATGATCCTTACTTCGAAACTAATATAATATGTGAATACGAAAGTAACTGTCTGTCTGTTACGCTTTCGCGCCTAAACACACTTGGTTGGCAGACAAGCACACGGCCCACAAGATGGAAAGTGGTTATCGTGGCCTATGGACGTGTGCAACACCAAGAGAGTCACACTCGCGCTGCCAAACCTGTAAGCACAGAGAGTTTCTGTGCCGTCAGTGTAAAAGACAAAGCAGAACAAGCTTTTGGTCTTCCCACTGACAGCACAAAAACTCTCCAGTGAGCTCTGGCTACCCTACTCACCGCCGGGAACACAACACTAGGTTATTATGGCCACGGTATTCTATAGGGCGGTGGTACTTCCCCAGTCAGACTGCGCAATTGGACGGCAAATACCGTGGTGTTATACCTCATTTGTTCATAATTTTTTTAATGAAATTTTGAAATAAAATAAAATTTACCACACAGAGCTGGTGAAATCCATTGCGGGCGAAGAGGCGTACAACAACCAGTCTACAATATTTTCAAAAGAACTCATCCGTATGGTCACAAATGAATACACATAAAAAGCAATGTTATTTAATATTGCAAACATTAAATTATAGATTCTTATGACCAATACACCTACAATCGACCTTTAGACAATGCCAAATTCCATTTTAGTATAAAGAAGGTCTATTAAGGAATCATTTGCAAGCGACCATATTGCTAAGAATATGTGATTTCACTTATTGCTACATGGTTAGACGTGTTTGTTCCCGGTGAAGGAGAAAAGGTCAACCCCATGTCTTCCTGTGGGTGACGTAGAAGGCGATTAAGGGATAGGGCTGTTCTCCAGTCGACAGTAGACATACAGCCTAACAACAAAATGCCCTCTTGTCTCCAATATTACGTGGAACAGAAAATCATAGTTGGCGAAATGTAGGTGTTAATCCAACTTTGCTGGAATCTTTAGGGATTTTCAATCGTGAATAAGTATGTTAGGAGTCTACATAAAAACTTCGTTTACGACTATCGTGAACAAATTAGTTACTGTCATTAGTCAGTAGAAACCCCTTTATTTGTTCTGTTAAATGTCCATAGGCCACGGTAACCACTTCCCATCAGGTGGGCCGTGTGCTTGTCTGCCACCTAAGTGGTATAAAAAAAATACTCAGTCGTGTGAACAAGGTTTCGACCGAGAGCCTAAGTTCGAAGACGGTGGGCTACTAAATATAAACGAGAATAAATAAATGGTCTTACTCTTTGTGTCACAGAGATGACGGTGAGTGTGAGACAGTCACCGCCAGACTTGATCAGGTCCACCACCTGTCTGTGTGTCGAGCCTTCTACGTTCACGCCATTTCTGAAAAAGGATAGAAAAAACAATGTTACTAAATGATTTATGAACCTTCCACATTAGCTTGAAATATTATTTACTATAGTTGCGCCACGCTATGATGGCCGTTTAAACACGACTGGTTTTGCTAATTTTCTCTTTTTTTTAGTACATGCATACATGGAGGTGGAGGGTTAGGCAGAGGTGAATTAACACCCACATTTCACCAATCATTGAATTCAGTCCCATGTAATAGGTGGTGAGCCTATTGCCGTTTTCCGGGCACTATATTTGACTCAGGCCATGCATTTGAGGCTGAGTTTGGGCTCTTACTCGCCTTGTAAGACACCGCATAGGAAGAATGGGGTGTCTTCCAAATTCTACTCTGCCGGAAACCACGCGGCTTTTGGTGTGTGAAGTTTATTTTCTTCTGTGCCAGTCTCGCCATATTTTTCTTTAGTTATTCGTCTAACAGTACGTAGTCCAATATTAAGCGCAACAAAATAGAGAAAACAAGTAAAACCAGTCGTGTCAAAACGGCCATCATAGCGTGCTGCAACTATAGTTATTTAAGAAGATACCTATAGCCAGCAGTGAACTGCAATAGGCTAATTGTTTGATCAAAGTATTATTTCAGCCGTGTTGTTTCACGGTGGAGTGGAATAGAGCCCATCTCTTCCCGTGGGTACATAAACAACCATTTCCTCTCGTTTACACCACGAAACAAAATGTAAAACAAGTTGTAAACTTGTTTATATAAACTTGTAGAAGACTAATCAAAACACAATACTTGTTTCACATTTTCGCTCACATAGGATGCATAGCCAAGAAGTTGTAAACAAGTATAAAACACATTTGCGTTCACACTGTAGCCTGTGGAATATTGGAACTTGTCAAATACATGTTTTATACTTAGGTGTAAACGAGGGGTTTGCCAACATCTTCTTCTTAATCCTAGCGTTAATCCTAGTCGCAGCTGAAGCTTCCACCTCGGAGTTTGGGGTCCGCTTAAACAGTCTAACTGCGGATTTGGCTGAACTTCGACATTTTCCGTAAAGCGACTCTCATCTAACCTTCACAACCCCGCGGAGCATGTGAACCTGGAGTTCGTAAATCTGGTAGACGAGGAACATTTCCGACGCGAACAACAAAGTACGCAGGTACAAATCTTTACGGATGGGAGCAAGATTGAGGGCCGCGTTGGCGCCGCGTTATCCATTTGGGATAACGGGGCCGAAACCAAGGCCCTAAAACTTGCTCTCTCTCCGTACTGCACCGTCTACCAAGCAGAGCTCCTGGCCATATGCAAAGCGACCAGTGAGGCCCTCAAGCGAGGCGCGGCCACATTCGGCATCTTCAGCGACAGCAGAGACGCACTCATGACGGTCACCAACCGTCACGCCCTCCACCCACTGGCCATTGAGGCCAGGGCTGCCATCAAGCGGGGATTGACCCAGGGCAAGGAAATATCCTTGTTCTGGGTCAAGGCCCACGCAGGGTTGGAGGGCAACGAGCGAGCAGACCAGCTCGCCAAAGAGGCGGCTCTGCGGTCGAAAATCGCGCCGCATTACAGTCTGTGCCCCGTCTCGTTCGTGAAACGGGGTCTGCGTCAGACCTCGCTCCGCTAATGGAACGAACGAACAGCTTCCGGCACCAAGCTCTTCTTCCTTTGCGCGCTGGAGGCATACAGGATCGTTCGGCAGATGCGGATCGCCGGCACCACGACCCAGCTCCTTACGGGGCATGGTGGGTTCTCCGAATATTTGACTCGCTTCATGTGTAAGGGGGACCCATCATGTGCCTGTGAGCCGGGCGTCGACGAGACGGTCGTCCACCTCCTCGTGGACTGTCCTGTCCACGCAAGGGCACGGTATGAAGTGGAAACGAAGATGCAGTTAAAGATTTGCATTAATAATTTGCCCATTCTAATGACGAAACAGTACTTACCGTACCGTATTTTCTAGAATACTGGGTAAGAATAATAAAAATTGTAAATAAAAGAAACAGCACTTAAGTATGAAATGCCTGACATTGCATAAATGTTTTATTAGAATGCTAAAATGTAAATGAAAAGCCAGAAAATTTCCCCGCTCCTAAATCCCACAGTATGAAAGGTATAGTGCGAAAGTGCGAGAAGTATACATGCGAGAACTGGCATGACAAAGAGGCTCAGAATGAATGCGTGATCCAATCTAATTAAATATATATGAACCCTGAGAGGGTTGCACACATAGGTTCGCCTAGCAAAGCAACACGACCAGAATAGGCTTCGACGGAGTCGAAGGCGCTAGTAAAAAAAAAAAACAAAAAAAAAACAAAAAAAAAAAATCCTTCACAGCCCGAAGGAAATATCGAAGCATTGTAGTTAGAGCAGTTGTTGAACTTATTAGAGCTTCAACTATTCGTAACGACTGCTATAGATGTTCATATGGCAACCGGGATCGGCGGTTTAACGTAATCTCCGAGACACGACCAGACTAATGCAAATACAAATATTTGCAATAAGCGGGGATCGAACCCGCGCCTCCTGCGTAGCGGCCGCATTCACTACTGCCACGCTAAGGAGGCTATCAATCATTTGCCAACGTATACAATAATATTGTTCGAAATCACACGGTACATAGATTAGTCACGTGTGAAACTATTTAAATGAATCCAGGTCAGTCAGCTACCATTGTCAGTATTGTCACTAGATACTTCCGTTATTTGACATGATAAGCACATGTCATTAGTCATACATACATATACTCATGCATTTTGGCCTCCAGGATAGGCAGATAATCAAACAAAGACCCTCTCATAAACTTGTAACGCATAAATTACTAGCGTGTTGCCCGCGGTTCCAACCGCGTGTATGTAGTTTATCGCAATCAAATATAGCCTATGTCATTTTTCAATGTCTTATCTCTGTACCAAACAAACCAAATTTTATCAAAATTATAATCAGCTCGGCGAACCTTGATCCCTATGACAGTTCATACTAGTGACGGGTCGTGTCGATATATCGCAACTTTTTATAGGCAAAGGCGTGACTTGCATTCAGCCACATCGATAAACATGTTTTTAAAATATAATCTACATTACTATAATTATAATGCTTGTTATATTTACAAGTATCCGTGTATTTGTATATGGGGTTGCCAATATTCCGATGCAGAGGTAACATGGTCGGACTGTATAATTTTAATGTGAATTAAAATTTTAGTTATAGCAACACTATCTGATCTGTCACTACGCTAGTACTGTCAGTTCGCTACGCCAGTACGAGTGCTAACGCCTTGTATGCGCCACGTGTTTTCTTGTGTCAACGGAATCCTTTGTTTGTTACTATTGTTGTTTTCTGTTTTTGTTATTGTTGCTGTTTTGTGTTTGTTGGTGTTTCAAAATGCCGAAAAGACTGAGAAAAACTGTACTCAACAGTGAAACGCGGGAGTTTGTTGTACGCTTGCGTGACTATTTTGCTCGCGAACTACAAAATGGCGGACCTTTGTTGCCACTTGACAACGTACGCGACCGTGTTGCTGATGCTTTGGGAATTGGCAAAGCTACCGTTTCCCGAATTACAAAGGAGAAGTTCGGCGAATCGTCGATGGAGGAGAACAAATTATCAACTCCAAAGAAGAAAAAACATAATAGGGCACGACCCGTAACTAACCCCGATGATTTCGACATGGCAGCGATACGAAACCATATTTACGGCTATTATTTTCGAGGTGAACTGCCGACTTGCACCAAATTATTAGCGTCGCTGAAATCGGCTGATTTATTTAAAGGTGGATTCACTTCTCTCAGACAAGTTATAAAAAAATGTGGATTTCGTTATGGGAAGTGTGACAAAAGAACAGTGATAATGGAGCGGAAGGACATTGGATTGATGAGGTGTGATTTTCTACGACAAATAAAAAACATCGAGAACTGGGACAAGGTGGTTTATCTGGACGAAACGTGGCTCAACGCCAATCACTCAGTCTCCAAAACATGGACAGACGACACAGAGAAATCCTGTACCAAAGCACCAGAAGGCAAGGGCCAGCGTTTGATTATCTGCCACGCTGGCACAGCCAAAGGTTTTGTACCTAACTGCTTGTGGGCCTTCAAATCCGTGAAAACAAGTGATTATCACGAAGAGATGAATTTTGAGAATTTCAAGAAATGGTTCACAAAACTATTAGACAATTTAAACGAGCCCCACTACATTTTAATGGACAACGCCCCATACCACTCTGTGCAAATTAATAAAGCGCCTACCGCGAACAACAATAAAGGCGAAATAATAGAGTGGCTGCAAAACAATGGTGTGGCAGCTAATACTCAAATGCTGAAAAAGGAATTAGTTAGATTGTTGAACCTTCATAAACAGCAAACAAAGAAGAAATATTTCTTGGATGAGATGGCAAAATCAAAAGGGCACACCGTGATTCGGCTACCGCCCTACCACTGCCAATATAATGCAATCGAAATGATATGGGCGCAGATCAAAGGTGGGTTGATTTGTATTTATTTTAACATGTTTTTATTTAGGTCACTGGTGACTGTCTAGTCGGCTAGTACTATTTAAAGCTATTTTATTTCACTAGCAAATTGCATTTTTATTTTTATCCATGTGCTTATATCAATTACACACTTTTAACGTACAAAATTATGTACTTATAATGTACTTACCCCGATCTCGCTCTTTGACTTTGCATCATTTTCAATCTAAACCATTATTGTTTCAGGTTGTGCAGCCAGGCTTAACACCACTCCACCATTCACAGCTAATAAAATGCTTACGTTGCTACAAGAGGCATGTAGTCAAGTGACTCCGGACAATTGGAGGAAAGTGGTTGAAAAGACGAAAAAGCTATGCTTAGATGATTGGAATCGAGACGTGCGATACGACAATATAGTAGACCAGCCGTTTATCATAAACATAGGAGAAAGCAGCTGCAGTTCGGATTCCGAGTCTGAGACGCAATCGGTGACACCATTGTCAGATTCAGATTAATGTATATTAAAAAATCATAAATAAACCGCTTTTGTTTTATTTGAGTAGGTATATACAATAAATTTGTTAAATCTCCTTTATTTTATTATCGCAAACAACTTAAATGATTATAAATCTGACACTAAGAGCGTAGGTGCTCTATTGATGTATTTTGTACACTCGTTTCCATTTTCGATATTTGTTTATCGATACTTTTCCGCACTAGTCGATATCTTCCAAACGGAGTAACTTTTGCAGGACGTCAACGTAAAGTCTGATTGAGATAATTTCTTGTAAGTGTTAATAATTATTATAATTCCAACGGGATATTATTGTAATTGCATATATCTGCCTAAAATTAATAAATATCATTTTTAGACACCGCCAATTCGATTATAATATAACGGTGACGCTACTACAAGGTTGTGTCGTGGGAATAACTGTCAGTGTCATAGGGATCAAGGTTCGCCGAGCTGATTATAGATCAGTGGTTTAGGCCTGAAAACGTGATAGACAGATAGCTACTTTTGCCTTTACAATCATTAATATGAATGTTACAGACATGATCTGATCATCATGATGCATCATAATAACGACATTTTTGATATTCGTATATTTATGCCGTAGGAGTTAAAAAAAAACAGTACCTACATAATAGTTCTAAACGGGTACAAGATATAGGTGGTAAAATGTTTCAATTACGTATTATTGACGTTTATTATTTTACTGTTGGAGATAGTTGAGAAGACCGTGCGAAATGGAGAAAAAAAGTACACTCTCTCTCTCTCTCCCCGGGCTCTGAGGTAGAAGTTTCTGATAAAACTGAGTCAATACGGTGATAGCCAGCAGAATTTGGACAACACGTGCAGGACTCAGATGTCACCCGCACATGGTTCAGAGTATCCGATCAAGAACCAAGCGGTTCGGAAACTTTTTCCTTTGCCGCACCACTAAGACCTGTAATTTTTTACCAGCTCCCGTATTTCCTTCTTCCTAAAGTCCTGGGTTCTTTAAGCGGGGCGTGAAAATGCATCTGATGGAGTCGCCAAGCTGAGTGCCACCATTGTAACATGCTACGTGTCTATAATGGTGACCCGCTTTCCTGAGACTCTGCCATTAGCTTACCACCAGGCGATGTGAATTTAAAAAAAAACTCAACAATTAAAAAAGCAGATTTTTAGAGAATATTCGTAACCGAAATTACTAATATGGCCTCTAAACCCTCCAGCTAACCTGAGACGTTTTGTGTTAGAAGTGGGTTCACGTAGTCGGTAGTGTAATGGCCAGTATTCAAACCTGGAACCTTTCGATCGTATAGCTTGAAATATAACTTTTATGTGTTATTTAGAACAAAAAATTTATCCGAGGGGAGACAGGAATGGAGAAATACGGGACACGGGTAAGGTTTAACAAGATATTCACCCAGCATTCGCTACAGAGTCCTCTGTCTCCAGATCATACACCTCGAACCCGGCACAATAGTAGAAGCAATATCGGAAGCTTCCCACGCCACCTCTTTGGACTTGAGACATCTTGATGCAATGAGGAACATCGACACAGAATTCACAATAATATTTGCCCTTATTAAGCTCGTCTATACAATTCACTAAATAAAAAACTAGTTAACAGAAGTTCAATATATTTGTCCGAAATTGTTGTTAAAATCCCTCGGTATTACCGAAGATTTAAGAAAATAAATTGTTCTAAATTTAAAATTATGGTCTATTAGTAATAAGTTCACCGAACGGATCGTCTCGTGTCTTGTACAAAACTGACAAAACTAAAACAGACTGCAGCTTCGTACACACTAGATATTGAAGTTACACGCGCGTATCGAAACACTAACAAACCACTAATAAGTATCAATTAGATAATGTTTAACAATAAACATTGACACATGAATTGCGCCGTTCGGTACTGGGTCAGGCTGGTTGCTGATAACGGATTAGATGCAGTTGTGACCTCCACTGCAATAAAGTGCGTGTTCCCACTGAACACATGACTACCTAATGTTTTCAAAGTATGCTAAGTCTTTCTATAAAATCGGGAAAGCCCCTCCCAGATGTTGACTTTTATGATTTAATAGGACTCGTGACTTTTGATTTACTTTTGCCCGCAATGTGCATAGAATGAAAATCATCTAATAGGGGTTTATGAGGATGGACCCCACTCTTATATTCAGGACCAAAGCTAATCTCATCTACTGATTGACGTACGAGGCACTAGCTCAGACTTTTCTTTTGGGGTTGGGGAGACAGAGAACAATTACTCCCACACAAACATCCATAAATGAAATTGGTGGCGCATGGCCGAGTGCGGTAATGGACTGTATTGCGGGAAGTAGCTAACTGTTCCATTGACGCTTTACACACAAAAGACAGGTGGTCGGGTTGCCGCGGGAGTGATCCAAGCAATGAATGCAACCCGAGAAATTAGGAGAGGATGCACTAACCTTCACGACACACGTGTTTTCATCGCAGCCGGTACACGGATCTTCTCTTCCTTGCTCAGGAGCTGCCGTCAGCATCACTAGATCACTTGAGGAACACACGAGAGGCACAATCCGATCGGTAAAGGTCTATGAAGCGGTAAAAATGTAACAAATATTAATCATTTTTGAGAGACGCGAGCGCGGTCCGTCATTACGCTGGCTAGTTCAAAGCGAGACTGGGTGTCTATATCACAAATGGCGGACGGAAGCTATCTAGTCCTATTCTATGGTTAGTGCGGGAGAGGAGACGGGTATAGAAAGAGTGTGTTTCCACGTCAAGAAATACAGCTTCTACATCGGCGCAACCATTCCCCCCGGCTTGAAGGGTTACCTTCGAAACGACAAATGCGAAACAAATCTAAAGTCTAATCTAAATCTAGGTTTGGGAAATAACAACTAAAATATAAACCTAGATTGGAGCTCGTGCCTACCGCTGGCTAGGCAGAGGGCAGAGGCGAACAAACAACACAACGCAACAGTCTCGACCAAGACGAGACGCGATTAGCCAACAACAAATAAGGGTCTCTTCACGCGGGACCGATACAACAAGCGAGTGCTTCTTCTCCTCGGGTGGTTCGGAAACCGTAGTGGGATTGAATTGACTAACTGGCCACCCATCTAACGCGGCATGAATCCAGGACGGTCCACTAAACCATAACGGGTGATCTAAAATTTGCGAAGGAAGCAATCCACGAGAGAGACAATCGGCTGGGTTGTCGGTGCCAGCAACGTGAAAGAGATTATGTGGCGCCAATTCAGATTGAATTTTTGCCACTCTATTAGCGACGAATGTGTCCCAACGATGGGGCGAAGAGTGGGCCCAACACAAAGCGACTGTTGAGTCCTAAAAGCTAAAAATTACTAATATTAATGCGAAAATTTACAATTATGTCATTAAGCGACACGGAAGTGCTAGTCTTAGCACTGCCATCCAAAACTACGCGGAGTTTTAGTAGTAAGCTTATCTTCTCTAATAACTCCGCGGTGCGGGATAATGTACGAAGGCTGGGTCCCGCCAGTGTCCGCAGGCGCAGGTGAGATGTAACCTTTATCTAAATATTCGTTAACAACCTCATCATAGGCCCGCTTCGACTTTGGGGACGCCTGCATCTTTCGTTCCAAACAAAGAAAGCGTTTTTCAGCGGATACACGGGAGCCACCGAGTGAAAACTTGCGGATGGTAGACTCCAGCGGCGGCTCGACGGTGCAACAGAACGAAGCAGTCGAGTGACCAAAACTATCTATAGAAGCGGGTGCGGAACCAATTATAACAAAACCAAGAACTGTTTCCAGTGCGTGCGGAGCGGGGTACGTCGGTCCCCCTTGAACCTTACGTGATAACTGGAGGTGCGGGAGAATCGAAGCGCCGATCAATATATCGACGACTCCAGGAACAGCGTAAGTCTCATCTGCTAAAGGCAAGTCTTTAAATTTCGTTAATAAAGACGTGTCAACCGGGACGGTAGGCAACTGTTCAGCTATTCTATCTATAACGAGCGAATCCATGTCAAACCAAATATTATTATTAAAACGAGATCTAAACCTTGTTTTAACGGTGCCACGAACAGCTGACTGTAAGCTTCCAAAACCCTTCACCACTGAGCGGGTTGAACGCTTATCAACATTGAAACCAAGACGCCGACAACAATCTTGAGTAATGAAATTACTTTGCGAAGCGCCATCTAACAGCGCTCGAACAATGCGCGGCTTACCTAATGCATCAACAATAACAACGCGAGCGGTCGCAAGACACACAGTAGTGAGTGCAGCACTAGCGGAGAACGAACACAAGGTGACGTCATCCGCGGCGGTCACCGGGCGGGCCGGAGCGCGCGCGAGCGCGGGCTGCGGCTGCGGCGCAGGCCGCCGTGTGTCACCGCTCGACGAGCCAACCGTGCTCACATTGGATGCGGCATTACTATTCTCAAAATGAAGCAAAGTGTGGTGTCTCGCTTGACATTTGCGACAACTATTTCTACTATTACATAAAACAACGCGGTGTTTAGTACCGAGACAATTAAAACAAAAATTATTAGCGCGAACAAATTTATAACGATCACTAGGCGACAACTTTAGAAAACCAGGACACCTGTACAGTTGCGAATGATGAGTACTACACAAAGAGCAAACAGGTGATTGTACATGTGCTGGTGCGGTACTAACATAAGTATGAGTTGACCTCAGTGACTTCGATGACGCATCTACTTTGCGTGCAGAATCAACAACTATCTTCGCGCCTTCATGTTTCGATGAAGAGCGTTGCAATACCTTTATATGCTCGCGAACAAAACTTTCTAAGTCTTCGAACTTAGGAATTTTATTGCCGCGATGATCCGACTCAAACAAACGAATGGTTTCGGAATCTAATTTCCTTAAACCCATATACAAAAATACGAAGTCGCAGAGGTCATCGATCTTTAGGTTCTTTACGGCGCGAACAGCTGACGCGAAAGTATCTAGAAATTTCTCTAAGTTTTGATCGTTACATGCCGTAATAGATTTCAAATCAAACATCTGATCTAAATAGGCGTTAGCTACCGATCTTTTATCCTCATACCTAGCTTTCAAAGTATTTAAAATTAAATTATAATTCCCGGCACTAAACGTAATTCCAGCGCAAACGGTTATAGCTTTACCAGTCAATTTTTCAACGAGATAATGCAATTTTTCGTGATCTGTCAACGAATCGTTCTTATCTATTGTATTCTCAAAACTATCTATAAATAGACACCAATTGCGAATGTTACCATCAAATTCGGGTATTTGAATTGGTGGCAACTTAGGTCGGTCGCGAGTGGGGTTGGGTAGGTCAGCCGGTTTCTCCAAACTCCTAGCGACGCGTTTGATACGACAATACAAATCGTCAAACGACGACAAGGCCTGATAACTCACTGAGTAATCGGGATTCAAATTCAACTCTAAAACGTTGATGTCATGTACTAAGGTTTCGAAATCCGCGCGTAGACTATCTAAGTTTTCTATAGAACACAAGAACGAATCTCTGATGACCAAATCAGAGGTTTTAAGTGCATTATCATAAATCGATTGTACGCGAGAGTAAATCATTTCTTTTTTAGCGTTTAAAAGTTTCAATTGAACCTTACCGGTCCTATCAACCTTTGGGGACATGTTTACAATTAAATCTCAAACTAAAGTGAGGTAAACAACAAATATGAAATGACTTAATCTTAGCGGTACAGAGCAGCGAGGCGGCGCGAGCGATAACCGTAGGTAGGTAGGTACTTATAACTGCCAGTGCAAGCTTGAACTAACGCGCATAGCAACAAGATCGTACCTACGCGATGGTCGCTGTCTAGGTTCAACTATTATTTCAGAGATTAAGTATTGCGTAATATCTATTCAAATTAAAATACTTTCGTATGAATTGGGATGAGATGCGAGCGAGGTAGGTACAGCCACGTGTCTACCCACGCAGGTACTAGGCAAATACGACGCGAGCCGAGAACAACGTAATTGAAAAAAACAAAACAAAGCCAAATGCGTTAGGTATTACACTGTGCCTATGCACTAGGGTGTCTAGTATACCTAAGATCTAAGCCTAAATGTCTGGATGCGGGGTTTTCTACTAAAATAACCAGGCACTTAGGTGCGGTGCGAAAATTGCAAACTACGACTGAGTGTTGATACGCTACCTAACCTATTTATGTATTAGGTAGGTACAATGCGAGCCAGCGGCGAACGGACAACAAATTCTAAGCCTAAATGTCTGGATGCGGGGTTTTCTACTAAAATAACCAGGCACTTAGGTGCGGTGCGCTCATTCCCATTAGAATAATAACAAAATACGAACTACGGCTAAGAATCCGGCTCGAAGGACCAAAAATGGTGGCGCATGGCCGAGTGCGGTAATGGACTGTATTGCGGGAAGTAGCTAACTGTTCCATTGACGCTTTACACACAAAAGACAGGTGGTCGGGTTGCCGCGGGAGTGATCCAAGCAATGAATGCAACCCGAGAAATTAGGAGAGGATGCACTAACCTTCACGACACACGTGTTTTCATCGCAGCCGGTACACGGATCTTCTCTTCCTTGCTCAGGAGCTGCCGTCAGCATCACTAGATCACTTGAGGAACACACGAGAGGCACAATCCGATCGGTAAAGGTCTATGAAGCGGTAAAAATGTAACAAATATTAATCATTTTTGAGAGACGCGAGCGCGGTCCGTCATTACGCTGGCTAGTTCAAAGCGAGACTGGGTGTCTATATCACAAATGGCGGACGGAAGCTATCTAGTCCTATTCTATGGTTAGTGCGGGAGAGGAGACGGGTATAGAAAGAGTGTGTTTCCACGTCAAGAAATACAGCTTCTACATCGGCGCAACCAGAAATCATGGAAAAGAATTTCAAAGTACAAGTTATGGAATACTTTGGATGCAATCCGGATTGGTGTAACATTGGATTATATAAATTGTAATTATTATATTATATTTGTTGCTGCTTTATGTAGTTTGCAAGTTATAAAATAAACTACATACAAACTACATGCATTTACAAAATACTTACTCAGTGAAAACATTCTCTAAAGATTATAAGGAGATAAGCAGATTTGATTTATTTGATACGTAAACCAATGACTTATTGCATCAGTCTCATTTCCTGGTGACCTTTGAGCATAGGCTCGGGAACTAATTTACATTCTTCAAGAGATGACTTTCAAATGCCTCGTAAGATGGTGGAACTTTCCGAATACCGCTTATTGAGACCATCATCCATCGATATCGTAAAATTCAATTAAGAAAAATCAAGCGGAATATAGTCCTAAATGACCTGCTGTTATTTTTATAGGCTGTAGTATCACGATGGATAGTGCTAGAAAGTTTTATTACATGCGTTTATGATATTGTTATGTCATAGAATGTGGTATGAATTGGAGATGTACCACCTTCCAGTAACTGAATACCTTTTTTTTTTTTTTTTTTTTACGTGCGCAAAATCCCCACGGATACCTCCCCACCGGAGCCGGTGGAGGAGGTTATGTCGGACTCGAACCGACTAAAACGCACGCCGCCTGTGGGTCGTTTCGGTTGCCGAAGGTGAGGTTGACAGGCATATCCCTCGCACCCCGGCCGACCCAGGGCCATCTCTCACGATCTGGCCCTCTTCTCGGGTGTGGGGACCACAGAGTCCCCAACTCGTCCCCGGAAACGGGGAGGCGCGCCACGCGCGCCACCGCCGCGGCCTGCTTCTGCAAGGGTGATAGGCGGCTTCACCTGTCACCCCCAGGCCGGCGCTCATGGGGGGCGGAGGTCGATTCGACCTCCGACGCCCGAGTTGCCTTCGTGCGCGGGCAGCTTGTCTGGCGATCCTTCGTCGCTCCCGCTGCCGCTCCCGCCCCGCCTCCTCCTTCACGAGCATTACTTGCTCGCAGAAGGAGGCGCCGGCCGCCCACGCATCCGCGCAGCGAACCATCGCCGCGAGCAAGGTGGAGAGCGTGAGAACCCTCACTCCCAGGGCCGCCACAAGCTCCCGCCTCGGCGTCTCCCACGCCGGACACTCGGTGAGCGTGTGCGGACCTGAGTCCTCGCTCGCGTCGCAGTGATGGCACTCGGACGTTGGCTCTTTCTGCATCCGACGCAGATACTTTCCGAAGCATCCGTGCTCGGTGATCATCTGCGTCAGACGGTACGAGAGGCTGCCGTGTGGCCTCTCTAGCCACTCCCCCATGATGGGTCTTACCGCCGTTACTACGGCGTGCCCAGTAACTGAATACCTAGCAAGATCACGATGTTTTAGCAAATTCTGCCAGCTGTTTGACTCGACACCGTTTGATTTCGAGGCCTGTCGTTTCCTGAACACATTTCCTAACCCCATATTAGGTACAATGAAGAATTTCCCAACAACTTAGCGATCCTACGCCAACTACTGCAGTATAGAAGAGGCATAAATGTTAAAAAAAATATATATACAAAAATTATATGTAAAAGGGTGTAAACGACATCGTTTGTTCAACCGAGAAAGATTCCAAACGAAGTCTTAAATACTTTACTCAAAAGCGATTTTTTTGTAAACTGTCGCTTGTAGACGTTCAACCGTCGATATAAATAAACGATCACAATTTACTTGGCCCGCATTTACTGCACCCACATTAATGCGAGTGTCTCAAATTCCTTGCCCTGCTGATAAGAAACAAATAGGTTATTGGATTATTGATGCAGTCATAATCTATATTGTTCGTAACTGGTATTACCCCACCCCTTTATGTAAACTGGCACCAGACGGCACCGACTGCATGCATGAGACTGTGATAAGGGAATTGGAATTGGAATGCATGTGTCGAGTAAGTACCTAGTTGAATCTATATTGACACTGACACAGTTTCGGAAATATTATATTGTTACAAATTCTACGTTGAAATATACACATATAATCCTCAAGCGTATTTTTTATTGATGTGTTCTACAGCCAGATTCATAAAAACTGATCTCAATCATAGTACATAATACAAGTCTTAACTTTCATTAGTGTTAATTTGTGACCAGAAAACGAACCAAGAACTTTAATGTAGGTAGACTTTGAGCACGTTAGCAGTCAACATCGATAAGGTATTCTTCGACGCCTGTACCTCTTGGCTCTACCTTTATTCTCTCTTTTATTCTTGTAAATATTTTAGTTTGCTTAGTTATTTTAATAAATTATATAGCGTAATTTATTTTGGTAGACTTTTAGGATTTTGGATAAACACCTATTTAGTAGTTTAGTTTTTTGGTTTGTTGTCTTACTTTAGAATGTTCTGCGTGCTGCATTTACTTAAGAGACTCCTACGGCAAGGTAAGAAACGTTCACTTTCGAGAAAGAAGAAGAAATGTACTGTACACATGTGCAATCGGAAGTAATACTAATGCGTAAGTAATATCGCCTCCGTAGTATCATAGTAAAAGAAAGATCTATTTATTATGTGGCACCACATTGGTTTTGAATTTCTTATAATAACATTACTATCACTTACAGATAAGTTGAACAGCGCCGTTTATTTTGATAGTGAACAAGAAATCACATCCATATCTCGTGCTCTATAGAGCGCTTTCACATACCTAAAGCGTTTTATTTGCGGTACAGTAGTGTTGCAAGCGGAACCCTTCACATTACAGCTGCTGTAGTCGCGAGTTTGACGTGTGGTCCATTGAAGTGAATTATATTGTATAGGCTAGACGAGCAAAAGTAGTAACAGCATACTGACAGAACTTATTTTCTGGTTTTTTATACCACTAAGCTGGCAGACACGTATAAGTCACCTAATGCCGAGCGTTTACCGTGGCTTACGGACATGTGCAACAACACATTCCTTCTGCCGACCCTATGAAATCCTTCTAATGCTCTTACTGAAGTTTGTCTGGATGTTTAGAGGGGGTTAGTGAGAAGTAAATCCAAGATTAAGTTAAGCTAAGTTCTCTGCCCAAATTTAAGTATTCAATGGACTAGTGCGGATCGTTGCTTCATTTCCGAAATGGGTCAAACATGGCGTAGGTCCTTTACGAAATACTACACAAATGCGATTAGAAGAATAATCGCATTCGACATGGTCATGGACATGGCGATGGTCTCATTCTACTAAATAATGGTTTCTGAGTGATAACAGTTCAACCCTAAACATGTAATCATAAATGTTACAGTCGCGCGACAAAACCACCTGTATGTAGAAGTGCTCTTATTGATACAAAGACCATTTATCAGTTTTGCTGTAACGTTATATTTTCAAAAGATTATTGCCGATCAATAGCTTGTTTCATGGATAACAAACATATTATATGTTTACACAAATAGGAAGACGCCAACGGTATCCAAAGTGCAAGCTTTTGATGCAAAGGGGTTATGCGCTCGGATGATGAGTCTTCTGTAAATTGACACGTGTTAAACTACTTATGACGCTGACTGAACGTGCAGGTTGCGGTTACAACATATTGGTAACTCGACTAATTAGATATTTTATTATGATGTAAGTAGTTATTACTTCAAAAATTCCAAGGAAAAGATTGAAATCGCTCGCATAATCAACACTTCCGTTTCATTTAAAAGTTTTATATTCTGATTTTATTTTGTGTATACATGTACCTAATGTTGTTTATATTTAGGTCAAGGTCACTTTAGTCACCTTGTGTAAATGGTCCCGAATCACACAATACTTATTGATGGTTATACTGATTTGGATGGTTTCTTTGTTATATTGTTAATTGTCGGGAGGGAAATTTGTAACCTAGGTATTTTCTATTTCTTTATAATTTTTTTTTTAAATTTTCTGTTTACAGGCAATTTGATTATGATACACACTTTGTACGATTAGTGAAAAAAAATATAGCTAGTTATTTCAGTTTATTATTTAACGTTTTTATTAGATTGTTTAACGAACGAAACTTTCTCTTTCCAGGCCTGTCTTATCCACTCTTCTGTACACTTGGCTCTGCCCTCTATCAATGTCTTTTATTTCCCCTCTATCACTCTAAGGTTTGCTGGAAGAAAACTAACATTGAGTTAAGCTCGCCTTCGTACTATAATATCCTACTATTTTTTGTTATAAAAAAAGTGTTTTGTGTACAATAAAGAATATACCTATGATGGTGAAAATATGTCATAAACTTAAAAAAGCTGCTTATTAATGTACTCTTTGCTAATCTAAATACGTTTCTATTTATTGAAAGCCGAGATAATCCTTTAATATAAAGATATTTAAAAATATACTCTGGTAGGCGGAAATTTACTCCCGTAGTTTAATTCCGCCAAAATTGATGTGTTTAAAAATAATATAATAATGTTGATAGCTTCTTTCAAAATACAATATTTTCCAATAGAGAGTACCTAGGTACTCCTGTTACCGCGTCCAGTCTATACGTATACCATACCATTTATGACCTTGCAACATTCATACTCAGCAGGATAATTTTATATCCAAAACGTCAATTCGTTTCAAAAACATCTTCCCAATTGTATAAAATTTCGAATTTGAGTGATCTTGGATAGTCAGTAACTGGATAGCGAATGTCAGACCCTCGTCTTTCCGAATACAGTACGAAAAAGCAGTTTAAATTTTTGCGCTCTAGGTAATATTATCTATTGTTATTTTTATAATATCACTATGTAACGTCTATAATACTGTTTGTGTGTTTATTTATTTACTTTTCTTTTCTTTTATTGGGACACAAA